>CM077663.1:294143959-297115626 GCA_039707655.1 Elymus sibiricus | reverse complement strand
TCATCATGTAATTATCTAGGAATAGAAATCTCCAACTCCAACTTTTCTTCAAAAGATTTCATCATGGCATCAACGATATGTTTAGTAAAAGCTTTATTTTGTTCATAAGCATGGGGTGAATTCAACATGGATTGCAGCAAAGAAATACATTCAATCAAAGAGCAACTATCATAATTAAAGTCTTTGCAATCCAAAATAGTGGGCACATCACTAGTTAAAGTTTTGACCTCTTCAAACCCACTTTCATCAAATTTTTCATCAAGATTTTCACCCTCCAAATTATTAGGACGCTTTCTAGCTAAAGTTGACTCTACTTCAGTCCCTTTATCATAAATTTTAATATTACTAAACAAGGAATCAATAGGAGAAACACCAATCACTTTAAGATCTGCATCATTTTTCTGAAGGCAATCACTAGAAAACGTTTTTTCCAAGAATTCTCTTCTAGCTCTAAGCATAACGGTTATTTTCTTACTTTCATCCATAGAGACATATAAAGCTTTAATTGATTCATCAATCTTAGGTACAAAAGCTTTCCACTTGATATTTTCCACATCATGAGAAATTCTATCAATGCTTCTAGACATATCATCGATCTTATTCAACTTTTCCTCTATCGTAGTAATGAAAGCTTTTTGTGCATTGATAAATTCTTTAATATTACTCTCAAGATAAGAGGGGTTCCTATTATTATTGTAAGAGGAATTACCATAGGAATTACCATAATTATTAGAGGAATTTTCAGTAAAAGGCCTAGGATTAAAATTACCTCTATAAGCATTGTTATTGAAATTGTTTCGCGAGATGAAATTCACTCTACGGGATCACTATTTTGCCCAATCAAGGTAGACAAAGGCACATCATTAAGATCAATAGGAGCACTTTTACTAGCAACCAACTTCATCAAAGCATCAACCTTATCACTCAAAGTACTAATTTCTTCAACCGAATTAACCTTTTTACTAGTAGGTGCTCTTTCAGTATGCCATTGTGAATAATTTGCCATAATATTATCTAGCAATTTAGTAGCTTCACCCAAAGTAATTTCCATAAAAGTACCACCCGCGGCGGAATCTAAAAGATTTCTACAGACAAAATTCAATCCCGCATAAAATTTTTGTATGATCATCCAAAGATTTAAACCATGAGTAGGACAATTTCTTAGCATCAATTTCATTCTTTCCCAAGATTGTGCAACATGTTCATGCTCAAGTTGCTTAAAATTCATGATTTGAGTCCTAAGGGAAATAATTTTCGCGGGCGGAAAAAACTTAGTGATAAAAGCATCCTTGCACTTATTCCAAGAATCGATACAATTGTGAGGCAAAGAGGAAAACCAAATTTTTGCACGATCCCGCAAGGAGAAAGGAAATAATTTCAACTTCACTATATCATTGTCCATATCTTTTTTCTTTTGCATATCACACAATTCTACGAATGTGTTTAGATCGGACGCGGCATCCTCATTAGGAGTACCGGCAAATTGATCTTTCATGACAAGATTCAACAAAGCGGCATTAATATCACAAGACTCCGCACTAGTGGCGGGAGGAGCAATCGGAGTACTAATAAAATCATTATTATTAGTATTGGAAAAATCACACAATTTGGTGTTTTCTTGAGTCATCGTGACTACGCAAACAAGATTGCAAGCAAGCAAGAGATCTGACGAGAAAAAGGCAAACGAAAAAGAGGGGGAATAAAACGGCAAATTTGGTGAAGTGGGGGAGAGGAAAACGAGGGGCAAATGGCAAATAATGTAATTGCAAGGAGATGAGATTTGTGATTAGGAACCTGGTAGATGATGATGGTGTCTCCTCGGCGCTAGAGATTGGCCCATAGAAGAGACTGCTTCCTCCCCGACAACGACGCCAGAAATTCCTTTGACGTGGCTTGAGACTGCGTCGGTATTTCCCCAAAGAGGAAGGGATGATGTAGCACAGCGACGGTAAGTATTTCCCTCAGTTATGAAACCAAGGTATCGAACTAGTAGGAGGATCACCACCACTACATAAACAGCACCTGCACACAAAGAACAAATACTTGCAACCCGACGCGAAAGAGAGTTTGTCAATCTCTCTACGGTAAAAAGATAGATTAGGATATGATAGATTGGAGAGATAGATCTCTCAAGAACACAAAATAAAAAGGGCAAATAAAAAGTGCAGCAAGGTATTTTTGTGTTTTTGGAATAATAGATCTAAAAACAAAAGCGGCAAAAATATAGATCGGAAAGCAATATGTTGGAAAAGTAGACCCGGGGGCCGTAAGTTTCACTAGTGGCTTCTCTCATGAGTATAGCACACGGTGGGTGAACAAATTACTGTTGGGCAATTGATAGAAGATCAAATAATCATGACGATATCCAAGGCGATGATCATTATATAGGCATCACGTCCAAGATTTGTAGACCGAAACGATTCTGCATCTACCACTATTACTCCACACATCGACCGCTATCCAACATGCATCTAGTGTATTAAGTTCATGGAAAAACGGAGTAATGCAATAAGAATGGTGACATGATGTAGACAAGATCTATTCATGTAGGTATAGACCCCATCTTGTTATCCTTAATAGCAACGATACATGCGTGCCTCGCTGCCCCTTCTGTCACTGGAAGAGGACACCGCAAGATCGAACCCATCACAAAGCACCTCTTCCCATGGCAAAAAAATCGATCTAGTTGGCCTAACTAAACCAAAGATTTGAAGAAGAAATACGAGGAAATAAGTAATCATGCATATAAGAGATCAAAGAATACTCAAATAATATTCATGGATAGAAATTAATCATGAACTCAAAATTCATGGGATCCCAACAAACACACTGCAAAAGTTTACATCAAATAGATCTCCAAGAGACCATTGTATTGAGAATCAAAAGAGAGAGATGAATCCATCTAGCTACTACCTACGGACCCGTAGGTCTATGGTGGACTACTCACGCATCATCGGAGAGGCACCAATGGGATGATGAACCCCTCCGTGATGGTGTTAGATTGGATCTCGAGGTTCTGGAACTTGCGGTGGCTGGATGTGTTTTTCGTCGACTCCCCTAGGGTTTCTGGAATATTTGGAAATTTATAGGCGTCAGAGGTGGTGGAGAGGGGTCCTGAGGAGGGCAAAACCCATCAGGGCGCGCCCGGGGCCTTTGGCGCGCCCTGGTGGGTTGTGGTCTCCTCGACCCTCCCCTCTGGCACTTCTTTGGCCCACTGGATGTCTTCTGGCCCAAAAAAATCTCCAAAAAGTTTTGCGATGTTTGGGCTTCGTTTGGTACCGATATTCTGCGAAGTAAAAAACAAGCAAAAACAACAACTGGCACTTTGGCACTATGTCAATAGGTTAGTCCCAAAAAATGATATAAAGTTGCTATAAAATGATTGTAAAACATGCAAGATTGATAATATAACAGCATGGAACAAGCAAAAAATATAGATACGTTGGAGACGTATCAAGGGGGAGAGCTATGTTGCCGACTATATTGCAAACCCTAAGATCTATGGAGAGGTGGATCGTTATGGAGTGACCACAGACGAGGAGGAAGACGCTGCCATGAAGGAAACAAAGGATGATAGCTCTGAGGAAGAGGATGACCCCCTACCTCAGCCCGGAGACATGCATGTGGAATTCAAGAAGTCAAGCCTCCCTAAAGGATACAAACCCGAGGTTCAATTTATTCCATCTCGTTTTCTGCAGGAGAGCAAGGCGGCATTATGCAAAAAGATATTAAATCTTGAGTTAGAGAATGATGAACTAAGGGAGGAAAATTTTATGCTCAAATATAAGTTGAAGAAGAAGGTCACTTCATCACCACCACCTTCATCATCTTCACCACCAAAGGAGACTTGAACACACGGGTATGGGCACTCCCCTTGGCTTGAGCCAAGCTTGGGGGAGGTGCCCCGGTATCGTATCACCATCACTTTTATTCACCTTTACCTATTTCAGTTTGATCCTTAGCTTTTTCGTGATTTAGTTGAATAAAAGTTTAGCATGATATATTTTCGAGTGTTAGTTTCGTGATCTATTTATCTATGTAATCGAGACAGAGTTATATAAAAGTTTAGTTTGAGCCTTCGCATCTTTACTTTCTTGTTGCAATCAAAATAGAAAGGAAATAAATGAAAAGAATCATATGCTAATCTTATAAGAAAAAGTATAAGTGATAAAATTTATTGGAGATTGACAAACATAGCATTGGTCAATGATGCAATTCATGAAAGAATTAATAAGGGAAGAGAAGATTCACATGCAAATACACTATCTTGGACATCTTTTATGATTGTGAGCCCCCATTAAATATTATATGCCAAATTGTTGACATTGGACAAGGAAGACAACGTAACGATTTATGCTTGTTCATATTCACAAAAAAGTTATATTGTCATAGATCCTTCAACATGTGGTGCTTGCTCAATATCTTTGCTAGCCAAAAATTCCGCAGTAAGTAGAGATACTACTTGTGCATCCAAAAACCCAAAACCCAAATTCATGTTTTGAGAGTCCACCATACCTACCTACGGATCGAGTAAGATCCTTCAAGTAAGTTGTCATCGCTGCAAAAGGGCAATAAAAATTGCTTCTAAATGTGTTTGATCAATTAGTGTAAGAGAAAATTGAGCGTTGTATGAACTTATGATGTCAAAGTAATAAAAGCGACGGACTGCATAATAAAGGTTGCTATCATAGGGGGCAATATAGCGTGACATCTTTTTACATTAAGGGATTGGGCATACAAACCAAAAAGTGCATGACAACCTCTGCTTCCCTCTGCGAAGGGCATATCCTTTACTTTTATGTATTTACTTTTATGCAAGAGTCGAGGTATTCTTCCCTATTCCTTTTTACTTTTTCTTTTTGCAAGCATCATGTGGTGAGGAAAGATCTAGGAACATATATCCAGCTGGATATGAGTGAGCATGAGTTATTATTGTTGACAGCACCCTTGAGGTGAATACGTTGGGCGGCGAAACTATAAGCCCCTATCTTTCTATGTGTCCGGTTGAAACTTTTTGCTCATGGGTATGCTGTGAGTGTTAGCAATCATAGAAGACAAAATGATGGTTGAGTATGTGGACTTGCCAAAAGGCTCGGACACGAGACCCTTCCTGAAAATATGATGAATTGTAGTTGCAAAGTTGACTGAGAACATAGTTTGTTGGTTTTCAGTAAGGTTTATGCTTTATACTTCTATGTTGTGATGAATTGTTACTTGTTCATAAGAAGTTTTATGATGAAGTTATATAATATAATTTATATGAATAAGTTCTACGATAAAGTTTGTTGCTGTTATAGTAATAAGCACGATGCAACTATGTCCGTATTTTGTTTTTATCGACACCTCTATCTCAAATCATGTGGACATGCTTTTCAATATCGGCTTTTGCTTGAGGACAAGCGAGGTCTAAGCTTGGGGGAGTTGATACGTCCATTTTGCATCATGATTTCCTACTGTTATTTATAATGTTGTGATGTATAACAATGATTTAGGGAGTGATTCTAATGCCTTTTCTCTCATAATATGCAAGGTTTACACAAAGAGGGAGAATACTGGCAGCTGGAATTCTGGACCTGGAAAAGCACATCAGAGATACCTATTCTGCACATTGATAACCCACAAGTGTAGGGGATCGTTTGTATCCTTTTTTGATAAGTAAGAGTGTCGAAACCAACGAGGATCTAAAGGTAGAAAAAATATTCCCTCAAGTTCTATCGACCACCGATACAACTCTACGCACACTTTAACGTTTGCTTTACCTAGAACAAGTATGAAACTACTTTGTAGGTGATAGGATAGTTTGCACGAATAAAACTAGAAGTACTTTGCAAGAAATAGAACTACGAGTAAAACGCAAGATAATAAAAGTTAGTTGTTTAGTAGAAAGCTTTTGTCAAACAAGAAGGTTATTTATCCCTAGGCAATTGATAACTAGACCGGTAATAATTCTTGCAATTTTATATGAGGGAGAGTCATGAGCTAACATACTTTCTCTACTCGGGTCTGTGTATTCTGTCACTCACGCCACCCACCATAGGAAAATCATGAACACATTGCAACACCCTACAGAGAGAATCCCTCACATTTGCGTGAGATGGAGGGCAACGTAGGACAGCACCATAATAAAATATACAATCATACCAACCACGATCATCAATTATCCCATAGGATAAAGCGGATCTACTCAAACATCATAGGATAGCCATATATCATTGGGAAATAGTATATGGAGTTGAGCACCATGTTTAAGTAGAGATTACAGCGGGGAAAAGGGGAGTTACACCACTGCATCGAGGGGGGGAGAGTTGGTGTTGACGGCGGCGAAGTTGTTGGAGTAAATCGCCGTCACGATGCTTGCCCCAGCGGCGTTCCGGCGCCACCGGGAGAGATGGGGAGAGAGCCCCCCTCCTTCTTCTTCTTCCTTGGCCTCCTCCCTAGATGGGAGGAGAGTTCCCCCTCTGGTCCATGGCCTCCGTGGCGGCGGAGGGGCAGGAGCCCCTCCAAGATTGGATCTCCCTCTCTGTTCTCTTCTGTTTCGCGTTCCCGTTTTCTGGCTGAAAACCGTTTCTTATATTCCCGGAGATCCGTAACTCCGATCGGGCTGAAATTTTGAGGGGATTTTTATCCAAAAATTAGTTTCCTTGCGCCCGAAGGAGAGCTCCAACCGACTTACGAGCTGGGCACAACCCACCAGGGTGCGCCTGGGCCCTCGGGGCGCGCCCTGGTGTCTCGTGAGGGTTGTGGGCCTCCGTTTGCATTGATTCCACTTCTAAAAATTCACAAATATTCAAAAAAAAATCTCCGTAAATTTTTATCGCGTTTGGACTTCGTTTGATATGGATATTCTGTGAAATAAAAAACATGCAACAAACAGGAACTGGCACTGGGCACTGGATCAATAGGTTAGTCCAATAAATCATAAAAAATGTTGCCAAAAATATGTGAAAGTTGTATAATAATGGCATGAAACAATCAAAAATTATAGATACGACGGAGACATATCAACATCCCCAAGCTTAATTCCTGCTAGTCCTCGAGTAGGTAAATGAAAAAAAAGATATTTTTTGATGTGGAATGCTACCTAGCATAATCTTGATCATATATCTAATCATGGCATGAATATTAAGACACAAGTGATTCAAAGAAATAGTCTAGTTTTGACATAAAGACATTAATACTCAGGCATCCGAACAAACAATCATGTCTTTCAAAATATCAAGGCTAAAGAACGCTATCCCTACAAAATCATATAGCCTTGTCATGCTCTGTCTTCTTAACACAAAGTATAAATCATGTACTACCCCGGTGTCAGCCAAGCAATTGGTTCATACTTTTTAACGCGCTTCAGCATTTTCAACTCTCATGCAATACATGAGCGCAAGCCATGGATATAGCACTATGGGTGGAATAGAATATGGTGGTAGGTTTCAAAGGGGTAAAAGTAGAGAAGAAAGTCTCGCATCAACTCAGCGTATCAACGGGCTATGGAGATGCCCATCAATAGATATCAACGCGAGGAGTAGGGATTGCCATGCAACGGATGCACTAAGAGATATAAGGGTATGAAAGCTCAATATGAAAACTAAGTGGGTATGCATCTAACTATAATGAAAAATTCCCACTAGTATATGAAAGTGACAACACAGGAGACTCTCTATATGAAAAACATGGTGCTACTTTGAAGCACAAGTGTGGAATTAGCATGCCCCTATTCCTTCTTCTTTCATTTTTTTTTCTTTCTTTTCTTTCTTTCTTCTTTTTTTTCTTTTCTTTTTTTCTTTTTTTTCTTTTTCTTTTTTTTCTTTCTTTGTCCGGAGCCTCATCCCGACTTGTGGGGGAATCATAGTTTCCATCATCCTTTCATCACTGGGGCATGCTCTAATAATGAATAATGATGATCATCACACTTCTATTTACTTACAACTCAATAGTACAATGATAGTAGAACAAAGTATGACTCTATATGAATGCAATGATCTAGCGTAACAAAGATATCAAAAAACGGACAAGCCATGAAAACATCATGCTAGCTATCTTACGATCATGTAATGCAATATGACAATGAATGAACAAATCATCAAGACAAAGGCGGTGGAAGTTGCATGGCAATATATCTCGGAATGGCTATGGAAATGCCATAATAGGTAGGTATGGTGGCTGTTTTGAGGAAGATATAATAAGGCTTATGTGTGATAGAGCGTATCATATCACGGGGTTTGGATGCACCGGCGAAGTTTGCACCGACTCTCGAGGTGAGAAAGGGAAATGCATGGTACCGTAGAGGCTAGCAAATTGCAGAAAGGTAAGAGTGCGTATAATCCATGGACTCACATTAGTCATAAAGAACTCACATACTTATTGCAAAAGTTTTATTAGCTCTCTCGAAGCAAAGTATTACTACGCATGCTCCTAGGGGGGGGGGGGGGGGGTTGGTAGGATTTAACCATCGCGCGCCCCCGACCTTCACACAAGGATAGACAATCAAGAATGAATTGTGCTCCAACTTCCTAGCATAACGGGAGACTATACGTGCATGCTTCGGGAATCACAAACATTAACACCAATATCTTACTAAACACGATCATCCACTAGTACCTCCCACATATTATCATCTCTATATCGCAAACTATTGCAAGGAATCAAACGTATCATATTCAGTGATCCCTAAGTTTTATGTAGGATTTTATGACTAACCATGTGAATGACCAATTCTTGTTGACTCTCTAAATAGATATAAGTGAAGCACGAGAGTTTAATTCTTTCTACAAAAGACCATGCTCTAATAAATATAAGCGAATCAAAAGAGCATTCTACGAATAACGGTTTTCTATGTGAAGAGAGACAGGCAATCCAAACTTCAAATGATATAAGTGAAGCACATGAAGCATTCTATAAAGCCATACTCAAAAGATATAAGTGAAGTGCAATGAGAATTCTATAAATCAACCATGGACTATCTCATACCAGCATGGTGCATAAAAGAAAAGTGAAAACTAAACACAAAAGACGCTCTAAGATTTACGCATATCATGTGATGAATAAAAATATAGCTCCAAGTGACATACCGATGATTTGGAATAAAAGAGGGGATACCTTCCCGGGGCATCCCCAAGCTTAGACGCTTGAGTCTTCCTAGAATATTACCTTGGGGTGCCTTGGGCATCCCCAAGCTTAGTCTCTTGCTGCTCCTTATTCCTTCTCATCGTGATAACACCCAAAACTTGAAA
Source organism: Elymus sibiricus (assembly GCA_039707655.1). Lineage (NCBI taxonomy): Eukaryota > Viridiplantae > Streptophyta > Magnoliopsida > Poales > Poaceae > Elymus > Elymus sibiricus. The sequence goes on along the minus strand of CM077663.1, from coordinate 297,106,399 downwards.
ACTTCAATCACACAAAACTTAACAGAAAATTCGTGAGATCCGTTAGTACACATAACACCAAATCCCATCATGTCTTGCCATAACATTATTGCATAATTATAATCTAACATTACCCACTCTATGCTATCACAATTCTATGGCTCCCAAGTCAATGGGGCTCAACAAGAATTCAAATATAAGCACGCAAAGCAGCTATAACAACAATCTGTGAAAAACAGGACAGTCTGTAAAGATTTGTAGACACATATACTTCTGTAGCTCAAAAACTTCTGACAAATTAGGACGTGAGAAATGATTTGCATAACAGTACTGTGTAAAAATTTCAGAATTTTTGCACGCTCCAGTAAAATATGAAAATTCAAACACTACGGCAAAAGTTTCTGTTTTTGCACAGCACACATCAAACAAGCAATTCAAACATCCTAAAGGAAAATCTTGGCACATTATTTTTATAATACAATGGATTTGTACAAGGGGATAATTATTTTTGTTGGAAAAGTTTCCGTGATTCAAGATTCACAAAGTTTCCATGGGCATGAACAAAAGTTCAAGGCTAGCCCCCACTTCAACGATGCTCATCATCTCTTCTCACTTTCACCTTTCCTTTTGTGAAGTTTTAGGTTCCCCTCTATATTTTTTTTGTTTTGAAACTTTATAAAAGCACACAACAGAAATAAATGACTCTCTAAAACTTCCGGGCTGTCTCCCTGGCAGCGCTTTCTTTTGTTGGAAATATGCCCTAGAGGCAATAATAAATTGGTTATTATTATATTTCCTTGTTTATGATGATCGTTTATTATCCATGCTATAATTGTATTGATTGGAAACTCAAATACATGTGTGGGTACATAGACAACACTGTGTCCCTAGTATGCCTCTAATAGACTAGCTCGTTAATCAAAGATGGTCAAGGTTTCCTAGCCATAGACATGAGATGTCATTTGATAACGGGATCACATCATTAGGAGAATGATGTGATGGACAAGACCCAAACTATGAACGTCGCATATGATCGTGTCAGTTTATTGCTATAGTTTTTGCATGTCAAGTATCTATTCCTATGACCATGAGATCATGCAATTCACTGACACCGGAGGAATACCTTGTGTGTATCAAACGTCGCAACATAACTGGGTGACTATAAAGATGCTCTACAGGTATCTCCGAGGGTGTTTGTTGAGTGGGCATAGATCAAGACTGGGATTTGTTACTTCGTGTGACGGAGAGGTATCTCAGGGCCCACTCGGTAATACAACATCACAACAAGCCTTGCAAGCAATGTGACTAAAGTGTTAGCCACGGGATCTTGTATTACGGAACGAGTAAAGAGACTTGCCGGTAACGAGATTGAACTAGGCATACAAATACCGACGATCGAATCTCGGGCAAGTAACATACCGAAGAACAAAGGGAACATCATACGGGATTAACTGAATCCTTGACATAGAGGTTCAACCGATAAAGATTTTCGTAGAATATGTAGGAGCCAATATGGACATCTAGGCCCCGCTATTGGTTATTGACCGTAGAGGTGTCTCGGTCATGTCTGCATAGTTCTCGAACCCGCAGGGTCTGCACACTTAAGGTTCGGTGTTGTTTCGGTATAGTTGAGTTATGTATGTTGGTGAGCGAAGGTTGTTCGGAGTCCTGGATGAGATCCCGAACGTCACGAGGAGCTCCGGAATGGTCTGGAGGTAAAGATTGATATATAGGAAGTCCCATTTTGGCCACCGGAAAAGTTTTGGGTATTTCCGGTAGTGTACCGGGAGTGCTGGAGGGCCATCGGGAGGGGCCACCCACGCCGGGAGGCCACATGGGCCTGAGGGGTGGTACACCAGCCCTTAGTAGGCTGGGCAAACCAGCCCCACAAGGCCCATGCGGCTAGGAGGTGGGAGAAGGAAAAACCCCAAGTGGGGGAAGGATTTTCCAAGTAGGATTGGAATCCTACTTGGAGTAGGATTGGAGGTGGACTCCTCCACCTCCTCCTTCGTTCGGCTGAAGCCACTAGGGGAAACCCTAGGGGCTGCCTCCTCCTCCCTCCCTCCTATATATACTAGAGGATTTGAGGGCAGCCCCAACCCTAATTGCCACGTGCTGCCCACTTCTTCCTCTAGATCGTTTCTCCTCTAGATTAGTTCGGCGGAGCTCCGCGAAGCCCTGCCGGATTAGTTCACCACCACCGCCACCACGCCGTTGTGCTGCCGGAGAACTCATCTACCTCTCCGACCCCTCTTGCTGGATGAAGAAGGTGGAGATCGTCATCGAGATGTACGTGTGCTGAACGCGGAGGTGCCGTCCGTTCGGCGCTAGATCGGGACGGATCGTGATCGGATCGCGGGACGACTAGCGATTTGGATCATGAAGACGTTCGACTACATCAACCACGTTTCTCAACGCTTCCCGCTTAGCGATCTACAAGGGTATGTAGATCCACTCTCCCTCTCATAGATGCTCATCACCATGGATAGATCTTGCGTGTGCGTAGGAAATTTTTTGTTTCCCATGCAACGTTCCCCAACAGTCGCATCATGAGCTAGGTCTATGCGTAGATGAGATCTCGAGTAGAACACAAAGGAGTTTGTGGGCGTTGATATCCAGATTGCTTCCCTCCTTAGTCTTTTCTTGATTCAGCGGTATTGTGGGATGAAGCGGCCCGGACCAACCTTACTCGTACGCTTACGAGAGACCGGTTCCATCAACTGACATGTGACTTTGTTGCATAAAGATGGCTGGCAGGTGTCTGTCTCTCCCACTTTAGTTGCATCGGATTCGACAAAGGCGGTCCTTGAGAAGGTTGAATAGCAATTTGTGTATCACCGTTGTGGTTTTTGCGTAGGTAAGAATCGTTCTTGCTATATACCCGTAGCAGCCACGTAAAACATGCAACAACAATTAGAGGACGTCTACCTTGTTTTTGTAGGGTATGTTGTGATGTCATATGGCCAATCACATGATGAGATATATGTGATGTATGAGATGGTCATGTTTTGTATAGAATATCACGACTTGCATGTCGATGAGTACGGCAACCGGCAGGAGCCATAGGGTTGTCTTTAATTTGTTTTTGCCGTTTTGCTTTACTTTATCGCTATGAGTTAGCAATAGTCGTAGAAGCAACAGTTGGCGCAACAACCTCATGGCAACATGTTGATGGAGATCAAGATGATGGAGATCATGGTTTCATGCCGGTGACGATGGAGATCATGCCGGTGCTTTGGAGATGGAGATCAAAAGCACAAGTTCATGGCCATATCATGTCACTTATGATTTGCATGTGATGTTAATCCTTTAATGCATCTTATTTTTCTTAGGACGACGGTAGCATTATAAGGTGATCCCTCACTAAAATTTCAAGATAAAATTGTGTTCTCCCAGAGTGTGCACCGTTGCGAAAGTTCGTCGTTTCGAGACACCATGTGATGATCGGGTGTGATAGACTCTACGTTCGCATACAACGGGTGCAAGCCAGTGTTGCACGTGCGGAACACTCGGGTTAAACTTGATGAGCCTAGCATGTACAGACATGGCCTCGGAACACAAGAGACCGAAAGGTCGAACATGAGTCATATAGTAGATATGATCAACATGAAGATGTTCACCATTGAAACCACCTCATCTCACGTGATGATCGGACTTGGGTTGGTGAATTTGGATCATGTGACACTCGAATGACCAGAGGGATGTCAATTTGAGTGGGAGTTTTTAAATAATATGATTAACTAAACTCATTATCATGAACATAGTCAAAATGTCCTTGCAAATTATGTTGTAGATTACTAGCTCGCGCTGTAGCTCCCTTGAATTTTTATATGTTCCTAGAGAAAAAGAGTTGAAAGATGATGGTAGCAATAATGCGTACTGGGTCCGTGATCTGAGGATTGTCCTCATTGCTGCACAGAAGGCTTATGTCCTTAATGCACCGCTCGGTGCGCCACCCCCTCAAGCGTCGTTTGTAGATGTTGTGAACATCTGACAGGCACGTTCTGATGACTACTTGATAGTTCAGTGCGTCATGCATTACGGCTTAGAATTGAGGCTCCAAAACGTTTTGAACGTCACGGAACATATGAGATGTTCTAAGAGCTGAAATTGGGATCTCAGGCTCGTGCCCGTGTTGAGAGGTATGAGACCTCCAACAAGATTCTTTGCCTGCAAGATGAAGGAGAATAGCTGAATCAGTGAGCATGTACTCAGATTATCTGGGTGCTACAATCGCTTGAATCGAGTGGAAGTTGATCTTCCAGATAAGATAGTGATTGATATAGTTCTCCAAGTCACTGCCACCAAGCTGCTAGAGCTTCGTGATGAACAATAACAAGCCAAGGATGGAGAAGATGATCCCTGAGCTGTTCGCGATGTTTGACACCGCGAAGGTAGAAATCAAGAAGGAGCATCAAGTGTTGATGGTTAGTAAAACCACTAGTTTCAAGAAGGGCAAGGGCAAGATGGGAAAAACTTCAAGAATGGCAAGCCAGTTGCCGCTCTAGTGAAGAAACCCAAGGTTGAACCCAAACCCGAGACTAAGTGCTTCTATTATGAGGAGAACGGTCGCTGAAGCGGAACAACCCTAGATACTTGGTAGATAAGAAGGCTGGCAACGTCAACAGTAGTATGTTTGATATACGTGTTATTGATGTGTACCTTACTAGTACTCCTAGTAGCACCTGGGTATTGGATACCGGTTCGGTTGCTAAATGTTAGTAACTCAAAATAAAAGCTACGGAATAAATGGAGGCTAGCTAAGGGTGAGGTGACGATGAGTGTTGGAAGTGTTTCCAAGGTTGATGTGATCACCCTCGCACGCTCTCTCTACCTTCGGGATTAGTGATGAACCTAAATAAATGTTATTTGGTGTTTGCGTTGAGCATGAACGTGATTGGATCATGTTTATTGCAATAAGGTTATTCATTTAAGTTAGAGAATAATGGTTATTCTGTTTACATGAATAATACCTTCAATGATCATGCGCCCAATGAGAATGGTTTATTGAATCTTGATCGTAGTGATACACATGTTCATAATATTGATGCCAGAAGATACAAAGTTAATAATGATAGTACCTCATACTTGTGGCACTGCCGCTAAATGTCATATTGGTGTAAAGCGCATGAAGAAACTCCATGCTGATGGATCTTTGGACTCATTCGATTTCGAATCGGTTGAGACATGCGGACCATGCCTCATGGGCAAGATGACTAAGACCCCGTTTTCCGGTATGATGGAGCGGGCAAGTGACTTATTGGAAATGATACATGTTGATGTATGCGGTCCAATGAGTGTTGTAGCATGCGGAAATAATACCTTCACTGATGATTTGAGTAGATATGGGTATATTTACTTAATGAAACACTAATGGTCGTTTGAAAAGTTCAAGCAAATTCAGAGTGAAGTTTGAGATCATCAAGACAAGAAGATAAAATGTCTACGATATGATCGTGGAGGTGAATATCTGAGTTACGAGTTTGGTATACAACTTAAGACAATGTGGAAGTTGTTTCACAACTCACACCACCTGGAACACCATAGTGTGATGGTATGTCCGAACGTCGTAGTCGTTCTCTATTGGATATGGTGCGTACTATGATGTCTCTTATCGATTTGCCACTATCGTTTTGGGGTTATGCATTAGAGACAATTACATTCACTTTGAATAGGGCACCATCTAAGTCCATTGAAAGGACACGGTATGAATTTTGGTTTGGCAGAAACCTAAGCTGTCATTTCTCAGAGTTTGGGAATGTGACGCTTATGTCCGATAAGCTCGATTCGAAAGCGGAAAAGTGCATCTTCATAGAATACCCTAATGTAACAATTGGGTATACCTACTATCTCATATCCGAGGGCAAAGTGTATGTTGCTAAAGACGGGTCCTTTCTCGAGAAAGAGTTTCTCTCGAAAGAATTGAGTGGGAGGAAGGTAGAACTTGATGAGGTTATTGAACCGTCACTTCAGTTGGATGATAGCACGACACAGAAAGATGTTTTTGCGATGCCTACACCAAGTGAAGAGGAAGCAATTGATGATGATCATGAAGCTTCGGATCAAGTTACTACCGAACCTCGTAGGTCGACAAGAACTCGTACCGCCCCGGAGTGGTACGCCAATCCTGTCTTGGAGGTCATGTTGTTAGACGACAGTGAACCTACGAGCTATGAAGAAGCGATGGTGGGCCCGGATTCCAACAAATGGCTAGGAGCCCTGAAATCTGAGAAAGGATCCATGTATGAAAACCAAGTATGGACTTTGGTAAAATTGCCCGTTGAACGGCAGGCCGTTGAGTACAAATGGACCTTTAAGAAGAAGACAAACGCTGATGGTAAATGTCACCATTTATAAAGCTCGACTTGTCGCAAAGAAGTTTTCGACAAGTTCAAGAAGTTGACTACGATGAGACTTTCTCACCCGTAGCGATGCTAAAGTCTATTGGAATTATGTTAGCAGTTGCTGCATTTTTCGATAATGAAATCTGACAGATGGATGTCAAAACATCATTTCCTTAACGGTTTCCTTGAGGAAAGGTTGTATGTGATACAACTGGAAGGTTTTGTCAGTCCTAAGGATGCTAAAATGTATGCAAGCTCCAGCAATCCTTCTATGGACTGGAGCAATCATCTCGGAGTTGGAATATACGCTTTGATGAGGTGATCAAAGTTTTTGGGTCTATACAAAGTTTATGAGAAACTTGTATTTACAATAAAGTGAGTGGGAGCACTATAGAATTTCTGATAAGTATATGTGGATGACATATTGTTGATCGGAAATGATGTAGAATTTCTGGAAAGCATAAAGGGTTGTTTGAAAGGAGTTTTTCAAAGGAAAACCTGGAATGAAGCTATTTAAATATTGGGCATCAGGATCTATAGAGATAGATCAAGACGTCTGATAAGACTTTCAATGAGTACAAACCTTGACAAGATTTTGAAAGAATTCAAAATGGATCAGTCAAAGAAAGAGTTCTTGCCTGATTTGTAAGGTGTGGAGTTGAGTGAGACTCAAAGCTCGACCACGACAGAAGAAAGAGAAAGGACGAAGGTCGTCCCCTATGCCTTATTCATAGGCTCTGTATAGTATGCCATGCTGTGTACCGCACCTGGTGTGTGCCTTGCCATGAGTCTGTCAAGGGGTACAAGAGTGGTCCAGGAGTGGATCACTGGACAGCGGTCAAAATTATCCTTAGTAACTAGAGGACTAAGGAAATGTTTCTCGATTATGGAGGTGACAAAGAGTGCGTCGTAAAGGGTTACGTCGATGCAAGCTTTGACACCAATCCGGATGACTCTGAGTAGCAATCCGGATACGTATAGTGGAGCAGCCATTTGGAATGGCTCCAAGTGGATCGTGGTAGCATCTGTAGTATGACATATAGATTTGCAAAGAACACACGGATTTGAATGTTGCAGACCGTTGACTAAGACCTCTCTCACATGCAAAGCATGATCGAACCCCAGAACTCATTGGGAGTTAGATTCATAACAATGTAAATCACATGGTGATGTGAACTAGATTATTGACTCTAGTGCAAGTGGGAGACTGTTGGAAATATTCCCTAGAGGCAATAATAAATTGGTTATTATTATATTTCCTTGTTCATGATAATCGTTTATTATCCATGCTATAATTGTATTGATTGGAAACTCAAATACATGTGTGGGTACATAGACAACACTGTGTCCCTAGTATGCCTCTAATAGACTAGCTCGTTGATCAAAGATGGTCAAGGTTTCCTAGCCATAGACATGAGATGTCATTTGATAACGGGAACACATCATTAGGAGAATGATGTGATGGACAAGACCCAAACTATGAACGTAGCATATGATCGTGTCAGTTTATTGTTATAGTTTTGTGCATGTCAAGTATCTGTTCCTATGACCATGAGATCATGCAACTCGCTGACACCGGAGGAATACCTTGTGTGTATCAAACGTCGCAACGTAACTGGGTGACTATAAAGATGCTCTACAGGTATCTCCGAGGGTGTCTGTTGAGTGGGCATGGATCAAGACTGGGATTTGTTACTCCGTGTGACGGAGAGGTATCTCAGGGCCCACTCGGTAATACAACATCACAACAAGCCTTGCAAGCAATGTGACTAAAGTGTTGTGACACCCTGGATCCATGCTACAGTGATCAATGCAATTAAGCTACAATGATCGAATCGAACCTCACTTAAATTCCCTAATGATTTTCAAAATTCATTTGAAAAGTGATTTTAAAAGTTTCACAAACCAGGAATTAAAAATCATGAATAGGTTTCAAATATTCCCTAAGTATTTATAAAGTTATAACCAACATTCTTTAAAGTATTTTGGTGCCTTTAGTTAAATATAACAGAGGCCAATTCAATTATTAAATGCCCTTTTTAATTATGGTACTTTTCAAACAGTTTCAAACGGCCTCCAAAACATTTTGTGGCAGAGCATAAAAATGCTATGGGATTATTGAACCCAATGCCATATTTTTACAAAAGTATATTGTTGTTAAATTAAATAAAAAGAAAAAGAGAAATAAAACCAAAAACAAAAAAAACAGAAAACCCATCCCAGCCCCACTGGCCCAACTGGGCCAACTGGCCCAGCTGCCCAGCGCGCGCGTCGTCTCCCTCCTCCTGTAGCGACCGCCCGGTCGCTACAGGGCGCCGTCGCCGCTGCACCGGCTTGCCGCGGTCAGTGGAGAGATAAGAGCGCCCCCCGTGCCCCTGGCAAACCCTAGCCCCTCCAGATCCCCCCCCGCTCTCGCTCCCTGCCTTCTCCCTCGTCTCCCCACCGCACCCGAGCGCAGCCATGGCCGCCACCGCGACGTAGCCGTGGTCACCGGCCCCATATCGCCGCCTCTCCGTGTCCTACGGCACCGCCGAGCTCCGCTACTTCGACTGCGCCGAGAAGCCGAAGCCGAGGACCTCTCCTTCGCCGGGAGCGCCGTCGTCTTCCACCTTCGGCCACCCGCATCGCCGCCGTCGATTCGCCGCCGTCGCCCTTCCCCGAGCACACTCTCGCACATCTGCAGGGCCACTGTGAGCTGCTGCATCTTCTCCCCCTCTCCCCGTCCTCTTCCCATAGCCGTAGCCATCGCCTCGCTCGCGCCCGAGCGCATCGCCGCGGAGCTCGTCGCCGGCGAGCCGCCGATGACCATATGGTCTCGGGCTAGTGCCCGTTAGACTCGCCGCACCGCATAGCTTCCGTCTAGCCTCTTATTTCGCCCGTTTGCATGCCGTAGCGCCGATCCCGAACCTCACCCGAGAAACTCGCCGCCGGCGGGGTTGTAGCGCTTCGTTCCGGCCACCCCGGCCGCTCCGGCCACCACCACTCGATGCGGCCGAGCTCAGGCTCTCGAATGAGCCTAGCCGCGCTCCTCCCCGTGCCCTGTACGCGTTTTCCGGCGACACCCGAGGCCGCGCCGCCGCGAAACGGATTCGCCAGCGTGATTCCGACGAGTCACTGGTCGTCATCCGACGTGGCCCGACAGGTGGGGTCCCCTGTGACACTGACGGGTGGGCCCCGTTGACCTGTTGACTGGGTCAACCGCTGACTGGCACCCACAGTCACTGACATGTGGGTCCCGCCGTTTAAACATTTTAATTAAATAGATAATGTGTTAGTTAATTAAATTAATTAATTAAAACACTAATTGGTCACTGACTAGTAGGGCCCACCCTCCAATTAATCATTAATTAGTTTAAATAAATCCTAATTAGCCACTGTGACACTGACCAGTGGGGCCCACTGGTCAGGTTTGACTATTCAACCCCAATGTTGACTGCTGACGTCACAGTGATGTCATGCTGATGTCATTAATGCTTTTTCGAATTAATTTAATTCTGTGAATTTCAGAAAATAATTAAAAGTTAAAAAAATTAATAGGAAATAATCCGTAGCTCACATGAAAAAGTTTTATACATGAAAGTTGATCAGAAAAATCCCACGAATCTGAATACGCTGTCCGTTCATCTGTCACATGCTCCTAGCATGTTGAACATGGAACTTTCCCCCTCCGGATCGTCTGTCCGATAAATTCAAAGACCCGGAAAATATCATCAGATATTCGTCCGACCCGTCTGCGACGTGTAATACTGCGTTAGTGCATGCCTAGCTCTGCATATTGCCATGTCATGCATCATGATGCATTTGTCTGCTTTATATTTATTGTTTCTCCCCCCTCTTCTTACCGGTAGACCCCGAGACTGACGGTGCTGCCGAGTACGACTACGCCGTTGACGATCAGCCTTTTGCCGCAGAGCAGCAAGGCAAGCAACCCCCCCTTGATCATTCCGATATCGCCCATTCTTCCCTCTTATTCTTGCATTAGTTTTTGCTACTGTATTAGATAGCTCCTATTCTGATGCATAGCCTGTTTTTGATAAACTGCTACTATACCTGCAATAATATCAACTGCTTAGTATAGGTTGATCAATGAATCCCCTGTGACCCCCTTAGTCCCAGTTGCCCCTGCTTCTTCATCGACGACCCGTCGACTTGAAGACTCGAAGACTCGTTCAACCGACCGACAAGCCAGGCCCCTCACATCACCGCACACCCCTTGGTTGTACGACTCTGCAGCGCTACTGTCGAGTACCGAGGGTGACACCTCGTGAATTACTCATGATGCTAGCTCTGTAGTGTAGCTAGTCGGTCGTGGTTATCGAGGGTGATTCCTCCTTCACCACTCCCGACGATGACTCTGTCGTGCAACCCCTCAAGTGTGGGACCCTCGAGGGTGATTCCTCTAGGTCCACCTTGACGGTTTCATCGAGCGGGGCCCTTTGAGGGTGATTCCTCAGGTTTCGTCTTGATGTTTTATACACACAGTTACTATGACCTGGTTACAGAAACATGTTGGTGATGGGTCGGCCCTGAGGGGTACCCACGGTTTGATGTTGATGAGGCGTGGACGGGCAGGAAAGGCCCTTGCCACACATCCTCGAGACGGGGCGACGGGACCGCACTTCATGGGTCGCGCTTTCCCCGCATTAATAGAATGCTAATGGGTTGGGTATTTGATCTGAGTTGGGTCGTTGGCCTTTTTACGCACCAAACCATCGCGTGGGAGAAGTTATGGGTACTCAGCGTCGTTGTATCAGCCGAAGCTCTTCGGACGTCAGCAATGGAGCGGCGCGCGCCGGATTGGACTGGACGGTACAGCTCTTGGACTGGAGTGTGCTAGGTCTGCTTCCGGCCGCCCACGCATCGTGCAGGAGCGCAAAGGGCAAGTGGGCCCACGACCCCTTTGCGCTTAGGATTTAGACCGGTGGGCTGGCCTCTTCGTTGAGACTAGGTGGGGCGACGACGTGCTGCTATCCCGAGGCCGGGCATGACCCAGGAAAGTGTGTCCGGCCGGAGGTGACCAGGCGTGTTGGAAATGCGGTGCACCCCTGCAGGGATGAGTTATCTATTCGAATAGCCGTCTCCACGGTAACAGGACGACTTGGAGTTGTACCTTGACCTTATACAACTATAATTGTGACTTTAAATTGAAATGAATGTTGGCTCCGAGATTGCTTCCTCGCAGGGAGTCGAGGAAGAATCTCTGGGCGTGGTTACTTAATAAAATTGCTACAATAATATGACTATATATGAGATACCAGTCTACTCTCTTCTAATGCTGCAAGATGCTGAAGATGCTAGTCTTCGATAGGACTAGGCCTTCCCCCTATTCTTGCTTTCTGCAGTCAGCCTAGATATAACCCCCATTCCTTGATACTGATGCATACTTAGTATAGTTCTGATGTCAGTCTTGCGAGTACTTTGGATGAGTACTCACCGCTGCTTTGCTTTCTCTTTCCCCCTCGATACGATTACCGCGTTCAGACGATGGAGCCCGGGAGATGGAGTACGCCGGAGACGACTACTACACCACCGCTGGAGCCTACTACTACGTGGAGAATGCCGACGCTCAGGAGTAGTTAGGAGGTTCTCAGGCAGGAGGCCTCGCCTCTTTCGATCCACTGCTTATGTTTGTGCTAGCCTTCTTAAGGCAAAACTTGTTTAACTTATGTCTGTACTCAGATATTATTTGCTTCCGCTGACTCGTGTTTTGTCGAGCTTTGTATTCGAGCCCTCGAGGCCCCTGGCTTATAATATGAAGCTGTATGACTTTAAATTTGTGTCTAGAGTTGTGTTGTGATATCAATCAGTGAGTCCCTAATCTTGGTCATACGCATTGTGTGTATGATTAGCGTACGGTCCAAATTGGGGGCGTCACAAGTGGTTCGATTCGATCACTGTAGCTTAATTGCATTGATCACTGTAGCATGGATCCAGGGTGTCACAAGTGTTAGCCATGGGATCTTGTATTACAGAACGAGTAAAGAGACTTGCCGGTAACGAGATTGAACTAGGTATACAGATACCGACGATCGAATCTCGGGCAAGTAACATACCGAAGAACAAAGGGAACATCATACAGGATTAACTGAATCCTTGACATAGAGGTTCAACCAATAAAGATCTTCATAGAATATGTAGGAGCCAATATGGACATCCAGGCCCCGCTATTGGTTATTGACCGTAGAGGTGTCTCGGTCATGTCTGCATAGTTCTCGAACCCGCAGGGTCTGCACACTTAAGGTTCGGTGACGTTTTGGTATAGTTGAGTTATGTATGTTGGTGACCGAAGGTTGTTCGGAGTCCCGGATGAGATCCCAGATGTCACGAGGAGCTCCGGAATGGTTCGGAGGTAAAGATTGATATATAGGAAGTCCCGTTTTGGCCACCGGAAAAGTTTCAGGTATTTCCGGTAGTGTACCGGGAGTGCCGTAGGGCCATCGGGAGGGGCCACCCACGCCGGGAGGCCACATGGGCCTGAGGGGTGGTGCACCAGCCCTTAGTGGGCTGGGCAAACCAGCCCCACAAGGCCCATGCGGCTAGGAGGTGGGAGAAGGAAAAAACCCCAAGTGGGGGAAGGATTTTCCAAGTAGGATTGGAATCCTACTTGGAGTAGGATTGGAGGTGGACTCCTCCACCTCCTCCTTGGTTCGGCCGAAGCCACTAGGGGAAACCCTAGGGGCTGCCTCCTCCTCCCTCCCTCCTATATATACTAGAGGATTTGAGGGCAGCCCCAACCGTAATTGCCACGTGCTGCCCACTTCTTCCTCTAGATCGTTTCTCCTCTAGATTAGTTCGGCAGAGCTCGGCGAAGCCCTGCCGGATTAGTTCACCACCACCGCCACCACACCGTTGTGCTACCGGAGAACTCATCTACCTCTCCGCCCCCTCTTGCTGGATGAAGAAGGTGGAGATCGTCATCGAGCTGTACGTGTGCTGAACGCGGAGGTGCCGTCCGTTCGGCGCTAGATCGGGACGGATTGTGATCGGATCGCGGGACGGCTAGCGATTTGGATCGTGAAGACATTCGACTACATCAACCGTGTTTCTCAACGCTTCCCGCTTAGCGATCTACAAGGGTATGTAGATCCACTCTCCCTCTCGTAGATGCTCATCACCATGGATAGATCTTGCGTGTGCGTAGGAAAAATTTTGTTTCCCATGCAACGTTCCCCAACATCTTTAAAGCCATTAAGCTAGGCATAAAGTGCTCAAGTAATGGATCCACCCGGATCCCAAGGTATATCAGAGCCATTTTTAATTAACAATGATTTGTAATTTAGTAGTGAGCACAAAGTGATATATATCATGTGACAACGAAGTCTAACTCTCTTCCTATGCATCGGCATGTCATACAAGAACAATTCATGCACATTAAGTAAAGGCCAATGCATAGTATAAACGGTTTCTTGCAACTTTATAGTATTGGAAACATAAAGGGGTGAAGATGTAGTTCCTCTCTCATAATAATTGCAAGTAGGAGCAGCAAGCACATGGATATTATATTCATCAAAATCATCATGTGTAGTAGCTAAACGCAACCCATCTATATAATCCTTAATAAGAGCAAACTTCTCCGATATAGTGTAGTTGGGAGAATTCAAAAAGATAATAGGACTATCATGTGTGGGTGCAATAGAAACAATCTCATGCTTAACATAAGGAACTATAGCAAGTTCATCTTCATAAGCATAATTCATATTGGCATCATGGCCACAAGCATAGCAAGCATCAAGTTCATCAAAAAGGGATATTCCAAATGAATCCAAGGATCATAGCAATCATATCATTCATCATAGCATTCATCCTTCGGTATGTGTGAAGGGAAATCAAACAATGTATGAGTTGAAGAGTTACTCTCATTAGAAGGTGGGCATGGGTAGCTAATCCGCTCTTCCTCCTTTTGTTCTTCGCTCTCCTCCTCATCTTTTTCATCTAATGAGCTCACAGTTTCAGCAATTTCTTCTTCCATAGATTCCCGCAAAATATTAGTCTCTTCCAAGGCAGCGGTCATTCTTTCAATAAATTCAATAATATCAGCATTGCAATTATAATTCTCATAGCAATATTTAAGTATGGCAAAATTTTCAGATTTGTAAGAAACATCATCATACTTTTCAATCAAGGAAGCAACTTCATAAGCACCTTTGAAAGCAACAAATCCTTCTATTCGTTCCACATCATAGTAATCATAAATACATTTAGAATAAGAAGCTAAGGTTTCATTATCATTAAATTTGCATGAAAAGGGAAGGTGTGGAGCGTTCATCCTAGAGCAACAAGTGATATCATATCTCAAGCATAGCTCCCGAGCATACCAATGCAACATATGAATTTGATCCCATAACAATTTCCCTTTTTGAGTCAAGCGATAATCTCTAAAGTATTCACGTTGATCCAACATTACTCCCATTATCAAGTTGAATGGGGTCTTCTCAGGATTATCAAAGCAGTATTTAATACTTTGCACATAACTAGCATCAAGGGTTTTAGGAGGTTCCCCATATCCATGAGTAGCAAGTACCACTAATTTTTTTGGTGTTTTGTGTTCCATATCCATGACTAAAGATATAAAACAACTAATAACAGAAAATAAAAATTACTTAGTGATAAAGCAAACAAGCACACACGAGAATATTCACCCCACGCTATTGCTCCCCGGCAACGGCGCCAGAAAAAGGTCTTGATAACACACAAGTGTAGGGGATCGTTTGTAGCTAAGTAAGAGTGTCGAACCCAACGAGGAGCTAAAGGTAGAACAAATATTCCCTCAAGTTCTATCGACCACCGATACAACTCTACGCACACTTTAACGTTTGCTTTACCTAGAACAAGTATGAAACTACTTTGTAGGTGATAGGATAGTTTGCACAAATAAAACTAGAAGTACTTTGCAAGAAATAAAACTACGAGTAAAACACAAGATAATAAAAGTTAGTTGTTCAGTAGAAAGCTTTTGTCAAACAAGAAGGTTATTTGTCCCTAGGCAATTGATAACTAGACCGGTAATCACTCTTGCAATTTTATATGAGGGAGAGGCCTGAGCTAACGTACTTTCTCTACTTTGATCAGATGCACTTATGATTGGAACTCTAGCAAGCATCCGCAACTACTAAAGATCATTAAGGTAAAACCCAACCATAGCATTAAGTATCAAGTCCTCTTTACTCCCATATGCAACAACCCACCTACTCGGGTCTGTGTATTCTGTCACTCACGCCACCCACCATAGGCAAATCATGAACACATTGCAACACCCTACAGCGAGGATCCCTCACATTTGCGCGAGACGGAGGGCAACGTAGGACAGCACCATAATAAAATATACAATCATACCAACCACGATCATCAATTATCCCATAGGACAAAGCGGATCTACTCAAACATCATAGGATAGCCATATATCATTGGGAAATAGTATATGGAGTTGAGCACCATGTTTAAGTAGAGATTATAGCGGGGAAAAGGGGAGTTACACCACAGCATAGAGGGGGAGAGAGTTAGTGTTGACGGCAGCGAAGTTGTTGGAGTAGATCGCCGTCACGATGCTTGCCCCGACGGCGTTCCGGCGCCACCGGGAGAGATGGGGAGAGAGCCCCCCTCCTTCTTCTTCTTCCTTGGCCTCCCCCCTAGATGGGAGGAGACTTCCCCCTCTGGTCCATGGCCTCCATGGCGGCGGAGGGGCAGGATCCCCTCCTAGATTGGATCTCCCTCTCTGTTCTCTTCTGTTTCGCGTTCCCGTTTTCTGGCCGAAAACCGTTTCTTATATTCCCGGAGATCCGTAACTGTGATCGGGCTGAAATTTTGAGGGAATTTGTATCCAAAAATTAGCTTCCTTGCGCCCGAAGTAGAGCTCCAACTGACTTATGAGCTGGGCACAACCCACCAGGGCGCGCCTGGGCCCTGGGGCGAGCCCTGGTGTCTCGTGAGGGCTGTGGGCCTCCGTTTGCGTTGATTCCACATCTCAAAATTCACAAATATTCCAAAAACAATCTCCGTAAATTTTTATCGTGTTTGGACTTCGTTTGATATGGGTATTCTGCGAAACAAAAAATATGCAACAAACAGGAACGGGCACTGGGCACTGGATCAATAGGTTTGTCCAATAAATCATATAAAATGTTGCCAAAAATATGTGAAAGTTGTATAATAATGGCATGAAACAATCAAAAATTATAGATACGATGGAGACGTATCACACATCTCCAAATAAGATGAAACTTCACGGAGAATCATTTTGGAATATATGAAAAATACTGGAGCAAATAACTACCGGAGGGGGCCCACCTGGTGAGCACAAGACACCAGGGCGCGCCCTAGTGGGTTGTGCCCAGCACGACCCACCTCCGGTGCCCATCTTTTGGTATTTAAGGTCTTTTGACCTAGAAAAAATAAGAGGAGGACTTTTGGGATGGAACGCCGCCGTCTCGAGGCGGAACTTGGGCAGGAGCACGTTTGCCCTCTGGTGGAGCGATTCCGCCGGGGGAACTTCCTTCCCGGAGTGGGAAATCGAAGCCATGGTCATCACCAACACCCCTCTCATCTTTGGGAGGCCAATCTTCATAAACATCTTCAACAGCACCATCTCCTCTCAAACCCTAGTTCATCTCTTGTGTTCAATCTTTGTACCGGAATCTCAGATTGGTACCTGTGGGTGACTACTAGTGTTGATTACATCTTGTAGTTGATTACTATATGGTTTATTTGGTGGAAGATTATATGTTTAGATCCATTATTTTATTCAATACCCCTCTGATTTTGAGCATGAATATTATTTGTGAGTAGTTACCTTTGTTCTTGAGGTCACGGGAGAAGTCATGTTGCGAGTAATCATGTGAATTTGATATGTGTTCGATATTTTGATGATATGTATGTTGTGATTCCCTTAGTGGTGTCATGTGAACGTCGACTACATGACACTTCACCATCCTTGGGCCTAAGGGAATGCATTGTGGAGTAGTTATTAGATGATGGGTTGCTAGAGTGACAGAAGCTTAAACCCTAGTTTATGCGCTACTTTGTAAGGGGCTGATTTGGATCCAAACGTTTAATGATATGGTTAGATTTTATCTTAATACTTTTCTCATAGTTGCGGATGCTTGCGTGGGGGTTAATCATAAGTGGGAGGTTTGTTCAAGTAAGAACAGCACCCAAGCACCGGTCCACCCACATATCAAATTATCAAACCAACATGATAAAAGTGACTACTAGATGAAATTCCCGTGTACCCTCAAGAACACTTTGCCTATTAAAGAGACTGTTATGTCATGTCCTTTGCCACAAAAGGATTGGGCTACTTTGCTGCACTTTATTTACCATTACCGTTACTTGCTTGTTACCAATTATCTTGCTATCAAACTATCTATTACCTACAATTTCAGTGCTTGCAGAAATTACCTTGCTGAAAACCGCTTGTCATTTCCTTCTGCTCCTCGTTGGGTTCGACACTCTTACTTATCGAAAGGACTACGATTGACCCCCTATACTTGTGGGTCATCAACAACCGCATGGCGGCGCCCGCACGCAAGGCATCGACGGTGGCCTCGACGGCGAGGTGCTGCTCCAAGATCTAGGGGTCGGCACGCATGGACGCCATTGCGGCCTCATCCGCGCGTGCAGTCGCGATTTGCTTCTCCGCTGCCAGGTGCTCCTTGAGATCCTGGCTATACTGCGTGCACCATGTCTTTCGTCAGTGATTATGTGGGGGATGGGCCGGTGATTTTGGTGGAATGTGTCGCTTCGGCGGTCGGGGCATGTGGAATGGAGGAGGAGGGGGTGGAGGGGGAGGGGTGTGGGGAAGGTGTGGATTACCTGACTAGATGGAGGAGGGCGAGCAGCAGGAAGGAGCGTCGCCGGCGAGGACGCGGCGCTGCAAGCAAGCTGTGCAGGTTTGAACTTAGGAAAGGAAGGGGGAAGCAGGGGGCGTGGCTTTTGGTTGGTACGAGGGGCGGGGGAGGTAGATATTTGCGCGGGAGCCCAAAATTTCGTTCGGTGTGGCAAAAAAGTAGCGCGCACAGTCACATCGGACACAGTCCCTTTACCATAACTGTGTGAGATATTTAACAACACAAACGAATCCTATAGTTGATCCCGTGTGTGATGAGATTGAACGTGGAAATTTTGGTCTCCAAGCTTCCGGCGTAAGATATCGAATACTACATTACATACGATACTTGCATTTCATTTTCATTTGGAAGAGAAAATAGGGATACGGCGGCAAATTTTGGTCCGAATTTCCCTCGTTACATTGGTCATCGACGTCATTGCTTAATTTAAAAACACTTGCAAATTTGACTACTACACAAAAGATCCTATAGCACTACCCGCACTTACTTAATCGAGCAACTAATAAGCATTAGTTAGTTGACCTAAACATTACTCTAACAAAAGATCATCGCTCTAGATAGAGACTAATATTCCGCCTGGCATTCGTCGATCTCCGCTGCCTCCTCGATGACCGGCTCCCACTCGACGACCTCCGGGGTAAGGAGATCCATGGGATCCGTCGCCACATACTCCAGCACCTCGTAGTCTTCCTCCACCATCTCTTTGGATAAGGCCACCATGAGCGGGGCGTGGGTGGCCTTGCTCCGGGCATGGACGGCCACAATCTTGGCTAGGGAGGCCGCCGACGAACGGACGCCTGCTCGAGCACACTCAGCGATTACCAACTCATCGGATGTGGGTTGTCGACCGGTGTCGGAGAAGGCAGATGTGATTTGTGAAGTGACCAGCACGAGATGGGCGTGGGCGGCCTCGAGATGGGACTGGGCATCCGCCATCAGGACTACGGCAACCGCCAAGAAACTGACAGCTGATGTGCCATTCTCCCCATTTGCTATCCCCATCACGGTTGTTGCTACCACCCTCTCATCTGCAGCAGCTGCCCTTTCGGTTGCTGCAGCCGCCCTGTCGGAGGTAGCGGCCGCGTTCAAGCATGTTGAGAGCGTGCTCATGGCTGATGCGGCCGCGCTCGGGCCGGAGTGGGTTGTCGAAGTTGCCCTCGCGACGGGGATCCACGTCCCCATCTTTCACCGGCGACGATTGAAAACTAAAATGCTCTGGGGAGTCCGTGCAGTAAACTGGCCAGCGGTGTACTGTAGCCGACGAAGCTTCCGTCCTAAGCCATGCATTATGAGGATTGGCCCAAGATGTTTTGTACTGCATCACACACGATTCATGAACTTGAACTATTTGTGAAAGACTTGATTTTCAAAATATTTTTAAAACAAAAAATGAGGTTACTTCGACAAAGGACGGTGTTTGGATTGCAATAAGATTTTGCAGTGAACACTTACCAATAGCTGTGTTGTACTAAAATATGGAATTATTTAGGGTCCGTTTGGCATTTTTATGCATTAATTGAGTTTTCTAGGCATTTAATGTGTATAATTCAAATTTGAACTATCGTCCCAATGTCCGGTGCGTCAAAATGGGATGAAAATCATATTAGTGTCCATGGCATCATCTTTAGGTCATGGGCAAGAAATGGGAATGAATTTCAAACATATCGGGGTCTTGGCTCGGCCTCAAACGTTGAGAAACTTGGTTTTTAAATTACTGTAAATCCAAAACGCGTCAGAAATTCTAAAAACTTGGCATGTTGTCATAACATGGCAAATATGTGCCATTGAAAAAAATTGTCCAACTTGGGACAATTATAGGCACAAGTCCCTTAGAAACCGGAGCTTCTCACTGCAAGCTTTGTGGTTTCGATAAGAATACGTCACCTTAATTACGTGGGCAAAACGACATCTGCTCATCTTCTCGCCTTGAACTTTTGTTAGTGGCAACATAGACCAGTAAGAGTGTCTTGCTAAAATATGGAATTATTCAGGGTTCTTTCTGCATTTTCATACATTAATTGAGTTCTCTAGGCATTTAATGTGGATAATTAAAATTTGAACTAAAATCACAAGGTCTGGTACATCAAAATGGGTTGAAAAATCATATAAGTGTACATGGCTACTTTTGGCCCCATGCAAGATATGTGAATGGATTTCAAACATCTCGGGGTCTTGGCTCGGCCACATACATTGAGAAGCTTGGTTTTACATTCATGTATAAATCAAAAACTCGTCATAATTTCATGAAACTTGGCATGGTGTCATGGCATGGCTCATACGCGCCCTGGTGAATGTCCGATTTGGGACAAATTTTGTAACAAGCCCCTTACAAACATGAGCTTCTCACGGGAAGCTTTTGTGGTTTTGATATGGAACGCGTCACATTATGTGGGCGAATCGACATCCGCTACATCTTCTCGTCTTGAACTATATATTTCTAGAGGCAAAATATACCAAAATGAGTGTCGTTCCAAAAATATGAAAATATACATGGTTCGTTTGGCCTTTTTATACATTAATTGACTTTTATATGCATTATTTAACATGCATAATTCAAATTTTAACTACAATCACAAGGTCTGGTGCATCAATATGGGTTGAAAATAATATAAGTGTACATGCATCTTTAGGATCCCATGCAAGATATGGGAATGAATTTCAAACATCTCACGGTCTTGGCTCGGGCACACATACATTGAGAAACTCGGGTTTTAAATCATGCATAAATCAAAAACTCGTGAGAAAAGTCATGAAACTTGGCATGGTGTCATGACATGCATGGCTCATATGTGCCCTAGTAAAATAATATCCAATTTGGGACAAGTTTTGGCACAAGCCTTTCACAAACCTAAGCTTCTCACGGGAAGCTTTTGTGGTTTCGATATGGAACACGTCACCTTATGTGGGCGAATCGACATCCGCTGCATCTTCTCATCTTGAACTATATATTTCCAGAGGCAACATATACCAAAATGAGTGTCGTGCCAAAATATGAAATTATACATGGTTCGTTTGGACTTTTTATATATTAATTGAATTTTATATGCATTATTTAATATGCATAATTCAAATTTGAACTACTAACACAAGGTCCGGTGCATCAAAATGGTTAGAAAACCATATTAGTGTGCATGCATCTTTAGGTCCCATGCAAGATATGGGAATGAATTTCAAACATCTCGGGGTCTTGGCTAGGCCAGAGAAACATTGAGAAACTCGGGTTTTAAATCATGTAAATCAAAAACTCGTCAGAAGATTCATGAAACTTGGCTTGGTGTCATGAACATGGCACATAAAGGCGTCATATCATTTTGTTTTCCTATTTGAGACTCGTTTTTAATATATATTTTCTTTTAGAGCCAACATTGAGAATATTACGTTAAATCATAGTAAATCTAGAACTCACACAAAATTCAAGAAATTGGGCATGGCGTCATGATATAGCACAAATATGTTGTGGTATTTTTCGTGTCCATTTTGGAAAAAGACGGACACATTAATAGCTAACAAAAGCTTTTTGGAACAAAGAACTGTCACGTTTCCACGGAAACGATTGCATTATTTTCAAACCGTGGGCGTTCTACTGCCCTTACGTGCTGCCAAGCGTCGCACTCTTCTATTGGCTAGGGCTTAGGAGGTGCCGTGCGAGCAGCTGCTAGAGTTGACAGGAGGCATGCGAGCTGGCCTCCGCTGCGCAGGCTCACCGGGAGGCATGCGGGTTGTACGCCGCAGGCTCACCGGGAAGCGAGCCCTTTGACCTCCGTATCTGCCCTCCTCGCTTCCAACCTATCCATCAATGGGGCCCGAGCCGTTGTTTAATAGGCGGCTTTACTGCCCACTCACTCACAATCCTCTCTACATCTTCGCCTCCCATTCCCATCCATCATTCAGACCTCCACGACGACCTACGCCTGGTGCACAAGGATCATATGCCACTAGTCTTCCAGTTTGGTGAAGTTGACACCGAGCCGGAAGAGATAGAACAAAAAGAAGAATGGGACGCCATGGACATGGCCCTGGAAGAGTTGCATGCCGCAGCGGATGTTGCACCGACGCACTCGCCAGCAACCATCCCCGCGCTCGTGCCAGCAACCATCCTCGTGGCATTGACGGGCTGGTCGCCGAGCATCATCGATGCGCTGGAAACCGCGAGCGTCAGGTGAGGGAGTCCTAGTTTAAGGGGTCCTCGGATATCCGACCTGTTTCTCATGGGCCGGACTATGTGGGCCACTGGATGAGCATTGGGTGATCAAGGGCCCCGTCGCCAAGGTGGAAGTTTCAAGGAGCCATGGCGTGTCCTCCAAGTTGTCGACAGTAGATAGGCATGTTTTTCCCTTTGATGTGCAACCGACTATGTGTAAGCCCTAGGTACCCTCGGCGTCTATATAAGCCGGAGGGTTTTAGGTTATAGGGAAAGAGAACTCGTCTAGGGTTTTAGCTATACGATCTCGAGGTAGATCAACTCTGTAACCCTTATACCATCAATATAATCAAGCAGGACGTAGGGTATTACCTCCATAGGAGGGCCCGAACCTGGGTAAACATCGTCTCCCCCATCTCCTGTTACCATCGATTCTAGTCTCACAGCTCGGGCCCCCCTACCCGAGATCCGCCGGTTTTGACACCGACATTGGTGCTTTCATTGAGAGTTCCGCTGTGATCGCCAAAGGAATCGATGGCTCACCTTGTCACAAGCAACGAGATCTGCACACAGGGGATTCTCTCCCCGGATCAGATCCTCGCAAGCGGCGACATCTCGTCGCACGCTTACCCGATCGGCCACCTTGGCCAGATCGGAAACTTCTCCCCCGATCGAGGAATCAGGTTCGGAACCCTAGAATTCGTCGCTGATTCACGGGGAGAACTCGTCTTAATAAAACCCTCGACTCCTACGGAGGAGCCCGCAGATCCCGATGCCTCGATGCCGAAGACATCGGGCCTCGCCTCCGATGATGAGGTCGTTATCCCCGGGTTGTCAGGACCGCCCAACCCGGTCGTTGTGACCGGATCCACCAAGGTTAAACAGGACCCGGGTCCGCTTTCGTGCGACTCTGGAACTGCAACGCCGCATACCGACCCCACTCGCTTCAGCGACATGCATCCTACGATCGCCTCGTTTCTGAACGAGCTATTTGATCAGATTGAGATCATGCGTATGGCTGATGACCAGATCCCGGTCTATGACCGGCTCCGGCTTAAACCCGACGATAGGGAGATTCACATCCCCACGGTCACCCAACTTGTCGCCACCGTCGAGTGTCCGGCTGGGGGCTCGTCCCCCCAGCGACCGGAATTAAAAACGGTCTATACCCCAGTCTCCGATCATCGAGACCTCGCCTACAACCCAGACTCTGGTGTTTGCTCCGGAAACAGTCCGGTATTGGTCCCTGATCTATCACACAGTTCAGAGTCCGTGACTCCGAACTCCCACCGTGGCGTGGAGTCAAACATTTTCCCACCCACCTCCCAAGCCGATCACTCAAGCATCGCAGCAGAGCCCAAGTCTTCGGACTTACCAGACATTATACATTTATCAGGAGAGTCGGTTCATCATTACTGGGCCAGACTCCTCCTCGCTCAAAACAAAGTACGGGGCCTTAGTGATCAAGAGATAATGGCAACTTTCAAACGCAACTGCCATGACGAAGGGATTCTCAACGCCCTGGCTCGTCGGCACATTCGTGACTTCACTGAGCTGTCAAATTTGGTACAAAAATATTGTGCCATGGAAAGCGCTTGGCAAGCCGAACGGCTGTTTTCGGAACCAACCCTTGCCGAATACCCTAGAGGAGATCGGAAAAG
Organism: Elymus sibiricus; assembly: GCA_039707655.1. Classification (NCBI taxonomy): domain Eukaryota; kingdom Viridiplantae; phylum Streptophyta; class Magnoliopsida; order Poales; family Poaceae; genus Elymus; species Elymus sibiricus. The sequence goes on along the minus strand of CM077663.1, from coordinate 297,082,431 downwards.
AGGATACCTCCAAAGTGGCCAGCTAGATTCAAACCCGCCGAAAAAAGAAACAGGCCCCTTTCAGGGGTCAGTACCGTCCTTGATGGACTACTGGATAAACCTTGCCCTATACACTCCGTATTGCTGAACACAGCTCCGACTCACAGCCTTAGAGCTTGCTGGGTCGTCAGGCAGATCGCAAAAAGCGGTGAAGCCATTCTTGAGGCACCACCGCCGAACAGGCGCTCCACATCGCCACCAGAATATAACGCCGAAGTCCTGACGATCTACAAAACGTTCCCCTCAAGGAACAGGAGGAAAAGAGCTCTTAAAGAACTCGAACAGATATATCATGTGGCAGCAACAAGTGCATGGGCAGACATGCCCATTACCTTCGGAGATACTGACCGACCATCCACTCTTCCCAGTCATTCACCCGTCGCCCTAGTCCTGAACCCCATCATCGATGGCTTCAGGTTACACAAGGTGCTAATGGATGGCGGCAGTGGTTTAAACCTGATCTACGAAGATACCCTAGAAAAAATGCAATTCGACCGATCTCGCATCGAGCATAGCAACACAACATTCCGGGGGATCATCCCTGGGAGAGAGGCGCGTTGTTCAGGGTGTATCACCCTGGACGTAGTGTTCGGCACGCCCGGAAACTACCGATCAGAAGAGCTTCTCTTCCATATCGTGCCCTTCCCAAGCGGCTACCACGCCCTGCTGGGGCGTGACGCCTTCACAAAATTCCAGGCTATACCACATTATGGGTATATGAAGCTCAAACTGCCAGGCCGAAACGGAGTAATCACAATCGTCAGTGATCCGAACATAGCCCTTCGAGCCGAAAACAAAACAGCAGCGCTCGCCCTCGAGACACTAGTTGAGACCTTCGCTGTAGAAGAATTGACCACGCTCCGGTCAACGGTAGACAAGGACGACGTAATCCTTAGCAAAAGGCCCAAATCCATGTCCTTTAAACCTGCAGATGAAATCGTCAAATTCCAGGTACACCCGACGGACCCCAACAAAACAGCGTCCATCGGAGCTCAGCTGGACTCCACGGTGGACGAAGCACTACGAGCATTCTTACGAGAAAATTGGGACATCTTCGCCTGGCACCCTTCTGATATGCCCGGAATCCCACGGCGGCTAGCAGAACACAGTCTGAATATCATCAAAGGCTTCAAGCCCGTCAAGCAGACTCTGCGCCGCTTTTCTGAGCCCAAGCGACAAGCTATGGGTGAAGAATTAGCCAAACTGCTAGAGGCCGGATTCATTCGGGAGATTAAACATCCCGAATGGTTGGCAAATCTGATGATGGTACCAAAGAAAGACAAATCCTGGCGGCTGTGTGTCGACTTCAATGACCATAACAAGGCCTGCCCCAAGGACCCTTTCCCCCTACCACGGATAGACCAGATCATCGACGCCACAGCCAGACACGATTCACTGTGTTTCCTCGACGCTTACTACGGATACCATCAGATCAAAATGAAGGAATCCGACCAAGCTGCAACTGCATTCATCACCCCATACGGGCCATTCTGCTTCAACACAATGCCTTTCGGGATAAAGAACGCTGGGGCTACATACCAGCGCATGATCCAGACATGTCTCGAAAAATAGGTTGGCAAAACAGTCGAGGCATACGTTGACGATGTGGTCATTAAAACCAAACACGTTAGCCAGCTAGTCGACGACCTTAGGCAAACCTTTGCCAGCCTACGCGAGTACGATATACGGCTAAATCCGGAGAAGTGTGTCTTCGGAGTTCCCGCTGGTAAACTTCTCGGATTATTCGTTTCCCATAGGGGAATAGAAGCGAATCCGGCCAAGATCCGTGCCTTATCAGAACTTGCAGTTCCCACAGAGCTAAAGCATGTCCAAAGGTTGGTTGGTTGCATGGCGGCGTTAAGCCGCTTTATCTCCCGCCTCGGTGAAAAGGCTTTACCGCTCTACAAATTGCTGAAACGGACCAAGAAATTCGAAAGGACCGATGAAGCAAAGGCTGCGTTAGAAGAAATTAAGACACTCCTAGCAAGCAATCCCATACTCACAGCACCAGGCGCGGGTGAGCCCATGTTATTATACATATCGGCCACCAACCAAGTCGTTAGCGCAGTGCTCGTCGTCGAACGAGAGGAGGAGGGACACAAATTCTGGATACAGAAGCCGGTATATTACGTGTCAGAAGTACTAACGCAATGCAAGTCCAGATACCCACACTACCAGAAGATAGCCTATACAGTATTTATGGCATCACGGAAACTAAGACACTACTTCCAAGAGTGTTCGGTCACGGTGGCCTCCGAGTACCCCTGAACGATATAATCAACAACAGGGACGCCACCGGCCGCATAGCCAAATGGGCCATTGAGCTCCTTCCTTTTGAAATTACCTACAAACCACGTCGAGCTATTAAGTCTCAGGTGCTGGCAGATTTTCTCGCCGAATGGACAGAGGCCGAGCTCCCTAGGGAATATAGTACATACTCCCATTGGACGATGTACTTTGATGGATCCAAAACTTTGGCCGGACTGGGGGCTGGAGTTATTCTCACATCCCCCACAGGCGACAACGTTCGATACGTGTTGCAGATCATATATGCCGACTCCAACAATGCAGCCGAATACGAAGCCCTCTTGCACGGTCTTCGGATGGCAGCCTCAATGGGCTTACAGCGGCTGGAGGTGCGGGGAGACTCCAACCTGGCCATCTCTCAAATCAACGGCGAGTTCGATGCCAAAAATCCGAAGATGGCGGCATATAGAAACGCCGTCCTTAAAATATCCGCATGGTTCGAGGGGCTGGAATTTCATCATGTCGCTAGAGACAACAACCAGGCCGCTGATATGTTGGCCCGCATGGGGGCCAAACGCGACCCCGTCCCAAAAAACACTTTCCTGCAACAGCTCTTTAAGCCATCGGTGGTTTGGCAGGACGACAATATGGGCACCGGACCAACCAGTGTGGACGAGGTTGTTCCCCCTATAAATGAACCAGATGATCAAATCATCGGCTGCTCCGTAACGGACGAAACGCCTTCGGCTCACGAGGTCATGGCAGTAATCGCGCCATGGACCGAGCCCTTCCTCGCCTACCTTCTTCGCAAAGAACTCCCCAACGATCAGACGGAGGCGCGGCGCATAATTCGGCGATCCAAAGCCTACAAAGTACACGAGGGTGAGTTATACAAGAAAAGCACCACCGGAATACTACAGCGGTGCATATCTGAGGAAGAAGGTCGGCAGCTCTTAGCCGAAGTCCACGCAGGGATGGGCGGTCATCACGCCGCAGCAAGAGCCTTAGTTAGCAAGGCCTTCTAGGCTGGTTTTTTCTGGCCCACAGCTCGGACGGACGCCTAGTCACTTGTCAAACACTGCGTGGGGTGTCAACTTTTCGCAAATCAAAGTCACATGCCCCCAACAGCTCTTCGGACTATTCCGATCACCTGGCCCTTCGCGGTCCGGGGGCTGGATATGGTCAGACCACTTAAAGGGGGGACCAAGAAGAACAAATACCTACTGGTCATGGTGGACAAGTTCACCAAATGGATAGAGGCAAAACCTGTCAAATCAGCCAAATCCGGACCAGTAATCGACTTTATATCCGGCGTAGTACACCGTTACGGCATTCCGCACAGTATAATAATGGACAATGGATCCAATTTCACGGCCCAAGAGGTCAAAGACTGGTGCGCAAAAATGGGCATTAAGCTTGATTACGCATCAGTTTATCACCCGCAGACCAATGGACAAGTCGAACGAGCAAACGGCCTCATTATGAGCGGCATTAAGCCACGTTTGGTCCGGTCTCTTCATGAGTCCGACTATCATTGGGTTGAGGAGCTCGACACCGTTCTATGGGGCCTGCGCACCACCCCGAATAGATCAACGGGATACACACCGTTTTTCATGGTCTATGGGGCAGAAGCGGTCCTTCCTTGTGATATTATTCACGACGCACCAAGGCTGCGCATGTACGCCTTGGAAGAAGAGCGCGACATAGCTCGGGCCCGTTCTACCTTTTATCAACAGCAGGCCCGACGCTACCAGAGCAGGGAAGTCAGGGCACAAGCATACACCGTGGGCGAACTCGTCCTACGGCTCCCGGAGAAGCAGAAGCATAAACTCAAGCCCAAATGGGAAGGCCCCTTCATAATTGACGAAGTACTCGCAGGAGGGGCTTACCGTCTTCGGAACCCGTCGGACAACCGCCTTGAACCAAACCCATGGAACGCAGCTCGTCTTCGGCGCTTCTACCGCTAGACCGGTGTCGTCATACTCTTTACCCTCCCTTTTTCTTTCTTTTCTTTGTTGTTTCCTTTCCCTCCCACATTGATTTTTGGCAGGTTTGAATTCTTTCCTTTTCTCCCCAACTCTGTGTTCGGCTCAACTGATCTTGTACTAAGATTTTCGGCCTACACCCTTAAGTGTTTAATCCGAACACAACACTTGGGGGCTTCCTTCCGAAGCCATTGCTTTTATGTTATAAGCATTTATTCACATTTATTGTGTACGCATGCTTTTCCTTGTCGTTTTTAAGCCATCATATGCTTCAATTCGAACTAAGACTTTGCCAAGCTGGGTTGCCTCGCTCCTGTGGTTACCCTCTACGTTCCCGATTGTTCGGCTAGAGGGTAAAGGGAGCACCTCTGCGATTGTTACGACGGGTCATCCGGATACGTACCTCAGACGGGTGAAGCCAAAAGCTAGCTATCTTCAGCAGACAATTGATCGGCTACGACGGAATCAACTAATAAGACTATGGTCGTCATAACCATTACTCGGGCTTCTTCTCTTACAAAAGCCCTTAGTCGCATACTAACATTATACGGCCTTCTACCTACGATATACGTAGCACCCTGAAGAAAGGTATCGATAGAGGTACTATTTTCTTCGGAAGATGTTTCTTACGCTAAGCAGTAATATAACATATCTCCATGTGTGCTTTCTGTCTGTTCGCACCACATGGCCGGATTGCCTGGTTCCCCGAACATAATTCACTCCCCTAGGGTGATAATTTACAAGGAACACTCCCAAGCTCTTAGCGCGGGAGGCTGAAGCCGATGGCCGGTTAAGACAAAGTTTACAACACAGATGGAGCAATTCCTCGATTATTAGTACATAGTTGCATATAATCATACATCAGGATGCCGATCGAGATTGTCAATTATGGCGTCCAGGGAGCAATCTTCTTGTGAGAGACGGGCGGCAGGCATCACTTGGTCGTATACCAGGTGGAGCGGCCCTTCTTGTCCATCTGACCCTACTGGCCCAACCTGAGCCATGCGCTCGGGGTTAAGTCCGGTATAGCGGGTCTTGATCATCGCCCATGCCTCTCGTGCTCCCTCTCGACAAGCCGATGTCTTCCACAGCTCGAACCTACTTCGGGCTCCCTTGAACCGATCGACTAGTTCGGTCATCCCCTCCGGAGGTTGCTCGGCGGGCCACAATGCTTTCACCATGCTCTTCATGGCCTTCCGAGCCCGCTCATGAAGGGCGGACAGCTCCTTCAGAAGGCTTCCCTGGTAGGATCCAATCTCTTCTTCTGGTCGCCCAGATAGGAGACCTGTACATGAGTCACGGCACGCGTATTATGCTTTATTTATAGGAAATACCTTCTGATGTTAGAATCACACTTACCGAACATGCCCCTCTGTAATTTCTGGTTCTGTCCTTGAGCCTCGGCCAATTGAGTCTTTAAGCTCTCAATTTCTTCAGCCTGTTGTTTGTTCTCCTCCTTAAGGCGGTTCTTCTCTTCAAGGTATCGTTGCAAGACACAACAGCCAGCCTCATGCTGGGACTCGGCATATCGCTGAGATTCTCGGGCTACATCCAAATCTCTTTGTAATTGCCCTATTGAGTCAGCTGCTACATAGTACCCTCGCGTCAGCGTGGGAATATACTAAGATCGGCAGAACAGATATACTCACCATGTGCCTCCCGAGTAAAGCTCTTCACTTGCTCCAATTCGGCCTTTACAGATTCCACATGTGTTCGGCTGGCTTCTAGTTCCTTGGCCAGTTGCTCGCTCTGTTGCTTCGAGGCCTGCATTAGCAGTAAAACAATACAAGGATCCTTAATTCGGTCGTGCTGACCAATTTAAGGCTCGGGGGCTACTGGGTTTACACGAGTGTTCGGACTCTAATAACCGACTACTCACCTGTAGGCTGGACGATATCAACTTCATGGCCTCCCCGAACCCATCTCGGGCAGCACCGATGTGCGCATCCGCCGTGCGTAGAGCGCTGAACTCTTGTTCGGAGAAGGCTGGGTGATGCAGGGCTTCTCATCGCCGCCGATGATTCATGGCGCTTCCTACCTAAGACTTGGTAACGGACACAGCGTCACCGGAATCGGCAGGGGCCGGATTGACCATGGGAACCTCCGCAGTATGTTCAGCATGAGCAGAAGGCTTGGAATTTTGAGCACCGCCCGACGTCCTGGAAACATCCTCGGCGGGAGATGGCTGAACTCTTTGCCTGAGTATTTCGACATAAGGCCTCTGGTGAGGCTTCATCAATCATGATAATAGGTCAAACGGTCGAGCGAAGTGCCTTTGGGACGAACGTGTAGACGGGCTCGTCCTCGCGACCGGCTCATTTATCGGACCCTTGTTGTTTTCCGGCCCGGGCACTGCCGCCATTCCCGATGTATGTCGCGCGGATCTACGGCGCTTGGGAGTAGGAGCTGTCGCGTTTGGGTCATTGGAGGATACTTGCCTTTTGCGGGACGAGTTTTTCTTCTTCTTGCTTATCGCAGGGGAAGGGAACGATCCAGGGTAATCGGCTATGATAGCCACCTTGGAGCCATCAAGGCCCTCCTGGTAGAAAACTCCGTCTTCGAGCTCGATCGACAGATCCGGGTCATCATGAAAGCCCAGATCATCATCACGGGAATAGTCCTCAGGTTGGGGGGGCGGACAGTTAACTGTCTCGATGAAGCTCATCCATTCCTGTTCACATAAGGATAAAAGACTTCGGTCAAAAAGGGACAAATTGAAAACCCGAATTGTGGTCACGGGGTTGAAAGGCTCACCCATTCGATGGGATTGTGGCTTGAGTATCCCTCCTTGGTCGACCGCCGAATAAAATCTTCTTGCTCCCCTTTGTATAGGTCGGCAAGAGCGGCGGCTAATGCTGTTTGATCAGCAGGGCCCAGTCTTCGGGAGCGAGTAGTGTCGCTTGTCCCGTTGTAACACCACAAGGGGTGTATCCTCTGTTGAAGGGGTTGGACGCACCGGGTGATGGCGGCGGCCATGACGTCTATCATGGTCAGCTTGTGGTGGGCTAGTACCCTCACACGGGCTGCTAAGCGCTGCACTTCAGCGCTGTCCTCTTGAGACAGGCTCTTCGGGCGCCAGTTGTACCTTTTCTTCAAAGGGGCGTCAGAGTATTCGGGCGGACCCCTCCGAGCTGGATCGAATAGAAGGACGTCCTCGATGTAGAACCATTCCGAAGGCCATTCTTCGGACTCCTTCGGCGTCCCCACAGGATATCCCGTCCCCGCTATGCGGCATACTTCGGCTCCACCGACCTCAAAAATTGTCTTGTCTCGAGTGCGAGGGACTAGGCAGAAGTACTTCCTCCACAATTCGAAGTGTGCCTCGCAGCCCAGGAACATCTCGCAAAGGGCGACGAAGCCCGAGATGTGCAGATTAGACCCTGGGGTGAGGTGGTGGAGCTGGATTCCATAAAACACCAGTAACCCTCTCAAGAACGGATGAATGGGAAACCCGAGACCCCGCAGGAGGAAGGGCACGAAACATACGTGCTCCCCCTTTCGTTGATGGGGGAAATTCTCCGCGAGGGCCTCGCCGTTGAATGAAGACAAACCGGCGCGGACAACTGCCAGATCCTAGGAGGGAAGGTACCCTTGGGTTTCGAGGTCACGTAGTCGAAGGAGGGATACGGAGCAGCTTGTCCAGTCCCCGGGACGGGAGCCGTAAGGGTGCGAGGAAGAACTGGGGGCGCTCGCCATGTTTTGGTGGTGATCTTTTGCCGGAAGCTTTTTCCGATGGGGAAGAAGATATGGCTTGGACCACGATTCAGTTTGTTTAATGGGTGGTACCTCCTTTGTGGGAGGGGTAGTTTTGTAAAAAGCTACTGAACCGCTCGTCTCCCCACGATGCGCGAAAATCAAGAAACGCTATTACGATGGACCCAGCAAGCCCGTGCCGTTTGGGATTTCACCGATGACAGGATGGTTGCCGAACTAGAAGGAATGAAGGGACTCGCCTCGCAAGCCGAAGACTTCGGCGCACAAGATTGTTCGGATATACCTCGGCGTTGGAGGCTAGTCCGGGGGCTACTGAGGGAGTCCTGGTTTAAGGGGTCCTCGGATAGCCGACCTGTTTCTCATGGGCCGGACTATGTGGGCCACTGGATGAGCATTGGGTGATCAAGGGCCCCGTCGCCAAGGTGGAAGTTTCAAGGAGCCATGGCGTGCCCTCCAAGTTGTCGACAGTAGATAGGCATGTTTTTCCCTTTGATGTGCAACCGACTATGTGTAAGCCCTAGGTACCCTCGGCGTCTATATAAGCCGGAGGGTTTTAGGTTATAGGGCAAGAGAACTCGTCTAGGGTTTTAGCTATACGATCTCGAGGTAGATCAACTCTGTAACCCTTATACCATCAATATAATCAAGCAGGACGTAGGGCATTACCTCCATAGGAGGGCCCGAACCTGGGTAAACATCGTCTCCCCCATCTCCTGTTACCATCGATTCTAGTCTCACAGCTCGGGACCCCCTACCCGAGATCCGCCGGTTTTGACACCGACATCAGGGAGGTCCCCGAGGACCCGCGCGAGCTCGTGTACGTGCAAGCGCCAGTGCCTCCTCCCTCGCCCGTGCTCGTGCGCGCCCCTGCACACGCCACACCGGTACCAGTGCGCGTGCCCGCACCCACGGCGCCCGACCCCGTGCGCGCGTCTGCACCCGTCATGGGCCCCTCGGCAGATTGGGACGCCGCCGTCAACAGCTTCCTCGCAGCGCCGCTAGTCGCCGCCCGTCGATCGCGCTACGACCAGCTCTTTGATTGTGAAGTCCATAACATTCTGGTCTCGTTTGAAGAACTGTACAACTTCGCCCCGGAGCACGAGAACGCCGCCGCCGCCGCAACTAGTTTTCTTTGTATTGTATCTCGATTGTATGAATGTAAAGTCAAAGCTTGACTGGATGAAATCTATGGTTTGATGAACTAAGTATTTATCTCTGAATTCACATAGCAAACAAAAAACCATCATCGTTTTCTCTGAATAAACATCACAAATGGTTCAGGTTGAATACCCGTATACAGATCGACAGCTATCTTTCCTTTGCCCGTAAGCCAAGTGAAAATATTGGCGCGAAGGATTGGTGCAATGCATCATCGCAAACATTTCTCTAATATGACCCATGTGCCTAGTACAGACAATCCAGGAAGATTTGCATCTATCATATTGGGTAAATTGCCATGTGTCAAATCAGAAGCATTGGCATCTGTCGATCTAGTAACATTGACATTTGTCAACATTGTAGCACTAGCATTTGTCGAATTTCGCAGGAACAAAATCACTATTACGGTGCACTTTTGCAACTGGAATTCAGCAAACATGGATTTCTTTCATAGATTAACCATTGATCTTCGTACAAAATAGTTCAACTCGACAGCTGCATCGAACAAACTTTTCCCCAATTGTTGCCAACCACGTACTGAAATATCTAGTTCAACTATATATACTAGCTAATTTAAAGTACGTGGTACAGTTCAACCATATCTATAGTTAGATAAACTGAACAAAATAGCCCCTAAATACTAGTACTACGGAGGGGCTTTGTACCACTTCCAGCAGAATCGAGCACGCTCGGTAGGAGCAAGTGGAGGAGGAGCCTGCCGACGAGTTGGTGGAGTCGTGTCCGTTGCCTGTCAGTGCTGCCCTCCGGCGCTCAAGACGCCCCTCCTCGAAGCGACGGGACTCGACGTAGATCTCCGCATTCCGCGCCGCCGCTACGGCTTCTCCTGCGGCCACGGCGTCGGTGAGCTTCTTCGCGTGCGCGACCTGGCGCTCCACCTCCTTCTCTAGGAAGTAGATGTAGCGTGCAAGGGTTGCGACGCAGAAGCCCGGCGGCGGGCCTTTGGCGGCCTCTACCTCCCGCATTCGGGCCTTGGTGGCGGAGCAGGTGATGACCCTGCCGCCTGACGACGGGGTCGTGGCAAAGACGGACGACGGTGGGGTGGCCGCCCCGGCGGTTGTCGGCATGTTGGTGGCCACGGCGGCCACCGGCAGCAGCTGCCTTCAGGCAGCGGTGGTGGAGCGTGTAGTTGGTGGCGTGCGCACACTCACCAGGGGCGCCACGTGCACCACACGCTTCAGAGGACTATCGCGCCGACGTGGTGAAGCCTCCTGATATGTCTCCAACATATCTATAATTTTTGCTTGTTCCATGATGTTATATTATCATTCTTGGATGTTTTACAATCATTTTATAGCAACTTTATATCATTTTTTGGGACTAACCTATTGACATAGTGCCAAAGTGCCAGTTGCTGTTTTTGCTTGTTTTTTACTTCGCAGAATATCAGTACCAAATGGAGTCCAATCGCGACAAAACTTTTTGGAGAATTTTTTTGGACCAGAAGAAGGCCAGTGGGCCAAAGAAGTAACCAGGATGGAGCCCAGGCCGCCCGCAACCCACCAGGGCGCGCCAGGGGCCTCGGGCGCGCCCTGATTGGTTGTGGATGCCTCGGGAGTCCCCTCCACCGCCTCTGAGCTCTATAAATACCCAAATATTCCAGAAACCCTAGGGGAGTCGACGAAAAATACATCCAGTCGTCGCAAGTTCCAGAACCGCGAGATCCAATCTAACACCATCACGGAGGGGTTCATCATCCTCATTGGTGCCTCTCCGATGATGCGTGAGTAGTCCACCATAGACCTACGGATCCGTAGGCAGTAGCTAGATGGCTTCCTCTCTCTCTCTTTTGATTCTCAATACAATGGTCTCTTGGAGATCTATTTGATGTAAACTTTTTGCGGTGTGTTTGTTGGGATCCGATGAATTTTGAGTTCATGATCAGTTTCTATCCATGAATATTATTTGAGTCTTCTTTGATCTCTTATATGCATGATTACTTATAGCCTCGTATTTCTTCTTCGAATCTTTGGTTTAGTTAGGCCAACTAGATCGATTTTTCTTGCCATGGGAAGAGGTGCTTTGTGATGGGTTCGATCTTGCGGTGTCCTCTCCCATTGACAGAAGGGGCAGCGAGGCACGCATGTATCGTTGCTATTAAGGATAACAAGATGGGGTCTATTCCTACATGAATAGATCTTGTCTACATCATGTCACCGTTCTTATTGCATTACTCTGTTTTTCCATGAACTTAATACACTAGATGCATGCTGGATAGCAGTCGATGTGTGGAGTAATAGTAGTAGATGCAGAATCGTTTCGGTCTACTAATCTTGGACGTGATGCCTATATAATGATCATCGCCTTGGATATTGTCATGATTATTTGATCTTCTACCAATTGCCAACAGTAATTTGTTCGCCCACCGTGTGCTATACTCATGAGAGAAGCCACTAGTGAATCCTACGGCCCCCGGGTCTACTTTTCCAACATATTGCTTTCCGATCTATCTTTTTGCCACTTTTGTTTTCAGATCTATTATTCCAAAAACCCAAAAATACCTTGCTGCACTTTTTATTTGCCTCCTTTATTTTGTGTTCTTGAGAGATCTATCAATCCAATCTATCACAACCTAATCTATCTTTTTACTGTGGAGAGATTGACAACCTCTCTTTCGCGTCGGGTTGCAAGTATTTGTTCTTTGTGTGCAGGTGTTGTTTACATAGTGTTGCATGATCCTTCTACTGGTTCGATACCTTTGTTTCATAACTGAGGGAAATACTTATCGTCGATGTGCTGGATCATCCCTTCCTCTTTGGGGAAATACCGACGCGGTCTCAAGCCATGTCAAAGGAATTTCTGGCACTGTTGCCGGGGAGGAAGCGGCCTCTTCTACGTGCCAATCTCTAGCGCCGAGGAGACACCATCAACATCTATCAGGTTCCTAATCACAAATCTCATCTCCTTACAATTACATTATTTGCCATTTTCCTCTCGTTTTCCTCTCCCCCACTTCACCAAATTTGCCGTTTTATTCGCCCTCTTTTTCGTTTGCCTTTTTCTCGTCAGATCTCTTGTTTATCTACCTTGTCGTTATGGCTAGTTCTTCCTCTATTGCGTGCACTCCCGAGAATGAAGTTCTTAATTTTAAGAAAAGGGGAGGGGAGAACCTAAAAGATGCTTGGTATAGGATTTGCAATGCTCATAATAGATCTATTCATAAGCAATCTACCGTTGTTCTCCATCGCAGTTTTTACGTGAGTATCACCACTTGGTATAGATTCGTCCTTGATACGATTACCGGTGGGAATTTCTTGATGTGTCCATCTTTGGATGCTTTTAATGCTATGGGAAGTTTAGTGGGATCGCCATCTCTCATGATTAATGAAACAACTTTAACCCTCAAACATGTCATGGAAAGGCTAGATGCTATCGAAAAAAAGATGATTACCAAAGAACATCTTGAAAATTTGGATAAGAAAATGCATAATCTTGCTAATAAAATTGGGTCAAAAGCGGGAGATGCCTTTAAATTGTTAAAGGAAAAGGAAACCGTAGTTAATGAAAGAATAGAAGAAAGTCCTTACCAGATTGATAAGTTGGAAGAAATTTTTAGTAACTTGAGTTTGGCCTTTTTCTTCTGTTAAAACTATTGAAAAAACTCCTGTAAAAATTTGCAAGACCACGCAAGTCACTAAGAACAAAGTTGCTACATCTAGTAGCCACAAAGGAGATCTTAAAATGATTAGTATTCATCCCAATTTTGTTGAAATAGTAAAAGACCATATTTACAAGAATTATCTTTTTGGTCTCATTCCTAGAAGTGTTGTCATTGAGAGTATGCATGCTAAATTCTTGAAGAAATCTAGTTGTGTGATTGAGGAGTTGAAAACCAAAGATGACAATACTTGAATCTATGCGTTATGCCTAGCTAGGGGCGTAAAACGATAGCGCTTGTTGGGAGGCAACCCAATGAATAAATTTATTTTCATCTTTTTTTTTCTATTTTTGAGTGTTGACACAATTATGCCTCTGTTATGATTGTGTTTTTATGTTTTATTTAGTGCTTGTGCCAGGTAAAGCCTTTAGGATGATTCATAAGATGAGTAGAAACAATTTTGAATCTGAAACAGAAACTTTGCCTCCAGTGCGCGGATTTTCATTTTTTACTGGAGCCTGATAATGAGCTGAAATTTTAACACAGTGTTTATATACAAATTCTTTATGTTGTACTGATTTTTCAGAATTTCTAGAGTTACAGAAGTATGGTTAGAGTACAGATTACTACAGACTGTTTTGTTTAAGTCAGATTATGTTTTCGTTGCATTGTGTGCTTGTTTTGATGAATCTATGGTTTGTATTGAAGGGTATAAGCCATGGTAAAGTTAAAATACTGTATGTATAATGCAATAATAAAATTTGAATGAGTTTGCAACAGTACTTAAAGTGGTGATTTGCTTTATTATACTAATGGATCTCACGAAGATTTTGTTGAGTTTTGTGTGATTGAAGTTTTCAAGTTTTGGGTGAGATCACGATGGATGAAGGAATACGGAGTGAAAAGAGCCTAAGCTTGGGGATTCTACAGCACCCCCAAGATATATCCAAAGAGAAACAAGCAACTAAGCTTGGGGATGCCCCAAGTGGCATCCCCTCTTTCTTCTAACGACCATCGGTATTTTACTTGGAGCTATATTTTTATTTGTCACATATCATGAGTTTTGCTTGGAGCGTCTTGTATTATTTGAGCCTTTGCTTGCTTTTCTTTTTAGTTTGTCACTAGTATCCTTGCTGGACACACCTATTTGAGAGAGCCAAAATTATGCTATGATTTGTTAGAATTGCTCTATATGCTTCACTTAAAAAAAATTGAGCTATGGAATTGCTCTAGTGCTTCACTTATATCTTTTTGAGGACGGTGTGCTTTGAAATTTTGAAGAAATACTCTCATGCTTCACTTAGATTAATTTGAGAGTTAGTAAATTTTGAAGAAACCCTCTCATGCTTCACTTATACTATTTTGAGAGTTAGTAAATTTTGAAGAAATACTCTCATGCTTCACTTTTATGCTCATGTTCTTCACTTAAATTTGTTTGAGCTTGTCAAAAGCAATGGCAATATATGAAACTAGTCCCAAAGTGATAGATATTCAAGAGGGATATAATAAAAAAATTCATGAAGATCATTGGACAAATTAAACTCGATTCCTTGTAATAGTTTTGAGACATGATGATAGTGATATGTGAGTCATGTTAGTGAGTAATTATGCTTTAGTAAGAATATTGGTGTTAAGGTTTGTGATTCCCTATGCAAGTACGAAAGTCAATGGTTATGCAATGAAATTACATCCTACTTATGGTGCATTATTCGGTGTTAGTTATGCTCAATGCCCGTTTATGTGAATTTTCATTTCTTGGTTGGTTGCTTCTCAATCTATTTGCTAGCCTCCACTTGTACTAAGTAGAAATACTACTTGTGCATCCAAAATCCTTAAACCCAGTTTTGCCTTATGAGTCCACCATACCTACCTATATGCGGTATTTCCATGCCGTTCTAAGCAAATTTGTATGTGCCATCTCTAATTTTCAAAATAAATTTTCTTTTTGTGTGCTCGTACCGCTCATGAATCGGTAGGGGGTGTCCAATATTTTTCCATGCTAGATGTGTTATTCTCAAGATGAGTGTTTATTCACTTGTCATTGCACGAGAGTACGGCGGTAATAGGGATGCCCAGTCCCAAAATGAAAAAAAAGGAAATTTACTTTATGTTTTCAAATAATAAATTCCTTGGAAAGTGTTGGTATGGAAGGCAACCGTGGATACGGCTAGCCTTGGATTGTGAAAGAATGGTGGAAAAAGGAATAAACTTTACTTTATGTTTGGAAACTGCCTATGATATATCTAGCATGGAAAGTATTGCGAACTACTTTGTCGTTTTCGTTGACAGGAAGGCATGCCACTCAAAATAGTTTTCTCTCTCAATTTAAACTTTGAGCTCTAGCACCTCTACAAATCCCTACTTCCCTCTGCGAAGGGCCTATCTATTTACTTTATGCAATTTTTATTTTTATTTTATTTTTAGTCTCCATCTTCTCTTATAAAGCACCAACTAGGGGCACTATGATCATACTTCTGCATTGGGTGTAGTTAATATTTGAGTGTGTTTCATGAATGGATCAATGATTGAGCATGATGGGATAGGGATAACTTTCTTTAGTGTTGATATTTTGAAAGACATGGTTGCTTGTTGGCATGCTTGAGTATTAAAGTCTTTATGTCAAAACTAGACTATTGCTTTGAACCATCTAGAAGTCCAAATGTCCATGCTACAAAAGAAAAGAATATGTGATGAACATGATACGTAGCATTCCACATCAAAAATTGTGTTTTTATCATTTACCTACTCGAGGACGAGTAGGAATTAAGCTTGGGGATGCTAATACGTCTCCAACGTATATATAATTTTTGCTTGTTCCATGCTGTTATCTTATCATTCTTGGATGTTTTACAATCATTTTATAGCAACTTTATATCATTTTTTGGGACTAACCTATTGACATAGTGCCAAAGTGCCTTGGATATTGTCATGATTATTTGATCTTCTACCAATTGCCCAACAGTAATTTGTTCGCCCACCGTGTGCTATACTCATGAGAGAAGCCACTAGTGAATCCTACGGCCCCCGGGTCTACTTTTCCAACATATTCCGATCTATCTTTGTGTCGCTTTTGTTTTCAGATCTATTATTCCAAAAACCCAAAAACACCTTGCTGCACTTTTTATTTGCCTCCTTTATTTTGTGTTCTTGAGAGATCTATCTATCCAATCTATCACAACCTAATCTATCTTTTTACCGTGGAGAGATTGACAACCTCTCTTTCGCGTCGGGTTGGAAGTATTTATTGCTTGTGTGCAGGTGCTATTTACATAGTGTTGCGTGATCGTCCTACTGGTTCGATACCTTGGTTTCATAACTGAGGGAAATACTTACCGTCGTTGTGTTGCATCATCCCTTCCTCTTTGGGGACATACCGACGCAGTCTCAAGCCACATCACCTCCCAGTTGGAGTTGTCCTCTGGCTGAGTGGCTGGGCGACGACGAACGGCCGGTGCCATTGGCGATTGGGGGAGAATCAAACTAGACAAGCTACGGGGGGGAGGGGATGAAGGCAATGTGGAGTCGTCGGCCGTGAGGGTTTATATAGCAGGCTGGCAAGCATTGGGGATTTCACCGAGCCGGGCGGGAAGCTAGAGCCGTAGGACGGTTTTGTGCGCGGGAACCTGCGCGGTTGTGCGCGGGAACGGGCTCATCGAGCAAACGCGTGGCCAAAAGTGGTGCCGTAGCGTGCACTGGAATCCTCGGGCGGCAACGCGGTGACAAGACGCGAGAGAGGAGGACGGGGTGATGCGCAGGCACACAGGTCATAATAATAAAATGTCTGTGATATTAATACAGGCAAACGTCACTTCCCAACGAAGTGTCAGTAATGATTTCATCCATCGCTGACAATTGTTTGGCAGCAACCGTCTGCCAATAACCCACACAGCTTGTCAGTATGAATCGTTTGGGTTATTATTGGTCTTCCCACACAATTCTGATGAATGAACTATTTGCCTGGTATCACACACACCTTGTTATGGTAACTCGTTTGTGTTCTAGCTCGATCAACGCAAAAAGTTTGTCTGAATGAACTGTATGTCGTACTTCACACACATATGTATTTTGAGAACCGTTTGTGTTATCTTGTCTAATCGCAAACAGTTCATAAGCACCAATTGTATGCCCAGCATCACACACGCAACTATTTTCTGAATCGTATTTGATGGATCCACCATCGCACACAGTTCGTGTCATTAGCGATGGAGCTTGAACTATACCGTTTGCGATTGATGGATCGCACACAGTTTCCACGAAGGGTCTCTGATTGATGTGTCGTCTTTGGACCATTCTGTAGTAGTGCGAGGAAGGAAATCCAGATCCTAGTCAGTTATCAACACTGTATCTTTGTATATGAAATTTCACTGGCAAAGTCACAGTTTATTATGTCAAAATGAGAAATGAGACAGAAGACTCTTGTAGCTGACTGTCAAAGCGAGAAATGAAACTATTAGTCTTTCTATACCTTTGTAGACAAAACACTCTTTTAGCTAGCGTCTAAATGGTCCTGGATAATGCTTCCCTGCCGATGTGATTTAGCCATTAGTTATACATAGTTGCACAACTTACAAACTGTCCACATGGAGTAAAAGCACACCATAATATATGTCGTGTGGATTTCAACATTGTCTTTGAAGTAATGAGACTATTTTTAGCCCAGAAAAATACCGCCTTTCCAAACGTTACATCTAAGATATTAAAATTCTAAGGCCTTGTTCGGTTAGTTCATAAGATGCATATGTCTTTTCTTCCAACATCTTGCTTTCTGGCAAACCAAGCCAAAGAGCATCCCTTGGTGCTCCACCTGCATGTACTGACCAAACACCACTTGAACGGTCTGATTTATGTCCAAAGAAGATAAAAAATATGTACTTCGGCCAAAGAGCATCCCATGGTGTTGCACCTGTGCACGGCCGAACCAAACACCACATGACTGGCAGAGTAAGAAATATTCATAAGAAAAACTTCCACTGTAGGATAAACATTTTTCTGAAAAACGAAATGCTCACAACTTGAGCATGCATGTCTGCCCGAACTATCATCTCACGCACCTGTTTTTGTTCCAGTAAAGAGTTCGTAGTGATATAACTGTGCTTTCAGTTCTGCGTCCCATCCCGCCTCAATTTCTAACACAACTACAAAGAAAGTTAGCCAAAACAACATATGCTCACCGTCGTCTCAGGATATGTGAAGTGTATAGCTCAACGTCTTGCAATTCCTTGAGAACATTCCTGGCAAAGTTGGGTACTACCTTTTCGATTAAAATCCAATTGAGCTGCTTTGACGCAACAGATTCTAGAAGTAAAGTAACTACGCTGGAAGAAAATTTACCAGAAAAGGTCACTAAAAGGAAACCAAGCCAATAACAACAGCCAAGCAAGCACTCACGAGATGACGCATGCTCTAGAAGTAAAATAACTACGCTTACCAGAAGGGGTCACTAAAAGGAAACCAAGCCAATAACAATAGCCAAGCAAGCACTCATCAGATGACGAATCCAAAGGCCGTTTGCCATGCCAAATCTTCAGCCGCCGCTGACGGGCCTCACCAGAGGCCTCTGACCGCTGTCGCTGGTAGTCATCGGAGGGTGGAGCTAAGCGGAAGAATACAATTGATGTGAATGGGAAAACCAAACGATCAAAGGGAAAACAAGAAACTAATATAAGAAAACAATACTCACAATAAGTAGATAACTATTGGCCAGCAACACCAAGCGAAGGAGAACCCGGCGCACGAACCATAGCACAGGCAACACGAAGGGACAAAGCCGGCAGAAGGTGCAAATGAACAAACCCAACACATACATATTTATAGCAAGGAGAACAAGAAGGGACGGCCAGAACATCCAGAGAAGTCCGAAGAAGCTATCTGACGTGGGTGCATGCGGTAGACATGCAAAGGCATGCAAGAGCGAGCCATCCACGGAGAGTGCCACATACCTAGTTTTTATTTTTATTTTTTGCAGATGGGAATGCCACGTTGGCCACACGCGTGGCCACATCCATGAGGCATGAAAAAGCACGCAGCGCCACACTAACCCAAAGAAATGACACGTAGGGCAATCAAGACAACAGAAGACCAATCAAAAACAGACTTGACCACCTCCAATCAAAAGCGGGCTTGTTCATATATATATATACTAGCACAAATGCCCGTGCGTTGCAACGGGAGAAATACTTTTGTTCAGAATATGACCAATATTGTAGTATTGGATGATGCCAGTGACAAAAAGTTACCCATCTTCGGTCTAGGATAATAGCTAAACAACAATGCGAACAGAAGTAATACATAGAAGGAACGATTCATTTGGGTAAAATTTGTATCCCCGAAATGTTAGTGAGAACATCCTATTTGAGTATATGATTGATGAAAATTGGAAAATGCTAATAGAAAGGGAAAAGAATAGCATACCATTGTGGTTTAACTAAGGCTTACACTTGAAAACAATAACAGTTAAATAGATGTTCTGGGTATTCCAAAAAGTACTGTATTCTATATTGATTCACTTAACTGAAGACTATGATCAGATAGTACATGCCGATCAGATTTTTTTTACAGGAAACACCAATCAGAATTTAATCTTTGTACCTGAAAAACACAAAGATATATTGTTAAGAAAAACAGAAAGGGACATCGAAGAATATATCATTGTCATGTCCTAACAGAGAACATTCTATCAAACATCATAGGAAAGACACTCCTATATAGAACTGGAAACATCTCGGACATGAGAGAATACCTTTGGATATTGGGAACAACATCTCGAACATTTAACCTGAACAACATAAATTAAGCGCAATTAGCATTGTTTTGTATTGGTCAGCTTGCAAAAAAAGATGTTTGTTCATTAACAAACAGGAGATGGTGACAACAATGAGATTATTTCAAGACAGAAGATGTTAGTGATGTGTACAGAGACCCAACACCTAAGTAGCAAGATTTAAAGTAACTGACATATTGACCTAATCACTACATATAAACTAATATATTGACAAACACTCGAGTAGACCACATATACCACTTTATCACAGCTTCCTGGAACAATCAATTGTCCTTTTAGAGAATTTATTAGGCTGGATGATGTCTGAAGGAAGCGCAAACAAATAAGGGCGTGTTCGGTAGCCCTCTGTGGCTGGAAACTCCTCAACTCCGTCGCCCGTAACCAGCTGCCAGCTTCTCTCCAAATCGCCAGGAGATAGCGATCCGTTCGGCTGGGCAGCTTCTCTCCTGAGCGTACTAAAAAGGCTGGAAGCCCAGAGTGAGCAATTTTGGCCCATTTGGCTTTGATGTGGCCCGGCTCGGGAGGGAATCACCATGGGCTTTCAACCCAACAAGGAAGGAAATTAGCATCAGCCGATCCCATCTGGATTGGAGACGACGACGGAGCAGGCAGACCACGGCGCCGGCCTGCGCCATCTCCTGCAGCACGGTTGGCGCGAGCTCGCAGACCCGCCGCTCGGGTTCGTCCAGCAACCTTCCTCCTGCCGCTCCAGCGCGTCCGCCCCCTTCCTCCTGCCGCTCCCTTCCTCCTGTGCTCCGCCCCCTTCCTCCTGCCGCTCCGGTGGGGTGGCGGCGGACGGCGACTTGCGGAGGAGCTCGGTCTGCTCCTTGCGGCGGCTAGGTTTTCTGCGGGGAGGAGGACCAGGGGAATGGAGGGAGGAGGACGAGAGGGGATCGATTGGGCCGGCCCTCTGTTCGCTCGGCCTCGGTCGCTCGCATGTTCCCTCGTACCGGTTCATCAAATGACTTGGCGGTGGCAGTCTCAGCGTAATTTCCCTAACTCCCGCTTCCCAGTTTTTGGAGAGCTCGGGTTTTCCAACTCCACGACTCCGACGAATTTGCACTGCGCCGATAGCCAGCTTCTCTCGTCCATAACCAGGATTTGGATCGTTCGGCTGCACTCCCGACCTGGAGTCGAGGAGTTGAGGAGCGGGAGGGCTCCCGAACACGCCCTAAGAACTGCATTCCCCAAGCACCATGGTATATGCACAAAAAAAAAAAAAAAAAAGGATTGAACGGTACTGGGAAGTATGTTACCGAGGGGTAGGCTCGCTGGGCAGGGCCGTGGCTGCGTCGTCGTCCTCCTCTTGGTACAGGACTTTGTGGTGGCGCTGCTACTGCTACTGTGGCGGCCGCTTGTCGTCCTTGTCCATGACCTTGATGAGCTCACCCTCTTCCTCCTCATGTCCGTTGCCTGTGGTCGCCTCCGACGTCGCGGATGGGAGTGGACGAAGAGATCGGGGGCGCCAACGGGAGGGAATCGAGAGAGAAAAGGGTGCCGCCGATTGGGGCAAATGAGGGGATGGGGAGTAGTCGGAGAGGACATGTAGGGAGGCTCCTCGCGCGATGCTCCCGCACGACGGACGGCGTCCCTCCACCCGCTGCTGATCTCCGCCGCGAGAGGCGTCCCGTGCCGGTCGCGGCTCCTCGAACGATGGTCGTCGGCGGCCGGTCCCACTTGCTAGCGGCTTCTCCCGCGGCGTCGCCACCTGCGCAAGAAAGGGGAGTGAGCCGTGAAAGGAGGAGAAGCAAGGAGAGCGAGGAAAAGAAGATGCTACCGCTAGAAGTCGGGAGAGAGGATGCGGTGGAGAGGGCGTGGCGCTGCCGCTGCGCCACCGTTATAGATAGGCTGCTGATGCGCCACCCTCATCGCTGCCGCTGCCGTCGATGCATTTTTCTCCTTTTGACTGGCTGAGAAGCTGAGAGAGACAGAAACGTTTTCCAGAGGAGCGCATTTTCTACATGAGACTGATGCTTCGGGAACTCTCTCTAGATTGGTTTAAGAGCCCTCCACGTAACCCCCATCAAGATATTTCTGGAGCCTAACCAATCCACCACATCTGTAAAACACCCCACGTAATTCCCAACAGTAGATAGTAAAAAAAAAAAAGGAGAAAAAAGGAGAAAAATCAAACCTCTCCCGGTTTAGTAATGTTACTTATTTACTAGTTTGAGATCAATTAGGATTGGTTCTTACCATCGTGAGTCAGGTTGGGTTGTAGCTGTACGTGTATATAAGCAGCATCAAGGGTTCATTGTAATCACCAGAAAAACGAGAAAAGCAATAAAGAGATATTTACGAGGCACGACACGTGCCTCTGGCCATCTTCATGTTGCTGCGTTTGCGTGCATGTATTCTGGTCCCGGTGTTTGCGTGAGCGCTGGCGTGATATTCAGTGCTATAGCTAGTTCGTATACGTCGCGCCGAGTTGCTGAGCTGCAGCGTGAGTTCGATTCTTGGGAAAAGCCAACCCCCCCCCCCCCCCCCCCGGTTCTATCTTCGTTGAAAACGAACCCAGAGAAGTTCATACAGTCGCACAGTACTCGCATGTCACAAAATTGAAATTAAAGAAAAAAAGTCTGAAATGCTAATACCCCGGCAGGAACTTATGCGACATAAGCAGACACACTGAGCAGAGAGCAAAGCTAAACTCCCGATGGGTGTGAAATCATCTTTATCGACCATCCACCATGAGACGCAAGCATTATCTTCTTGTCACTCAGAGCGAAATCAAGTCTCGCAGCTTGAAGTTGATGCAGGACTCCACTCTTGATCCTCTTGATCAGCGGTATCGGCGAGTGAGGCAGTTCCAGGTAAGTAACCGAGCTTGGTGCAGTGGAGAACTTGGTGATCATCTTTGGACTCCTCGGAGAAGAGGGCATGTTGTGGTCTGTACTCAGGCCACAAGAAACCCCAAAACCCCTTTCCAGCGACAGTTTAGCAAGTGTAGAATAAATCTGAGGCTTCGTTGATCATCCGAGAACCAAACAATCACAACACTGAGATTTGTTAAGAAGGTACACCGATATGGCTACATCCCCACGCATGGCCCAAAAGGCGTGCGGCATGTGAACATCGCATGGCCCAAGGCGGTGCTGCGTATGGCTGGCTCCGCTGGCAGAGGCAGTGGATGAGGCGTACTCGTGGTGGTACGAGCCTGCTGCAGCTGTAGTACAGGAGATTGCGAGGCGTTGTGCAGAAGCAGATTGACGTTGAGATTTTGTTACAAAAAAAAGGAGGACCGAGTCCTCGTTTGCGACATGGCAAGAGGCAGATCAGATCAAATAAAAGGAAATTCAGCAAGGGATATGTCCATTGGGAAGGCAAGGATTTGACAAAGCAATTAGGTAGCATCGGGTTGAGCCAAGACAGGGAGCTACTACACGTGAAGGCCAAGTATTTTTGGTTTGTTTGCTAATTGCTATTAGTACGGTTAGTGTACTTGGGGCATCATGAGCTCGGATATAATTTCACAGGGTCAGCTGTACAAAGAACCATGGCACAATCGGGTACCAGGTTTGAGGTGGAGAAGTTCGACAGAATTGGAAACCTTGGGTTATGGCAGACAAAGGTGAAAGATTTGTTGGCACATCAGAGATGCTTGAAGGCGTTGCAGAAAGTCATGTCAGCTAATATGGAATTATCATGTGATGGATGGAAATTCGCGGAAGATGATTTGGGAGCCTGGAGTGTGTCGCGCAGCCGGACAAGTTCGGCTGGGTCGGACTGGACAGTCTGACCGATCGACGTGAGTCGGTCGGTACAGAAGACGGTGGTGGGAGCATGATGCTGATGGTGACCGACTTCTGTACGTGGAAACATGTGACACAAGCCCGAGCCTTGCGTGGCTTCGACAAGACTATGGCGCGGGGTCTATTCAAGATGGTGCACATGAGAGCTTGAAGTCGACGGGGCACGGGTGGCACGTACAACCATCATGGTGTCATGTTGAAGGTGGAGCTGGAGTCTGGAGGACTTCACTCGGTGCTGATTGAGGGGCGATGGTGTAAGACGTCAGAGAGTCGAAGCCTATTTTAGCGGGGGGAAGCGAGTGACACATAGTTCATACTGGAGCCCAGTGGTCTGATGAAAACGTGAAACAAGTCATCGATCGGTGATGATCGTGGTACTCTGCAGTGGGGGTTGAGTGGTGTGGGTTCGTGACCCTTGAGACTCGACCGGGACAGCAGAGGCTCAACGCGGTAATAGTGGCGAGACGTGCGGTATGCACGGGACATGGAGACGGGCCAGGGCTCTGGTGGTCATACATGTGGTGAGACAACTGCGAAGTTGACTCGGGATGACTACAAGCAATGGTGAAATTCCTTCAAGTTTCAGACATGCGGTCGAGGAAGAGCGGTGATGTTGAGTTCAAGTAACTCTGATGTGTGACACCCAATATGTGAGTTGTTCACTTTCACGCAGGTCAGTGATCGGTGTGTGATGTTGTTGAACGGATACTTTGGAAGTTGGGAGCGCAAACTAAAGTAATGTGGAACTTAATTTTCGCTCGAGCGTTGACTGTGGTCAAGAAAAGAAGGGACTACAAGTTGCAGGTGGAGTCACATGGAGTTTTGGAGTGCAGCAGTTCTCATGGGATAAACTCAAGTCCAATGTACATGGAAGTTTGACGCATGGACGTATCCAGGATGGTGGAGAATATTCGCGAGTTTGTTAGAGTTGTGTCGAATATAGTGTACAAGGTAGGTTACAGTTGGACTTGTAGTTGTATTGTGTTTAGACACGGTATGGAGTCGTGTCTTAATAGGACACTTGTACCCTTGGACTCTTATATAATAAGGGGTAGACACACGATGTAACCTATGCCAACATAATAGCACAGGAGCGTGGGGGGAGCCGGCGGCATGTGTCGGTGCCCAGGGCGGCCGGGGTACGGTATTATGTTGGCATAGCTTACATCGTGTGTCTACCCCCTTATTACATAAGGGGCCAAGGGTACAAGTGTCATATTAGAACACGACTCCATACCTTGTCTAAACACAATACAACTATAAGTCCAACTGTAACCTACCTTGTACACTATATTCGACACAACTCTAACAGCAAGTGCATTTTGGCTTAAAAACACCTCCAGTGTCTAAGTTGTCGATCCTTACCCAGGGAGAAGTGAGGATCAAAGAGATCTGATGTGAGGCCCTTTTTACCCTCTCCAAAGGTTCCTCCTTGAAGACTATCAACCACTTCTTGATTGTTATATGGATCAACCACCAAATCTGCTTTAAATCAGACCGATTAACATTGTCAAAAACTATGGAATTTCAGTATTTCTTGTTATGAAAGCAACTTGTATTATTAGGAGGCCAAAGCCAACATATATACACATACATGAGGATGTCAAAAGGCTATAGGAGAAAGCCAAGAGACTAGAATGCAAAAGGCCAAAAGACAATACTAATATAACTCTAACACCCCCCCCCCCTCAAACTCATGGTGGATCCACAACACTGAGTTTGGAAAGGTGAAATCCATGTTGCGCTCTAGTTTGGGCCTTCGTGAAGAAGTCTGCTAGCTGTAACTCAGAAGGCACATACTGAAGAGCAACAACATGATCCTGCACAGCAGCGCGCACATATGAAGCATCAACACCAATATGCTTGGTAAGCTCATGCTTCACGGGATCACGCGCAATACTGATAGCACATGTACTGTCTGACAAGAGGGGTGGTAGGTGTAGTAACAGAAACACCAAAATCCTCCAGTAACTATCGTAACCAAGTGACCTCTTTCGTCAGAAGAGACATAGCTCGCAACTCAGCCTCTGCACTCGAACGGGAAACTGCAGTCTGTTTCTTCGTCTTCCAGACAATGAGAGAACCACCAAGAAAAACACAATAAGTAGAAAGTGAATGGCGATCCGTAGGATCACTAGCCCACGTAGCATCCGAATAGGCCTGGAGTTGTAATGAGCTGGAGCGAGGAAAGAAGAGACGGTGAAAGATCGTGCCACGAAGATATCGTAGAACACGAAGAAGGTGACTATAGTGTACCGAAGTGGGAGAAGAAACAAACTGACTCAAGATATGGACAGGATAGGAGATATCCGGATGAGTGACAGCGAGATAGACAAGACTCCCAATAAGATGACGATAACGTGTCGGATCAGACAAGGGCTCACCATCAGAAGCGCGAAGGTGAACATTGAGTTCCATAGGAGTCTCGACAGTGCACTCATCACTAAGAGCCGCACGAGTAAGAAGATTTTGGATATACTTTTCTTGGGAAATAAAAAAGCCATCAGAGGTGGAGGAAACCTTAATCCCAAGAATGTAACGAAGAGGACCAAGATCGGACATAAGAAACTGCTCGCTGAGACGGGCCTTGACAAAGGCAATGTACTCAGCTTCGTCGCCAGTGATGATCATGTCATCAACATATAGAAGAAGAAGAGTTCGCCCACGAGATGAGAGGTGGACAAAGAGCGTTGGATCATGAGCACTCGCTGAAAAACCGGCGGCGGTCACCACAGAAGCAAAACGCTCAAACCAGGCGCGAGGGGCTTGCTTAAGGCCATAAAGAGAGCGACGAAGACGGCATACCATGCCATCAGGAACAGAATACCCGGGTGGTGGCTGCATATAAACCTCCTCACGCAACTCACCATTAAGAAAGGCATTCTTAACATCAAGCTGAGAAACAGACCAATGGCGACTAGAGGCCACAGCAAGAAGAGTGCGGATAGTGGTCATATGGGCCACAGGAGCAAATGTCTCATCATAATCACGACCATGCTCCTGCTGAAAGCCACGAGCCACAAGACGAGCTTTGTAACGCTCAAGAGAACCATCAGAGCGAGTCTTAACCTTGTAGACCCACTTACAAGTGATGGGACGAACACCGGGAGGAAGAGAAACAAGATCCCACGTGCCGGTGCGCTCAAGAGCATCAAGCTCCTCCGTCATCGCAAACTGCCATTCAGGATGAACAACAGCATTGCGATAAGAGGTAGGCTCAAGTACAACCGAAAGACCATATCGACTAGGAGAGTAGCGGTCAGGGGGGGCGAGGCCGAGCCCGAAGACCATAAGTCGGCTGGGATGAGGAGGACGACGCACCAGAAGTAGATGGCACGTCAGTGGATTTATCTACAACACGTGGACGACGAGTATAATGGAAAGGAAAGGAGGGAAGAGGCGGAATCACTGGAGGTGGAGACCAGGAATGAATTGGTGATGAAGATGGATAAGGGGAAGGTATAGGTGATGAAGGTGGAGAAGGGGAAGGTATCAGTGATGAAGGTGGAGAGTCATGCGATGAGGGAGGAGAAGAATCCGTATGAGAGGACGGCGTCGGATCTGCAACAGCAGGACGAGTAATAGGAATACTGGGCACAGAGGGAGGTGTATCCGGAAACGTAAGAAAAGAGATGTCCTCTGCTGAAAAAGCCGAGGAGGATGGATGCGGGTAGAAGGGACGAGACTCATCAAAAGTCACATCCTAAGAAATACGCATCCGGCGACCAACAGGATCCCAACACCGATAGTCTTTATGCTCATCACTGTATCCGAGAAAGACACACTCAACAGACTGAGCGGTCAGTTTGGTGCGTTCACGAGGGGCAAGCAAAACATAGCAAACGCAACCAAACAAACGAAACGCCGAATAATCAGGAGGATGACCAGAGCTCTGATACCATGCTATGAAAGCAACTTGTATTATTAGGAGGCCAAAGCCAACATATATACACATACATGAGGATGCCAAAAGGCTACAGGAAAAAGCCAAAAGACTAGAATGCAAAAGGCCAAAAGACATTACTAATATAACTCTAACATTTCTAAATGCACCACAAAACACATGCACAAACATAGTTCATGACCATATGTTTCTTCTGTGCTGGCCAGAATCTAGCAATTGGCAAATAGTTATTTCCTTATTCATAAGAGGAGATAGAAGAAATGGCCTCGTCCCGTCAGCCTTATACCTAGTTCTTCCCCAATTATGCATACACACTGGTTTAGATCCATACAAATCCTTCTCGGATTCGATCAACTGGTACTCAGATTTATAGTTTTTCGACCTAAGGCGGCGATCTGCGATTTGGAGTGGTTGGCTTTGGAGAGCTGGTAAAATCACACCCAAACCCTACCCTCGGAATTTGTTATTCATATGAGTGTATTTGTGCTTAGGATTAGAGTAACACTTTTGATGTATGAGAGCCTTTAGTGCTACCTTGATCATAAATTGTTGCATCTCATATTTGATAAGAGTGGAAAGAATATTTGGATTGTTTCAGTCGGTGCTTTTTACCCCAACTTGAGGGCTTTTCACATGATAATCCTGATGTTCATGTGTGTTGATTTTCGGCTGATCTTTTGAGTGGTTCACTTGACCTCAGACACATCTGAGTTGTGTTGTTTGAGATGCAGCGTCACGCTGAACAAAGTTAAGAAAAGTATTAGGTTTCGTCCTAAGTTTCGACTAATCAAACTTACTCCATACAAGTTGATGCATATGTTTCCTTTCATGACCGAGAATGTCCAAGTTACTTTGTTTCCTTCGCAGTTTTCAGATTACCTTAATTGTTTGTTAGTAATTCCCAACGTTAGGTTCAACATTACCGTTTTCTGGTTTGAAGGAAAAACGTTTCTACTGCAACATTGCCGCGGGCGCACGCACACACGCCCGGTAAGAATAGAGAAAAATCACTAAAAGTTCAATCATCTTTACAGATTTTGCAATCTGGACGCGATCGAGCCGCCGCACATTTGCATCATTATTTTTCTTCTCGTGGTAAGCTAGTAGTAGTTGTAGTGACACTTGTATAATAATCCGCCGGCTCACAGCTTGTTGGCCTTGGCCAGGTAGACGACGGCGCCGGAGGTGGCCACCGGGATGACGACGTCGTCGGAGAAGGACTTGAGGCCGGGGACGACCCTCTTGACGAGGAGCGCGCACATCGGCGCGCCGAAGAGGACCACGAGCACGTCGAAGGCGGCCTTGCCGAAGCTGAAGCTGTTCACCGTGACGAGCTTCCCGG
Organism: Elymus sibiricus; assembly: GCA_039707655.1. Classification (NCBI taxonomy): domain Eukaryota; kingdom Viridiplantae; phylum Streptophyta; class Magnoliopsida; order Poales; family Poaceae; genus Elymus; species Elymus sibiricus. The sequence continues at coordinate 297,053,893 of CM077663.1, read as the reverse complement.
TGATCTCGTGGAACTGCTCCCTGGTGAGGTGTACCCCGTCCTTCTTATTCTTAAGAGCCTGTACTAGAGTGAAACAAAATCATAAATACCTACTGTAGTTTACTTTATTTTTAGCAATTCAGAAGTTTTGAAACCAAAGAAATATTCTAAGCTCTGTTGAGAAGCTATGTGAAATAGTAAAGCAGAGGAACCTCCTTTATTCTAAATAAAACAAAAGGGTGTGTGTCCGAACCTTGTACTCTCTCTCGAGGTCCACTTTCGATGGCATCCTGTACTGCAGCTGCCCTTGTTCCTCACAAAACTTTCTGAAGAAGAATGCAAAATCACAGACAGAAATTGGTAGATGTTCTTTTCTTGAATAAAACACCGTTGATGCGGTTTCGGCTGGCTGAATATATTTGAACTTCTGAATGGATGGGGAACATTTCGGCATTGACGGCATGCTATGAATCTGACCAAAGGCTATTAGTACTACACTACTCCCTTGGGTACAATAGACGTTTTGGACATTTGACGCATTTTTCGGAATATAACTTCGACTGGCTAGTTTCTACTACAGTATATGCATAACGAACAACAAAATTGTTACGTATAATATTCCGAAATCGCTGCTCGAGATAAAAAAAAATCTATACATATGCTTTCAAGTTTCCAAGCAAAATATTTCAAAGTTTCCCATGTTTGACTTGAGATATGTCCAAAACGTCGTGTTTTTTGTGTGTGCCATTGTACCAAGGGAGTAGTACCTGTTTATACGCATGCATGAACTTTTAATCCGAAAAGGCTTAGGAATCAAATGAGAATCCCTGCAGGTATCCAAGAATAATTCAACTACAATACTACAATTTTGTAGGCTGCAGATGCTAAAACAAAATGTTGCGTTATGCTAGCAGCTCCCTAGCAATGCTCTCCAGCTCTTGAGAAGAAAAGGCTTACTCGATGAGTTCGAAAATGGCGTGGTAAAACTCATCGAAGGTGTTCGTGGTCTTGACTTTATCGTCGTAGTTCTTGTCCATAAACTCGATGAGCTGCTCCTTGGCGTTGTTGCGGTTGGCCACAGCCTTGCCGTCCTTGTCGGCCTTCTGCGTCGCCCGCCCGGCCTCTACCACAAACATCACTCATGTTAGAAGCAGAAAACCAGCAGGCAGTTGCGAAGATGAGTGACCGGAGATCGCGCGACCCGGTGGCTAGTGTTCGTCGATCATACCTTGCTTCGCCTTGGCGACGGCCTGACCCATTGATCTGATCTTTGTGGACGTAGGGGGGCGGGTTTCCTTCCTGCTGTGGTGAGAAGAAAGGAGGTTTCTTTCTTGTGCACATGCAAGCACGGGGGCTAGGGGGGAGTATATGTGGGGTGGGGGGCGTGCGTGTCGCCGGTGTTCCTTGTGTGAGGCCAAGGCAACGGCGTTGCTCCTGCGGAACGCAAAGCGTGGGTGGCATCAAAGGAAAGGGTCCAACAACAGGAGTTGGTCTGCCTCCCGGCGACGCTAGCTTGGGATTCTGTTACTATATTTGGAGGCGTCTTTTCGACGAGAAGATTGGATTCTTAGGCGTGCGACGTATCGAAAAAGATACGAATGTTCATGATGGAAACTTGCACGGTCGCAATTTGGAGAAGATGAAAAGCAATTGTACTCATAAGCGATCTACTGTCAGAAAATGCTGTATTTTTTAACAGTGATAATGGTACAAATTCACAAAACTACAATGCTATACAAACAGAGTGAAATAATCAATGGACTTGCACGAATTCAAAACCACAAAACCTCTTCATTCATGCCCTAAGATCCTACTGGTCTCCTCGACCAGCCATTTCCAGTTACAAAAATGTACGTACTTCAGAAAGATGAACTGCATGAGAAAGCGTTTCCACTGAGAGCCTTGATGTACAAATGGAGTCTTCTGCATGCGGATCAGGTGTTCAAGTCCGACTGTTGAATCCCATGCGGTGGATGGAAAATCACCCGACATCTGGTTGGGCAGATACCAGGTACAAAATTGTGATGCTGCAGCAAGGATAGATGTACTCCAGCCTTTACAGCTTGCTCATATTTTACCAAGTGGTGACTCGTCGCTGTGCTCATCCACCAGCCAGAGTTTATGATCACGGAAGCGTTTTATCTTCTTTTCAAACCCTGTTATGTAGTTGTTGTGTATAATGACTTGATTGCCCTTTGTCTCCTTGACCCATGTTTTGTTCTTGAAATATAGACCTCCAGTTGGAAAGGCGGACTGAGGTAATAGATACACATCCACCTGCAAGCAAATCTTATATTAGTAGTTTTACAAATGACATTATCTGTTGTGGAGGCAGCGATGCAGGAAAATATTCTGAGAAAACAGAATAAAACCCTTTGTCATGTACCATGACTTTGTTTCCATGCATAAAAGACCTCCAGAAAATACTTGCAGAATGTAAACTAAAACTTAAATGCAGCAACGATATTGATAAAAAAACTGGTAAATATGTTAATATTTTTAGGGAATTTATAAGCATATAGGTAACAGTTACGAGCTTCCTTGGAAAGGTTATTACCGAACAAGTACATTTTAAACATGGCAAAGCTTAGTACAACCAATGCATGTCAACTGAAGTCCACATTAAAGATAACAGTTTAGAAGCTAAAACCATACTGAAACAGTTACTCCAGTCCACATTTTAGATGAAGTACCACATGGAGATGGAGATGATTAAAATGGATATCGAGCAAAATGGAATCAATCAAAGATCAACTTCAACCACCTTCTCATGAAGTTCAAATTTTAATCTATTAGGTGCCTTTTCATGATGTCATTGCCATATTTGTTGTAGTCATTCATGACATATGAATGATTAACTAACAATTGTAAGTGTTTCTTAAATTGTCCTCTATCTATCCACTATAGCAACTCCCATAAATGGTTGATGCTTACACAGCGAACACTATCGTCTAGATCGTAGAAAAGTTGTCGGCAAATGTTCCAATGATAAAATGAGAAATCCACAACTCCACATTGCCCGATTGTGCCCCAGCCCAGTAAAATAACATGTACACGTGGATAAAAGGAGGTCGAGGTTGATAACCTTGGTTCTCTGGCGCCATCGCCATGAAGGAGACGAGGCATGCAGGATAGAAGAAAGACTGGAAAGATAACTTCTTGCTAGATCTCAGAAGATCATTACCGCTTAGATATATAGTATCCATCTTCTAGTCTGAATACATATTAATATTACTAGCAAAAGAGCCCGTGCGTTGCAACGGGTGAAAAAAAAACCATAATTCCCTAACCCAATAACCATGAATGTGGAATCTAATAGGTTCGCGTTCTTTATTTCAATACATGGCATCCACATGTGTTGCCACTTATTCTCCTTTCCACTCTCGCCGACGGTGGTCTCAATGTTCAAACAATCATGACACGTTTGAATGTTGTCAATTTTAAGATATCTCTCTCCCGGCATGATAAATATGCTTTTTAGGTGAGATTTTGATGAGGCGTGCATGCATGATTATAGTAGTATTTTTCGTCTCCCATACCAGTTTTGCTGGGTATTCATTTTCAATTTGGATCGGCACCGGTATGAAAAAAAGATGGATCATAATAGTCAAAAAAAGATGGATCATGAGCTATTGATTAACATTGCACCCGAAATAGTATTTTTTAAATGGTTAACTGGTAAAATAATATCATATTAGATTCTACATATTCTTCTAATCAAATTTCATATATAACATGTTAAATTTAGAGTTGGAATTTCAAAAATATGGATATAGATTTTTTTTAAAAGCATTTGATATGTACTGCGGGTTGATTAACCCAAATACCAGAGGTTTCCTGCAAAAGCAAAAAATTGACTTAGACCTGGCCTGCAGGTTGATTTCCAGAAATATCAAGGGGTTTTCTAAACAAATAAAAAACTGACTTAAAAGTGGACACGGGTTGATTAACACAAGTGTGAGGGAGTTTTCTGCAAAATAAACATGACGGACTAAGAATACCTATTTCTTTTATTAGTATATATAAGGTATAGATCTCAGTATCCCAACCTTGCACAACACGGATTTAAACTGTTCCCTACTAGCCTAGACACTTCGGTGGACCAGAAACTTGAGCACAAGTCAAACATGATTTTGTCCTCTATGAACCTACTATGCCTAGTGTGCCATGGCGGTCGCGCAGTATCCAGCTGGACATGAGCTTGATCACTGCCTCCCTCCTGTATGCGGCCACGGCGAATCCGGTACGAATCACATGCACGCTGACTCAAAACTCTTATCTCTTAGTGACATGACCTTGCACAATAAACAGAATTTAGACTAATCATGACTGGCCTAGGGAGTTTGTTTGACCTAGGACTTGAGCCTGATCGGACAATTCGAGACACAAAGAAGTGAAGAACTTAAGGGCCAGTTCTTTTGGCGGCTTAAAAAATAAGCCGCCTCCTTCCCAGCTTTTCCCATAAGCCGCATATTTCATACAATGAGGCTTCTAAACTAGTTATGGGATAACTCATCTAGAAGCCTCTAACAAATTTAGGGAGCGGCTTATTTTTTTAAGCTGGTGAGAGTCAGCTTATTTTTTTAAGCCACCCAAATGAACTGGCCCTTGTCCACGTTCAGCATGACTCCACCTAATGCTGCTACATCATGTCCCTCAAGGATGCGAGTCTCTCCCTACCGCTTTCCTTGAGATAAAAAAAAACACTGGCAAAAAAGATAAGATAACACATAACAACTGCAAGAACACAAGCTCACACAACCGCAATGATGCACATGTAGAGGTAAATCCATTTACGGCACACGGTATATTGATAGTTTGACAAACCGAAATAACATATTAGCACATGGCACGACACAAAAAATCATATATTCGAAGTTTGGAACATCAGTGCTATTTCTAAAAAATGTACAGGAAAGTATTGGCAAAGATTGTGTACATTTTTAAAGAAGCTTGTATATGATCCAGACTGATATCAAAATTTGAGTTCCTCGGTACTTCAACTGACCTAGACTACAGAGCATACATGAAAATCAATTTAAATTTTAAGCAGCCCTGAACCCATTGACCAGATAACCCCATGCCACTAGTTTATTCAAGCGAAAAAACAAATGCATACGTTCAACCAAATGCAACAAAACAAAGTTCAGATTCAATTGCCACAGAAAACATTTAGATGTCCATGCCTAACCTGCCCGGCAGTCTTTAGTAAAGCCCAGTTGAATGCTGGCTGATCATTTGATTTCACTTTCTTCGACCAGGGCTGTTCCTTGAGCTCCTCAATCCACTTCCTCATCAACAGCTTTGCCCCTTCGGTTGGCTGCAGGAAGATCATACAGCTGCAAATGTATGGCCGCCCCTTCTTACCTGGCGGCGGCAACGCATGTGAATGATTTAGTGGCTTCACCTGCACCGACAATCCCCACAACATCAAATACTCTTCCAACTGCCCCAGCAAGAAGCACAACAATTATACGTACTTCAGTCATATCGTCCATGAAGTAGACGTCATGATTGCCGACGAGATATGGAAACGGGTCGGCAAGCCACACCATGTCAACGTCATTGTACATGACGCTGTACCCCAGCTCGAGAATCTGCAGCAGGTGTCGCGGCCGCCGCGAGGTGAAGTTAAAGAACCCCTGCACACAGGAGCAGGCACGGTCACGCACATGGACATTTCATCGAACAGCTTGGGTGTGGGGGTAACCGAGGTTTCTCCCCACCTGTGACCCGAACTTGTGAGCGGCCTGGGCGTCGGGCGCGGGGGGCACGAGGACGGCGTGGCCGGGCCACGCGGCATTGATGCGCTCGAGGGTGTCGTAGTCCTCGGCGATGACGAGCACCTGGTTAGCGCGGCCGGCGCGGCGGACGCTGATGAGCCAGTTGGAGAGGAAGGGGAGGTAGGGCCCGGAGACGGCGGCGAGGATGATGGTGCCGTTGCCGGAGGCCGCGGCGAAGGCTGCGGCGTCTTGGAGCGTGTAGGAGCGCCACGGGGAGGCCGGCGCGGAGTGCCGTGGCGGCCCCCAGGGGAAGAGGAGGGCGAGTAGGAGGAGGAGCGCGAGAAGGGAGAAAAGGTAGGGGAGCGTGAGGAGGGGCAGGGGGCGGGAAGGGGCGGCGTTAGCGGGGCCCGTGGAGACGGGGAGGGAGTCGGCGCCCAGCGGCTTCTGGTGCGGCCGCTGGTGGAGCGACATTGCCGGAGATCGGGGTTTCCGGAGGTGGGGGGAGCGTGAACTGTGAAGTGGGAAAAGGAAGCACGTGTCTCTCCATTTTCGAGCAAAATACATCTACCGGTCCCTGTAGATCTACTTTGGTGGTACTTTGAGAAGAGTTTTCTTTCTTGCGAAAATACTCCCTCCGTCTCTAAATATAATCTAAATATAAGACCTTTTAGAGATTTCACTATAAACTATATACGGAGCAAAATGAGTGAATCTACACTCTAAAATATGTCTATATATATCCGTATATGTAGTTCATAGTGGAATTTCTAAAAGGTCTTATATTTAGGAACGCAGGAAGTACTTTGAAAAGTGTTAAAAAAACAATCTGGCAGTGGGTTTGTTTGACAGTTCTAGTTTAATCAAAGTATACAACTTAGTACTTTCTTGTTTCTCCGTTTCAAGTTTTTCTAAAGATTTTATTAATATGAACTACATATGAATGTACATAGATGTATTTTAAAGTGTATATTCATTTATTTTGGTCCGTATGTAGTTCATATTGAAATCTCAAGATATCTATTTAGAAATGAAGGGAGTAAAAGCATAAATTATGAACTATGGTCAACGAAATAGTATTTCTCTATATGACCAATGTGCTCGAAACCGCTTGTATTCACATACCTGGACACATTTTGACTTTCGTGTCAGGCCAAGGACGTGTCAAAGGCACGTCTGTGTTATAAATTCATATTCACCATTTACAATCTTTAGCTTTTATGTTTTCACTTGTGGAATCACAAGCCTTCTCACTAACGCCACATTTGGCGCATCACCATCATCTGCATCCCCGGAGTCCATCCCTTCATCCGCTGTGAGATTGTTGTGTCGCGTGCTCATCCACGAGCCGACTTGCTCGTTCTTGATCACGTCCTTCGGTAGAGCTTTTATGTGAGAGGGAATGTCGGACTAAAGGTGTTATTGAGCTACCTCTCATCAACTGTCTAAACTGCAAGTGGAAGGTGCGTTATCAAGGGCCAAAAGAGATTGGGTGGCGGGAAGGGGGGGTGCAAACCAGTGTTAAAATGTATTCCCTCATAGTGTAAAAAAACATCTTATATTTTGAGACAAAGGGGGTAGAAGGTTTCTAGGATAGTTTGTTTGATGTACGCATTGTTAGCGATAAGAAAGGAAATGCTTACTCCGATTGAAGGTGATAGTTTCAATGCTTCTAGCACTTGTGATGATGTGTAGTTGTGATGCAAAATTGAGCTTCTGGTATAAGATATGAATGACTAGGTTTGGTATGAAACATAATTTGAATGGATACCTTTGGTGTCTTTTGGTATATTTATCGATATGGGAAATACACATTGATGTCATGTAACTGTGTATGTGTAACACAATAATTACATGACACCATCAAACACATCAATTCTTCTAACTAAGCCTAATTGATACCTACTAATATCAATCGATGACTATGAATGCCCATTTGCACTTGTGGGCATCAATCGACACAAAATTTATCAATTACCATGAAAATTAAGATGTACATGTATGTTACGCCCCCGATTTCGACCGTACGCTAAACATACACGCAATGCGTACGACCAAGATTAGGGACTCACTGATCGATATCACAACACAACACTAGACACAAATTAAAGTCATACAACTTCATATTACAAGCCAGGGGCCTCGAGGGCTCGAATACAAAGCTCGACAAGCACGAGTCAGCGGAAGCAAATAATATCTGAGTACAGACATAAGTTAGACAAGTTTTGCCTTAAGAAGGCTAGCACAAACATAAGCAGCGGATCGAAAGAGGTGAGGCCTCGTGCCTGGGAACCTCCTAACTACTCCTGAGCGTCGGCACTCTCCACGTAGTAGTAGGCTCCAGCGGTGGTGTAGTAGTCGTCTCCGGCGTATCCGTCGTCTAAACGCAGCAATCGAATCGAGGGGGAAAGAGGAAGCAAAGCAGCGGTGAGTACTCATCCAAAGTACTCGCAAGACTGACATCAGAACTATGCTAAGCATGCATCATTATCAAAGAATGGGGTTATATCTGGACTGACTGCAGAAAGCAAGAATAGGGAGAAGGCCTAGTCCTATCGAAGACTAGCATCTTCAGCATCTTGCAGCATTAGAAGAGAGTAGACTGGTATCTCATATATAGTCATATTAATGTAGCAATTTTATTAAGTAACCTCGCCCAGAGATTCTTCCTCGACTCCCTGCGAGGAAGAAATCCCGGAGCCAACATTCATTTCAATTTAAAATCAATTTTAGTTGTAGGAGGTCAAGGTATAACTCCAAGTCGTCCTGTTACCGTGGACACGGCTATTCGAATAGATTATTCATCCCTGCAGGGGTGCACCGCATTTCCAACACGCCTGATCACCTCCGGCCGGACACACTTTCCTGGGTCATGCCCGGCCTCGGGATAGCAGCACGTCGTCTGATGACCCACAAGTATAGGGGATCTATCGTAGTCCTTTCGATAAGTAAGAGTGTCGAACCCAACGAGGAGCAGAAGGAAATGACAAGCAGTTCTCAGTAAGGTATTCTCTGCAAGCACTGAAATTGTCGGTAACAGATAGTTTTGTGATAAGATAATTCGTAACGGGTAGCAAGTAACAATTGTAACAAAGGTGCAGCAAGGTGGCCCAATCCCTTTTGTAGCAAGGGACAAGCCTGGACAAACTCTTATATAAAGTAAAGCGCTCCCGAGGACACATGGGAATTACTGTCAAGCTAGTTTTCATCATGCTCATATGATTCGCGTTCGTTACTTTGATAATTTGATATGTGGGTGGACCGGTGCTTGGGTGCTGCCCTTACTTGGACAAGCCTCCCACTTATGATTAACCCCTCTCGCAAGCATCCGCAACTACGAAAGAAGAATTAAGATAAATCTAACCATAGCATGAAACGTGTGGATCCAAATCAGCCCCTTACGAAGCAACGCATAAACTAGGGTTTAAGCTTCTGTCACTCTAGCAACCCATCATCTACTTATTACTTCCCAATGCCTTCCTCTAGGCCCAAATAATGGTGAAGTGTCATGTAGTCGACGTTCACATAACACCACTAGAGGAGAGACAACATACATCTCATCAAAATATCGAACGAATACCAAATTCACATGATTACTTATAACAAGACTTATCCCATGTCCTCAGGAACAAACGTAACTACTCACAAAGCATATTCATGTTCATAATCAGAGAAGTATTAATGATCATTAAGGATCTGAACATATGATCTTCCACCAATTAACCAACTAGCATCAACTACAAGGAGTAATCAACACTACTAGCAACCCACAGGTACCAATCTGAGGTTTGAGACAAAGATCGGATACAAGAGATGAACTAGGGTTTGGAGAGGAGATGGTGCTGGTGAAGATGTTGATGGAGATTGACCCCCTCTCGATGAGAGGATCGTTGGTGATGACGATGGCTTCGATTTCCCCCTCCGGGAGGGGAGTTTCCCCAGCAGAACAGCTCCGCCGGAGCCCTAGATTGGTTCTGCCCAAGTTCCGCCTCGAGACGGCGGCGCTTCGCCCCGAAAGCTCTGTTATGATTTTTTCCAGGTCAAAACCCTCCATATAGCAGAAGATGGGCACCGGAGGGCTGCCAGGTGGGCCACAAGCCACAGGGGTGCGCCCAGGGGGGTAGGGCGCGCCCCCTGGCTTGTGACTGCCTGGTGGGCCCCCTCTGGTATTTCTTCCGCCTAGTATTTTTTATATATTCCAAAATAATTCTTCGTAAATTTTCAGGACTTTTGGAGTTGTGCAGAATAGGTATCTCAGATTTGCTCCTTTTCCAGTCCAGAATTCCAGCTGCCGGCATTCTCCCTCTTCAGATAAACCTTGTAAAATAAGAGAAAAAAGGCATAAGTATTGTACCAAAATGTGTTATAACAGCCCATAATGCAATAAATATCAATATAAAAGCATGATGCAAAATGGACGTATCAACTCCCCCAAGCTTAGACCTCGCTTGTCCTCAAGCGAAAGCCGAAATCGATAAATATGCCCACATGTTTAGAGATAGAGGTGTCAATAAAATAAAATACAGACATGAGGGCATCATGATCATCTTTAGAACAACAACATATATTGACATATAATTTCTTATGTTGAAGTAACAATTCATTCACAAGGTAAAGTATGAATCAAGAACTCTATTGAGAACCAACAAACTATGATCTCAGTCATTGAAGCAATTCCAATTTATCATAACGTAGGAAAGAGTCAATATAAGAGCTTGTAAAGCAAATCCACATACTCAATCATCTTTTAGTCTTTCACAATTGCTAACACTCACGAGGTACCTATGAGGTCAAAGCTTCAATCGGACACAGAGAAAGATAGGGGCTTATAGTATTGCCTCCCAACTATTTACCTCAAGGGTAATGTCAACAGTAATAACTCATGCTCGCCCACTTCCGAGTGGATATATGTGTCTAGATCATTCCCCAACACATGACGCTTGCCAAGAGATAAAGGCGAAATAAAGAAAGTGATGGAGATCACCACGACTCTTGCATAAAGGTAAGTACTAGAAAATAAAAGTAACAGATAGGCCCTTCGCAGAGGGAAGCAAAGGTTGTCATGCGCTTTTATAGTTGGATGCTCAATCCCTTAATGCAAAAGAACGTCACTTTATATTGCCCCTTGTGATAGGGAACTTTATTATGCAGTCTGTCGCTTTTATTTCTTCCATATCACAAGTTCGTATAAAGTTTATTTTCTCCACACTAATAGATCACACATATTTAGAGAGCAATTCTTTATTGCTTGCACCGATGACAACTTACTTGAAGGATCTTACTCAATCCATAGGTAGGTATGGTGGACTCTCATGGCAAAACTGGGTTAAGGGTGTTTGGATGCACAAGTAGTATCTCTACTTGGTGCGGAAGTTTTGGCTGATATGAGGTGGAAGCAAGCGACACATGTTGAGGGATCTATAACCATATAACTTCTATTCGGAAGTAAGCAAACATAACCCATTATGTTGTCTTTCTTGTCCAACATCAACTTCTTAACATATAATATTTTAATGAGTGCTCACAATCATAAAAGATGTCCAAGATAATATATTTATATGTGAACCTCTCTTTCTTTATTACTTCCTTTTAATTGCCACAATGACCAATAGCTATGTTTGTCAACTCACAACAAGTTTCAATCGACATACTTCTTATATGTGAAGTCATCACTCCCCATAAGATCATCATATATACTCTTTGCTTTTATTCTATACTTCTTTTTATTTCTTTTTCTCAAGATCATAGCAAACAAGCAAAGCCCTCAACTTAAAACTACTCTTTATTATATAACTCTCGGACTTGCTTACATAGGGGGATCATAAAGTAAAACTCAAAACTAGATCACACTAAAAACTTTATTCTACTAGATCAAGATATAATCAAAAGGATCGAACTAAGAAAAACGATAAAAATAAAAGATGTGATGGTGATACGATACCGGGGCACCTCCCCCAAGCTTGGCACAAGCCAAGGGGAGTGCCCATACCCATGTGTTTAGTTGTCTTGCTTCGGGGGTGGTGATGTTGGAGTTGTTGATGAGGTTAGAAGCTTCTCTAGTTTCCTCTTAAGCATAAAATTATGTTCCCTCAGATCGTCTACCTCCTGCTCGAGCTTCAATACCCTTTGACATAATTCTTCCTTGCTCTCCTGCAGAAAATGAGAAGGGACAAATAGAACCTTGGGTTTTCTCCTTGTGTTTGGGAAGCTCGATTTCCTGAACTCCACGTGCATATCCCCTGGTTGAGGCAGGGGGGTCTCTTCTTCATCCGAGCTTTCTTCCTCATACTTGCCTTCTTGCTCCTCCTCCGAGAACAATCCATGAGGATCTAAGTCTCCATAGAGCTTGGGATTGGCAAGATAATGAGATATATAGCTCTCCCCATCGGAATCTTGGGACGACATCTTGCTCTAAATCTGTTGCAGAAACAGCTCAAAAAGAAAACAGGAGATATTGTTGTGATATGAGAGTCAAAACCTTCGGGAGATTATATAATGAATTTTTGCCGACCCGAAGGAGTATACCACAAGAAAACAGAGTCCGGATGGTACACAAGGTAGCCACAAGCCACAGGGGCGCGCCTAGGGGGGTAGGGCGCGCCCCCCTGGCTTGTCGCCTCCTCGTGCACTATTCGGACTACTTTAAATTTTCCTAATTTTTTAAATATTCCAAAACGGATAAAATTTGCCATTGAAAAAGTTTTGGAGTCGGTTTACTTACCGTACCACATACCTATTCCTTTTCGGAGTCTGGAACGTTCTGGTAGGTCTCCCTAATGTATTCCTCTGGGGTTATGGTATTGATAATATTGGTTTCAACATTTATGGGGGTACCTGAGATATAATGTTTGATTCTTTGACCGTTCACCACCTTCGGGTTTGTGCCTTCGGCGTTGTTGATCTTGATGGCACCGGAACGGTATACTTCCTCGATAACGTAAGGACCTTCCCATTTAGAGAGAAGTTTTCCTGCAAAAAATCTTAAACGAGAATTGTATAGCAAGACATGATCACCTACATTGAATTCACGCTTTTGTATCCTTCTATCATACCATCTCTTAACCTTTTCTTTAAACAACTTGGCATTCTCATAGGCTTGGGTTCTCCATTCATCAAGTGAGCTAATGTCAAATAACCTCTTCTCACCAGCAAGTTTGAAATCATAGTTGAGCTCTTTAATTGCCCAGTAAGCTTTATGTTCTAGTTCAAGAGGTAAGTGACATGCTTTACCATAAACCATTTTATACGGAGACATACCCATAGGGTTTTTATAAGCAGTTCTGTAAGCCCATAATGCATCATCAAGTTTCTTAGACCAATTCTTCCTAGATCTATTAACAGTCTTCTGCAAGATCAATTTAATTTCTCTGTTGCTCAATTCTACTTGACCACTAGACCGAGGATGATAAGGAGATGCAATTCTATGATTAACATCGTACTTAGCAAGCAATTTACGGAAAGCACCATGAATAAAGTGTGAACCACCATCAGTCATCAAATATCTAGGGACTCCAAATCTAGGGAAAATAACTTCTTTAAGCATTTTAATAGAAGTGTTATGATCAGCGCTACTAGTTGGAATAGCTTCTACCCACTTAGTAACATAATCAACAGCAACTAGAATATGAGTATACCCGTTAGATTGTGGAAAAGGTCCCATATAATCAAAACCCCAAACATCAAATGATTCAATAACGAGAGAGTAATTCATAGGCATTTCCTGACGTCTACTAATATTACCAATTCTTTGACATTCATCACAAGACAAGACAAACTTACGAGCATCCTTGAAGAGAGTAGGCCAATAAAAACCAGATTGTAGTACCTTATGTGCAGTTCTATCTCCAGCGTGGTGTCCTCCGTAGGCCTCAGAGTGACACTTGCGTAAGATTTGTTCATGTTCATGCTCAGGTACACAACGTCTAATAATACCATCCACTCCTTCTTTATAAAGGTGTGGATCATCCCAAAAGTAATGCCTTAAATCATATAAGAACTTTTTCTTTTGTTGGTATGTGAAACTAGGCGGTATAAATTTAGCAACAATGTAATTAGCATAATCAGCATACCATGGAGCATTATGTGAAGCATTTATGACAGCTAATTGTTCATCAGGAAAGCTATCATCAATAGGTAGTGGGTCATCAAGAACATTTTCTAACCTAGACAAGTTGTCTGCTACAGGGTTATCAGCACCCTTTCTATCAATAATATGCAAATCAAATTCTTGTAGCAGAAGAACCCATCTAATAAGTTCCACATCAAAAATGCCTGTGAACCTCCTAACTACTCCTGAGCGTCGGCACTCTCCACGTAGTAGTAGGCTCTAGCGGTGGTGTAGTAGTCGTCTCCGGCGTACTCCATCTCCTGGGCTCCGTCGTCTGAACGCAGCAATCGAATCGAGGGGGAAAGAGGAAGCAAAGCAGCGGTGAGTACTCATCCAAAGTACTCGCAAGACTGACATCAGAACTATGCTAAGCATGCATCATTATCAAAGAATGGGGTTATATCTGGACTGACTGCAGAAAACAAGAATAGGGAGAAGGCCTAGTCCTATCGAAGACTAGCATCTTCAGCATCTTGCAGCATTAGAAGAGAGTAGACTGGTATCGCATATATAGTCATATTAATGTAGCAATTTTATTAAGTAACCTCGCCCAGAGATTCTTCCTCGACTCCCTGCGAGGAAGCAATCCCGGAGCCAACATTCATTTCAATTTAAAATCAATTTTAGTTGTAGGAGGTCAAGGTATAACTCCAAGTCGTCCTGTTACCGTGGACACGGCTATTCGAATAGATTATTCATCCCTGCAGGGGTGCACCGCATTTCCAACACGCCTGATCACCTCCGGCCGGACACACTTTCCTGGGTCATGCTCGGCCTCGGGATAGCACCACGTCATCGCCCCACCTAGGCTCAACGAAGAGGCCAGCCCGCCGGTCTAAATCCTAAGCACACAGGGGTCATGGGCCCACTTGCCCTACGCGCTCCTGCACGATGCGAACGCGGCCGGAAGCAGACCTAGCACACTCCAGTCCAAGAGCTGTACCGTCCAGTCCAATCCGGCGCGCGCCGCTCCATTGCTGACGTCCGAAGAACTTCGGCTGATACAATGACGCTGAGTACCCATAACTTCTCCCACGCGATGGTTTGGTGCGTAAAAAGGCCAACGACCCAACTCATATCAAATACCCAACCCATTAGCATTTTATTAATGCGGGGCAAGCGCGACCCATAAAGTGTGGTCCCATCACCCCGACTCGAGGATGTGTGGCAAGGGCCTCTCCTGCCCGTCCACGCCTCAACATAACCCTTTGGATGCCTTACCGGCGCATCCCACCACATCTCACACACGGGTACCCTTGGGGCCGACCCGTCTCAAGACTGTCGGGAACTCAGGTCCACCTCAACCAGGGTGGTACCGCCTGTCCCTCCAGTCCCGTCTTTCACATGTAAACAATGTCAAGTTAAGGTAACTGTGTGTTTATACACCAAGTGGATATCCGAGGAATCACCCTCAATGGATCCCACTCGAGGTATGTGTATGACAAGAGTGGCCATCGATAAATGGGAAGGAGGAATCACCCTCGATACCCACGACCGATTAGCTACGCTACAGAATTAACACCGGGAGTGCTAAGTGAGGTATCACCCTCGGCACTCGATAGTAGCTCTGCAGTGCCATACTTAAGGGGTGTGCGGTGATGTGAGGGGCCTGGCTCGTCGGTCGGTTGACCGAGTCTTTGAGTCTTCGAGTCGTCGATAAAGAAGCAGGGCAACTGGGACTAAGGGGGTCACAGGGGATTCACTGATCAACCTATACTAAACAGTTGATATGATTGCAGGTATAGTAGCAGTTTATCAAAAACAGGCTATGCATCAGAATAGGAGCTAACAATTACAGTAGCAAAATCTAATGCAAGACTGAGAGGGAAAGAAATGGGCGATATCGGAATGCTCAAGGGGGGGTTGCTTGCCTTGCTGCTTTGCGGCAAAAGGCTGATCGTCAACGGTGTAGTCATACCCGGCAGCACCGTCAGTCTCGGGCTCTACCAGTAAGAAGAGGGGGAAGAAACAATAAATACACGGCAATGATGCAACAGGGATGCATGACATGTCTATATGCAGTGCTAGGGTGATATATTGCCTATCTAAGTCTTTTAGTTAACTTAGGAATTTATTTGGATTTATTTTATAAAAGCCATGCACTATTCATTTATCAGAAACAGGCAAAAAGTTTCATGTTCATCTAGCTAGGACTATTGGATAGGCATTTTTATTACATATTTAGAATCTTCATATTTTTCTGATCATTTTACATATATAAATTATTTTCATCCGAGTTACGGTTTAAAAGATATGATTTTTCAAAGTTTTAAGGAATTTCTGGAATTTAATTATTTATTTAAATTCGAATTATCCAAAATAGTAAATGATGACGTCATCATGACATCACCATGACGTAGCAGGTCAACTCTGGCTGACCAGAGTCAAACCTGACATGTGGGGTCACTGGGACCCACATGTCAGCCTCTGTTAGTATTAAGCAGAGTTAGATTTAACTAATTAGGATTAATTAAGGGTGGGGCCTACTGGTCAGTGAGTGATTAGTGTTTTAATTAATTAATTAATTAGCAGATTTTCTATTTATCTAAAAACATTTTAAATGGCGGGACCCACATGTCATAGACATGGGGCCGCCCAGTCAGCGTTGACCCTGGTCAAGGGGCCCAGTGGGGCCCGTTGGCAGTGACACAGAGGCGGGGCCCAGCCGGCCACGTCGGCGCCGGCCACCGGAATCTTGCCGGCGAGCCCGTGCGCGGTGGCCGAACTCCGGCGAGCTCGGATTTGAGCTACGGTGGACGGATTTGTGCGCGGTCAGGTCCTCTGGAACGGCCACTCCAAGCCGCGTCCGGTGGTGGCCATGGCCGGAGCTGGGGAGGCCGGAATCGGGCGGCGCGATGACGGCGGGCGGCGGCGGCTTCGGGCTGCGACGGCAACGGCGATGCACGAGGCGAGCGCGCGAGCTAAAGGCACCGGCGGCACCTACGGAACGCCGCGAACGCGTTGGTGCGACGCGCTCGAGCAAATGGGGCCCAGAGCGAGGAGCTCGTCGGCCATGGCGGCAGCCGGAGCTCGGTGTCGTGGCGGCGTGGCTACGACTACGAGGAGGGGCCGGGGAGATATGAAGAGGGAGGCGGAGCTCACTGCGGAGCGGTAGAGGGTGGCAGCGGGCTCGGGGGAGGCCTGGTGGAGCGAGACGGCGACGGCGAGCTCGGCGTCCAGAGGTTGAATAAGAGGAGGCAGCGGGCGCTCCGGTGGCTTTCGGCCCGAGCTCAAGGTGGTAGACGGCGTAGCGGACGGCGGCGACCTCGCCTGACTCGGAGAGGCATCGAGGAGGCACGGCGGCCGTAGCGGGGCGAGGCGGACGGCGGCAATGGCGCTCGGGCGAGGGGGAATCTGGCGAGGCAGAGAGCAGGCAAGGGGGAGAAGAGAGAGGGAGAGGCCAGGGGAGGCGGGGTGGTCCTTATCCCTCCACGGCGGGCGCGGGGTCGCGCGGTGTCGAGCAGGAGCGAGGGGGGCGGGTGCGGCGTGCGCGCGCGCGGGCGACAGCGGCCAGAGGTGAGCAGTAGGAGGTAGGGGAAGACGCCAGGCGGGCTGGGCCTCCCTGTGCACTCGAGGCCCAGGCGCAGTGGGCCTGTTTCTTTTTCTTTCTGTTCTGTTTTCTGTTTTCTTTTCTTTTTCTGTTTTGCAAAATGTGTGGTCCCATTTATAGTTTTATAAAATATGTGACCTAGCTTATTAAATATGGTGCACTATTTATCACCGTTAGAAAAAGGTTTGGAGTCCATATATTTTCATTTGGATTTTATTTAAATGAAAAGGTATTAAATAATTCTGTTTTGTTGTTGTTCCTTGATGTTTGAGTTATCTAGTGATTGTTAGTGATGTTGTTTTCCTTAACACAATTAGTTGTGATTTATTTGCTATCAATTGAACATTTTAGTTTTCATTTTTTAACAACTTTTATTTTCACTTTAAGTTTGAATTTCCAATTGAATTGGAATTTGGAATGAGATATGATCCAAATAATGATTAAGCACTGTTAATCATGATGACATGGCATTATCAAAAGGGTGATCACTGTAGCTTAACTATCCGGGCATCACAATTCTCCCCTACTAACAAGAATTCTCGTCCCGAGAATTAAGAGGTAGAGGTAAGGGGGCAAAGTTTAGGTTACAAAACTCTAACGGATCTTCTCGTTCTTGGTTGCTCTTCTTTAAGAAGTTGATGCCTTCCACTGATGTCTTCAATCCTCCGTTTCAGGCCAACTTGAATAAGTCTTCATCTTTTCTTCGGGATCTTCATCGTCCTACGAATGCGATAAGAGGGAAAACTCTGGAAGAACGAATCTAACCAACGCTGGGTAGCTGACGGTGAACCCAGGAAGATTACAAGAATTATTCCTCGAGTTGTAACTCAGGGAAATCATTGAGAGCAAAAAGCGATGGTCCAAAGTTTCAAACGGGTAGGCAATCCTTTGATGCCTAATCTGAAAGTGAAAGGGGGGGTTCAGGGCAACGAGAATAAATATTGCGTCTGATATTAGAATAGATCATCCCCTGGACGGTGGCTCGGGAATTACAAACGAAGCCAAGTGCAAAGGACACTCTGGAATCAAAGATGTACAGGAGAGTCAGGTTTCGATCCTGTGGAACTGAGGGTTATGGGCCGACCATGTGGTTAAGAGCAGGAAGAGCGGTGACATCTTACACGGTCATGTAGCATGACAAGTCAGAGGATAGCTTGTCAGTTATGTTGGCAACAACGTCGGTACCAAGGGCGGGAGACTAATAGAACCATTTTCCTGCTCGTTGAAACGAGGCGGACCAATAGGCAAGGTTCTCGTCCACCGGCGGTTACCGGAATGTTATCAACAATAGTAACAGGGCCTTACTGACAGAGTTGACCACCGAGGTGTTTACCTAAGCAGGGGATTACCATTGCTCAGATAAATTAGACTAAGAAAGGTTAAACAGACCAATGGAAAGGAAAATGTGTTCATCACATTAAACAGACCAATGGAAAGGAAAATGTGTTCATCACATTAAACAGACCAATGGCAAGGAAAATGTGGTTATACTCAAGTTTTAGGAGTATATCTTTCCCAAGGAAAAACAGAGCATGATATGACAGGATAGCAAGTAGATAACCATTTAGGTAAAGGGGCGAGGAAATTCATGATATTCCCATACAACGGCGTTTGGATAATTGATCAAGAAACATTTAGCACTGCGGTTCCTATGTTCTTCTTGAAGATTGGAGTATCACAGCCATGCTTCGAGGAAGCATCGACATGGTCATCAGGGAAGATCAGACGTTGGGGACACAAAGGATCCATCAAGAACAACTTATAACATCGGCCTTACAATTTCCTCATGGGAGAAAAGGCTAATCTTCATTGAACAAGATACTATAACAATAGGTCTTCCGGCCAAGTGTGCTATGCAAGAATTCATCTTACTGGGTTACATAAGGAACAATGTCATAATTCTTGGAAAAGTTCCAACTATCATATCTGTCCGAGATTCGGATCTGGTTGGTGTCAGGATACTTCAGACAAAGAAGGCCTGAGGAGAAAAGGATGCAACACAGACCTACGAGATGATGTTGCAAGAATCTCGGAATGAATGACAGAAGCAAGACTTGAATCATTAGCCAGACTACAAGACATCTGAACACAAGGTCAAGACATTCTTGCCCACGTGGAAGTTTCTAAAATGGAATGCAATCAAGTTCTGGTTGGGGACCATCATAGAGGATATCAAAGTTCCATGTGTAAGTCTGGATTAGCTCTTACGAAGAACTTCTTTTCCCCAGATCAAATCAATCAGTGGCTTGACGTGCTAGGAAATACATATGGAGTGAAGGTAGCAAACCTATCAAACCATAGAATACTTCGCACATGCATGAATGAATTGGAACGATTCCAGAGGAAGGGAGACAAAATTTTCCCATAAGCATGGCGGCAAAAATGCACGTGAACTTATAGAAAAACACTTCTTTTATCAAACATATTCTTCATGAGCTAGACACAAAGATAACGCTTTCAAGGTTTCCAGCACTAGCTTAAATGTCCATCATGAACCATGAAGAAGATGAGGATGTGGCTGATGGGCTCAGCAACAATTCGTCGAGATTCCCACAAAGATGGATCTCCACAATTGAGTGAACAAGGTGATAGCATTGGTCAAACCAGATGATACCACGAGGTATGCCCAAGGGAAACACCCACAATTAAACATTAACCGAAAGGTGCAACCAAAATCCGGACTAACTAATATGACCAACGTTAGAATGTTGATTCAACAGCCAACACACTATGGATGGACTTATTGTTCATTAACTCCAAGGTGATAGAGTTGGTATGCCATAAGTATTGAATTTACACACCACATTCCATTTATCAGTATTCCGGTTAGAAACAACACGGGAACAAAGAAATGAAAGGTGATGGCAAGGATGTCGCCAATGACAACACCAATTACCACGGACAAGGATGCTACTCTCATCATGAATTTAATGAATATCCTGGAAGAGCTCAGAATGCTGATGAGGATCACGACACATTTGTCGAGAAGTCTCATGAAGATGTAATCGATCAGCGATGACATCAAGCAACGAATGGTGAAGCGAAAAGTTGTCGGAACCACAGATTAGAGTGCTAGCTCAGAATCGAAATTGCCTTTCAAGACAACCAACATGACATTGAAAACTCGATGTAAGCTTAGTGCACTGTTGGAATTGTGCTTCAGGGATGAAGGACATAGATAGCATGGTCAAGCCTTAGCATGACGATGATGATGTAGCCAAACAGCTTGGAAAGACATGATCGAGCACAAACTCATAAGCAAAGAAAATTACTAAGAGTTGTTGAATCGCAATGCGGACTCGATTCAATTATCGGTGTCCTTGAGTGTCCAACAACTCAGAACACGAGGAAACTGGAATCAGTGAAGGAAAACATAGCTGATGAGGAGCTCATAAGAAGTTATAAAGCTCCATGATATTTATCAAGACACCAGGGATAATACTCGGATGTAGATCAGAATTAAAGCTTGGACCGATGTATTGATCCGCAGAAGACAAGTGCTCAACTGGTCTAAAAAATGGGATCAAAGAAGAACATTCATGGTCGGAACCACGGTAGTAAGGTATCAAATTAGGTTGTAGCTTTGAAAGATTATCCGGCAAAACACCAGAAGAGTAGGACTCGTGAAAACTGTCGGGTTCACACGAATTAAGGAAGGCATAGGTCCAACCCATCGGGGCATCTTAGGAACATATACCACAAACTTCAAGAGTAATTAACACATGCTTGACTACAGAGCATGGCTGACAAAAGCATAGGATACATCTTATCAGAGGGAGAAGACACAGTTTACCAATGGCATCATGTATCAGGGGAAGAACATCACAAGAATTTTGAATGTGAAGGATGCTATCGGATAATAACCCAACAATGGGTCTGGCAGTCCATAAAGGACCTGATGTGAGTATCGGTACCCAATCAGAGAGAGAAAGAATGTAAGGCATCAGATCATAGAACATCCAAATAATTTGATGCTTAAATAACCAAAGGAATTAAGATTTCCAAATTGGTGTATCGGAAACAGATGTTCCGATCAAATACAAGTAAGTTGAATGGATTTTAGATGGACAATCAATCAAGGTTGATTTGTCGGGAACCAACTCATGTTTGGAAAGACGTCTGAGCCGGACGGATAATTTATGATAAACAACTGATGACTGCGTGCATTCACACGCAGGTTGAATCAATAAAATCAAATGAAAACTGTCGTGGATTTGTCACGGCAGATGCCCGAAGGCTTAGGTTTGAGGCCAACGCCATGGAAGTGGACTCAAAGGGGTTAAACGGGACAAGGGACACGAGTTTACCCAGGTTCGGCCCCTCACGGTGGAGGTAAAAGCCTACGTCCTGCTTATGCTGTATTAACTGGTGTATCGATTACAAGGGGCGGCTTGCTTGCCCTAGCTCTCGACTGCTTGGTCTCTCTCGCCGTAAGGCTTGTCTGTCTGTCTTAACCCGTCTAACTCGCCGCCAGGTCTCGCCTTTATATACATAGGCTGAGGTCCGACGGCTTATAAGAGTCCGGGTCGGGTTATACAACGTAACCGATCCTGGTTCCAACTTCCTAGTCTTACAAAACAAGTCATCTTATGGCGGCTTATACCTTCTGGCCCATGAGTCGCCTCCTGCCTCTTGGGCCTTGGCCTCAGCCCATCTGGTAAGCCGCCATATGGCCTGGTCTTCATGTCTTGTCTTCCTCTTGGCCCACTTGGTAACCCGCCATGTGGTTTGGTCTCCGTCTTCTGGCCCACCTTATGGGTCTTGACTATGAACCGCCAAGCTGGTTTCTGGGTCTTCAGTGAATCGCCAAGTCCTGGCCGGGTTATACTCCGGCCGGGTTATATCGCGGGGTTATATCCCTGACAAAAACCATAAAGGATTTAGTTAATATGGCTAGACATATGGAATTAACCATAATGCAAGCAGGTGAGAAAAGTCAAGAGCAAAAGGCTACTGAGGATTACGAAAGATCGAATAGCGTTTCAAAGAATTCTGTGAAACACATGATCCACCGAGGAAGAACGAATCTCCGGTAAGATAATTCGATGTACCTTGTAATAATAGGAGCAACTGGATATGAAAGTATGAGCGACAATTGCATGTAGTCATCCATAGGAGTTGACAGTGGAAGGGAATCGCAAAAGCGATGAGCAAGTTCTCGGAAGAACATCAGAGAGTAGCTTCGAAGCCTTCTGATGAATCAAGCCATCGTCTGGACTGGGGGGGGGGGCTCTCCGGGGGAAGTAGTTACGAGAACCTAGAGTTAGAGTTAGCAAAATCTTTAACCCGAAAGAGAAGAGAGATCAGAACCCAGAGTATAGGAGAGGAACAAAAGATCCTAATACCACCCGATTGAGATGTGGGCCCGTAAGCCACACAACTTATGTTAGTAAAAGTTTTTCCATGACTAGACTCAACTTCGGCCAAGGAGTTGGAAAGGGGGCTACCTACAGGCAGTCGGCTCTGATACCAACTTGTTACGCCCCCGATTTCGACCGTACGCTAAACATACACGCAATGCGTACGACCAAGATTAGGGACTCACTGATCGATATCACAACACAACACTAGACACAAATTAAAGTCATACAGCTTCATATTACAAGCCAGGGGCCTCGAGGGCTCGAATACAAAGCTCGACAAGCACGAGTCAGCGGAAGCAAATAATATCTGAGTACAGACATAAGTTAGACAAGTTTTGCCATAAGAAGGCTAGCACAAACATAAGCAGCGGATCGAAAGAGGCGAGGCCTCCTGCCTGGGAACCTCCTAACTACTCCTGAGCGTCGGCACTCTCCACGTAGTAGTAGGCTCCAGCGGTGGTGTAGTAGTCATCTCCGGCGTACTCCATCTCCTGGGCTCCGTCGTCTGAACGCAGCAATCGAATCGAGGGGGAAAGAGGAAGCAAAGCAGCGGTGAGTACTCATCCAAAGTACTCGCAATGTTGGGGAACGTTGCATGGGAAACAAAAAATTTCCTACGCACACACAAGATCTATCCATGGTGATGAGCATCTACGAGAGGGAGAGTAAATCTACATACCCTTGTAGATCGCTAAGCGGAAGCGTTTAAGAAACGCGGTTGATGTAGTCGAACGTCTCCGCGATCCAAATCGCAAGTCGTCCCTCGATCCGATCACGAACTAGCGCCGAACGGACGGCACCTCCGCGTTCAACACACGTACGGCTTGATGACGCCTTCACCTCCTCGATCCAGCGAGCGATGGTGAAGTAGTGGTTGAGTTCCAGCAGCACGACGGCGTGGTGATGGTGGTGAGGAACAATCTCTGCAGGGCTTCGCCAAGCGCTACGGAGATTATGACGGAGGAACTAGAGGGTTAGGGTTGCCGCACACGGCTTGGGGAAATCTTGATGTCTCCCGTGTGCTAGCCCTGCCCCTCTATTTATATGTTGAGCCTTGGGGTCTAAACTTGGAGTAAAAGCCTCCTCCAGGTCGGTTTTGCCCGCACAAGGTCGGTTTGGCCCGCAGGGAAAGAGTCCAACTCGGATCCCTGCAGTACCGCGCACAAGCGGTAGTACCGCTTAACACAAGCGGTAGTACCGCTTGGGCGGTAGTACCGCTTCACAAAACGGTAGTACCGCTTACGCGGCAGCAAAACTACTTTTTGCACTTTCCAATACCTCGTGGGCTTTATCCCTTTGGCCCATATAAAGTGTTGCTGCACCCGAACACTTCGGTAAACATCCGGAACCCATTCCGGTGAACTCCGGAACTCTTCCGGAGATCAAAACACTATTATCACATATATCAATCTTTACCTCCGGACTCTTCCGGAGATCCTCGTCATGTCCGGGATCTTATCCGAGACTCCGAACAACTTTCGGTCACCAACATAATAACTCAATTATACTAATCGTCACCAAACGTTAAGTGTGTAGACCCTGCGGGTTCGAGAACTATGTAGACATGACCGAGACACTTCTACGATCAATAACCAATAGCGGGACCTGGATGCCCATATTGGCTCCTACATATTCTACGAAGATCTTTATCGGTCGAACCTCTATGTCAAGGATTCAGTTAATCCCGTATGCTGTTCCCTTTGTTCTTCGGTATGTTACTTGCCCGAGATTCGATCGTCGGTATCACTATACCTAGTTCAATCTCGTTACCGGCAAGTCTCTTTACTCGTTCCGTAATACAAGATCCTGTGGCTAACTCTTTAGTCACTTTGCTTGCAAGGCTCAATGTGATGTTGTATTACCGAGTGGGCCCTGAGATACCTCTCCGTCACACGGAGTAACAAATCCCAGTCTTGATCCATGCCAACCCAACAGACACCCTCGGAGATACCTGTAGAGCACCTTTATAGTCACCCAGTTACGTTGCGACGTTTGATACACACAAGGTATTCCTCTGGTGTCAGTGAGTTGCATGATCTCATGGTCAAAGGAACAGATACTTGACATGCAGAAAACAATAGCAATAAACTGACACGATCAAATGCTACGTTTACAGTTTGGGTCTTGTCCATCACATCATTCTCCTAATGATGTGATCCCGTTATCAAATGACATCTCATGTCAATGGCTAGGAAACCTTAACCATCTTTGATCAACGAGCTAGTCAACTAGAGGCATACTAGGGACACAGTGTTGTCTCTGTACCCACACATGTATTTGAGTTTCCAATCAATACAATTATAGCATGGATAATAAACGATTATCATGAACAAGGAAATATAATAATAACCAATTTATTATTGCCTCTAGGGCATATTTCCAACAGTCTCCCACTTGCACTAGAGTTAATAATCTAGTTCACATCACTATGTGATTTACATTGTAATGAATCGAACACCCATGCAGTTCTGGTGTTGTTCATGTTTAGCCCTTGGAAGAGGTTTAGTCATCGGATCTGCAACATTTAGATCCGTGTGTACTTTGCAAATATTTATGTCGTCCTCCTTGATGTAATCGCGGATGGAATTGAAACGTCGCTTTATGTGTCTGGTCCTCTTGTGAAATCTTGGTTCCTTGGCTAGAGCAATGGCACCAGTATTATCACAAAACAGAGTCATTGGGTTAAGTGCACTAGGCACTACTCCAAGATCTGTCATGAACTCCTTCATCCAGACACCTTCCTTCGCCGCCTCCGAGGCAGCGATGTACTCTGCTTCGCATGTAGAATCTGCTACCACGCTTTGCTTGGAACTGCACCAGCTAACCGCACCCCCATTTAGAATAAATACGTATCCGGTTTGCGACTTTGAGTCATCCGGATCAGTGTCAAAGCTTGCATCGACGTAACCCTTTACGACGAGCTCTTGATCACCTCCATAAACGAGAAACATGTCCTTAGTCCTTTTCAGGTACTTCAGGATATTCTTGACCGCCGTCCAGTGTTCCATTCCTGGATCACCTTGAAACCTTCCGACCATACTTATGGCAAGGCTGACATCGGGTCTTGTGCACAGCATTGCATACATGATAGAGCCTATGGCCGAAGCATAGGGGATGACACTCATCTTTTCTCTATCTTCTGCAGTCACTGGGCATTGAGTCTTACTCAACTTCACACCTTGCAATACAGGCAAGAACCCCTTCTTGGACTGATCCATTTTGAACTTCTTCAAAACTTTGTCAAGGTATGTGCTTTGTGAAAGTCCTATTAAGCGTCTCGATCTATCTCTATAGATCTTGATGCCTAATATGAAAGCAGCTTCTCCTAGGTCCTTCATTGAAAAACTCTTGTTCAAATATTCCTTTACGCTATAGAGCTCCCACTCACTTTCTTGTAAATACAAGCTTCTCCGTAAACTTGTATAAACTCGAACGCTTTGATCACCTCATCAAAACGAAGATTCCAACTCCGACATGCTTGCACCAGTCCATAAATGGATCGCTGGAGTTTGCAAACTTTGTCAGCATTCTCTGGATCGACAAAACCTTCTGGTTGCATCATATACAACTCTTCCTTAAGGTAACCGTTAAGGAACGCTGTTTTGACATCCATCTGCCAAATTTCATAATCGAAAAAGGCAGCTATTGCTAACATGATTCTGACGGATTTAAGCATCGCTACGGGTGAGAAGGTCTCATCGTAGTCAACTCCTTGAACTTGTGAAAAACCCTTTGCCACAAGTCGAGCTTTATAGACGGTGACATTACCGTCCGCGTCCGTCTTCCTCTTAAAGATCCATTTGTTCTGAATGGCTTTACGCCCTTCAGGTAGTACTTCCAAAGTCCATACTTTGTTTTCATACATGGATCCCATCTCGGATTTCATGGCCTCTAACCACTTCTCGGAATCCGGGCCCATCATCGCTTCTCCATAGCTCGTAGGTTCATCGTTGTCTAACAACATGACCTCTAAGACAGGGTTGCCGTACCACTCGGGAGCAGTACGCGTCCTTGTCGACCTACGAGGTTCGATAGCAACTTGATCCAAAGCTTCATGATCATCATCATTAAATTCCTCTTCAGCTAATGTAGGCTCCACAGAAACAACTTTCTGCGCTGCGCTACTCTCAGGTTGAAGTAAAGGTTCAACAACCTCATCAAGTTCTATCTTCCTCCCACTCAATTCTTTCGAGAGAAACTCTTTCTCAAGAAATGTTCCGTTTTTAGCGACAAACACTTTGCCTTCGGATCTGAGGTAGAAGGTATACCCAACTGTCTCTTTTGGGTATCCTATGAAGACGCATTTCTCCGCTTTGGGTTCCAGCTTTTCAGGCTGAAGCTTTTTGACATAAGCATCACATCCCCAAACTTTAAGAAACGACAGCTTTGGCTTCTTGCCAAACCAAAGTTCATATGGCGTCGTCTCAACGGATTTCGATGGTGCCCTATTTAAAGTGAATGCAGCTGTCTCTAATGCATAACCCCAAAACGATAGTGGCAAATCGGCAAGAGACATCATAGATCGCACCATATCCAATAAGGTTCGATTACGACGTTCGGACACACCATTACGCTGTGGTGTTCCAGGCGGTGTCAATTGTGAAACAATTCCACACTGTCTTAAGTGACTGCCAAACTCATAACTCAGATATTCTCCTCCTCGATCAGATCGTAGGAATTTAATCTTCTTGTTACGATGATTCTCAACTTCACTCTGAAATTGTTTGAACTTTTCAAATGTTTCAGACTTGTGTTTCATTAAGTAAATATACCCATATCTACTTAAGTCATCAGTGAAGGTGAGAAAATAACGATAACCACCGCGCGCCTCAATACTCATTGGACCGCACACATCAGTATGTATGATTTCCAATAAGTCACTTGCCCGTTCCATTGTTCCAGAGAACGGCGTTTTAGTCGTCTTGTCCATGAGGCATGGCTCACATGTGTCAAGTGATTCAAAATCAAGTGACTCCAAAAGTCCATCAGCATGGAGCTTCCTCATGCGTTTTACGCCAATATGACCTAAACGGCAGTGCCACAAGAAAGTGGTATTATCATTATCAATTCTACATCTTTTGGCATCAATGTTATGAACATGTGTATCATTATTATCGAGATTCAATAAGAATAAACCCCTCACATTGGGTGCATGACCATAAAAGATATTACTCATATAAATAGAACAACCATTATTCTCTGATTTAAATGAGTAACCGTCTCGCAATAAACAAGATCCAGATATAATGTTCATGCTTAACGCAGGCACCAAATAACACTTATTTAGGTTCATCACTAATCCCGACGGTAATCGAAGAGCGAGCGTGCCGACGGCGATCACATCAACCTTGGAACCATTTCCCACGCGCATCGTCACTTCGTCCTTTGCCAGCCTCCGTCTATTCCGCAGTTCCTGTTTTGAGTTGCAAATATGAGCAACCGCACCGGTATCAAATACCCAGGCACTACAACGAGAGTTGGTAAGGTACACATCAATAACATGTATATCATATATACCTTGTTTGTTGTTGGCCGCCTTCTTGTCAGCCAAATACTTGGGGCAATTCCGCTTCCAGTGTCCAGTTCCCTTGCAATGAAAACACACAGTTTCTGGTTTGGGTCCAGCCTTGGGTTTCTTCACGAGAGGAGCAACTGCTTTGCCACTCTTCTTGGAGTTACCCTTCTTACCCTTGCCATTTTTCTTGAAACTAGTGGTTTTATTGACCATCAACACTTGATGCTCCTTCTGAATTTCAGACTCAGCGGCTTTCAGCATCGCAAACAGCTCGGCGACTGACTTGTTCATCTCGTGCATGTTATAGTTCAACACGAAGCTCTTGTAGCTAGGTGGCAATGATTGAAGAACTATGTCAGTGATAGCCTCTGGCGGAAGGGGCATCCCTAACTCAGCCAGACGGGTGGAGTACCCAGACATTCTGAGCACGTGATCACTGATAGACCCGTTCTCCTCCATCTTGCAAGCATAGAACTATTTCGGAGATCTCATATCTCTCGATCCGGGCATTCTTCTGAAAGATAAACTTCAACTCCTGGAACATCTCATATGCTCCATGACGTTCAAAACGTCTTTGAAGTCCCGGTTCTAAGCCATACAACATTGCACATTGAACTATTGAGTAATCATCAGAACGAGCCTGCCAGGCGTTCACAACGTCTAGAGACTCAACTGGAGCGGGTGGATCACCAAGCGGTGCATCAAGGACATAAGCCTTCTGGGAAGCCGTAAGGATAATCCTTAGATTACGGGCCCAGTCCACAAAGTTACTTCCATCATCTTTCAACTTAGCTTTCTCTAGGAACGCATTAAAATTCAGGGGTGCTACTGCGCGAGCCATGATCTACAACATAAATATAGCAAAGACAACTTAGACTATTGTTCTAGATAATGAGTTTAGTTAATCATATTATTTTAAAAAAAAACTCCCACTCAAATTGACATCCCTCCGGTCATTCGAGTGTAACATGATCCAAATCCACCAACTCAAGTCCGATCATCACGTGAGTCGAGGTGGTTTCAATGGTGAACATCTTCATGTTGATCATATCTACTATATGACTCATGTTCGACCTTTCGGTCTCTTGTGTTCCGAGGCCATGTCTGTACATGCTAGGCTCGTCAAGTTTAACCCGAGTGTTTCCGCACGTGCAACATGGCTTACACCCGTTGTATGTGAACGTAGAGTCTATCACACCCGATCATCACGGCGTGTCTCGAAACGACGAACTTTCGCAACGGTGCACACTTGGGGAGAACACAATTTATCTTGAAATTTAAGTGAGGGATCACCTTATAATGCTACCGTCGTCCTAAGCAAAATAAGATGCATAAAAGGATTAACATCACATGCAAATCATAAGTGACATGATATGGCCATGAACTTGTGCTTTTGATCTCCATCTCCAAAGCACCGGCATGATCTCCATCGTCACCGGCATGACACCATGATCTCCATCATCTTGATCTCCATCAACGTGTCGCCATAAGGTTGTCGCGCCGACTTTTGCTTCCACGACTATTGCTAACGTTTAGCGATAAAGTAAAGCATTACATAGCGCTTAATGATTGACACGCAGGTCATACAATAATTAAAGACAACTCTATGGCTCCTGCCAGTTGCCGTACTCATCGACATGCAAGTCGTGATATTCTATACAACACATGATCATCTCATACATCACATATATCTCATCATGTAATTGGCCATATCATATCACATCATACCCTGCAAAAACAAGTTAGACGTCCTCTAATTGTTGTTGCAAATTTTACGTGGCTGCTACGGGTTTGCAAGAACCGTTCTTACCTACGCAAAACCACAACGTGGTGTAGTGATTGCTTTTTGATCTTCTAAAAGAACCCTCTTCATTGAAATCGATTCAACTAAAGTGAGAGAGACAGACACCCGCTAGCCATCTTTATGCAACGAAGTTACATGTCAGTTGAAGGAACCTGTCTCGCGTAAGTGTACGCGTAATGTCGGTCCGGGCCGCTTCATCTCACAGTACCGCCGAATCAAATATCAACTAGTAACGGAAAGCAATATGTATACACCCACGCCCACAACTCGTTTGTGTTCTACTCGAGATCTCATCTACGCATATACCTAGCTCATGATGCCACTGTTGGGGAACGTTGCATGGGAAACAAAAAAATTCCTACGCACACACAAGATCTATCCATGGTGATGAGCATCTACGAGAGGGAGAGTAAATCTACATACCCTTGTAGATCGCTAAGCGGAAGCGTTTAAGAAACGCGGTTGATGTAGTCGAACGTCTCCGCGATCCAAATCGCAAGTCGTCCCTCGATCCGATCACGAACTAGCGCCGAACGGACGGCACCTCCGCGTTCAACACACGTACGGCTTGATGACGCCTTCACCTCCTCGATCCAGCGAGCGATGGTGAAGTAGTGGTTGAGTTCCAGCAGCACGACGGCGTGGTGATGGTGGTGAGGAACAATCTCTGCAGGGCTTCGCCAAGCGCTACGGAGATTATGACGGAGGAACTAGAGGGTTAGGGTTGCCGCACACGGCTTGGGGAAATCTTGATGTCTCCCGTGTGCTAGCCCTGCCCCTCTATTTATATGTTGAGCCTTGGGGTCTAAACTTGGAGTAAAAGCCTCCTCCAGGTCGGTTTTGCCCGCACAAGGTCGGTTTGGCCCGCAGGGAAAGAGTCCAACTCGGATCCCTGCAGTACCGCGCACAAGCGGTAGTACCGCTTAACACAAGCGGTAGTACCGCTTGGGCGGTAGTACCGCTTCACAAAACGGTAGTACCGCTTACGCGGCAGCAAAACTACTTTTTGCACTTTCCAATACCTCGTGGGCTTTATCCCTTTGGCCCATATAAAGTGTTGCTGCACCCGAACACTTCGGTAAACATCCGGAACCCATTCCGGTGAACTCCGGAACTCTTCCGGAGATCAAAACACTATTATCACATATATCAATCTTTACCTCCGGACTCTTCCGGAGATCCTCGTCATGTCCAGGATCTTATCCGAGACTCCGAACAACTTTCGGTCACCAACATAATAACTCAATTATACTAATCGTCACCAAACGTTAAGTGTGTAGACCCTGCGGGTTCGAGAACTATGTAGACATGACCGAGACACTTCTACGATCAATAACCAATAGCGGGACCTGGATGCCCATATTGGCTCCTACATATTCTACGAAGATCTTTATCGGTCGAACCTCTATGTCAAGGATTCAGTTAATCCCGTATGCTGTTCCCTTTGTTCTTCGGTATGTTACTTGCCCGAGATTCGATCGTCGGTATCACTATACCTAGTTCAATCTCGTTACCGGCAAGTCTCTTTACTCGTTCCGTAATACAAGATCCTGTGGCTAACTCTTTAGTCACTTTGCTTGCAAGGCTCAATGTGATGTTGTATTACCGAGTGGGCCCTGAGATACCTCTCCGTCACACGGAGTAACAAATCCCAGTCTTGATCCATGCCAACCCAACAGACACCCTCGGAGATACCTGTAGAGCACCTTTATAGTCACCCAGTTACGTTGCGACGTTTGATACACACAAGGTATTCCTCCGGTGTCAGTGAGTTGCATGATCTCATGGTCAAAGGAACAGATACTTGACATGCAGAAAACAATAGCAATAAACTGACACGATCAAATGCTACGTTTACAGTTTGGGTCTTGTCCATCACATCATTCTCCTAATGATGTGATCCCGTTATCAAATGACATCTCATGTCAATGGCTAGGAAACCTTAACCATCTTTGATCAACGAGCTAGTCAACTAGAGGCATACTAGGGACACAGTGTTGTCTATGTACCCACACATGTATTTGAGTTTCCAATCAATACAATTATAGCATGGATAATAAACGATTATCATGAACAAGGAAATATAATAATAACCAATTTATTATTGCCTCTAGGGCATATTTCCAACACGCAAGACTGACATCAGAACTATGCTAAGCATGCATCATTATCAAAGAATGGGGTTATACCTGGACTGACTGCAGAAAGCAAGAATAGGGAGAAGGCCTAGTCCTATCGAAGACTAGCATCTTCAGCATCTTGCAACATTAGAAGAGAGTAGACTGGTATCTCATATATAGTCATATTAATGTAGCAATTTTATTAACTAACCTCGCCCAGAGATTCTTCCTCGACTCCCTGCGAGGAAGCAATCCCGGAGCCAACATTCATTTTAATTTAAAATCAATTTTAGTTGTAGGAGGTCAAGGTATAACTCCAAGTCGTCCTGTTACCGTGGACACGACTATTCGAATAGATTATTCATCCCTGCAGGGGTGCACCGCATTTCCAACACGCCTGATCACCTCCGGCCGGACACACTTTCCTGGGTCATGCCCGGACTCGGGATAGCAGCACGTCGTCGCCCCACCTAGGCTCAACGAAGAGGCCAGCCCGCCGGTCTAAATCCTAAGCGCACAGGGGTCGTGGGCCCACTTGCCCTACGCGCTCCTGCATGATGCGAACGCGGCTGGAAGCAGACCTAGCACACTCCAGTCCAAGAGCTGTACCGTCCAGTCCAATCCGGCGCGCGCCGCTCCATTGCTGACGTCCAAAGAGCTTCGACTGATACAACGACGCTGAGTACCCATAACTTCTCCCACGCGATGGTTTGGTGCGTAAAAAGGCCAACGACCCAACTCAGATCAAATACCCAACCCATTAGCATTTTATTAATGCGGGGCAAGCGCGACCCATAAAGTGCGGTCCCGTCACCCCGACTCGAGGATGTGTAGCAAGGGCCTCTCCTGCCCGTCCACGCCTCAACATAACCCTTTGGATGCCTTACCGGCGCATCCCACCACATATCACACACGGGTACCCTTGGGGCCGACCCGTCTCAAGACTGTCGGGAACTCAGGTCCACCTCAACCAGGGTGGTACCGCCTGTCCCTCCAGTCCCGTCTTTCACATGTAAACAATGTCAAGTTAAGGTAACTGTGTGTTTATACACCAAGTGGACATCCGAGGAATCACCCTCGATGGATCCCACTCGAGGTATGTGTATGACAAGAGTCGCCATCGATAAATGGGAAGGAGGAATCACCCTCGATACCCACGACCGATTAGCTACGCTACAGAATTAACACCGGGAGTGCTAAGTGAGGTATCACCCTCGGCACTCGATAGTAGCTCTGCAGTGCCATACTTAAGGGGTGTGCGATGATGTGAGGGGCCTGGCTCGTCGGTCGGTTGACCGAGTCTTCGAGTCGTCGAGTCGTCGATAAAGAAGCAGGGCAACTGGGACTAAGGGGGTCACAGGGGATTCACTGATCAACCTATACTAAACAGTTGATATGATTGCAGGTATAGTAGCAGTTTATCAAAAACAGGCTATGCATCAGAATAGGAGCTAACAATTACAGTAGCAAAATCTAATGCAAGACTGAGAGGGAAAGAAATGGGCGATATCGGAATGCTCAAGGGGGGGTTGCTTGCCTTGCTGCACTGCGGCAAAAGGCTGATCGTCAACGGTGTAGTCGTACCCGACAGCACCGTCAGTCTCGGGCTCTACCGGTAAGAAGAGGGGGAAGAAACAATAAATACACGGCAACGATGCAACAGGCATGCACGACATGTCTATATGCAGTGCTAGGGTGATATATTGCCTATCTAAGTGTTTTAGTTAACTTAGGAATTTATTTGGATTTATTTTATAAAAGCCATGCACTATTCATTTATCAGAAACAGGCAAAAAGTTTCATGTTCATCTAGTTAGGACTGTTGGACAGGCATTTTGATTACATATTCAGAATCTTCATATTTTTCTGATCATTTTACATATATAAATTATTTTCATCTGAGTTACGGTTTAAAAGATATGATTTTTCAAAGTTTTAAGGAATTTCTGGAATTTAATTATTTATTTAAATTCGAATTATCCAAAATAGTAAATGATGACGTCATCATGACATCACCATGACGTCAGCAGGTCAACTCTGGCTGACCAGAGCCAAACCTGACATGTGGGGTCACTGGGACCCACATGTCAGCCTCTGTTAGTATTAAGCAGAGTTAGATTTAACTAATTAGGATTAATTAAGGGTGGGGCCTACTGGTCAGTGAGTGATTAGTGTTTTAATTAATTAATTAATTAGCAGATTTTCTATTTATCTAAAATCATTTTAAACGGCGGGACCCACATGTCATAGACACGGGGCCGCCCAGTCAGCGTTGACCCTGGTCAAGGGGCCCAATGGGGCCCGTGGGCAGTGACACAGAGGCGGGGCCCAGCCGGCCACGTCGGCGCCGGCTATCGGAATCTCACCGGCGAGCCCGTGCGCGGTGGCCGAACTCCGACGAGCTCGGATTTGAGCTACGGTGGACGGATTTGCGCGCGGTCAGGTCCTCTGGAACGGCCACTCCAAGCCGCGTCCGGTGGTGGCCATGGCCGGAGCTGGGGAGGCCGGAATCGGGCGGCGTGACGACGGCGGGCGGCGGCGGCTTCGGGCTACGACGGCAACGGCGATGCACGAGGCGAGCGCGCGAGCTAAAGGCACCGACGGCACCTACGGAACGCCGCGAACGCGTGGGTGCGACGCGCTCGAGCAGATGGGGCCCGGAGCGAGGAGCTCGTCGGCCATGGCGGCGGCTGGAGCTCGGTGTCGTGGCGGCGTGGCTACGGCTACGAGGAGGGGCCGGGGAGATATGAAGAGGGAGGCGGAGCTCACTGCGGAGCGGTAGAGGGTGGCAGCGGGCTCGGGGGAGGCCTGGTGGAGCGAGACGGCGACGGCGAGCTCGGCGTTCGGAGGTTGAAGAAGAGGAGGCAGCGGGCGCTCCGGTGGCTTTCGGCCCGAGCTCGAGGTGGTAGACGGTGTAGCGGACGGCAGCGACCTCGCCTGACTCGGAGAGGCGTCGAGGAGGCACGGCGGCCCCAGCGGGGCGAGGCGGACGGCGGCAATGGCGCTCGGGCGAGGGGGAATCTGGCGAGGCAGAGAGCAGGCAAGGGGGAGAAGAGAGAGGGAGAGGCCAGGGGAGGCGGGGTGGTCCTTATCCCTCCACGGCGGGCGCGGGGTCGCGCGGTGTCGAGCAGGAGCGAGGGGGGCGGGTGCGGCGTGCGCGCGCGCGGGCGACAGCGGCCAGAGGTGAGCAGTAGGAGGTAGGGGAAGACGCCAGGCGGGCTGGGCCTCCCTGTGCACTCGAGGCCCAGGCGCAGTGGGCCTTTTTCTTTTTCTTTCTGTTATGTTTTCTGTTTTCTTTTGTTTTTCTGTTTTGCAAAATGTGTGGTCACATTTATAGTTTTATAAAATATGTGACCTAGCTTATTAAATATGGTGCACTATTTATCACTGTTAGAAAAAGGTTTGGAGTCCATATGTTTTCATTTGGATTTTATTTAAATGAAAAGGTATTAAATAATTCTGTTTTGTTGCTGTTCCTTGATGTTTGAGTTATCTAGTGATTGTTAGTGATGTTGTTTTCCTTAACACAATTAGTTGTGATTTATTTGCTATCAATTGAACATTTTAGTTTTCATTTTTGAACAACTTTTATTTTCACTTTAAGTTTGAATTTCCAATTGAATTGGAATTTGGAATGAGATATGATCCAAATAATGATTAAGCACTGTTAATCATGATGACATGGCATTATCAAAAGGGTGATCACTGTAGCTTAACTATCCGGGCGTCACAATGTAGGAGACGGACATGTAAATGTTAAACAATTTCAGATATGTTTGACATCAATAAACAAAAAGTTCACCCAAGAGCACATGCTCGTGGGTGCACATTTGAGCTTCCACAAACAAGACAGAGGAAGAATTGTGCTCATGGGTGTACCTTTGATTTAATGGAAATGAAAGAAGTTGGGCACATGATTACAAAGATGTGTTGTGCGATTATTTGAATAGTCCAATATATAAATTGATGTATCATCCACCACATGCTAAGAGATAAAGATGTATTTAATTCATGTTACAGTTATGCATAGCTATAGATGCATGTCTACCTATGCATATGGTGACACACATTTTGGAGTACATGGGTTTGGAGCCCCACCACTCCTTTAGCATCACATATATGTGATAAGTAAGATATATGTGCTTAAAGATTTTAACTAGTCTAGCATTCAACGCTTCTGACATCATAAACGATATGTATTCAAGATAGACAACTATGAACAGACACATATTGCATAAACCAAGCTAGCATACATCAATACGGTGATGCATAAAAATATAAATATTATGCCTTAGAGAGATGGTGGCGGGCGATAGTCCTTTTCTATTATTGGTTGCACGTTTGATAAAACACTAGACGATTCCCCGCGCGTTGCTGCGGGAATCGTTGGCAATATGTTTAGATGATACTTGCTTATGTGGAACGTGAGTATTACAATTGACAATATAAGCATGAAAATACACATATATGAGATTTATTATACTTGATTAGTTTACTGTTACAAAATAGTTTTGGAACATAAGTAGCATAATGTGAGTTTAAATTCCTTGGAGTTATCCACGCAGGTGTCTATTTCATTGAAAAAATTGGACATGAGTAGTGAGGATGACTTTCTCCCCGCGCGTTGTTGCAGTAACTTGTTAAAAAAATGTGCAAGTAGTTGATAAATCTAATGAAAAGAAAGTATAAACTTGAAAATCAATAAAAGAAAGTGTTTACAAATAAAATAAAAACTTTTGAATTACAGTTAAAAATGTCATTTCAAACAAAAACGTGAAGGATGGCTAACATGAATATATGACGTGGCAGTGTTACATGCATAGACTAACGCAAAAATTATTGTGATGTATAAGTTAAATGCATAACTCGCTTATGTGACAGATTTTGCAAGGTTTGGCGAGAAAAATGGGACGTTGAGGTGGACACTTTACATGTTAAGGGATTTGGGACCAATTTCTTAAAAATGTAAGATGCACTATTTGTTTTATAGAAAAGATTGACCAGTTTCTTGATTTATATGAGGAGGACACGCACGAAGCCTATATCTTTAAGGCTTTTACAACCTTCAAGTTCCATTCATGGAGAAAGTACAGTATATTTTGTTGCTTGCCGTCTAGGGGGGTCAGGTCGATGTATGTAAGAGCATCTATAACCACACTCCTCATACCCGCATCAAACGTTCGGGCAGACCGTTCGGTCACTGATCGGTTACGAAAATGCGACCAAGATGGGTGCCTTACACGGGTCTCAAACGTCCGGACTGACCGGCACCTCTCATATCCATCTCATAAATGAGATGAGTATGAGGAGTGTCCGGGCGTGCCCGGTCAGTTGTCCTGCGTCCATATTTTCTTTTTGTTTATTTTTTCTCACTTTATCTCCACCAATTGCATACATGTGACTGGACGTATAGGGGTAAAGTAAAGGACATGGTTGTGAAAGTGAAAATTTAAGAGGCGGCCAGTCACTGTCCACGGACGTGCCCGGTCGCGTTCACGGGCGTTTGAGGGATCGGATTTGTCAAGTCCGGCTATAGATGCTCTAAGGGTGTGATTGCTTTGATCCTAGGTTTGCCCCACTAAATGTTTGGTTAGCCAAAATATTGGTCAAGGTTTTTTACACCCGTGAGTTAGCTACCTTTCGCTAGAAAAGTAAAGTAGAGTTGGTAATCTCCAAAGCGGACCATCAAATCAGACTGAAATGTTTGAACGTAGTTTGTAATTCAACACAGATTTTTATTTGTCCGCGGACGCATTATGGTGCCTGTGTTCCCATAAACCGGACGCAAAACCAGGGGGAATTATGCGAACGTTTGGACCGAGGTGTCCGGACGTAGTTTTATCCAACGCCGGACTCCTACTTGTCGCAGATGCATCATGGTGCCCGTTTTCCGTAAATCGGATGCAAACTAGGGAAAGTATGCGGGCGTCCAGACCGCCGCCACGTACGCGTCCGACAACCCGGTCCCACCCAAAAGCATCTCTCATGGCCGCTCCTTCTCCCGTGTGAGCACACCTCCACTCCCCGCGCCACATTCATGCCGGGCCAGAGCGAACGCGGCCGGTCACTGGAGCCGACATTGAAGCGGTGCGTCAGCCGAGAGAGTTGCTCGCACCACATCCTGGTCTATGCACATGTTCAATGCAGGAGAGACGTGACTGGTCGGGCGAGGGGATGGCTATCTACCATCGTGAAGTCGGTTGCCCGTTCATCTGCCTGCCAGCATTAAACAGGCGCAACGGGCTGATAACCCACAAGTGTAAGGGATCGTTTGTAGTCTTTTTCGATAAATAAGAGTGTCGAACTCAACGAGGAGCTAAAGGTAGAACAAATATTTCCTCAAGTTCTATCGACCACCGATACAACTATACGCACACTTTAACGTTTGCTTTACCTAGAACAAGTATGAAACTATTTTGCGGGAATAAAACTAGAAGTACTTTGCAAGATAATAAAGAACGTGGAAATAAAAGTTAGGTGATGTTTTAATAAAAGAACAATAAAAGTTAATAACTTAGTAGAAAGCTTTTTGTGTAACGCAAGAGAAAGATTGTCCCTAGGCAATTGAATATAATATGATAGATACTTGTTATATGCAATGAGGGAGAGGCATACGCTAACACACTTTCCGTACTTGGATCATATGCACTTATGATTGGAACTCTAGCAAGCATCCGCAATTACCAAAGTTCATTAAGGTAAAACCCAACCATAGCATTAAGTATCAAGTCCCCTTTACTCCCATACGCAACAACCCACCTACTCCGGTTTGTGCTTCTGTCACTCACGCAACCCACCATAGGCAAATCATGAACACATTGCAACACCCTACAGCGGGGACCCCTCACGTTTGTGCGACACGGAGGGCACCATAGGACAGCGCCATATCAACATACAACTCACATCCATAACATCATACCACAATTAACCCATAGGACAAAAGAGATCTACTAAACATCATAGGATAGCCAAATATCATTGGGAAATAATATATGGAGTTGAGCACCATGTTTAAGTAGAGATTACAACGGGGAAGAGAGGTCTTACGCCGCTGCATAGAGGGGGAGAGAGTTGGTGTTGACGGCGGCGAAGTTGTTGGTGCAGATCGTCGTCACGATGATTGCTCTGGCGGCGTTCCGGCGCCACCGGGAGAGAGTGGGAGAGAGCCCCCCTCCTTCTTCTTCTTCCTTGGCCTCCCCCCTAGATGGGAGGAGAGTTCCCCTCTGGTCCATGGCCTCCATGGCAGCGGAGGGGCAGGAGCCCCTCCTAGATTGGATCTCCCTCTCTGTTCTCTTCTGTTTCGTGTTCCTGTTTTCTGGCCGAAAACCGTTTCTTATATTCCCGGAGATCCGTAACTCCGATTGCACTGAAATTTTGAGAGGATTTTTACCTGAAAATTAGCTTTCTTGTGGCCGAAGGAGAGATCCAACCGACTTACGAGGTGGGCACAAGACACCACCACGCGTTTGGGCCCTAGGGCGTGCCCTGATGTATCGTGGTCGTTGTGGGCCTCCGTTTGCGTTGATCCCACTTCTAAAAATTCACAAATATTCCAGAAAAAAATCTTCGTA
Source organism: Elymus sibiricus (assembly GCA_039707655.1). Classification (NCBI taxonomy): domain Eukaryota; kingdom Viridiplantae; phylum Streptophyta; class Magnoliopsida; order Poales; family Poaceae; genus Elymus; species Elymus sibiricus. The sequence continues at coordinate 297,014,164 of CM077663.1, read as the reverse complement.
AATTTTTATCGCGTTTGGACTTCGTTTGATATGGAATTTCTGCGAAACAAAACACACACAAAAAACAGGAACTGGCACTGGGCACTGGATCAATAGGTTAGTCCAATAAATCATATAAATTGTTGCCAAAAGTATGTGAAAGTTCTATAATATTGGCATGAAACAATCAAAAATTATAGATACGACGGAGACGTATCAGCATCCCCAAGCTTAATTCCTGCTCGTCCTCGAGTAGGTAAATGATAAAAAAGATAATTTTTGATGTGGAATGCTACCTAGCATAATCTTGATCATATATCTAATCATGGCATGAATATTAAGACACAAGTGATTCAAAGCAATAGTCTAGTTTTGACATAAAGACATTAATACTCAGGCATCCCCAACAAACAATCATGTCTTTCAAAATATCAAGGCTAAAGAACGCTATCCCTACAAAATCATATAGCCCTGTCATGCTTTGTCTTCTTAACACAAACTATAAATCATGTACTACCCCGGTGTCAGACAAGCAATTGGTTCATACTTTTTAACGCACTCCAGCATTTTCAACTCTCACGCAATACATGAGCGCAAGCTATGGATATAGCACTATGGGTGGAATAGAATATGGTGGTAGGTTTCAAAGGGGTAAAAGTGGAGAAGAAAGTCTCGCATCAACTCAGCGTATCAACGGGCTATGGAGATGCCCATCAATAGATATCAATGCGAGGAGTAGGGATTGCCATGCAATGGATGCACTAAGAGCTATAAGTGTATCAAAGCTCAATATGAAAACTAAGTGGGTGTGCCTCTAACTCTATAATGAAAAATTCCCACTAGTATATGAAAGTGACAATATAGGAGACTCTCTATATGAAAAACATGGTGATACTTTGAAGCACAAGTGTGGAATTAGCATGCCCCTTCTCTCTTTGTCTCTCATCATTTTTTTCATTTTTTTCTTTCTCTTTTTTTCTTTTTCTTTTTTCTTTTTTTTCTTTTCCCCCTTTTTTCTATTTTTTTCCTTTTTCTTGTCCGGAGCCTCATCCCGACTTGTGGGAGACTCATAGTTTCCATCATCCTTTCCTCACTGGTACATGCTCTAATAATGAATAATGATGATCATCACACTTCTATTTACTTACAACTCAATATTACAACGATAGTAGAACAAAGTATGACTCTATATGAATGCAATGATCTAGCGTAGCAAAGATATCAAAAAAGGAAAAGCCATGAAAACATCATGCTAGCTATCTTACGATCATGTAAAGCAATATGACAACGAATGCTCAAGTCATCAAAACGGAAGCGGTGGAAGTTGCATGGCAATATATCTCAGAATGGCTATGGAAATGCCATAATAGGTAGGTATGGTGGCTGTTTTGAGGAATATATAATAAGGCTTATGTGTGATAGAGCGTATCATATCACGGGGTTTGGATGCACCGGCGAAGTTTGCACCGACTCTCACGCAATGCACGGTACCGTAGAGGCTAGCAAATTGCAGAAAGGTAAGAGTGCGTATAATCCATGGAGTCACATTAGTCATAAAGAACTCACATACTTATTGCAAAATTTTATTAGCCCTCGAAGCAAAGTATTACTACGCATGCTCCTAGGGGGGGGGGGTTGGTAGGAGTTAACCATCGCACGCCCCCGACCTTCACACAAAGATAGACAATCAAGAATAAATTGTGCTCCAACTTCCTAGCATAACGGGAGACTATACGTTCATGCTTCAGGAATCACAAACCTTAACACCAATATCTTACTAAACACGATCATCCACTAGTACCTCCCACATATTATCATCTCTATATTGCAAAACTATTGCAAGGAATCAAACATATCATATTCAGTGATCCCTAAGTTTTATGTAGGATTTTATGACTAACCATGTGAATGACCAATTCCTGTTGACTCTCTAAATAGATATAAGTGAAGCACGAGAGTTTAATTCTTTCTACAAAAGACCATGCTCTAATAAATATAAGCGAATCAAAAGAGCATTCTACGAATAACGGTTTTCTATGTGAAGAGAGACAGGCAATCCAAACTTCAAATGATATAAGTGAAGCACATGAAGCATTCTATAAAGCCATACTCAAAAGATATAAGTGAAGTGCAATGAGCATTATATAAATCAACCATGGACTATCTCATACCAGCATGGTGCATAAAAAAAGTGAAAACTAAATACAAAAGACGCTCCAAGATTTACACATATCACATGAACGAAACGAAAACGAAAACATACCGATACTTGTTGAAGAAAGATGGGATGCCTTCCGGGGCATCCCCAAGCTTAGATGCTTGAGTCTCCTTGGATATTTACTTGGGGTGCCTTGGGCATCTCCAAGCTTGAACTCTTGCCTCTTCTCCTTCTCCTCATATCGAGACCTCCTCAATCTTCGAACACTTCATCCACACAAAACTTAACAGAAAATTGGTGAGATCCGTTAGTATAATAAAGAAAATTTCTACTTTAAGTATTGTCGCAAACCCATTCGTATTTTATATTTGCATTATCCCTGCTGTATTATAACTTCTCCATGGCTTATACCACCGATAAAATCGATAGTTTCATCAAAACAAGCAAAACAATGCATCAAAAACAGAATCTGTCTTAAACAGGACAGTATGTAGTAATCTGAACTTTGACCATACTTCTGTACCTTCACAAATTCTGAAAAAATAGGAAGAAATAAAAAAATTGTATAGCAATGGTGTTTAAAAATTTCAGAAACTTTTGACGTTCTAGTAAAAAATGAAAATTCACGCACTACAGCCAAAGTTTTTGTTTTTACACCGCACATACCAACAAGCAATCTAATCATCCTAAAGGCAAATCTTGGCACATTATTTTTATAATACAATGGATTTGTACAAGGGGATAATTATTTTTGTTAAAAAGTTTCTGTGATTCAAGATTCACAAAGTTTCCATGGGCATGAACAAAGTTCAAGGCTAGCCCCCACTTCAAAGATGTTCATCATCTCTCTTACTTTCACCTTTCTTTTTGTGAAGTTTTAGGTTCCCCTTTATATTTTTTTTTGTTTTTAAACTTTATAAAAGCACACAACAGAATAAAATGACTCTCTAAAACTTTCGGGTTGTCTCCCTGGCAGCGCTTTTTTTTAAAGCCATTAAGCTAGGCATAAAGTGCTCAAGTAATGGATCCACCCGGATCCCAAGGTATATCAAAGCCAATTTTAATGAACAATGATTTGTAATTTAGTAGTGAGCACAAAGTGATATATATCATGTAACAATGAAGTCTAACTCTCTTCCTATGCATCGGCATGCCATACAAGAACAATTCATGCACATTAAGTAAAGGCCAATGCATAGTATAAACAGTTTCTTGCAATTTTATAGTATTGGAAACATAGAGAGGTGAAGATGTAGTTCCTCTCTCATAATAATTGCAAGTAGGAGCAGCAAGCACATGCATAGTATATTCATCAAAATCATCATGTGTAGTAGCAAAACGCAACCCATCAATATAATACTTAATAAGAGCAAACTTCTCCGATATAGTATAGTTGGGAGAATTCAAAAAGATAATAGGACTATCGTGTGTGGGTGCAATAGCAACAATTTCATGCTTAACATTAGGAACTATAGCAAGTTCATATTCATAAGCATAATTCATATTGGCATCTTGGCCACAAGCATAGCAAGCATCAAGTTCATCAAAAGGGGATATTTCAAACGAATCCAAGGGATCATAGCAATCATCATAGCATTTATCCTTCGGTAAGCACGAAGGGTAATTAAACAATGTATGAGTTGAAGAGTTACACTCATTAGAAGGTGGGCACGGGTGATCAATCTGCTCTTCCTCCTTTTGTTCTCGCTCTCCTCCTCGTCTTTTTCATCTAATGAGCTCACAATTTCAGCAACTTCTTCTTCCATAGGTCCCTGCAAAATATTAGTCTCTTCCAAGGCAGTGGTCATTCTCTCAATAAATTTAATAATATCAGCATTGCAATCATAATTCTCATAGCAATATTGAAGTATGGATAAATTTTCAGATTCGTAAGGAACATCATCATCATACTTTTCAAGCAAAGAAGCAATTTCATAAGCACCTTTAAAAGCAACAAATTCTTCTATTTGTTCGACATCATAGTAATCATAAATACATTTAGCATGAGAACCCAAGGTTTCATTATCGTTAAATTTACATTGAAAGGGAAGGTGTGGAGCCTTTATCTTAGAGTAACAAGTAAAATCACATCTCAAGCATGTATCCCAAGCAAACCATTGCAATATTCTAATTTGATCCCATAAGTGTTTTCCTTTTTGAGACAAGCGATAATCCCTAAATTACTCACGTTGATCCAACGTGTCTCCCATTATAAAGTTTAATGATGATTTCTCAGGATTATCAAAGGAGTAATTAACGAGTCCCACATAACTAGCATCGAGGGTTTTAGGAGGTCCCCCATCTCCATGAGTAGCAAGTACCACTAGTTTTTTTGGTGTTTCGTGTTCCATATCCATAACTAAAGATATAAAACAACTAATAACAGAAAATAAAAATTATTTAGTGATAAAGCAAACAAGAACACACGAGAATATTCACCCCACGCTATTGATCCCCGGCAACGCCGCCAGAAAAAGGTCTTGATAACCCACAAGTGTAGGGGATCGTTTGTAGCCTTTTTTGATAAATAAGAGTGTCGAACCCAACGAGGAGTTAAAGGTAGAACAAATATTCCCTCAAGTTCTATCGACCACCAATACAACTCTACGCACACTTTAACGTTTGCTTTACCTAGAACAAGTATGAAACTATTTTGCGGGAATAAAACTAGAAGTACTTTGCAAGATAATAAAGAACGTGGAAATAAAACTTAGGTGCTATTTTAATAAAAGAACAATAAAAGTTAATAACTTAGTAGAAAGCTTTTTGTGTAACGCAAGCGAAAGATTGTCCCTAGGCAATTCAATATAATATGATAGATACTTGTTATATGCAATGAGGGAGAGGCATACGGTAACACACTTTCCGTAATTGGATCATATGCACTTATGATTAGAACTCTAGCAAGCATCCGCAACTACCAAAGTTCATTAAGGTAAAACCCAACCATAGCATTAAGTATCAAGTCCCCTTTACTCCCATACGCAACAACCCACCTACTCGGATTTGTGCTTCTGTCACTCACGCAACCCACCATATGCAAATCATGAACACATTGCAACACCCTACAGCGGGGATCCCTCACGTTTGCGCGACACAGAGGGCACCATAGGACAACACCATATCAACATACAACTCACATCCATAACATCATACCACAATTAACCCACAGGACAAAAGAGATCTACTCAAACATCATAGGATACCAAATATCATAGGGAAATAATATATGGAGTTGAGCATCATGTTTAAGTAGAGATTACAGTGGGGAAGAGAGGTGTTACACCGCTGCATAGAGGGGGAGAGAGTTGGTTTTGACGGCGGCGAAGTTGTTGGTGTAGATCGCCATCACGATGATTGCCCCGGCGGCGTTCTAGCGCCACCGGGAGAGAGGGGGAGAGAGCCCCCCTCCTTCTTCTTCTTCTTCTTCCTTGGCCTCCCCCTAGATGGGAGGAGAGTTCCCCCTCTGTTCCATGGCCTCCATGGCGGAGGAGGGGCAGGAGCCCCTCCTAGATTGGATCTCCCTCTCTGTTCTCTTCTGTTTCGCGTTCCTGTTTTCTGGCCGAAAACCGTTTCTTATATTTCCGGAGATCCGTAACTCCGATTGCGCTGAAATTTTTAGGGGATTTTTATCTGAAAATTAGATTTCTTGCGCCCGAAGGAGAGCTCCAACCGACTTACGAGGTGGGCACAAGACACCACCACGCGTTTGGGCCCTAGGGCGCGCCCTGATGTATCGTGCTCGCTGTGGGCCTCCGTTTGCGTTGATTCCACTTCTCAAAATTCACAAATATTCCTGGAAAAATCTCCGTAAATTTTTATCGCGTTTGGACTTCATTTGATATGGAATTTCTCCAAAACAAAAAACACACAAAAAACAGGAACTGACACTGGGCACTAGATCAATAGGTTAGTCCAATAAATCATATAAATTGTTGCCAAAAGTATGTGAAAGTTGTATAATATTGGTATGAAACAATCAAAAATTATAGATACGACGGAGACGTATCACGGGCAAGAAACCCACTGCGGCACCCGCATTGAAACAACGAGCCGCTTGGCCTGGTCAGCGCACTACTTATACGTGACCGCGCACGACACGATCAGCACCACATCTGCTCCCATTCCTCCTTCATGCACCACCTCCATCATGACGGCAAGCTCTAGCGCGTTGTGTGAGAGCCTCTCAACGGAGCAGAAGCACGAGTTGGTTGGCCTTCCGACCAACCGGTAGGCCCGTTGTGCGCGATGGATAGAGGCCGGCTTACCGGCGAGCTCACTGGAGGTGGGCCACAATGAACCGACGATGAAGGAGGCATCCAACAACAAGTCGACTCCCGTGCCGATCCATGCCGGCTTCGCCATGGAGCAGGCACAAGCGCACTTCAATGACGCAATGACGGAGGAGCTGCCGGTGTTAATGTTCCGGACGGCGTAGGAGGACCAACGCTACAACCTCGTCCTCCTCATGCATCACCCGTTGGCTGACGGGAAATCTACGGCGAACTCACGAGCGAGGAGGTCGTGACGGCCATGGCCGCAAAGGACCCAAACTTCATCGACTAGTAGCGAGCGCTCTACGAGGACGCCCCGGACGCTTGCGTCGGCCGCAACATGATCGCGACATACACTACTAGGGAAAAGCCTAGCAGTAGCGCGGGTATTATGTATATCAGTAGCGCGGGTGCCCGCGCTACTGATACGGTGCTACAGCTAACCTGTATCAGTAGCGCGTGTTGGCCCGCGCTGCTGCTATACATGCGTAGCAGTAGCGTGCTCCAAAGAACAGCGCTACTGCTAATATCTGTAGCGCCTTGTGTTAGGCCGCGCTGCTGGTAATGGTACACTGCTGCTAACTTTACTCCCCGCGCTACTGCTAACTTTATTAGTTTCTGATTTTTTTTTCTGCATATTTGTTTTGTATTTGAACAGGCTTTATACAAGAATCTTTAGCACATACAAATGTCATCATCATACACATACAAATGGCTGCGAGACCACGAATGTAATCATAGCATATACATACAAATAGTCTCATCAAATCATGTCGTTATCATAATCATCATCCAACACAAAGTGGTCTCTCGTCATCATCTCGAAAATAGCGATACAAGTCTCGAATACTTGCAACTACATCGTCATCCATCTAAACAATGATATACGCGAGAAGAGCTATCACTATGAGTGAGAGCGAAACTATGTAGTACATGAGGCGGCGGTTATGAGTCCTCTCTCACGCTAGCGTGAGCCTTCTCACGTAACTAGCTTCTGCTTCTTGTCTGCTTTTGAAGCCTTTATGGCTGGCGCCCGAGACCCCCTCCACTTGCGCCTGAGACTCGGACCACTCGTCGTATACTCCCGGAACCTTTCCTTTGTACACAACATAGCACCGGTACTTCGCCATCAAGAATCTAGGTACCTGTTAGAGATGCATCTTCATCAAGAGAATGTACAATCATATGCAACAAAATATACTTGAGCAACACAAAAAAGAAAGGGTTAGCAACTAGATGCAACATATAGTAAACATAAATATTCAACACAGCTTCATCGTACGCAAACTAATTAACTAGAGGTACGCAGGTCATCGTACCCAAACTAACAAAGTAGCGTTACGCAAGTTCGGTAGGGACCGTGGACATCACAAAGTTTCATCGCTATAGAAAGTATACAAGTTCAACCGACACATATCATCATCATCGGCATCGTAAATCACTAGAACTTCCATCCTTCCAGATCATCGAGGATGGACCCTAGCTTCTTGAACGGCGTGAGGTCCTGACGTTGCATGCCTATGCAAGTTCGGACGTCAGCTCGCGATATAGGGCCGTGGTGGAACATCCCCTTCACTTCGACGACTTCTTTCATGATGATCGTCGCAATGTCCCTCTGGATGCAAAAGAAGTCATCTCTAAGTTTATACTCCGCATCTCCTTGAGATTCTACCCACTTGCGGATATGATCATCGTTTCTGGTTGTCATGCGAAGCTTTTGGTGATCCCTTCTGAACTCCATCATGAGATGGAGGAAGTAGAATCCATCGTTCCTACTTAATTTCGGGACATGGATGCAGCAGAAGTTGGTTTTATGCGAGAAACCCGTCTTGCGGTTCCTTTGTTTTCTGATCTACATGTGGCCACCCCTCAAGCTGAAGCCTTGGAGAGCATCATCTAGAATATTCATTACGTGGGTATAGTCCTTCTTCTCGTAGTTTCTGGTAGGGTCGAAATACACGGCGTGGGAGACTCGCGGGTAAAGAACGATAAGGACGGCGCGACCGTTGCTGCGGGAAAAAAACACCTCAAATTATTCTCCATATGAGCAAGAAGGAATGATTGAAATGTACGAAAGGGTTGTCCGGCACTGACTTACTTTGGATGATAAGGCAGGAGGACAATTTCCTGGTCCTTATTCTGTACCATGAAGTTTTCGAGGTACTCCCTAGCAGTTTTACGCTCAAAGTCACCGAGACTCAAGAAGGACTCGTGCATGTAGTATGGATCCGCCACACAGATTTGCGAGACTTCTTCTCTCTTCATGATGGAGCTCATATGTAGCGCAAAAAGGCGGACGATTGTACAATCAAGCCGCCTTGTCAGAAACATCTCGAAGATATGATCAAACCGCAGGAAGAACACCTCCGCGGGCCGTGTGTCGACGTAGCACTTCCCCTCGGGCACACGAGCTGCGTATGTCAGATATCCTGGATCCTTCGAGGCTTGTAGGCTTTTCTCAGTCGACAGCACATGGTCGTGCAGTCTCCTGAGATCCCCGTATATTGCCTCCAGCAGTTTCGGCGGGAGCATCGGCTCGCCCGTGACATGGAACATGGCCACCGTCTGGCTGCTATGTGCTCTGGCTTGTTTGTAGGCAGCTGAGCCTATCTTCCCCGGTCTCTTCCTCTCCTTTTTCTTAGGCTGACCATCCAGACCCTTCCTTAACCCCTGCCCCAGTGTTGTCGGGCTAAGCACTGTACGACCCCCTGCATCTTTAGGCGTGTCCTGTGAGGATTGCATGAAGAGAGACTTCTTGCAATCCCTGCTAGGACGTTCCTGCCCGGGAAGATCATCCATATCCTCATTAGCATGCTGATAGCCCGAGTCATCATATGGCTGACTCATCATATCTAAGTCACAGTCATAGGCGCCTGAATTGAGGAACCGAAGAGGGCCCTCCTCCATCTCATCATCCATTCTTTGTTCTACGGGGGCGATTACATCAGCCACTATTGGACCCCCTTCATCACGTCGTCCGCCACTCTCACCCGGCACTACATGCGCTGGTAATTGCGTAGGCGGGGTGGTGGTGTCCATACCTGCTTGTTGATGTGTGGTTTTTGGTGTGCTCTCATCCGGCTCCAGACGAAGAAGATTCTTCGGCCATAGCAGCACCCAACCCTTGCAGCTTCCAATCCGCGAGGGGTCTCATCGTCCTCTCCCCCTAGCCGGACTGGAGGAGGCAAATTCTCGTGCCCCGATTTCACACTCGACAAGGTAACCCTGAAGTGCCCACCGGGCATCGGCTGGCCGTGGAACGTGAGTTCCAAGGGCTTCGTTATCACCCCCTTTCCCACGTCCACCTTCTGGCCTTTGATCAAGTAGAGTACGGTGCACGGGGTTTCGTCGTCCTGCAAACACATGTCTGCGGCGTAAAACATCCGAAAGGCAACGAAAATGGAATATTCTAGATATATGTTGGTGCGACATGTAATTACCGTGAGGGCGTCGAGCTCAGCCAAAGACGAAGGCCCGCCTAGAGCGCCAGAGACTGAGGACGGGCTGCTATGAGCAGGTGCGGGTGCGGGTGCAGGAGCAGGCCCGGTTGCGTGAGCAGGTGATGGTGCGGTGGTGTTGTTCATCGAGTTGCTCCCGACGAAACTGGGCATGGGGAAATCATGTACCATCTTGTCTAGATTTTCCTTCGTCCAGTTGATGATAGCCGGGATCAAGTTAGTAGCGAAATCATTTCTGCAGGCATGTACAGCTGCATCGACTGCCTGCTGTAGCAACTCATTTTTCTCCTCGGCTGCTTTTTTCGCGTCCTCAGCTGCTCTTTTCTCGAATGCAAGCTTCACCTTCGCGTCGATGTCCGTCTGACTAAACTTCTTTTTCTGCTTCTTGGCCTCCGGGCCCTCGTTGTAAAACACCTTCCACGTGGCGCCATCTCCGGCGCCGTGCACACGTCCATATTGCGGCCGCTGGCCCAAAGGGAGTCCCTTAAGTTCGTTCAAGGCCCAGTTGAGAGGGGTGTCCCACTTGGGCCTCATCGGCGAAGTAGGGCTTTCGGCTGCAAGCTGGTGTTGCTTCTCCTACAGAAGGAACGTGAACCGCTTACGAATGTGTAGTCGACTTGATCAGAAGCTAAATGTAAGGTGGTAAAAGAATAATTACCAGTATTCTAATCAATTTCCTCGTGATCTGGTCCGTGTAAAAAACCTTCTTTTCCTTGTCCCACTTGTAGCGGGCCCTGATGAAGTCACGCTCCAAGGGGTTGGTGAACTTCGCGAAGGGGTCTGGGAGACCCGCGGCTTCACGTTCCGCGTCCTCCTTATCCCATATGGGCCTTTTGCCAAGCTAGCCACGGCTTTCGAGGCGATGCTTCCCCGTGTTCCTTTGCTGAAGGCTCTTGAATTTCGCAGCCTTAGCCTTGGCTGCCTTGGTAGCGCAAGTGTCCTTGAACTTTTCGAACTCCTCTTCCGTAAGTGTCGGATTTTCCTCCAGAATCTTGGACAGGGGTTCCTCAGCCTCAATAGCTCGTTTCACCCTCCCTTTCCAGGAGGCCAAATCATTGCTAAACATGCCCATGGCGTGATTGTTAATCTTTTTCATCTTCGGATCATCCCACGGTTGTTCTATGCTATCATCCCGGTCGGGGAACTTGAATCTCTTGTGCAACTTCGTCAGGAGCAACTGCCTCAAATGTTCTTTACTCCTTAAGTCATCGTCGTTGATGCTCGCGCATTCCCGTAGGATGCATCCTACTTGGTTCCCATAGCACTTGCGAGGTTCTTCCGGCTCTAATGGCTCAAACTTGCCAGGGGCCATCTTTGTGATCACCAGTCGTCCGATGCCGAGTTTGTTAGGTTTTCGTATCCTCTGCTTCTTCTGCTTCTTCTTTTCGGTAGCGGCATCAGCGTCGGTACCTTCCCCGCCGGTATCTTCCCCGCCGGTACCTTCCTCGCCGGTCTCGGCGCCGCCATCGGTGCCGGCGCCGTCGGTGTCGATGTCGGCGTAAGTACCATCATCGAGGCCGACCTGCAAACCTTGATTATGCTTAGCAGACAAAAAGTCAAGGTACTGTTGTTCACCCTCATAATCCATCTCGTCTGCATCTTGGTCAGAAGGCCCGGTTTCTTCGTTGTTCGACATGTTTCCTATGATTAAGTCTCCTCGTTTAATTCTAAAACTATAAAAAAAATGAGAAAATGACATAAAAAAAGATCTATGTTTGCCGGAATGCTGTTTCCCAGCAAATCCCGGCACTCGATATGCCTACTGTCTAGCACAAGTCATGCCAAAATTCACGGAAAATTTTGGCATGACCTTTGCTAAAAAGTGGACATATCGAGCGCCTGAAATTCACCGGAACAGAAATGAATCAACATTCCAGCGAAACATAGGCCACTGGGATCATTTACCCTGCACATAATCATCATTTTCCAAATATGACATGTCCAAAACATCACATGTCCAAATATGACATGTCCAAATTCCAAATATGACATGTCCACATATCACATGTCCACTTCGAATTCTGTTTTTTTAAATAGCAACAATTGCTTTAACTAAAAAATTAAATAGCAACAGTTGCTTTAACTAATCTGTCCACTTCAAATTCTGTTTTTTTAAATAGCAACAATTGCTTAAACTAAAAAAATTAAATAGCAACACTTGCTTTAACTAAAAAATGCAAGAAACCTATATAATCAATTCTGTTTTTTCTTTTAACTACACCTAAAACACCTAACCCTAAATTCCTGCTTACAGAGGGTGCAGGGGCGAGGAGGCAGGCCCGACGACGGCCGAGGTTGGGAGGGGAGGAAGCAGAGGAGGGAGGCGTGGCGCGCCGGGGCCGGGGTCGGGGGCGTGGGCGTGGTCGCCGGGGTCGGGGGGTCGGGGGCGAGCGCCGGGGTCGGGGGCGAGGGCAGGACTCCGGCGAGGTCGAGGGCGAGGGCAGGGCTCCGGCGCTTGAGGCAGGGGCGTGGGCGAGGTCGCCGGGGTCGGGGGGTCGGGGGCGAGCGCCGGGGTCGGGCTCCGGCGCTTGAGGAAGGGGTGCGCGGCGAGGGCAGGGCTCCGGCGCTTGAGGCAGGGGCGCGCGGCGAGGGCACGGGCTCTGGCGGCGATGAGGGGGGAGAAGAGAGAGTGGGGATTTGGGGGAAGCAGAGGCGGGAAGCCCACTGGGGCCGGGGGTTAAGTCAATATAGCAGTAGCGCATTTCATAAAAACGCGCTATAGATATGTTATCTATAGCGCGTTTCTCCAAACGGCGCTACTGCTATTTTGACTAGCTATAGCTCTTTTTCGGAAAAGCGCTACTGCTATAACCAGTACCTATAGCAGTTTTCCTGTTTATTTCTTCTATTGTCTTTTACTTTATTTTCTCTTCCTTTTCTTTTCTTCCTTTTCTTTTCTTTTCTTTTTCTTTTTTTCGAGAGCAGGAACGAAGGGAAGGTGATACAATGTATATAACTAAGGCGATATATATTGCATCATTTGACGGTTAAGTATGTATACAAAATAGGAACATATATATTTGTTGGAAATATGCCCTAGAGGCAATAATAAATTGGTTATTATTATATTTCCTTGTTCATGATAATCGTTTATTATCCATGCTATAATTGTATTGATTGGAAACTCAAATACATGTGTGGGTACATAGACAACACTGTGTCCCTAGTAAGCCTCTAGTTAACTAGCTCGTTGATCAAAAGATGGTGAAGGTTTCCTAGCCATGGACATGAGATGTCATTTGATAACGGGATCACATCATTAGGAGAATGATGTGATGGACAAGACCCAAACTATAAACGTAGCATATGATCGTGTCAGTTTATTGCTATTGTTTTCTGCATGTCAAGTATCTGTTCCTATGACCATGAGATCATGCAATTCACTGACACCGTAGGAGTGCCTTGTGTGTATCAAACGTCACAACGTAACTGGGTGACTATAAAGGTGCTCTACAGGTATCTCCGAGGGTGTCTGTTGGGTTGGCATGGATCAAGACTGGGATTTGTTACTCCGTGTGATGGAGAGATATCTCAGGGCCCACTTGGTAATACAACATCACAATGAGCCTTGCAAGCAATGTGACTAAAGTGTTAGCCACGAGATCTTGTATTACGGAACGAGTAAAGAGACTTGCCGATAACGAGATCGAACTAGGTATAGAGATACCGACGATCGAATCTCGGGCAAGTAACATACCGAAGAACAAAGGGAACAGCATACGGGATTAACTGAATCCTTGACATAGAGGTTCGACCGATATAGATCTTCGTAGAATATGTAGGAACCAATATGGGCATCCAGGTCCCGCTATTGGTTATTGACCGTAGAGGTGTCTCGATCATGTCTACATAATTCTCGAACCCGCAGGGTCTACACACTTAACGTTTGGTGACGATTAGTATAGTTGAGTTATTGTGTTGGTGACCGAAGGTTGTTCGGAGTCCCGGATTAGATCCCGGACATGACAAGGATCTCCGGAAGAGTCCGGAGGTAAAGATTGATATATGTGATAATAGTGTTTTGATCTCCGGAAGGGTTCCGGAATTCACCGGAAGGGGTTCCGGGTGTTTACCGAAGTGTTCGGGTGCAGCAACACTTTATATGGGCCAAAGGGGTAAAGCCCACAAGGTATTGGAAAGTGCAAAAGGAAGTTTTGCTGCTGCCTTAAGCGGTACTACCGCTGGTAAGGCAGTACTACCGCGTAAGCGGTACTACCGCTTGTGTGAAGCGGTACTACCGCGGTACTACCGCTCATGAGCGGTACTACCGCTTGTACGCGGTACTGCTGGAATCCGAGTGGGACTCTTTCCGTGCGGGCCAAACCGACCTTGTGCGGGCAAAACCGACCTTGTGGAGGCTTTCTCTCCAAGTTTAGACCCCAGGGCTCAACATATAAATAGAGGGGCAGGGCTAGCACACGGGACACATCAAGATTTCCCAAGCCGTGTGCCGGCAATCCTAACCCTCTAGTTCCTCCCGTCATAATCTCCGTAGTGCTTGGCGAAGCCCTGCAGAGATTGTTCCTCACCACCATCACCACGCCGTCGTGCTGCCGGAACTCATCCACTACTTCACCATCGCTCGCTGGATCGAGGAGGTGAAGGCGTCATCAAGCCGTACGTGTGTTGAACGCGGAGGTGCCGTCCGTTCGGCGCTAGATCGTGTTTGGATCGAGGGACGACTTGCGATTTGGATCGCGAAGACGTTCGACTACATCAACCGCGTGTCTTAACGCTTCCGCTTAGCGATCTACAAGGGTATGTAGATTCACTCTCCCTCTCGTAGATGCTCATCACCATGGATAGATCTTGCGTGTGCGTAGGAAATTTTTTGTTTCCCATGCGACGTTCCCCAACAGTGGTATCAGAGCTAGGTCTATGCGTAGATGAGATCTCGAGTAGAACACAAAAGGGTTTTGTGGGTGTTGATATTCAGATTGCTTCCTCCCTTGGTCTTTTCTTGTTTCGGCGGTATTGTGGGATGAAGCGGCTCGGACCAACATTACTCGTACGCTTACGAGAGACCGGTTCCTTCAACTGACATGTAACTTCGTTGCATAAAGATGGCTAGCGGGTGTCTGTTTCTCCCACTTTAGTCGGATCGGATTTGACAAAGGCGGTCCTTGAGAAGGTTGAATAGCAATTTTTATATCACCGTTGTGGTTTTTGCGTAGGTAAGAATCGTTCTTGCTAGATACCCGTAGCAGCCACGTAAAACTTGCAACAACAATTAGAGGACGTCTAACTTGTTTTTGCAGGGTATGTTGTGATGTGATATGGCCAATTACATGATGAGATATATGTGATGTATGAGATGATCATGTGTTGTATAGAATATCACGACTTGCATGTCGATGAGTACGGCAACTGGCAGGAGCCATAGAGTTGTCTTTAATTATTTTCGCCGTTTTGCTTTACTTTCTCGCTATGAGTTAGCAATAGTCGTGGAAGCAACAGTCGGCGCGACAACCTCATGGCGACACGTTGATGGAGATCAAGATGATGGAGATCATGGTGTCATGCCGGTGACGATGGAGATCATGCCGGTGCTTTGGAGATGGAGATCAAAAGCACAAGTTCATGGCCATATCATGTCACTTATGATTTGCATGTGATGTTAATCCTTTTATGCATCTTCTTTTGCTTAGGACGACGGTAGCATTATAAGGTGATCCCTCACTTAAATTTCAAGATAAATTGTGTTCTCCCCGAGTGTGCACCGTTGCGAAAGTTCGTCGTTTCGAGACACCACGTGATGATCGGGTGTGATAGACTCTACGTTCACATACAACGGGTGCAAGCCAGTGTTGCACATGCGGAACACTCGGGTTAAACTTGACGAGCCTAGCATGTACAGACATGGCCTCGGAACACAAGAGACCGAAATGTCGAACATGAGTCATATAGTAGATATGATCAACACGAAGATGTTCACCATTGAAACCACCTCAACTCACGTGATGATCGGACTTGAGTTGGTGGATTTGGATCATGTTACACTCGAATGACCGGAGGGATGTCAATCTGAGTGGGACTTTTAAGTAATATGATTAACTAAACTCATTATCTTGAACAATAGTCTAAATTGTCTTTGCAATATTTATGTTGTAGATCATGGCTCGCGCAGTAGCACCCCTGAATTTTAATGCGTTCCTAGAGAAAGCTAAGTTGAAAGATGATGGAAGTAACTTTGTGGACTGGGCCCGTAATCTAAGGATTATCCTTACGGCTTCCCAGAAGGCTTATGTCCTTGATGCACCGCTTGGTGATCCACCCGCTCCAGTTGAGTCTCTAGACGTTGTGAACGCCTGGTAGGCTCGTTCTGAAGATTACTCAATAGTTCAATGTGCAATATTGTATGGCTTAGAACCGGGACTTCAAAGACGTTTTGAACGTCATGGAGCATATGAGATGTTCCCGGAGTTGAAGTTTATCTTTCAGATGAATGCCCGGATCGAGAGGTATGAGATCTCCGATAAGTTCTATGCTTGCAAGATGGAGGAGAACGGGTCTATCAGTGATCACATACTCAGAATGTCTGGGTACTCCACCCGTCTGGCTGAATTGGGGATGCCCCTTCCGCCAGAGGCTATCACTGACAGAGTTCTTCAATCATTGCCACCTAGCTACAAGAGCTTCGTGTTGAACTATAACATGCACGGGATGAACAAGTCAGTCGCCGAGCTGTTTGCGATGCTGAAAGCCGCTGAGTCTGAAATTCAGAAGGAGCATCAAGTGTTGATGGTCAATAAAACCACTAGTTTCAAGAAAAATGGCAAGGGTAAGAAGGGTAACTCCAAGAAGAGTGGCAAAGCAGTTGCTCCTCCCGTGAAGAAACCCAAGGCTGGACCCAAACCAGAAACTGTGTGCTTTCATTGCAAGGGAACTGGACACTGGAAGTGGAACTGCCCCAAGTATTTGGCTGACAAGAAGGCGGCCAACAACAAACAAGGTATATATGATATACATGTTATTGATGTGTACCTTACCAACTCTCGTTGTAGTGCCTGGGTATTTGATACCGGTGCGTTTGCTCATATTTGCAACTCAAAACAGGAACTGCGGAATAGACGGAGGCTGGCAAAGGACGAAGTGACGATGCGCGTGGGAAATGGTTCCAAGGTTGATGTGATCGCCGTCGGCACGCTCGCTCTTCGATTACCATCGGGATTAGTGATGAACCTGAATAAATGTTATTTGGTGCCCGCGTTAAGCATGAACATTATATCTGGATCTTGTTTATTGCGAGACGGTTACTCATTTAAATCAGAGAATAATGGTTGTTCTATTTATATGAGTAATATCTTTTATGGTCATGCACCCGATGTGAGGGGTTTATTCTTATTGAATCTCGATAGTAATGATACACATGTTCATAACATTGATGCCAAAAGATGTAGAATTGATAATGATAATACCACTTTCTTGTGGCACTGCCGTTTAGGTCATATTGGCGTAAAACGCATGAGGAAGCTCCATGCTGATGGACTTTTGGAGTCACTTGATTTTGAATCACTTGACACATGTGAGCCATGCCTCATGGGCAAGATGACTAAAACGCCGTTCTCTGGAACAATGGAACGGGCAAGTGACTTGTTGGAAATCATACATACTGATGTGTGCGGTCCGATGAGCATTGAGGCGCGCGGTGGTTATCGTTACTTTCTCACCTTCACTGATGACTTAAGTAGATATGGGTATATTTACTTAATGAAACACAAGTCTGAAACGTTTGAAAAGTTCAAACAATTTCAGAGTGAAGTTGAGAATCATCGTAACAAGAAGATTAAATTCCTACGATCTGATCGAGGAGGAGAATATCTGAGTTGTGAGTTTGGCAGTCACTTAAGACAATGTGGAATTGTTTCACAACTGACACCGCCTGGAACACCACAGCGTAATGGTGTGTCCGAACGTCGTAATCGAACCTTATTGGATATGGTGCGATCTATGATGTCTCTTGCCGATTTGCCACTATCGTTTTGGGGTTATGCATTAGAGACAGCTGCATTCACTTTAAATAGGGCACCATCGAAATCCGTTGAGACAACGCCATATGAACTTTGGTTTGGCAAGAAGCCAAAGCTGTCGTTTCTTAAAGTTTGGGGATGTGATGCTTATGTCAAAAAGCTTCAGCCTGAAAAGCTGGAACCCAAAGCGGAGAAATGCGTCTTCATAGGATAACCAAAAGAGACAGTTGGGTATACCTTCTACCTCAGATCCGAAGGCAAAGTGTTTGTCGCTAAAAACGGAACATTTCTTGAGAAAAAGTTTCTCTCGAAAGAATTGAGTGGGAGGAAGATAGAACTTGATGAGGTTGTTGAACCTTTACTTCAACCTGAGAGTAGCGCAGCGCAGAAAGATGTTTCTATAGAGCCTACATCAGCTGAAGAGGAAGTTGATGATGATCATAAAGCTTCGGATCAAGTTGCTATCGAACCTCGTAGGTCGACAAGGACGCGTACTGCTCCTGAGTGGTACGGCAACCCTGTCTTAGAGGTCATGTTGTTGGACAACGATGAACCTACGAGCTATGGAGAAGCGATGATGGGCCCGGATTCCGAGAAGTGGTTAGAGGCCATGAAATCCGAGATGGGATCCATGTATGAAAACAAAGTGTGGACTTTGGAAGTATTACCTGAAGGGCGTAAGGCCATTCAGAACAAATGGATCTTTAAGAGGAAGACGGACGCGGACGGTAATGTCACCGTCTATAAAGCTCGACTTGTGGCAAAGGGTTTTTCACAAGTTCAAGGAGTTGACTACGATGAGACCTTCTCACCCGTAGCGATGCTTAAGTCCGTCAGAATCATGTTAGCAATAGCTGCATTTTTCGATTATGAAATTTGGCAGATGGATGTCAAAACAGCGTTCCTTAACGGTTTCCTTAAGGAAGAGTTGTATATGATGCAACCAGAAGGTTTTGTCGATCCAGAGAATGCTGACAAAGTTTGCAAACTCCAGCGATCCATTTATGGACTGGTGCAAGCATCTCGGAGTTGGAATCTTCGCTTTGATGAGGTGATCAAAGCGTTCGAGTTTATACAAGTTTACGGAGAAGCTTGTATTTACAAGAAAGTGAGTGGGAGCTCTATAGCGTTTCTAATATTATATGTGGATGACATATTACTGATTGGAAACAATATAGAAATGTTGGAAAGCGTGAAGGAATATTTTAACAAGAGTTTTTCAATGAAGGACCTAGGAGAAGCTGCTTTCATATTAGGCATCAAGATCTATAGAGATAGATCAAGACGTTTAATAGGACTTTCACAAAGCACATACCTTGATAAGATTTTGAAGAAGTTCAAAATGGATCAGTCCAAGAAGGGGTTCTTGCCTGTTTTGCAAGGTGTGAAGTTGAGTAAGACTCAATGCCCAGTGACTGCAGAAGATAGAGAAAAGATGAGTGTCATCCCCTATGCTTCAGCCATGCATAGGCTCTATCATGTATGCAATGCTGTGCACAAGACCCGATGTCAGCCTTGCCATAAGTATGGTCGGAAGGTTTCAAAGTGATCCAGGAATGGAACACTGGACGGCGGTCAAGAATATCCTGAAGTACCTGAAAAGGACTAAGGACATGTTTCTCGTTTATGGAGGTGATCAAGAGCTCGTCGTAAAAGGTTACGTCGATGCAAGCTTTGACACTGATCCGGATGACTCTAAGTCGCAAACCGGATACGTATTTATTCTTAATGGGGGTGCGGTTAGCTGGTGCAGTTCCAAGCAAAGCGTGGTAGCTGATTCTACATGCGAAGCGGAGTACATCGCTGCCTCGGAGGCGGCGAAGGAAGGTGTCTGGATGAAGGAGTTCATGACAGATCTTGGAGTAGTGCCTAGTGCGCTTAACCCAATGACTCTGTTTTGTGATAATACTGGTGCCATTGCTCTAGCCAAGGAACCAAGATTTCACAAGAGGACCAGACACATAAAGCTACGTTTCAATTCCATCCGCGATTACATTAAGGAGGACGACATAAATATTTGCAAAGTACACACGGATCTGAATGTTGCAGATCCGATGACTAAACCTCTTCCAAGGGCTAAACATGAACAACACCAGAACTGCATGGGTGTTCGATTCATTACAATGTAAATCACATAGTGATGTGAACTAGATTATTGACTCTAGTGCAAGTGGGAGACTGTTGGAAATATGCCCTAGAGGCAATAATAAATTGGTTATTATTATATTTCCTTGTTCATGATAATCGTTTATTATCCATGCTATAATTGTATTGATTGGAAACTCAAATACATGTGTGGGTACATAGACAACACTGTGTCCCTAGTAAGCCTCTAGTTAACTAGCTCGTTGATCAAAAGATGGTGAAGGTTTCCTAGCCATGGACATGAGATGTCATTTGATAACGGGATCACATCATTAGGAGAATGATGTGATGGACAAGACCCAAACTATAAACGTAGCATATGATCGTGTCAGTTTATTGCTATTGTTTTCTGCATGTCAAGTATCTGTTCCTATGACCATGAGATCATGCAATTCACTGACACCGTAGGAGTGCCTTGTGTGTATCAAACGTCACAACGTAACTGGGTGACTATAAAGGTGCTCTACAGGTATCTCCGAGGGTGTCTGTTGGGTTGGCATGGATCAAGACTGGGATTTGTTACTCCGTGTGACGGAGAGGTATCTCAGGGCCCACTCGGTAATACAACATCACAATGAGCCTTGCAAGCAATGTGACTAAAGTGTTAGCCACGAGATCTTGTATTACGGAACGAGTAAAGAGACTTGCCGATAACGAGATTGAACTAGGTATAGAGATACCGACGATCGAATCTCGGGCAAGTAACATACCGAAGAACAAAGGGAACAACATACGGGATTAACTGAATCCTTGACATAGAGGTTCGACCGATATAGATCTTCGTAGAATATGTAGGAACCAATATGGGCATCCAGGTCCCGCTATTGGTTATTGACCGTAGAGGTGTCTCGGTCATGTCTACATAGTTCTCGAACCTGCAGGGTCTACACACTTAACGTTTGGTGACGATTAGTATAGTTGAGTTATTGTGTTGGTGACCGAAGGTTGTTCGGAGTCCCGGATTAGATCCCGGACATGACAAGGATCTCCGGAAGAGTCCGGAGGTAAAGATTGATATATGTGATAATAGTGTTTTGATCTCCGGAAGGGTTCCGGAATTCACCGGAAGGGGTTCCGGGTGTTTACCGAAGTGTTCGGGTGCAGCAACACTTTATATGGGCCAAAGGGGTAAAGCCCACGAGGTATTGGAAAGTGCAAAAGGAAGTTTTGCTGCTGCCTTAAGCGGTACTACCGCTAGTAAGGCAGTACTACCGCGTAAGCGGTACTACCGCTTGTGTGAAGCGGTACTACCGCTCAAGCGGTACTACCGCTCGTGAGCGGTACTACCGCTTGTACGCGGTACTGCTGGAATCCGAGTGGGACTCTTTCCGTGCGGGCCAAACCGACCTTGTGCGGGCAAAACCGACCTTGTGGAGGCTTTCTCTCCAAGTTTAGACCCCAGGGCTCAACATATAAATAGAGGGGCAGGGCTAGCACACGGGACACATCAAGATTTCCCAAGCCGTGTGCCGGCAACCCTAACCCTCTAGTTCCTCCCGTCATAATCTCCGTAGTGCTTGGCTAAGCCCTGCAGAGATTGTTCCTCACCACCATCACCATGCCGTCGTGCTGCCGGAACTCATCCACTACTTCACCATCGCTCGCTGGATCGAGGAGGTGAAGGCGTCATCAAGCCGTACGTGTGTTGAACGCGGAGGTGCCGTCCGTTCGGCGCTAGATCGTGTTTGGATCGAGGGACGACTTGCGATTTGGATCGCGAAGACGTTCGACTACATCAACCGCGTTTCTTAACGCTTCCGCTTAGCGATCTACAAGGGTATGTAGATTCACTCTCCCTCTCGTAGATGCTCATCACCATGGATAGATCTTGCGTGTGCGTAGGAAATTTTTTGTTTCCCATGTGACGTTCCCCAACAAGTACATCTCAAGCTCATTTAGTATGACAACGATCTCTTCCTGTAGCCTTTCGAGAGATGACGTCGAAAAAGTTGCAGAGACCAATAAGCGTGTCACGGACGTGCTTGTCCATTATCCCTCTAAGGGCAACAGGTAGTATCTGCGTCATCATCACATGACAGTCATGGGACTTCATCCCGCTAGCTAGTTTGGGAGGAGACAAGTTCAACTAGTGGAGGGGGAAGGAAAAAGAGAAAGGAGATGCATTAATGGAGGTTGGTGTAGTTAGCTAGGAGTAATAAAGAGAGAGAAAGATAGGTAGAAGAAGGAGAGTAATGGGGGGGGGAGAAGTAGTGAGGAAGAAGCAAAGTGAGGGAGAGAGGAGGTGGGAGCTAGGGGAAAGTGAGGAAGAGAGGAGGGGAGGGGGGAGGAAAAAGGTGGTATGGCTGCGGCTTAGCAGTAGCGCTGGGAGAAAAACGCGGTGCTGCTAATAATATAGCAGTAGCGCTCCTTTGTCACACGCGCTACTGATAAGCGGGGCCCGCCATGTGGCTAGTTTCAAAATTAGCAGTAGCGTCATGAAAAAAAGCGCGCTGCTACTATCACATTAGCAGTAGCGCGGTTATCGCGGAAGCGCTACTGCTAAACCTAGCGTGGCGGGAACGGTCGGTCAATTTTAGTAGCAGCGCGGTTCTACCGAGCCGCGCTACTGCTAAGTTGGTAGCAGTAGCGCGTGTCTGCAGACCGCGCTGCTGCTAATTAGCAGTAGCGCCTCATCCTGTCCCGCGCTGCTGCTAAGATTATGTGTATAAGGTTTTCCCTAGTAGTGATAGGTGGAGGCGGTACAGGCGATCGCAGATGGGGACGCCGAAAGCTCCGCATAGTTCACGCCACCCTGGTGGTTCGTGTCGGGCCGCAACGATTATGGGACTGGCCTGTGCACGTCGATTGTGGACCTCACTCGGCCAGCGATGTCCACACGGTGGACTACGGCGAGGAATAGTATGGCATGCGACACAGACGTGGGCACGTCTCGTGTCCATGTGGGTCGACGACCCGCAACTTCACTTCTCTGAGCTCACGCTGTTGCGCTGGCCGGACGTCGGGAAGAATAGGACATGTAACACAAACTCCTCCATGCGTGCGAAGATTAGAGTAAGTTTAAAAAATGTCATGTTCATTTTTGTTTAATAAAATATGTCAAAAATGTCATGAATTTGGTCTGCTTGAGATGAAATTTGGTCCAATTGAAATGAAATTTGGTACGGTTTATTTAATTCCATTTGAAATATCTCCACACGTTTGATAAATATAGGGTTGAATGACCGGCTTCCATATCATTATTCACGAACATGTCCACGTATGTATATCCGTTTTAGGAGATAGCTTAGAGATGCCCTAAAGAGCCCTTGGCTGCTTTTTTTTTGATCAACAAGAGCCCTTGGCTGCTTGGCATGCCCAAGTATGGGCAAACATTAAACTCTCCAAGAGCGAACCTCTGGAGCGATGCTGGGCTATGCCACGTCAATTTTTACTGTGCAGTACCGGAAAAGAAACAAAGGGTGAAAACGCATTTTTTTAACACAGTACAGACGCAAGCGCTCATATACACGCGCATACACTTACCCCTATGAACGCACACACGCACACCCTACCCCTATGAACACCTCCGAATGACTGAGCCGGCATATCATCTTGAAATTTACGAAGTCACCATAGGCGCCTCGTCGTCGACGGAAACGTCTTCTCCCACTGAATGCACATCGCCGAAAATCCTGAAATAAATCCAGAAATAAATGCGAGCACCAGGATTTGAACCCTGGTGGGCTGGGGATACCACAGTCCCTCAAACCATCCAACCGTTGGTTCGCAGGGTGAAAACGCATTGAATCGTCGAGCCTCGGCATGTCCATGTCATCACTTTAACTGTGCCGGGTGCGTCTACCCCAGATAACACCTCCGCACGAAACTTCCTTCATCTTCACCGCGAAGGCATCCCCACGCACGCGACCTCTCTCTCGTTTCCTCTCCAATCTGACTCGCCGCCACGAGCGTCGCCCGCGGAAGAGGAGCCGGCTCCACTCTCCCACGCACCCACACAAACGTCGTCGCAGTTCAGCGACGAGTACCGCTCCTACATCAGCGGCGGCGGCGCCGGGACAGGAAGGGCCGTGGCGACGGCCGCTCTTCAGACTACGCATTGAGCAGTGTCTCCTCGTGCCGCCGAGACGGCGAGCCCTTGGAGAAGTGCGGTCACCAAGGTACATGGCCGTCTTCCATCTCCATCTGCTTCTCACCACTCCTGCCGGCCCATGGCGTGCGCCGCCGCCGCTCGACTGTTCCAACCTGCTAATAGTACTCGGATCCCTTGGCTGTTCAGGTGATTGCGGTCATCCCTACCTTTTTTTAGTCATCCAGGCCTTGTGCATGTTGTGTTTGATAAAATGTCCATGAGATAATGGGTTGTTTATCTTGTGTTTCTTGTCCTCCTCTCGTTAACTTCCGTCCCTGTATCCACATCTATGCAACCTTTCCTGAATGTTCTCAAGAGTTAGGACTGCTGAGTTAGTAATCAATCTCATGGTATGTCTGTTGTGCCATCGAAGTTGTTTAAACTTATAGGTAATAGCAAAAAAGTAGCTCGTTTCAATGATTTGTTTGCAGCAGGCATCTTTCCGTCGAGAGATTCGTGAATGAAAGCGGCATGTGTCGGGTTCTCGAGGTTTGACTTGATTTACCCATTTTTCTCTTATCATGATTCTTGCACTACAGTTCAAAGAGCGGATTCCTTTTTCTGTTGATGAACAAACCCAATTCAGAAAAGTTGAGGTTTAGGTGCATGGTCCCTTGGTACCAACTTGTTGTGCTTCATCTAACCAACTAAACGCTTAAGTACCATTTGTTTGTCATCGGGAGTAAAAGAATTTGCAAAGATATATGTCAACAAGTCATGGTATTTCTCTTTTTTATAAGAGACGGAAAGTACTTACATTCCTAAAACATGCCTTTTTTGTGGGGATCCTAAAACATGCCTTAAAATGGCCAGATGTTTCGTCTCTCTTTTAGGATTAGGAATTTATATCAAGATGTTAATAGGTTTAGGTCTTCAGGCGCCTACAGGAATAGGGCATAATGTACACTTTTTTTGTCGGGCATGTTTCAACTTCTGCACTATTAGTAGTATAAAATTTGTCTGAAGCTTATATTTTTCATTGGAAATACCCAACGAAGTAATGAACTAATGGTTTGAATGCATTTCTATTGTTATTACAGGTATTCACTAATACAGAGTTGCATCCAAAAATAAAGTAGCTAAAGCTTCGGTTCACTAAAAAAATTACATGGTTAATTTACAGCAGCTTACCTTGACAGGTTCAAAACCTCAGTTCGTGCATTCTACTTAGGTTGTTTTACACTGCCCTTCTCATTTTCTATCTACTGCTGCATACTTTTGATTCATTTTAGTCTTGCATATTCGTGACACTATTTCTTTCTGGTGCCTTCTCCAATAGTACTGCATTTTTTATATTGGTTTTCACTTGCAGACATTTCCTACTATTTCAGGTGGTTCGCAAACCTGGTGGTAAAGACCCTACAAAAAGTTTGAGGTGGAAATTTACGTCCTCAACAAGAATGAAGATGGTCGCCACACTGCCTTCTTCTCAAATTACAGCCGCAAACGACTCACGTGAATTGGACATGTCCCGAGAACAAGACAGTACTGCCTCCCGAGAACCTTCTCGTCCACTCTGGTGACGGGCGCTTCTAGGGCGTAGGCCACGATTTGGTGAGCACGATTTCGATCTTGCTTGCACCGAAACTCTTTCCCAGTCAATCTTTCCTCCCCTCTGCAATCTCGTCGGTTCGCCATCCTCATCTGGCCATGGTTCGGGGTGATTGAGGGGCAAATTTATCTTTGCTGCCCACCCTTGGCTACTGCTGGTGGTTCGGGATTCGGAGGGTCGGCGGTGACATTGGGAGGAGGAGTTGTGAGGCTGAACATGACGACTGCTTCCAAGCATGAGCCATGTTTGCCGCTAGCGGCGGCGGATCTGGTGGGCATCAAGGGTGCTGGGACGGATGGCGCCCCAATCATGGGCGAAGACATCGCTGCTGATTTGATGAAACGACTCAGGCTCACCTCTGAAGAAGCCTCTGCAATCATTCTAGAGGATGAAAATGAGGAAGATTTGGTGTCCTTGAAGTGGGCTATCATAGGAAAGGTATTATCCCCTACTGTTCTTCATTTTCAAACAATTATGGCAGCGCTAAGACCAGCATGGGGAAATCCGAAGGGCATGATCCCCAGATCTGTTGGAGACAATATGTTCATAGTTGAGTTTGCTACTAAGGCTGACAAGGAGAGGGTCGCAGCGGGTGCTCCGTGGTCTGTTGGCAAACACGCTGTGATTATTAACAATTTTGATGCGAAACTGAAGCCTTCTGAGGTCTGCTTTGACAGACTCACGGTATGGGCTCGCATAAAAAACCCAAGATTTGAACTGCTGAATGAGCATTGGGGGAAGACTCTTGGAGCTAAGCTAGGAAAGGTGGAGAGTGTTGATGTGGACAGTGAAGGCAGAGCCTGGGGCAACGGTCTTCGGGTCAGAGTAACCGTGGACATCACTAAACCATTATTAAGATGGGTCACAGCCTACTCCATGAAGCACAAGCAGATTGACATCTACGAGGTGGTGTATGAGAGACTATCACATTATTGTTTCTCATGTGGTCTTTTGGGACACTCTTCAATGGAGTGCCCATCACCCTCTGAAAGGGACGAAGAGGGCAAATTGCCATGGAATGCTGACAGGTTATGTGTCAAGGATGACAGGAAGAAGTCCTTTTCAGCTTCAAAATCTGGACAAAGTTCACAATCCAGTGGTAGGAGCTCACGATATGAAGACAAAGGGGGAGACAGCCAGGCTCCAACTAAAGCCATGGCTAGTGAAAAAAAGTCTGAAGATGTTGAGGTCCAAGAGGAGGTCATCTCTTCCATGAAGCCGGAAGTGCAGAGGGAGAAGATGAAGGGCAAAGGGGAGCAAAATTTTGTCAGCAAAGAATTATTTCCAAGTCAGTTTACTTCTGCACGGGTTAGTGGGCATAAAAGGAAACAAATCAAGGTATCTGGGATCAAAGGGACATTCCATAATACTGGTGGAAGTGTGACTCATGACACTAACAACTTGGCTGTTGTGATCAGAGGGAACAACCAGAATCCAAGTGACTTATGTCCAGCGTTGGGTCTGTTCAACGAGGACGAATATAGTGATTCTCATAAGAAGTTGAAGAAAGAGTTCACCATGTTTCTCTCAGGATCGGCAGATCAGGCGGTGGCTGTCGAGGCGCAGCCCCGCCACACGCAATGAATTTCTTGTGTTGGAACTGTCGCGGTCTAGGGACGGACGCGACAGTTGGCGAGTTGCGGTGGCTCGTCAGAAAACACCGTCCCTCCCTCCTCTTCTTATCCGAGACGAAGATGAGGGATAACAGAGCTCGGAATCTCATGTGGTCCTTAGGCTTCTCGGGTTCCTTTGCGGTTAGCAGTGATGGTTTGAGCGGTGGTTTGGCACTGTATTGGTCTTCCTCTTTGAGAGTTTCTCTTCGTGCCTTCTCCAGGCAATTGATTGACGTATTAGTGACGACGGAAAGTGGAGATGAATGGAGAACCACCTTAGTTTATGGGGAACCAAAGAGAGAGTTAAGACATCTGTTCTGGAATAGAATGCGCTTCCTACGAACGCATTGGAGAGGCCCGTGGTTATGTGCAGGGGACTTCAATGAAGCCCTGAGTGGAGATGAACATCTGGGCGCCAACGATAGAGATGATAACCAGATGACACTCTTCAGGGACTGTCTGGATGATTGTGGACTGATAGATATGGGTTTTACTGGACCTAAATTCACATGGTCGAACAAACAAGCTGGCAGCAACAATCTCAAAGTTAGACTTGATAGAGCAGTTGCAAATGGTGATTTTTTGCATATATTTGATGGGTGCACTGTGGAAAATATCATTACCTCATCCTCAGATCACTATGCTATTCTAATTTCCATTGCCAAGGGAGGATTGCTGCAAAACCATCAACCAATTCAGAACAACTTCAGATTCGAAGCGGCTTGGATGAGGGCACCAGATTATTTTGAGATGGTGGAGGAGAAGTGGGATACTTCCAATGAAGACCCACCATCACTTAGTAATACGTGGAATGCTTTGAATAAAATGTCGAAATCATTGCAAATCTGGTGCAGAGAATCTTTTGGGTCTGTAAGAAAGGAGATTAAGAAGCTGGAGAAGAGATTATCCACTTTAAGGAGGAGCAACAATGGTTCAGGTTCTCCTTGTGAGGAGAAAGAGATTGAAAGAAAATTGTGTGAAATGTTCGAAAGGGAGGAAATAATGCCCGACAGAGGTCGAGAATAGAGTGGTTCAAGGAAGGGGATAGAAATACTTCCTTTTTCCATGCAAGAGCCTCGGCAAGGAGAAGGGCTAATAGAATAAAATCATTGCGTAAAGCTGATGGTTCTATATGTGAAGATCAAAAGGGCATTGAGAGCATAGTTCATGATTTTTACCTGAACCTTTTCTCAGCTGAACCATGCTCTTCTATGGAGGCAATCTTAGAAGCCATCCCTATCAAAGTGAACGAGCATATGAATGAGGCACTAAACCGGGAGTACACAAATGAGGAGATTAAATCTGCACTATTCCAAATGGGACCTACGAAGACCCCTGGGCCAGATGGCTTCCCAGCTATCTTTTATCAAAAGCACTGGGACTTATTGGAGCAAGACATTTGTGCAGCAGTAAGGGGATTCTTGTCTGGGGATGATATTCCTAAAGGCTTCAACGACTCCATCATTGTTCTAATTCCCAAGGTGAACAATCCCGATTCTCTGTCCAATTTCAGACCAATTAGCCTGTGCAATGTGTTATACAAAATAGCTTCTAAAGTACTTGCAAATCGTTTGAAAGTTATTTTGCCCGAGATTATTTCAGAGCAGCAAAGTGCCTTTGTTCCAGGGAGACTCGTCACAGATAATGTGTTAATTGCTTATGAATGCCTCCACTCTATTAAAAAACAAAGGTCTAAATCCCCTTTTTATGCTCTAAAGATTGACATGACTAAAGCCTATGATAGAGTTGATTGGGCGTATTTGAAAGGGGCTCTTGCAAAATTGGGTTTTAATGCTTCTTGGATAGATACTGTGATGAGATGTGTGACTTCTGTGAGATATGCGGCTAAAGTTAATGGAAACTTAACTGACCCCTTTATTCCAACTAGAGGCATACGCCAGGGCGACCCAATCAGTCCATATCTATTTCTATTGTGCGCTGAAGGTCTATCTTGTCTTTTACAGCAAAAAGAAGCAGATGGAGATATCAAAGGAATTCGAAATGGAAGAGAAGGCCCCCCTATATCCCACTTGTTATTTGCAGACGAGAGCGTCCTTTTTGTGAAGGGTGATGATAAAAGTACATATAATCTTAAAACTGCTCTCCAAACATATTGCAACGGATCAGGTCAGAAGATCAACTTGCAGAAGTCTTCCATCTTCTTTGGACCTCATTGTGACAACCAGGTGAAGGATCGAATAAAGAACAAGCTGGGAGTACATGACGAATCACTACAAGCCACTTATCTAGGCATGCCTTCCTGGGTGGGACGTTCCCCCACGAGCAGCTTTAATTTTCTCACTGGAAGGCTTTGGAAGAGATTAAACGGTTGCAGTGATAGACCGTTATCCAGGGCAGGCAAGGAAGTGCTTCTGAAGTCAGTGGTGCAAGCCATCCCGACATATGTAATGAGCTGCTTTCAAATACCAGCAACGGTATGTGAGAACATGCGAAGACCTATCTCCAACTTTTGGTGGGGAATGGAAGATGGGAAGAAGAAAATTCACTGGAGGTCATGGGACTGGTTATCTACACCTAAATATCTCGGAGGAATGGGGTTTAGGGATTTGATGCTCTTTAATCAGGCCATGCTTGCAAAGCAATGTTGGAGGCTTCTAGTTGAACCCAATTCACTATGCTTTAAGGTCCTAAAAGGGAGATATTTCCCACATGGGGATTTCTGGAGATCAGGATGCCCAAGATCAGCTTCCTATACCTGGCGTAGCATAATGTTTGGTAAGAAACTGTTGGAAAAGGGATTGCTATGGCGTGTGGGAGATGGCAAGCAAATCTCTTTGATTAAGGATAATTGGATCCCAGATGCATTTCTAGGAATGTCACGTACCAAAGTCCCCGTGAAAGAGGACTGGACTGTCAACCATTTGATCTCCACAGATGGTAAATTTTGGAATGAAGAGGCAGTTAATAAAATGTTTCCAGATGACCTAGCCGTTAAGATTCTGAAGATCCCCCTAAGTTCAGAAGGATGTTCTGACTTTGCTTCATGGCCATACACAAAGGGAGGCATCTACACTGTTCGGTCTGGGTATAACCTTGCGAGATCTATAGCTTTTTGGCAAAAACGTAGCGTGACTGGTAAAGGATCTTCCTCTAATCTAGAGGAAACAAAAAATACATGGAGGAAGCTATGGAAAATACAATGCCCAGGGAGAATGAAAATTATCTTATGGAGAATGGCTCATAATGGTCTACCTACTGGAGAACAACTCCATCGGCGTTCAGTCCAGACAAGGTATGAGTGCCCTTTTTGCTATAGATTTGAAACAGTGGAACATTGTTTCTTTTATTGTCATTATGTTAGAGAAATATGGGCTGACCTGAAAACATCCTTTAATATATCTTTAAAATTAAAGATGTTCCTTAATATTCGGCAATGGTTGTTGGATTGGATAGACAATGCAAGTGACCTGCAAGCTATGTTTTTTGCCGTGGCTATATGGCATATTTGGGACAATAGAAATAATGCAAGAAATGGGGAGGATTTGCTTCATCCGCATCGTGTGGGTGGGAAGATTAAAGCCTATATTGATTTCATCTTATCGAATAATTTCAGCATGACACAACCCACAAGGCGTGAGAACCAAACTTCAGTTCAAAAATGGTCTCCGCCGCCGCAAGGTTTGGTGATGGTTAATGTCGATGCTGCAGTCTTCTCACAATCACGGCGAATGGGAATTGGCATTGTTATAAGAAATCACCTGGGAGTGGTCCTAGCAGCCAAAAGAAGATATGTCAATCAGGAAGCAAATCCTGAACTCGCAGAAGCCATTGCCATGCGCTGTGCAATGGAATTTGTTGAAGAAGCTGGCTTCCAAAGGATTGTAGTGGCTTCTGACTGTGAGACATTGGTCAACAAAGTGAAGAGTATTGCAATGGATAGATCACATATAGGTGCCATAACTTTTGATATTAAGAGTAGGGCCTCAAAGTTTGTATCATGTTTATTTACTCATATCAATCGGTCATGTAATGAGGCAGCTCATGTCCTAGCAAGATCTTCTGAACATGATTATGGTTCCTGCTGGTTTAATGTAGTCCCTGATGTAATCAGGACCATCATATGTAATGAACAATCTTTGGTTGAATAAAAGTAGCTGTCTTAATCAAAAAAAAAAATTACAGCCCACAGTTCTACTTCAGGAAAGTTGAGTTGCCTCCGGATGTGAAGATGGTTAGGCCTGGTGACAATGTAACTGCGATCTTTGAGTTGATGTTGCCTGTTCCACTCGAACCAGGTACGCCTACATTGCTTCAAACCTGCAACGAAGCATTATGTGGATAATTTGCTTGCTATTATTGCCACTAAAAATCTTCTTTGTAATTATCTTTCAGCTATAATTATGTATGTTTGGATGTTAACCTGAAGTTTTTTAGTCATCACCATGGCCATAGTCTCTGAACCTATTATATATTTTGTAACTTTGGAGAATATGCTGGACGTTCACTGTTTCTTGAGATTTTAAGCTATTACTATTTGAGATATATGGGTCATCGGATAAGTAGGATCCACTATACCGAAGTGAACATGTCAGAAGTATTTACTAGCTTTCATCTGCTTTATTGTGCAGGTGACACTTTTACATTAGCTATGGAAGAAGAAGCCAAAGGTCAAATATTATGTCTGCACCGTTAGCAAAACATTTGCCAAACCAGGACAACGCATGGTATGTTAAAAATCGCAGCCTGCTCTTCGTAAAGCTAATGTTTACTAACTTCATCACGCAGCAAGTTATATCTCCGTACTGTAGAGTGTCACTTATTAATATTTTTTCTCACGGAAAACATGTTGATTGATTTTCACGGAATACCTGCACTTTTCACTTCAATTTTTCAACACCAATGCTGATGCTTTACTGCCATGCCTACAATCTATGTGAAAATGACAAGTTTGGTTTGCTATGTCTATCTGTAATGCCGATTTTCTTTCGCCACCATTATTCATTCAACTCTCTTTGGCATAATATTTTATTTTTGCATTTGTTCTACCTGAGCAAATGCTACACTAGTTCTTATATTTTCCTGTCAATACCAGTGTATTGATGCGCCTCGTAGATGATAGCTGGATTTGAATGTTCATTTCATCTTTGTTTATAACTCGGTAACACAACCACTTCTGGCCTTATGTAGCAGGTCAACCCCACCATCTCTACCTCCTTTTTCATGGCGTCTCTGGATGACCGATGAATTGCTGTCCCTTTGGTCCACTCACATCCTCAGTTAGTAAGTTCCGAGTCCCCTCTCTCTCTGTATTGCTTGATCCATATATCACACGTGAATACCTGGTTCTACCATGAACTTGCAGTATACAAAATCTGAATTTGTGATCATGTTTCATAGTCCAAGGTTCTGTACTAAACCGAACGAAATATGATAAAGCATATATTTTAATTTTCAAGGAAATAAATCATACACCCGCAAAAAATGAGAGTTGGATCACGACTGCATGTAAGGTGACGCAAATTTCAGAGTGTTCTTAGAACTAATTCTCTTTGATCTTTCTGTAGGTTTTAGATTTTTGCAGTTCTTGCGATCGAATTCTATGAAATTTTCTCGATGACTCTGTTGCCGTAAACATTGCCAGGATGTTTCTTGTTTGGCAATTAGGACGTTTACAACAAAAGGAAAGCAGTATCACCAGTGGGATGTGATATAGTGTTCAAACAAGGCATGTGCAATTTGAGACCCATGATATTGTGTTTTCATCTTGAAGTTGAAATTATTTTTTGTCTCTTTAGATGAAATATGAATGACCAATCTCGATACAGATTATCACCACAGGACCATTGCATCCATGTAGTGTGCTCACTTTTATGAAGCACATCATTCCTTTCTTTATAAAGCACATCATTCCTTTCATGCTGTTGGGTGAACTGTTACGGTGCATTATTTTTTTGTTCTCGATTTTTGTTAATCCAGAGGTCTTTGATTTTAACGCAGGTGGTTCTTTTGCATTAACTGTGTTAAGGTCATGAAACAGTCCCATTTGTCATGAAAGATTTCTCTTATTTTGATGCAAATTATTATAGGCAATGGTCATGGTCTGTGGATTCAGGTGATGTCACCTTACCCAAATAGAAGGTTCATGAGAAAGGTAGTCGTTGGTGTTTCTGCACTAGAGCATTCAGTGTCTCTTTGGAATTGTAATGTGACTTTACTTTGGTGACTGACAGTGCCAAAAAAAATATAAGGAGAGTTATGTGAAGAGAAGCAGCAACACACCTTTACTATTGAGGATAAGGATTTATTTCGTGGCTTGGTACTGCTATTATGTTTTTTGTTTCCCATGGTATGTATGACTGTTAGTTGTTCAGTTGAACAGATTCAAGTATTTTGGAGCAAAGGAGTAGGCAAATTATCACCTTTGTGTCTGCTTCTTTTTTTAAAAAAAATAGTGCTCATTTGGGCTGCATGCACATGTTAACAAGTGTGTTGGCCACAACTTTCTTTTTAATGTGCTCATCTGAGCTGCAAAAGCACGTTCATAACTATAGAGGAAGACTTGTACGCAAAAGACCGCACAGTAGGCGCGCCCCTACCACTAGTCCAAACTCAGGCTGTGCAAAACCGAACCGAAAACCAAAAACCGAATGAAAAAAACCAAACTGAAACCGAATTTCGGTTTTTTCAGGTTATGGTTACGGTTTCAGTTTGCAAAAGAGCAAACCAAATTCACTTCGGTTTTTTCGGTTTAAAACCGAATTAATTCGGTTAAACCGAACAAAACCAAAAACGTCATAGAGCAACCTTTACTTTAGGAAGTCAGAAGGCTGGCAGCCAGGTCACCCGATCCATCGGACCTCGGCCTCCTTTTAAATTTGGAGCCAGTATACTCACCAAAGACTCCCTCCTACCGGACCTCTTTTTATAGCTTGTCCTCATACTCCATTCTGTACGCACAACCGAGGTGGTACTAAACTACTAATCCTTCACCACGTCCATGCCTGCACCAAAAATGAGCATGGGCCGTGACATGCACCAAATCTCTGCTGGGCTTTTTTGTTATTACCAGTTTCGTGTCAATTCATGGGCTCTTAGCCGAGAACAACAAAGGCACGTCATGTTCTACTATTTCGCAAAATAGTAAAAACGTATTGTTCTACTAAAAAATGCTATATTACGTACTGTTAATCAACTATACGTATTATTGGTGACTGTGTTTTCAAGTGTATTTTCATGCACTTAGAGGTGTTAGTGTTTTTTCTTGTATTGTCCCATTATTTTTGTCCACTTCCGGTCCATCGCCAAACTATGTGTTGCTCAAAAGTTAGCGTCAACTTTGGTTAATTTGGTTATTACCGAAACCGAACCGAAAGTAAATGGTTATTACCGAAACCGAACCGTATCTACGTATAAAACCGTATAAACCGAAGTATAAAAACCGTATAAACCATAAACCGTATAAACCGAACCGAAGTAAACCGAAAAAACCGAATGCACACCGCTAGTCCAAACCAAGACCAAAGTTTTTGTCATAGTCAAAAAATGGTAAGGTACATGCCCCAAATCCCCTCCGTTTCTTTCTAGTAGGATCGATCCGACCCACCGAGTGGTGCTGGACGGCGATGCCGGGCCGTGCCGTTCAGGCTACTATGCTCGCGGCCGTCCGATCCGGACATCGCCCGTTCCATTCAGATTCAGACATCCCAAACGACATTCCATCCCGACCACGCGAGGGCAGTCTGGTAAAATCCCCATGTCCCCCAAGCTTTGCCGCAAATGGTTAAACAGCAGTGTACCTCCGTGGCTTCGTCCCCCTGCCCCTCTCCCTCCCTTTCTCGGCCCGTCCGTGTCCTGTCGCCCACCTCGCTTCCCCCCCCCCCCCCCCCCCCCCATCCCTCCCAAAACCCTCGCCGCCGCCCCAAAGGAGGAGCCTGAGCGCGATCCCGCCGGCGGCCGCCGTCATGGAGGTGCTGGGCTTCGCCGATTCTCCGTGCCGCCCGAGGAGCGCGCGGTACGCGGTGAAGGGGTACCCCAACTACGCGGAGGAGCCCGACTTCTGCGGCCCCGCCACGCCGTGCCGTCCGCGGGCCGCGCGGCATGCCCGGAAGGGGTGCCTCGACTACGCCGAGCCGCCCGATGCCCCCGCCGTCCACCGCCCAAGGAGCGCACGGGACGCCGACAAGGGGTGCCCCAGCTACGCGGAGCCACCCGTCGTCCGCGCCTCCGCCGCGCCGTCCCGTCCGCGGAACGCGCGGTATGCCGAGAAGGGGTACCCTGACTACGCCGAGCCCGATGTCTTCGCCGACCCCGCGCCGTGCCGCCCGCGGAGCTCACCGCGCCCCGAGAAGGGGTGCCCGGACGACGCAGGGTCCGTCGGGCGCCTCGGGCTCAAGCGTGACGAGGGAGGCGTCCCGATAAAGAAGCCGGTGCTGCATTACGTAAGGAGGAAGCATAGGGAGGCTGCCAAGGCCACGGAGACGGCGGTGGACATGCTCGTTCCGTTGCTCCAGGACATGGAGGTGGAGTCCGAGGCGGTGGTGCGGGACGGGAGAAAGAGGCGCAGGACGGTCACCGCACCCATGGCCACGGCGATGACGGCATGCGAGGTTTTGGCGCAGCCCAAGGACAACGAGGAGGTGGCGCCCGTAGATGGCGGGACCGATGAGGATGGCGGTGGCGGCAAGAGCTGGAGGTTGCGTGTGAAGGAAACGCTGCGGGCGTTCAGCAGTAACTACCTTCACTTTGTGCAGGTCTCCCGGTCTCCTTAATTTTCTCGTTAATGAAAACATGTTTCTGAATGTGGGCACTGGGCATATTGAGGATTGTTAGTTAGTTTAGCCTGTGTTTTTTAAGGCCTGGCATGGTTTGTGTCACAGGAGGAACAACAAAGAGAGCAGGCTGTAAGGCAAGAGCTGAAGGCCTCCAGCTCCTGGGCTCTCAAGCGTCAGGTGTGGCATTCTGTGTCTTCTATGATATAAACGTACAGTTTTAGCTGTGAAATTAGGGTCTCTTTGACCATGAAAGATTTACACGTACTGGTTGGTTGAACGTACCATGAACGCACAGTTTGAGCTGTGAAATTCGGGAGCATGAATATGAAGTCTATTCAGTTTTTCACGCCATTCAGCTGAGTAAGCTCGTACAGTCGTACTGTTGGCTGTTGCACAGAAAGTAGTCCTCCAATCATAGTGTTTGCTAATTTTCAGTTGCCTGAAATTCCATAATTCCCAGGCACCTAGAAGTTGCACAATTGGAGAGTAGGGCCAGGGGCTACTAAAATTGCAGTAATATGTGCATTTTTAGTACTGTGGTTTTAGTGCTATCAGGTCTTTCCTCCTAAACAGTTTTTGTCGTCATTGTGAGATGGATGCATATGCTTGGTCTGATCTTATATTTGTTTGTTTGGCTATTTGTTGCTAACCTATGCTTTTTTTTTTGCGGGAATGTTGCTAACCTATGCTGTGTGTGTTTTGTTTAATTTAATGGGCTATGTCCTGTGCTTTCTACTACCAGTACTTTCCTTCAAAATGATTTATTAGATGATCCTATTTGTTTATGACCTTGTGTACACCTCGAATCCTGATTATACTGAATTTGTAGTAGCTATGTGTGTGTACTGGAAATATAAGGTGCCCGGACACGTCGAATCCTGCATTTTTCCCTTTTTTCTTGATCATGTCTTCATTCTGAAACGTGTTATGCTTGTTCGCGTTACCAGGTTTTTTCTCCTAAAATATCATTGTGCACATGGAAGCATATTGCTGTATTGATCTACTGGTTCTTATTTGAGTGTTTGCGCCTGTGTTACATAGGCTCTTTTTTGCGGTCACAGAGGCTTCTCTTTGATAAAAACATGTTTTGTAGAAGAGTAAAATACACTAGAGGTCCTAAAAGTATTCCAAGTGTGTCAAGTAGGTCCTAAAAGTTTGAAATCGTTCACCGCGGGTCCTATATGTGTATTTTACCCGCTACTTTTAGGACCTACTTGACACATTTGGAATACTTTTAGGACCCGCGGTGAACGACTCACACATTTAGGACCCGCGGTGAACGATTTCAAACTTTTAGGACCTACTTGACACACTTGGAATACTTTTAGGACCTCCAGTGTATTTTACTCTTTGTAGAATGTACAATATGTAGTGAGTTTTATGTGTTAGGCATTACTTTCTAAAAGGCTTTTGTATGCTCCTATTTCTATTTGTTTCTACTCCCTCTGTCCCATAATGTAAGACGTTTTTTGACATTAGTGTAGTGTCAAAAAAATGTCTTACATTATGTGACGGAGGGAGTAACATTTTGTACATCTCAAATACAAATCATACTAGTAATAGTACATGTTCTGCATGTGATTAATAATTGGGAATTATGACGCGCGGACGTGTGGCACCGAATCTTACGGCGCGTCGCCCTCTCCAGCGTGTGATCGACCACGCTGCCGAGTCTGCGCAGGCTGATGATGACGTGCTGATGCCCTGGCCGATGTCCACTGCATCCAGCGTATGTTGGGGGTTCGGCCCGTCACGCCACAACGCAGTCCTTAATAATTAGGTGCATTTTGATATTATGCTTTACATATTTCTGTCTTCCGTTACTTACTCCAATATACTTCATTCTAAATTTTTGAAATACAATGGTTAACATGGGTCCATGCGCAGCCCTTATGAACAGAAAAATTCTAAAAAATAGTTTCCAAAATAAAAAAAAAATCTAAAATTTTAGATAACAAACCTGGTCAACTGTTCTACTCACATGTGAAGTTTTGCAAAGAAATGACATCGGTTGTACTCT
The DNA here is from genome assembly GCA_039707655.1 of Elymus sibiricus. NCBI lineage: Eukaryota > Viridiplantae > Streptophyta > Magnoliopsida > Poales > Poaceae > Elymus > Elymus sibiricus. The sequence goes on along the minus strand of CM077663.1, from coordinate 296,976,173 downwards.
TGGCGAAAAAACAAAATCGGACCTCCAAATTACTTCAAACATGGTTTATTGTAAACATCAACTTTGTCTTTTTTGCCCAGAATACTGTGTTTTCTTCACGAAACTTCACACATTGACAGACACGGGTCCACGCTCACTCTAATTTTCTGATTTTACTGTTCATAAGTGGTGCCCGTGGACCCATGTTCCAAAGTTCAACTCTTGAGCTAATTCTAGTATCTCGCAGTAGTTTTTCCTTAATTAAAACCACATGGCTCCTCCCGTGTTGGAATTCGTTTATTATCTGTTTCCTCAGAAATAATTTACTTTGAACGGTCCTGTTGTGATTTTTTGTTTATTTTCTCATACAAATGTTTGATTTTATCACTTATGGAACAGTAGATTCTGGGTAAACATGGGGAAACCAAGCCCTCTACAAAACAACAGCTCAAGAGGGTATAAAATGCCAGGGACCGCAAACCGAAGGTTGAAATATAAACTTTGACCAGTTATAAGCCCCGTCCCCGCCGGCCCCCACCCCACAAAAAAATGCATTGCTATATTTTTGATTTTATTTTTGGCAGTTTGATACTTATTTCATCTATGAAATGCTTGGTACGAATTCGTAAACTTCTTTGCTTGTGAACATGGAAGGCTAACAACCAAGATGACGAAGGTTTTGAAGCAGTCAAACGGCCATCAAAGCGACCTGATCTGAAAGCATTAACAAAGGTACCTTCTTATTAATGATACTTAGAATTGTGTATTATAAATATTGCAAATTTATGTGAACCTGGAAATAAAACAGATGCAAGCGACCAATGCCGTACTTTATCCAGAGAAGAGGATAGGGCATCTTCCTGGTTAGTCTTTCATTTATTTTCAAAGAGGAAAAGGTCTTGTTGATTGATGAAACAGTTCTTGCTTACTTTCTTACTAGCTTTATAGAAATAACAATGTGAATTCGCTCATTGTGTTCTTTCTTAGGGGTTGATGTTGGAGATCAGTTCTACTCACGTGCTGAGATGGTTGTGCTAGGCATACATGGCCATTGGATGAAGGGTATAGATTATATGGGTTCGAAACATCAAGATAAGGTAAGGCTAGTGGAATGGATATTCTAAATTAGCTGATAACACAGTAACACATTCGATAGTTCTATAATGATTAATGACCATGATATATTGGCTCATTAAATATTAAATCGACATTCAGCTTGGTATGCTCTTGGTTTATTTGATCCTAACCAAATTTGATCTGTATGCACTTGATTCATTTCATAATAGAAACGGAATTCTGTTGGAATTAACGTACATAAATTTTAGTTGCAACTTCCAAGCCTTTCAGATGAATTTGTTAAAAGGATTTAAAAATGTGAATAGTTAATGGGTGCAGGGGAGGCTATGAAACGATAGCCTGCAAAATTTCATCCAAAAATATGGCTAGCTGTGTTCTATGAAAAAATGAGAAAACGAATACAGTTATCTCTTATTATTTTCAAAACTATCATATTTTTGATGATTTTTTGCAGGTTCTCATTTTATAGCATACACCCACATCCACGATTTTTTTTCAGAATTTGTGGGCACATTGGTAGACAAAACCACCCTTCAAACCACGGCCCTGGATTTTAGGGTGGTTTCTACCTTCAAAGATTTAGAAAGAGTTGGGGAATATGTATAAACTTAGGGAATGCTACAAAATGAAAAACTGCAAAGATTAGAAAAAACATGACAAGAGGAAGTTACTTAGCTCTTGTAATTTTGCCTAGGACACAAATAGCCATATTCCTGGATTAAGTTTTGCAGGTTATGATTGCGTATCATTCCTTACATTTGCAAAAAATTCATGTGTTCTGGGAACTCCAAAATGCAAATACAAGCTAGGGTACAAGTTAAACGGTTCTAGTAATTTCATGGTTTAATGATACATATGGTTTCATAGTTCAGTGTTCAACTCGAACCAAGCACCATGGTCTAGGGTTTCGGATGAACTTTCTTAAAAGGCTCCCTGACCTAGATGTAAAATTGAACTTACATAAGAAGATGGGGAAATGGTTGCTCAAACAGAATTTACCCATTTTTCTTAGCTATACATGCCCCAAAAGAAGGTTTGGACAATTCGTCGCTCCTCGACGCCTAAGCCATGAACTAATAAATGCAATTTAACCCCAAGTGTGACGGTGTCACCCGCAAAACTCGATTAAAAGCTGGTGGGAATGACTCGTACCTTTAGCAGTCCCTGACACATGCTGCATGGCGTCCCGCTTCTTCCTCCCAAGCTAGCCCAAGCCCATATTATAAAATTAACACGGCAATTTTTTCCGCTTTAGCATACAGATGACTAATGTAGCACTGAAGTGAAATAGAAGTCAAGTACCACAGTAGCCTACGAGTAAAATTTACTCAGGAGTATTGCCTTTGTTTAAAAATGGTATGTAAGTTGAAATATGATGCACTTACCACAATGAAATGGTTTTTTGGTGAATGTCATATTGTTGGCTTTTGAAACTGAAAAATTGATATCTACTCCCTCTGAAATATAAGAGCGTTTAGATCCCTAAAGTACTGATCTAAACGCTCTTATATTTCTTTACGGAGGGAGTACCAACTACTGAACTTATTGCGTATTCAAGTAAATTCATTCGTTTTGCGATGGTATTCGGTTTGCCTAAATTTTGAACATTCCTGTTTTTTACTAGCTATGCTATTTTCGATCTGTTCAAGAGTTGACAGTGTGCCATATAAAATAGGTCATTGAACACTCATATAATGTCATTTTCTGTTTATACAACATAAGAGAGTAAACATTATAATGTCTTGATCGTAGAAATATTTTCTAATTTTTGGGTAACTTCATGTTAAATTATTTTATTTCACAGGACTTTGTCTAGCTGTTAATATCTGGTTGTATATTTTTTCTTTCTGATGTACAATCTGCAAAGCTCTATTGATCATATTATTTGTTAATATATCTATTCCATAAGAAAAACGATTTATGTGGTAGTGTTAATCACTTGATTAAGCAGCCAGGGTATCAAGATTTAATTTTCCCTCTCGCCACCTGCATTGTAATGTCGGGGGCATATGAAGATGATTTTGACAAAGCTGACGAAATTATTTACACTGGCGAAGGAGGGAACAATTTGCTTGGCAACGGTCACCAGAAAACTGAACAAACATTGCTTCGGGGAAACTTGGCACTGAAGGTTAGTTCCCGGAGGGTCCCTTTGATTTTTATATTGCGCAAAAACCTATCTTGTTGTTTCAGTTTTTCTTTCTTTCTTGTATGTATAATCTATAGTCAGCCTTCAATTATAATGTGCTCAGCCTAATTATTTTCTTCTTCCCATATAACATTTGTTTTCTTTCTTATATTTTTAATCTTATTCGAGTTGAACTTATTTTTCTTCAAAAAGGAGGTTGAAACCCTCAGCCTGCATCATTGCGATGCACACAACCATTGATTGCATCACCAAGTTTAGAGTAGCTTATGCTCTTCCGTTTCCATCTTAAGAAATAGTTCTCTTCCAAATGCTAATAGTCGCCTCTTACTTCTATTAAAGGTTGAATAGCATCCGTTGCAATTACCAGTTCTCTTTGTAATCTACTTCTCACAATTTTTATTCTTCGTATTGGTTAACCTTTTCTGCTGGCTCTCGAGTGACATAATTTAATATTGTGCAGAATAGCAAGGATAATGGCAACCCTATACGGGTTATTCGTGGCCATATAGAAAAGAGCAGCTACACTGGAAAAGTGTACACCTATGATGGATTGTACAAGGTTTTTATCTCCTAGATTATCTTAATATCAAATATCTGTTTGGTACTAAGTGTATATAGGCTGTTAGTCTTGAACTAATCATCCAAATTAGCGAATTAGTGTGATATTTTTATTTTGCCGAAGTGTCACCTAGTGTGATCTTATTATCAAATATATGTATATCTATTCATATATTTCTTCCATTAACTTCAGGCTCTAGTCTGAAGCAAATTGAAGTATTTCATCAGCAATAGTTGCAGTGATCTTGCCTCCTGTTATATGTCTTATCTTTACTGCTTCTGAAACTTGAACATGTCTCATGGTTGCATCTTGAGTAACTTACTTTATAACTACAAATGTTACATAGGTAGTGGATTGCTTGTCAGAGAAAGGAGTGCGCGGGCATTTGGTTTTCAAGTTCAGATTGAAGCGTCTTGAAGGTCAACCACCTTTGACAACCTCCAGGGTAGAGTTTATAATCTCAAGCTGATTTCAGCCCCTTATCTTCTTGTTTTCGATATCTCTGTATTCTTCTTCTTGCAGTATAAGAGCACTTTTATCAACATTTCAATCTACTATAGTATTATTATTGACTAGACAAGGTTCCAAGATCTTGGTTGTAATCAGATGTTCTGTTGTGGCTGGATTTTGGCTGTCAAAGAGTTGTCAAATGCATATGAAACAAAAGTTATGCAAAAAAAAAGTAAAGAAAACTGGAGAATAACCGAGTTGACTGGGAAACCGCTGTGAACTTGGAAACGATCTAGGAAACAGGCGGTACCATTTTTTTACTGCTGTTGTTCTTACAATCCAGGATCACACGTGTTCTTAGAATCCTGAATCACACATGCAGGTTTTGCTTGGATCTTTCAGTTCAATTATCCAGCAATTTCCTAGCACTTGATGCTGGTTAGGACTCTTAAGCTGCAGTCCCCCTCTATTAAATTTCTTACCCTCTATAAATTGCATAATATCGACTCTCTTGACTGACAGCCTATTGTACTCATGTTTCAAACCCAACATTTGAAAAGTGATTTCCGTTCCACTTAGTTTCCTTTGACCCTGATGCTTTCTTTAGTATCACCTTTTAGCTTCTTATAAACACATATATGTGCAGGTGCTATTTAATCGTGGAGATGTTCACATGCCAATTTCTGAATTACCTGGGTTTGTTATTTGAGCACTGCCCATATTGATTTATCCTCAGTATTCATACTTTCTTTTGTCTTGAGATGTTTATTAGGTCGCGGTCTTTTCCTTCCGGGTCTTACTATTTGTCTTTGAGTTTGTTCAACAGGTTGGTTTGTCGGGACATCTCTTATGGGCAGGAAAACATTCCAATTCCCGCTACAAATTTAGTTGATAATCCTCCTGTTCCTCCATCTGGTATGCTACAAACTTCTATTTATCCCCTTTAACTAGCTCTCCTGTCTGTTAGGAATGAGCAACTAACATTCACAGGGGCCAAAGGCCAGAACATATACAAGATTACAGTATAAGCGGTAGTACCGCACTCCTGAGCGGTACTACCGCTCGGGCGGTAGTACCGGCTACACCAAGCGGTAGTACCGCCCAACACACCTCAACACACACATCTAACACCCCCCCTCAAACTCATGGTGGATCAACAACACTGAGTTTGGAGAGAAAAAAGGCATGCTGCGCTCGAGTCTGTGCCTTCGTGAAGAAGTCCGCCAACTGTAACTCAGAGGGCACATAGTGAAGTGCGAGAGTCTGATCCTGCACTGCAGCACGCACAAAGTGGGCATCCACACCGATGTGCTTGGTGAGCTCATGCTTCACCGGGTCACGAGCAATACTGAGAGCACCGGTACTGTCTGACAATAAGGGGGTCGATGTAGCAGCAGTCACACCAAAGTCCTCAAGTAACCATCGTAACCAGATCACCTCAGCCGTCAGCATAGCCATCGCTCGCAACTCAGCCTCTGTACTCGAGCGAGAAACTGCAGTCTGCTTCTTTGTCTTCCAGGCAATGAGAGAACCACCAAGAAAAACGCAGAAAGCAGACAGCGAGCGTCGATCAGAGGGATCACTAGCCCATGTAGCATCAGAGTAGGCCTGGAGCTCGAGAGAGCTGGAGCGGGGAAAGAAAAGGCGATGAGAGATCGTGCCACGAAGATATCGTAGAACACGGAGGAGGTGACTATAGTGGACAGAGGTGGGGGCTGAAACGAACTGACTGAGGATGTGGACAGGGTAGGAGATGTCAGGACGCGTAACAGCAAGGTAGACAAGGCTCCCAACGAGGTGACGGTAGCGAGTGGGATTAGGAAGAGGATCACCGTCAGAAGCACGGAGCTGAACGTTGAGCTCCATAGGAGTCACAACAGTGCGCTCATCGCCAAGAGCGGCGCGATCAAGAAGATCCTGAATATATTTCTCCTGGGAGATGAAGAAGCCATCAGAGGTCGAGGAGATCTCAATCCCAAGAAAGTAGCGAAGAGGACCAAGATCAGTCATGAGGAACTGGTCGCGAAGGCGAGCCTTAACAAAGGCAATGTAGTCAGAGTCGTCACCAGTGATGATCATGTCATCAACATAGAGAAGGAGAAGAGTCCGACCACGAGGAGACGTGTGAACGAACAAGGCGGGATCATGATCACTGGGCGAGAAGCCCGCGGCAGTGACGACAGAGGCGAACCGCTCAAACCAGGCACGAGGGGCCTGTTTAAGACCATAGAGAGAGCGGCGAAGACGGCAGACCATACCATCAGGAACAGAGTACCCTGGGGGTGGCTGCATATAGACCTCCTCACGCAACTCACCATTGAGAAAAGCGTTCTGGACGTCAAGCTGAGAGACAGACCAATGACGAACAGAAGCGACAGCAAGAAGAGTGCGAACAGTGGTCATGTGGGCCACAGGAGCGAATGTCTCATCATAATCGCGTCCCTGTTCCTGCTGAAAACCACGAGCCACAAGACGAGCTTTGTAGCGCTCAAGGGAACCATCAGAGCGAGTCTTAATCTTATAGACCCACTTGCATGTGATGGGACGAACACCAGAAGGGAGGGAAACCAGATCCCACGTGCCAGAACGCTCAAGGGCAGCAAGCTCCTGGGCCATCGCAAGCTGCCATTCAGGCTGGGTCAGGGCAGCCTGATAGGAAGTCGGCTCAGCAACGACAGAGAGGCCGTACCGGTCAGGAGAATAGCGATCAGGGGGGGGACAAGGCCTAACACGGAGGTGATGGACCGGAGTAGGTGTGAGCGGGGGAGCACTGGAAGTGGAGGGCACATCAGAAGGATCATCCACAGCACGAGGACGACGAGTGTAGTGGAGAGGAAAAGGGGAGTGAGGGCGAAAGACTGGGGAGGAGGGTGGGGAGGGAGATGACGAGGGAGAGGGGTAGGAGGGAGGAGATGGTGGAGACGAGGGAGAGGAGGAGGAGGTAGGGGATGGTGGTACCGGTGGAGGAGGGGGACTCACCGAGGGAGAGTGGAGAACAGGAGGCACAGAGGGAGAGGTGTCAGGAAGGAGAAGAAAGGAAATGTCTTCCACGGAAAAGCTCGATGAGGAGGGACGCGGATAGTAAGAACGAGACTCATCAAACGTCACATCCCGCGAAATGCGGAGCCGGCGACCAACAGGATCCCAACACCGATAGCCCTTGTGCTCATCACTGTAGCCAAGGAAAACACACTCAACGGACTGAGCAGTCAACTTGGTTCGTTCTCGCGGAGCAAGAAGAACATAACACACGCATCCAAACATACGAAGAGCGGAGTAGTCAGGAGAGCGACCAGTGAGACGCTCCATAGGAATACCACCCTGCAAGGCAGCCGATGGCTGAATGTTGATGAGGTGGGTGGATGCAGAAACTGCCTCAGCCCAAAAATGGGGTGGAAGAGAGGCAGCGATCATCATCGCCCGAGCCGTCTCAAGCAAATGGCGATGTTTGCGTTCAGCAACACCATTCTGAGCATGGGCACCGGGGCAAGAGAACTGGGCAAGAGTACCCTGCTCCGCAAGAAATCCACGCAACATATGAGAGATATACTCTCCAGCTGAGTCAGCACGAAAGATACGAATGGGCGTGGAAAACTGGGTGTGAACCATGGCAGCAAATCGTTTATATATAGAGAGAACCTCGCTACGAGATTTCATGAAGTAGAGCCAAGTGTAGCGAGAGAAATCATCAATAAACAACACATAGTAGCGATGACCACCTTTCGAATCAAAGGGAGCAGGACCCCAGACATCAGAATGAACTAAGTCAAAAGGATGCTGAGATACAGACTCACTGGTGGGATAAGGTAACTGGGTCTGTTTGCCAAGTCTGCAACCATTACAATGTAAGGAGACATCTCCAGTTACAGACCCTAAGAGGCCCTGACGAACCAAAGAAGACAAGCGAGAGCCACAGATGTGACCAAGGCGATGATGCCACTGCTGGAAGGACGCAGACGAAGAGGCAGCAAGAGCATGAGAGCTGGCAGAAGTGGTGGCAGCGGAAGGAACACAGAGCCAGTCAACCTCCCAAAGGCCCTCCGACTCACGGCGCCGGGGGCCAGCACCAACCAAAGCCTTGGTGCGGCAATCCTGAATGGAGCAAGAGTCGGTATCAAGAATGACACGACAACCAGAATCAGTAAGTTGGGCAGCGGAAAAAAGATTCATGGTAAGACGAGGAACATGAGAAACACTAGGAACAGAAAACGATGGAGTAGAAAGAATGCCTCGACTAGAAACAGGAAGAGGAGTGCCATCGGCAGTGAGAACATTAAGAGGAAAAGCAAGAGGTCGAAGAGAGGATAAAACAGAAGAATCAGAGGACATATGGAAGGATGCTCCAGAATCCAGAACCCACGAGGATGTACCTGACTGAGTAGGCTCCGGCGGGGGCTGAGTGGTGGTGGCAGTCACGGCAGCAGCAGAACCCGTCGAGGAAGAACCAGAGGAAGCCAGCATGCGCTTGAGTCGCATAATGTCCTGGTCAGTGAGTGACGGAGTCGAGGGAGACACATGAGTCCCACTGGAAGAAGAGCGCCTCTGGTCTCGCTGTTTCTGGCGGCACTCAGACTCTGGATGACCTTGCCTGGAGCAGTAGCCACAGAAAGTGTCACGGCGCGACCGGCCCCTCCCTGAAGGTGTGGGCAGAAGCGGTGGAGCAGTGAGACGAGCAGACGACACAGGAGCTCGAGCAGCCAACACAGAGGGAACAGCAAGCAATCCAGCAGAACGGAGGCGGGTCTCCTCAGCACGAAGCTCAGCAAGCACCTCCGAGAGAGGAACACGACCACGAGCAAGCAAGTGAGCACGTCGAGGCTCAAACTCGGAACGGAGGCGAGATAAGAACTCATGGACACGCTGAAACTCCAAGTCGGACCTCACAGTCTGGCAGCAACGGCAGGTTCCACAAACAACTGTCCGAAGAGAGTCAAGCTGGCGCCAGATGGCAGAACTCTGTGTGTAGAACTCATCAACAGAAGAGTCACTTTGCTGAAGAGCGTGCTCCTGACGCACCACAGATAGGTAGAGCGCATCACCAGAGGGCTGATACCGCTGACAGAGGTAAGACCACATGGATGCAACTGGGCCAAGTCCCATGAACTCCGAAGCAAACTGAGGGAGGACACTCGCTGTGAGAACAGCAGCAGCACGAGCATCATCATTGCACCACTGAGTGTAAGCAGACAGATCATCACGGTACACAGAGAGAGCATGTGAATAGGCGGATACCTGCTGATCATAGGCATCAACCGCAGCATCATCGAGAGCCTTGGCTGCATCCCGGTCAGCCTGAGAAGCATCAGCAGCAAGGACCGGTGGCACCGGGGGTATTGGGGCCACGGGCGCAACAGGGCATGGCGGACAGGGGACCTCGCCAGAGAGAACCCCCCACAGGAGAAGACCGCGCATGTGGATACGCATGAAGCCCACAAACTCAGCATAGTTGGTGCCATCGAAGATTACCGAGCATCGAGGAACAGCCACATAGCCCGAGGAAGACATGACGAGCTCAACCTGCAGTGCGGCAGTACCAGCGGTAGTACCGCCAGGGCGGTAGTACCGCTCTTGGCAGCGGTAGTACCGCTTCTCAAGCGGTAGTACCGCCTCTTGGAAGCGGTAGTACCGCTTTGATACGAGCGGTAGTACCGCTTTGCTCCTAGCGGTAGTGCCGCTTCAACCTACTGGAATGCCTGGCCTTTAAGCGGAAGTAGAGCGGCAGTAACAGGCGGTAGTACCGCTTCGGGCGGTAGTACCGCTCTTTGCCAGCGGTAGTACCGCGCAGAGCCGCGATCTGGATCGGGATCGAGGCAGAGGCCGAGCGAGGAGCAGTCGCGGCCGGGCGCGGGACGGCGCGGAGGAGGAGGAGGAGGCCGGGCGGAGGGGGGGAGGCCTGGCGGCGAGGCGGGCGGCGGCCACTGCGGGGCGAGGCAGGCGGCGGCGGCGGCAGCCCCAGCGGCCGGACGAGGAGGAGGCGGGGGCGAGGCAGGCGGCGACAGCGGCGGCCGGGCAGGCAGCGACGGCGGCGGCTGCCGGACGGGGAGGAGGCGGCCGGCCGATCGGACGGCGACGGCGACGGGAGGAGCACGGAGCTGCGAGCGTGCGGGAGCGGGAGAGCAACCTAAGCATCTGATACCATGTTAGGAATGAGCAACTAACATTCACAGGGGCCAAAGGCCAGAACATATACAAGATTACAGTATAAGCGGTAGTACCGCACTCCTGAGCGGTACTACCGCTCGGGCGGTAGTACCGGCTACACCAAGCGGTAGTACCGCCCAACACACCTCAACACACACATCTAACACTGTCCATCGTTTTACCTGTTTTTATCATATGTGATTTTGGCCGCTAATCTTCTGCTTATGCCGGATGCTTGCTTGTTGCTTTTAATGTTTGGAATTAGCTGATATTCTTTTGACCTGTGTTACTTGTATTGCTCGAGTTTCTCGCTTTTCATAAATGTTGAGCACACACTATAATGATTTATCTGCGTCATGCCCTTTTGTAGGCTTTGTGTACTCTAAGTCACTGCAGGTTCCAGAATATATCAAGATACCAGCTAACAGTATTGGTTGTAATTGCAAAGGAGATTGTTCTAGCTCTACACACTGCTTGTGTGCTGATCGCAATGGTTCTGATCTACCATATGTGTCCAGACAAAAGAAAGTGAGTGCTAAGCATATGGATTCTACACATAAGAATGTTGGAAGGTAACATTTTGCGTTGAATATCATTGGGCTTTTAGTATACTGTAATGTCAAAAAACATGTTTATGGTAATATTTGCCTACAATTGGAGGTGGCAATGGCGCTTCAAGTTTTCAGGGAACGAAAAAGAATCTATCAAGTACTCTTTGTTCTTGGGCTGCAGCTCTTCTTTAATCAGTTGTATAATCTTCAGGTTGGTGGAGCCCAAAGCAGTGGTGTTTGAGTGTGGTGCTAATTGTAGCTGCCACTGCAGCTGTGTAAATAGAACATCTCAGCAAGGATTGCAATACCGCCTAGAGGTAGTACTTTTCTTAGTCTCCTATTTTCTTTTATGTGTTATATCCTTACTTCCTCCAGTCAAGTTTATAAGTCGAGCAAGGGTTTTTAGGTCTTCAATTTGACTAGCAAAACTTGTGTTATATGCCCACAAAAAATATATGTTCAGATTTGTCGTCGAGTGAAGTTTCCAAATATCTTTTCTGGAATACATGTTATGTTAGTCAAGTTAAATACTTAAAATTTCATGTCTGACTTATATACACAACTGGAGGGAGTATATTGCATTGCCTTGTAGATTAACGAATCAAAATGTAAATTCAGGTGTTCAAGACTGAGTTAAAAGGTTGGGGTGTAAGAACGTGGGATACTATTCTTCCTGGGGCACTCATCTGTGAATACACTGGGGTATTGAGGAGGAATGCTGAAGTTGAAGGTTTGTTGGACAACAACTACATATTTGATATAGACTGTCTTCAGACCATTAAAGGCCTGGATGGGAGGAAGGTAATGCATTGTTATCTTCCTTTGCTGGTTTCGACTATGGAGCTGAACTGTTGTATGCTCGATGCCTCGCTTTGGTGTTATCTCTCCTAGTTACCATAATAAAACCAAGGATATATTACTGTGATGCACTACTTCTGGTTCTCAATACAATTGTTCTCTTTAGAAGGAAAAGTGAAAGTGATACAATGATTGTCTTTGACTAGTAAAGTTGTTTACCGCGTTGCTTGAAGCTTTGATTTGTTCATCTCTCTAGAGCTAGTAACCGACCTAGATTTTGTTGGGACAGATGGAGCAGCATATCCCATAAAATGATGTACTATAATGTCCTCCACCTGAAGCTGTCATTTTCTACCCTTTCCGCAATGTCATGTATCGTGCATTAACACATCATTACAATGATATTTACTCGTTATTTTTTCTACAGCAAAGGTCTGGCTCAGAACTGCATATGGCATCTCTTCAAGACGAGCATGACTCCGAGGCTTCCCAAGCCCCAGAGTATTGCATTGATGCTGGTTCCATTGGCAACATTGCGAGGTTCATAAATCATAGCTGTCAACCGAACCTTTTCATCCAGTGCGTATTGAGCTCACATAGAGATATCAAGCTAGCAAAAATCATGCTTGTTGCAGCCGATACCATACCACCTCTTCAGGCGAGTCTTTGTGATGAAAACTTGATTTCTTTTCAAGGAAAAGTTAACTCTGTAAGATGTTAACCATGAAATTCAGTGACAGTTGAATCATAACCATTGAAGCTTTATTGTTCAGTTATTTGACCTGTTAATCTTAATGTGTTGATTAGTTACTAATTCATTCATTTTCCCATGTTACGTTTTACTTTTTGCCTGGTCATCCAAAGTAGCACCAACTTATTATATCGATGAATTGATATATCTGATAAACACATAGATGTTTTATTAGAGTAGCACCAACTCCCAGGAAGGTAAACTTGTGTTACTTTAAAACTCGGTGAGATAGTCGAATCAGAATCACTCAAGCTTTATCTTCAGTTATTTGTGGTACTTATTTATTTTCATTTAGTAATTCATTCATTTTCCATGTTACTCCCTCTGTAAACTAATATAAGAGCATTTAGATCACTACTTTAGTGATCTAAACGCTCTTATATTAGTTTACGGAGGGAGTACATTGCTGCTCAACCATGTTTGTGGTAGATCATCTTAAGAAAATTGAACTGCTCTTGCCCATATTTGTATTACTAGTGAGCTCTGAGCTGTTACCTCTGTTTACGAAGATAGATGTTTCATGAATAGCACTGAAAAGGTGAACATGGCCACTGCTTTTGTCAAATACTCCCTCCGTTCCTAAATATAAGTCTTTCTAGAGATTCCACTATAAACTACATACGGATGTATATAGACATACTTTAGAGTGTAGATTCACTCATTTTAGTCCGTAGTGAAATCTCTAGAAAGACTTATATTTAGGAACGGTGGGAGTATATGTTTACAGAAATTATGAAATACATTTGTTTCAACGTCATCAAATATTTGGTGAAAAATCTACAGCATCATTTTAATACTGCCGACCCCGAAATTTCTAGATGCACTATAGAGATCAAAGTGAGAAAATTTGGTCATACACATTTTAAGGTGATATGTTTTGTTAGATAATGGAAGCTTCTTTTCTTTTACCCCCCGGCCAATGCATCATAGATACATGCACCCATACTAAGGCGATATGTATTTTATGAACCGGTTTTGCAAACTGCTGTTAAAGTTGACTATTACTCCCTCTATCCCATAATATAAGAGCGTTTTTGACACTGCACTTTGTCAAAAACGCTCTTATATTATGGGACAGAGGGAGTAGTAGATACTGAAACATAATCAATTATATCAATTGTACAAGTGAGGCCACATGACACCTTTTATCTTCCTGTTGTTTCACCTGCCTATGGATTGCTGAATTGACTGTACTTGTTGCAGGAACTCTCATATGACTACGGGTATGGCATGGACAGTGTCATTGGTCCAGATGGCAATGTTGTCAAGTTAGCTTGCCAATGTGGTGCATCTGACTGCCGAAAGCGGCTCTATTAGGTTCTTTGACAGTGCCATAGTGCTTCCTGGAAACTCCAAGTTAGCTTACTACTTGTCGTTGTGTAACTCTGTGTGCGTGTGTGACTTTGTGGTACTCTGTGGCTGTGGTGGTTGCTTTATCTATAAAGCGGGACGAAAGCCTTTTTCGGTAAAGGGACTATATTAGTTTTTTGACCGTGTCATGGTGCTTCTAGGGAAACTCTTAAATTATGCTTCATAAGACGCCATGCCATGCTTGCTGTGTAGCACAAGGGTAGTGACCCCGATGATACATTTCATTTTGTGCAGATGACATGGGTAGTAACCCTGGTGAAACTTTTCATTTTGTTCAGATGACATGCTTGTTGTGCTACTTAACCGAAATTAAGAATGCAAGGGGACGATGAGTGGCTCATAAGGAGACCTTTATACTGTCTCCAAAAAAGGGAAGACCTTTAGCTATCATACTTGGATTGGTTGGAGCCAATATCATGTTGTGAACAATTTCATTCTTCAGACCTGTAACAAGTTTGTACTACTACAAATTTACTTGTGAGTGCATGCCTACATTCTTCAGAACCAGCCCTCCCGAGTAAATTTGTAGTAGTACAAACTTGTACAGTACATGGTTTGGAAGCCATATGTGGGCGCTGGTTCTGAAGCCCCCAATATTTGTCCTGCAAGGCTGCAACTGGAACTGCAAGAGAAACCTTGATGGTGAAACATCAGGTTAGTCAATCACACTGCTAACCGTGGAGGGATCCAAGAGGTTCCTAGCGAGCTATGTGGATTCGCTGCTGATCGTTGCTACGTGCAGATTTTGACAAAGGAAAGATGGTGCTAAGCTGATACATATCGAGTACCAACGATTGGCGTCCATTTCGGGGCCGAACGAGATTAGACACGAAACAGGGAAGGCAAATACTCCTACCAAGTCCAAGTCAGTAGTAACTGAATGAAGCAACGCAAAATGGCCTCACCAATCGTCGAGCAGGGCAGGCACATGGACACATCGAAACAGAAGCGCGGGAATGCAGTGCAGGCCGCGACCTAGTCGATGATTATGAAGGCAGTTTCCCCCTCGCCGCCCCAGAGCGACGCGGCCCCGGTCGCCTGAGGCGCCGCCGTCGCGTTCTCCTCGCCGCCCGGGGACGACGTGGCCCCGGTCCCCCGATACGCCGCCTTCGGTTTCTCCTCGCCGTTGCGGAAGCCGAATGACTTCGTCACGCGGTCCAGGAAATCGCTCGGCCGCGGGTCTTCGACCGGCGAGTCCTGCACCGCCTTCGCGCTCTCCTCGCCGTCGCAGAAGCCGAACGACTTGGTCACGCGGTCCAGGAACTCACTCAGCGCCGGGTCGTGGACCAGCGAGTCCTGCACGCAGCAGACCTCGTCGACGCCGACCTCGTCCCGGCCGCCGCGGAGCGGCCCGTCCGTCCACTGCACCTTGAAACGGCACGCGCACCGCTCCTCGCCGCCCACGGTGACGTGAGACGATCTTTCCACCTGCATATTTGGTCGGCGCTTGTCAATAAGGCATATATCCGTGAGGAAGGACTGAGGACGGTGCAGCGCGAAGGGCGTACGGAATCGAGGACGGCGTCGTAGTACTTGAGCTCGCCGCCGGGGATGGCGCGGAGGACGCAGAGCAGCTGGCCCCGGCGGAGATCGCTGCAGCGGGCGTCCTCGAGGGGCGGGCTCGCCGGGCGGAACCTGGCGCGGAGCATGGCCACGTCGCGCGGGGAGGCGAGGTCGGCCGCGTTTGGGTCGTGCCACTCGTCGAACTCCTCGCGGAATTCCTCGAACATGACGCGCAGCAAGTCGTCCTGGAGCGCCACGCGCGCGCCGTACCACGCGCCGTCCTTTGCGCGGTACTCCAGGTGGGGAGGCGGCCGGCGCGGCGGGGCAGGGGCAGCGGCCTTCCGCTTTCGCAGCGTCGGCATTGCCGCGGTACGGTGGCCGGTGGGAGTGGCGGCGCTCTGGGTGGTTGGAGCACGGGCGCGGGGGTTTCCCGATGTTTTCTAGATCGTCAAGCGTCTCCATCTTTTATTACTTAGCTTTTCTGCATTGGTCCAAGACTCCAAGCAATCTCTTTCTCCCTGGCATCAAAATCAAATCAATCAATAAAAACAACAGTCACCAAAATCGAGGACGAACCAAATCGACTTGGCCTCCGCGTCGCCTCTCCCCTGGGCGACTCGGGCGGCGGCTCTGCCGGCCCCGACACCACCCACCACCACCATCTCTCCTCCCCTCGCCGCCGCCGGTGGCCTCCATCGGGCAAAGCCCGCGCGGATCCGGTGGCGGCGGGGCTTTCCTCTTCCTCGTCGTCGGGTGGCTTTGCCCACGAGTAGGGGAGTTCGTGCCGGCGGGCGAGCGGGCCGGCGGCGGCGTGGGGCGGCTGGACCACGGATCCCGCGTGCTGTGGGGCTGGGAGGCGACGGCGGTTGCTGCGGAGGGGGGCCGGTGCTGGACGGCTCGGGGCGGCTTAGATCTGGCCGGCCCGTGTGCGCGCTGTGGACGCGAAGGGGATGCTCGAGGCGCGGGCGTGCGCGGATCTGCGCGAGGAGGCACGCCGCTTGCTTCCTTCGGGTGCGGGAGGTCCAGGAGGCTCGGATCTGCTGCGTGGGGCGCCAGAGCAGCGGGCGTGCAAGGGGTTCGGCGGTGGTGGGCGACGTGCAAGGATTCCGCCTGGGCAGGGATGTTTCGACGAGGGGAGGCCCGGCTCTGCGGAGGTGCGGGGCTCGGCGCGGCGCCGTCGGGCTCTCGGCGAGATGGGCACAACGGTGCTGAGTGGTGATGGCTGCGGGACTGGGCGGCGGCGGCGGGGTGATGGTTCGTGTCGGGGGAGCGCTAGAGGTATTGGCAGTGAGGATCTACGCCCTGGTGGCTGCCTGCTGCGGCGTGCTGGAGGACTGCCGTGGTGCTTGTGCTCAGGCGGCGTTGCTGCCCTGGCGGAGCCCATGGTGGAGGGGCTTGAGCGGCCTGTACGGCGCTCGAGCGGCGGCTTCGGCCGCGAGGGGCGCGACCGGTGGGTGTCTGCGCGGTCTGGCATCGCGTGGACGCCTCTGGGGGTGCGCGGATCGGAGGCCCATGGTAACGAGGAAGTGCGCTCCGGCGGCGTGTGATGTGGATCTGGTTTCCGGCAGTCGGTGGTCTCCGCGTGGTGCGGTTGGCTGCGGCGGATTTTGGTGCTTCTTCGTCGAGGGGCAGCTTCGATGATGGTGATGTTTGGTGGGCTTGCCGACGCCAATGCGGGATGATGTGCGGCTGAGGTAGTGTGGAGCTTGGTGAAAACCATGTCTCGGCCTCGGGCCGTGACCAGCGATGGCGGCGGCTGTGGCCGTCGTTGACCTTCTTGGAGGCATCGTTGCTTGTTCTCCCACCCCTCCTGCGCGGATCTGGCCGTTTCAGCCTCTCCGGGGGAAACCTTGATCTGTGATCGGACGATGGCGGCGCCTTGGTGTCGTTTTCCCTCTTGGGGGCTTCGTCTTGGGAGCTTGGCGTTGGCGAGCGGGATTGGTGGATGGCGGTTGGCGGCGGGTGTGGCGTCCAGACTTCTATGGCAACGATGATGGTGGGAGCAATGTCGGCGACGCGGCAACGGTTGCGGTAGTCGGTTCTTCTTCGGCGTGTCCACGGTTTTGCCTCGGTTTGTTTGTTGCTATGGAGTCGAAGCTGCGGCGGCGGGGCCCTGCGGTATACGATGACTGGCTGCAGGTAGCCGTTTGGCGATCTCCCGTGGCGCCTGCCGTGCCTGGTTTTGTCCTACAGAGTTCACCGTCAGAGTCGGAGTTGCGTCGTCTGGCCGCAGGTGGTTGAGGTTTTGGCATAGATCTTCATGCAGCTTCACGTGTCCGCTACAGTGTGGGTTGGGTCGACGATCGCCTACGGCGGAGTCGGAGTCGTTTGCTCAGAGGGTACGGATGTCGATGACGCCCCTAGGGGAGGAGTGATGACGATGACGCCTGCGTGCTGTCTCGCCGAGACCCTCTTTGGAGTGGTGTGCGTGGGCTTTTTTATGTGTGCCGCTCAACGATTGTAACGGTTTTCGCCCGGTTTTCCATAATTAACTGGACAATCTGGTTTTCGCTCGGTTTCCCCTAATTAACTGAGCAACTGTTTTCTTCTTAATGAATGCAGGATAACTGCCATTTCGAAAAAAAATCAATCAATAAAAACTACTCGGTCTATAATTAGTACTCGGATGGTGTTTTGGATCTGTGCACTGGTACTAATAATACACAGATGATACATCTCGAATGGTGTTTTGGATCTCGGATGCATTTGTATCTTAGAGCATCTCTAGCACATCCTGCAAATCAGTCCGTTTGTATATAATAATCGTCGGTTTGTGTGACGGTGACCATTTTTCCGGCCCGAACATACCCTGCAAATTCGACTATCCCGGAAATATTTTTCTGGGATCCTGGATACGTCGGTTCATTTCCTTCATACTCCGTTCCTTTATATAAGGTGTATTTATTTTTTGATAAAATTCCAAAATGTATGGTGCATTTCTTCTAATTCCTCATAATTCCCTTCTTAGCCCTCCTGAAAAAGGAAAGTATCTCTTTTTCTGATTGTGTGTATCTCTCTTTATAGCAAAAGAAGGAAACTATCTCTTTGTCGATTGCATGTATCTCATACTTTTTCTGGACTAATTGATTCATTTTCCCCTAACCAGCAAAATTTCCAAGGGTAATTTAGTCTTAACATGTCTATAATTATGTGCCTTGGTCACCGTGCCAGAAATAATACACCTTACATAAAGGAACGGAAGGAGTATATATGGAATTTTCCTTGTTTTGTCAGCTCCTCTTCCCCTTGCACGAACCAACTTCCACGCGCTTCACTTCCCGCCTCCCCAGTCGCCGTCGCCTTCAATCCCGCCCCGACCTCGTGGCGCCAGATTTCGACCGGATGGAGTACCCGCCGCCCCTCGGGTGCCCCATATCAAGCGTCGCCACCATCGCCACCGCCGTCGATCTATCCATCTGCACCTCCGACGACCGATCATGCATGCGTCGCCACAACTCCTTCCTCTGTCTCCATCAAGAGGAAGCGGCAGGGGGGCCACCTCGTCCATGGAGGCACGGCCGACGCGGCACCACCCTCCCCCCCTCCGGCTCCATCCGTCAAGGTCGCGGGTGGGAGGAAGAAGACCCCCTCCACCGGCCTGGCTCGTTCTCCGGTTCAAGTTCGTGAAGATGGTGGTGTTATGGGCAGTGGTGACGGTCTTCGCAACAATGTGGATGTTGCTTGATTTATCCATGACCGATGATCATTTGAGCATCTTTTGTTGTGTTTGATCGCGCATTTGTAAGATTAAACTTGCTATCTCGTATGTTGTGCATGATTTTCGATTTATGAACTAGTGTGATGATGAACTAGTGATGTATATATAATCATTTTCATCTATTCAAATGCAAACACTTGTTAAAATTTGTCCTATGAGGTTTTTTTGCGGTACCGCGAGACTCCGTCGTGGAACAGATCCCGTAAACGCGTCCCACAAAACATTTGCGGGATGTGTTCTGTCGGAGGCTTCATGGTACCGTATAAAAGTTTTGTGGGCGCCCTTAAACGGTTTTTGCGGGATGGGCGTATACCGGATCTGCTAGGGATGCTCTTACATTTTTCACTTCCGCTTCAGTACACACCCCCTAAACATGGGGATGGTCGAGATTAGCCTATATCCCTCCATTAAAAGGACATGCTGGTCTTACTAAAAGTCACAGTTCGTCCATTCTCAGCAGTACGCATGTTGTTTACATACAATATGTACGCACGACCGGGCGTACATGTGTCTCATCACGTGGCAAAGTGGACAACCTCAGGCGGTCGGCGTGTCAAACCACGTCGCCCGACGTGGCGTGTGGGTGGATTTTGAGGCGGGTGGTTGGACTCTGTGAGACACGTCTCGTCGGCTCCCGAGGTGACGGGGGTTCTCGAGGCGTCCATTGATGGCGACGTTACTCCGGTCGCCAACCTCCCCCGCTATAACCCCCTTCCCTGGTCCCCGTTCACCACCGCACTCCCCCCCTCTGACGGAGTCGAATCCAGTAGATCTCGGGTAGGGGGTCCCGAACTGGTAGCCTTGGCACAATGGTAACAGGGGCACATAATTTTACCCAGGTTCGGACTCTCTCTAGGAGATAACACCATATGTCCTGCTTAGATTATTTTAATGGTTGGGTATAGAGTACAGGTTGATCTACCACGAGATTGGGTATGAATGAGTTGGCCTCTATGGTCTACACCACTCGACTTATATAGATACCGGGGATACCTAGGGTTACACATAGGTCGGCTACATCTACAGATATGTGTGCGGAAGATTGCATTCATGCCTTGGAGTATGCGCCTAGTCTTCAGAAGATACCATCTTGATTCCTCCGGGTCCTGGCGAATGTGGCCCACTGGTTCGTTGTTTTGGGGGTCCTCGGCCCGACCCATCTCCTATAGGAGCCGATGTGGTCAACACCTCCTTATCCTGGACACCATCAGTAGCCCTTGATCCGGACTTCAAGCCGAGAATACTTCCAGGCCTCGCCGAGTTGTTCTTCATTCTTAGTCTTCGATCTTGTAGATGGGTTCAACAAGCCCTACATCTTTGCCTTCTGAATTAGCACCATACCCGAGAAGATCCTCGGATCCGGAGTTTTTGTCTCGAACTTATTGCCTTGAGAGCAAAGTAAACCTCCGTCGAGGGAAAGTCAATGGTCCCACTCTGACAACTTTTCAAGCGTGTTGTCTAATAATGGCGCCCACATACGACCGAGCGTCCACCATTGATATGTCCAATCGAACAGTGTGCCCCGAGACAAGTTAAGTGGTGTCATTACTTTCTTTCCCTGATTCATGCGCGCGTGTATGGCATGAAGCTTGGGAAACACACGGATTTACCACTGCGTGACTCAAGTGTCCATTGACCCACGGGCAGAGATTCCTATACAAAACCAAGGTAAACTGGCGAGAGATTTTACATCGATATCTCTTCCCTCTACTTCATACGAGTCTCGTCTGCCCCATCAGCTCCAATCATCGTGTGAGAGCTTGTCGTCATGGAGAACATCGCAGCTTCGTCTTCACTCCCCTCTGGTCCTCTTGAAGGGGACTGAAATAGTTGCTCGGTGACCCAAGACCAGCTGAATCGGCTTTCCACCACTTGGTACTTGCCTGAGCCAGAGTTCCGTGCATGCTCACCTGGGACTGGTCTCCCTGGGCACCGAGGTCCTTCAACATTCCTTCCCGAAACCGCAAGCCCACGAGGAGGTATGCTTCATCCCTTTCCTTCTCCAGGGTTTAGGCTTCCCTATTTGTCCCTTCTTTACGGGACTCTTACACTTTTATAGGCTCCAGATGCATCACCTATCACCCAATTCCATCATCCACATAGACTGCTTTGTTACTTTGTGCGAAGCCTTCCTCGGATGCGATCCATACTTTGAACTGTGGTGCAAATACTTTTGCCTGGTGAAGGAGCTAAATTCGACAGATATCGAGTAGGGGGTCCCGAGCTGGTGATCTTGGCATGATGGTAACAGGATGAAGAAGAGACACAATATTTACCTAGCTAGGTTCAAAAGATTACATCGTGCCTTGGAGTGTGCGCCAAGTGTTCGGAAGATTCCATCTTGAGTACGCCGTGGGGCCTGACAAACGTGGCCCAGTTGGTTGATAGTTTGGGGGTATCGGCCCAGCCCATGCTTGGGCACCGATGTGGTTAGCACCCCCTTATCCATGGCACTATCACTAGCCCCTGAAGTGGTCTTCAAGTCGAGGACATTACTTCGGTCCTTCCGAGTTGTTTCTTCATCTTCAGTTTTCGGCTTTGCACGCGAGTTCGACAAACCCGATATATTAGATTTCAGAGTTGGCACCATCCTCGGGAATATCCTCGGCTCCGAAATTTTGGTGCCGAAGTGGACGCCTTAATATCTAATTAAGCTTCCACCAAGGACCAATCGTAGGCCCCACACTGACGTCTTTATGTACACGCTGCCCAGCCGGGGCCCACCATTGTTGTGTCCAATCAAATGAGTTGCAATGGGACCCGTGATTCGCCTTAGCGACATCATTAATACTTTTCCTTGATTTGCGTGTGCACGCCCCCTGGGGCAACACGTGGATTTACCGCTGCAGGACCGTAGTGTCCCATCGCCCCACGACCAAGGATCCTCATAAAAGGTTAAGGAAAGAAGACAACAGAGGCTTTTACACCCCTTCCGTCTCCTCCTGCCCCACCCAAAGTTCATGTGCCTCCACAGCCTGATAACCCACAAGTATAGGGGATTGTGACAGTCTTCACGGGTAGTATTTCACCCTAATTTATTGGTTCGACACAAGGGGAGCCAAAGAATATTTATTGGCCTTGACAGTTGAATTGTCAATTCAACCGCACCCGGGATATCTCTCTACAGCAAAGGTTTAGTAGCACAACAAATAGTATTAGCAAAGTAACAGTAGTAGTAACAGTAGCAATTTTGTAGCAGTTGTGACAGTAGCAGTAACAATAGTAACTTAGCAAAATTCAGTATGTGTAAAGCGTAGGCACGTGGATCGGTGATGGATAAATGATTTAGATGACACTGATCATGTAATAGTTACACAGTAGGGCGACACAGAACTAGCCCCAATTCATCAATATAATGTAGGCATGTATTCCGAATATAGTCATACGTGCTTGCGATAAGAACTTGCATGACATCTTTTGTCCTACCCTCCCGTGGCAGCGGGGTCCTATTGGAAACTAAGGGATATTAAGGCCTTCTTTTAATAGAGAACCGGAACAAAGCATTAACACATGGTGAATACATGAACTCCTCAAACTACGGCAATCATCGGAAAGAATCCCAATTATTGTCACCTTGGGGCATGCGGATCAAGACACGTAATAGGTGCATACAACTTGCAAGATAGGATCCAAATCAATCTTATATTAAGAGAAAATATAACATGTTCAGATATGAAATCATGGCACTCGGGCCCTAGTTGTTGGAAATATGCCCTTGAGGCAATAATAAAGTGGTTATTATTATATTTCCTTGTTCATGATAATCATTTATTATCCATGCTATAATTGTATTTATTGGAAACTAAAATACATGTGTGGGTACATAGACAAACAACATGTCCCTAGTGATCCTCTACCGGACTAGCTCGTTGATCAAAGATGGCCATGGTTTCCTGGTCATAGACATGAGTTTTCATTTGATAACGGGATCACATCATTGGGAGAATGATGTGATGGACAAGATCCAAACTATGAACATAGCATATGATCGTGTCAAGTTTATTGCTATCGTTTTCTGCATGTCAAGTATCTATTCCTATGACCATGAGATCATGCAACTCACTGACACCGGAGGAGTACCTTTTGTGTATCAAATGTCGCAACGTAACTGGGTGACTATAAAGATGCTCTACAGGTATCTCCGAGGGTGTCTGTTGAGTTGGCATGGATCAAGACTGGGATTTGTCACTCCGTATGACGGAGAGGTATCTAAGGGCCCACTCGGTAATACAACATCATAATGAGCTTGCAAGCAATGTGACTAAGAAGTTAGCCACGAGATCTTGTATTACGGAACGAGTAAAGAGACTTGCCGGTAACGAGATTGAACTAGGTATGGAGATACCGACGATCGAATCTCGGGCAAGTGACATACCGATGAACAAAGGGAACTGCGTACGAGATTGACTGAATCCTTGACATCGAGGTTCAACCGATAAAGATCTTCGTAGAATATGTGGGAACCAATATGGACATCCAGGTGTCGCTATTGGTTATTGACCGTGGAGGTGTCTTAGTCAAGTGTGCATAGTTCTCGAACCCGTAGGGTCTACACACTTAACGTTTGGTGACGATCTAAGTATAGTTGAGTTATTATGTTGGTGACCGAAGGTTGTTCGGAGTTCCGGATGAGATCCCGGATGTGACGAGGAACTTCGGAATGGTCCGGAGGTGAAGATTGATATATAGAACGAATGGTATTGGAGTCCGGAAGTGTTCCGGGGTGTACCGGGGATTTGACGGAGTACCGAAAGGGGTTTCGGGGGTTGGGGGGTCTCATGGGCCAAGGAGAGGGGGTGCACCAGCCCACTAGGGGGCTGGGCGCCGCCCAAACCCTAGCCCAATTCGGCTAGGAGGGCAGCCAGACCCCTTTACTTGGAGGCAAGGCGCCTTGGGGGGGGGGGGCACCCCAAACCCTAGCCGCACCCCTTGGCCGTCGGCCCCTAGGGGAAACCCTAGGGCGCCCCCTCCTCCTCCCTTCCCCTATATATAGAGAGGGAGAGAGAGGGAAGCTGGACCCAACGTGCTACGGCGCTTCCCCTCCTCTCCCTCGTAGCCCTGCCGGATCAGCTCCACCACCACTGCCATCACGCCGTCGTGCTGCCGGAGGACTCGAGCTACTACTTCACCATCACTCGCTGGATCGAGGAGGTGAAGGCGTCATCAAGTCGTACGTGTGTTGAATGCGGAGGTGCCGTCCGTTCGGCACTTGATCGGGAGTTCGCGGGACGGATCGTGATTGGATCGCGAAGACGTTCGACTACATCGACCGCGTTTCTTAACGCTTCCGCTTAGCAATCTACAAGGGTATGTAGATGTAATCTCTCCTCTCGTAGATGTTCATCTCCTAGATCGATCTTGGTGAGCGTAGGAAATTTTTTGTTTCCTATGCAACGTTCCCCAACAGTGGCATCATGAGCTAGGTCTTTGCGTAGATGACATCACGAGTAGAACACAAAGGAGTTTGTGGGAGTTGATATTCAGATTGCTTCCTTCCTTGGTCTTTTCTTGATTCAGCAGTATTGTGGGATGAAGTGGCCCGGACCAACTTTACATGTCCACGTACATGAGACCGGTTCCATCGACTGACATGTGACTTTGTTGCATAAGATGGCTGGCGGGTGTCTGTCTCTCCCACCTTAGTTGAATCGGATTCGACGAAGGCAGTCCTTGTAGAAGGTTAAATAGCAACTTACATATCACCGTTGTGGTTGTGCGTAGGTAAGAATCGTTCTTGCTAGATACCCATAGCAGCCACGTAAAACATGCAACAACAAATTAGAGGGTGTCTAACTTGTTTTTGCAGGGTATGTTGTGATATGATATGGCCAAAGACATGATGAAATATACTTGATGTATGAGATGATCATGTTTTGTAATAGTTTATATCGACTTGCATGTCGATGCATACGAGAACCGGCAGGAGCCATAGGGTTGTCTTTAATTATTTTATGACCTGCGTGTCAATCATTAAGCTCTATGCAATGCTTTACTTTATCGCTAAACGGTAGCAATAGTAGTAGAAGTATGGTTGGCGTGACAACCCCGATGGCAACACGATGATGGAGATCATGGTGTCATGCCGGTGACGATGGAGATCATGCCGGTGCTTTGAAGATGGAGATCAAAAGCACGAGTTGATGGCCATATCATGTCACTTATGATTTGCATGTGATGTTAATCCTTTTATGCATCTTATTTTGCTTAGGACGACGGTAGCATTATAAGGTGATCCCTCACCAAAATTTCAAGATAAAATTGTGTTCTCCTCGAGTGTGCACCGTTGCGAAAGTTCGTCGTTTTGAAGCACCACATGATGATCGGGTGTGATAGACTCTACATTCACATACAATGGGTGCAAGCCAGTTTTGCACATGCGGAACACTCGAGTTAAACTTGACGAGCCTAGCATGTACAGACATGGCCTCGGAACACAAGAGACCAAAAGGTTGAACATGAGTCATATAGTAGATATGATCAGCATGGAGATGTTCACCATTGAAACCACCTCATCTCACGTGATGATCGGACTTGGGATGGTGAATTTGGATCATGTAGCACTCAGATGACCGGAGGGATGTCAATTTGAGTGGGAGTTTTAAGTTATATGATTAACTAAACTCATTATCTTGAACAATAGTCTAAGTTATCTTTGCAAATTTATGTTGTAGATCAATGGCTCGCACAGTAGCTCCCCTAAATTTCAATGCGTTCCTAGAGAAAGCTAAGCTGAAAGATGATGGAAGTAACTTTGTAGACTGGGCCCGTAATCTGAGGATTATCCTCACGGCTGCCCAAAAGGCTTATGTCCTTGATGCACCGATCGGTGACCAACCCGCTCCACCGTCTGTGGACGTTATGAACGCCTGGCAGACGCGTGTTGATGACTACTCAATAGTTCAGTGTGCTATGTTGTATGGCTTAGAACCGGGACTTCAAAGACGTTTTGAATGTCATGGTGCATATGAGATGTTCGAGGAGTTGAAGTTTATTTTTGAGAAGAATGCCCGGATCGAGAGGTATGAGACCTCCGATAAGTTCTATGCTTGCAAGATGGAGGAGAACTGGTCTGTCAGTGAGCACATACTCAGAATGTCTGGGTATTACAACCGTCTAGCTGAGTTGGGAGTAGTGCTCCCGCCAGAGGCGATCACTGACAGAGTTCTTCAATCACTACCACCTACCTACAAAAGCTTTGTACTAAACTATAACATGCAAGGGATGAACAAATTAGTCGCCGAGCTGTTTGCGATGCTGAAAGTCGCTGAGTCAGACATCCAGAAGGAGAATTAAGTGTTGATGGTCAATAAAGCCACTAGTTTCAAGAATAATGGCAAGGGCAAGAAGGGTAACTCCAAGAAGAGCGGCAAATCAGTTGCCCCTCCCGTGAAGAAACCCAAGGCTAGACCCAAGCCAGATGATTATACAAATTTTTTATGCGGGATTGAATTTTGCATCTAGAAATCTTTTAGATTCCGCCGCAGGTGGTACTTTTATGGAAATCACATTAGGAGAAGCTACTAAACTCCTAGATAATATTATGGCAAATTACTCTCAATGGCATACCGAAAGATCTCCTACTAGTAAAAAGGTGCATGCAATTGAAGAAATAAATACTTTGAGTGGAAAGATGGATGAATTAATGAAATTGTTTGCTAGTAAGAGTGCTCCTATTGATCCTAATGATATGCCTTTGTCTTCTTTGATTGGAAATAATAATGAATCTATGGATGTGAATTTTGTTGGTAGGAACAATTTTGGTAATAACGCGTATAGAGGTAATTTCAACCCTAGGCCGTTTCCTAGTAATTCCTCTAATAATTATGGTAATTCCTACAACAATTCTTATGGAAATTATAATAAGATGCCCTCTGATATTGAGAATAATATTAAAGAATTTATTAGTTCGCAAAAGGTTTTCAATGCTATGATTGAAGAAAAATTGCTCAGGATTGATGATTTGGCTAGGAACGTTGATAGAATTTCTCTTGAGATTGATTCTTTGAAAATTAGATCTATTCCACCCAAGCATGATATTAATGAGTCTCTAAAAGCTATGAGAATTTCTATGGATGAATGTAAAGAAAGAACCGCTAGGATGCATGCTAAGCGAGAATTGTTAGTAAAAGCGTGTTCTTCGATTTCTCGTGAAAATAATGATGAAGATCTTAAAGTGATTGATGTGACTCCTATTGAATATTTGTTTTCTAATATAAATCTTGATAAAGATGGGACTGGAGATAAGTCAACTTTAATTAGAAGGCGTCCCAATGATTCGGAGTTTATAGATCTTGACGCACAAATTGATAAAAGTAGGATTGAAGAGGTCAAAACTTTAAGTAGCAATAAACCCACTCCTTTGGATTTCAAGGATTTTAATTATGATAATTGTTCTTTGACAGATTGTATTTCCTTGTTGCAATCCATGTTGAATTCTCCTCATGCTTATAATCAAAATAAAGCTTTTACTAAACATATCGTTGATGCTATGATGAAATCCTTTGAAGAAAAATTCGAGTTGGAAGTTTCTATACCTAGAAAACTTTATGATGAGTGGTAACCTACTATTAATATTAAAATTAAAGATTATGAGTGCCATGCTTTGTGTGATTTGGGTGCTAGCATTTCCACTATTCCAAAAACTTTATGTGATGTGCTAGGTTTCCGTGAATTTAATGATTGCTCTTTAAATTTGCATCTTGCGGATTCCACTATAAAGAAACCTATGGGAAGGATTAATGATGTTCTTATTGTTGCAAATAGGAATTATGTGCCCGTAGATTTCATTGTTCTTGATATAGATTGCAATCCTACATGTCCTATTATTCTTGGTAGACCTTTCCTTAGAACGATTGGTGCAATTATTGATATGAAAGAAGGAAACATTAGATTTCAATTTCCGTTAAGGAAGGGCATGGAACACTTCCCAAGAAATAAAATTAAATTACCATATGAATCTATTATGAGAGCTACTTATGGATTGCATACCAAAGATGATAATACTTAGATCTATTGCGCTATGCCTAGCTAGGGGCGTTAAACAATAGCGCTTGTTGGGAGGCAACCCAATTTTATTTTTATGTTTTTTGTTTTGTTTCTGTTCTTGAATAAATTACACATTATTAACTCTGTAGTAATTGTATTTTAGTGTTTTAATTAGTGTTTGTGCCAAGTAAGACCTTTGGGATGGTCTACGGTGATAGTTGATTTGATCTTGCTGAAAAATGGAAACTTTGACGCCCAGTCCAGGAATTTTATAAATTCACAGAAGCGGCAATTGGATCTGAATTTTTTACACAAGATTTATATACAAATTTACCTGATTTTCCTAATTTTTCAGAATTTTTAGAGTTACATAAGTATTAGAAGTTTACAGATTGATACAGACTGTTCTGTTTTAGACAGATTCTGTTTTCTTTGTGTTGTTTGCTTATTTTGATGAATCTATGGGTAGTATTGGGGGGTATGAACCATGGAGAAGTTGGAATACAGTAGATATTACAACAATATAAATAAAGAATGAGTTCACAACAGTACCTAAAGTGGTGATTTTATTTTCTTATACTAACGGATCTCACGAGTTTTATGTTGAGTTTTGTGTTGTGAAGTTTTCAAGTTTTTGGTAAAGATTTGATGGACTATGGAATAAGGAGTGGCAAGAGCCTAAGCTTGGGGATGCCCAAGGCACCCCAAGGTAATATTCAAGGACAACCAAGAGCCTAAGCTTGGGGATGCCCCGGAAGGCATCCCCTCTTTCGTCTTCAATCCATCAGTAAATTTACTTGAGGCTATATTTTTATTCACCACATGATATGTGTTTTGCTTGGAGCGTCTTGTATGATATGAGTCTTTGCTTTTTAGTTTTCCACAATCATCCTTGCTGTACACACTTTTTGAGAGGGACACGCATGAATCGTGAATTTATTAGAATACTCTATGTGCTTCACTTATATCTTTTGAGCTAGGCAATATGCTCTAGTGCTTCACTTATATCTTTTTAGAGCCCGGCGGTGGCTTTATTTTATAGAAATTGTTGAACTCTCTTGCTTCACTTATACTATTTTGAGAGTCTCTAAACAGCATGGTAATTTGTTTAGGTTATGAATTTAGTCCTAATATGATGGGCATCCAAGAGAGATATAATAAAAACTTTCATATAAAAGTGCATTGAATACTATGAGAAGTTTGATTCCTTATGATTGTTTTGAGATATAAAGATTGTAATATTAGAGACATGCTAGTGAGTAATTGTGGATTGGTATAAATACTTGTGTTAAAGTTTGTGATTCCCGTAGCATGCACGTATGGTGAACCGTTATGTGATGAAGTCGGAGCATGATTTATTTATTGATTGCCTTTCTTTGTGTGGAGGTCGGGATCGCGCGATGGTTAACTCCTACCAACCCTTCCCCTAGGAGCATACTTTGTTTTGATGACTAATAGACTTTTGCAATAAGTATGTGAGTTCTTTATGACTAATGTTGAGTCCATGGATTATACGCACTCTCACCCTTCCACCTTTGCTAGCCTCTCTAGTACCGCGCAACTTTCGCCGGTGCATTAAACCCACTTTCCTCAAAACAGCCACCATATACCTTCCTCAAAACAGCCACCATACCTACCTATTATGGCATTTCCATAGCCATTCCGAGATATATTGCCATGCAACTTCCACCGTTCCGTTTATTATGACACGCACCATCATTGTCATATTGCTTAGCATGATCGTAAGATAGCTAGCATGATGATGTCATTGCAACGCTAGATCATTGCATATCCCGGTACACCGCCGGAGGCATTCATATAGAGTCATATCTTGTTCTAGTATCGAGTTGTAAATTTTGAGTTGTAAGTAAATGAAAGTGTGATGATCATCATTATAGAGCATTGTCCCATGTGAGGAAAGGATGATGGAAACTATGATTCCCCCACAAGTCGGGATGAGTCTACGGACTTTATGAAAAATAAAAGAGGCCAGAGAAGCCCAAATAAAAAAAGAGGCCAAAGAAGCCCACCAAAAGAAAAAAAAAGAGAAAATAAAAAAATAAGAGAAAAGAGAGAAGGGGCAATTATACTATCCTTTTTCCACACTTGTGCTTCAAAGTAGCACCATGATCTTCATGATAGAGAGTCTCCTATATTGACACTTTCATATACTAGTGGGAATTTTTCATTATAGAACTTGGCTTGTATATTCCAAGGATGGGCTTCCTCAAATTGCCCTAGGTCTTCGTGAGCAAGCGAGTTGGATGCACACCCACTTAGTTTCTTTTTTGAGCTTTCATACACTTATAGCTCTAGTGCATCCGTTGCATGGAAATCCCTACTCACTCACATTGATATCTATTGATGGGCATCTCCATAGCCCGTTGATACGCCTAGTTGGTGTGAGACTACCTCCTTCTTTTGTCTTCTCCACAACCACCATATTCTATTCCACCTATAGTGCTATGTCCATGGCTCACGCTCATGTATTGCGTGAGAGTTGAAAAGTTTGAAAATACTAAAGTATGAAACAATTGCTTGGCTAAAACCGGGGTTGTGCATGATTTAATACTTTGTGTGATGAAGATGGAGTATAGCCAGACTATATGATTTTGTAGGGATAGCTTTCTTTGGCCATGTTATTTTGAGAAGACACGATTGCTTTATTAGTATGCTTGAAGTGTTATTGTTTTTATGTCTACATTAAACTTTTGTTTTGAATCTTATGGATCTGAATATTCATGCCACAATAAAGAAAATTACATGGATAAATATGTTAGGTAGCATTCCACATCAAAAATTATGTTTTTATCATTTACCTACTCGAGGACGAGCAGGAATTAAGCTTGGGGATGCTTGATACGTCTCCAACGTATCTATAATTTTTTATTGTTCCGTGTTATTATATTATCTGTTTTGGATGTTTTATATGCATTAATATTCTATTTTATATTAATTTTGGGACTAACCTATTAACCTAGAGCCCAGTGCCAGTTTCTGTTTTTCCCTGTTTTTGAGTTTTACAGAAAAGGAATATCAAACGGAGTCCAAACGGAATTAAACTTTCGCGATGATTTTTCTTGGACCAGAAGACATCTACCAGACTTGGAGAGGAGGGCAGGAGACCTGGCAGCAGACGACAAGCCACCAGGGCACGCCCTAGGAGGGGGGCGCGCCCCCTGGCTTGTGGGCCCCCTGGAGGCCTTCTAACCCTAACTCTTCGCCTATATATTCCCATATATTCCCAAACCATCAGAGGGACCCACAAAAAATACTTTTCCGCCGCCGCAACCTTCTTCCCATGAGATCCCATCTTGGGGCCTTTTCCGGTAATCTGCCGGAGGGGGATTCGATCACGGAGGGCTTCTACATCAACTCCATTGCTCCTCCGATGAAGTGTGAGTAGTCTACCTCAGACCTACGGGTCCATAGCTAGTAGCTAGATGGCTTTTTCTCTCTGTCCGATCCTCAATACCATGTTCTCCTCGATGTTCTTGGAGATCTATCCGATGTAATCTTCTTTTGCGGTGTGTTTGTCGAGATCCGATGAATTGTGGATTTATGATCAGATTATCTATGAATATTATTTGAATCTTCTCTGAAATCTTATATGCATGATTTCATATCTTTGTATTTCTCTTCGAGTTATTGGTTTGGTTTGGCCAACTAGATCGGTAGTTCTTGCAATGGGAGAGGTGCTTAGTTTTGGGTTCAATCTTGCGGTGTCCTCACCCAGTGACAAAGTAGGGGTAGCGAGGCACGTATTTGTATTGTTGCCATCAAGGATAAAAAGGTGGGGTTTTCATCATATTGCTTGAGTTTATCCCTCTACATCATGTCATCTTACTTAAGGCGTTACTCTCTTCTTTATGAACTTAATACTCTAGATGCAGGCAGGAGTCGGTCGATGTGTGGAGTAATAGTAGTAGATGCAGAATCGTTTCAGTCTACTTGACACGGACGTGATGCCTATATGCATAATCATTGCCTTGGATATTGTCATAACTTTGCGCTTTTCTATCAATTGCTCGACAGTAATTTGTTCACCCACCGTATTATTTTCCTTCAAGAGAGAAGCCTCTAGTGAAACCTATGGCCCCCGGGTCTATTTTCCATTATATATTTTCAGATCTATAAACCAAAAATACCAAAAATACCTTGCTGCAATTTTATTTACTTTTATTTAGTTTTACTGTTAGTAATCTTTTATATCTATCTCTATCAGATCTCATCCTTGCAAGTGATCGTGAAGGGATTGACAACCCCTTTATAGCGTTGGGTGCAAGTGTTTGATTGTTTGTGCAGGTGCATAGATTGGGGCCTTGCTTGTACCTCCTACTGGATTGATACCTTGGTTCTCAAAACTGAGGGAAATACTTATCTCAACTTTGCTGCATCACCCTTTCCTCTTCAAGGGAAAAACCAACGCAAGCTCAAGTAGTAGCAACGTCATAATCGAACCTTATTGGATATGGTGCGTTCTATGATGTCTCTTGCTGATCTGCCACTATCATTTTGGGGTTATGCGTTAGAGACAGCTGCATTCACTTTAAATAGGGCACCATCTAAATCCGTTGAGACGACACCGTATGAACTATGGTTTGGCAAGAAACCAAAGTTGTCGTTTCTTAAAGTTTGGGGATGCGATGCTTATGTCAAAAGGCTTCAGCCAGAAAAGCTCGAACCCAAAGCGGACAAATGCGTCTTCATAGGATACCCAAAATAGACGGTTGGGTATACCTTCTATCTCAGATCCGAAGGCAAAGTGTTTGTCGCTAAGAATGGGTCATTTCTCAATAAAGAGTTTCTCTCGAAAGAATTGAGTGGGAGGAAGATAGAACTTGATGAGGTTGTTGAACCTTTACTTCAACCAGGGAGTAGCACAGCGCAGAAAGATGTTTCTGTGGAGCCTACATCAGTTGAAGAGGAAGCTGATGATGGTGATCATGAAGCTTCAGATCAAGTTACTATCGAACCTCGTAGGTCGACAAGGACACGTACTGCTCCTGAATGGTACGGTAACCCTGTCTTAGAGGTCATGTTGTTGGACAACGATGAACCTACGAGCTATGGAGAAGCGATGGTGGGCCCGGATTCCGACAAATGGTTAGAGGCCATGAAATCCGAGATGGGATCCATGTATGAAAACAAAGTATGGACTTTGGAAGTATTACCTGAAGGGCGAAAGGCCATTCAGAATAAATGGATCTTTAAGAAGAAGACGAACGCGGACGGTAATATCACCGTCTATAAAGATCGACTTGTGGCAAAGGTTTTTTCACAAGTTCAAGGAGTTGGCTACGATGATACTTTCTCACCTGTAGCGATGCTTAAGTCCGTCAGAATCATGTTAGCAATAGCTGCATTTTTTGATTATGAAATTTGGCAGATGGATGTCAAAATAGTGTTCCTTAATGGTTTCCTTAAGGAAGAGTTGTATAAGATGCAACCAAAAGGATTTGTCGATCCAGAGAATGCTGATAAAGTTTGCAAACTCCAGCGATCCATTTATGGGTTGGTGCAAGCGTCTCGGAGTTGGAATCTTCGCTTTGATGAGGTGATCAAAGCGTTCGGGTTTATACAAGTTTACGAAGAAGCTTGTATTTACAAGAAAGTGAGTGGGAGCTCTATAGCATTTCTAATATTATATGTGGATGGCATATTGCTGATTGGAAACAATATAGAATTTTTGGAAAGTGTGAAGGAATATTTGAACAAGAGTTTTTCAATGAAGGACCTAGGAGAAGCTGCTTTCATATTAGGCATCAGGATCTATAGAGATAGATCGAGACGCTTAATAGGACTTTCACAGAGCACATACCTTGATAAAGTTTTGAAGAAGTTCAAAATGGACCAGTCCAAGAAAGGATTCTTGCCTGTGTTGCAAGGTGTGAAGTTGAGTAAGACTCAATGCCCAGTGACTGCAGAGGATAGAGAAAAGATGAGTGACATCCCCTATGCTTCTGCCATAGGCTCTATCATGTATGCGATTCTGTGCACAAGACCAGATGTCAGCCTTGCCATAAGTATGCCGGAAGGTTTCAAAGTGATCCAGGAGTGGAACACTGGACGGCGGTCAAGAATATCCTTAAGTACCTGAAAAGGACTAAGGAAATGTTTATCGTTTATGGAGGTTATTAAGAGCTTGTCGTAAAGGGTTACGTCGATGCAAGCTTTGACACTGATCCGGATGACTCTAAGTCTCAAACCGGATACGTATAAATTCTCAATGGGGGAGTGCTACTTCTTGAGCTTGCGTTGGTTTTCCCTTGAAGAGGAAAGGGTGATGCAGCAAAGTAGATAAGTATTTCCCTCAGTTGTTGAGAACCAAGGTATCAATCCAGTAGGAGTTACAAGCAAGTCCCCAATCTTCGCACGTACACAAACAATCAAACTCTTGCACCCAACGCTAAAAGGGGTTGTCAATCCCTTCACGGTTATTTGCAAGGATGAGATCTGATAGAGATAGATATAAAAGATTGCTAGAACGTAAAGTAAAAAAAGTAAAAAGAATGCAGCGAGGTATTTTTGGTTTATAGGTCTAAAAATATAATATGGAAAATAGACCCGAGGCCATAGGTTTCACTAGAAGCTTCTCTCATGAAGGAAAATAATACGGTGGGTGAACAAATTACTGTCGAGCAATTGATAGAAAAGCGAATAATTATGACGATATCCAAGGCAATGATTATGCATATAGGCATCACGTCCGTGTCAAGTAGACTGAAACGATTCTGCATCTACTACTATTACTCCACACATCGACCGACTCATGCCTGCATCTAGAGTATTAAGTTCATGAAGAACAGAGTAACGCATTAGGTAAGATGACATGATGTAGAGGGATAAACTCAAGCAATATGATGAAAATCCCATCTTTTTATCCTTGATGGAAACAATACAAATACGTGCCTCGCTACCCCTACTTTGTCACTGGGTGAGGACACCGCAAGATTGAACCCAAAACTAAGCACTTCTCCCATTGCAAGAATTACCAATCTAGTTGGCCAAACCAAACCAATAACTCGAAGAGACTTGCAAAGATATGAAATCATGCATATAAGAATTCAGAGAAGATTCAAATAATATTCATAGATAAGCTGATCATAAACCCACAATTCATTGGATCTCGACAAACACACTGCAAAAGAGTATTACATCGGATAGATCTCCATGAAGATCATGAAGAA
The DNA here is from genome assembly GCA_039707655.1 of Elymus sibiricus. Lineage (NCBI taxonomy): Eukaryota > Viridiplantae > Streptophyta > Magnoliopsida > Poales > Poaceae > Elymus > Elymus sibiricus. Next base: position 296,940,951 of record CM077663.1, on the reverse strand, counting down.
CATGGTATTGAAGAACAAAGAGAGAGAATAAGCCATCTAGCTACTAGCTATGGACCCGAAGGTCTGTGGTGAACTACTCACACATCATCGGAGGGGCAATGGAGTTGATGTAGATGCCCTCCGTGATCGAATCCCCCTCCGGCAGATTACCGGAAAAGGCTCCAAGATTGGATCTCACGGGAACAGAGGCTTCCGGCGGCGGAAAAGTATTTTTGTGGCTCTCTCTGGTATCCAGGGAATATTTGGGAATTTATAGGCCAAAGAATAGGGTTAGGAGGGCTGCCGTGGGGCCACAAGCCAAGGGGGCGCCCCCCCCCCCTAGGGCGCGCCCTGGTGACTTGTGACTCCACGACAGGTCTCCTGCCTTCATCTCCAAGTCTGCTGGGTTTCTTCTGGTCCAAGAAAAATCATTTCGAAGATTTTATTCCATTTGGACTCCGTTTAATATTCCTTATCTGCAATACTTAAAAACAAGGAAAAAACAGAAACTGGCACTAGGCTCTAGATTAATATGTTAGTCCCAAAAATAATATATAATAGCATATTAATGCATATAAAACATTCAAAATAGATAATATAATAGCATGGAACAATAAAAAATTATAGATACGTTGGAGACGTATCAGGGAGCAGTAAGCTGGTGCAGTTCCAAGCAAAGCTTGGTAGCTGATTCTACATGCGAAGCGGAGTACATAGCTGCCTCGGAGGCGGCAAAGGAAGGTGTCTGGATGAAGCAGTTCATGACAGATCTTGGTGTTGTGGCCAGTGCACTGGACCCGATGACTCTGTTTTGTGACAACACTGGTGCCATTGCTCTGGCCAAAGATCCAAGGTTTCACAAGAGGACGAGACACATAAAGCGACGCTTCAATTCCATCCGCGATCAAGGAGGAGGACATAAACATTTGCAAAGTGCACACAGATCTGAATGTTGCAGATTCGTTGACTAAACCTCTTCCACGGGCAAAACATGATCAACACCAGAACTCTATGGGTGTTAGATTCATTACCATGTAATGCTAGATTATTGACTCTAGTGCAAGTGGGAGACTGTTGGAAATATGCCCTAGAGGCAATAATAAAGTGGTTATTATTATATTTCCTTGTTCATGATAATCATTTATTATCCATGCTATAATTGTATTTATTGGAAACTAAAATACATGTGTGGGTACATAGACAAACAACATGTCCCTAGTGATCCTCTACCGGACTAGCTCGTTGATCAAAGATGGCCATGGTTTCCTGGTCATAGACATGAGTTGTCATTTGATAACGGGATCACATCATTGGGAGAATGATGTGATGGACAAGACCCAAACTATGAACATAACATATGATCGTGTCAAGTTTATTGCTATCGTTTTCTGCATGTCAAGTATCTGTTCCTATGACCATGAGATCATGCAACTCACCGACACCGGAGGAGTACTTTGTGTGTATCAAACGTCGCAATGTAACTGGGTGACTATAAAGATGCTCTACAGGTATCTCCGAGGGTGTCTGTTGAGTTGGCATGGATCAAGACTGGGATTTGTCACTCCGTATGACGGAGAGGTACCTCAGGGCCCACTCGGTAATACAACATCATAATGAGCTTGCAAGCAATGTGACTAAGAAGTTAGCCACGGGATCTTGTATTACGGAACGAGTAAAGATACTTGCCGGTAACGAGATTGAACTAGGTATGGAGATACCGACGATCGAATCTCGGGCAAGTGACATACCGATGAACAAAGGGTACTGCGTACGGGATTGACTGAATCCTTGACATCGAGGTTCAACCGATAAAGATCTTCGTAGAATATGTGGGAACCAATATGGACATCCAGGTCTCGCTATTGGTTATTGACCGTGGAGGTGTCTCAGTCATGTCTGCATAGTTCTCAAACCCGTAGGGTCTACACACTTAACGTTTGGTGACGATCTAATTATAGTCGAGTTATTATATTGGTGACCAAAGGTTGTTTGGAGTCCCGGATGAGATCCCGGACGTGATGAGGAACTCCAGAATGTTTCGGAGGTGAATATTGATATATAGAACGAATGGTATTGGAGTCCGGAAGTGTTCCGGGGTGTACTGGGGATTCGACAGAGTACCGAAAGGGGTTTCGGGGGGCCCCGACAAGTGTTGGGGGGGCTCATGGGCCAAGCATAGGGGGCGCACAAGCCCACTAGGGGGCTGGGCACCGCCCAAACCCTAGCCCAATTCGGCTACGAGGGCAGCCGCACCCCCTAGGGCCGCCGGCCCCCTTTACTTGGGAGGCAAGGCGCCTTGGGGGAGGCACCCCAAACCCTCGCCGTTGGCCCCTAGGGGAAACCCTAGGGCGCCCCCTCCTCCTCCCTTCCCCCTATATATAGAGAGGGAGAGAGAGGGCAGCCGGACCCAATGTGCTACGGCGCTGCCCCTCCTCTCCCTCGTAGCTCTCCTCTCCACTAGATTGGTTCAGCAGTGCTTGGCAAAGCCCTGCCGGATCAGCTCCACCACCACCGCCATCACGCCGTCGTGCTGCCGGAGGACTCGAGCTACTACTTCACCATCGCTCGCTAGATCGAGGAGGTGAAGGCGTCATGAAGCCGTACGTGTGTTGAACGCGGAGGTGCCGTCCGTTCGGCACTTGATCGGGAGTTCGCGGGACGGATCGTGATTGGATCGCGAAGACGTTCGACTACATCGACCTCGTTTCTTAATGCTTCTGCTTAGCGATCTACAAGGGTATGTAGATGCAATCTCTCCTCTAGTAGATGTTCATCTCCTAGATCGATCTCGGTGAGCGTAGGAATTTTTTTTGTTTCCCATGCAACGTTCCCCAACACTAGTGACAAGCATTAAGCATAGCAAAGTCATAGCAACATCAATCTCAGAACATAGTGGATAGTAGGGATCAAGCCCTATCAAACTTAACTTGATTACATGATCAATCTCATCCAATCCCACCACCGTCCAGCAATCCTACAAAGGAATTACTCACTCCCGGTGGTGAGCATCATGGCGGTGTTGATGGAGAAGGGTTGGTGATGATGACGGCGACGATTTCCCCTCTCCGGAGCCCCAAACGAACTCCAGATCAGCCCTCCCGAGGAAGAACAGGAGGTGGCGGCGGTTCCGTCTCATGAAACGCGATGAAAACTTCTCTCTGATTTTTTTCTCCGAAGATGTGATTTTATAGGATTGGAATTAGGGTCGGAGGAGCCTCGAGGGCCCCACAAGCCATCAAGGCGCGACCTAGGTGGGTGCGCGCCCTAATGTGTGGTGGCCCCCTGGCACACCCCCTCCGACGGTTCTTTGCTCCATAATTCATTATAATTCTCAAAAATAATTCACAAAAAGTTTCGTCTGATTCCGAGAACTTTTATTTTTGCACAAAAATAACACCAAGGTAGTACTGCTAAAAACAGCGTTAGTCCGGGTTAGTTTCATTCAAATCATGCAAATTAGAGGTCCAAGCTAGAGTAAATGTGTTTGGAAAAGTAGATACGTTGCAGACGTATCACAGCCCCATCGTTGTTTCGGGAGTTCGAAGCCGTGAAGAACGTTGTAGGCTCATCCGCTCTCCCCACCGCCCCCTCGAGGGATACTAGAAGAGTTGTTCGGTGGCTCAAGGGCAGCTGGACCGGCTCTCTACCTCCAGATACCTTCCCACGTTGGAGTTTGCATAGGTTCATCCGGGATTTGTTACCCTGGAAGGCGACGTCCTTCACGACAACTTCCCCACATCGCAGCCCAACGAGCGGGTGTGCTATGTTCCTTTTATACTCCGAGGCATGGGTTTTCCCATCCACCCCATCCTGAGGGGGCGTTCTGCACTTCTATGGGATCCAACTCCACCACCTTACGGCCGACTCCATCCTCCACATAGCCTGCTTCGTCACTTTATGTGAGGCTTTCCTCGGGTGTGAGTCTCATTTCGTCCTGTGATGTAAATACTTTTGCCTGGTCCCACGCCCCTGAGATGGCAATATATTTGAGTGTGGTGGAGCAGAGGTATGCATAATTGCAGGGCCCGGCTACCTCGTTGGTACCCCCAAAGAGGACAATGAAACCTGCCAAGGGGAGTGGTTTTATATCTTCGACGTGGCATTCGAGGGTCCTCCTCGTCATGGACTTCCTCCCTCCTCGCTCGCTTCTCCAACGAAGCGCTACAACTGTCATCCTAGGACTGATAACCCACAAGTATAGGGGATCGCAATAGTTTTTGAGGGTAGAGTATTCAACCCAAATTTATTGATTCGACACAAGGGGAGCCAAAGAATATTCTCGAGTGTTAGCAGCTGAGTTGTCAATTCAGCCACACCTGAAAGACTTAATATTTGCAGCAAAGTATTTAGTAGCAAAGTAGTATGGAAGTAACGGTAACGATGGCAAACGTGATAGTAACAGTATTGTAGTGATTGTAACAGTAGCAACGGAAAAGTAACTTAGCAAAGATCAATATGTGAAAAGCTCGTAGGCAATGGATCAGTGATGGATAATTATGTCGGATGGCATTCATCATGCAACGGTTATAACATAGGGTGATACAAAACTAGCTTCAATTCATCAATGTAATGTAGGCATGTATTCCATATATAGTCATACGTGCTTATGGAAAAGAACTTGCATGACATCTTTTGTCCTACCCTCCCGTTGCAGCGGGGTCCTAATGGAAACTAAGGGATATTAAGGCCTCCTTTTAATAGAGAACCGGACCAAAGCATTAGCACTTAGTGAATACATGAACTCCTCAAACTACGGTTATCACAGGAAAGAATCCCAGTTATTGTCACCCTGGGGGATGCGGATCATAACTCGTAATAGGTGTCTACAACTTGCAAGATAGGATCAAGAACACATATATATTCATGAAAACATAATAGGTTCAGATCTGAAATCATGGCACTCGGGCCCTAGTGACAAGCATTAAGCATAGCAAAGTCATAGCAACATCAATCTCAGAACATAGTGTATACTAGGTATCAAACCCTAACAAAACTAACTCGATTACATGGTAGATCTCATCCAACCCATCACCGTCCAGCAAGCCTACGATGGGATTACTCACGAACGACGGAGAGCATCATGAAATTGGTGATGAAGGATGGTTGGTGATGACGACGGCGTTGATTTCCCCTCTCCGGAGCCCAAAACAGACTCCAGATTTGCCCTCCCGAGGAAGAACAGGAGGTGGCGACGGCTCCATATTGTGAAATGCGATGAACTCTTCTCTCCTATTTTTTTCTCCCCGAATAGGAATATATAGAGTTGGAGTTGAGGTCGGCGGAGCTCCGGGGGCCCACAAGACAGGGGGGCGCGCCCCCCTGGCTTGTGGCCAGGTGGTGGACCCCCTCCGGTTGATTCTTTCGCCAGTATTTTTTATTAATTCCAAAAATATTCTCCGTAAATTTTCAGGTCAATCCGAGAACTTTTATTTCTGCACAAAAATAACACCAAGGCAATTTTGCTGAAAACAGCGTCAGTCTGGGTTAGTTCCATTCAAATCATGCAAATTAGAGTCCAAAACAAGGACAAAAGAGTTTGGAAAAGTAGATACGATGGAGACGTATCAACTCCCCCAAGCTTAACCCATTGCTTGTCCTTAAGCAATTCAGTTGACAAACTGAAAGTGACAAAGAAAAACTTTTACAAACTCTGTTTGATCTTGTTGTTGTAAATATGTCTAACTGTTGTTCAGATTTTCAGCAAGGATTATAGACTAACCACATTCACAATAACATTTAGGTCTCACATTTACTCATATCAATGGCATAACCAACTAGCGAGCAATAATAATAAATCTCGGATGACAACAATTTTATCAAAACAATCATGATACAATATGATATAATGGTATCTCGCTAGCCCTTTCTGAGACTGCAAAACATAAATGCAGAGCACCTCTAAAGAACAAGGACTGACTAGACATTGTAATTCATGGTAAAAGAGATCCAGTCACAATCATACTCAATATCAATTAATAACAAAGCATACAAATGACGGTGGTGCTCTCTAACTGGTGCTTTTTATAAGAAGAGGATGGCTCAACAGTAAACTAAAATAGATAGGCCCTTCACAGAGGGAAGCATTGATTTGCAGAGGTGCCAGAGCTCGAGCTTTTAAAACAGGGATGAATAAAAATTTGGAGCGGTATGCTTTCATTGTCAACATAACAACCGAGAGATCTCGGTATCTTCCATGCTAGATACATTATAGGCGGTTCCCAAACAGAATAGTAAAGTTTTTACTCCCCCTCCACCAATCCATCACACTCCACGGCGAGCCGAATCCACGGGTACCGTCCATACAAACAACTGTCCTGGGGGAGTTTTGTTTCATTATATTTTGATTTGATTTTGAGCATGGAACTGGGCATTCCGAATACCAGCCACTTTCTCGTGAATGATAGTGAATCAACACATATCGTGAGAATAACCCACCGATACGTCTCGAACGTATCTATAATTTTTGATTGTTCCATGCTATTATATTATCTGTTTTGGATGTTTTATATGCATTAATATGCTATTTTATATTATTTTTGGGACTAACCTATTAATCTAGAGCCTAGTGCCAGTTTCTGTTTTTTCCTTGTTTTTGAGTATTGCAGATAAGGAATATTAAACGGAGTCCAAACGGAATAAAATCTTCGGAATAATTTTTCTTGGACCAGAAGACATCTACCAAGCTTGGAGACCAAGGCAGGAGAGCCGCCTTGTGGCCACAAGCCACAGGGGCGCGCCCAGGGGGGTAGGGCGCGCCCCATGGCTTGTGGGCCCACGACAACTCCTCCAACCCTATTCTTCAGCCTATAAATTCACAAATATTCCCTGGATACCAAAAAGAGCCACGAAAACACTTTTCCGCCGCCAGGAGCCTCGGTTCCCGTGAGATCCAATCTTGGAGCCTTTTCCGGTAATCTGCCGGAGGGGGATTCGATCACGGAGGGCATCTACATCAACTCCATTGCCCCTCTGATGATGCGTGAGTAGTTCACCACAGACCTTCGGGTCCATAGCTAGTAGCTAGATGGCTTCTTCTCTCTCTTTGCTCTTCAATACCATGTTCTTCATGATCTTCATGGAGATCTATCCGATGTAATACTCTTTTGCGGTGTGTTTGTCGAGATCCGATGAATTGTGGGTTTATGTTCAGATTATCTATGAATATTATTTGAGTCTTTTCTGAATTCTTATATGCATGATTTCATATCTTTGCAAGTCTCTTCGAGTTATTGGTTTGGTTTGGCCAACTAGATTGGTAATTCTTGCAATGGGAGAAGTGCTTAGTTTTGGGTTCAATCTTGCGGTGTCCTCACCCAGTGACATAGTAGGGGTAGCGAGGCACGTATTGTATTGTTGCCATCGAGGATAAAAAGATGGAGTTTTCATCATATTGCTTGAGTTTATCCCTCTACATCATGTCATCTTACCTAATGCGTTACTCTGTTCTTCATGAACTTAATACTCTAGATGCAGGCAGGAGTCGGTCGATGTGTGGAGTAATAGTAGTAGATGCAGAATCGTTTCGGTCTACTTGACACGGACGTGATGCCTATATGCATAATCATTGCCTTGGATATCTTCATAATTATTCGCTTTTCTATCAATTGCTCGACAGTAATTTGTTCACCCACCGTATTATTTGCCATCATGAGAGAAGCCTCTAGTAAAACCTATGGCCCCCGGGTCTATTTTCCATATTATACTTTCAGATCTAAAACCAAAAATACCAAAAATACCTTGCTGCATTAGTTTTACTTTTGTTTTACTTTCCGTTCAAGCAATCTATTCTATCTATCTCTATCAGATCTCATCCTTGCAAGTAACCGTGAAGGGATTGACAACCCCTTTATAGCGTTGGGTGCAAGTGTTTGATTCTTTGTGTATGTACATCTATTGGGGACTTGCTTGTATCTCCTACTGGATTGATACCTTGGTTCTCAACAACTGAGGGAAATACTTATCTACTTTGCTGCATCACCCGTTCCTCTTCACGGAAACCAACACATGCTCGAGAAGTAGCACCCACCTAGCATGGAAGATACTGACAGCCCCTAGTTACTACAAATTTTCTATGCTGGATTGAATTTTGCTTCTAGGAATCTCTTAGATTCCGCCGCGGGTGGTACTTTTATGGAAATAACATTAGGAGAAGCTACTAAACTCCTAGATAGTATTATGGCAAATTACTCTCAATGGCATACCGAAAGATCTCCTACTAGTAAAAAAGTGCATGCTATTGAAGAGATTAATACTTTGAGTGAAAAGATGGATGAATTGATGAAATTGTTTGCTAGTAAGAGTGTTCCTATTGATCCTAATGATATGCCTTTGTCTTCTTTGATTGGAAATAATAATGAATCTATGGATGTGAATTTTGTTGGTAGGAACAATTTTGGTAATAATGCGTATAGAGGTAATTTCAATGCTAGGCCGTTTCCTAGTAATTCCTCTAATAATTATGGTAATTCCTACAGCAACTCTTATGGAAATTATAATAATATTCCCTCTGATCTTGAGAATAATATTAAAGAATTTATTAGTTCGCAAAAGGGTTTCAATGCTATGATTGAAGAAAAATTGCTCAAGATTGATGATTTGGCTAGGAACGTTGATAGAATTTCTCTTGAGATTGATTCTTTGAAAATTAGATCTATTCCACCCAAGCATGATATTAATGAGTCTTTAAAGGCTATGAGAATTTCTATTGATGAGTGTTAGGAAAGAACTGATAGAATACGTGCTAAGCGTGAATGGCTAGAAAAAGTGTGTTCTCGTGATAATATTGATGAAGATCTTAAAGTGATTGATGTGACTCCTATTGAATCTTTGTTTTCTAATGTAAATCTTGATAAATATGGGACTGGAGATGAGTCAACTTTTGTTAAACGGCGTCCCAATGATTTGGAGTTTATAGATCTTAACGCTAAGATTGATAAAAGTGGGATTGAAGAGGTCAAAACTTTAAATAGCAATGAACCCACTCTTTTGGATTTCAAGGACTTTAATTATGATAGTTGATCTTTGATTGTTTGTGTTTCCTTGTTGCAATCCATGTTGAATTCTCCTCATGCTTATAATCAAAACAAAGCTTTTACTAAACATATTGTTGATGCTATGATGAAATCTTTTGAAGAAAAACTTGAGTTGGAAGTTTCTATACCTAGAAAGCTTTATGATGAGTGGGAACCTACTATTAAGATTAAAATTAAAAATATGAGTGCCATGCTTTGTGTGATTTGCGTGCTAGCGTTTCCACGATTCCAAAAACTTTATGTGATGTGCTAGGTTTCCGTGAATTTGATGATTGTTCCTTAAATTTGCATCTTGCGGATTCCACTATAAAGAAACCTATGGGAAGGATTAATGATGTTCTTATTGTTGCAAATAGGAATTATGTGCCCGTAGATTTCATTGTTCTTGATATAGATTGCAATCCTACATGTCCTATTATTCTTGGTAGACCTTTCCTTAGAACGATTGGTGCAATTATTGATATGAAGGAAGGAAATATTAGATTCCAATTTCCATTAAGGAAAGGCATGGAGCACTTTCCTAGAAAGAAAATAAAATTACCCTATGAATCTATTACGAGAGCTGCTTATGGATTGCATACCAAAGATGACAATACCTAGATCTATTGCGTTTTGCCTAGCTAAGGGCGTTAAACAATAGCGCTTGTTGGGAGACAAACCAATTTTATTTTTGCTTTCTGTTTTTTTGCTTCTGTTTTGGTGAGTTTTGCACATTATTACTTCTGTAATAATTGTGTTTTCTTGTTTAAATTAGTGTTTGAGCCAAGTAAGACCTTTGGGATGGTCTACGGTGTTTGTTGATTTGATTTTGCTGAAAAACAGAAACTTTTGCTCTCAGTCCAGGAATTTTGTAAATTCACTGGAACGTGATTTTGATCTGAAAGTTTTACACAAGATTGATATACAAATTTCCCTGATTGTCCTAATTTTTTTAGAATTTTTGGAGTTACAGAAGTATTCGAAGTCTATATTTTGCTACAGACTGTTCTGTTTTAGACAGATTCTGTTTTCTTTGTGTTGTTTGCTTATTTTGATGAATCTATGGGTTGTATCGGGGGGTATGAACCATGGAGAAGTTATAATACAGTAAATATTACACCAATATAAATAAATAATGAGTTCAAAACAGTACCTAAAGTGGTGATTTATTTTTCTTATACTAACGGATCTCATGAGTTTTCTGTTGAGTTTTGTGTTGTGAAGTTTTCAAGTTTTGGGAAAAGATTTGATGGACTATGGAATAAGGAGTGGCAAGAGCCTAAGCTTGGGGATGCCCAAGGCACCCCAAGCCATATTCATGGATACCAAAAAGCCTAAGCTTGGGGATGCCCCGGAAGGCATCCCCTCTTTCGTCTCCAATCCATCGGTAAATTTACTTGAGGCTATATTTTTATTCACCACATGATATGTGTTTTGCTTGGAGCGTCTTGTATGATATGAGTCTTTGCTTTTTAGTTTTCCACAATCATCCTTGCTGCACACATCTTTTTGAGAGAGACACGCTGAATCGTGAATTTATTAGAATACTCTATGTGCTTCACTTATATCTTTTGAGCTAGACAATGTTGCTCTAGTGCTTCACTTATATCTTTTTAGAGCAAGGTGGTGTTTTATTTTATAGAAATTATTGAACTCTCGTACCTCACTTATATTATTTTGAGAGTTTCTTAAAAACAGCATGGTAATTTGTTTAGGTTATGAATTTAGTCCTAATATAATAGGCATCCAAGAGGGATATAATAAAAACTTTCATATTAAGTGCATTGGATACTATGAGAAGTTTGATTCCTTGCATATAGTTTTGAGATAATGGAGATGGTAATATGAGAGTCATGCTAGTGAGTAGTTGTGAATTGGAAGGATACTTGTGTTGAAGTTTGTGATTCCCGTAGAATGCACGTATGGTGAACCGTTATGTAACGAAGTCGGAGAATGATTTGTTTAATGATTGTCGACCTTTGTGTGAGGGTCGGGAGCACGCGATGGTTAACTCCTACCAACCTCTCCCCTAGGAGCATGCGTCTAATGCTTTGTTTGATAACTAATAGACTTTTGCAATAAGTATGTGAGTTCTTTATGACTAATGTTGAGTCCATGGATTATACGCACTCTCACCCTTCCACCTTTGCTAGCCTCTCTAGTACCGCGCAACTTTCGCCGGTACATCAAACCCACCTTCCTCAAAACAGCCACCATATATTTTCCTCAAAATAGCCACCATACCTGCCTATTATGGCATTTCCATAGCCATTCCGAGATATATTGCCATGCAACTTCCACCGTTTCGTTCTTCATGACATGCACCATCACTTTCATATTGCATATAGAGTCATATTTTGTCATAGGTATCGAGTTGTAATTTTTCTTTTGAGTTGTAAGTAAATAAAAGTGTGATGATTTTCATTATTAGAGCATTGTCCCATGAGAGAAAAGGATGATGAAAGCTAAGAATCCCTCACAAGTTGGGATGAGTCTCCGGACTTTACAAATAATAAAAGAGGCCAGCGAAGCCCAAATAAACAAAAAAAAGAGGCCAAAGATGCCCACCAAAATAAAAAAAAGAGAAAAAAAGAAAGAAAAAGAAAAAATGAGAGAAAGAGAGAAGGGACAATTGCTACTATCTTTTTCCACACTTGTGCTTCAAAGTAGCACCATGATCTTCATAATAGAGAGTCTCCTGTTTTGTCACTTTCATATAGCTAGTGGAATTTTTCATATGCACAACCACTTAGCTTTCTTTTTGAGCTTTCATACACTTATAGCTCTAGTGCACCCGTTGCATGGCAATCCCTACTCACTCACATTGATATCTATTGATGGGCATCTCCATAGCCCGTTGATACGCCTAGTTGATGTGAGACTATCTTCTCCCTTTCCCTTGCAACCTCCACTATATTCTATTCCACCTATAGTGCTATATCCATGGCCCACGCTCATTTATTGCGTGAGAGTTGAAAAGGTTTGAGAACACCAAAAGTGTGAAACAATTGCTTGGCTTGTTCATCGGGGTTGTGCATGATTTAGATACTTTGTGTGGGGAAGATGGAGCATAGCCAGACCATATGATTTTGTAGGGATAACTTTCTAAGGCCATGTTATTTCGAAAGGACACGATTGCCTTGTTGGTGTGCTCGAAGTATTACTGTTTTTATGTCAATATTAGACTATTGTTTTGAATCTTACGGATCTGAATATTCATGCCACAATAAAGAATATTACATGGATAAATATGTTAGGTAGCATTCCACATCAAAAATTCTATTTTTATCATTTACCTACTCGAGGACGAGCAGGAATTAAGCTTGGGGATGCTTGATACGTCTCCAACGTATCTATAATTTTTGATTGTTCCATGCTATTATATTATCTGTTTTGGATGTTTTATATGCATTAATATGCTATTTTATATTATTTTTGGGACTAACCTATTAATCTAGAGCCTAGTGCGAGTTTCTTTTTTTCCTTGTTTTTGAGTATTGCAGATAAGGAATATTAAACGGAGTCCAAAAGGAATAAAATCTTCGGAATAATTTTTCTTGGACCAGAAGACATCTACCAAGCTTGGAGACCAAGGCAGGAGAGCCGCCGTGTGGCCACAAGCCACAGGGGCGCGCCTAGGGGGGTAGGGCGCGCCCCCTGGCTTGTGGGCCCACGGCAACTCCTCCAACCCTATTCTTCGGCCTATAAATTCACAAATATTCCCTGGATACCAAAAAGAGCCACGAAAACATTTTTCCGCCGCCAGGAGCCTCGGTTCCCGTGAGATCCAATCTTGGAGCCTTTTCCGGTAATCTGCCGGAGGGGGATTCGATCACGGAGGGCATCTACATCAACTCCATTGCCCCTCCGATGATGCGTGAGTAGTTCACCACAGACCTTCGGGTCCATAGCTAGTAGCTAGATGGCTTCTTCTCTCTCTTTGCTATTCAATACCATGTTCTTCATGATCTTCATGGAGATCTATCCGATGTAATACTCTTTTGCGGTGTGTTTGTCGAGATCCGATGAATTGTGGGTTTATGTTCAGATTATCTATGAATATTATTTGAGTCTTTTCTGAATTCTTATATGCATGATTTCATATCTTTGCAAGTTTCTTCGAGTTATTGGTTTGGTTTGGCCAACTAGATTGGTAATTCTTGCAATGGGAGAAGTGCTTAGTTTTGGGTTCAATCTTGCGGTGTCCTCACCCAGTGACATAATAGGGGTAGCGAGGCACGTATTGTATTGTTGCCATCGAGGATAAAAAGATGGGGTTTTCATCATATTGCTTGAGTTTATCCCTCTACATCATGTCATCTTACCTAATGCGTTACTCTGTTCTTCATGAACTTAATACTCTAGATGCAGGCAGGAGTCGGTCGATGTGTGGAGTAATAGTAGTAGATGCAGAATCGTTTCGGTCTACTTGACACGGACATGATGCATATATGCATAATCATTGCCTTGGATATCTTCATAATTATTCGCTTTTCTATCAATTGCTCGACAGTAATTTGTTCACCCACCGTATTATTTGCCATCATGAGAGAAGCCTCTAGTGAAACCTATGTCCCCCGGGTCTATTTTCCATATTATACTTTCAGATCTAAAACCAAAAATACCAAAAATACCTTGCTGCATTATTTTTACTTTTGTTTTACTTTCCGTTCAAGCAATCTATCCTATCTATCTCTATCAGATCTCATCCTTGCAAGTAACCGTGAAGGGATTGACAACCCCTTTATAGCGTTGGGTGCAAGTGTTTGATTCTTTGTGTAGGTACATCTATTGGGGACTTGCTTGTATCTCCTACTGGATTGATACCTTGGTTCTCAACAACTGAGGGAAATACTTATCTACTTTGCTGCATCACCCGTTCCTCTTCACGGAAACCAACACATGCTCGAGAAGTAGCACCCACCTAGCATGGAAGATACTGACAGCCCCTAGTTAGTACATGAGCGATTCGGGCATGCAAAAAACAATATTATTTGAAGGTTTAGAGTTTGGCACATGCAAATTTACTTGGAACGGCAGGTAAATACCGCATATAGGTAGGTATGGTGGACTCATATGGAACAACTTTAGGTTTATGAAAGTGGATGCACAAGCAGTATTCCCGCCTAGTACAAGTGAAGGCTAGCAAGAGACTGGGAAGCGACCAACTAGAGAGCGACAACAGTCATAAACATGCTTTGAGATTAACCAACAATGAATGCAAGCATGAGTAGGATATAAATCACCATGAACATAAATATCGTGGAGGCTATGTTGATTTTGTTTCAACTACATGCGTGAACATGTGCCAAGTCAAGCCACTTGAATCATTCAGTGGAGGATACCATCCTATCATACTACATCACAACCATTTTAAAATGCATGTTGGCACTCAAGACAAACCATTATACACTCTTAGCTAATTAAGCATGGCATGAGTAACTATAATCTCTAATTGTCATTGCAAACATGTTCCATCCATAATGAGCTGAATCAAGAACGATGAGCTAATCATATTTACAAAAACAAAATAGGTCGAGTTCATACCAGCTTTTCTCCATCTCAATCACTTCATCATATATCGTCATTATTGTCTTTCACTTGCACGACCGAACGGTGTGAATAATAATAAGAGTGCACGTGCATTGGACTAAGCTGGAATCTGCAAACAATAACTCAAAGGAGAAGGCAAGGTAATATGGGCTCTCTGTAAGATAAACAATAATGCATACGAGAGCCACTCAACATTTTCATTGTGGTCTTCTCCTTACGACCCAAAGAAAAGAAATTTCAAAACAAGAACGAGAAAAACTATCTACACGGGAAAGCTCCCAACAAGCAAAAGAAGAACGAGAAATATTTTTGGGTTTTCTTTTAATGATACAACTAAACAAACTAGAAGGTAAAGCTAGAACTAATTTTTTATATTTTCTCAAGGTTAATTAAGCACACAAGAAGAAAGCGGAAAGAAGAAATAAAATACCATGGATGATACAATGAAAAAGTATAAGCACCGACTACTAAGATGAGTGTGTGAACATGAATGTAATATCGGTGAGAAATACGTACTCCCCCAAGCTTAGGCTTTTGTCCTAAGTTGGTCTATGGCCATGGCTGAAAATAACCATCTCCTGGATACTCCGGAGGATACTGAGGGTTCCACTGGTTGGCGAGCTCCTGTGGCTCCCACTGAAAAACTGGATCCTGATACGGATCAAGGGCTGGTGCCGACTCAGGTGCTGGGGGTTGCGACAGACCCCAATATCTGTAGATGTCCTCGGGCATAATAGTGTACCTGCCTGAATGAATATCGAACAAAGAAGAAGCAGGCAGAGCAATAATCTCACAAGTACCCTGACTAAATACTAGGTTGTAAAGCAGCCTCCTATCATTATCCTTCCTAATAAAATCATTTGCTACCATACTATCATAGTCTAAATATCTTGTAGGTAGCAACATTTCCTCTTCCTCGTCAAGCCTAATGGGTATTTTAAAGTGTTTGGCTAGACGAGATGCATAGATACTTCCGAATATGGGGCCCTTCGAACGGTTTAAGTTCAACCGTTGGGCCAATATAGCGCCCAGACTAAAAGTTCTATCAGCAAGTAAAGCGTGGCGCAGAATGGCGAGGTCGGGAGCACTAAGGCTTCCACTCTCCCCACGACCAACTAAACATCTCCCCGCGAATAATGAATAATAGCGTAGAACAGGAAAATGTAAACTAGCCGCTCTTGCCTTTGACACCCCTCTCTCTTCCCCCACAGTGATTGCGGCAATAAAGTCCTCCATGTCTCTAGGATGTGGTTCACTGATGCTGTCCTCATAAGGTATTTTGCAAACTTTGCAAAAATCGTAAAGTTTCATCTCCTTAGGCACATCATATAAATAAAACTCTACCATGGGAGGATTCTTCCTAGGATAAAAGTGAAAATTTTGCACGAAGATATTAGTGAGTAGGAGGTACTGGTCACACTTATCGTTTAGGAAGTCGGTGATGCCTGCATTCTCTGCCAAATAATAAAAATCTTCATAAATTCCGGCCGCCCTCAAGAATGCATCACTTGGCCATTCACATGGCCGAACCTCTGCGACGCGAGGAAGATTATATTTGGACTTCTTCTTCACCTCATTTTCATCTTCTTTAGAGCTCCGGCTTGAAGAGCCTCTTAATAATCTCCTCATCATTTTTTTTCTGAAAAATTTCTGAAATTTTTAGTGACTCAAAGTAAAGGTGAACAAAACTCAACAAAACTTATAGCAACTACTCCCACAAGTGCCTAGAGGCTATATCATGCATCAAAACTACTTGGGACCATACAAATTTGACATGCAAGCTCAAGAACAAGGTCACCACAGCAGCAAAAATTTGCAATATATAAAGCACTAAGGCAAAAACTAATTGGACCATTGGAGGAGTCACATACCGAATATCAATCCCTCAAAACAGTTTTGCAAATGGAGCTTTGCACAAGGAGATCGAAAATGGCAGCAAAATGAGCTAGAACACGGGTTTGAGCAATGGTGGGATTTTTTCTGGAGGAAGACGAAGTGGATGGTGGCTGGAATAAGTGAGGGGGGCCTACGTGGGACCCACAAGCCAGGGGGGCGCGCCCAGGGGGGTGGGCGCGCCCTGCAGGCTTGTGGCCCACTGGTGCAGCCTCCTGATGCATACTCAGTGCCAAAAATTCTTAAATATTCCAGAAAAAAATCATACTATATTTTCAGGGCATTTGGAGAACTTTTATTTTCAGGTCACTTTTTTATTGCACGGATAAATCAAAAAACAGAAAAATAATAGCATTTTTACTGTATTTAATCTAAATAACAGAAAGTAAAAGTTGGGTACACAAGGTTGTGCTTTCTAAATTCATCCATCTCATGCCCGTCAAAAAAGAATCCATCAATAAGGTTGATCAAGTCTTATTGACAAACTTTTTTTCCGAATGACACGGAACCGGAGAATTTTCGAATAACACTAGGTTACCTCAATGGGGATATGCATGTCCCCAACAATAAGTATATCATATTTCTTTTTGGCAGTAGGGAGAGGGAATTCAAAATCTCCAATAATAATCGTTGAAATTTTTCCAATGGAGTTGATACTATGAACTTGAGGTTGTTTCTTCGGAAAGTGTACCGTATGCTCATTACCATTAACATGAAAAGTGACATTGCCTTTGTTGCAATCAATAACAGCCCCTGCAGTATTCAAAAAAGGTCTACCAAGGATGATCGACATACTGTCGTCCTCGGGAATATCAAGAATAACAAAGTCCGTTGGGATAGTAACATTTGCAACTATGACAGGCACATCCTCACAAATACCGATGGGTAAAGCAGTTGATTTATCAGCCATTTGCAAAGAGATTTCAATAGGTGTCAACTTATTCAAATCAAGTCTACGATATAAAGAGAAAGGCATAACACTAACACCAGCTCCAAGGTCACATAAAGCAGTTTTAACATAGTTTCTTTTAATAGAGCATGGTATAGTAGGTACTCCGGGATCTCCTAGTTTCTTTGGTATTCCACCCTTAAAGGTATAATTAGCAAGCATGGTGGAAATCTCAGCTTCCGGTATCTTCCTCTTATTTGTCACAATATCTTTCATATACTTAGCATAAGGAGACATTTTCAGAATATCAGTCAAGCGCATACGCAAAAAGACAGGTCTAAGCATTTCAACAAAGCGCTCAAAGTCCTCATCATCCTTTTTCTTGGATGGCTTAGGAGGAAAGGGCATGGGTTTCTGAACCCATGGCTATCTTTCTTTACCATGCTTCCTAGCAACAAAGTCTCTTTTGTCATATCTTTTGTTCTTAGGTTGTGGGTGTTGGAAATATGCCCTAGAGGCAATAATAAATTGGTTATTATTATATTTCCTTGTTAATGATAATCGTTTATTATCCATGCTATAATTGTATTGATTGGAAACTCAAATACATGTGTGGGTACATAGACAACACTGTGTCCCTAGTAAGCCTCTAGTTGACTAGCTCGTTGATCAAAGATGGTTAAGGTTTCCTAGCCATTGACATGAGATGTCATTTGATAACGGGATCACATCATTAGGAGAATGATGTGATGGACAAGACCCAAACTGTAAACGTAGCATTTGATCGTGTCAGTTTATTGCTATTGTTTTCTGCATGTCAAGTATCTGTTCCTTTGACCATGAGATCATGCAACTCACTAACACCGGAGGAATACCTTGTGTGTATCAAACGTCGCAACGTAACTGGGTGACTATAAAGGTGCTCTACAGGTATCTCCGAGGGTGTCTGTTGGGTTGGCATGGATCAAGACTGGGATTTGTTACTCCGTATGACGGAGAGGTATCTCAGGGCCCACTCGGTAATACAACATCACAATGAGCCTTGCAAGCAATGTGACTAAAGTGTTAGCCACGAGATCTTGTATTACGGAACGAGTAAAGAGACTTGCCGGTAACGAGATTGAACTAGGTATAGTGATACCGACGATCGAATCTCGGGCAAGTAACATACCGAAGAACAAAGGGAACAGCATACGGGATTAACTGAATCCTTGACATAGAGGTTCGACCGATAAAGATCTTCGTAGAATATGTAGGAGCCAATATGGGCATCCAGGTCCCGCTATTGGTTATTGGCCGTAGAGGTGTCTCGGTCATGTCTACATAGTTCTCGAACCCGCAGGGTCTACACACTTAACGTTTGGTGACGATTAGTATAATTGAGTTATTATGTTGGTGACCGAAAGTTGTTCGGAGTCCCGGATAAGATCCCGGACATGACGAGGATCTCCGGAATAGTCCGGAGGTAAAGATTGATATATGTGATAATAGTGTTTTGATCTCCGGAAGAGTTCCGAAGTTCACCGGAAGGGGTTCCGGATGTTTACCGAAGTGTTCGGGTGCAGCAACACTTTATATGAGCCAAAGGGATAAAGCCCACAAGGTATTGGAAAGTGCAAAAGTAGTTTTGCTGCCGCGTAAGCGGTACTACCGCTTGGTGAAGCGGTACTACCGCCGGAGCGGTACTACCGCTTGTGTGAAGCGGTACTACCGCCCAAGCGGTACTACCGCTTGTGTGAAGCGGTACTACCGCTTGTGCGCGGCTGTGCACGGTTCGGCAGGGATCCGAGTTGGACTCTTTCCCTGCGGGCCAAACCGACCTTGTGCGGGCAAAACCGACCCGGAGGAGGCTTTTACTCCAAGTTTAGACCCCAAGGCTCAACATATAAATAGAGGGGCAGGGCTAGCACACGGGATACATCAGGATTTCCCAAGCCGTGTGCCGGCAACCCTAGCCCTCTAGTTCCTCCGTCATAATCTCCGTAGCGCTTGGCGAAGCCCTGCAGAGATTGTTCCTCACCACCATCACCACGCCGTCGTGCTGCTGGAACTCAACCACTACTTCACCATCGCTCGCTGGATCGAGGAGGTGAAGGCGTCATCAAGCCGTACGTGTGTTGAACGCGGAGGTGCCGTCCGTTCGGCACTAGATCGGAAGGATCGTGATTGGATCGCGGGACGCTCGGCGATTTGGATCGCGAAGACGTTCGACTACATCAACCGCGTTTATTAACGCTTCCGCTTAGCGATCTACAAGGGTATGTAGATTCACTCTCCCTCTCGTAGATGCTCATCACCATGGATAGATCTTATGTGTGCGTAGGAAAATTTTTGTTTCCCATGCAACGTTCCCCAACAGTGGCATCATGAGCTAGGTCTATGCGTAGATGAGATCTCGAGTAGAACACAAACGAGTTGTGGGCGTGGGTGTATACATATTGCTTGCCGTTACTAGTTGATACTTGATTCCGCGGTATTGTGAGATGAAGCGGCCTGGACCGACATTACGCGTACGCTTACGCGAGACTGGTTTCACCGCTGCGTGCACTTGTTGCATAAAGGTGACTGGCAGGTGTCTGTCTCTCTCACTTTAGTTGAATCGGTTCAATGAAGAGGGTTCTTTTAGAAGATCAAAAAGCAATCACTACACCACGTTGTGGTTTTGCGTAGGTAAGAACGGTTCTTGCAAACCCGTAGCAGCCACGTAAAATTTGCAACAACAATTAGAGGACGTCTAACTTGTTTTTGCAGGGTATGATGTGATATGATATGGCCAATTACATGATGAGATATATGTGATGTATGAGATGATCATGTGTTGTATAGAATATCACGACTTGCATGTCGATGAGTACGGCAACTGGCAGGAGCCATAGAGTTGTCTTTAATTATTGTATGACCTGCGTGTCAATCATTAAGCGCTATGTAATGCTTTACTTTATCGCTAAACGTTAGCAATAGTCGTGGAAGCAACAGTCGGCGCGACAACCTTATGGCGACACGTTGATGGAGATCAAGATGATGGAGATCATGGTGTCATGCCGGTGACGATGGAGATCATGCCGGTGCTTTGGAGATGGAGATCAAAAGCACAAGTTCATGGCCATATCATGTCACTTATGATTTGCATGTGATGTTAATCCTTTTATGCATCTTATTTTGCTTAGGACGACGGTAGCATTATAAGGTGATCCCTCACTTAAATTTCAAGATAAAATTGTGTTCTCCCCAAGTGTGCACCGTTGCGAAAGTTCGTCGTTTCGAGACACGCCGTGACGATCGGGTGTGATAGACTCTACGTTCGCATACAACGGGTGTAAGCCATGTTACACGTGCGGAACACTCGGGTTAAACTTGACGAGCCTAGCATGTACAGACATGGCCTCGGAACACAAGAGACCGAAAGGTCGAACATGAGTCATATAGTAGATATGATCAACATGAAGATGTTCACCATTGAAACCACCTCAACTCACGTGATGATCGGACTTGAGTTGGTGGATTTGGATCATGTTACACTCGAATGATCGGAGGGATGTCAATTTGAGTGGAAGTTTTTAAGTAATATGATTAACTAAACTCATTATCTAAGAACAATAGTCTAAGTTGTCTTTGCTATATTTATGTTGTAGATCATGGCTCGCGCAGTAGCACCCCTGAATTTTAATGTGTTCCTAGAGAAAGCTAAGTTGAAAGATGATGGAAGTAACTTTGTGGACTGGGCCCGTAATCTAAGGATTATCCTTACGGCTTCCCAGAAGGCTTATGTCCTTGATGCACCGCTTGGTGATCCACCCGCTCCAGTTGAGTCTCTAGACGTTGTGAACGCCTGGCAGGCTCGTTCTGATGATTACTCAATAGTTCAATGTGCAATGTTGTATGGCTTAGAACCGGGACTTCAAAGACGTTTTGAACGTCATGGAGCATATGAGATGTTCCAGGAGTTGAAGTTTATCTTTCAGAAGAATGCCCGGATCGAGAGATATGAGATCTCCGATAAGTTCTATGCTTGCAAGATGGAGGAGAACGGGTCTATCAGTGATCACGTGCTCAGAATGTCTGGGTACTCCACCCGTCTGGCTGAGTTAGGGATGCCCCTTCCGCCAGAGGCTATCACTGACAGAGTTCTTCAATCATTGCCACCTAGCTACAAGAGCTTCGTGTTGAACTATAACATGCACGGGATGAACAAGTCAGTCGCCGAGCTGTTTGCGATGCTGAAAGCCGCTGAGTCTGAAATTCAGAAGGAGCATCAAGTGTTGATGGTCAATAAAACCACTAGTTTCAAGAAAAATGGCAAGGGTAAGAAGGGTAACTCCAAGCAGAGTGGCAAAGCAGTTGCTCCTCTCGTGAAGAAACCCAAGGCTGGACCCAAACCAGAAACTGTGTATTTTCATTGCAAGGGAACTGGACACTGGAAGCGGAATTGCCCCAAGTATTTGGCTGACAAGAAGGCGGCCAACAACAAACAAGGTATATATGATATACATGTTATTGATGTGTACCTTACCAACTCTCGTTGTAGTGCCTGGGTATTTGATACCGGTGCGGTTGCTCATATTTGCAACTCAAAACAGGAACTGCGGAATAGACGGAGGCTGGCAAAGGACGAAGTGACGATGCGCGTGGGAAATGGTTCCAAGGTTGATGTGATCGCCGTCGGCACGCTCGCTCTTCGATTACCGTCGGGATTAGTGATGAACCTAAATAAGTGTTATTTGGTGCCTGCGTTAAGCATGAACATTATATCTGGATCTTGTTTATTGCGAGACGGTTACTCATTTAAATCAGAGAATAATGGTTGTTCTATTTATATGAGTAATATCTTTTATGGTCATGCACCCGATGTGAGGGGTTTATTCTTATTGAATCTCGATAGTAATGATACGCATGTTCATAACATTGATGCCAAAAGATGTAGAATTGATAATGATAATACCACTTTCTTGTGGCACTGCCGTTTAGGTCATATTGGCGTAAAACGCATGAGGAAGCTCCATGCTGATGGACTTTTGGAGTCACTTGATTTTGAATCACTTGACACATGTGAGCCATGCCTCATGGGCAAGATGACTAAAACACCGTTCTCTGGAACAATGGAACGGGCAAGTGACTTATTGGAAATCATACATACTGATGTGTGCGGTCCGATGAGTATTGAGGCGCGCGGTGGTTATCGTTACTTTCTCACCTTCACTGATGACTTAAGTAAATATGGGTATATTTACTTAATGAAACACAAGTCTGAAACATTTGAAAAGTTCAAACAATTTCAGAGTGAAGTTGAGAATCATCGTAACAAGAAGATTAAATTCCTACGATCTGATCGAGGAGGAGAATATCTGAGTTATGAGTTTGGCAGTCACTTAAGACAATGTGGAATTGTTTCACAACTAACACCGCCTGGAACACCACAGCGTAATGGTGTGTCCGAACGTCGTAATCGAACCTTATTAGATATGGTGCGATCTATGATGTCTCTTGCCGATTTGCCACTATCGTTTTGGGGTTATGCATTAGAGACAGCTGCATTCACTTTAAATAGGGCACCATCGAAATCCGTTGAGACGACGCCATATGAACTTTGGTTTGGCAAGAAGCCAAAACTGTCGTTTCTTAAAGTTTGGGGATGTGATGCTTATGTCAAAAAGCTTCAGCCTGAAAAGCTGGAACCCAAAGCGGAGAAATGCGTCTTCATAGGATACCCAAAAGAGACAGTTGGGTATACCTTCTACCTCAGATCCGAAGGCAAAGTGTTTGTCGCTAAAAACTGAACATTTCTTGAGAAAGAGTTTCTCTCGAAAGAATTGAGTGGGAGGAAGATAGAACTTGATGAGGTTGTTGAACCTTTACTTCAACCTGAGAGTAGCGCAGCGCAGAAAGTTGTTTCTGTGGAGCCTACATTAGCTGAAGAGGAAGTTAATGATGATGATCATGAAGCTTTGGATCAAGTTGCTATCGAACCTCGTAGGTCGACAAGGACGCGTACTGCTCCTGAGTGGTACGGCAACCCTGTCTTAGAGGTCATGTTGTTAAACAACGATGAACCTACGAGCTATGGAGAAGCAATGATGGGCCCGGATTCCGAGAAGTGGTTAGAGGCCATGAAATCCGAGATGGGATCCATGTATGAAAACAAAGTATGGACTTTGGAAGTATTACCTGAAGGGCGTAAGGCCATTCAGAACAAATGGATCTTTAAGAGGAAGACGGACGCGGACGGTAATGTCACCGTCTATAAAGCTCGACTTGTGGCAAAGGGTTTTTCACAAGTTCAAGGAGTTGACTACGATGAGACCTTCTCACCCGTAGCGATGCTTAAGTCCGTCAGAATCATGTTAGCAATAGCTGCCTTTTTCGATTATGAAATTTGGCAGATGGATGTCAAAACAGCGTTCCTTAACGGTTACCTTAAGGAAGAGTTGTATATGATGCAACCAGAAGGTTTTGTCGATCCAGAGAATGCTGACAAAGTTTGCAAACTCCAGCGATCCATTTATGGACTGGTGCAAGCATCTCGGAGTTGGAATCTTCGTTTTGATGAGGTGATCAAAGCGTTCGAGTTTATACAAGTTTACGGAGAAGCTTGTATTTACAAGAAAGTGAGTGGGAGCTCTATAGCGTTTCTAATATTATATGTGGATGACATATTACTGATTGGAAACAATATAGAAATGCTGGAAAGCGTAAAGGAATATTTGAACAAGAGTTTTTCAATGAAGGACCTAGGAGAAGCTGCTTTCATATTAGGCATCAAGATCTATAGAGATAGATCAAGACGCTTAATAGGACTTTCACAAAGCACATACCTTGATAAGATTTTGAAGAAGTTCAAAATGGATCAGTCCAAGAAGGGGTTCTTGCCTGTTTTGCAAGGTGTGAAGTTGAGTAAGACTCAATGCCCAGTGACTGCAGAAGATAGAGAAAAGATGAGTGTCATTCCCTATGCTTCAGCCATAGGCTCTATCATGTATGCAATGCTGTGCACAAGACCCGATGTCAGCCTTGCCATAAGTATGGTCGGAAGGTTTCAAAGTGATCCAGGAATGGAACACTGGACGGCGGTCAAGAATATCCTGAAGTACCTGAAAAGGACTAAGGACATGTTTCTCGTTTATGGAGGTGATCAAGAGCTCGTCGTAAAGGGTTACGTCGATGCAAGCTTTGACACTGATCCGGATGACTCTAAGTCGCAAACCGGATACGTATTTATTCTTAATGGGGGTGCGGTTAGCTGGTGCAGTTCCAAGCAAAGCGTGGTAGCTGATTCTACATGCGAAGCGGAGTACATCGCAGCCTCGGAGGCGGCGAAGGAAGGTGTCTGGATGAAGGAGTTCATGACAGATCTTGGAGTAGTGCCTAGTGCACTTGACCCAATGACTCTGTTTTGTGATAATACTGGTGCCATTGCTCTAGCCAAGGAACCAAGATTTCACAAGAGGACCAGACACATAAAGCGACGTTTCAATTCCATCCGCGATTACATCAAGGAGGACGACATAAATATTTGCAAAGTACACACGGATCTGAATGTTGCAGATCCGATGACTAAACCTCTTCCAAGGGCTAAACATGAACAACACCAGAACTGCATGGGTGTTCGATTCATTACAATGTAAATCACATAGTGATGTGAACTAGATTATTGACTCTAGTGCAAGTGGGAGACTGTTGGAAATATGCCCTAGAGGCAATAATAAATTGGTTATTATTATATTTCCTTGTTAATGATAATCGTTTATTATCCATGCTATAATTGTATTGATTGGAAACTCAAATACATGTGTGGGTACATAGACAACACTGTGTCCCTAGTAAGCCTCTAGTTGACTAGCTCGTTGATCAAAGATGGTTAAGGTTTCCTAGCCATTGACATGAGATGTCATTTGATAACGGGATCACATCATTAGGAGAATGATGTGATGGACAAGACCCAAACTGTAAACGTAGCATTTGATCGTGTCAGTTTATTGCTATTGTTTTCTGCATGTCAAGTATCTGTTCCTTTGACCATGAGATCATGCAACTCACTAACACCGGAGGAATACCTTGTGTGTATCAAACGTCGCAACGTAACTGGGTGACTATAAAGGTGCTCTACAGGTATCTCCGAGGGTGTCTGTTGGGTTGGCATGGATCAAGACTGGGATTTGTTACTCCGTATGACGGAGAGGTATCTCAGGGCCCACTCGGTAATACAACATCACAATGAGCCTTGCAAGCAATGTGACTAAAGTGTTAGCCACGAGATCTTGTATTACGGAACGAGTAAAGAGACTTGCCGGTAACGAGATTGAACTAGGTATAGTGATACCGACGATCGAATCTCGGGCAAGTAACATACCGAAGAACAAAGGGAACAGCATACGGGATTAACTGAATCCTTGACATAGAGGTTCGACCGATAAAGATCTTCGTAGAATATGTAGGAGCCAATATGGGCATCCAGGTCCCGCTATTGGTTATTGGCCGTAGAGGTGTCTCGGTCATGTCTACATAGTTCTCGAACCCGCAGGGTCTACACACTTAACGTTTGGTGACGATTAGTATAATTGAGTTATTATGTTGGTGACCGAAAGTTGTTCGGAGTCCCGGATAAGATCCCGGACATGACGAGGATCTCCGGAATAGTCCGGAGGTAAAGATTGATATATGTGATAATAGTGTTTTGATCTCCGGAAGAGTTCCGAAGTTCACCGGAAGGGGTTCCGGATGTTTACCGAAGTGTTCGGGTGCAGCAACACTTTATATGAGCCAAAGGGATAAAGCCCACAAGGTATTGGAAAGTGCAAAAGTAGTTTTGCTGCCGCGTAAGCGGTACTACCGCTTGGTGAAGCGGTACTACCGCCGGAGCGGTACTACCGCTTGTGTGAAGCGGTACTACCGCCCAAGCGGTACTACCGCTTGTGTGAAGCGGTACTACCGCTTGTGCGCGGCTGTGCACGGTTCGGCAGGGATCCGAGTTGGACTCTTTCCCTGCGGGCCAAACCGACCTTGTGCGGGCAAAACCGACCCGGAGGAGGCTTTTACTCCAAGTTTAGACCCCAAGGCTCAACATATAAATAGAGGGGCAGGGCTAGCACACGGGATACATCAGGATTTCCCAAGCCGTGTGCCGGCAACCCTAGCCCTCTAGTTCCTCCGTCATAATCTCCGTAGCGCTTGGCGAAGCCCTGCAGAGATTGTTCCTCACCACCATCACCACGCCGTCGTGCTGCTGGAACTCAACCACTACTTCACCATCGCTCGCTGGATCGAGGAGGTGAAGGCGTCATCAAGCCGTACGTGTGTTGAACGCGGAGGTGCCGTCCGTTCGGCACTAGATCGGAAGGATCGTGATTGGATCGCGGGACGCTCGGCGATTTGGATCGCGAAGACGTTCGACTACATCAACCGCGTTTATTAACGCTTCCGCTTAGCGATCTACAAGGGTATGTAGATTCACTCTCCCTCTCGTAGATGCTCATCACCATGGATAGATCTTATGTGTGCGTAGGAAAATTTTTGTTTCCCATGCAACGTTCCCCAACAGTGGGTTATCAAGATCAACAGCAGGTTCAATCTCCACATCATTATCATTACTAGGTTGAGCATCAACATGAACATCATCATTAATATTATCACTAGGCTCATTCTCATTACCAGATTGTGTCTCAGCATCAAAAATAGAAATATCATTTGGGTTTTCATGAGCACCTATAACAGGTTCACTAGCAGCATGCAAAGTCCTATCGTCATTCTTTTTCCCTTTATTACTGGGACGACTAGGTGCATTAGTATTAATTCTCTGAGAATCTTGCTCCATTCTCTTAGGATGGCCCTCAGGATACAAAGGTTCTTGAGTCATATTACCACCTTTAGTCACAACTCTAACAGAATGATCATTGTTCTTACAATTCATCTCATTAAGCAAATCATTTTGTGCCTTAAGTACTTGTTCTACTTGAGTAGTTACCATGGAAGCATGTTTACTAATAAGCTTAAGATCATTGATAGTTCTACTCATATAATCTCCTAAGCGATCAAGCATGTAAGCATTATGTTTCAATTGTCTACTAACATAAGCATTGAAATTTTCTTGTTTAACAATAAAGTTATCAAACTCATCCAAGCATTGGCTAGCAGACTTATTATAAGGAATATCACCTTCATCAAATCTACGGAGAGAATTTACCTCTACTACCTGTGTTGGGTTATTAGGACCATGTATTTCTTCAATAGGTGGTAGATTCTTAACATCTTCGGCTTTAATACCCTTTTCTTTCATAGATTTCTTTGCCTCTTGCATATCTTCAGGACTGAGAAATAGAATACCTCTTTTCTTCGGAGTGGGCTTCGGAGGTGGTTCGGGAATAGTCCAATCATTATCATTGCTCAATATATTATTCAATTGTAGTTCAGCTTGTTCAACAGTTCGTTCCCTGAAAACACAACCAGCACAACTATCTAGGTGGTCCCTAGAAACATCGGTTAGTCCATTATAAAAGATATCAAGTATTTCGTTTTTCTTGAGAGGATGATCGGGCAAAGCATTAAGTAATTGGAGAAGCCTCCCCCAAGCTTGTGGGAGACTCTCTTCTTCAATTTGCACAAAGTTAAATATTTCCTGCAAGGCAGCTTGTTTCTTATGGGCAGGAAAATATTTTTCAGAGAAGTAGTATATCATATCCTGGGGACTACGCACACAACCAGGAGCAAGAGAATTAAACCATATCTTAGCATCACCCTTTAATGAGAAAGGAAACAACTTAAGAATATAGTAATAGCGAATTTTTTCCTCATGAGTGAATAGGGTGGCTATATCATTCAATTTAGTAAGATGTGCCACAACAGTTTCAGATTCATAACCATGGAAAGGATCAGATTCAACCAAAGTAATTAACTCAGGATCGACAGAGAATTCATAATCCTTATCAGTAACAAAGATAGGTGAAGTAGCAAACTTAGGAGCATATTGCATTCTAGCATTCAAAGATTTTTCCTTCCACTTGCATAGTAATTTCTTAAGATCATCTCTATCCTTACAAGCAAGGAAGTCCCTAGCTACCTCTCCTTCCATAACATAACCCTTAGGTATATTAGGCAATTCATATCTAGGAGAGCTAGGTCTAGCAGGTGTCTCATAGTGTTCAGTTTCAATAATTTCATCAGATTCAGAAATATCATCAGTTTCAGCATTGACTCTAGCAATTTGTTCATCAAGAAATTCACCCAGTGGCACAGTATTATCAAGAAAAGTATCATCATAAGCATCATGCATAGCAGAAGTGGCATCATCAATTACTTGCGACATATCAGAATTACTAGCAGGTGGTGGTGTCGCAAATTTACTCATAACAGAAGGTGAATCAAGTGCAGAGCTAGATGGCAGTTCCTTACCTCCCCTCGTAGTAGAGGGATAGATCTTGGTTTTTGGGTCTTTCAGATTCTTCATAGTGATCAACAGATATAAATCCCAAGTGACTCAGAGAATAGAGCTATGCTCCCCAGCAACGGCGCCAGAAAAAGGTCTTGATAACAGATACGTCTCCAACGTATCTATAATTTTTGATTGTTCCATGCTATTATATTATCTGTTTTGGATGTTTTACATGCTTTAATATGCTATTTTATATTATTTTTGGAACTAACCTATTAATCTAGAGCCTAGTGCCAGTTTCTGTTTTTTCCTTGTTTTTGAGTATTGCAGATAAGGAATATTAAACGGAGTCCAAACGGAATAAAATCTTCGGAATGATTTTTCTTGGACCAGAAGAAACCCAGCAAACTTGGAGATGAAGGCAGGAGACTTGCCGTGGTGTCACAAGCCACCAGGGCGCGCCCTAGGGGGGCGCCCCCTGGCTTGTGGCCCCACGGCAGTCCTCCTAACCCTATTCTTCGGCCTATAAATTCCCAAATATTCCTTGGATACCAAAAAGAGCCACGAAAATACTTTTCTGCCGCCGGAAGCCTCTGTTCCCGTGAGATCCAATCTTGGAGCCTTTTCCGGTAATCTGCCAGAGGGGGATTCGATCACGGAGGGCATCCACATCAACTCCATTGCCCCTCCGATGATTCGTGAGTAGTTTACCACAGACCTTCGGGTCCATAGCTAGTAGCTAGATGGCTTCTTCTCTCTCTTTGTTCTTCAATACCATGTTCTTCATGATCTTCATGGAGATCTATCCGATGTAATAGTCTTTTGCGGTGTGTTTGTCGAGATCCGATGAATTGTGGGTTTATGATCAGCTTATCTATGAATATTATTTGAATCTTCTCTGAATTCTTATATGCATGATTTCATATCTTTGCAAGTCTCTTCGAGTTATTGGTTTGGTTTGGCCAACTAGATTGGTAATTCTTGCAATGGGAGAAGTGCTTAGTTTTGGGTTCAATCTTGCGTTGTCCTCACCCAGTGACAAAGTAGGGGTAGCGAGGCACGTATTTGTATTGTTGCCATCGAGGATAAAAAGATGGGGTTTTCATCATATTGCTTGAGTTTATCCCTCTACATCATGTCATCTTACCTAATGCGTTACTCTGTTCTTCATGAACTTAATACTCTAGATGCAGGCAGGAGTCGGTCGATGTGTGGAGTAATAGTAGTAGATGAAGAATCGTTTCGGTCTACTTGACACGGACGTGATGCCTATATGCATAATCATTGCCTTGGATATCGTCATAATTATTCGCTTTTCTATCAATTGCTCGACAGTAATTTGTTCACCCACCGTATTATTTTCCTTCATGAGAGAAGCCTCTAGTGAAACCTATGTCCCCCGGGTCTATTTTCCATATTATATTTTCAGATCTATAAACCAAAAATACCAAAAATATCTCGCTGCCTTATTTTTACTTTTGTTTTACTTTACGTTCTAGCAATCTTTTATTTCTATCTCTATCAGATCTCATCCTTGCAAATAACTGTGAAGGGATTGACAACCCCTTTATAGCGTTGGGTGCAAGTGTTTGATTATTTGTGTAGGTACATCTATTGGGGACTTGCTTGTATCTCCTACTGGATTGATACCTTGGTTCTCAACAACTGAGGGAAATACTTATCTACTTTGCTGCATCACCCTTTCCTCTTCAAGGGAAAACCAACGCATGCTCAAGAAGTAGCAATAACCCACAAGTATAGGGGATCGCAACAGTTTTCGAGGGTAGAGTATTCAACCCAAATTTATTGATTCAACACAAGGGGAGCCAAAGAATATTCTCGAGTGTTAGCAGCTGAGTTGTCAATTCAACCACACCTGAAAGACTTAATATCTGCAGCAAAGTATTTAGTAGCAAAGTAGTATGGAAGTAACGGTAACGATTGCAAATGTGATAGTAGCAGTATTGTAGTGATTGTAACAGTAGCAACGGAAAAGTAACTTAGCAAAGATCAATATGTGAAAAGCTCGTAGGCAATGGATCAGTGATGAATAATTATGTCGGATGGCATTCATCATGCAACGGTTATAACATAGGGTGATACAGAACTAGCTCCAATTCATCAATGTAATGTAGGCATGTATTCTATATATAGTCATACGTGCTTATGGAAAAGAACTTGCATGACATCTTTTGTCCTACCCTCCCGTGGCAGCGGGGTCCTAATGGAAACTAAGGGGGATGCGGATCATAACTCGTAATAGGTGTCTACAACTTGCAAGATAGGATCAAGAACACATATATATTCATGAAAACATAATAGGTTCAGATCTTAAATCATGGCACTCGGGCCCTAGTGACAAGCATTAAGCATAGCAAAGTCATAGCGACATCAATCTCAGAACATAGTGAATACTAGGTATCAAACCCTAACAAAACTAACTCGATTACATGGTAGATCTCATCCAACCCATCACCGTCCAGCAAGCCTACGATGGGATTACTCACGAACGGCGGAGAGCATCATGACATTGGTGATGAAGGATGGTTGGTGATGACGACGGTGTCGATTTCCCCTCTCCGGAGCCCAAAACAGACTCCAGATCTGCCCTCCCGAGGAAGAACAGGAGGTGGAGGCGGCTCTGTATCGTGAAACGCGATGAACTCTTCTCTCCTATTTTTTTTCTCCCCGAATAGGAATATATAGAGTTGGAGTTGAGGTCGGCGGAGCTCCAAGGGGCCCACAAGACAGGGTGGCGCGCCCTAGGGGGGGCACGCCCCCTGGCTTGTGGCCAGGTGGTGGACCCCCTCCGGTTGATTCTTTCGCCAGTATTTTTTATTAATTCCAAAAATATTCTCCGTAAATTTTCAGGTCAATCCGAGAACTTTTATTTCTGCACAAAAATAACACCAAGGCAATTCTGCTGAAAACAGCGTCAGTCCGGGTTAGTTCCATTCAAATCATGCAAATTAGAGTCCAAAACAAGGGCAAAAGAGTTTGGAAAAGTAGATACGATGGAGACGTATCAAGGACCTAGGCCCGAGATGGAGGCTTGGATGTGGCTAGGCTAGCTGCCCAGGTAACATGTCATGGTCGTCACAGGTTTACTCTTCTCAATGTGGTGGCGGTGGCCATTGCCCGAGGAATCCAACCGCTTCAACACCGTGTGTATCCCATGTGGGCGTTCAATGGGTCCGATGACTCGACCTAGGCTATTCGTTGCGGGTTCAAAAATCATGAAGCAACAATGGTGGAAAATAAGGCCAGTGTTGGAAAATTCATGAGTTCAAATTATCTGATATTTTTATCTTTATTTTGTGCCTACATAGTAGGCTTTGTGGGATTTTACTACCTTCGCGCACGTCTTTTTTGTCGGTTTTCCTCTGGATGCATTTTGGGAAGCAAATAATATACTAGGAGAAGAACTCCAGGAACGAGTAATAAAATCACGTCAATAAATGCGATATATTCTTACCATGAAAGAATGAAGTGACTGGGAAGAAGTTGGAGGACGCGCAATGCTTCCAAATCGCAAGATGATGTCCGGTATGAGCGATTGTGGTCGTACCAACAATCGTACTTGGTGCCAACGCATCCTCTCGTCGACTACTTCCACCCCGTGGAATTGGATCGGAGATCATACACACATAGACTCCAAAAACTCATCCATAACACATAACCCTATCCTCTAGAAGGCATCTAAAGGGGGAATCGACTCAAGGACTCCATCGCCACAATATCCGGCGCTGACAGGGTTCGAGCGTTGCGGTTTGCCCGGACAAGGTGTTATGGTTTGCCTTCTCTGACTTTCAAAACCAACTTTGTGAAGTCATCAACATTGATGAGCCAGCGATGTAACCTGCTCTGCCTCCATTAGTTGACTGTTTTCTTAACGTGGCACATGTAGTCTTAATGGAGAGGGGATAATTAAATAAATTCACCATCACTGTATTTGTTGCACAATATAATGGTAGTTGATGCCAAACATATGTTGCCCCTTTGACACTCGATAGGCCACTCTTGTTGATGGTTTAGCCACAAAAAACATGTGCCAAGGGCATAATGGATAAAACATGTTCCTTTTAAGCAGTGTTCGATAGTCTACTTCATATAGTTTCCTTGCCTTCCTTGTTGCTTTGTATCTGCCTTGTATGTCTACAAACAACACACAACGATGATTGTTATTCGTTTCCTTTGGCCGGCTAGGGAAACCCAACAATCGGGTCAATAGAAAAGCCGACCACACCCTCATACGGCACATGAACAAAACCGTCAGAACCGGGGACTCCTACTCTTAAGAACTGAGGTGACTCGGGGCCATCCGAGGCCAACTCGCGTGAGACAATTGTCAACTGACCGTCGGATTGTGCCACGGCTTCCTGCCAACGCGTCCGCTTGGCTAGATGTCATGTTTTTGGATGTTTGCCCAATATTTGGACTATGTGGTCTGCCCGAAGGGCCTCGAGTCACCTTAGTTGTTCTGAGTAGGAGTCCCCGGTTCCGACTATTCATCTCATGTACCGTAGGGGTATGGTAGTCCTTTCTATTCAACCTGACTGTTGTGTTGCCATGGTGTTGAGGTGAAGTATTTTAAGGATGCTTATAATGAATTGTCAGAATCGCGACACAAGTCTTAGAATCTTACGACCTTACAAGCCAAACTAGCCCCTACGATTCTACTCATAGCATCTAAGTTTCTACGATCCTGGTAGTTATGATTCTACGATTCACGATCCTACCAACGGAGCTCCGATCCAATTCAGAATCTCGATTCCGAGTACTTTGCAATGAATGGACTTTGCGCCCATGGCTACAATTGGTCTCTCCAACTAGTTCACTCAACTTTCGTTTAATTTCCTGGCTGCACATAGTCTCTTCAAATAATTCATTTAACTTATGTGCTATGTTTCAAATAGGGCGCTTAAAATGGGAGCTGGAGCTCGAAATCGGGACTCGTTGTACTTGGTGGCTCCTTATATGAGAGAACAAACTACATCTTGTTCACATGTGTGTTAGCCATCTCTACATAGAGGTTGCTCCTTGGTTCGTGCTGCCTGGAATCAATTGGCTCCTTGTTACTTCTCCAATTAGTTTTCTCGGCATGTAAATGTTCTATGTGTCGGGAATCGATTATGCTCAGCTTCTTAACCTTCTATTTTGTTTGCATTCAAACCGCACGTCATCAAAAATAATAATACAAAGTTCGTTCACCTGCTCAAGCAAACAACTTATATGTCACCGAAGAAAGCTATGGGAATGATCATCGTCAAGGCAAATACCAACACAGTACGCACAAAGTCATTTGGAGACAGTCGAGGAAAAAAATCATTCAAATAGTTCGCTTAACTTCAGGGCGGCTGTTGGTCTCTGCGCCAATGCCATAGCGGGTCAAAAACAGATCGGCAAAGAAAGCTACGGGCAATGGTCATTGTCAAGAAAAATAGAAACACGGTAGGAACATAATTATTTATAGATAGTTGAGAAAAATATCTCCAAATAGTTCGCTTAACTTCTGGGATGTAGTTGGTCTCTACGTCAATTGGCGCAAGGGGTAATCAAGTAAAGTAAAGGGGCAAAGGCTTTAGGAGCTCAAACGATGTTGGAAGTATTAAATCATTTGAGCTTGTTTTTGTGTTGCACTTGATGAATGAAATATTCCGGGGTACACAGATGACTTAAGTGCTATTGGTCATTTGAGGTACACAAATGACTTTGCAAAGGTTGAATTGGAAGTTATGAGAGGAGATGCTGGATGGAAAGAACTCCTTGAGAATGCCACTTCTTTTTGTGTGAAACACAGTGTGAGATGTGTTGACATGGATGGAAAGCATAGACATGTACAAAGAGCAAGAGTGTTCTATAAAATGCCATGAATTACCATCGGTTTCATGTTGATATATTTTTGAGTGTTACATATAGACAACTTCAAGAGTTTAATAACATGTTTGATGAGGTAAACACGGAGCTACTTAGGTGCATGGCATCATCCCATCCAGCCAAGTCATTTTCTACTTACAATATTAATAACTTGGTTAAGCTTGTTGGGTTCTATCCTCATGATTTTGACTTTGAAGAAAGGCGCCAGCTTCCCTTTTAACAGAAATGCACCAGCTATCCTCATGGTGTGAGGAATGATGAAGGTCTCATTTGGTTTGGAGGATTTTTATAGGAAAACATAGGAACAAGAATTTCAGAGGAAAATTTCCTATAAATGCATTCGGTTCGTAGGAAACGTGTACATAAATTTCGTAGGAATACTACTCATTTTCGTGTTTCTAAAGAAATCTACACATCCACTTAAAGTACATTTTTTGCGTAGAAACGAGGCAAAGACAAGTCTTGCCATCCTATCAAATTCGTATACTACTCATAATTCCTACATTTTAGTTCCCTTCAAACCGAATGAGGCCGAAAACTTCCCAGACTTGAGAAGTGTAGCGCCAAAAGGAAGGCTATAGGCTTAAAAAAACATTACTCCCTCCGTCCGGGTTTATTAGGCTCCTTTTTATTTTGGACTAAGCTTTGACCTATAAATTTAACTAATAAAATGCAAACTACATGTCACAAAAGTTATATTGTCGAAAAACTTTTCAAATTCAAATCCAACAATATAATGTTTCATAACATATACTTTATATTTTAATAGTTTATAGATGGTCAAAGTCTGACCCAAAATACGAAGGGACTCAATAAATCTGGACGGAGGTAGTACTACTCCCTCCGTCCATGAATAAGTGTACATCTAGATTTTGTTCTAAGTCAAAATTTTAAAAACTTTGACCAACTTTATAGAAAAAAGTAGTAGCATTTATGACACTAAATTAGTATTAGTACTTTGAAATGTACTTTCATGATATCACAATTTGACGTCATATATATTATTATTATTTTTATATAGTTGGTCAAAGTTATAAAACTTTGATTAAAACAAAGTTAGATGTATACTTATTCGCGGACGAAGTACATTTTAGTCCCTTCAAACCCAATGATGCCGAAAACTTATCAAACTTGAGAAGTCTAGCGCCAAAAGGAAGGCTGCAGGCTTAAAAAACATTACTCACAGCGGCATCGAGGTATAAGCTTCTGTCAGAAGCGGCATCGAGGGGTAAGCTCACAGCGCGCGCTAATGGTTGCAGGAGAAGAAAGGCCTCGGCACCACAATAGTAATTTTAAATGTACTTCTATTTTTCTGTAATGAATGGTGTGTTTGTTAGTACTATGACTTTAGGCCTTTTAATAATACTATCCAAACAGTAGGAAACGTGGACCAACCACCAAAGGTTACGGGAACCACTCTCTCACGCCGAAGACAGGCGGGCCGATCGGTCTCAGCTGTGTCAGGCCACACTTTGCATGAGAAAATCCGATGACAACCCCCAGACCCTGGTCTCGCGACGCGCGACACGATCAAAAGCGGGACGAAACCCGCAGGCAGCGGCAGCGGCAGCGGCAGGGGCGCCCCATTTTCCATCAACCCTTTGCCCGAGGCTACGAGAGCAGCGACGCTGCGGGGCCGCAGTGCTTCGCGCCTGCGGCTGCGCGCGTCAAGCGTCAACACCCGTTCAAGTCTCCCCCCTTCTCACCTCGCAAAAAAAAAAAAAAAAAGTCTCCCCCCTTCTCGCGCTTGGTTATCCGAAAGCCGTGACCAACCAGGGAGACGTGATTCTAACCAGCGAGGAACAGGGGATTGATTGGCATGGGTGGGCCGCTGGCAGCTAGCCTGACCGACGGGCGCACGGCGCTCCAGTAGATGCGGTGGCCACCTGCATGCGCCGCCCGACGGTGCAGAGCCCCGCGCGGCTTTAAAATTTACAGCTGGGGCGCGCGGGCGCGGGCGCGGAGGGGACAACGAGACGCGCGCAGGAGGAGGAAGGAGGGGAGGCATAAATGGAAGAGCAGGGAGAGCGCATCCATCCATCAATCGAAAGCCGGACGAACGGACTGCGCGGCGTCAGCGCGAGAACCCAGACGGCAGGCCGGGCTGAATTCGGGGGGACGCTGGTCCTCCCCTCGTACGGTACTACGGCCGGAGTGGGGCCCGCGTGGGCACGTTCATCTTCCAGCCCCAGCCCCAACACCCCAGCACACGAATAATTTGGCCTCGTTCATGCCGACCTAGTATCATTTTTTGATAAGATGAATGGAGGGGGCATGAGCTTAGAAAGTTTTCTACATAATCCGTTTTTGACTGTTTGATCGGATGTATGGACTCAATTTCACTATGCTCATCTCATGCAAAAGGCCTCTCAGCCATGCTGAGTTGTGCATGGCCAGATCGGTGCACAGAGGCAGACATGCTCGCCCCAACACTGAAAAAATGTTTAGAATTTCAAAATTAGTCTGAATTCTCAAAAATGTTCAGAAATTCAATATTTTTTGAATTTTCAAAAAATGACATGGATTATAAAATTTGTTTACATTTTCAAAAAGTGTTCCGAATTTCAAATAATATTTAAATTCACAAAAAAATGTTTAGAATTTTAGAAATTGCTTAATTTAAAAAAAACATAATTTTAAAATTTGTTTAAATTTTCAAAAAAATGTTGACATTCAAATTTTTGTTTAAATTTTAAAAAATTGTTCAGAATTTAAAATTTTCTAAAACAATAGGAATTCCAAAATGCGTTGAACGTTTCAAAAAATGTGCTAATTTTTTTAATTTGTTTAAATTTTCAAGAAATTTTTTTAATTTTCAATAAAATGTTTAAAATTTCAAAATTATTTAAATTTTCAAAAAATATAATTTCTGGTTTTATTTAAAAATATCTAGAAAAAGGAATTCCAAAATATGTCTAAATTTTCAATAAATATTCAGAATTTCAAATTTTGTTGAATTTTTTGACAATTTGCAGAATTTTAATTTTTTTTAAATTTTCAAAAAAATACCGGAATTTTGACCCTAATGTGCTACCCAACGAGAGAAAATTATACTTAACATCCTCGTAGTTGAGAAACATGCTTATACATGAAAATATGTTATAGTATCGGAAGCGGCTGTTCTAATCCTGAGCTCATGTGAGCTTGGGTGAGCAGTAAAATAAAAAATGGAAACAAATTCGAAAAATTTCTGCCTTTTCTTTCTGTGAAACATTGACAAAATGTTTGTTAGCTTGCAAAATTTCATCACCATATGACATTTGTGGAAATCGTGGCAAAAAAAAATCGAAGCTCCAAAATGTTGCCACATATTCCACGAATGTCAATACATGATGAAATTTTGCAATCTATTAAAACATTTGCCGATGTTTCACACTGAAAATTCATTTTTTTATGAAATGTTTTTATTTTTTGTGATTTTACTGTTCACCTGAGCTCACATGAGCTCGGGGTTAGAGCAACATTTTCCTTGTAGTATCGTCCTGTCTACTGTAGAGGGTTGCCAAGTCGTCGCGTGGCTTTTCCTTTTTTTGGAAAGGTCACCCGACGATTGCGAGAAATCAACATGCGCAACATGGTCGTCCATTGGTAAAAGCGGAACGCGGCGCCGCGAAGTTTCGCATTCTCTCTTAACTCCCTCCACTATTGTACGTCTTCAGAAAACCCTCATCCCCGTTCGTCTCCCCCACTGTTCATCTCGAGTTCATCGGACACTGACTACCATTCTAATTCAGGTGGCGGACAGCGACTCGTAGAAGCTCGAGAGGCTCGGTGAGATATGCGAATGGTTCCGGAACAT
Organism: Elymus sibiricus; assembly: GCA_039707655.1. Taxonomy (NCBI): domain Eukaryota; kingdom Viridiplantae; phylum Streptophyta; class Magnoliopsida; order Poales; family Poaceae; genus Elymus; species Elymus sibiricus. Next base: position 296,902,591 of record CM077663.1, on the reverse strand, counting down.
GGCGATGCTCTATGAGGAGTCAGTGGGGATTTCCATGGCAGCCGCAACATGGAGAAGAACACATAATTGTAGACCGAGGGCACTTCCGGTCGAGATATTGTATTGCGCGATGATGGAGGCGAAGGGAAAGGATTCCGTGCTGAGAGAGCATTGGAAGGCGTATCGATCACACGTTGTTCACCCGCCGACTCCTGAAGAGGATGCCATGGTGGTGGTCATGATGATGCCGAACCGACGCCAGTGGTGGTGATGGCGATGCCGACACCGCAAATCCAGTGTTGGAAGACAAGAAGTCATCGCCGCCGACGACAACAAGAGGATGAGGATGCATGCAAGCTAGGTGCAACTGCCTCATCACTCTCCCCACTTCCCCACTGCTCCCCGACGATATGAGTCGTCACTCACCCCCCAGTGAGCAGTAGGGGGCCACTCCGTGTGGCAATCAAATGTAGGTTTTCTGCTTTTATTTTCCACCAGTTGGGCATTACTAATATGCGTAAATTGAACATGGTTAGGAATAGGGATAGTACTATTGAATTTTGATTAGTGATATTAATAGGGATATGCCCAATTTACAGTTCAATGTTTGCAGTTGCAGTTGTGATCAGGGATAGTACTATTGAGTTTCTATCGATGAAATTAATATGTATGCCCACTGTAAATTATTTACTAACCCATTGTTGAAAGTCATAAATCATTGTTACATTTAGAATTTTTACTGTGGGAACAAAATTTTGATTGACACATTTTCCTTTTTTTTACTTTAAATTAATACACAATGGTACTGATTCCAATGTTATAGTGAATTTTGACTCTAAATTCACTCTGAGTTAATAGATTGTAAATTCAGTGTAAAATAATAGGCAATGGTACTGGTTCCATTGTTAAAGTGAATTTTGACAGTCCATTCACTGTGAACTAATAGACTGTAAGTCCATTGATGCATTTCAAATCTGATATTGTGCAATTAATCAAATCTATAAGCCATATTCAGTAGAATTTGCATGTATTGATTCCATTGCTTGACAAGCAGAGTGCTTGGGTGGAGGCTCCTTCTTGCTAGTCTAATGAAGAAGATGCCTAGCTGAAGAATGTTGTTGATGCTTACCCGACTACCTAGCTCAAGATGAAGATCTCATGAGGATGCCTGCCGGGATATATATACTAGCGGTTAATAGTTTAGTTTATCTAATAGTCTGAAGAATCTATAAAGTTATGTTTATTGGCGTGTTGCTGGTAGAGCAAACTTTTGTTGATCAAGTTATGTTTAAAACTGAAGAAGTTGTATGACAAGTTATCTAAGTAGTTTATCGAATTTAGTCTTGTTGCTGAACTAATGGAGTATTCACATCATGTTGCTGCCTACATATCAGTTTGTTATATGATCTTGTTTTGTTGAGCATTAACCTTCAATTTGTTGTTGCCCATAGTTTGTGTTGTTTCTGTATGACACAAGCATGCATGCATGATCTTGTTGTTGTATAGATATTGTGATCAATAGTGATGAAGATTCAGTAATTAAGAATAGACCAAGGGGGGCCATAGGTTCACTAATGGGATCTCTCTCGAAAGAAGCAAGTGGTGTGTTTAACAAATTACGGTTGGACGGCGATTAAATTGCAATATTTATATTTATGACTGTGAACATTCATCATATAATCTCATATCAACATCCATTAATCTAAATGCGTCTACTACTAATGCTCCACTCAAAGAGCGCTATCTAGCATGCATCCCGAAGTATTAAGTTTACAATAAACAGAGTATTGCAATAAGTACGATGACATAACATAGACAACAAAACATCAAGCAATATGACAAGACAACGTTATTTTATCCTTAGTGACAACAATATGATACGTGTTTTTTGCCCTTTTTATCACTAGATAAGAGCACTGCAAGATTGCACCCATTATAAAGCACCACTCCCTCTGAAGAAAAACCGATCAAACTGTTGGGAAACGTAGTAGAAAACAAAAAAACGCCCTACGATCAACGAAGAACACTATGAAGATACAATAAACCGTTGGGATCGGATCGTTACCAACTCTGAGTTGTAGCGGGAGAAGACGAGTCGGTATAGATCGTTGATGAAGTCCCTCAAACCATAGATGAACGACCCCGCGAACCGCCCACGAACGATCCCTCGAACCAAAGACCGAAAGCATGACCTCTCTACTTGGTTGCAAGCGTACAATCTTCACGATTCGACATTGCTTGGTCGTACAGAGCTAATCGTCGGCGAAGAATTAGAGGGAGGATATTAGAACCACACCGGGCTTCTAATTATGAGGATTAGAGGATCTAGATCTAGCTCTAATTGACCAACTAGGATCAACTAGAACTAGAACTAGAGGACTAGAGGAGACTTCGAAAGTTGCATCCAAAAGGGTGGAAAGCCTCTAGTATATATATAGGTGGATGGAAGAGGAGGAGGCAACACAAGGGGGGAAGGTTTCCCATCTCCCTTGTGCCGGACAAGGAGGGGTTTTCCCCCTCCAATTCGCCCCCACTCCCTACCATAGGAGGAAGGTGCCACCTCCAGTTGGGCCCTTGTGGCCTAAGTTGCCTTCCACCTCTTGGCCTTTTAAGGCTCGTTGATATTAAATTAAATATAAAAGCCTCCTGACTATATTAACAGCCTTTTATTATTAATTTAACATCTCTGGAAAAAAATTCCACCTATATATTATTTATCGGTAATACCCGGTATTGCCCGATAGTCTCTGAAACCCTTCCGGTGACACCGGAACGCTTATGGATCCTCTCAAAACTATTTCGAATATTAATTAAACAATTTCACAAATACGTTCTCATTATTCCCACTGTACTAACACTCAGTAGATCGTGATTACCTTAAGCTTATTACCCTGTAGGTTCAGTAACTTGATACTTGGGATCTGCGTTGGGTTTTTCGTGAAGTGGAACGGGTAATTGCAGCACAATACGGATAAGTATTTCCCTCAGTTAAGAACCAAGGTTTATCGAGCCAATAGGAATACCAAGCAACAACCGTCTTCAACAACTGCACACAAAAGAGCAAACACTTGCACCCAACGTGGCAAGAGGGTTGTCAATCCCCTTGATCTCGTTATTTGCAAGCAAATGCAGTGTGTTGATGATAATAGATAATTGTAAATTACAAAATAAAATAAAAGCAAATAAATGGCAGCAAAGTATTGAAAGCGGTGGTAAATATATAAGTGAATAGACCCGGGGGCCATAGTTTTCCCTAGCGGCATCTCTCATGTAGGAAACATACGGTGGGTAAAGAAATTACTGTTGGGCAATTGATAGAAAAGTGCATAGTTATGTGATATTCACGACAATGATCATGTATATATAGGCATCATGTCCATAAGCAAATAGGCCAACTCACTAGTAGAGAAATGGCTAGCCACAACTCCTGTTGGTGGCGCGCCGTTTTTCAACAACGCCAGCACTAATATTTTCAAATAGTGCCGACGTTGCCTAAATTTGTACGTTATTGGTACACACATAGTGGTGGTGTTCAAAATCCAAGAAGCAGCGGAAACCTAGGAGCCGAAATGCTATAGGCACCGATAGGCTCGTCGTCACACGAGTTAACGATACTGGTGAGCCTGTTAGTCCGCGGAAAGCCGCTGCTCACTATGACAACGCCCTAGGTGTTATCCTTCGAGAAATTTGCTTCGTCAACGAGATAAATTTAAGGGATATGGACAAAGCTAATCTGCGAGAACTCCTCATAAGAAGGGTGCACGCAAGATTCAAGTTTCCTAAGGAGTATGACAACCTATCATACCCAAAGAATCAGGTAAACAACCATGCATTCCATAAGTTCTTGAAGAATTTGAGTTCTTGGAAATCTGCAGCAAGAAAAGATATTGCAACGAAACCCGACATAGATATCTCCGAGATCCAGTAGAAGTGGCCTACCATTAGTGTAGATGATTGGAACATTTTCAAGATGCAAAATCAGGAGAACTCATTGATGACCCAGTCATCTTGGGGGAAGGAAATGTGATCAAAGACATTAAGTAACCACACCCTCGGCAGTCATGGTTTTGTTGGGAAGAAGCCCGTATGGGACAAGCAGGACGCTGCACTTGCACCAAAGGGCATCCCAAACCACTTCGCGCAATTCAAGGACCCCTTTGAATATAACTATGTCAGGGGGCGGTACCATTATGATCAAAAGACAGGGGAATTTACCACGGATCACCAAACAAGGAAACTAGAAGAAGAACTGGCAAGGCAACATGCAAAACCTCATAGCTCGCAAGGGTCGTCGGCCAGGTGGAACACTCCTCTTAACCGGTCGATCGACATTACCCTTGGCAAGGAGCCATTAGCACCGCCGGCGGGTGGCCGTGTGAACGGTGCTAGATGCGGTGCCAAATGGGACTATCATTATCCCGAAGACCGGGAGCTGCAACGGCAGAGAAGGAGAGCCAACAAGCGGAGCATTGAACAACAAATAATGGAAGCCTTGGCCGCGGCCACAGCCGCAGCCACAGCCAACATCGAAGAACGCATCAACATTCAAAGCCAAGCCCATGCCCAAGCCATGCCACCTTCAATAATCGAGAGGATGAAGAATTGGATCAAGAACGGCGAACTAGGAAACGTTGTGATCCAAACTAATTTGGCCAAGGATAGCAGCCAGCATTGTGTCACTTTCATTGGTAACCCATCGCCAATGGATGCTCTCAACGCTCTTTCTGAAGACACTCGGTCTCTTAGCTTATGTGCGTGGTGAACTGGTTAAAGTTGCAATTGGGTCGATCATTCGCCCCAAAGATACCATGATGCACGGAGTGCCCATGCCTGAGGGGGTCTTCAAAGTTGAGGTGTCTGTTGTCGTAAGGGGTTTCGAAGATATTTCTCCTCCGATACAACATCCGGGTGCGGATAGCCAGTTGACCCTCTCAGGATGTTTGGGTTGGCCAATGCAGTGGCCGAAGAATCAAATTCAGCTAGGAAACGTCCAAATCTCCCCAACCTCATAGCTGATGAACAATGACAGCACACGTGGGCGAGGACCATCTCCTTTGGGTCAGATTCAACCTGAAGTTCGTAACAACGACAATGTGCATGTCGGTGAGGACCACGACAATGCGGTTGTCGGTGGTGAGGACCATGTCAATGGTGGTGATTTGGGCGGTGAGGGCCATGTCGGGCGGTGAGGGCCATGTTAATGGTGGTGATTACTGCGGTGAGGACAATCTACTTGTCAATCGATACTTCCTTATTGACGAATATCAGAAATCAGCTCCCAGCATTGACATGTGCAATCTTGATGGACCTATATCTGCTGGTCCTGCTCTTGGATTCTCATCTATGCCTCCGCTTGCTCAACAGGAACGTGTTGTTCCTTGCCAGAAGAGTCTTTTCAATGAGGACTTCACACCACCAGACACACAGGTGCCACCACACAGGGGAACATTGCTGAGTCCAAACACACTCAATGCGACGGTCGCAAATGCATTACCAGACAATATAGCCAGACAGCCTAACCCGACACGCAAGAAGAAGAGAAAGAGACCAGCTGGTAATAAAACGAAGGCACATGCTGCCAGCCAACCGGTTCAGACGAGTAAACAAGTTCGGCATGTCGTTCAATGGCGGAATTACCATTCCCCAGGTGATCCCATCCTTCCGAAGGAGCTTAGCGATCTTCTGCAGACATAATTGAGGATTCTGCATGACACAGTTCTATCTAGGGAGAAGTATGCATTCTCTGCTGGAGGTGGGTTTCACCTTGTTTTTTCAGTGATGGTGCCACCAATTCTTGGTTTGTTGGACGATGTCCCCCCGGAAATATTCTATGTGCCGTTCGAAGACATCTTCAACATGTTCCGTCTAATGAAGCTTAGTTCTTCCTTAGTACGCCTATGGGCAATCAATGCTGCCTACACTGCAAAATGTGAGCTCAACAAGGATGTCGCGGTAGCGGACCCTTACCTCATGCACGAGACCAACACCAATCACCCTGAGCGCTGACAAGCTATGCGGAAGTATTTGACAGACTTCATGATTGCCAACATGGACAAAGACTGCCTTATCGTGCCCTACTATCCGAAGTAAGTCATTATGTCTAGCTAGATTACTATTTCGTACAATCTCGTTATGCATGCTTCCACGTAACACCATTAATTAACTCGATCGACTTTGTATGCTGAGAACATTGTGTCCTCATCGTTATTACCCCGAAGTTCGCCAAAACTTATTTCTTGGATTCGACAAGGAATGTGAAAAAAGACTACAGAGGCATCAAGAAGGTCCTGGATGAAGCACTCTTCGAGTATACCAGACGGGAAGGAGTGATCAAGGACGGATATCGCAAGTTTGACAAGTTTAAAGCAGTACACTTCGGCCACAAAACTGACTTTTGTTGCATGCAGCAGCCAGAAAACAGTGATATAGACGGCTACTACGTTGTCCACCACATGGAGGAGTACATGCGGGAGGGAGAACGCCTTAAAAAGAACTTAGACGTCATCGCACGGGGGAAGAAAATTGAGGAAATTAGCCCGGGAAATAACAGAGATGAATTCAGACGCATCCAGGTGCAGTTTGCTACCATCCTCAACAAGGATGTCATCGACCATGCCGGGGTTTTCAACGGCGGCGCACCTTCCGGTCCGGAGGAGATAAAAGCTCGCCTTCGGAAGCAGGGGCTTGATGCTGACGGTCCTGTGTCTACCGCGGATCCGGCGAAGAAATACGTTAATGATCCTTATGCCCATATGTAATAGGATAGTGTCAGCTACCAATGTTGTTGGTTCTACAATACTGCTAGCTCGATCAACTACATGTTCGTGTGGTTTTGTGTTATAGTACTTCAAAACTTGATCACTAGCTATCTTAACTAATTATTTAAGCACTATCTATGAATCTAAAATGTCTTTCAATTGCCTTTATTTGTTACCTTATTCTGCCATGCAAACGGTGCCCTTTCCCGCTGTCGTGGCAGTGATTTTCCGATGCTTACAAATTAAGTAATGGCGTGCTGAGAAGGTACAACGCCTGCAATGTTTTTTAGTTATTTGTGACGTTGGAATAATGTGTACGCCATAGATACAGGTCATAATGCCGACGTACAACATAATCCGACGCCATAGGTATTCTAAATACTGCTGGCGTAGGCTCCAACGCCACCACTGTTTTTTAACTGTGGCGCCATATTGCTGGCGTCGGGTGTCTACACCAGCAAGGCCCTTTTTTCCATGCCATAGCTAGGCTTTTCTACACCAGTGACTACTGCATGCACCTATTACTATTACTCCACCCAGCATGCATCTAGAGTATTAAGTAAAACAGAATAATGCTTGGAGGACAATGACATGATGTAGACAAAGATAATTCAATTAATATGAACTAACCCCATCATTTTATCCTTAGTGGCAACAATACAAAGACGTGTCTTGTCCCTTGCTGTCACTAGGATATAGAGCACCGCCAGATTGAACCCACTACAACGCACCCCTCTCATTGAAGAAATATCAATCTAGTTGGCCAAACTGTTTCAATAGATCTGAGAGATTTACAAAGCTATGATGATCATGCAATAAGAATCATATTAAATTTCAGAGATGACTCAAATACTTTTCATGAATAATCTGAACATAAACCCACAATTCATCGGATTCGAACAAACGCACCATACAAAAAAATTACATCGAATAGATCAAAGCGAAGATGCGATGATCATTGTATTGAAGACCAAAAGAGAGAGAGAGAGTCATCTAGGTACTAACTATGGACCCGTAGGTCTGTGGTGGACTACTCACACATCACCATGGGAGCAGCAAGGATGATGAAAAGGCCCTCCGTGATCGATCCCCCTTCGACAGGGCACCGGAACGGAGCTCCAGACGGGATCACGGTGGAACAAAGACTTGCGGCGGCGGAAAAAGTGTTTCGGGATGCTCCCGAGGGTTTTTGGAATATATGTGAATTTATAGGCCAGAGAACAGGACAGGAGACCCATCAGGGAGGGACAAGCCATCAGGGCGCGCCGACCCCCCTGGGCGTGCCCTGTTGGCTTGTGCCTCCCTGGTACGGCCTCCGGTCTCCTTCTAAAGCTTCCAGGTCTTCTTTTGGTCCAAAAAAAATCATAAAAAAAATTCGGGGCAATTGGACTTCGTTTGGTACTGTAAACCTGAAAAGCCAAAAACACGCAGAAAACAACAACTGGCACTGGGCACTGGGTAAATAGGTTAGTGCTCAAAAATAATATAAATTGGTAAATAAATACTCAAAAAGTATCCTAGAATGATAATATAATAGCATGGAACAATCAAAAATAGATACGTTGGAGACGTATCATAACTCATAGACATGAACGAAACCCCTCCGTTCAATGACCGATAGCGGAACCGTGGACGTCCATATCGATCATATGAGTACATGAATGATATTCGAGTGAACCATTGATTACTATGTGATATTCCTTTTGCTTCGCGATACTTTACAAAACTCAAGATGCATCGGTATGCTCTTAAGTCATTCTCATGTGATCATTATATAGTTGTCCTTATTACCGGTTTTGTTCTTCTTTCTCCTTGATGTGTTCTGGCATCCCCGTGACATAGTCGCATGTGTCTGGACAAACGATGACAGATGTAGTCACACCAAGTGGGCCCTGAGAATATCTCTCCATTGTCGGAGGAGCAAATCCCACTCTCGAGCTATCTAGTCCCTTGTCAAACTTTCCGATGAACCTGTAAGTTGTCGTTATGATCACCTAGTTACAGATGATGTTTGAGCAACCCCAAAGTTCATCGTACAGTAAGAAGTGACTACGATACTCTCATGGTCTAAGGAACATAAACGCGTGTTAACACTCCGTGTTATATACTTATATCAATTGATTTCAGATGATATTATGTCAAAGTATAACAAACAAGTTTGGGTCGATTCAATATGATCATTCTTCTAACGTCATACTCTCATTGTTTTTTAGGACAACCATTATACTTAATGATATCGTAACATCCGGAAAACATGATCACTAATAACACTTGAGCCAGTCTTAGAGGCAAGACTAGGAATCACTTTTTTACCGTTTATCATTCCGCACGTGCATATGAGTTTTCTATTGAATAAAATATTCCAGAATCATAGCAGTTATAGCATAGAATATAAACTCTTAATTATGAATATGAAAATATAAAAATACAATATTATTGCCTCTAGGGTATATTTCCAACAGTCTCCCACTTGCACTAGAGTCAATAATCTAGTTTACATAGTCTGTCTAACACATGTGACCATCCGATGTTGCTCATGCTTCGCTCGTGGTAAAGCCTTCGTCGTTGGGTCTGACGCATTCAAATATGTGTGAACCTTGAGAACCTTCACAAGACCCTTCTTTACATATTTTCAAATAATGTGATACTTGCGCTCCATGTGTCTGGTCTTCATATGGGATCTTGGTTCCTTTGCTTGAGCAACGACACCACTATTATCACAATAGAGTGCCATTGGGTTCATCGCACTTGGGACCACACCAACTTCTTCAAGAAACTTCTTGATCCAGAATGCCTCCTTCGAAGTTTCTGAAGCCGCAGTATACTCTACCTCTATCGTAGAATCCACAACAGTGTTCTGCTTGAAACTCTTCCAAGCCATCGCACCGCTATTAAGGGTATGAACATAGCCTGATTGAGATTTATAGTCATCTATATCAGTCATGAAGCTAGCATCGGTGTAACCATTTACAACGAGCTCTTCATCTCGTCCATATACAAGGAGCATGTTCTTTGTCCGTTTGAGGTACTTAAGAATATTTTTAACTGCTGCCTAGTGTGCCACTCCAGTACATATTATAGCATACATGATGGATCCAATTATAGAAGCATATGGTACTCCACTCATCTGCACTCGTTCATCAACCATCCTGGGACATTCATTTCTACTAAGTGTTGTGCCATGTGACAATGGGAGAAAACCTTTCTTTGCATTCTCCCTTTTAAACCTCTTTAAAACCTTGTCAATGGCTTAGCGCAATTAGACGTCCTTATCTATCTCTATAGATCTTTATGCCCAACATATATGCTGCTTTGCCTAAGTCTTTCATTGAAAACACACTATTTAACTACTCTTTTATTGTGCTAAGGAATTTTGTATCATTCCCAATCAACAATATGCCATCTACATATAAGATTAGAAATGCTACAGAGCTCCCACTAAACTTCTTGTATACATAAGCTTCTTCATAATTTTCATCGAAGCCAAACTCTTTTACCACTTCATCAAAACGTTGATTCCAGCTCCTGGATGCTTGCTTCAAAGCATAGATAGAACTTTGAAGCTTGCACACCTTTCGGACAACCTTAGGATTGACAAAACCTTCTGGTTGTATCATATATACATCCTCTTTTAAATATCTATTGAGGAATGTAGTTTTGACATCTATCTGCCATATCTCATAATCGAAATATGCAGCAATAGCCATCATAATCCGCACAGACTTCAGCTTAGCTACTGGTGAGAAAGTTTCGTCATAATCAACTAGCATGCAACTAGCATTGCTTTATAGATAGTAGGATTACCATCCGTATTTGTTTTTCTTTTGAAGATCCATTTACATTGTATGGGTTTCACACCCTCAGGAGGATCAACCAAGTTCCAAACTTGATTCTCGTACCTGGACTCCATTTCGGATTGCATGGCTTTCAACCATTCTTTTGAGCTGGGCGTCGCCATCGCTTCTCTATAGTGCGTAGGTTCATCTTCCTCTAAGATGAATATTTCATTGTGAAACCACTCATGAGGTTCAATAACTCTGCCTGACCTATGCGGTTCAGTTACAATCTTAATTGGAGTTTCTACAACTATTGTAGTAACTTCTGGTTCAGTTGTGCGGACAATATCAGGAACATATACCGTTTCATTAGTCACATTAACATCTGAAGATTCTGTAATCTCATTAAGCTATATTGTACTCCCACTTACTTCTTTGTCGAGAAACTCCTTCCCAAGAAAGTGTCCATTCTTTGCGACAAACACTTTGTATTCAGACTTTTGGTAGAAGGAATACCCAATTGTTTCTTTGTGATAACCTACAAAATAATATTTGTCTGCTTTGGGATCGAGTTTATTTGGCTGTAAACGTTTTACATAAGTTTCACAACCCCAATTTTTTAGATGCGACAAATTGGGTTTCTTCCCATTCCATAACTCATATGGTGTCGTCTCAAGAGACTTAGGCGATGCTCTGTTTAGTGTATATGTTGTTGTTTCAAGTGCATATCCCCAAAATGATAAAGGTAGATAGGTAAATCACATCATTGACCTCACCATGTCTAACAAGGTTCGCTTCCGCCTTTCAGACACTCCATTTCTCTGTTGGCTTCCCGGAGGAGTAAGTTGTGAGACAATTCCACAATCACTTAGATGTTTGATAAACTCACGACTTAGATATTCTCCACCATGATCCGATCGTAGGAACTTTATCTTTTTGCCACGATGATCCTCTACTTTGTTCTGAAATTCTTTGAAATTTCAAATGTTTCAGACTTATGTTTCATCAAGTAGATATAACCATATCTACTCAAATCATCAGTGAAGGTCACGAAGTATAAGTATCCACCATGCGCCGATGTGCTCATCTGACCACATACATCACTATGTATTATATCCAATAATTCAAGCGCCCATTTAGGATGACTAGTGAATGGCGTCTTAGTCATTTTCCAATCAGACAAGCTTCGCATGTATCAAATGATGTTAACACTCCATCTTTATGAAGTGTTTGCATACGTTTCTTTCCGATATGACCAAGACGGTAGTGCCACATATAAGTGGTATTATCGGTCTTCTTAAGACGTTTAGCATTAATGTTATAGACATCTTTTTCACATTCAAGATTCATAATGAATAAACCACCGATGATAGGGGCAAATCCATAAAACATATCCTTATAATATGTTGAAAAACCATTGTTCTCAAACTTATAAGAATAACCGTCATTTATTAAACATGATTCAGAGATAATGTTCTTACACAACTTGAGAACAAAATACAGTTACGCATCTCAGAGTGTGGATCCAATCCTCAGAGTTTCCACCATTTGCATCTAACGTTTCTTTCTCAAACAACGGTGCTAAATTTAAACTATTGTGAGCCATTGATCTACAACAATAAACACAAGATTCACTTTAGACATTGTTCATAATTAATTTGCACTATTATTAAATAAATTTTAAAGTGCACTCCCACTAAAATCAATATCTCACGTAATTGATAGTAAGTGATTCAAGACCCTGATCTTGTTCACATCCATTGATGTGGACATTACTGATGACATGAATTTTGACCCGTGGGCAATCCTTTGTCGATCATGTGTGCATATGATTCTTGTTCATCTTTCGATGCTTTGTGCTCCGAGCTTAGAATGATTCTGCTAGAGCTTCAATATAACCGAGTGCTATCTGTGCTAGGTCTGACCTAACTCGTCTTACACCTCACGATCCATTTGTACTCATGTGGACTTGACGCACTCTGAAAAGCTACGTGTTATAGACGGTTACAACACTGGGAAAAGGACCTTTTAACTTGATATTTTCAGCAAGTGATCACCCTAATAATTGACTATTGCGCAATAAAGGGTGCAAACAGTAAAGGGATAAACATCTCAGGCAGTTCATAATAGCATGATATGGTATAACCCTGGGCGCCGGGGATGATGCTTTGGGATGATTCTTCAACCAACACCATGCTCTACTGTGCCTGGTGAAGCCACCTTGCTCCGGGGTCCTCCGTAGCACGCCCGTCACGTCCGTCAATAATAAAATAACAAGTTTGACATGCAGGTCATTAAAGTGACAATCTTTTGGCTCCAGCCATCATGTCGTACTGTGACGCGTAGGTCACTTAACGTTACAACATATAACCGTCTCATACATAAACAAATTATCATGACAAGGGCTATACCACATCACATGCAATCTTGGGGGAGCTATCCTAATTTCTTTAGAAAAGTCTCTTTATCCGTTTATCATAAAATCTTTTGATCCTTATCAAGTGCGTGTTGGTGGAGGGCAAAGCCATTTTGTTTTTGGTACTTTGTGCCATCATGAAAATTTGTTGATGATATGGTTTGTTTGGAACCTTACTCTCTTTTGGGAGTTAGATATCTTTCAATTGGTGTGTTTCAATGGATATCTCATTACTTGATGTACCTTTTAATTGGTATCCTTCAAGTGATAATTTCTTCATTTGGTATCTTATTTTCACTTGGTATCTTTTCAATTGGTTGCTTATCAGTCATGTGTTGATTTGGTTCTTGAAAGCCTTGGGCATGCGTATTTACTACATGTACTTTCTTTGGCATGCTTTCTTTCTTTGACCCAATATATAGGGGAAACTCCACCATGTCACAAAATTGGCTAAGATGTGCATAAAATTCAATTTCATCTCTATATGCATATATTTATGTGGAGTTTGTCCTATGTATTGTTGGTTCTCTAACTCTTTGGTCCCAATGAGTTTGGGTACCATTTTGTTTGTGAATGTCGTTCTAGGAACAATGGAGATGCATTGGAGGCTTGTCTTGTTCTCAAGGAAGGTGTTGACACCATGTGCCTATTGGAACCAAGCTAGGATGATCGATGAACTATTATCTACTACATGATTCCAATGCTATCTCGGTAACAAGTATCTACTCCATGCATACATTTCTTGCATTGTGTAGGTTACATCGTTGCATGCTATTCATTCTCTCTTGCGATACTTGTTTCCTTTCTCAAAACATCCCAACAATTTCCTTTCTCAAATCATGTTACTTTCTAAAGTAAACTTCAAAGCGACTCTGACAACACCATGAACAGAATCACTCATGCCATTTCCCGTCAACAAAGAGTTGTCTCGTGTGACCTCGTAAGAACTGAACAAACAAATATCAGCATACAAATAAATATTTGCACATTTGACTATCCACCAATCTGTAGATTCACAAATATCAGGATACAAAGAAATGAGTGATCGTTCCTTCTGGGGCGTCACCAACGACTCAAAAGACATTCATCGATATGAGCCACAAAGTATTTTTGGTCTGCCAACGTTTAAAATGTGTGTCTATAACAGGTTGAGTTTTAGTGTAGGAACAAAGCCACGAATAAAAAAATTCCTACAAACATTAGGTTTCTGGATTACTGCAAAATCAGTATTTTCCGATTGATTTAATCCATAAATAAATCGTGAACATGACATTGACAATATTATACTCATACTTAAATCTTATGATGTGGGCACGTAGTTTTAGTGTAGGAACAAAGCCACGAATAAAAAAAATCCTACAAATATTAGGTTTCTGGATTGCTGAAAAATCAGTATTTTCCGATTGATTTAATCCATAAATAAATCGTGAACATGACATTGACAATATTAAACTCATACTTAAATCTTATGATGTGGGCACGTATTAAGCATATAGCCGAAACATATACGAAAACAGCTAGTATGGCCAACACAAAAAATAAACCTGCAAGGATGAACGAATTATACCCTCCAGTTGGCGAGTTCGAAGTCGCTATGGCAGCCTCCTCGTCGACCTTCTTCTTGACTTCGATGGACATAATGACGTCGAAGGAGACGAGGACGTAGTCGAAGTAATGGACGAAGACGAAAAGCGCCGAGCACTCGTGTAGGAGACGCTCCCCAAAAATCTAATCGCCCTCGTACAACCATGCATGTGGTAGACGGTATGGAATTACCGGAAGCAACAATAGTGAGCGAAACGACGATGGCAGTGTGCATAAGGAGGTATATGTGACTGATTTCGGTGACAGCTGGGGTTGCCGATGCCTCCAATATATAGGTGGTCGTAAAGGGAGACATGGGCTGGACCCATGCCCGAATCGGTAACATGCCACGATCCAACGTCTCATATTCAATGGACCTTCATCGGAATTCGATGGAGCGGCTGCACCATTAATATGACAGAAGGTTAACGATAGCAACCACAATGGTGATTATTTGTGCGCAATGGTGCGTGCACATGGAGTTTTAGAACCCGGGCGTGGCGCGAGGAGGAAAAAGATGAGACCTTCCTTGTGCGATTTCGTTCAAGTACCAAGCTTCATATTTGGAGGTACCACTTCGTTTACGTACCAAGCTTCATAAACTTTGACGATCACGAGTTCACGACGCATATATATCGGTGCGTGTTCTCGTAATGGAAATCGGAGGGAAAAGCTCTTCTTTTGCTAAAAAATATATATATTGGTGCGTGCCTTTTGTGTACCGATCGTCATACTAACCGTTATTACGACGATCGACCATCGAATGAAACAGCTAGAGTTGCTCTTATAAACAACAAATCGAGCGTAATATGCAAGTGAAGACCTGGTGAAGCTGCATTTGGCCAGACGGACGGGCGTACCGCGCCGCGTTCTTCCGTTTGCGGTCACGTGATCGCGCCTGATCGATCCGCGTATCCTAACCTTGTGTCCTTGTGCTCGCTCGTACACAACGCAGGCTTGGTACGAGCAGCCGAGTAATTAGGCTAGATGCTACCCCCGGCATGCCATCGAGGCCTAGCTAGCCCTAGGCCGCAGCAGAAAAGAAGGACCCGGCGTATCATATCGCACCGCCCGCAGGAGCAGGGAAAAGCCATCGATCGCGTCGCGCCCAATAAGAAGCAGCAATGAATCCCTGCGCCGCGGATCCATGGATCCAGGTCCAGCCCCCGAGCGGCTATGCTAGGCCGTGGCGTAGGCGGTGGCTGCTGCTTTTAACGCGGGAGCAGCAGCGCTGCAAACGGCGGCAGCGGCAGCGGCAGAGCAGGAGGGAGATGAGATGAGATGAGAAGGAGGGAGCCGGGCGGGCGCGTCAGTGAAAGCTGCCAGCCTGGGCTGCGCTGCGTGCTCGGTGCGGGGCGGCGCCCCCACAAGAAGTCTCGATCCCCCAATGGGCGCAGCAAGCGAAAGATGAGATCCCTTGGCCGATCTTGGCCGGCCGCGCCGCAGAGGAATTTTTCAGCCGCAGACCCCACCCGCAGCAACTTCTTCAGACTTCACACACGCTGAAGCTGGCCGAGCATGCAGCACCCGGCCGGCCCCGCTCTCCTTCTCTGCTTCACTCTTCTTATCTTCACGAGCACACAGCACACACGCGCTCTCTCTCACCTGTTTGTCCTGTGGAAAGTAGAGGGATAAACAACACAAGCCGCTAGCCCTGTGTCCTGTAGGCCGTAGGCGTACTCACATGGATACTCCAAAAGGGAGGAGAGAGAGAGGAGGCTACTACCTAGCAAGCTAAGCTAACCTAGGGTCTATACCTTAGAGTTCTAGCTCCTTAGGCCCTAGAGAGAGAGAGAGAGAGAGAGGCTACTAGGGTAGCTAGGTAGTAGGGTAGAGTCTTTTTCTTGGATGCCCCCTCCTTCGTTGAGAAGAGAGATTCTTCCTTAAAGTGGAGAGGGGAAAGGAGGGGTTTCCGTCCGTAGGCTCACTCAACTCAGCTCAGCTCAGCTACTAGCCAGCCGCTACGCTACCTCCCTCCGCTCCTCAGAGGAGAGGAGCATCGCATCTTCGTCTGCCTGCTCTTGCGCCTTTTCCGCTCGCTCTTGGAGTTGGAGCTAGCAGGTAGGCGTAGCAGCTAGTAGCTCGCTAGGGAGGGAGGGGGAGCTACTGCCCCAGCCAGCAAGCGTGGCGTCGTCGGGGAGGCGCTTCCCATCGGTCTCCGCGGCCTACGCGGACTGGATCGCCTCGTCCGGCGGCGACGACCTCTCGCTCGGCTTCAATGCCGCTGGCGCGTCCGCCGCGGGGCTCTGGGGGACCGCCTCCCGCCAGTCCGCCGCGCTCAACTACGGGATAGCCGCTGCGGGTGATGTCGGCATGGTCGTCCTCGCCCCCGCCTCCTCCTTCCACCACCAGAGGGCCGCCGCGGCGGACGGCGCCGACCAAGGGTTCGCGCTCCTCTCCGCGGGGCAGTGCGGGCTCGCCGACCCCGGCGCTCCCAAGTCCGGCAGCGCCATCCAGTTCTGGCAGTCGCACTCGCAGCCCCCCACGACGCCGCCGGCCGCTGCCCCCGCCGACAAGAAGCAGGTCGTCTCCGCGGTCGACTACGGCGGTGTCTCCTCCGGATCCGGCGGGTCCACCACGTGCAACGACTGCGGCAACCAGGCGAAGAAGGACTGCCCCCACCAGCGCTGCCGGACGTGCTGCAAGAGCCGCGGCTTCGACTGCACGACGCACGTCAGGAGCACCTGGATCCCGGCCGCCCGGCGCCGCGAGAAGCAGCAGCTCGGCGCCGGCGGCGACTTGTCCCCTCCCGCCGCTCCTGCCACGGCGGCCACCAAGAAGCCCCGGCTCCACTCCTCCCAGACCACCACCACCACCACAACCTCCCGCACCTCCACCTCCAACGGCACCTCCTCGAGCCAACAAGGTGATCGACCAGCACAAACGCACGCACACCCCAATTCTCCACAACACATAATTCACATCTTCTATCCCATCCTGTGCAGACGCGCCTTTCAAGGACAGCCTGCCGCGGCACGTGCGCGCGCCGGCGGTGTTCCGGTGCGTGCGGGTGACCTCCGTCGACGACGGCGCTGACGAGTTCGCGTACCAGGCGGCGGTGAGCATCAACGGCCACATGTTCAGGGGGTTTCTGTACGACCAGGGCGCCCACAGCGGCCGCGCCACCAACGAGGAGCCCAGCCACGCGCACGCTGCCGCAGTGCGCAGCATCTCCGACCTCCACCTCGGCAACACTTCCGCGGTGCCGCACGACATGTACAACACCGTCAGCGGGGCGCTCATTCTCGGCGGGCTGGGCTATGGTAACACCATGAACTGAAAACTATTGCTCGTGGTGCTAGCTAGTAAGCCTGGTGCAATAATGGTAGCCATCTTATTACTAGTACATGTCACCTCATTTCTTTCATCTCATCACCAGTAGTAGTACCACCCTGTCTTCCATTTTGCTGCTGCATGCCGCTGCTGTGTGCCTGCGCCACAGCTAACTTCCAAGTCTTTTGTTAGTTCAAGTTGGAAATAAAAATGAATGGAAAATCAGCTCAGAATTCCCAAGGTGAACTTGCTAGCTTTTCTACGTGGGTGATGCTGTTGTTTTACCTTTTTTTTCTTCTACTGAACATGTTTGCATATGTTGGGAACTGCAATCGTATACAATTAGAGCAAGTACAATAAGATAATGGAAGTAGGCTCATGTTCAATGTTGGACGCTTCAAAAGGCGCTTATGAAGGGAAAAAATAAATATCACAAAATAAAAAATACCTAAGCGCCCTACCCTCTCAATGCTAAGCGCTACCTTCAAGCGCTAATTACAACTACGCACGCCTGGTGGAGCGAAGAAAAGAGGCGTAGCGCCCGATGCAAACCTTTGCATCGATGCCACACTTGAAGCTAGGATTTGAAGGGCTAACTGCTAATCGGCCGGGAAACCAATAGGAAATCTATCCTGGCGTCCGTCTAAGCGTCTCGCGTTGGAGATGCCCTAAGGATTTTAAATATAATATTTATGCTTAGTTGGAGTTGAGAGAAAAATGAGAGAAAAGAGAAGCGGGCTGTAAACTTGTAGTACTCCGGCTGTAGCATGAGTTTCAACATATTTTGTGAGACAAAAGATGGTTAGAATCACCATGTTCTGTGGGGTCCTTCTTTGGAGTACTTATTTGCAGTAACTTGACGCCATGATAGGTTGATGGTAGGGCTATTGTTAATTTGGCAGCTGAAAAGTTTGACTCTTTGATACTCTCCCAGTCCCCACGCCATCGACCACTTCACTTCACCCTCTTGCGTGCTACGGCTTCCGAAGAGCCAATCTTTTTTTCCTTTGCAAGGTTCAAGTGCCAATCTTGTTTACCTAGTTCAGCTACCACGTACTCTATCCCTTTCCCAAATGCTCCTCTGCCGTGCTTTATGTGCCGTTGGGCAACTGACATGTGGGCCAGGCTTCTAAAGGGCCCACATGTCAGTGGCAGAACGGTAGCCTGCCGAACGGCAGAGGATCCTCGCGCTTCCCAAATTTACGGGGTTGGTAGGAATTAGCATCTGCACGGGTTGGATTCTTACTCGCTTTGTATGTGCTGTTAAGCATCTTATCAATGCATTGGAACTTGTAGCGGGAAAAAGAGAGCCAATGTGCAATGTATGTGGTGATAAGAATTCTATTGCCCTCTTAAAATAATGCGCAGCTGATTGTAAATTACTTGAGTCACTATCATGGACGCCAATAATGGTACACTGCTCCATACATTAGCCTTGCCCTGGTTGCCAGTAGCTGCTTGTTAACAATGTGATGAAGGGACATCTTCTCCTAAACTTTTGTTGCGAGCCCCAATATTTATTCCCCCTGCTGCCGGATCCCAAATCCAGAACGAGAGCATGTACTTAGGAGTGACCATAGCTCACTCAACAAATATCTCTCAGCAAGTACACTGATAGAGATATATGTCCGATCAAGATTAGTGTCAAGATTTTTCATCCATTCCATACTTGTACAAATCTCAAAATTAGGTCTGATTGTTCTTAGCGGCGACAAATAACAAATCATATTTTTATGAGATTTGTTAGTTTTCAGTCTGAGTTTTTTTAGTCATTCCTAAGAAGGCTAAGGTGTAACTCTCTCCGTCCGAAAATACTTGTCGGGGAAATAAATGAACGGAGGGAGTACATAAATAAAGTTATCTTGTGCTGTGCATCTATTGACTGTAGAAACTTGCATAAAGAAGTTTTCTGCAATTTCAGTTTTAGGAGTGCAAATTACACATGATTTCTGAAATATGCACCATGCCTAATTTTCCTTGCATGAGAAAACAACGATGTTTACGATAATTGGGCAGTTGTACATTTGTAGATTTGAAGTATTTCTAGAATGTCTACTATGAAATGAAATATCTATCAGTTTGTCTTTGTAGATTTAAAGTACTTCTAGAATGTCTATTATGAAATGAAAAATATATCGGTTCGTCTAGGATTGACAGGTGAGCCATTAGACCAAAGAAAATAAATAATTAGAAAATCAAAAGGTTAATTGGTGGCTACTTCGGTCGACCGAAACTAGCAACGCAGAAGTTGCACATTGTTTCCACCTTGTTGTGTCATGTCAAATGTAAGTTTGGTCGATTTGCTTGAGCCACGTCAACATGGGGACGAAATTTATGCTACGGGGAGTTGGTCGATGTGGTTGGGTAAGCCATCACGTCATCCGCAAAGCCGCTGTTATCTCATGTGTTGTTTCTATGGGGATCTTTTGGCCCATGCTGCCGTGCCTAACTTTCGGGAGCACGGCTACTGTGCAGGGCGCGGCGTTTTATTCGGAGACTGCGTTTTATTCGGAGACTTTTACAGTACATCAAAATAATACAAGCCGTCTATTTTAAATTTTCAATGGACTAGATTCATCAATACTACTAAACAAAATCAGTAGTATTTTTTGGTTAAAGGGTAAAATTGGAAGACACAAAACAAATACAAAAACTCTAAATCCATTGAGATGCCGGCTGTTTTCTTCTCCTACTCTGACCGGACATGATCTATCTATCCACTTCCAAAACGGGGCAGTTCAGGCCGAGTACTTTCCGGCGGAGATGAGATGCAACGAAGACGATTGCACGTAGTCGACCGATCCTTGCCGGCCGGTACTTTTGGCCAAGGAAATCACCGTGTGAAACTACAAAACTAGCCAAGCTAGTCTCTCTGATTGACTAGTAGAGTGTTCGTGCGTTGCCACGGGCATTTTAATTTCTTTTACTGGTTGCATCTATATATAAACATCATGATCATGTTTTTTTGGAAAAAAATTGGAAGCTTATGGGTATATGATATTCCTCATTGCAATTAGGGTCATTAAATTTCTCGATCCATCAAACCATGGGTAATTGCAAAACTAAATAAATTGGAGTTGAGTGGAATAAGGAAGGATCAAATTATCGTGTTCTAGTAAAATGCCGGTGCGTTACCACGGACAACAAAGTTACATAGAGAGATATCAATCAAATGGAATGTAATTCATCATGTGGACGTCGCATGCTACTTATGATTGTATTGCTACAAATATCGATGCTTCTAGTATTTTCTCGTCTCGTATGTAAACACATGGCACACCAAATTCAACGTGTATTGCGAAATATAGCGACATAATCTTTTGAAAATAATGAAATTGCACTTCGTTAAAGTGTATATATCTCGGTGAGTTTTTGACCTCTCCCAAGACCATCCTCTCAGGATCAAGGTTCATTATGAATGCCGAGCAAGTGTGAGACACATTGAAATAAATAATAAATATTATCAAATGCAACACGCATAAAAAAGACAATTATTTGTATGCTTGGTTAAAAACCAGTGAATTTGTGTCCCATACAACATCATTACATTGGTGCCTAGGCTGGTTATAATCCATCTATGTTCTGACTTTGATTTTAGAAAATAAGACACAATATAAAAAAGAAAAAGAAAGATATAGTCATAACAACATGATGAGTCGCACCCTGCTGGTCCTACGTTTCTTCAGAGCAGCTGCTGCTGGGCTTACATGGGATCACCCTTTCATGCACCTATGTGGGTTGTTCTACAAGATTTTTTTTATTGTATTGGGCCTTGCTCTCACCCAGTCACTCTCTTTACCCTGAAAAAAAAACACATTCGCTCTCTTTCCCCACCTCATCCCATCTCACTTCACAGCCAGACAGCCCAGTCTCCCCCTCCCCTAGAAAACCAGTCTCTAAAAGCGTCTCTAGCAGACTCCTTAAAAGTCGACCATTAAAAACGCGTATAAGGAGCACTGTAAACCGTTTTTACGATGCGAAATTACCCGGGACAGAACAGACCCCGTAAATAAAACAGTATCCCACTATAGCCCATTTTTTCTTTTTTTTTCTTTTTTCCTCCCGTCCCGGCGAGTCCGTCTCCGGCCACGGCTCGCCCCGACACCCCCTGCCTCGCCCCCGCCTCGTCCTGGCGCCGCACGTTCCCGGCCACGCATGCAGTGGAGGAGCCTTGCGCCGCCCGCCCCGACCGCGCGCTCCCTGGCACGCCCGCCCGTCCCTGATTGAGCCCGACACTGCCCGCCGCCGCGCCCGCGTTCCCCGTCGTGGCCGTGCGAGCTCCCCCACCCCCGCCCCGCTCTTCTCCGGTGCCGCCCCGCCCTGATTCAGGCTGCCGGTGGCCTGCTCCGTCCTGCCCGTGGACGGCCTCGCCTCGACAGTGGAGGTCGAGTTGGCCGCAATTCGGACCGGCGGCGGCAAATTCCCGCGTGCGCCGACGAATTCCGATGAGTTCCAGGTAGATTCCGGCCAGTTCTGCGGCGGCGCGTCTGCTCCGACAAGGTTTGACCGATTTACGAATTGAACTATATAATGCCTTCGAAACCGTACATATAAGGTTTTCGCGGATGGATTTACCGTGCCCCTTAAAAAGTTTACGGGTCGAACAAGTTTTACGGGGTCTGCTAGGCGCCGTTTTTCCGACCGAAACTGTAAGCGCATCGTTTTTTCATTGGTTTGACCATTATACGGGCTCTGCTAGAGATGCTCTAAGGCCAACTCCAGCGCACGACCCCATCCTGTCCGGGTGCGTCCGTTTGGGGCAAAACGGACATATCAGACGGCCCAGGGCGCGGGCGCAAACGGACTTTTGTCCGTTTTCTGTCCGCTTTTGACCCATCCCCGGCCCAAGTTTGGGCCGCCTTTGGGGTGAAACGGATAGCGCGCGGACGGGCGGGACGTGCGCGCTTGTCCTCCCCTGGCCCGCCCGTCGGTGGCACAGAGCACCCGCCCGACGCCCCATTTCGCGCCATTTCCCCCTCCCTTCCCCCCAAAACCATCCCACGTCCCGATTTCGCTTTCGCCCACCACCATCCCGCCATGGCCGACGCCCCGCCGAATTCCGGCGGCCAGGCCGTAGACCCGCCCCGACAGGTGAAGAAGAAGGCGACCAAGGGTCCAAAGAAGGCGACCAAGGCGCCGAAGAAGTCTCGTGCGGATCTCACGCCGGCGGAGCTCGCAAAGTTGGCCGCGGAATCGGCCAAGAGGAGGAATCGGTGGGCGGCGCAGAAGGGCAAGGACGCCGTGGCCATGCTCGCCGCCAAGCATGCTGCGTTGGAGGCCGCGCGGCACAAAGCCGACGTCGACGAGAAGGAGGACATCGTCAACAAAGCGCACGCCCTCCTCATGCTTGGGCTGTGCCGTCCGACGAGCTTCCCGCCAGCTCCTATCGGCCCGGCGAGCACAGGCTCGTCGGTCGCCCGGCCTCCGCAGTGCCCCTCGCCAACATCGAGGACCACCCCATTGCCGCCAAGGTACGAAGGCCAGACCCGTTTCTCGGGGTCGTCGGACGTTGGCGTGATGGCGCCGTCCACCCCGCGCCCCTCGGCCGTCATCGACCTCAACGTCACGTCGGGGTCCAGCAGCGGCGGCCGCCCGTCCGTCGAGATGCAAAGAAAGCAAGCACGGCCGCTGTCTACGGCCACCATGCCGTCGCCCCGCGTCCTGTTCGGCGGAATGCCAACACCAACGTTGACGGTCGAGGACCCCGACTACAACGAGTTCATGGAGAATGTCATCTACGAGGGCCGTGGCGAGGCCTTCCAGATGGGTGGGCATGGCGATGCCTTTGATCCCGAGGAGACCCAGAGTCAGGATGGCCGCGACCAGTACGTTGCCGATGAAGACTTTGAGGCCGACGACCATGGTGACTCGTGGCATGAAGATGATGACATCTATTCCGAAGGTGAAGATGATGAAGAAGAAGAGGACGGCGTCGATATTGCGAGCGAGCCATTGTTCATCGACGAGCTCACCCAAAGAGTGGAAGCACAAAAGAGGAAGAAGAGCATTCGTACGGGATCATACACACAAGATGAGGACAAGTTGATTTGCGAAAGTTGGAAGGAGATTGGCCAAGATCCGAGGGTCGGTGCGCAACAAAAGGGACTTGTTTTTTGGACAAGAGTTCACAAAACATTCCATGAAAGAAAGTTGTTTCCGCCCTACCAATTTACGAGCGATCGTAGCATCAACTTGATTCAAAAGAGGTGGTTGTTCATCCAACAAGTATCAAGCCGCACTTGAAAGCGTTGAAGCACGCCCCGTGAGTGGTCTCGGCATTGGGGACATGGTATGGTATCTTATCTTTCGTTGCTACGGCCGAGGCTTCGGCCTTCTCTATGTTTGCATGTACAATTCTTGTTTGATCGTGTAGGCATTTCAATCTTTGGAAGCATTCAAGGCCCGACACAATGACAAGCCATTCACTCTCACGCATTGTTGGACGATCATCAACAATTGCCCTAAGTTCAAAGATCAATACCGCGAACTTCAAAGGAAGAGAGGAAAGAAGACGGTCGAGTTGGCCGGAGGTGGAGACGGTGAGGCGTTGAAGAGGCTGAGGGGCAAGACCAACTCCAAGATGGACGACAAGCGTGATGCGGCATCCTTTGCCTTGCATGAGACTTTGCACGTCATGTTGTCTCAAAAGGAAGTTAGGGACGAGAAAAAGCGACAAGGCAAGGAGGAGCAAATGAAGCAATACCTAGAGCTTCAAACGCAGAAGCTTGAGATGAAGGAGGCGGCCAAGAAGAGGAAGATCGACATGGAGGAGGCGTCCATGCAGAGGCAGCTCGACATCGAGGCCGCCAATGCCGCGGCCAGGCAGAGGTAGCTCGACATCGAGGCCGCCAATGCCGCAACCAAAGCAAAGGAGGTGGCGCTAGCGATCATGAGCGTCGACTTGAGCAAGATGAGCGAGAAGACGAGGAGCTGGTTCGAGGCCCGGCAGAAAGAGATGTTCGACGCCGACGGTCTGAACTAGGCAGTCTGTTCGGCTGTGGCATGGGGTGCCGGCCGCTGGCTATGTGCCGGCGAGAAACCTATTCATTTTGGAGGCTGGCTGTGTTGCCGGCCGTTGGCTGTGTTACCGGCGAGGTCGTGTAGGCTGGCTGTGTTGCCGGCGACAAAACTATTCATTTTGGAGGCTGGCTGTGTTACCGGCGAGGTCGTGTAGGCTGGCTGTGTTGCCAGCGTGAACCAGGACGTGGTTTATTCGAATATGTGTGTTTGAACCAGGAGGCGGACAGGATGGGGCCGAAGGATGCGTCCGCGCGTTGGGCGCACGGCTACCGCATCCCAGAAAAGTCCCGGACACGACCCCATTGCCCGTCCCAAACGGACAGAATCGGAACAAAACGGACGTCCGTTTGGGGTCGTGCGCTGGAGTTGGCCTAATGCCCCCAACCTGCACACACCTACGGCCAGGGCCGCCCCCTCTTCTCCCCAACACGGGCTCGCACCGCCGCCAACAGGCCCCGCTACCATGAGTCGGCGCAGATGAAAATGCCCTTCGGTTTGGATTGTTGTGAAGCAGCTTGCGACCGCCACGCGGTGATGTAACGGGAGGCGCAGGAGCTGTGGCTCCTGTACTATCCACGGTGGAGCATCGGGTAGAGGACGAGGTGCTGGCGGCGATGCGGGAGGGAGCCAACCGATATGGAGTGGTCGGCGTGCGTGCCGTGCTTGGCTCCCACACTGGCTTCAGGAAGACGCTCGTTCGGCTTCTTCTTCTCGTTCAGGTACTTGGACTGACTCAGCCATTCGGAAGCGAATGGTGAGACCGCGAAGAATGGAAGAATTGAACTCTTGAAGTATTAATTTACCTCTTATATTAAGAGAATTATGGGATATGCAACAAAATCAAAGATCATATTCTCGAATCGATTTGCAAATATAGTAGATTGTTTTGTTTGTTTCCGAGCTGGCTAATTGTACAGTTGTGGTGTTTTCCATAGTAGTAAACTTGTACGGTATTAGTTATTCCTACAAGTGTTAGTTGTTCATAAGCATATAATATAATCCGCCACTGTCAAACTGTAATTTAACTAACTTGTAAGCTATAACACCTTAGTTGTTTTTTGGTGAATCATCAGCAAGTTTCATTGATCATTTAACACCAATGTTGAAAAGCCTGACTATCATTGGTTTAGTTTTGTTCAAATATTATTGATGATCTTCAAGTTATATATCATGGGTGATGGACACCTTTTATCGAGTTCAGCTTTGGACACATTAACATCATGTAGAAGTACATGCTTATTGTATTCGCTTGTCTTGCCCCCTTTTCATCACATGCTTGTACTGATAAATTGAACCATTGTTGGTGACAATATTTACCTCTGAAACTTTGGTGTTCTACTCCTTTATTTTCCTGATACCTTGTCAATCATGTCCCGAGTCTATCCACTCTACAGGTTTTTGTGGTTCAAGGTCAAAGGCAAGAATCTGCCAAATGTGATGATGAGAACAAGGATAATGACGGAGAACCTTCATCTACGGAAACTAAGCAGTCTATTGGGAAAACTAACATCAGTGATATACTTACAGATGAATCCTAGGTAAAATTGGACTTAGTTAGCTATCAATGTCGAACCATCCACATCAACTTGACTCGTAACAATGCTAGCTTAATTGGAGTTTAGAATCTGACCACTTGCCATTTCAAATGACTCATTATGCATCAGGCTAGCTAGGCGATATGAAATTTACTTCTTGGATATAGTTAACCAGTCACTGCAATTTGAAGTTATAGCCGTGAATCATGTTCATAGTCGAAAGGGCATTCTTTATCTGATATAGTCAACCAAGCACTGCAATTTTCAAAAGAAGAAGCTACTGCTACCATCATATATTTCTTTACAATTAACGAACTACATCATAACATTTCCTTTGGTTTTGTTTGCATCCTGATGTGATGACCTTGAGAACTGGAACAGGGGAGATCCATGCACTTTAAATTCGACAGGAGTTTTCTGACACGTAATCGATGATGCACTTCAGGTGACCGAATTGTATGATCAGTACTCCTATCTAATCTATCTATTCATCGTATCAACATTCAACACTTTTGTTTATTCATTTTATGAGCTCTGGTTATCATATTTTTTGAAACGAGCTCTCTATTTAAGAGAAACACACACTATTGTTTAAGAATAGTAGCTGACGAGGTCACCTACCCTGGATAGGGTCGTAGACCTTTCATCTAGGACACACCTGGGGTCCTACAAGTTACAGAAGTCCCTGGACTACCTTAGCACTCGGACGAATGTACAAGATACACTTGGATCCTTGGAAGTCACTCGGACGCTGCCAACCACTCGGCTTAGCTCTGACACCGGGACGTGAAGAAGCAGAGGCGACGTGGGAGCCGCAACGTTCGAGAGACTCGGCGGCGAGATCCTCTTCGGCAGGCTTCGCTTCATCACCGACGGTTCGGCTTGGCTGCACGATGTGCCGCTGGACCCAGATGCGTTCCCCGCCCGCGGGGCTGTGCATTTCAGCGCGGCGGCGCACGAGGTTCTCCCGCGACAGTCGTCGGAGCCATACGGCTCAGAGTCGATCCGTTCGACCCCCGGCCGCCGCAAGCATTCCGGACGCTCGCGGTTGCTGCGGTGGCTCAAGCACGTTGTGGCGCGGCAGCCTACCTCCGAGCAGGTTGCGGTGCTCGACTCTGACGAGCCTACCCTCAGCTTGTCTCCCTCATCAGGCGACGAGTTGTCCGACGAATCTGAGTGTGAAAGCAGCGGAAACGCTGCTGAGATACTGATGGCGCACTCCACCGATCTTGGTGCCCCTGGGTACTCGGTGGGTGGTTCTCGTGACCGAGGTGGAGGTCGTCTCGGCGATGGCCCTTCCGATGGTTATTCCCCGCAGCCTCTCTCTCGGGAGCAGCGGGAAGAGAGGAGAAGGAGGGACGACGAAGTCCTTCTTATCCCTATCACGGGAACGTCACCCGAGGAGATAGCCTTGGAGGCCACACGTCAGGCCACCTTGGCTGAGCGTGAGCGTTTGGAGAGGCTCCAGCGAGCTCTCGATGAACATGCAGCAAAAGAGCAACCAAGCTCCAGTTACGCCAGGCGGCGGCCAATCCCGAGTGATAAGCCGCCCAAGATCCCAGTGATGCGTACTCCTATAGAGAATCTAGCTGCAGCCACTCGGATAGCTGAATCCATTAAGCCGTCCGGTTCTGCGGCTGAAGAAGGCATTCGGCAGATCCAGACTCTGCTGAAGACGGCGATGAGGCAGAATGCAGAAGTGTCTCAGTCGAATCAGCGTGTTTACAGCAAGTCCTTTCGGGCTGACACTGTCCAGTCAGCGCACAGTCCACATGCCTATGGGAAACACCGATACTCTCCTCCTCCTCTGAGAGGCCGGCACGGAGGGTATTGGCGTGATGACCGTGACGTCAGTCGGACGCCCCCTCCGAGGGATGGTTCACACGGCAAGCGCCCTATGGTGACGGTAGACCTCATAGAGAAGACCGCAATCAGACTCCCCCTCGCCCCAGAGGTTATGAGGAAGCAGGCCGACGCCCCCCGTTGCTCAATGCTAGATTTACCATCACTCAGAGATTGGTGGATAAGAGTCGAGTGCTTAGGGACCGAGTGAGCGGATGGGGGACGTCGTGTCTCGAGTGGTTCTGCAGATATATCCGAGAGGCTGAGATTCCTCCCAACTACAGGTTGGCGACGGGGATCGAGAAGTTCAACGGCGAATCCAAGCCTGAAACTTGACTTGAAGACTACCGAGTGGTTGTTCAGATTGGAGGCTGATAACCCACAAGTGTAGGGGATCGTTTGTAGCCTTTTTCGACAAGTAAGAGTGTCGAACCCAACGAGGAGCTAAAGGTAGAACAAATATTCCCTCAAGTTCTATCGACCACCGATACAACTCTACGCACGCTAATGCTTGCTTTACCTAGAACAAGTATGAAACTACTTTGCGGGAATAAAACTAGAAGTACTTTACAAGAAAATAAAGAACGTGGAAATAAAAGTTAGGTGATGTTTTAATAAAAGAACAAAAAGAGTAAATAACTTAGTAGAAAGCTTTTTGTGTAACGCAAGAGAAAGATTGTCCCTAGGCAATTGAATATAATATGATAGATACTTGTTATATGCAATGAGGGAGAGGCATACGCTAACACACTTTCTGTACTTGGATCATATGCACTTATGATTGGAACTCTAGCAAGCATCCGCAACTACCAAAGTTCATTAAGGTAAAACCCAACCATAGCATTAAGTATCAAGTCCTCTTTACTCCCATACGCAACAACCCACCTACTCGGGTTTATGCTTCTGTCACTCAAGCAACCCACCATAGGCAAATCATGAACATATTGCAACACCCTACAGCGAGGATCCCTCACGTTTGCGCGACACGGAGGGCACCATAGGACAGCACCATATCAACATACAACTCACATCCAGAACATCATACCACAATTAACCCATAGGACAAAAGAGATCTACTCAAACATCATAGGATAGCCAAATATCATTGGGAAATAATATATGGAGTTGAGCACCATGTTTAAGTAGAGATTACAGCGGGGAAGAGAGGTGTTACACCGCTGCATAGAGGGGGAGAGAGTTGGTGTTGACGGCGGCAAGATTGTTGATGTAGATCGCCGTCACGATGCTTGCCCCGGCGACGTTCCGGCGCCACCGAGAGAGGGGGGGAGAGAGCCCCCCTCCTTCTTCTTCTTCCTTGGCCTCCCTCCTAGATGGGAGGAGAGTTCCCCCTCTGGTCCATGGCCTTCATGGCGGCGGAGGGGTAGGAGTCGCTCCTAGATTGGATCTCCCTCTCTGTTCTCTTCTGTTTTGCGTTCCTGTTTTCTGGCCGAAAACCGTTTCTTATATTCCTGGAGATCCGTAACTCCGATTGGGGTGAAATTTTGAGGGGATTTTTATCCAAAAATTAGCTTCCTTGCGCCCGAAGGAGAGCTCCAACCAACTTATGAGCTGGGCACAACCCACCAGGGCGCGCCTGGGCCTTGGGGGCGCGCCCTGGTGTCTCGTGGGGGCTGTGGGCCTCCGTTTGCATTGATTCCACTTCTGAAAATTCACAAATATTCCAAAACAATCTCCGTAAATTTTTATCGCGTTTGGACTTCGTTCGATATGGATATTCTGTGAAACAAAAAACATGTAACAAACATGAATTGACACTAGGCACTGGATCAATAGGTTAGTCCAATAAATCATATAAAATGTTGCCAAAAATATGTGAAAGTTGTATAATAATGGCATGAAACAATCAAAAATTATAGATACGATGGAGACGTATCAACATCCCCAAGCTTAATTCCTGCTCGTCCTCGAGTAGGTAAATGATAAAAAAGATAATTTTTGATGTGGAATCCTACCTAGCATAATCTTGATCATATATCTAATTATGGCATGAATATTAAGACACAAGTGATTCAAAGCAATAGTATAGTTTTGACATAAAGACATTAATACTCAGGCATCCCAACAAACAATCATGTCTTCCAAAATATCAAGGCTAAAGAACGCCATCCCTACAAAATCATATAGCCTTGTCATGCTCGGTCTTCTTAACACAAAGTATAAATCATGTACTACCCCGGTGTCAGCCAAGCAATTAGTTCATACTTTTTAACGCGCTTTAGCATTTTCCACTCTCACGCAATACATGAGCGCAAGCCATGGATATAGCACTATGGGTGGAATAGAATATGGTGGTAAGTTTCAAAGGGGTAAAAGTAGAGAAGAAAGTCTCGCATCAACTCAGCGTATCAACGGGCTATGGAGATGCCCATCAATAGATATCAATGCGAGGAGTAGGGATTGCCATGCAACGGATGCACTTAGAGCTATAAGTGTATGAGAGCTCAATATGAAAACTAAGTGGGTATGCATCTAACTCTATAATGAAAAAATCCCACTAGTATATGAAAGTGACAACATAGGAGACTCTCTATATGAAAAACATTGTGCTACTTTGAAGCACAAGTGTGGAATTAGCATGCCCCTGTTCCTTCTTCTTTCATTTTTTCTTCCTTTTTTTTTCTTTTCTTTTTTCTATTTTTTTCTTTTTCTTTTTTTTCTTTGTCCGGAGCCTGATCCCGACTTGTGGGGGAATCATAGTTTCCATCATCCTTTCATCACTGGGGCATGCTCTAATAATGAATAATGATGATCATCACACTTCTATTTACTTACAACTCAATACTACAACGATAGTAGAACAAAGTATGACCCTATATGAATGCAATGATCTAGCGTAGCAAAGATATCAAAAACGGACAAGCCATGAAAACATCATGCTAGCTATCTTACGATCATGTAATGCAATATGACAATGAATGCTCAAGTCATCAAAACGGAGGCGGTGGAAGTTGCATGGCAATATATCTCGGAATGGCTATGGAAATGCCATAATAGGTAGGTATGGTGGCTGTTTTGAGGAAGATATAATAAGGCTTATGTGTGATAGAGCGTATCATATCACGGGGTTTGGATGCACCGGCGAAGTTTGCACCGACTCTCGAGGTGAGAAAGGGCAATGCACGGTACCGTAGAGGCTAGCAAATTGCGGAAAGGTAAGAGTGCGTATAATCCATGGACTCACATTAGTCATAAAGGACTCACATACTAATTGTAAAAGTTTTATTAGCTCTCTCGAAGAAAAGTATTACTACGCATGCTCCTAGGGGGGGAGGTTGGTAGGAGTTAACCATCGTGCGCCCCCGACCTTCACACAAAGATAGACAATCAAGGATAAATTGTGCTCCAACTTCCTAGCATAACGGGAGACTATACGTGCATGCTTCGGGAATCACAAACCTTAACACCAATATCTTACTAAACACGATCATCCACTAGTACCTCCCACATATTATCATCTCTATATCGCAAAACTATTGCAAGGAATCAAACATATCATATTCAGTGATCCCTAAGTTTTATGTAGGATTTTATGACTAACCATGTGAATGACCAATTCCTGTTGACTCTCTAAATAGATATAAGTGAAGCAAGAGAGTTTAATTCTTTCTACAAAATACCATGTTCTAATAAATATAAGTGAAGCAAAAGAGCATTCTACGAATAACAGTTTTCTATGTGAAGAGAAACAGGCAATCCAAACTTCAAATGATAAAAGTGAAGCACATGAAGCATTCTATAAAGCCATACTCAAAAGATATAAGTGAAGTGCAATGAGCATTATATAAATCAACAATGGACTATCTCATACCAGCGTGGTGCATAAAATAAAAGTGAAAACTAAACACAAAAGACGCTCCAAGATTTACACATATCACATGAACGAAACGAAAACGAAAACATATCGATACTTGTTGAAGAAAGATGGGATGCCTTCCGGGGCATCCCCAAGCTTAGACGCTTGAGTCTCCTTGGATATTTACTTGGGGTGCCTTGGGAATCCCCAAGCTTGAACTCTTGCCTCTCCTCCTTCTCCTCATATCGACACCTCCTCGATGTTCGAACACTTCATCCACACAAAACTTAACAGAAGACTGGTGAGATCCGTTAGTATAATAAAGCAAATTCCTACTTTAGGTACTGTTGCAAACCCATTCATATTTTATATTTGCATTATCCCTGCTGTATTATAACTTTTCCATGGCTTATACTGTTGGGGAACGTTGCATGGGAAACAAAAATTTTCCTACGCACACGCAAGATCTATCCATGGTGATGAGCATCTACGAGAGGGAGAGTGGATCAACATACCCTTGTAGATTGCTAAGCGGGAAGCGTTGAGAAACGCGGTTGATGTAGTCGAACGTCTTCGCGATCCAAATCGCTAGCCGTCCCACGATCCGATCACGATCCGTCCCGCGATCCAATCACGAACCGTCCCGCGATCCGATCACGGTCCTTCCGATCTAGAGCCGAACAGACAGCACCTCCGCGTTCAGCACACGTACAGCTTGATGATGATCTCCGCCTTCTTGATCCAGCAAGAGGGAGCGGAGAGGTAGATGAGTTCTCCGGCAGCACAACGGCGTGGTGGCGGTAGTGGTGAACTAATCCGGCAGGGCTTCGCCGAGCTCCGCCGAACTAATCTAGAGGAGAAACGATCTAGAGGAAGAAGTGGGCAGCACGTGGCAATTAGGGTTGGGGCTGCCCTCAAATCCTCTAGTATATATAGGAGGAAGGGAGGGGAGGAGGCAGCCTCAAACCCTCCACAAGGAGGATTCGGCCGAACCACCTCAAGGGGGTGGAATCCACCTCCTACTAGGAGGTGGATTCGTTTTAGGAAGGTGTCCTACTCCTTCCAACCTCCACCTTTTTCCTCTTGGGCGCATGGGCCCCCATGGGGTCGGTTGCCCAGCCCACCAGGGGCTGGTGCGCCACCTCGTGGGCCCATGTGGCCCCCGGGGTGGGTGGGCCCCACCCGGTGGACCCCCGGAACCCATTCGTCACTCCCGGTACACTACCGAAAGTACCCGAAACTTTTCCAGAACCCAAATACCACTTTCCTATATAACAATCTTTACCTCCCGGTACACTACCATATGATGTTCCCTTTGTTCTTCGGTATGTTACTTGCCCGAGGTTCGATCGTCGGTATCTCTATACCTAGTTCAATCTCGTTACCGGCAAGTTTGTTTACTCATTCCGTAATACAAGATCCTATGGCTAACACTTTAGTCACTTTGCTTGCAAGTCTTATTGTGATGTTGTATTACCGAGTGGGCCCTGAGATACCTCTCCGTCACACGAAGTAACAAATCCCAGTCTTGATCCATGCCCACTCAACAGACACCCTCGGAGATACCTGTAGAGCATCTTTATAGTCACCCAGTTACGTTGCGACGTTTGATACACACAAGGTATTCCTCCGGTGTCAGTGAGTTGCATGATCTCATGGTCATAGGAACATATACTTGACATGCAGAAAACTATAGCAATAAACTGACACGATCATATGCTACGTTCATAATTTTGGTCTTGTCCATCACATCATTCTCCTAATGATGTGATCCCATTATCAAATTACATCTCATGTCTATGGCTAGGAAACCTTGACCATCTTTGATCAATGAGCTAGTCTATTAGAGGCATACTAGGGACATAGTGTTGTCTATGTACCCACACATGTATTTGAGTTTCCAATCAATACAATTATAGCATGGATAATAAACGATTATCATGAACAAGGAAATATGATAATAACTAAATTATTATTGCCTCTAGGGCATATTTCCAACATATACCACCGATAAAATCAATAGTTTCACCAAAACAAGCAAAACAATGCATCAAAAACGGAATCTGTCTTAAACAGGACAGTCTGTAGTAATCTGAACTTTGACCATACTTATGTAACTCCAAAATTTCTGAAAAATTAGGAAGAAATAAAAATTTTGTATAGAAATACTGTGTAAAAATTTCATAAACTTTTGACGTTCCAGTAAAAAATGAAAATTCACGCACTACAGCCAAAGTTTCTGTTTTTACACCGCACACATCAAACAAGCAATTCAAACATCCTAAAGGCAAATCTTGGCACATTATTTTTATAATACAATGGATTTTACAAGGGGATAATTATTTTTGTTGGAAAAATTTCCGTGATTCAAGATTCACAAAGTTTCCATGGGCATGAACAAAAGTTCAAGGCTAGCCCCCACTTCAACGATGCTCATCATCTCTTCTCACTTTCACCTTTCCTTTTGTGAAGTTTTAGGTTCCCCTCTATATTTTTTTTGTTTTTAAACTTTATAAAAGCACACAATAGAAATAATTGACTCTCTAAAACTTCCGGGTTATCTCCCTGGCAGCGCTTTCTTTAAAGCCATTAAGCTAGGCATAAAGTGCTCAAGTAATGGATCCACGCGGATCCCAAGGTATATCAAAGCCAATTTTAATTAACAATGATTTGTAATTTAGTAGTGAGCACAAAGTGATATATATCGTGTGACAACGAAGTCTAACTCTCTTCCTATGCATTGGCATGTCATACAAGAACAATTCATGCACATTAAGTAAAGGACAATGCATAGTATAAACAGTTTCTTGCAATTTCATAGTATTGGAAACATAGAGAGGTGAAGATTTGGTCACTCTCTCATAATAATTGCAAGTAGGAGCAGCAAGCACATGCATACTATATTAATTAAAATCATCATGTGTAGTAGCAAAACGCAACCCATCAATGTAATCCTTAATAAGATCAAACTTCTCCGATATAGTGTAGTTGGGAGAATTCAAAAAGATAATTGGACTATCATGTGTGGGTGCAATAGCAACAATTTCATGCTTAACATAAGGAACTATAGCAAGTTCATCTTCATAAGCATAATTTATATTGGCATCATGGCCACAAGCATAGCAAGCATCAAGTTCATCAAAAAGGGATATTTCAAATGAATCCAAGGGATCATAGCAATTATCATAGTAGTCATCATAGCATTCATCCTTCGGTAAGCACGAAGGGTAATTAAACAATGTATGAGTTGAAGAGTTACTCTCATTAGAAGGTGGGCACGGGTAGCTAATCCGCTCTTCCTCCTTTTGTTCTTCGCTCTCCTCCTCATCTTCTTCATCTAATGAGCTCAAAGTTTTAGCAACTTCTTCTTCCATAGGTCCCTGCAAAATATTAGTCTCTTCCAAGGCAGCGGACATTCTTTCAATAAATTAAATAATATCAGCATTGAAATCATAATTCTCATAGCAATATTTAAGTATGGCAAGATTTTCAGATTCATAAGAAACATCATCATACTTTTCCATCAAAGAAGCAACTTTATAAGCACCTTTAAAAGCAACAAATTCTTCTATTCGTTCCACATCATAATAATCATAAATACCTTTAGCATAAGAAGATAAGGTTTCATTATCATTAAATTTGCATGAAAAGGGAAGGTGTGGAGCGTTCATCCTAGAGCAACAAGTAATATCATATCTCAAGCATAGCTCCCGAGCATACCAATGCAACATATGAATTTGATCCCATAACAATTTCCCTTTTTGAGTCAAGCGATAATCTCTAAAGTATTCACGCTGATCCAACATTACTCCCATTATCAAGTTGAATGGGGTCTTCTCAGGATTATCAAAGTAGTATTTAATACTTTGCACATAACTAGCATCGAGGGTTTTAAGAGGTTCCCCATCTCCATGAGTAGCAAGTACCACTAATTTTTTTGGTGTTTCATGTTCCATATCCATAACTAAAGATATAAAACAACTAATAACAGAAAATAAAAATTACTTAGTGATAAAGCAAACAAGCACACACGAGAATATTCACCCCACGCTATTGCTCCCC
Organism: Elymus sibiricus; assembly: GCA_039707655.1. Lineage (NCBI taxonomy): Eukaryota > Viridiplantae > Streptophyta > Magnoliopsida > Poales > Poaceae > Elymus > Elymus sibiricus. Next base: position 296,866,532 of record CM077663.1, on the reverse strand, counting down.
GGCAACGGCACCAGAAAAAGGTCTTGATAACCCACAAGTGTAGGAGATCGTTTGTAGCCTTTTTCGATAAGTAAGAGTTTCGAACCCAACGAGAAGCTAAAGGTAGAACAAATATTCCCTCAAGTTCTATCGACCACCGATACAACTCTACGCACGCTAATGCTTGCTTTACCTAGAACAAGTATGAAACTACTTTGCGGGAATAAAACTAGAAGTACTTTGCAAGAAAATAAAGAACGTGGAAATAAAAGTTAGGTGCCGTTTTAATAAAAGAACAAAAAGAGTAATAACTTAGTAGAAAGCTTTTTGTGTAACGCAAGAGAAAGATTATCCCTAGGCAATTGAATATAATATGATAGTTGTTATATGCAATGAGGGAGAGGCATACGCTAACACACTTTCCGTACTTGGATCATATGCACTTATGATTGGAACTCTAGCAAGCATCCGCAACTACCAAAGTTCATTAAGGTAAAACCCAACCATAGCATTAAGTATCAAGTCCTCTTTACTCCCATACGCAACAACCCACCTACTCGGGTTTATGCTTCTGTCACTCAAGCAACCCACCATAGGCAAATCATGAACATATTGCAACACCCTACAGCGAGGATCCCTCACGTTTGCGCGACACGGAGGGCACCATAGGACAGCACCATATCAACATACAACTCACATCCAGAACATCATACCACAATTAACCCATAGGACAAAAGAGATCTACTCAAACATCATAGGATAGCCAAATATCATTGGGAAATAATATATGGAGTTGAGCACCATGTTTAAGTAGAGATTACAGCGGGGAAGAGAGGTGTTACACCGCTGCATAGAGGGGGAGAGAGTTGGTGTTGATGGCGGCAAGATTGTTGATGTAGATCACTGTCACGATGCTTGCCCCGGTGGCGTTCCGGCGCCACCGAGAGAGAGGGGGAGAGAGCCCCCCTCCTTCTTCTTCTTCCTTGGACTCCCCCCTAGATGGGAGGAGAGTTCCCCCTCTGGTCCATGGCCTCCATGGCGGCGGAGGGGCAGGAGCCCCTCCTAGATTGGATCTCCCTCTCTGTTCTCTTCTGTTTTGCGTTCCTATTTTCTGGCCGAAAACCGTTTCTTATATTCCCGGAGATCCGTAACTCCGATCGGGGTGAAATTTTAAGGGGATTTTTATCCAAAAATTAGCTTCCTTGTGCCCGAAGGAGAGCTCCAACCGACTTATGAGCTGGGCACAACCCACCAGGGCGCGCCTGGGCCCTGGGGGCGCGCCCTGGTGTCTTGTGGGGGCTGTGGTCCTCCGTTTGCGTTGATTCCACTTCTCAAAATTCACAAATATTCCAAAAAAATCTCCATAAATTTTTATCGCATTTGGACTTCGTTCGATATGGATATTCTGCGAAACAAAAAACATGCAACAAACAGGAACTGACACTAGGCACTGGATCAATAGGTTAGTCCAATAAATCATATAAAATGTTGCCAAAAATATGTGAAAGTTGTATAATAATGGCATGAAACAATCAAAAATTATAGATACGACGGAGACTTATCAGAGGAGGTGATGACTTCGTGGCAATGAAGCATCTTCCCCTCATGCTGGAAGGATCTGCTCAGGCATGGTTGAACCAGTTACCTTCTAGCAGCATCTATTGCTGGGAGGACTTGGCACAGGTGTTCATCAAGACGTTTGAGGGCACCTACAAGTGGCCGGGTGGATTGACAGAGTTGCAGCATTGTGTCCAGAAGACCAATGAAACTCTCCAAGAATGGACCACTCTGCACAACACGGTCGAGAATATTTGAGAGCACCAAGCTGTGTGCGCCTTCAAGGCAGGCACTCGGTATCGGGAGCTCATCCTGAAGTTTGGCCGATCGGGAGATCCGTCTCTCAGTCGGGCCATGGAGATTGCCAACAAATATGCCAATGGCGAAGAGGAAGACCGCCTCCGCAGCGGCAAAGGGCGAGCTGGCGATGCCCCTCAATCGGCAGGGAACGCAGGCAAGAAGCAGAAACGGAAAGCCGATCCTCCGGGAAAGGCTGAAGTGGCTGCAGTTCCTGGTTAGGGGAAGCCGAAGCCTAAAAAGAACAAGAAGAAAGATTGGGCTAACAAAAATAAGCCCGAGTACAATTCTGAATTGCTGGATCAGCCCTGTGTTATTCACACTAAAAAGGATGAGGAGGGCAACCTCATTTACCCAAAGCACACCACTCGGGAGTGCCAAATGCTCAAACATGATATGGGTAAGGAGGCCTCTGTAGAAAAGGACGATGATGAAGAGGGCGAGCGCGATTCCGAGTACCCTCACATCGACAAGGTCCTGAACATGATCTTCGCGGATGTCAAAAGTAAGAGTCGATTGAAAGTCATCAATCGGGTGGTAAACTTGGTGGCCCCGGCAACCGTCAAACACCTCAATTGGACAAAAACTCCTGTTACTTTCGATCAGTCTGATCACCCAGCCGACATAGCCACCCCCGGGAGGCAGGCGCTGGTTGTCGATCCGGCTGTCAATGGAGTCCGACTGCGCAAAGTTCTGATGGACAGCGGCAGCGGGCTGAACATAATTTACGCGGATACACTCAGCGCAATGGGCATTCCGATGTCCTGCCTGAGTAAGAGTAGCATGCATTTCCATGGGGTCATTCCTGGAAAGAAGGCCGAATCACTCGGTCAGATCACTCTGGACGTCGTCTTCGGCAGAGAGAAGAACTTCCGGAAGGAACGCCTAATGTTCAAAGTGGTTGATTTCCGGAGTGCGTATCATGCTATCCTGGGTAGGCCTGCCTATGTGCGTTTCATGGCCCGACCATGTTACGTGTATCTTAAGCTTAAGATGCCAGGGCCGAATGGTGTGATCACAGTTACCGGTGATCAGAAGGTTGCCGAAGAGTGCCTCCAGCAGGGCTCTAAACTTGCAAACGAGCAGATACTCGCCGTCAAACTCAACGAGTACAAGAAGGCAGTGGACGCTGCAGATTTGTTAAAGTCCAAGCGACCGGCGACGAAATCCGCCTTCCAGTCGGCCGGTGAAACTAAGCAAGTTCATGTTCATCCCACCGATCCGAGTGCGGCCCCGACCAACATCTCGACGACACTCAGTGAAAAATAGGAAGCCGAGCTCATCCAGTTCCTCCGTGAGAACTGGGATATCTTCGCATGGAAGCCGTCTGACATGTCGGGGGTTCCCAGGGGACTGGCTGAGCACCGACTCCGAGTGGATCCTAAAGTTAAACCAGTCAAGGAGCACTTGCGTCGATCCTTCGTAGAGAAGCGCAAGGCGATTGGCGAAGAGATCGCTCGAGTCCTAGCTGCTGAATTCATTCGCGAAGTCTTCCATTCCGAGTGGCTGACCAACCCAGTGTTGGTGCCCAAGAAGGACAACTCCCTCCGGATGTGCATCGACTTCAAGCACCTTAATCGGGCCTGCTCGAAAGATCATTTTCCCCTTCCCCGCATAGATCAGATAGTAGATTCCACCGCCGGATGTGAACGCCTGTCGTTCTTAGATGCGTACTCCAGGTACCATCAGATCCGAATGTATGGACCAGATGAAATAAAAACAGCTTTCATCACCCCATTCGGGTGTTTCTGCTACATCACTATGCCATTCGGCCTAAAGAATGCTGGGGCAACTTTTATGCGTATGATTCAGAAGTGTTTGCAAGAGCAAATCAGTCGGAATGTAGAGGCTTACATGGATGACATCGTGGTCAAGTCCAGGAAAGGTTCCGACCTCCTGGCTGACCTTGCTGAAACCTTCTCTAACCTTCGACGTTTCCAAATAAAACTCAACCCTGCGAAATGCACATTCGGAGTGCCCTCGGGTAAGCTACTCGGTTTTCTCGTTTCCGAGCGAGGAATCGACGCCAATCCGGACAAGATTGGTGCCATCGTCCGAATGAAAAAACCTGTCCGTCTGCATGACGTCCAGAAGCTCACGGGATGCCTTGCAGCCCTGAGTAGATTCATATCTCGGCTCGGTGAAAAGGCCTTGCCTCTTTACCGATTGATGAAGAAATCTGATACTTTTGAATGGACTCCTGAAGCGCAAGCCGCATTTGATCAGCTCAAGGCCTTGCTTTCCACCCAGCCGGTGTTAGCTGCTCCGAGCAGCCGAGAGCCTCTGCTCTTGTACATCGTGGCTACGAGCCAGGTGGTCAGTACTGTCCTCACTCTGGAGCACGAGGAATCGGGAAAAACATTCAAAGTGCAGAGACCCGTCTATTATATTTCAGAGGTCTTGACTCCTTCCAAGCAGAGGTATCCACACTATAAAAAGCTAGTTTATGGCATTTATCTCACTGTGAAGAAGGTAGCTCATTACTTCCAAGAGCACTCGGTCACAGTTATCAGCGATGCTCCCCTGTCGGAGATCCTGCATAACAGAGACGCCACGGACCGAGTGGCCAAATGGGCAATTGAGCTCCTCCCGTTGGAGATCAAGTTTGAAGCCAAGAAGGCGATCAAGTCTCACGCACTTGTGGACTTTTTAGCCGAATGGATTGAGCAGGAACAGCCAGCTCCTAGTGTTCTTGAACACTTGACCATGTTTTTTGATGGATCTAAGATGCTTCAAGGGTCTGAAGTTGGAGTAGTTCTTGTTTCCCCCAGAGGAGACCGATTGATCTACGTCCTTCAAATCCATTTTGACTCGTCAAACAGCGAGACCGAGTACGAAGCCCTCCTGTATGGGCTCCGAATGGCTATCTCGCTTGGTATCCGACGCTTGATGATATTCGTTGACTCGAACCTTGTGGTCAATCAGGTGATGAAAGAATGGGACATCCGGAGTCCGTCCATGACTGGGTATTGTAATGCAGTCCGGAAGTTGGAAAAGAACTTTGAAGGCTTAGAACTGCATCATATACCCCGAGTGAAGAACCAGGCTGCTGATGACCTGGCTAAGATCGGATCTACTCGGCGGGTAGTCCCGAAGGGCATATTCCTTGAGCACCTGCACTCTCCTTCAGTCAAGGAAGATCCTTTCACTGAAGAGCCCCCGCAGGCAGTCAGACCCTCCAATCCGACTGAAGTTGACATTCCAGCTGTAGTGGATCTCGTTCAAGAGATGTTGGTGATCACTCCCGAGTGGACCCAACCTTACTTAGCTTATTTGCTCCGGCAAGAGCTCCCTGAAGACGAAGAAGAAGCTAGACGGATCATCTGACGATCCAAATCCTTTGAAGTGATGTGAGAACAACTATACAAGAAAAGCACTACAGGTGTGGCACAAAAGTGCATATCCCCAGAGGAAGGGCTGCAGATTTTGCATGAAATCCATTCGGGAACCTGTGGTCATCACGCGTCCTCTCGGACGTTGGTCGCAAAAGCGTTTCATGCAGGATTTTATTGGCCCCGAGCCAATGCAGTTGCTAAAGACATGGTTGACCTTTGTGTTGGGTGTCAGTTTTTTAAGAATCAGACGCACAAGCCTACATCTGCACTCAAGACCATCCCGCACACCTGACAGTTTGCTGTGTGGGGCCTCAACATGGTCGGTCCCCTGCATACAGGGTCGAGTGGGTTTACCCATCTGTTGGTTGCAGTGGATAAGTTCACCAAGTGGGTTGAAGCAAAGCCCATCAAAATCTTGGATGCAGCTACCGCAGTCAGTTTCATTCGGCAGATTATTTTCAGATTCGGAGTTCCCCACGACATCATCACTGATAACGGGAAGAATTTCGATTCAGATGAATTCTGTGAGTTCTGCTACACTCAAGGGACCCGGGTCAATTATGCTTCCGTAGCTCACCCGTAGTCGAATGGACAAGCAGAACGAGCTAATGGAATGATTCTTCAAGGATTGAAACCCCGATTGATGAGGGATCTGAAAATTGCTGCTGGTGCTTGGGTAGAAGAACTACCGTATGTCCTCTGGGGCATTCGGATGACTCCGAATCGTTCAACCAAGCGGACTCCTTTCTTTATGGTATACGGGTCTGAGGCGGTTCTCCCGAGTGATGTTCGCCACAACGCTCCCCGAGTGGAACTTTACAATGAAGATGAAGCAGAAGTGGCACGCCAGGACGGTCTGGACCTCTTAGAGGAAGAGAGAGAGTTAGCCTTGATCAGGTCGACGCTGTATCCGCAAGACTTGAGGCGCCTTTACGACAGACAAGTCAGAAGGCGCGCTTTTCAAGAAGGTGATCTCGTTCTCCGATTGGATCACAAGAAGCCTCACAAGTTAGCGCCTCCGTGGCAAGGGCCTTACGCAATCAACAAAGTCCTAAACAATGGAGCTTACCGGTTGTACAATTTCGATACCGATGCTGAAGAGCCCCGAGCATGGAACGAGGATCTGCTCCGCAAGTTCTACACTTAGTTTAAGAATACTCTGTCATTCCTGTAATGAGCTTCCGAGTGAATTCGATGAATAAAAGTTTTTGCTTTCCATACTCTTTGTCAAAACTTTTTCATTTTGTTTGTTTTCCTCACCCCCAGTGGGTGTGTGGATAAACTTAGCCATGAACCTGATTTCGCCTAAGTTACAAACTACTCCGAGTGAGGACATCATCCACACTCGGGGGATTAGCTGCGAACCTGATTTCGCCTAAGTTAAAAACTTCTCCGAGTGAGGACATCATCCACACTCGGGGACTTAGCTGCGAACCTGATTTCACCTAAGTTAAAAACTACTCCGAGTGAGGACATCATCCACACTCGGGGGCTTAGCCGCGAACCTGATTTCGCCTAAGTTAAAAAACTACTCCGAGTGAGGACATCATCCACACTCGGGGGCTTAGCTGCGAACCTGATTTCGCCTAAGTTAAAAAACTACTCCGAGTGAGGACATCATCCACACTCAGGGGCTTAGCTATGAACCTGGTTTCTCCTAAGTTAAAAAACTACTCCGAGTGAGGAGATCATCCACACTCGGGGGCTTAGCTGCGAACCTGATTTCGCCTAAGTTAAAAAACTACTCCGAGTGAGGACATCATCCACACTCGGGGGCTTAGCTGCGAACCTGATTTCGCCTAAGTTAAAAAACTACTCCGAGTGAGGACATCATCCACACTCGGGAGCTTAGCTGCGAACCTGATTTCGCCTAAGTTAAAAAACTACTTTGAGTGAGGACATCATCCACATTCGGGGGCTTAGCTACGAACCTGATTTCGCCTAAGTTAAAAAACTACTCTGAGTGAGGACATCATCCACACTCGGGGGCTTAGCTGCGAACCTGATTTCGCCTAAGTTAAAAACTACACCGAGTGAGGACATCATCCACACTCGGAGGCTTAGCTGCGAACTTGATTTTGCCTAAGTTAAAAACTACTCCGAGTGAGGACATCATCCACACTCGGGGGCTTAGTTGCGAGCCTAATTTCGCCTAAATTACAAACTACTCCGAGTGAGGAAATCATCCACACTCAGGGGCTTAGCGGCAAACCTGATTTTGCCTAAGTTCAAAATCAAGACGAACGTTCAAAACGATCAAATAAAAGCCATGCGAATGTCAAGCAGTTCAAAGCAAAAGTGCAGATAGTTGTGACCACCAAGTCACTGCAAATGTACGGGTACAGAAATCACTCGGCATTCCGAGGCAAATATGTCTTAAAAGTTTTTCTTTCGAGATTCACTCGGCCGATGACGGGGATGCTGCGTCGATGAAGTTGTCAAGGTCAATAACCTCTGCAATCCGAGTGGCCGCCGGCAGGAAGGTCTCCATGAAATCTTCGATCTTGGCATTCTTGCGGTTGACGACCTTTAGCGCCTTCAGCTTCTCCTCGTCTACGCCCTTACAATGCACACGGACAAGGGAGAGCGCAATGTCAGCCCCGGCTTGGGCCGCAGACTTCTTCCATAACTGCACTTAGCGCGGAATGTCCGGCAGATGGTTGATGAGGGCGTCCAAGTCACTCGGGGGCTCCTTGTCAGGGGCAACTTCCTTGTCGATCTCATTGGCTGCTTCACGCAAACGGTTGCGGAAGATAGCCGCCTCTGAAGTGCGCTCGTCGAGTCGAAGCAGTGCGAGAGCCGAGCTGTCACAAAGAAGACCAGCACTCGGATCTAGCTCCTTCTCGATTTTGGAGGTCTGCTCCTCGGCATCCCAGCATAGATTTGGCAGTCATTCGGGAGGAGGAAGTTGAGAGAGGAGAAGAGTTGGGATGAAATGACTCGGAACTTGGTCATGCCTGATGCGTACCTTTGAGCTTGTCGTTCATTTCGTTGCAGTGGTCCTCAATGAGCTTCTCCAGCTCCCGCCTCTTCGACTCAACCTGCTTCAGTTTCACCTCAGCCTCAACCACCTCCGCAGTGCTCCTCCTTGCAACTTCCTCCAGGGCTTTCTTGTCCTCCTCCCACTTCTCGAAGGACTTCAATTTGTCTTCAGCTTCCTTTGCATTCCGACTGGCCTCCTTCTGAGCAGTTGCCAGCTCGCGGTCCTTCTTCTCCAAAGCCTCCTTCATGGTCTCTATAGAAATAGAAGCCCGGAGCCTCTTAGTAAGTTGAAGGTTCTCCCTAAGTACATCTGATGAAATACCTTCAGTCGGACAGGGAAAAGGTCCAAATCCAAAGGTACTCGGTCAAGATTCAATTACCTCCGAGTGATCGCTTTTCATGTTCCAGACGGGTACTCTTGGTCTTCTCAGTCTCCAAACTGCGACGCAGCTCCTGCACTTCCTTCGCAAGGGTATTATAACGGGTCCTGAGCTCACACACGCCCTGTCAGCAAGAAACAAAGAAAACTCAGTGATAACAGTCAAATATTAAGACAGATAGCATTCGGATTTTGAGACTGTCGCCGACTGCTTCAGTCGACGGTAGCCTCGGGGACTACACCCACTGGGTGCGCTCAGCGCGCCCCCACCGAAGAACTATAGGTTCTACACCCCGACGGTCGACGTCGAGAGGCTCTGGTCCATGGACCATCACCGCATCCTCTTCGACAAGTATCTCATCATTCGGATTCTACTTCATTCGGATTCTGAGACTGTCGCCGACTGCCTCAGTCGACGGCAGCCTCGGGGACTACACCCAGTGGGTGCGCTCAGTGCGCCCCCATCGGAGAACTACAGGTTCTACACCCCGACAGTCAACGTCGAGAGGCTCTGGTCCATGGACCATCACCGCATCCTCTTCGACAAGTATCTCATCAGTCGGATTCTACTTCATTCGGATTCTGAGACTATTGCCGACTGCCTCAGTCGACGGCAACCTCGGGGACTACAGCCAGTGGGTGCGCTAAGCGCGCTCCCACTAGAAAACTACGGGCCCTACATCCTGACGATCAACGTCGAGAGGTTCTGGTCCATGGACCATCACCGCATCCTCTTCGACAAGTATGACTACAAGATCTCCTATGAATAACATTGGGAAGTCTCTAAGACTCCACCCAGTGGGTGTGCTCCAGACGCAAACCTACTCGGAACATCAAAAACATCTACAACGCGCAAAAACTTTGTCTAAAGAAGGTACTTACAAGAGTACTTACTCGGACATTCTTCTCCAATGCCTCGCCAGCATCACGTGCCTCCTTCAGTTTCTCGTTCATCAGCCTCAGTTGGATCAGAGCCTCCTTACTTGCTCCCACTTGGTCCTCCGGGACGCGCTGCTGCCCGATGGCACTGGTCGCAGGTGGGATGGTTGGAGACATCCCGAGTGCTGATCCAGCTCCCGAAGGGGTTCTTCGAGCTGCGGCTGGCACTTGAACATGCAAGACGTCCCGCATGACGATATCCACGTTGGAGGTGGGATTTGGTGGTGCGGCCCGGTCGTCCACGTCGATCTCAATCACTTCGCGTGGTTCTGTAAGTATTCGAAAGCCATTCGGAAATAAGTTGGAGATGAAATGAGGTGTTCAAAGATTATACATGATCAGGACCGAGTGCTACCTTTCGAAGTTGCAGCATCGACCTCGACCTTGTCCTTCTCCAGGGAAGCAGTCAACGTGTCAGCTCTGCAGAAGGGTCACTCGGAATGTCATCACATCTGATCAGCCATTCAGAAGGATAGTCAGAGTGAAAGCACTTACGCAGAGTCCACCGGCACGTTCATCTTGGTCTTGGGCAGTACCGCCTTCCGAGGTTTGCTGTGAGTGATCTTTGGCTGTTTAGTGCTCTTCTCTGGAGATGGAACAAGCTCGGCACCCCGCGCTTTGAAGTCCGAGTGGGAGGGATGATCACGGAATGCTTGGCGGTGCTCGACCCCGCCGCGTTGCCTCCTCGGACCCCAGGGTCTTGGTGTTTCCTCTTGCGGGGCTCGGGAAGCACCTCCTCCGAAGGAGAAGACTCTGCCTCGTCCCCTGGTTCTGACTCCTTCTCGCCATATCCGTCTTCGCTGTCGTCCACGTAATCCTCCTCTTCGTCCGAGTCATCGTGACGCTCGTTGTCACTGGCCACGTTAGCAGGAGCGTGGTTGCCTGCGGGTATCAAGCTCACCATGCCTATGAAGGCCTGTCAAAACAAAGGTAACTTCAATCAAGATTTGATAATTGAAAGCCGCGTCACTCGGAAACAGTTATGGCACTCGGAATTTACCTCGTTCGCCAAATTCTCCGCCGAGTACGGGGGCACGTGCCTCGTACCCCTGGGGTTGTCCCGAGCTGGGGTGATGGCCTTAAGCTTGTTAGCTACAACCTCCTCGCTGAGCTCCTCCGAGTGCGTTCACGTAAGGTCATCCGGACCCGAGTACAACCACATGGGGTGGGCTCTGGCCTGTAGTGGCTGGATCCTCCTCTAGAATAAGACCTCCAGAAGGTCTAGTCCATTGATCCCATGGTTTACCAGAGATACCAGCGCAATCACGAGAATGTATACATCTACCTTCTTGTCCTTGGACACGGTCAGCTTGGGGAGTCGCCGAATATGCTTAGCCGAGTATGAAGGGAGACCCTGCCCGACTGGAACATCCTCACAGTAAAACCAAGACGACTGCCAACCTTTAACAGTGTCTGGGAAAGTCATAGATGGGAAACTACTCTTGCCTCTCAGCTGAATACCCAAGCCCCCGCACAATTGAACTACGTTCGTCTTCTCCTCCGTCAGATTGGTTTTCTTTACACTCATCACTCAGCAAGTGAATAAGTGTTTGAACAAACCCCAGTGGGGGTGTCAACCAAGGAAGTTCTCGCAAAGCGAAACGAAAGCAGCCAGATAGGTGATGGAATTGGGGGGAAGATGATGAGGTTGAGCTCCGAAAAAATCCAAGAAAGTGCGGAAAAAAGGGTGCGGAGGTAAAGAAAAACCTCTGTCGAGGTGAGTGGTGAGGAGGACCCTCTCATTCCCGCGCGGCGCAGGCTCTGTCTCCCCCTTCTCCGGCAGCCTCCAGCTTCCGGCGACCAGGAGACCTTGACTCTCCAGGTCCTCCAACCGACTGGCTGTGACCCGAGAGGCCAGCCAATCGCCTTGGACGAATCCGGCTGGGGCGCTCGCGCTCGAGGAGGACTCACGCGAGGTCTTCTTTGCCCTCTCAGCTCTCACGGTGGCACTCTTCGTCATCTCCGGCGAGGAGCGGCAGCAAATCGGTGGGAAGCGGAGCTTTCAGTGGAGCGGAGGAGCGAATCGGGAGAGCAGAGATGTTTTTCCTACCTCCCTCCCGGCCTGCTTTTATACTCTAGCTCAGTGAAATTTCAATCGTCGGATCTACAGCGGCTGCGCAATCTACGAACATGAGCAGATCCGTGATATCTGTGGGGCAGAGATGCGGGGACGTGTGGCGAAATTCCCGATGCGGAAATCGAGGCGCCGCGGCCACTTTCCCCACTTTCCTGACACAACCGTCACGATCTCCCGTGCGCGCCTCCCCACGATTTTGAAATCGCCGGAGATTTCGTGGATTCGTCGTCCGAATGAACTCTGTGTTCTTTGAAGCATTCCAATGCAACAAAACTGCTCGAGTGAACTCTGTGTTCACTGGTGCTTTCCGGTGCATCAAAACTGACCGAGTGAGCCCCGTGCTCACTGGTGCGTCCTGACGCACCAAAGTTGACCGAATGAGCCCCGCGCTTGCTGGTGCATTCAGATGCGCTCGAATCGACCGAGTGAGCTCTGAGCTCACTGACATGTTCGGACATGCCAGAACTCACCGATCGAACTAAAGAGGCCCGTCGAGTACTCGGTCGAATCTAACACCGATTCAAGAGCCTTCAAGTGAAAGTCAATCGGAAGGTTCAATAATGTTATCTCCAGGCTGTAAGGTTGTTTCTCCCGAGAACTGATCTGCGCCGGTCGAGTAACTTGAACAGTCGGACTGTTCGAGTCATTCGAAATTTATTTGACCTCAATCAGTCGCGGTTTCGATGACGAGTGAGGAGCAATCCGCCTTGCTCCCTAGCGTCCCCGAAACGCTACCAACATCCCAATGCGTTGGTCACTCGGCTCTCAAAAACCTCAACCGATTCAGGGGCTACTGACGAGGTCACCTACCCTGGGTAGGGTCATAGTCCTTTCATCTAGGACACACCTAGGGTCCTACAAGTTACAGAAGTCCCTGGACTAACTTAGCACTCGGACGAATGTACAAGATACACTCGGATCCTTGGAAGTCACTCAGATGCTACCAACCACTCGGCTTAGCTCTGACACCCAGATGTGAAGAAGCAGAGGCAACGTGGGAGCCGCAACGTTCGAGAGACTTAATTAACATTAAACATTGTAGATGTTGGGTTACCAGTAACGCTCGTAGTTAACTTAGCAGTTTCCAGTAACTCCGGCAGTTACTAGCATTAATGACCCTCGTAATGGCACTCGGCTGGCGGTGGCGCACTCTATATAAGCCACCCCCGACACCAGAAGAGGGGTTACGAACTCTCTGTAATCAGAACACATATCAAGCAATACCTAGCTCCAGGGCTCGAGACGTAGGGCTTTTACCACTTCCGAGTGGGGTCCGAACTCGTAAACACCGAGTGTTACACTTGCTCCGTAGCTAGGCTTCGCCCTACTCATTCGTACCCCCCGTACTATTATCAGGATTACTTCCACGACAGTAGCCTTTTCACTTAAATGCTGAAGTATGTGTTTTCTGCATGCACTCACAAGCTATTCAAGAGAAACTAATTAATGATTTAAACTTCAAAGTATATTGTGGCCACAATAAACAGTTTCCTCAAAATTAAAATAAGAACTACCTTTACTGATAAGTGGTATCTGTGCATCTCCCTTGTCCCTTCATATTGATAATTTGCCCCACCATATTTTCCTATATTTTCTTACCATTTATCTCATAATATAGGATGTCGTAGAAGTAATTGGTTTGCTACACTATATTTTGTTCTAACAATAAGAATCTACTTGAATGGGCAAGAAAGCGATAATGAACCTGAGACAAGGTAGCTTCATGAGAATTAAGAATATAGAAAACAATGCTTGCTACAGCCTATGGCCAAATTTGCTCAGATTACTGTTGTTTCCTCATTTCCCAGCATCACACCGTAAGTTGTCTTTTTAACTTTCTTTTGGAGACGTGTTTACTAACTCGAAAGAAAACTTGTATCATTACAAGGGTGAATTAATGCCATTATGATGGCAGTTTCTGGCAACAACAACCTATAACTACACCAGTTACTGGTAACGGTATCTATGACTATACTTGATGTATTGTTTAAGTCCTCCAGCCGTTGCATCTCTCACGTCGCCCACGTCCTGTCTCTATCCGAGTGTTGGAACCTGGCCAACTAACAGGGCGACGCCCGAGTGACTTAGTGGATCCGAGTGGATCCTGATATATGCATCTGAATGCATCTATGGTCCTGGGACCTCAATGATGGTTTGGGGTCCTAGTGGGCCTCAGATGTCAGGCCCATGATCCTACCACTAGTAGGTGACCCCATCAGGAACTGACACTAGGCACTAAATTAATAGGTTAGTACAGAAAAATAATATAAAATGACATATAAAGCATATAAAAGTGATAATGTAGTAACATTTAACAATCAGAAATTATAGATACATTTGAGATGTACATCAGGTCCTTGGTTCGACAGCAGGACGTCAATTTTTCTTTCCTAATGTTTTGCTTTTATGTCGCTATTAAGTGTCCCCACGCGCAAGCCATCTCCTCTCCCCATTCCAATCCCCAAATCCCCCCTCTCACCGCCGACTTCTGTCAAGGATTGCCACCCCCTTCGCCGCCTCTCATCTCCGCAAAAGATCGCCATTGCCTACAGCCATTGCCACCGTCGTCGACCACCTCAAAGACCTCGAGAAACCCCAGGCATACCGAATCATCGAGACAAAATGCAGGTAAATCCTTCTTTAATACCTTCGATCCAGGTTCAAATCAAGTGTGAATGATATTTGCGTACTGGATCAATGGTTTGTATTCGCAGTGTTTGGACACTAGGGGTTTGTGCGTCAATGCACGTAATGCATGCCAGACACTTCTTCATAAGCCTTCCAGTTGGCTTAGAAGACAGGACAATATGTTTTTACATTACCTTTTTGTCAATCATGGTGTGCCTGATTCGATGTTAGTTTTGATGAAACTGTACTAGTGCTCTATGAGTTAGGTCATTGTTCAGGTCATGACCATGGTCGACCTTCATGGAACTGACTGACACTGCAATTGATATGTAAACATACATGCAACTTGTTTAGATGAATGCTTCATAATTAAAAAGGAGTAATGACTAGATTTTAAATCATTCACATTGCTTTTTGTTAATCCTTTCCCAACCCACTGAACATTTTCTGTGATGCTACAAATCATTGCAGAATATGGACAGACGCAGTGACCGTCAAATGCGTCACCTAAAACAAGGCCAAAACATCACCAACACACCCTGGGCAGCTACCCAGAGAGGAAAGAAGCTGGAGACGGTTGGCCATTACACAAAATGATCTTAGGTCACGTTTCCTGTTTCGTCACCAAGGGTTTTGTCATAGAACTAAGCAGATTTTGTAGTAATCTGCAAGGAAATGCAGCTAGTGGTCATGCAAACCCGATGGTGAAAACTTGTATGTGTTCATCAGAGCAACATATCAGAATAGTTGTGCATTTTGCAATGTTGATCTTGAGCCTCGATGCCATCCCAAATTCTCTCAAGATTGCACCACGAACGTACATGTCTATGTTATTAGGCTTGATGAAGACCATTATGTCATCTGCGAATACTGAGACACATTGCTTCAGTCCAGTATGGGACACCAGAGCAAGTAGGCCCTCGTTTGATGCATGAGTGAACAAGCGCTCGAGGGCTGCCATTACCAGGATAAATAACATCGGGGACAACATGTCCCCTTGCCTTAGGCCTCACCGATTTTTCAAGGAATCCCCTAATTTTCCATTGACAACGATACATGTGCAAGATGAGCCGAGCAATCCAAATATCCAGTTGATCCACTTTTGCCAAAAACCCAGCTTGTGTAGAATTTCCAGGCGGAAGGCCCAACTAACAATGTCAAATGATTAAGATATATTGAGTTTGAGCATAATAGTTGGCACCATAGTGTTACATATCTCCAAACCCTTCCCTTTACTACTATCACTTGCAATGTCATTACTTTTTGTTGGAAATATGCCCTAGAGGCAATGATAGAAGTAGTTATTATTATATTTCCTTGTTCATGATAATCGTTTATTATCCATGCTATAATTGTATTAATTGGAAACACTGATACATGTGTGGATACATAGACAACACTGTGTCCCTAGTATGCCTCTAGTAGACTAGCTTGTTGATCAAAGATGGTCAAGGTTTCCTAGCCATAGACATGAGATGTCATTTGATAACAGGATCACATCATTAGGAGAATGATGTGATGGACAAGACCCAAACTATGAACGTAGCATATGATCGTGTCAGTTTATTGCTATAGTTTTCTGCATGTCAAGTATCTGTTCCTATGACCATGAGATCATGCAACTCACTGACACCGGAGGAGTACCTTGCGTGTATCAAATGTCGCAACATAACTGGGTGACTATAAAGATGCTCTACAGGTATCTCCGAGGGTGTCTGTTGAGTGGGCATGAATCAAGACTGGGATTTGTTACTCCGTGTGACGAAGAGGTATCTCGGGGCCCACTCGGTAATACAACATCACAACAAGCCTTGCAAGCAATGTGACTAAAGTGTTAGCCATGGGATCTTGTATTACGGAATGAGTAAAGAGACTTGTCGGTAACGAGATTGAACTAGGTATAGAGATACCGACGATCGAATCTCGGGCAAGTAACATACCGAAGAACAAAGGGAACAACGTACGGGATTAACTGAATCCTTGACATAGAGGTTCAACCGATAAAGATCTTCGTAGAATATGTAGGAACCAATATGGGCATCCAGGTCCCGCTATTGGTTATTGATCGTAGAGGTGTCTCGGTCATGTCTACATAGTTCTCGAACCCGCAGGGTCTGCACACTTAAGGTTCGGTGACGTTTCAGTATAGTTGAGTGATACGTCCATTTTGCATCATGCTTTTATATTGATATTTATTGCATTATGGGCTATTATTACACATTATGGTACAATACTTATTCCTTTTCTCTCTTATTTTACAAGGTTTACATGAAGAGGGAGAATGCCGGCAGCTGGAATTCTGGACTGGAAAAGGAGCAAATATGAGAGACCTATTCTGCACAACTCCAAAAGTCCTGAAAAGTTACGAAGAATTATTTTGGAATATATAAAAAATATTGGGTGAAAGAAATACCAGAGGGACCCACCAGGAGGCCACAAGCCTGGGGGCACGCCCTACCCCCCAGGGCGCGCCCCTGTGGCTTGTGGGCCCCCTGGCAGCCCTCCGGTGCCCATCTTCTGCTATATGGAGGGTTTTGACCTGGAAAAAATCATAAGAGAGCTTTCGGGACACAGCGCCGTCATCTCGAGGCGGAACTTGGGCAGAACCAATCTAGGGCTCCGGCGGAGCTGTTCTGCCGGGGAAACTTCCCTCCCGGAGGGGGAAATCGAAGCCATCGTCATCACCAACGATCCTCTCATCAAGAGGGGGTCAATCTCCATCAACATCTTCACCAGCACCATCTCCTCTCCAAACCCTAGTTCATCTCTTGTATCCGATCTTTGTCTCAAAACCTCAGATTGGTACCTGTGGGTTGCTAGTAGTGTTGATTACTCCTTGTAGTTGATGCTAGTTGGTTTACTTGGTGGAAGATCATATGTTCAGATCTTTAATGATAATTAATACTCCTCTGATTATGAACATGAATATGCTTTGTGAGTAGTTACGTTTGTTCCTGAGGACATGGGATAAGTCTTGTTATAAGTAATCATGTGAATTTGGTATTCGTTCGATATTTTGATGAGATGTATGTTGTCTCTCCTCTAGTGGTGTTATGTGAACGTTGACTACATGACACTTCACCATTGTTTGGGCCTAGGGGAAGGCATTGGGAAGTAATAAGTAGATGATGGGTTGCTAGAGTGACAGAAGCTTAAACCCTAGTTTATGCGTTGCTTCGTAAGGGGCTGATTTGGATCCATATGTTTCATGCTATGGTTAGATTTATCTTAATTCTTCTTTCGTAGTTGCGGATGCTTTCGAGAGAGGTTAATCATAAGTGGGAGGCTTGTCCAAGTAAGGGCAGCACCCAAGCACCGGTCCACCCACATATCAAATTATCAAAGTAACGAATGCGAATCATATGAGCATGATGAAAACTAGCTTGACAGAAATTCCCATGTGTCCTCGGGAGCGCTTTGCTTTATATAAGAGTTTGTCCAGGCTTGTCCTTTGCTACAAAAAGGATTGGGCCACCTTGCTGCACCTTTGTTACATTTGTTACTTGCTACCCGTTACGAATTATCTTATCACAAAACTATCTGTTACCGATAATTTCAGTGCTTGCAGAGAATACCTTACTAAAAACCGCTTGTCATTTCCTTCTGCTCCTCGTTAGGTTCGACACTCTTACTTATCGAAAGGACTACGATAGATCCCCTATACTTGTGGGTCATCAAGACTCTTTTCTGGCGCCGTTGCCGGGGAGTGAAGCGCCTTTGGTGAGTGGAATTTGGTAAGGAAAAATTTATATAGTGTGCTGAAATTTACTGTCACTTGTTATTATGGAAAATAATCCTTTGAGGGGCTTGTTCGGGGTATCTTCACCTCGACCGGAATCACAAAGAGTTGCTCCTCAACCTACTGAACCTACTGAAAATATTTATTATGAAATTCCTTTGGGTATGATAGAGAAACTGCTAGCTAATCCTTATGCAGGAGATGGAACACTACATCCTGATTTGCATCTAATCTATGTGGATGAAGTTTGTGGATTATTTAAGCTTGCAGGTTTTCCCGAGGATGATGTCAAGAAGAAGGTCTTTCCTTTATCTTTGAAGGAGAAGGCATTGACATGGTATAGGCTATGTGATGATATTGGATCATGGAACTACAACCGATTGAAATTGGAATTTCATCAGAAGTTTTATCCTATGCATCTGGTTCATCGTGATCGGAATTATATTTATAATTTTTGGCCTCGTGAAGGAGAAAGTATCGCTCAAGCTTGGGGGAGGCTTAAGTCCATGTTATATTCATGCCCCAATCATGAGCTCATAAGAGAAATTATTATTCAGAATTTTTATGCTCGGCTTTCTCGTAATGATCAATCCATGCTCGATACTTCTTGTACTGGTTCCTTTATGAAGAAAGATATTGAATTCAAATGGGATTTATTGGAAAGAATTAAACGCAACTCTGAAGATTGGGAACTCGACGAATGTAAGGAGTCAGGTATAAACCTTAAGTTTGATTGTGTTAAATCCTTTATAGACACTGATGCTTTTCGTGAATTTAGCACTAAATATGGACTTGACTCTGAGATAGTAGCTTCTTTCTGTGAATCGTTTGCTACTCATGTTGATCTCCCTAAGGAGAAGTGGTTTAAATATCATCCTCCCATTGAAGTGAAAGTAGTTGAACCTATTAAAGTTGAAGAAGAATCTATTACTTATAATGTTGATCCTGTTATTCCTGCTGCTTATATTGAGAAACCACCTTTCCCTGTTAGAATAAAGGAACATGCTAAAGCTTCAACTGTGGTTCATAAGAGTTATACTAGAACACCTACACCCCCTGAACAAATAAAAGTTGAACCTAGTATTGCTATGGTTAAAGATCTCTTGGTTGATAATATTGATGGGCATGTTATTCATTTCTGTGATGAAGCTGCTAGAATTGCTAGACCTGATACTAAAGATAAACATAGACCTATTGTTGGCATGCCTGTTGTTTCTGTTAAAATAGGAGATCATTGTTATCATGGCTTATGTGATGTGGGTGCTAGTGTGAGTGCAATTCCCTTTACCTTATATCAAGAAATTATGAATGATATTGCACCAACTGAGTTAGAAGAAATTGATGTTACCATTAAGCTTGCTAATAGAGATACTATAGCACCAGTTGGGATTGTTAGAGATGTTGAAGTCTTGTGTGGGATAATAAAATATCCTACTGATTTTCTTGTTCTTGGTTCCCCACAAGATGATTTTTGTCCCATTATATTTGGTAGACCTTTCTTGAATACTGTTAATGCTAAGATAGATTGTGAGAAAGAAACTGTTACTGTAAGTTTTGGGGATGTGTCCCATGAGTTTAATTTCTCTAAATTTCGTAGACAACCCCATGATAAGAATTGCCTAGTAAGGATGAAATTATTGGTCTTGCTTCTATTGCTGTGCCTCCTATTGATCCCTTAGAACAATATTTGCTAGACCATGAAAACGATATGCATATGAATGAAAGGAATGAAAAAGATAAGATTTTCTTTGATCAGCATCCTATTTTGAAACACAACCTGCCTGTTGAAATACTTGGGGATCCTCCTCCACCCAAGGGTGATCCCGTGTTTGAGCTTAAACAATTACCGGATACTCTGAAATATGCTTATCTTGATGAAAAGAAGATATATCCTGTTATTATTAGTGCTAACCTTTCAGAGCATGAAGAAAAGGCATTATTGAAAACTCTGAGGAACCACCGTGCTGCTATTGGATATACTCTTGACGATCTTAAGGGCATTAGTCCCACTCTATGTCAGCATAAAATTAATATGGAGCCTGATGCTAAACCAGTTGTTGATCACCAATGATGGTTAAATCCTAAAATGAAAGAAGTGGTAAGAAATGAAATATTAAAGCTTCTGGAGGCAGGTATAATTTATCCTATTGCTGATAGTAGATGGGTTAGTCCCGTTCATTGTGTCCCTAAGAAGGGAGGTATTACCGTTGTTCCTAATGATAAAAATGAATTGATCCCGCAAATAATTGTTACAGGATATAGAATGGTAATTGATTTTAGGAAATTAAATAAAGCTACTAGGAAAGATCATTACCCTCTACCTTTTATTGATCAAATGCTAGAAAGACTATCCAAACACACACACTTTTGCTTTCTAGATGGTTATTCTGGTTTTTCTCAAATACCTGTGTCAAAAGAGGACCAAGAGAAGACCACTTTTACTTGTCCTTTCGGTACCTTTGCTTATAGACGTATGCCTTTTAGTTTATGCAATGCACCTGCTACCTTTCAAAGATGTATGACTGCTATATTCTCTGACTTTTGTGAAAAGATTGTTGAGGTTTTCATGGATGATTTCTCCATTTACGGAACTTCTTTTGATGATTGCTTAAGCAACCTTGATCGAGTTTTGCAGAGATGTGAAGAAACTAATCTTGTCTTGAATTGGGAGAAGTGCCCCTTTATGGTTAATGAGGGCATTGTCTTGGGACACAAAATCTCCTAAAGAGGTATTGATGTGGATAAAGCTAAAGTTGATGCTATTGAAAAAATGCCGTGTCCCACGGATATCAAAGGTATAAGAAGTTTCCTTGGTCATGCTGGTTTCTATAGGAGGTTTATTAAAGAATTCTCTAAAATTTCTAGGCCTCTCACTAATCTTTTGCAAAAAGATGTTCCATTCGTTTTTGATGATGATTGTGTAGAAGCATTTGAAATTCTTAAGAAAGCCTTGATTTCTGCACCTGTTGTTCAACCACCTGATTGGAACCTACCCTTTGAAATTATGTGTGATGCTAGTGATTATGCCGTTGGTGCTGTTCTAGGACAAAGAGTTGATAAGAAATTAAATGTTATCCATTATGCTAGTAAAACTCTAGACAGTGCTCAAAGAAACTATGCTACCACTGAAAAGGAATTTTTAGCAGTTGTGTTTGCTTGTGATAAGTTCAGACCTTATATTGTTGATTCCAAAGTAACTGTTCACACTGATCATGCTGCTATTAAATATCTTATGGAAAAGAAAGATGCTAAACCTAGACTTATTAGATGGATTCTTCTGCTACAAGAATTTAATTTGCATATTATTGATAGAAAGGGAGTTGAGAACCCCGTAGCAGACAACTTGTCTAGGTTAGAAAATGTTCTTGATGACCCACTACCTATTGATGATAGCTTTCCTGATGAACAATTAGCTGTCATAAATGCTTCACGTAATGCTCCATGGTATGCTGATTATGCTAATTACATTGTTGCTAAATTTATACCGCCTAGTTTCACATACCAACAAAAGAAAAAGTTCTTCTATGATTTAAGACATTAATTTTGGGATGATCCACACCTTTATAAAGAAGGAGTAGATGGTGTTATTAGACGTTGTGTCCCTGAGCATGAACAGGAACATATCCTACACAAGTGTCACTCCGAGGCCTACGGAGGACACCACGCTGGAGATAGAACTGCACACAAGGTATTACAATCTGGTTTTTATTGGCCTACTCTATTCAAGGATGCTCGTAAGTTTGTCTTGTCTTGTGATGAATGTCAAAGAATTGGTAATATTAGTAGACGTCAGGAAATGCCCATGAATTACTCACTTGTTATTGAACCTTTTGCTGTTTGGGGTTTTGATTATATGGGACCTTTCCAAAGTCCAACGGGTATACTCATATTCTAGTTGCTGTTGATTATGTTACTAAGTGGGTAGAAGCTATTCCAACTAGTAGTGCTGATCATAACACTTCTATTAAAATGCTTAAAGAAGTTATTTTCCCTAGATTTGGAGTCCCCAGATATTTAATGACTGATGGTGGTTCACACTTTATTCATGGTGCTTTCCATAAATTGCTTGCTAAGTATGATGTTAATCATAGAATTGCATCTCCTTATCATCCTCAGTCTAGTGGTCAAGTAGAATTAAGCAATAGAGAAATTACATTGATCTTGCAAAAGACTGTTAATAGATCTAGAAAGAATTGGTCTAAGAAACTTGATGATGCATTATGGGCTTATAGAACTGCTTACAAAAACCCTATGGGTATGTCTCCGTGTAAAATGGTTTATGGTAAAGCATGTCACTTACCTCTAGAACTAGAACATAAAGCTTATTGGGCAATTAAAGAGCTCAACTATGATTTCAAACTTGCTGGTGAGAAGAGGTTATTTGACATTAGCTCACTTGATGAATGGAGAACCCAGGCCTATGAGAATGCCAAGTTGTTTAAAGAAAAAGTTAAAAGATGGCATGATAAAAGGATACAAAAGCGTGAATTCAATGTAGGTGACCATGTCTTGCTATGCAATTCTCGTTTAAGATTTTTTGCAGGAAAACTTCTCTCTAAATGGGAAGGGCCTTACATTATCGAGGAAGTGTATCGTTCTGGTGCCATTAAGATCAACAACGCCAAAGGCACAAATCCGAAGGTGGTAAACGGGCAAAGAATCAAACATTATATCTCAGGTACTCCCATAAATGTTGAAACCAATATTATCAATACCATAACTCCGGAGGAGTACATTAGGGAGACCTACCAGAACGTTTCAGACTCCGAAAAGGAATAGATATGTGGTACGGTAAGCAAACCGACTCCAAAACTTTTTCAATAGCAACTTTTCTCCGTTTTGGAATATTTAATAAATTAGGAAAATTTAAAGTAGTCCAAAAATTGCATGAGGAGGCGACAAGCCAGGGGGCGCGCCCTACCCCCCTGGGCGCGCCCCTGTGGCTTGTGGCCACCCCGTGTACCCTCCGGACTCCGTTTTCTTGTTGTATACTCCTTTAGGTCGGTAAAAATTCATTATATAATCTCCCGAAGGTTTTGACCTTCGTATCACAACAATATCTCCTGTTTTTGTTTCGAGTTGTTTCCCGAACATATTTAGATCGCCATGACGTCCCCAAGTGCTTCGAAGGACAAGTTCTTTGAGAAGGTCATCAACCCTTACCTTGCGGAGGTGCTGCGACACCCTCAAACCATTGAGATGCGTGAGGGGGTGCTGCACATCCGTGATGTTGAGGGGCCAAAGAAGACCGGAAGCGTGGAGACAAGGCTCGAAGCAATGGAGCAGCAAGTCTTCAAGTGCCAAGGGATGGTGGAACGTGGACTCAATGCCAATCACATGATGATCGCGGAGTTTACCCATAAGCACAAGCTGGACGCCAAGGACAACGGGGAGTACATCTTCTAGCTTTACGAGAAAATCGAGCATCTCCAAGCCCAGATCTATGACCTGCAAAACCAAAACTGTGAGTATGAATACAGATTTAAGAGAATGATTTTGGCTGTAGATTTGAGGATCCCGGAGACTCGTTCATCTTTTTACGATGGTGAGCCTATGCCTTAGAAGACGGAGGACAAGCTTCCAACCTCATCAACAACTCCAACATCACCACCTCCGAAGAAAGACAACTAAACACATGGGTATGGGCGCTCCCCTTGGCTTGTGCCAAGCTTGGGGGAGGTGCCCCGGTATCGTATCACCATTACATCTTTTACTTTTATCATTTTTCTTAGTTCGATCCTTTTGGTTATATTTTGATCTAGTAGAATAAAGTTTTTAGTGTGATCTAGTTTTGAGTTTTGCTTTATGTTCCCCCTATGTAAGCGAGTCCGAGAGTTATATAATAAAAAGTAGTTTTGAGTTGAGGGCTTTGCTTGCTTGCTATGATCTTGAGAAAAAGAAATAGAAAGAAGTATAGAATAAAAGCAAAGAGTATATATGATGGTCTTATGGGGAGTGATGACTTCACATATAAGAAGTATGTCGATTGAAATTTGTTGTGAGTTGACAAACATAGCGATTGGCCATTGCTGCAATTAAAAGGAAGTAATAAAGAAAGAGAGGTTCACATATAAATATATTATCTTGGATATCTTTTATGATTGTGAGCACTCATTAAAATATTATATGCTAAGAAGTTGATGTTGGACAAGGAAGACAACATAATGGGTTATGTTTGCTTATTTCCGAATAGAAGTTATATGGTTATAGATCCTTTAACATGTGACGCTTGCTTCCACGCCATATCAGCCAAAACTTCCGCACCAAGTAGAGATACTACTTGTGCATCCAAACACCCTCAAACCAGTTTTGCCATGAGAGTCCACCATACCTATCTATGGATTGAGTAATATCCTTCAAGTAAGTTGTCATCGGTGCAAGCAACAAAAATTGCTCTCTAAATATGTATGATCTTTTATTGTAAGGGAAAATAAGCGTTGTACGAACTTGTGATGGTAAAGAAATAAAAGCGACGGACTGCATAATAAAGGTTGCTATCACAAAGGGCAATACAACGTGACGTTCCTTTGCACTAAGGGTTGCACATCCAAAAACAAAAAGTGCATGACAACCTCTGCTTCCCTCTGCGAAGGGCCTATCTGTTACTTTTATTTTCTAGTACTTACCTTTATGCAAGAGTCGTGGTGATCTTCGCCACTTCCTTTATTTCGCCTTTCTCTCTTGGCAAGCGTCATGTGTTGGGGAATGATCTAGACAACATATATCCACTCGGATGTGGGTGATCATGAGTTATTTCTGTTGACATTACCCTTGAGGTAAATAGTTGGGAGGCAAAACTATAAGCCCCTATCTTTCTCTGTGTCCAATTAAAGCTTTGACCTCATAAGTACCGTGTGAGTGTTAGCAATTATGAAAGACTAAAAGATGATTGAGTATGTGGATTTGCTTTACAAGCTCTTATATTGACTCTTTCCGATGTTATGATAAATTGCAATTGCTTCAATGACTGAGATCATAGTTTGTTGGTTCTCAATAGAGTTCTTGATTCATACTTTACCTTGTGAATGAATTGTTACTCTAGTATAAGAAATTATATATCAATAAGTACTGCTGTTCTAAAGATGATCATGATGCTCTCATGTCCGTATTTTATTTTATCGACACCTCAACCTCTAAACATGTGGACATATTTATCGATTTCGGCTTTCGCTTGAGGACAAGCGAGGTCTAAGCTTGGGGGAGTTGATACGTCCATTTTGCATCATGCTTTTATATTGATATTTATTGCATTATGGGCTGTGATTACACATTATGGTACAATACTTATGCCTTTTCTCTCTTATTTTACAAGGTTTACATGAAGAGAGAGAATGCCGGCAGCTGGAATTCTGGACTGGAAAAGGAGCAAATATGAGAGACCTATTCTGCACAAATCCAAAAGTCCTGAAAAGTTACGGAGAATTATTTTGGAATATATAAAAAATATTGGGCGAAAGAAATACCAGAGGGGACCCACTAGGAGGCCACAAGCCTGGGGGGGCGCACCCTACCCCCCAGGGCGCGCCCCTGTGGATTGGGGGCCCCCTGGCAGCCCTCCGGTGCCCATCTTCTGCTATATGGAGGGTTTTGACCTGGAAAAAATCATAAGAGAGCTTTCGGGACAAAGCGTCGTCGTCTCGAGGCGGAACTTGGGCAGAACTAATCTAGGGCTCCGGCGGAGCTGTTCTGCCGGGGAAACTTCCCTCCCGGAGGGGGAAATCGAAGCCATCGTCATCACCAACGATCCTCTCATCGAGAGGGGGTCAATCTCCATCAACATCTTCACCAGCACCATCTCCTTTCCAAACCCTAGTTCATCTCTTGTATCCGATCTTTGTCTCAAAACCTCAGATTGGTACCTGTGGGTTGCTAGTAGTGTTGATTACTCCTTGTAGTTGATGCTAGTTGGTTTACTTGGTGGAAGATCATATGTTCAGATCCTTAATGATAATTAATACTCCTGTAATTATGAACATGAATATGCTTTGTGAGTAGTTACGTTTGTTCCTGAGGACATGGGATAAGTCTTGTTATAAGTAATCATGTGAATTTGGTATTCGTTCGATATTTTGATGAGATGTATGTTGTCTCTCCTCTAGTGGTGTTATGTGAACGTCGACTACATGACACTTCACCATTATTTGGGCCTAGGGGAAGGCATTGGGAGGTAATAAGTAGATGATGGGTTGCTAGAGTGACAGAAGCTTAAACCCTAGTTTATGCGTTGCTTCGTAAGGGGCTGATTTGGATCCATACGTTTCATGCTATGGTTAGATTTATCTTAATTCTTCTTTCGTAGTTGTGGATGCTTGCGAGAGAGGTTAATCATAAGTGGGAGGCTTGTCCAAGTAAGGGCAACACCCAAGCACCAGTCCACCCACATATCAAATTATCAAAGTAACGAACGCGAATCATATGAGCATGATGAAAACTAGCTTGACAGAAATTTCCATGTGTCCTCGGGAGCGCTTTGCTTTATATAAGTGTTTGTCCAGGCTTGTCCTTTGCTACAAAAAGCATTGGGCCACCTTGCTGCACCTTTCTTACATTTGTTACTTGCTACCCGTTACGAATTATCTTATCACAAAACTATCTGTTACTGATAATTTCAGTGCTTGCAGAGAATACCTTACTGAAAACCGCTTGTCATTTCCTTCTGCTCCTCGTTGGGTTCGACACTCTTACTTATCGAAAGGACTACGATAGATCCCCTATACTTGTGGGTCATCATTGAGTTATGTATGTTGGTGACCGAAGGTTGTTCGGAGTCCCGGATGAGATCCTGGACGTCACGAGGAGCTTCGGAATGGTCCGAAGGTAAAGATTGATATATAGGGAAGTGGTGTTTGAACTCCGGAAAAGTTTCGGGCATTTTTGGCAGTGTACCGGGAGTGACAAATGGGTTCCGGGGGTCCACCAAGTGGGCCCACCACACCCCAAGTGGGTCACATGGACCTGAGGGTGGCGCACCAGCCCCTGGTGGGCTGGGCGGCCGTCCCAAGAAAGCCTATGCGGCTGGGCTTGGGGGAAAGGCAAAGTCCAAGTGGGGGAAGGGAAGGAATCCTACTAGGAGTAGGATTGGAGGTGGACTCCTCCACCTCCACCTCCTTCACCCGACTCCTAGGAGTATCCATAGGTCGGCCAGCCCCTCCC
This sequence comes from Elymus sibiricus, assembly GCA_039707655.1. Classification (NCBI taxonomy): domain Eukaryota; kingdom Viridiplantae; phylum Streptophyta; class Magnoliopsida; order Poales; family Poaceae; genus Elymus; species Elymus sibiricus. The sequence goes on along the minus strand of CM077663.1, from coordinate 296,839,467 downwards.
CTCCCTCCTATGTATACTAGAGGGGAGAGAGGGCAGCAACACAAGAAACCCTAGCCACGGTGCAGCCCTCTCTCCCCGATAGATCAAATCCTCTAGTTTTAGCGGCGCTTAGGCGAAGCCCTGCTGGAATAGTTCCACCACCGCCGCCGCCGCGCTGTCGCGCTGCTGGAGAACTCATCTACCTCTCCGCTCCCTCTTGCTAGATCAAGAAGGCGAAGATCGTCATCGAGCTGTACGTGTGCTGAACGCGGAGGTGCCGTCTGTTCGGCGCTAGATCGGGACGGATCGTGTTGGGATCGCGGGACGCTCGGCGATTTGGATCACGAAGACGTTCGACTACATCAACCGCGTTTCTTAACGCTTCCCGCTTAGCAATCTACAAGGGTATGTAGATCCACTCTCCCTCTCGTAGATGCTCATCACCATGGATAGATCTTGCGTGTGCGTAGGAATTTTTTTGTTTCCCATGCAATGTTCCCCAACAGTGGCATCATGAGCAAGGTCTATGTGTAGATGAGATCACGAGTAGAACACAAAGGAGTTTGTGGGCGTTGATATTCAGATTGCTTCCTCCCTTGGTCTTTTCTTGATTCGGCGGTATTGTGGGATGAAGCGGACCGGACCAACATTACTCGTACGCTTACGAGAGACCGGTTCCATCAACTGACATGTGACTTTGTTGCATAAAGATGGCTGGCGGATGTCTGTCTCTCCCACTTTAGTTGGATCGGATTCGACAAAGGCGGTCCTTGAGAAGGTTGAATAGCAATTTGTGTATCACCGTTGTGGTTTTTGCGTAGGTAAGAATCGTTCTTGCTAGATACCCGAAGCAGCCACGTAAAACATGCAACAACAATTAGAGGACGTCTAACTTGTTTTTGCAGGGTATGTTGTGATGTGATATGGCCAATTACATGATGAGATATATGTGATGTATGAGATGATCATGTTTTGTATAGAATATCACGACTTGCATGTCGATGACAACGGCAACCGACGGGAGCCATAGGGTTGTCTTTAATTTATTTTCGCCGTTTTTGCTTTACTTTATCACTATGAGTTAGCAATAGCCGTAGAAGCAACAGTTGGCGCGACAAACTCATGGCGACACGTTGATGGAGATCATGGTGTCATGCCGGTGACGATGGAGATCATGCCGGTGCTTTGGAGATGGAGATCAAAAGCACAAGTTCATGGCCATATCATGTCACTTATGATTTACATGTGATGTTAATCCTTTTATGCATCTTATTTTGCTTAGGACGACGGTAGCATTATAAGGTGATCCCACACTTAAATTTCAAGATAAAATTGTGTTCTCCCCGAGTGTGCACCGTTGCGAAAGTTCGTCGTTTCGAGACACCAGGTGATGATCGGGTGTGATAGACTCTACGTTCGCATACAGCGGGTGCAAGCCAGTGTTGCACGTGCGGAACACTCGGGTTAAACTTGACGAGCCTAGCATGTACAGACATGGCCTCGGAACACAAGAGACCGAAAGGTCGAACATGAGTCATATAGTAGATATGATCAACATGAAGATGTTCACCATTGAAACCACCTCAACTCACGTGATGATCGGACTTGAGTTGGTGGATTTGGATCATGTGACACTCGAATGACCGGAGGGATGTCAATTTGAGTGGGAGTTTTTTCTAAGTAATATGATTAACTAAACTCATTATCTTAAACAATAGTCTAAGTTGTTTTTGCAAAATTTATGTTGTAGATCATGGCTCACGCAGTAGCACCCCTGAATTTTAATGCGTTCCTAGATAAAGCTAAGTTGAAAGATGATGGAAGTAACTTTGTGGACTGGGCCCGTAATCTAAGGATTATCCTTACGGCTTCCCAAAAGGCTTATGTCCTTGATGCATCGCTTGGTGATCCACCCGCTCCAGTAGAGTCTCCAGACGTTGCGAACGCCTGGCAGGCTCGTTCTGATGATTACTCAATGGTTCAATGTGCAATGTTGTATGGCTTAGAACCGGGACTTCAAAGACGTTTTGAACGTCATGGAGCATATGATATGTTCCTGGAGTTGAAGTTTATCTTTCAGAAGAATGCCTGGATCGAGAGGTATGAGACCTCCGATAAGTTCTATGCCTGCAAGATGGAGAAGAACGGGTCTGTCAGTGAACACATACTCAAAATGTCTGGGTATTCAACCTGTCTAGCTGAATTGGGGATGCCCCTTCCAGCAGAGGCGATCACTGACAGAGTTCTTCAATCATTGCCACCTAGCTACAAGAGCTTCGTGTTGAACTATAACATGCACGGGATGAACAAGTCAGTCGCCGAGCTATTTGCGATGTTGAAAGTCGCTGAGTCTGAGATTCAGAAGGAGCATCAAGTGTTGATGGTCAATAAAACCACTAGTTTCAAGAAGAATGGCAAGGGTAAGAAGGGTAACTCCAAGAAGAGTGGCAAAGCAGTTGCCCCTCCCGTGAAGAAACCCAAGGCTGGACCCAAGCCAGAAACTGAGTGCTTTCATTGCAAGGGAACTAGTCACTGGAAGCGGAACTGCCCCAAGTATCTGGCTGACAAGAAGGCGGCCAACACCAAACAAGGTATATATGATATACATGCTATTGATGTGTACCATACCAACTCTCGTTGTAGTGCCTGGGTATTTGATACCGGTGCGGTTGCTCACATTTGCAACTCAAAACAGGAACTGCGGAATAGACGGAGGCTGGCAAAGGACGAAGTGACGATGCACGTGGGAAATGGTTCCAAGGTTGATGTGATCGCCGTCGGCACGCTCGCACTTCGATTACCATCGGGATTAGTGATGAACCTGAATAATTGTTATTTAGTGCCTGCGTTAAGCATGAACATTATATCTGGATCTTGTTTATTGTGAGACGGTTACTCATTTAAATCAGAGAATAATGGTTGTTCTATTTATATGAGTAATATCTTTTATGGTCATGCACCCAATGTGAGGGGTTTATTCTTATTGAATCTCGATAGTGATGGTACACATGTGCATAACATTGATGCCAAAAGATGTAGAGTTGATAATGATAGTACCACTTACTTGTGGCACTGCCGTTTAGGTCATATTGGTGTAAAACGCATGAAGAAGCTCCATGCTGATGGACTTTTGGAGTCACTTGATTTTGAATCACTTGACACATGTGAACCATGCCTCATGGGCAAGATGACTAAAACCCCGTTCTCTGGAACAATGGAACGGGCAAGTGACTTGTTGGAAATCATACATACTAATGTGTGCCGTCCGATGAGCATTGAGGCGCGCGGTGGATATCGTTATTTTCTCACCTTCACTGATGACTTAAGTAGATATGGGTATATTTACTTGATGAAACACAAGTCTGAAACGTTTGAAAAGTTCAAGCAATTTCAGAGTGAAGTTGAGAATCATCGTAACAAGAAGATTAAATTCCTACGATCTGATCGAGGAGGAGAATATCTGAGTTATGAGTTTGGCAGTCACTTAAGACAGTGTGGAATTGTTTCACAATTGACTCCGCCTGGAACACCGCAGTGTAATGGTGTGTCCGAACGTCGTAATCGAACCTCGTTGGATATGGTACGATCTATGATGTCTCTTGCCGATTTGCCACTATCGTTTTGGGGTTATGCATTAGAGACAGCTGCATTCACTTTAAATAGGGCACCATCGAAATCCGTTGAGACGACGCCATATGAACTGTGGTTTGGCAAGAAGCCAAAGTTGTCGTTTCTTAAAGTTTGGGGATGTGATGCTTATGTCAAAAAGCTTCAGCCTGAAAAGCTGGAACCCAAAGCGGAGAAATGCGTCTTCATAGGATACCCAAAAGAGACAGTTGGGTATACCTTCTATCTCAGATCCGAGGGCAAAGTGTTTGTCGCTCAAAACGGAACATTTCTTGAGAAAGAGTTTCTCTCGAAAGAATTGAGTGGGAGGAAGATAGAACTTGATGAGGTTGTTGAACCTTTACTTCAACCCGAGAGTAGCACAGCGCAAAAAGATGTTTCTGTAGAGCCTGCATCGGTTGAAGAGGAAGTTAATGATGATGATCATAAAGATTCAGATCAAGTTGCTATCCAACCTCGTAGGTCGACAAGGACGCGTACTACCCCTGAGTGGTACGGCAACCCTATCTTAGAGGTCATGTTGTTGGACAACGATGAACCTACAAGCTATGGAGAAGCGATGATGGGCCCGGATTCCGAGAAATGGTTAGAGGCCATGAAATCCGAGATGGGATCCATGTATGAAAACAAAGTATGGGCTTTGGAAGTATTACCTGAAGGGCGAAAGGCCATTCAGAACAAATAGATCTTTAGGAGGAAGACGGACGCGGACGGTAATGTCACCGTCTATAAAGCTCGACTTGTGGCAAATGGTTTTTCACAAGTTCAAGGAGTTGACTACGATGAGACCTTCTCACCCGTAGCGATGCTTAAGTCCGTCAGAATCATGTTAGCAATAGCTGCCTTTTTCGATTATGAAATTTGGCAGATGGATGTCAAAACAGCGTTCCTTAACGGTTTCCTTAAGGAAGAGTTGTATATGATGCAACCAAAAGGTTTTGTCGATCCAGAGAATGCTGACAAAGTTTGCAAACTCCAGCGATCCATCTATGGACAGGTGCAAGCATCTCGGAGTTGGAATCTTTGCTTTGATAAGGTAATCAAAGCGTTCGGGTTTATACAAGTTTACGGAGAAGCTTGTATTTACAAGAAAGTGAGTGGGAGCTCTATAGCGTTTCTAATATTATATGTGGATGAAATATTGCTGATTGGAAACAATATAGAAATGTTGGAAAGCGGGAAGGAATATTTGAACAAGAGTTTTTCAATGAAGGACCTAGGAGAAGCTGCTTTCATATTAGGCATCAAGATCTATAGAGATAGATCGAGACGCTTAATAGGACTTTCACAGAGCACATACCTTGACAAAGTTTTGAAGAAGTTCAAAATGGATCAGTCCAAGAAGGGGTTCTTGCCTGTATTGCAAGGTGTGAAGTTGAGTAAGACTCAATGCCCAGTGACTGCAGAAGATAGAGAAAAGATGAGTGTCGTCCCCTATGCTTCAGCCATAGGCTCTATCATGTATGCAATGCTGTGCACAAGACCCGATGTCAGCCTTGCCATAAGTATGGCCGAAAGGTTTCAAAGTGATCCAGGAATGGAACACTGGATGGCGGTCAAGAATATCCTAAAGTACCTAAAAAGGAGTAAGGACATGTTTCTCGTTTATGGAGGTGATCAAGAGCTCGTCGTAAAGGGTTACGTCGATGCAAGCTTTGACACTGATCCGGATGACTCTAAGTCTCAAACCAGATATGTATTTATTCTCGATGGGGGTGCGGTAAGCTGGTGCAGTTCCAAGCAGAGCGTGGTAGCTGATTCTACATGTGAAGCGGAGTACATCGCTGCCTCGGAGGCGGCGAAGGAAGGTGTCTGGATGAAGGAGTTCATGACAGATCTTGGAGTAGTGCCTAGTGCACTAAACCCAATGACTCTGTTCTGTGACAACACTGGTGCCATTGCCCTAGCCAAGAAACCAAGGTTTCACAAGAGGACCAGACACATAAAGCGACGTTTCAATTCCATTCGCGATTACATCAAGGAGGACGACATAAATATTTGCAAAGTGCACACGGATCTGAATGTTGCAGATCCGATGACTAAACCTCTTCCAAGGGCTAAACATGATCAACACCAGAACTGTATGGGTGTTAGATTCATTACAATGTAAATCACATAGTGATGTGAGCTAGATTATTGACTCTAGTGCAAGTGGGAGACTATTGGAAATATGCCCTAGAGGCAATGATAAAAGTAGTTATTATTATATTTCCTTGTTCATGATAATCGTTTATTATCCATGCTATAATTGTATTAATTGGAAACACTGATACATGTGTGGATACATAGACAACACTGTGTCCCTAGTATGCCTCTAGTAGACTAGATTGTTGATCAAAGATGGTCATGGTTTCCTAGCCATAGACATGAGATGTTATTTGATAACAGGATCACATCATTAGGAGAATGATGTGATGGACAAGACCCAAACTATGAACGTAGCATATGATCGTGTCAGTTTATTGTTATAGTTTTCTGCATGTCAAGTATCTGTTCCTATGACCATGAGATCATGCAACTCACTGACACCGGAGGAGTACCTTGTGTGTATCAAACATCGCAACGTAATTGGGTGACTATAAAGATGCTCTACAGGTATCTCCGAGGGTGTCTGTTGAGTGGGCATGAATCAAGACTGGGATTTGTTACTCCGTGTGACGGAGAGGTATCTCGGGGCCCACTCGGTAATAAAACATCACAACAAGCCTTGCAAGCAATGTGACTAAAGTATTAGCCACGGGATCTTGTATTACGGAATGAGTAAAGAGACTTGCCGGTAACGAGATTGAACTAGGTATAGAGATACCGACGATCGAATCTCGGGCAAGTAACATACCGAAGAACAAAGGGAACAGCGTACGGGATTAACTGAATCCTTGACATAGAGGTTCAACCGATAACGATCTTCGTAGAATATGTAGGAACCAATATGGGCATCCAGGTCCCGCTATTGGTTATTGACCGTAGAGGTGTCTCGGTCATGTCTACATAGTTCTCGAACCCGTAGGGTCTGCACACTTAAGGTTCAGTGACGTTTCGGTATAGTTGAGTTATGTATGTTGGTGACCGAAGGTTGTTCGGAGTCCCGGATGAGATCCCGGACGTCACGAGGAGCTCCAGAATGGTCCGGAGGTAAAGATTGATATATAGTAAAGTGGTGTTTGAACTCTGGAAAAGTTTCGGGCATTTCCGGTAGTGTACCGGGAGTGACGAATGGGTTCCGAGGGTCCACCAAGGGGACCCACCACACCCCAAGAGGGCCACATGGGCCTTAGGATGGCACACCAGCCCCTGGTGGGCTGGGCGGCCAGCCCAAGTGGGCCTATGCGGCTGGAATTTTGGGGAAAGGAAAGTCCAACTGGGGAAGGGAAGGAATCCTACTAGGAGTAGGATTGGAGGTGGACTCCTCCACCTCCACCTCCTTCGACCGACTCCTAGGAGGATCCCTAGGCCGGCCAGCCCCTCCCCTCCCTCCTATATATACTAGAGGGGAGATAGGGCAGCAGCACAAGAAACCCTAGCCACGGTGCAGCCCTCTCTCCCCGATAGATCAAATCCTCTAGTTTCAGCAGCGCTTAGGCGAAGCCCTGCTGGAATAGTTCCACCACCACCGCCGCCGCGCCGTCGCGCTGCCGGAAAACTCATCTACCTCTCCGCTCCCTCTTGCTGGATCAAGAAGGCGGAGATCGTCATCGAGCTGTACGTGTGCTGAACGCGGAGGTGCCGTCTGTTCGGCGCTAGATCAGGACGGATCGTGATTGGATCGCGGGACGCTCGGCGATTTGGATCGCGAAGACGTTCGACTACATCAACCGCGTTTCTTAACGCTTCCCGCTTAGCAATCTACAAGGGTATGTAGATCCACTCTCCCTCTCGTAGATGCTCATCACCATGGATAGATCTTGCGTGTGCGTAGGAAAAAATTTGTTTCCCATGCAACGTTCCCCAACACTTTTCCCTGCCTATGATCATACTTGCATGTGTAGGGTGTTTCTAGACTTGCTTAAATCTACCAAGAACTAAAATTGGAAAAAGGATAATTTTTAATTTGGCAAGTAGTATAATCACCCCCTCTAGACCTACTTATGATCCAACACTCCTCTTCAAATCATGCGAGGGAGAAGGCTCGGCCGCCTCCTCATCTTCAGCGGGCTCAACCATAGAGGGCTCATCATCATGACCACCGTCATCCTTGCCCTCTTCCTTGTTGTTGTCATCATTGTTAGGGCATATTTCTCCCTTAGTGGTTTTAGTGATTGATGACAATGCAATTTGCGGACTAACCATGTGCATGAGCATTTCAGTTATCATTATTTGGCACGAGACGGTTTGTACCCTTCGGTGGTGAAGAGTGAAGACGGTGGTTCCTGGCGATTTAGTTATCGGTGGATTTTGAGTCATAAGAAAACCATACTATTAAGAGGCGATCCGTATTGGAAAGGTATGGGTGGAATAAACACATACACAACCACATATGCACCCCCTTTCCTTTCCGCTTCATGGCGATGGTCCTTTGTTATACTATGAACAACTTTGTTGCACAAGCGGTTGTACCGCTAGCACCCACGGTAGTACCGCTCCTTCGGTAGGACCGTTGGGCACTAGCGATGTACTGGCGCTTAGGTGTTCCCAGCCGTGCAACTCTCTGTTGCCATTTTCTCCTATCTGATAGTAGCACGGTAGTACCGCTTAGGCGGTACTTCCCCGTCCACTACCGCTACCAGTACCGCTTAGAGAAATCCCTTCATGCAACTTTCTGTTATCATCTTTCCTTATGCGGTAGTAGAGCGGCACTAGTGTGGTAGTACCGCTAAGGGCGGTAGAACCGTCCTGGTCCCCTCTACTACTGCAGTTGCTCCTATCCCTTCTGCCCTAAGCGGTAGTACCGCTGGGGTGGGCGGTAGTACTGCCCCGGCGGCACTACCGCCCCTACACTCTGTGTAGTCTGAGTGCGGTAGGAGTAGTACCGCCTAAGCGTAGTGTCGGGCCCATGGGACTGGGGGTACCCAGGCCCGTCTGCCTGCGGCCCAGGACTCGGCGCATGCTAAGGGCCCAACGCGGCCCACCACTGGGCTTCGTGAGCAAGACCCTCACGAGGGCCCCCACCTCGCGAGGCGTACGTCAGCAAACATCGTCAAGAGCCCCGCAAGCCCCCCCCAGCGAGGTCGCTTCTCGAGGCTACCCCCGGAGCCTCTACGGAGGGGACTGATCTAGGATGGCTCGGCGGGGACGAGAGGTCCTGCACCTTCACGTGGGCGACAAGCGCCATGCCAAGCCGTGCCAGGAGCCGTGCCAGCAGACATGGATGAGGAGGATTTCCCCTTCTGTGATGGGGGAGCGGGGCCGGCTCGCCCGCTCCCAAAGCAACCCCAAAGGTTTTCTGTTTGGTGAAAGAAGACCGTGGCTAGGGGCTCACCAGGATGGAGGTCATCCCCGAGCCAACCAGTGCATCACGGCGGAAGGCTTTTTGCAGGCGAAGACTACTTTTGTCAGGATAAACTGCAGTCATGTCTTCCTTCAAACGGGCCGTTGTGGCAACCCTTCCCGCCGTGTGTTTTCGTGGGAAGAGGACCAAGGCTAGTATAAGTATGGGCAGGCGGCAACCATAGAAGGGATCGATCCCAGTTAGCCAGAACCAACCCTTGCATTCGCTCCCATCCTCAAGCAATCCAGACAAGCAGGAGTAGGGTTTTACGCCGCGAGGTGGCCTGAACCTGGGTAAACTGCCGTGTCTATTGTTCTTCTTCCTTAGCTCGAGCACGCCGGAGAGTCCAAAACTGATTTCAAAGCCTTAGCATTCGTGGCACTAGCTCGCGTGAGTATCAAAGAATCATCTGCAAAGAGGAGATTGGAAATCGATGGGGCATCTTTGCTAACATTAACTCTAGAAATACTTCCATTCTCCTCCGTGTGAGCCAAGAGGGCAGTCAGTCCCTCTGTACATAACGAGAATAAGTAGGGAGAGATGGGATCTCCCTGCCTTAATCCTCTAGTAGGCTTAAAACTCTCGGGTTTTCCCCGTTGAAGCAAACCTGATACTCCACAATGGATACACATTGCATAATTAAATTCACCCACTCCTTCTGAAATCCAAGATTCAACATGATTTCCTTTAATAAAGACCACTCAACTCGGTCATATGCTTTATCCATGTCCAGTTTAATACTCCCTCCATCCCAAAATAAGTGTCTCAACTTTAGTGCAACTTTGTACTAAAGTTAGTACAAAGTTGAGACACTTATTTTGTGACGGAAGGAGTACCACACAGACCCTCTTTGCCCGTTTTCTTTTCTTAATTGTGTGAAAGCGCTCATATGCCACTAAATATATTTTTGTAATCATTCTTCCAGGCACAAAAGCACTTTGAGTTGGGCTAATAATATCTGATAAGATTGTCTTCAGTCGAGCGGCATTTTTTCCATATAACCTTGTAGACCACACTGGACAAACTGATCGGTCTAAATTGAGTTACCTTTTCTGGAGAATTAATCCTTGGGATCATTACTATTGTAGCATCATTCCATCGGCGCGGAATAGAACAAGTATTCACCGCCTGCAGGACCTCTTCAGTGAGGTCATCAGCCAACATAGACCAAAATCTTATATAAAAAATAGCATGAAGGCCATCAGGTCCCGGTGCCTTTAAATCACCAATCTCAAAGAGAGCTTTCCGAACATCCTCAGTCGTATAGGGGGCGAGAAGAGCATTATTCATCTCATCAGTCACTTACCTTCGAACAAGAGAAAGAACATCCGGGTTCGGTTGAGTATCTTCACAGGAAAACAAATTTGAAAGATACCCCTTGATGTGATCCTTTAACTCTGTATCTTCCAACAAAACACCCGTATCATCTAGAAGCTTTTTTATCTGGTTTCTTTTCTTTCTGGCACTTGACGCATTGTGGAAGAATGAGGTTTTACGGTCCCCATGCAATACCCAATTCGCCCAACCGTGTTGTAACTAGTAAATCTCCACCATAACCCCCTCCAAGAGGTGCTCCAGCATGAATACAAATTAGAAGCAGGATGTAGGGTGTTACCTCGCTACGAGGGCCCGAACCTGGGTAACCCCTTGTCCGACCTTCGACCTGATACTTCTGACTGTGTGTGCCACCCTACCGTGTGTACTGCCAGTTTTCTAAACCATCGGCCCTGTGGGCCAAAGCGTAAGGTGGTAGTGGAGAAGGGAAAGAGAAAGAAGGATAAGAAAAGCAATTGGAGGAGACGAGGTAAAGACAACAACACCACGCAAGCAAACGAACTACAAAACCAGCACACGAAGTCACACACATGGACACGGGCCCAAAAACAACGAAAGACCGGACGATGAAAGCCGTGTAAAAAGAGAGACACACATGGTACAAAGCCGAGGCGAGCACATGCTTTTACACAGCAGAGCGAGCGTCATATATTTACTAGCCAATGGACTCACCCACTCTCAACGCAAACCCAAGCCACTGGCAATGAGGCCAACAAGGGGGCCACGCCGGACCAAGACAGGGTACACATAGCGTCTAGCAACCAAAGAAGGATGAAACAAACATAGTTTCACGCGAACATCAGCAAATACGACTAGTCATACGGAACCAACACAACTACGCAAACACAGACCGAATAAAACCAGCCGGACGGAATGACCGCAACTCCACCGAGACACTGACCGGATAGACCAGACGGGTGGATAGGCAGGAACCAAAGGGAAACAGCCAAGCACAGACCAAAGGAACGAACCCACCTTATCCAACCAGCAAGACGCCGACTTCGCAACATCTACAAATGCGTCAGACCGAAGAAGCAACCGAAAGTTAGGTGGGATAGCCAGGTGGGATCCAAGAAAGATGTACATACCGCCTAACATGCGACACATGGCCGGGAAGGCTCCTCGCACAAAGGCCACTTCTACCCGGTGCCCAAACATCCCCACACAAGCAATCGAAACGGCACACACAACTCAAGGGCAATGGGCGGCAGCCAAGGCGACCATGCGCGTGCCCCGAGGCCACGTGTCATGGAGCCCGGAGGCCCCCGGCTCGACAAGGAGCGCTTGCACTCGAACGGATGGCGGGAGGGTGTTGGGGAATGTTGCATGGGAAACAAAAAATTTCCTACGCACACGCAAGATCTATCCATGGTGATGAGCATCTACGAGAGGGAGAGTGGATCTACATACCCTTGTAGATCACTAAGCGGGAAGCGTTAAGAAACGCGGTTGATGTAGTCGAACGTCTTCGCGATCCAAATCGCCGAGCGTCCCGCGATCCAATCACGATCTAGTACCGAACGGAAGGCACCTCCGCATTCAGCACACGTACAGCTCGATGACGATCTCCGCCTTCTTGATCCAGCAAGAGGGAGCGGAGAGGTAGATGAGTTCTCCGGCAGCGCGACGGCGCGGCGGCGGCGGTGGTGGAACTATTCCAGCAGGGCTTCGCCTAAGCACTGCTGAAAACTAGAGGACTTGATCTATCGGGGAGAGAGGGTTGCACAGTGGCTAAAGTTTCTTGTGTTGCTGCTCTCTCTCCCCTCTAGTATATAAAGGAGGGAGGGGAGGGGCTGGCCGACCTAGGAAACCTCCTAGGAGTCGGCCGCAAGGAGCAGGAGGTGGAGGAGTCCACCTCCAATCCTACTCCTAGTAGGATTCCTTCCCTTCCCCCACTTGGACTTTCCCTTTCCCCCAAGCCCAGCCGCATAGGCCTTCTTGGGCCGGCCGCCCAGCCCACCAGGGGCTGGTGCGCCACCCTCAGGTCCGTGTGACCCACTTGGGGTGTGGTGGGCCCACTTGGTGGACCCCCAGAACCCATTCGTCACTCCCGGTACACTGCCGGAAATGCACGAAACTTTTCCGGAGTTCAAACACCACTTTGCTATATATCAATCTTTACCTCCGGACCATTCCGGAGCTCCTCGTGACGTCCGGGATCTCATCCGGGACTCCGAACAACCTTCGGTCACCACCATACATAACTCTATACTACCGAAACGTCACCGAACCTTAAGTGTGCAGACCCTGCGGGTTCGAGAACTATGTAGACATGACCGAGACACGTCTACGGTCAATAACCAATAGCGGGACCTGGATGCCCATATTGGTTCCTACATATTCTACGAAGATATTTATCGGTTGAACCTCTATGTCAAGGATTCAGTTAATCCCGTAGGCTGTTCCCTTTGTTCTTCGGTATGTTACTTGCCCGAGATTCGATCGTCGGTATCTCTATACCTAGTTCAATCTCGTTACCGGCAAGTCTCTTTACTCGTTCCGTAATACAAGATCTCGTGGCTAACACTTTAGTCACATTGCTTTCAAGGCTTGTTGTGATGTTGTATTACCGAGTGGGCCCTGAGATACCTCTCCATCATACGGAGTAACAAATCCCAGTCTTGATCCATGCCAGCTCAACAGACACCTTCGGAGATACCTGTAGACATCTTTATAGTCACCCAGTTACGTCGTGACGTTTGATACACACAAGGTATTCCTCTGGTGTCAGTGAGTTGCATGATCTCATGGTCATAGGAACAGATACTTGACATGCAGAAAACAATAGCAATAAACTGACATGATCATATGCTACGTTCATAGTTTGTGTCTTGTCCATCACATCATTCTCCTAATGATGTGATCCTGTTATCAAATGACATCTCATGTCTATGGCTAGGAAACCTTGACCATCTTTGATCAACAAGCTAGTCTACTAGAGGCATACTAGGGACACAGTGTTGTCTATGTATCCACACATGTATTAGTGTTTCCAATTAATACAATTATAGCATGGATAATAAACGATTATCATGAACAAGGAAATATAATAATAACTACTTTTATTATTGCCTCTAGGGCATATTTCCAACAGTCTCCCACTTGCACTAGAGTCAATAATCTAGCTCACATCACTATGTGATTTACATTGTAATGAATCTAACACCCATACAGTTCTGGTGTTGATCATGTTTAGCCCTTGGAAGAGGTTTAGTCATCGGATCTGCAACATTCAGATCCGTGTGCACTTTGCAAATATTTATGTCGTCCTCCTTGATGTAATCGCGGATGGAATTGAAACATCGCTTTATGTGTCTGGTCCTCTTGTGAAACCTTGGTTCCTTGGCTACAGCAATGGCACCAGTGTTGTCACAGAACAGAGTCATTGGGTTTAGTGCACTAGGCACTACTCCAAGATCTGTCATGAACTCCTTCATCCAAACACCTTCCTTCGCCGCCTCCGAGGCAGCGATGTACTCCGCTTCGCATGTAGAATCAGCTACCACGCTTTGCTTGGAACTGCACCAGCTTACCGCACCCCCATTGAGAATAAATGCGTATCCGGTTTGCGACTTAGAGTCATCCGGATCAGTGTCAAAGCTTGCATCGACGTAACCCTTTACGACGAGCTCTTGATCACCTCCATAAACGAGAAACATGTCCTTAGTCCTTTTCAGGTACTTCAGGATATTCTTGACCGTCGTCCAGTGTTCCATTCCTGGATCACTTTGAAACCTTCCGGCCATACTAATGGCAAGACTGACGTCGGGTCTTGTGCACAGCATTGCGTACATGATAGAGCCTATGGCTGAAGCATAGGGGACGGCACTCATCTTTTCTCTATCTTCTGCAGTCACTGGGCATTGAGTCTTTCTCAACTTCACACCTTGCAACATAGGCAAGAACCCCTTCTTGGACTGATCCATTTTGAACTTCTTCAAAACTTTGTCAAGGTATGTGCTCTGTGAAAGTCCTATTAAGCGTCTCGATCTATCTCTATAGATCTTGATGCCTAATATGAAATCAGCTTCTCCTAGGTCCTTCATTGAAAAATTCTTGTTCAAATATTCCTTCATGCTTTCCAACATTTCTATATTGTTTCCAATCAGCAATATGTCATCCACATATAATATTAGAAACGCTATAGATCTCCCACTCACTTTCTTGTAAATACAAGCTTCTCCGTAAACTTGTATAAACCCGAACGCTTTGATCACCTCATCAAAGCGAAGATTCCAACTCCGAGATGCTTGCACCCGTCCATAAATGGATCGCTGGAGTTTGCAAACTTTGTCAGCATTTTCTGGATCGACAAAACCTTCTGGTTGCATCATATACAACTCTTCCTTAAGGAAACCGTTAAGGAACGCTGTTTTGACATCCATCTGGCAAATTTCATAATCGAAAAAGGCAGCTATTGCTAACATGATTCTGACGGAATTAAGCATCGCTACGGGTGAGAAGGTCTCATCGTAGTCAACTCCTTGAAATTTTGAAAAAAACCTTTGCCACAAGTCGAGCTTTATAGACGGTGACATTACCGTCCGCGTCCGTCTTCCTCTTAAAGATCCATTTGTTCTGAATGGCCTTACGCCCTTCAGGTAATACTTCCAAAGCCCATACTTTGTTTTCATACATGGATCCCATCTCGGATTCCATGCCCTCTAACCATTTCTCGAAATCCGGGCCCATCATCGCTTCTCCATAGCTCGTAGGTTCATCGTTGTCCAACAACATGACCTCTAAGATAGGGTTGTCGTACCACTCAGGAGCAGTACGCGTCCTTGTCGACCTACGAGGTTCGATAGCAACTTGATCCGAAGCTTCATGATCATCATCATTAACTTCCTCTTCAACCGATGTAGGCTCCACAGAAACATCTTTCTGCGCTGTGCTACTCTCAGGTTGAAGTAAAGGTTCAACAACCCCATCTAGTTCTATCTTCCTCCCACTCAATTCTTTCGAGAGAAACTCTTTCTCAAGAAATGTTCCGTTTTTAGCGACAAACACTTTGCCTTCGGATCTGAGATAGAAGGTATACCCAACTGCCTCTTTTGGGTATCCTACAAAGACGCATTTCTTCGCTTTGGGTTCCAGCTTTTCAGGCTCAAGCTTTTTGACATAAGCATCACATCCCCAAACTTTAAGAAACGACAACTTTGGCTTCTTGCCAAACCATAGTTCATATGACGTCGTCTCAACAGATTTCGATGGTGCCCTATTTAAAGTGAATGGAGATGTCTCTAATGCATAACCCCAAAACGATAGTGGCAAATCGGCAAGAGACATCATAGATCGCACCATATCCAGTAAGGTTCGATTACGACGTTCGGACACACCATTACGCTGTGGTGTTCCAGGCGGTGTCAATTGTGGAACAATTCCACACTGTCTTAAGTGACTGCCAAATTCATAACTTAGATATTCTCCTCCTCGATCAGATCGTAGGAATTTAATCTTCTTGTTACGATGATTCTCAACTTCACTCTGAAATTGCTTGAACTTTTCAAACGTTTCAGACTTGTGTTTCATTAAGTAAATATACCCATATCTACTTAAGTCATCAGTGAAGGTGAGAAAGTAACGATATCCACCGCGCGCCTCAATGCTCATCGGACGGCACACATCAGTATGTATGATTTCCAACAAGTCACTTGCCCGTTCCACTGTACCAGAGAACGGGGTTTTAGTCATCTTGCCCATGAGGCATGGTTCACATGTGTCAAGTGATTCAAAATCAAGTGACTCCAAAAGTCCATCAGCATGGAGCTTCTTCATGCGTTTTACACCAATATGACCTAAACGACAGTGCCACAAGAAAGTGGTATTATCATTATCAAATCTACATCTTTTGGCATCAATGTTATGAACATGTGTATCATCACTATCGAGATTCAATAAGAATAAACCCCTCACATTGGGTGCATGACCATAAAAGATATTACTCATATAAATAGAACAACCATTATTCTCTGATTTAAATGAGTAACCGTCTCGCAATAAACAAGATCCAGATATAATGTTCATGCTTAACGCAGGCACTAAATAACAATTATTCAGGTTCATCGCTAATCCCGATGGTAATCGTAGAGCGAGCGTGCTGACGGCGGTCACATAAACCTTGGAACCATTTCCCACGCGCATCGTCACTTCGTCCTTTGCCAGCCTCCGTCTATTCCGTAGTTCCTGTTTTGAGTTGCAAATGTGAGCAACCGCACCGGTATCAAATACCCAGGCACTACAACGAGAGTTGGTAAGGTACACATCAATAACATGTATATCATATATAGCTTGTTTGTTGTTGGCCGCCTTCTTGTCAGCCAAATACTTGGGGCAGTTCCACTTCCAGTGACCAGTTCCCTTGCAATGAAAGCACTCAGTTTCTGGCTTGGGTCCAGCCTTGGGTTTCTTCACGGGAGGGACAACTGCTTTGCCACTCTTCTTGGAGTTACCCTTCTTACCCTTGCCATTCTTCTTGAAACTAGTGGTTTTATTGACCATCAACACTTGATGCTCCTTCTGAATCTCAGACTCAGCGACTTTCAACATCGCAAATAGCTCGGCGACTGACTTGTTCATCCCGTGCATGTTATAGTTCAACACGAAGCTCTTGTAGCTAGGTGGCAATGATTGAAGAACTCTATCAGTGATAGCCTCTGCTGGAAGGGGCATCCCCAATTCAGCTAGACGTGTGGAATACCCAGACATTTTGAGTATGTGTTCACTGACAGACCCGTTCTCCTCCATCTTGCAGGCATAGAACTTATCGGAGGTCTCATACCTCTCGATCCGGGCATTCTTCTGAAAGATAAACTTCAACTCTAGGAACATCTCATATGCTCCATGACGTTCAAAACGTCTTTGAAGTCCCGGTTCTAAGCCATACAACATTGCACATTGAACCATTGAGTAATCTTCAGAACGAGCCTGCCAGGCGTTCACAACGTCTAGAGACTCAACTGGAGCGGGTGGATCACCAAGCGGTGCATCAAGGACATAAGCCTTTTGGGAAGCCGTAAGGATAATCCTTAGATTACGGGCCCAGTCCACAAAGTTACTTCCATCATCTTTCAACTTAGCTTTCTCTAGGAACGCATTAAAATTCAGGGGTGCTACTGCGCGAGCCATGATCTACAACATAAATTTTGCAAAAAGAACTTAGACTATTGTTCAAGATAATGAGTTTAGTTAATCATATTACTTAAAAAAAACTCCCACTCAAATTGACATCCCTCCGGTCATTCGAGTGTCACATGATCCAAATCCACCAACTTAAGTCCGATCATCACGTGAGTTGAGGTGGTTTCAATGGTGAACATCTTCATGTTGATCATATCTACTATATGACTCATGTTCGACCTTTTGGTCTCTTGTGTTCCGAGGCCATGTCTGTACATGCTAGGCTCGTCAAGTTTAACCCGAGTGTTCCGCACGTGCAACACTGGCTTGCACCCGTTGTATGCGAACGTAGAGTCTATCACACCCGATCATCACGTGGTGCCTCGAAACGACGAACTTTCGCAACGGTGCACACTCGGGGAGAACACAATTTTATCTTGAAATTTAAGTGAGGGATCACCTTATAATGCTACCGTTGTCCTAAGCAAAATAAGATGCATAAAAGGATTAACATCACATGCAAATCATAAGTGACATGATATGGCCATGAACTTGTGCTTTTGATCTCCATCTCCAAAGCACCGGCATGATCTCCATCGTCACCGGCATGATACCATGATCTCCATCATCTTGATCTCCATCAACATGTCGCCATGAGGTTGTCGCGCCGACTGTTGCTTCCACGACTATTGCTAACACATAGCGATAAAGTAAAGCAAAATGGCGAAAATAATTAAAGACAACCCTATGGATCCTGCCGGTTGCTGTACTCATCGACATGCAAGTCGTGATATTCTATACAATACATGATCATCTCATACATCACATATATCTCATCATGTAATTGGCCATATCACATCACAACATACCCTGCAAAAACAAGTTAGACGTCCTCTAATTGTTGTTGCATGTTTTACGTGGCTGCTATGGGTATCTAGCAAGAACAATTCTTACCTACGCAAAAACCACAACGGTGATACGCAAATTGCTATTCAGCCTTCTCAAGGACCGCCTTTGTCGAATCCGATCCAACTAAAGTGGGAGAAACAAACACCCGCCAGCCATCTTTATGCAACGAAGTTACATGTCAGTTGATGGAACCGGTCTCTCGTAAGCGTACGAGTAATGTTGGTCCGGGCCGCTTCATCCCACAATACCGCCGAATCAAGAAAAGACCAAGGGAGGAAGCAATCTGAATATCAACGCCCACAAACTCCTTTGTGTTCTACTCGTGATCTCATCTACACATAGACCTAGCTCATGATGCCACTGTTGGGGAACGTTGCATGGGAAACAAAAAATTTCCTACGCACACGCAAGATCTATCCATGGTGATGAGCATCTACGAGAGGGAGAGTGGATCTACATACCCTTGTAGATTGCTAAGCGGGAAGCGTTAAGAAACGCGGTTGATGTAGTCGAATGTCTTTGCGATCCAAATCGCCGAGCGTCCCGCGATCCTAACACGGTCCGTCCCGATCTAGCGCCGAACAGACCGAGAGGACTGCACCGTGGCTAGGGTTTCTTGTGCTGCTGCCCTCTCTCCCCTCTAGTATATATAGGAGGGAGGGGAGGGGCTGGCCGACCTAGGGATCCTCCTAGGAGTCGGCCGAAGGAGGTGGAGGTGGAGGAGTCCACCTCCAATCCTACTCCTAGTAGGATTCCTTCCCTTCCCCCACTTGGACTTTCCCTTTCCCCAAGCCCAGCCGCATAGGCCTTCTTGGGCCGGCCGCCCAGCCCACCAGGGGCTGGTGCGCCACCCTCAGGTCCATGTGACCCACTTGGGGTGTGGTGGGCCCACTTGGTGGACCCCCGGAACCCATTCGTCACTCCCGGTACACTGCCGAAAATGCCCGAAACTTTTCCGGAGTTCAAACACCACTTTCCTATATATCAATCTTTACCTCCGGACCATTCCGGAGCTCCTCGTGACGTCCGGGATCTCATCCGGGACTCCGAACAACCTTCGGTCACCACCATACATAACTCTATACTACTGAAACGTCACCGAACCTTAAGTGTGCAGACCCTGCGGGTTCGAGAACTATGTAGACATGACCGAGACACCTCTACGGTCAATAACCAATAGAGGGACCTAGATGCCCATATTGGTTCCTACATATTCTACGAAGATCTTTATCGGTTGAATCTCTATGTCAATGATTCAGTTAATCCCGTATGCTGTTCCTTTTGTTCTTCGGTATGTTACTTGCCCGAGATTCGATCGTCGGTATCTCTATACCTAGTTCAATCTCGTTACCGGCAAGTCTCTTCACTCGTTCCGTAATACAAGATCCCGTGGCTAACACTTTAGTCACATTGCTTGCAAGGCTTGTTGTGATGTTGTATTACCGAGTGGGCCCTGAGATACCTCTCCGTCATACGGAGTAACAAATCCCAGTCTTGATCCATGCCAGCTCAACAGACACCTTCGTAGATACCTGTAGAGCATCTTTATAGTCACCCAGTTACGTTGTGATGTTTGATACACACAAGGTATTCCTCTGGTGTCAGTGAGTTGCATGATCTCATGGTCATAGGAACAGATACTTGACATGCAGAAAACAATAGCAATAAACTGACACGATCATATGCTACGTTCATAGTTTGGGTCTTGTCCATCACATCATTCTCCTAATGATGTGATCCTGTTATCAAATGACATCTCATGTCTATGGCTAGGAAACCTTGACCATCTTTGATCAACAAGCTAGTCTACTAGAGGCATACTAGGGACACAGTGTTGTCTATGTATCCACACATGTATTAGTGTTTTCAATAAATACAATTATAGCATGGATAATAAACGATTATCATGAAAAAAGAAATATAATAATAACTACTTTTATTATTGCCTCTAGGGCATATTTCCAACAGAGGGTGCCAGACAGCCAGCGGCACGGGGCACATGAGGATTGGACGACACAAAGAGCACTCGCGAGTGATGATGCCCGAGGAAGCGGGTACTCCGGCATCCTTTATACGAGTATTGATTTTAATAGGGATTTGGAGGATAGGAATCCTTATGAAAAAAATATATGCCAATCATTTGATTCGTTGGGTTGAATCATGTGCAATCTTTCTTAAATAATTCCTTTACACTGCACTTCAAGTGAAATTTTGCATCCTCCTTGATTTCTTGCAAAGAATCCTTTGTTTCTCTATGATACAATCCAGAAAATCAATTTACTGCAGGATTCAAATAGACATGACATAACAATGTTGTGTTCTTTCAACACCTGTGTTTTGGAGATTCCTATGAATCAACGAGTGGCCCAGTGCCTCTAGAATAGAAAGTGAGGTAAACACAAACAACAATATGATATCTTTGTCACTTTCGGAGGACCTATATGTGCAAAGCATACACATAGCGTCGGATTGCAAGAAAGTGGTGGACGACATACAACGGCAGAATTCTACATCCTATGGAGCAATGATAAGGGAAATTGTAGATTGTTCCTCTATTTTTAGTTCTTGTACAATAGTTCATGAATTTAGGAGCTCAAATTTTGAGACTCATAATTTAGCGAAGCATGCTCTTTCTTTCGGGGGTGGTCGCCATGTTTGGTTGGGCCATCCAGGAGATCTTTCATTCGTCCCTGTAAACATTGTGACGGTTTAATAAAGTCTTTGCGAGATTGTCTAAAAAAAACAATATGATATCTGAAGTCTGAAGTCCCTCAAAACAAAAACAAAAAACATGACGTGGGTGGATTTTTGGGGTTAACAGCTTATCATTCAGATCATTCAGCAGGATGTTCTTAAGCAACCACAAGAATTTGTTTTAGGCTCTAATATACTTCCCATGGTAAGTATGAGAGTACTCGAGGACCCTTCATTTCTGATTTATGGTACAACTGAATGGACCAGGAGACTGAAAAAAAAATGAGCGGGAGCATATGTTTCTGCTTTACAATGCAAAAAATGAGACAACTCGGTCGATCAAATGACTACGTATTCTCTTGTCAACAACTGATTCTAGGTTAATTTGTAGGAATTAGCCACTATCCTCCGCTCAAGAGAACATGAATTGAATGCTCTTGCATTATTGACCACTGAGATTCTTTGATTCTACTCCAGCATCAGATGAATTAAGCTCATCATCATTCATATTTCGTCGTCCCATCCCACAATGTTTGCGGTGGCCTCATTGACCATCTTCACAAGGGTGGCCTGGAAAAATATGCAATTCAGATCAGAAAACAACGATAGAAAGGGATTTTACATTTTATCACCAAACACTAATTTTAATTTTAACCGATTCAACTGCGTTAAGTTCTAGCGCATGTCAAACTGAAAGAACAAGGATGCTGACAAAGAACAAGGTCGTCCAATGTAAATTTTTCTGCAAGTTGGTCTAGATTTTGCATTAACTTTTTGCCCATTGTGTTGCCATTAACAAGAGCATCAGATCCAGAAGAATTGCGGGAATTTCAACAGCATAACACCCTAGTTGGACAGCCAGAAGCAAATGTTCAGAAGATTTATGACCGACTCAGCAGCACACAGCTGGAGATGTAAATGTTTTCTTTTTGTTTTCTTGTATTGGAGTGGTGTATAAATGACACCAAATAATCCATTGACACGGTCCACTTGAAAATTGTATACATTATGTAGTAGTGCACATGAGATATCATGGTACCACATGCCACTTATAAAATCTTTGCTGGAATCACACCAAGAATGGAAACTTGCACAAGGATGCTTCTGCACCAACTAATACACAATGCATGCCTGCCAGGTTCACATTGAAGCATGTACATCTATGTGTACATGGCAAAACTCGTCTTGAAAACAATAACATGAGACTGATATTCACAGAGCTTTCATAGCACAATATAAGTGCATTTAGTTATGCTTCACTGGAAGAAACTAATGGAGAATCCCTTCTAGTGATGAGTGACTAAGAACTGCTAAGTTGGCTAGCAGTTTCTGTGCTTGAAAAGCCCACCCAGATTCAAAAAATGCTACAGGTGCTAGCGCGCCGTCGGTCAAGTTTTTTACCGACGACTGGCTCAAAAAGCAAAAGCTTATACCAATATATCATTGGCAAGTTGCCTCGTGCATGTTTTGGGTTACACGAGCTGTGGATTCAACATGATTATGGAATTCTCAACTAAAGCTTTGGATAAGATGTTGTGCCCAGGCACATGAGATAGACTTATTTGACAGTAGTTATCTGAATGCATGCATTAGTTCCTTCACTCTGTTATAGATCTGGCTGGGTTTGGGTCAAAACGTAGGACAGTCGCCCTTGATTGGTTGGCCATGCCACCTGCCAAGGGCTCTGAGGTATGATCAAAAAACAAGAGAACGACCAGGAACTTGCGTACAGAAACCTAAGCTTAACCAGCTCAAGTCCTAAAAAAAGATTGACAACCAAATTACGAGATGTGCATGCACCCAACCAACTAAAAGATGACATTCTAACGAACTGTCTCAAGGTATCTCCTGCCTTAAGACCAACACCAAAATCCTCACAGGTCGCCTCCAAAAGATTATCATCTCCCTGGTCCATCGTAATAAATATGGCTTCATTAAAGGTCGTACTATTCAAGAGTCCTGGCTTGGAGCTTTGAATTTCTCCACCAGTATCATCAGTCTAAAAGGGAGATTGCTGTTCATTTGACACGCCGGAGCATGGCACAATCATCTCCATACTTCGTAGCTAGACAGTAGGGTTCTTGCTCTAATGCAAGAGGAGATAATGTTCTCTTCTGGAGCGACGAATGATCTGATCTTTTCCATTTTCCTCTATCCAGCCAGGCTTTCAATGAACTCCATGAGTTCAGGCAATTTCTGTCCAGCCTGCATCTTTCCCCTGATGTTGCTGATTGTCGGTCCTTTCCGTGGGGGGTTGAAATCTCCTCTTTTAAAATCTACAGAGCCCATTTTCAGCAAATTCAGGCTCCTTCACTTCTTGGTTATAGAAATCTAAGCCCACCCACCCCCCCTCCCTCAAATTGAACGGCTTCGCCTGGCTCCTCCTGAATGGCACGCTTAACACCAAGGGCATGCTCCAGTTCAATCCCCCTGGAGGCTCAAATTATGTACTGTGCCGATCTGATACTTTTGAAACACGTGAGCACCTCTTCTTGCTCTGTAGTTTCAGCTCCAACTTTGATCCTCCCCTGCCATCCATGGACAAAATGGTCTCCCAGGTGAAGACAAGATCAACAAGCCTTTCTTCTTTGAAGTCCTGACGGTTGCGGCATGGAATATTTGGAAGCAAAGAAACGCCAATAAGGCTTTGTTGCTGTTGCAGTTGTAAAGAAATGCCGAAGTCTTTGACAACTTTACTCATAGTAGGGCCTCTTGGTTGTTTAATTCTAAGAGAAATATCTTTCTTCTTACAGAATGAAAGAGGAGCTTGCCACCTCTCTCAGGTCTTTGGTTGGACCATCTAGAGGCTAATTATGTGCCTAGCCTGTCTGTGTTCTTCTATATAGCCCCCTCCCCCTCTATTCATTTTCAGCCTTGTACATATCCTCTCTTGTATATATTACTCTTATCAATAAAGTTTTACTGTCAGGGCCTCCACTACAGTTTCCCTTTTCTAAAAGGTATACTACAGTAATCGCTCTGCCATGACTCTTACTATCGCTGGCCCCACTCATAACAAAATATATACAATCAGTTATATACAAGGATCAAGATCACACAACCAAACATCAATATTCACAGCAGGAAGAGTCGATAAGATTCCTTAATATTCAGTTGTTTTTGCGATGTCTATTAGCATAGAACCCATTTAGACACGACAAGTTCAATTTGCAGGAGATAAAAAGTAGGCTAAATATGGATAAACTATCGTGAATGGCAGAAAGATAAAATTTTACACTTTGAAGTAAGACAGTTCAGAAATTTCAAAATGTATAGTCTGGAAATGGCATTAGTTCTACTTAATGCAATGATATCTACATACCACACTTTCTGGAACTCCTGGAGGGGGTAATGTAAGATTTCTTGGTGGTGGTGAACGAAGATAAGATCTCTTGTCAAAACGCCATTCCCCGATCTTCCCATAAGTCAGCTCACCCTACGTTTGAACAAGATAATGACAAACAAGCTATCATGAGTAACTATAAAGTAACAATTTTGTTACCGTAATAGAAATAGATTTTACAGAACAATTGATAGGCATCATCAAGACGATGACAGATGCTCAAAGTTAAACAGCAGTCACCTTTAATGAATAATCACATCCATAAGTATAATGGATGATGAATGTGTTGTCTGATTTCGCGTCCCATGGAGGCTGCAATGAGAATTAAGCACATTGATGATATGAGCTGCCATCAACGAACTACTGAATGATCTATCAAGTGGCAGAATTACAATGCACCTGAATCATGAAATCTTTTCGGAGGCTGTGGTGCACACCATGCAGTGCACTTGCTACAGCATATGCATACCTATAAATATGAATAGAGAGAAGCTTCAAATAAGTCTCACGCATGTGTTAAACCAATAAGTAAAAAAAAAGTACATAGAACTGTACTGACATTTCCAAGACCCATCCAAAAGCTTTGTCTGTCTCCGCATCCTCTTTCATTTTTAACGAAATATTCATCCAGGTTGGAGCAATCTTCTCAAGCTGGGCCTTAGATATTTTGAGGCATCCAAAATAGGATAAAATTGTCATGACAGGTGAGTGTATTGAAATAGTACGTACTAAAAGAACAAAGTTTTGGCACATTATGACATATTGGCATCTAGTATAGCTGAACCAGTCGTGGTAACAGAAGTATAAAGCTTAGCATAGCTAAGCATTCTATTAATCTTCTCACAAGAGAAGAGTTGTACCTTCTGGATAATCACAGGCGAGTTGCCAATAGGATCAATATTTGAGACAAGGCCTTTCTCTTCTGGAAAGAACTTCCTTAGTATCTTCTCATTGTCAGTTGGTTTGATGTAGAAAAAGGGAAATGCGGCAGGTTCTTCGCCATGAGCTAAGTTTGGCAAAGGCTTTACAAAGATATGATCTGGCTCAGCCATAAGTATATAACTGCAAATCGTTTGATTAGGAAACCAATGAACCTAAGTAATCCAGCGAAGACAGACAAAGAACGAAAGGAAGTATGCTTACTCATCCTTGATGTTTGCTTTTTGCAACCATTGGACAAATGCCCAAGGTCTATTGAGGACAATGTAACCCTGAACAAAACATCATATTAGCAAGAGTTCATTTCAACTCCACAGATGTTGACGAAATGGAACATCCAAAACCTCACCCGATCGGCGCCTTCAGGGAGGGGGTCAACCACTAAAGTGGGTATCTCATCCATCAAACCATCCGGCTTTCCGGAGTGAAGGATCCGCGTGAAGCCGCCCATATCCGAGCCAGGCCTGCTTCTCATCTGCTTGTACCAGTAGTACATTATCCGCGACTGCCACTGGCTGTACAGCGCATCCGTCGCCGTAAGGGCGACGTGGAACCTCTTCGACGGGTCCGAACCAGACCCGAAGGCGACGGCACCGCCCTGATCGCCGCCGCCGAGCAATTTGCGTGGCCCGTCTCCGCTTCGGCTGTGGCCAACCATTGTCAGGAAGTTGTAGGTCGCGAAGAAGCAGCCGACCGAGATGAGGACGAGCAAGCAGGGAGAGGCCTTGCCGGCATTCTTCCTCCCGACGATCATCGTCGACGCTCCGATCCAAAAGGGGGCGGGGTGCACCACGGGTCCCGTGGGATCACAGCAGGAGGGGAGCTCACCCAGTAAAGGGGGAGTTGGAGGCCTGGTGGTTCTGCGGCGCCGCCGACGATTGAGGGTTTAGGGGGCTCCTGATTCGGCTCGATCGTGCCGGGGAATCGGATTCAGTGGATCTGAGATCGCGGTCAACCTCCGACACAGCAGAGAGCGCGGGAAGTAGCAGGAGGTGACTACTCACTTCGATGACGAAGGAAGGGATGGAGGGAGGGATGGAGTGACTGTTCGCCGGCTGCCTCCGCCCGGGTGGTTTTGGCGGCGGCCGCGAAGAGCGCTGAACCTATCTCCGGTAAGGACGAAGGAGTGGTGGTGTGGGCGTAGGGGAAGGAAGAAACAAGAGAAGCTCGTTACGGCGATGCGGTAGTAAACGCTGTAACGGGCAAGAGCACATGTATAATCATGAAAGGGACAAAATTCACAAACACATGTAGGAGTAGCATGTATTTAGGGCATCTCCGATGGCCGCAAGTATATCGAGTGATCAATACGGTCAGCATATGAGAACTAACATGTGGTTGGATGGTTAGAGGAACACTGATATCCCCGGTCCATCAGGATTCAAATCCTGATATTCAAATCCTGATGCCCGCATTATTCCTGGATTTATTTTAAGATTTTCGACCATGCCCATTTAGTGGGAGGAGACGTTCCCGTCGACGACGAGGTGCCTACAGTGACTTCGTAAATCTCAAGATGATATGCCGGCTCAGTCTCTCGAAGGTGCTCATAGGGGTAGGGTTTGTGTGTGCGTTCATATGCGTGAGTGTATGCGCGTGTATCTGAGCGCTTGCGTTTGTACTGTGTTCAAAAAAAGATACTGCCAGCATACATTTTGTCCAATTTAAACAAACCAGACGAAATTCATCAAAAAAGTCAAATTTCATTAAAATTCGGACATAATTTACATAAACAGGTTGGAACTGCAAAAAAAATATATCATAAACTCTATATCGAACGACCACGTCGTATGCGTGGCCACCCTGCCCAGTCGCACCACCGTCGTCGTTGTCGTCGTCTCTCCAAGGACGGAAGGACGTCGGAGGGCCGCTGCAGCCGCTCGCGGAGGAGCCGCTGGGCCTCCTCCTGCTTGATGTGGAGGGCCGCGGCGGCCAATGCACACGGCTCCCGCAGAGCTCTAACTGCGGCCGTCTCCGCGGTGGTGACGGAACGGTTGAGAGCCCACGCGGTGGCGAGGTTGGGGTCCTTGCAGATCCATTCTGGTGCCGCATCGGACTTGGCGAACGCGGAGTGGCGGGTGGCGTTGCGTCGATCGTACCGCGCATGTTGCCTCGCTGCGTGCTCCTCCTCGTACGCGACGACCCTCGAGCCGGAGGGACCGCCATAACCGCCTCCTCTGAGGTAGTGGAGGATGCGGCCCCACACCTTCATGATCGCAGGCGGCGACGCGGGCCCGTCAGTGCTGGTGTACCGGCAGAGACACGGGCTCCTCCTTGACGTGGCGGTTGTGCGGGAGGGGGTGTGGGCTCCTCCTTGACGCAACCTCCGATGTAGACGTCGCGGTTGCGCGGGGTGGGGGTGGGGCGCGGGTTCCTCCTTGACCTGTCGGAGTGGGTCGGCTCCCGTTTCATGTGTTCGCGCGACGGGGATGGTGGCTCCTCCTTGACACGCTCCGGCGATGGTGGCGTGGGACCCATCTGACGGACAAAAATTCGCCAGAGCGGCCTCCGCAAGGAGACGGGGCGGCTGTTGGTCCATCTCGTCCTCGGAGCAGCCAGCCGCCATGGTTGCCGAGGGGGGCGGAGAGCGTGGTCGGCGACGCCAAGATCCACCTGATGATTAACTGCCACCGCCTCCACGTGCCGGCGCGGAGAACCACGACTCCAGCATCACCGTTGGAGTTGGAGGGGCTCGGGAAGGAGGATGGGCTCATGTAGGAGGAGGGGCTCGAAGAAGATGCAGTGCAGATGTGTGCATCACCGGCGCACGGTTAAATAGCCGCGACCAGTCCATGTGAAGGGTCGGTCAACCCGCTTCAATGCGGCGCAGCGGATGGAGTTCATTTCTTGGGACGTGGCATCTACATTGAAGCGGCGCCACCCGAGTGGTCGGGTCCTCAGTGTTACCCTAACGTCCGGTCACATCACATGGCATCAATGTCGGCAGCTGCATGCTCTCGGCCGGCATAACTGTGATGCAGCAAGTGGCGCGGGCGTTTGATGCAAAGTGCGGGAGAGGTGGGTGAGATTTTTGGGTGGGCCACAGTCGTCAGACGTGAGCGTGGCAGCGGTCCGGCCGGCCGCAATGCCCCCCCTGTCACTACAAAATCTGCTCTATTCAGGGACAAAACCCCTTTGTGGTGAAGCATGAAATGTCGCCTAAAATGATTTTCTTTGACGACCCATCGTCACAAGGTGTCTGCTACTTGTGTGTTGCGTTGGGATTTCCCTGAAGAGGAAGGGTGAAGCAATATAGTAGCGAATAGTATTTCCTTCGGTGAGAACCAAGGTTATCGAACCAATAGGAGAACCATGCAAATTCTCGTCGGCGGCACCTACACACATGAAAGCAGACACTTGCACCCAACGCGGGCAAGAGGGTTGTCAATCCCCTTAAACTCGTTATTTGCAAGGATTAATTTTGACAGTGATAGATAGATAAAAAGAGCAGTAAAAAGAAAGTAAATAAGTTGCAGCAAGGTATATTTGGTTCTTAGTAATATGATTAAGTAGACCCAGGGCCATAGTTTTCACCACAGGCTTCTCTCTCGAACACATAACATACGGTGGGTAGAAAAATTACTGTTGGGCAATTGATAGAAAAGTGCATAGCTATGATGTTATTCATCACAATGATCATGCATATAGGCATCACGCCCGTGACAAGTAGACCGACTCCTACCTGCATCTACTACTATTACTCCACCAATCGACTGTTATCCAATATGCATCTATGGCATTAAGCTCATGACAAACAGAGTAACGCTTTAAGAAATATGACATGATGCAAACAAAGTAAACCCAATCAGAATAAACCCCATCGTTTTATCCTTAATGGCAACAATACAAATATGTGCCTCACTACCCCTTCTGTCACGAGGTGAGGACACTGCAAGATTGAAACCATTACAAAGCAACTCTTCCACTAAAGATAAATCAATCTAGTTGGCCAAACCAAATGGATAGATCGGAGATAAATACATAGCTATAACAATCATGCATAATAAAGTTCAAAAAGACACAATTACTTTCAATGAATAATCTGATCATAAACCCACAATTCATCGGATCCCAATAAACACACCAAACTAAGATTACATCGAATATAACTCCAAGAAGATCGAGGAGAACATTGTATTGAAGATCAAAGAGAGAAGAATAAGTCATCTAGCTATTAGTTATGGACCGGTAGGTCTATGGTGAACTACTCACACATCATCATGGTGGCATCAAGGTTGATGTAGATGACCTCAGTGATCGATTCCCCCTCGACAGAGTACCAGAAAAGGCCTCTAGATGGATCGCAGAAGAACAGAGGCTTGCGGCGGCGGAAAAAGTGTTTCGGGTGTCTCTCTATTGGTTTGGGAATATATGGGAATTTATAGAGGTGGAATTAGGTCAAACGGAATTGTGTGGGAGTCACGAGCTCAGGGGGCGCGCCCTACCCCTAGGCCGCAACAGCCTTTGACCGTCCCTCCGGCCGCCTATCCAGCCGCCGCTCCTTAATGGCCAGCTCGCTTGTGGCGGGCTATAAGATAGTGGTCGTCCCTTCGCTTGCACCATTCACATCTCCAATACAGCAGAAACACCACGTCCATGGCGCACCCCCTAGTCTTCTATTTTGGCGTCATTGAGGAGGAGGAGGAAGAGGATCCTTTGGCCCCTTGTGGGAAGAGATGGACAAGGCGCTGGAGGAGCTTGCGCAGATGGAGGCGGAAGCCGCACAGATGGACGCGCTTGCGCCCGTGCCCGTGCCTGTGTCGCTACTTGTGCCCACGCCTGCGCTTAGCATGGATGATCTTCTGCAATGGTTTGAGGTCGCCCAAGCCACATTGTACGACATTGACTTGGGCGGACGTGGCGGTGGCGCCAGTATTGACGTCGGACGTGGACGTTGCAGCGTCCATGGCATCAAGAGGCGTGTTGGCCGTGGCCGTGGCCACAACTAGGCGGTGACCATGGCTGCGGCCAGAACTAGGCGTTTACCGTGGCCGTGGCTAGAACTACGCGGTGACCGTGGTCGCGGCCACAACTACGCCGTGGCAATATGGCTATATTAGTTTGTTATAATAGTTTGTACTATTAGCTGTTGTATCGGATGGTGTCGTAGTGCGACAATTTTGGTAGGAATTCAATTATGTTCGGATTTATCTTAGCAATCCTTTTAAATCTTGTTATTGAAAGGCTACTAAGTTTGTGTGTACTGCAATGTCTGAAATTCAAGCAAATTTCAATGAAAGCGAAATCGATGTTGCGTACCATTGAAACTTTCCACTTATAAAGGCATATGCGTTGTCAGCAATTTCAATTCATGTATCATTAGTTGTTTTAATCTGCAAGAATGTCATACTATGATCGTGTTCAGAAGACATGACATGCGTATCATGTCGTACCACATAGTTAAAATTATTTCAGTACGGAAGCAAATAATTAATGCAATATTTAGCATGCAGTACTTCACGACCTTATCATCAACATATACTTTACTGTTGCTCCGCATATGCTACTTAACATATGGTACTTAACAATTAGGATTACAGGAAATCATTGGCCTGGAAATGCATCACATCATGTCTCCAATGAACAGGAAAAGCCCTTCAGTGCCTTCGTACAACATCAGCACAACATTGGCTCCCTTTTTCAAATGTGGACGCATTGACATAACAGCTTGCCATTTAGTAATGTAAATGGTTCCAATTCTAGGGGATATTATGTAGCTTGCCATGAACTTCTTGTTGTGAGCAATAGCTGGTGTGTTTGGACCATGTCTGGGCATCAATTCAGGAACAACTGAAGGTGGCAACATCTGCTAAAAGAACTAAACAATCGTGACACTGTATGAAGCAATAGTTCATTGAGAGCATATTTAACATAGAAGACTTTATACCATAATTTTGTGAATGATACAATTCATCCTGTTCAAGGTGTGCACCACTAGCACACATATTCCTATCTAGCCTCCAGCATGGAACCGCTCAGTAAGGGGGTCAAGTCTACCACCAAATTTGCTGACATGCTTCAAGTCTTTGCAGTGAAATTTGGATGCAGGAGTAACCATCGTCTATTTAACTACATAATTAACAAGCCCTGCATAAAAATTACACATTAATTAGTAAGTATGTAGAGATATTTTTGCTAAGTTGTAGTTCAACATGCAAGAATTTGAAAGAAAACTAACTTAGGTTGTTGATCCATCGAGGGATCTCAGATGGTATGGACAGACGGATGATAAGATCAGGTTGTGTTATATTCATTAACAATTCAGTGCCAGCTTTCAGTAAGTAACACGTAGCAAGCTCTCTCCACAAGCCCGGATGAAGATAGGAGTGGCCTTCATTATCGGTATTTGAGTATAACTTGGAATGTATATTCATGGTTTGTGTGCCATGTGAAGTGAGGAGAGCCTTCATGTAAGAACAGGCAAAACTTGTCTACCACACGTTTTGTTGCAAAGCAAGGGATGTACTGCTATAAATAGTAAGACATGATATATATTTGTTAACAATGAAGACATAATGTTTCATTCATATAGGTCAGAAATATATGAACAAGTAAAATATTAGCTATTAAAAGAGTGATCTGCTAATTAATACAAATGAGAAAATTTGTTTAACCAAATATGAGCTTTACTTCATGTGCAAATATTATGATGCTGTCAATAAAAAGTATTACTCCCTATGTGAACTAAAATAAGATCTTTTAGATGACTAGTAACTTTTTGTGTATTTTTATGAAGTTATGCAAATTATGAGCTAACTGATTGAACTATACAACAATAATTTGCCTAATATAGCAATAATTTCTAGTTTGACATCACCGGTGCATGCTACGATTTATCCCAACTGAGCAGTACTATGTTGGTAAAGTATGTCATATTTCCAATTTGGCCTAAAGTAGGCAATGTTTCCATATTACTGTCAGTTCCATGGCACCCCACTAGATCCTCCCCTAAGTGACGTTAGTGCTGAATGGTAGTTGGCATTTATCCTAATTTAGCAATACTATGTTGGTAAAGTATGCAATATTTCCAATTTTGCCTAAAGTATAACCATGCAGTCTTCACAAAAATCATGTAATTTTAAGAACCCAACCCTACAGGTGAGATGGATATTTACAAACATATCGTGCGCTTCCTGAAGTCCTCTAGGACGGTGATGTTGAATAGCTCGTTTGTCTGGCTAAGGCCACACAGGCGCCCTCCGTCTCGACACTGTCAGCACTGAAAATAGAACCCTCAAATCAGACTGCAGGAAAATGCATGCACGACGATTGCCTTTTGGTGGATTATCACCCAGTGGTAGACTGTGAATTAGAACTACAAGATATGGATGCAAACTGCACTTACCTTGTTGTCCATGAGTAAACCCCAATCTGGGGTGGGTTGGTAGGCAGCAGCAGAAACGTCGGCATTACTCGCCGCCGATAGCCGGCGGCACTAGGGTGAGATGTGAAAGGCAGTTGTATCTGCAAGCGATTGTGATCTACGACGACATCCGGCTGCGACCTTGGGTGTCTGAGTAGAGTTGCGAATGAGGAGGGGACTGCGAGGCGGCTCGGCATCGAGGAAGAAGGGACGGGGGTTTTCTCTCAGTGTGAAGAGACTATTCGTATGGACTTGGCCCACGTGTCATTGGGCGTATGGTTCTATGGTCCAGTTGTCAGTGAACAAATCCGAGCTAAAATATAGCTCAAAAAATAGTGCGTCTGTTCAAAAAATACATTATCAAAAGCTAGAGTGGCAAAAGTGAAATGTCAAATTTTAGAGTGGCATAAGCAAATTTGGCAAAAGTTCACAGTGGCAAAAACAAAATTTCCCCTAATATAATTAGACATACAACTGAAGTTTCAGAAAGCATATAAATGTGCACACATATAGTGGCACTTAAAGCTTCACATAAGTTCACATATTCTGACACTTAAAACATCACAAAAGTTCAGTTGCATATCTTGCCACTTCAGACATAGCAGACAACAAACATACATAAACATAGTCTTGTACATCACTAGTTCCATAAAAGAGCAGACATGATTTTAGGGTTCAAGCAGCTGCAATCACTGGTGCAGCGACGTGCTATACAAACGGTTTTTAACCCCTTTCCGCGACGTAGTTTGAAACCGTCGCCTTGCATGTGTGGGCGATAGGGGGGTGCATCCCACACGACACGGAAAACCCGTCGGTGATGATGACCAACGAGCGCAAACGATCTACCAAACGTAATCATGTGCGGTGCAGGAATATATTGCACACGCTATATTTTGGGCATACGTGTGGGATTTGGGATCAATCACACACGTCTATCACGAGTCAAACGCGTCTAATTGCTCATGGAAAACAAACGGTGTTTGACCTTTTACCGTTTGTGAAATATTACCTAATCCACACGGGCCATGGTATAAACTGTGTGTGATATCTTCATCATCGCACACGGGAATTACCTCGAAACCGTCGGCCATGCATGATATCATCGCACACGTTTCCCGAAAATTTTACACGTGGGATCGTCTTTGCATCGGGCACGGTTTCCTTTTGGCCCACGTGTGAGATAAGTTGCTATCACAAACGATTGAGAAGCTCCTACGCACACATACAAGTGCTGCAAATCGTCTGCGATTTCTTATGTATCACTAACGTTTCAGTTCATATCTCGTGTCCTTTTTCTGTAGATCACAGGCGGTTGCACTATGAGTTGCATGTGCTTTTCCTGTAGATCACAGGCGGTTGCGCTATGAGTTGCGTGTGCTTTTCGTTTTTGAATCGCAGATGCTTAGTTGCTTGAACCGTGTGCGCTGGAAAAGCCAGCTTATTGTAAAATATCGCATTTGAATCACCCTGCAAATAGCAAATTCGCCACAATATGCAATCGACAAATCGTGTCCACATGAAGAACATTCATCATAATTCGGCACAATATGCAATTGAACGAATAGTGACCACAGGAAGAACATTCATCATAATTCGCGACAATATGCAACTAAGCAAATGCTAGCTAAATTCCACATATGTAAGACCGACATATGCAGTACATAATCATAGTGTACGGAAAACGTAGACATGATCACACGGAAAACAATGCATCCATGCGTGTATGTTTAGCTGATAACACTATATGAATGTGTACTTATTATTGGGGATAACGAATCCTGAAATCTTCGACATCTTTAGAGGGCTTGATATAGTGTTTCACACAGAAGGTGCTGATAAATTTCCGAACAGACACCAATTCATCAACGGCGAGCGGTTCAGAGGTCATCGGTCCGAGGATCAGCTGCAGGACTTTTAGATCAGAATGTGACATGCGTGTGGAGTAGAAGATAGTAATTAAGAAACAGACTTACTGAGGATATTTTGTCAGCATCGAATCCACATTCAACTTGTCTGCATAGGCTAAT
Organism: Elymus sibiricus; assembly: GCA_039707655.1. Classification (NCBI taxonomy): domain Eukaryota; kingdom Viridiplantae; phylum Streptophyta; class Magnoliopsida; order Poales; family Poaceae; genus Elymus; species Elymus sibiricus. Next base: position 296,804,707 of record CM077663.1, on the reverse strand, counting down.
CATGTGTGAGCAAACGTAGTATCCACATAGGCTGGTCCCTTGTTGTTGCTGAGGACACTGCAATTTTTTGTACATTATTAGTCATTTATTTGCCCTGTTAGGAACAACCTAACCGGTGTAAGTTGTTCCTTTTTATTTCTTTGGAGAGAAATAGAAAGAGGTTTACTTAGAAACTTGAACTATGACTAGCGTTTTCTGAAAATAACGGATTTCATTGTCTTACCGGAGAAATGATCAAGTGCTACAGAGGTAGTTGGGCATTGAACCGTCTCCCTCCTAAAGTTATGGTCTTACACAATACACTGCGAATGAAGATGAATTTTCACATACTCAATTCTTGAACCAGATATGAACAGAACATATTAATATCAAAGAATTCAATACCTATCCATGGAATCCTGAAGATGACTCAGATCCTGAGGCACATTTGACCCTCTAAGAGAATCCAGGTAGTAAACTGTGTTGCGTTTTGGAACAATGACCACCAAGATCCAGTGATTTCTACAGTTTAAGAAAACCTCGAACTTACGAACTATGTCGAAAACTGAAAGACGATCAATGTATGTGTGGTTGTATATTTAACTTACCCTTCATGATATGGCCACATGAAGAATTATGCTATCAACTCCCACAAGATCTTGGCGACATGCAAGATGGAAGCCTCGCGCGTGTCATTTTTACTTAACAAAATGTAGTTTGCTAAATTGGATCTATGAAATGAGCATGCACCCTTATTGCTCTCTGCACCGTCAATCCCCTGAGAGGAATACAATGCAGTTAGCTTTTTTTTCATGTACAGCCTTGTATGGAGAAGTTGATCATAGTTTGTGAAGTACTTACAACATCAAGCATTTGACAAGAGTGGCAGCAAGCTTATCGAAGTTGAAGAAGAGATGAAAGTCCTCGAATTCCACACTAATGGTACCTATGGCGTGAGAGAAATGATGACGGTCGTAGTGCAATTCCACAATGTTATGATCTTCTCCTTTTGCATTATGTCCATGCAATATTTATGTAACTTGCGACAACTGGAACTACACTCCTCAAAGTAATCGCCAACAAGAAATGGCTAGCCATGCTTATACTTGCGTGCTTCAAATGGGTCTACTTTCTGACTAGAAAGTAGCTTTTCAAATTCTGCTTCAGACATTTCGTCAGAACCGGGATTACCCATCCCTTCGAAAAACTTGTTGTTAATTTGGTGATGGGCGATGATTCTTTCTAGTAGGAGGCTCTTGGTCCCGTCCCTCCTCGGTTTTGGGGGCCCCATCTTCCTTTGTGCAACTGTGCCCGCTTTCCTCTTGTTAGCTGAAGAACTTCTTGTTTGACATCCGGTTTCATGAACGACGTGCTGCTGAAAAGCCTGTGAAGGTACAATGGACTGCTAAACAGATGATGCCGTTGTGATGGACTGCTGAGCTGTAGTACAAGAGGCAACGGATGGCTGACCAGCCGTTGAAGCTATGCCGGGGTTCTGAGCAGCTGGTGCGAACATGTCGGTGTGTTGATGCATCTGTGACAACGCGTTGGTTTGCTGAGCAGGCAGTCCCGACACATCGTTATGCTTATCTAGTGGCTGTGAACCACTGGACTGTTGAGCAGGTGGTTCCTGACTTTCGTGCTTCTTAGCAGGCGGTTCCGGACTTTTAGACTGCTTAGCAGGCGGTTTCGGACTTTCAGACTGCTTAGCAGGTGGTTCGACCGAGTTTGTCTGCTGAGCATGCAGTGCCGATGTGTCTGCACTATCTGCTTCAGTGGCCGGTATATGAACCGATGATACATCTTCAGCAGTTGTAAGCCTTGCCACATGCTGCTCAGGAGCGGACGATGACCTGGCCTGTACGACAGGAAGTCGGGTGGGCTGATCACAGGTTGATGCCTCGGGCATCGGATTCCCAAGAGTATGTTCATCGGGGGAGTCACACAACATCTGCTGTGGCGAGAAGAGAGTCGCCAGTTCGAGGGCGACATTGGTTGCTATTGGGGGGCCTGAAGGGATCTCACCCAGGAAGTCTATTTCTTTCCGTGGCCACTCGATATGATTTAACTTTGTTTCTTCCAAGGTCCTCTGCTCATCAGGGTCCCCAGGGACATTCTTCAGGGCAAAATTACTGAATCCAGGCTTTATTTCAGTCACGTAGCACTTCACACAACCCGACTTCAATGGCACATTGTCCAACAAGAGACCTTCGTCAAAGTCAGGGTTGTAAACCCATGTTGTTGCACATTTTAAAGTACCTTCATAATGTGTAAGCACGACCTTCACTCTCTCCCCCTGTCTATATAGATCAGATATAGCACCATCATGTCCAGCTGCAGCATCATTGTTGCTGGGGTCAGCTGATGCACAACTACTCTTGTGCGGTGTTGTCATACAATAAGTGGCATCATCCATTCTGACATCCCCTTGTGTATACTGGCTATCTCTCAGCATTAGTGTCTTCTCCTGCATATATGACTCCTCAACTTCCTTTCGAACTCCAGGATACATGTCCCTCTTAATCCTTTCGCGCAAGTCTTTTTGCTTAACATCACTCCTAGCTTTTTTCATGCTGAGCCTCTCTTCTTTGCTTAGTGAGAAAGCCCTCTTGTGTGGGACATTGACCCCAATACCCCTAGCACGGCCGGGGGGCACTTTGGTAGTCAGAGCCTCGGACAGAATGTCACATGGCCCTGAGTTCCTGTAGAACCTTCCAGTGTTTTTGGAAGCCTTTGCCATCACATCATACAGTTCTTGGTCTACTGAGTTTTCAAAGTAATAAGAACCATCTCCACGCCTCTTTGCACGTGCCCTCAAGTAGTCCCTAGCGCGAGTGCCCCTAATTTCACTAAATGCCGGGTTGCCACCCGCAGCTACTGCTTCTTTGTCCTCTTGCTCCCATATCAGTTTCCAGCCGTAGTATCCTGCCACACCCATACGGTGGGGGTGTGTGTTCTTCTTCTGAAGTTCTGATTGCATGGCACTCTTCTTAATAAACTCTTCACTGGCCCTGACCCTTTTGAATTCTACCCAATCTTCCTTTGTAATTTGGGGGTACGAGGGGATTGGGTCCTTGCCTTGACTCAAGAACTTCTTGTACAACACATGCTTCCAGTTTCTCCAAGCATCCCCGGCCTTCTTCAGTGCAGCGTGTTGCACCTGCTCTTTGATGACCCACAAGTATAGGGGGTCAATCGTAGTCCTTTCGATAAGTAAGAGTGTCGAACCCAACGAGGAGCAGAAGGAAATGACAAGCGGTTTTCAGCAAGGTAATTTCTGCAAGCACTGAAATTGTAGGTAACAGATAGTTTGATAGCAAGATAATTGGTAACAAGCAAGTAACAGTAATGGTAAATAAAGTGCAGCATGGTAGCCCAATCCTTTTGTGGCAAAGGACAGGCCATAATAGTATCTTATAATAGGCAAAGTGTTCTTGAGGGTACACGGGAATTTCATCTAGTCACTTTTATCATGTTGGTTTGATTTGCGTTCTCTACTTTGATAATTTGATATGTGGGTGGACCGGTTCTAGGGTGTTGTTCTTACTTGAACAAACCTCCCACTTATGATTAACCCCCTCGCAAGCATCCGCAACTACGAGAAAAGTATTAAGATAAAATCTAACCATGGCATTAAACGTTTGGATCCAAATCAGCACCTTACGAAGTAGCGCATAAACTAGGGTTTAAGCTTCTGTCACTCTAGCATCCCATCATCTAATAACTACTCCACAATGCATTCCCTTAGGCCCAAGGATGGTGAAGTGTCATGTAGTCGACGTTCACGTGACACCACTAAGGGAATCACAACATACATATCATCAAAATATCGAACACATATCAAATTCACATGATTACTTGCAACATGACTTCTCCCGTGACCTCAAGAACAAAGGTAACTACTCAAAAATAATATTCATGCTCAAGATCAGAGGGGTATTAAATAGCATAATGGATATGAACATATAATCTTCCACCAAATAGACCATATATTAATCAACTACAAGATGTAATCAACACTACTAGTCACCCACACGTACCAATCTGAGGTTTCGATACAAAGATTGAACACAAGATGAACTAGGGTTTGAGAGGAGATGGTGCTGTTGAATATTTTGATGAAGATTGTCCTCCCAAAGATGAGAGGGGTGTTGGTAATGACGATGGCTTCGATTTCTCCCTCCGGGAGGGAAGTTCCCCCGGCGGAATCGCTCCGTTAGAGGGCAAAAGTGCTCATGCCCAAGTTCCGCCTCGAGACGGGGGCGTTCCGTCCCGAAAGTCCCCCCTTTATTTTTTCTAGGTCAAAAGACCTTAAATACCAGAAGATGGGTACCAGAGGTGGGCCGTGCTGGGCACAACCCACCAGGGCGCGCCTGGGGGGCCTGGCACGCCCTGGTGTCTTGTGCTCACCAGGTGGGCCCCCTCCGGTAGTTATTTGCTCCAGTATTTTTTATATATTCCAAAATAATTCTTCGTAAAGTTTCATCTTATTTGGAGATGTGCTTTTTCAGGTACAGAATTCCAACTACCGGTATTCTCCCTCTTTGTGTAAACCTTGCATATTATGAGAGAAAAGGCATTAGAATCACTCCCTAAAGCATTATTATACATCAAAACATTATAAATAATAGTAGGAAATCATGATGCAAAATGGACGTATCACTTTCTCCACTCCTCAGGAACATTGAAGTGTGCCATGATCTCACGTACTATCCTCTGCCGTGTTTCTGTACCAACCTTCCGAAACCCCAGTAGATTAATGTTGGGCCTTGCCCTGCCAACAAATCCACACACACTCCTGAACCTCGTGCATGCTTTATCAGGTTTAGTTGGAGCCCAAGACTTCAAATCGATGTCAGTTACTTCATATACACCTTTAGGCTGGTGTGTGGGCTTTCTTGGAGCGCTCTTCCGGCTCTTGACCGGAAGGGTGATTGTGGCAGCTCTATCCCGTTCATCATTTCTTGATACACGATCATCTGTTGCAGACATGTTGGCTTCGGACTCAGATGTAGATACATCGCCAGAAGTATGACTATTGTCACTGCTAATAGACATCTACAGAGGAATCATACGAAATTCAGAAAAGGGGGATAATCATAAAAAAATGTAACAGCTTGGCAGCTAGCTGTCTAAACATGGCATGTGATCATTTGGAAATGTACGGCTAATCTGTTCATTTAGTGTGACTCGTGCGCACATGATATGTAACTCGACAATAACTAATTGGAACAAATACAGCTTATATGTTAGAAGGTAGATGATGAACATAAATACGTTCCCCATTATTTTATAATCATTTTGGGGACAAATCGAACAAATAGGAAAAGGAATTGCGAGATAATAGACCTCACCGCGATGGAGGGCGGCAACTGACCAGGTTTTTTTTAAAATCCGGCAGGAGAGGCGAGGGTACATGATCGATATGCTCGACGGCGGCTGGCGAGCAAATGAAGACGGAGAGGCATGGGCAGCCGCGTGTTCGGAGCGGCGGTGAAGGGTAGGGTTGACGCCGGGAAGCGGGTACACGGCCGGGTTGAGCACGACGGCACCGGAAAGGGTTCAGGTGTGGATCTGGGGGACGAGAGGGGGAGGGAGCTAGCTGTCGATGGACTTTGGGTAGAATACGTGGACAGATGAGCGAAACGGGGGAGGGCGCGGGTTTGGGGGGAGGGGGGCATGTTGGCGGCTTCGGTGAAAAGGGTGAAAAAATATCATCGTGCGCCCCTGCGGAAAGGCCTGTGCAAACGGTTTCATATAGTAACCCGTGTGCACAAGCAGCACAAATTTGCTCGAAATGAAAACCTAAAAACTTTGAAATGTAGACATGACCTCGTCGTTTTGTCTCAAAAAATTTCCCATGGTACGCAGCTATCGTTGTACCCTAATATAGATTTTGTGCCGCATTTCTGGGCTCGCCTGCTATATTTAAATCATTTTTTTCATTTACTGGTCATTTAGTGCATATAAATCGAATCCCAACTTCAACAACGTGTGTTGGCAAGAGGGATAAGGACTGCCGTTCTATCTGGGTGAATCCTACGGTGCAGAAGTACGATCCGTGTGGTTTGGGTTTTGGCCAATCAGAACACACGACTAACTTTGCACGCATTAGGTGTCATCGGCCATGGTTTAGAAAGCAGACGGTATTAGTGAATCAACCGTGTGCTATTTGTTTATGCACAACAATCATATTTTCATTTCAAATGAATTAGTGACTTCATCATTTTGCCTCGAATTAATTTCATCGGCATACAATCACCTATTAACCCCTGTATTGATTTTGGGCCGCATTTCATGACTTGTTTGCTAATTTTAAGATATTTTTTCCACCAACATTGGGCTTGTTAGTAATTTAATTGGAGGAAATGCAGATGTATTCCAAAAATCATGAAAATGGGTGTGTCACCGTGGCATGATGTGAATACCCCGTGGGAAAAAAATTGGTAATGTCTGGCGGAAGTTGTGATGTACGGCCCTTTGAAAACCTAGGCATCTCACACGAAGGATCATAGTTTCCAAATGTAGAGTTGGCATTTCAGACTCTCCAATCCGTGTCTACCTCAACCTTTCACCTCGATTTTTCCCATGGTACACAAACATTATTCTACTCCTATTATTGATCTTCTAGTGGATTACATGGCTCATTTGCTATATCTAAGGCATTTTTTGCTTTTACCATGCATTTGTGCATAAATAAAATCCCAATATGAATTACGTGTGGATGCTGGCAAAGAATCTCTTACAAAATCATTTGTGTTTCACTTTTGCGTGATTTCGTCATAGTGCAAGGAAATGAGAGGAATTTTCAAGCATTTCGGATGGGAGATGCGTAAATGTCCGTAATTTAATTATAGGAAATGCAAAATGGACTCAGAAAATCACGAAAATGGGTGTGTCATCGTGGCGTGATCTCGAGACACCGTGGAAAAAATTTGGTAAATTTTTGCAGAAGTTACGATGATCGCTCCTTGGAAACCGTTGCATCTCACTAGAAGGATCATTGTTCCAAAGGGAGAAGTGATAAATCGAACTCCAATCGACAGTATCTTCATCGCCTCTTCGACCATTTTTATCTGACGGTAGTCAATCATCATTATACGCCAGGTTTGATTTTCTGGCGCATTTATGGGTTCGTTTGATATTTTTCAGCATTTTTTATCATTTACAGGGCATTTATTGCATATAAATCAAATCCCAACTTCAACAGCGTGTGTTGACGAGAGGTATAAGGACTGCCGTTCGATCTGGGTGAATCCTCGGTGCAGACGTACGATCCGTGTGGTTTGGGTTTTGGCCAATTAGAAAGCAGGACTCACTTTGCGCGCATTAAGTCTCATAGGCCGCGGTTTATAAAGCACACGGTTCTAGTGAATGAACCGTGTGCTATTTGTTTATGCACAATAATCATATTTTCATTTCAAATGAATTTGTGACTTCATCATTTCGCCTTGAATTATTTTCATCCGCAGACAATCAACTATTAGCCCATGTATTGATTTCCGGCCGCATTTCATGACTTGTTTGCTAATTTGAAGACATTTTTTCCACCAACATGGGGCTTGTTAGTAATTTAATTGGAGGAAATGCAGATGTATTACTGATACGTCCATTTTGCATCATGATTTCCTACTATTATTTATTATGTTTTGATGAATAATAGTGCTTTAGGGAGTGATTCTAATGCCTTTTCTCTCATAATATGCAAGGTTTACACAAAGAGGGAGAATACCGGCAGCTGGAATTCTGGACCTGGAAAAGCACACCAGAGATACCTATTTTGCACATCTCCAAATAAGCTGAAACTTTATGGAGAATTATTTTGGATTATATTAAAAATACTGGAGCAAATAACTACCAGAGGGAGCCACCCTGGTGAGCACAAGACACCAGGGCGCACCAGGCCCCCTAGGCGCGCCCCGATGGGTTGTGCTCAGCACGGCCCACCTCCGGTGCCAATCTTCTGGTATATAAGGTCTTTTGACCTAGAAAAAATAAGGAGAGGACTTTCGGGACGGAACGCCTCCGTCTCGAGGCGAAACTTGGGCAGGAGCACTTTTGCCCTCCGGTGGAGTGATTCCGCCGGGGGAACTTCCCTCCCGGAGGGGGAAATCGAAGCCATCGTCATCACCAACACCCCTCTCATCTTTGGGAGGCCAATCTTCATCAACATCTTCAACAACACCATCTCCTCTCAAACCCTAGTTCATCCCTTGTGTTCAATCTTTGTACCGGAACCTCAGATTGGTACCTGTGGGTGACTAGTAGTGTTGATTACATCTTGTAGTTGATTGCTATATGGTTTATTTGGTGGAAGATTATATGTTCAGATCCATTATGCTATTCAATACCCCTCTGATCTTGAGCATGAATATTATTTGTGAGTAGTTACCTTTGTTCTTGAGGTCACGGGAGAAGTCATGTTGCAAGTAATCATGTGAATTTGATATGCGTTCGATATTTTGATGATATGTATGTTGTGATTCCTTTAGTGGTGTCATGTGAATGTCGACTACATGACACTTCACCATCCTTGGGCCTAAGGGAATGCATTGTGGAGTAGTTATTAGATGATGGGTTGCTAGAGTGACAGAAGCTTAAACCCTAGTTTATGCGCTACTTCGTAAGGGGCTGATTTGGATCCAAACGTTTAAGGCTATGGTTAGATTTTATCTTAATACTTTTCTCGTAGTTGCGGATGCTTGCGAGGGGGTTAATCATAAGTGGGAGGTTGTTCAAGTAAGAACAACACCCAAGCACCGGTCCACCCACATATCAAATTATCAAAGTAGCGAACACAAATCAAACCAACATGATAAAGTGACTAGATGAAATTCCCGTGTACCCTCAACAACACTTTGCCTATTATAAGAAACTGCTCTGGCCCGTCCTTTGCCACAAAAGTATTGGGCTACCTTGCTGCACTTTATTTACCATTATAGTTACTTGCTTGTTACCAATTATCTTGCTATCAAACTATCTGTTACCTACAATTTCAGTGCTTGAAATCACCTTCCCGAAAACCGCTTGTCATTTCCTTCTGCTCATCGTTGGGTTCGACACTCTTACTTATCGAAAGGACTACGATTGATCCCCTATAGTTGTGGGTCATCGAGACTCTTTTCTGGCGTCGTTGCCAGGGAGTGAAGCGCTCTTGGTAAGTGAAAATCGGTAAGGAAAAACTTATACTACGTGCTGAAATTTATTGTTACTTGTTACTATGGAAAACAATCCTTTGAGTTGTTTGTTCGGGGTATCTTCACCTCGACCGGAACCACAATTAGTTGCCCCTCAACCTAATGCACCTACTGAAAATATTGGTTATGAAATTCCTTCGGGTATGGTAGAACAACTGCTTGCTAAACCTTATGCAGGAGATGGAACTGAACATCCTGATATGCACCTATTATATGTGAATGAAATTTGTGGATTATTTAAGCTTGCAGGTTTACTCGGAGATGAAGCTAAGAAGAAGGTTTTCCCTTTATCTTTGAAAGGAAAAGCGTTGACATGGTATAGGCTATGTGATAATATTGGATCATGGAACTGGAATCGATTGCAATTGGAATTCCATCAAAAGTTTTATCCCATGCATTTAGTTCATCGTGATCGGAATTATATATATAATTTTTGGCCTCGTAAAGGAGAAAGTATCGCTCTAGCTTGGGAGAGGCTTAAGTCAATGTTATATTCATGCCCCAATCCTGATATTCCGAGAGAAGTTATTATTCAAAAAAATTATGCTCGGCTTTCTCATAATGATCAATCCATGCTCGATACTTCTTATACTGGTTCTTTGATGAAGAAGACTATTGAATTCAAGTGGGATCTCTTAGAAAGAATTAAACGCAACTCTGAAAATTGGGAACTCGATGAAGGTAATGAGTCAGGTATAAAGCTTAAGTTTGATTGTGTTAAGTCTTTTATGAATACCGATGTTTTTCACAAGTTTAGCACTAAATATGGACTTGACTCTAAGATAGTAGCCTCTTTCTGTGAAGCATTTGCTACTCATGTTGATCTCCCTAAGGAGAAGTGGTTTAAATATCACCCCCCTATTAAAGAAGAAATTAAAGAACCGGTAAAAGCTAAAGATGGAACCATCATTTACAATGTTGATCCAGTTGTGCCTACCGCTTATATTGAAAAACCACCTTTCCCTGTTAGGATAAAGGAACATGCTAAGGTATCAACTATGGTTCGCAAGTGTAATATTAGAGCACCTAAGCCCCCTGAGAAAATTAAAGTAGAACCTGATGTTGCTATGGTTAAAGATCTCTTGGTAGAAAATATTGTTGGTCATGTCATTTACTTCTGTGATGAAGCTGCTAGAATTGCTAAACCCGATGAAAAATATAAACATAGACCCGTAGTGGGCATGCCTGTTGTCTCAGTCAAAATAGGAGATCATTGCTATCATGGTTTATGTGATTTGGGTGCTAGTGTGAGTGCTATTCCTTTTACCTTATACCAAGAGATTATGAATGATATAGCACCCGCTGAAATAGAAGACATTGACGTTACTATTAAACTTGCTAATAGAGACACCATCACACCACTTGGGATTGTTAGAGATGTTGAAGTCTTGTGTGGGAAAGTAAAATACCCTACTGATTTTCTAGTTCTTGGTTCCCCACAAGATGACTTTTGTCCCATTATCTTTGGTAGACCTTTCTTGAGCACCGTCAATGCTAAGATAGATTGTGAAAAACAAATTGTCGGTGTTAGTTTCGGTGATGTGTCTCACGAATTTAATTTCTTCAAGTTTAGTAGATGACCTCGTGATAGAGAAGTATCTAGTAAGGATGAAATAATTGGTCTTGCTTCTATTGCCGTGCCTCCTGCTGATCCACTAGAACAATATTTGCTTGACCATGAAAATGATATGCACTTGCGTGAAAGAAATGAAATATATAAACTTTTCTTTGAAAAACAACCTCTCCTGAAACACAATTTGCCTATTGAAACTCTTGGAGGTACTCCTCCACCTAAAGGTGATCCTGTGTTTTAATTAAAGCAATTGCCTGATAGTTTGAAGTATGCTTATCTTTATGAGAAAAAGATATATCCTGTTATTATTAGTGCTAACCTTTCAGAACATGAAGAAGAAAGATTATTAAAAATTCTGAGGAAGCACCGGGCTGCTATTGGATATACTCTTGATGATCTTAAGGAGCATTAGTCCCACTCTATGTTAGCACAAGATAATATGGAACCTGATGCTAAACCCGTTGTTGATCACCAACATCGATTCAATCCTAAGATGAAAGAAGTGGTAAGAACCGAAATATTAAAGCTTCTGGAAGCAGGTATAATCTATCCCATAGCTGATAGTAGATGGGTAAGTCCTGTTCATTGTGTCCCTAAGAAAGGAGGTATTACCGTTGTTCCTAATGATAAAAATGAACTCATTCCACAAAGAATTGTCACTGGCTATAGAATGGTAATTGATTTTAGAAAATTAAATAAAGCTACTAGAAAAGATCATTACCCTCTGCCTTTCATTGATCAGATGCTAGAAAGACTATCTAAGCACACACACTTTTGTTTTCTGGACGGATATTCTGGCTTCTCTCTAATACTTGTATCACAATCTGATCAAGAGAAAACCACCTTTACTTGTCCTTTTGGAACCAATGCTTATAGACGTATGCCTTTTGGTTTATCCAATGCACCTGCTACCTTCCAAAGATGTATGACTGCTATATTCTCTAACTTTTGTGAAAAGATTGTGGAGGTTTTCATGGATGATTTTTCCGTTTACGAAACTTCTATTGATGATTGCTTAAGCAACCTTGATCGAGTTTTGCAAAGATGTGAACAAACTAATCTTGTCTTGAATTGGGAGAAGTGCCACTTTATGGTTAACGAAGGTATTGTCTTGGGGCATAAAATATCCGAACGAGGTATTGAGGTGGATAAAGCTAAAGTTGATGCAATTGAGAAAATGCCATGTCCTAAAGATATTAAAGGTATTCGAAGTTTCCTTGGTCATGCTGGTTTTTATAGGAGGTTCATTAAAGACTTCTCTAAAATTTCTAGGCCTCTTACTAATCTTTTGCAGAAGGATATCCCTTTTGTTTTTGATGATGATTGTGTGGAAGCCTTTGAAATACTCAAGAAAGCCTTAACTTCTGCACCTATCGTTCAACCACCTGATTGGAACTTGCCTTTTGAAATTATGTGTGATGCTAGTGATTATGTTGTTGCCGCTGTTCTAGGACAAAGGGTTGATAAGAAATTGAATGTTATCCATTATGCTAGCAAAACTCTAGACAGTGCCCAACGAAATTATGCTACTACTAAAAAAGATTTTTTAGCAGTTGTGTTTGCTTGTGATAAATTTAGATCCTACATTGTTGATTCCAAAGTCATTGTTCACACCGATCATGCTGCTATAAAATATCTTATTGAAAAGAAAGATGCTAAACCTAGACTCATTAGGTGGGTTCTCTTGCTTCAAGAATTTGACTTACATATTGTTGATAGGAAGGGAGCTGAGACCCCCGTAGCTGATAACTTTACTAGGTTAGAAAATATTCTTGGTTCGAAAATCGCTATTCCGCCTTTTAGGTATCGTGAAAAGTGATACCTGTGAAGATCGTGCATTTCAGTTAAATTCAGATCCGTTTTTTGAGTCCATGATATAATATAACCAAATTGGATAGATCTTCCACCTGTTTAGCTAAGAAAGAATAGATACAGAGGTGGATAATAGATCGATATGAAGATCATGAGCTGCCCCATAATGAAACCGCCATGACCCACTACCTATTGATGATAGTTTCCCTGATGAACAGTTAGCTGTAATAAATGTTTCTCAAAACACTCCTTGGTATGCTGACTATGCTAATTACATCGTCGCTAAATGTATACCACCTAGTTTCACATACCAGCAAAATAAAAAATTCTTCTATGATTTAAGACATTACTTTTGGGATGACCCACATCTTTATAAAGAAGGAGTAGATGGTATTATTAGACGTTGTGTACTTGGGCATGAACAGGAACAAATCCTACGGAAATGTCATTCGGAAGCTTATGGAGGATATCATGCAGGAGATAGAACTGCTCACAAGGTATTGCAATCTGGTTTTTATTGTCCTACTCTCTTCAAGGATGCCCGTAAGTTTGTCTTGTCTTGTGATGAATGTCAAAGAATTGGTAATATCGGTAAGCGTCAGGAAATGCCAATGAATTATTCACTTGTTGTTGAACCATTTGATGCTTGGGGTTTTGATTATATGGGACCTTTTCCTTCCTCTAACGGGTACACTCATATTTTGGTTGCTGTTTATTATGTCACTAAGTGGGTAGAAGCTATTCCAACTAGTAGTGTTGATCACAACACCTCCATTAAAATGCTTAAAGAACTTATCTTCCCGAGGTTTGGAGTCCCTAGATATTTAGTGACTGATGGTGGTTCACATTTTATTCATGGTGCTTTCCGTAAGATGCTTGCTAAATATGATGTTAACCATAGAATTGCATCACCCTATCACCCTCAATCTAGTGGTCAAGTTGAACTTAGCAATAGAGAAATAAAATTAATATTACAAAAAACTGTCAATAGGTCTCGAAAGAATTGGTCTAAGAAACTAGATGATGCACTTTGGGCCTATAGAACAGCTTATAAAAATCCTATGGGTATGTCTCCATACAAAATGGTATATGGAAAAGCTTGTCATTTGCCTCTAGAGTTAGAACATAAAGCATTTTGGGTAATTAAAGAACTCAATTATGATTTCAAACTTGCCGGTGAGAAGAGGTTATTTGATATTAGCTCATTATATGAATGGAGAACCTAAGCCTATGAAAATGCCAAACTATTCAAAGAAAAGGTTAAAAGATGGCATGACAAAAGGATCCAAAAGCGGGAATTCAAAGTTCGAGAATATGTTCTTTTGTACAACTCCCGTTTAAGATTTTTTGCAGGCAAGTTTCTTTCCAAATGGGGACCATATGTTATCGAAGAGGTTTATCGTTCTGGAGATATCAAGATTAATAATGCCGAAGGTACTAACCCGAAGGTGGTCAATGGACAAAGAATTAAACACTATATCTCAGGTACGCCTATTAATGTTGAAAGCAATGTTATTCAAACCATGACACCGGAGGAACACATAAAAGAAGCCATCCAGAACACTCTAGAATTCTGAAAAAGAGGAGGTATGTGATACGGTAAGTAGACGGACTCCAAAAAATCCGCAAAAATATTTTCTGTCAGTTTTGGAATATTACAAAAATTAGGAAAATAAGAAATAAATGGGAAAGCAACCGAGGTGAGCACGATACACCAAGGCGCGCCAACCCTGCCAGGCGCGCCCTGGTGGGTTGTGCCCACCTTGGACACCTTCCCAACTCCGTTTTCCTTCCATATGCTTGCTTCCCTAGAATAAAAATTCTTTATATATACCCTTGACTGTTTTGACCACCGCATCGCAGAAAAATCCTCTGTTCTTGTTTCGTGCTGTTTTCCTGGCAGATCTGAAAATATGTCGTCTCAAGATTTAGAGGGGGAGAGCTATGTTGCTGACAATATTGCAAACCCCAATATCTATGGAGAAGTGGAGCATTATGGATGGACCTCAAACGAGGAGGAAGACGCTGCCATGAAGGAAACAAAGGACGATAGCTCTGAGGAAGATGACGACCCACTACCTCAGCCCAGAGACATGCATGTGGAATTCAAGAAGTCAAGCCTCCCTAAATGGTACAAACCCGAGGTTCAATTTATTCCATCTCGTTTTTTGCAGGAGAGCAAGGCGGCATTATGGAAAAAGATATTAAAGCTCGAGTTACAGAATGATGATCTAAGGGAGGAAAATTTTATGCTCAAATATAAGTTGAAGAAGAAGGCTTCTTCATCACCACCACCTTCGCCATCATCACCACCAAAGGAGACTTGAGCACACGGGTATGGGCACTCCCCTTGGCTTGAGCCAAGCTTGGGGGAGGTGCCCCGGTATTGTATCACCATCACTTTTATTCACCTTTACTTATTTTAGTTCGATCTTTAGCCTTTTTCTTGATTTAGTTGAATAAAAGTTTAGCATGATCTATTTTCGTATGTTAGTTTCGTGATCTATCTATCTATGTAATCGAGCGAGAGTTATATAATAAAGTTTAGTTTGAGCTTTTGCTTCTTTATTTTCTTGTTGCAATCTAAATAAAGGGAAAGAGAAATAAATGAAAAGAATCATATGCTAATCTTATGGTAAGTAATGACATCACATAAGGAAAAGTATAAGTGGTAAAATTTATTGGAGATTGACAAAAATAGCATTGGTCAATGAGGCAATTCATGAAAGAATTAATAAGGGAAGAGAAGATTCACATGCAAATACACCATCTTGGACATCTTTTATGATTGTGAGCCCCCATTAAATATTATATGTCAAAATTGTTGACGTTGGATAAGGAAGACAACGTAATGATTTATGTTTGTTCATATTCACATAGAAGTTATATTGTCATAGATCCTTCAACACGTGGTGCTTGCTCAATATCTTTGCTAGCCAAAAATTCCGCACTAAGTAGAGATACTACTTGTGCATCCAGAAAACCCAAAACCCAAATTCATGCTTTGAGAGTCCACCATACCTACCTACGGATCGAGTAACATCCTTCAAGTAAGTTGTCATCGGTGCAATAAGGCAATAAGAATTGCTTCTAAATGTGTTTTGATCAATCAGTGTAAGAGAAAATTGAGAGTTATACGAACTTATGATGGCAAAGTAATAAAAGCAACGGACTGCATAATAAAGGTTGCTATCATAGGGGGCAATATAGCATGACGTTCTTTTACATTAAGGGATTGGGCATACAAACCAAAAAGCGCATGACAACCTCTGCTTCCCTCTGCGAAGGGCCTATCTTTTACTTTTATGTATTTACTTTTATGCTAGAGTCAAAGTATTCTTCCCTATTCCTCTTTACTTTTTCTTTTTGCAAGCATCATGTGGTGAGGAATGATTTCGGCACATATATCCAGTTGGATGTGAGTAAGCATGAGTTATTATTGTTGACATCACCCTTTGATGTGAGTATGTTGGGAGGAGAAATTATAAGCCCCTATCTTTCTATGTGTCCGGTTGAAACTTTTTGCTCATGGGTATGATGTGAGTGTTAGCAATCATAGAAGACTAAATGATGGTTGAGTATGTGGACTTGCCAAAAGGCTCCGACAAGAGACCCTTCCTAAAAATATGATGAATTGTAGTTGCAAAGTTGACTGAGAACATAGTTTGTTGGTTTCCAATAAGGTTTATGCTTTATACTTCTATGTTGTGATGAATTGTTACTTGTTCATGAGAAGTTATATAATAAAAGTTATATGAATAAGTGATACGTCTCCAACGTATCTATAATTTTTGCTTGTTCCATGCTGTTATATTATCATTCTTGGAAAGTGTTGGTATGGAAGGCAACCGTGGATACGGCCCGCCATGGAAAGTGAAAGTTTGGTGGAAAAAGGAATAAACTTTATTTTCTATTTGGGAACTGCTACTTCTCGAGCATGCGTTGGTTTCCGTGAAGAGGAACGGGTGATGCAGCAAAGTAGATAAGTATTTCCCTCAGTTGTTGAGAACCAAGGTATCAATCCAGTAGGAGATACAAGCAAGTCCCCAATAGATGTACCTACACAAAGAATCAAACACTTGCACCCAACGCTATAAAGGGGTTGTCAATTCCTTCACGGTTACTTGTAAGGATGAGATCTGATAGAGATAGATAGATATGATTGCTTGAACAGAAAGTAAAACAAAAGTAAAAAGATTGCAGCAAGATATTTTTGGTTTTAGATCTGAAAGTATAATATGGAAAATAGACCCGGGGGGCATAGGTTTCACTAGAGGCTTCTCTCATGATGGCAAGTATTACGGTGGGTGAACAAATTACTGTCGAGCAATTGATAGAAAAGCGAATAATTATGAAGATATCCAAGGCAATGATTATGCATATAGGCATCACGTCCGTGTCAAGTAGACCGAAACGATTCTGCATCTACTACTATTACTCCACACATCGACCGACTCCTGCCTGCATCTAGAGTATTAAGTTCATGAAGAACAGAGTAACGCATTAGGTAAGATGACATGATGTAGAGGGATAAACTCAAGCAATATGATGAAAAACCCATCTTTTTATCCTCGATGGCAACAATACAATACGTGCCTCGCTACCCCTACTATGTCACTGGGTGAGGACACCGCAAGATTGAACCCAAAACTAAGCACTTCTCCCATTGCAAGAATTACCAATCTAGTTGGCCAAACCAAACCAATAACTCGAAGAGACTTGCAAAGATATGAAATCATGCATATAAGAATTCAGAAAAGACTCAAATAATATTCATAGATAATCTGAACATAAACCCACATTTCATCGGATCTCGACAAACACACCGCAAAAGAGTATTACATCGGATAGATCTCCATGAAGATCATGAAGAACATGGTATTGAAGAGCAAAGAGAGAGAAGAAGCCATCTAGCTACTAGCTATGGACCCGAAGGTCTGTGGTGAACTACTCACGCATCATCGGAGGGGCAACGGAGTTGATGTAGATGCCCTCCGTGATCGAATCCCCCTCCGACAGATTACCGAAAAAGGCTCCAATATTGGATCTCACGGGAACCGAGGCTCCTGGCAGTGGAAAATTGTTTTCGTGGCTCTCTCTGGTGTCCAGGGAATATTTGTGAATTTATAGGCCGAGAAATAGGGTTAGGGGAGCTGCCGTGGGCCCACAAGCCAGGGGGGCGCACCCTACCCCCCTGGGCGCGCCCCTGTGTCTTGTGGCCACACGGCGGCTCTCGTGCCTTGGTCTCCAAGCTTGGTAGATGTCTTCTGGTCCAAGAAAAATTATTCCGAAGATTTTATTCCGTTTGGACTCCGTTTAAAATTCCTTATCTGCAATACTCAAAAACAAGGAAAAAACAGAAACTGGCACTAGGCTCTAGATTAATAGGTTAGTCCCAAAAATAATATAAAATAGCATATTAATGCATATAAAACATCCAAAACAGATAATATAATAGCATGGAACAATCAAAAATTATAGATACGTTGGAGACGTATCAAGCATCCCCAAGCTTAATTCCTGCTCGTCCTCGAGTAGGTAAATGATAAAAACAGAATTTTTGATGTGGAATGCTACCTAACATATTTATCCATGTAATATTCTTTATTGTGGCATGAATATTCAGATCCGTAAGATTCAAAACAATAGTCTAATATTGACATAAAAACAGTAATACTTCGAGCACACCAACAAGGCAATCGTGTCCTTTCGAAATAACATGGCCTTAGAAAGTTATCCCTACAAAATCATATGGTCTGGCTATGCTCCATCTTCCCCACACAAAGTATCTAAATCATGCACAACCCCGATGAACAAGCCAAGCAATTGTTTCACACTTTTGGTGTTCTCAAACCTTTTCAACTCTGACGGAATACATGAGCGTGAGCCATGGATATAGCACTATAGGTGGAATAGAATATGGTGGAGGTTGCAAGGAAAAGGAAGAAGATAATCTCACATCAACTAGGCGTATCAACGGGCTATGGAGATGCCCATCAATAGATATCAATGTGAGTGAGTAGGGATTGCCATGCAATGGGTGCACTAGAGCTATAAGTGTATGAAAGCTGAAAAAGAAAACTAAGTGGTCGTGCAAGATGAAACTCCACTAGTTATGTGAAAGTGACAATATAGGAGACTCTCTATCATGAAGATCATGGTGCTACTTTGAAGCACAAGTGTGGAAAAGTATAGTAGCAATTGTCCCTTCTCTCTTTCTCTCATTTTTTCTTTTCTTTTTTTTTGGTGGGCATCTTTGGCCTCTTTTTTTTTATTTGGGCTTCGCTGGCCTCTTTTATTTTTTTGTAAAGTCCGGATACTCATCCCAACTTGTGAGGGAGTCATGGCTTCCATCATCCTTTTCTCACACGGGACAATGCTCTAATAATGAAAATCATCACACTTTTATTTACTTACAACTCAAAAGGAAAATTACAACTCGATACCTATGACAAAATATGACTCTATATGCAATATGAAAGTGATGGTGCATGTCATGAAAAGCGGAACGGTGGAAGTTGCATGGCAATATATCTCGGAATGGCTATGGAAATGCCATAATAGGTAGGTATGGTGGCTGTTTTGAGGAAAATATATGGTGGCTGTTTTGAGGAAGGTGGGTTTGATGTACCGGCGAAAGTTGCGCGGTACTAGAGAGGCTAGCAATGGTGGAAGGGTGAGAGTGCGTATAATCCATGGACTCAACATTAGTCATAAAGAACTCACATACTTATTGCAAAAGTCTATTAGTTATCAAACAAAGCATTAGACGCATGCTCCTAGGGGAGAGGTTGGTAGGAGTTAACCATCGCGCGCTCCCGACCCTCACACAAAGGTCGACAATCATTAAACAAATCATGCTCCGACTTCGTTACATAACGGTTCACCATACGTGCATGCTACGGGAATCACAAACTTCAACACAAGTATCTCTTCCAATTCACAACTACTCACTAGCATGACTCTCATATTACCATCTCCATTATCTCAAAACTATATGCAAGGAATCAAACTTCTCATAGTATCCAATGCACTTAATATGAAAGTTTTTATTATATCCCTCTTGGATGCCTATTATATTAGGACTAAATTCATAACCTAAACAAATTACCATGCTGTTTTAAGAAACTCTCAAAATTATATAAGTGAGGTACGAGAGTTCAATAATTTCTATAAAATATAACACCACCGTGCTCTAAAAAGATATAAGTGAAGCACTAGAGCAACATTGCCTAGCTCAAAAGATATAAGTGAAGCACATAGAGTATTCTAATAAATTCACGATTCAGCGTGTCTCTCTCAAAAAGATGTGTGCAGCAAGGATGATTGTGGCAAACTAAAAAGCAAAGACTCATATCATACAAGACGCTCCAAGCAAAACACATATCATGTGGTGAATAAAAATATAGCCTCAAGTAAATTTACCGATGGATTGAAGACGAAAGAGGGGATGCCTTCCGGGGCATCCCCAAGCTTAGGCTTTTTGGTATACTTTAATATGGCTTGAGGTGCCTTGGGCATCCCCAAGCTTAGGCTCTTGCCACTCCTTATTCCATAGTCCATCAAATCTTTACCCAAAACTTGAAAACTTCACAACACAAAACTCAACAGAAAACTCATGAGATCCGTTAGTATAAGAAAAATAAACCACCACTTAGGTACTGTTGTGAACTCATTCTTTATTTATATTGGTGTAATATCTACTGTGTTCTAACTTCTCCATGGTTCATACCCCCCGATACAACCCATAGATACATCAAAATAAGCAAGCAACACAAAGAAAACAGAATCTGTCTAAAACAGAACAGTCTGTAGCAATCTATAGACTTCGAATACTTCTGTAACTCCAAACATTCTGAAAAATTAGGAAAATCAGGGAAATTTGTATATAAATCTTTTGTAAAAATTTCAGATCAAAAGCATGTTCCAGTGAATTTACAAAATTTATGGACTGAGGGCAAAAGTTTCTGTTTTTCAGCAAAATCAAATCAACAAACACCGTAGACCATCCCAAAGGTCTTACTTGGCTCAAACACTAATTTAAACAAGAAAACACAATTATTACAGAAGTAATAATGTGCAAAACACACCAAAAGAGAAGAAAAAAACAGAAAGCAAAAATAAAATTGGGTTGCCTCCCAACAAGCGCTATTGTTTAACGCCCCTAGCTAGGCAAAACGCAATAGATCTAGGTATTGCCATCTTTGGTATGCAACTCCTCGATTGCACACTCATAAACCCTAGGAGATTCTTTGGTTTTATCAATTATCATACTCCTAGGAAAGAAATAAAGAAACTCACTTGTAGCAATCGGTTCCCGAACGATATTAATAAAGTTAGGGAGAACACTTATCATCTTAAGATCTTCATCCCCTTTACTAGAGGATTCACCCTTATTCTTGGGAACATAAATAAACTTGGCAGTCTTAGGAGGAGGAGATTTTGGGGTGGTTTGGACAAAAGCAAAAGCGGAACCCAAGTTGGTAATAATGTCCTCTAGCTTTCCAATTCTAGAGGAATCTTGATCCAATTTTTCATTAACTATGGGTTCTTTTTTCCTTTAGGTCTTTTAGAGTAACTCCTACCTTAGATCCATATTGAGTGATATGATTATGGATCTTTTTATCCAAGTTTTCAGTGAGCTCTATAGTAGCAACTTTATTTTCAATGATATCAAGCCTTCGCATAACATGTTCCAAAGTTAAGATAGTTTCATTAACCATGAGAGGGGGTGAACCTACTAAATTTATCATAGCATTATAAGAATCAAAGGTATTGTTCCCCAAGAAATTGCCCCCCATAATGGTATCCAAAACATATCTATTCCAAGGAAAAACACCCACATAAAAATTGCGAAGGAGAACGGTAATAGATTGCTTACGAGTAGATCTATTTTGAGCATTACAAATCCTATACCAAGCATCTTTTAAATTCTCTCCCTCTCTTTGCTTAAAATTAAGAACTTCATTCTCGGGAGTAATAGCGATAGTAGCAAGGCTAGCCATGGGTTAGAGCGATCTAACACACAAGCTAACAAAAGGCAAACGAAAAGACGAACGGAAGAAGGGCGGATAAAAAGGCAAATCTTTTTGGAAAATCATTTTAGAAGTGGGGGAGAGGAAAACGAGAGGCAAATGGAAAATAATGTAAATGCAAGAGATGAGTTTGTGATGGGTACTTGGTAGGCTTGATGTAGATCTCCTCGGCAATGGCGCCAGAAATCCTTCTTGCTACTTCTCGAGCATGCGTTGGTTTCCGTGAAGAGGAACGGGTGATGCAGCAAAGTAGATAAGTATTTCCCTCAGTTGTTGAGAACCAAGGTATCAATCCAGTAGGAGATACAAGCAAGTCCCCAATAGATGTACCTACACAAAGAATCAAACACTTGCACCCAACGCTATAAAGGGGTTGTCAATCCCTTCACGGTTACTTGCAAGGATGAGATCTGATAGAGATAGATAGATATGATTGCTTGAACGGAAAGTAAAACAAAAGTAAAAAGATTGCAGCAAGATATTTTTGGTTTTATATCTGAAAGTATAATATGGAAAATAGACCCGGGGGCCATAGGTTTCACTAGAGGCTTCTCTCATGATGGCAAGTATTACGGTGGGTGAACAAATTACCGTCGAGCAATTGATAGAAAAGCGAATAATTATGAAGATATCCAAGGCAATTATTATGCATATAGGCATCACGTCCGTGTCAAGTAGACCGAAACGATTCTGCATCTACTACTATTACTCCACACATCGACCGACTCCTGCCTGCATCTAGAGTATTAAGTTCATGAAGAACAGAGTAACGCATTAGGTAAGATGACATGATGTAGAGGGATAAACTCAAGCAATATGATGAAAACCCCATCTTTTTATCCTCGATGGCAACAATACAATACGTGCCTCGCTACCCCTACTATGTCACTGGGTGAGGACACCGCAAGATTGAACCCAAAACTAAGCACTTCTCCCATTGCAAGAATTACCAATCTAGTTGGCCAAACCAAACCAATAACTCGAAGAGACTTGCAAAGATATGAAATCATGCATATAAGAATTCAGAAAAGACTCAAATAATATTCAGAGATAATCTGAACATAAACCCACAATTCATCGGATCTCGACAAACACACCGCAAAAGAGTATTACATCGGATAGATCTCCATGAAGATCATGAAGAACATGGTAATTAAGAGCAAATAGAGAGAAGAAGCCATCTAGCTACTAGTTATGGACCCGAAGGTCTGTGGTGAACTACTCACGCATCATCGGAGGGGCAATGTAGTTGATGTAGATGCCCTCCGTGATCGAATCCCCCTCCGACAGATTACCGGAAAAGGCTCCAATATTGGATCTGACGGGAACCGAGGCTCCTGGCGGTGGAAAAGTGTTTTCGTGGCTCTCTCTGGTGTCCAGGGAATATTTGTGAATTTATAGGCCGAGAAATAGGGTTAGGGGAGCTGTCGTGGGCCCACAAGCCAGGGGGCGCGCCCTACCCCCCTGGGCGCGCCCCTGTGTCTTGTGGCCACACGGCGGCTCTCGTGCCTTGGTCTCCAAGCTTGGTAGATGTCTTCTAGTCCAAGAAAAGTTATTCCGAAGATTTTATTCCGTTTGGACTCCGTTTAAAATTCCTTATCTGCAATACTCAAAAACAAGGAAAAAACAGAAACTGGCACTAGGCTCTAGATTAATAGGTTAGTCCCAAAAATAATATAAAATAGCATATTAATGCATATAAAACATCCAAAACATATAATATAATAGCATGGAACAATCAAAAATTATAGATACGTTGGAGACGTATCAGGAACCGCCTATGATATATCTAGAATGGAAAGTATTGTGAGGTACTTTGTCGTTTTCGTTGACAGGAAAAGCATGTCACCCAAAATATTTTCTCTCTCTCAATTTAAACCTTGAGCTCTGGCACCTCTACAAATCCCTACTTCCCTCTGCGAAGGGCCTATCTATTTACTTTATGCAATTTTTATTTTTGCTTTGAGTCTCCATCTTATCTTATAAGCACCAACTAGGGGGCACTATGATCGTACTTGAGCATTGGGCATAACTAATATTTGAGTGTGTTTCATGAATGGATCAATGATTGAGCATGATGGGCTAGGGATAACTTTCTTTAGTGTTGATATTTTGAAAGACATGGTTGCTTGTTGACATGCTTGAGTATTGAAGTCATTATGTTAAAACTAGACTATTGCTTTGAATCATTACAAGTCCAAATGTCCATGCTATACAAAAGAAAAGAATGTGATGAACATGTTCGGCAGCATTCCACATCCAAAATTCTGTTTTTATCATTTACCTACTCGAGGACGAGTAGGAATTAAGCTTGGGGATGCTTGATACGTCTCCAACGTATCTATAATTTTTGCTTGTTCCACGCTCTTATATTATCATTCTTGGATGTTTTACTATCATTTTATTACCACTTTATATCATTTTTTGGGACTAACCTATTGACATAGTGCCAAAGTGCCAGTTGTTGTTTTTGCTTGTTTTTTACTTCGCAGAAAATCAATACCAAACGGAGTCCAATCGCGACGAAACTTTTTGGAGATTTTTTCTGGACCAGAAGACACCCAGTGGGCCAAACAACTGCCGGAGAGGTGGGCTGTGGAGAGCACAACCCACCAGGGCGCGCCAGGGGGCCCCGGCGCGCCCTGATGGGTTGTGCCCTCCTCGGCCCTCTTCCGCACCACCTCTGATGCCTATAAATTCTCAAATATTCAGAAAACCCTAAGGGAGTCGACGAAAAACAATTCCAGCGGCCGCAAGTTCCAGAACCGTGAGATCCAATCTAAACACCATCACGGAGGGGTTCATCTTCCTCATAGGTGCCTCTCCGATGATGCGTGAGTAGTCCACCATAGACATACGGGTCCGTAGGCAGTAGCTAGATGGCTTCTTCTCTCTCTCTCTTATGATTCTCAATACAATGGTCTCTTGGAGATCTATTTGATGTAAACTTTTGCAGTGTGTTTGTTGGGATCCGATGAATTTTGAGTTCATGATCAGTTTCTATCCATGAATATTATTTGAGTCTTCTTTGATCTCTTATATGCATGATTACTTATAGCCTCGTATTTATTCTTCGAATCTTTGGTTTAGTTAGGCCAACTAGATCGATTTTTCTTGCCATGGGAAGAGGTGCTTTGTGATGGGTTCGATCTTGCGGTGTTCTTTCCCAGTGACAGAAGGGGCAGCAAGACACGCATGTAGCGTTGCTATTAAGGATAACAAGATGGGGTCTATTCCTACATGAATAGATCTTGTCTACATCATGTCATCGTTCTTATTGCATTACTCCGTTTTTCCATGAACTTAATACACTAGATGCATGCTGGATAGCGGTCGATGTGTGGAGTAATAGTGGTAGATGCAGGCAGGAGTCGGTCTACTTATCTTGGATGTGATGCCTATATAATGATCATCGCCTTGGATATCGTCATGACTATTCGATTTTCTATCAATTGCCCAACAGTATTTGTTCACCCACCATGCGCTATGCTCATGAGTGAAGCCACTAGTGAACCCTACGGCCCCCGGGTCTACTATTCCATCATATTGCTTTCGGATCTACGTTTTTGCACTCTTTGTTTTCAAATCTACAAAACCAAAAACCCAAAAATATATTGCTGCATATTTACTCTTTTTATTTGTGTTCTTGAGAGATCTATCTCTCCTATCTATCACTACCTAATCTATCTTATTACCGTAGAGAGATTGACAACCTCTCTTTCGCGTCGGGTTGCAAGTATTTGTTGTTTGTGTGCAGGTGCTGCTTATTGGGTGTTGGTGATCCTCCTACTGGTTCGATAACCTTGGTTTCATAACTGAGGGAAATACTTACCGTCGCTGTGATGCATCATCCCTTCCTCTTTGGGGAAATACCGACGTAGTCTCAAGCCACGTCAATAAGTTCTTTGATAAAGTTTGTTGCTGCTATGATAATAAGCATGATGCTACTATGTCCGTATTTTTGTTTTTATCGACACCTCTCTCTCAAACCATGTGGACATGCTTTTCAATATCGGCTTTCGCCTGAGGACAAGCGAGGTCTAAGCTTGGGGGAGTTGATACGTCCATTTTGCATCATGATTTCCTACTATTATTTATTATGTTTTGATGAATAATAGTGCTTTAGGGAGTGATTCTAATGCCTTTTCTATCATAATATGCAAGGTTTACACAAAGAGGGAGAATACTGGCAGCTGAAATTCTGGACCTGAAAAAGCACATCAGAGATACCTATTCTGCACATCTCCAAATAAGGTGAAACTTTACGTAGAATTATTTTGGATTATACTAAAAATACTGGGGCAAATAACTATCGGAGGGGGCCACCCTAGTGAGCACAAGACACCAGGGCGCGCTAGGTCCCGCATGCGCGCCCTGGTGGGTTGTGCTCAGCACGGCCCACCTTCGGTGCCCATCTTCTGGTATATAAGGTCTTTTGACCTAGAAAAAATAAGGAGAGGACTTTTGGGACGAAACGCCGCCGTCTCGAGGTGGAACTTGGGCAGGAGCACTTTTGCCCTCCGGCGGAGCGATTCCGCCGGGGGAACTTCCCTCCCGGAGGGGGGAATCGAAGCCATCGTCATCACCAACACCCCTCTCATCTTTGGGAGGCCAATCTTCATCAACATCTTAAACAGCACCATCTCCTCTCAAACACGGAAATCGGTTTGTCATCGTGGCATGATCTTGAGACACCGTGGAAAAATTTGGTAAAATTTGGCACAAGCTACGATGATCGCTAATTGGAAACCATAGCATCTGAGTAGAAGGATCATAGTTCCAAGGGGGAAGTGGCAAATCGAACTCCAATCGACGGTGTCTCCATCGCCTCTCCTCCAAATTTTATCCCACGGTAGTCAATCATCATTATACACCAGGTTTGATTTTCTTGCGCATTTCTGGGATCGCCTGCTATATTTAAGCCATTTTTTGCATTTACTGGTCATTTAGTGCATATAAATCGAATCCCAACTTCAACAACGTGTGTTGGCGAGAGGGATAAGGACTGCCGTTTGATCTGGGTGAATCCTACGGTGCAGACGCACGATCCGTGTGGTTTGGGTTTTGGCCAATCAGAAAGCATGACTCACTTTGCGCGCATTAGGTGTCATCGGCACCGGTTTAGAAAGCACACGGTTTTAGTGAATGAACCGTGTGCGATTGGTAAATCAAACTGCACATGTTCAGTCCGTACATACCGGAGTGAGATCAACCAAGCGTTCTAGCTATAGGGTAAATTATCATAAATATTTCAAATTCATTGCTACAGGTGACAACACATTAATCTAGATCAACATAAGGTCGTGCATACCTCGCAATACAGTAGATGCAAAACTTATAACAGAATGAACTCAGGACACATCGCTCATGATTCAGTGCATGCAATAATTAAGTACAGTAGACATAATGATTAGTTTTTTCAATCAATTCCCATGTAGAAGGGGTGATGGCGATCATTAGGTTGACCCCTAATGAGCTTAGGATTTCTGATGATTTTACGCTTCTCCTCTTTTAAGTCGCGTGGCCCCTCAGGTGGCAACTCATCATATTGATTGTACTCCTCCTCATCACCAACATTCTCGACACCTAGTACCCTCCTCTTCCCATACATAACTACATGGCAGTGCAAATGCAACAGGTCTGGCACAAAGAAAATCTGGATAGCATCGCTGGCAAGAATAAATGGGTCCTTGTGATATGCCATAACTCTGCGGTCAACATATGTCTTCCTGCTATAAGCATCAACCTTTATGCTACTAAGAGGGATCCATCTGCACTTGAATAATGCCACCTTCATTGGCACATAGTTAAGCTTCCAAATCTCTTCAATGGTTCCATAGTACATCTGTTTATCATCTTCCTCTACAGTTAGGCATTCTATTCGAACAGAGTTGTTCTGATACGAGGTCTTAGCATCACGTTCCTTAGTGTAGAACGTGTTGCCATTTATGTCATACGCTTGGTACTTCATAATCGTCGTTGATGGATTTTGTGCCAACCACGTTGCAAGGTCTTGATCGGATCCGCTTGCCAAATGATCCTTCAGCCATCTTACATAGTCCTTATTGTATGCATTTGTCTCAGCAGCTGGTGAGAGCACATTGGGTAAGTTTCTTCGTCGTATCTCCTCCATGTGTTCTGCATCATAAGCGTCGAGTATCGGGCTGTTAAGCAGTACCGTCAAATGGGCTTGATCGGCCATATCTCTAGGTGCACAAAACTGCGAGCCAACAAGGACCGGCTTACCAGCCAGCCTTCCCTCATGGCAAGAGAGGGGCACACCTATAGGTCTAAGTTTCATGCATTTGATGCAAAACTCAACCACCTCCTCCGCGGTATAACCTTGTAGGATGCTTGCCTCTGGATAACATCGGTTCCGACAATAGCTTCAATATTCCCATGTGCCGCTCGAAGGGATACATGCTGCAAAGAAACACAGGACCACAATACTTTATCTCATCCACAAGGTGCATGGTGAGATGGACCATGACATCAAAGAATGACGGTGGGAAGAACATCTCTAAGTTTGACAATATCCTTGCAATATCAGCTTGCATATTATCCAGCTCTTCAACATCTACCACCTTCTGCCATAGTTTGTTGAAGAAATCACAGAGATCAATCAATGTGTTTCTTATGTCTGTGTCCATCATATTCCTTATGGCCACCGGGAGGATTTGTGTCAACATTACGTGGTAATCATGTGACTTCATGTGAGACAACTTCTTTTTACCCAAGCTGTCATCCACCAGGCTTCTGATGTTTGCGGAGTAGGAAGAGGGTGTCTTAATTGACAACAAAAATTCGAAGAACTCTTTTACTTCTGCTGCAGAGAAATTGTAACTCTGGTGTTAGTGGAGCAATTTGTCATCATCTTCTGCTTCATTCATGCGTTCTGATTGATCACCAAGCATATCGAGTCGTGCATGATATACGTCTCCAACGTATCTATAATTTTTGATTGTTCCATGCTATTATATTATCTGTTTTGGATGTTTTATATGCATTAATATGCTATTTTATATTATTTTTGGGACTAACCTATTAATCTAGAGCCTAGTGCCAGTTTCTGTTTTTTCCTTGTTTTTGAGTATTGCAGATAAGGAATATTAAACGGAGTCCAAACAGAATAAAATCTTCGGAATGACTTTTCTTGGACCAGAAGCAACCCAGAAGACTTAGAGATGAAGGCAGGAGAGCCGCTGTGTGGCGACAAGCCACAGCCCTCCTAACCCTATTATTCGGCCTATAAATTCCCAAATATTCCCTAGATACCAAAAAGAGCCACTAAAATACTTTTCCGCCGCCGGAAGCCTCTGTTCCCGTGAGATCCCATCTTGGAGCCTTTTCCGGTAATCTGCCGGAGGGGGATTCGATCATGGAGGGCATCTACATCAACTCCATTGCCCCTCCGATGATGCGTGAGTAGTTTACCACAGACCTTCCGGTCCATAGCTAGTAGCTAGATGGCTTCTTCTCTCTCTTTGCTCTTCAATACCATGTTCTTCATGATCTTCATGGAGATCTATCCGATGTAATACTCTTTTGCGGTGTGTTTGTCGAGATCCGATGAATTGTGGGTTTATGTTCAGATTATCTATGAATATTATTTGAATCTTCTCTGAATTCTTATATGCATGATTTCATATCTTTGCAAGTCTCTTTGAGTTATTGGTTTGGTTTGGCCAACTAGATTGGTAATTCTTGCAATGGGAGAAGTGCTTAGTTTTGGGTTCAATCTTGCGGTGTCCTCACCCAGTGACAAAGTAGGGGTAGCGAGGCACGTATTGTATTGTTGCCATCGAGGATAAAAAGATGGGGTTTTCATCATATTGCTTGAGTTTATCCTTCTACATCATGTCATCTTACCTAATGCGTTACTCTGTTCTTCTTGAACTTAATACTCTAGATGCAGGCAGGAGTCGGTCGATGTGTGGAGTAATAGTAGTAGATGCAGAATCGTTTCGGTCTACTTGACACGGACGTGATGCCTATATGCATAATCATTGCCTTGGATATCATCATAATTATTCCCTTTTCTATCAATTGCTTGACAGTAATTTGTTCACCCACCGTATTATTTTCCTTCATGAGAGAAGCCTCTAGTGAAACCTATGGCCCCCGGGTCTATTTTCCATATTATACTTTCAGATCTAAAACCAAAAATACCAAAAATACCTTGCTGCATTATTTTTACTTTTGTTTTACTTTCCGTTCTAGCAATCTATCATACCTATCTCTATCAGATCTCATCCTTGCAAATAATCGTGAAGGGATTGACAACCCCTTTATAGCGTTGGGTGCAAGTGTTTGATTATTTGTGTAGGTACATCTATTGGGGACTTGCTTGTATCTCCTACTGGATTGATACCTTGGTTCTCAACAACTGAGGGAAATACTTATCTACTTTGCTGCATCACCCTTTCCTCTTCAAGGGAAAACCAACGCATGCTCAAGAAGTTGCAAGAAGGATTTCTGGCGCCGTTGCCGGGGAGATCTACATCAAGCCATCCAAGTACCCATCACAAACTCATCTCTTGCATTTACTTTATTTGCCATTTGCCTCTCGTTTTCCTCTCCCCCACTTCTAAAACGATTTTTAGAAAATACCAAAAAGATTTGCCTTTTTATTCGCCCTCTTTTTCGTTTGCCTCTTTCCTTCCGGATCTCTTACTTGTTTCTATGACTAGCGTTACTACTTCCCCTTTGTCACCAGATTTTGAAGTTCTATACTTCAAACAAAAACAAGGGGAAAATTTGAAAGATGCCTGGTATAGACTAATGGAATCTTATCGTATCTCCAACCTAAAAGGAGATGCAAAGGTTTTGCTTAGACATTTTTACATTGGATTGGCTTTGCATCATAGAGAGCTCTTAGATTTCGCCTCAAAAGGGAATTTTATTGAACTAGATACGAACGCTGCTTATGAAGTTTTGGAGGGGATTTTGGGGGTTCCTCCACTAAAAAAGGGGTTTGTTTTCTCAGAAGAGGGAGTTCAAATTCTCGACAAATTGAGTGACTTACATAAGCACTTGGTCGAGTTACAACAATATCACGAACCCCTTAAACATATTAGTGGAAACCTCAATCGCTTGAATACTTTGATTACCCTTTGCAATAAGTGTTTGGATATTTTGGATATTAAGATGGTTTCTTCTCCTACAAACCCGGGGAAGAGGAAAGAGCCCCCCGGATTTGAGAAGGCCCTCACAAAAGTTGCCAATACCAAAGATGACAATACCTAGATCTATTGCGTTATGCCTAGCTAGGGGCGTTAAACAATAGCGCTTGTTGGGAGGCAACCCAATTTTATTTTTATGCTTTTGTTTTTGCTTCTGTTTTTGAGTGTTTTGCACATTATTACCTCTGTAGTAATTGTGTTTTCTTGTTTAAATTAGTGTTTGAGCCAAGTAAGACCTTTGGGATGGTCTACGGTGTTTGTGATTTGATTTTGCTGAAAAACAGAAACTTTTGCTCTAAGTCCAGGAATTTTGTAAATTCACTGGAACGTGCTTTTGATCTGAAATTTTTACACAAGATTGATATACAAATTTCCCTGATTTTCCTAATTTTTCAGAATTTTTGGAGTTACATAAGTATTCGAAGTCTATAGATTGCTACAGACTGTTCTGTTTTAGACAGATTCTGTTTTCTTTGTGTTGTTTGCTTATTTTGATGTATCTATGGGTTGTATCGGGGGGTATGAACCATGGAGAGGAATACAGTAGATATTACACCTATATAAATAAAGAATGAGTTCACAACAGTACCTAAAGTGGTGATTTATTTTTCTTATACTAACGGATCTCATGAGTTTTCTGTTGAGTTTTGTGTTGTGAAGTTTTCAAGTTTTGGGTAAAGATTTGATGGACTATGGAATAAGGAGTGGCAAGAGCCTAAGCTTGGGGATGCCCAAGGCACCCCAAGCCATATTTAAGGATACCAAAAAGCCTAAGCTTGGGGATGCCCCGGAAGGCATCCCCTCTTTCGTCTTCAATCCATCGGTAAATTTACTTGAGGCTATATTTTTATTCACCACATGATATGTGTTTTGCTTGGAGCGTCTTGTATGATATGAGTCTTTGCTTTTTAGTTTGCCACAATCATCCTTGCTGCACACATCTTTTTGAGAGAGACACGCTGAATCGTGAATTTATTAGAATACTCTATGTGCTTCACTTATATCTTTTGAGCTAGGCAATGTTGCTCTAGTGCTTCACTTATATCTTTTTAGAGCACGGTGGTGTTATATTTTATAGAAATTATTGAACTCTCGTACCTCACTTATATAATTTTGAGAGTTTCTTAAAACAGCATGGTAATTTGTTTAGGTTATGAATTTAGTCCTAATATAATAGGCATCCAAGAGGGATATAATAAAAACTTTAATATTAAGTGCATTGGATACTATGAGAAGTTTGATTCCTTGCATATAGTTTTGAGATAATGGAGATGGTAATATGAGAGTCATGCTAGTGAGTAGTTGTGAATTGGAAGAGATACTTGTGTTGAAGTTTGTGATTCCCGTAGCATGCACGTATGGTGAACCGTTATGTAACGAAGTCGGAGCATGATTTGTTTAATGATTGTCGACCTTTGTGTGAGGGTCGGGAGCACGCGATGGTTAACTCCTACCAACCTCTCCCCTAGGAGCATGCGTCTAATGCTTTGTTTGATAACTAATAGACTTTTGCAATAAGTATGTGAGTTCTTTATGACTAATGTTGAGTCCATGGATTATACGCACTCTCACCCTTCCACCATTGCTAGCCTCTCTAGTACCGCGCAACTTTCGCCGATACATCAAACCCACCTTCCTCAAAACAGCCACCATATATTTTCCTCAAAACAACCACCATACCTACCTATTATGGCATTTCCATAGCCATTCCGAGATATATTGCCATGCAACTTCCACCATTCCGTTTTTCATGACATGCACCATCACTTTCATATTGCATACAGAGTCATATTTTGTTCTAGGTATCGAGTTGTAATTTTCCTTTTGAGTTGTAAGTAAATAAAAGTGTGATGATTTTCATTATTAGAGCATTGTTCCCGTGAGAGAAAAGGATGATGGAAGCTATGAATCCCTCACAAGTTGGGATGAGTCTCCGGACTTTACAAATAATAAATGAGGCCAGCGAAGCCCAAATAAAAAAAAAGAGGCCAAAGATGGCCACCAAAAAAAAGGGAAAAAAAGAAAAAAAAATGAGAGAAAGAGAGAAGGGACAATTGCTACTATCTTTTTCCACACTTGTGCTTCAAAGTAGCACATGATCTTCATGATAGAGAGTCTCCTATTTTGTCACTTTCATATAAGTAGTGGAATTTTTCATCTTTTGCACAACCACTTAGTTTTCTTTTTGAGCTTTCATACACTTATAGCTCTAGTGCATTTGTTGCATGGCAATCCCTACTCACTCACATTGATATCTATTGATGGGCATCTCCATAGCCTGTTGATACGCCTAGTTGATGTGAGACTATCTTCTCCTTTTTCCTTGCAACCTCCACCATATTCTATTCCACCTATAGTGCTATATCCATGGCTCACACTCATGTATTGCGTGAGAGTTGAAAAGGTTTGAGAACATAAAAAGTGTGAAACAATTGCTTGGCTTGTCATCGGGGTTGTGCATGATTTAGATACTTTGTGTGGGGAAGATGGAGCATAGCCAGACCATATGATTTTGTAGGGATAACTTTCTAAGGCCATGTTATTTCGAAAGGACACGATTGCCTTGTTGGTGTGCTCGAAGTATTACTGTTTTTATGTCAATATTAGACTTTTTTTTTGAATCTTATGGATCTGAATATTCATGCCACAATAAAGAATATTACATGGATAAATATGTTAGGTAGCATTCCACATCAAAAATTATGTTTTTATCATTTACCTACTCGAGGACGAGCAGGAATTAAGCTTGGGGATGCTTGATACGTCTCCAACGTATCTATAATTTTTGATTGTTCCATGCTATTATATTATCTGTTTTGGATGTTTTATATGCATTAATATGCTATTTTATATTATTTTTGGGACTAACCTATTAATCTAGGGCCTAGTGCCAGTTTATGTTTTTTCCTTGTTTTTGAGTATTGCAGATAAGGAATATTAAACGGAGTCCAAACGGAATAAAATCTTCGGAATGATTTTTCTTGGACCAGAAGCAACCCAGAAGACTTGGAGATGAAGGCAGGAGAGCCGCCGTGTGGCGACAAGCCACAGGGGTGCGCCCTAGGAGGGGGGCGCCCCCCTGGCTTGTGGCCCCACGGCAGCCCTCCTATCCCTATTCTTCGGTCTATAAATTCCCAAATATTCCCTGGATACCAAAAAGAGCCATGAAAATACTTTTCCGCCGCCGGAAGCCTCTGTTCCCATGAGATCCCATCTTGGAGCCTTTTCCGGTAATCTGCCGGAGGGGGATTCGACCACGGAGGGCATCTACATCAACTCCATTGCCCCTCCGATGATGCGTGAGTAGTTTACCACAGACCTTCCGGTCCATAGCTAGTAGCTAGATGGCTTCTTCTCTCTCTTTGCTCTTCAATACCATGTTCTTCATGATCTTCATGGAGATCTATCCGATGTAATACTCTTTTGCGGTGTGTTTGTCGAGATCCGATGAATTGTGGGTTTATGTTCAGATTATCTATGAATATTATTTGAATCTTCTCTGAATTCTTATATGCATGATTTCATATCTTTGCAAGTCTCTTCGAGTTATTGGTTTGGTTTGGCCAACTAGATTGGTAATTCTTGCAATGGGAGAAGTGCTTAGTTTTGGGTTCAATCTTGCGGTGTCCTCACCCGGTGACAAAGTAGGGGTAGCGAGGCACGTATTGTATTGTTGCCATCGAGGATAAAAAGATGGGGTTTTCATCATATTGCTTGAGTTTATCCTTCTACATCATGTCATCTTACCTAGTGCGTTACTCTGTTCTTCTTGAACTTAATACTCTAGATGCAGGCAGGAGTCGGTCGATGTGTGGAGTAATAGTAGTAGATGCAGAATCGTTTCGGTCTACTTGACACGGACGTGATGCCTATATGCATAATCATTGCCTTGGA
This sequence comes from Elymus sibiricus, assembly GCA_039707655.1. Classification (NCBI taxonomy): domain Eukaryota; kingdom Viridiplantae; phylum Streptophyta; class Magnoliopsida; order Poales; family Poaceae; genus Elymus; species Elymus sibiricus. The sequence continues at coordinate 296,770,035 of CM077663.1, read as the reverse complement.
TATCTTCATAATTATTCGCTTTTCTATCAATTGCTCGACAGTAATTTGTTCACCCACCGTATTATTTTCCTTCATGAGAGAAGCCTCTAGTGAAACCTATGGCCCCCGGGTCTATTTTCCATATTATACTTTCAGATCTAAAACCAAAAATACCAAAAATACCTTGCTGCATTATTTTTACTTTTGTTTTACTTTCCGTTCTAGCAATCTATCATACCTATCTCTATCAGATCTCATCCTTGCAAATAACCGTGAAGGGATTGACAACCCCTTTATAGCGTTGGGTGCAAGTGTTTGATTATTTGTGTAGGTACATATATTGGGGACTTGCTTGTATCTCCTACTGGATTGATACCTTGGTTCTCAACAACTGAGGGAAATACTTATCTACTTTGCTACATCACCCTTTCCTCTTCAAGGGAAAACCAACGCATGCTCAAGAAGTAGCAGTGCACCATCACCATCCTTTCTTTTGCCTTTAATCTTGAGCAGAGTACCAAGGATGCTTTCACAGACATTCTTCTCTATGTGCATGACATCAATGCAGTGACGTACACTTAGGAACTCCCAGTAAGGTAATTCCCAGAACACTGATTTCTTCTTAAACACTTGGTACTGTGGTGTTATTTTTGACGTCGAACCGGATCCCATGCCAAGCACAACTTTAATTTCTTTAACCATGTTGTAGACTTCTTTCCCATCATAGGGTCTTGGGCCCGTTCCTTTCTCTACCGTACCATCAAATTCAGCTGTCATTTTTCGGTAAGGGTGGTTTTTTCTTAAGAACCTACGATGACGCAAATACACGGTTTTGCGCAAGTTGGAAAGAAATCTACTCGCTGTTCTATCCATGCATGTGACTCATCCTACTGGTCCCTTTGTTTCTGCCCCGAACTGTTGCCTAATGACGACATATCTTGAATGGTGTGCAGCAGCAACGCATGTAGCCGGAAAAACTCCTTTGCGTTGGCATCATAATAATTCACACCAAACTTCCACAATGTCTGCAGTTCTTCTACCAGTAGCTGAAAGTAAATGTCGATATCATTTCCAGGTTGCTTCGGGCCTTGGATAATCATCGACATCATGATGTATTTTTTCTTCATACACAACCAAGGAGGAAGGTTATATATGCACAGAAGCACCGGCCAAGTGTTGTGTTTGGTGTTCATATCGCCAAATGAATTAAATCCATCAGTACACTCCCCTAGCCATATATTTCTAGGATCCTTTGCAAAATCTTTAAACCTGTCCGGATTTGTTCCCACTGAGCCCCATCTTTTGGGTGCCTCATATATTTATCCGCAGTTCGCTCATCATGATGCCACCGCAACCCCTTTACCTCTCAAGGGTTTGGAAACAAACACTTCAACCTTGGAATTATAGGCAAGTACCAAACAACCTTGAACGGGATTTGATGTCTACTACGCAACTTTATTCTTGTAGACTTTGTTGGGCCTCCAAGCGCAGAGTTTTGTAGGACAGTAGCAATTTTCCCTCAAGTGGATGACCTAAGGTTTATCAATCCGTTGGAGGTGTAGGATGAAGATGGTCTCTCTCAAACAACCCTGCAATCAAATACAAGAAATCTCTTGTGTCCCCAACACACCCAATACAATGGCAAATTGTATAGGTGCACTAGTTCGGCGAAGAGATGGTGATACAAGTGCAATATGGATGGTAGATATAGGTTTTTGTAATCTGAAAATATAAAAACAGCAAGGTAGCAAGTAACAAAAGTGAGCACAAACGGTATTGCAATGCTTGAAAACAAGGCCTAGGGTCTGTACTTTCGCTAGTGCAATCTCTCAACAATGCTAATATAATTGGATCACATAACCATCCCTCAACGTGCAACGAAGAATCACTCCAAAGTTCTTATCTAGCGGAGAACATAAGAAGAAATTGTTTGTAGGGTACGAAACCACCTTAAAGTTATCCTTTCTGATCGATCTATTCAAGAGTTCGTACTAAGATAACATCAAGTTATCGTTTCTGTTCGATCTATCTAAGAGTTCGTACTAGAATAACACCATATGATACGCATCAACCAACTCTAATGTCACCTAGATACTCCAATGTCACCACAAGTATCCATGAGTTAATTATACAATACGCATCAAACAATTTCAGATTCATAATACTCAATCCACACAAAGAACCTCAAAGAGTGCCCCAAGATTTATATCGGAGAAAGTAGGACAAGAACGTGTATCAACCCCTATGCATAGATTACCACAATGTCACCGCGGGAATCCGCAAGTTGAGTACCAAAACATATATCAAGTGAATCAATAGAACACCCCATTGTCACCACGGGTATCCGCATACAAGACATATATCAAGTGTTCTCAAATCCAAAAAATTATTCAATCCGATAACGAAATCTTAAAGGGAAAACTCAATTCATCACAACTAGATAGAAAGGGAAACACATCATATGATCCGACTATATTAACAAAGCCCGTGATACATCAAGATCATGACATCTCAAGAACATGAGAGAGAGATTGAACACATAGCTACTGGTACATACCCTCATGTAGCGTCCCGACTCAAAACGAGTCAAGCCTCTGTGTGACCGTGCCATCCCTGGATCAGTATGCTGGCACACACAGTACATCAATGTATATATCAAAGTGCAATCACATGTAATTAACGTAAACTGATATATACCTTAAAATCTCAGCGGAAACAGTCAACGGGAGTGGAGTCCCAATAAACACCAACGGCAGGTTGAGTGTAGACCGTAACCCTGAATCGTACTCTTACTCGTCGTAGAAACTTATCTGCAACATAAGACGTTGCAGCCGTGTAGGTCAGTACATTGAATGTACCGGCAAGATCACAATAAGAGAAAACAGATGATAAGACTATTCTATATGCAATAAAGCTTTGTGGCTCTATGTCTGAGTTTTTGCATAAAAGCTGATTTTATTTTGTTTTCCTACAACAAAGGAATATCAGGAGTTTTCACTATGGAGATATCTATTATGACATGGTTCCGCCAACCGATGTATCAATGCCCACAAGTATCATAAGTTGCCCACAATTAGTTATCAGTCTGGTGTTGAGAGTTCAGAGATAGATCCAAGTCCAGAGGCTCAAATTGTCCGTAACCGGGGACACGGCTAATCGATTAGGTTTAACTCTGCAGAGTGTTGTGTACTTTACCCACAAGATCCGTTCCCTCCTTGTAAGTCCTCGCACTGCCGGGTGTTTGAGAACAGGACGAACGAAACATGGTCTTTCAGAGTGTTTCCCTGACTACTGTCAGTGCCCATCCAATCCTAACGTCGACTACATCTCGTAGCACTGCCCATCCAGAGTCACAACAAAGATCAACCAAGCCAGAGCCCATAATGACTTGTGGCTACACAGGTAAGCTTCCGGGCATGAAGTATTCATCCGTCTCTTTGAGTCTGGGTGAGGCTTTCCGCAAGATGTCATGGCGCTTCTCCATGCATCCCGGCCATCCACTGGTTACTCCAGGGTGCCCATCAAATCCATCCCTCACCCAGTAGTGTGTATTGAAAACTTGTTTTCTCGAGTCTCGAAGTCTTGAGGTCTTGAAGATGCAGGACTTGAAAATGTCTTCATGAAGTTGTCGTCTTTGACGTAGAGTCCTTCACCTCACACCACTCTCGAACACTCATACCAACCCCGTCTACTTTAGCGTAGCATAGCAGTAAGAAAAATAACGTCCCGGGGCTTCAGTAACAAGGAGTGGGTTCCTACCTCATGCATTCTACTCAACTACAAGAATTCAATAATACTACTGGAGGGATTTGTTGAATGATGTCACTACATGCAATAAATCATAGGTATGAAATTGATGATCAAAGTGAACTTGCCTGGTAGGGTTGATGAAGATAAATATCGCTCTCAGAAATAACTTGATAGAATTATTCGTCACTCTCCGATGAAAGTCTATATAATAAAGCATTGCATTCATAAGCAATCATACTAGCAATCAATACTAACAATCAAAAGGGAACACAAAAACAAGAACACCAAAAAGGGTTGTGATGAAGGAAAAACTTAAGACAAAAGTTAAAATAACAAAACTTATCAAATCAACCAAGAAAAGGTTTTCCTATAATTAACCTATTATCAACAGCAACAAAACAACAACAAAGTAAAATCTAACAAAAGTATTTAGCAAATATTTTTACTAGCAAAAAGAATTACTTTTGAAGAACAACTAAGAACTATGGAAAACAACATACTAAACACCATAAGTTTTTCTAGTTAGTAAACTTAACAACAAGTAAAACAAATAATAAAATAAGAGAAAACAAAATATAAAATAGCTAAGTTAACAGAAAGTAAAACTTATAAAACAATTTATAAAAATATTTTCAAATAGGAAATCAATCTAGCAATGAAAATCAATTGCAAGTTATAACTGAACTAGAATTGATTTCATGAAAACAAAAATAATAAATAACATAAAAATAAACTTGGTTGAAATACTACTGCTAACTAACATAAAACAAGGTAAAACTTGTCAACTGATACAAAAGAAAATAAATTAAAACAATTTAAAACAAAAGAAATAGAAATAGACCTAAAAGAACTAAAACAGAATCTGTTTTGCTTGAAACCCTAATTTAAAAATATTCAAAAAAAATCTCAAATTCTGCCTACTATTAAAAAAAATCACTAGTGACAAGTAGCAAAAATAATTAACTCAAAACCTATTTTTAAACTCAAGTTACAAGCAATTTGGTGTTTGAATCAAATCTGTTTGAATCTGAATTTAAAATATTCAAATATGGTCAAACTTTATATCTACAGAAACTAGACAAAAATTGTGACATGATGCAAAAAGAATCACTCAAAAATATTAAAAACTCTAAAAGTTATAGCTAAAACAAAATCAGAAACTATTCTGTTAACTAAAACAAAAACAGAAAACTAAAACCTAAACTAACGAACAGGTGCGCTACGTGGCTGTTTCTCATTGGTTACGGGGTGTGCACGTTAGAGCTAAACGAACGAATGGCCGCAATGTAAAGAATAACGATTCGGTTAAAATAACTAACAGGAAAAACCGGCCGGTTCTTTTAACTAAACCGAAGGGGTACGCGGGTTCTAATCTACACCGTAGATTACAGATCGGACGGTGGAGGGCGGCGGCGGCTTACAGAGGAGGTGGAGATGAACTCCGGCGAGGCTCCGGCGGGGCAGAGGCGGCGAAGTCGACGGGGAGACGTCTCCGGTGGTCCTCGGGCGTTGGCGTCAGCACCAGACGATGAATACGAGCGCGGCGACGACGTTGTTGGCCTTGGCGTGGCTCGGGGACGACGGTGGCGAGCAGCACGAGCTCGGGGGCGGCGAGGTGTTCGGGTGGTCGACGGGGAGATCGCTACGGCGGCTCTGGAGCTCAGGCGAGTGCACGGGGAGGTGCGGGCGAGGGTGGCGGAGAGGATGGTGGGCTCATGCGGTCGAGGGGGTGGCTAGGGCGAGCAGGGGGTCGGCAATGGCGCGTCGGCCGTGGCGGAGCTCCGATGAGGGATTGCGAGGACGAGAGGGGCTCGGGGTTGGGTTTTAGGGGTGGAACGGGTGCGGGTGTGCACGGGCTTTATAGGCGGCGGCTCGGAGTGCTCAGAAAGAAAGAGATCGACAGGATCCGGAGGGGATTTGGTCGCCGGCGTCGGGAAGGAAAGGGGAGGGAGGAAAGGAAAGAGGCGACCGCGACGGGATACGGACGGGCGGTGGGTCCCGCATGTCGGTGAGGTGAAAGCGTTCGGGCGACCGATACGATGAGGATTCGGATCCGGCGAGTGGATCTTGGGCCTGATTTGCTAACGGGCCGAAACGGTGGTTTCCTAAATAGCTCACAGTTTTTCCTATTTAAAACCTTTTTCCTTTTTTTTATTAAAGCAGGAAAGAAAAACAAAGAAAGGAAAACAAAGATACACTCAAATATATAGGTATTATACACCAAAATTCTCAGAAAATTAAATTCAATAAGATGGACATTTTTCCACGGCCAAAAATAAATACTTAAAAAAAATTAGAAAATGCCTAAATTGTTTTTATTTCTTTTGCAAATAATTTTCAAATAACCCCCTGGGTTTTATGGTTCAAAAATTTTCAAAAATACCCCTGGTTTTGGAGGGTCATGTTCCTCCTCTCAAAATTTTGAAATTTGGGGCAAGTGAATCTGAATTCATTCAAATTTTGAAATATAAACAAATATGAAATGGATTCCAAATATTTTTCAGAAATTTTTCAAATCCACTTTTCAAATACTTTATTTGAAGAAGTCATGTCATCTTCTCTCCATGATTTGAATTGGATGAATTTGAATTCAAAAGCAAAGGGAAAGTCATGTTATTCCCCCTCATTCAAAAGTTTCAACAAGTTTCAAATTTCACTCAATTTTAAACAATCATTCAAACAATCAATCAATCAATTATAATTATAACATTCCAAAATTTGGGATGTTACAAACCTACCACACTTAAAATGAATCTCGTCCTCGAGATTCGAAAGGGCTAGAAAGAAAAGGTTAGGGTTTGGGGGATCTTCTAGCAAATCCATTGTCCTGCAAAGTGTGGGTGCTACCACACTTAAAATGAGAGTTACTGGTCCCTCAAAAATTATGACAATCCTCTGGGTCTTTGGCAATATTTGCCTCTTCACATTCCTTATAATAGCTCCTTCATTGATGTTGTTCCGTTACAGTCGTAACGTCTCCTTTAAAAATCCAGTGTCTCCTTGGTCATTACAAAGTTCTTCCGTTACTGGGTCTCTTTAACTGACAAGTCTCGTGATCATTCTAATTAACTTATCGATGATCTCCTGGTGGTCTACCATTAGTGGTTATCCTGCAGTGGAATGGGTCTGGCTTCATCCTCACCGTAAAATTCCTACGTTTGGCAACAACTGCCATGTACAAGGGATCCTCATCCTACCATTCTAAGGCTTAAAACAAAATCTTCAAAAGGGTGTCGTCTCTTTACTATGGGTAAGTCACTCAGATTTACCATTCTGAATAGCAAGAGAAATGATAAGAGTAAGTCGTCATGGTGGCCAAGCCATGTCGCACTGAAATCATTACCTTGTATAAGGTTTAGTGAATCTCGTATTCTAACACTTGGGCTTCCTCACAAGCGTTGCAGAATTTCTCTTGTCCACGAACGAAGTTCGGATAAATCCATTGATTCTGCAAGCTAAACAAAAACATCTATCGTTTCTTCACATCTCTCAGGTTTACGTATTCTCCTAAGAAAACGTCTGCTTGATCTGTCACAGCTTCTTCCAAGTTTCTTCCTTCATAAAGGCAGTACTTGATCCTTATCAATCCTGAGGGCTGTGGATTATGTGCTTACTTGCTTGATGCTTGGCTCATACTTCTTGCAATAACAATGAGGTCTCTCCAAGCTGCAATGCAAACATCTGATGCCTCCACTTACTTGGCCTTTCTTCTTGATCATTCCTTCTATCTCCTGAGGATCATATTGCACTTCTGTTGTCGGGAAGTCTCCCAGGTACTCGTTCGGACAATTCAGGGAAATATGTCCTTCTTCTCCACATGAATAACACGACTTGGTATCTACGATTGGGTCTGGTATATCTCCCATTTTCATGGGTTCTTCTAACTTTTTCCCGAGGACTTCTTTCATTGCTTCCTTCTGCTGCTTCATCACTTCTTGTACCTTGGGGTATATTTGACATTGTGCTGGAAAATGAGTGGTTCCTTCACACAAGAAACATGTCACCTGCCCAGTTGGGCATTCCTCAGCTGGGTGATTTTCTTCACAATGAGGGCATCCAGCCTTGTGTTCTTCCTGGGTGTGTCCTATTTCTCCACAGATCTTGCATGCACAAGGCTCCTTCACATCTTTGCAACGGGGCTTCCGGGTGTTGGTGACAACATGAGATTTTTGCAGAGTCATCTTGAATTCTTCCCAAGTGATTGATGCTTGCCTTCCATGGATAGCTTCATGCACCTTCCACCAAGTTGCAGCACCTTCTGCAAAGTACCGAAGAGCATAGTGGACCATCTCGTTCCTTGCAACATGGTTACTCCTTAGGTGAACCTCCATGTTCTGAATCCATTCTTCCGTCTCCAAGCGAGTCATTGATCCAGAAAACAAGAGTCTATCTTCATTCACCATCTATTGGGTCCAAGGTTTTGGGGGTGAGATACGAGAGAGAGAAAGGAGGGGATACACACAATACGAACAATAGTCTTTTTGAAATATGTTTTATTTTTGGCTGTCGGAAAAAGTGCACACAAATGACAGCTCACAAATCATCGTATCTAACGTGAGTATACAACAGGGGTTTGGTCTTCTAGAGGTCATAATAATATTGGGATTCTTCAGGGTCTTCAAATTCTTCGGGTCTTCGGAGTCTTCAATTGTTGTAGCTTCAATCCTTGTACTCTGAAGTGGTCCTCAGTTGATTCTCCGTGTGGCCAAAAGGGAAAAGGGTTATATTCTAACTAATCGAGGTAAGAGGGACCATTTGATAAAATCAGAAAAGATGAGAAGTAAGCGTCTTTGTGAAAATAAAGTTTTAGAGATATCCTGTCCTAGGGGCTTTCCGATTTCTAGGGTCACGTCCTACAGTCAACATGTGCTCTGATACCATCTCTGTAGCGTCCCGACTCAAAACGAGTCAAGCCTCTGTGTGACCGTGCCATCCCTGGATCAGTATGCTGGCACACACAGTACATCAATGTATATATCAAAGTGCAATCACATGTAATTAACGTAAACTGATATATACCTTAAAATCTCAGCGGAAACAGTCAACGGGAGTGGAGTCCCAATAAACACCAACGGCAGGTTGAGTGTAGACCGTAACCCTGAATCGTACTCTTACTCGTCGTAGAAACTTATCTGCAACATAAGACGTTGCAGCCGTGTAGGTCAGTACATTGAATGTACCGGCAAGATCACAATAAGAGAAAACAGATGATAAGACTATTCTATATGCAATAAAGCTTTGTGGCTCTATGTCTGAGTTTTTGCATAAAAGCTGATTTTATTTTGTTTTCCTACAACAAAGGAATATCAGGAGTTTTCACTATGGAGATATCTATTATGACATGGTTCCGCCAACCGATGTATCAATGCCCACAAGTATCATAAGTTGCCCACAATTAGTTATCAGTCTGGTGTTGAGAGTTCAGAGATAGATCCAAGTCCAGAGGCTCAAATTGTCCGTAACCGGGGACACGGCTAATCGATTAGGTTTAACTCTGCAGAGTGTTGTGTACTTTACCCACAAGATCCGTTCCCTCCTTGTAAGTCCTCGCACTGCCGGGTGTTTGAGAACAGGACGAACGAAACATGGTCTTTCAGAGTGTTTCCCTGACTACTGTCAGTGCCCATCCAATCCTAACGTCGACTACATCTCGTAGCACTGCCCAGCCAGAGTCACAACAAAGATCAACCAAGCCAGAGCCCATAATGACTTGTGGCTACACAGGTAAGCTTCCGGGCATGAAGTATTCATCCGTCTCTTTGAGTCTGGGTGAGGCTTTCCGCAAGATGTCATGGCGCTTCTCCATGCACCCCGGCCATCCACTGGTTACTCCAGGGTGCCCATCAAATCCATCCCTCACCTAGTAGTGTGTATTGAAAACTTGTTTTCTCGAGTCTCGAAGTCTTGAGGTCTTGAAGATGCAGGACTTGAAAATGTCTTCATGAAGTTGTCGTCTTTGACGTAGAGTCCTTCACCTCACACCACTCTCGAACACTCATACCAACCCCGTCTACTTTAGCGTAGCATAGCAGTAAGAAAAATAACGTCCCGGGGCTTCAGTAACAAGGAGTGGGTTCCTACCTCATGCATTCTACTCAACTACAAGAATTCAATAATACTACTGGAGGGATTTGTTGAATGATGTCACTACATGCAATAAATCATAGGTATGAAATTGATGATCAAAGTGAACTTGCCTGGTAGGGTTGATGAAGATAAATATCGCTCTCAGAAATAACTTGATAGAATTATTCGTCACTCTCCGATGAAAGTCTATATAATAAAGCATTGCATTCATAAGCAATCATACTAGCAATCAATACTAACAATCAAAAGGGAACACAAAAACAAGAACACCAAAAAGGGTTGTGATGAAGGAAAAACTTAAGACAAAAGTTAAAATAACAAAACTTATCAAATCAACCAAGAAAAGGTTTTCCTATAATTAACCTATTATCAACAGCAACAAAACAACAACAAAGTAAAATCTAACAAAAGTATTTAGCAAATATTTTTTACTAGCAAAAAGAATTACTTTTGAAGAACAACTAAGAACTATGGAAAACAACATACTAAACACCATAAGTTTTTCTAGTTAGTAAACTTAACAACAAGTAAAACAAATAATAAAATAAGAGAAAACAAAATATAAAACAGCTAAGTTAACAGAAAGTAAAACTTATAAAACAATTTATAAAAATATTTTCAAATAGGAAATCAATCTAGCAATGAAAATCAATTGCAAGTTATAACTGAACTAGAATTGATTTCATGAAAACAAAAATAATAAATAACATAAAAATAAACTTGGTTGAAATACTACTGCTAACTAACATAAAACAAGGTAAAACTTGTCAACTGATACAAAAGAAAATAAATTAAAACAATTTAAAACAAAAGAAATAGAAATAGACCTAAAAGAACTAAAACAGAATCTGTTTTGCTTGAAACCCTAATTTAAAAATATTCAAAAAAAATCTCAAATTCTGCCTACTATTAAAAAAAATCACTAGTGACAAGTAGCAAAAAGAATTAACTCAAAACCTATTTTTAAACTCAAGTTACAAGCAATTTGGTGTTTGAATCAAATCTGTTTGAATCTGAATTTAAAATATTCAAATATGGTCAAACTTTATATCTACAGAAACTAGACAAAAATTGTGACATGATGCAAAAAGAAATCACTCAAAAATATTAAAAACTCTAAAAGTTATAGCTAAAACAAAATCAGAAACTATTCTGTTAACTAAAACAAAAACAGAAAACTAAAACCTAAACTAACGAACAGGTGCGCTACGTGGCTGTTTCTCATTGGTTACGGGGTGTGCACGTTAGAGCTAAACGAACGAATGGCCGCAATGTAAAGAATAACGATTCGGTTAAAATAACTAACAGGAAAAACCGGCCGGTTCTTTTAACTAAACCGAAGGGGTACGCGAGTTCTAATCTACACCGTAGATTACAGATCGGACGGTGGAGGGCGGCGGCGGCTTACAGAGGAGGTGGAGATGAACTCCGGCGAGGCTCCGGCGGGGCAGAGGCGGCGAAGTCGACGGGGAGACGTCTCCGGTGGTCCTCGGGCGTTGGCGTCAGCACCAGACGATGAATACGAGCGCGTCGACGACGTTGTTGGCCTTGGCGTGGCTCGGGGACGACGGTGGCGAGCAGCACGAGCTCGGGGGCGGCGAGGTGTTCGGGTGGTCGACGGGGAGATCGCTACGGCGGCTCTGGAGCTCAGGCGAGTGCACGGGGAGGTGCGGGCGAGGGTGGCGGAGAGGATGGTGGGCTCATGCGGTCGAGGTGGTGGCTAGGGCGAGCAGGGGGTCGGCAATGGCGCGTCGGCCGTGGCGGAGCTCCGATGAGGGATTGCGAGGACGAGAGGGGCTCGGGGTTGGGTTTTAGGGGTGGAACGGGTGCGGGTGTGCACGGGCTTTATAGGCGGCGGCTCGGAGTGCTCAGAAAGAAAGAGATCGACAGGATCCGGAGGGGATTTGGTCGCCGGCGTCGGGAAGGAAAGGGGAGGGAGGAAAGGAAAGAGGCGACCGCGACGGGATACGGACGGGCGGTGGGTCCCGCATGTCGGTGAGGTGAAAGCGTTCGGGCGACCGATACGATGAGGATTCGGATCCGGCGAGTGGATCTTGGGCCTGATTTGCTAACGGGCCGAAACGGTGGTTTCCTAAATAGCTCACAGTTTTTCCTATTTAAAACCTTTTTCCTTTTTTTTTATTAAAGCAGGAAAGAAAAACAAAGAAAGGAAAACAAAGATACACTCAAATATATAGGTATTATATACCAAAATTCTCAGAAAATTAAATTCAATAAGATGGACATTTTTCCACGGCCAAAAATAAATACTTTAAAAAAAATTTAGAAAATGCCTAAATTGTTTTTATTTCTTTTGCAAATAATTTTCAAATAACCCCCTGGGTTTTATGGTTCAAAAATTTTCAAAAATACCCCTGGTTTTGGAGGGTCATGTTCCTCCTCTCAAAATTTTGAAATTTGGGGCAAGTGAATCTGAATTCATTCAAATTTTGAAATATAAACAAATATGAAATGAATTCCAAATATTTTTCAGAAATTTTTCAAATCCACTTTTCAAATACTTTATTTGAAGAAGTCATGTCATCTTCTCTCCATGATTTGAATTGGATGAATTTGAATTCAAAAGCAAAGGGAAAGTCATGTTATTCCCCCTCATTCAAAAGTTTCAACAAGTTTCAAATTTCACTCAATTTTAAACAATCATTCAAACAATCAATCAATCAATTATAATTATAACATTCCAAAATTTGGGATGTTACACCTCAGCCCCGAGGAGGATTACTCATAGATTATCATGGTGAGAAAGAGAGATTTGTTGATGGAGAGGTGCAACCCCGAAGAGATGGACGCGATGGCGGCCACGGCGCCGGTGACGGGCGGCGGCCCCTTGCCCCCCCTTCTTCCTTGGTCTTGGTGCTACAATGGAGGAGTCTCTCCCCTTCTTGGCGGCTGCCAAGGGAGAGGCAAATTCGTGGCTCTTAGTGGCTCTTCCGAAATTAGGGTTTTCCTCTCCTTATATGTGCCTTTGTGGTGCTCTATAGCCCTCCGATGAATGGACCTTGATCCAATGGCTCTTGGGCACCTCTAGAACCTTCCTAGGGGCTTCTCACAGCCCTCATGAGTCTCCAAAGTCGTGGCTTGGACGAATATATCAGATATGGTAAGAGTTGGACTCAATCACGTCATCAATTCTCGTAATCCCGTAATCAGATATTTTCCTTCAGTAAAACGGGTCTCCAGATCGCATCCAAACTCCATTTTGGACGAATTTGTAGTCCAGAATCATTGCCATAAAAGTCCCCACACTTTCCTAGTTTTTACTTTTTCCATTTGACGCCATCTTCGGGGGTCAAACTGATGATCTCTAAAAACTGTTCATGGACAGATTTCAGGAAAGTCAGAGTCCTCCAACAAGGCTCCTTTTGCGTTTTTTCGACAATTTCCAATTAATTCCTACACATAAAAGTGTGAAACAAGAACTTGTGCAATTTTGCAACCATTAATAGGTTAGTCCCAATAAATCATAAAACAATAGTAAAACATATGCAAATATGACGTGAATACTTCATAAATTATTGATACGTTGGAGACGTATCAGCATCCCCAAGCTTAATTTCTACTCGTCCTCGAGTAGGTAAATGATAAAATAAATAATTTATGAAGTTTGAATGCTATCATAGTATATAAGTTTGATTAATGGTAATTCCAATCAATTTTTCTAGAATCATAGCAGCAACTTTTTCTCATAAAAATCATCATGATAGAGTAGCAATCAATTCACATGTCATGGTTCAAACAATGAATTCTCTTGAAACTTAACAACATAAGTTCTTAGTCACCAAACAATTGCAATTCAACTTATTCTCAACAAAGTCTAAGTAAGAGCTCCACATACTCAATCATCATATAGTCTTCTATGATTGCTAGTACTCAAAGCATATTTTTAGAACAAATGGCATCCATCGAACACAGAGAAAGATAGGGGCTTAATGTTTCGCCTCCCAACTCATTTATCATAGATATAATTGTCAACAATAATAAATCATGATCAAATATATTTGACTGGATATATATGTTTGGATCTTTCCCCACCACATGATGCTTGCCAATTAATAGAAGTAGGTTGGAATAAGAAGTTGACTCAACATGAAAAGTAAATGACATGAAAGTAAATAGATCGTCCCTTCGCAGAGGGAAGCAGGGATTTGCATATGTGCCAGAGCTCATTTTTTAAAAAAAGAGATGAATATAGTTTTGGGAGGTGCACCCTTCCTGTCAACGTTACGACCAAGAGTTATCAATATCTTCCATGTTAAACACATTAGCGTTGGTTCCCAAGCGGTAAAAGTAAAGGTTTACTTTCCCTCCACCAACAAACACACTCCACGGCTAGCCGAATCCACGGGTACCGTCCATACCAACAACATTCCTGGGGGAGTTTTGTTTAATTATTTGCATTTTTTTATTTCGGTACTGGGAATCCCTATTACCGCCCCTCTCGTGCAAGGACGAGTGAATAAACACTCATCATGAGAATAACCCGCTTAACATGGAAGATACTGACCGCCCCCCGTCGCTCCATGAGCGGTCCAGGCACACAAAACAGATGTTTATTCGAATGTTTAGAGGTGGCACATGCAAATTTACTTGGAATGACAGTGAAATACCATATATAGGTAGGTATGGTGGACTCTTATGGAAGAAACTCGTCTCAAGGATTTGGATGCACAAGTAGTATCTCTACTTAGTACGAAGTTTTGGCTAGCAAAAGGTTCTAAACAAGCACCACATGTTAGAGGATCCATAAAAATATAACTTCTATGCAAATATACCCAACCATAACTCATTACGTTGTCTTCCTTGTCCAACTTCAACTAATTTTCTCAAGTTTGAAAATAATTAATGGGTATTCACAATCATAGAAGATGTCCAAGATAATATATTTGTATGTGAAAGTTCTCTTCCTTATACTAATCATTCACGAATTGCTTGTATGACCAATATTGTGATTGTTAAACTTCAATAGATTTTACTTTCTAAACCAAATGTGAACTTGCTACTAAGAATATAGCACGTTGATAATTTCAGATTTATGATATTTCATTCATTCACAATTTACTCTTAGGATATAAGTGAAGCACAAGAGTAAACATCAAACTACTCTCAAAAGATACAAGTGAAGATCAATGAGTAGGTAAACAATTAAGTACCTATGTGAGGACTCTCTCTCAATAAAGATTTTCAGATCTGAGTGTTTTATTAAACAGCAAGCAAAAGAAAAATAGCACTCCAAGAATAGCACGCATCAAGTGAACGAAAAAAAATTTAGGCTCAACATAGGCTAACCGATAATTGTTGATGAAGAGAGGTGGGATGCGTAGCATCCCCAAGCTTAGATGCTCGAGACTTGGGAATCCCCAAGCTTGAGATTTTGTATCTCGTTCAATCCTCTCATATCATGGTTTTACCTATTCTCAAAAACTTCATCCACACAAAACTCGAAAAGAACTCGTGAGATAGGTTAGTAAACATAATAATAAATCAACTCTTCATGTACTGCCAAGGCAAGTTGCACAATAATTTTCAAACATCATCTACTGTTTACTGTCGTTTCCACAATTTATATCTACCAATATAGACTATGGAAACTATAGGATAAGTAGATAACAAAACTATGAAAGCAATCTGTCCAAACAGAACAGTCTGTAGGAATTTATGAAAACAGTGTACTTATGTAACTCGAAAAATTATGAAAATTTAGGACATACTAAAATATTTATATGAAAACACTGTGTAAAATTTTTAGAAACTTTCCACTTTCCAGTAAAATATGAAAATTCAAACACTACAGCAAAAGTTTCTGTTTTTACACAGCACACATCAAACATGCAATTCAAGCATCCTAAAAGCAATTCTTGGAACTTTTTTTGAAAAAAAAGATTATAAATAACACCTAAAAGAAAATAATAAAATATAGTGATGATCCAAGCAAAGCACATATTATGCGACGAATAAAAATATAGCTCCAAGTAAGATATACCGATAGTGTTGAAGACGAAAGAGGGGATGCCTTACGGGGCATCCCCAAGCTTAGGCGCTTGAGTATTCCTTAGATATTACCTTGATGGTGCCTTGGGAATACCCAAGCTTAGGTTCTTGTCACTCCTTATTCTCCTCATATTTGTGTCTCATCCAAAACTTGAAAACTTCAATCACACAAAACTTAACGGAACTTCGTGAGATGGGTTAGTATAGTAAATATAGACCATTCACTTAGGTACTGTCAAGACAAGATTCATAATTGTTCTCACATAATACCTACTGTATTCTACCATTCCCATAATTTATATCACTGAATATAAGTTATGGGAACACTAAAACAAGCAAACTATGCATGCAAAACATAATCTGTCAAAAACAGAACAGTCTGGGAAGATCTGTAGTGTAACCATACTTTCCTGCCTCTAAAAATTCTGAAAATTTAGGAAAACCTTAAGAATTTGTATATAAACACTGTGTAAAAAGTTTAGATCATTATCACGCTCCAGTAAAAAATGAAAATTACTGTAGTGGAGTCAAAAGTTTCAGTTTTGGTTCAGCATCAATTGTACTCATCTTGTGAGCCATCCCAAAGGCTTTACTTGGCACTTTATTGAAATAAAAGGCACAAAACATTATTAATACAGTAGCTTAATCATGTGAACACATCAAAACAGAAAGTATAAGTGTTGGGTTGTCTCCCAACAAGCGCTTTTCTCTAATGCCTTTTAGCTAGGCATGATGATTTCAATGATGCTCACGTAAAAAGTAGTAATTAGAACATGCAAGAGAGCATCATGAATCACATGACAAGAACATTTAAGTCTAACCCACTTCCTATGCATAGGGATTTTGTGAGCAAACAATTTATGGGAGCAAGAATCAACTAGCATAGGAAGGCAAAACAAGCATAACTTCAAAACATTGAACACATAGAGAGGAAACTTGATATTATTGCAATTCCTACAAGCATATGTTCCTCTCTTATAATGATTTTCAGTAGCATCATGAATGAATTTCACAATATAACTATTACATAAAGCATTCTTTTCATGATCTACAAGCATAGAAAATTTATTACTCTTCACATAAGCATATTTCTTCTCATTCATAATAGTGGGAGCAAACTCAACAAAATAACTATCATGAGACACTTGATTGACATAACCACTTTGAATATTAAAATCATGATGACAAGTTTCAAGGTTACTAGCACTCTTTATTGCATACATGTCATCACAATAATCATCATAGATAGGAAGCATGCCATCATCAAAATAAATTTGCTCGTCAAAACTTGGGGGACTAAAAATATCTTCTTCATCAAACATAGCATCCCCAAGCTTGTGGCTTTGCATATCATTAGCTTCATGGAAATTCAGAGAATTCATACTAAAAATATTGCTACCATGCTCATCATTCAAGGAATTCTCATCAAGTATTTTCATAATTTCTTCCTCTACCAATTGAGCACAATTTTCTGAATCCTTATTTTCATGAAAGACATTATAAAGACGAAACAAATGATGCAACCTAAACTCCATTTTTTCTAGTTTTCTTTTATAAAACAAAACTAGTGATAAAACAAGAAACTAAAAGATTCAATTGCAAGATCTAAAGATATACCTTCAAGCACTCACCTCCCCGGCAACGGTGCCAGAAAAGAGCTTGATGTCTACAACACAACTTTATTCTTGTAGACTTTGGTGGGCCTCCAAGCGCAGAGTTTTGTAGGACAGTAGCAATTTTCCTTCAAGTGGATGACCTAAGGTTTATCAATCCATGGGAGGTGTAGAATGAAGATGGTCTATCTCAAACAACCCTGCAATGAAATACAAGAAATCTCTTGTGTCCCCAACACACCCAATACAATGGCAAATTGTATAGGTGCACTAGTTCGGCGAAGAGATGGTGATACAAGTGCAATATGGATGGTAGATATAGGTTTTTGTAATCTGAAAATATAAAAACAGCAAGGTAGCAAGTAAAAAAAGTGAGCACAAACGGTATTGCAATGCTTGAAAACAAGGCCTAGGGTCTGTACTTTCGCTAATGCAATCTCTCAACAATGCTAATATAATTGGATCACATAACCATCCCTCAACGTGCAACGAAGAATCACTCCAAAGTTCTTATCTAGCGGAGAACATAAGAAGAAATTGTTTGTAGGGTACGAAACCACCTTAAAGTTATCCTTTCTGACCGATCTATTCAAGAGTTCGTACTAAGATAACATCAAGTTATCCTTTCTGTTCGATCTATCTAAGAGTTCGTACTAGAATAACACCATATGATACGCATCAACCAACTCTAATGTCACCTAGATACTCCAATGTCACCACAAGTATCCATGAGTTAATTATATGATACACATCAAACAATTTCAGATTCATAGTACTCAATCCACACAAAGAACCTCAAAGAGTGCCCCAAGATTTCTATCAGAGAAAGTAGGACAAGAATGTGTATCAACCCCTATGCATAGATTACCCCAATGTCACCGCGGGAATCCGCAAGTTGAGTAACAAAACATATATCAAGTGAATCAATAGAACACCCCATTGTCACCACGGTTATCCGCATGCAAGACATATATCAAGTGTTCTCAAATCCAAAAAATTATTCAATCCGATAACGAAATCTCAAAGGGAAAACTCAATTCATCACAACTAGATAGAGAGGGAAACACATCATATGATCCGACTATATTAACAAAGCCCGTGATACATCAAGATCGTGACATCTCAAAAACACGAGAGAGAGATTGAACACATAGCTACTGGTACATACCCTCAGCCCCGAGGAGGATTACTCATACATTATCATGGTGAGAAAGAGAGATTTGTTGATGGAGAGGTGCAGCCCCAAAGAGATGGAGGCGATGGCGGCCACGGCGCCGACGACGGGCGGCGGCCCCTTGCCCCCCTTCTTCCTTGGTCTTGGTGCTGCAATGGAGGAGCCTCTCCCCTTCTTGGCGGCTGCCAAGGGAGAGGCAAATTCGTGGCTCTTGGTGGCTCTTCCGAAATTAGGGTTTTCCTCTCCTTATATGGACGAATTTGTAGTCCAGAATCATTGCCATAAAATTACCCACACTTTCCTAGTTTTAACTTTTTTCCATTTGTCGCCATCTTCGGGGGTCAAACTGACGATCTCTAAAAACTGTTCATGGACAGATTTCAGGAAAGTCAGAGTCCTCCTCCAACAAGGCTCCTTTTGCGTTTTTTTGACAATTTCCAATTAATTCCTACACATCAAAGTGTGAAACAAGAACTTGTGCAATTTTGCAACCATTAATAGGTTAGTCCCAATAAATCATAAAACAATAGTAAAAACATAGGCAAATATGACGTGAATACTTCATAAATTATCGATACGTTGGAGACGTATCAGGATTCCTGTCTCGATCTCTTCGTCCATTTTGTACTTGTCCTTGGCTCTCCTGCACTTGTATCGTGCGTGCTTGCATATGCGACATGAACGCAAATCTTTTTAATCACCGTGGTACAACATAAAATCATTCACACAAGCATGTATCTTCTGGACTTCAAGTTCCAATGGACAAACAATTTTCTTTGCTTCGTTCGTGCTTTTGGGGAGCACATTATCTTCTGGAAGAATGTCTTTGAAAAGATTCAAAAACTGTGTGAAGGCCTTGATAGACCGCTTTCTGCTTTAAATCTGAGAAGCGTCAGTGTGACACTCAACTTTTATTATTTCTTTTTGCAACCTTGATACAAATCTTTCTTTGAGGCCGCATCAATGCTTGGCAGCTCCTTGTACCCGGCTAGATCTTTTTCTAGGCCTTGGAAATTTGCAATCATAGTAGCAAAATCTGGCATATCATCAAGGTCTGTGTTGTCTGCTTAACACTCTTGGTTTTTCTTTGGGTTTTTTGGCATGCCAATCTTCTGTCTGTAGCTTGACGTCTGAGCCCCGAGGTTAAATTCATCACCCATGTGACTCTGATCGGGGTTTGGCACCTCGCCGATAGGCAGGTTAATACCTTCATCCATAACCGGCTCTTCACCGTGTTTAGTCCATCTTGTGTATCCACCCATGAATCCCCTTTTGTATAAGTGTAACTCGACCTCATCAATTGGAATGGACACCGTATTGCTACAATCCTTGCATGGACAGATAACGTAATATTCTTTGCAAATTCTGTTCTTTGTCCGTTCAGCCAAATCCATGATTTCCTTCACGGCATCCCTATACCTTGAGCTTGTCCGACCCCCCATCCATTCAGATCGTTCCATCTGCACACGTTGCATCCTTAATGGATGCACAAAGATGGGTGAATAAATCACAAGATTTTATTTTCAAAATTTATGGAGGGTGCTGCATAATGTTACCCAGCCGTGCAATGACACTAATCAACTAGTCAATTTACATGCATCATCAGTAGTGCCATTATATGAATTTAATACCTTAATTAGGCCACTCATGGAAAAGAATACCTTAATTAACTAGTAGCAGCACGGCGAGACAGCAGGGTCGAGGAGGAGAGCTTAGCGGGGCACCTGCCTGTAGTCCGGGCTCCACTATCCCACCTGCGACCGCGAGGGACGTGCTCCAGTCATGCCGACGCCGACCACGAGGATTGAGCTCCTCCTATATCTCCCACCGCCAACCGAGGATTGACCTCCTATCACGCCACCACCGCCGATCGACCGAGGATGGACTCCCTATAACGCCGACACCGCCGACCAACCAGGGATTGACCTCCTATCCGTCAGCCGTTGCCTTGGTCGCCGCCGACATCTCTACCAGCATAACGTTTTTTTGGGTTTCCGGAGAGCGGCTGTTTACGGCACCCATATGTATCGGGAAGCACAACACAAATGGTCATGTTACGGAAACCGTGTATCACGCATGTTTCCATCTCACACGATTTGATTTGGAAAATTGTGTGCCGTATACAACAAAATGCGATAAATAGTTCCCCCGACCGTTATCATCAGATCCCCATAGTTTCCCCGTCTTCCCCAAATCCCTAAATAGCTTCCAAATCCCTAGCGCCCAAATTCCCTAGCGTGGCGTTGACATTGGGGAAATGCGGACGAGTTGTGCTGATGGTTTCAGTGCGGCTGCACCGGTTCGTACAGTCGCTCTTAGCAGCGCCATTGCGGCACAACCACGACGGCGGTCACCGTCGAGCACTTGCCTAAGGTCACCAGGAGGCCGGTGTACTACGAATCCGAATCGTCTTGTTAGGTCCCAATCATTCCTCATCTTTTTAGCATGACCAAAGCAAGCAGCTCACTTAGTCCCCCCCCCCCCCCCCCGCGCACACACACATGAAATCGATCAAATGCCGGATCCAGAGTTTGACTCCAGCAGACTCCCGCAACATGAGTTCGATTCCGAGTTTTGCGCCACCGAGAAGTACCAAAAGCTGAGTTGTGTGCACAGACACAGTCCCGCTCGACGTGTATGCACGGAGGGATTCGACATTGGCAGACGGTTTCTCGGTTGCCCCTTAGAGGTTAGTGATAAGTTCATCCCTTAAGTTCAGTTAATGTCCCCACTCATCCTGATTATTTAACATTTGCAGGGATATGAGGCTTGTGCCTTTGTTAACTGGCTGGACGATGAATGGCATGGCAGGGCTCGGAGTGTTATCACCAAGCTTGCAGAAGATAACGTAAAGCTGAAGAAGAAACTAACTAATCTGGAGTGTACAATCACTACGATGAAGCAAGAAAGAATCAATCACAGGCAACAGATGAAAGCAAGAGACAAGAAGGAACTAGCATGTGTAGTTGTAGTTGTCGCACTAGCCATCTTCTATGCGCTGTTTGCAATGATCATTAGGGGTTTCGTTCGATTATTAATGGCTACATCAATAAGCAGAGCTCATCTATTGCTTACCAACTATCCTATGTTAAATGCTTAATATTTCACACCCGTTGTGTTTCATATAAGCGTGTGGGTAGTTAAACAAAGCATCTAGCGAACCGTGTGAACTCCTAAAATGTACACATGTGAAACATTTGGCATATTGAGAACTGCACAATAGCGGGAATTTAGAGCGACGGGCCGGGTTCACACAATTGCGGTTGATTATATCAAAATTCTAACTGCCTGCCAAGGCGCCAATATAATCCGTCAACCCCTCGCTTCAATTGCCATTCCTCTTGTCTTCACACAACGCTTCAGCTGCCACCACATCGTCCCGGCCGGCCACTCAACACTTCCACACACTCTGCAATCTCGCTTTCTCGCCAGTTGTTTAATTACGTAGCGCGGCAATGTCAAGCGACAGCGAGGATGACAGTTCCGCCAGTCTGGGGTCAACCACAGAATCATCGCGCTCGTCTTCTATGAGTCCGGCATCAGGCCCTGACCTCCATTTTATCCGGCTCATGGAAGGGACGCCGCCGCCGGAGTCATCGGACGACGACCAGACGGACGAGGAGCCGCCGAAGGACGAAGAAGACGGACAAGGAGGAGGACGACGAGGAGCCACCGAAGGACGAAGAAGACGACAACGATGATAAGGAGGAGGAATGGTCGAACAAGGAGGACAACGACGAGGACATCAATGACGATGTCGATGATAATCCAACGGTCAGCGGCAAGAAGCGTCCACGTCAAGACGATGGCGCGAGGCCATCTAACAACAACAAGAAGAAGTAAAACAGACTGTACTCCTTAAATCTGTTGTCGTTTGCTCATATTTATTCCTTAACTTTGTCTACCCTCTCGATCTCATTGCAAATGGTTAAGAATACAGATTCGTCATTGATCATTCACAATATCGCACACATTTGGTTTCTTGAATAGTGTGCCCTGTCGAGCACACAATTCAGAACAACCAATCGTATGTGTTGTCCAGAATTATAGCACACAGTTCTGATTATCGAGCTGTTTGCAGCCTATCACACACACCTTGTTACGCCGAACCATTTGTGTTCTTCCGTATCATCGCAAACAGTTCATCTGAGGGACCTGTATGCCATACATCACACACATCTATGTTAGATTAACCGTTTGTGCCATTTTGCCTCATCACAAACAGTTCTTAAAAGTCAACTGTCTGCCGTAGATCGCACACGCAAATATTTTCTGAATTGCATTTGATGGATCCTCCATCGCACACAGTTCATGTCATTGGTGACAGAGCTTGAACTATACCGTTTGCGATTCATGCATCGCACACAGTTTCGTCGAAGGGTCTCTGATTGTAGTGTCGCGTTAGCAGCATCCTGCAGTAGTGAATGGCAACACCACAACCTCCATAATCGTCAGCCCCTAGAGCAACCCCTACAACAGTAGCTGCAACACCTCCAGCATCTTCAGGACCTCTAGCATCTTCATCATCCTCATCGTCAAAAGCATCACGAGGAACAGGCGTTATGACAGTCCGTGTGACGTCGTACAATTCTAGAATACATGGCATCTTCTCTGAAACTTTGGTTACCATCATCAGTGCTTCAGCTGAGGTACCTTCGGCTAACTTGAGGTTGCAGCCATGAAGCAATGAAACAGAGGGCTGGTTCTTAAGTTTCACCAGAACAACATCCTTGATTTCATGATCAACAATCTTGAGTACCAATGACCTAAAGTCTAATGGATAGCATATGCAACAGCAAATGCAGCTGAAAATAGGCCGGTCCAGACACTGAACATTGCTACATCGTTAACAGGACCATATTCGATATCCAACTGAACCTTTGTGGCATAAGCTATTCGAACAACTTCAGGGGAATGGTCATACAACTGAAATACAAATAAATAACATTTTACTGGAAAACACATGTAAGTTCAGATTCAATACATACTATTTCTAATCAGAGGAACCTAATCATCATCCATATTGCCCATGGCCGAAATTATGGGATACGCAGCACAACACTTGGAAGAAATCCTGAAAGATTAGAACATAAATGTACCTCAGGATCCAAGAACCGATGATGCTTGCTTCCGTACTCTGCTACTTCATCGACCGCCCGTGCAAGCCTTTTTCCCTGACATGCATATGAAATAGATGATAAAGAAAGCACATAAATGTTCATATTTGGGTGTTTAATTCATCCGAAGAAATGAAAAACTAGCTAGCATGTAGTACGATCAGCCTAACCTTCGCCATCACAGCTTCACAGAGGGTCTTGCTGGAATCCATCATGTAGATTTGGATTCTCAAAGATCCGATGAAGCTCCATGTGCTTCAAGAAGTCAAGAATAGAGAGAGGATGGGGAAACTAGATGAGAGGAAATTTGATATGGGGCACGCCTGTGTGTGTCGATCTTTCACGAATTGGAGGTGGATTCGGGGATGAACACGAACAACACGGAGTAAATCGAGGGGAAATCACAAGTGAGAACACAAAACACTCAAGACACAATCTCCAATTACACATCCACTAGATCCACATAAACACACGAGTCTCGAAACGAGTTCAACGAGCAGATACAAATACCGGTAGTCTTTCCACTCCAAAAGGAGGGCCTTGAAATCCCGGAGGATCTTTCCTCTAGAGGGGCCTTGGCATCCACTTGGATCTTCTCAAGGAGAGGGCATCTCCAACTGAGGAGGAAGTGAATGGAACTATGCTCAACAATCTAAGTGCTAAACATAAGCTAACCCTAACAAATGACCCAAGGACAAAATATATAGGTAGCAGGAGGTGCGAGACGAAGTGAGGGCAAAAGGGACAAATCTCCTCTGGTTTGCCTGTGAGGCCCGTGCGCATGGCCTAAGTTACCCCCGTGCGCATAGGGGTCCCGTGGGCATGGTACACGGCCGTGCGCACGGGGGCTCCAGCAGCTACAGCGAAGTGCCCATGTGCACGGGGTCTTTTGGGCCCGTGCGCATGGGGTGTCTAGAGTTTCGGGTACCCTCTTGTGCACGGGGTCCTGGGAGGCCATCGCCCGGGGTCGCCTGTAGCTTTGCTTCTTGGCCGCATCTTGGGATTCTTCTTCCATGCTTCCTTGGGGTTCCTCCTCTTGGCCTTGTGGATCCTTCGTAGTGACTTGGTGCATGCCTTCCTTGTACCTAATGATGCATAGGGTTTCGTTGAGAGGTAGCATCCAAGTTCCTTTGGTATTCATGTCTAGCTCAAAGAGGAGGGAGTTCACCTTAGTTTCGATGGCACGTGCCTGAGCTCTTGTCATAGGTCCACTTGGTGCTTGAAGTGGTGGTGTAGACTCCATGTTGATGATGGTGGGATACTTTGCATCATCTCCCCCCCTTGGGGGAAGATCTGTCCTCGGATCAAGATCTTCATCACCATGGAAATGGGAAAGGTCCTTGACGTTGACGATGTCACTCACATTGTACTTGTCGTGTGGGATGACGATCTTGTAGGCATTATCGTTGTAGCGTGCCAACATCTCGAAAGGTCCATCGGATTGAGGTAGTAACTTGGACTTGCGCTCGGTGTGGAAGCGATCCTTGCGGAGGTGTAGCCACACAAAATCACCGGTCTTGAACACCATGGGGTGCTTGTTGATGTTGTGCTTGGCGGTGACTCGTTCCACTTGACGTTCGATCGTGCACCTTGTATCTTCATGCATTTTCTTGATGTAGCTCGTCCTTGCTCTTGCATCCATGTTGACTGACGTGGCTTGAGATTGCGTCGGTATTTCCTCAAAGAGGAAGGGATGATGCAGCATAGTGACGGTAAGTATTTCCCTCAGTTATGAAACCAAGGTTATCGAACCAGTAGGAGGATCACCACCACCCAATAAGCAGCACCTGCACACAAATAACAAATACTTGCAACCCGATGCGAAAGAGAGGTTGTCAATCTCTCTACGGTAAAAAGATAGATTAGGTAGTGATAGATAGGAGAGATAGATCTATCAAGAACACAAAATAAAAAGAGCAAATAAAAAGTGCAGCAATATATTTTTGGGTTTTTGGTTTTGTAGATCTGAAAACAAAGAGGCAAAAAGATAGATCGGAAAGCAATATGTTGGAAAAGTAGACCCGGGGGCTGTAGGATTCACTAGTGGCTTCTCTCATGAGTATAGCGCACGGTGGGTGAACAAATTACTGTTGGGCAATTGATAGAAAATCGAATAGTCATGACGATATCCAAGGCGGTGATCATTATATAGGCATCACGTCCAACATAAGTAGACCGACTCCTGCCTGCATCTACCACTATTACTCCACACATCGACCGCTATCCAGCATGCATCTAGTGTATTAAGTTGATGGAAAAACAGAGTAATGCAATAAGAACGATGACATGATGTAGACAAGATCTATTCATGTAGGAATAGACCCCATCTTGTTATCCTTAATGGCAACGATACATGCGTGCCTTGCTGCCCCTTCTGTCACTGGGAAAGGACACCGCAAGATCGAACCCATCACAAAGCACCTCTTCCCATGGCAAGCAAAATCGATCTAGTTGGCCTAACTAAACCAAAGATTCGAAGAAGAAATACGAGGCTATAAGTAATCATGCATATAAGAGATCAAAGAAAACTCAAATAATATTCATGGATAGAAATTGATCATGAACTCAAAATTCATCGGATCCTAACAAAAACACCGCAAAAGTTGTCATCAAATAGATCTCCAAGAGACCATTGTATTGAGAATCATAAGAGAGAGAGAGAGAGAGAGATTGGAAGCCATCTAGCTACTGCCTACGGACTCGTAGGTCTATGGTGGACTACTCACGCATCATCGGAGAGGCACCTATGAAGAAGATGAACCCCTCCGTGATGGTGTTTAGATTGGATCTCGAGGTTCTGGAACTTGCGGCAGCTGGAATTGTGTTTCGTCGACTCCCCTAGGGTTTTTGGAATATTTGGGAATTTATAGGCATCAGAGGCGGTGGAGAGGGGCCCCGAGGAGGGCACAACCCATCAGGGCGCGCCGGGGCCCCTCTAGCGCGCCCTGGTGGGTTGTGGTCTCGACAGCCCACCTCTCTGGCACTTCTTTGGCCCACTGGGTGTCTTCTGGTCCAGAAAAAATCTCCAAAAAGTTTCGTCGCGATTGGACTCCGTTTGGTAATGATATTCTGCGAAGTAAAAAACAAGCAAAAACAGCAACTGGCACTTTGGCACTATGTCAATAGGTTAGTCCCAAAAAATGATATAAAGTTGTTATAAAATGATTATAAAACATCCAAGAATGATAATATAACAGCATGAAACAAGCAAAAATTATAGATACGTTGGAGACGTATCAGCATCCCCAAGCTTAATTCCTACTCGTCCTCGAGTAGGTAAATGATAAAAACAATTTTTTTGATGTGGAATGCTGCCTAACATGTTCATCATATTCTTTTCTTTTGTATAGCATGGACATTTGGACTTATAAATGATTCAAAGCAATAGTCTTGTTTTAACATAATGACTTCAATACTCAAGCATGTCAACAAGCAACCATGTCTTTCAAAATATCAACACTAAAGAAAGTTATCCCTAGCCCATCATGCTCAATCATTGATCCATTCATGAAACACACTCAAATATTAGCTATGCCCAATCCTCAAGTACGATCATAGTGCCCCCTAGTTGGTGCTTTATAAGATAAGATGGAGACTCAAAGTAAAAATAAAAAGTGCATAAAGTAAATAGATAGGCCCTTCGCAGAGGGAAGTAGGGATTTGTAGAGGTGCCAGAGCTCAAGGTTTTAAATTAAGAGAGAAAAATATTTTGGGTGGCATGCTTTTCCTGTCAACGAAAATGACAATGTAGCTCACAATACTTTCCATGCTAGATACAACATAGGCGGTTCCCAAACAGAAAATAAAGTTTATTCCTTTTTCTACCAAACTTTCACTTTCCATGGCGGGCCGTATCCACGGTTGCCTTCCATACCAACACTTTCCAAGGAATTTATTATTTGACAACATAAAGTAATTTTTTTTTCATTTCGGGAATGGGCATCCCTATACCGCCGCACTCTCGTGCAATGACAAGTGAACAAACACTCATCTTGAGAATAACACATCTAGCATGGAAAAATATTGGACACTCCCCACCGTTTCATGAGCGGTACAAGCACACAAAAGAGAAAATTTATTTTAAAAATTTAGAGATGGCACATACAAATTTGCTTGGAACGGCATGGAAATTCCGCATATAGGTAGGTATGGTGGACTCATAAGGCAAAACTTGGTTTAAGGATTTTGGATGCACAAGTAGTATTTCTACTTAGTACAAATGGAGGCTAGCAAATAGATTGAGAAGCAACCAAACCAAGAAACGAAAATTCATATAAGCGAGCATTGAGCATAACTAACACCGAACAATGCACCACAAGTAGGATGTAATTTCATTGCATAACTATTGACTTTCATACTTGCATAGGGAATCACAAACCTTAACACCAATATTCCTACTAAAGCATAATTACTCACTAACACGACTCACATATTACTATCATCATGTTTCAAAACTATTACAAGGAATCAAGTTTAATTTCTCCAATGATCTTCATGAAAGTTTTTATTATATTCTCCTTGGATATCTATCACTTTGGGACTAGTTTCATATATTGCCATTGCTTTTTGACAGGCTCAAACAAATCTAAGTGAAGCACATGAGCATAAAAATTTCATCTCTCAAAAAGGTATAAGTGAATCATGAGAGGATTTATTCAAAATTTACTAACTCTCAAATTAATCTAAGTGAAGCATGAGAGTATTTCTACAAAAATTTCCAAGCACACCGTGCTCAAAAAGATATAAGTGAAGCACTAGAGCAATTCTATAGCTCAAAAAGTTTAAGTGAAGCACATAGAGCAATTCTAACAAATCATAGCACAATTTTGGCTCTCCCAAATAGGTGTGTACAGCAAGGATACAAAGGAAAAATAAAGAATCAAAGCAAGCAAAGATACAAGACGCTCCAAGCAAAACTCATGATATGTGGCGAATAAAAATATAGCTCCAAGTAAAATACCGATGGTTGTTAGAAGAAAGAGGGGATGCCACTCGGGGGCATCCCCAAGCTTAGTTGATTGTTACTCTTTGGATATATCTTGGGGGTGTGGTAGAATCCCCAAGCTTAGGCTCTTATCACTCCTTATTCCTTCATCCATCGTGATCTCACCCAAAACTTGAAAACTTCAATCACACAAAACTCAACAAAATCTTCGTGAGATCTGTTAGTATAATAAAGCAAATCACTACTTTAGGTGCTGTTGCAAACCCATTCATATTTTATTATTGCATTACAACTACTGTATTTTAACTTTACCATGGCTCATACCCTTCAATATAACCCATAGATTCATCAAAACAAGCACACAATGCAACGAAAACAGAATCTGTCATAAACAAAATAGTCTGTTGTAATATGTACTCTAACCATACTTCTGTAAATCTAAAAATTCTGAAAAATTAGGACAACGTAAGGGATTTATATAGAAACACTGTGTTAAAATTTCATCTCAAGATCAAGTTCCATAAAAAATGAAAATTCATATACTGGACGCAAAGTTTCTGTTTCAGATTCAGCATCGCTTCTACTCATCTTATGAATCATCCTAAAGGCTCTACTTGGCACAAACACTAAATAAACCATAAAAACACAATCATAACAGAGGCATAATTGTGTCAACACTCAAAAACAGAAAGGAAAAAAGCAAAAATTTATTTATTCATTGGGTTGCCTCCCAACAAGCGCTATCGTTTTACGCCCCTAGCTAGGCATAACGCATAGATTCAAGTATTGTCATCTTTGGTTTTGGATCCATAGGATGCCCTCATGATTGATTCATATGGTGGCTTAATTATTGTTATAGGGAAGTGTTCAATACCCTTTCTTAGTGAAAATTGAAAACGAATATTGCCTTCTTTCATATCAATCACGGCACCTATAGTGCGTAAAAACGGTCTACCAAGTATAATGGGACAAGACGGATTGCAATAAATATAAAGCACAATAAAATATATGGGCACATAGTTCCTATTTGCAAGAATAAGAACATTAATTCTTCCCAAAGATTTTTAATAGTAGAATCCGCCAAGTGCAAATTAAGAGAACATTCTTCAATATTGGTGAGACTGAGCACATCACATAAAGATTTCGGAATCGTGGAAACACTAGCACCCAAATCACACAAGGCAAAGCACTCATAATTTTTAATCTTGACCTTAATGGTAGGTTCCCACTCATCATGTAATTTTCTAGGAATAGAAATCTCCAACTCCAATTTTTTGATAGATTCTTTTCTTACTTTCATCCATAGAGACATATAAATATTTAATAGATTCATCAATCTTAGGCAGAAAAGCTTTCAACTTGAGATTTTCAACATCATGAGAAATTCTATCAATGCTTCTAGACATATCATCAATCTTATTCAACTTTTCTTCTATCGTAGTATTGAAAGCCTTTTGCGCATTGATAAATTCTTTAATATTACTCTCAAGATCAGAGGTGTTCCTATTATTATTGTAAGAGGAATTGCCATAGGATTTACCATAATTATTTGAGGAATTTCCAGGAAAAGGCCTAGGATTAAAATCACCTCTATAAGCATTGTTGTTGAAATTGTTTCGCGAGACAAAGTTCATATCTACGGAATCACTATTTTGCTCAATCAAGGTAGACAAAGGCACACCATTGATTTCAATAGGAGCATTTTTACTTGCAACCAATTTCATCAAAGCATCATCCTTATCACTCAAAGTACTAATTTCTTCAACCGAATTAACTTTTTTACTAGTAGGTGCTCTTTCGGTATGCCATTGTGAATAATTTGCCATGATATTATATAGAAATTTAGTAGCTTCACCCAAAGTAATTTCCATAAAAGTACCACCCGCGGCGGAATCTAAAAGATTTCTAGAGACAAAATTCAATCACGCATAAAAAATTTGTATGATCATCCAAAGATTTAATCCATGAGTAGGACAATTTCTTAGCATCAACTTCATTCTTTCCCAAGATTGTGCAACATGTTCATGCTCAAGTTGCTTAAAATTCATGATTTGCGTCCTAAGGGAAATAATTTTCGCGGGCGGAAAATACTTAGTAATAAAAGCATCCTTGCACTTATTCCAAGAATTGATACTATTGCGAGGCAAAGAGCAAAACCAAATTTTTGCACGATCCCGCAAGGAAAAAGGAAATAACTTCAACTTCACAATATCATTGTCCACATCTCTTTTCTTTTGCATATCACACAATTCTACGAATTTGTTCAGATGGGACGCGACATCCTCATTAGGATTTCCGGCAAATTGATCTTTCATGACAAGATTCAACAAAGTGGCATTAATATCACAAGACTCTGCACTAGTGGCAGGAGGAGCAATCGGAGTACTAATAAAATAATTGTTATTAATATTGGAGATGTCACACAACTTGGTGTTTTCTTGAGTCATCGTGACTACACAAACAAGATTGCAAGCAAGGAAGAGATCCGGCAAGAAAAAGGCAAACGAAAAAGAGGGCGAATAAAATGGCAAATTGGTGAAGTGGGGGAGAGGAAAACGAGAGGCAAATGGCAAATAATGTAATTGCAAGGAGATGAGATTTGTGATTAGGAACCTGTTAGATGATGATGAAGTCTCCTCGGTGCCTGAGATAGGCACGTAGAAGAGACCACTTCCTCCCCGGCAACGGCGCCAGAAATTCCTTTTGACGTGGATTGAGACTGCGTCGGTATTTCCCCAAAGAGGAAGGGATGATGCAGCACAGCGACAGTAAGTATTTCCCTCAGTTATGAAACCAAGGTTATCCAACCAGTAGGAGGATCACCACCACCCAATAAGCAGCACCTGCACACAAATAACAAATACTTGCAACCCGACGTGAAAGAGAGGTTGTCAATCTCTCTACGGTAAAAAGATAGATTAGGTAGTGATAGCTCGGAGGGATAGATCTCTCAAGAACACAAAATAAAAAGATGGAATAAAAAGTGCAGCAATATATTTTTGGGTTTTTGGTTTTGTAGATCTGAAAACAAAGAGACAAAAAGATAGATCGGAAAGCAATATGTTGGAAAAGTAGACCCGAGGGCCGTAGGATTCACTAGTGGCTTCTCTCATGAGTATAGCGCACGGTGGGTGAACAAATTACTGTTGGGTAATTGATAGAAAATTGAATAGTCATGACGATATCCAAGGCAATGATCATTATATAGGCATCACGTCCAAGATAAGTAGACCAACTCCTGCCTGCATCTACCTCTATTACTCCACACATCGACCGCTATCCAGCATGCATCTAGTGTATTAAGTTGATGGAAAAATGGAGTAATGCAATAAGAACGATGACATGATGTAGACAAGATCTATTCATGTAGGAATAGACCCCATCTTGTTATCCTTAATGGCAATGATACATGCGTGCCTTGCTGCCCCTTCTGTCACTGGGAAAGGAGACCGCAAGATCGAACCCATCACAAAGCACCTCTTCCCATGTCAAGCAAAATCGATCTAGTCAGCCTAACTAAACCAAAGATTCGAAGAAGATATACGAGGCTATAAGTAATCATGCATATAAGAGATCAAAGAAGACTCAAATAATATTCATGGATAGAAACTGATCATGAACTCAAAATTCATCGGATCCCAACCAACACACCGCAAAAGTTTACATCAAATAGATCTCCAAGAGACCATTGTATTAAGAATCATATGAGAGAGAGAGGAAGCCATCTAGCTACTGCCTACGGACCCGTAGGTCTATGGTGGACTACTCACGCATCATCGGAGAGGCACCTATGAAGAAGATGAACCCCTCCGTGATGGTGTTTAGATTG
This sequence comes from Elymus sibiricus, assembly GCA_039707655.1. Lineage (NCBI taxonomy): Eukaryota > Viridiplantae > Streptophyta > Magnoliopsida > Poales > Poaceae > Elymus > Elymus sibiricus. The sequence goes on along the minus strand of CM077663.1, from coordinate 296,737,532 downwards.
GATATCGAGGTTCTGGAACTTGTGGCGGCTGGAATTGTGTTTCGTCGACTCCCCTAGGGCTTTTGGAATATTTGGGAATTTATATGCATCAGAGGCGGTGGAGAGGGGCCTCGAGGATGGCACAACCCATCAGGGCACGCCAGGGCCCCCCTGGCGTGCCCTGATGGGTTGTGCCCTCCTCGAGGCCCCTCTCCACCGCCTGGCGCGCCCTGGTGGTTTGTGGTCTCCCCGGCCCACCTCTCTGGCACTTCTTTGGCCCACTGGGTGTCTTCTGGTCCAGAAAAAATCTCCAAAAAGTTTCGTCGAGATTGGACTCCGTTTGGTACTGATATTCTGCGAAGTAAAAAACAAGCAAAAACAACAACTGGCACTTTGGCACTATGTCAATAGGTTAGTTCCAAAAAATGATATAAAGTTGTTGTAAAATGATTGTAAAACATCCAAGAATGATAATATAACAGCATGGAACAAGCAAAAAATATAGATACGTTGGAGACGTATCCTTGACGCGCTCTTGGAGTGGTAGGGGAAGTATGTCCAATGGGGACAAAGGGTTGAAGTAGTAGACCACCTCGAATGGAGACTTGCCGGTGGGGAAGTGACATGTGTGGTTGTAGGCGTACTCGGTGATGGGGAGGCAATCTTCGCATTCCTTGATGTTCTTCTTGATCAACACGCGTAGGAGCATCGAGAGCGTCTGGTCGGTCACCACCGTTTGGCCATCGATTTGTGGGTGATAGGCCGATGAGAAGAGTAGCTTGATCCTGAGCTTGTCGCATAGAGTTTTCCAAAAGTAGCTAAGGAACTTGACGTCCTGGTACGACATGATGGTCTTGCGGACTCCATGTATTCATAAGATGTCCCTACAAAAGAGATTCGCAACATGTGAAGCTTCGTCGATCTTATGACATGGAATGAAATGAGCCATTTTGGAAAAAGATCCACAATGAAAAATTGGAATCATGGCCATTTTTTGTTCGTGGCAAACCAAGCACAAAGTCCATGCTAATGTCTTCCCAAGGTTGGAAAGGTATAGGAAGAGGCATGTAAAGACCATGGGATTGAGCTTTTGACTTAGCTTTGTGACATGTAGTGCATCGGTTGGTGAAGCATGCAACATCACGAAACATCTTGGGCCAATAGTACTTGTGGGATAATGTGGCATATGTCTTGTCACGTCCAAAGTGACCCATAAGTCCTTCACCGTGAGCCTCTTGCAAAAGTAACAAACGAAGAGAAGACTCGGGTATACAAAGTTTGTTAGCACGCATAAGATAGCCATCTTTCATGTAGTATTTTTCCCAACAAGGTTTCACATGGCACTTAGCATATGGAGTTGCAAAAGAAACATCATGCTCATACAAATCTTTGTTATGCTCAAAACCAATGACATTCAATTCAAGTTGAGTAACTAGCATGCATTTGCGGGAAAGAGCATCTGCCACAACATTTTCTTTACCCTTGAAGGAAAATACTCAATGAATTCACTCCATTTGGCATGTCATTTGTTCAATTTAGTTTGACCCTTAAGATACTTGAGAGTTTCATGATCGGTATGAATGACAAATTCATGTGGACGGAGATAATGCTCCCAAACATGCAATGATCTCATTAAGGCATACAATTCCTTATCATATATGGGGTAGTTAAGTTGAGCGCCGGAAAGTTTCTCACTAAAATATGCAATTGGGCGCTTCTCTTGCATTAGCACGCCACCTATGCCATTACCACTAGCGTCACAATGCACTTCAAAAGTTTTATCAAAGTTGGGTAAGGCAAGCAATGATGCGTGAGTAAGCAAATTTTTAATCTCATTAAAAGCGATGTCTTGGGATGGTCCCCACACAAAAGGTGCATTTTCTTGCTCGAAGCATGTAGAGGAGACGCAATAGTGCTAAAATCCTTAACAAATCGACGGTAAAATCCGGCTAATCCAAGGAAACTACGCACTTGTTGCAAATTTGTGGGTATGGGACAAGTTTTAATAGCATCAATTTTAGTTTCATCAACTTGAACACCCTTAGAAGATACCACAAAATCTAGGAAAACAACCTTTTCAACACCGAAAGTGCATTTTTCATATTAGCATAGAGTTTTTCTTTCCTAAGAACTTGCAATACTTCCCTAACATGTGTGGCATGCTCCTCTAGAGATTCAGTAAAAACAAGAATGTCATCAAAGTATACCACAACGCAATGGCCCATGACATGGCGTAAAACATGATGCATCACACGCATAAAAGTACCCGGTGCTTGGGATAAGCCCATAGGCATTACTAGCCATTCATAGAGACCAAACTTTGTTTTGAACGCCGTTTTCCACTCATCACCTTCTTGCATACGTATTTGGTAGTAACCACTTATAAGATCAATTTTAGAAAATATAGTGGCACCACTAAGTTCAATAAGCATGTCATCAAGGCTAGGAATAGGATGGCGATATCTAACGGTTATAGCATTGATAGGGCGACAATCTGAACACATGCGCATACTACCATATTTCTTAGGTACTAATATCACCGGAACCGCACAAGGACTCAAGCTTTCGCGTACATGCCCTTTATCTAGGAGTTTTTGAACTTGCCTTTGGATCTCCTTAGTTTCGTCAGGGTTGACGCGGTAGGGTGCCAGGTTGGGGAGTGGTGCGCCGGGTATGAGGTCGATGCGGTGTTCGATCCCTCATTTTGGTGGTAGTCTCGGAGGTAGCTCATCGGGAAAAACATGTTGGAATTCCTGCAACAAACGAGACAATACAAGAAGAAGATGTTGTGAAGTATTAGTCTGTACGACTTCATCTTTGCACACAAGTACAAAGTGAAGAACACTCGATGGGCTCTCACTCACATCCCTCAAATCTCTTTATGTGGCTAAAAGAACTAGATCTTTCTTGTCCCTCATCGTGGATTCACTCATTTTTGGCTTGTGGCGCTCAGTCTCTTTTAGGTGGATCACTCTCTCACTTTTATCTCCACGATGGGATGAAGCTTGTTTGTTGGCGATGACTTGACTTGGAGACATTGATTGAAGCACACATTGCTTGCCCTTCATCTTGAAACTATAGTGATTTGTTCGGCCATTGTGCATGACGCCGCGGTCGAATTGCCAAGGTCGACCAAGAAGTAGGTGACACACGGACATGGGCACCACGTCACACTCCAAAGTGTCTTCAGAGGCGCCAATCTTGGAAGAAACTTGGACGGTGTGGTCGATGACGTGGCTTGAGACTGGGTCCGTGTTTCCCCAAAGAGGAAGGGATGATGCAGCACAGTGACGGTAAGTATTTCCCTCAGTTATGAAACCAAGGTATCGAACCAGTAGGAGGATCACGCACCAGTATGTAAACAGTACCTGCACACAAAGAACAAATACTTGCAACCTGACGCGAAAGAGAGGTTGTCAATCTCTCCACGGTAAAAAGATAGCTTAGATTGTAGATGGGATAAATAGATCTTGCAAGAACAAAAAATAGAAGAGGCAAATAAAACGTGCAACAATGTATTTTTGGTTTTTTTTGGAATAGTAGATCTGAAAACAAAAGCGTCAAAAAGATAGATCGGAAAGCAATATGTTGGAAAAAGTAGATCGGGGGGCCGTAGGTTTCACTAATGGCTTCTCTCAGAGTATAGCATACGGTGGGTGAACAAATTACTGTTGGGAAATTGATAGAATATCAAATAATCATGACGATATCCAAGGCCATGATCATTATATAGGCATCATGTCCAAGATTAGTAGACCGAAACGATTGTGCATCTACTACTATTACTCCACACATCGACTGCTATCAAGCATGCATCTAGTGTATTAAGTTCATGGAAAAACGGAGTAATGCAATAAGAACTGTTGGGGATATAACCCCGTGGTGAGACCCGCCCGGGTGGGGCCGGGTCATGCGGTTGGCGGCTTAGCGACAAGGTTTGGCATAAGCTTATTCAATGGGCCTGGAGGCCCAGAGCCAGAAGACAAGATGTAACCCGGTGGCGTAAGCCGCCGGTGGCGGCTTATTAGATAAGGCATGTATAGTTAGAGGTGAGGTCGGTCATCAAGTATAACCCGGCCCAGACTCTTCTAAGCTCAGGGCCTCGACCTGTGTATATAAAGGCGGGTTACCTGGGCGGCTTAGGCCACGAAACATCTGATCGATAGCTAGGTCAAGCGAACTCGCTCCCTTGTAATCGATAACCAGTCAATACAACACAAAGCAGGACGTAGGCTTTTACCTCTTTCCGAGGAGCCGAACCTGGGTAACCCTTGTCTCCCGATTCCAATCAACCCCTTCGAGTTCACCGCCTTAGCGATGGCCTCGAACCTAAGTCCTTTCACTAGGACATCTGCCGTGACACAACCACGACAGTTGGCGCCCACCGTGGGGCTAACGCTCGGTGGTGTGGAGTTCTCGAAGGGTTCTCTCCCAGGGATCGAGGGATACGCCATTGGCAGGATGGCCAAGAGTCGCCGCGGCAAGTTCTACATCGACGACGCTAGCTGGGGCCCGAAGGCCGACTCAATCGAGTACGGGCACCGGGTCCCCTTCGGCGGAATTCACGTCTTCATCGGCAAGATCGGCGGGTCTAAGCCCGGGCCGGACATCTGCACCGACCTCGTCGAGCCAGCCCGACGCGCGCAACCCGCCCGAGTTAACCCAGGCCGGAAGCGTGTCTTCGTTGGCTTTACCCAAGGCGCGGAATTTGAAGGTTCCATGTCACGGGAGGAAACCCTCATCTGCTCAGAAGATGGATCCTCGAGCGGGGAGGCGGAATCAATCTATCAGCTTCATAACGGTGGGCTTGGGGGCTACTTCGAGGGCTACCCTTAGCCGGAATACCGTGAGCCAGAATATTATGGGCCACCGAGCCGCGCCGCTATCTTCATGGCAGGAGCGGCGCCTCCTCCTGGTAGCACAGCCGCTGGTGCGACCGGGTCCGGATCAGGCAGGCCGCCGGCTCAAGTTTTGCTGGATCTGATGAATGAACTTACAACTCTGATGGGAACCGAGGTCACGGTCGAAAACCAAGCAACCTGTCAGGGATATAACCCCGCGATATAACCCGGCCAGGATATGACCCGGCCAGGACTTGGCGAGTCACCAATGACCCATCCACAGGCTTGGCGTCTCACAGTTAAGACCCGTAAGATGGGCCAGAAGATGGAAGGCTAAGCTACAAGGCGACTTACCAGGCGGGCCAAGATTAAGGCCCAGAGACATGAAGATGGCGGTTCATAAGCAGGCCGGTTGACGGCCCAAGACCTGGAGGCGACTAAAAGGCCTGAAGGCATAAGCCGCCATAAGATGACTTGTTCTGTAAGACTAGGGAGTTGGAGCCAGGATCGGTTACGTTATATGACCCGACCCGGACTCGTGTAAGCCGCCGGACCTCAGCCTATGTATATAAAGGTGAGACCTGACGGATAGTGAGAGGAGTTAAGATAGACAGACAAACCTTACGGTGAGAGAGACCAAGCAGTCGAGAACTAGGGCAAGCAAGTCGCCCCTTGTAATCGAAACAGCAGTCAATACAATACAAGCAGGACATAGGCTTTTACCTCCACCGAGAGGGGCCGAACCTGGGTAAACTCGTGTCCCTTGTCCCGTTTAACCCCTTTGAGTCCACCTCTTTAGCCATGGCCTCGAACCTAAGCCTCCAGGCATCTGCCGTGACAAAACCACGACAGTTGGCGCCCACCGTGGGGCTAGCGCTTGATGGTGTTGAGTTCTCAAAGGGTTCTATCTCAGAGATCGAGGGGTACGAGGTTGACAGGATGACCGAGAGTCGCCGCAGAAAGCTTTACATCGACAACGCCGACCAGGGCCCCGAGGCCGACTCAATCGAGTGTGGTTTCCGGGTCCACTTTGGCGGAATCCGCGTCTTCATCGGCAAGATCAGCGGATCTGAACCCAGGCCGGACATCTGCACCGGTATCGTCGAGCCGACTCGGCGCAAGCAACTCGCCCGGAGCATGCAACCCGCCCGTGCTGACCCGGGCAGGAAGCATGTCTTCGCCGGCTTTACTCAGGGCATGGAGCTTGAAGGTTCTGTGTTAGAGGAAGGAGCTCTCGCCCACTCCGAGGAGAGGTCCTCGTGTGGAGAGACGGAATCGATCTATCAGCTTCATAATGGTGGACTTGGGGGATACGACGAGCCTTACCCCGAGTCGGAGTACCATGAGCCGGAGGAATATGAGCCGCCAAGCCATGCCGCCGTCTTCATGGCGGGTGCAGCGGCGGCTCAGGGCAGCACAGCCGCCGGTCTAACTGGGTCCGGGTCAGGCACCCCCCGGCTCAGGTTCTTCTGGATCTAATGAACGAGCTTACAGCCTTGATGGAGACTGAGGTCACTGCTGAAAACCAAGCAGTCGAGAACTAGGGCAAGCAAGTCGCCCCTTGTAATCGAAACAGCAGTCAATACAATACAAGCAGGACGTAGGCTTTTACCTCCACCGAGAGGGGCCGAACCTGGGTAAACTCGTGTCCCTTGTCCCGTTTAACCCCTTTGAGTCCACCTCTTTAGCGATGGCCTCGAACCTAAGCCTTTGGGCATCTGCCGTGACAAAACCACGACACAACCCGTAACACGGAGATCGCAAGGTTCAAGGACCAGATGGCCGGAGTCCAAGAGGAAATCAATGCACTGAAGGCTCAGATGGATGCTGAGTCGGAGCGCCTTAGGGAAGAAGATTTTCGCCTTGACCTAGAGCAGCAGACCGCAGACGCAGTTCACCGGATGAGGCATCAGTCCCGTTTGCTAGATCAATATGAGGCCAGGAATCTTTTCAACACGCCAGGGACGGGACGGAACGCGCCTCTGATCGTAACCCGGACGGCGGAAGTACCAGGGAGCAGGGCGGCGATTCAGCATCGACAGCCAGACCCGCCCCGCAGGAACCAGACCTCGCCACAGTCTTTTCCGACACCGCCCGGTCATTATTCTAACCCGGCGGAGAACATGGTGGCGGCGGCGATTAGACTTGGCACGATCCCCATCCCTGATGGGACGCCTTTCGCGGAGGAAGTACGGAACGCCATTGGATACCTGCAGATAGCGGTGGCGCAGCAGGAGAAATATACCTATAGCCGGAGTCGTGTGCACTCAACCCCCATCCTGAGCCGTAGTTACAGACGGCGCTTATAGTCGCCCGCGATCTCTAGCAGCGAGCGATGTCGGAACCCGGCGCGAGATGATCAGCCAACTCTGGATGCCCAGGCGCTGGTAGACCGGGTGAGAGCACAGCGAGAGGCGGCAGCAGCAGCAGCCGCGGCGGCTTATCAAGAACCCACAGTAGCTCCGTCTGTTTCAGTAGGAGCTGGAGTAACCTCCAGAGCTGTGGGAGTGCCGTGCTTAGTGCCGGCTTTACGAAACGAACGCCTGCCGAAGGATTTCAAGGGTCCTCGCAAAGTGCCAAATTACACTGCCGATCTGCCTCCGGAAGCTTGGATTGAGAGTTATGAACTAGCCATGGAGATGTTAGACGTTAGCGATGTAGTCTGCGCCAAGTATTTCATCATGATGTTGGAAGGGCCGGCTCGTATGTGGTTGAAGGGTTTGCCACCCAATACCATTAATTCCTGGGCCGAGTTAAAGGCGAAGTTCATCAAAAAAATTCAAGGAACGTGCAAGCAGCCCATGACCATCATGGATTTGGATCATTGTGTGCAGCGGGAGGATGAGTCGGCCCATCATTGGGTCCGGCGGGTTTCAACCATTATCCACTCTTCTGATAACATCACGGCGGCTCAGGCGGTTCTGATCCTGGAGAAGAATTGCCACTTTTTGCCCCTGAAGTAGAAGCTCGGCCGGCTGAAACGTTCATGCCAGGACATGGGGGAGCTCATGGTGGCTCTCACTAAGTATGCAGACTCTGACAACACGAAGGACCCTGGTTCCGATGATGAGAAGTCGGCCAAGGGTAAGAAGAATAACAATGGCAAGAGTCAATAGAAGAATGGGGGAGGAAATAGTAATAATGGCAACGGCAGAAAGCGGAAGCACCCGAACGGCGGGTCAGATCTGGTGGCCAACACTAGTGCTGGGAATAACCGTGGCAAGGGCAACGGTAAGCCGCCTTTCGGTAAATCCAAGCCCGTCAATATGGAGGCAATGTTGAATGCCCCTTGCCCAAAACATAGTCTTCCCGATAAACCATCCACTCATGCCTGGAGGGATTGTTGGGTCATGCGGGAGTTCCGAAATTACAGCATTAACCAGCATCAAGGTGGTGGCAGTGGACCGTCTGGCGGGTCAGGATCCGGTTCTCCGGGGTCCGGCTTTGGTGCAGGCGGCTCAGGTTCTGGCTATCAAGGCCAAGGAAACCATGGAGGTAATAACCAATAGTCTGGCAGTGGAGGTCAGCAACAAAACAACCAGTTCGGGTATCAGAATAACCCGAAACAACTTAATGGAGGACAGTATCATGTTTTTACAACAAGCCTCGACAAGCGAGATCAGAAGGTGCGCAAGTGGGCGGTTAATGCGGTCATGCCCGCTCTCCCGCGGTACTTGAAGTGGTCCGAGTATGACATAACTTGGAGCAGGGAGGATCACCCGCTGCGTGTGGATAACCCGGGGCAGTTGGCTTTGGTGGTGGCCCCCCAAGTTGAAGGCTATGTGTTCACCAAGGTGCTTATGGATGGTGGCAGCAGTATCAACATCCTGTATTATGACACGTTCCGCCGGATGAACTTGCTTGATAAGGATCTTAAACCCTCTTCAACGGGTTTTCACGGCGTGGTGCCCGGAAAGTCGGCTTATCCAGTTGGAAAGATTTCCTTGGAGGTAGCCTTTGGGGATGAATTTAACTATAGGGTTGAGACCTTATGGTTTGAGGTGGTCAAGATCAAGAGCCCGTACCACGCTTTATTTGGGCGACCGGCTTACGCCAAATTCATGGCTAGGCCTTGTTACGTTTACTTGCAGCTCAAGATGCCCGGATTAAACGGAACGATTATAGTGCATGGTGATCGGAAGATTGCTCTTGAGTGCGAGGAAGGCGATGCTGCGTATGCGGAGTCAAGTTGTGCTGAGGCAGAGCTCAAGTTTTATAAGGAGAATGTTGACCCAACAAATATGACCCCGTTGAAGAAGCCTAGCACGGAGTCTGAGCCGCCCCTTAAGTTTGTGGCAAAAGATACCAAGCTAGTGGATTTCACCCCTGGCGACTCATCACAACAGTTCACTATTGGGGCCGATATGGATCCCAAATAGGAAAGTGTGCTCATCGAATTCATCCGTGAGAATCGGGACATTTTTGCATGGAAGCCTTCTGACATTCCAGGTGTACCGAGAGAATTCGCTGAGCACCACCTTAATGTGGATCCTAAGTTTAAGCCGGTCAAACAATTCCTCCGTCGTTTCAATGAGGAGAGGCGTAAGGCCATCGGAGAAGAGGTAGCCCGGCTCTTAGCAGCAGGGTTTATCGTTGAAGTCTTTCACCCGGAGTGGTTAGCTAACCCGGTGTTGGTGCTCAAGAAGAACGGCACGTGGCGCATGTGCGTGGATTACACGGATCTTAACAAGGCGTGTCCGGTTGATCCTTTTGCTCTCCCCCGTATCGACCAGATCATTGATGCGACGGCGGGTTGTGAGAGTCTATGCTTCCTGGATGCTTATTCAGGTTATCATCAGATCAAGATGGCAGTCAAAGACCAAGAGAAGACGTCTTTCATTACGCCTTTTGGAGCTTTCTACTATGTGTCTATGCCTTTTGGGCTCAAGAGTGCCCAGGCGACTTATCAGCGCTGTGTGCAGAACTATCTTCATGGTCAAATTGGGCGCAATGTTCATGCTTATGTGGATGATATTGTGGTCAAGTCAAGGAAGAGGGAGACTCTGCTGGCTGATTTGATGGAAACCTTTGATAATCTGCAGGTTTGCAAGATGATGCTTAACCCAACAAAGTGTGTGTTTGGTGTACCTGCAGGCAAGCTCTTGGGGTTCTTGGTCTCCGAGCGTGGCATTGAAGCTAACCCAAACAAGATAAAAGCCATCACTTCTTTGTCTAAACCGGCATGTATTAACGATGTTCAGTGCCTGGCGGGTCGTATTGCTGCTCTGAGCCGGTTTATAAGCCGCCTGGGGGAGAAGGCAATTCCATTATATCAGATGATGAAGAAGACGGATAACTTCGTCTGGAGTGATGCGGCTAATGAGGCGTTTGAGGCGCTCAAGAAGCAGTTGGCTGAGCCGCCCGTTTTGGCTGCTCCCGTGGAAAAGGAGCCTCTGTTCTTGTTTGTGGCGGCTAACAATAGAGCTAGCAGTGCTGCAGTTGTGGTGGAGCGCAAGGAGGAGGGTAAGGAGTACCCAGTCCAGAGGCCGGTTTACTATGTCAGTGAGGTTTTGTCAGAATCCAAGCAAAGATACCCACATTGGCAGAAGCTGGTGCTTGGTGTATTCATGGCCAATCGTAAGCTGAAGCATTATTTCCTCGGGCACCCGGTCACGGTGGTGAGCTCTGCTCCTTTGGGAGACATCATTCAAAACAGAGAAGCTACTGGTAGGATTGCTAAGTGGGCAATTGAGCTTGGGCCTCTCAATCAGAAATATGTGCCCCGGACGGCTATAAAATCTCAAGCCCTGGTGGACTTTATCAATGACTGGACAGAGTGTCAAGTACCTGAGGAGAAGCCGGACAATACCTATTGGACGATTCGCTTTGATGGTTCCAGGCAATTGGAAGGCTCGGGGGCTGGAGTTGTTATAACTTCCCCACGAGGTGATAAATTCTGTTATGTTTTGAGGCTAATGTTTCCTTGTACTAATAATGCAGCGGAATATGAGGCTTTACTTCACGGGCTTCGTGTGGCTAAGGAGATGAATTTGAGCCGGGTCAGATGTCTTGGCGACTCAGACCTGGTGGCTCAGCAAGTCTCTGGCACGTGGGACTCCAAGGACCCTCGCATGGGGGCTTATCGCCAGGCGGTTGATGTTATCGCTGGCCACTTCAAGGGCTATCAGGTGGATCATATTGATCGGCGGAAGAATGAGGCGGCTGACACGTTATCAAGGCTGGGGTCTCAGCGTAAGCCGGTGCCGCCTAATGTGTTCTTGGACGTCTTGCATCACCCGTCGGGCAAGTTACCATCGGAGGAGGATTTGGCTATACCTGACCCGGAAGGGCAATTGGTGGCGGCTCTCCGCGCAATTCCTGATTGGACATTGCCTTATTTGGCATATCTGACCCGCGACGAGTTGCCTCAAGATGAAAATCTGGTACGGCAGATCATAAGGCGGTCTAAGTCTATGACTATTGTCAATGGCGAGTTACACCGGCGCAGTGTGACTGGTGTCTTTCAGCGCTGTGTTTCTCCGGATGAGGGCCGTGAGATCTTGCAAGAAATCCATGCCGGCGATTGTGGTCATCACGCCGGGTCAAAATCTTTGGTAGCTAAAGCCTTTCGTCACGGTTTCTACTGGCTGACAGCCCATAAAGATGCAGAGTACTTGGTCAGTAAATGTGACGGGTGTCAGAAATTTGGACGACGTGCCCATGTGCTGGCTCAAGAATTACAGATGATTCCAATCACCTGGCCGTTCGCAGTCTGGGGGCGTGATATGGTTGGACCTTTTAAGAGGTCTAAGGACAAAAAGACCCACCTCTTGGTGGCGGTTGATAAATTCACTAAGTGGGTTGAGGCTGAGCCGGTCAGCAAGTGTGATGCAGCAACAACAGTTCAGTTCGTCAAAAAGCTGATCTTTCGGTTTGGTTATCCTCATAGTATCATTACTGACAATGGCACAAACCTGTCTAAGGGGGCTATGAAGGAGTTTTGCGATGATGAGCATATCCGCCTCAATGTATCTTCTGTGGCTCACCCACAGTCTAATGGACAAGCTGAGTGTGCTAACCAGGAAATTTTGAGAGGTATAAAACCCCAACTCATGGTTCCTTTGGAGCGCACGCCAGGTTGTTGGGTGGAGGAGTTGCCGTCTGTTCTTTGGAGCATAAGAACCACCCCCAACAGATTTACAGGCTACATGCCTTTCTTCATGGTTTATGGCGCAGAGGCTGTTCTTCCCAGTGATATTCGTCATGACTCGCCCATAGTGGCGGTTTACGTGGAAGCGGATAATGAGGTGGCATGTCAGGATGCTTTGGATGCCTTGGACGAAGAACGGGACCTTGCAGCAGCTCGGTCCGCGATTTACCAGCAAGACCTGCGTCGCTACCATAGCCGCAGGGTTAAGACCCGACGTTCCAAGAGGGCGACTTAGTGCTCCGGTTAATTCAAGACCAGTCAGACATGCATAAGTTGTCACCTCCTTGGGAAGGACCGTTTGTGATCAGCAGAAATCTCAACAACGGTTCCAATTATCTCATTTATATACGGGAGAGTGACAAGGCACGTACCTCTGGTGAAGAGACTGCAAGGCCTTGGAATATTGCTCACCTTCGGCCATACTATACTTGAGCCGCCTGTCCGGCTCTCATCAATGTACATATTTCTGTCATTGTATATACCATCTTTTATGATATAATAAAGTTGGCATCCCCATGATTAGGGGTTTCTGCCGTTTTCTCGCTCTAAAATTCGTACAAAGGAGTTGATCCTTCTTCAGGTCACTTGGGGGCTTCCAACCCACTGGGTTTAGCTTTCATACCCTCTTGGCCTGGCTTTACATGCCATATTCGAGTTAAACCTGCGTGTTTGCAACTTGCTACTCCGCTATGTGACCCGCCAAACTCTTGACAGTCAATCTTGCTTAGAGACCCTGAACTTTTATAAGTTATTCTCGCATAAAGACCCCGAACTTGCAAAGGTTTAGACGGTGGCTTTTGTCATGAGAGGGCCGGCTTACAGTGAGCTAGGATAAACTCGCCTTGTCTGCTGTAGTCTCTCTGCTATGTGGCCTATTGGTACTCTTAGCAATGTCAATCTTTTAAAGACCCTGAACTTGCTAAGGTTTAAACAACGGATTTATGTCACGTGAGAGCCGGCTTACGAGGTTTTATGGTTTTTATGCCTCGTTTCTTCGGAAGCAATACAAATTTTTTCAAAAAACAAGAGCTACCTTGTCCAGCTGTGCCTTTAAAGCCGGCTTATAAGGCAAGAAATATGCAAATTGCTTGTTTTTGCGGGAATTTTTTATGATAAGATTCTAAGTTTTTGGGTGACTCCAGCTTAGCATTGCTCATGGAGTTTAACCCGCCTGGCAAGTTGAGGCAGTCTGATGATTATATATCAAGACAAACATGCTAAGACGCTGGTATATGGGCTGAAAGAAGTTTCAAAAGTGCATCAAAGGCACAAGAGCAGGCGGTCAAAATGTTTTCTACTGCTATTACAAGGCTATCAATGAGCCCAAAATCTGCAAACTTAAAAAGTTTGGCAGCAACATATTACCGGTATATTAACATGCTCGGGTTACCTTCACAGGACGCAAGTTCTTTGTCTAGCTCGTCGCCGGGTCATCCTACGCCGGGTCTTCGGTCTCCCGGATCTGGAGGTTGTCCACATCCCAATTGCAGTTTGTTAAAGCCTCAAATTTGGCTTCATCGTGCATGATTGGAGAGGGATCAACGTCAGGAGCGAAGAGGTGCTTACGGCGTTGAGGAATTAGGCTTTTCGCTTCAAAAGTGGGCCCTCAAACTCGCTTATTTTCTTCAGAATAAGCCGCCTGATCTACCGACAGGTCAGCTTCTTCGGCCAGCCGGCTTGCCAAGATTCGGGATGCCTTCATACAGCAGGCGTAATCGTCTTGCGTGAACTCCGAGCCGTCGTCCTTCAGCTGAGGAAATCCATCCATCATCTCGGCCGGGTTAAGCTCAGGTGCATAAGCCAGTGACTGGCTCAAAGCAGCCATTGAGCCCTTACGGGCGGCTGATCTCTTCAGTTCTTCTATTTGCTTCGGGATGGTGGAGAGGACTTCTAGCACACCCTTCATAAGCTTTGGCACACCCTTCTCGGTCATGACAGCTTTAATGGTGAACAGTGACCCGGCGTATAGCTATTCAGCAAGTGAGTATAAAGCCTTTAGCTTTAACAGACTGTCATCTGAAAGTTGGCGGCTCTGTTCACCTACAAGCAAGTCAAGTATTATAAGCCGTCTGAAAGGATTCTTGAGGATTTCTTTTTTGAAATGAATGTTGAAGGTTAAAAGAACACTTACCAAAGACAACTCCAATCATACAAGATATCTGACTTTTCAGATGACTCAGCTCGTCGATCACCGTCTTAAGGCGGCCTTCAGCATCTTCTGCGCGCTTGGTCAGGGCGGCTTGGCTCGTTTCAGTGGATTTCTCGAATGCTTTCAGCTCAGCCTTGATCACATCTAACTCAGTCAAAGCGATCTGGTACTTGGCGCCGGCCTCTGCCCGGCTCTCTTGTTGAAGTGCCAGGCTCTTCTTCAAGTCTGACACATTGGACTCGACGGCATTTAAAGATTCCTGCATAAGATAAGTCGTAACAAGGCAATATTGTCAGTTTTAAGCCGCCTGTCCGGCTCATACTGGTTTTCAGGAGTACAGCAGAGTTATTGCAAGTCCCAAGCAGATTGCAAGCAATATACTTGACACTTGGGGGCTAATGTGTCTCAGGTTTTCTTATAGACCCGACTCATTATTAATATAATGACCCGGCCCTTGGGGCTACACTTGGCTCTTAATCTATGATTGAGTGCCGGCTCATTATTGATATAATGACCCGGCCCTTGGGGGCTATAGGCGGTTCTTATTATATGATTGAGTGTTGGCTCATTACTTATGTAATGACCCGGCCCTTGGGAGCTACAAGGTGATTCATCAAAAGATTGCAAGTAATGGAAGACCCGGCTGACCTTTTAAGAGGTAATATAAACCGGTTCTTGGGGGCTACATAAGTATATATATATGCAGAGGCAAGGGAAGTGGAATACCTCATATTTTTTCTTCATCATGCCAACCAAGTTGGCCTCCATGTCACGGCTGTCGGACAGACGGCTCAGATAGCCAGAGTGCAACTCTTGGGCGGTAAGCTTTTCCAGGTTAGGGAGATCAAGTTGAATCTTTTCTCCCTTAAGATGAGTCGCCTCGTCCTCGCTTGTATGCTTTGATAGTATCTTGGAAGGAGTCGGGGATTTGTAAGCCGCCCCAGTAATCGTAACTTCTTCATGAGAAGCCGTGTCTTCATTTGTCGGTTGAGGGCTGGGCGGCTTAGGATCGGCTTCTGGAAGAACCTCGGGAGCCTCAATATCCATATCATCCAGCTCATTATGCTGGGGAGCTTCCTCATGAGCATCTTTGGCGGCTTCAGACGGCTCAATATGTGCCTCAGGGGTGTTAGGCTTGGGGTTTGCTAACTCTGGAACTTCAGGAGTGGCGGCTGACCCGCCTACCTTCCTTCGTTTGGCTTGAGTCCTGTGAGCAAAGGTGAAATTGCACATCAATGAGCAAGGATAGACTATTAACGCATGGAGTGAGATGTAGAAATACTTACCCCGGGTTGATAATAAGAGGAGGAAACTTTGAGGCGGTTGAGTCGCCAGAAGAAGGGGGCGAATTCTGAAAAGTTATCATTATCAAATACAAGTAAGCTGCAATACAAGATTAGCATGCAGAAGAAATAACTTCAAGGCAACAAAGTACCTCAGTGTGCCGTTTTCGAGGGGCCGGTTCATTTGGTAAGACGGCTAAAAGATCCTCCGAGCCGGTGCTCCGGGTCTGACGTCTGAAGTCTTGTTGCTGTTTCTTCAAAAGAAAATTGGGATCCAAATGAGCAAAAGGGCGAGAACATTTTACCTTCCGTACAGCCCGCCGTATTCTCTTTACTGGTGAAAGTTCCGAGTCAAAGGAGATGATGGTTACCTCTGTAGCATTAGCATGACTAGTTTCTGCTTCTTCCTGTGAGTAATCATCGTCAATGAGATGCATAAAGAGAAGGCCAAGGGAATCAAGTTCTACCTCTGAGTCATCTAAATCAAATAACTCTTCTGTTGACTGCCTCTTCCTGCGGGCTGGCGGCTTAGCTTTGGTCGCCTTAGGGACTTTGCTCTTCTTCTTGAGAGAATGGAGTAATTGTTTCTTCTAGAAAGAAGAGCCGGCCTATGTATGATAAAACGTGTTGGCAGAAAGGTTAATAAAATATGCAAAGTACAACATTAAGAGAATAGATGAGGGTTAAGATGGAAACACTTACATCGGGAGCCGGGTTAAGTACAGAGAAGGGACTTAACCCCGTTTTGCTGCAGCCGGCTTGTGATTCCCCCAGCAAAGACTTGACAATAGTATTGAGATCTGCCTCTGTCAAGGGAGTTTGGTTGAAGCGTTGAGGGTCGTCCACTTTACCAGTGTATTGGCACATTAAGGCGCCATGGCGGCTTAACGGCAGAATCCTCCAAGAGACCCAGCAGCGGGTCAGATCAACACATGTTAACCCGTTGGCTAACAGGGCCCTTATTTTTGAGAAATTTGGGGCATATTGAGCATGTCCGGCTGCGGACATCCGGTCTGGAAGCTCCGTATCAGTGCTAAGCCAGTAGGGATGGTAACCCGGCAGTGGGTTCTCCCCCTCTGGTGAACTGTCTTGGCAGTAGAACCAAGTCTTGTTCCATTCTTTGGGGTGACTCGGCAGAGTTGCTGCTGGGAAGAGTACATCCCTCCGCCTCTGAAGTGTGACGCCCCCCAGCTCGAGGTTTAGTCCATCCGCCATTTCTGTTTGGCGGTTGATGTAGAAGTACTCCTTGAAGAGGTCAACAGATGGCTCTTCTTGCAGATAGGCTTCGCAGAAGGTCTGAAACTGGCACAGATTGGTGACAGAATTGGGGCCAATGTCTTGGGGGTGCAGTTTGAATGAGTGTAAGACATCTCGGAAAAACTTAGACCCGGGCGGGGAGAAGCTACCAAGAAGATGATTTGTGAATACAATGACTTCCCCGTCTTTGGGCTTAGGGGTGGTTTCGTTGCCTGGAACCCGCCATTGGATAACATCCTGAGCCGGCAGAACTCCCATAGTGACAAAGTCTTTGAGTGATTCTTCAGTCACCCCAAACCTTACCCAGTTGCAGATGGATGGGGTTTTAGACATGGGGGCGGCTTAACAAACTGTGGAAAGGTATGAGTATTTGGCGGGTTAAAAATACATTATGACCAAAGTCGTTATGACTCTATAAATGGTGACGGCATTTGGCGGGTCAATATAAAGTTATGAGCCGCCGAAGCTGGTTGTGAGATGACAGCATGAGCCGACAGCCTTATGGCGGGTCAAGTTTATCAGCGCGTACTGAAAAGTTGCTAAGTGTGGAGAAATAGATTCCACAGCTACGGGTATTGATATAAGATCTACGGGCAAGGGAAAAAGAAAAATAATTTTAACCCTAAAAAGCCAGTGGAAGAACAGGCGACCTCTAGGCAGATTAAAATGATATGTAGATCTGCAATGAGTATGGCATGATTATTGAGCGGACGGCCGCGTGATTTGAGCAGCGTTATAAGGTTTAAAGGAGTGTTCATTATCTAATCTATGAAGAACGCTCTGATGAGCGGTGATGAACACCGAGGAAAACCGATAAACTCAGGACAAATCTAAAAAGCTAGTGCAGATCTAACAAGGGGCAACAATGGAACCTTGAGAATGCGGACGAATGCATGAATGCTCTGGACAAGATCAGGTTGATGCAGTGGCCAGTGTTGGAGAAGACGGAGAGGTCCGGTCTGCGCGGCGAGCTTCGACGACGCGAGCGTGTGAAGGAGGAAGAAGAAGGCAGCGGTGGGAAAAGTGAAAGTAATGCCTCCCCCCCCCCCCCCCGCGCCTATTTATGAGGATGGGATGGAACAGCAACGGGCTGGTGCGGGAATCGAGGAGGCACGATAATGATTGACTGAGAAAGTGCCTCGATTCTTGGGCTGGTTATATTAATGAAGAAAGATCCGCTCTGACGTCAGGGGAATCTTTTTTGATTTTCCTGATGACGTCATGGCGGGTCATGAAGGTTTATCAGAAACAACGCCATCCATTTTTGGTGGGTCATGAAGATTATCAGAGAACGCAAGATTCGCCAACCAGAAGGCTTGAAGATTGACATGAACTGGTTCAAATCAATCTGGGGCCTAATGTTGGGGATATAACCCCGTGGTGAGACCCGCCCAGGTGGGGCCGGGTCATGCGGTTGGCGGCTTAGCGACAAGGTTTGGAATAAGCTTATTGAATGGGCCTGGAGGCCCAGAGCCAGAAGACAAGATGTAACCCGGTGGCGGCTTGTTAGATAAGGCATGTATAGTTAGAGGTGAGGTCGGTCATCAAGTATAACCCGGCCCGGACTCTTGTAAGCTCAGGACCTCGACCTGTGTATATAAAGGCGGGTTACCTGGGTGGCTTAGGCCACGAAACATCTGATCGATAGCTAGGTCAAGCGAACTCGCTCCCTTGTAATCGATAACCAATCAATACAACACAAAGCAGGACGTAGGCTTTTACCTCTTTCTGAGGGGCCGAACCTGGGTAACCCTTGTCTCCCGATTCCAATCAACCCCTTCAAGTTCACCGCCTTAGCGATGGCCTCGAACCTAAGTCCTTTCACTAGGACATCTGCCGTGACAAAACCACGACAAGAACGGTGCCATGATGTAGACAAGAGCTATTCATGTAGGAATAGACCCCATCTTGTTATCCTTAATAGCAATGATACATGCGTGCCTCGCTGCCCCTTCTGTCACTGGGAGAGGACACCACAAGATAGAACCCATCACAAAGCACCTCTTCCCATGGCAAGAAAAATCGATCTAGTTGGCCTAACTAAACCAAAGATTCGAAGAAGAAATACGAGGCTATAAGTAATCATGCATATAAGAGATAAACGAAGACTCAAATAATATTCATGGATAGAAACTGATCATGAACTCAAAATTCATCGGATCCCAACAAACACACCGCAAAAGTCATTACATCTAATAGATCTCCAAGAGACCATTGTATTGAGAATCAAAAGAAAGAGAGAAAGCCTTCTAGCTACTGCCTACGGACCCGTAGGTCTATGGTGGACTACTCACGCATCATCGGAGAGGCACCAATGAGGATGATGAACCCCTCCGTGATGGTGTTAGATTGGATCCCACGGTTCTGGAACTTGCGGCGGCTGGAAGTATTTTTCGTCGACTCCCCTAGGGTTTCTGGAATATTTGGGTATTTATAGAGCTCAGAGGTGGTGGAGAAGGTTCCCGAGGCGGTCACAACCCACCAGGGCGCGCCCGGGGCCCCTGGCGCACCCTGGTGTCTTGTGGGCGGCCTGGGCTCCCTCCTGGTTACTTTTGGGCTCCGTTTGGTACTGATATTCCGTGAAGTAAAAAACAAGCAAAAAACAGCAACTGGCACTTGGCACTATGTCAGTAGGTTAGTCCCAAAAATGATATAAAGTTTCTATGAAATGACTGTAAAACATTCGAGAATGATAATATAATAGTATGGAACAAGCAAAAATTATAGATACGTTGGAGACGTATCAGCATCCCCAAGCTTAATTCCTACTCGTCCTCGAGTAGGTAAATGATAAAAACAGAATTTTTGATGTGGAATGCTGCTTAACATGTTCATCACATATTCTTTTCTTTTGTAGCATGGACATTTGGACTTCTAGATGGTTCAAAGGAATAGTCTAGTTTTGACATAAAGACTTTAATACTCAAGCATGCTAACAAGCAACCACGTCTTTCAAAATATCAACACTAAAGAAAGTTATCCCTAGCCCATCATGCTCAATCATTGATCCATTCATGAAACACACTCAAATATTAACTACACCCAATGCACAAGTATGATCATAGTGCCCCCTAGTTAGTGCTTTATAAGAGAAGATGGAGACTCAAATTAAAAACTAAAAATTGCATAAAGTAAAGAGATAGGCCCTTCGCAGAGGGAAGTAGGGATTTGTAGAGGTGCCAGAGCTCAAAGCTTAAATTGAGAGAGAAAATGATTTTGGGTGGCATGCCTTTCCTGTCAACGAAAACGACAAAGTAGTTCTCAATACTTTACATGCTAGATACATCATAGGCGGTTCCCAAACATAAAGTAAAGTTTATTCCTTTTTCCACCATTCTTTCACAATCCATGGCTAGACGTATCCACGGTTGCCTTCCATACCAACACTTTCCAAGGAATTTATTATTTGACAACATAAAGTAAATTTATTTTTCATTTCAGAACTGGGCATCCCTATTACTGCCGTACTCTCGTGCAATGATAAGTGAATAAACACTCATCTTGAGAATAACACATCTAGCATGGAAAAATATTGGATACCCCCTACCGTTTCATGAGCGGTATGAGCACACAAAAAGGAAATTCATTTTGAAAATTAGAGATGGCACATACAAATTTGCTTAGAACGGCATGGAAATACCGCATATAGCTAGGTATGGTGGACTCATAAGGCAAAACTGGGTTTAAGGATTTCGGATGCACAAGTAGTATTTCTACTTAGTACAAGTGGAGGCTAGCAAATAGATTGAGAAGCAACCAACCAAGAAATGAAAATTCACATAAACGGGCATTGAACATAACTAACACCAAATAATGCACCATAAGTAGGATGTAATTTCATTGCATATCTATTGACTTTCATGCTTGCATAGGGAATCACAAACCTTAACACCAATATTCTTACTAAAGCACAATTACTCACCAACATGACTCACATATCACTATCATCATGTCTCAAAACTATTACAAGGAATCAAGTTTAATTTGTCCAATGATCTTCATGAAAGTTTTATTATATCCCTCTTGAATATCTATCACTTTGGGACTAGTTTCATATATTGCCATTGCTTTTGACAAGCTCAAATAAATTTAAGTGAAGTACATGAGCATAAAAGTTTCATCTCTCAAAATAATATAAGTGAAGCAATAGAGGATTTCTTCAAAATTTACGAACTCTCAAATTTATCTAAGTGAATCATGAGAGTGTTTCTTCCAAATTTCAAAGCACACCGTGCTGAAAAAGATAAAAGTGAAGCACTAGAGCAATTCCATAGCTCAAAAAATTTAAGTGAAGCATAAAGAGCAATTCTAACAAATCATAGCATAATTTTGGCTCTCTCAAATAGGTGTGTCCAGCAAGGATACTAGTGACAAACTAAAAAGCAAATCAAGCAAAGACTCAAATAATACAAGACGCTCCAAGGAAAACTCATGATATGTGACGAATAAAAATATAGCTCCAACTAAAATACTGATGGTCGTTAGAAGAAAGTGGGGATGCCACTCGGGGCATCCCCAAGCTTAGTTGCTTGTTTCTCCTTGGATATTATCTTGCGGGTGCTGTAGCATCCCCAAGATTTGGCTCTTTTCACTCCTTATTCCTTCATCCATCGTGATCTCACCCAAAACTTGAAAACTTCAATCACACAAAACTCAACAAAACCTTCGTGAGATCCGCTAGTATAATAAAGCAAATCACCACTTTAAGTACTATTTCAAACTCATTCAAATTTTATTATTGCATTATACCTACTCTATTTTAACTTTACCATGGCTTATACCCTTCAATACAAACCATAAATTCATCAAAACAAGCACACAATGCAACGAAAACAGAATCTGTCTTAAACGGAACAGTCTGTAGTAATCTGTACTCTAACCATACCTCTGTAATTCTACAAAGTCTTAAAAATTAGGAAAACCTAAAGAATTTGTATAGAAACTCTGTGTTAAAATTTCAACTCATTATCACGCTCCAGTAAAAAATGAAAATTAACGCACTGGAGTCAAAGTTTCTGTTTCAGATTCAGCATTGTTTCTACTCATCTTATGAATCATCCTAAAGGCTTTACTTGGCACAAACACTAAATAAAACATAAAAAACACAATCATAACAGAGGCATAATTGTGTCAACACTCAAAAACAGAAAGAAAAAGATGAAAATAAATTTATTATTCATTGGGTTGCCTCCCAACAAGCGCTATCGTTTTACGCCCCTAGCTAGTCATAATGCATAGATTCAAGTATTGTCATCTTTGGTTTTCGTAGATATATTTTTATCAAGAGGTTTTGCAAATATAACTTATCATCCATAGACACCTTAGCACTATCAAGTTGTCCATCTATGTACCCTCTTTGATTCCCAGCCACAATCCAAGAATATTGTTGGTTACCGTCATTGAAAACTTGTTGGATCATATCTAAAACGAGGACTTCCTTTCTAAGGTTCTCATCAAAATTTTGATTATTTCCAAGAAAATGTCTCAACATGTAATCACTATTGTAAAGGATCTCTCCTATTACCAGTTTTTCATGGCTCATACCAAAGATTTCAAAAATCTCCCTAGCTTCTCGTACTATGTGATCGAATTCATTCATGAGAACAAGGGTGGCTAAGTTTTTAGCTTTGGGATCCTTTATAACGGGTAGCTCATAAAAACAATCTTTGCAAGGTAGGATGGGTACGAATAAACCTATTTTCAAGTTTTACTTGCACTGAAATAACTTCCGCTTAAGTTTTAGTTTTTTTCAGTATAGGAGTATCATCAAAAGTCAAATTTCCAATGCAGTTGAAAATTCTTGGATAGTTTCTTTTCCTATAACGTTCCCTTGCCCCAAAACAAAAGCTTTAGCATCCAGATTACCAGAACGTCCAATACTAGGAGTCCTGTCATCATCTGTTTCTGCCATACCAAAATCACTCATGATGACAAGCAAACAAGAGATCTGACGAGAAAAAGGCAAACGAAAAAGAGGGCGAATAAAACGGAAAATTTGGTGAAGTGGGGGAGAGGAAAACGAGAGGCAAATGGAAAATAATGTAATTGCAAGGAGATGAGATTTGTGATTAGGAACCTGATAGATGTTGATGATGTCTCCTCGGCACCAGAGATTGGCACTTTGAAGAGACTGCTTCCTCCCCTGCAACGGTGCCAGAAATTCCTTTGACGTGGCTTGAGACTGCGTTGGTGTTTCCCCAAAGAGGAAGGGATGATGCAGCACAGTGATGGTAAGTATTTCCCTCAGTTATGAAACCAAGGTATTGAACCAGTAGGAGGATCACGCAACACTATGTAAACAGTACCTGCAAACAAAGAACAAATACTTGCAACCCGACGCAAAAGAGAGGTTGTCAATCTGTCCACGGTAAAAAGATAGATTAGATTGTAGATTGGATAAATTGATCTCGCAAGAACACAAAATAAAAGAGGCAAATAAAAAGTGAAGCAAGGTATTTTTGGTTTTTTGGAATAGTAGATCTAAAAACAAAAGTGGCAAAAAGATAGATCGGAAAGCAATATGTTGGAACAAGTAGACCCGGGGGCCGTAGGTTTCACTAGTGGCTTCTCTCATGAGTATAGCACACGGTGGGTGAACAAATTACTGTTGGGCAATTGATAGAAGATCAAATAATCATGACGATATCCAAGGCGATGATCATTATATAGGCATCACGTCCAAGATTAGTAGACCGAAACGATTCTGCATCTACTGCTATTACTCCACACATCGACCGCTATCCAGCATGCATCTAGTGTATTAAGTTCATGGAAAAACGGAGTAATGCAATAAGAACAGTGACATGATGTAGACAAGATCTATTTATGTAGGAATATACCCCATCTTGTTATCCTTAATGGCAACGATACATGCGTGCCTCACTGCCCCTTCTGTCATTGGGAGAGGACACCACAAGATCGAACCCATCACAAAGCACCTCTTCCCATGGCAAGAAAAAATGATCTAGTTGGCCTAACTAAACCAAAGATTTGAAGAAGAAATACGAGGCTATAAGTAATCATGCATATAAGAGATCAAAGAAGACTCAAATAATATTCATGGATAGAAACTGATCATGAACTCAAAATTCATCGGATCCCAACAAACACACCGCAAAAAGTCATTACATCAAATAGATCTCCAAGAGAGCATTGTATTGAGAATCAAAAGAGAGAGAGAGAAAGCCATCTAGCTACTGCCTACGGACCCGTAGGTCTACGGTGGACTACTCACGCATCATCGGTGAGGCACCAATGAGGATGATGGACCCCTCCGTGATGGTCTTAGATTGCATCTCGCGGTTTTGGAACTTGCGGCGGTTGGAAGTATTTTTCGTTGACTCCCCTAGGGTTTCTGGAATATTTGGGTATTTATAGAGCTCAAAGGCGGTGGATAAGGTTCCCGAGGTGGCCACAACCCACCAGGGCGCGCCCTGGTGTCTTGTGGGCGGCCTAAGCTCCCTCCTGGTTACTTCTTTGGCCCACTGGCCTCCTTCTGGTCCAAAACAAATCTCCAAAAAGTTTCATCGCGATTGGACTCCGTTTGGTACTGATATTCTGCGAAGTAAAAAACAAGCAAAAAACAGGAATTGGCACTTGGCACTATGTCAATAGGTTAGTCCCAAAAAATGATATAAAGTTGCTAGAATTTTACTATGTCAATAGGTTAGTGCCAAATTGCCAGTTGCTGTTTTTACTTGTTTTTACTTCGCAGAATATCAGTACCAAACGGAGTCCAATCGCGACAAAACTTTTTGGAGATTTTTTTGTACCACAAGAAGGCCAGTGGGCCAAAGAAGTAACCAGGAGGGAGACCAGGCCGCCCACAACCCACCAGGGCGCGCCATGGGCCCCGAGTGTGCCCTGATGGGTTATGGCCGCCTCGGGAACCCCCTCCACCGCCTCTGATCTCTATAAATACCCAAATATTCCATAAACCCTAGAGGAGTCGACGAAAAATACATCCAACTACCGCAAGTTCCAGAACCGCGAGATCCAATCTAACACCATCATGGAGGGGTTCATCATCCTCATTGGTGCCTCTTTGATGATGCGTGAGTAGTCCACCATAGATCTACGGATCCGTAGGCAGTAGCTAGATGGCTTCCTCTCTCTCTCTCTCTCTCTTTTGATTCTCAATATAGCTTCATGTTGAATATTTTGTTGATAATAATGTTTGCAATAGTATCGAAACTGGGCTTGGAAGAGCGTCAACTTTAGGTAAAAAGAATCCCACATATTTGGAGAGTGTTCAATCTTATGAATTTTTTGATAAAAGTGGGTTTGGAGAGGTCATAACTTTAGTTGCTGATAATCCCAATATTTTGGAAGATGATAAAAACTTTATGCATGTTGATCATAAATAGAGTATTGTTCATGATAGATATATTGTTGAATTTGATTATGATCCTACATGTAATTATTATGAGAGAGGAAATTATGGTTGTAGAAATATTCATGATACCAAATTACCTCTCTTCATGTTGAGATTGTTATTGTCTCTTTCTTCTTCCTTCCATATGCTAGTTTTTGCTTGCCTTGATAATTTGTTTGCTTATAAAATGCCTATGCATAGGAAGTATGTTAGACTTAAGTGTGTTTTCCATATGCTTCATGATGCTCTCTTTGTGTTGCTATTATTATCTTTCATGAGGGCATCATTGAAATCTCAAGCCTATCTTAATGGCTATAAACGATAACGCTTGTTGGGAGGTAACCCGATGAATAAATTTATTTTCTTCTTTTTATTTGTGTTTTTTAGTGTTGACACAATTATGCCTCTGTTATGACTGTGTTATTATTTTTTATTTAGTGTTTGTGCCAAGTAAAACCTTTAGGATGATTCATAAGATGAGTAGAAACAATGTTGAATCTGAAACAGAAACTTTGCCTCCAGTGCGCGAATTTTCATTTATTACTGGAGGGTGATAATGAGCTGAAATTTCAACATAGTATTGCTATACAAATTCTTTACGTTTTTCTAATTTTTCAGAATTTTTAGAGTTACAGAAGTATGGTTAGAGTACAGATTACTACAGACTGTTCTGTTTAAGACAAATTCTGTTTTCGTTGCATCGTGTGCTTGTTTTGATGAATCTATGGGTTATATTGAAGGGTATGAGCCATGGTAAAGTTAAAATACAGTAGGTATAACGCAATAATAAAATATGAATGGGTTTGCAACAACACCTAAAGTAGTGATTTGCTTTATTATACTAACGGATCTCACGAAGATTTTGTTGAGTGTTGTGTGATTGAAGTTTTCAAGTTTTGGGTGAGATCACGATGGATGAAGGAATAAAGAGTGAAATGAGCCTAATATTGGGGATGCTACAACACCACCTAGATATATCCAAAGAGAAACAAGCAACTAAGCTTGGGGATGCCCCGAGTGGCATCCCCTCTTTCTTCTAACGACCATCGGTATTTTACTTGGAGCTATATTTTTATTCATCACATATCATGAGTTTTGCTTGGAGCGTCTTGTACCATTTGAGTATTTGCTTGATTTGCCTTTTAGTTTGTCACAAGTATCCTTGCTAGACACACCTATTTTTGAGAGACAAAATTATGCTATGATTTGTTAGAATTGCTCTAGTGCTTCACTTACATCTTTTTGAGCACGGTGTGCTTTAAAATTTTAAAGAAATACTCTCATGCTTCACTTAGATTAATTTGAGAGTTGGTAAATTTTGAAGAAATCCTCTCATTCTTCACTTATATTATTTTGAGAGATGAAATCTTTATGCTCATGTTCTACACTTAAATTTGTTAGAGCTTGTCAAAAGCAATGGCAATATATGAAACTAGTTCCAAAGTGATAGATATTCAAGGAGGATATAATAAAAACTTTCATTAAGATCATTGGACAAATTAAACTTGATTCCTTGTAATAGTTTTGAGACATGATGATAGTGATATGTGAGTCATGTTAGTGAGTAATTATGCTTTAGTATGAATATTGGTGTTAAGGTTTGTGATTCCGTTATGTGGTAAGGCAGGCATAGAGAGCACAAAGAGCTAGGACAAACTCACATGTTCGCTGTTGTCTCTCCGCTATGTGGCCCGTTCATACTCTTAACAGTCAATCATTTTTAAAAGACCCTGAACTCGTTAAGGTTAAAATGACGGATTTATGTCACGTGAGAGCCGGCTTACGGGATTATAGGCGTTAATGCCTAGCTTCTTTGAAGCAAAAATCTTGAGTTTTCTCAAAAATATATATAAGGATTGATCTCTTTTGGGCTGTGCCTTTAAAGCCGCCTTACAGTAACTGAAAGTATACACGTCTATATTTTCTATTTGTTGTTTTTGCAGGAATTTTCATAAGGAGATTCTAAATCTTTGGAGGGCTACTTAGTAGTCAAAGCTTATTGCTTTCATGACCCGCCAGCGGGTATTGTTTCCATATTTTCAAGATTTTGAGCCTCACGACATATGATCACATCAGGCATACACATGTTTTGACAACGATTACAATAGTTAAGCCGCCAGGGGATAAACTTAGCAAAACATGCACGAAGGCATGGCAAAGTCACAACTGTTTTCACTAAGCTATTACAAAGCCGTAGTAGGGCCCTTCAAATTTATAACCAAGTGTTTTGGGTTATCTGATCCTAAGGCGGCTTCAGTATCGGCCGAGTTACGATCTGCAGGATCATTGTCACCCTGGCGCTTGGAAGTAGAACGCTCCAGATCACCCTGTGCCGACTCTTCATCGTCGGCTATCTGGAGATTACCCGAAGTCCAGTCGATGCTGGTTAAGGCTTCAAAGGTGGCCTCATCATTAAGAATTATAGAAGGATCAAGGTCAGGGGCAAACATATGCTTACGACGCTGAGGCGTTAGGTCAACAACTGCGAAGGTAGGCGCCTTGATGCGGGTACTGGTGTTGTCGTAAGCCGACTGATACTTTGCCAAGTCTAGCCCTTCTGCAAGTTGACATGACAGCGGCCTTATCTCTTTGACACATCTCGAGAAGTCCGACTCACTGAAGATAGTTCCATCGCCATTGTATTGCGGATACCCGCCAGCTATCTCCACCGGGTCTAGATCTGACTGACATGCCTTCGCCCGACTTAAAGCAGAAATAGCTCCTGCGCGGGCGGCTAAAAGCTTCAGCTCTTCAAGTTGAGATGGCATAGATGACAGTTGATCCAGCACCGTCTTGATAGGTGTTGGCCGCTTCTTTCCTGATGACACAGCTACAAGTGTGCGCAGGGTCCCAGCATATAGTTGCTCGGTCAACGAGTAGACGGCTTTTAGCTTCAACAAAATGTTCTGACCAAGGCTGGTGCTTCTAGCGCCTGTCAGAAAGTAAAAAGGAAAAAGTTAGTTGAGCATTTTTCTGACCACTCTAGGTAATGAAGTGCTTCAACAGGGTATAAGTTTTTGTTACTTACCGAAGATGGCGGCTGTCATACGGCATATCTGCCGCTTTAAGCCGGCAAGCTCTTCAGCAACCGGCTTAAGTTGTGTTTCAGCATCTTCTGCGCGCTTTTGCAATGCGGTCTTCTCCTCTTAAAGGGTGGCGCGCTCAGCGGTAAAGTCAGACTTCAGTTTTTCTAAGTCTTCCAAGTTTGCGAGTGGGAAAATTATTTATACACAAGATTTCAAATATTCAAGTCCCAAGCACATTGCAAGAAATCCACTTGGCACTTGGGGGCTAATGAAGGTCATTTCAAAGTATTGCAAAGACCCGGCTCATCTTTTTCAAGATAAGCTGGCCCTTGGGGGCTACAAGCGGATTTTTGCGTAAGTGCTAATGGGAAGACCCGGCTCATCTTTTTCAAGATAAGCCGGCCCTTGGGGGCTACATACGGATTCTTTCAATTATATTACTGGAAGACCTGATTCATCTTTCTCAAGATAAGCCGGCCCTTGGGGGCGACATGCAGACTTTTTAATTAAGAGACTATGGGAAGACCCGGCTCATCTTTTTCAAAGATAACCGGCCCTTGGGGGCTACATAAGTATACATCAGTAAAGGTGGAAAGGGGTCAATATTTGTACCTCATATTTCTGCTTCATCAAATTTACTAAGCCGGACTCCATATCACGGCTTGTATGAAGGCGGTTCAGATAACTGGCGTGCAGCTCGCTGACGTTGAAGTCCGCGTAATCTGACAGGTCCAATTTGGCCTTGCCCTTCTCCAGCAAAGGAGTCTCTTCTTTATGCTTGGCCAGCACGGTTGAGGCTCGTGATGGTTTATAACCCGCCCCGGTGATGACCACATCAGCGCCATCCTTCTCAGAAGGGTTTTCTTCAATGGTTGGGAGAATCGGACTTGGCAGGTCACCAATGTTGGCCGGGTCCACATCAGTGTCCATGGCCTCAGAAAAGATTTCCTCAGTCTGCGGAGGAGGGTCATCTTGATGAGAAACAGGATCTTCAGAACTCTGGATTGGGGCTTCAGGGGGCTTCGGAATATCTTCTTCCGGCTCAGAGGCCTTAGAGGTCTTGGAGGAATCGCCCACCTTCTGTTTCTTGCTTATCTTCGCTTTAGCCCTGAAACAAAAGTGAACAAGTTTGCAAGCATATGAAAGCAAATCTTTGGATATCAACAAAGGAAAAACCTTACCAAGGGTTGACAATAAAGGCAGGCAGCTGTGTGCCGGTTGAGTCGCCAGAAGAGGGAGGTGTTTCCTGAATAAATTAGAGTCGGACAATGTAAGCAAACGGTTACATGAGGTTAACATGTAAAAGAGATGAAAACAAAGTTATGAAATACCTCATTGCGGCATTTCCGAGGAGCTGGTGTGTTAGATAAGCCAGCTACTAGATCTTCAGAGCTGCCGCTCCGGGTCTAACGCCTGGAGTCATGTTGCTACTTCTTCAAAAGAAAGTGGGGGTCCAAGTGAGCAAGGGGGTGTGAAAACTTTACTTTCCAGATGACCCGCCGTATTTTCTCTCTTGGCAAAGGTTCTGAGTCGGAGGAGATGGTAGTTACCTCTGCTGTGCTGGCTTGGCTCATCTCTGCTTCACCCTGAGAGGAGTCAGCGTAAATAAGTTGCATGAAAAGAAGGCCAAGGGAGTCAAGTTCTACCTCCGAGTCATCCAGGTCGAGTAGCTCCTGAGCTGTCGGTTTCTTTTCATGAGCCGGAGCCCGGATCTTAGTTGCCTTGGTCTTCTTCTTTGAAGTGGAGGCTGGGGTTATTCTCCTCTTCCAGAAGGGAGAGTCGGCCTATATACGTTTGTAGAAAGGTTAAAGAGATGTCAAGTGCAAAACTTAAAAAAGAAAAAGGTAAGGATCAATGCAAAAGGTCTTACTGCGGGAGCCGGGTTATGAACGTAGAAGGGATTTAGCCCCGTCTTATTGCAAACCTCCCGAGGTTCTCCCAGCAGTGATTTGACAATTAAGTTGAGGTCCTTATCTGTTAGAGGTGTCTGGTTGAAGCGCTGAGGGTCATCCACATTGCCAGTATATTCACACATTAAGCCACCGTGCCGGCTCAGCGGCAAGATTCTCCAGGTAACCTAGCAGCGGGTCAAATCAACACCAGTCAACCCGTTGGCTAGTAAGGCCCTAATATTTGAAAATGTACGAGCATATTGGGCACGCTCTATGGCGGACAACCGGTCTGGAAGCTCGGTGGTGGTGCAGAGCCGGTAGGGACGATAACCCGGCAATGGATTTTCTTCAGCCGGGGCAGTGTCTCTGTGGTAGAACCAGGTGCGATTCCAATCCTTGGGATGGCTGGGCAGAGTCGCTGAGGGAAAAGACACATCTCTCCGCCTCTGGATTGAAACGCCTCCAAGTTCAAGACTTGGCCCGTCTGCTATCTTAGTCTGGCGGTTGATATAAAAGAAGTCTCTGAAGACATCAACAGTGCGTTCTTCTTGCAGATACGCCTCGCAGAACACTTGAAATTGGCACAAGTTGGTGACAGAGTTTGGGCCAATGTCTTGAGGGTGAAGTTTATAAAAATGCAGGGCATCCTGAAAGAATTTTGACCCGGGTGGTGAGAAGCCACGGAGAAGATGATCCGTAAAGATAACCACTTCCCCCTCCTTGGGTTCAGGGATAGCCTCGGAACCAGGAACCCGCCACTGGATGATTTCCTGAGCCGGCAAAACCCCCATGGCTACATATTCGTTGAGTAAGAGGTCAGTAACCCCAGAGGCTACCCAATCGCAAGAAGCGGGGGCTTTAGCCATGACAGAATAGGTTAAAAGCTGTGGAAAGGCATAGAGTTACGGCGGGTTAAGCGTACTAAATGACAAAAACGGCTATGATTCTAAGACAACAACGCTATTTGGCAGGTCATTGTTAAAATTATGAGCCACCATCAGCTACATGTATGAGGCGGATTACATTTTGCCAGAGTGAGCCGGCAGCGTCATGGCGGGTCAATTAAACAATGAATACTGAAAATGCTGCTAAGTGTGGACAAACAAGTTTCACCAGCTTCAGCTATAATTACGGATCTACGGATGAAGATAAAGAGGGAAATATTTGCTAACCCTAAAAGCAGCGGTGGAAGAACAGGCAGTTGATACATGGATTCCAGTGAGGAAGCGATCTACTCTGAATATGAAATATATACTAGGAAGAGCACCGCGCGATGTTGCTAGCGTTTCGGAGCCGAAAGATGTTTTCCTTTCCAATCAACGGTAAACACTCCGACGAACGGCAGCGGACTCGGAAGAACTCTGACAAACTAATGTGAATCTGAGAGAGAAGAAGAGCGGAACCTGGAAGATGCAGGGAGTGCGGGCGTGCGACGGCGAGCTCTGGTCGCGAACAGGTTGATGCAGCGGCCTGGTTGAGGAGGAGGGCGCGGTCCGGCCGGTGCAGCGGAGTTTCGGTCGTGTGGGGCGCTTGGAGGAAGAAGAGAGAGCGGCAGTGGGGGAAAATGAAAAGGATGGCCCCCCGCGCCTATTTATAAGGGAGAGATGGAACAGCAACAGTCCAACGTGGGAATCGTGGGAACATGATGATGATTGACCAGGAAAACGCCTCGATTTTTGGGTTGACTAGTTAATGCAAAGATCCGTTGTGATGTCATATAGATTTTCTGGATTTACCAGAGATGACGTCATCCATTTTACATGGCGGGTCATGAAGATTTATTTCAGGTTAGGTGATTATGAAGAACACAAGACTCGCCAACCAGAAGACTGGAAGATTGACATGAACAGGTTCAAATCAATCTGGGGCCTAATGTTGGGGATATAACCCCATGCTATGACCCGCCCAGGAGGGGCCGGGTTAGGAAGTTGGCGACTTAGCAATAAGGCCTTAAACAGGCCTGAAGACCAAGACAAGCCTGGAGGCCCAGAGCCGGAAGGCGGTGTGTGACCCGAAGGCGTAAGCCGCCGGGAGATGGCTTGCAGAGAAGGCAAGGCGATTTAGGAATGAGGTCGTTTACTAGATGTAACCCAGCCCGGACTCTTGTAAACCCAGGGCCTCGACCTGTGTATATAAAGGCGGGTTCCCTGGGCGGCTTAAGGTACGAAACCATTGATCGATAGCTAGGTCAAGCGAATCCGCTCCCTTGTAATCAATACTCAATCAATACAACTCAAAGCAGGACGTAGGCTTTTATCTCCTTCGAGAGGGGCCGAACCTGGGAAAACCCGTGTCTTTCGTCCTGACCAACCCCTTCGAGTTAACCGCCGTAGCGATGGCTTCACCCCTAAGTCCTTTCACTAGGACATCTCCCATGATAAAACCTCAACACTATGCAAGTACGAAAGTCAATAGTTATGCAATGAAATTACATCCTATGTATGGTGCATTATTCGGTGTTAGTTATGCTCAATGCTCGTTTATGTGAATTTTCGTTTCTTGGTTGGTTGCTTCTCAATCTATTTGCTAGCCTCCACTTGTACTAAGTAGAAATACTACTTGTGCATCCAAAATCCTTAAACCCAGTTTTGCCTTATGAGTCCACCATACCTACCTATATGCGGTATTTCAATGCCGTTCTAAGCAAATTTGTATGTGCCGTCTCTAATTTTCAAAATGAATTTCCTTTTTGTGTGCTCGTACCGCTCATGAAAAGGTAGGGGTATCCAATATTTTTCCATGCTAGATGTGTTATTCTCAAGATGAGTATTTATTCACTTGTCATTGCACGAGAGTACGGCGGTAATAGGGATGCCCAGTCCCGAAATGAAAAAGAAAATTTACTTTATGTTGT
This sequence comes from Elymus sibiricus, assembly GCA_039707655.1. Taxonomy (NCBI): domain Eukaryota; kingdom Viridiplantae; phylum Streptophyta; class Magnoliopsida; order Poales; family Poaceae; genus Elymus; species Elymus sibiricus. The sequence goes on along the minus strand of CM077663.1, from coordinate 296,704,727 downwards.
CAAATAATAAATTCCTTGGAAAGTGTTGGTATGGAAGGCAACCGTGGATACGGCCAGCGATGGATTGTGAAAGAATGGTGCAAAAAGGAATAAGCTTTATTTTATGTCTGGGAACCGCCTATGATATATCTAGCGTGGAAAGTATTGTGAACTACTTTGTCGTTTTTGTTGACAGGAAAGGCATGCCACCCAAAATATTTTCTCTCTCAATTTAAACCTTGAGCTCTGGCACCTCTACAAATCCCTACTTCCCTCTGCGAAGGGCCTATCTATTTACTTTATGCAATTTTTATTTTAAAATTTGAGTCTCCATCTTCTCTTATAAAGCACCAACTTGGGGGCACTATGATCATCCTTTAGCATTGGGTGTAGTTAATATTTGAGTGTGTTTCATGAATGGATCAATGATTGATCATGATGGGCTAGGGATAACTTTCTTTAGTGTTGATATTTTGAAAGACATGGTTGCTTGTTGGCATGCTTGAGTATTAAAGTCTTTATGTAAAAACTAGACTATTGCTTTGAACCATCTAAAAGTCCAAATGTCCATGCTACAAAAGAGAAGAATATGTGATGAACATGTTAGGTAGCATTCCACATCAAGAATTCTGTTTTTATCATTTACCTACTCAAGGACGAGTAGGAATTAAGCTTGGGGATGCTGATATGTCTCCAACGTATCTATAATTTTTCCTTGTTCCATGCTGTTATATTATCATTCTTAGATGTTTTACAATCATTTTAAAGAAACTTTATATCATTTTTTGGGACTAACCTATTGACATAGTGCCAAACTGCCAGTTGTTGTGTTTGCTTGTTTTTTACTTCGCAGAATATCAGTACCAAACAGAGTCCAATCGTGACAAAACTTTTTGGAGATTTTTTTTGGACCAAAAGAAGGCCAGTGGGCCAAAGAAGTAACCAGGAGGGAGCCCATGCCGCTCACAACCCACCAGGGTGCGCCAGGGGCCCCGGGCACGCCCTGATGGGTTGTGGCCGCCTTGGGAACACCCTCCACCGCCTCTGAGCTCTATAAATACCCAAATATTCCAGAAACCCTATAGGAGTCGATGAAAAATACATCCAGCTGCCGCAAGTCCCAGAACCGCGAGATCCAATCTAACACCATCACGGAGGGGTTCATCATCCTCATTGGTGCCTCTCCGATGATGTGTGAGTAGTCCACCATAGACATACGGGTCCGTAGGTAGTAGCTAGATGGCTTCCTCTCTCTCTCTCTCTTTTGATTCTCAATCAATGGTCTCTTGGAGATCTATTTGATGTAAACTTTTTGCGGTCTGTTTGTTGGGATGAATTTTGAGTTCATGATCAGTTTCTATCCATGAATATTATTTGAGTCTTCTTTGATCTCTTATATGCATGATTACTTATAGCCTCGTATTTCTTCTTCGAATATTTGGTTTAGTTAGGCCAACTAGATCGATTTTTCTTGCCATGGGAAGAGGTGATTTGTGATGGGTTCGATCTTGGGGTGTTCTCTCCCAGTGACAGAAGGGTTAGCGAGGCACGCATGTATCATTGCTATTAAGGATAACAAGATGGGGTCTATTCCTACATGAATAGATCTTGTCTACATCATGTCACCGTTCTTATTGCATTACTCTGTTTTTCCATGAACTTAATACACTAGATGCATGCTGGATAGCGGTCGATGGGTGGAGTAATAGTAGTAGATGCTGAATCGTTTCGGTCTACTAATCTTGGACGTGATGCCTATATAATGATCATCGCCTTGGATATCTTCATGATTATTTGATCTTCTATCAATTGCCCAACAGTAATTTTTTCACCCACCGTGTGCTATACTCATGAGAGAAGCCACTAGTGAATCCTACGGCCCCCGGGTCTACTTTTCCAACATATTGCTCTCCGATCTATCTTTTTGCCGCTTTTGTTTTCAGATCTATTATTCCAAAAAACCCAAAAATACCTTGCTGCACTTTTTATTCGCCTCTTCTATTTTGTGTTCTTGTGAGATATATCTATCCAATCTATCACTAGCTAATCTATCTTTTTACTGTAGAGAGATTGACAACCTCTCTTTCGTGTTGGGTTGCAAGTATTTGTTCTTTGTGTGCAGGTGCTGTTTACATAGTGTTGGTGATCCTCCTACTGGTTCGATACCTTGGTTTCATAACTGAGGGAAATACTTACTGTCGCAGTGCTACATCATCCCTTCCTCTTTGGGGAAATACCGACGCAGTCCCAAGCCACGTCAGCCGCGGCCTGTCCTGGCTTTTTGTCAGAAAAGTTGTTAGGAGAGGCACTGTTCATGCTCAGGCATTTGGCCTTCGAGGTTAAGCAATGTATGTTTGGAAAGCAGGGTGTCATCGGCGGCCGAACTAGGATTAGCTGAGTATAAAGGGAAGAAAAGAACTCACCCCGCAAGCCGAATACTTTGGACGTGCAAAGCAGTTAAGTGTCATGAAGCTCGGCGTTGGAGGCTAGTTCGGGGGCTACTGAGGGAGTCTCGGACTAAGGGGTCCTCGGGCCATCGGTTCACCTCCGGTGGGCTGCCTCGGTGGGCCGCTCTGTGGCAGTTGCAGGAAGGCCGAATTACAGGACAATCCCATGTTCGGAAGGGAAGGCTCCGAAGACTTGGCGTGACCTCCAAGTCTAGAGAGAAGGAATGGGCGTATCTATGCCCGGATGGAAACCTATCATGTGTAACCCTAGGTACCCCGGGTGTCTATATAAACCAGGGGGCTTAGTTCGTAGAGGGAAAAGTCAACTCATCCAGGGTTTATCTCATTTGATCTCGAGGTAGATCGACTCTGTAACCATCATACTCATCAATATAATCAAGCAGGACGTAGGGTTTTACCTCCTCACGAGGGTCCGAACCTGGGTAAACATCGTCTCCTTCGTCCCCTGTTAACCATCGATCCCAGATTCATAGTTCGGGACCCCCTACCCGAGATCCGCCAGTTTTGACACCGACAGTCGGGCTGCACATAGAAAAAAAAAGAGGCGGGTTGGCGGCGCTCTCGGGAGGAGACGAAGGGGATGAGGGGGAGAGCTGGCGATAGGTTTAGTAGGGTTTGGCTGGGCTTCTCCTGGGCCCTCTAGTGCAGTAGTTTTTTTTGTTTTATTCTCTGCTTCTTTATTTTGTCCTTTGTTTTGAATTTTATTTTATTAACAAAGATTTTCTTGAACATAAAAATTTGCTCATAATTTCTAGGAAAAAAGCATGGGTCTGTTCAACAAGTTTCAAACCATTCGGAGAACACTAAAATTTGTATTCCGATTTCTATGGTTCTATTGATTTATTTTGGTCCACAAAATTGATGCTAGGGACAAGATGAAAACCCAATTGTGTTTTATTTCAATTTTACAAATACTTTAGGTATTTACGACATAAGGTAAACATTTTAGATTTGCCAAGAGTTATTATCATCATCATTATTATTAAGACTTGCATTTGGAATTGAACCTGACTTGCTTTGGACAAATGGCTATTTGCATAGTAAACATGATGACATGGCCACCATTAGGGGGATATTACTATAGCATGTTTCTCGGGGTGTTACAAGTCTCCTCCACTACAAGAAATCTCGTCCCGAGATTTGAGATGTGGAGTAAATGGGGAGGGAAGTTCTGGTTACGAAATTCTAACGGACCTTCTCGTTCTTGGTTGCTCTTCTCGAAGAAGTTGATCCCTTTCGTTGATGTCTTCAATTCTCTATTCCAGGTCATCCTGATGAATTTGTCATCCTTTCTTTGAGATCTTCATCGTCCTACAAATGTGATAAAAGGGAAAACTCTGGAAGAACGTATCCCTACAAGGTTGGGCATCTGACGGTGAACTCGGGAAAGAAGACATGAATCATTCCTTGAGTTGTAACTCAGGGAATTCATTGAGATCAATATGTGAAGGTCCAAAGTTTCAAATGGGTAGGCAACCATTCGATGCCTAATCAAAAGGTGAAAGGGGTTCAGAGCAACGAAAATAAATATTGCGTCTGATTCCAGAGTAGATCATCCCTTGGATCGTGGGTCGGGAATTACATACGAAGCCAAATTCGAAAGATACCTTGGAAACAAAGACGTACAGGAGAGTCGGGTTTCGATCCAATGGAACTGTGGGTTATGGGCCCACCATGTGGCTAAGGGTAGAAAGAACGGTGACATCTTGCATGGTCATGGTAGCAAGACATGTCAGAGGATAGCTTGTCAGTTATGTTGGCAACAATGTCGGTACCAAGGGCGGGGGACGAATAGAACCATTTTCATGCTCGTTGAAACGAGGCAGACCAATAGGCAAAGTTCTCGTCCACCGGCGGTTACCGGAATGTTATCAACAATAGTAATAGGGTCTTACTGACAAAGTTGTACACCAAGATGTTGACATAAGCAGGGAATTATCACTGCTCAGTTAAGTTAGATTACAAGAAAGGTTAAACGATCAATGGAAAAGAAAATATGATTATTAGATTAACCAGACCAATGGAAAGGAAAATATGATTATTAGATTAACGAGACCAATGGAAAGGAACTTGTGTTTATACCCGCGTATCAAGAGTATATCTTTCCCAAGGAAAGGCAGAGCATGAAATACATGATAGGGCTCCAAGTATGTAACCATTTAGACAAAGGGGCAAGGAATTTATGAGGTTTACCCCTACAATGGTGTTTGGATAATTGACTAAGAAATTTTTAGCATGGTGCTGCCAATGTTTTTTTTGATGATCGAAGTACCATAGACATGCTTCGGGGTAGCATTGACATGGTCATCGGGTAAAGGTCAGACTTTGGATACACAAAGGATCCATCAGAACTAACTTATAAAATAAGTCTTACAATTTCCTCATGGAAGAATGCCTAACGCTACTAAAGGAGATACTATAACAAATAGGTCCTCCGGCTTGGTGTGCTAGGCACGACATCATCTTACTGGGTTACATAAAGACCAGTGTTATAATTCTTGGAAAATGTTCCAACCATCATATCTGCCCGAGGTTCAAATCTGATTGGTGTCTGGATACCTTAGACTCAGGATGCCTGCGAAGAATAGGGGTGCAACACAAATTGACGAGATGATGCTGCGAGATTCTCGGGAAATGAACTACGGAAGCAGCTTTAAATCATGAGTTAGATTGCAAGACACATGAATACAATGTCAAGACATTCGTGCCCACATGGAAGTTTTTAGTATGGAATGCAATCAAGTTCTGGTCGGGAACTATCATAGAGGATATCAAAGAAATGGTATAAGCCCAGATTGACTCTTACGAAGGAACTTCTTTTCCAAGATCAACTCAATCGGTGGCTTGGGGTGCTAGGAAATTTATATGGAGAGAAGGTAGTAAATCTTCAAACCATATAACACTTTGCACGTGCGTGAATGATTTGGGATGATCCCAGAGGAACAAAACAAAACTTTCTCATTTTCCTGGCGGCAAAAGGCAAGTGAACTTAGAGAAAAACACTTCTTTTGTCAAACATATTCTTCATGAGCTAGGCACAATGATAATGCTTTCAAGGTTTCCAACACTAGCTTCAGTGTTCATCATGAACCATGAAGAAGACGATGATGTGGCTAATGGGCTCATCAACAACTTGTCGAGAATTCCACAAAGATGGATTTCCACGATTGTGTGAACAAGGTGATAGCATTGATCAAACCAGATGATATAATGAGGTATGTCCGAGGAAAACACCCACAATTAAACATTAATCGAAAGGTGCACCCAAAATCCGGACTAAGTAGCACAACCAATGTTAGAAAGTTGATTCAACAGCCAACACACAAGAATGGACTTATTATTCATTAACTCCAAGGTAATAGAGTTGCTATGCCATAAGTGTTAAATTTACACATCACAGTCCATTAGTCGGTATCCCGGTTAGAAACATCATGGGAACTTAGAAATGAAAGGTGATGGCAAGAAGTATTACTATACCAAGAATTCTTACGACGTGTGTAATTCTCACGACGTTATCGACAAAAGATGGTAATACTCCATGATAGAACAAAACACAAGATGGCTAACAAGGAACTTAAGGTTCAACCAAAACAAGACCAAGCTTGCGTTTGGAAGGAAGGCAAGGATGTCGTCAACGACAATACCAATTACCAAGGGCAAGGATGCTACTTCTCATCATGAATTTAATTGATACCCTGGAAGAGATTAGAAGGTTGATGATGATCATGACAAAATCATCGAGAAGTCTCATGAAGATGTAATCGATCAGAGACGACATCAAACATAGAAATGGTGAAGTGAAAGGTTGTCGGAACCACAGATCAGAGTGCTAGCTCAGAATCAAAATTGCCTTTCAAGACAACCAACATGACGTTGAAAGCTCGACGTAAGCTTAGTGCCCTGCTGGAATTGTGTTCCGGGGATGAAGGACCTAGATAGCATGGTCAAGCTCTAGCATGACGATGATGATGTAGCCTAACATCTTGGAAAGGCATGATCGAGTACAAACTCATAAGCAAGGAAGATTCTAAGAGTTGTTGAATCGCAATGCGTACTCGATCCAGTTATCGGTGTCCCTGAGTGTCCAACACCTCAGAACATGATGAAACTGGAATCAGTGAAAAATCATAGTTGATGAGGAACTCATAAGAAGTTATATAGCTCCATGATATTCTCAAGATACCAGGGATAATACTCGGCGGTAGATCAGAATATAGGTTAGAGTAGTGTATTGATCTGTGGAAGACAAGCACTTTAACTTGTCTGAGAATGAAATCAAAGTAGAACAACATGGTCTGAACCACGATTGCAAAGGACAAGATCACAGATACCAGATCAAATTATACCAAGGGAATTTTATTGTTACGAGAAGCTTCCATGATAAGACATACACCGGGTCCATGGGCATGAACACAAAGTTCAAGGTCGACTCCCACTTCTTCAAGGCATAACCTGTCATTCACTACTCGATTTCGAGGAAGTTGTAGTACCGAAAGATTATCTGGCAAAACACCAGAAGAGTAAGACTCATGAAAACTCTTGGGTTCACACGGCTTAGGGAAAGCATAGGTTCAACCCATCGGGGCATCTTAGGAACATATACTACAAACTTCACGAGTAATTGACACATGCTAGACAAGAGAGCATGGCTGCCAAAAGCATAGGATACCACTTATCAGAGGGAGAAGACACAATTTACCAATGGCATCATGTAACAGGGGAAGAACTCACAAGAATTTTAAATCTGAAGGATGCTATCGGATAATAACCCAACAATGGTTATGGCGGTCCACAAAGGACCTGATGTGAGTATCGGTACCCAATCATAGGAAGAAAAACAAGGAATCGGATTAGAGATCATGTAAATAATATCGATACTTAAATACCAAAGGAATTATGATTTCCAAGTTGGTGTATCAGAATTAGATTCTCCGATCAAATACAAATAAGTTGAATGGACTTAGATGGACAACCAATCAAGGTTGGGGTGCCAAGAACCAACTCATGTTTGGAAAGACATCTGAGCCAGAAAGATAATTTATGAGGAACAACTGATGATTGTGTGCATTCAGACACATGTTGAATCAATAAAATCAAATGACAATCTCAAAGGATTTCAATGAATATTGCTAGACATATAGAATTAACCATAATGCAATCAGGTGAGAAAGGTCAAGAGAAAAAGGCTACTGAGGATTTTGGAAGGCCTGATAGCAATTCGAAGGACTTGCGAAACCCATGACGGCTGAGGACGAACGAACCCCCGGTAAGGTAATTCGATGTACCTTGTAATAACAAGAGCAACTGGAAAATAAAGTATGACTGACAATTGTATGTAATCATCCATAGGGGTTGACGGTAGAAGGGAATCGCAAAACCGATGAGCACAAGTTTTCGAGAGAACATCGGAGAATACCTTTGGAGTCTTCCGATGAATCAAGCCATCATCTGGAATGAGGGGCTCTCTGAGAGGAAGTATTTATGAGAACCTAATGTTAGAGTTAGCAAAATCTTTAACCCGAAAGGAAGAGAGATCAGAACCCAGAGTATAGAAGAGGAATAAAAGATCCTAATACCACCTAATTGTGATGTGGGCCCATAAGTGATAACCCACAAGTGTAGGGGATCGTTTGTAGCCTTTTTTGATAAGTAAGAGTGATGAACCCAACGAGGAGCTAAAGGTATAACAAATATTCCCTCAAGTTCTATCGACCACCAATACAACTCTACGCACGTTAATGCTTGCTTTACCTAGAACAAATATGAAACTACTTTGCCGGAATAAAACTAGAAGTACTTTGCAAGATAATAAAGAATGTGGAAATAAAAGTTAGGTGTTGTTTTAATAAAAGAATAATAAAAGTAAATAGCTTAGCAGGGAGCTTTTGGTGTAACGCAAGAGAAAGATTGTCCCTAGGCAATTCAATATAATATGATAGATACTTGTTATATGCAATGAGGGAGAGGCATACGCTAACACACTTTCCGTACTTGGATCATATGCACTTATGATTGGAACTCTAGCAAGCATCCGCAACTACCAAAGTTCATTAAGGTAAAACCCAACCATAGCATTAAGTATCAAGTCCCCTTTACTCTCATACGCAACAACCCACCTATTCGGGTTTGTGCTTCTGTCACTCACGCAACCCACCATAGGAAAATCAGGAACATATTGCAACACCCTACAGCGGGGATCCCTCACGTTTGCGCGACACGGAGGGCACCATAGGACAGCACCATATCAACATACAACTCACATCCATAACATCATACCACAATTAACCCATAGGACAAAAGAGATCTACTCAAACATCATAGGATAGCCAAATATCATTGGGAAATAATATATGGAGTTGAGCACAATGTTTAAGTAGAGATTACAGCGGGGAAGAGATGTGTTACACCGCTGCATAGAGGGGGAGAGAGTTGGTATTGACGGCGGCGAGGTTGTTGGTGTAGATCGTCGTCACGATGATTGCCCCGGTGGCGTTCCGGCGCCACCGGGAGAGAGGGGGAGAGAGCCCCCCTCCTTCTTCTTCTTCCTTGGCATCCCCCTAGATTGGAGGAGAGTTCCCCCTCTTGTCCATGGCCTCCGTGGAGTCGGAGGGGCAGGATCCCCTCCGAGATTGGATCTCCCTCTCTGTTCTCTTCTGTTTCACGTTCCTGTTTTCTGGCCGAAAACCGTTTCTTATGTTCCCGGAGATCCGTAACTCCGATTGCGCTGAGATTTTAACACGATTTTTTTTCCAAAACTTAGCTTCCTTGTGCCCGAAGGAGAGCTCCAACCGACTTACGAGGTGACCACAACCCACCACGGCGCGCCTGGGCCCTGGGGCGCGCCCTGGTGTCTTGTGGGGGCTGTGGGCGTCCTTTTGCATTGATTCCACTTCTCAAAATTCACAAATATTCCAAAAAAAATCTCCGTAAATTTTTATCGCGTTTGGACTTCGTTTGATATGGAATTTCTGCGAAACAAAAAACACATAAAAAAACAGGAACTGGCACTGGGCACTGGATCAATAGGTTAGTCCAATAAATCATATAAATTGTTGCCAAAAGTATGTGAAAGTTGTATAATATTGTCATGAAACAATCAAAAATTATAGATACGACGGAGACGTATCAGCATCCCCAAGCTTAATTCCTGCTCGTCCTCGAGTAGGTAAATGATAGAAAAGATAATTTTTGATGTGGAATGCTACCTAGCATAATCTTGATCATATATCTAATCATGGCATGAATATTAAGACACAAGTGATTCAAAGCAATAGTCTAGTTTTGACATAAAGACATTAATACTCAGGCATCCCAACAAACAATCATGTCTTTAAAAATATCAAGGCTAAAGAACGCTATCCCTACAAAATCATATAGCCTTGTCATGCTCTGTCTTCTTAACACAAAGTATAAATCATGTACTACCCCGGTGCCAGCCAGGCAATTGATTTATCCTTTTTAACGCGCTTTAGCATTTTCAACTCTGATGCAATACATGAGCGCAAGCCATGGATATAGCACTATGGGTGGAATAGAATATGGTGGTAGGTTTCAAAGGGGTAAAAGTGGAGAAGAAAGTCTCGCATCAACTCAGCGTATCAACAGGCTATGGAGATGCCCATCAATAGATATCAATGCAAAGAGTAGGGATTGCCATGCAACGGATGCACTAAGAGCTATAAGTGTATGAAAGCTCAATATGAAAACTAAGTGGGTGTGCATCTAACTCTATAATGAAAAATTGCCACTAGTATATGAAAGTGACAACATAGGAGACTCTCTATATGAAAAACATGGTGCTACTTTGAAGCACAAGTGTGGAATTAGCTTGCCCCTTCTCTCTTTGTCTCTCATCATTTTTTTCTTTTTTTTTTCTTTTTCTTGTCCAGAGCCTCATCCCGACTTGTAGGGGGAATCATAGTTTCCATCATCCTTTCCTCACTGGGACATGCTCTAATAATGAATAATGATGATCATCACACTTCTATTTACTTACAACTCAATATTACAACGATAGTAGAACAAAGTATGACTCTATATGAATGCAATGATCTAGCGTAGCAAAGATATCAAAAAACGGAAAAGCCATGGAAACACCATGCTAGCTATCTTACGATCATTTAAAGCAATATGACAATGAATGCTCAAGTCATCAAAACGGAAGCGGTGGAAGTTGCATGGCAATATATCTCGGAATGGCTATGGAAATGCCATAATAGGTAGGTATGGTGGCTGTTTTGAGGAAGATATAATAAGGCTTATGTGTGATAGAGCGTATCATATCACGGGGTTTGGATGCACCGGCGAAGTTTGCACCGACTCTTGGGGTGAGAAAGGGCAATGCACGGTACCGTAGAGGCTAGCAAATTGCGGAAAGATAAGAGTGTGTATAATCCATGGACTCACATTACTCATAAAGAACTCACATACTTATTGCAAAAGTTTATTATCCCTCGAAGCAAAGTATTACTACGCAAGCTCCTAAGGGGGAGGTTGGTAGGAGTTAACCATTGCGCCCCCCCCCCGACCTTCACACAAAGATAGACAATCAAGAATAAACTGTGCTCCAACTTCCTAGCATAACGGGAGACTATACGTGCATGCTTCGGGAATCACAAACCTTAACACCAATATCTTACTAATCATGATCATCCACTAGTACCTCCCACATATTATTATCTCTATATCGCAAAACTATTGCAAGGAATCAAACATATCATATTCAGTGATCCCTAAGTTTTATGTAGCATTTTATGACTAACCATGTGAATGACCAATTCCTGCTGACTCTCTAAATAGATATAAGTGAAGAAAGAGAGTTTAATTCTTTCTACAAAAGACCATTCTCTAATAAATATAAGTGAAGCAAAAGAGCATTCTACGAATAACGGTTTTCTATGTGAAGAGAAACAGGCAATCCGAACTTCAAATGATATACGTGAAGCACATGAAGCATTCTATAAAGCCATACTCGAAAGATATAAGTGAAGTGCAATGAGCATTCTATAAATCAACCATGGAATATCTCATACCAGCATGGTGCATAAAAGAAAAGTGAAAACTAAACACAAAAGACGCTCCAAGATTTACACATATCACATGAACGAAACGAAAACGAAAACATACCGATACTTGTTGAAGAAAGATGGGATGCCTTCCGGGGCATCCCCAAGCTTAGACGCTTGAGTCTCCTCGAATATTTACTTGGGGTGCCTGGGGCATCCCCAAGCTTGAACTCTTGCCTCTCCTCCTTCTCCTCATATCGAGACCTCCTCGATCTTTGAACACTTCATCCACACAAAACTTAACAGAAAACTGGAGAGATCCGTTAGTATAATAAAGCAAATTACTACTTTAAGCACTCTTGCAAAACCCATTCATATTTTATATTTGCATTATACCTACTGTATTATAACTTCTCCATGGCTTATACCACCGATAAAATCGATAGTTTTATCAAAACAAGCAAAACAATGCATCAAAAACAGAATCTGTCTTAAACAGGACAGTCTGTAGTAATCTGAACTTTGACCATATTGCGGTAACTCCAAAAATTCCGAAAAATTAGGAAGAAATAAAAAATTTGTATATCAATACTTTGTAAAAATTTCAGAAACTTTCCATGTTCCAGTAAAATATGAAAATTCAAACACTACAACAGAAGTTTCTGTTTTTACACCGCACATACCAACAAGCAATCTAATCATCCTAAAGGCAAAATTTGGCACATTATTTTTATAATACAATGGATTTGTACAAGGGGATAATTATTTTTGTTGAAAAGTTTCTGTGATTTAAGATTCACAAAGTTTCCATGGGCATGAACAAAGTTCAAGGTTAGCCCCCACTTCAATGATGCTCATCATCTCTCTCACTTTCACCTTTCTTTTGTGAGGTTTTAGGATTCCCTCTATATTTTTTTTTTGATTTTAAACTTTATAAAAGCACACAACAGAATAAAATGACTCTCTAAAACTTCCGGGTTGTCTCCCTGCCAGCGCTTTCTTTAAAGCCATTAAGCTAGGCATAAAGTGCTCAAGTAATGGATCCACCCGGATGCCAAGGTATATCAAAGGCAATTTTAATTAACAATGATTTGTAATTTAGTAGTGAGCACAAAGTGATATATTGTTGGGGAACGTTGCATGGGAAACAAAAAATTTCCTACGCACACACAAGATCTATCCATGGTGATGAGCATCTACGAGAGGGAGAGTGAATCTACATACCCTTGTAGTTCGCTAAGCGGAAGCGTTAAGAAACGCGGTTGATGTAGTCGAACGTCTCCGCGATCCAAATCGCAAGTCGTCCCTCGATCCGATCACGAACTAGTGCCGAACGGACGGCACCTCCGCGTTCAACACACGTATGGCTTGATGACGCCTTCACCTCCTCGATCCAGCGAGCGATGGTGAAGTAGTAGATGAGTTTCGGCAGCACGACGGCGTGGTGATGGTGGTAGGAACAATCTCTGCAGGGCTTCGCCAAGCACTACAGAGATTATGATGGAGGAACTAGAGGGTTAGGGTTGCCGCACACGGCTTGGGGAATTCTTCTTGTGTCCCGTGTGCTAGCCCTGCCCCTCTATTTATATGTTGAGCCCTGGGGTCTAAACTTGGAGTAAAAGCCTCCTCCAGGTCGGTTTTGCCCGCACAAGGTCGGTTTGGCCCGCATGGAAAGAGTCCAACTCGGATTCCAGCAGTATAGCGTACAAGTGGTAGTACCGCTTACGATAAGCGGTAGTACCGCCTGTAGCGGTAGTACCGCTTACGATTATTCAGGTTCATCACTAATCCCGATGGTAATCGAAGAGCGAGCGTGCCGACGGCGATCACATCAACCTTGGAACCATTTCCCACGCGCATCGTCACTTCGTCCTTTGCCAGCCTCCGTCTATTCCGCGGTTCCTGTTTTGAGTTGCAAATATGAGCAACCGCACCGGTATCAAATACCCAGGCACTACAACGAGAGTTGGTAAGGTACACATCAATAACATGTATATCATATATACCTTGTTTGTTGTTGGCCGCCTTCTTGTCAGCCAAATACTTGGGGCAGTTCCGCTTCCAGTGTCCAGTTCCCTTGCAATGAAAGCACACAGTTTTTGGTTTGGGTCCAGCCTTGGGTTTCTTCACGAGAGGAGCAACTGCTTTGCCACTCTTCTTGGAGTTACCCTTCTTACCCTTGCCATTTTTCTTGAAACTAGTGGTTTTATTGACCATCAACACTTGATGCTCCTTCTGAATTTCAGACTCAGCGGCTTTCAGCATCGCAAACAGCTCGGCGACTGACTTGTTCATCCCGTGCATGTTATAGTTCAACACGAAGCTCTTGTAGCTAGGTGGCAATGATTGAAGAACTCTGTCAGTGATAGCCTCTGGCGGAAGGGGCATCCCCAATTCAGCCAGACGGGTGGAGTACCCAGACATTCTGAGTACGTGATCACTGATAGACCCGTTCTCCTCCATCTTGCAAGCATAGAACTTATCGGAGATCTCATATCTCTCGATCCGTGCATTCTTCTGAAAGATAAACTTCAACTCCTGGAACATCTCATATGCTCCATGACGTTCAAAACGTCTTTGAAGTCCCGGTTCTAAGCCATACAATATTGCACATTGAACTATTGAGTAATCTTCAGAACGAGCCTGCCAGGCGTTCACAACGTCTAGAGACTCAACTGGAGCGGGTGGATCACCAAGCGGTGCATCAAGGACATAAGCCTTCTGGGAAGCCGTAAGGATAATCCTTAGATTACGGGCCCAGTCCACAAAGTTACTTCCATCATCTTTCAACTTAGCTTTCTCTAGGAACGCATTAAAATTCAGGGGTGCTACTGCGCGAGCCATGATCTACAACATAAATATAGCAAAGACAACTTAGACTATTGTTCTAGATAATGGGTTTAGTTAATCATATTACTTAAAAACTCCCACTCAAATTGACATCCCTCCGGTCATTCGAGTGTAACATGATCCAAATCCACCAACTCAAGTCCGATCATCACGTGAGTTGAGGTGGTTTCAATGGTGAACATCTTTATGTTGATCATATCTACTATATGACTCATGTTCGACCTTTCAGTCTCTTGTGTTCCGAGGCCATGTCTGTACATGCTAGGCTCGTCAAGTTTAACCCGAGTGTTCCGCATGTGCAACACTGGCTTGCACCCGTTGTATGTGAACGTAGAGTCTATCACACCCGATCATCATGGCGTGTCTCGAAACGACGAACTTTCGCAACGGTGCACACTCGGGGAGAACACAATTTATCTTGAAATTTAAGTGAGGAATCACCTTATAATGCTACCGTCGTCCTAAGCAAAATAAGATGCATAAAAGGATTAACATCACATGCAAATCATAAGTGACATGATATGGCCATGAACTCGTGCTTTTGATCTCCATCTCCAAAGCACCGGCATGATCTCCATCATCACTGGCATGACACCATGATCTCCATCATCTTGATCTCCATCAACGTGTCGCCATGAGGTTGTCGCTCTGACTGTTGCTTCCACGACTATTGCTAACTTATAGCGATAAAGTAAAGCAAAACGGCGAAAATAATTAAAGACAACTCTATGGCTCCTGCCATATGCCGTACTCATTGACATGCAAGTCGTGATATTCTATACAACACATGATCATCTCATACATCACATATATCTCATCATGTAATTGGCCATATCACATCACAACATACCCTGCAAAAACAAGTTAGACGTCCTCTAATTGTTGTTGCAAGTTTTACGTGGCTGCTACGGGTTTGCAAGAACAGTTCTTACCTACGCAAAACCACAACGTGGTGTAGTGATTGCTTTTTGATCTTCTAAAAGAACCCTCTTCATTGAAATCGATTCAACTAAAGTGAGAGAGACAGACACCCGCTAGCCATCTTTATGCAACGAAGTTACATGTCAGTTGAAGGAACCGGTCTCGCGTAAGCGTACGCGTAATGTCGGTCCGGGCCGCTTCATCTCGCAATACCGCCGAATCAAGTATCAACTAGTAACGGCAAGCAGTATGTATACACCCATGCCCACAACTCATTTGTGTTCTACTCGAGATCTCATCTACGCATAGACCTAGCTCAGATACCACTGTTGGGGAACGTTGCATGGGAAACAAAAATTTTCCTACGCACACACAAGATCTATCCATGGTGATGAGCATCTACGAGAGGGAGAGTGAATCTACATACCCTTGTAGTTCGCTAAGCGGAAGCGTTAAGAAACGCGGTTGATGTAGTCAAACGTCTCCGCGATCCAAATCGCAAGTCGTCCCTCGATCCGATCACGAACTAGTGCCGAACGGACGGCACCTCCGCGTTCAACACACGTACGGCTTGATGACGCCTTCACCTCCTCGATCCAGCGAGCGATGGTGAAGTAGTAGATGAGTTCCGGCAGCACGACGGCGTGGTGATGGTGGTGAGGAACAATCTCTGCAGGGCTTCGCCAAGAACTACGGAGATTATGACGGAGGAACAAGAGGGTTAGGGTTGCCGCACACGGCTTGGGGAATTCTTGATGTGTCCCGTGTGCTAGCCCTGCCCCTCTATTTATATGTTGAGCCCTGGGGTCTAAACTTGGAGTAAAAGCCTCCTCCAGGTCGGTTTTCCCCGCACAAGGTCGGTTTGGCCCGCATGGAAAGAGTCCAACTCGGATTCCAGCAGTATTGCGTACAAGCGGTAGTACCGCTTACGATAAGCGGTATTACCGCCTGTAGCGGTAGTACCGCTTACGATAAGCGGTAGTACCGCCCCAGACGCCAGCAAAACTTCCTTTTGCACCTTACCTAAGCCTCGTGGGCTTTACCCCTTGGCCCAAATAAAGTGGTCTCGTACCCGAACATTTCGGGAAACATCCGGAACCTCTTCCGGTGAATTCCGGAACCCTTCCGGAAACCAAAACACTATTATCACATATATCAATCTTTACCTCCGGACTCTTCCGGAGATCCTCGTCATGTCCGGGATCTTATTTGGGACTCCGAACAACCTTCGGTCACCAACAAAATAACTCAACTATACTAATCGTCACCAAACATTAAGTGTGTAGACCCTGCGGGTTCGAGAACTATGTAGACATGACCGAGACACCTCTACGATCAATAACCAATAGCGGGACCTGGATGCCCATATTGGCTCCTACATATTCTACGAAGATCTTTATCGGTCGAACCTCTATGTCAAGGATTCAGTTAATCCCGTATGTTGTTCCCTTTGTTCTTCGGTATGTTACTTGCCCGAGATTCGATCGTCGGTATCTCTATACCTAGTTCAATCTCGTTACCGGCAAGTCTCTTTACTCGTTCCATAATACAAGATCTCGTGGCTAACACTTTAGTCACATTGCTTGCAAGGCTCATTGTGATGTTGTATTACCGAGTGGGCCCTGAGATACCTCTCCGTCATACGGAGTAACAAATCCCAGTCTTGATCCATGCCAACCCAACAGACACCCTCGAAGATACCTGTAGAGCACCTTTATAGTCACCCAGTTACGTTGCGACGTTTGATACACACAAGGTACTCCTCCTGTTGGGGAACGTTGCATGGGAAACAAAAATTTTCCTACGCACACGCAAGATCTATCCATGGTGATGAGCATCTACGAGAGGGAGAGTGAATCTACATACCCTTGTAGATCGCTAAGCGGAAGCGTTAATAAACGCGGTTGATGTAGTCGAACGTCTTCGCGATCCAAATCGCCGAGCGTCCCGCGATCCAATCACGATCCTTCCGATCTAGTGCCGAACGGACGGCACCTCCGCGTTCAACACACGTACGGCTTGATGACGCCTTCACCTCCTCGATCCAGCGAGCGATGGTGAAGTAGTGGTTGAGTTCCAGCAGCACGACGGCGTGGTGATGGTGGTGAGGAACAATCTCTGCAGGGCTTCGCCAAGCGCTACGGAGATTATGACGGAGGAACTAGAGGGTTAGGGTTGCCGCACACGGCTTGGGGAAATCTTGATGTATCCCGTGTGCTAGCCCTGCCCCTCTATTTATATGTTGAGCCTTGGGGTCTAAACTTGGAGTAAAAGCCTCCTCCAGGTCGGTTTTGTCCGCACAAGGTCGGTTTGGCCCGCAGGAAAAGAGTCCAACTCGGATCCCTGCCGAACCGTGCACAGCCGCGCACAAGCGGTAGTACCGCTCACAAGCGGTAGTACCGCTTGGGCGGTAGTACCGCTTCACACAAGCGGTAGTACCGCTCGGGCGGTAGTACCGCTTCACACAAGCGGTAGTACCGCTTACGCGGCAGCAAAACTACTTTTGCACTTTCCAATACCTCGTGGGCTTTATCCCTTTGGCCCATATAAAGTGTTGCTGCACCCGAACACTTCGGTAAACATCCGGAACCCCTTCCGGTGAACTCCGGAACCCTTCCAGAGATCAAAACACTATTATCACATATATCAATCTTTACCTCCGGACTATTCCGGAGATCCTCGTCATGTCCGGGATCTTATCCGGGACTCCGAACAACTTTCGGTCACCAACATAATAACTCAATTATACTAATCGTCACCAAACGTTAAGTGTGTAGACCCTGCGGGTTCGAGAACTATGTAGACATGACCGAGACACCTCTACGGCCAATAACCAATAGCGGGACCTGGATGCCCATATTGGCTCCTACATATTCTACGAAGATCTTTATCGGTCGAACCTCTATGTCAAGGATTCAGTTAATCCCGTATGCTGTTCCCTTTGTTCTTCGGTATGTTACTTGCCCGAGATTCGATCGTCGGTATCACTATACCTAGTTCAATCTCGTTACCGGCAAGTCTCTTTACTCGTTCCGTAATACAAGATCTCGTGGCTAACACTTTAGTCACATTGCTTGCAAGGCTCATTGTGATGTTGTATTACCGAGTGGGCCCTGAGATACCTCTCCGTCATACGGAGTAACAAATCCCAGTCTTGATCCATGCCAACCCAACAGACACCCTCGGAGATACCTGTAGAGCACCTTTATAGTCACCCAGTTACGTTGCGACGTTTGATACACACAAGGTATTCCTCCGGTGTCAGTGAGTTGCATGATCTCATGGTCAAAGGAACAGATACTTGACATGCAGAAAACAATAGCAATAAACTGACACGATCAAATGCTACGTTTACAGTTTGGGTCTTGTCCATCACATCATTCTCCTAATGATGTGATCCCGTTATCAAATGACATCTCATGTCCATGGCTAGGAAACCTTAACCATCTTTGATCAACAAGCTAGTCAACTAGAGGCTTACTAGGGACACAGTGTTGTCTATGTACCCACACATGTATTTGAGTTTCCAATCAATACAATTATAGCATGGATAATAAACGATTATCATGAACAAGGAAATATAATAATAACCAATTTATTATTGCCTCTAGGGCATATTTCCAACAGTCTCCCACTTGCACTAGAGTCAATAATCTAGTTCACATCACTATGTGATTTACATTGTAATGAATCGAACACCCATGCAGTTCTGGTGTTGTTCATGTTTAGCCCTTGGAAGAGGTTTAGTCATCGGATCTGCAACATTTAGATCCGTGTGTACTTTGCAAATATTTATGTCGTCCTCCTTGATGTAATCGCGGATGGAATTGAAACGTCGCTTTATGTGTCTGGTCCTCTTGTGAAATCTTGGTTCCTTGGCTAGAGCAATGGCACCAGTATTATCACAAAACAGAGTCATTGGGTCAAGTGCACTAGGCACTACTCCAAGATCTGTCATGAACTCCTTCATCCAGACACCTTCCTTCGCCGCCTCCGAGGCAGCGATGTACTCCGCTTCGCATGTAGAATCTGCTACCACGCTTTGCTTGGAACTGCACCAGCTAACCGCACCCCCATTAAGAATAAATACGTATCCGGTTTGCGACTTAGAGTCATCCGGATTAGTGTCAAAGCTTGCATCGACGTAACCCTTTACGACGAGCTCTTGATCACCTCCATAAACGAGAAACATGTCCTTAGTCCTTTTCAGGTACTTCAGGATATTCTTGACCGCCGTCCAGTGTTCCATTCCTGGATCACTTTGAAACCTTCCGACCATACTTATGGCAAGGCTGACATCGGGTCTTGTGCACAGCATTGCATACATGATAGAGCCTATGGCCGAAGCATAGGGGATGACACTCATCTTTTCTCTATCTTCTGCAGTCACTGGGCATTGAGTCTTACTCAACTTCACACCTTGCAATACAGGCAAGAACCCCTTCTTGGACTGATCCATTTTGAACTTCTTCAAAACTTTGTCAAGGTATGTGCTTTGTGAAAGTCCTATTAAGCGTCTCGATCTATCTCTATAGATCTTGATGCCTAATATGAAAGTAGCTTCTCCTAGGTCCTTCATTGAAAAACTCTTGTTCAAATATTCCTTTACGCTTTCCAGCATTTCTATATTGTTTCCAATCAGCAATATGTCATCCACATATAATATTAGAAACGCTATAGAGCTCCCACTCACTTTCTTGTAAATACAAGCTTCTCCGTAAACTTGTATAAACTCGAACGCTTTGATCACCTCATCAAAACGAAGATTCTAACTCCGAGATGCTTGCACCAGTCCATAAATGGATCGCTGGAGTTTGCAAACTTTGTCAGCATTCTCTGGATCGACAAAACCTTCTGGTTGCATCATATACAACTCTTCCTTAAGGTAACCGTTAAGGAACGCTGTTTTGACATCCATCTGCCAAATTTCATAATCGAAAAAGGCAGCTATTGCTAACATGATTCTGACGGACTTAAGCATCGCTACGGGTGAGAAGGTCTCATCGTAGTCAACTCCTTGAACTTGTGAAAAACCCTTTGCCACAAGTCGAGCTTTATAGACGGTGACATTACCGTCCGCGTCCGTCTTCTTCTTAAAGATCCATTTGTTCTGAATGGCCTTACGCCCTTCAGGTAATACTTCCAAAGTCCATACTTTGTTTTCATACATGGATCCCATCTCGGATTTCATGGACTCTAACCACTTCTCGGAATCCGGGCCCATCATCGCTTCTCCATAGCTCGTAGGTTCATCGTTGTCTAACAACATGACTTTTAAGACAGGGTTGCCGTACCACTCGGGAGCAGTACGCGTCCTTGTCGACCTACGAGGTTCGATAGCAACTTGATCCAAAGCTTCATGATCATCATCATTAACTTCCTCTTCAGCTAATGTAGGCTCCACAGAAACAACTTTCTGCGCTGCGCTACTCTCAGGTTGAAGTAAAGGTTCAACAACCTCATCAAGTTCTATCTTCCTCCCACTCAATTCTTTCGAGAGAAACTCTTTCTCAAGAAATGTTCCGTTTTTAGCGACAAACACTTTGCCTTCGGATCTGAGGTAGAAGGTATACCCAACTGTCTCTTTTGGGTATCCTATGAAGACACATTTCTCCGCTTTGGGTTCCAGCTTTTCAGGCTGAAGCTTTTTGACATAAGCATCACATCCCCAAACTTTAAGAAACGACAGCTTTGGCTTCTTGCCAAACCAAAGTTCATATGGCGTCGTCTCAACGGATTTCGATGGTGCCCTATTTAAAGTGAATGCAGCTGTCTCTAATGCATAACCCCAAAACGATAGTGGCAAATCGGCAAGAGACATCATAGATCGCACCATATCCAATAAGGTTCGATTACGACGTTCGGACACACCATTACGCTGTGGTGTTCCAGGCGGTGTCAGTTGTGAAACAATTCCACATTGTCTTAAGTGACTGCCAAACTCATAACTCAGATATTCTCCTCCTTGATCAGATCGTAGGAATTTAATCTTCTTGTTACGATGATTCTCAACTTCACTCTGAAATTGTTTGAACTTTTCAAATGTTTCAGACTTGTGTTTCATTAAGTAAATATACCCATATCTACTTAAGTCATCAGTGAAGGTGAGAAAGTAACGATAACCACCACACGCCTCAATGCTCATCGGACCGCACACATCAGTATGTATGATTTCCAATAAGTCACTTGCCCGTTCCATTGTTCCAGAGAACGGAGTTTTAGTCATCTTGCCCATGAGGCATGGCTCACATGTGTCAAGTGATTCAAAATCAAGTGACTCCAAAAGTCCATCAGCATGGAGCTTCCTCATGCGTTTTACGCCAATATGACCTAAACGGCAGTGCCACAAGAAAGTGGTATTATCATTATCAATTCTACATCTTTTGGCATCAATGTTATGAACATGTGTATCATTACTATCGAGATTCAATAAGAATAAACCCCTCACATCGGGTGCATGACCATAAAAGATATTACTCATATAAATAGAACAACCATTATTCTCTGATTTAAATGAGTAACCGTCTCGCAATAAACAAGATCCAGATATAATGTTCATGCTTAACGCAGGCACCAAATAACACTTATTTAGGTTCATCACTAATCCCGACGGTAATCGAAGAGCGAGCGTGCCGACGGCGATCACATCAACCTTGGAACCATTTCCCACGCGCATCGTCACTTCGTCCTTTGCCAGCCTCCGTCTATTCCGCAGTTCCTGTTTTGAGTTGCAAATATGAGCAACCGCACCGGTATCAAATACCCAGGCACTACAACGAGAGTTGGTAAGGTACACATCAATAACATGTATATCATATATACCTTGTTTGTTGTTGGCCGCCTTCTTGTCAGCCAAATACTTGGGGCAATTCCGCTTCCAGTGTCCAGTTCCCTTGCAATGAAAACACACAGTTTCTGGTTTGGGTCCAGCCTTGGGTTTCTTCACGAGAGGAGCAACTGCTTTGCCACTCTTCTTGGAGTTACCCTTCTTACCCTTGCCATTTTTCTTGAAACTAGTGGTTTTATTGACCATCAACACTTGATGCTCCTTCTGAATTTCAGACTCAGCGGCTTTCAGCATCGCAAACAGCTCGGCGACTGACTTGTTCATCCCGTGCATGTTATAGTTCAACACGAAGCTCTTGTAGCTAGGTGGCAATGATTGAAGAACTCTGTCAGTGATAGCCTCTGGCGGAAGGGGCATCCCTAACTCAGCCAGACGGGTGGAGTACCCAGACATTCTGAGCACGTGATCACTGATAGACCCGTTCTCCTCCATCTTGCAAGCATAGAACTTATCGGAGATCTCATATCTCTCAATCCGGGCATTCTTCTGAAAGATAAACTTCAACTCCTGGAACATCTCATATGCACCATGACGTTCAAAACGTCTTTGAAGTCCCGGTTCTAAGCCATACAACATTGCACATTGAACTATTGAGTAATCATCAGAACGAGCCTGCCAGGCGTTCACAACGTCTAGAGACTCAACTGGAGCGGGTGGATCACCAAGCGGTGCATCAAGGACATAAGCCTTCTGGGAAGCCGTAAGGATAATCCTTAGATTACGGGCCCAGTCCACAAAGTTACTTCCATCATCTTTCAACTTAGCTTTCTCTAGGAACGCATTAAAATTCAGGGGTGCTACTGCGCGAGCCATGATCTACAACATAAATATAGCAAAGACAACTTAGACTATTGTTCTTACATAATGAGTTTAGTTAATCATATTTAAAAAACTCCCACTCAAATTGACATCCCTCCGATCATTCGAGTGTAACATGATCCAAATCCACCAACTCAAGTCCGATCATCACGTGAGTTGAGGTGGTTTCAATGGTGAACATCTTCATGTTGATCATATCTACTATATGACTCATGTTCGACCTTTCGGTCTCTTGTGTTCCGAGGCCATGTCTGTACATGCTAGGCTCGTCAAGTTTAACCCGAGTGTTTCCGCACGTGCAACATGGCTTGCACCCGTTGTATGCGAACGTAGATTCTATCACACCCGATCATCACGGCGTGTCTCGAAACGACGAACTTTCGCAACGGTGCACACTTGGGGAGAACACAATTTATCTTGAAATTTAAGTGAGGGATCACCTTATAATGCTACCGTCGTCCTAAGCAAAATAAGATGCATAAAAGGATTAACATCACATGCAAATCATAAGTGACATGATATGGCCATGAACTTGTGCTTTTGATCTCCATCTCCAAAGCACCGGCATGATCTCCATCGTCACCGGCATGACACCATGATCTCCATCATCTTGATCTCCATCAACGTGTCGCCATAAGGTTGTCGCGCCGACTGTTGCTTCCACGACTATAGCTAACGTTTAGCGATAAAGTAAAGCATTACATAGCGCTTAATGATTGACACGCAGGTCATACAATAATTAAAGACAACTCTATGGCTCCTGCCAGTTGCCGTACTCATCGACATGCAAGTCGTGATATTCTATACATCACATGATCATCTCATACATCACATATATCTCATCATGTAATTGGCCATATCACATCACAACATACCCTGCAAAAACAAGTTAGACGTCCTCTAATTGTTGTTGCAAATTTTACGTGGCTGCTACGGGTTTGCAAGAACCGTTCTTACCTACGCAAAACCACAACGTGGTGTAGTGATTGCTATTTGATCTTCTAAAAGAACCCTCTTCATTGAAATCGATTCAACTAAAGTGAGAGAGACAGACACCCGCTAGCCATCTTTATGCAACAAAATTACATGTCAGTTGAAGGAACCTGTCTCGCGTAAGTGTACGCGTAATGTCGGTCCGGGCCGCTTCATCTCACAGTACCGCCGAATCAAATATCAACTAGTAACGGCAAGCAATATGTATACACCCACGCCCACAACTCGTTTGTGTTCTACTCGAGATCTCATCTACGCATAGACCTGGCTCATG
This sequence comes from Elymus sibiricus, assembly GCA_039707655.1. Lineage (NCBI taxonomy): Eukaryota > Viridiplantae > Streptophyta > Magnoliopsida > Poales > Poaceae > Elymus > Elymus sibiricus. Next base: position 296,680,571 of record CM077663.1, on the reverse strand, counting down.
ATGCCACTGTTGGGGAACGTTGCATGGGAAACAAAAATTTTCCTACGCACACGCAAGATCTATCCATGGTGATGAGCATCTACGAGAGGGAGAGTGAATCTACATACCCTTGTAGATCGCTAAGCGGAAGCGTTAATAAACGCGGTTAATGTAGTCGAACGTCTTCGCGATCCAAATCGCCGAGCGTCCCGCGATCCAATCACGATCCTTCCGATCTAGTGCCGAACGGACGGCACCTCCGCGTTCAACACACGTACGGCTTGATGACGCCTTCACCTCCTCGATCCAGCGAGCGATGGTGAAGTAGTGGTTGAGTTCCAGCAGCACGACGGCGTGGTGATGGTGGTGAGGAACAATCTCTGCAGGGCTTCGCCAAGCGCTACGGAGATTATGACGGAGGAACTAGAGGGTTAGGGTTGCCGCACACGGCTTGGGGAAATCTTGATGTATCCCGTGTGCTAGCCCTGCCCCTCTATTTATATGTTGAGCCTTGGGGTCTAAACTTGGAGTAAAAGCCTCCTCCAGGTCGGTTTTGTCCGCACAAGGTCGGTTTGGCCCGCAGGAAAAGAGTCCAACTCGGATCCCTGCCGAACCGTGCACAGCCGCGCACAAGTGGTAGTACCGCTCACAAGCGGTAGTACCGCTTGGGCGGTAGTACCGCTTCACACAAGCGGTAGTACCGCTCGGGCGGTAGTACCGCTTCACACAAGCGGTAGTACCGCTTACGCGGCAGCAAAACTACTTTTGCACTTTCCAATACCTCGTGGGCTTTATCCCTTTGGCCCATATAAAGTGTTGCTGCACCCGAACACTTCGGTAAACATCCGGAACCCCTTCCGGTGAACTCCGGAACCCTTCCAGAGATCAAAACACTATTATCACATATATCAATCTTTACCTCCGGACTATTCCGGAGATCCTCGTCATGTCCGGGATCTTATCCGGGACTCCGAACAACTTTCGGTCACCAACATAATAACTCAATTATACTAATCGTCACCAAACGTTAAGTGTGTAGACCCTGCGGGTTCGAGAACTATGTAGACATGACCGAGACACCTCTACGGCCAATAACCAATAGCGGGACCTGGATGCCCATATTGGCTCCTACATATTCTACGAAGATCTTTATCGGTCGAACCTCTATGTCAAGGATTCAGTTAATCCCGTATGCTGTTCCCTTTGTTCTTCGGTATGTTACTTGCCCGAGATTCGATCGTCGGTATCACTATACCTAGTTCAATCTCGTTACCGGCAAGTCTCTTTACTCGTTCCGTAATACAAGATCTCGTGGCTAACACTTTAGTCACATTGCTTGCAAGGCTCATTGTGATGTTGTATTACCGAGTGGGCCCTGAGATACCTCTCCGTCATACGGAGTAACAAATCCCAGTCTTGATCCATGCCAACCCAACAGACACCCTCGGAGATACCTGTAGAGCACCTTTATAGTCACCCAGTTACGTTGCGACGTTTGATACACACAAGGTATTCCTCCGGTGTCAGTGAGTTGCATGATCTCATGGTCAAAGGAACAGATACTTGACATGCAGAAAACAATAGCAATAAACTGACACGATCAAATGCTACGTTTACAGTTTGGGTCTTGTCCATCACATCATTCTCCTAATGATGTGATCCCGTTATCAAATGACATCTCATGTCCATGGCTAGGAAACCTTAACCATCTTTGATCAACAAGCTAGTCAACTAGAGGCTTACTAGGGACACAGTGTTGTCTATGTACCCACACATGTATTTGAGTTTCCAATCAATACAATTATAGCATGGATAATAAACGATTATCATGAACAAGGAAATATAATAATAACCAATTTATTATTGCCTCTAGGGCATATTTCCAACACCTCCGATGTCAGGGAGTTGCATGATCTCATGGTCATAGGAACAGATACTTGACATGCAGAAAACAATAGCAATAAACTGACACGATCATATGCTACGTTCGTAGTTTGGGTCTTGTCCATCACATCATTCTCCAAATGATGTGATCCCGTTATCAAATGACATCTCATGTCCATGGCTAGGAAACCTTCACCATCTTTTGATCAACGAGCTAGTTAACTAGAGGCTTACTAGGGACACAGTGTTGTCTATGTACCCACACATGTATTTGAGTTTCCAATCAATACAATTATAGCATGGATAATAAACGATTATCATGAACAAGGAAATATAATAATAACTAATTTATTATTGCCTCTAGGGCATATTTCCAACATATATATCATGTGACAACGAAGTCTAACTCTCTTCCTATGCATCGGCATGTCATAAAAGAACAATTCATGCACATTAAGTAAAGGCCAATGCATAGTATAAACAGCTTCTTGCAATTTTATAGTATTGGAAACATAGAGAGGTGAAGATGTAGTTCCTCTCTCATAATAATTGCAAGTAGGAGCAGCAAGCACATGCATATTATATTCATCAAAATCATCATGTGTAGTAGCTAAACGCAACCCATCAATATAATCCTTAATAAGAGCAAACTACTCCGATATAGTGTAGTTAGGAGAATTCAAAAAGATAATAGGACTATCATGTGTGGGTGCAATAGCAACAATTTCATGCTTAACATAAGGAACTATAGTAAGTTCATCTTCATAGGCATAATTCATATTGGCATCATGGCCACAAGCATAGCAAGCATCAAGTGTTGGGAAACGTTGCATGGGAAACAAAAAATTTCCTACGCACACGCAAGATCTATCCATGGTGATGAGCATCTACGAGAGGGAGAGTGGATCTACATACCCTTGTAGATCGCTAAGCGGGAAGCGTTAAGAAACGCGGTTGATGTAGTCGAACGTCTTCACGATCCAAATCGTTAGCCGTCCCGCGATCCCATCACGATCCATCTCACAATCCAATCACGATCCGTCCTGTGATCCCATCACGATCTGTCCTGCGATCAAATCACGAACCGTCTCGTGATCTTGATCACGGTCCTTCCGATCTAGCGCCGAACGGACGGCACCTCCGCGTTCAGCACACGTACAGCTCGATGATGATCTCCGCCTTCTTGATCCAGCAAGAGGGGCGGAGAGGTAGATGAGTTCTCCGGCAGCGCGACAGCGCGGTGGTGGTGGTGGTGGAACTATTCCGGCAGGGCTTCGCCTAAGCACCGCCGAAACTAGACTAAAGGAGAAAATGATCTAGAGGAAGTAGAGGGAGCACGTGGCAATTAGGGTTAGCTCTCCCCTCTAAATCCTCTAGTATATATAGGAGGGAGGGAGGGGAGGAGGCAGCCTCAAACCCTCAAGGGTTGGCCAGAATAGGAGGTGGAGGAGTCCTACTCCAATCTTACTTGGAGTAGGATTCCTCCTCTCCACTTGGAAACCCTTTCCACCTTTCCACCTTTGGGTTTTTCCCACCCCTAGCTGCATGGGCCTTAGTGGGGGGGTCGGCCAGCCCACTAGGGGCTGGTTTGACTCCTCCCACAGCCCATGAGGTCCTTTGGGTCGAGACACCCCTCCCGATGGCCCCCGGTACCCTCCCGGCACTCCCGGTACACTACCGAAGTTCCCGAAACTTTTCTGGTGACCAAAACAGGACTTCCTATATATCAATCTTTACCTCCGGACCATTCCGGAGCTCCTCATGATGTCCGGGATCTCATCCGGGACTCCGAACAACCTTCGGTCACCACCATACATAAATCTATACTACCAAAACGTCACTAAACCTTAAGTGTGCAGACCCTGCGGGTTCGAGAACTATGTAGACATGACAGAGACACCTCTACGGCCAATAACCAATAGCGGCACCTGGATGCCCATATTGGTTCCCACATATTCTACGAAGATCTTTATCGGTTGAACCTCTATGTCAAGGATTCAGTTAATCCCGTATGTTGTTCCCTTTGTTTCTTCGGAATGCTACTTGCCCGAGATTCGATCGTCGGTATCTCTATACCTAGTTCAATCTCGTTACCGGCAAGTCTCTTTACTCTTTCCGTAATACAAGATCCCGTGGCTAACACTTAGTCACATTGCTTGCAAGGCTTATTGTGATGTTGTATTACCGAGTGGGCCCTGAGATACCTCTCCGTCACACGGAGTAACAAATCCCAGTCTTGATCCATGCCCACTCAACAGACACCCTGGGAGATACCTGTAGAGCATCTTTATAGTCACCCAGTTACGTTGTGACGTTTGTCACACACAAGGTATTCCTCCAGTGTCAGTGAGTTGCATGATCTCATGGTCATAGGAACAGATACTTGACATGCAGAAAACTATAGCAATAAACTGACACGATCATATGCTATGTTTATAGTTTGGGTCTTGTCCATCACATCATTCTCCTAATGATGTGATCCCGTTACCAAATGACATCTCATGTCTATGGCTAGGAAACCTTAACCATCTTTGATCAACGAGCTAGTTTAGTAGAGGCTTACTAGGGACACTTTGTTGTCTATGTATCCACACATGTATCTGAGTTTCTGATCGATACAATTATAGCATGGATTATAAATGATTTATCATGAACAAGGAAATATGATAATAATTAATTTATTATTGCCTCTAGGGCATATTTCCAACAGTCTCCCACTTGCACTAGAGTCAATAATCTAGTTCACATCACCATGTGATTTACATTGTTATGAATCTAACACCCAATGAGTTTTGGGGTTCGATCATGCTTTGCATGTGAGAGAGGTCTTTAGTCAATGGGTCTGCGACATTCAGATCCGTGTGTACTTTGCAAATCTCTATGTCATACTATAGACACAGCTACCACACTCCACTTGGAGCTATTCTAAATGGCTGCTCCACTATACGTATCCGGATTGCTACTCAGAGTCATCCGGATTGGTGTTAAAGCTTGCATTGACGTAACCCTTTACGACGAACTCTTTATCACCTCCATAATCGAGAAATATTTCCTTAGTCCTCTAGTTACTAAGGATAATCTTGACCGCTGTCCAGTGATCCACTCCTGGATCACTCTTGTACCCCTTGACAGACTCATGGCAAGGCACACACAGGTGCGGTACACAGCATGGCATACTATACAAAGCCTACGGATAAGGCATAGAGGATGACCTTCGCCCTTTCTCTTTCTTCTGCCGTGGTCGAGCGTTGAGTCTCACACAACTCCACACCTTACAAATCAGGCAAGAACTCTTTCTTTGACTGATCCATTTTGAACTCTTTCAAAATCTTGTCAAGGTATGTACTCATTGAAAGTTTTATCAGACGTCTTGATCTACCTTTATAGATCAAGATGCCCCATATTTAAGTAGCTTCATTCTAGGTTTTCCTTTGAAAAACTCCTTTTCAAACAACCCTTTATGCTTTCCAGAAATTCTACATCATTTCCGATCAACAATATGTCATCCACATATACTTATCAGAAATTCTGTAGTGCTCCCACTCACTTTATTGTAAATACAAGTTTCTCATAAACTTTGTATAGACTCAAAAACGTTGATCACCTCATCAAAGCGTATATTACAACTCCGAGATGCTTGCTCCAGTCCATAGAAGGATCGCTGGAGCTTGCATATATTTTAGCATCCTTAGAACTGACAAAACCTTCCGGTTGTATCACATACAACCTTTCCTCATGGATATCGTTAAGGAAATGATGTTTTGACATCCATCTGCCAGATTTCATAATTGAAAAATGCAGCAACTGCTAACATAATTCCAACAGACTTAGCATCTCTACGGGTGAGAAAGTCTCATCGTAGTCAACTCCTTGAACTTGTGAAAAACCCTTTGCCACAAGCCGAGCTTTTATAGACGGTGAGATTACCGTCCGCGTCCGTCTTCCTTTTAAAGATCTATTTGTTCTGAATGGCCTTTCGCCCTTCAGGTAATACTTCCAAAGGCCATACTTTGTTTTCATACATGGATCCCATCTCGGATTTCATGGCCTCTAACCATTTCTCGGAATCTGGGCCCATCATCGCTTCTCCATAGCTCGTAGGTTCATCGTTGTCCAACAACATGACCTCTAAGACAGGGTTGCCGTACCACTCAGGAGCGGTACGCGTCCTTGTCGACCTACGAGGTTCGATAGTAACTTGATCCGAAGCTTCATGATCATCATCATTAACTTCCTCTTCAAGTAACGTAGGCTCCACAGAAACAATTTTCTGCGCTGCGCTACTCTCTGGTTGAATCAAAGGTTCAACAACCTCATCAAGTTCTATCTTCCTCCGACTTAATTCTTTCGAGAGAAACTCTTTCTCGAGAAAGGACCCGTTTTGGCAACAAACACTTTGTGCTTGGATCTAAGACAGAAGGTTTACCCAACTGTTACGTTAGGGTATTCTATGAAGATGCATTTGTCCGCTTTGGGTTCGAGCTCATTAGGTTGAAACCCTTTTTCACATAAGCGTCACAGCCCCAAACATTAAGAAATGACAGCTTAGGTTTCTGCCAAACCAAAATTCATACGGTGTCATCTCAACGGATTTAGATGGTGCCCCTTTTAAAGTGAATGTAGTTGTCTCTTAATGCATAACCCCAAAACGATAGTGGCAAATTGATAAGAGACATCATAGTACGCACCATATCCAATAGAGCACGACTACGACGTTCGGACACACCATCACACTATGGTGTTCCAGGTGGCGTGAGTTGTGAAACAACTTCCACATTGTCTTAAGTTGTATACCAAACTCGTAACTCAGATAATTACCTCCACGATCATATCGTAGACATTTTATCTTCTTGTCACGATGATCTCAAACTTCACTCTGAATTTGTTTGAATTTTTCAAACATTTCAGACTTGTGTTTCATTAAGTAAATATCCCCATATCTACTCAAATCATCAGTGAAGGTAGGAAAATAACGATATCCACCACACGCTACAACACTCATTGGACTGAATACATCAACATGTATCATTTCCAATAAGTCACTTGCCCGCTCCATCATACCGGAAAACAGGGTCTTAGTCATTTTGCCCATGAGGCATGGTCCGCATGTCTCAACCGATTCGAAATCGAATGAGTCCAAAGATCCATCAGCATGGAGTTTCTTCATGCGCTTTACACTAATATGACATTTAGCGACTGTGCCACAAGTATGTGGTACTATCATTATTAACTTTGTATCTTTTGGCATCAATATTATGAACATGTGTATCACTACGATCAAGATTCAATAAACCATTCTCATTGGGTGCACGACCATTGAAGGTATTATTCATGTAAACAGAATAACCATTATTCTCTAACTTGAATGAATAACCGTATTGAAATAAACATGATCCAATCACGTTCATGCTCAACGCAAACACCAAATAACATTTATTTAGGTTCATCACTAATCCCGAAAGTAGAGAGAGCGTGCGATGGCGATCACATCAACCTTGGAAACACTTCCAACACTCATCGTCACCTCACCCTTAGCTAGCCTCCGTTTATTCCGTAGCTTTTATTTCGAGTTACTAACATTTAGCAACCGAACCGGTATCCAATACCCAGGTGCTACTAGGAGTACTAGTAAGGTACACATCAATAACACGTATATCAAATATACTTCTGTCGATGTTGCCAGCCTTCTTATCTACCAAGCATCTAGGGTTGTTCCGTTTCAGCGACCGTTCTCCTCATAACAGAAGCACTTAGTCTCGGGTTTGGGTTCAACCTTGGGTTTCTTCACTGGAGCAGCAACTGACTTGCCATCCATGAAGTTTCCCTCCTTGCCCTTACCCTTCTCGAAACTAGCGGTTTCACTAACCATCAACACTTGATGCTCCTTCTTGATTTCTACCTTCGCGGTTGAGGGAGTCCTGGATTAAGGGGTCCTCGGGAGGCCGACCTATTTCTTATGGGCCGGACTGTATGGGCCGTTTGCCGAGCACTGGATTGATTGAAGACCCTGTTTCCAGGAAGGAAGCTTCGAGGATCGTGGCGTATTCTCCACGTTTGGAGTAGTGAATAGGCATGTTTATCCCTTTGACGTGTAACCGACCATCTATAAACCCTAGGTACCCTCGGCGTCTATATAAGCCGGAGGGTTTTAGGTTGTAGGCCAACAGAACTCATCTAGGGTTTTAGTCATACGATCTCGAGGTAGATCAACTCTGTAACACCTATACCATCAATATAATCGAGCATGACGTAGGGTATTACCTCCATAGGAGGGCCCGAACCTGGGTAAAACACTGTCCCCTTCGTCTCCTGTTACCATCGATTCTAGTCTCACAGCTCGGGACCCCCTACCCGAGATCCGCCGGTTTTGACACCGACATTGGTGCTTTCATTGAGAGTTCCGCTGTGATCGCCAGAAGAAATCGATGGCTCGCCTTGTCATCAACGAAGAGGTCCGCAATACGGACACTTTCGTCCCCGGACAGATCTTCGCTTTCGGCAGCATTGTGCTGCACGCCGACCCAACCGGCCATCTAGGCCGTGTCGGAAGTTTCGCCCCTGATCAAGAGGTCAGATTCGGGAACTTAGAGTTCTCCGTAGACTCTCGGGGCGATCTGTCACTAACCGGGCTAGCAGTCTCGCCTGTCACGCCCGAAGACTCCGAGGCTTTAACCTCAGATCCATCTTTCGGCCTCGACAACGGAATCTACCCCGGCCAGGACCCGACTCTCAGTCCGGGCCCGGTCATAGTGCCAGACGTCCGGACACCCGTTCTTGCCGAACATTCCCCCCCGCACGGACGCATCGCAGGTTAACTTCGGAAGCTCTGAACGGGCCAACCCGGTCAGGCTCTCGATTCTCAATGAGGCCCTAGATCGGATCTCGTCGATGAAAATTGTCGACGATCCAACCCCGATCTATGCTCAGATCGGGCTTCAGGCGGGTCAGGACAAATTTTTCGCCCCACCCACCACCCACTTTGTAGCCACTGTCGAGGATTTAACCAACATGTTGGATTATGCTTCCGAGGAAGCAGACTACATGGATGAGGAGGATCGCGCACTCACCCCCGTTAACACCGGACGGTGGACTGCCACCTCCACATACGACGTCTACATGGTGGACACTCCGAAAAACGATGGCGACAAATCGGATGAAGCATCGTCAAGACGCCGAAAGCCGCATAAACGGTCCAAAGGAAATAAGGGAAGAAAAGCTATCGATGGCGCCGGGGACGGAGACACCCCGGAAGACCTCGGCGATCCCGAAAACCCCGAACACCCGTTAGAGGGTCAGGAGAGGTCGGAAGACCGGCGCAACCCCGACGATCTAGATGATTCCGAGGACGACGATTACCTCCGCTCTGTCGAGGGGGAGAACAATGCGGAAGCGGATGACTTCGCCATCCCCGATAATCCTGCAGATCAGGAACTATTCAGGCAACAGCTTATAGCCACGGCCCGCAGCCTGAAAGCAAAGGAACGGCAGCTTAAAGCCAAACAAGACGACCTCAACGATCGATGGACGAGAGTCCTCTCAGCTGAGGAAGGATACGGTACCGGTCTATCGAACCAACCTAAGAGCTACCCATGCAGAAGGCTGCTGCCACAATTCGATGACGAGCTCACTGATACGCCGTCTCCCAAACATACCCCATACGACAAGCCAGACCGCCCTCCCCGAGGACGGGACATGACGGCTGACGACACCGGCTATAGGCTGACGATACCCCGTCGACGGGGAAAAGAGCCACTAGAGCCCGATCACAGGTTCGACCTGCCACATGACCTGGACTGCAGAGCAGGTCGTACGCGATCCATCTACGGATCCAGAGGGTACTCACCCGATAGACGGGAAGGGTACCGGCCTTGGTTCGACCGCAATAATGAAGGTCGGGAACGAAACCGGGCTAGGACAGACGCCGATCACCGGCGCGACATAGCTCGGGTCAGAGGCGCTGCCCACCCACTGTGCTTCACGGACGAGGTGATGCGTCATCAGTTCCCGGAAGAGTTTAAACCCATAAACATAGAACAATACGATGGGACAACTGACCCAACTGTATGGATCGAGGATTTCCTCCTCCACATCCACATGGCGCGAGGAGATGACCTCCACGCCATCAAATACCTACCCCTGAAGCTTAAGGGGCCAGCTCGGCACTGGTTAAATAGCCTCCCCGAAAATTCCATTGGGTGCTGGAAGGACCTAGAAGAGGCATTCCGATCTAACTTCCAGGGCACTTATGTTTGGCCGCCGGACTCCTCCGACCTAAGCAACGTTGTCCAGAAGCCGGGAGAGTCCGCGCGGCTATTCTGGAATCGTTTCTTGACCAAGAAAAACCAGATCGTGGATTGCCCGGACGCCGAAGCAATAGCCTCTTTCAGGCACAATATTCGGGATGAATGGCTGGCTCGTCAGCTCGGCCAGGACAAACCAAGGACAATGTCCGCCCTCACATCACTCATGACCCGCTTTTGCGCAGGCGAGGATAACTGGCTAGCAAGACGTAGCCACAACCCCGAAGACCCCGGAACCTCTGAAGTTCGGGATGGAAACGGGAAACCGAAGCGCAACAAGAACAAGCGCCGGCACAATAATAGTGATGCCGATGACACGGCTGTTAACGCCGGCTTCCGCAACTCCCGGCCTGGGCAGCGGAAGAAGCCTCCTAAAGGCAATCGCAACGGACCCACCCTGCTGGACAAGATCCTGGAGAGGCCTTGCCAGATCCACGGCACTCAAGAGAAGCCCGCCAACCACACCAACCGTAATTGTTGGGTCTTCAAACAGCCTGGCAAGCTCGCATCCGAGGACCAAGGCAAGAGCCCACGCAGCGAGGACGAGGATGAGCCCTGTGGTCCGATCGGTGGCGGACAAAAGAAATTTCCTCCAGAGGTAAAAATAGTAAATATGATATACGCCACCCATATACCCAAAAAGGAGAGGAAGCGCGCCCTTCGGGATGTCTACGCCATAGAGCCTGTAGCCCCGAAGTATAACCCATGGTCGGCATACCCGATCACCTTCGATCGACGTGACCATCCGACCAGTATCCGTCATGGGGGTTCGGCCGCACTCGTCCTAGAACCCATCATAGACGGGTATCACCTCACTAAAGTCCTAATGGACGGAGGAAGTAGCCTCAATCTGATTTACTCAGACACGGTGAAAAAGATGGGCATAGATCCGTCAAGGATCAAACCCAGCAACACTACCTTTAAAGGAGTGATCCCAGGCGTTGAAGCCCGGTGCACGGGCTCTGTAAGCCTGGAAGTAGTGTTCGGCTCGCCCGATAACTTTCGAAGCGAGGATTTGATCTTCGACATCGTACCTTTCCGCAGCGGCTATCACGCCCTGCTCGGCCGTACAGCGTTCGCTCGCTTTAAAGACGTCCCGCACTACGCATACCTCAAGCTCAAGATGCCCGGCCCCAAGGGGGTCATTACTGTCAATGACAACACAGAGCGCTCCCTCCGAATTGAGGAACATGCGTTGGCCCTGGCGGCCGAATTCCATTACACTGATGATCGGCAAGTGCCGACATCTGCCGTAAAGGCACCCAAGGCTGGGAAACGAGCTCGGTATCAACCTGAAGTACCAGAACCTCCTTCTCCCCATAAATAGGGACTCGCCCCCCATCGCACAGCCCTAGAACCGGCAAAGTACATGCCGAGGAGGCACAACTTCGCGCTCAAAATTCCATGGGCAACGGTGGGGAAAAATTATCAAAGGGTAAGTGTTCGGCTAGACCGAACTATCACCATCAAAACGTCTTCGGACACACTACAGGTACCATAAAGTACCTGCTAAGGCGTAAAGCTCATCCACACTTCGGCAACTTTTCAAGATTTTTCTCCAAAGTCCGCTCGCCGAACAGTACACCCACAGCGGTATACAACTCCTCTGGAGAGGCGGGATCGGACAAGTGACAGGGCACATCGAGGACGTCAGGTCACCTATCGAAGACCCTTGGTACAACCCCTCTAGTAAGGTTTATATTTCATTTTCAAATACCTGTAAACAGTTGTATCGGCAATTTGAATAATAAGAGTTGTTGAGTACAATACAGATATATCATGCATGATCACCTCGCTGTTTCTGGCGTACTCTCTATTTCCCCTCTCTTCTTGCGAACCTGTTCGGTATACTTTACGATGCAACCGGCTAAAAGACCGGGGGCTCGACCTTAAAAAATCGCCCTAAGCACAACTGATTTCGTGTTCGGCGTCTTGGAGTTCCGCTTTATATGCATTGGTTCCGAACTATGCCTTGGGTCAATAGTTGGGTTGCCCGGCTCCTGTGCTTGCCCCTTTATGTTCCGCTTGTTCGGCTAAAAGGGCAAAGGGAGAACCACTGCGATTGTGCTTCTGGCTAGCCTGGTCAAGCACCTCAGCGGAGAAAGCCGAAAACTGACTGTCATGGTATGTGAGAACTGGTCTGCAAATCCGAGCTTAACTAAATCTCGTCAGAGGTTATTCCGTGTCATACGATGGGTTTGGTATTAGTACAAACCATGTGTATAGTCTTTGGCCATGGTTCATCCGAACATCACAAACCCCTGGGGGCTAGTCATCAGCCCCCCGCACTCCTTTCTCACACCCCTACGGCTAAGTGAAAGCGATAAAGCATTATGGTCTGATTGCCTTGTCCGCCCACACTACCGCCTTCGGGTACCGATAGCTCGGCTAAGGGTCACAGTGCGTTGGCAGAGACACCCCGCGTAGTATCTACATGGGGGCTGAAGCCGACGACTCGCAGCTTTCAGTTTTAACGGCCACACGGGAGTTATAAAGGATGCAAAGCACGAAAGACATGATAAACCATGCATCTTAAATATAAACGCGTTAAAAGGTCTTCGGACATATTACAACGCTCTACTCATACATGTTCTCTCTCGAACACTGCGACTCTATCGCCCGAGCACCCTCCATTAGTCCGGAGAAGTATAACTCGGGGCGCCTATGCTCCTTTCCAGGAGGCGGAGGGGCGGTGGCTATCTTCATCGGATCCAGCCCCGGCCAGTGCACCTTGGCCTTCGCAAAGGTCATCTGAGCTCCCTGGATACAGGAGGACCGCCTTAGCGCGTCGATCCGGGGCGAGGCGTCGCTCAGCTTCTGCACCAGGCCAAAGTAGCTGCCCGGCAGTGGCTCGTTGGGCCATAGCCGGATGCAGAGATCCTTTATGGCCGGCTCCGCCATCCGGTGTAGCTCCATCAGCTGCTTCAGCTGCTCAACAAAGAGAGGAGAGCGCTCGGGGGCTTCAAACTGCGCCCAAAACAGCCGAGCTTCATCTCCTTCTCCCCGCGAAGCATAGAACTGGTTCGCGTCCACTGTGCTCTTCTGGAGGTCTGAGCAGGCGCCTGAGGAACACCATACTTGGGTAAGCAACTCGAACTTGCTATCCCCGAAGACACACTGCAATAAATACGGCTTACCATCCATGATAGCCTTCGCCTGGCTGACTTGCTCTTCAAAAGACCGCCTATCCACCCGCTCCTTTTGGAGATTGGTTTTCAAGGTGGATAGTTCGGCGGCCTGCTCCTTGCCCTTCCGCTCAAGGTCCTCGCACTTTTGGCCGGCGTCCTTGAGCTCCTGTTGGATTTCCTCCACCCGAGCCTCATGCTTGTCGCTGGTGGCTCTTAGGGCGGACAGCGCGGTAGCCGCTTCTTTGGCCGCCGCCCTCTCAACCAAAGCCTCCTGCTTCGCCTTCTCAAGCTCGGCCTTGAGCTTCTCAATTTCCTTCGCTGAGGCTGCATAAGCATTAAACATATCAAAAATTCTGCGTTGACAGTACGGTCATGATAAATTTGGATACTCTAATCCGGCTTACCTTGCGCCTCGTCGAATCTCTTATTCAGAGCTTCGAGCTCATCTTCGGAGCTCTTGAGATTCCGATTTAGCTCGTCCAGCTCGGCAGCATTAACAGCCGCCGCCGATGACGACGCCTGTACAAAGCAGATCCCTATCAAGTTACATGGGTTTACAACTACCGAACTATCATATATATGATCTTATGTCCGGTTCTCTTAAGGACTGTTAGAACGTTCCGAACAAATACTGTCCTATACATAGTTCGTACAATGACCTATGTTTGACCCCCAGGTAAGTTTTTCCAAAACTTACCTAGGGCTCGGGGGCTGCCATGTATATAATGATAACTCAAAGAAATTAATTTTTCACAAACAGAGCATTACATGGCTTACCTGAAAGCCCGTCAGGAGACCGTTGAAGGCCTCCTTCAGTCCACTGTCTACGGACTGAATGCTCTGCAATACCGCACTCATAAGGGTGCGGCGCTCCTCGGAGATGGAGGCGCTCGACAGAGCCTCCCCCATAGCCGGCCACCCATTGGTCGGTGGCGCCGACAGAGATCGGTTAACCCGATCTCCAACCGGGGATTGAACCGGTGCCTCCGGAGGCATGGTGCGCTCCGGAGAAGGCCTTGGAGGTAACTGGACATCTCCTCGTCCGGTCTCCTCAGTATCCGGGAGGGGCTTCTCCCCCCGGTCTTCGGCGGCCAAGGTGTTAGCCTCGACCATGACGTCGCCGCCCCCAGCTCCAGTGTCCGACTCCAAAGGAGCCTGCTGGGATGACACCTCCGCGGCATCCTTCACGGCGCCCGGAGGAGAAGGGTGCGACACGGTCCCACTCTCCGCTAGCTCAGCGGGCGGGGTCTCCCCGTCCGAAACTTGATCGGTGGGGAGAACACGCGGTGGGCTGCAAGTCAGTAGGCGTTCACATGTTAGTAACATTCAAAACTTAGCACTAATAGCTCAGGAAGTCTTTGGATCTTTACCTTCGAGCTGGGGGCTTGACCCTGAGGTTCCTTCGCGGAACCCTCTCGAACTCCTCGGACTCGGTATCCGAGTCCGAACTGTCGTCGGACAGGACCACCTGTGTCCGGCGCGCTTTCTTCGGGGCGGGAGGAGGTATGTCCTCTGTGGCGTCCGATGACGCCGCCCTCTTTCTTGCGAGGGGGGAAACGCCTCCGCCCTCGCCCTCGCCTTCACCCTCGTGCTCCTCCTCTTGCTTCGAGGAGACATGGGTTTCTTCGGACACAGCCCCTGGCTGGTCCCTGTTGCGCAGGCCTGCTCGGCCTGGCTTCTTCTTCTCCTTCTTCTCTGGCGCCTTATGAGGCGCCACGACGAGCATCTCCGACAGCAGCTGGGACCTAGGGTCTTCGGGCTGTGGAGCCGGGCACTTGATGCCCGTGGCCTTGCTCAACCATTCCTGCGGAAGTGATCGGAAAGTACTTAGATTTCCTTCAGAAAAACGAAGCCGATCTAATGAAGCTATGACATACCTCGGAAGGGGGCTTATCGGTGCACATGCCCTGGTCCTCCTTCTTGGCCGGCCACTTCTCCTGCGTCTTGAACAACGCCTTCCACAGCTTCTGTGTGGTGCGGAACAGTTGACGAATCGTAGGATCATCGTCCGTCCGATAAGTCCACATAGGAGAGCCCCGGCGCTGGTAGGGGAGGATGCGCCACCGAAGCATAACCTGGACCATGTTGGTCAACTCGACTCCATCCTTGATCATGGAGGCGATGCCCCTCTGCAGGTCATCCACCTCTGTGTCCAACCCCCAGTCGAGGCCCTTTCGGACCCATGAGGTCAATCTGGTCGGGGGGCCGGATCTGAATTCGGCAGGAACAGTTCCGTCCTCCTCCCTTGGCTCGATGATGTAAAACCACTCTTTTTGCCAAGTCTTGATGGTGTCGATGAAGGTGCCGGATGGCCATACTGCGCGTGGAAGCTTGCTGATGACCGCCCCGCCACAGTCTGCGTGTGTGCCTGAGACACACTTCGGCTTGATGTTGAAGATCTTGAGCCACAGTCCGAAGTGTGGTTCAACCCGCAAGAAGGCCTCGCAGACGATGATGAAGGCCAATATATGCATGAAAGAGTTCGGCGGGAGGTCGTGGAAGTCGAGTCCATAGAAGAACATGAGGCCCCTCACGAAGGGGTGGAGCGGGAAGCTCAGTCCTCGGATGAAATGAGGAATGAAAACCACCCTCTCGCCTGGTTTGGGGGTGGGGATCGCCTGGCCCTCCTCTGCGGCGCGGTGGAAGATGTTGGCCGGGAGGTAGCCGGCCTCCTTGAGGTCCCGGATGTCCTGGTCTGTGACCGTGGAAGCCTCCCACTTGCCGTTGGAGCCGGAGCTGGCCATGGCAGAGCTCGGAGGAGGAAGGGTGGAAAACCTAGATCTGGGCTCTGGAAGCTCAGGAGATTGGGGAAGCAGGGGTGCGAATGGGAAGTGCGGATAAGCCTTGGTGAAAGGACTTGGATGTCGCCTAGAGGGGGGGTGAATAGGCGCTTTAAAATAGTTACGGTTTAGGCTTGAACAAATGCGGAATAAAACTATCGTTTAATTAGTCAAGCACAAAACCTAAAACAACTAGGCTCACCTATGTGCACCAACAACTTATGCTAGGCAAGATAGACAACTAAGTGATAGCAAGATATATAACAAGAAACAATATGGCTATCACAAAGAAAAGTGCATAAGTAAAGGGCTCGGGTAAGAGATAACCGAGGCACTGGAGACGATGATGTATCCCGAAGTTCACACCCTTGCGGATGCTAATCTTCGTTCGGAGCGGTGTGGAGGCACAATGCTCCCCAAGATGCCACTAAGGCCACTGTAATCTCCTCACGCCCTCGCACAATGCAAGATGCCGTGATTCCACTAAGGGACCCTTGAGGGCGGTCACCGAACCCGTACAAACAAGGTTGGGGCAAACTCCACAACTTAATTGGAGGCTTCCAACAATACAACGAAGCTTCACCACAATGGACTATGGCTTCCGCGGTGACCTCAAATGCTCGGGGCAATCTCCACAACTTAATTGGAGACCCCGACGCTTGCCCGGAGCTTTGCACCACAATGATTGAGCTCCGAGGCACCACCAACCATCTAGGGCGCCAACGCACCCAAGAGGAACAAGCTCTAGGGTGCTCAAACACCCAAGAGTAATAAGCTTCTCAACTTCTCACTTCCACGTATCACCGTGGAGAACTCAAACCTATGCACCAAATGCAATGGCAAGGGCACTCGGAGTGCCCAAGTCCTTCTCTCCCAAATCCCACCAAAGCAACTAATGCTAGGGAGGAAAATGAGAGGAAGAACGAAGAAGAACACGAAGAACTCCAAGATCTAGATCCAAGGGGTTCCCCTCACTTAGAGGAGAAAGTGATTGGTGGAAATGTGGATCTAGATCTCCTCTCTCTTTTCCCTCAAGAACTAGCAAGAATCATTGGAGGGATTGAGAGTTAGCAAGCTCGAAGAAGGTCAACAATGGGGGAAGAACACGAGCTAAAGAGATAAGGTTCAATGGGGAAGAAGACCCCCTTTTATAGGTGGGGAAAAATCCAACCGTTATGCTCACAGCCCGCACAGAGCGGTACTACCGCTCATGGGAGCGGTACTACCGCTAGGGCGGTGGAAGCCCTTTGAAAAACAACATCGAGGAGGCAAAAGGCCAGTAGAACCGCCGGAGCGGTACTATCGCTCGTCCTCACGGTACTACCGCTAGGGATAGCGGTACTACCGCATAGGGTAGTGGTACTACTGCTTGCGAGCGGTACTAAAAAAATACATACGTGCCTACCACCGCTGGACTTAACACGAGATTTTTTGGTCCGGAGCGGTACTACCACTCTGGAGCCGCGGTAGTATCGCTCTGGAGCGGTAGTAAAAAATTACATCCGCTCTAGCCGCGGTAGTACCGCTGCAGCCTTTTAAGAACACCAAAACTGCCACAACTTCTGCAAACGGACTCCGAATTCAACGAAACCAAGTTTGTTGGAAAGCTAACGACATGGGCTAACACAATCTTGATAGAAATATCAATAAGAAGCAAATGAGAAAAGGCCCATAAGAAAATGGTGAGAACCCGTCCTCGGACAAGACCGGTAAAAACCTCCAACACCGAAAACGCAATAGAAGAAGCATATGAAATCCGTTTTCGATGTACTAGAGCTTGTCATGAAGATAACCACAAGCTCTAAAACCTCAAAAAGAGAAAATACAAATAAGAATCAAGAAAGTTGATGCAAGGATGCAATGGTTTGAGCTCTCGACGAACGATATGATCATGCTACTCACTTGAGAGCCCCCCTTGATAGTACGGCTATCGATCCTATAACCCGGTCTCCAAACTATCACCATGAGACCGGTAAAATAGAAAACCTATCAAGGGCAAACCTTTGCCTTGCACGAAGTCCACTTGAGCTAGATGATGACGATCTTGACTCCCTCAAGTTCGACCACCTTTCGTGATTGCGTTGGCTCGATGAAGGCTAGTTGATTGCTCCCCCATACTCCACTATGAGTGAGTCACTCTTCGGCACACCTTCACAAGTCCATTGTCACCACAATGGACGGCAAGCTACAAGCATGATTTCTTCGTGATGCTTCACTTGAACTTGCACACCGCAACCTTGATGACGATCACCACTTGATGTCATCTTCCATGGGTTGTATGGGATCTTCCTATTGATGCAATCCCATGGAAATATACCTAAACCTACAAAGAACACTCACGTAGACCATGGGTTAGTACACAAAGCGTAATGGACAATGCTTACCAAACCGTGAGATCACTTGATCCCACTCGGTGTATCTTCTACGCTTTGTGTGAAATCTTCTCTCTTCATAAAGATGATGTCTTGAAGATACACATGAATGTTCACACAATATTCTTCTTCAAGACATGCTAGCAATTAGCTCAACACTCACTAGACCAATCTTTGGATAGATCCTTGGATACCACCTTGGTCAACACATAAACTCCTTGAAACCAACAGATGGACTTCAAGAAGTACCTACGGACAAATCCTTCGAATATAACTCGAGGTAACCATTAGTCCATAGGGGTGTCATCAATTACCAAAACCACACATGGAGAAATGTGCTCTTACACTTGGGGTTTTTTCTTCCCCTTTTATTGGGCTTGTCGCCGGTTAGCCTCCCTTCACTGCGCCGTGAATTCCTCCGCTTCCCAAGACGTGTGTGTCGTTATACGCGCATGATTAAACATATCCCGTGTGAAACGGAGCACGATCTGTGCATTGATGGGTCGTGCTGATGAAAACGGCCTCGAACCGCGAATCAAGCCTTTGTGACTGGTTTAGCGGTTGTGGTGGGCCGTGACCTTTCATCTGAAAGGTTGTCAGGGAGCACTGTTTACTCCTTGACGTTTGGCCTTCAGGGCCGAATTATTCGTGATGATCGGACGATCTATGATCGGAAAAATTACACGTCGTCGGAGGCCGAACTAAAACTCGGCCGATCACTATTCGGAGAAAGGAACTCGCCTCGCAAGCCGAAGACTCTGATCATATGAAGCAGCTAGAGCTAGGACCCTTGGCGTTGGAGGCTAGTTTGGGGGCTACTGAGGGAGTCCTGGATTAAGGGGTCCTCGGGAGGCCGACCTATTTCTTATGGGCCGGACTGTATGGGCCGTTTGCCGAGCACTGGATTGATTGAAGACCTTGTTTCCAGGAAGGAAGCTTCGAGGATCGTGGCGTATTCTCCACGTTTGGAGTAGTGAATAGGCATGTTTATCCCTTCGACGTGTAACCGACCATGTATAAACCCTAGGTACCCTCAGCGTCTATATAAGCCGGAGGGTTTTAGGTTGTAGGCCAACAAAACTCATCTAGGGTTTTAGTCATACGATCTCGAGGTAGATCAACTCTGTAACACCTATACCATCAATATAATCGAGCAGGACGTAGGGTATTACCTCCATAGGAGGGCCCGAACCTGGGTAAAACACTGTCCCCTTCGTCTCCTGTTACCATCGATTCTAGTCTCACAGCTCGGGACCCCCTACCCGAGATCCGCCGGTTTTGACACCGACAGCGGTGTCAAACATCACGAATAGCTCAGGGATCATTATTTCCATCCCTGGTATTTTATAGTTCATCACGAAGCTCTAGTAGCTTAGTGACAGTGACTTAGAGAACTATATCAATCACTATCTTATCTGGAAGATCAACTCCCACTCGATTCAAGCGATTGTAGCACCCAGACAATCTGAGCACATGCTCACCGATTGAGCTATTCTCCTTCATCTTGCAGGCAAAGAATCTTGTTGGAGGTCTCATACCTCTCAACACGGGCACGAGCCTGAGATCCCAATTTTAGCTCTTAGAACATCTCATATGTTCCGTGACGTTCAAAACGTTTTGGAGCCTCAATTCTAAGACGTAATGCATGACGCACTGAACTATCAAGTAGTCATCAGAACGTGCCTGTCAGATGTTCACAACATCTACAGACGACGCTTGAGGGGGTGGCGCACCGAGCGGTGCATTAAGGACATAAGCCTTCTGTGCAGCAATGAGGACAATCCTCAGATCACGGACCCAGTCCACATTATTGCTATCATCATCTTTCAACTCTATTTCTCTAGGAACATATAAAAATTCAAGGGAGCTACGGCGTGAGCTAGTAATCTACAACATAATTTGCAAAGACATTTTGACTATGTTCATGATAATGAGTTTCGTTAATCATATTACTTAAAAACTCCCACTCAAATTGACATCCCTCTGGTCATCCGAGTGCTACATGATCCAAATTCACCAACTCAAGTCCGATGTTCACATGAGTTGAGGTGGTTTCAATGGTGAACATCTTCATGTTGATCATATCTACTATATGACTCATGTTCGACCTTTCGGTCTCTTGTGTTCCGAGGCCATGTCTGTACATGCTAGGCTCGTCAAGTTTAACCCGAGTGTTCCGCACGTGCAACACTGGCTTGCACCCGTTGTATGCGAACGTAGATTCTATCACACCCGATCATCACGTGGTGTCTCAAAACGACGAACTTTCGCAACAGTGCACACTCGGGGAGAACACAATTTTATCTTGAAATTTAAGTGAGGGATCACCTTATAATGCTACCGTCTTCCTAAGCAAAACAAGATGCATAAAAGGATTAACATCACATGCAAATCATAAGTGACATGATATGGCCATGAACTTGTGCTTTTGATGTCCATCTCCAAAGCACCGGCATGATCTCCATCGTCACCGGCATGACACCATGATCTCCATCATCTTGATCTCCATCAATGTGTCGCCATGAAGTTGTCGCGCCGACTGTTGCTTCCACGACTATTGCTAACTCATAGCAATAAAGTAAAGCAAAACGGCGAAAATAATTAAAGACAACCCTATGGCTTCTGCCGGTTGCCGTACTCATTGACATGCAAGTCATGATATTCTATACAATACATGATCATCTCATACATCACATATATCTCATCATGTAATTGGCCATATCACATCACAACATACCCTGCAAAAACAGGTTAGACGTCCTCTAATTGTTGTTGCATGTTTTACGTGGCTGCTACGGGTATCTAGCAAGAACAATTCTTACCTACGGAAAAACCACAACGGTGATACAAAAATTGCTATTCAACCTTCTCAAGGACCGCCTTTGTCAAATCCGATCCGACTAAAGTGGGAGAAACAGACACCCGCAAGCGATCTTTATGCAACGAAGTTACATGTCAGTTGATGGAACCGGTCTCTCGTAAGCGTACGAGTAATGTTGGTCTGGGCCGCTTCATCACACAATACCGCCGACTCAAGAAAAGACCAAGGGAGGAAGCAATCTGAATATCAACGCCCACAAACTCCTTCGTGTTCTACTCGTGATCTCATCTACACATAGACCTAGCTCTGATACCACTATTGGGAAACGTTGCATGGGAAACAAAATTTTCCTACGCACACGCAAGATCTATCCATGGTGATGAGCATCTATGAGAGGGAGAGTGGATCTACATACCCTTGTAGATGGCTAAGCGGGCAACGTTATGAAACGCGGTTGATGTAGTCGAACGTCTTCACGATCCAAATTGTTAGCCGTCCCGCGATCCCATCACGATCCGTCTCATGATCCAATCACGGTCCGTCCCGCGATCCCATCACGATATGTCCCGCGATCAAATCACGAACCGTCTCGTGATCTTGATCACGGTCCTTCCGATCTAGCGCCGAACGGATGGCACCTTCGCGTTCAGCACACGTATAGCTCGATGACGATCTCCGCCTTCTTGATCCAGCAAGAGGGGGCAGAGAGGTAGATGAGTTCTCCGGCAGCGCGACGGCGCAGTGGCGGCGGTGGTGGAACTATTCCGTCAGGGCTTTGCCTAAGCACCGGCGAAACTAGACTAAAGGAGAAAACGATCTAGAGAAAGTAGAGGGAGCACGTGGCAATTAGGGTTAGCTCTCCCCTCTAAATCGTCTAGTATATATAGGAGGGAGGGAGGGGAGGAGGCAGCCTCAAACCCTCAAGGGTTGGCAATTAGTCCTACTCCAATCCTACTTGGTGTAGGATTCCTCCTCTCCACTTGGAAACCCTTTCCACCTTTCCACCTTTGGGTTTTTCCCACCCCTAGCCACATGGGCCTTAGTGGGGGGCTCGGCCAGCCCACTAGGGGCTGGTTTGACTCCTCCCACAGCCCATGAGGTCCTTTGGGTCGAGACACCCCTCCCGATGGCCCCCGGTACCCTCCCGGCACAATACCAAAGTACCCAAAACTTTTCTGGTGACCAAAACATGACTTCCTATATATCAATCTTTACCTCCGGACCATTCCGGAGCTCCTCGTGACATCCAGGATCTTATCCGGGACTCCGAACAACCTTCGGTCACCACCATACATAACTCTATACTACCGAAACGTCACCGAACCTTAAGTGTGCAGACCCTGCGGGTTCGAGAACTATGTAGACATGACCGAGACACCTCTACGGCCAATAACCAATAGCGGGACCTGGATGCCCATATTGGTTCCCACATATTCTACGAAGATCTTTATCGGTTGAACCTCTATGTCAAGGATTCAGTTACTCCCGTATGCTGTTCCCTTTGTTTCTTCGGTATGCTACTTGCCCGAGATTCGATCGTCGGTATCTCTATACCTAGTTCAATGTAGTTACCGGAAAGTCTCTTTACTCGTTCCGTAATACAAGATCCCGTGGCTAACACTTAGTCACATTGCTTGCAAGGCTTATTGTGATGTTGTATTACCGAGTGGTCCCTGAGATACCTCTCCGTCACACGGAGTAACAAATCCCAGTCTTGATCCATGCCCACTCAACAGACACCCTCGGAGATACCTGTAAAGCATCTTTATAGTAACCCAGTTACATTGTGACGTTTGATACACACAAGGTATTCCTCCGGTGTCAGTGAGTTGCATGATCTCATGGTCATAGGAACAGATACTTGACATGTAGAAAACTATAGCAATAAACTGACACGATCATATGCTATGTTTATAGTTTGGGTCTTGTCCATCACATCATTCTCCTAATGATGTGATCCCACTACCAAATGACATCTCATGTCTATGGCTAGGAAACCTTAACCATCTTTGATCAACGAGCTAGTTTAGTAGAGGCTTACTAGGGACACTTTGTTGTCTATGTATCCACACATGTATCTGAGTTTCCGATCGATACAATTATAGCATGGATTATAAAAGATTTATCATGAACAAGGAAATATGATGATAACTAATTTATTATTGCCTCTAGGGCATATTTCCAACAGTCTCCCACTTGCACTAGAGTCAATAATCTAGTTCACATCACCATGTGATTTACATTGTTATGAATCTAACACCCAATGAGTTTTGGGGTTCGATCATGCTTTGCATGTGAGAGAGGTCTTTAGTCAATGGGTCTGCGACATTCAGATCCGTGTGTACTTTGCAAATCTCTATGTCATACTGTAGACACTGCTACCACACTCCACTTGGAGCTATTCTAAATGGCTGCTCCACTATACGTATCCGGATTGCTACTCAGAGTCATCCGGATTGGTGTTAAAGCTTGCATCGACGTAACCCTTTACGACAAACTCTTTATCACCTCCATAATCGAGAAATATTTCCTTAGTCCTCTAGTTACTAAGGATAATCTTGACCGCTGTCCAGTGATCCACTCCTGGATCACTCTTGTACCCCTTGACAGACTCATGGCAAGGCACACACAGGTGCGGTACACAGCATGGCATACTATACAGAGCCTATGGATAAGGCATAGGGGACGACCTTCGCCCTTTCTCTTTCTTCTGCCGTGGTCGAGCTTTGAGTCTCACTCAACTCCACACCTTACAAATTAAGCAAGAACTCTTTCTTTGACTGATCCATTTTGAACTCTTTCAAAATCTTGTCAAGGTATGTACTCATTGAAAGTTTTATCAGACGTCTTGATCTACCTCTATAGATCAAGATGCCCAATATTTAAGTAGCTTCATTCCAGGTTTTCCTTTGAAAAACTCCTTTTCAAACAACCCTTTATGCTTTCCAGAAATTCTACATCATTTCCGATCAACAATATGTCATCCACATATACTTATCAGAAATTCTATAGTGCTCCCACTCACTTTATTGTAAATACAAGTTTCTCATAAACTTTGTATGGACTCAAAAACGTTGATCACCTCATCAAAGCGTATATTCCAACTCCGAGATGCTTGCTCCAGTCCATAGAAGGATCGCTGGAGCTTGCATATATTTTAGCATCCTTAGAACTGACAAAACCTTCCGGTTGTATCACATACAACCTTTCCTCACGGATATCGTTATGGAAACGATGTTTTGACATCCATCTGCCAGATTTCATAATTGAAAAATGCAGCAACTACTAACATAATTCCAACAGACTTTAGCACCGCTACGGGTGAGAAAGTCTCATCGTAGTCAACTCCTTGAACTTGTGAAAAACCCTTTGCCACAAGTCGAGCTTTTATAGACGGTGACATTACCGTCCACGTCCGTCTTCCTTTTAAAGCTCCATTTGTTCTGAATGGCCTTTCGCCCTTCAGGTAATACTTCCAAAGGCCATACTTTGTTTTCATACATGGATCCCATCTCGGATTTCATGGCCTCTAACCATTTCTTGGAATCCGGGCCCATCATCGCTTCTCCATAGCTCGTAGGTTCATCGTTGTCCAACAACATGACCTCTAAGACAGGGTTGCCGTACCACTCAGGAGCGGTACGCGTCCTTGTCGACCTACGAGGTTCGATAGTAACTTGATCCGAAGCTTCATGATCATCATCATTAACTTCCTCTTCAACTAATGTAGGCTCCACAGAAACAACTTTCTGCGCTGCGCTACTCTCTGGTTGAAACAAAGGTTCAACAACCTCATCAAGTTCTATCTTCCTCCCACTTAATTCTTTCGAGAGAAACTCTTTCTCGAGAAAGGACACGTTTTGGCAACAAACACTTTGTTCTTGGATCTAAGACAGAAGGTTTACCCAACTGTTACGTTAGGGTATTCTATGAAGATGCATTTGTCCGCTTTGGGTTCGAGCTCATTAGGTTGAAACCCTTTTTCACATAAGCGTCACAGCCCCAAACATTAAGAAATGATAGCTTAGGTTTCTGCCAAACCAAAATTCATATGGTGTCATCTCAACGGATTTAGATGGTGCCCCTTTTAAAGTGAATGTAGTTGTCTCCTAATGCATAACCCCAAAATGATAGTGACAAATTGATAAGAGACATCATAGTACGCACCATATCTAATAGAGCACGACTACGACGTTCGGACACACCATCACACTATGGTGTTCCAGGTGGCGTGAGTTGTGAAACAACTTCCACATTGTCTTAAGTTGTATACCAAACTCGTAACTCAGATAATTACCTCCACGATCATATCATAGACATTTTATCTTCTTGTCACGATGAATCCGCTCTTCCTCCTTTTGTTCTTCGCTCTCCTCTTCATCTTTTTCATCTAATGAGCTCACAATTTCAGCAACTTCTTCTTCCATAGATTCCTGCAAAATTTTAGTCTCTTCCAAGGCAGCCATCATTCTCTCAATAAATTCAATAATATCAGCATTGCAATCATAATTCTCATAGCAATATTGAAGTATGGATAAATTTTCAGATTCGTAAGGAACATCATCATCATACTTTTCAAGCAAAGAAGCAATTTCATAAGGTCCTTTAAAAGCAATAAATTCTTCTATTCATTCCACATCATAGTAATCATAAATACCTTTAGCATAAGAAGCCAAGGTTTCATTATCGTTAGATTTACATTGAAAGGGAAGGTGTGGAGTCTTTATCTTAGAGCAACAAGTAAAGTCACATCTCAAGCATGCATCCCAAGCAAACCATTGCAATATTCTAATTTGATCCCATAAGTGTTCCCCTTTTTGAGACAAGTGATAATCCCTAAAGTACTCACGTTCATCCAACGTGTCTCCCATTATAAAGTTTAATGATGATTTCTTAGGATTATCAAAGGAGTAATTAACGCGTCCCACATAACTAGCATCAAGGGTTTTAGGAGGTTCCCCATCTCCATGAGTAGCAAGTACAAGTAATTTTTTGGGTGTTTCGTGTTCCATATCCATAACTAAAGATATAAAACAACTAATAACAGAAATTAAAAAATACTTAGTGATAAAGCAAACAAGCACACACGAGAATATTCACCCCACGCTATTGCTCCCCGGCAACGACGCCAGAAAAAGGTCTTGATAACCCACAAGTGTAGGGGATCGTTTGTAGCCTTTTTCGACAAGTAAGAGTATAGAACCCAACGAGGAGCTAAAGGTAGAACAAATATTCCCTCAAGTTCTACCAACCACCGATACAACTCTACGCACGCTAATGCTTGCTTTACCTAGAACAAGTATGAAACTACTTTGCGGGAATAAAACTAGAAGTACTTTGCAAGATAATAAAGAACGTGGAAATAAAAGTTAGGTGTTGTTTTAATAAAAGAACAATAAAAGTAAATAGCTTAGCAGAGAGCTTTTGGTGTAACGCAAGAGAAAGATTGTCCCTAGGCAATTCAATATAATATGATAGATACTTGTTATATGCAATGAGGGAGAGGCATACGCTAACACACTTTTCGTACTTGGATCATATGCACTTATGATTGGAACTCTAGCAAGCATCCTCAACTACCAAAGTTCATTAAGGTAAAACCCAACCATAACATTAAGTATCAAGTCCCCTTTACTCTCATACGCAACAACCCACCTACTCGGGTTTGTGCTTCTATCACTCACGCAACCCACCATAGGCAAATCAGGAACATATTGCAACACCCTATAGCGGGGATCCCTCACGTTTGCGCGACACGGAGGGCACCATAGGACAGCACCATATCAACATACAACTCACATCCATAACATCATACCACAATTAACCCATAGGACAAAAGAGATCTACTCAAACATCATAGGATAGCCAAATATCATTGGGAAATAATATATGGAGTTGAGCACCATGTTTAAGTAGAGATTACAGTGGGGAAGAGATGTGTTACACCGCTGCATAGAGGGGGAGAGAGTTGGTGTTGACGGCGGTGAAGTTGTTGGTGTAGATCGTCGTCACGATGATTGCCCCGGCGGCGTTCCGGCGCCACCAGGAGAGAGGGGGAGAGAGCCCCCTCCTTCTTCTTCTTCCTTGGCCTCCCCCTAGATCGTAGGAGAGTTCCCCCTCTCGTCCATGGCCTCCATGGAGGCGGAGGGGCAGGATCCCCTCCGAGATTGGATCTCCCTCTCTGTTCTCTTCTATTTCACGTTCCTGTTTTCTGGCCGGAAACCGTTTCTTATATTCCCGGAGATCCATAACTCCGATTGCGCTGAGATTTTAACATGATTTTTTCCAAAAAATAGCTTCCTTGCGCCCGAAGGAGAGCTCCAACCGACTTACGAGGTGACCACAACCCACCACAGCGTGCCTGGGCCCTGGGGCGCGCCCTGGTGTCTTGTGGGGGCTGTGGGCCTCCTTTTGCGTTGATTCCACTTCTCAAAATTCACAAATATTGCAAAAAAAATCTCCATAAATTTTTATCGCGTTTGGACTTCGTTTGATATGGAATTTCTGCGAAACAAAAAAACACACAAAAAACAGGAACTGGCACTGGGCACTGGATCAATAGGTTAGTCCAATAAATCATATAAATTGTTGCCAAAAGTATGTGAAAGTTGTATAATATTGGCATGAAACAATCAAAAATTATAGATACGACGGAGACGTATCAGTAAGCCACACAACAATGTTAGTAAAAGTTTTTCAAGTACTAGACTCAACTTTGGCCCAGGATTTGGAAAGGGGGCTACCTACAGGCAGTCGGCTCTGATACCAACTTGTGATGCCCCTATTTTGATCGTACGCTAATCATACACGCAAATGCGTACGACCAAGATTAGGGACTCACGGGAAGATATCACAACACAACTCTATACACAAATTAAAGTCATACAAGCTTCATATTACAAGCCAGGGGCCTCGAGGGCTTGAATACATAAGCTCTACATACAAACGAGTCTGTGGAAGCAAATAATATTTGAGTACAGACATAAGTTAAACAAGTTTTGCCTTAAGAAGGCTAGCACAAACATAAACACGGATCGAAAGAGGCAAGGCCTCCTGCTTGGGAACCTCCTATCCTACTATTGGTCATCAGCGGCCTCCACGTAGTAGTAGGCTCCGTCGGGGTAGTAGTAGTCGTCAGCGGGGTCCACTGTCTCCTAGGCTCTGTCATCTGGTCGCGGCAATCGTATCAAGAGGAAAAGGGGGAGCAAAGCAACGGTGAGTACTCATCCAAAGTACTCGCAAGACTGACATCAGAACTATGCTAAGTATGCAACATTATCAAAGGAATGGGGCTATATCTTTGGACTAGCTACAGAAATGCCAGAATAGAGAGAAGGCCTAGTCCTATCAAAGACTAGCATCTTCAACATCTTGCAACATTAGAAGAGTGTAGATTGGTAACTCATATGTAGCAATATTATTGTAGCAATTTTATTAAGTAACCATGCCCAGAGATTCTTCCTCGACTCCCTGCAAGAAAGCAATCCCGAAGCCAAACATTTCATTTCACAAGTATCCACTTCTAGTTGTATTAGATCGGGATACAACTCCAAGTCGTCATGTTATCGTGGACACGGCTATTCGAATAGTTAATTTCATCTCTGCAGGGGTGCCCCACATTTTCCAACATGCTTGATAACCTCTGGCCAGACACACTTTCCTGGGTCATGCCCGGCATCGGGAAATCAACATGTCGTCGCCCTACCTAGGCTCAACAGAGAGGCCAGCCCTCCGGTCTAATCCTAAGCGCGCAGGGGCCAGGGGCCCATCAACCTTTGCACTCCTGCACGATGCGTGGGCGGCCGAGGTCAGTCCTAGCACCTCTTATACAAGATCAATGTTATCGCGGACCACTCGGGCGCGCGCCGCTCCATTGCTGACGTCCGAAGAGTTTCGGCTGATACAACGACATCGAGTACCCATAACTTGTCCCACATGAAGGTTAGTGCGCAAAAGGTCAAACGACCAACTCAGATCAAATACCCAAACCATTAGCATTTTGTTAATTGCGGTGACGAGCGTGATACACGATATGTGGTCCCGTCGCCCCGTCTCAAGGACTTGCGGCAAGGGCCAAGAATGCCCGGCCACGCCTCGTCGTATTACACCAATGACGTGGCTTGAGACTGCGTCGATATTTCCCCAAAGAGGAAGGGATGATGCAGCACAATGACGGTAAGTATTTCCCTAAGTTATGAAACCAAGGTATCGAACCAGAAGGAGGATCACCACCACCAAATAAATAGCACCCACACACAAAGAACAAATACTTGCAACCCGACGCGAAAGAGAGGTTGTCAATCTCTCTACGGTAAAAGATAGATTAGGATATGATAGATTGGAGAGATAGATCTCTCAAGAACACAAAATAAAAAGAGCAAATAAAAAGTGCAGCAAGGTATTTTTGGGTTTTTGGAATAATAGATCTGAAAACAAAAGCGGCAAAAAGATAGATCGGAAAGCAATATGTTGGAAAAGTAGACCCGAGGGCCGTATGTTTCACTAGTGGCTTCTCTCATGAGTATAGCACATGGTGGGTGAACAAATTACTGTTGGGCAATTGATAGAAGATCAAATAATCATGACGATATCCAAGGCGATGATCATCATATAGGCATCACGTCCAAGATAAGTAGACCGACTCCTGCCTGCATCTACCACTATTACTCCACACATCGACCGCTATCCAGCATGCAACTAGTGTATTAAGTTCATGGGAAAACGGAGTAATGCAATAAGAACGGTGACATGATGTAGACAAGATCTATTCATGTAGGAATAGACCCCATCTTGTTATCCTTAATAGAAACAATACATGTGTGCCTCGCTGCCCCTTCTGTCACTGGGAGAGGACACCGCAAGATCGAACCCATCACAAAGCACCTCTACCCATGGCAAGAAAAATCGATCTAGTTGGCCTAACTAAACCAAAGATTCGAAGAAGAAATACGAGGCTATAAGTAATCATGCATATAAGAGATCAAAGAAGACTCAAATAATATTCATGGATAGAAACTGATCCTGAACTCAAAATTCATCGGATCCCAACAAACACACCGCAAAAGTCTACATCAAATAGATCTCCAAGAGACCATTGTATTGAGAATCAAAAGAGAGAGAGGAAGCCATCTAGCTACTGCCTACGGACCCGTAGGTCTATGGTGGAATACTCACGCATCATCGGAGAGGCACCAATGAGGATGATGAACCCCTCCGTGATGGTGTTAGATTGGATCTCGAGGCTCTGGAACTTGCGGTGGCTGGATGTGTTTTTCGTCAACTCCTCTAGGGTTTCTGAAATATTTGGGAATTTATAGGCGTCAGAGGCGGTGGAGAGGGGTCCCGAGGAGGGCACAACCCATCAGGGCGCGCCCTGGGCCCCTGGCGCACCCTGGTGGGTTGTGGTCTCCTCGAGCCTCCCCTCTGGCACTTCTTTGGCCCACTGGATGTCTTCTGGCCCAAAAAAATCTCCAAAAAGTTTCGTCGCGATTGGACTCCGTTTGGTACTGATATTCTGCGAAGTAAAAAACAAGCAAAAATAGCAACTCGCACTTTGGCACTATGTCAATAGGTTAGTCCCAAAAATGATATAAAGTTGCTATAAAATGATTGTAAAACATCCAAGAATGATAATATAACAGCATGGAACAAGCAAAAATTATAGATACATTGGAGACGTATCAACCAACACCCTCCGGTCATCCTGACCTCATCATGTATCAACAGTAAAGTAAATGTAACCGTGTGTCCAAACATCAAGGGGAAACCCGAGGAGTCAACCTCGGAGGATCCCACCCGATGTAACCATCAAGATGACCATAGAGGATTCACCATCGCTAGTCTACGCTTGAGGGGTTGCATGACAGAGTCGCCATCGGGAGTGGTGAAGGAGGAATCACCCTCGATAACCACGACCGACTAGCTACACTACCGAGCTAGCATCATGAGTACTTCACAAGGTGCCACCCTCGGTACTCGATAGTAGTTCTACAGAGTCGTGCATGAAAGCACATTTGCTCCCTTGGTGGTTTTGGTTATTAATAACAACATATAAGTCATTGAACTAATGTTTCCACTAAGTATATTTTAGGAAAAGTTCAATGATAGGATTGGCAAAAGGATTGTGGAGATTGTTGAGATACCCCAAGATGCAAGGAAATGGATTGGCAAAGCTTCAAGCAAGAGGACTCTACATTTTACTTTGTGAGAAATCACTTTGAGTCCATAGGAAAGCCAATACTATTAAAAGGGGGTAAGGTATTGTTGGTGAACAAAATGCTCATACGTGCACAAGTGATAGTCACCAAAAACACCCACAAGCTCTTCCACAAAAGTCTGTCCAAAGTCAAATATCCAAAATCGGTGCAACCAACACTTCCACTCGGTGCCACCGATTCCCATACTCAGACAGACCTAAGCCAAACCCTAGCCTTTCGGTGCAACCGATTCTGCTTCGATGCCACAGAGTTTGGGTTGCCAACTTTCTGTTACGCGGTTTCACAAAATCGGTACCACCGAGTTTGTCGAATCGGCGTCACCGAGATTGGGCAATCTGACCATTGGTCACCTTATAGGTGCAACGGAGTTTCATATATCGGTCTCACCGAGATTCAAAAGTTACTGCCTTTTGATCACTTCGGTACCACCGAGATTAACACATCGGTGTCACCGAGTTGGTCATTTTGTGTGTAATGGTTGGATTTTTGGGGATGCCTATATATACCCCTTCACCACCACCTACTCGATAGAGAAGCACTCAGAACTATTCCATACTTGCCCCATCCAGTTTTTTGAGAGAGAGCCACCTACTCATGTGTTGAGATCATGCCATTCCATTCCAACCATATGAATCTTGATCTCTAGCCTCCCCAAGTTGCTTTCCACAAAGCCAAATCTGTGAGAGAGTGATTGTGTGTTGAGGAGTCTATCACCTTGAAGCACAAGAGCAAGGAGTTCATCGACATTGCCGAGCCTATTACCTTTTGGAGGGTGGTGCCTCCTAGATTGGTTAGGTGTCGCTTGAGAGCCTCCTACTTTGTGTTGTGGAGTTGAACCAAGAAGTTTGTAAGGGCAAGGAGATCGCCTACTTCGTGAAGATCTACCCATAGTGAGGCTAGTCCTTCGTGGACGGAAGCCGTTATGGAATAGTCAAGGTTGCTACTTCGTGGACCCTTATGGGTGTAGCCCTCCGTGGACTCTCGCGACCGTTACCCTCCGTGGGTTGAAGACTCCATAAACGTGGACGTACGATAGCACCACCTATCGGAACCACGGGAAAAATCATCGTGTCTACAATTGCGTTTGATCCTCCTACCCTTCCTTTCTACTCATGCTTGTTGTTACTTTCCGCTGCTATACTCTTAGACATGCATGTGTAGGGTGTACTTGACTTGCCATGAATGCTAAAATCTGCCAACACTAAAAATTGGGAAAAGGTAGAAATTTTATTTGGTCAAGTAGTCTAATCACCCCCCCCCCTCTAGACATACTTTCGGTCCTATAGTGCAACTAACGAGGTGTGCGGTGATGTGAAGGGTCTGGCTTGTCGATCGAGATGATGAAGTCTTCAAGTCTTCGAGTCGTCGATGATGAAGCAGGGCAACAGGTACTAAGGGGCCTCAGGGGACCACTACTCATCCTATACTAATCAGGTGATATGATAGTAGGTACAGTAGCAGTTTAATAAAACAAGCTATGCATCAGAATAGGAGTTATCTACAACTGTAGCAAAAACTAATGCAATCATGAGAGGGAAAGATATGGGCGATATCAGAATGATCAAGGGGGGGGGGGTTGCTTGCCTTGCTGCTCTACTGCCAAAGGCTGATCATCAGGGGCGTAGTCGTACCCGGCAGCAGCATCAGTCTCGGGGTCTACCGGAGAGAAGCGGGGGAAGAAACAATAAATATAAGGCAGACAGGTGCATCACGATGCATGACATGGCAATATGCAGTGCTAGGCATGAACTAACGCAGTACTACACGTCATGGACGGAGTGGGAAAACATCTGACAATATTTCCCGGGTCTCAGGCTTCTACCGGACAGATGATCCTAACGCAAAAGGTCCATGTTCATCATGTTAGCAGCATGTGACTATGAACGAACAGCGTATTCAGATTCGTTGGATTTTTCTGAGCAACTTTCATATATAAATTATTTGCATCCGAGTTGCGGTTTATTTTATATGATTTTTCAAAGATATAACAATATTCTGAAAATAATATTAATTCAAAAAATTCATGACCCACAAGTATAGGGGGTCAATCGTAGTCCTTTCGATAAGTAAGAGTGTCAAACCCAACGAGGAGCAGAAGGAAATGACAAGCGGTTTTCAGCAAGGTAATTTCTGCAAGCACTGAAATTGTAGCTAACAGATAGTTTGGTAGCAAGATAATTGGTAACAAGCAAGTAACGGTAACAGTGAATAAAGAACAGCAAGGTAGCCCAATCCTTTTGTGGCAAAGGATAGGCCAGAATAGTCTCTTATAATAGGCAAAGTGTTCTTGAGGGTACACAGGAATTTCATCTAGTCACTTTTATCATGTTGGTTTGATTTGCGTTCACTACTTTGATAATTTGATATATGGGTGGACCGGTGCTTGGGTGTTCTTCTTACTTGAACAAACCTCCCACTTATGATTAACCCCCTCGCAAGCATCCGCAACTACGAGAAAACTATTAAGATAAAATCTAACCATAGCATTAAATGTTTGGATCCAAATCAGCCCCTTACGAAGTAGCGCATAAACTAGGGTTTAAGCTTCTGTCACTCTAGCAACCCATCATCTAATAACTACTCCACAATGCATTCCCTTAGGCCCAAGGATGGTGAGTGTCATGTAGTCGACGTTCACATGACACCACTAAGAGAATCACAACATACATATCATCAAAATATCGAACACATATCAAATTCACATGATTACTTGCAACATGACTTCTCCCGTGACCTCAAGAACAAAGGTAACTACTCACAAATAATATTCATGCTCAAGATCAGAGGGGTATTGAATAGCATAATGGATCTGAACATATAATCTTCCACCAAATAAACCATATAGTAATCAACTACAAGATGTAATCAACACTACTAGTCACCCCTAGGTACCAATCTGAGGTTCCGGTACAAAGATTGAACAGAAGAGATGAACTAGGGTTTGAGAGGAGATGGTGTTGTTGAAGATGTTGATGAAGATTGGACTCCCAAAGATAAGAGGGGTGTTGGTGATGACGATGGCTTCGATTTGCCCCTCCGGGAAGGAAGTTCCCCCGGCGGAATCGCTCCGTCGGAGGGCAAAAGTGCTCCTGCCCAAGTTCCGCATCGAGACGGCGGCGCTCCGTCCTGAAAGTCCTCTTCTTATTTTTTCTAGGTTAATAGGCCTTGAATAACAGAAGATGGGCACCGTAGGTGGGCCGTGCTGAGCACAACCCACAAGGGCGCTCCCTGGTGTCTTGTTCTCACCAGGTGGCCCCCCTCGGTAGTTATTTGCTCCAGTATTTTTTATATATTCCAAAATAATTCTTCGTGAAGTTTCAGCTTATTTGGAGATGTGCAGAATAGGTATCTCTGATGTGCTTTTCCAGGTCCAGAATTCCAGCTGCCGGTATTCTCCCTCTTTGTGTAAACCTTGCATATTATGAGAGAAAAGGCATTAGAATCACTCCCTAAAGCATTATTATGGATAAAAACATTATAAATAATAGCAGGAAATCATGATGCAAAATGGATGTATCAACTCCCCCAAGCTTAGACCTCGCCTGTCCTCAAGCGAAAGCCGATATTGAAAAGCATGTCCACATGGTTTGAGAGAGAGGTGTCGATAAAATCAAAATACGGACATAGTAGCATCATGCTTATTATCATAGCAGCAACAAACTTTATCATAGAACTTATTCATGTAACTTTTATTATTTAACTTCATCATATAACTTCTCATGAACAAGTAACAATTCATCACAACATAGAAGTACACAGCATAAACCTTATTGAAAACCAACAAACTATGTTCTCAGTCAACTTTGCAGCTACAATTCATCATATTTTCAGGAAGGGTGTCGTGTCAGATCCTTTTGGCAAGTCCACATACTCAGCCATAATTTAGTCTTCTATGATTGCTAACACTCACAGCATACCCATGAGCAAAAAGTTTCATCCCACAATACCGCTGAATCAAGAAAAGACCAAGGGAGGAAGCAATCTGAGCATCAACGCCCAATAACTCCTTTGTGTTCTACTCGTGATCTCATCTACGCATAGACCTAGCTCATGATGCCACTGTTGGGGAACGTTGCATGGGAAACAAAAAATTTCCTACGCACAGGCAAGATATATCCATGGTGATGAGCATCTACGAGAGGGAGAGTGGATCTACGTACCCTTGTAGATCGCTAAGCGGGAAGCGTTAAGAAACGCGGTTGATGTAGTCGAACGTCTTCGCGATCCAAATCGCTAGCCGTCCCGCGATCCAATCACGATCTAGTGCCGAACGGACGGCACCTCTGCGTTCAGCACACGTACAGCTCGATGACGATCTCCACCTTCCTGATCCAGCAAGAGGGAGCGGAGAGGTAGATGAGTTCTCCGGCAGTGCGACAGCGCGGCGACGGTGGTGGTGGAACTATTCCAGCATGGCTTCGCCTAAGCACCACCGGAAACTAGGCGAGACGATCTAGTGGGGAGAGAGGGCTGCACCGTGGCCTTTGGGTTGGGTGCGGCTGCCCTCTCTCCCCTCCAATATATATAGGAGGGAGGGGAGGGGCCGGCGCCCCTAGGGTTCCCCCTAGGAGTCGGCCGAAGGAGGAGGAGGTGGAGGAGTCCACCTCCAATCCTACTCCAAGTAGGATTCCAATCCTGCTTGGAAACCCTTTCCTCCACTTGGGGTTTTCCACCCCTAGCCGCATGGGCCTTAGTGGGGGGGGGTCGGCCAGCCCACTAGGGGCTGGTTTGTCTCCTCCCACAGCCCATGGGGCCCTTTGGGGTGGGTGGCCCCTCCCGATGGACCCCCGGAACCCTCCCGGCACTCCCGGTACACTACCGGAAATACCCGAAACTTTTCCGGTGACCAAAACGGGACTTCCTATATATCAATCTTTACCTCTGGACCATTCCGGAGCTCCTCGTGACGTCTGGGATCTCATCCGGGACTCCGAACAATCTTCGGTCACCACCATGCATAACTCAATACTACCGAAACGTCACCGAACGTTAAGTGTGCAGACCCTGCGGGTTCAAGAACTATGTAGACATGACTGAGACACCTCTACGGTCAATAACCAATAGCGGGACCTGGATGTCCATATTTGTTCCTACATATTCTACGAAGATCTTTATCAGTTGAACCTCTATGTCAATGATTTAGTTAATCCCGTACGTTGTTCCCTTTGTTCTTCGGTATGTTACTTGCCCGAGATTCGATCGTCGGTATCTCTATACCTAGTTCAATCTCGTTACCGGCAAGTCTCTTTACTCGTTCCGTAATACAAGATCCTGTGACTAACTATTTAGTCACTTTGCTTGCAAGGCTCATTGTGATGTTGTATTACCGAGTGGGCCCTGAGATACCTCTCCGTCATATGGAGTAACAAATCCCAGTCTTGATCCATGCCCACTCAACAGACACCCTCGGAGATACCTGTAGAGCATATTTATAGTCACCCAGTTACGTTGCGACGTTTGATACACACAAGGTATTCCTCCGGTGTCAGTGAGTTGCATGATCTCATGGTCATAGGAACAGATACTTGACATGCAGAAAACTATAGCAATAAACTGACACGATCATATGCTATGTTTATAGTTTGGGTCTTGTCCATCACATCATTCTCCTAATGATGTGATCCCGTTATCAAATGACATCTTATGTCTATGGCTAGGAAACCTTGACCATCTTTGATCAATGAGCTAGTCTACTAGAGGCATAGTAGGGACACAGTGTTGTCTATGTATCCACACATGCAATCGAGTTTCCAATCAATACGATTATCATTCACAAGGAAATATAATAATAACCACTTTATTATTGCCTCTAGGGCATATTTCCAACAGTCTCCCACTTGCACTAGAGTCAATAATCTAGTTCACATCACTATGTGATTTACATTGTAATGAATCTAACACCCAAACAGTTCTGGTGTTGATCATGTTTAGCCCTTGGAAGAGGTTTAGTCAACGGGTCTACGACATTCCGATCCGTGTGCACTTTGCAAATATTTATGTCCTCCTCCTTGATATAATCGCGGATGGAATTGAAGCGTCGCTTTATGTGTCTGGTCCTCTTGTGAAACCTTGGTTCCTTGGCCAGAGCAATGGCACCAGTGTTGTCACAGAACAGAGTAATTGGGTTTAGCGCACTGGGCACTACTCCAAGATCTGTCATGAACTCCTTCATCCAGACACCTTCCTTCGCCGCCTCCGAGGCAGCGATGTACTCCACTTCGCATGTAGAATGAGCTACCACGCTCTGCTTGGAACTACACCAGCTTACCGCACCCCCATTAAGAATAAATACGTATCTGGTTTGAGACTTAGAGTCATCCGGATCAGTGTCAAAGCTTGCATCAATGTAACCCTTTACGATGAGCTCTTGATCACCTCCATAAACGAGAAACATGTCCTTAGTCCTTTTTAGGTACTTAAGGATATTCTTGACCGCCGTCCAGTGTTCCATTCCTGGATCACTTTGAAACCTTCCGGCCATACTTATGGCAAGGCTGACATCAGGTCTTGTGCACAGCATTGCATACATGATAGAGCCTATGGCTGAAGCACAGGGGACGACGCTCATCTTTTCTCTATCTTCTGCAGTCACTGGGCATTGAGTCTTACTCAACTTCACACCTTGCAATACAGGCAAGAACCCCTTCTTGGACTGATCCATTTTGAACTTCTTCAAAACTTTGTCAAGGTATGTGCTCTATGAAAGTCCTATTAAGCGTCTCGATCTATCTCTATAGATCTTGATGCCTAATATGAAACAGCTTCTCCTAGGTCCTTCATTGAGAAACTCTTGTTCAAATATTCCTTCACGCTTTCCAACATTTCTATATCGTTTCCAATCAGCAATATGTCATCCACATATAATATTAGAAATGGTATAGAGCTCCCACTCACTTTCTTGTAAATAAAAGCTTCTCCATAAACTTGTATCAACCCGAACGCTTTGATCACCTCATCAAAGCGAAGATTCCAACTCCGAGATGCTTGCACCAGTCCATAAATGGATCGCTGGAGTTTGCAAACTTTGTCAGCATTCTCTGGATCAACAAAACCTTCCGGTTGCATCATATACAACTCTTCCTTAAGGAAACCGTTAAGGAACGCTGTTTTGACATCCATCTGCCAAATTTCATAATCGAAAAACGCAGCTATTGCCAACATGATTCTGACGGACTTAAGCATCGCTGCGGGTGAGAAGGTCTCATCGTAGTCAACTCCTTGAACTTGTGAAAAACCCTTTGCCACAGGTCGAGCTTTATAGACGGTGACATTACCGTCCACGTCCGTCTTCCTTTTAAAGATCCATTTGTTCTGAATGGCCTTTCGCCCTTCAGGTAATACTTCCAAAGCCCATACTTTGTTTTCATACATGGATCCCATCTCGGATTTCATGGCCTCTGACCATTTCTCGGAATTCGGGCCCATCATCGCTTCTCCATAGCTCGTAGGTTCATCGTTGTCCAACAACATGACCTCTAAGACAGGGTTGCCGTACCACTCAGGAGCAGTACGCGTCCTTGTCGACCTACGAGGTTCGATAGTAACTTGATCCGAAGCTTCATGATCATCATCATTGACTTCCTCTTCAACTGACGTAGGCTCCACAGAAACTACTTTCTGCGCTGCGCTACTCTCTGGTTGAAACAAAGGTTCAACAACCTCATCAAGTTCTATCTTCCTCCCACTCAATTCTTTCGAGAGAAACTCTTTCTCAAGAAATGTTCCGTTTTTAGCGACAAACACTTTGCCTTCGGATCTGAGATAGAAGGTATACCCAACTGTCTCTTTTGGGTATCCTATGAAGACGCATTTCTCCGCTTTGGGTTCCAGCTTTTCAGGCTGAAGCTTTTTGACATAAGCATCACATCCCCAAACTTTAAGAAACGACAACTTTGGCTTTTTGCCAAACCACAGTTCATATGGCGTCGTCTCAACGGATTTCGATGGTGCCCTATTTAAAGTGAATGCAGCTGTCTCTAATGCATAACCCCAAAACGATAATGGCAAATCGGCAAGAGACATCATAGAACGCACTATATCTAATAAGGTTCGATTACGACGTTCGGACACACCTTTACGCTGTGGTGTTCCAGGCGGTGTCAATTGTGAAACAATTCCACATTGTCTTAAGTGACTGCCAAACTCATAACTCAGATATTCTCCTCCTCGATCAGATCGTAGGAATTTAATCTTCTTGTTACGATGATTCTCAACTTCACTCTGAAATTGCTTGAACTTTTCAAACGTTTCAGACTTGTGTTTCATTAAGTAAATATACCCATATCTACTTAAGTCATCGGTGAAGGTGAGAAAATAACGATATCCACCGCGCGCCTCAATGCTCATCGGACCGCACACATCAGTATGTATGATTTCCAGCAAGTCACTTGCCCGTTCCATTGTTCCAGAGAACGGGGTTTTAGTCATCTTGCCCATGAGGCATGGTTCACATGTGTCAAGTGATTCAAAATCAAGTGACTCCAAAAGTCCATCAGCATGGAGCTTCTTCATGCGTTTTACACCAATATGACCCAAGCGGCAGTGCCACAAGAAAGTGGTACTATCATTATCAACTCTACATATTTTGGCATCAATGTTATGAACATATGTATCATCACTGTCGAGATTCAATAAGAACAAACCCCTCACATTGGGTGCATGACCATAAAAGATATTACTCATATAAATAGAACAACCATTATTCTCTGTTTTAAATGAGTAACCGTCTCGCAATAAACAAGATCCAGATATAATGTTCATGCTTAACGCAGGCACTAAATAACAATTATTCAGGTTCATCACTAATCCCGATGGTAATCGAAGAGCGAGCATGCCGACGGCGATCACATCAACCTTGGAACCATTTCCTACGCGCATCGTCACTTCATCCTTTGCCAGCCTCCGTCTATTCCGCGGTTCCTGTTTTGAGATGCAAATGTGAGCAACCGAACCAGTATCAAATACCCAGGCACTACAACGAGAGTTGGTAAGGTACACATCAATAACATGTATATCATATATAACTTGTTTGGTGTTGGCCGCCTTCTTGTCAGCCAGATACTTGGGGCAGTTCCGCTTCCAGTGACCAGTTCCCTTGCAATGAAAGCACTCAGTTTCTGGCTTGGGTCCAGCCTTGGGTTTCTTCACAGGAGGGGCAACTGCTTTGCCACTCTTCTTGGCGTTACCCTTCTTACCCTTCCTATTCTTCTTGAAACTAGTGGTTTTATTGACCATCAACACTTGATGCTCCTTCTGAATCTCAGACTCAACGACTTTCAACATCGCAAACAGCTCAGCAACTGACTTGTTCATCCCGTGCATGTTATAGTTCAACACGAAGCTCTTGTAGCTAGGTGGCAGTGATTGAAGAACTCTGTCAGTGATCGCCTCTGGCGGAAGGGGCATACCCAATTCAGCCAGACGGGTGGAATACCCAGACATTTTGAGTATGTGTTCACTGACAGACCCGTTCTCCTCCATCTTGCAAGCATAGAACTTATCGGAGGTCTCATACCTCTCGATCTGGGCATTCTTCTGAAAGATAAACTTCAACTCCCGGAACATATCATATGCTCCATGACGTTCAAAACGTCTTTGAAGTCTCGGTTCTAAGCCATACAACATTGCACATTGAACTATTGAGTAACCATCAGAACGTGTTTGGCAGGCGTTCGCAACGTCTGCAGACTCTACTGGAGTGGGTGGTTCACCAAGCGGTGCATCAAGGACATAGCCTTTTGGGAAGCCGTAAGGATAATCCTTAGATTACGGGCCCAGTCCACAAAGTTACTTCCATCATCTTTCAACTTGGCTTTCTCTAGGAACGCATTAAAATTCAGGGGTGCTACTGTGCGAGCCATTGATCTACATCATAAATTTTGCAAAGATAACTTAGACTATTGTTCAAGATAATGAGTTTAGTTAATCATATTACTTAAAAAAAACTCCCACTCAAATTGACATCCCTCAGGTCATTCGAGTGTCACATGATCCAAATCCACCAACTCAAGTCCGATCATCACGTGAGATGAGGTGTTTTCAATGGTGAACATCTTCATGTTGATCATATCTACTATATGACTCATGTTCGACCTTTCGGTCTCTTGTGTTCCGAGGCCATGTCTGTACATGCAAGGCTCATCAAGTTTAACCTGAGTGTTCCGCATGTGCAACACTGGCTTGCACCCGTTGTATGCGAACGTAGAGTCTATCACACCCAATCATCACGTGGTGTCTCGGAACGACGAACTTTCGCAACGGTGCACACTCAGGGAGAACACAATTTTATCTTGAAATTTTAGTGAGGGATCACCTTATAATGCTACTATCGTCCTAAGCAAAATAAGATGCATAAAAGGATTAACATCACATGCAAATCATAAGTGACATGATATGGCCATGAACTTGTGCTTTTGATCTCCATCTCCAAAGCACCGGCATGATCTCCATCGTCACTGGCATGACACCATGATCTCCATTATCTTGATCTCCATCAACGTGTCGCCATGAGGTTGTCGCGCCAACTGTTGCTTCTACGACTATTGCTAACTCATAGCGATAAAGTAAAGCAAAACGGCGAAAATAAATTAAAGACAACCCTATGGCTCCTGCCGGTTGCCGTACTCATCGACATGCAAGTCGTGATATTCTATACAAAACATGATCATCTCATACATCGCATATATCTTATCATGTAATTGGCCATATCACATGACAACATACCCTGCAAAAACAAGTTAGACGTCCTCTAATTGTTGTTGCATGTTTTACGTGGCTGCTACGGGTATCTAGCAAGAATGATTCTTACCTACGCAAAAACCACAACGGTGATACACAAATTGCTATTCAACCTTCTCAAGGACCGCCTTTGTCGAATCCGATCCAACTAAAGTGGGAGAGACAGATGCTACTTCTTGAGCATGCGTTGGTTTTCCCTTGAAGAGGAAAGGATGATGCAGCAATGTAGATAAGTATTTCCCTCAGTTGTTGAGAACCAAGGTATCAATCCAGTAGGAGATACAAGCAAGTCCCCAATAGATGTACCTACACAAATAATCAAACACTTGCACCCAACGCTATAAAGGGGTTCTCAATCCCTTCACGGTTACTTGCAAGGATGAGATCTGA
The DNA here is from genome assembly GCA_039707655.1 of Elymus sibiricus. Lineage (NCBI taxonomy): Eukaryota > Viridiplantae > Streptophyta > Magnoliopsida > Poales > Poaceae > Elymus > Elymus sibiricus. Next base: position 296,637,963 of record CM077663.1, on the reverse strand, counting down.
TAGAGATAGATAGATAGGATTGCTAGAACGTAAAGTAAAACAAAAGTAAAAATAATGCAGCGAAGTATTTTTGGTATTTTTGGTTTATAGATCTGAAAATATAATATGGAAAATAGACCCGGGGGCCATAGGTTTCACTAGAGGCTTCTCTCATGAAGGAAAATAATACGGTGGGTGAACAAATTACTGCCGAGCAATTGATAGAAAAGCGAATAATTATGATAATATCCAAGGCAATGATTATGCATATAGGCATCACGTCCGTGTCAAGTAGACCGAAACGATTATGCATCTACTACTATTACTCCACACATCGACCGACTCCTGCCTGCATCTAGAGTATTAAGTTCATGAAGAACAGAGTAACGCATTAGCTAAGATGAAATGATGTAGAGGGATAAACTCAAGCAATATGATGAAAACCCCATCTTTTTATCCTCGATGGCAACAATACAAATACGTGCCTCGCTACCCCTACTTTGTCACTGGGTGAGGACACCGCAAGATTGAACCCAAAACTAAGCACTTCTCCCATTGCAAGAATTACCAATCTAGTTGACCAAACCAAACCAATAACTCGAAGAGACTTGCAAAGATATGAAATCATGCATATAAGAATTCAGAAAAGATTCAAATAATATTCATAGATAAGCTAATCATAAACCCACAATTCATCGGATCTAAACAAACACACCGCAAAAGAGTATTACATCGGATAGATCTCCATGAAGATCATGAAGAACATGGTATTGAAGAACAAAGAGAGAGAAGAAGCCATCTAGCTACTAGCTATGGACCCGAAGGTCTGTGGTAAACTACTCACGCATCATCGGAGGGGCAATGGAGTTGATGTAGATGCCCTCCGTGATCGAATCCCCCTCCGGCAGATTACCGGAAAAGGCTCCAAGATTGGATCTCACGGGAACAGAGGCTTCCGACGGCGGAAAAGTATTTTTGCGGCCCTTTTTGGTATCTAGGGAATATTTGGGAATTTATAGGCCGAAGAATAGGGTTAGGAGGGCTGCCGTGGGGCCACAAGCCAGGGCCCCCCCCCTAGGGCGCGCCCTGGTGGCTTGTGATGCCACGGCTGGTCTCCTGCCTTCATCTCCAAGTTTGCTAGGTTTCTTCTGGTCCAAGAAAAATCATTCCGAAGATTTTATTCCGTTTGGACTCCGTTTAATATTCCTTATCTGCAATACTCAAAAACAAGGAAAAAACAGAAACTGACACTAGGCTCTAGATTAATAGGTTAGTCCCAAAAATAATATAAAATAGCATATTAATGCATATAAAACATCCAAAACAGATAATATAATAGCATGGAACAATCAAAAATTATAGATACGTTGGAGACGTATCAAGCATCCCCAAGCTTAATTCCTGCTCGTCCTCGAGTAGGTAAATGATAAATACAGAATTTTTGATGTGGAATGCTACCTAACATATTTATCCATGTAATATTCTTTATTGTGGCATGAATATTCAGATCCATAAGATTCAAAACAAAAGTCTAATATTGACATAAAAACAGTAATACTTCAAGCATACCAACAAGGCAATTGTGTCCTTTCAAAATAACATGGCCTTAGAAAGTTATCCCTACAAAATCATATGGTCTGGCTATGCTCCATCTTCCCCACACAAAGTATCTAAATCATGCACAACCCCGATGACAAGCCAAGCAATTGTTTCACACTTTTTATGTTCTCAAACCTTTTCAACTCTCACGCAATACATGAGCATGAGCCATGGATATAGCACTATAGGTGGAATAGAATATGGTGGAGATTGCGAGGAAAAAGGAGAAGATAGTCTCACATCAACTAGGCGTATCAACGGGCTATGGAGATGCCCATCAATAGATATCAATGTGAGTGAGTAGGGATTGCCATGCAACGAATGCACTAGAGCTATAAGTGTATGAAAGCTCAAAAAGAAAACTAAGTGGTTGTGCATATGATGAAAAGTTCCACTAGTTATATGAAACTGACAAAATAGGAGACTCTCTATCATGAAGATCATGGTGCTACTTTGAAGCACAAGTGTGGAAAAAGATAATGGCATTGTCCCTTCTCTCTTTCTCTCATTTTTTTTGGTGGGCATCTTTGGCCTCTTTTTTTTTATTTGGGCTTCGCTGGCCTCTTTTATTATTTGTAAAGTCCGGAGACTCATCCCAACTTGTGAGGGAGTCATAGCTTCCATCATCCTTTTCTCTCACGGGACAATGCTCTAATAATGAAAATCATCACACTTTTATTTACTTACAACTCAAAAATTACAACTCGATACCTAGAACAAAATATGACTCTATATGCAATATGAAAGTGATGGTGCGTGTCATGAAAAACGGAACGGTGGAAGTTGCATGGCAATATATCTCGGAATGGCTATGGAAATGCAATAATAGGTGGGTATGGTGGCTGTTTTGAGGAAAGTATATGGTGGCTGTTTTGAGGAAGGTGGGTTTGATGCACCGGCGAAAGTTGCGCGGTACTAGAGAGGCTAGCAATGGTGGAAGGGAGAGAGTGCGTATAATCCATGGACTCAACATTAGTCATAAAGAACTCACATACTTATTGCAAAAGTCTATTAGTTATCGAAACAAAGCATTAGACGCATGCTCCTTGGGGAGAGGTTGGTAGGAGTTAACCATCGCGTGCTCCCGACCCTCACACAAAGGTTGACAATCATTAAACAAATCATGCTCCGACTTCGTTACATAACGGTTCACCATACGTGCACGCTATGGGAATCACAAACTTTAACACAAGTATTTTTTCCAATTCACAATTACTCACTAGCATGACTCTCATATTACCATCTTCATATCTCAAAACTATATGCAAGGAATCAAACTGCTCATAGTATCCAATGCACTTAATATGAAAGTTTTTATTATATCCCTCTTGGATGCCCATTATATTAGGACCAAATTCATAACCTAAACCAATTACCATGCTGTTTAAAGACTCTCAAAATAATATAAGTGAGGTAGAGACTTCAATAATTTCTATAAAATAAAACACCACCGTGCTCTAAAAAGATATAAGTGAAGCACTAGAGCAACATTGCCTAGCTCAAAAGATATAAGTGAAGCACATAGAGTATTCTAATAAATTCACGATTCAGCGTGTCTCTCTCAAAAATATGTGTGCAGCAAGGATGATTGTGGCAAACTAAAAAGCAAAGACTCATATCATACAAGACGCTCCAAGCAAAACACATATCATGTGGTGAATAAAAATATAGCCTCAAGTAAATTTACCGATGGATTGAAGATGAAAGAGGGGATGCCTTCCGGGGCATCCCCAAGCTTAGGCTTTTTGGTATCCTTGAATATGTCTTGGGGGGCCTTGGGCATCCCCAAGCTTAGGCTCTTGCCACTCCTTATTCCATAGTCCATCAAATCTTTACCCAAAACTTGAAAACTTCACAACACAAAACTCAACAGAAAACTCATGAGATCCGTTAGTATAAGAAAAATAAATCACCACTTTAGGTACTGTTGTGAACTCATTCTTTATTTATATTGGTAACTTCTCCATGGTTCATACCCCCCGATACAACCCATAGATACATCAAAATAAGCAAACAACACAAAGAAAACAGAATCTGTCTAAAACAGAACAGTCTCTAGCAATATATAGACTTCGAATACTTCTGTAACTCCAAAAATTCTGAAAAAATAGGAAAATCAGGGAAATTTGTATATAAATCTTGTGTAAAAATTTCAGATCAAAATCACGTTCCAGTGAATTTATGAAATTCCTGGACTGAGAGCAAAAGTTTCTGTTTTTCAGCAAAATCAAATCACAAACACCGTAGACCATCCCAAAGTTCTTACTTGGCTCAAACACTAATTTAAACAAGAAAACACAATTACTACAGAGGTAATAATGTGCAAAACACTCAAAAACAGAAGCAAAAACAAAAGCATAAAAATAAAATTGGGTTGCCTCCCAACAAGCGCTATTGTTTAACGCCCCTAGCTAGGCATAACGCAATAGATCTAGGTATTGTCATCTTTGGTATGCAATCCATAAGTAGCTCTCATAATAGATTCATAAGGTAATTTTATTTTCTTTCTAGGAAAGTGCTCCATGCCTTTCCTTAATGGAAATTGGAATCTAATATTTCCTTCCTTCATATCAATAATTGCACCAATCGTTCTAAGGAAAGGTCTACCAAGAATAATAGGACATGTAGGATTGCAATCTATATCAAGAACAATGAAATCTATGGGAACATAATTCCTATTTGCAACAATAAGAACATCATTAATCCTTCCCATAGGTTTCTTAATGGTGGAATCCGCTAGATGCAAATTTAAAGAGCAATCATCAAATTCACGGAAACCTAGCACATCACATAAAGTTTTTGGAATCGTGGAAACGCTAGCACCCAAATCACACAAAGCATGGCACTCATAATCTTTAATTTTAATCTTAATAGTAGGTTCCCACTCATCATAAAGCTTCCTAGGTATAGAAACTTCCAACTCAAGTTTTTCTTCAAAAGATTTCATCATAGCATCCACGATATGTTTAGTAAAAGCTTTATTTTGATTATAAGCATGCGGAGAATTCAACATGGATTGCAACAAGGAAATACAATCAATCAAAGAACAACTATCATAATTAAATTCCTTGAAATCCAAAAGAGTGGGTTCATTGCTATTTAAAGTTTTGACCTCTTCAATCCCACTTTTATCGATATTAGCATTAAGATCTATAAACTCCGAATCATTGGGACGCCTTTTAACTAAAGTTGACTTATCTCCAGTCCCATCTTTATCAAGATTTATATTGGAAAACAAAGATTCAATAGGAGTCACATCAATCACTTTAAGATCTTCATCAATATTATCACGAGAACACACTTTTTCAAGCCATTCATGCTTAGCACGTATTCTAGCGGTTCTTTCCTTACACTCATCAATAGAAATTCTCATGGCCTTTAAAGACTCATTAATATCATGCTTGGGTGGAATATATCTAATTTTCAAAGAATCAATCTCAAGAGAAATTCTATCAACGTTCCTAGCCAAATCATCAATCTTGAGCAATTTTTCTTCAATCATGGCATTGAAACCTTTTTGCGAGCTAATAAATTCTTTAATATTATTCTCAAGATCAGAGGGCATCTTATTATAATTTCCATAATAATTGTTGTAGGAATTACCATAATTATTAGAGGAATTACTAGGAAACGGCCTAGAATTGAAATTGCCTCTATACGCGTTATTACCAAAATTGTTCCTACCAACAAAATTCACATCCATAGATTCATTATTATTTCCAATCAAAGAGGACAAAGGCATATCATTAGGATCAATAGGAGCACTCTTACTAGCAAACAATTTCATCAATTCATCCATCTTTTCACTCAAAGTGTTTATTTCTTCAATAGCATGCACTTTTTTACTAGTAGGAGATCTTTCGGTATGCCATTGAGAGTAATTTGCCATAATATTATCTAGGAGTTTAGTAGCTTCTCCTAATGTGAAGCAAAATTACCACCCGCGGCGGAATCTAAAAGATTTCGAGAAGCAAAATTCAATCCCATATAGAAAATTTGTATAATCATCCATAAACTCAAACCATGCGCGGGGCAATTTCTAATCATTAGTTTCATCCTCTCCCATGATTGTGCAACATGCTCATGATCAAGTTGCTTAAAATTCATTATATCGTTCCTAAGGGAGATGATCTTAGTGGGCGGAAAGTACTTGGAAATAAAAGCATCTTTACACTTATTCCATGAATCAATACTATTTTTAGGCAAAGATGAAAACCAAGTTTTAGCACGATATCGTAGTGAGAACGGAAATAGCTTCAATTTAACAATATCATTATCCACATATTTCTTCTTTTGCATATCACACAACTCAACGAAAGTATTTAGATGGGATGCGGCATCTTTGCTAGGAAGGCCGGAAAATTGTTCTTTCATAACAAGATTAAGCAAAGCAGCATTAATTTCATAAGATTCCGCACTAGTGGTGGGAGCAATCGGAGTACTAATAAAATCATTATTATTAGTATTGGAGAAGTCACACAACTTAGTATTCTCTTGAGTCATCGTGACAAAGCAAGCAATCTAGCACACAAGCAAACAAAAAGCAAACGGAAAGATGAACGGAAGAAGGGCGAATAAAAAGGCAAATCTTTTCTGAAAATCATTTTAGAAGTGGGGGAGAGGAAAACGAGAGGCAAATAGCAAATAATGTAAATGCAAGAGATGAGTTTGTGATGGGTACTTGGTAGGCTTGATGTAGATCTCCCCGGCAACGGCGCCAGAAATCCTTCTTGCTACTTCTTGAGCATGCGTTGGTTTTCCCTTGAAGAGGAAAGGGTGATGCAGCAAAGTAGATAAGTATTTCCCTCAGTTGTTGAGAACCAAGGTATCAATCCAGTAGGAGATACAAGCAAGTCCACAATAGATGTACCTACACAAATAATCAAACACTTGCACCCAACGCTATAAAGGGGTTGTCAATCCCTTCACGGTTACTTGCAAGGATGAGATCTGATAGAGATAGATAGATAGGATTGCTAGAACGTAAAGTAAAACAAAAGTAAAAATAATGCAGCGAAGTATTTTTGGTATTTTTGGTTTATAGATCTGAAAATATAATATGGAAAATAGACCCGGGGGCCATAGGTTTCACTAGAGGCTTCTCTCATGAAGGAAAATAATACGGTGGGTGAACAAATTACTGTCGAGCAATTGATAGAAAAGCGAATAATTATGACGATATCCAAGGCAATGATTATGCATATAGGCATCACGTACGTGTCAAGTAGACCGAAACGATTCTGCATGTACTACTATTACTCCACACATCGACCGACTCCTACCTGCATCTAGAGTATTAAGTTCATGAAGAACAGAGTAACGCATTAGGTAAGATGACATGATGTAGAGGGATAAACTCAAGCAATATGATGAAAACCCCATCTTTTTATCCTCGATGGCAACAATACAAATACGTGCCTCGCTACCCCTACTTTGTCGCTGGGTAAGGACACCGCAAGATTGAACCCAAAACTAAGCACTTCTCCCATTGCAAGAATTACCAATCTAGTTGGCCAAACCAAACCAATAACTCGAAGAGACTTGCAAAGATATGAAATCATGCATATAAGAATTCAGAGAAGATTCAAATAATATTCATAGATAAGCCGATCATAAACCCACAATTCATCGGATCTCGACAAACACACCGCAAAACAGTATTACATCGGATAGATCTCCATGAAGATCATGAAGAACATGGTATTGAAGAACAAAGAGAGAGAAGAAGCCATCTAGCTACTAGCTATGGACCTGAAGGTCTGTGGTAAACTACTCACGCATCATCGGAGGGGCAATGGAGTTGATGTAGATGCCCTCCGTGATCGAATCCCCCTCCGGCAGATTACCGAAAAAGGCTCCAAGATTGCATCTCACGGGAACAGAGGCTTCCGGCGGCGGAAAAGTATTTTTGTGGCCCTTTTTGGTATCCATGGAATATTTGGGAATTTATAGGCCGAAGAATAGGGTTAGGAGGGCTGCCGTAGGGCCACAAGCCAGGGGGGCGCCCCCCCCCCCCCTAGGGCGCGCCCTGGTGGCTTGTGACGCCACGGCAGGTCTCCTGCCTTCATCTCCAAGTTTGCTGGGTTTCTTCTGGTCCAAGAAAAACCATTCTGAAGATTTTATTCCGTTTGGACTCCGTTTAATATTCCTTAACTGCAATACTCAAAAACAAGGAAAAAACAGAAACTGGCACTGGGCTCTAGATTAATAGGTTAGTCCCAAAAATAATATAAAATAGCATATTAATGCATATAAAACATCCAAAACAGATAATATAATAGCATGGAACAATCAAAAATTATAGATACGTTGGAGACGTATCAACAGACACCCGCCAGCCATCTTTATGCAACAAAGTCACATGTCAGTTGATGGAACCGGTCTCTCGTAAGCGTACGAGTAAGGTTGGTCCGGGCCGCTTCATCCCACAATACCGCTGAATCAAGAAAAGACCAAGGGAGGAAGCAATCTGAGCATCAACACCCACAAACTCCTTTGTGTTCTACTCATGATCTCATCTACGCATAGACCTAGCTCATGATGCCACTGTTGGGGAACGTTGCATGGGAAACAAAAAATTTCCTACGCACACGCAAGATCTATCCATGGTGATGAGCATCTACGAGAGGGAGAGTGGACCTACGTACCCTTGTAGATCGCCAAGCGGGAAGCGTTAAGAAACGCGGTTGATGTAGTCGAACGTCTTCGCGATCCAAATCGCTAGCCGTCCCGCGATCCAATCACGATCTAGTGCCGAACGTACGGCACCTCCGCGTTCAGCACACGTACAGCTCGATGACGATCTCCGCCTTCTTGATCTAGCAAGAGGGAGCGGAGAGGTAGATGAGTTCTCCGGCAGCGCGACGACACGGCGACGGTGGTGGTGGAACTATTCTGGCAGGGCTTCGCCTATGCACCGCCGGAAACTAGGGGAGACGATCTAGTAGGGAGAGAGGGCTGCACCGTGGCCTTTGGGTTGGGTGCGGCTTCCCTCTCTCCCCTCCAATATATATAGGAGGGAGGGGAGGGGCCGGTGCCCCTAGGGTTCCCCCTAGGAGTCGGCCGAAGGAGGAGGAGGTGGAGGAGTCCACCTCCAATCCTACTCCAAGTAGGATTCCAATCCTACTTGGAAACCCTTTCCTCCACTTGGGGTTTTCCACCCCTAGCCGCATGGGCCTTAGTGGGGGGGTCGGCCAGCCCACTAGGGGCTGGTTTGCCTCCTCCCACAGCCCATGAGGCCCTTTGGGGTGGGTGGCCCCTCCCGATGGACCCCCGGAACCCTCCCGGCACTCCCGGTACACTACCGGAAATACCCGAAACTTTTCCGATGGCCAAAACAGGACTTCCTATATATCAATCTTTACCTCCGGACCATTCTGGAGCTCCTCGTGACGTCCGGGATCTCATCCGGGACTCCGAACAATCTTCGGTCACCACCATGCATAACTCAATACTACCGAAACGTCACCGAACGTTAAGTATGCAGACCCTGCGGGTTCGAGAACTATGTAGACATGACCGAGACACCTCTACGGTCAATAACCAATAGCGGGACCTGGATGTCCATATTGGTTCCTACATATTCTACGAAGATCTTTATCGGTTGAACCTCTATGTCAAGGATTCAGTTAATCCCGTACACTGTTCCCTTTGTTCTTCGGTATGTTACTTGCCCGAGATTCGATCGTCGGTATCTCTATACCTAGTTCAATCTTGTTACCGGCAAGTCTCTTTACTCGTTCCGTAATACAAGATCATGTGACTAACTATTTAGTCACTTTGCTTGCAAGGCTCATTGTGATGTTGTATTACCGAGTGGGCCATGAGATACCTCTCCATCATATGGAGTAACAAATCCCAGTCTTGATCCATGCCCACTCAACAGACACCCTCGGAGATACCTGTAGAGCATCTTTATAGTCACCCAGTTAAGTTGCGACGTTTGATACACACAAGGTATTCCTCCAGTGTCAGTGAGTTTCATGATCTCATGGTCATAGGAATAGATACTTGACATGCAGAAAACTATAGCAATAAACTGGCACGATCATATGCTACGTTTATAGTTTGGGTCTTGTCCATCACATCATTCTCCTAATGATGTGATCCCGTTATCAAATGACATCTCATGTCTATGGCTAGGAAACCTTGACCATCTTTGATCAACGAGCTAGTCTACTAGAGGCATACCAGGGACACAGTGTTGTCTATGTATCCACACATGCAATTGAGTTTCCAATCAATACAATTATAGCATGGATAATAAACGATTATCATGAACAAGGAAATATAATAATAACCACTTTATTATTGCCTCTAGGGCATATTTCCAACAAATCTTTCCTCACCACATGATGCTTGCGAAAAGAAATAGTAAAAAGGAATAGGGAAGAATACCTTGACTCTTGCATAAAAGTAAATACATAAGAGTAAAAGATAGGCCCTTCGCAGAGGGGAGCAGAGGTTGTCATGCCATTTTTGGTTTGTATGCCAAATCCCTTAATGTAAAAGAATGTCACGCTATATTGCCCCCTATGATAGCAACCTTTATTATGCAGTCCATCGCTTTTATTACTTTGTCATCATAAGTTCGTACAGCGCTCAATTTTCCCTTACACTAATTGATCAAACACATTTAGAAGCAATTTTTATTGTCTTATTGCACTGATGACAACTTACTTGAAGGATCTTACTCGATCCATAGGTAGGTATGGTGGACTCTCAAAATATGAGTTTGGGTTTAGGGTTTTTGGATGCACAAGTAGTATCTCTACTTAGTGCGGAATTTTTGCCTAGCAGAGATATTGAGCAAGCACCACATGTTGAAGGATCTATGACAATATAACTTCTATGTGAATATGAACAAACATAAGTCATTATGTTGTGCCCACCTCGGGCACCTTCCCGACTCCGTTTTCCTTCCATATTCGTGCTTCCCAAGATAAAAAAATCTTTATATATACTCCTGATTGTTTTGACCACCGCATCGCCCTGGCAGGGCTGGCGCGCCCTGGTGTATCGTGCTCACCTCGGTTGCTTTCCTGTTTATTTCTTAATTTCCTAATTTTTGTAATATTCCAAAACTGACAGAAAATATTTTTGCGGATTTTTCGGAGTCCGTTTACTTACCGTATCATGTACCTCCTATTTTTCAGAATTCTAGAGTGTTCCGGAAGGTTTCTTTTATTTGTTCCTCGGGTGTCATGGTTTGGATAACACTGCTTACAACATTAATAGGCGTACCTGAGATATAGTGTTTAATCCTTTGTCCATTGACCACCTTCGGGTTAGTACCTTCAGCATTATTAATCTTGATAGCTCCAGAACGATAAACCTCTTCGATAACATACGGTCCTTCCCATTTGGAAAGAGGCTTGCCTGCAAAAAATCTCAAACGAGAGTTGTACAAAAGAACATATTCTCCAACTTTGAATTCCCGCTTTTGGATTCTTTTGTCATGCCATCTCTTTGACTTTTTCTTTGAATAGTTTGGCATTTTCATAAGCATGGGTTCTCCATTCATCTAGTGAGATAATATCAAATAACCTCTTCTCACCGGCAAGTTTGAAATCATAATTGAGTTCTTTAATTGCCCAAAAAGCTCTATGTTCTAACTCTAGAGGCAAATGACAAGCTTTACCGTATACCATTTTGTATGGAGACATACCCATAGGATTTTTATAAGATGTTCTGTAGGCCCGAAGGGCATCATCTAGTTTCTTAGACCAATTCTTTCGAGACCTATTGATAGTTTTTTGTAATATTAATTTTATTTCTCTATTGCTAAGTTCAACTTGACCACTAGATTGAGGATGATAGGGTGATGCAATTCTATGGTTAACATCATATTTAGCAAGCATCTTACGGAAAGCACCATGAATAAAGTGTGAACCACCATCAGTCATTAAATATCTAGGGACTCCAAACCTCGGGAAGATAACTTCTTTAAGCATTTTAATGGAGGTGTTATGATCAGCACTACTAGTTGGAATAGCTTCTACCCACTTAGTAACAAAATCAACAACAACCAAAATATGAGTGTACCCATTAGAGGAAGGAAAAGGTCCCATATAATCAAAACCCCAAACATCAAATGGTTCAACAACAAGTGAATAGTTCATAGGCATTTCCTGGCGCTTACCGATATTACCAATTCTTTGACATTCATCACAAGACAAGACAAACTTACGAGCATCCTTGAAGAGAGTAGGCCAATAAAAACCATATTGCAATACCTTGTGAGCAGTTCTATCTCCCGCATGATGTCCTCCATAAGCTTCAGAATGACATTTCCATAAGATTTGTTCTTGTTCATGCTCAGGTACACAACGTCTAATAATACCATCTACTCCTTCTTTATAAAGATGTGGGTCATCCCAAAAGTAATGTCTTAAATCATAGATTTTTTTTCTTTTGTTGGTATGTGAAACTAGGTGGTATATATTTAGCGACAATGTAGTTAGCATAATCAGCATACAAAGGAGTGTTTTGAGAAACATTTATGGCAGCTAACTATTCATCAGGAAAACTATCATCAATAGGTAGTGGGTCATCAAGAATATTTTCTAACCTAGACAAGTTATCAGCTACGGGGTTCTCAGCTCCCTTCCTATCAATGATATGTAAATCAAATTCTTGAAGCAAGAGAACCCACCTAATGAGTCTAGGTTTAGCATCTTTCTTTTCCATAAGATATTTTATAGCAGCATGATCAATGTGAACAATAACTTTGGAATCAACAATGTAGGATCTGAATTTATCACAAGCAAACACAACTGCCAAAAATTCTGTTTCAGTAGTAGCATAGTTTCTTTGGGCACTGACTAGAGTTTTGCTAGCATAATGGATAACATTTAATTTCTTATCAACTCTTTGTCCTAGAACAGCACCAACAGCATAATCACTAGCATCACACATGATTTCAAAAGGCAAGTTCCAATCAGGTGGTTGAACGATATGTGCAGAAGTTAAGGCTTTCTTGAGTGTTTCAAAGGCTTCTACACAATCATCATCAAAAACAAATGGAGTATCCTTTTGTAAAAGATTAGTAAGACGCCTAGAAATTTTAGAGAAGTCTTTAATGAACCTCCTATAGAAACCAGCATGACCAAGGAAACTCCGAATACCTTTAATATCTTTAGGACATGGCATTTTCTCAATTGCATCAACTTTAGCTTTATCCACCTCAATACCTCGTTCAGATATCTTATGCCCCAAGACAATACCTTCATTAACCATAAAGTGGCACTTCTCCCAATTCAAGATGAGATTAGTTTGTTCGCATCTCTGCAAAACTCGATTAAGGTTGCTTAAGCAATCATCAAAAGAAGTTCCGTAAACGGAAAAATCATCCATGAAAACCTCCACAATCTTTTCACAAAAATCAGAGAATATAGCAGTCATACATCTTTGAAATGTAGTAGGTGCATTGCATAAACCAAAAGGCATACGTCTATAAGCATAGGTTCCAAAAGGACAGGTAAAGGTGGTTTTCTCTTGATCAGATTGTGATACAGGTATTTGAGAGAAACCAGAATATCCATCCAGAAAACAAAAGTGTGTGTGCTTAGATAATCTTTCTAGCATCTGATCAATGAAAGGCAGAGGGTAATGATCTTTTCTAGTAGCTTTATTTAATTTCCTAAAATCAATTACCATTCTATAGCCAGTGACAATTCTTTGCGGGATAAGTTCATTTTTATCATTAGGAGCAACAGTAATACCTCCTTTCTTAGGGACACAATGAACGGGACTTACCCATATACTATCAGCTATGGGATAGATTATACCTGCTTCAAGAAGCTTTAATATTTCAGTTCTTACCACTTCTTTCATCTTAGGATTCAATCGCCGTTGGTGATCAACAACAAGTTTGGCATCAGGTTCCATATTAATCTTGTGCTGACATAGAGTGGGACTAATGCCCTTAAGATCATCAAGAGTATATCCAATAGCAGCCCGGTGCTTCCTCAGAATTTTTAATAATCTTTCTTCTTCATGTTCTGAAAGGTTAGCACTAATAATAACAGGATATATCTTTTTCTCATCAAGATAAGCATACTTCAAAGTGTGAGGCAATTGCTTTAATTCAAGCACAGGATCGCCTTTCGGTGGAGGAGGACCTCCTAGAGTTTCAATAGGCAAATTGTGTTTTAGGAGAGGTTGTTGTTCAAAGAAATTTTTATCTATTTCATTTCTTTCATGAAAGTGCATATCATTTTTATGGTCTAGCAAATATTGTTCTAGTGGATCAGTAGGAGGTACGGCAATATAAGCAAGACCAACTTTCCCACACAAGACTTCAACATCTCTAACAATCCCAAGTGGTGTGATGGTATCTCTATTAGCAAGTTTAATGGTAACATCAATGTCTTCTATTTCAGCAGGTGCTATTTCATTTATAATTTCTTGGTATAAGGTAAAAGGAATAGCACTCACGCTAGCACCCAAATCACATAAACCATGATGGCAATGATCTCCTATTTTAACTGAGACAACAGGCATGCTAACTACGGGTCTATGTTTATCTTTTTCATCGGGTTTGGCAATTCTAGCAGCTTCGTCACAGAAGTAAATAACATGCCCATCAATATTTTCTACCAAGAGATCTTTAACCATAGCAACACTAGGTTCTACTTTAATTTGTTCAGAGGGCTTGGGTGCTCTAATATTACTTTTGCGAACCACAGTTGATACCTTAGCATGTTCCTTTATCCTAACAGGGAAAGACGGTTTTTCAATATAAGAAGTAGGCACAACTGGATCAACATTGTAAATGATGGTTTCATATTTAGCTATGACCGGTTATTTAATTTATTCTTTAATAGGGGGGGTGATATTTAAACCACTTCTCCTTAGGGAGATCAACATGAGTAGAAAATGATTCACAGAAAGAGGCTACTATCTCACAGTCAAGGCCATATTTAGTGCTAAACTTGTGAAAAGCATCGGTATTCATAAAAGATTTAACACAATCAAACTTAAGCTTTATACATGACTCATTACCTTCGTCGAGTTCCCAATCTTCAGAGTTGCGTTTAAATCTTTCTAAGATATCCCACTTGAATTCAATAGTCTTCTTCATAAAAGAACCAGTGCAAGAAGTATCGAGCATGGATTGATGAGAAAGTCGAGCATAAAAATTCTGAATAATTATTCCTCTCGGGATATCATGATTGGGGCATGAATATAACATTGACTTAAGCCTCCCCCAAGCTAGAGAGATGCTTTCTCCTTCACGAGGCCAAAATATATATATATATATAATTCCGATCACGATGAACTAGATGCATAGGATAAAACTTTTGGTGGAATTCTAATTGCAATCGATTCTAGTTCCATGATCCAATATCATCACATAGCCTATACCATGTCAATGCTTTTTCCCTTCAAAGATAAAGGGAAAACCTTCTTCTTAACTTCATCTCCGGGTAAATTTACAAGCTTAAATAATCCACAAACTTCATTCACATGTATTAGGTGCATATCAGGATGTTCAGTTCCATCTCCTGCATAAGGCTTAGCTAGTAGTTGTTCTACCATACCCGAAGGAATTTAATAACCAATATTTTCAGTAGGTGAAGTAGGTTAAGGGGCAACTAATTGTAGTTCCGGTCGAGGTGAAGATACCCCGAACAAACCCCTCAAGGGATTGTTTTCCATAGTAGCAAGTGACAATAAAATTCAGCACGTGGTATACGTTTTTCCTTACCGATTTCCACTTACCAAGAGCGCTTTACTCCCCGACAACGGCGCCAGAAAGGAGTCTTGATGACCCACAAGTATAGGGAGTCAATCGTAGTCCTTTCGATAAGTAAGAGTGTCGAACCCAACGAGGAGCAGAAGGAAATGACAAGCGGTTTTCAGCAAGGAAATTTCTGCAAGCACTGAAATTGTAGGTAACAAATAGTTTGATAGCAAGATAATTGGTAACAAGCAAGTAATGCTAACAGTAAATAAAGTGCAGCAAGGTAGCCCAATCCTTTTGTGGCAAAGGACAGTCCAGAACAGTCTCTTATAATAGGCAAAGTGTTCTTCAGGGTACACGGGAATTTCATCTAGTCACTTTTATCATGTTGGTTTGATTTGCGTCCGCTACTTTGATAATTTGATATGTGGGTGGACCGGTGCTTGGGTGCTGTTCTTACTTGAACAAACCTCCCACTTATGATTAACCCCCTCGCAAGCATCAGCAACTATGAGAAAAGTATTAAGATAAAATCTAACCATAGCATTAAACATTTGGATCCAAATCAGCCCTTACGAAGTAGCGCATAAACTAGGGTTTAAGCTTCTGTCACTCTAGCAACCCATCATCTAATAACTACTCCACAATGCATTCCCTTAGGCCCAAGGATGGTGAAGTGTCATGTAGTCGACGTTCACATGACACCACTAAGGGAATCACAACATACATATCATCAAAATATCGAACACATATCAAATTCACATGATTACTTGCAACATGACTTCTCCCGTGACCTCAAGAACAAAGGTAACTACTCATAAATAATATTCATGCTCAAGATCAGAGGGGTATTGAATAGCATAATGGATCTGAACATATAATCTTCCACCAAATAAACCATATAGTAATCAACTACAAGATGTAATCAACCCTACTAGTCAACCCCAGGTACCAATCTGAGGTTCCGGTACAAAGATTGAACACAAGAGATGAACTAGGGTTTGAGAGGAGATGGTGATGTTGAAGATGTTGATGAAGATTGGCCTCCCAAAGATGAGAGGGGTGTTGGTGATGACGATAGCTTCGATTTCCCCCTCCGGGAGGGAAGTTCTCCCGGCGGAATCGCTCCGCCGGAGGGCAAAAGTGCTCCTGCCCAAGTTCCGCCTCGAGACGGCGGCGCTCCGTCCCGAAAGTCCTCCTTATTTTTTTTCTAGGTCAAAATACCTTAAATACCAGAAGATGGGCACCGGAGGTGGTCCGTGCTGAGCACAACCCACCAGGGCACGCCTGTGGGGCCTGGCACGCCCTGGTGTCTTGTGCTCACGAGGTGCCCCCCCTCCGGTAGTTATTTGCTCCAGTATTTTTTATATATTCCAAAATAATTCTCCGTGAAGTTTCATCTTATTTGGAGATGTGCAGAATAGATATCTCTGATGTGCTTTTTCAGGTCCATAATTTCCAGCTGCCAGTATTCTCCCTCTTTGTGTAAACCTTGCATGTTATCAGAGAAAAGGCATTATAATCACTCCCTAAAGCATTATTATGCATAAAAACATTATAAATAACAACAGAAAATCATGATGCAAAATGGACGTATCAAAAATAAACGTAATACTGTTGTCACCTAGTGTAATACTAGCCCTAGTGTATGACAGTGGGACCAGGGGGTCCAGTCAGCATACATAGTCAGCAGTTGACCAGTCAAAGTTTGACTGGTCAACAGGGTCAATGGACTCACATGTGAGTGTCTGTTATTTGCAACAGATTTATTTATTCAGTTAATTTAGTAGTGGGTCCAGTTGTCATTGACACAAACTTTTAATTTGCTTTTAATTAAAACAGGGCCCACATGGCATAGTGTAACACTAACTAAACATTTATTACAAAAAGGGGGAGTTAGCCTAATGGGGGGGGGGGGGGGGGTAGTGCTAATATGGGATTTAGCCCCTAATTAACAGGGTCGGTCCCCGTTGGGTAGGGGACACAGCCGGCCGATGCCATGGCCGTGCACGCCGGCGCCAGGGAGGCCACAGCCAATGGCGGCAGTGCCCGGGGCGCAGTAGCGGGGCGGCGAGCGCTTGCGCCGGGGGAGTGGGGGCGGAGGCTGGCGCGGTTGGGCGCGACGGGTGGCGCGGGTCGCGGCAACGGCCGGAGGCGGGCGAGCGCGGCAGCAGCAGTAGTACAACAGCGCAGAGCAGCAGGAGCAGCGGGGCGAGGCCACGCGCAGGCCGGCGCACGCGGGCGTGGGCTGTAAGCAGCGCGGGCAGCGATGGTGGGGAGCGGCGGCGCGGCGAAAGGGGCGGTGGCCGCGGGCGACAAGCGGGCACGAGCAGGGGGTGCAGCGGCGAGCGCGGCAACGGCGGCCGCCAGCGGCAGTGGCAGCAGCGGCAGCGGGGACGAGTGCGGCTCACCGGGGAGGAGGTCGGCGGCAAGCTCGGGTCGAGGTGGATCCGGTCCATGGGGGCCGGACCTGGCAGAAGATGGCGAGAACGGGTGGAGGCATGGCGCGGGAGGCGCGGGGCGGCGTAGCGCGGCTCAGGCTTGGCGCAGGGTCGCGGGCGAAGCTGGCGCGCGACAACCACCATGGCGAGCGGGCGGGATGAGCTCCTCTCCCCGGGCGAGATGGATGAGTGCGCGCGTGGGAACGAGAGGGTGAGGAGGGTCGGGCTGCACACAGAAAAAACAAGAGGCGGGGTTGGCAGCGCTGTCGGGAGGAGACGGAGGGGATCGAGGGGGAGAGCTCGCGATGGGTTTAGTAGGGTTTGGCTGGGCTTCTCCTGGGCCCTCTAGTGCAATAGTTTTTTTTCTATTCTCTGCTTCTTTATTTTGTCCTTTGTTTTGAATTTTATTTTATTATCAAAAGATTTTCTTGAACATAAAAATTTGCTCACAATTTCTAGGAAAAAAGCATGGGTCTGTTCAACAAGTTTCAAACCATTCGGAAAACACTCAAATTTGTATTCTGATTTCTATGGTTCTATTGATTTATTTTGGTCCACAAAATTGATGCTAGAGACAAGATGAAAACTCAATTGAGTTTGATTTCAATTTTACAAATAGTTTAGGTATTTAAGACATAAGGTAAACATTTTAGATTTGCCAAGAGTTATTATCATCATTATTATTAAGAATTGCATTTGGAATTGAATCTGACTTGCTTTGGACAAATGGCTATTTGCATAGTAAACATGACGACATGGCCACCATTAGGGGGAGATTACGGTAGCGTGTTTCTCGGGGTGTTACAATGAGGTAGTTGAGAGCGGCCTCGACGGCAATGTGCAGCCGAGCACGAGTGCATGACCATCGAGCTGGGCATGCCGGCACTGCGGCCGTTGGATACACAATGAACGGCCTACAGGCATTGACGTCCCTCTGCAGTATCTCGTTCCAGACCGAACGGGGTAGCTAATTCAGACCGGTTCGACCAGGTCCGACGGGTCTTCCTCGAGCTGCACAGTCCACGCCTCCTTGACCGCTTGCGTGGGCTGCTTTGAGCAACCATCGGCCCGCGTCGTTTTTCCGCTCCACACAGAGCATCAGCTGGGCCACTCCTATTCCACGCGTAGGTCGCTGTCTATTGACCTAGCGCGTCCCCTCCGCACACGCTATTTTTTGTGTGGGCCGGCCCATTTCCGAATTTTATCTCCATCAGTTTTCGAAAGGTTATAGAAACTTCCCTGAACCCCTTTTTGTTTTCATTTCTTTATTCTTTTTTCTTTTTAAGTTTTTCCCTTTTTCTTTTTCATTTTTTCTTTGTCTTTTATGTCTTTATTTTTCTTTTTCCTTTTTTTGCAAACATTTTCTGAAATCATGTACATTTTTTACATTCATGAACATGTTTTTACGAATTCATGAACATTTTTTAAAATCATGAACAATTTTTTAATTCACTAACATTTGTCAAAATTGCGTGCATTTTTAAACTCCCAAACAAGTTTTTTTTGGACCGGCGAACAATTTTTGAAATTGAGGAACATTTTTTATGAACAGTTTTTGAGTTCATGAATATTTTTTCAATCCACGAACAACTTTCGAATTTTGTGAGCATTTGTTTAAAATTTGGGATCAATTTTTGAAATGCACAACCATTTTTTCAATATTTTAACATATTCCAAAAATTCATGAACATTTTTCTAAAAAGTCATGAACATTTCATATCATGCAGCAAACACTATACATCTATGGGCCAAATAGAGAACTTTGCTGGAATAGAGCAAGCACTAGATAATACATGACGCTTGCGAGCGTCAGTTAACTACAACGGTACTAGGCTGAGCTCAATTACAGAGGCGAGTGGGGAATAGCTAATAATCGGTCGGCTGAAGCGAAGTCTCTCCCATTTGATTTGCGTGTGGCCAATACCCCGTTTGCACCTCTGAGCACACGATTTGCAGGTCAATATACCGTAGCAACGAATCAAGCAAGCAACGTACTAGTACTATCAAAGAACACTTGCGTAAGTCGGCGATCGATCAGACAGACACAACCGATCGGCAAAACTCAAGCCACACGTTATTCACAGCTCAGCAACAGCAGTTCCACACAGCTAGGAGTAGTAAACTAGTGGCGCGGAGCCAAATCGGCAGCCACAAATCGGTCCGCGCGCTCGAGGTTAGTAGTAGGTGGACGGACGCAGCCCAGCCAGCGCGGTAGCATTCTCGAAGCAAAGTCCCGTAGCTTTCGACGACGGCGACGCGCCTCCACCTGACCTGACCTGACCAAGCCCCTCTACCGGCCGACCTTGCACCAGCGCTCGCTTCCGGTCAACTCCACTCCCTCCATTGTGCTCTACGCAATAGCTAGCGCCACCGGCTCTCGGCGCACGCGCGGGATCCTCACTTTCTGTAAAGGCGCGGCCGTAGAGATCTCGTGCGATCTTTATCTGGACCTGCCGTGGTCCGTGGAGCTCGTTCAGTTCGTGATCGACGCGGAGGCATTCGCGCCACCACCTGGTAAGTTTGTATGGACGCTGTCAAAAAGTTCAGGAGCTAGATGGATGGCTGGCATGATCGCACGACCGGTCAAATCCAGCTCTGGGGTATATGCCGGCATCGAGAACCAAATTACAGTGGTATCAGATACGACTTCAGGCTCGACGCTAAAGCTCAAATCAACTGATGCAAAATGTGGTTTCAGATACGTGACAAATAGCAAACGCCATGAACATTTGGCTTTGAGAAAGACAGAGTGTAATCTTTGAGAGCGCCATGACTAGATCATCTGTTCCCCCTAATGCTTCAGCGATCAGAGCTTTATCATTACTATTGTCGCTAAGTCAGTTTACTTTCGTCTTTCGGGATAGAACATTGAAATCGACTAATCGCAAAGGTCAGCGGAAAAAAGGCCACTCACTAAAACACTGTTAGCCGGTCCCGCGGCGGCTTAATCTTGCTCCCTATCTGGAGTGTCTTCTCATTTTGGTATTCTTTGGTCCGTGTTCTTGTCATCACGAGCATCATTCTGTTTGCTTCAATATTTTTGGAGCTCAATTAAGAAGACCATGCAAGATATTTTCAAAACTACTAACCAGATCAGTCTCTTTAAGGTGTAAACGTATGTCCACCAATAAAATTTATGACCCGTCCTTTTGGAACAACTATGCATGAAACAAATTTTTGCCTGCTGCACTAAAACTTCTACTCCCTCCGGATGGGAATATAAGTCGTGCATGGCTTTGTAGGTCAACGACTAATGTATTGTATGTCATAAAAAGTATTTTTATATTCGTCACTGGATGAAGTTTCTAAATATATATATTGTGACATATCATGTTTCGCTAGTTAATTTTTTTTCAAAAAAACATCCCAATTTGTTCATCATCAATCATGAGAGTACAACGAACAGCAGAAATAAAAATTACATCCAGATCCGTAAACCACCTAACAACGACTACAAGCACTGAAGCGAGCCGAAGGCACGCCGCCGTCATCACCCCTCCCTCGCCAGAGCCGGACAAAACTTGTTGTAGTAGACAATCGGGAAATCGTCGTGCTAAGGCCCCATAGGACCAGCACACCAGAACAACAACCACTGCTAATGAAGAGTAGCGTAGATCGGAAGGATCCAATCTGGAGACACACAAACGTAGATGGACGACAAACAGATTCGAGCAAATCCACCGAGGATAGATCCGATGGGGACACACCTCCACACGTCCACCGACAATGCTAGACGCACTACCGGAACGGGGGCTAGGCGGGGTGAATATTATTCCATCTTCAGGGAGTTGCCGCCATCTCGCCTTCGTGAGCAGGGCACAAACCCTAAAAATTCTCGAAGACACATCTAAAAATGGAGCCCTCCCACCGACAAGGGCCGAGATCCACCGCGCCCCCATGGCCCTAAGGCCACCGAAGACGAGACGGACAGGCGGCGGCGCCGGCGGGAGGCATTGAAACCCTAATTGGGAAGGAGGCGGCTGGGTTGAGTCCAAACAATCTAATCTAAATATCTTTTGCTTGTTAAATTGACGACCTAAGTTCCCGTACCGGTGATACCCATTGAGTGCCGGTGCTAGATGCATGACCCTACGACCCCGAATCTATTTAAAACTACTTGTGATTGTACGATTTTTAGATGAATGGAAATGATAAGTGTTTTAGACAGGTGTGCTATCAATAATATCATAGTTGTATCTCAAATACACGCTACAACGTCTGTAACCTGAAGGAAAAGAATTGGCTGTCACATAAACCTCATCTTTGCCGGCTAATTTTGTTGGTCTCTTCCTTGCCTCCGGCAGCCGGTTTCGACGCTGGGAGGCAGGTGAAACGGACTGTTGCGCTCGCATGGAGTGTTGGTCTAGTTTGTTAGGTTTTGGTATCCTCATGTCATTCTAAGTAGTGAAGACGACAACACAATGAAATAAAAGTATAGTATTGTGCTCGTCGTGGTGGAGATACTTCCACCGTTGTCGTGAGACACATAAGGGTTAGTTTCCCCATATCCAATCCGTGGGTTGTGGTGGAGAGTCGTCCGTCTCGGTTTGTGATGACATTGATAGCCTCATACCTAGGATCCCGCAACCACACTTGGGTGTCAAAGTGGGGTGGTCTCCACGCCTGGTCTTCACCCTCTTCTTTAGGCCGACATTTTGTGTTTCGGATCGTCGTCGTCGGGCGTCTCTTGTCATCATTCGGCGACTCCCCAACCATGGTATGACTCTCTAATTATGATTGTGCAGAGCAGGAGCACCATCGAGCTAGCCTCACAACATGACAGAGCAGGTGAGCATGTCGGAGGCGGTGATGTACACCTTTGGTACGTTTGCAATTTTATTTTCACAATCACGGTGTTCTTGAGACCCAGACTTAGTTAATATATATGGCTTCTACCGTTTGAGAAAAGGAAAGAAAACATCATAGCATTGTGACTAGAGCTGCCACCACATAATCAAACAGGCAAATTTGTCGCGGTAAAACTACAAAATTTAAACTAATTTTCAGAAATTTGTCTTAAAATATAGATATAAAAATAGAAAAAAAATAACTAGCAAATACCAATTAGTCAAACAAGGTAATCGTAATATATTGCATTGTGAAACATAAAATCTTAAGGAGTTAATTCCACTTTTACACAATAAGATTGAGTTTGTGACAATTTTGAACCATTTAATAGAAATTCTTTCAAAATATCCTATTTAAACCACTTTGTTCCTATTTTTACGCCTTGAAGGTTTTGTCATTTCTATTGGGTGGGGCCAACAGTCGCTCTCCCGTGGATTAGTGAGTCAGATGCCACATCAATGACATTCCTCTAAGACGTGTGTGATGCAACAGATGGGAAGTGGGGTGACCTGATTAAGCCGGCCCAACTCTCCTGAATCGCTTCAAGGCACACCCAAGCCAGTCCTCTCACCCAAGTGTGAGCTACGGATTTGGAATAGGAAGCAGCGAGAACGGCTTGGCCTTGAAGGAAACGGTGTATCACCTGGCGCTGAAGTGACCCTAAATTACAAGTCCATGCAGGACACTTGCTAGTGGGGAGTAGGAAAAAGAGTGATCTTACATGTGTGTGCTTTCTTCCTGCGGTGATCATCATCGATCACTCGTGTAGTGCCCTTCCACCTGTTGTTTGTCTATGCTCCAAAGACTCCCTCGTGATGAAACGAGGAAGAGGGCGAGTGACTCGGGTCAAGTCGCGTTCTGAGCTAAATCATCTTGCCCGGCGTTGTGTGCTGCGCGAGACATGCCTCGCGTGAATGCGACTCCGAGTCAGGGCTCCTTTGATACAAAGGAATTTCATTGGATTTTTGAAGGATTTGAATCCTTAGGATTTTTTTTCAATGATGGTCGTTTGATTCGTAGGATTGAAATCCTTTGGAATTTTTTCATAGGAATCATTTGTACTACATTTTGGAGGAAAATTTCCATCCACTCAAACCTTTTTGTAGAATTCCTTTATTTTTTCCGTGCTATCAAACACACTTCCAAATCCTATAGGGTAAAAAATGACATGACACTTTATTCCTATGATTTTTTTTTTCTGCATTTTGAGAATCCTGCGAATCAAAGAGGCCCTTAGAAGCCGTCAGCTCACCCTTAGGATTCATGATGGGACCCATGTGACAGAATGGTGCAGAACTTTAATAAAATG
The DNA here is from genome assembly GCA_039707655.1 of Elymus sibiricus. Taxonomy (NCBI): domain Eukaryota; kingdom Viridiplantae; phylum Streptophyta; class Magnoliopsida; order Poales; family Poaceae; genus Elymus; species Elymus sibiricus. The sequence continues at coordinate 296,614,100 of CM077663.1, read as the reverse complement.
GGTAAAAGCTGCAGCAAACTTGCTTAAACAAGGTGCTTTAGATATTTTCTGTTAAATAGGGTATAAGTGTCATCTTCCGAAGGTAAAGCGCGGAATTCACTCAATCTTAAATAACGTAAAGACGTTTTTTGTTTTGGCGCGCCAATCAAGCCTGGTTTTAAGGGGTGTTCTTTGAGGATTCTTTAGATTGAGGCCTAGTCCTAGAGGGTGTTCTTTGAGGATTCTGTAAATTCGATTTTTGAACTTAATTTCAGTAAAATAATAGAGTACAAAAATTCAGACAAATCATTTCAAACTTAACGCCGTGGACATTAGAAAAAGGAATACGGTATTTGAGTTCTCTGATTTCATTTTTATGATCCGGCTGGAGATCAAATCAATGGAATTATGATGGACTGCAGCAACTATCAATGTCAATTCATTCATTAATCTGCATCCCATTTTTATGGTCTAATACAAAACTGAATGAACAAGAACTAAATCAGATTTCTCTACCCATCTCCTTTTGAACTATCTTGCACTCTTGCCTCTTTTCCTCTAGTATGAACAATTAAGCGAGACTGAAAAACTAAACTCCATCTCTCTTGGTGGGCCACCACTTTGGCAATAATGCACGCAGGGCTGCTACTGTTATCTTGAATTCTTTTCCAGCCCGACCAGCCTCACCGACGACGGCATGTCGGCATCCTTCTCCTCTTCCTGGCCTCTGAGATCGTCTCGAGCCCCGGCGACCACGGCCGCTGCTGCCTCGCCCCCACCAGCTGCATGTAGTGCTTCCTCAGCTCCGGCGTGCTGCACAGCTGTTCCGGCGCCGCCGCACCGCACTTCTTCTCGCCGCCACCGTCGGACGTGATCACCTTTTCGATGAACTCCGGGAGGACCCTGATGAGCGCCATGCCGTCGGCGCCCGTGACGTACTCGAACGGGGACGACTCGCCGGCGAGGGACACCTTGGTCGGGGCTGGCGACAGCGACGCGAGCGAGGCTGCGGTGAGCGCCTGGCAGCTGGAGAACCGGGCCGCGGGGAGCACGAAATAGGTCCGCCCCGCCTGCAGCTCCTCGCCCTGCGGCAGCGCCGGGATCGGGAGGCCGATGAAGAAGGAGTCGCCGGAGCAGACGAGGTGGTCGGGGGCCTCCGCCGTGACGTCGCCGGCCGTGGTGAACCGCCCGCCAGAAGCTGCGGCGAGCCTCGTCTGCCCGCCCCAGAACACCAGCCTCGCCTCCGCTCCCTCGCCGTGCACGGCCGGGGCGCACGAGCAAGGGGAGAGGCCGTTGCCCATGCCGCGGCCTAGATTCTAGAAGCGTCTAGAACAAGCTTTGAGGCGCGAAACTGCGGAAGAGGAGGGATGCTCTGACTGAATGGTGCTTCTACAAGATTTGAGGATTCCTGGTGTGGGGATGCATATATAGGGAGGGGGTTGGACGTGCGGGGTTGACATTTGAAAGGTCAGAGTTCGGGGGTTTGATTATGGGTGTTATTTTACTCAAAAGTTGACCATGCGGCTGTTCAAATATCGGGAGAGACGACCATAGTTTTTTTTTGTTGAGAGAGAAAGATGGATGGCCTTTGTTAATGCTAGTTAGTGGGCAATGTCAACGCCCATTTAGGAAATGGAAAGCTTCTAGCAATTAGTGAATGGTTCTTCTCATGGAAAGTAAAATGAGATATTTCTTTGGACATCTAACAGTGCTCCGATCACTTAGTTCATTCATCCATGATAGAGTTTTTAATAGTTGACGCATATGGAAAGAAAGGGAAGATAGTGTTGTCTTCTTCTATTTACTAGTAAGGTGCACGTGCAACGCACGTAATCTTAGGATTTTCTCAATGTTACGATTACCCAAATCAAAATTTTGTTCATAGTAGTCGTAACATATCTTGTTTTTGCAAAAATGGTTTAAACTGAATTTTTGTGACAATCTAAACCGCAATTTGGATAACTATTGACATCGAAGAGATAACTTTTGACATCGAAGAGATAACTATGATGTGCAATTTTAGGAGATGCTTTGCTTCTTAGCGTGTTTTTTCAGTTCAGTTTTGCTCATCACATTAACGTTACCTTTACTTGCGAGAGAAGACATCAAAAGGAACGTAAGATTGTCTCCTTTTAGTGAAGAGATAAGCTCTCGATGCCTAAAAGATAGTTGTGGCGTGCATTTTAGGAGATGCTTACTGCTTCACGTATTTTCCGGTTCAGTTTTAGTCATCGCATAACATAACGTGATCATTGATTGCCAGAGAAGACATCAAAAAAATACATATTTACAACAAAGCGTTATCGTCATCTCTAGATGGCATGGATAGCGCAAGAGAAGATAACCTTCCTTTAATTTAGATGTCTTATCAGTCACGAAATGATGACTTTTTGTTTTGTGAGAGTTAGGAGGACACTATTTTGGGATTTTATGTCACCGATGTGACCATTTGCCGCTTATACTACATTTTTTTTAATTCTAACACGAGAGAAATTAGGATGTATGTTAAAAACTTTATTATTTTACTAGGTTAATCAAGTGGCTATTCAGATATCGAAGGCATATATTGTCAAGGGAACGGAAGCTTCTAGCGATTGGTAAATGGCTATTCGCATGGGTAGTAAAAGGTTTTTGTTTCATCCATAGGTGCTGGAGTCACTTATCACTTGGGGTATTCACTCGGTCACACAAGCTTCTCCAAGAGGGGTTGTAGTAAAAAAATCAAGTTCAAATGTAAAATAAATAAAAGCAACTATGTTTTCTTGATAAAATCATGATAATCAATAGATCCATCTCAATATAAGGGCCGCATTCATGCACTAGGATGCTGGAATACCTAGACCCCCTTGGTCCTTAGGGAAGCGGATATCAACCCACCTCACCATGTGGTACTTTTGTCGTCCATCAGATGCCTGCCAGAAGAATCACAATAGGTCCTTGTTGAAGGAGCTATGCAACCCTTCTAGCAGAATATACAACCCCATCATATACATGGGAGGCTAGAGAGGCAAGAGTTGATGAGCGCATTTTTCTCCCCTTTAAGGTGAACCTAATGTGCCACGGTCCACCTTGGGCGCGACCGACTCCATAAGTGAGTCAAAGTCCTAGATCTGGATCCTAGAATGAGTGAGTGGCATCCCCATGTAGGAGATGGGGAAAGAAGACAACATAGAGTTAAGGTTGTCCGCTATCTGCTGTTGATCCGCGTCCAATGTCGGTGTCAAAATCGGCAGATCTCGGGTAGGGGGTCCTGAGCTGTGGATCCTGGATCAATGGGGAACAAGAAACGTAGACACAGTGTTTTACCCAGGTTCGGGCCCTCTTGAAGAGGTAAAACCCTACGTCCTGCTTTGATTGTATTGATGAGTGTATGACGGTTACAGAGTCAATCTACCACGGGATCTGATGAACTAAACCCTAGATGAGTCGGAGTATTGGCTCCTGCCTCTACGAGCTAAACCCTTTGGTTTATATAAACACCAGTGGTACCTAGGGTTACACATGGTCGGTTATCATCAAGGGATAAACCTGTCGATATTGCCATCTTGACTTCGAGGACACACCAAGACATCTAAGCTTTCTTTCCCGAACACGAGGTTGACTTGTAGTTCGGCCTCCATGTATTGGGCCCAGAGCGGCCCACATGTCCGGCCTGTGGGAAATAGGTCGGCGACCCGAGGACCCCTTAGTCCCGGACTCCCTCACCCGAGAACCCCATGACCACAACCTCGCTCTTATCGAAGCTGATCTTAAGGCCCGACATGGTCTCAAAGCATAAGAGGAAGAACTTGAGATTACTGATATTCAACTCTAAGCACTCCACCGTGATCATGGTATCATCCACATACTTTAGATGGGTACACCAGCTCCAGGGATAATATGCCCAACCACACAATATATGTGGTTGGCCATCGTCGCTTTATCTAGGATGTTCACGAGGGCGTCAACTGCAAGGTTGAAGAGGAGGGGTGAAATAGGACCCCCTGCTTCACCTCCCGCGATGACCTAAAATAGGGGACCACTTCCCCCATTAACATTGATGGCGGTGTTACCTCTCATGATCATCTACATAATCCAACAACACCATCAATCATCAAACCCTATCCGCTCAAGGACCTGCGCAAGAAGGACAAGTCCAGCCGGTCATACACTTTTTAGAAATCCAGCTTAAGGAATGAATCCTTCTAGAACTGGACCTTAATCTCATGAACAGTCTCATGAAGTGCCAGGATCCCATGAATGATATGTCGCCCCTTAAGAAAGGTGAATGGGTAAGGATGTGAGAGGCTCCACTACTGGGGCAAGCCGTGTCACACAAACCTCAGTGAAGATCTGTTGGAGAACATTGATCGCCGTGATCGGACTGAAGTGTCAAATATCCATCGCCCCAAGAAGTTTAAGGGTCAAGGTAACCACACTGAAATCCAGGTAAGACATGTCTAATGTTCCAATGTAGAACGTTTGGAATATTGGAATAATCACCGCTTGAAGTTGCTCACAGAACTTATAGAAGAAGTCGACAAGGAGGTCGTTCGGACCAGGAGCCGAACTAGCCTTCATTTTCATAAGCGTTCGGAGGTCCGCATTATCGTCAGCTGACACCCTGGTCACCCTTGGCCAACAGTCCATAGCTAACACAACCTGTCGTGGTTTTGTCACGGCAGATGTCCGAAGACTTAGGTTCGAGGCCATCGCTGAGGCGGTGGACTCAAAGGGGTTGGTCGAGATGAGGGACACGAGTTTACCCAGGTTCAGCCCCTCAAGAAGAGGTAAAAGCCTACGTCCTGCTTGTGTTGTATTGATTGGTGTATCGATTACAAGGGAGCGGATTCGCTTGACCTAGTTCTTGATTGATTGGTTTCTTGTCTAAGCCGCCCCAGGGTCTCACCTTTATATAGGAGGTCGAAGCCCTGGGTTACACGAGTCCCAAACCGAATCATACAACGTAATCAACCCTGCCTCTAAGCCGCCTTGCCACCTTGGGCAAGCCGTCTCCGGGCGTCTTAACCGCCCGGGTCTCACACCATCTTCTGCCTCTGGGCCTTCGTCTTGGCCCGTCTGGTAAGCCGCCATACAGCCCAGCCTTCATCTTCCGGCCCACCTTATGGGTCTTGGCTATGAGCCGCCAGGTATGACCCGGACCCTCCTGGGCGAGTCTTACCATGGGGTTATATCCCCAACATTAGGCCCCAGATTGATTTGAGCCTGTTCATGTCAATCTTCAAAACTCACTTGGCGGCGAATCTCACATTTTTATCACCTGAAAAAGAAAACTCATAACCCGCCGTGACGTCACGTCGAATATGCTAAAAAGATTTCGTGACGTCCGCAGCAGATCTTCTCATTAAACGGTCGGCCCGAAAATCGTGGCGTCCTCTCCGGTCAATCAACACTGCGCCTCTTCGATTTTCGCACGCACTGTTGCCATCCCATCTCAAAAATAGGGACACGAGGGGCCCATTTTCCTTTCTCTATCACCACCGTCCTCTTCTTCCTCCTTCACACGCCCGCACCTCCAGAGCCGCTGCACCGACCGGGCCACGCTGTCATCTCCAACGCCGGCCGCTGCATCCACCTGATTCGGTCTAGAGTTTCGCCAGCCCGTCCGCATCCGCGAGGTACCATTCTCAACCCTTGTTGAATCTGTAGTCATCCTGATTAGGATCTCCCCGAGGTCATCGGGTTTCTTTTAGTGTTCTTCGTTGTTCGTCAGATTGTTCGTAATGTAGATTGCCAAGCATCCCCTTGAATCTCATCTTGCTGTTTTTCCGTCGCGGCCGTCCACTCGATGTCAATATCCGCTTACTATAGATCTGTACCTCACTCTTCTTTGCGCACTGACCACCTGTTCTTCCACTGCCATTTTAGGTCATGAATATATTTCATTTTATCTTCGCCTGTAGATCTTACAGCCATGGTTGCAATATGTGAAACCTGTTTGTCCATACTTAACAATATTTTTAGTATCGCCTTGTCCACTTAACCCGCCATTGCACTGCGGCTCTCTGATAAAATATGTCGGTGACTTAACGCCTCATCGTCATGCTGATCACAGCTGCCTTAATTATTTGACGTTTTTCTAACCTGCCATATTCTGCACCTTCTCACAGTTTAACCCGCCACCATGTCGAGAGCACCCGCGTCTTGCGATTGGGTCGGCTCCGGAGTCACTGAGCAGCTTCTGCTTGACTTCGTAGAATCGGGTATCTTGCCGGCTCAGGACGTTATACATTGGCGGGTTCTAGGGCCAGAAATAAGACCTACCCCTGAAGAAGGAGAGATTGTCGTATTCACTGATCACCTAATCCGTGGTTTTAGCCCGCCCGGGTCGAAATTTTTCCGGGACGTTCTTCACTCCTTCAAGCTTCACCCTCAAGATATAGGTCCAAACTCCGTCACCCATATGTGTCAGTTTCAAGTCCTATGCGAAGTTTACCTGCAGGAAGAACCGTCGGTTGACCTCTTCCATGATTACTTTTATGTCAACCGCCAAACTGAAGTGGCGGCTGGACCAAGTTTGGAGCTTGGCGGCGTTTCTATCCAGAGGCGGAGAGATTTGCCCTATCCAGCAGCCGTCTTACCAAGTCACCCCAAAGATTGGAACAAGACCTGGTTTTACTGCAAGGACACTTCTCCCAAGGAAGAAAATCCGCTGCCGGGTTACCGTCCTACCCGGCTTTACACCTCCGGAGAACTCCCAGACCGGATGTCTGCCGCAGAGCGAGCGAAATATGCTCCGGCCTTTGCGAAGATCAGAGCCCTAATGGCGAACGGCTTGACCGGCGTCGACTTAACCCGTTGCTGGGTTTCCTGGAAAATCTTGCCACTGAGCCGGCGTGACCGACTCTTGTACCAATTTACGGGTGAACCAAATGACCCTCTCTGTTTCAACGCCACCCCCCTGACAGAGCAAGATATCAACTCTTCCGTCAAATCACTTCTTGGTGAAAACCAAGAGACTTGCAACAAAATTGGGCTGAAACCTTTTTACGTCAAGAACCCGGCTCCAGCTGTAAGAAACCTTTTTCAACAAAACTGCTCGTTCTTGTCTTGACCTTCTGCCTTGCTCCTTTTAACCTTTTTTGGCGGCTTTTACACAGGCCGGATCTACTTTCTGGAAGAAGAAATATACCCCTCCTGTGAGGAAACCTAAAGTGGTTAAAACCCGCGACCGTAAGAAGAAAACTGCTGCTCAGGAACCGCCTGAGCTTGACGACTCGGAGGTAGAACTTGACTCCCTTGGCCGTCTCTTTATGCAACTTATTGATGATAATTATTCACAGGAGGAAACGGAGACAAGCCATGCGGACGCCCCTGAGGTAACTTACATTTCCTCTGACTCAGAAAACTTTCCACAAGAGAAAACACGGCGGGTCATCCGGAAAGTTCCATTTTCTCATCCTCTTGCTTATTTAGACCCCAACTTTCTTTTGAAAAAGCAACAGCACAACTCCAGACGTCAGACCCGGAGCACCGGCTCTGAAGAGCTTTTGGCCGGCTTACCGAACTCTCCGGCTCCTCAGAAACGGCCCGCTGAGGTATTCTTTTAACCAAGTCCAATTTCTAACAGTCTTGCATTGCAACCTTACTCTGTTTTTATCGTCTTAACTTTTTTAGGAGTCGCCCCCTTCGTCTGGTGATTCCACTGCATCCAAGATGTCTCCTCTGAAAATCAACCCAGAGTGCGTACCTTTGTATTTGCACCATACCTTTTATCACGCTTGTCCTCTATGTAACAATCTTTTTGCTTCCAGGGCTCAAGCAAAACGAAGGAAGACAGGCGGGTCTACCGCTGCTCCTGCTGCCCAAGAGCCGGAGACTGCTAAGCTGGACTCCCCTGCAACTTATGTTAAGCCTACTGAGGCTAGAAAAGACGCGCCTGAAGACGCTCCTCAGCCCTCTGAGCCGACTGATGATAACATGGCTACTCCTGAGAGTCCTCCCAAGGCAGATCCTAAACCGCCCAGTCCTTCAACAGCCGCCGAAGACACAACTCATCCAGAAGTTGTTGTCACTGGGACGGGCTATCAACTTCCTGATCCTCATGTGTTAACAAAACACACCAGCAAGACTGAAACATGCTCACCAGGAAAACTTGATTTTGAATTCCCCGTGTTAGAAAAACTGACTGCAGATGAATTACATGCTGGTTATCTGAACCGCCTCTCCACAAGTCGTAATATGGAGTTGAAGCTTGTTGGACTGATGAAGAAAAAATATGAGGTACCCCTCTTCTCTTGCTTTTTCCTTATACCCTTATGTAGCCCCCAAGAGCTGGTTTAATATTGCAAATAGTAGACCGGGTCTTCCAATCTTTGTCATACTCCAAATAGCTTAGCTTGTAGCCCCCAAGTATCGGGTTAATATAGATAATAAGCCGGTACTTACTTGAAAATTAGATCCGAGTGTAGCCCCCAAGTCCGGGTCATTATATTAATGATGAGCCGGAGCTTCACTGGTAACAAACTCACGAATCATAGCCCCCAGACTCCGGCTATGAGCTGTAGAAGACTGCATTGTTTAGAAGCGCCGTGTGTAGCCCCCAAGTGCCGGCTTAACTTTACGAAGATGAGCTGGAACTTGTTTGTAATTTGTGAGAGAAAACACAGACATTAGCCCCCAAGTGTCAAGTATATTGCTTGCAATCTGCTTGAGACTTGTATCATAACAGCTTCATCACTCGTCTACTAATATCTCATCCTGGCGACTTAAACCTCCAGGACTTTTTGTTTTTGCACAATACAGGAAGCTCTGGATGCGGCCGAGTCTGATCTGTCCGGCCTAAAGGACAATATTGCTTTGCAACAAGCTGCCCGGTCTGAGGCGGAAGAAAAATGGCGGGTTGCCGTTAAAGAGCTTGAGAAGGTTCAAGCTGACTTTGCTGCCTTCAAAGAGACTGCTGAGTCGAAACAAGCCGCCCTGACAAAACGCGCAGACGATGCTGACCAGCGGCTCAAGCTTGTGTCAGAAGAACTGCAAACCCTCAAGCGTCATATATCCAGGATGACTTCTGCTATCTTTGGTAAGTACTGAAAACTAAGGAAACTCCCTTTCCCTTGTTGAAAAACTGTGCGGGCGGCTTATAACGCCTAATCTTTCCTTGCAGGTCAAAGAAGCCGCCAACTATCTTCTGACAGCTTGTTGAAGTTGAAAGCAGTATATACCTTGACAGAACAGCTATATTGCGGGACCCTTTGCACCATCAAAGCAATGTTGAGTGAAAAAGGAGTCCCCAAACTCATGAAGGGAGTTATAGAGGTCTTGTCTACTCTGCCCAAGCAAATTGATGAACTCAAACGATCCGCCGCCAGAAAAGGAGCAATGGCCGCACTAAGCCGGTCTTTGGCCTTTGCCCCTGAATTGACCGCAGAAGAGATGATGGACGGCTTTCCATCCAAGAAAGATGACGGCTCAAACTTTACCAAAGCTGACTATGCCAAATGTATGAAGGCCTCCCGAGTACTGGCATCAACACTTGTCAATGAAATTGATCTGACTTCATACCAGGCGGCTTACGGCGAAGACAGCAAACGAGTGCGCTGCCCAACTTTTGAAGCCAGGGACTTAATCCTGCACGCCGTAAGCCACTCCTTGCTCCTGAAATTGACCCGTCTCTCCTCTTTGACGAGGCCCAGTTTGAAGCTTTAACAAACTGCAACTGGGATGTGGACAATCTTCAGATCGAAGAGGTCGAAGACCCGACGCAGGATGACCCGCCGTCGAGCTGAACATGTTGCTCCTTATTAAAGATAACCCGGCTTTCTGAGCCGCCGAAACTTGAAGTGTATAAAAAACTTTAAGTCCGTTGTATTTTGGGCTCTCTGGAGAGCTTTGTAATAGGCGTAGAAAAACCTGATTGCCTGAGCCGTGCCATCGCGCACGTATGGAACTTTGCATAACTTGATGCACTTTTATCTGCCTTGTAGTCTGCCCAAGATACCTTTCGTCTCACCTTAACAGCGGCTCGTCTTAGGAGACAAACCCTACAAAAAAATAAACAAGACAAAGTATGTTCTGTATCGTCATGAGGGCGGCTTGAAAAAGCACAACCCGGAGATGTTAAATCTTTTATGACCTTACTTGTTAAATCTTTCGAAAATTCATATGCCGGCTCTTATGGCATGAATTTGTTGTTTGAACTCTTAGCAGTACAGGGTCTCTAGTGAGAGTGACCGTCAACTCCTTTGAACGGCTCAGGGTCTCTAGGCGAGATTAACTGGTAAGAGCAACAACAAACCATAAAGAGGCGCAACAGGGCATGAGTACCCCCAGGGCCCATAAGCTACTTCTCACGTGACATAAATCCGTCGTTTGAACCTTAAACAGTGCAGGGTCTTTAAAAGAGTAACTGTTTAAGAGTACGAACGGGCCACATAGCGGAGAGTATGCAGCAGATGGGTGAGTTTATCCTCGCTTTCCGTAAGCCGGCCCTCACGTGACAAGAGCCGCCGGTTTAACCTTGACCAGTACAGGGTCTCTGGTGAGAGTGACTGTCAAATACTTTGAACAGCTCAGGGTCTCTAGTCGAGATTAACTGGTAAGAGTTCGGCGGGTCACCTAGCGGAGCAGCAGCAGCATACAGGCAGGTTTAACTCGAACTTGCGGTGGCTGAAGAGCCGATCAAGAGGGTGTGTAAGCTAAACCCGGTGGGTTGGAAGCCCCCAAATGACCTTGTTGACGGAGTCAACTTTTTGGGTATATAACCCGGCCTTACGGTGGCTGAAGAGCCGATCAAGAGGGTGTGTAAGCTAAACCCTGGCGGGTTGGAAGCCCCCAAATGACCTTGTGGTTATGTCCACCTTTGCACAATCTGAAATGTATAAAAGGCAAAGGCCCCGGCTTGGAGGGATGCCAACTTTATTATATATATATATATATATATATATATATATATATATATATATATATATATATATAAGAAAGATATGTACAATGATGGGTGTACAATGATGAGAGTCGATGACTCAAGTATAGTAAGGCCGTAGATGAGCGATATTCCACGGCCGGTGGATCTCCTGCCCAGAAGTGCGTGACTCGTCTCGTACATCAATGAGATAATAGGACCCATTGTTGAGGTTTCTGCTGACTACAAAAGGCCCTTCCCATGGGGGAGATAGCTTATGCGCATCCGTCTGATCTTGAATCAAACGCAACACCAAGTCGCCTTCCTGAAACGTCCGGGTCTTAACTCTGCGGCTATGATAACGACGCAGGTCTTGTTGATAAATCGTCGATCGAGCTGCTGCAAGATCACGCTCTTCATCCAAAGCATCTAACGCGTCCTGACGCGCTGTCTCATTATCTGCTTCAACGTAAGCCGCCACCCGCGGCGAGTCATGACGTATATCACTTGGTAACACGGCTTCCGCACCATAAACCATAAAGAAAGGCGTATAGCCTGTTGACCTGTTGGGGGTAGTTCTGATGCTCCAGAGAACGGACGGTAACTCCTCTACCCAACAACCCGGCGTTCGTTGTAGAGGAACCATAAGCCGGGGCTTGACGCCTCTCAAGATCTACTGGTTAGCACGCTCTGCCTGACCATTGGATTATGGATGGGCAACGGCAGAGACGTCAAGCCGGATGTGCTCACTTTCACAGAATGCCTGCATAGCCCCCTTGGATAGGTTTGTGCCATTGTTCGTGATGATACTATGAGGGTAACCAAAATGGTAGATCAATTTTTTGACAAACTGAACCGCCGTAGCCGCGTCACACTTGCTGACCGGCTCAGCCTCAACCCACTTGGTAAATTTATCCACCGCCACCAAAAGGTGGGTCTTCTTTTCTTTAGATCTCTTGAAGGGCCCGACCATATCAAGCCCCCAGACCGCAAACGGCCAAGTAATTGGAATCATCCGCAATTCCTGAGCCGGCACGTGAGCATGTCGCCCGAACTTCTGACATCCATTGCACTTGGTGACCAGGTCTTCTGCATCCTTATGAGCCGTCAGCCAGAAGAAGCCATGCCGGAAAGCCTTGGCCACCAAAGATTTTGAGCCGGCGTGATGACCGCGATCGCCGGCGTGAATTTCATTTAAGATATCCTTACCCTCTTCAGGAGAAACGCAACGCTGAAAAACGCCAGTGACGCTGCGCTTATGTAACTCGCCATTGATGATAGTCATGGATTTAGATCGCCGTACGATTTGTCTCGCCAAGTTCTCGTCTTCGGGCAACTCGCCACGAGTTAGGTACACTAGGTAAGGCAACGTCCAATCAGGGGTAGCATGCAGAGCCGCCACCAGCTGCCCCTCCGGGTCAGGTACAGCCAGATCCTCCTCTGAAGGTAGCTTAACAGACGGGTGATATAACACATCCAAGAAAACGTTAGGCGGCACCGGCTTACGCTGAGAGCCCAGCCTTGACAATGCATCAGCCGCCTCGTTCTTGCGACGGTCAATATGATCCACCTGATACCCCTTGAAGTGACCAGCAATGATGTCCACCGCCTGACGATAAGCCGCTATCCGTGGGTCTTTGGAATCCCACGTGCCTGAAACTTGCTGAGCCACGAGGTCTGAGTCGCCGAGGCATCTAACCCGGCTCAGGTTCATCTCCTTAGCCACACGGAGGCCATGAAGTAAAGCCTCATACTCAGCTGCATTGTTAGTACAAGGAAACATCAGCCTTAGCACATAACAAAACTTGTCACCTCTAGGGGAAGTTAAGACAACTCCAGCCCCTGACCCTTCCAATTGTCTGGATCCATCAAAGTGAATTGTCCAATACGTGTTATCCGGCTTCTCCTCTGGCGACTGACACTCTGTCCAGTCGTTTATAAACTCCACCAGGGCCTGAGAATTGACAGCCGTGCGAGGCACATATTTCAGATTAAGAGGCCCAAGCTCCAATGCCCACTTAGCAATCCTGCCAGTGGCTTCCCTGTTTGGAATTATGTCTCCCAGCGGGGCAGAGCTAACCACGGTGATCTGGTGTCCGAGGAAGTAATGCTTCAACTTACGATTTGCCATGAACACCCCATATATCAGTTTCTGCCAATGTGGGTATCGTTGCTTGGATTCTATCAGGACTTCACTGACGTAATAAACCGGCCTCTGAACCGGGTATTCCTTCCCTGCCTCCTTACGCTCCACAACAATCGCGGCGCTAACTGCCCTGTTGTTAGCCGCCACGTAGAGGAGCAAAGGTTCCTTCTCAGCCAGAGCGGCCAAGACCGGCGGCTCAACCAGCTGCTTTTTGAGTGCCTCAAGCGCCTCACCTGCCGTCTTACTCCAGACAAAGTTGTCTGTTTTCTTCATCATCTGATACAGAGGAATAGCCTTCTCGCCCAGGTGGCTTATGAACCGGCTTAACGCAGCGATTCGACCCGCCAGGCGCTGAACGTCATTGATGCATGCCGGCTCAGACAGGGAAGTAATAGCCTTTATCTTGTCCGGATTAGCTTCAATGCCACGCTCAGAGACTAGAAATCCCAGGAGCTTGCCTACAGGAACTCCAAAGACGCACTTGGCCGGGTTAAGCATCATCTTGTAGACCCGTAAGTTATCGAACGTTTCTTTCAGGTCGTCAAGTAGAGTCTCCTTCTTCCTGGACTTGACCACAATATCATCCACATAGGCATGAACATTGCGCCCAATTTGACCATGAAGACAGTTCTGCACACAACGCTGGTAAGTTGCCTGGGCACTCTTGAGCCCGAAAGGCATGGACACATAGCAGAAAGCACCAAAAGGCGTAATGAAAGCCGTCTTCTCTTGGTCTTTAACTGCCATCTTGATCTGGTGATACCCTGAATAAGCGTCCAGGAAGCATAAACTCTCACAACCCGCCGTTGCATCAATAATCTGGTCGATACGAGGGAGAGCAAACGGGTCAACTGGACAGGCCTTGTTAAGATCCGTGTAATCCACACACATACGCCACGTGTCGTTCTTCTTAAGCACTAACACCGGATTAGCGAGCCATTCCGGGTGAAAAACTTCAACGATGAACCCTGCTGCCAAGAGCCGGGCCACCTCTTCTCCAATAGCCTTGCGCCTCTCCTCATTGAATCGCCGGAGGAACTGTTTGACCGGCTTAAACTTAGGATCCACATTAAGGTGGTACTCAGCGAATTCTCTCGGTACACCCGGCATGTCAGAAGGCTTCCATGCAAAGATGTCCCGATTCTCACGGATGAATTCGATGAGCGCGCTTTCCTATGCGGGGTCCATGTTAGCCCGGATAGTGAACTGCTGTGATGAGTCGCCCGGCGTAAAGTCCACTAACTTGGTATCTTCTGCCACAAACTTGAGGGGCGGTTCAGATTCCGTGTTGGGTTTTTCAGTGGGGTCATATCTGCCGGGTCAACATTTTCCTTATAAAAATTGAGCTCCGCTTCAGCACAACTTGACTCTGCGTAAGCTGCATCACCTTCCTCACACTCAAGAGCCGTCTTCCGATCACCATGCACGGTAATCGTCCCATTCAACCCGGGCATCTTGAGCTGTAAGTAAACATAGCAAGGTCTAGCCATGAACTTGGCGTAAGCCGGCCGTCCAAACAGAGCGTGATATGGGCTTTTGATTTTGACCACTTCAAACCACAAAGATTCCACCCTGTAGTTAAATTCATCACCAAAAGCCACCTCCAAAGAAATCTTTCCCACTGGATAAGCCGACTTTCTGGGCACCACACCGTGAAAAACTGTTGAAGAGGGCTTAAGATCTTTGTCAAGCAAATTCATCCGGCGGAAAGTGTCATAGTACAGGATGTTGATGCTGCTGCCGCCATCCATAAGTACTTTAGTGAACACGTATCCTCCCACTTGGGGGCAACTACCAAAGCCAGCTGCCCCGGGTTATCGACACGCGTCGGGTGATCCTCCCTGCTCCAAGTTATGTCATATTCAGACCACTTCAAATACTGCGGGAGAGCCGGCATGACTGCATTAACCGCCCGCTTGCGCACCTTCCGGTCTCGCTTGTCAAGGCTGGTTGTAAAAACATGATACTGACCCCCGCTGAGCTGCTTCGGGTTACTCCGGTACCCCTATTGGTTATTCTGCTGCTGGCCTCCACTGCCAGACTATTGATGATGACCTCCCTGATTGCCTTGACCCTGGTAACCGGATCCTGAGCCGCCGGCGCCAAAGCCGGCTCCTGAACCGCCCGGCCCTGAGCCGCCTGACGGACCATTACCATTATTACGATGCTGTTGAAGGCTGTAATCCCGAAACTGCCGCATAATACTGCAATCCCTCCATGTATGGCCGGCCGGCTTATCGGGCCGGCTGTGCTCTAGACAAGGTTTGTTGAGCATCTCTTCCAGGTTGAAAGGAGTTTTGCCCTTATTAAAAGGCATCCTGAAGTTCCCGTTACCCTTGGCACAATTGTTCCCAGCGCTGGTGTTCGCCACCAATTCCGACCCGCCGTCTGGGTTCTTCCGCTTGCCCGGGTTGCTGCTTCCAGCCGCGTTTTGCTGTTGACCCTTGCCATTGTTATTTTTCTTACCCTGAACCGATCTCTCATCATCGGAACCAGGGTCCTTCGTGTTATCGGAGTCTGCATACTTGGTGAGAGCCGCCATGAGTTTCCCCATATCTTGGCACGAGCGCTTGAGCCGGCCAAGCTTCTGCTTCAAGGGCGTAAAGTGGCAATTCTTCTCTAGAATCAAGACCGCTTGAGCCGCCGTAATATGTTCGGAAGAGTGGATAATTGTTGAGACCCGCCAGACCCAGTGATGAGCCGACTCATCCTCACGCTGCACACAATGGTCCAAATCCACAATCGTCATGGGCTGCTTGCACGTTCCTTGAATTTTTTTGATGAACTTCGCCTTTAACTCGGCCCAGGAATTGATGGTGTTGGGTGGCAGACCCTTCAACCATGTGCGAGTCGGCCCTTCCAGCATCATGATGACGTATTTGGCACATACTGCATCACTGACGTCTAACATCTCCATGGCCAGCTCATAGCTTTCAATCCAAGCCTCCGGAGGCAGGTCAGCTGTATAATTGGGCACCTTGCGAGGACCTTTAAAATCCTTCGGCAGACGCTCATTCCGCAAAGCCGGCACCAAGCACGGCACTCCAACAGCCCTGGAGGTTACTCCGGCTCCTATTGAAACGGAAGGTGCAACTGTGGGTTCCTGATAAGCCGCCGCCGCTAGAGCCGCCGCCTCTCGCTGTCTCTCGCCCGATCCACCAGCGCCTGAGCATCCAAAGCCGCCCGATCAACTCGTGGCGGGTTCCGATGTCGGTCACTACTGGAAACCGCCGGTGACTCATAACGCCGGCTGTAGCTGCGGCTGGGGATGGGGGTTGAATGTACGCGGCTCCGGCTGTAAGTATATTTCTCCTGCTGGGCCACCGCCGTCTGCAGGTATCCAATAGCGTTCTGCACCTCCTCTGCGAAGGGCGCCTCATCGGGGATGGGGATTGTTCCAAGCCTGGTTGCCGCTGCCACCATGTTCTCCGCCGGGTTAGAATAATGACCCGGCGGTGTCGGAAACGACTGTGGTGGGATCTGATTCCGGCGGGGCGGGTCTGGCTGCTGATGCTAAACCGCCGCCCGGTTTCCAGGTATTTCCGCCGTCCGGGTTACGGTCAAAGGTACATTCCGTCCCGTCCCTGGCGTGTTGAAAAGATTCCTGGCTTCGTACTGATCCGGCAAACGGGATTGATGCCTCATCCGATGAACTGCCGCTGCAGACTGCTGCTCTAACTCAAGGCGGAAAGCGTCTGCCCTAAGGCGCTCCGCCTCAGCATCCATCTGAGCCTTCAGCGCGTTGATTTCCTGTTGGACTCCGGCCATCTGGTTCTTCAACCTCGTGATCTCCGTGTTACAGGCCGCTTGGTTTTCAGCAGTGACCTCGGTTTCCATCAGGGTTGTGAGCTCATTCATCAGATCCAAAAGAACCTGAGCCGGCGGCCTGCCAGCCCCAGATCCGGTCGCACCGGCGGCTGTGCTGCTAGGGGCCGGCGCTGAACCCGCCATGAAGACGGCAGCGTGGTTCGGCGGCTCATATTCCTCCGGCTCATGATATTCTGACTCAGGGTAATGCTCGACGTAGCCCCCAAGCCCACCATTGTTAAGCTGATAGATTGACTCCGTCTCTCCGCTCGAGGATCCATCCTCTGAGCAGATGAGGGTATCTTCCTGTGACATAGAACCTTCAAGCTCCATGCCCTGGGTGAAGCCGACGAAGACATGTTTCCTGCTCGGGTTAACACGGGCGGGTTGCACGCGCCGGGCCGGCTCGACGTGGTCGGTGCTGATGTCTGGCCCGGGTTCAGATCCGCCGATCTTGCCGATGAAGACGTGAATTCCGCCGAAGGGGACCCGGTACCCGTACTCGATTGAATCGGCCTTGGGGCCCCAGCCGGCGTCGTCGATGTAGAGCTTGCCGCGGCGACTCTTGGTAATCCTGCCAACGGCGTATCCCTCGATCCCTGGGAGAGAACCCTTCGAGAACTCCACACCACCGAGCGCTAGCCCCACGGTGGGCGCCAACTGTCGTGGTTTTGTCACGGCAGATGTCCGAAGACTTAGGTTCGAGGCCATCGCTGAGCCGGTGGACTCAAAGGGGTTGGTCGAGACTAGGGACACGAGTTTACCCAGGTTCAGCCCCTCAAGAAGAGGTAAAAGCCTACGTACTGCTTGTGTTGTATTGATTGGTGTATCAATTACAAGGGAGCGGATTCGCTTGACCTAGTTCTCGATTGATTGGTTTCTTGTCTAAGCCGCCCCAGGGTCTCACCTTTATATAGGAGGTCGAAGCCCTGGGTTACACGAGTCCCAAACCGACTCATACAAAGTAATCAACCCTGCCTCTAAGCCGCCTTGCCACCTTGGGCAAGCCGTCTCCGGGCGGCTTAACCGCCCGGGTCTCACACCATCTTCTGCCTCTGGGCCTTCGTCTTGGCCCGTCTGGTAAGCCGCCATACGGCCCAGCCTTCATCTTCCGGCCCACCTTATGGGTCTTGGCTATGAGCCGCCAGGTATGACCCGGCCCCTCCTGGGCGAGTCTTACCATGGGGTTATATCCCCAACACAACCCCATAGCGAGGTTCCTCCATGAAGTGCTCCTTATGGAACGAGTAGACATGGGTGTAGATAGCCCCGACATCCTCCAAGAGGACAGATCCCTCCACATGCATGTGGTGGATCACCTTTGACACAAACCCATTTGCTATGGCATGGAAGTAACAGTGTTGGCGTCCCCCTTTTACGGCCAATTATGGCGGCTCCGATGTTGCCAGAAGACCTCCTCACCCTTGTAGATCTCAGTCTTAGTCTCCACATGTTTTAAGACTACTCATGTAAACAAAGCGTACCTTCTTTTCTCGGAGCCCATCCGGAAGGAATCTCAAATTTAAGTTCGCTTGGCTTGAAGCAATTTAAGGATGGATGACCAACTGAGAAGTTGGTCCTGCGTGCGCACGAGTGATGATAAAGTGTGGGGGGAAAGAGTAGTGTTGGTATGTGGGCCAGTCTAGATCCTATGTGGTAGTCATACGCAACAACCAGGAATCGGTCGGTTTGGCGATGTGTCACAATTGGTATCAGAGCCAACTGTCGTTGTTATATGGGTGTGCGCAGGCATATGGTGCATGGTATGTGTGGCCGTCATGGCACACAACATGACACATGTGCCGGACTAGACGGACGCTCCTGTTGGACTGTTGAGGACGTCGGTTCCTTTGAGTGAGGATGTGTGTAACATTCTGGCTTAATAGAATGATAGACTACTCAAAACAAGGTGTATTTTTTTTTGAAAACTCATCTGAAAGGAACTTCAAAGTTAAATGTGATTACACATAAAATGCATAAAAAAGCATAATGTTGATCTGTTAGGTTAATCTAGATCCTAGGTGGTAGCCATTCGTAACGGCCAGAAACCGATAGGTTTGACTGAGGCGTCACAAAGACCCTATAGCTCACGGATTGAGAAATCATGCCGAATCATTTCCTGAAGACCCGCAATGTTCCTCCTGGCATGTCATGATCACTTCATCAGGAGTATTTTATTCATGGTGAAAGGGTGTATACACACGAACGCGGATGTCGGTGCTTGCTGACTACTGAGTCGCATTCATTCAACAAATGGAGGTCCTTTTTTTTGGGTAAGAGAAGGCAGAGAGGAGAAGTATTATCGTGCAGGGAACGAAGGCTAGAAATGAATGCTCTGATTTTGGCAATTTACGCCCTTGTAACAGCCCGACGAACCCGGTCGGCTGCGGTGCCGCCGGTCGGTAATCTGATCGAGTCCCCTTTCCTCGTCCAGGGACGCACAGGCCGTCAAGCCAGGGGACCGTTTCCATCGCCGTCGAGTGAGCCAGGTTACGACGGCGTACGGTCCGTGAAATCTATCGACTGCGCCATGGAACGAAGATGGAAATGTTATTACCGGCAAGTGCGACTTCAACGCAGGAGGCACCGCCTCGATCGTCTTCGTTCGTCAAACTGACAGAAGGGCCTGAGGTGACGTCCGACTTTACTACTTCGTCGAGAAGCAAGCACCACCGGGACGGGAGCGCGCGTGCGTGACGCGGCCCGGTCGACGGAAACTAAAGCAACTTGACGGAGAGTCCCTTTGCAGCGCACGCCAGTTGGTAGCATGCGGTTTCTATTTTATTTTCCAGTTGCCCTTTGCAAACCAGCTGGTAGCCCTTAACTACACAAAGTCGTGCGACGCGAGCACTCAGCACACCGTTTTCATATCATATATATATAAAAAGAACTGGTAAAAAAGCGCACCGATTTGCTCACGTGTTTGGTGTGTTCAGAAGGCAGGACGCATGTACGTGCGTGCTTGGAGGGCAACGAGTAGAGGCTCGTTCGGTTTGTAGGATTTTCGGAGGATTTCCATGGGGTTTTTCCTATGTGTGGCATTCGTCTCATAGGGGTATTTTTTTTTTCGAAACAGAGGCAAAAGATTTGCCTCATCGATTAATTAAGAAGAAGAGAATTGCCCAATTAATTAACATAAAACCGGGCAAAAACCAATACATATAGACCGCATGCGGACTACTCGCTAAGAAAGAAACTCCATGACCCCACGATCAACCCGACAAACATACATAACACGCAACAACCACAATCCCTCGCACTTCTACGTTGCAAAGAAACCCCCAACAAAATCATGCCTGAAAACGGACACCGCCACCAAATCCACGAAGACGAGTCAATCGGACGTGGTGCTCGAAGATACTGAGTATCATCCATTAAGCAGCCACGGACGCCTTATCAATGGCGCCACCCTTCTTGCCTATGTTCCTGAGAGCCTTCTTCACCTTCTTGATTTTGTCCGTAGAAGTCTTCTTCGTTAGGAGGCTAGCAATTGTCGTGATAGACCCAGGGCTAGCTGCCTCCAAGGAGACGAGCAAGCCGCAAAGCTTTTTCTTGAAGACCGCCTCATCAATGCTTGCCAACATACCTTCCCGGTCGAAGATGAACTTCGACGCCTCAGCATGAGGTGCCAAAACGCCAACCTCACCAATTTCGGCATCCATAGACGCCACTTTGTCCCTCATAGACACCATCGCAAGAACATCATCAGCCACGGTTACCACAGACACGATAGACTCTGGCGCCTCCAGCCGCCCACATGGCAGAGGCGAACCCTGTGGCTGTGCATCGAAATTAGGTACCAAAGCACCAACCTCGTCACCCACAGACGTCGCCTGCCCCATATCATTCGAAAACACCATTGAAAGAGGTGAAGTGGGCTCGCCACAATGCTCCTGCAGCTCGGGCATAATCTGTAGCACTGGAGTCACGACCTCATCGATGACAACACGCCCAGAGGCAGACAACAGCAGAGGCATCTGCGATGGACATGATGTAGCACGAGGAGAGAAATGTCCATAGAGACTTCCATCCTCCCGAACCGAAGACCCAATATGAAGCTCAGACAACGAAGACACAACCGGCACCGCCTCCAGTTTGGCGAGAGTAACCTCTGCTCTCCCCAAAACACTCTCAACTCGTGCAAGGCAGTCACGAAGCTCTGTGTGAAGCAGCTCGGCCTCCTCCGCCAACCCGGCATTCCCAGCCAAGTCAGACTGGAACTGCACATCTGACGTGATGAGATTTCTCAGGATTGATTGTGTTCATATATTGGTCTAACCTTTAAGTATGCCCTCTTGGCCTCTCGTGGTATTAACAAATGGTGTTGAGACATTGTCCCCTTCCGAGCCCAATATTCAATAGCCTGGCCTTCCAATAACCAGTCTGTAGACATGCCTCAGTTGGCAGCAAAAGATGTGGTGATCTTCTTGGGACCTATCTTCTTTGCTCACATCTTTCACTATAGACAAGGATCTTCAATGGAACCATTTCCTTTGAAGAGCACTGAGTACTGCTCTTTTCCAACTAATTTGTGTACCATAGTTAGAATCACCATTAGATTTCTGTCGTATTTCAGTCGCTGCCACTCAAAATCTGTGTCGTATATAAATCAGACATCATCCATCGTATGCAGCAGAGTACTTCCGTTCCTTCAAACTGTCGAGCAGACAACCCAAGTGAATAAAATAATGGTACACACTTCTATATGCGTCATTGAAAAGTTGATCCCTGAGCCTGTAGAGGGAGATCTAAATCGATAACCTGACCCTAACGAGTGCCACTTGCTGTCCGAACTAAATATTTCTGCTGTGCACTCATTATTTGTTTTGCTTGCTAATACTATCTACACGGATTGCATGGCCGTGTGTGTATGATACAACAAAATACACTTCACTGTTTATTCTGCTCAAGCATCGAGTCGATGCGTCCGTCCTTGTTGTACGCCTCCACGATTTTCTTGGCATACGATGGCATATGCTGCTCCGCTCTGCAACATGAAATCCATTCATGAACACTATGATATATATCCTCCTAACATATACTACAAGCATACATATTAATGTATTTTGAGAGCATATAATATAGAGAGGGATATGTACCTTGACCTTCCCCAGGCCCGGTTCACATACAGGTAGTTCCTTATCGTGTGGTAATCCAGAGAGTAGCGACCAAACTCCAGGCCCTTGGGCCCAATCTGCACAAACCATCCATGAACGGTTGGTTCATCATGCATGCTATTCATTATTGAGTCCATCCAAAAATGCAGCATTTATTCACTAACCAGGTTTAGCAGGAAGGCGATGATGTTGCCCACAAATATGGGAGCTGGATTAGAAGGGCCTTTTCCTGAAAAATCAACCCCCAGTGAATCACATTTTAGTCAGATCCAAGCAACTAACGTTCTACTGCTGCAAAAATAAGGAACACCATTTAGTCATATAAATACCCATTTTCGCTGCATCGTCAGCTTTCACTGTCTGCATCACAAATGGTTGTCTAGCGCCCTGAAGAAGAATAACATCAGTTGACACGAAAAAAAATCACACAATGAATTCTACCCAACAGTACACAAGTGCACTTCTATGCATGGATGTGGGTGCATACACTGCTAACTGTTGGCGTGCTCTCCAAAAGGCCCTCTACCAGGCTGAGCATCTCCCTCCCTCGCTCGTTCCTTATGATAAGAAAGAAAGAAAATCAACCCATTGATGTGTTGAGTAATTTGAATCGTCATCAACAGCTAGCTGGTTAAATTTGGCTCACTTCACCTGACTGTAATATACTGAGGGTGCTGAGACATAGAAACGCCAGAATATTTCGGTACTCCCATATAGCCCACCACTAAATCCTGCGCTTTTGCAACCGGCACTTTTA
Organism: Elymus sibiricus; assembly: GCA_039707655.1. NCBI lineage: Eukaryota > Viridiplantae > Streptophyta > Magnoliopsida > Poales > Poaceae > Elymus > Elymus sibiricus. The sequence goes on along the minus strand of CM077663.1, from coordinate 296,591,451 downwards.
TTTTTCCATATGCAAGGGCAGAAACTGTTGGAATAGAAACAGAAGAGAACTATATACGACGGGAACCTTACCGCCAAGCCATTTGTGTAGTCAAAGCAGCTGAAGATGGTACAAGTAAAACTATTAGTTCGACATTTTAGTGATGCCTGACTTTTTATGGACACGCTAAAGCAACAGATTTATGAACTGAGCATAGCATACCTGTAGCATGATGGTGCAATGACATCCACCAAATCATTGGCTGGCAGGGAAAAATACGGGACCTGCTTTAAAGTAGGCAATCAAGAGACAGTTTCGGCAGACTCAGTTCTGTAGAATAAAAGACAAACAGGTGGGTGACTTACCTCTTCTATATGCCCATCCAAATGCTTCAAGTGAACCTGCAATATGCTCACAGTTATACAACACTACCACATATTGAAATTGGGAAAAGAAAACAATCATAACTGTTCTATTAGATCCATATGTTTTCAGTAGATCCTAAAAATGATTGTTGAACTGTTCATTGTAGAAGTAAATTGTATTACATACATGAAACTGTTCCAAAATGGGAGAAAGAGCGACGACTGTTTCAAATTAAGTCTCACCTTGTAGTCTTGCATAAATTCGTAGTGTAGAACAGTCTCTGGTTCACTGCTTGCAGCATTCAAAAATTTATCAAGTCCTTCACGAGTACCGTTGTCCACTGGGAATATTCACTAGCGTAAGCCAAAGCTCGAATATATATTGCATTCAAGACAGTAATCAGAAGTCAGGAGATCATCGGTAGTTACCACAGTTTGTGCCGAGCACATAAAGCTTTTCTAAGCCAAGGTACTTCTCTACAAATCTCAAAGCTGCGGTCAATAATTTCACGTAGATAATGTGAGATATGATAAACCGCCAACAATGAAAATAGAAGAATGATTATACCTTGCACTTGACAACCAACACCACAGAAGAGAAGACGCTTTACACCAGCTGCCTGTCAAAGGAAATCATGAACGCGGATTATCTGAGAAGGACACTTTCGATCATGAAACTCCTAGTTTTCACAGAGTTGATCAGAAACAGGATGTATGAGGCAACAATCATGACATCATAGTTTTTTAGATGAAATTATGACATCACAGTGTAATGTCTTTGGTGATAGCTCCTTAAGGCCTTGTACAATGCAAGACGCTTAGGAGAGATGCTTAGAGAAATAAACCGGTGTTTCTTTAAGCACCGGTGCTTATTTATAGAGGGTAGACGCTTAGTTAGGCGTCTCTCCTATAGAAATAGGCACTGGTGCTTCATAAAAACCTGGTTTATTTTTCTAAGCGCCTCCCTAAGAGCATCTCCAGCCGTTGGAGCTCCCCAGGACACCACCGAACCAAAAAAGTTGGTGTCTTGGGGGACCAAAGGCTTCATCCGGCGAAAATAAGAGGGCATCTTCCCAGCCACATCCCAACCCAAGCCAAACTTTGTGTGGGGAATGATTAAGTGGGCCATGAAATAGTACACGTGGGGGGACGCGATTCGCCGAAACTTCCGCCGGCGTCCCCAAGAGACCCCCAGCGCGCTGGGTTTCGCATGGGTATGCCAGCGCTTTTTTGACGTCCTGGGGGCGCGCTGGGGCCGTGGCTGGGCCATTTTTCGTCAAAAAGCGCCTCCCGAGCCTAAAAAAGTGCTCTGGGGGGCGTCCTGGGGGGACGGGTGGAGATGCTCTAAGCCCCTAGCATTGTACGGGGCCTAAGTGCTTCCAGAACTGGAAAGGGAATTGGTTGACATAAATTTTCAGCCCCTAGAACTGAAGTATAGAAGCAAATCTCTGAACAAACAAGTCCAAGTTCATGTTCAAAGAGCCTATGTTCTTTACTTCAGATATATGTCATCATGAGCGATTTGTTTTCATAGATTAGAAGCGATAGAAAATCAAAAGATACAGTAGCTAGCAACAGTAACAAAGTATATATCATGAAGAAAAAGACAGATTTACCTCCACTAAGGCTAGTGTATTGAGATTAGGTGATAATGTTGGCTTTACACCTTTGGCTGCAATCACTTCTTCTGGTGTCCTAGCAAAGCATGGTTAAAAATGCTGGATCTTACTTCCATAATATCAAGAATGGGTATGATGAAGAATGAACGGATATATACCAATAACATGGTTTTTTTTTTGTGTGTGGTCACCAATAACAAGGTTTTAAGCTTCATAGAAAAGTACAAGTTTAGTGAAGTGGGGAATGCATTTTCTTTTCCGAAAAGGGGATAGCCCCGATGCACACAGCCATAAATGGGGAATGCATATCCAAGTGCTACACAAAACGACTTATGAAACCAACAATTAATCAATTCGACAATACCTGGCTAAAACAGGCCTTGGGGAAAACCTATCGTCTGGATCACTGCAGATTGTAGTAATAAATAAAGAGCATTAGTCAAGTCCATGAGTTGTTCTTGAGTTGTTGCATAGAAAGACAATGATGTGGTATCCGATTCTTGTCTGGGTGCCTTTGTACACAAACCACGGCATCAACCATATTTGATTTCAGCATCTCAACTGCGATTGTTGTGACTATTCCTGTCCACTGGGCTCCTACATGTATATAATGGAGGTAAATCAAGCTGGCAAGAGGTAATTAAGTGTGTGCGTGCGTACCGTGGGATGAAATGAAATGAAATTGAATGGAGTACATGAAACCTGGAACAGGTTCTGTTTTCTTGGCATACAGGAGCTGCTCATGCACCCCGTAGTACATTTCATCCATAGTATCCTTCCTGCCCCTCCCATGGACTACTGGTTCCAGATCCTATGGAAAACATGAACCACGCGTCAATGGCTGCAGGAGAGCAATGCAAAGAAGAAGAACATGGAGGTACCTCGACACGGGACATGCCGTCCCCGAGGAAGGCGCAGGCGTTGTTGACATGGGCGATGTAGTAGGTGTCGCAGAGGCCGCAGCTGCTGCACTTGTCCTTGGCCGGGTAGACGCCTCCGGGAGGGATGGGCTTGGACTTCTCTCGCCAGTCCTCCCTCAGCGCCTTCCCCTTCCCCTTCCCCCCTAACCAAATCAGTTCGATTCGATTCAGGTTATATAGATATATATTGCAAGGAATGGACTGGATTTAGGTAGGTAACCAACCTGGTGCTGGCGGGGAGGAGGAGGAGGAGGAGCACCGTGGGGCGAAGGAGGGGCAGGGTTTAGGGGAGAAGTAGAAGAAGCAGCGCGCTGCCATGGCGATCATGCCGTTACTCCGGCGGGGCGGGCAGGCGCGGCTTGTGAGAGAGGCAGGAGCCGCTCGTGGACGACGATAAGATCGTCTGGCTGGCTGGACTCGTCGCGGGCGGGCTTACCCGTTTCCGTCCACACAAACACAATGCAGATTTTTTTGAGAAAATTCACCTTTAGCCCATTACAGTAGCTTCAAGTTATAATTGGGCCGCAGAAGACCGCTCCTTCTGAGGCCTGACAAATGGAGTGAGGAAGGAACCTATATCTCGTCTTCAGCGAGCGTAACTTCCAACTCACTGAAGGGAGCAAGCTAGATGGGTCGGCCCACGCGTGCGAGAGGCCACAACCTGTTTTTCTGTTTCCTTTTACATTCCTGTTTTCTTTTTTTTGCTTTATTTTTGTACTTTTGCTCATACTTTACAATATTCTAAATATATATATTACAAAAACACTTTAAAAAAAAGTTTGGAAAATATTGAGCAAGTACTTCAAAATATTAATCAAGCATTCCGAAAATGTTGAACAAGTATTTGAAAAGATGCCAATTCAGCATTCGGTAAATGTTGAACAAGTATTTGAAAAATGTTAATAAATCATTCGGAAAATGTTGAACGTGTATAGAATGTTTTTTGATCATGTATTAAAAAATTATGAATTTTTTGATCATGTATATACGAATGTTAATCAAAAATTTGAAAAACAATGTTGAAAAGGTATTTGAAAAATGTTAAAGAAGCATTTGGAAAATCTTAAATGTGTATAAAAAATGTTGACCATGTATCAAAAAAATGATGAATCTTTTGATCATGTATATAAAAATGTTGCTCAAACATTTGAAACAATGTTCAACAAGTGGTTGAATAATGTTAATCCAGCGTTTGGAAAATGTTTGTGTATAGAAAATATGTCGACAAAATATTAAAAAATGTTAATATTTTTATTTGAAAACTATTAATCAAGTATTTGAAAAAAATGTTGACCATGTATTAAAAATCTGTTAATCTTGTATATGAAAAATGTTAATCAAGCATTTAAAATGTTAAAAATGTGTATAAAAAATATTAATCATATATTAAAAATTGTTAATTTTTTTATAGGAAAAATAGTAAATGTGTATAAGAAACATGTTGTTGACATATACAAAAAATGTAGAATAAAAAACCAAAAGAAACAAATAAAACCAAAAAACCGAAAAAGAAACAAAATAAACTAAAGAAAAATTGAAAAATAAAAGTGAAGAAACAAATGCAAGAAGAATGAAAAAGGAACAAAAAAAAAGACTAGAGAGGAAAAACGAAAAGAAACAGAAAGAAAGAAAAAAACTGAGAAAACCGGCTCTAGTTACCTCAATGACGCCCCTACTACTAGCCACGAACACCAGGTGGGTGGAGTGGCTAGCAGCGACGATCTTGTTTCTTGAGGTACGGGTCGATACACCGTGCTTGCACCTTTTTCTCCTTCATTTGTTTAAAAAAAGTGCAGTGATGGGCTGGCCCAGTTGCTTGCACAAGTAGTGATTTCCTTCAGCAAGAGCAGCTTCTGCCTCGCATAATGTGAGACATAGCTCTCGCAGAATTTTTGCTCCCCTCGCCAGATACCATCTTGGCATTAGGAGGTGGGGCCTTGAATTTTCAAGAGTTTCAGAGTCTGTAGCAACATTTGGCAGTCATCTTCGTCTTTTTTATGAACTAGTTACTTCGTTTTTTTCGTGGTGGTGCCATGAAGACACAAACTTCGATGTCCTTGTAGAGCTGATTATTCGGTCTGATAACTCTATATTATTGTGTCATGTTGTTTTTGTTGATTTAATATTTTCTGGAGCTGGAATCTTTCCTCGACATAATGGTGAAATTTTTGTGATTCAACGGCATGCACTTTTCGAGGATCATCCCTGGGCCAAACACATTCATTGCTCGCCGTCTTCCTATCTTTCTAGATGGGTGACCCAGAGGGCTTTCAGGAACCTTTATTTGTAATCAAGTTTGTGCAGGTGAATAAGTAGTAGTAGGACTGCTTAAGTTTAATTGCACTCTTTATTAAAGTCTTAATTGTATTTTATCTTGCAAAGATCGATACCATGGAGAAGATGTCTCTGAAGAGATTTTATTATGATTCTTAGTCATGACAGTTACTTTGCAATTTCTTGGATTTTGGATCGAAAGCAACAAACGTTTCTAAAAAACTTCTCTACAGTATTTTCAAATAGGCAGGAAAGGTCTACAACCTGCTTTTATTTTATTTTATTAAGAACATCAAACTCACTTTTTTGTTTTCATTTGAGAACACTAAAATGTTTTTTAGAACATGAAACATGTCTTGGTTTTGCTAAGAAAACTCCTAAAGGACTGCATCGTTTATTGTGGCGCTCACAGGAGATCTAGGGGATCTCCGGCGAGATATGTTCTCATGGTTACATCCCACTTTGTTTGTCGGCGGATAGAGTGGTCATGTGATGTGATCCATCCTAAGGTTTTTTCTTGCCCCTAGGGGGATCCTTGGGTATGCCTTATATACGACGGGTCCACGGGTTACATTCGCTCAGTGCCCATCTCGGGCGCTTTTGGGAGAGGAGCAACTAAGAAACATTCTTGCTAAGGTGACTCAGGATTAGGATCATCTCTGAGTGCTGCGCCGAAGAGACCGGGCTCCATGGAGCCCGTTTTACCCAAAAAAATATCAATATATACTTAAAAGTTTCAAAAAATATTTTTTATATACAAATACATATGCATGGTAGTCAAGTATGTAAAAAGTTTCATCAGGTAATTCGACTGTTTGCATGCAACACAAAAAAGATAAATATCTGGCCCAAATACAACAAAGATAAAGCCCATTTTAATCTGTGTATTTATCTTTTTTGTATACGATACATGAGAGCATATATGGTCATGAAAATTTATATGTGTGTATTACAAATACACATCTATGTATATACTTTTTTTAAGATTTTTTTCAGTGTGTGAAAATAGTATTCTGGCTGAAAAAAATACTGAGCTATGTGGAGCTCGGCCTCAACACTGCTTTTTCGATCATCTCTCTCTCTCTCTCTCTCTCTCTCTCTCTACCATTCTTCTTCCGGAACGGGTCCCCTTCCATTATGTGTTCCCTCATCATAGCCTTTCATGCACGTCGCTAGTAAGGGGTTCCTATACTAGTGGATGTTCCACCTTCACTGTTGCCAATGATAATATTTACATATTTTGAACTCTATCCAACATCCTTTTTTCTAGCCAAGGCGACACGGAAATCGTGGAGCCCAATGATCCCTCTCATCGCAATCCAGCAAGGATGCTTTGCTTTGTCCTCGTTGTGCCACTTTCGGCCCTTCTTCTTCTTGAAGTTGGTAGTGTTGGGAGACTTTGTTCTTTCCCTTGAACTTATGGGTACTTTTTGTACCACATTGACAGCAAAATGTCCCTATGCTCATTTAGCTCGTGTGTCCTTTGCCATTACCTTATCCTCAACATTCAATGGTCCAATTATACTCTCCATAGACACCTCTTGTCTTTGGTGTTTCAGAGTATTGGAAAACTTCCTCCAGGAAGGAGAAAGCTTGCCAACAATGCCCCCAGCAGAAAACTTGTCGAGTAACACAAACTTAAGGAGCTCAAAGTTCCTTTGTCATCACTTCAACTCATGAGCTTGTTTGACCACCAAACGATTAGCAACCTGGTGGTGCCGAATTTGGATTCAAGTACATCCCATGATTCTTTACCAACCTGTCACCCAACACACTTATGACGACACCCACAAAGATTATTGTGGCCTCCAAGAAGGCTTTATCTTGTTTAGGAGTAAGTAAGCCCCTAGGAGTCCTAGCCAAAACCTAGTCACATTCATAGCTGTGAGCCATGAGATTGTTTTGGTCTGCAACCTGTTGAAGCGAGGAGCCGTAAATGAGCTCAGTTTCAGAACATCAGCAAAGACGAACAACAAAAACTCCCTAAACATACAAGGTTTTTGAATCATTAGGAAGCTAGGCAATTTTTGTTAAGCCTAAACCCAATTAGCATCATGAGAAGGTTACTGATATGGCAAACATGACATACTAGCAGGTACATCCATCACATACACATATGGGCAAATGCATATGTCAACATAGATAGGTTTAGAACATACGAGTTCACCGAAAACTTTGGTGCAACAGTATCGTCCGCATGGTGGTGAAGATGAGGTGGTTGTCTGTTGTAGAGAAGTAGTGGAAGCAGATGGATGATCATTGAGGATGTAGTCGATCAACAGAGAGTGTCGCACCAAGCTAGATGTTCCCTAGAAAACTTATCGCCCCTCACCCAGTGCAAGTTCTCAAGGGGCATGGTTTTGTAGACCTACTCTCCCGAACAGTTGTGCATGCAGTCGTCAAGGTGAGGTTGTTGGAGAATCTCTGTGTACCATTGTGTGCTAACTATTTTTTAGAGAAAAGGCATTAGCCCGACTTTATAGATAAAGCCACCAGGCAGCGTTCAGAAAGAACAAACACCAACATCCACCAACCAGCATCAGAACCAGAAGATAGCAGACTAGGAAAGTACGAGATACATGGCACTGAGGCCAGCCCACGGCACGCAGGCCACTATAGATAGAGTTTCATCAACAGAAAAAGCAGGGCCCAAGAGCACCAGCAGAGACAACACTATGAAGCAGGCTCCTGCCGCGCTAAGGAGGACGCCGAAGCCCGGATCTTAGATAAAAGTAGGTCGAATCCATCATGGTCTCCAGCCTTAGTCAATGATCTCCACTGCTGCAGAAACAGGCAAGATTTAAATAAACAGTCAGCCGGCTTGGAAGGAAAAACATGCTCGATAGTATACTTGTTCCCGATGGTCCACAAGGCCCAACATATAGAGCTGAGGCCCACCCAGAATAGCCGTTTGGTAATCCCTGTTAAACCATTAGCGTGAGCCCGAAGATCATTGAAAGACAAAGGAGCCCAAGACACCTGGAGCCAAGACCTAAAGCAGCTCCATACCAGCTTGGCAAGTACACAATGAAAGAAAATATGATTCGTGTCCTCCAGACCATCACACAACACACATCGATCAGAGCCAGGGCCATTGCGCTTTCGAATCTGATCAGCCGCCGGAAGACGACCCCTAAAAGCTTGCCACATGAAAATCTTAATCTTAGGAGGAATGCGGGCGCGCCAAATAGGAGTGAACTTGCTAGTAGGAGAGCCACCAATGAGTTTAGCACAAAGCGATTTAACGGAAAAACGACCCGAAGCCGTGTGGGGCCAAACAACCGCGTCCTCATTCTCCGAGAGCGAGGGGAATAAGGCAGCAAGACGCTGCCACTCTTCCAACTCTACTGGAGAAAGCGAGCGACGGAAGGCAAGGTCCCAATTATTAGCCGCAAGCTCCGCGATGGAGATATCCGGCTTAGGGCAGTAAGAAAAAAGAGTTGGAAAAGCCAGCGCCAAAGAAGAATCACCACACCACCAATCAAGCCAAAAACGAACCGAGGAGCCATTACCAACCACAAACCTGACATGCTCTTTAAACAAGGGGCGAACTTTCACAAGGTCTTTCCAAAATTGGGATCCGCCCCGAGAGGAAGCAAACATGGGACTACCGTTGGGGAAATATTTGGCCCTGAGAATAGAAAGCCACAGCGTGTCGGAACCAGAAGCCATAATTTTCCACCACCACTTGATCATAAGGCATTTGTTCATCACCGCCGTGTTAATAATCCCTAACCCTCCAAGGTTTTTAGGCCTACAGATATGTTTCCACTTGACCATCCTGTATTTACGTTTATTATCAGCAGAATTCCAATAAAATGCACCCCTGTGCTTAAGGTGTGCTAACTATGGCCTCTCTCCTTTGTATTTCCTCCGCCTAGACAAGACTGTTGAGAGAGTGAAGATATGCAACTTACACGTAGTGTAAGAGATCTCTAGAAGCAGAAAATGTCAACAACGAGGTCAAGTTTTGACACTTACACCCAGGGTGTCTTAGTAGGGCACAACTAAAAACAATTTAGTTCTACCAACAAGGCACATAACATTAGTTTGAACTCGATCTTCATTCACGAAACATGAATCGAAGCGGCGTGTGGCATGAGGTGGCTGAGTGAGTGTGTGTTGTTCCTCTCTTCTCTCATGCTACAAGGAGTAATAAAACACCTCACATTTTATAATGGCGCTATTCTTTTTTAACTAGCAGTATGATACTAAACTTATTGAATAGTCATGCAAGTCGAATAGGCCTTTAAGATTTAAACATTTTACTTGGTCCGTGGTACAAGATTTAGTGGGTAGAGACCTATAAAATCTAACAATATGTAGTATACATGCATATGTATGTGCTTTCTCCTAAACAAAGGTATGTGTTTACTTTTTTTTAGTTTTTTTTAACTTAAGAGTTCAATTTCAATTCTTCTGAAATTTTGACTCCGTGGAGCTCAGGAACCAAAAATCCTCTTGCTGGCTATCTAGCTTGAAATTGTTTTGATTTACACAAAAAGTTAGAATCTCAATCAACTCCGATCAATATAAGATGTTCCGGATATTTCAATATGAATTACACACAAACTGAAATGAGTGAATAAACACACTGAAACATACTACTCCGTCCCACAATATAAGATGTTTTTTTAAGCTATGTTAGCTTAAAAACGTCTTATATTATTGAATGGAGGGAGTATTACCGATGCTCATTCTAGGAGTATTTGTTAACGGAGAGAGTAAATTTAGAACATCTTATATTATACTATTTCTTAACGGAGAGAGTATTAGCGATGCTCATTCTAGGAGTAAATTTCAGATGCGTAAATCAGTTAGCTAGCTTGAAATTGTTTTGTTTTACATGTGGTAACAGAATCGCTCTCAACTCCGCCACGGGCGACCTGCTCTGTTGCCACTCACTCGGTATTACCGCTGTAACACTTAGAGACACAATCAAATCCAGACGCATCGTTTGTACACAAGCAAAAGTGTCCCCTAAAACAAGCCGTTAATTAGTCCAGCACACCCATCAAGGGTATCGTGTTTGCCGAAAGAAAAGGAATAACCGAATAAGCAGTGACGCAGTTCTGAAACAAGAACAGATACGACGGCGATGGTTGTCTATATAAACCGCTCGAATCAAACGCCAGCAGCACCCCACGAGCAAGTCTAGCGCATGCAAGGCAGCCGGAGCAGGAGCTTACTTAGGCTAAGCAATGGCGTCCGCTAAACTCGCAGCCCTGGGCGTGCTCGTGGTCCTACTGCAGGCGTCAACCGGCACCGTCGCCCGCTCTTCGTCGGCCGTGTCGTCGTCTAAGATCTATGGCATGCCGGCGGTGATGTCAGTCAACGGGTTCGAGCCCGGCGAGGACGGCGGCCCGCCGGCGGAGTGCGACGGCAAGTGACGACGACATGCTGGTGGCGCTGTCCACGGAGTGGTACCAGGGCGGGGTCCGGTGCTTCAGGACGATCCGCATCACGAGCACGGCCAACGGGAGAAGCGTGCTGGCCACGGTGGTGGACGAGTGCGACACCAGGCACGGCTGCAAGAACAACATCGTGGACACCTCCAGGGCCGTGTGGGAGGCGCTCGGGCTCGACACCAACGTCGGCGAGGTGCCCGTCACATGGTCAGACTCCTGAGTTTACCGCGCCGATCCATCGGTCGCTGAATAATTGGCTGCGCGTGCGCGCGCGCACCGCCGCTGGGGGCATTCGCAAATCGCAATGTCTGCTTTGTTTCCTGTTTTTACGTACATACACGCACGTACGTATCCTCTAGGATGATGCTGCCATACGTAGCGTAATAAACGACGTTTCTTCCTCAAGATCGCACGGGAGAACTGTGATCACATTTCCTACTAAAAGTGTATGCATGCAGTGATAAATAAGAGCAATTGGGTTATGGAAAAGCCGAGTGAAGCTATTCGTTCGTACGTACGTGCGTGCATTTTCTTCCTTCCCGAGAGAAAAAGAAAGACTCCTAGGCGTCTAAACTTTCCCCGCCTCCCTTCGGCACTGTCGTCCATCTGCCTCATCTTTCGTGGTCTTAAAGCAACTTCAATCGCTCGCGTCGATCCATTTTGTCTGTATGTGTTTGTTTGAATCAAAATGGACGTACAAGTCGGCCCAACGCGTCGATTCAAATGGACGCGCGTTCACTTTTTATCCGTCACGCGACCCATTTCAAGCCCAAATTTCGATCTCATTTGTGTCTGTGCGGACACGAAACGGACGCGCGACGCCCGCCTAGTCCTCCCTTGGCCCGTCAGTTGGCGGCACAGCCACCCTCATTTCCCTTTCTTTCCCAAAAACTCCCGCTCACGCTCCCCGCCGCTCGCCATCGACGATGCGCCGACACTCGACACCGCCGTCGGCCTCGCCTCCCCCGCCTTCGCCAAAGGCAAGCCCCACGTCACCCGCAAGACGGCGGCGCCGACGAAGAAGAAGCCGTTGACGCCCGAGCAGCGGGCCGTGCAGTCGGCCAAGAGGAAGGGCCAGAGGCACGTGCAGGCGACAAGTTCGAAGCCGCGTCTGTCGCCGTCCTGGCCGCCGTCACACAACAAGAGGAAAACAAGGTCCTCCTCGCGGCGGCAACGAGGGAGGCCCTACTCTACCTAAGGTTAAACCCAGGCCAGCACGGACTCGTCGCCGTCGCCGTGGCCGTGGCCAGCACGGGCTCATCAGCCTTTCCTCGTGTGCGCCGCGCACGTTCACCACGCCATCGATGCCCGGCTTCCATCCCTGCCCTCCTCAAGCCTCCCGTTTCTCTGGGGACTGCTCGCCGAAGGTGAGCGTGCTCGAGCCGGCCACTCCGGCGCCCATGTGCATCGACCTCAACGACACACCTGTGGCCGATGGATCATCCATCGGGGGCCAGAGGAAAACCCAACGGGAGATCCCAGCCGACATGTGTCCCGACGCCCGCAACCTGTTCGATAGAATGCCGGCCACGGACGACGAGGAGGGCCGCAACCGTTTCATCATCGAGAACATCATCTTCGAAGGTGGTGTAGGTGTCGCGGCCTATGATCCTGACGAGACACAAAGCCAAGACGACCGAGGCCCCTTCATGGTCGGCCACGATGCCACGGCCGACACCTTCGATCAAGGCCATGGAGGCATGGCTGGCCCTTCACGCAAGGCCTAGATGGCATGGGCTGCACTTTCCCACAAGAGGACGAATTCCCGAAAGATTACGGCCTAGAAGAAGAAGATGAAGTGGACATCGAGGGGAAGCCTTTGTTTTTCGAAGACGAGCTCTCCACTCAAGCCAATGCAAATAAGCGCCAAAGCAAACAGACGAAGGCATACACAAAGGATGAGGACAAACTCATTTGTAAATGTTGGAGGGACATTGGACAAGACTCAAACAGGCCCGACCCTGAGGGGGGCGGCCGTCCCGGCCCCCGGACGCCAAGGGGCCCCAACCTGGGTGTTGTTTTGTACTGGGCTGGCCCAAAGTCTCAGTACATATTAGTTTGGGAAGCAAACGTATCGCGGTCTGATTTTTTATCACCTATGTTGAGATCTTCTGCTAATAAAAGGAAACAACACGCTGAGATCGCTCGTTCTTTCCAAGAAAAAAGGGATCGCGCTACCAAGTACCAACTGCAGCGCTTAATCTTCGGGATTCTTCTATGCGCCGTGCTGCCTTGTGGAGAGGCGGAGGGTATTATCATCGGCGGCGGCATTAGCAATTCAAGGGCTGGGCAAACCAGGTAAGTCCGCGCCATGGTTATTTCCTGGATCAGTGATCTAGGCGTTCTTCTCTGCTGATTGGGCGTAGGCTTTAATCCTAACCTTGCTATTTCTTGTTATGAGAATTTCGAGTTGAAGTCGTGTTCAACATCTAGGGATAACGCTCTGTCTGGTCCCATTTCAGATTCCCAAATTAACTCCGATTTCATCAAATTGGTCTAGCTCCGATGAGGAGTTATACTTAGATATACTACAGACTTGTAGAAGTCAACCAATCTGTCCGGCCTGACAAGATAAAGATGGGAGTAAGAATCGCTAGCAACATCCTAGTACCTTATAATTTCAATTCAATCTACCTTATAATTTCATTTACGTGACCCTCATGTGTGAGGCCAAATGTTTGACTCAGCTGTATTTTCTTTCATCTTGTAGCGTTATGGGATCAATTAGCTCACAAATATTATTTGGAAATGCTCTATCAAGAAATTCTTGAAAGTTTGCTATGACATTGTTTCTTCATCAATTAACATTTGGTTGATATCTTTTCACTTGTACCCTAATCAGCAAATTAAGGGCCCGATTTTCTAACTCGCCCAGGGCCCCCGAAATCTCAAGACAGGCCCTGGACCCAAAGGTCGGTGCCGAGCAAAAGCCATCCACCTTTTGGCTATGCGTTCATCGTGAATTTCATGAATGCAAGAAGTTCGCGCCATACAAGATGGAGAGCAAGCGTGGGTGAGTGTCCCTCTCCAAACTTTTGAGGGTGATACAACAAGAGTGCAACAAGTTTTATGTCACCCTTGAGAGCATCGAGGGACGTCCCGTGAGTGGCCTCGCCATCAAAGACATGGTATAGATGCGAATGCGTCCATCTTCTTTTCCGTTGTTTGATGCTTGCATGTCCATTTGCCCATATGCTTGCATGTTCTTCATTTGTAGGATTCAAGGCCTAGCATGGGAACAAGTTATTCAACCTCACCCATTGTTGGATGGTCATCAACGGGGACGAGAAATTCAAGGTGCAATATGCCTCCCTCAAGGCGCGTGGAGGGAAGGGACCCGTCGAGGACCATGGTGAGGGAGAGAAGCATCGGCCACGGGGGAAGACAAACTCCAAGAAAGAGGACAAGCGTGATGCGGTGTCGATTGCCTTGCATGCAACTTTGGAAGGCATGATGACCAAGGACACAAGGGAGGAGAAGCGCCAGGAAGACAAAGAAGAGCAAATGAAGGCCTTCATGGGGATACAAAGGAAGAGGCTTGAGATGGAGGCGGAGAAGCAAACGAAAAAGCTCGATATGGAGGTGGAGAAGCAAAGGAAGATGCTCCAGATTGAGGCCACCAATGCCAAGACCAAAGCAAAAGAAGTGGCGCTCGCTTACATGGCGAAGGGGTTGGAGATCTTGAAGGTGGACTTGAGTACGGTGTCCCCAAGAAAGCGGACTTGGTTTGAGAAGATGCAAGCCGACATGCTCAAGTTCGATGAAGAGGGATCTATGGCGGAGAGCGCCATCTTTTTTTGTATGTTGGCAAGTGTGTCGGCATGACCACGGCCGAGATGGCGTGGTTGAACTCCTGACCCTTTTTGTGTGCTGGCATGTGTGCCGGCCGATGGCAAGTGCGCCAGCATGAACTATGTGGTGTTCTTTTTGGATGCTGGCATGTATGTCGACCGCTGGCATGATCTATGGTCGCGGGCCTTTCTAAAATACCAACATGAACTCTGGGCGATGGCATGGGCGCTGGCATGATCTATGTCCGCGGGCCTTTCTAAAATTCATATTGTTTTCCACACGGACGAGAATTGGGTCGACCGGTTAGGCGCACGGCCGACCCAAACGCAAAAGGAGGCGTACGCACTGACCCAAACGGACAAAAGGCGTACAGAGCGCGTGCTTGTTTGGGTCGGTGCGTTGCAGTTGCTCTTGGAGCATCTACAACTGGGTGCCTCAAACCCGTCTCAAACGCTTGGGCGGACAACCCGATCACTGACCGGTCATGAAATTTTGACCCAGACGGGCGCCCTAAACGGGCCTCAAACGCCTGGGCTGACCAGCACCCCTCATATCCAACCCAAATATGGGACGGATATGAGGGCGCCCGGGCACGTCCGCCTCGTCGGACCCGGTCCACGCTGGCCCACCCGATCCCACATATATTCCTCCTCATCCGCTCGCCGGACCAAACCCTAGCCACTTCGCTTCATCCCCTCCACTCCCCCACTCCCCTCCGGCGATCTTGACGTGGCTTGAGACTGCATCGGTATTTCCCCAAAGAGGAAGGGATGATGCAGCACAGCGACGGTAAGTATTTCCCTCAGTTATGAAACCAAGGTTATCGAACCAGTAGGAGGATTACCACCACCCAATAAGCAGCACCTGCACACAAACAACAAATACTTGCAACCCGACGCGAAAGAGAGGTTGTCAATCTTTCTACGGTGAAAAGATAGATTAGGTAGTAATAGATAGGAGAGATAGATCTCTCAAGAACACAAATAAAAAGAGTAAATATGCAGCAATATATTTTTGGGTTTTTGGTTTTGTAGATCTGAAAACAAGGATTGCAAAAACGTAGATCGGAAAGCAATATGATGGAAAAGTAGACCCGAGGGCCGTAGGGTTTACTAGTGGCTTCTCTCATGAGTATAGCGCACGGTAGATGAACAAATTACTGTTGGGCAATTGATAGAAAATCGAATAGTCATGACGATATCCAAGGCGATGATCATTATATAGGCATCACGTCCAAGATAGATAGACCGACTCCTGCCTGCATCTATCTCTATTACTCCACACATCGCCCGCTATCCAGCATGCATCTAGTGTATTAAGTTCATGGAAAAACGGAGTAATGCAATAAGAACGATGACATAATGTAGACAAGATCTATTCATGTAGGAATAGACTCCATCTTGTTATCCTTAATAGCAACGATACATGCGTGTCTTGCTGCCCCTTCTGTCACTGGGAAAGAACACCGCAAGATCGAACCCATCACAAAGCACCTCTTCCCATGGCAAGAAAAATTGAACTAGTCGGCCTAACTAAACCAAAGATTTGAAGAAAAAATGCGATGCTATAAGTAATCATGCATATAAGAGATCAAAGAAGACTCAAATAATATTCATGGATAGAAACTGATCATGAACTCAAAATTCATCGGATCCCAACAAACACACCGCAAAAGTTTACACCAAATAGATCTCCAAGAGACCATTGTATTGAGAATCATAAGAGAGAGAGAGAGAGAGAGAGAGAGAGAGAGAGAGAGAGAGAGAGAGAGAGGAAGCCATCTAACTACTGCCTACGGACCCGCAGGTCTATGGTGGACTACTCACGCATCATCGGAGAGGCGCCTATGAGGAAGATGAACCCCTCCGTGATGGTGTTTAGATTGGATCTCGAGGTTCTGGAACTTGCGGCGGCTGGAATTGTGTTTCGTCGACTCCCCTAGGGTTTTTAAAATATTTGGGAATTTATAGGCATCAGGGGCGGTGCGGAGGGGTCCTGTGGAGGGCACAACCCATCAGGGCGCGCCGGGGGCCCCCTGGCGCGCCCACCTTCCTGGCTCTTATTTGGCCCACTAGGTGTCTTCTGGTCCAGAAAAAATCTCCAAAAAGTTTCGTTGTGATTGGAATCGGTTTGGTATTGATTTTCTGCGAAGTAAAAAACAAGCAAAACTAGCAACTGGCACTTTGGCACTATGTCAATAGGTTAGTCCCAAAAAATGATATAAATTTGTTATAAAATGATTGTAAAACATCCAAGAATGATAATATAACAGCATGGAACAAGCAAAAATTATAGATACATTGGAGACGTATCAGCATCCCCAAGCTTAATTCCTACTCGTCCTCGAGTAGGTAAATGATAAAAACAAAAATTTTGATGTGGAATGCTGCCTAAAATGTTCATCACATTCTTTTCTTTTGTATAGCATGGACATTTGAACTTATAATGATTCAAAGCAATAGTCTAGTTTTAACATAATAACTTCAATACTCAAGCATGTCAACAAGCAACCATGTCTTTCAAAATATCAACACTAAAAAAAAGTTATCCCTAGCCCATCATGCTCAATCATTGATCCATTCATGAAACACACTCAAATATTAGCTATGCCCAATGCTCAAGTACGATCATAGTGCCCCCTAGTTGGTGCTTATAAGAGAAGATGGACACTCAAAGTAAAAATAAAAATTGCATAAAGTAAATAGTTAGGCCCTTCGCAGAGGGAAGTAGGGATTTGTAGAGGTGCCAGAGCTCAAGGTTTAAATTTGAGAGAGAAAAATATTTTGGGTGGCATGCTTTTCCTGTCAGCGAAAACGACAAACTAGTTCACAATACTTTCCATGCTAGATATATCATAGGCGGTTCCCAAACAAAAAATAAAGTTTATTCATTTTTCCACCAAACTTTTACTTTCCATGGCGGGCCGTATCCACGGTTGCCTTCCATACCAACACTTTCCAAGGAATTTATTATTCGACAACATAAAGTAAATATTTTTTTTCATTTTTATTTCGGGAATGGGCATCCCTATTACCGCCGCACTCTCGTGCAATGATAAGTGAATAAACACTCATCTTGAGAATAACACATCTAGCATGAAAAAATATTGGACACTCCCCACTGTTTCATGAGCGGTACGAGCACACAAAAGAGAAAATTTGTTTTGAAAATTTAGAGATGACACATGCAAATTTGCTTGGAGCGGCATGGAAATACCGCATATAGGTAGGTATGGTGGACTCATAAGGCAAAACTTGGTTCAAGGTTTTTGGATGCACAAGTAGTATTTCTACTTAGTACAAATGGAGGCTAGCAAATAGATTGGGAAGCAACCAAACCAAGAAACGAAAATTCACATAAGTGAGCATTGAACATAATTAACACCGAATAATGGACCACAAGTAGGATATAACTTCATTGCATAACTATTGACTTTCGTGCATGCATAGGGAATCACAAACCTTAACACCAATATTCCTATTAAGCATAATTACTCACTAACATGACTCACATATTACTATCATCACGTTTCAAAACTATTACAAGGAATCAAGTTTAATTTGTCCAATGATCTTCATGAAAGTTTTTATTATATCCTCCTTGGATATCTATCACTTTGGGACTAGTTTCATATATTGCCATTGCTTTTTGGCAAGCTCAAACAAATTTAAGTGAAGCACATGAGCATAAAGATTTCATCTCTCAAAAAGGTATAAGTGAAGCATGGGAGGATTTCTTCAAAATTTACTAACTCTCAAATTAATCTAAGTGAAGCATGAGAGTATTTCTACAAAAATTTCCAAGCACACCGTGCTCAAAAAGATATAAGTGAAGCACTAGAGCAATTCTATAGCTCAAAAAGTTTAAGTGAAGCACATAGAGCAATTCTAAAAAATCATAGCATGATTTTGGCTTTCTCAAATAGGTGTGTACAGCAAGGATACAAAGGAAAAACTACCAAACAAAGCAAGAAAAGATACAAGACTCTCCAAGCAAAACTCATGATATGTGACGAATAAAAATATAGCTCCAAGTAAAATACCGATGGTCGTTAGAAGAAAGAGGGGATGCCACTCGGGGGCATCCCCAAGCTTAGTTGCTTGTTACTCTTTGGATATATCTTGGGGGTGCGGTAGCATCCCCAAGCTTAGGCTTTATTACTCCTTATTCCTTCATCCATCGTGATCTCACCCAAAACTTGAAAACTTCAATCACACAAAACTCAACAAAATCTTCGTGAGATCCGTTAGTATAATAAAGCAAATCACTACTTTAGGTACTGTTTCAAACCCATTCATATTTTATTATTGAATTATAACTACTGTATTTTAACTTTACCATGGCTTATACCCCCCAATACAAACCATAGATTCATCAAAACAAGCACACAATGCAACGAAAACAGAATCTGTCTTAAACAGAACAGTCTGTAGTAATCTGTACTCTAACCATACTTATGCAACTCTAAAAATTCTGAAAAATTAGGAAAACGTAAGGAATTTGTATAGCAATACTTTGTTAAAATTTCAGTTCAAGATCACGTTCCAGAAAAAAATGAAAATTCATATACTGGACGCAAAGTTTCTGTTTCAGATTCAGCATCGCTTCAACTCATCCTATGGATCATCCTAAAGGCTTTACTTGGCACAAACACTAAATAAACCATAAAACACAATCATAAGAGAGGCATAATTGTGTCAACACTCAAAAACAGAAAGGAAAAAAGCAAAAAATTATTTATTCATTGGGTTGCCTCCCAACAAGCGCTATCGTTTTACGCCCCTAGCCAGGCATAACGCATAGATTCAAGTATTGTCATCTTTGGTTTTGGATCCATAGGATGCCCTCATGATTGATTCATATGGTGTCTTAATTCCTGTTCTAGGTAAGTGTTACATACCCTTTCTTAAGGGAAATTGAAAACGAATATTGCCTTCTTTCATATCAATCACGGCACCTATAGTATGTAGAAACGGTCTACCAAGTATAATGGGACAAGACGGATTGCAATCAATATCAAGCACAATAAAGTCAATGGGCACATAATTCCTATTTGCAAGAATAAGAACATCATTAATTCTTCCCAATGGTTTTTTAATAGTAGAATCCGCCAAGTGCAAATTAAAAGAACATTCTTCAATATTGGTAAGACCAAGCACATCACATAGGGATTTCGGAATCGTGGAAACACTAGCACCCAAATCACACAAAGCAAAGCATTCATAATTTTTAATCTTGACCTTAATGGTAGGTTCCCACTCATCATGTAATTTTCTAGGAATAGAAATCTCCAACTCCAACTTTTCTTCAAAAGATTTCATCATGGCATCAACGATATGTTTAGTAAAAGCTTTATTTTGCTCATAAGCATGAGGTGAATTCAACATGGATTGCAGCAAAGAAATACATTCAATCAAAGAGCAACTATCATAATTAAAGTCTTTGCAATCCAAAATAGTGGGCACATCACTAGTTAAAGTTTCGACCTCTTCAAACCCACTTTTAGCAAAATTTTCATCAAGATTTTCACCCTCCAAATTATTGGGATGCCTTCTAGCTAAAGTTGACTCTACTTCAGTCCCTTCATTATCAATTTTAATATTACTAAGCAAGTAATCAATAGAAGAAACACCAATCACTTTAAGATCTTCATCTTTCTTATGAAGACAATCACTAGAAAACGAGTTTTCTAAGATTTCTATTTTAGCTCTAAGCATAGCGGTTCTTTTCTTACTTTCATCCATAGAGACATATAAAGCTATAATAGATTCATCAATCTTAGGCACAAAAGCTTTCAACTTGAGATTTTCAACATCGTGAGAAATTCTATCAATGCTTCTAGACATATCATCAATCTTATTCAACTTTTCTTCTATCATAGTATTGAAAGCCTTTTGCGCATTGATAAATTTTTTAATATTACTCTCAAGATCAAAGGTGTTCCTATTATTATTGTAAGAAGAATTACCATAGGAATTACCATAATTATTGGAGGAATTTTCAGGAAAAGGCCTAGGATTAAAATTACCTCTATAAGCATTGTTATTGAAATTGTTTCGAGAGACAAAATTCACATCTACAGAATCACTATTTTGCTCAATCAAAGTAGAAAAAGGCACATCATTAAGATCAATAGGAGCACTTTTACTAGCAACCAATTTCATCAAAGCATCAACTTTATCACTCAAAGAACTAATTTCCTCTACCGAATTAACTTTTTTACTAGTAGGTGTTCTTTCGGTATGCCATTGAGAATAATTAGCCATGATATTATCTAGCAATTTAGTAGCTTCACCCAAAGTAATCTCCATAAAAGTACCACCCGCGGCGGAATCTAAAAGATTTCTAGAGACAAAATTCAATCCCGCATAAAACTTTTGTATGATCATCCAAAGATTTAAACCATGAGTAGGATAATTTCTTAGCATCAACTTCATTCTTTCCCAAGATTGTGCAACATGTTCGTGATCAAGTTGCTCAAAATTCATGATTTGCGTCCTAAGGGAAATAATTTTCGCGGGCGGAAAATACTTAGTGATAAAATCATCCTTGCACTTATTCCAAGAATCGATACTATTGCGAGGCAAAGAAGAAAACCAATTTTTTGCACGATCCCGCAAGGAAAAAGGAAATAGTTTCAACTTCACAATATCATTGTGCACATATTTTTTATTTTGCATATCACACAATTCTACGAATGTGTTTAGATGGGACGCGGCATCCTCATTAGGAGTACCGGCAAATTGATCTTTCATGACAAGATTCAACAAAGCGGCATTAATATCACAAGACTCTGCACTAGTGGTGGGAGGAGCAATAGGCGTACTAATAAAATCATTGTTATTAGTATTGGAAAAATCACACAACTTGGTGTTTTCTTGAGTCATCGTGACTACGCAAACAAGATTGCAAGCAAGGAAGAGATCCGGCGAGAAAAAGGCAAATGAGAAAGA
This sequence comes from Elymus sibiricus, assembly GCA_039707655.1. Lineage (NCBI taxonomy): Eukaryota > Viridiplantae > Streptophyta > Magnoliopsida > Poales > Poaceae > Elymus > Elymus sibiricus. The sequence continues at coordinate 296,570,141 of CM077663.1, read as the reverse complement.
GGGCGAATAAAACGGCAAATTGGTGAAGTGAGGGAGAGGAAAACGAGAGGCAAATGGCAAATAATGTAATTGCAAGGAGATGAGATTTGTGATTAGGAACCTGGTAGATGATGGTGGAGTCCCCTTGGCGCCTACGATTGGCACGTAGAAGAGACCGCTTCGTCCCCGGCAACGGCGCCAGAAATTCCTTTGACGTGGCTTGAGACTGCGTCGGTATTTCCCCAAAGAGGAAGGGATGATGCAGCACAGCGACGGTAAGTATTTCCCTCAGCTATGAAACCAAGGTTATCGAACTAGTAGGAGGATCACCACCACCCAATAAGCAGCTCCTGCACACAAACAACAAATAGGCAGTAGACCTACGGACTCTGATGCCTATAAAAAGAGGTTGTCAATCTCTCTACGGTAAAAAGATAGATTAGGTAGTAATAGATAGGAGAGATAGATCTCTCAAGAACACAAATAAAAAGAGTAAATATGCAGCAATATATTTTTGGGTTTTTGGTTTTGTAGATCTGAAAACAAGGATTGCAAAAACGTAGATCGGAAAGCAATATGATGGAAAAGTAGACCCGAGGGCCATAGGGTTCACTAGTGGCTTCTCTCATGAGTATAGCGCACGGTGGGTGAACAAATTACTGTTGGGCAATTGATAGAAAATCGAATAGTCATGACGATATCCAAGGCGATGATCATTATATAGGCATCACGTCCAAGATAGATAGACCGACTCCTGCCTGCATCTATCTCTATTACTCCACACATCGTCCGCTATCCAACATGCATCTAGTGTATTAAGTTCATGGAAAAACGGAGTAATGCAATAAGAACGATGACATGATGTAGACAAGATCTATTCATGTAGGAATAGACCCCATCTTGTTATCCTTAATAGCAATGATACATGCGTGTCTTGCTGCCCCTTCTGTCACTGGGAAAGAACACCGCAAGACCGAACCCATCACAAAGCACCTCTTCCCATGGGAAGAAAAATCGATCTAGTCGGCCTAACTAAACCAAAGATTCGAAGAAGAAATGCGAGGCTATAAGTAATCATGCATATAAGAGATCAAAGAAGACTCAAATAATATTCATAGATAGAAACTGATCATGAACTCAAAATTCATCGGATCCCAACAAACACACCACAAAAGTTTACATCAAATAGATCTCCAAGAGACCATTGTATTGAGAATCATAAGAGAGAGAGAGAGAGAGAGAGAGAGGAAGCCATCTAGCTACTGCCTATGGACCCGTAGGTCTATGGTGGACTACTCACGCATCATCGGAGAGGCACCTATGAGGAAGATGAACCCCTTCGTGATGGTGTTTAGATTGGATCTCGAGGTTCTGGAACTTGCGGCGGCTGGAATTGTGTTTCGTCAACTCCCCTAGGGTTTTTGGAATATTTGGGAATTTATAGGCATCAGAGGCGGTGCGGAGGGGCCCCGTGGAGGGCACAACCCATCAGGGCGTGCCGGGGGCCCCCTGGCGCGCCTTGGTGGGTTGTGCTCCCCACAACCCACCTTCCTGGCTCTTGTTTGGCCCACTGGGTGTCTTCTGGTCCAGAAAAAATCTCCAAAAAGTTTCGTCGCGATTGGACTCTATTTGGTATTGATTTTCTGCGAAGTAAAAAACAAGCAAAAACAGCAACTGGCACTTTGGCACTATGTCAATAGGTTAGTCCCAAAAAATGGTATAAAGTTGTTATAAAATGATTGTAAAACATCCAAGAATGATAATATAACAGCATGGAACAAGAAAAAATTATAGATACGTTGGAGACGTATCAGATCTCCAGCCTTCTCCAGCATGGCGGGTAGTGGATCCGAGTCCTTCACCCCCAGATCCGTCGACCCCGAGCTCATCTCACGTGGCCTCGAGAAGGAGATGGCCATCCGTCTTGCGCTCCGCCGCTCCCGGGAGGTGGCCGCCCGACGGCAGCGCTCGGACTCCTTCCTTCGGGAATCCATTGCGTCCGCACAACCGGTGCATGGATCCGCCGTCGCTGCCTCACTGGAGGCGGTGCGGTCCATGTGGCGAACGGGTGGCGGACGCGCAACCCCTCCGTTTGCGCGCCGAGCTAGAGGACACACCATAGGCGTCCTCAGACGCAAACATGGTGTGGTGTGCCTGCCGTGCGAGGCAGCGAGCATGGGAGGCGGCGGTGGACGTTGGCGAGGCGAATTCGCACTCTCCGGCGCCCCGTATGGTGAACCAGTGTGGGTGTCGCAACCGCGTCATAGTGGATGTCGGCTCCTGCTAGGAGGGATCCGTCATCGATCTCACGTCCATCGGTACCGTCAGGGTAGCGGCCTCCGGTGAGGAACAATAGGGCATGGGAGATGGCGGGAGCTCGACTCCCGTGAGCCGGCTAGTGTCTCGTGTCCTACTCTACCTCGCTGGTGGTCGGACCAACACTCTGGGGAGTGCGGCCGGCCGGCGGACATGGGCGCGACGGAGGCGGATGAGCTTCGCTTATTATCGTTTTACTTTATATGTAATAGTATGGATTTGAGGTTTCTAATTTGAGGTATCCGATTGTAGAATGCATTATTTGAGGCTTGACACGTCACTGTCCGCGGACGCCCCCGGGCATGTCCACGAGCGTTTGAGGGGTCGGATTTGCCCATCGCGGCTGTAGATGCTCTTAGGACCATGGTAGCACGATGGATCCCGACGATTGCCGGTGGGAGGGCTCATTTTTGTGTTTAGGTTTTTTTAGTCTGTTTAGAGTTTGTATCTTGTTTAGGAAGATGTGACGGCGGCGCCTTCATGAAGATGTAATAATATTCTCCCTATCTAGCCTCCGTCCCGACGGTCTGTCTCGCATCGTCAGGGGGTATGTGGAGGTGTGTCTCGGGTGTATCTCGTGAGATTTGGTTGATGTTTGTCTTTGTGGGATCTGCGTGAACCCAGTGTCGTTTGTCGGCGTTCATGTGTCTACAGGTTAGATCATTTCAATCTACGCTTCTCTACATGACGGTTGTTGTTCTCGTGCGTTGTCTTTTGGGGCCATAGCACGACGACTTCCAAATGTCTACTACAACAAAGTTTGCGTGGCTCCAATGAGGAAGGGGCGAGTGGCATGCCTTCGGCTCACTCCTATGCTTGTAGTATACGAACATGAATGCAATTTTTATTAGTTTTGATGTTTTTGTACTACCATGTTGTCTTGTGAATAGATCATAAGCTTTTCCCCTAAAAAAGGTTGAGCGAAGTGAATCGTCTTGGTTATATAAAGATTTACACCATCTGAAATCAGGTCGGGCGGGTTATGGTGGGCTTTGCTATGAATTTTCTTAACCTACTTGAGAACTGGTCCCCACCCCTCGAAATTCCAGGGGAGGGGGGTTCCTCTTTTGCGTTTGAGGCGTCTGCTATAGGTCATTTTGCAAACGGACGCTTGAAGTGCACACCCTCTGCTTCGAGATGGGCCGGCCCATTTGTTTTTCTTTTATCTATTTTAAAGTACAAAAAATGGTGCGCGGTCGACTAATCGAACTTGAGACCTGAACGTTCACGGCGTGCCGCGCTAACGACTAGGGACATCACACACTTGTGCATACTAATTTATGTCGTTCCTTTATTCTTTCTCAAGTTCGCGCTTTTTTTCTTTTTCCTTTTTTTTTTCTGTTTTTCTATTTATGACATTCACATTTGTGCCCCTAACTCGAACCCACTACTCCAATTTACCCCTAACTTTTTGACGTGCTCAAATTTGCCCTTAAAAAGCATTTTAGGTCACAAGAATGCCCTTCCCTGTGGTCAAAGTTGTTTGACCGAAACTTTGAAAATTCATAACAATTTCATATGCTCTCAGAAAAATGCAAAATACGATATCAAAATCTTCATAAAAACATCACAATATATGTGAATGTCATTTATGTTCATGACAAAATCACTCTATAAAGATTGTTAGGGTTCATAACATTACAAAACTATATAGGGTGAATGCAAATAAATGCACATGTAGGTGATGAACCTAAATGAGATGCGCGTATAGGTGATATATTTATGAACATTTTGATATCTTATTTGTATTTTTCTGAGTTCATATGAATATGTTATGAATTTTAAAGTTTCAGTCAAACAACTTTGACCAGATGGAAGGGCATTCTTGCGACCTAAAATGCTTTTTAGCGGCAAATTTGAGCATATCAAAAAGTTAGAGGTAAATCTGAGAGTGGGCGCAAATTAGGGGCATAAATGTAAATGTTCCATCTATTTATTTCTTTTTCCTTAAATGCGTGATTTTAAATCGATAAAAATTTTCTTAAAAATCATTGTTTTTTTTAAAAAATCCATGAACTTTTTTCAAAGTTTGTGAACATTTTGAACGACCATTTTCCACATTTGTGATTATTTTTAAAAACTCTATTATCTTTTTTCAAATTTGATGCACTTTTTCCAAATTCGATGAAACTTTTTTTCAAATTTGATGAATTTTTTTCAAAATTTTGAACTTTTTTCAAAATCGACAAACTATTTTTCAAATGTGATGAACCTTTTTCGAAATTGATGAACTTTTTTTTTAATTCTTGCACTTTTTAAGTTTATGTTTTTTTTAAATCCCCGAGCCTGTTTTCGAATTTATATTTTCTTTTAAAGATATTTTATATTGGGTATCCGTTAATGTTTTACTAAGCGAAAGGTTAACTAGCACAGTTTTCTTGTAGTAGACAACAGAGACAAATTTTGTCTGCTGGTCTTTGCGGTTGGTTGTCAACGTTGTGTTGCTGAGTTCAATTCCCAGTGATCCATATTTTGATTAGGATTAATAATGTTGTTTTTCACGTTTTACGTTGGTTTTCTCATAGATGTAGGATTATTGGGTTATGGTCGGCCCTGCAAAAGCCCAACCTTCAAAAGACAAGCCTGGAGATTTTGCCTTGGCACACGCCTACTAGTTGTCATTTTATGTATGGAAGTAGAAATTTTAATTTCAAAGCTCATAGATTAGCAGAACATGCTTCTTCGTTGGGTATTGGTCGTCATGTTTGGCTGGGTCTCCCATATGATCCTATGACAGTACTTGTAAACATTCAGTTTGTTGATTAATAAAGCGTGTGTTTTGCCTCAAAAAAATAAAAATCAGCAGGACGGTAGCTACACGTGGTCATGACGATCGGACGGTTGGAACTGAGTCGCGTGCTGATCCGTGCGGGGGAACGTTCGCTCGCTACAATTGCCCTTTAAGTATAGTCATGGCATCTCATGGAATGACAAATGATGTTCAAATGTTGACCCCCTTCAGACTACCCACAGTGGGAGTAACATAGGTAGTAACATAGATGTCACCTAAGCAAAAAATATGATGTGGCAGCTAATTAATGAAAAAAGAGAAAAATTGAGTAAGATGGATCTATAAGTTAATAAATGAAAGGCTCAATGTTACTATCCACCGTGAAGGTAGTGACTTAGACTAGTAACATAAGCATGTTACTACTCTACGTTACTTCTCGTTATGAGTAGTCTGAGAGCCCGGTATTCAGCAGACTGGCCTTCGAATAACCAACGAGATATCTGGTTGATCTCGCGGCAACGAAGTGGTGATCTTCTTTGATTGTTCACCTCTCTGACCATCGACAACAAGGCTCTTCGACGGACCCATTTTCCCTGAAATTGTCGGGCAGAAACTAATGGTACACAGTTCTATTGCGGCATTGAGGAGTTGATCCTTGAGCCTGTCGGGGAAGATCCAAATCAGCAACCTGACCCTGACGGGCGCCACTCGCTGTCTGCACTGAATACTCTGCAGGGCACTCATTAAAGTATCCACAACGCTTGTCTCTTCCGGGTGCAGTGATGACGCCGTTGGAAACCCTGCAAAGAACTGACCTGCCGTCCATCATCCCATGCCCAATTTCCCATCCATTGCATTTGCATGGCTAGTCCCACTCCAGCACCAAATAATCTTGTCTCACTCAGCAAACCACATCATTCTGCTGTCTGAACTGCACACTCTGCTCTGCACTCGGTAATTATTTGTCGAAATGGATAGAGGGTTCATCTACATGACTGCATGGGCTGATGGGAAACTGTGCTTACATGAACGGGGAATTCAAGATCTAATTTTGAGATGAAAGCGCACATGCCAGTTGATAATTCTAACTTTGGTCATACTGCCTCTGCTTTTCACGTAGTACTAGTACTACAGCTAGTCCTGCACCACGCTACACGCTACACGCTCTGTCTTTCCCCTCTCATGCAAGTGCACCCAACTTAATTCTGATTTGCGGCCAGCAGCTAGCTGCAGTGCCAGCAAAGCCGGCAACACGGTACACGTGGACCCTAGCCATACGTGCTGCGACACGCCCTCGTGTCTTTGTCTTGCAACGGCACGACCTTTAATTTTGGTGGTCTGGCCATTTTCTTTGATGGGACATATTATTATTTTGGACCCGGATAATCACCAGGACCCGGATACTCGTTCGCTCGGGAATGCAGATTCTACCGAACGAAATCGTTCGATGGAAGAACCCCCTCCACCCCGAACGACCCCCACCAGCACGATCTAAAAAGACCTAAACACCCATTTTGCTGGGCTTCTTCCCAGCCGTGAAAAATAAAGCATAAGAAAACAGAAAAGGTAAAAAAAAAACAGTGAAAATGAAGAAGAAGAAAAAGAAGAAGAAGAAGAAGAAGAAGAAGAAGAAGAAGAAAAGGAGCTCCTAGCCATAAACAAATGTTTAGTTTAAAAGTGCCATAGTTGCTGACCTGCTTTAGAGTGACCAAAATATAAATTTGCCATGTGACAAAAAGTGAAATTTGTCGTGTGAACAGAAAAAATGCCATGTTATGAAAATGTGCCATTATACATGGCAAAACCTGTATGGAAATCTTATACAAATCATGGCAAAAATGCCATGGGTGAAAAAACTGAAGTGGAACATGAATTGGCCATGGCAAAAATCGTGTTTAGTTATTGTGCTGTCGTTAAAAACAATCCAGAATTGTCATGGCAACAACATTATGTTTGGAAAAATGTCATGGGGGAAGAAATACAATGAACAGAATGAACATTACACAAAACAAAATTAGGACCAAAAATACCATGGCAGATGCATATTTAAAATTGCCATGCTTACATAAAAAGAAATTTGCGGTGTGTATAAAGTAACACAAACTATGATTAAAAATTGCCATGGCAAATGTATATTAAAATTGTCATGGCATTTTAGCTTTAAATGACATGCTTTGTAATGTCATTTTAAGTTCATTCTCCATGGCATGGCAAATGTTGTAAGATTTGCCATGGCAAAAGTCGTACGTGTTTGCCATGGCAAAAATTGGTTTGGTAACATGGCAAAATTTGTGTTGATGACATGGCAAAAGTTGTAAGATTTTAAAAATTGCCGTGTATATAAAATAACACAAATTATGATTAAAATTGCCATGGCAACTGTATATTAAAATTGCCATGGCATTTCAACTTTAAATGCCATGCTTTGTAATGGTAGTTTAAATTAATTTCCCATGCCATCGCAAAAGTTGTAAGATTTTGCCACGACAAAAATTGTTTGGTAACACGACAAAAATTATATTGATGACATGGCAAAAGTTGTAAGGATTTTTCCATGGCAAGTTTTGTATCGGTGACATGCCAAAAGTTTTACTCCCTCTGTACCGGTGCATTAGTCATCTTATGTTGTGCACCGCGACCAAGGTGGAAGAGAAAACGAGAGACATTAATGTTTATTTGCTTATTAATACCATTACACGCAATGAACTGGCCACTGCATGCCGTCCTGGGTAGTCTTAATTCATTAAAAACATACACAGCCCACGTCTTTTATTGTGTTGATTCCTTTATTCATGTCAAGAAACAAGAAACGAGGTGGGAGTTAATGCACCGCGCCTAAGTGTTTTGAGATTATTTGGTTTTCGTAATGTGCCTAATGCACCGGCATAGAGGGAGTAAAGATTTTTTTTGCCATGACTACATTTTCCATGTTATGAAGTATGAATTTGCAATGCCCCGTAAAATAAATAAATTTGCCATGTCAACAAATTTGAAAGATCAAACAGGTTGTGTTCTCAAATTAATTTGTAATTGCCAGGTCAACATTCTTCGGATGGACATGACAAAAGACACAACGAATCATGGAAACACATACTTTTAGTTGGCATGGCAAAAAAACACATCTATAAATGTACTGATTTTAGTTGCCATGGCAAGTTTGCCATGTTTTTTAACATCTTAGGTTGCCATGTTTTTGAACATCTTAAGTTGCCATGACAAGTTTGCCATGTTTGTGTACATCTAAATTAAAGAAGTTTGCCATGTTTTTGAACAACATAATTAAAGGAGTTTGCCATGTTTTTGAACATCTTAAGTTTTCCATGGCAGGTTTGCCATGGTTTTGAACATCTTAAGTTGCATGTTTTTGAACATCTTAAGTTGCCATGGTTTTGAACATCTATAACTTTGAAGACTAATTATGTCATAAACGTATCCACAACACCTCAAACACATTAAAAATGGAGCACCCTTCAGATAAAAGCATTCAATTCAGTCCACGGGGGAAGAGAGGATGAATCACATCCATACCTAAAATGACGCTAATTCGCCTCTTGCGACCGCCAGGAGGAACGAATTAGCTGCCACACATGCAATCTGCAGCCGTAACGAGCTGCGCGGAGGTGCGCAAGGACGTGACCAATGGTGGATGTAGAGCACGGAACACATGTGATGTTCACCATCGGCAAACGGAAGAAACTCGAGCTAAGTAACAAGCTGCCATGCATGAATTCTGCAGTCGTAACGAGCTGGGCTTAGGTGTGCAAGGATGTGACCAATGGTGGACACAGAGCACTAATAAACCATAATTATAGGAGATCGTGACAGTCTTCGAGGGTAGTATTTCACCCAAATTTATCGATTCGACACAAGGGGAACCAAAGAATATTTATGAGCCTTAGCAGTTGAGTTGTCAATTCAACCACACCTGGAAAACTAAATCTCTGCAGCAAAGTGTACAGTAATATGATAGTTTGATAGTAGCGGTAATAGTAGCAATAACAGTAGCAGTTTTGTAGCGATTGTAACGGCAACAACAACAGTAGTAACTTAGAAAAAGCAATATGAGGAAAGAATAGGCATTGGATCAGCGATGGATATTTGGATGTTTGGATGACATTCATCGTATAACAGTCACAACCTAGAGCGACAGAGAACTAACTCCAATTCATCAATATAATGTAGGCATGTATTCCATAAATAGTCATACATGCTTATAGTAAGAACTTGCATAACATCTTTTGTCCTACCCTCCCGTGGCAGCGGGGTCCATAAGGAAAACTATGGGATTTTAAGGTCTCCTTTTAATAGAGAACCGGAACAAAACATTAACACATGGTGAATACATGAACTCCTTATACCATGCTCATCACCGAAGGTGGTCCCAATTATTGTCACCTTTTGGGCTTCAGATCATAACACATAATAGGTGCATACAACTTGCAAGACAGTATCCAAAACACTCTCATATTCATGAAAACATAATAATTACAAATCTGAAATCATGGCACTCGGGCCCTAGTGACAAGCATTAAGCATAGCAAAGTCATAGCAACATCAACCTCAGAACATAGTGGGTACTAGGGATCAAGCCCTAACAAATTGACTCAATTACATGATAAATCTCATCCAACTCCATCACCGTCCAGCAAGCTTACGAAGGAATTACTCACTCTCGGTGGTGAGCATCATGGACTTGTCGATGGAGAAGGCTTGATGAAGACAATGGCGATGAACCCCCCTCTCCGGAGCCCAAAACAGGCTCCAGATCAGGCTCCCGAGGAAGAACAAGAGGTGGCGGCGGCTCTGTATCGTAAAATGCGATGAAATCTGCTCTCTTATTTTTTTTCTCGGGGAAACGGAATTTATAGGCTTGGAATTAGGCCACACGGCCACCTGTGGGTTCCATAGGACAACAGGGCGCCCCCTTGGGGGGGTGGCCATGCATTGTTGTCTTGTGGGCAACAGGTGGACCCTCTCCAGATGATCTTCGTTCCAGTATTTTCTATTTATTCAATAAAAGTTCTTCGCAAATTTTCGTTCGATTCCAAGAACTTTTATTTCTACAAAAAATAACACCATGGCAATTCTGCTGAAAACAGCGTCAGTACGGGTTAGTTTCATTCAAATTGTACAAATTAGAGTCCAAAACAAGAGCAAAAGTGTTTGGAAAAGTAGATACGTCTGGGACGTATCAACTCCCCCAAGCTTAACTCATTGCTTGTCATCAAGCAATTCAGTTGATAAACTAAAAGTGATAAAGAAAAACTTTTACAAACACTTTTGTTGTTGTTGTTTCATATCTAAGCTAGCTAATAATCAAGTTTTCAACACGGGTCATGATGTAATCATACAAATGATAACACTTAGAAACTATATTTACTCATATCAATGGCATAATCAACTAGCGAGCAATAATACCATATCTCAAACACCAACACTTTGTCAAAACAAGTATGATGCAATATGATAAAATGGTATCTTGCTATCCCTTTTTGAGACCGCAAAACATAAATGCAGAGCACCTCCGAAGTTCAAGCGGCGACTAAATATTTTAATTCAGGGTAGAAGAGATTCAGTCATGCTTACATCCAACACTAACTAGACCCAATGCATAAAAATGACAATAGCGCTCTCAAGATTGGTGCTTTGAATGAGAAGGTGATGACTCAAATAATAATAAAAAATAACATGAAAGTAAATAACACTGAAAGTAAATAGATTGCCCCTTCACAGAGGGAAGCTGAGATTTATAGAGGTGCCAAATATCAAGGTTTAAAACAGAGATGAAAGTATAATTTGGGTAGTGTGCTTTTCCTATCAACATCACGACAAAGGGTTTCGGTATCTTCCATGCTAATCACATTAGTAGCGGTTCCCAAACAGATTGAAAATTTTACTCCCCCTCCACCATTCAAACACATGCCATGGCTAGCGTATCCACGGGTGCCCTCCAAACCAACCTTTTGGGGAGTTTTTATTTTTTTATTTTTTTATTATGCAGGACTGGACATCCTTTTTACCAGTCTCTCTTGTACAGGATGAGTGAATAAACTCTCGTCGTGAGAATAACCCGCTTATAATGCAAGATAATGACCGCCCCATCGCTTCATGAGCGGTACGAGCACACACATCATATATTTATTTGAATGTTTTAGATTTGGCACATGGAAATTTACTTGGAACGATAGGGTAATAGCGCATATAGGTAGATATGATGGACTCTCTGGAATAACTTTGGTTTAAGGGATTTGGATGCACAAGCAGTATTCCCGCTTAGTACAGGCGAAGGCTAGCAAATAGATTGAGTAGCGACCAATTAGAGAGCGACAACGGTCATAATCATGCATTGAGAATAATAAACATTGAACATAAGCATGAGTAGGATATAAACACTCTGAACGTAAATATTATCAAGGCTTTATTGGATTTGAATCTATTACATGCCTTTAACATGCGTCAAGTCAAGCCACTTGAATACTTCAGAGAAGGATACCATCCTAACATACTACATCATAATTATTGTAATGCATGTTGACATCCAAGATAACATGTTATCCACTCCTAGCTACTTAAGCATGGCATGAGCAACTATAATGTCTAATTGTCATCACAAATATGTTTACCCATGATGTGTTGAATCAAGAATTACGAGCTACACATATTTACAAAAACAAAAACAAGAAGAGTTCATACCAGCTTTTCTTCACCACGATCACTTCATCAAAATATCATCATTATTGCCTTTCACTTACACAACCGAATTATGTGAAAATTATAATAGTGCAAGAATGTCGTGGACTAAGCTGGAATCTGCAAACATTTTATTCAAAGGAGAAGACAAGAAAATATTGGCTCTTCATGATATCAATGATAAAAGGTATATGAGACATTTGACAATTTTAGCGTAGTCTTCTCCGTACAATGACTCAAAGAAAATAAAATAAATTTAGAGAAACACACTGAAATATATTTTTGGAGTTTTTGTTTTTTCCGAAGAAAGCGAAAAGAAGAAAATGAAAATGAGAAAAACTATTTACACGGGAAAGCTCCCAACAAACAAGAAGAAGAACGAGAAATCTTTTCGGGTATTCTTTCAATACTACAAAGTAATTAAACAAGAAAGAAAAAGCAAAAAAAGAAGCGAGAAATATTATTGGATTTTCAAAGTTTTTCAAACACAAAAAAGGAAAAGCGAAATAAAGCAAAACATGGATATACAATGAAAACGATGAAAACTGACAAATGGAATGAAATGTGTAAACATGAATGTAATGTCGGTGGAAATATGTACTTCCCAAGCTTAGAATTTAGTCCTAACTTTGTCTATGGCCACTGATAATATCCGTCAGGTCCGGGGTAGAACTGGTCCTGCTGCGGCACCTGGGCGTCCCATGGCTGGACCTCAACCTCTGCGGCTGCCAAGGCTTCTCTATATGCAGTGATGTCATTCGGTAATATGAAATATCTTCTTGTGGCATGAAAGTCAAACAGGGCAGGGGCACCCAACACAATAAGAGAATCCTCATTATAAAACCAAGTTGTGACGAATGTGGTGAGGTGGTTCAGGGTTATCAATGAAATGGTGATCTATTATGGATTGGTGGTCTAAATAAATCTTAGGGAGCACAAGATCTTCGGGACGGATTTTAATTCTAAAGTGTGCAGCAAGGTGAGTAGCATAAATACTACCGTGAATACTTCCTCTAGTTCTATTACTGTGCAAACGGCATGCAATAATACCTCCCAGGCTATAAGTTATGTCACCAAAAAGTGCACAATGTAAAATGGCGAGGTCAGGGGCACTGCGTGTGCCACCCTCCTGCCTAGCAGCTAAACATTTTCCTATGAATAAACCAAAATAGTGCACAACAGGAAAATGTAAACTAGTGACTCTTGACTTAGAAAATACCCTAAATTATCTCATAGTTAAAGTAAGGAGGAAGTCCTCGAACTCCTCTGGACGAGGCTCTCTCAAGTTTCCCTCGGAAGGGATCATGCAAATATTACAGAATGGAGCAAATGGTATTTCAAAGTGTTGAGCATATAAATCAAAGCGCACCATGGGAGGATCCTATGTCATCCACGAACAGGCTCCGTAAGATCCCATAGAGTGGAAATGGAATCAGTCATGTGACATGATCCAATTCTCTATTTATTACACTTACTTTTTTATTATATTATGGAAATGCATTCATTTTCTTTGCATCGATTGTGATCCGCAATACTATTGGAGTAAAAGAAGGGATCTAAGGCCATGTGGGGATCCTCTCTAGACATGAAATTAAATTTTGCACAAAGAAATTTGTAAGGAGGTGGTACTGGTCACACTCATCTGCGATGAAGTTTGTCAAACCGGCATTTGCCACGAATTGTGCGAACTCGTGTTGGAAACTGGCTTCGCTGATGAAGGCATTGTGTGGCCACTCGCACGACCGAACCTCAACCCTACGTGGAAGGTTGAGGTCGGATGCTCCCCCAACAACTCCTTTGGCACTCCGGCTCGAAGAACCTTTCGTGAAGAAGTTCATTTTCCTAAGAGCACATTTCTGAAGTTTTTGGTTCCAACACAAATGTCAATAAAACTTAACAAAATTCATAGCAACTACTCCTACAAGTGTTTGGAGGCTATATCAAGCGTTCAAACTACTTAGAATAAAATGAATTAAACATGCAATCTCATTTTCAGAGGCACCAACAGTAGCAAAATGCAGTACACTAAAACAAAAACTAATTGGACCAATGGAGGAGTTACATACCGAGGAGCAATCCCCCAAAATAGTTTTGGAAACGGAGTTCCGAGCAAAGAGATAAAAAATCTCGGTTTTGAAGGCAAGAACACAAGAACAAGAGCTACCACGATTTTTCTAGAGGAAGAAGAAGTGGGCTGGTGGGCTTAAGTTAGTGGGGTCCTGTGGACCCCACGAGACAACACGACGCGCCCTAGGGGGGTGGTCGCGCCTTGTTGTCTTGTAGACAACAGTTGCACCCCCGTGGGGTGTGTCCAGCGCCAATTTTTCTTAAAAATTCAATAAAAAATCATGGTCAAATTTTACGACATTCTGAGCACTTTTATTTTTGGATCATTTTATTGCACGGATAATTCCAAAAATAGGATAATCATGGCATTTAATTTTATTAAACTCTAAACAACAGAAAGTAAACTATGATTACAAAAGTTGTGCTTATGGAATTCATCGACCACATGCCCCTAAAAAATAATCCATTAATAAGGTTGATCAAGTCTTATTAACGAACTATTTTCAAATAACATGAAATCAAAGAATTTTTGTAAAACACGAAGTTACCTCAATCGGTATATGCATTGTCCCAATAATATCAATTTGATATTTCTTTTCAGGTATTGTAAGAGGGAATTCAAAACCTCCAATAGCGATTGTCATGATGTTTTCAAGTGAGTTGATACTATTCACTTGGTTTCGTTTCTTCGGAAAATATACCGTATGCTCTATATCATTAACATGAAAAGTAACCTTGCTTTTGTTGCAATCAATAACAGCCCCTACAGTATTCAAAAAAGGTCTACTAAGGATAATCAACATGTTGTCGTCCTTGGGCATATCAAGAATAACAAAGTCCGTTAAGATAGTAATGTTAGCAACAACAACGGGAGCATCCTCACAAATACCAATGGGTAAAGTAGTTGATTTATCAGCCATTGGCAAAGAAATTTCAGTTGGTGGTAACTTATTCAAATCAAATCTTCTATATAGAGAAAAACGGAATAACACTAACAGTTCTAACATACTTGTTTTTGATAGAGCAAGGTATAGTAGGTATTCCTGGATCTCCTAGCTTCTGAGGTGCTTTTCCTTCAAATGAATAATTTGCAAGCATAGTGTACATTTCAGCTTCCATTATTTTCCTTTTATTAGTGACAATATCTTTCATATATTTAGCATATGAAGGCATTTTAATAATTTCAATCGAAGGCGTTCTCAAATATAAAAGTCTAAGCATTTGAACAAAGCGATTAAAAGCCTCTTCAGAAGTTTACTAGGAAATGACATGGTTTTTTTAACCCATGGCTCTCTTTCTTTACCGTGTTTCCTAGCGACAAAGTCTATTTTATCATATCTTTTATTTTTAAGAGGTGGGTTATCAAGCTCAACTTCAGGTTCTATTTGCACATCACTATCAGATTGTTCATTATTATCTGGTGGGGCTCGTTAGCATCATTACTTTCATTATCAGAATCACTAGATGAATGTTCAACACCAGATTGTGTCTCACGTCAGAACTAGAAACACTATTAGGATACTCGGGAGGTTTTTCTGAAGTAGGCTCACTAGAAGCATGCATAGGCCTATTCTTCTTTTTTTTTGTTCTTCCAAGGTGATCTTGGTACATCATTATTAACTACATGAGAATCTTGCTCAATTCTTTTAGGATAACCCTCGGGATACAAAGGTTCCTGAGTCATTTTACCTCCTCTAGTCATTAGTCTAACAACATGATCATTCATTTTATTATTCATGTCATTAAGCAAGTTATTTTGTGATTTAGAAACTTGTTCTAACTGAGTTTCAACCATTGATGCATGTTTCCATAATCCCTTCACATCATTAGCAATTCTCATCAATGTGTCACTTAAACGTTCAATCATAATGGCATTACATTTCAATTGATTGCTAGTTTGCATATTGAAATTTTCTTGCTTAACAATGAAATTATTAAATTCATCCAAGCATTGACTAGGAGACTTATTATAAGGTATATCACCTTCATCAAATATATATAGAGAATTTACCTGCACTACCTATGTCGGGATATCAAGTCCATGTATTTGTTCAATAGGTGGTCAATTCTTAACATTTTCAGATTTAATACCCTTTTCTTCATAGATTTATTTGCCTCTTGCATATCTTCTGGACTGAGGAATAGAATACCTCTCTTCTTTGGAGCTAGCTTAGATGGTGGTTCAGGAAGTGTCCAATCATGGACATTCTTCAGTAGATTCTCCAATAATTCCTGAGCCTGTTCAACTGTTCATTCCGTGAAAACACAACCAGCACAACTATCTAGGAAGTCCCTAGACGCACGGTTAGTCTATTATAAAACATATCAAATATTTCATTTTTCTTAAGTGGATGATCATGCAAAGCATTTAATAGCTGGAGAAGCCTCCCCCAAGCGTGAGGGAGATGCTCTTCCTCAAGTTAAACAAAGCTAAATATTTCCTGTAAGTCAGCTTGTTTCAGATGGCATGAAAATATTTTTTAGAGAGGTAGTAAATCATATCCGGGGGAGTACCCACACAACCAAGAGCAAGAGTATTAAACCATTATTTAGCATCACCCTTTAATGAAAAAGGAAACAATTTAAGGATATAGTAGTAACAAATCTTTTCCTCATGAGCAAATAAGGTGGCAATATCATTCAGTTTAGTAAGGTGTGCCACAACAGTTTCAGATATATAACCATGGAAAGGATCGGATTCTACCAAAGTAATTAATTCAGGATCAACCGAGAATTCGTAATCCTTATCATCAACAAAGATAGGAGAACTAGTAAATTTAGGATCATGTTTCATCATTGCATTCAGGGATTTTTGTTTTAGCTTCTTCATTAAATTTCAAGATCCTATCTATCCTTACAAGCGTGAATTTTCTTAGCAATCTCCCCATCCATAACATAACCCTCAGATATATTAAGCATTTTAGTTCTAATAGGAGTGCTAGGTGTAACAGGTGATTCAACATTCGCATTAGTTGCATTTTCAATTTCTCCAGATTTAGCAATTTGAGCATCAAGAAATTCACCTAGTGGCACAATTTTAGTTTCATCAAGCATAGTATAGTAGCATCATCATAAGTATCATATATAGCAGAAGCAGTGTCCATTACTTGTGACATATCACATTGTATAGCAGGTGGTGGTGTCGCAAGCTAACATAAAACAGAAGGTGAATCTAGTACAGAGCTAGTTGGCAATTCCTTACCTCCCCTCGTCTTAGAGGGCATAATATTGGTTCTGGAGTCTTTCAGATTCTTCATAGTGACCAGGAAAGAGATAATCCCCAAGTGAACTCAATAAATAGAGCCATACTCCCCGGCAACGGCGCTAGAAAAAGGTCTTGATAAACCACAAGTATAGGGGGTCGCGATAGTCTTCGAGAGTAGTATTTCACCCAAATTTATTGATTCGACACAAGGGGGGCCAAAGAATATTTATGAGCCTTAGAAGTTGAGTTGTCAATTCAACCACACCTGAAAAACTAAATCTCTGCAGCAAAGTGTTTAGTAGCATAGTAATATGATAGTTTGGTAGTAGCGGTAAGAGTAGCAATAGTAATAGTAGAAGTTTTCTAGCAATTGTAACGGCAACAGCAATAGTAGTAACTTAGCAAAAGCAATATGAGTAAAGCGTAGGCATTGGATCAACGATGGATATTTGGATGTTTGGATGACATTCATCATCTAACACTCACAACCTAGAGCGACACATAACTAGCTCCAATTCATTAATATAATGTAGGCATGTATTCCATAAATAGTCATACGTGCTTATAGTAAGAATTTGCATAACATCTTTTGTCCTACCCTCCCGTGGCAACTGGGTCCATAAGGAAAACTAAGGGATATTAAATCTCTTTTTAATAGAGAACCGGAACAAAGCATTAACACATGGTGAATACATTAACTCCTCATACTACGGTCATCATCGGAGGTGGTCCCAATTATTGTCACCTTGGGGGCTACAGATCATAACACATAATAGGTGCATGCAACTTGCAAGATAGGATCCAAAACACTCTCATATTCATGAAAACACAATAGGTTCAGATCTGAAATCATGGAACTCAGGCCTTAGTGACAAGCATTAAGCATAGGAAAGTCATAGCAACATGAATGCCAGAACATAGTGGGTACTAGGGATCAAGCCCTAACAAATTGAGTCGATTACATGATAAATATCATCCAACTCCATCACCGTCAAGCAAGCCTACGAGGGAATTACTCACTCCCGATGGTGACCGTCATGGAGTTGTCGATGGAGAAGGGTTGATGATGATGATGGCGACGAATCCCCTCTGTGGAACCCAAAACAGGCTCTAGATCAACCTCCTGAGGAAGAACAGGAGGTGGCGGCGGCTCCGTATCGTAAAACGCGATGAAATCTTCTCTCTTATTTTTCTTTCGAGGAAACGAAATTTATAGGCTTAGAATTAGGTTAGACGGGCACCTGTGCCCCCCACAAGACAACAGGGCGCGCCCTGGGGGTGGTCGCGCCATGTTGCCTTGTGGGCAACCGGCTGATCTTCATTCCAGTATTTTTTATCTATTAAATAAAAAAATCTCCGCAAATTTTCGTCCGACTCCGAGAACTTTCATTTCTGCACAAAAATAATATCATGGCAATTCTGCTAAAAACAGCGTCAGTCCAGGTTAGTTTCACTCAAATTGTGCAAATTAGATTCCAAAACAAGAGCAGAAGTGTTCGGAAAAGTAGATAAGTTTGGGACGTATCAAGCACGGAACATAGGCGATGGTCACCATTGCCAAACAGAAGAAACTGGATCTAAGTAACGAGCTGACACACATGAATTCTGCAACCGTAATAAGCTAGGTGGAGGCGCGCAAGGACGTGACCAATGGTGAACGTAGAGCACATAAGAGAGGCGATGGTCACCATTGCCAAAAATAAGAAACTAGAGCGTCGTTGTCCACCACCACCACCCGCTATGTAGGAGCCCTGTTGGCCTAGGAGCTCAGCCCCCGATAGCGTTATGGGAGGAAGGAGGTCGCGCCGCGTTGACGGTGTCCTGGACTATGGGTACTAACCTATACGGCCCGCAGTCCATGGGTTGGGCTCTTGGCTCGCCGATCACTAAAGGAAGGACTACTGAAGTTGCCAACCTCGGCTTGACAAGGATGGAAACCTTCGAAGACTTGGTGTGTTGACAACCGACCATGTGTATGACCTAGGTACCCCCGGTGCATATATAAACCGAGGGGTTTAGTCTTTAGAGGCACGATTACCAGTCTTAGGGTTTAGAACGCAATCTTATGATCCCGAGGTGGATCATCTTGTGCTATGTACCCCATCACATCAATACAATCAAAGCAAGACGTAGGGTTTTACCTCTTCGAGAAGGCCCGAACCTGGGTAAACATTGTTTCCCTAGGGTGAGTTGAGGCGTGGGAGAGGGGAAGACGAGGGTAGAACTGCAACATGAGTAGGTAGCGACAGTGGCGTGGTGGAGGCATTGTTGGCGAACATCGCCTCCGCAACCGTACCGGGGGAGACGCCGGAGTCGCCGGAGGATACACATGTGCCACCACAGCAACTCATCGTCTATGGAATTGAGAGGGGAGGAGGTAGAAATGGGGAGGGGGTAGACTAGAGAGGCAGCGAGCGGATAAGAGCGAAAAAAGCAGCGGTCGGCTCGTTCGGTGTAACACGACGACATAACGAACGAACGAAAAAAGGACGTGCCGCTGGTTTTGTTCCAAAATTTGTGCTAATTGATCCAAGGGCGAGTAGGGCGTTTGGACCGAAACATCAGAAACCCGACTTTCGGCCCTTATCGTTTTTCTCAAAAAGATTATATTTTTTCTTTCTTCCGTGTATCCATACAAAATTTATGACATCTACGGTGATTGATTGATAAGACAATCTTATCTTAACTGTGTCATGTAATTTAGATAAGGCATCCACTATGCGTTAGTATACCTTAGAGCATCTATAGCCTGACTCTCCAAACCCTCCTCGGACTGTCCGGTCACTGATTAGTAAAAAACCCGACTCAAACGTACTCCTCATACCTGCTTCATACATTTGATTTGATCGACAATCCTCATATCCAATCTAAATCTATGACGAATATGAGAGATCCGGACACGTCCATCACATCGAATCCGACCCACGCTGACCCATCCTGACCTCACATATGTTCTTCTCATCCGCATCCACTTCACTTCACTTTACTCCGCCCCAAGCTCTCTTTTGACATTCCCCCGTCTTCGGCCTTCGCTACTATTTGGAGAGGAAAAGAATTCTGCGGCCAGGAAACGACCCTGGTTGGATGGAACGGCTGATGTGAATTTGACCTCCCTACGTCCATGCATACATACAGACAAGCAGCCCTAGGACATGCGTCTAGTAGACAAGCACAGATTCGGCAGCATCCGCTACTACACGAACTGACAGGACCAGACGCGACCGTATATATGCCTGATCGAGTTGCTTTGCGTTCACGCAGCAACTCGTGTCCTACGCGGCCACTAAACCCATCCAGTCCAGACCCTCTCGCTTTCCCAGCGTTGGAAAGGTAAATTGCACTTGCACCTCTCGTCTGCATGCTTGTGACGAGTGACAAGGGCTCTCGTGTGCCGGCTTGTCTCGTCGCCTGTACCGACAAACACCAACTGGTCGATTAGCTTTAAGACGACCCGATGCTCGAACACAATCAGCCGTTGATATCGTACCGGAGCCTGTACTGTGCCGGCTCCGTTATCAACGGCCAAAGTTGCAATCATGGGGTACGGTCATCTGTACTTGTGGCGCCAGTTAAGCTTGGCATCGCTGCTTGGATTAGTTAGCTCACCCGTACGACCGACCAGCACGGCCCGATGACCTGGGGCTGGGGCGGCTACGGCAGAGCCCCGGAAAGGCGACGGAGCAGTTGCACCCGTTTTCTTTCCCCCGGCTTGAGCGAGTTTTCGTCGCACAGCAGGATAAATATCCCAGAGATTCAGCGTAGTGTCCCTCCCAGCTCATCCGACCAGTCTGGCATGATAAGATCAACCTCTGAACCTGAAGCGTCGGGCAATTTGGGTCCTTGCGTTTTGTCACTGGCCTTGGTTTGGTCGCAAAGTGGCCGCTTTTGCCAGCCTGCGGCCACGAATGAGTGAGCAGTGACCACCTCCAGCACACACCACACAGCACACAGGCCGCAGCGCATCATGCATGCATGCACCGACTGACCGTCCGCCTTGTTATTATCCCCTGCATCATCGTGTCCGAACCCTTTTTCCATGGGGAGCAGTTTTCTAGCTAGCCCCCCATCGCAAGTTGCAAAAGCGACTAAGCGAGGATATACAAATGTACCGTGGAGTAATTGGTTGGTGCGCGCACGAACGCCCTTGCTGTTGGGAGGGTCCCCACCCACCCCCACCCCAATTTGAGTTTCGATTCCATCCCAACAGTGATCGGCCGCACTGCACTGTGGGGCGATCGAACCTCGGACTGTAGACAGTTGGTTGGACGGGCACAGATAGCTGCCTGGGGCTCCCCCCTGGCCACCGGTGTCAACAACGCGCAACCATTTGCATTTCCTACGCGATAAAGATCGCCCACATGTGTGTGTGTGTGTTCGCTCGATCGCTGTGACCCCCAGAAAATGAATCCCTGTTGCTCCACTACGATGCCTGGCGTAAGGATCAAGCTTGGATGGAATGGAATGACAGGGGACGAGGCCGCGCGTCCCCATCCTAGTCCTGCGTGGAAGCGCGCACTCGTCGCCTTTTTAATTCAAGATTTGTTCGTTTGATGTCTTGCCAACCTACGTACGCAGCGAGGCTAGGCTAGCAATGGTCCTGCTTGCTCCTGTGCTGCATGCCCACCAACGTGCAGCTAGCTAGACTGCGGTACTGCACAGAGTAAGTACATGAATTATTAGAATTAGGCACCGGCCTCGAAAAGCTGATGATGTAAGTGGAGCGACGCTGAGCGCCGGATTAAAAAGCATCCGTGGTCCATGTAGAACAAGCCATAGTAAGTACGTACCAGGCAATTATCCTTGGCTTCAAATCGTGCAACTAGGCAAACTTCTACGCACGACCCCAAATGATTCGTCCGCGTCCGTTTGAAGCTAAACGAACAGAAATCACGGCCCAACGCGTAAAGACAAATGGATAAACGTCCGTCTTTTGTCCGCCGCCGATGCATTTTCAGCCCAAATTTGGACGGTGTTTGCATCAAAACGGATAACAGGCGGACTGGCGGGACACGTGCCCTTGTCCTCGCCTGACTCGCCGTCAGCGACACAACGCTCAATTTTCCCCCTCATTTCCAAAAAGCCTCCCGCCCTCCCCCTCCCTCCTCCATGGTCGGCGGCCTGAAGAACCCGCCGCCAACGACTGGACCGCCGCCACCGCCCGTTCGGCGACAAAGAGGAAGAAGGAGCGGTTAGAGCTCATGCCGGTGAAGGCCGAGCGGCTCGACCGAGAGTCGGCAAAGAGGAAAGCCCGGCGGTACGTTGCGGCGGGGAAGAAAGCCGCTTCCGATTTCGCCCTCGAGACCGCGGCCACCCAGCACAAGGCCTCTGTCGTGGACAATGAGGCCATTGGCGCAAAGGCCACGGCACACGCCCTCATGGTGCTAGGGCTGTGCCGACTCGCGCCGGTCATTCTCTCCACCACCGCCATGGCCGCGGCGAGCACAGTCTCGTCGGTCCTTCGCCCTCCGTCGTACCAGTCGTCGCTCCTCCGAGACGGCCGGGTTTTATCCGCCACGACAGCATACTCAGACCCGGTTCTCCACGTCGCCGGACGGCGACATCAACGCGCCAGCCACCCCGGCCCCACGGCTGTCATCGACCTCAACGCCACGCCCGAGTCGTGTGGCGCCGGTCAGTCATCCGTCGGGATGCAAAGGAAGCAGCCCCGGCCGATTCCTATGGCCAACTTTCCCGACACCCGCAAGCTATTCGATGAAAGGCCAAACCCGACGCCGGTGGCCGACGACCCCGAGTACCACACATTCATGGAGAGCGTCATCTATGAGGGCAATGGCCAAGCCTTCCACCCGGAGGGGCAATTCCAAGGCTTCGATCCGGAGGAGACCCAAAGCCAAGACGGCCGCGACCATGATGGTGCCGACCACTATGGTGTCGAAGAAGAACAGGCCGATGACCATGGTGACTCATGGCATGATGACATATACTGCGAATATGAGAAGAAGAGGGCGTTAACATTGAGGAGGAGCCATTGATGTTCATCGATGAGCTCACCCAAAGAGCCGATGCACAAAGAAGGGGGCAAAGCATTCACATGGGGTCGTATGATACGTCCATTTTGCATCATGCTTTTATATCGATATTTATTGCATTATGGGCTGTTATTACACATTATGGTACAATACTTATGCCTTTTCTCTCTTATTTTACAAGGTTTACATGAAGAGGGAGAATGCCGGCAGCTCGAATTCTGAACTGGAAAAGGAGCAAATATGAGAGACCTATTCGGCACAACTCCAAAAGTCCTGAAAAGTTACGAAGAATTATTTTGGAATATATACAAATATTGGGCGAAAGAAATACCAGAGGGGACCTACCAGGAGGTCACAAGCCAGGGGGGTGCGCCCTACCCCCCTGGGCGCGCCCCTGTGGCTTGTGGGCCCCCTGACAGGCCTCCGGTGCCCATCTTCTGCTATATGGAGGGTTTTGACCTGGAAAAAATCATAAGAGAGCTTTCGGGACGAAGCGCCGCCGTCTCGAGGCGGAACTTGGGCAGAACCAATCTAGGGCTCCGGCGGAGCTATTCTGCCGGGGAAACTTCCCTCCCGGAGGGGGAAATCGAAGCCATCGTCATCACCAACGATCCTCTCATCGAGAGGGGGTCAATCTACATCAACATCTTCACCAGCACCATCTCCTCTCCAAACCCTAGTTCATCTCTCGTATCCGATCTTTGTCTTAAAACCTCAGATTGGTACCTGTGGGTTGCTAGTAGTGTTGATTACTCCTTGTAGTTGATGCTAGTTGGTTTACTTGGTGCAAGATCATATGTTCAGATTCTTAATGATAATTAATACTCCTCTGATTATGAACATGAATATGCTTTGTGAGTAGTTACGTTTGTTCCTGAGGACATGGGATAAGTCTTGTTATAAGTACTCATGTGAATTTGGTATTCGTTCGATATTTTGATGAGATGTATGTTGTCTCTCCTCTAGTGGTGTTATGTGAACGTCGACTACATGACACTTCACCTTTATTTGGGCCTAGGGGAAGGCATTGGGAAGTAATAAGTAGATGATGGGTTGCTAGAGTGACAGAAGCTTAAACCCTAGTTTATGCGTTGCTTCGTAAGGGGCTGATTTGGATCCATATGTTTCATGCTATGGTTAGATTTATCTTAATTCTTCTTTCGTAGTTGCGGATGCTTGCGAGAGTGGTTAATCATAAGTGGGAGGCTTGTCCAAGTAAGGACAGCACCCACGCACCGGTCCACCCACATATCAAATTATCAAAGTAACGAACGCGAATCATATGAGCATGATGAAAACTAGCTTGACAGAAATTCCCATGTGTCCTCGGGAGCGCTTTGCTTTATATAAGAGTTTGTCCAGGCTTGTCCTTTGCTACAAAAAGGATTGGGACACCTTGCTACACCTTTGTTACATTTGTTACTTGCTATCCGTTACGAATTATCTTATTACAAAGCTATCCGTTACCGATAATTTTAGTGCTTGCAGAGAATACCTTACTGAAAACCGCTTGTCATTTCCTTCTGCTCCTCGTTGGGTTCGACACTCTTACTTATCGAAAGGACTACGATAGATCCCCTATACTTGTGGGTCATCAAGACTCTTTTCTAGCGCCGTTGCCGGGGAGTGAAGCGCTTTTGGTGAGTGGAACTTGGTAAGGAAAAATTTATATAGTGTGCTGAAATTTACTGTCACTTGTTACTATGAAAAATAATCCTTTGAGGGGCTTGTTCGGGGTATCTTCACCCCGACCGGAAGCACAAAGAGATGCTCCTCAACCTACTGCACCTACTGAAAATATTTATTATGAAATTCCTTCGGGTATGATAGAGAAACTGCTAGCTAATCCTTATGCAGGAGATGGAACACTACATCCTGATTTGCATTTAATCTATGTGGATGAAGTTTGTGGATTATTTAAGCTTGCAGGTTTGCCCGAGGATGATGTCAAGAAGAAGATATTTCCTTTATCTTTGAAGGAGAAGGCATTGACATAGTATAGGCTATGTGATGATATTGGATCATGGAACTACAACCGATTGAAATTGGAATTTCATCAGAAGTTTTATCCTATGCATCTGGTTCATCGTGATCGGAATTATATTTATAATTTTTGGCCTCGTGAAGGAGAAAGAATCGCTCAAGCTTGGGGGAGGCTTAAGTCAATGTTATATTCATGCCCCAATCATGAGCTCCCAAGAGAAATTATTATTCAAAATTTTTATGCTCGGCTTTCTCGTAATGATCAATCCATGCTCGATACTTCTTGTGCTGGTTCCTTTATGAAGAAAGATATTGAATTCAAATGGGACTTATTGGAAAGAATTAAACGCAACTCTGAAGATTGGGAACTCGACGAAGGTAAGGAGTCAGGTATAAACCTTAAGTTTGATTGTGTTAAATCCTTTATAGATATCGATGCTTTTCGTGAATTTAGCACTAAATATGGACTTGACTCTGAGATAGTAGCTTCTTTCTGTGAATCTTTTGCTGCTCATGTTGATCTCCCTAAGGAGAAGTGGTTTAAATATCATCCTCCCATTGAAGTGAAAGTAGTTGAACCTATTAAAGTTGAAGAAGAAACTATTATTTATAATGTTGATCCTATTATTCCTACTGCTTATATTGAGAAACCACCTTTCCCTGTTAGAATAAAGGAACATGTTAAAGCTTCAACTGTGGTTCGTAAGAGTTATACTAGAACACCTACACCCCCTGAGCAAATCAAAGTTGAACCTAGTATTGCTATGGTTAAAGATCTCTTGGTTGATAATATTGATGGGCATGTTATTCATTTCTGTGATGAAGCTGCTAGAATTGCTAGACCTGATACTAAAGATAAACATAGACCTATTGTTGGCATGCCTGTTGTTTCTGTTAAAATAGGAGATCATTGTTATCATGGCTTGTGTGATGTGGGTGCTAGTGTGAGTGCAATTCCCTTCACCTTATATCAAGAAATTATGAATGATATTGCACCAGCTGAATTAGAGGAAATTGATGTTACCATTAAGCTTGCAAATAGAGACACTATTGCACCTGTTGGAATTGTTAGAGATGTTGAAGTCTTGTGTGGGAAAATAAAGTATCCTACTGATTTTCTTGTTCTTGGTTCCCCACAAGATGATTTTTGTCCCATTATATTTGGTAGACCTTTCTTGAATACTGTTAATGCTAAGATAGATTGTGAGAAAGAAACTGTTACTGTAAGTTTTGGGGATGTGTCTCATAAGTTCAATTTCTCTAAATTTCGTAGACAACCCCATGACAAAGAATTGCCTAGTAAAGATGAAATTATTGGTGTTGCTTCTATTGCTGTGCCTCCTACTGATCCCTTAGAACAATATTTGCTAGACCATGAAAACGATATGCATATGAATGAAAGGAATGAAATAGATAAGATTTTCTTTGATCAGCAGCCTATTTTGAAACACAACCTGCCTGTTGAAATACTTGGGGATCCTCCTCCACCCAAGGGTGATCCCGTGTTTGAGCTTAAACAATTGCCGGATACTCTGAAATATGCTTATCTTGATGAAAAGGAGATATATCCTGTCATTATTAGTGCTAACCTTTCAGAGCATGAAGAAAAGAGATTATTGAAAACTCTTAGGAAGCACCGTGCTGCTATTGGATATACTCTTGATGATCTTAAGGGCATTAGTCCCACTCTATGTCCACATAAAATTAATATGGAGCCTGATGCTAAACCAGTTGTTGATCACCAACGACGGTTAAATCCTAAAATGAAAGAAGTGGTAAGAAATGTAATACTAAAGCTTCTGGAGGCAGGTATAATTTATCCTATTGCTGATAGTAGATGGGTTAGTCCCGTTCATTGTGTTCCTAAGAAAGCAGGTATTACCGTTGTTCCTAATGATAAAAATGAATTGACCCCGCAAAGAATTGTTACATGATATAGAATGGTAATTGATTTTAGGAAATTAAATAAAGCTACTAGGAAAGATCATTACCCTCTACCTTTTATTGATCAAATGCTAGACAGATTATCCAAACACACACATTTTTGCTTTCTAGATGGTTATTCTGGTTTCTCTCAAATACCTGTGTCAAAAGAGGACCAAGAGAAGACCACTTTTACTTGCCCTTTCGGTACCTTTGCTTATAGACGTATGCCTTTTGGTTTATGCAATGCACCTGCTACCTTTCAAAGATGTATGACTGCTATATTCTCTGACTTTTGTGAAAAGATTGTTGAGGTTTTCATGGATGATTTTTCCGTTTATGGAACTTCTTTTGATGATTGCTTGAGCAACCTTGATCGAGTTTTGCAGAGATGCGAAGAAACTAATCTTGTCTTGAATTAGGAAAAGTGCCACTTTATGGTTAATGAAGGTATTGTCTTGGGGCACAAAATCTCCGAAAAAGGTATTGAAGTTGATAAAGCTAAAGTTGATGCTATTGAAAAAATGCCGTGCCCTACGGATATCAGAGGTATAAGAAGTTTCCTTGGTCATGCTGGTTTCTATAGGAGGTTTATTAAAGACTTCTTTAAGATTTCTAGGCCTCTCACTAATCTTTTGCAAAAAGATGTTCCATTCGTTTTTGATGATGATTGTGTAGAAGCATTTGAAATTCTTAAGAAAGCCTTGACTTCTGCACCTGTTGTTCAACCACCTGATTGGAACCTACCCTTTGAAATTATGTGTGATGCTAGTGATTATGCCATTGGTGCTGTTCTAGGAAAAAGAGTTGATAAGAAATTAAATGTTATCCATTATGCTAGTAAAACTCTAGAGAGTGCTCAAAGAAACTATGCTACCACTGAAAAGGAATTTTTAGCAGTTGTGTTTGCTTGTGATAAGTTCAGACCTTATATTGTTGATTCCAAAGTAACTGTTCACACCGATCATGTTGCTATTAAATATCTTATGGAAAAGAAAGATGCTAAACCTAGACTTATTAGATGGGTTCTTCTTCTACAAGAATTTGATTTGCATATTATTGATAGAAAGGGTGCTGAGAACCCCGTAGCAGACAACTTGTCTAGGTTAGAAAATGTTCTTGATGACCCACTACCTATTGATGATAGCTTTCCTGATGAACAATTAGCTGTCATAAATGCTTCGCGTAATGCTCCATGGTACGCTGATTATGCTAATTACATTGTTGCTAAATTTATACCACCTAGTTTCACATACCAACAAAAGAAAAAGTTCTTCTATGATTTAAGACATTACTTTTGGGATGATCCACACCTTTATAAAGAAGGAGTAGATGGTGTTATTAGACGTTGTGTACCTGAGCATGAACAGGAACAGATCCTTCACAAGTGTCATTCCGAGGCCTACGGAGGACACCACGCTGGAGATAGAACTGCACATAAGGTACTACAATCTAGTTTTCATTGGCATACTCTCTTCAAGGATGCTCGTAAGTTTGTTTTGTCTTGTGATGAATGTCAAAGAATTGGTAATATTAGTAGACGTCAGGAAATGCCTATGAATTACTCACTTGTTATTGAACCATTTGATGTTTGGGGTTTTGATTATATGGGACCTTTTCCAAAGTCTAACGGGTATACTCATATTCTAGTTGCTGTTGATTATGTTACTAAGTGGGTAGAAGCTATTCCAACTAGTAGTGCTGATCATAACACTTCTATTAAAATGCTTAAAGAAGTTATTTTCCCTAGATTTGGAGTCCATAAATATTTAATGACTGATGGTGGTTCACACTTTATTCATGGTGCTTTCCGTAAATTGCTTGCTAAGTATGATGTTAATCATAGAATTGCATCTCCTTATCATCCTCTGTCTAGTGGTCAAGTAGAATTGAGAAATAGAGAAATTAAATTGATCTTGCAGAAGACTGTTAATAGATCCAGAAAGAATTGGTCTAAGAAACTTGATGATGCATTATGGGCTTATAGAACTGCTTACAAAAACCCTATGGGTATGTCTCCGTATAAAATGGTTTATGGTAAAGCATGTCACTTGCCTCTAGAACTAGAACATAAAGCTTATTGGGCAATTAAAGAGCTCAACTATGATTTCAAACTTGCTGGTGAGAAGAGGTTATTTGACATTAGCTCGCTTGATGAATGGAGAACCCAGGCCTATGAGAATGCCAAGTTGTTTAAAGAAAAAGTTAAAAGATGGCATGATAAAAGGATACAAAAGCGTGAATTCAATGTAGGTGACCATGTCTTGCTATACAATTCTCGTTTAAGATTTTTTGCAGGAAAACTTCTCTCTAAATGGGAAGGGCCCTACATTATCGAGGAAGTATATCGTTCCGGTGCAATCAAGATCAACAACGCCGAAGGCACAAATCCTAAGGTGGTAAACGGGAAAAGAATCAAACATTATATCTTAGGTACTCCCATAAATGTTGAAACCAATATTATCAATACCATGACTCCGGAGGAGTACATTAGGGAGACCTACCAGAATGTTTCAGACTCCGAAAAGGAATAGGTATGTGTTACGGTAAGCAAACCGACTCCAAAACTTTTCCAATAGCAATTTTTATCCGTTTTGGAATATTTAATAAATTAGGAAAATTTAAAGTAGTCCGAAGAGTGCACGAGGAGGCGACAAGCCAGGGGGGCGCGCCCTACCCCCTGGGCGCGCCCCTGTGGCTTGTGGCCACCCCGTGTACCCTCCGGACTCCGTTTTCTTGTGGTGTACTCCTTCAGGTCGGTAAAAATTCATTATATAATCTCCCGAAGGTTTTGATCTTCGTATCACGACAATATCTCCTGTTTTTGTTTCGAGTTGTTTTCCGGACAGATTTAGATC
Source organism: Elymus sibiricus (assembly GCA_039707655.1). Taxonomy (NCBI): domain Eukaryota; kingdom Viridiplantae; phylum Streptophyta; class Magnoliopsida; order Poales; family Poaceae; genus Elymus; species Elymus sibiricus. The sequence continues at coordinate 296,540,399 of CM077663.1, read as the reverse complement.
GACATGACGTCCCCAAGTGCTTCGAAGGACAAGTTCTTCGAGAAGGTCATCAACCCCTACCTTGCGGAGGTGCTGCGACACCCTCAAACCATTGAGATGCGTGAGGGGGTGCTGCACATCCGTGATGTTGAGGGGCCAAAGAAGACCGGAAGCGTGGAGACAAGGCTCGAAGCAATGGAGCAACAAGTCTTCAAGTGCCAAAGGATGGTGGAACGCGGACTCAATGCCAATCACATGATGATCGCAGAGTTTACCCATAAGCACAAGCTGGACGCCAAGGATATCGTGGAGCACATCTTCAAGCTTTACGAGAAAATCGAGCATCTCCAAGCCCAGATCTATGACCTGCAAAACCAAAACTGTGAGTATGAATACAGATTTAAGAGAATGAGTTTGGCTGCAGATTTGAGGATCCCGGAGACTCGTTCATCTTTTTACGATGGTGAGCCTATGCCTTGGAAGACGGAGGACAAGCTTCCAACCTCATCAACAACTCCAACATCACCACCTCCGAAGTAAGACAACTAAACACATGGGTATGGGCACTCCCCTTGGCTTGTGCCAAGCTTGGGGGAGATGCCCCGGTATCGTATCACCATCACATCTTTTACTTTTATCATTTTTCTTAGTTCGATCCTTTTGGTTATATCTTGATCTAGTAGAATAAAGTCTTTCGTGTGATCTAGTTTTGAATTTTGCTCTTTGTTCCCCTTATGTAAGCGAGTCCGAGAGTTATATAATAAAAAGTAGTTTTGAGTTGAGGGCTTTGCTTGCTTGCTATGATCTTGAGAAAAAAAATTAGAAAGAAGTATAGAATAAAAGCAAAAAGTATATATAATGATCTTATGGGGGGTGATGACTTCACACATAAGAAGTATGTCGATTGAAATTTGTTGTGAGTTGACAAACATAGCGATTGGTCATTGTTGCAATTAAAAGGAAGTAATAAAGAAAGAGAGGTTCACATATAAATATATTATCTTGGACATCTTTTATGATTGTGAGCACTCATCAAAATATTATCTGCTAAGAAGTTGATGTTGGACAAGGAAGACAACATAATGGGTTATGTTTGCTTATTTCCGAATAGAAGTTATATGGTTATAGATCCTTTAACATGTGACGCTTGCTTCCACCCCATATCAGCCAAAAGTTCCGCACCAAGTAGAGATACTACTTGTGCATCCAAACACCCTTAACCCAGTTTTGCCATGAGAGTCCACCATACCTACCTATGGATTGGGTAAGATCCTTCAAGTAAGTTGTCATCGGTGCAAGCAATAAAAATTGCTCTCTAAATATGTATGATCTATTAGTGTGAGGAAAATAAACTTTATACGAACTTGTGATATGGAAGAAATAAAAGCGACAGACTGCATAATAAAGTTCTTTATCACAAGGGGCAATATAAAGTGACGTTCTTTTGCATTAAGGGATTGCGCATCCAACTATAAAAGCGCATGACAACCTATGCTTCCCTCTGCGAAGGGCCTATCTGTTACTTTTACTTTCTAGTACTTACCTTTTTGCAAGAGTCCTGGTGATCTTCACCACTTCCTTTATTTCGCCTTTCTCTCTTGGCAAGCGTCATGTGTTGGGGAATGATCTAGACACATATATCCACTCGGATGTGGGTGATCATGAGTTATTTCTGTTGACATTACCCTTGAGGTAAATAGTTGGGAGGCAAAACTATAAGCCCCTATCTTTCTCTGTGTCCGATTGAAGCTTTGACCTCATTGGTACCGCGTGAGTGTTTGCAATTATGAAAGACTAAAATATGATTGAGTATGTGGATTTGCTTTACAAGCTCTTATATTGACTCTTTCCGGCGTTATGATAAATTGGAATTGCTTCAATGACTAATATCATAGTTTGTTGGTTCTCAATAGAGTTCTTGATTCATACTTTACCTTGCGAATGAATTGTTACTTTAGCATAAGAAATTATATGTCAATATATGTTGCTGTTCTAAAGATTACCATGATGCCTTCATGTCCGTATTTTATTTTATCGACACCTCTATCTCTAAACATGTGGACATATTTATCGATTTTGGCTTTCGCTTGAGGACAAGCGAGGTCTAAGCTTGGGGGAGTTGATACATCCATTTTGCATCATGCTTTTATATCGATATTTATTGCATTATGGGCTGTTATTACACATTATGGTACAATACTTATGCCTTTTCTCTCTTATTTTACAAGGTTTACATGAAGAGGGAGAATGCCGGCAGCTGGAATTCTGGATTGGAAAAGGAGCAAATATGAGAGACCTATTCTGCACAACTCCAAAAGTCCTGAAAAGTTACGGAGAATTATTTTGGAATATATAAAAATATTGGGCGAAAGAAATATCAGAGGGGACCCACCAGGAGGTCACAAGCCAGGGGGGTGCGCCCTACCCCCCCGGGCGCGCCCCTGTGGCTTGTGGGCCCCCTGGCAGGCCTCCGGTGCCCATCTTCTGCTATATGGAGGGTTTTGACCTGGAAAAAATCATAAGAGAGCTTTCGGGACGAAGCGCCGCCGTCTCGAGGCGGAACTTGGGCAGAACCAATCTAGGGCTCCGGCGGAGCTGTTCTGCGGGGGAAACTTCCCTCCCGGAGGGGGAAATCGAAGCCATCGTCATCACCAATGATCCTCTCATCGAGAGGGGGTCAATCTCCATCAACATCTTCACCAGCACCATCTCCTCTCCAAACCCTAGTTCATCTCTCGTATCCGGTCTTTGTCTTAAAACCTCAGATTGGTACCTATGGGTTGCTAGTAGTGTTGATTACTCCTTGTAGTTGATGCTAGTTGGTTTACTTGGTGGAAGATCATATGTTCAGATCCTTAATGATAATTAATACTCCTCTGATTATGAACATGAATATGCTTTGTGAGTAGTTACGTTTGTTCCTAAGGACATGGGATAAGTCTTGTTATAAGTAATCATGTGAATTTGGTATTCGTTCGATATTTTGATGAGATGTATGTTGTCTCTCCTCTAGTGGTGTTATGTGAACGTCGACTACATGACACTTCACCATTATTTGAGCCTAGGGGAAGGCATTGGAAGTAATAAGTAGATGATGGGTTGCTAGAGTGACAGAAGCTTAAACCCTAGTTTATGCGTTGCTTCGTAAGGGGCTGATTTGGATCCATATGTTTCATGCTATGGTTAGATTTATCTTAATTCTTCTTTCGTAGTTGCGGATTCTTGCGAGAGTGGTTAATCATAAGTGGGAGGCTTGTCCAAGTAAGGACAGCACCCAAGCACTGGTCCACCCACATATCAAATTTTCAAAGTAACGAACGCGAATCATATGAGCATGATGAAAACTAGCTTGACAGAAATTTCCATGTGTCCTCGGGAGCGCTTTGCTTTATATAAGAGTTTGTCCAGGCTTGTCCTTTGCTACAAAAAGGATTGGGCCACCTTGCTGCACCTTTGTTACATTTTTTACTTGCTATCCGTTACGAATTGTCTTATTACAAAGCTATTTGTTACCGATAATTTCAGTGCTTGCAGAGAATACCTTACTGAAAACCGCTTGTCATTTCCTTCTGCTCCTCATTGGGTTCGACACTCTTACTTATCGAAAGGACTACGATAGATCCCCTATACTTGTGGGTCATCATCGTACACCAAAGACGAGGACAAGTTGATTTGCGAGAGTTGGAAGGATATTGGCCAAGATCCCAAGACCGGTGTCGAGCAAAAAGGATCCATTTTTTGGACGAGAGTTCATGCAAACTTCCATGAGCGGAGGAAGTTTTCGCTCTACAAGTTTGCGAGCACCTGTGGCATCAACTCCATCCAAAAGAGATGGGGATTCATTCAACAAGAATGAAACAAGTTTGGTCCCGCGCTTGAGAACGTTGAAGCCCATCCCGTGAGTGGCCTAGGCGTGTGTGACTTGTTATGAGACCCCTTCCTCTTTCATTGCTATGTCATGTTCATGTTTGCATCTTGTGTTCTTCGCTATTATATTTGTGGCCTTCTCTTTGATTGTGTAGGCATTCCAAACTTTGGAAGCCTACAAGGCCTGGCATAAGAACAAGCCATTCACCCTCACCCATTGTTGGACGCTCATCAAGGATTGCCCCAAGCTCAAAGATCAATATGCCGCTCTAAAGAAGAAAGGAGGGACCGCGGCTGTGGCTGGGGATGGAGATGGGGTGAAGAGGCCGAGGGGCAAGACCAACTAGAAGATTGACGAGAAGCGTGATGCGGCATCTGCAGCCTTGTAAGAAACTTTGCATGACATGATGACTCAAAAGGAAGTGTGGGCCGAGAGGAAGTGATACGTCTCCAACGTATCTATAATTTTTGATTGTTCCATGCTGTTATATTATCATTCTAGGATACTTTTTGGGTATTTATTTACCAATTTATATTATTTTTGAGCACTAACCTATTGACCTAGTGCCCAGTGCGAGTTGTTGTTTTCTCCATGTTTTTGGCTTCTCAGGTTTACAGTACCAAACGAAGTCCAATTGCCCCGAAACTTTGTAAAGATTTTTTCTGGACCAAAAGAAGGCCTGGAAGCTTCAGGAGGAGACCGAAGGCCACACGAGGGAGGCACAAGCCAACAGGGCGCGCCCTGATGGCTTGTCCCTCCCTAGTGGGTCTCCTGCCTCCGTTCTCTGACCTATAAATTCACGTATATTCCAAAAACCCTAGAGAGCATCCCGAAACACTTTTTTTTGCCGCCGCAAGTCTCTGTTCCGCCGCGATCCCATTTGGAGCTCTGTTCCGATGCCCTGTCAGAGGGGGGATCGATCCCGGAGGGCCTCTTTATCATCCTTGTTGCTCCCATGGTGATGTGTGAGTTGTCCACCACAGGCCTATGAGTCCGTAGTTAGTACCTAGATGGCTATCTCTCTCTCTCTTTTGATCTTCAATACACTGATCATCGCATCTTTGCTTTGATCTATCCGATGTAATTCTTTTGTACGGTGCGTTTGTTGGGATCCGATTAATTGTGGGTTTATGTTCATATTATTCATTAGAAGTATTTGAGTCACCTCTGAATATTATGATTCTTATGTGCATGATCATTATAGCTTCGTAAATCTCTCCGATCTATTGAAATATTTTGGCCAACTAGATTGATATTTCTTCAGTGAGAGGGGTGCGTTGTAGTGGGTTCAATCTGGCAGTGCTATATATCCCAGTGACAGAAAGGGACAAGACACGTCTTTGTATTGCTGCCACTAAGGATAAAATGATGGGGTTAGTTCATATTAAGTGAATTCTCTTTGTCTAGATCATGTCATTGTTCTCGAAGCATTACTCTATTTTGCTTAATACTCTAGATGCATGCGGGATAGCGGTCGATGGGTGGAGTAATAGTAGGTGCAGGTAGGAGTGGGCCTATTTGCTTATGGATGTGATGCCTATATATACATGATCATTGTCGTGAATATCACATAACTATGCGCTTTTCTATCAATTGCCCAACAGTAATTTGTTTACTTACCATATGCTTCCTACATGAGAGATGCCGCTACGGAAAACTATGGCCCCCGGGTCTATTCACTTATATATTTACAAATGCTTTCATTACCTTGATGCCATTTATTTGCTTTTATTTTATTTTGCAATTTACAATTATCTACTATCATCTACACACTTCATTTGCTTGCAAATAACGAGGTCAAGGGGATTGATAACCCTCTTGCCGCGTTGGGTGCAAGTGTTTGCTCTTTTGTGTGCAGTCGCTGAAAACGGTTGTTGATTGGTATTCCTATTGGTTCGATAAACCTTGGTTCTTAACTGAGGGAAATACTTATCCGTATTGTGCTGCAATTACCCGTTCCTCTTCATGGAAAACCCAACGCAATCACAAGTATCAGGAAGCGCCAAGAAAAGGAGGAGGAAATGAAGATATACTTGGAGTTCCAAACGAAGAAGCTCGACATTGAGGAGGCCGTGAAGAAGAGGAAGCTCGACATGGAGGAGGTCGTCCAAACGAACAAGCTGGACATGTTGGGCGATTTTTTGCGAAAATAAATCACATCTATTACGAAAGTTCACTAGAAGTACAAACCACCTCCAACGTAATGAAAATTACATGGCGATTCCAAGACCATCAAACGACCACCGCCGCCGCCAGAAAGAGCTGCCTACGCATCGCTGTCGCTGCTCCCCTACCAGAGCTGGCTTGACCTTGTTGATGACAACCGGGAAGTCTTCGTGCACGTGTCCTAGGGGTGGGCATAAAAACCGAGAACCGAAGACCGAAGCCGAAAAAACCGAGACCGAACCCAGAAAAACCGAAGACCGAAGCTTCGGTTGTTTGCTCGGTCAGCTAACATCAGAAACCGAACTTACTTCGGTGCATTCGGTTGCTGCAGCGTGTTGACCGAATCGTTCGAACTAACCGAAATACTCCTATGTATATCGTACTAAAGCCCAGCCAGCTAATAAGCCCAATTAACTATCCACGTTAATGGACCCCATCCAACACAATAACACACGCAACTCCATTAAAAAACTCACACGCAGCCACGCAGCCTTATCCTGGCTGGGCTCGCTCGAGAAGATTCGCGCACGGGCATCCGCATGCCCGCTGCCTCCGTTTCCCCACAGCAGTCCCACCGGTCGCCGGCTGCTCGCTCGGGTCAATAGGTCTTGCCCGATGGAGGCAGGCGGAGCCCATGGCCCTGTGCAGCGATGGCCGACGACCTCCATCGCCCTCACGCAGTCGTAGGCTCACGGCTATCGCTCCTTCTTGGCTTCTTGGCCTGCTGTCGGATTCCAATGATGCGGCATTTCCTCCTTCCATTTTCTCAGATCCATGCATATTTCGATTGATTCTTGTTCGGCCATTTGAAGTTTGTTGCCTAAAATTTGACTGCCAATTTCTTCCTCCGAGCCTATTAGGACTCTTCGGGTATAACCGAGCACCGGACCGAATTTTTGGAGGACCGAAGTCTCGGTTATTCGTTTTTCTGAGGACCGATCAGTTAGGAAAATCAGAACACCGAATTTTAAATTAAACCGAAGCACCGAACCGATTTGCTCGATCTAACCGAATGCCCAGGCCTGACGTGTCCCTAAGGACCACCGCCTTGGAGCCATAGTCGTTGTCGTTGATTCCTTGAATAAATCTGAAGCAACCGACACCAAACCTCATCACATGACGAGAAAAGTAACCTTACCCCCCTCCCAAGGAGACGGCAGGAATCTTCGTCAACTACGTCCAGATGGAGGAACTGGAGGAGGATCGGAACCCAGAAGTAAAACTTGGAGAAAAAAGCACAGCCATCCACCCTTGTGCCGCACCTGCGAGGACTAAGAACCCTAACCTATACTAGCTACAAACCGGAGTGAAGGCACATACATTCCCCTCTAAGAGTCGAGACTCAAGACCCCTTTTCCATATGACTTGTTTGTGTTTTATTGATATTTGGTTATGGATGTATTTTGCCTTGTGTATTTTATTTTTATTTTATGCTTGTCAACCTTGTGATTTGCTTCAAGTTCGCCTCTTCTTCAACTTTCGTCAAGTCATTGCACAACCTTCCATTAACAACATTTTTCGCATTCAATTTCGAGCCAAGTTGGATTTTAGAAATTGAAGTTGCAATACAAACCTCCCAAATTAATGTTATGTTCCTGTTATTCCACCAAATCACATTTGGTGTGTGGAGTAACATCCTAAATTTTCAACCCATTTAGAGTTCATTTGAATGGGTTTTCAAATTCAAACATGATGAATGAAATCGAACTTATGTGAATTTACTTCCCCTAAAAATCCTCAAACCATTATTCAAATTCGTCATGTTTTTCTGAGTCCAGAAGTGTATCTCTCCAAGTCTAATTCCCTCTGTGCCCCTTGCTTTCTCTCTTTGTAAGTTTTCTGCTTAGAACAAAAGAGGAGGAAACAAAAACAAAGGGGGAGAGAATCCATTGAGGCCCACCTAATTCCTTCTCTCTCTCTCTCTCTCTCTCTCTCTCTCTCAGTTTTACCGAAGCCGGCCCAGTCCAAATCAATTGTTTTGATTTGGTACACGAGCCACTATTTTCTTCCCCTCGCTCCCATAGTAACTCCAGATCACGCCCGCACATTGCCACCGTGTCCGTGCGCCCGTCCATCCATGTTGTCCGAGTCCCCTATAAATTCCCTCGACGTCCACACCAACCCCTAGGGAGAAAACTGAGACGATTTATTTCTAGTCCGCGGGATGTACATTGGCATGTTATTGAAAGAGTTATGCACTATTTGCAAGTTACTGTGAGCCACGAACTTCCGCGTACCGGATGCCACATGCAAATTGGATCTCTGATGCTAATGAGACGAAAGCCACGAAGTATATATATTCACACTTGGTGGTGGTGGTTTTTCCTGGAAGTCTTGCAAGCAAACTATCTTAACAAGGCCGACTATGGAAGCAAAACTCACAACATTTGACACGTCCTGTGTCGAAGTAGAATGGCGTGAGAGATTTCGATGGATTTGTCAGTGGTTGAAGAGCCAGTGCCTACAATCCTTGTGAAATGTGACAATCAAACAATTATTATCAAGGCAAAGAGTTTAAAGGACAACATTCAATCCATAAGGCATATTATAAGGAGATTGAATTCTGTCATACATTCAAGAAACTCTAGAGTAATAGCGTTGGATTACATCCAGTTGGCTAAGAATCTGGCAGACCCCTTCATGAAAGGTCCGTCACATTTTGTGATAAAAAATGCATCGAGAGAGATGGCTATGAGACCCACATGAGTTTCCATGGTGGTAACCCAACCTATGTGATTAGATATCCCATGAATTAGGATTTAGAAAAACAAGCTACTACTTAATTGAGGAGGGTAACCTTACTAACCCACTCCGTTGGAGATACAATACTCTTGTAAAATGTAAGGCATGTTGACGATTGTCTTAATGTGTTTTAAAGCTTGTATAAGTAAGATGTTATCCTACATAGCGACCTTTATAAAGACACATCTGTGTGAGCCCAACTACTGGTCATAGTATATGAGGTAGGGTAATATTTAGAAAGCTCATGAACAGGTTACAAGTGTGACTAATATGCTCCACCCGTGGGGTTAGCCTTCGGCGGCCAATTACTTGTAAGACAATTGGTGAAACTTTTGCACGCATGTGACAGTACGAGAAGCAATAGTAACTTAACAAGATTCGGTATATGAAAAGCGTAGGCACGTGGATCGATGATGGATAATGATTTAGATGACATCAATAATGAACAGTTACACACTAGTACACTAGGGCGACACAGAACTAGCTACAATTCATCAATGTAATGTAGGCGTGTATTCCGTATATAGTCATACGTGCTTGCGATAAGAACTTGTATGAGATCTTTTGTCCTACCCTCCCGTGGCAGCGGGGTCCTAATGGAAACTAAGGGCTATTAAGGCCTCCTTTTAATAGAGAACCGAAACAAAGCATTAACACGTGGTGAATACATGAACTCCTCAAACTATGGCAATCACAGGAAAGAATCCCAATTATTGTCACCTTGGGGTATGCGGATCAAGACACGTAATAGGTGCATACAACTTGCAAGATAGGATACAAATCACTCTTATATTCGTGACAACATAATAGGTTCAGATCCGAAATCATGGCACTCGGGCCCTAGTGACAAGCATTAAGCATAGCAAAGTCATAGCAACATCAATCTCAGAACATACTGAATACTAGGGATCAAGCTCTATCAAACTTAACTCGATTACATGATCAATCTCATCCAATCCCATCACCGTCCAGCAAGCCAACAAAGGAATTACTCACTCCCGGTGGTGAGCATCATGGCGGTGTTGAGGAAGAAGGGTTGGTGATGACAACGGCGACGAATCCCCCTCTCCGGAGCCCCAAACGGACTCCAGATCAGCCCTCCCGAGGAAGAACTGGAGATTGCGGCGGCTCCGTGTCGTGAAACGCGATGAAATCTTCTCTCCTATTTTTCTCTCCAAGGATGTGAATTTATAGGACTGGAATTAGGGTCGGGGGATCCACGTGGGCCCTATAAGCCATCAGGGCACGCCGAGGGGGTGTGTGTGCCCTGTTGGCTTGTGGACCACACGGAGCCCCCCTCCGGTGGATCTTCGTTCCATAATTCATTATTTATTCCAAAAATAAATCACAAAAAGTTTCGTCCAATTCTGGGAACTTTTATTTCTGCATAAAAATAACACCAAGGTAGTTCTGCTGAAAATAGTGTCTGTCTGGGTTAGTTCCATTCAAATCATGCAAATTAGAGTCCAAAACCAGAGCAAAAGTGTTTGGAAAAGCAGATACGTTGGAGACGTATCAACTCCCCCAAGCTTAACTCATTGCTTGTCCTCAAGCAATTTAGTTGATAAACTGAAAGTGATAAAGAAAACTTTTACAAACTCTTTTGTTCTCGTCGTTATACACATGCTTAGCTAGTGTTCAAGTTTTTAGCATAAATCATAAATAATCATATCGATGATAACAATTAAACATTATATTCACTCATGGCAATATATAACCAACTAGCGAGCAATAATAAGATATCTCACATGCCAACAATTTTTCAAAACAATAATGATATAATATGGTGACATGGTATTTCGCTAGCCCTTTCTGAGACCGCAAAACATAAATGCAGAGCACCTCCGAGGTTCAAGCAGCGACTAAACATTATAATTCAGGGCAGAAAAGATCCATTCATACTAACATCCAACATTAACTAGACTCAATGCATAAGAATGACAATAGTGCTCTCCGGTCTGGTGCTTTTAGTAAGAGGGTGATGACTCAACATAAAAGTAAATAGATAGGCCCTTCGCAGAGGCAAACATTGATTTGCAGAGGTGCTAGAGCTCAAGGTTTAAAACAGGATTGAAATTATAGTTTTTGGGTGGTGCACTTTTCCTATCAACGCACGGCAAAGGATTTCAATATCTTCCATGCTAAACACATTATTGGCAGTTCCCAAGCGGAATTGTAAGATTTACTCTCCCATCCACTATACATACACAAGCCATGGCTGACCGAATCCACGGATGCCCTCCAACATTTCAACTGTCCTGGAAGTTTTGTTTAATTAATTTTGTTTTGCAGGACTGCGCATCCTTTTTACTAGCCTCTCTCGTGCAATGACAGGCGAATAAACGCCCATCTTGAGAATAACCCACTTAGCATGGAAGATACTCACCGCCCCGTCACTCCATGAGCGGTACGAGTGCACAAAACAGATGTTTATTTGAATATTAGAGGTGGCACATGCAAATTTACTTGGAATGGCAGGGTACATGTGGGTATGGTATATAGGTAGGTATGGTGGACTCATGTGAAATAACTTGGTTTAAGGATTTTGGATGCACAAGCTGTATTCCCGCTTAGTACATGTGAAGGCTAGCTGATTGAGAAGTGACCAGCTAGAGAGCAAAAACGGTCATAATCATGCATTGTGAATAATTAACATTGGACATGGCATGAGTAGGATATGAACACTCTGAATTTAAACATCATGAAGGATTCATTGGTTTTGAATCAACTACATGTTTGCACATGGGCCAAGTCAAGCTGTGATACGTCTCCAACGTATCGATAATTTATGAAGTATTCGTGCCATGATTACCTATGTTTACAATACTTTTATATGGTTTTGATGCACTTTACATGATTGATTTAGAACTAACCCGGACTGACGTTGTTATCAGCAGAACTACCGTGGTGTTGTTTTTTGTGGAGAAATCAAAGTTCTCCAAATGCAACGAAACTTTTTGACCTTTTTTTTTGGAACAAAAAAGGCACTAGAAGCTTCGTTGGAGGGCCAGAAGAGCCACGAGGTGGGCACAACCCACCAGGGCGTGCCAGGCCCCTCTGGCGCGCCCTGGTGTCTTGTGGTCCACGCGTGGCCCATCTCCGCGTGAAACCGACGCTCAAAAATCCTATATATTCAGAAACCCCTAGAAATAACCCTAGACGAGAAGTTCCGCCGCCGCAACTCTCTGTATCGATGAAAAACCAATCTGGAGGTATTCCAGTACCCTACCGGAGAGGGTAGATCATCTCCGGTGGCCATCTTCATCATCCCGGCGGAGGCCAGGACGAGGAGGGAGTAGTCCACCCTCGGGGCTGAGGGTATGTACCAGTAGCTATGTGTTCAATCTCTCTCTCTCTTGTTCTTGAGATGTCACGATCTTGATGTATCACGTGCTTTGTTAATATAGTTGGATCATATGATGTTATTCCCTTGCTATCATGTTTTTGATGAATTGAATCTTTCCCTTTGAGATGTCATTATGTTGGATTGAATATCTTGGTTGAGAACACTTGATGTACGTCTTGCGTGGGATACCCGTAGTGACATTGGGGTATTCTATTGATTCACTTGATATATGTTGAGGCATCAACTTGCGGATTCTGGTGACCTAGGGGATCTATGCATAGGGGTTGATTGCACGTTTTCATACCATGTTCTCCGATAGAAATCTTGGGGCACTCTTTGAGGTTCTTTGTGTTGGATTGAGTATTATGAATCTGAAATTGTTTGATGCGTATCGTATAATTAACTCATGGATACTTGTGGTGACATTGGAGTATCTAGGTGACATTATAGTTGGTTGATGCGTATCATATGGTGTTATCTTAGTACGAACTCTTAGATAGATCGATCGGAAAGGATAACTTGTGTTATTTTAGTACGAACACTTGGATAGATCGATCGGAAAAGATAACTTTAAGGTGGTTTAATACCCTACAAACAATTTCTTCTTATGTTCTCTGCTAGATAAGAACTTTGGAGTGATTCTTCGTTGCACGTTGAGGGATGGTTATGTGATCCAATTATGTTTGCATTGTTGAGAGATTGCACTAGCGAAAGTACGGACCCTAGGCCTTGTTTTCAAGCATTGCAATACCGTTTGTGCTCACTTTTGTTACTTGCTACCTTGCTGGTTTTTTATTGTTACTATTACAAAAATCAATATCTACTATCATTACTACACTTGTATCACCATCTCTTCGCCGAACTAGTGCACCTATACAATTTGCCATTGTATTGGGTGTGTTGGGGACACAACAGATTTCTTGTATTTGATTGCAGGGTTGTTTGAGAGAGACCATCTTCATCCTACACCTCCCACGGATTGATAAACCTTAGGTCATCCACTTGAGGGAAAAGTGCTACTGTCCTACAAAACTCTGCGCTTGGAGGCCCAACAAAGTCTACAAGAATAAAGTTGTGTAGTAGACATCAAGCCGCTCGAATTACTCAGAGGGAAATACCATACTACCATACTACATCATAACCATTTTAATGCATGTTGACACATAAGATAAATCATTATACACTCCTAGATATTTAAGCATGGCATGAGAAACTATAATCTCTAATTGTCATCATAAACATGTTCACTCATGATATACTGAATCGAGATCGAACGAGCTAAACATATTAACAAAAACGGAAAACAAGAAGAGTTCATACCAGCTTCCTTTACCACGATCACTTCATCAAATATCGTCATTATTGCCTTTCACTTGCATGACCGAATGATGTGATAATAATAGTGCAATCTGCAGGGCAGTTTTATATAAACGAGAAGACAAGGTAATACTGGCTCTCTGTTAGATCAACAATAAAGCATATGGGAGCCACTCAACATTTTCATCATGGTCTTCTTCTTTCATGACTCAATAAAAAGAAAAGAAATTCATAGAAACACACTGAAATATTTTTGGATTTTTTGTTTTTCTCAAGAAAGCAAATAAACAAAGGAAAACAAGAACGAGAAAAATTATTTACACGGGAAAGCTCCCAACATGCAAAGGAAATATTTTTGGGTTTTCTTTTAATACTACTATTAATTAAATGGGAAAGAGAAACCAAAAAAAGCGAGAAATATTTTTGGATTTTCAAAAGTTTTTCAAACACACAAGAAGAATGCGGAAAAATAAAGCTAACATGGATATACAATGAAAGAGGATGAATACTGACAATTTATATAAAGTGTGTGAACATGAATGTAATGTCGGTGAGAAATACATACTCCCCCAAGCTCAGGCGTTTGCCTAGCTTGGTGATCACCATACGAAGAATCCATCTGGTCCTGGAGGAAAGTAGTTGGGCTGAGGCACCTGAGCGTCCCACTCCTGGGCTGCGGCCTCCGCCTCGGCCAACTCGTTCCGGTAAGCAATTATGTCTGGTGGCATGATGGTGTATCCATTCCTAGCATCATAGTTAAACAAAGATGGTGCAGGCAACAAAATAATATTGCGACTATACTCATTGTACACTAAGTTGTAATGAATGTGCTGCGGTGGCTGAGGTTCCTCAATGAACTGATGCTCTAGCATAGACTGGTGATCAAGATAAACCTTAGGCAACAAGTAGTCAGTGAGGCGTATGGCGACATTAAAATGTTTAACTAAGCGCGTGGCATAAATACCACCATGAACCTTGCCCTTGGTTCGGTTAAGATGCAAGCAGCGCGCGACAATAGCTCCTAAGTTGTAAGTGTTGTCACCATAAAGTGCGCGACACAAAATAGCAAGGGTGGGGTGTAGGATCCAATGTATGTCTATAGGGGGGGTGATTAGACTACTTGACCAAATAAAAATCTATCCTTTTCCCAATTTTAGTTGTGGGCAGATTTTAGCAATTTGCACAAGTCAAGTTCACCCTACACATGCATGTCTACGAGTATTGCAGCGGAAAGTAAAGACAAGCATATGTAAGAGGATAAGGGTAGGAAGATCAAACGCAATTTGCAGACACGAAGATTTTTCCCGTGGTTCCGATAGGTGCTGCTATCGTACGTCCACGTTTATGGAGTGTTCAACCCACAGAGGGTAGCAGTCGCGAGAGTCCATGGAGGGATCCACCCATAAGGGTCCACGAAGTAGCAACCTCGACTATTCCATAACGGCTTCCGTCCACGAAGGACTAGCCTCACTATGGGTAGATCTTCACGAAGTAGGTGATCTCCTTGCCTATACAAACTTCTTGGTTCAACTCCACAACACGAAGTAGGAGGCTCCCAAGCGACACCTAACCAATCTCGGAGGCACCTGAGGGAGTCCTGGATTAAGGGGTCCTCGGGAGGCCGACCTATTTCTTAAGGGCCGGACTGTATGGGCCGTTTGCCGGACACTGGATGGATCGAGGACCTTGTCTCCAGGATGGAAGCTTCAAGGATCGTGGCGTGTCCTCCAAGTTTAAAGTAGTGAATAGGCATGTTTATCCCTTCGACGTGTAACCGACCATGTGTAACCCTAGATACCCTCGGCGTCTATATAAGCCAGAGGGTTTTAGGTTGTAGGCCAACAGAACTCATCTAGGGTTTTTGTCATACGATCTCGAGGTAGATCAACTCTGTAACCCTTATACCATCAATATAATCAAGTAGGACGTAGGGTATTACCTCCATAGGAGGGCTCGAACCTGGGTAAAACATTGTCCCCTTCGTCTCCTGTTACCCTCGATTCTAGTCTCACAGCTTGGGACCCCCTACCCGAGATCCGCCGGTTTTGACACCGACATTGGTGCTTTCATTGAGAGTTCCATTGTGATCGCCAAAAGGAATCGATGGCTCGCCTTGTCATCAACGAAGAGGTCCGTAACCCGGGCACTTTCGTCCCCGGACAGATCTTCGCTTTCGGCAGCATTGTGCTGCACGCCGACCCGACTGGCCATCTAGGCCGTGTCGGAAGTTTCGCCCCTGATCAAGAGTTCAGATTCAGGAACTTAGAGTTCTCCGTAGACTCCCGGGGCGATCTATCGCTAACTGGTCTCGCAGTCTCGCCTGCCACGCCCGAAGACTCTGAGGCCTTAACCTCAGATCCATCTTTCGGCCCCGCCGGCGGGATCTACCCCGGCGAGGGCCCGGCTCTCAGTCTGGACCCGGTCATAGTGCTAGACACCCGGACATCTGTTGTTGCCGAACACTCTCCCCACGCGGACGCATCGGAGGTTCGCTCCGGAAGCTCTGGGCAGGCCGATCCGATCGAGCTCTCGATACTCAAGGAGGCTCTAGATCGGATCTCGTCGATGAAGATTACCGACGACCCAAGCCCGATCTGTTCTCAGATCGGGCCTCAGACGGGTCAGGACGAATTTTTCGTCCCACCCACCACCCACTTGGTAGGCACTGTCGAGGATTTAACTGACATGCGGGACTATGCTTCTGAGGAAGCAGACTACATGGATGAGGAGGATCATGCACTCACCCCCGTTAACACCGGACGGTGGACTGCCAGCTCCACATACGACGTCTACATGGTAGACACTCCGAAAAACGATGGCGACAAAACGGATGAAGCACCGTCAAGACGCCGAAAGCCGCATAAACGGTCAAAAGGAAAAAAGGGAAGAAAATCCATCGATGGCACTGGGGACGGAGACACCCCGGAAGACATCGGCGATCCCGAAATCCCCGAACACCCGTTAGAGGGTCAGGAGAGGCCGGAAGACCGCCGCAACCCCGACGATCTAGATGATCCCGAGGACGACGATTACCTCCGCTCTATCGAGGGGGAGGACAATGCGGAAGCCGATGACTTCGCCATCCCCGATAATCCTGCAGATCAGGAACTATTCAGGCAACAGCTTATAGCCACGGCCCGCAGCCTGAAAGCAAAAGAATGGCAGCTTAAGGCCGAACAAGGCAACCTCAACGATCGATGGACGAGAGTCCTCTCGGCTGAGGAGGGATATAGTACCGGTCTATCGGACCAGCCTAAGAGTTATCCACGCAGAAGGCTGCTGCCACAATTCGACGACGAGCTCACTGATACGTCGTCTCCCAAACATACCCCATACGACAAGCCAGACCGCCCTCCTCGAGGACGAGACAGGACAGCTGACGACACTGGCTATAGGCCGCTGATACCCCGTAGACGGGGAAAGGAGCCACTAGAGCCCGATGACAGGTTCGACCCGCGACACGACCTGGACGACAGAGCAGGTCGTACACGATCCATCTACGGATCCAGAGCATACTCACCCGATAGACGGGAAGGGTACATGCCTTGGTTTGACCACAACAATGAAGGTCGGGAACGAAACCGAGCTAGGACAGACGCCGATCACCGGCGCGACATAGCTCGGGTTAGAGGCACTGCCCACCCACTGTGCTTCACGGACGAGATGATGCGGCATCAGTTCCCGAAAGGGTTTAAACCCGTAAACATAGAGCAATACGATGGGACAACTGACCCAACCATATGGATCGAGGATTTCCTCCTCCACATCCACATGGCGCGAGGAGATGACCTCCATGCCATCAAGTACTTACCCCGGAAGCTCAAGGGGCCAGCTCGGCATTGGTTAAATAGCCTCCCCGAAAACTCCATTGGGTGTTGGGAGGACCTAGAAGAGGCATTCCGATCTAACTTCCAGGGCACTTATGTTCGGCTGCCGGACTCCTCCGATCTAAGCAACGTCGTCCAGAAGCCAGGAGAGTCCGCGTGGCTATTCTGGAATCGTTTCTTGACCAAGAAAAACCAGATCGTAGACTGCCCGGACGCCGAAGCAATAGCCTTTTTCAGGCATAATATTCGGGATGAATGGCTGGCTCGTCAGCTCGGCCAGGACAAACCAAGGACAATGTCCGCCCTCACAACACTCATGACCCGCTTTTGCGCGGGCGAGGATAACTGGCTCGCAAGACGTAGCCACAACCCCGAAGACCCCGGAACCTCCGAAGTTTGGGACGGAAACGGGAAACCCTAGCGCAACAAGAACAAGCGCCGGCACAATAACAATGATGCCGATGACACATCTGTTAACGCCGGCTTCCGCAACTCCCGGCCTGGGCAGCGGAAGAAGCCTCCTAAAGGCAAACACGGCGGACCCACCCCGCTGGACAAAATCCTGGAGAGGCCTTGCTAGATCCACGACACTCAAGAGAAGCCCGCCAACCACACCAACCATAACTGTTGGGTCTTCAAACAGGCCGGCAAGCTCGCAACCGAGGACCAAGGCAAGAGCCCACGCAGCGAGGACTAGGATGAGCCTCGTGGTCCGATAGGTGGCGGACAAAAGAAATTCCCTCCAGAGGTAAAAACGGTAAATATGATATACGCCACCCATATACCCAAGAAGGAGAGGAAGCGCGCCCTTCGGGATGTCTACGCCATAGAGCCTGTAGCCCCGAAGTATAACCCATGGTCGGCATACCCGATCACCTTCGACCGGCGTGACCACCCGACCAGTATCCGTCATGGGGGTTCGGCAGCCCTAGTCCTAGACCCGATCATAGACGGGTACCACCTCACTAAAGTCCTAATGGACGGAGGAAGTAGCCTCAATCTGATTTACTCAGATACGGTGAAAAAGATGGGCATAGATCCGTCAAGGATCAAGCCCAGCAACACTACCTTTAAAGGAGTACTCCCAGGCGTTGAAGCCCGGTGCACGGGCTCTGTAAGCCTGGAAGTAGTATTCGGCTTGCCCGATAACTTTTGAAGCAAGGACTTGATCTTCGACATCGTACCTTTCCGCAGCGGCTATCACGCCCTGCTCGGCCGTACAACGTTTGCTCGCTTTAACGCCGTCCCGCACTACGCATACCTCAAGCTCAAGATGCCCGGCCCCAGGGGGGTCATTACAGTCAATGGCAACACAGAGCGCTCCCTCCGAACTGAGGAACATGCGTTGGCCCTGGCGGCCGAATTCCATTACACTGATGATCGGCAAGCACCGACGTCTGCCGTAAAGGCACCCAAGGCTGGGAAGCAAGCTCGGGCTCAACCCGAAGTACCAGAACCTTCTTCTCCCCATAAATAGGGATTCGCCCCCCATCGCACGGCCCTAGAACCGGCAAAGTACGTGCCGAGGAGGCACAACTTCGCGCTTAAAATTCCATGGGCAGCGTTGGGGAAAATTTATTAAATGGTAAGTGTTCGGCTGGACCGAACTATCACCATCAACATGTCTTCAGACACACTACATGTACCATAAAGTACCTGCTACGGCGTAAAGCTCATTCATATTCCGGCGACTTCTCAAGACTTTTCTCCAAAATCCGCTCGCCGAACATTACACCCATCGCGGTATATAACTCCTTGGGAGACGCAGGAGCGGACAAGCGACAGGGCACATCGAGGATGTCAGGTCACCTATCGAAGACCCTTGGTACAACCCCTCCTGTAAGGTTTATAATTCATTTTTAATACCTGTAAATAGTTGTATCGGCAATTCGAATAATAAGAGTTGATGAGTAAAATACAGATGTATCTTGCATGATTGTTTTGCTATTTTTGGTGCACTCTCTATTTTCCCTCTCTTATTGCGAACCTGTTTGGTATACTATGCGATGCAACCGGCTAATAGACTGGGGGCTCGAACTAAAGAAAATCGCCTTAAGCACAACTGATTTTTGCGTTCGGCGTCTTGGAATTCCTCTTTATATGCATTGGTTCCGAACCATGTCTTGGGTCAATAGTTGGGTTGCCCAGCTCCTGTGGTTGCCCCTTTATGTTCCGCTCGTTCGGCTAAAGGGGAAAAGGGAGAACCGCTGCGATTGTGCTTCCGGCTAGACTGGTCAAGCACCTCAGCGGAGAAAGCCGAAAACTGACTGTCATGGTATGTGAGAACTGGTCTGCGAATCCGAGCTTAACTAAATCTCGTCAGAGGTTATTCCGTGTTATACGATGGGTTTGGTATTAGTACAAACCGTGTGATATAGGCTTCGGCCACGGCTCATCCGAACATCACAAACACCTGGGGGATAGTCATCAGCCCCCCGCACTCCTTTCTCGCGCCCCTACGGCTAAGTGAAAGCAATAAAGCATTATGGTCCGATTGCCTTGTCCGCCCCACACTACCGCCTTCGGGTACCGATAGCTCGGCTAAGGGTCATAGTGCGTGGGCAGGGACACCCCGCGTAGTATCTACATGGGGGCTGAAGCCGACGACTCGCAGCTTTCAGTTTTAATGGCCACACAGGAGATATAAAGGATGCAAAACATTAAAGACATGATAAACCATGCACCTTAAATATAAACGCGTTAAAAACGTCTTCGGACATATTACACACTTTACTCATACACGTTCTCTCTCGAGCATTGAGCCTCTATTGCCCGAGCACCCTCCATTACTCCGGAGAAGTACAGCTCGGGTCGCCTATGCTCTTTTCCAGGAGGCGGAGGGGCAGTGGCTATCTTCATCGGATCCAGCCCTGGCCAGTGCACCTTGGCCTTCGCAAAGGTCATCCGAGCTCCCTCGAAGCAGGAAGATCGCCTTAGCGCGTCGATCCGGGGCAAGGCGTCGCTCAGCTTCTGCACCAGGCCGAAGTAGCTGTCCGGCAACGGCTCGTTGGGCCATAGCCGGATGCAGAGATCCTTCATGGCCGGCTCCGCCATCCGGTGCAGCTCCATCAGCTGCTTTAGCTGCTCAACAAGGAGAGGAGAGCGCTCAGGGGCTTCAAACTGCGCCCAGAATAGCCGAGCTTCATCTCCTTCTCCCCGCGAACCATAGAACTGGTTCGCGTCCGCTGCGCTCTTCTAGAGGTCCGAGCAAGCGCCTGAGGAACGCCATACTTGGGTAAGCAACTCGAACTTGCTATCCCCGTAGACACACTGCAATAAATATGGCTTACCATCCATTATAGCCTTGGCCTGGCTAACTTCCTCTTCAAAATACCGCCTATCCACCCGCTCCTTTTGGAGGTCGGTTTTCATGGTGGATAGTTCGGCGGCCTGCTCCTTGCCTTTCCGCTCAAGATCTTCGCACTTTTGGCCGGCGTCCTTGAGCTCCTGTTGGATCTCTTCCACCCGAGCCTTGTGCTTGTCACTCGTGGCTCTTAGGGCGGAGAGCGCGGTAGCCGCTTCTTTGGCCGCCGCCCTCTCAACCGCAGCCTCCTGCTTCGCTTTCTCAAGCTCGGCTTTGAGCTTCTCAATTTCTTTCGCCGAGGCTGCGTCAGCATTACAAATATATCAAACATACTGCTTTGACAGTACAACAATGAAGAATTTGGATATTCTAGTCCGGCTTACCTTGCGCCTCGTCGAATCTCTTATTCAGAGCTTCGAGCTCATCTTCGGAGCTCTTGAGCTTCCGATTCAGCTCGTCCGGCTCGGCAGCATTCACAGCCGCTGCCGATGACGAAGCATGTACAAAAAAAACCATATCAAGTTACGCGGGTTCACAACTTCCGAACTATCATAAATATGATCATATGTCCGGTCCCCTTAAAGACTGTTAGACCGTTCCGAACAAATACTGTCTTATACATAGTTCGGATAATGATCTATGCTTGACCCCCAGGTAAGTTTTTTCCAAACTTACCTAGGGCTCGGGGGCTGCCGTGTATATAATCATAACTCGAAGAAATTAATATTTCAAAGAACAGAGCATTACGTGGCTCACCTGAAAGCCCGTCAGGAGACAGTTGAAGGCCTCCTTCAGTCCGCTGTCCACGGACTGAATGCTCTGCAATACCGCACCCACAAGGGTGCGGTGCTCCTCGGAGAGGGAGGCGCCTGACAGAGCCTCCCCCATAGCCACCCACCCATTGGTCGATGGTGCCGGTGGGGATTGGTTGACCCGATCTCCGATCGGGGATTGAACTGATGCCTCCGGAGGCATAGTGCGCTCCGGAGACAGCCTTGAAGGTGACTGGACATCTCCTCGTCCGATCTCCTCAGTGTCCGGGAGGGGCTCGTCCTCCCGGTCTTCGGCGGCCGAGGTGTTAGCCTCGACCATGACGTCGTCGCTCCCACCTCCAGTGTCCGGCTCCAAGGGAGCCTGTTGGGAGGACACCTCCGCAGCATCCTTCGCGGCGCCCAGAGGAGAGGGGTGCGACGCGGTCCCACTCTCCGTTAGCTCGGCGGGCGGGGTCTCCCCGTCCGAAACTTGATCGGTGGGGAGAACTTGTGGTGGGCTGCAAGTCAATAAGGCGCTCACATGATAATCATATTCAAAACTTAGTACTAATAGCTCGGGAGGTCTTCGGATCCGTACCTTCGAGGTGGGGGCTTGACCCTGAGGTTCCTTCGCGGAACCCTCTCGAAGTCCTCGGACTTGGTGTCCGAGTCCGAACTGTCGTCGGACAGAACTACCTGTGTCCGGCGCGCTTTCTTCTGGAAGGGAGCTTATCGGCGCGCAGGCCCTGGTCCTCCTTCTTGGCCGGCCACTTATCCTGCGCCTTGAACAACGCCTTCCATAGCTTCTCCCGAGTGGTGCGGAAGAGCTGACGAATCGTAGGATCGTCGTCAGTCCGGTAAGTCCACATAGGAGAGCCCCGGCGCTGGCAGGGGAGGATGCGCCGCCGAAGCATGATCTGGACCACGTTGGTCAGATCGATTCCGTCCTTGATCATGGAGGCGATGCCCCTCTGCAGGTCATCCACCTCTGTGTCCGACCCCCAGTCGAGGCCCTTTCGGACCCATGAGGTCAATCTGGTCGGGGGTCCGGATCTAAATTCGGCAGGAACAGTTCCGCCCTCCTCCCTTGGCTCGGTGATGTAAAACCTCTCTTTTTGCCAAGTCTTGATGGTGTCGATGAATGTGCCGGAAGGCCATACTGTGCGTGGAAGCTTGCTGATGACCGCCCCGCCGCAGTCTGCGTGTGCGCCTGCAACACACTTCGGTTTGATGTTGAAGATCTTGAGCCACAGTCCGAAGTGTGGTTCGACCCGCAAGAATGCCTCGCAGACGATGATGAAGGCCGATATATGCATGAAAGAGTTCGGTGGGAGGTCGTGGAAGTCAAGTCCGTAGAAGAACATGAGGCCCCTCACGAAGGGGTGGAGCGGGAAGCTCAGTCCTCGGATGAAATGAGGCATGAAGACCACCCTCTCGCCTGGTTTAGGGGTGGGGATCACCTGGCCTTCTTCCGCGGCGCGGTGGAAGATGTTGGCGGGGAGGTAACCGGCCTCCTTGAGGTCCCGGATGTCTTGGTCTGTGACTGTGGAAGCCTCCCACTTGCCATTGGAGCCGGAGCTAGCCATGGCTGAGCTCGGAGGGGAAAAGGTGGAAAACCTAGATCTGGGCTCTGGAGGCTCAGTAGATTGGGGAAGCAAGGGTGCGAATGGGAAGTGCGGATAAGCCTTGGGGTTTTTCTTCCCCTTTTATTGGGCTTGTCGCCGGTTAGCCTCCCTTCACTGCGCCGTGAATCCCTCCGCTTCCCAAGACGTGCGTGCCGTTATACGCGCATGATTAAACATATCCCATGTAAAACAGAGCACGATCTGTGCATTGATGGATCGTGCTGATGAAAACGGCCTCGAACCGCGAATCGAGTCTTTTCGACTGGTTCAACGGTCGTGGTGGGCCGTGACCTTTCATGTGAAAGGTTGTCAGGGAGCACTATTTACTCCTTGACGTTTGGCCTTCAGGGCCGAGCTATACATGGTGTTCGGACGATCTATGATCGGACAAATTACACGTCGTCGGAGGCCGAACTAAAGCCCGGCCGATCGCTATTTGGAGAAAGGAACTCGCCTCGCAAGCCGACGACTCTGATCATGTGAAGCAGCTGGGGCTGGGACCCTTGGCGTTGGAGGCTAGTTCGGGGGCTACTGAGGGAGTCCTGGATTAAGGGGTCCTCGGGAGGCCGACCTATTTCTTATGGGCCGGACTGTATGGGCCGTTTGCCGGACACTGGATGGATCGAGGACCTTGTCTCCAGGATGGAAGCTTCAAGGATCGTGGCATGTCCTCCAAGTTTAAAGTAGTGAATAGGCATGTTTATCCCTTCGACGTGTAACCGACCATGTGTAACCCTAGATACCCTCGGCGTCTATATAAGCCAGAGGGTTTTAGGTTGTAGGCCAACAAAACTCATCTAGGGTTTTAGTCATACGATCTCGAGGTAGATCAACTCTGTAACCCTTATACCATCAAATAATCAAGCAGGACGTAGGGTGTTCCCTCCATAGGAGGGCCCGAACCTGGGTAAAACACTGTCCCCTTCGTCTCCTGTTACCCTCGATTCTAGTCTCACAGCTCGGGACACCCTACCCGAGATCCGCCGGTTTTGACACCGACAACACCACCCTCCAAAAGGTAATAGGCTCGATAGTAACGATGAACTCCTTGCTCTTGTGTTTCAAATGATAGTCTCCTCAACACTAAATCACTCTCTCACATATTTGGCTTGGGTAGAAGATATTGATTGGATGGAAAGCAACATGGGGAGGCTAGAAATCAAGATCCATATGTTTGGAGTGGATGCTCTTGACCTCAACACAAGGATAGGTGGTTCTCTCTCAAAAAATTGGATATGACAAGTGTGGAATGGTTCTGAGTGTTTCTCTTGCGAGTGGGATGTGGTGGAGGGGTATATATAGGCATCTCCAAAAATCCAACCGTTATAACATTATTGCCCAACTCGGTGGAACCGAAGTAAAACTCGGTGGCACCGACTTGTTCAAAATGTGGCAACTTTAGGCTTTTCGGTGAGACCGATATGGAATACTCGGTGGTACCGATATGGGTGACCTAGGCAGGTACAAAATCTCGGTGAGACCGATTTCTCAAACTCGGTGGGACCAATTTCAAGAACTGGGTTAACAGAGAGTTGGTCCAACTTCTCGGTGAAACCGATTTGCAAAACTAGGTGGGACCGAATGATGAAAATGGCTAACCGGAAGTTGGTCACTGTTTTCAGTGGCATCGGAAGGGAATGTTGGTAGTACCGAGTGTGGGTCTTGGCTAGGGTTTCTGTCTGGGCTTTTGACTCGGTGTAGCCGATGTGGAAATGTTGGTGACACCAATTTTGAGTGGTAGGCTCTATGACGGAATATTTGTGGGAGAGCTTGTGGGTGTTTTTGGTGACTAACACTTGATCACTTTGAGCATTTCATTCACCATTATTACCTCACCCCCTTTTGATAGTATTGGCTTTCCTATGGACTCAAAGTGATTTCTAACAAAGTAAAATGTAGAGTCTTCATGCTTGTAGCTTAGCCAATCATATTCCTTGCATCTTGGGGTCTCCTCACAATCCTTTGCCAATCACACATTGAACTTTTTCCTGAAACATACTTAGTGGAAACATTAGTCCAATGAAATATATGTTGTTATTAATTACCAAAACCACCTAGGGAGAAGTTGTGCTTTCAATCTCCCCCTTTTTGGTAATTGATGACAACATATAGATCAAAGCTTCGATGAGAGATATAATCAATGAATAGCATCGTCGCTTTGAGAAGTATGTGATAAGCAAGAGCTCCCCCTAAATTTGTGCATTACTTTAAATTTGCGTTTGAATGCAAATGCACAATCGATTTGGATCATGGGTCACTCTTTCATGTCACATACAACTTGGTGGTGGGCCAAAATTAATAAGAGTGAATTACATGATCACATCACACCAAACATAAGTAAATGATCATCACATAGATATCTCAAAGATAGGCGATAATAGCATCACACAAGAGTATATGATCAAATACGACAAAGTGTCAACCAAACGATAAACCAAATGTTTTTGAAAAGCATAGAGAGATTAAAAAACACCCTCTCTCGAAGCCCTATGATCTATGACCTCTCCCCCTTTGGCAACAAATTACCAAAAATTTCAAAGCCATAGAGCTACTCGTTTCTCTGGGCATGGTCTCCGATGGCTGTCGACGAAGTCGAGGGAAGGGCATCCGCGAAGAGTTCAGCTGAAGTCCTCTGAGGTGGTGGAGTAGACACTGGAGCTGATGGAACTGATGGAGCTGTGGCAACTGGTGAAGAAGATGGCCTCAACTCTGGAGCAAACACTGTAGGAGTTCTGGCTTGAGTCTTGAACTGAGTGCTGGTCATGAGAGGTGGACTGTCATCATCATCAGAATCTGAGGAGTGGGGAATGGGAGCTTCATCCACTTCATTCTTAAGTTCATCCACAGTTTTAGTCAGTCCATCTACTTTGTTGTTCAGCGTGGAAAACTTATCCGCCACAATCCTCACAAGACTATCTTGATTGAGCTGAATTGTCTTGATGTCCTTCTGCATGCTCTGATTGGTGCTAATATGAAGATCCATTTGCTCATTCCTTGTTCTAGGAGCCTGAGCACTAGTGGCTCTAGCTGCCTCACCCTCTGCCTGTGCAGTCGATGAAGTGGGATGACTAGGATCCATCACCACGACATTATCCTCTAACTCTGGCTGGAGTGGGAAATGGGGACGATCAAGTGCATACACATTCTTCTCTAACTTAGAGTTAATGAGCATCTGAACGTATGGTGCATATCTACAAG
This sequence comes from Elymus sibiricus, assembly GCA_039707655.1. NCBI lineage: Eukaryota > Viridiplantae > Streptophyta > Magnoliopsida > Poales > Poaceae > Elymus > Elymus sibiricus. The sequence goes on along the minus strand of CM077663.1, from coordinate 296,514,275 downwards.
ATCTCTTCTGGTCTGTAGCTGTCCTCTTCACTGTTTCTACAATCAAGTCCATCACTCTTATCCTGGTGTGGGTGTCTATGTGATGCAGCATGTTGATGGAATACCCCCTTATCATCTTATCGTCTCTAGATTTGGGCATCAAGGTATGCCTCAAAATGGTGTTAGTGGTGGGTATTCCTGCTTGCAGGAAATAGACAGACCTAAACTTATGTGAATGCACATGTGAAGCAGGGTTTCCTTGTACATATTTGCCATGGAGTTGTGACTCATCTTGGATTCAGCATATACATCCAAGTCACCTTCTTGTACCTGTGGGGCTCCTAAGATGGTGGCCCACTCATCAGCAGTTGATTGGTACATCACTCCTTCAGTCATCCAAACAATCATGCCATCCGGATAAAAGTGTGCAGTGGAATAGAACTGCATGATCATCTCATGATTCCAAGCTGAAAACTCTCTGGCAACAAAGTTTGCAAGATCAATGCTCTGGAAGTTGTCTCTGACACTGGGAAAGAAATCTTCATTGTCCTTGATGTAGTCCCAGTCGACATATCTCATGTCACTAACAGCTGGGCTCTTGTCCAATAGGATAGTCTCATAAAAGTCCTGTTGTTCCTTGGTGTGAAATCTGGCATCCACAGTAGTCCTTCTCCTGGAGGCATAAGGATCAACAACTCTCCACTTCCTCTGCCCCGAGTCTTTCCTCTTCTTCATATCTTCTGCAACTGGGTGATCATCATTATGAATAGGCAAGTGGGGCCTCAGTTTACTCAAAACAGATACCGAAAAAGGCTTTCGCCCCGCTTTATATATAAAGAAACGTTAACAACATCCGATACAAACGCACGCCAACACACCAAACACACACACCCAAGGCAAGATACAAAGGTGCTGATCGCAGCAACATCACCCCTAGCACTAACACCATCGCGGAGAGATAAGGCCGCATACGACGAACCGTGTGCTCCAAGGCGGCGCCTTCAGGAAGGGTACGACACCGGAGCACCGCCACCGCCCAATCCGAGGATCAGAGTTTGCCCTGGAGCAGCATGACGTGCGATGAGAGCCGCGACGACGCCTTCAAGAAGGGAACGAGCTTCGCCGCCGCCGGTCCGTCCGAAGATAGAGCAGATTTTCACCCCGGCCAACACTCACCGCCACTGAACGCCACACCCCGGCTACCATGCCGCCCACACGGCCATGGCCACCAGGCAGCACCAAGCCACGTCCTCTGCCCATGAGCACTGCGCAACCATCTCTAGGGCTGCCGCCCCGTCATCCAAGACCTTGACACCACCTCACCCAAGATCCGACACTACCCCAGCCAAAGAGACGAGCGAAAAGGAACTGCCTTTTCCACCCCTAGGCAGCCCCCAGCGCCGAGACCCACAGGTCGGCCAAAACTGGTCTCCATCGACTCATCCTACAACACCGGGCGCGAGACGAGCTCGGTCCTGCAGCAACGTGTGTGGGACGAGGTCGGTCCTGCAGCACCGTGCGCGAGACGAGCTCGGTCCAACACACCGTGCGCGAGACGAGCTCGGTCCAACACACCATGCGCAAGACGAGCTCGGTCCTGCTGCACCGGGCGCGAGACGGGCGATGGACCGCAGCTGGGAGCGGGCCAGCCCTCCGACCGAAGCAGGGCCCGAACGACGAGGAGAGGGAACAGAGGCCGACATAGATCAGCTGCGGGCGGGCCAACACCAGAACAAGCCAGCTGCCGCTGCAACAGACCTACCCCCTTGCGAGCCGCCCACAGACGGGCCAGAGAAGACCAACGCCGCCGTGAAACGACCCGCGCCACCGCCATGAGCCGCCATCACTCTGTGGCAGCCCACATCCACGCCAGGACCTCAAGGGCCAGGCCCGATGCACGCCGGCAGCCATGGGCTAGATCCGAGATGATCTGGCCGGCCGGCACCGCCGCCAGCCGCAACAGCCGGTGCCCCGCCGTGATCCATGGCCAAAGCCACTACCCCGTCGGGTCGCAGCCCGCCCCCGTGCCGCCCGATGCCTAAGCGCCCGCCAGATCGATTCTGGACGGGGCCGCCGCCGCCGCCACGCACTCACCTCCGCCACCACCACGGCCACGCGCCGACGAACAGCACTCAACCGCCGGCGAGGCCCCACCAGCACACCAGCGCCGCCGCAGCGCGGAACAAGATCTAGATCGAGATCGGGACGGCCCCGACCGACTCCCGGCCACCAGCGCCGCCGCGACGCACCACCGCCTCCCTAGCCAAGCAGCCGCCGAATCCAGCCGTCCCCGCCGCCGGGAACCCTGCCGGACGCCGCGCCCCATGCCGCCGGACAACAGACCCGCGCTGCCGCCACCACGAACAGGGGAAGGAGGGAGAGGCCCCTCCGCTACCTGCGCCGCACGGGCTTCGCCCGGCGGACGCCCTCCGGCGGCGGCAAGGGGAGGGAGCGCCGAGGGAGGAGACTAGCCGGCGGCGGAGCTATGGCTCCCGGGACACGCGCGCGGGGCGCGTCGAGGGAGCGGGGTTCAATTCTGGTGCCTTCGATGCCCTCCCGGTTTACTGTATAAGTGTTTCCTCTCAAAACAGATATGTCCTCCTCTTCTTCTATCATAGTGGACTTCTTGTTCTTAGTAGCACTTGGAATGTCTCTGGTAGACTTCTTTGACTTGGAGGCTGCAGCAGTCTTCTTGGGAGCAGACTTGGTGCTCTTAGCTGGAGCAACCTCGGGCATAGCATCTGCCATCAATTTCTTCTTCTTAGCTGGAGGGGCTTTGGCAGCTGGTTGTTCCTCTTCATCTTCTTCCTCAGCTTATGCCGGATCTTCATACATTGAGGTTGGTCTGCCAACAACATGTATAATTCTCTTCCTGATCCTCTTCTTCTCTCCTGCCTTCTTAGGTGCTACTTCTTGAGCTTGCGTTGGTTTTCCCTTGAATAGGAAAGAGTGATGCAGCAAAGTAGATAAGTATTTCCCTCAGTTGTTGAGAACCAAGGTATCAATCCAGTAGGAGATACAAGCAAGTCCCCAATCTTTGCACCTACACAAACAATCAAACTCTTGCACCCAACGCTATAAAGGGGTTGTCAATCCCTTCACGGTTATTTGCAAGGATGAGATCTGATAGAGATAGATATAAAAGATTGCTAAAACGAAAAGTAAAACAAAAGAAAAAAAATTGCAGCAAAGTATTTTTGGTTTATAGATCTGAAAATATAATATGGAAAATAGACCCGGGGGCCATAGGTTTCACTAGAGGCTTCTCTCATGAAGGAAAATAATACGGTGGGTGAATAAATTACTGTCGAGCAATTGATAGAAAAGCGCATAGTTATGAAGATATCCAAGGCAATGATTATGCATATAGGCATCACGTCCGTGTCAAGTAGACCGAAACGATTCTGCATCTACTACTATTACTCCACACATCGACCGACTCCTGCCTGCATCTAGAGTATTAAGTTCATGAAGAACAGAGTAACGCATTAGTTAAGATGACATGATGTAGAGGGATAAACTCAAGCAATATGATGAAAACCCCATCTTTTTATCCTTGATGGCAACAATACAAATACGTGCCTCGCTACCCCTACTTTTTCACTGGGTGAGGACACCGCAAGATTGAACCCAAAACTAAGCACTTCTCCCATTGCAAGAATTACCAATCTAGTTGGCCAAACCAAACCAATAACTCGAAGATACTTGCAAAGATATGAAATCATGCATATAAGAATTCAGAGAAGATTAAAATAATATTCATAGATAATCTGATCATAAACCCACAATTCATCGGATCTCGACAAACACACCGCGAAAGAGTATTACATCAGATAGATCTCCATGAAGATCATGAAGAACATGGTATTGAAGAACAAAGAGAGAGAAGAAGCCATCTAGCTACTAGCTATGGACCCGAAGGTCTGTGGTGAACTACTCACGCATCATCAGAGGGGTAATGGAGTTGATGTAGATGCCCTCCGTGATCGAATCCCCCTCTGGCAGATTACCGGAAAAGGCTCCAAGATGGGATCTCACGGGAACAGAGGCTTCCGGTGGCGGAAAAGTATTTTCGTGGCTCTTTTTGGTATTGGGGGAAAATTTGGGAATTTATAGGCCGAAGAATAGGGATAGAGGACCTGTAGGGGGGCCACAAGCCAGGGGCGCCCCCCCTAGGGCGCGCCCTGCAGGCTTGTGATCTCCCGGCAGGTCTCCTGCCTTCATCTCCAAGTCTGGTAGGTTTCTTCTGGTCCAAGAAAAATCATCGCAAAGATTTTATTCCGTTTGGACTCCGTTTAATATTCCTTATCTGCAATACTCAAAAACAAGGAAAAAACAAAAACTAGCACTAGGCTCTAGGTTAATAGGTTAGTCCCAAAAATAATATAAAATAGCATATTAATGCATATAAAACATCCAAAACAGATAATATAATAGCATGGAACAATCAAAAATTATAGATACGTTGGAGACGTATCAAGCATCCCCAAGCTTAATTCCTGCTCGTCCTCGAGTAGGTAAATGATAAAAACAGAATTTTTGATGTGGAATGCTACCTAACATATTTATCCATGTAATATTCTTTATTGTGGCATGAATATTCAGATCCGCAAGATTCAAAACAAAAAGTTTAATATTGACATGAAAACAATAATACTTCAAGCATACTAACAAGGCAATTGTGTCCTTTCGAAATAACATGGCCTCAGAAAGCTATCCCTACAAAATCATATGGTCTGGCTATGCTCCATCTTCCCCACGCAAAGTATTTAAATCATGCACTACCCCGATGACAAGTCAAGCAATTGTTTCACACCTTTTATGTTCTCAAACCTTTTCAACTCTTACGCAATACATGAGCGTGAGCCATGGATATAGCACTTTAGGTGGAATAGAATATGGTGGAGGTTGTGAGGAAAAGGAGAAGATAGTCTCACATCAACTAGGCATATCAACGGGCTATGGAGATGCCCATCAATAGATATCAATGTGAGTGAGTAGGGATTGCCATGCAACGGATGCACTAGAGCTATAAGTGTATGAAAGCTCAAAAACAAACTAAGTGGTTGTGCATAATGATGAAAAATTCCACTAGTTATATGAAAGTGACAAAATAGGAGACTCTCTATCATGAAGATCATGGTGCTACTTTGAAGCACAAGTGTGGAAAAAGATAGTAGCATTGTCCCTTCTCTCTTTCTCTCATTTTTTTTGGTGGGCAGCTTTGGCCTCTTTTTTTTATATATGCTTCATTGGCCTCTTTTATTATTTGCAAAGTCCGGAGACTCATCCCAACTTGTGAGGGAATCATAGCTTCCATCATCCTTTTCTCTCACGGGACAATGCTCTAATAATGAAGATCATCACACTTTTATTTACTTACAACTCAAGAATTACAACTCGATACCTAGAACAAAATATGACTCTATATGAATGCTTCTGGTGGTGTACCGGGATGTGCAACGATCTAGCCTAGCAAATCACATCAAAAAACGGACAAGCCATGAAAACATCATGCTAGCTATCTTACGATCATGCAAAGCAATATGAAAATGATGGTGCGTGTCATGAAAAATGGAACGGTGGGAGTTGCATGGCAATATATCTCGGAATGACTATGGAAATGCCATAATAGGTAGGTATGGTGGCTGTTTTGAGGAAGGGTATACGGTGGGTTTAATGCACCGGCGAAAGTTGCGCGGTACTAGAGAGGCTAGCAAAGGTGGAAGGGTGAGAGTGCGTATAATCCATGGACTCAACATTAGTCATAAAGAACTCACATACTTATTGCAAAAGTCTATTAGTTATCGAAGCAAAGTATTAGACGCATGCTCCTAGGGGAGAGGTTGGTAGGAGTTAACCATCGCGCGCTCCCGACCCTCACACAAAGGATGACAATCATTAAACAAATCATGCTCCGACTTCATTACATAACGGTTCACCATACGTGCATGCTACGGGAATCACAAACTTTAACACAAGTATTTCTACCAATCCACAATTACTCACTAGCATGACTCTCATATCACCATCTTTATATCTCAAAACTATATGCAAGGAATCAAACTTCTCATAGTATTCAATGCACTTTATATGAAAGTTTTTATTATATCCCTTTTGGATGCCCATTATATTAGGACTAAATTCATAACCTAAACCAATTACCATGCTGTTTAAAGAATCTCAAAATAATATAAGTGAGGTACGAGAGTTCAATTATTTCTATAAAATAAAACACCACCGTGCTCTAAAAAGATATAAGTGAAGCACTAGAGCAACATTGCCTAGCTCAAAAGATATAAGTGAAGCACATAGAGTATTCTAATAAATTCATGATTAATGCGTGTCCCCCTCAAAATATGTGTGCAGCAAGGATGATTGTGGCAAACTAAAAAGCAAAGACTCATATCATACAAGACGCTCCAAGCAAAACACATATCATGTGGTGAATAAAAATATAGCCTCAAGTAAATTTACCGATGGAATGAAGACGAAAGAGGGGATGCCTTCCGGGGCATCCCCAAGCTTAGGCTCTTTGGTATCCTTGAATATGGCTTGGGGTGCCTTGGGAATCCCCAAGCTTAGGCTCTTGTCACTCCTTATTCCATAGTCCATCAAATCTTTACCCAAAACTTGAAAACTTCACAACACAAAACTCAACAGAAAACTCCTGAGATCCGTTAGTATAAGAAAAATAAATCACCACTTTTAGGTACTGTTGTAAACTCATTCTTTATTTATATTGGTGTAATATATACTGTATTCCAACTTCTCCATGGTTCATACCCTCCGATACAACCCATAGATACATCAAAATAAGCAAACAACACAAAGAAAACAGAATCTGTCTAAAACAGAACAGTCTGTAGCAATATATAGACTTCGAATACTTCTGTAACTCGAAAAATTCTGAAAAATTTGTAAAATCAGGGAAATTTGTATATAAATCTTTTTTAAAAATTTCAGACTCATTTGACGCTCTGGTGAATTTATAAAATTCCTGGACTGAGCGCAAAAGTTTCTATTTTTCAGCAAAATCAAATCACAATCACCGTAGACCATCCCAAAGGTCTTACTTCGCTCAAACACTAATTAAAAAAAGAAAACACAATTAATACAGAGGTAATAACTTGTAAAGCACTCAAAAACAGAAGCAAAAACAAAAGCATAAAAATAAAATTGGGTTGCCTCCCAACAAGCGCTATTGTTTAACGCCCCTAGCTAGGCATAACGCAATAGATCTAGGTATTGTCATCTTTGGTATGCAATCCATAAGTAGCTCTCATAATAGATTCATAAGGTAATTTTATTTTCTTTCTAGGAAAGTGTTCCATGCCTTTCCTTAATGGAATTTGGAATCTAATGTTTCCTTCTTTCATATCAATAATTGCACCGATCGTTCTAAGGAAAGGTCTACCAAGAATAATAGGACATGTAGGATTGCAATCTATATCAAGAACAATGAAATCTACGGGCACATAATTCCTATTTACAACAATAAGAACATCATTAATCCTTCCCATAGGTTTCTTAATGGTGGAATCTGCTAGATGGAAATTTAAAGAGCAATCATCAAATTCATGGAAACCTAGCACATCACATAAAGTTTTCGGAATCATGGAAACGCTAGCACCCAAATCACACAAAGCATGTCACTCATAATCTTTAATTTTAATCTTAATAGTAGGTTCCCACTCGTCATAAAGCTTCCTAGGTATAGAAACTTCCAACTCAAGTTTTTCTTCAAAAGATTTCATCATAGCATCCACGATATGTTTAGTAAAAGCTTTATTTTGATTATAAGCATGCGGAGAATTCAACATGGATTGCAACAAGGAAATACAATCAATTGGAGAACCACTATCATAATTAAAGTCCTTGAAATCCAAAAGAATGGGTTCATTGCTATTTAAAGTTTTGACCTCTTCAATCCCACTTTTATCAATCTTAGCATTAAGATCTATAAACTCCGAATCATGGGGACGCCTTTTAACTAAAGTTGACTTATCTCCAGTCCCATCTTTATCAAGATTTATATTAGAAAACAAATATTCAATAGGAGTCACATCAATCACTTCAAGATCTTCATCAATATTATCACGAGAACACACTTTTTCAAGCCATTCATGCTTAGCATGCATTCTAGCGGTTCTTTCCTTACACTCATCAATAGAAATTCTCATAGCTTTTAAAGACTCATTAATATCACGCTTGGGTGGAGTAGATCTAATTTTCAAAGAATCAAGCTCAAGCAAAATTCTATCAACGTTCCTAGCCAAATCATCAATCTTGAGCAATTTTTCTTCAATCATAGCATTGAAACCCTTTTGCGAACTAATAAATTCTTTAATATTATTCTCAAGATCAGAGGGCATCTTATTATAATTTCCATAAGAATTGTTGTAGGAATTACCATAATTATTAGAGGAATTACTAGGAAACGGCCTAGGATTGAAATTACCTCTATACGCGTTATTACCAAAATTGTTCCTACCAACAAAATTCACATCCATAGATTCATTATTATTTCCAATCAAAGAGGACAAATGCATATCATTAGGATCAATAGGAGAACTCTTACTAGCAAACAATTTCATTAATTCATCCATCTTTTCACTCAAAGTATTTATTTTTTCAATAGCATGCACTTTTTTACTAGTAGGAGATCTTTCGGTATGCCATTGAGAGTAATTTGCCATAATATTATCTAGGAGTTTAGTAGCTTCTCCTAATGTGATTTCCATAAAAGTACCACCCACGGCAGAATCTAAAAGATTTCTAGAAGCAAAATTCAATCCCGCATAAAAAAATTGTATAATCATCCATAAACTCAAACCATGCGCGGGGCAATTTCTAATCATTAGTTTCATCCTCTCCCAAGATTGTGCAACATGCTCATGATCAAGTTGCTTAAAATTCATTATATCGTTCCTAAGGGAGATGATCTTAGCGGGCGGAAAGTACTTGGAAATAAAAGCATCTTTACACTTATTCCATGAATCAATACTATTTTTGGGCAAAGATGAAAACCAAGTTTTAGCACGATCTCGTAGTGAGAACGGAAATAGCTTCAATTTAACAATATCATTATCCACATCTTTCTTCTTTTGCATATCACACAACTCAATGAAATTATTTAGATGGGATGCGGCATCTTCACTAGGATGGCCAGAAAATTGTTCTTTCATAACAAGATTAAGCAAAGCGGCATTAATTTCATAAGATTCCGCACTAGTGGCGGGAGCAATCGGAGTACTAATAAAATCATTATTATTAGTATTGGAGAAGTCACACAACTTGGTATTCTCTTCAGTCATCGTGACAAAGCAAGCAATCTAGCACACAAGCAAACAGAAAGCAAACGAAAAGACGAACGGAAGAAGGGCGAATGAAAAGGCAAATATTTTTGGTTTTTTCTGAAAATCGTTTTAGAAGTGGGGGAGAGGAAAACGAGAGGCAAATGACAAATAATGTAATTGGAAGAGATGAGTTTGTGATGGGTACTTGGTAGGCTTGATGTAGATCTCCCCGGCAACGGCGCCAGAAATCCTTCTTGCTACTTCTTGAGCTTGCGTTGGTTTTCCCTTGAAGAGGAAAGGGTGATGCAGCAAAGTAGATAAGTATTTCCCTCAGTTGTTGAGAACCAAGGTATCAATCCAGTAGGAGAAACAAGCAAGTCCCCAATCTTTGCACCTACACAAACAATCAAACTCTTGCACCCAACGCTATAAAGGGGTTGTCAATCCCTTCACGGTTATTTGCAAGGATGAGATGTGATAGAGATAGATATAAAAGATTGCTAAAACGAAAAGTAAAACAAAAGAAAAAAAATTGCAGCAAAGTATTTTTGGTTTATAGATCTGAAAATATAATATGGAAAATAGACCCGGGGGCCATAGGTTTCACTAGAGGCTTCTCTCATGAAGGAAAATAATACGGTGGGTGAATAAATTACTGTCGAGCAATTGATAGAAAAGTGCATAGTTATGAAGATATCCAAGGCAATGATTATGCATATAGGCATCACGTCCGTGTCAAGTAGACCGAAACGATTCTGCATCTACTACTATTACTCCACACATCGACCGACTCCTGCCTGCATCTAGAGTATTAAGTTCATGAAGAACAGAGTAACGCATTAGTTAAGATGACATGATGTAGAGGGATAAACTCAAGCAATATGATGAAAACCCCATCTTTTTATCCTTGATGGCAACAATACAAATACGTGCCTCGCTACCCCTACTTTGTCACTGGGTGAGGACACCGCAAGATTGAACCCAAAACTAAGCACTTCTCCCATTGCAAGAATTACCAATCTAGTTGGCCAAACCAAACCAATAACTCGAAGAGACTTGCAAAGATATGAAATCATGCATATAAGAATTCAGAGAAGATTCAAATGATATTCATAGATAATCTGATCATAAACCCACAATTCATCGGATCTCGACAAACACACCGCGAAAGAGTATTACATCAGATAGATCTCCATGAAGATCATGAAGAACATGGTATTGAAGAACAAAGAGAGAGAAGAAGCCATCTAGCTACTAGCTATGGACCCAAAGGTCTGTGGTGAACTACTCACGCATCATCGGAGGGGTAATGGAGTTGATGTAGATGCCCTCCGTGATCGAATCCCCCTCCGGTAGATTACCGGAAAAGGCTCCAAGATGGGATCTCTCGGGAACAGAGGCTTCCGGTGGCGGAAAAGTTTTTTCGTTGATCTTTTTGGTATTGGGGGAATATTTGGGAATTTATAGGCCGAAGAATAGGGTCAGAGGACCTGCAGGGGGGCCACAAGCCAGGGGGGCGCACCCTGCAGGCTTGTGATCTCCCGGCAGGTCTCCTGCCTTCATCTCCAAGTCTGGTAGGTTTCTTCTGGTCCAAGAAAAATCATCGCGAAGATTTTATTCCGTTTGGACTCCGTTTAATATTCCTTATCTGCAATACTCAAAAACAAGGAAAAAACAGAAACTGGCACTAGGCTCTAGGTTAATAGGTTAGTCCCAAAAATAATATAAAATAGCATATTAATGCATATAAAACATCCAAAACAGATAATATAATAGCATGGAACAATCAAAAATTATAGATACGTTGGAGACATATCATTAGGCAATGATTTCCTTGTAGGCTCAACAGAAATAGAAGTGTTAGCCTTGGCACTTTCAGGAGCTCTCCTAGCATCAGTGCTAGCATATTCCTTTCTGACAGCTCTCTTTGTACAAGTAGCCTTGGCAGTTGTGCTCTTGGCAGCTTTCTCTTTCTGCTTCTTGGCTAATACTTCTTCTGGCACAAAATCAGCATCTTCCACATCTGAGATCAACTTTTTCCTTGCCCTGGTGGCAGCCTTGGACATGTCAGGAGAACTAGGCACATCATCATAAGAAGATGAGCTAGCTTCAGGGCTAGTGCCTGCACTCATGTCCACATATCTTTCTCTGAAGTTGTTCTGACTGTCATCTGATCCAGACATGCTGACCCTGTGAGTAGAGTAGAGAAGAGCAGATAGGTTGAGCATCATAAAATGCCAGAGTTTTTCAAAAAAATTTGAACTTAGAAACTTGGGTTTGATCTACGGCAAAATGTATTTCGGTTGCATCGGGTTGAAATTTTCGGAGTCACCGAGATAGACCACTTGCATTAACAGAGACTTGGGCAATCTTTCTGGTGTCACCGAAAAGAACTGCTCGGTCTCACCGAAGCGGTTCTCAAAAACCCTAAAAACTAAATCGGTAGAACCGATTTTATCAACTCGGTGTCATCGAGATGCATGTTGCGGGAGGTCAGATCAAAAATTTCCACGTTCTCTAATCTATGGAAGTATTTGGTGGAATAGGAAGCTTTCAATATGTGGCAAGATTACGGAACAACCCTAATGTGTTTGAATAAGACATTGGAACACATGAGGGGATCGAAACCATACCCTAACTTGGCGATGGTCTGACTACGGCGACGACGGCGGTGATGATTTCCGTCGACGGCAAGGATCCCAATGGCGAAGGCACTCTGGGAGACAAGGGCAACGACCAAGGGGTCCGGAGCGGCAGCTTAGGGTTGCAGACTCGAGCGTTTGAAGATGAATTTCAAAACGTCGGGTCCGCCAGGATTAAGTGCCCTTTACTGTCGGTGACGCCGATACTAGAATTTCGGTGCCACCGAGTTTCACTACTGTCAGTTGACATGGAAACTCAGTGAAGCAGAGATTATGGTATCGGTGCTACCGAGGTGCAAAAATAGATCAACCCTGAGCATTCGGTGAAATCGAGAATTTTTGATTGGTTGCACCGAGTTGTACTTTAGGGAGGTTTTAGAAGTCAGCCTTGACGAAACGGAACTCCGAGTGCTCCTCATACAGAGGGTTCGAGAAGTGCTTGTTCAAGATTTTGTGATGAAGCAAGAATAGAGCTTGAGACAAGAAAGCATAGATAGCTAGAGAGGGGTCCTAGGCATTCTTGTACATCCAATTGGTTAAAAAAACAAGAATCAAATAGCAACAATTGGATGTCCTCGAATGAGAAAAGATATGCATACCAACATGCTCACACAATAAGATGTCCAATGAAATCATGGCAAACATGCAAAACAACTCTAGCATCTAACAAGCACTTTGGCGATGACTGAGTCATCTATATGTGAGTATATTGACTTAGGAGTCAATTAAGGACACTTGATCATAGGTCATACTCATCGTTTAGGCACAAGTGGGGTTACCACTTTTACATAAAGCATTTAATGTTGTCACATTCTTAAGAGATGCTTTAACTCAAGTCTTAGAGTAACGCTCCCCCTTGATGTGACATCCCCCTAAGAGGGATAAACTAACCTTGGGTTTTGTCGTAGAAGGCTTCATGTAGGTGATGTAGTGGTGGATGCTCAATGTTGATGAAGATCATCTTGAGTTTGGAGCAATCCTCGTTGTTTCCTTACTCTTCTCACCTATATGGGATAGTCCCAAACAAGAGACACACTCAAGGATCTCTATGGACACGGAGTGCAAAGCATATAAGATGATGTCAATGGATTCATTCATTACCTTGTCTCTTGCTTAACATTGAGGGAATGTCTGACTCCTTGAACTATTGCATAGAGTTGGAGTTGATTGCAAATAGCTCTTGCCAATAATGAATATGAGTGAATTTCATTGGCGGAGTCACCCCTCAAGAACTTCTCTAGTTCTTCTTCTTGGGAACCCACATCAAGTTGATGGGGATCACTACTACAGAATGGTCCAAACACGACACATCAATCAGAGGCCCTTCGACGAAACTGTGTGCAATGCATGAATCGCAAACGGTATAGTGCAAGCTCCGTCGCTAATGGCACGAACTGTGTGCGAAGGTCGATCCATCAAATACGATTCAGAAAGTAGTTGCGTGTGCGATCTATGGTAGACAGTTTGTTCTTATGAACCGTTTGTGATTAGAGAAGCTAACAGAAACGGTTACCAAAACTTCATATGTGTGCGAAGTACGGCATACAGTTCACTCGGATAAACTGTGTGCGTTGATACAACAGAACATAAACGACTCGGCATAACACGATGTGTGCGATATACATCAAACATGTGAGTAATGAGAATCGTGTGAGAACACCAGAAATAACACAGACGATTCATACTGACAAGCTGTGTGTGTTGTGGGCAGACGGTTGATGCCAAGTAATTGTCAGCGATGGATGAGATCATTACAGACGCTACGTTGGGAAGTGCCGTTTGCCTGTATTAATATCACAGACGTTTTATTATTTTGACGCGTGTGCCTCCGCATCAGTCCATCCTCCTCTCTCACGTCTTGTCACCGCGTTGCCGCCCGAGTATTCCAGTGCACGCTTCGGCACCGCTTTTGGGTTTTGGCCACGCGCCCGCTCGATGATCCCGTTCCCGCTCAGAACAGCGCAGGTTCCGACGTGCAAAACCGTTCTATGGCTCTAGCTTCCTGCCATGCTCGGTGAAATCCCCAATGCTTGCCTGCCTGCTATATAAACCCTCACGGCCGGCGACTCCACATTGCCTTCATCCCCCCTCCCCGTAGCTTGTCTAGTTTCCTTCTCCCCCAATCGCCAATGGCACCGGCCGTTCGTCATCGCCCAGACACTCCACCAGAGGACAACTCCAGCTGGGAGGTTTCACCGCGTTGGCGCGGCAGTCCTCTGAAGTGTGTAGTGCACGTGGCATCCCTGGTGGGTGTGCACACGCCACCAACTACACGCTCCACCACCGCTGCCTGAAGGCAGCTGCTATCGGTGGCCGCCGTGGCCGCCACCACGCCTTCCGCCACCGCGGCCGCCACCCCACCGTCGTCCGTCTTTGCCACGACCCCACCGTCAGGCTGCAGGGTCATAACTCGCGCCGCCACCAAGGCCCGAATGCGGGAGGTGGAGTTCGCCAAAGGACCGCCGCCGGGCTTCTGCGTCGCAACCCTTGCGCGCTACATCCACTTCCTAGAGAAGGAGGTGGAGCGCCAGGTCGCGCACGCGAAGAAGCTCACCGACGTCATGGCGGGAGGAGAAGCCGCAGCGGCGGCGCAGAATGCGGAGATCTACGCAGAGTCCCTCACTTCGAGGAGGGGCGTCTTGAGCGTCGGAGGGCAGCACTGGCAGGCAACGGACACGTCTCCACCAACTCGTCGGCAGGCTCCTCCTCCACTTGCTCTTACTGAGCGCGCTCGATTCTGCTGGAAGTAGTACAAAGCCCCTCCGTAGTACTAGTATTTAGGGGCTATTTTGTTCAGTTCATCTAACTATAGATATGGTTGAACTGTACCACGTACTTTAATTAGCTAGTATATAGTTGAACTAGTTAATTCAGTACGTGGTTGGCAACAATTGGGGAAAAGTTTGTTCGGTTCAGCTGTCGAGTTGAACTGTATTGTACAAAGACCAGTGCTTAATTTATGAATGAAATCCATGTTTAAAGTGAATTTCAGTTGCAAAATTACACCCTAATTGTGATTTTGTTTCTGCAATACTTGCCAAATGCCAGTGCTACAATGTTGACAAATGCCAGTGTTACTAGATCGACAGATGCCAATGTTTCCGATTTGACACATGGCAATTTACCCAGTATGATAGATGGAAATCTTCCCGAATTGTCTGTACTAGGCACACGGATCATATTCGAGAAACGTTTGCGATGACGCATTGGACCAATCCTTCGCGCCAATATTTTGACTTGGCTTACAGGCGAAGGAAAGATAGTTGTCGATCTTCAAACGGGTATTCAACCTGAACCGTTTGTGATGTGTGTTCATTCAGATAAAACTATGATGGTTTTTTGTTTGCTACGTGAATTCAAAGATAAATAATTAGTTCATCAAACCATAGATTTCATTCAGTCAAGCTTTCACTTTACATTCATACAATCAAGATACAATATAAAGAAAACTAGTTGCGGCGGCGGCGGCATCCTGCGGCAGCGTTCTCGTGCTCCATGGAGCAGTTGCACATTTCTTCAACCGAGACCAGAATGTTATGGACTTCACAATCAAATAGCCGGTCGTCGCGCGAACGACGGGCGCGGGGCCGGGGGCGGCGACTAGCGGTGCTGCGAGAACGCTGTCGACAGCGGTGGCCCAATCCGCTGAGGTGGCCGTGACGGGTGTAGGCGCGCGCACGGGCACGGGCGCGATGCGTGCAGGCGCGCACAAGGGGTCGGGCGCCGTCGGTGCGGTCACGTGCACTGGGACCAGCGTGGCGTGTGCAAGGGCGCGCACGAGTACGGGGGCAGGTGGAGGCGCTGGCGCTTGCATGTACACGAGCTCACGCGGGTCGGCGGGGACCTCCCTAACGCCCACGGTTTCCAGCGCTGCGATGATGCTGGGCGACCAACCCGTCAATGCCACGGGGATGGTTGCTGGCGCGGGTGCGGTGATGGTTCATGGCGAGTGCGTCGGGGCAGCATCCATTGCGGCATGCAGCTCTTCCAGGGCCATGTCCATGGCGTCCCATTCGTCTTCATGTTCTATCTCTTTCGGCTCGGTGTCAACTTCACCAAACCGGAAGACTAGTGGCATATGATCCTTCTGCAGCATGGCCTAGGTCGCCGTGGAGGTCTGAAGATGGAGGGGAATGTGAGGCGAAGATATATGGAGGATTGTGAGTGAGTGGGCAGTAAAGCCGCCTATTAAACAGCGGCTCGGGCGCCATTGATGGACAGGTTGGAAGCGCGGAGGGCGGATACGGAGATTAAAGGGCTCGATTCCCGGTGAGTCTTCGGCGTACTGCCTGCACGCCTCTCGGTGAGCCTACGCGGCGGATGCCAGCTCGCACGCCTCCTGTCAACTCAAGCAGCTGCTCGCACGGCACCTCCTAAGCCCTAGCCAATAAAAGAGTGCGACGCTTGGCAACACGAAAAGGGTAGTAGAACGCTAACGGTTTGAAAATAATGCAACCGTTTGCGTGGAAACGTGACAGTTCTTTGTTCCAAAAAGCTTTTGTTTGCTATTAATGACACGAAAAATAACACAACATATTTGTGCTATATAATGATGCCATGCCAAATTTCTAGAATTTTGTGTGAGTTCTAGATTTACTTCAATTTAACTAATATTCTCAATGTTGGCTCTAAAAGAAAATATATATTAAAAAACGAGTCTCAGATACGAAAACAAAATGCTATGATGCCTTTATGTGCCATGTTCATGTAACCATGCCAAGTTTCATGCATCTCCTGACGAGTTTTTGGTTTACATGATTTAAAACCCTATAGTTTCTCAATGTTTCTGTGGCCGAGCCAAGACCCCGAGATGTTTGAAATCCATTCACAGGTCTTGCATGGGACCTAAAGATGCATGCACACTAATATGGTTTTCAACCCATTTTGATGCACCGGACCTTCTGATTGTAGTTCGGATTTGAATTATGCATGTTAAATAATGCATATAAAAGTCAAATAGTGTATAAAAAGGCCAAACGAACCATGTATAATTTCATATTTTGGCACGACACTCTCATTTTGGTATATGTTGCCTATAGAAATAGTTCAAGACGAGAAGAGGCAGCGGATGCCGATTTGCCCACATAAGGTGACACATTCCATATCGAAACAACAAAGCTTCACGTGATAATTAATCTTTGTTTTGTGCGGGGTTTGTGCCAAAACTTGTCCCAAATTGGACATTATTTTACCAGGGCACATATGAGCCATGCATGTTATTATGACACCATGCCAAGTTTCATGAATTTTCTGACTAGTTTTTGATTTACACACGATTTAAAACCCGTCTTTCTCAATGTTTGTATGGCCGAGCCAAGACCGCGAGATGTTTGAAATTCATTCCCATATATTGCATGGGATCCTAAAGAAGCATGTACACTTATACGGTTTTCAACCCATTTTGATGCACCGTACCTTGTGAATGTAGTTCAAATTTGAAGTATGCACGTTAAATAATGCATATAAAAGTCAGTTAATGTATAAGAAGCCCAAACAAACCATGTATACTTTCATATTTTGGAACGACACGCGTTTTGGTATATGTTGCCTCTAGAAATATATAGTTCAAGACGAGAAGAGGTATCCGATGTCGATTCGCCCACATAAGGTGACGCGTTCCTTATCGAAACCACAAAAGCTAGCTCCCCGTGAGTAGCTGGGGTTTGGAAGGGCTTGTGCCAAAACTTGTCCCAAATCGGACAATATATCATCAGGACACATATGAGCCATGCCATGACATCACGCCAAGTTTCCTGAATTTCTGACGAGTTTTTGATTTATACATGAATGTAAAACCAAGTTTCTCAATGTATGTGGCCGAGCCAAGAACCCAAGATGTTTGAAATCCATTCCCATATCTTGCATGGGGACCAAAGTAGCCATGGACACTTATATGATTTTTCAACCCATTTTGATGCACCGGACCTTGTGATTTTAGTTCAAATTTTAATTATCCAATCCACATTGTATGCCTAGAGAACTCAATTAACGTATGAAAATGAGAAAAGAACCCTAAATAATTCCATATTTTAGCAAGACACTCTTACTGGTGCGAGTTGCCTCTAACATAAGTTCATGGCGAGAAGATGAGCGGATGTCGTTTTGCCTACGTAAGGTGAGGTTTTCCTTATCGGGACCTCAAAGATTGAAGTGAGAAGCTCTGCTTTGTAAGGGACTTGTGGCTAAAATTGTCCCATGTTGTACAATTTTTTTACCATGGCACATATGTGCCATGTCATGACAACATCCCAAGTTTTTAGAATTTTTGACGCGTTTTGGATTTACATTAATTTTAAAACCAAGTTTCTCAACGTTTGTGGCCGAGCCAAGATGCCGAGATGTTTGAAGTTCATTCCCATTTATTGCCCGTGACCTAAAGATGAAGCCATGGACACTAATATGATTTTTCATCCCATTTTGATGCACGGACATTGGGGCGATAGTTCAAATTTGAATTATGCACATTAAATGTCTAGAAAACTCAATTAATTTATAAAAATTGCAAACAGACCCTGAATAATTCCATATTTTAGCACGACACAACTATTGGTCACTGTTCACTGCACATAAATCTTATTGCAATCCAAACACCGTCTCGAATTAACCTCATTTTTTGTTTTAAAAACATTTTGAAAATTAAGTCTTTCACAAACAGTTGACGTTCATGAATCGTGTGTGATGCAGTACAAAATATCTTGGGCCAATCCTCGTAATGCATGGCTTAGGCCGGAAGCTTCGTCGGCTGCAGTACACCGCCGACCAGTTTACTGGACTGACTCCTCAGACCATTTTACTTTTCAATCGTCGCCGGTGAAAGATGGGGACGTGGATCCCCGTCGTGAGGGCAACTTCAGCAACCGACTCCGTCCCGAGCGCGGCGGCATCAGGCATGAGCGCGCTCTCAACACGCTTGAACGCGGCCGCTACCTCCGACAGAGCGGCTGCAGCAACCGAAAGGGCAGCTGCAGTAGCTGGGAGGGCAGCAGCAACAACCGCGACGGGGATAGCAAATGGCGAGAACGGCACATCTGCTGTCAGTTCCTCGGCGGTCGCCGTAGCCCTGATGGCGGACGCCCAGTCCCATCTCGAGGCCTCCCACGCCCATCTCGTGTCGGTCGCTGCACAAATCACATCTGCCTTCTCCGGCACCGGTCGACAACCCACCTCCGTTGAGTTGGTAATCGCTGAGTGTGCTCAAGCAGGCGTCCGTTCGTCGGCGGCCTCCCTAGCCAAGATTGTGGCCGTCCATGCCCGGAGCAAGACCGCCCCTGCCCGGCTCATGGCGGCCTTATCCAAAGAAATGGTGGACGAAGACTACAAGATGCTGGAGTATGTGGCGATGGATCTCCTTTCCCCGAAGTTCATAGAGCGGGAGCTGGTCATCGAGGAGGCGGCGGAGATCGACGAATGCCAGGCGGAATATTAGTCTCTGTCTAGAGCGATGGTGTTTTGTTAGAGTAATGTTTAAGTCAATTAACTTATGTTCATTAGTTGCTCGATTAAGTAAGTGCGGGCAGTGCTGTAGGCTCTTTTGTGTACTACTACTCAAATTTGCAAGTGTTGTTAAACTAAGCAATGACCAATGTAACGAGGGAAATTTGGACCAAAATTTGCCGCCGTATCCCATTTTCTCTTCCTAATGAACATGAAATGCAAGTACCGTGTGCAATGTACTATCCGATATCTTACGCCGGAAGCTTGGAGACCAAAATTTCCACGTTCAGTCTCATCACACACGGGATAAACTATAGCATACGTTTGTGTTGTTGAATATCTTACACAGTTATGGTAAAGGTACTGTGACCGATGTGACTGTGCGCGCTACTTTTTCGCCGCACCGAGTGAAATTTTGGGCTGCCGCGCAAATATCTACCACCCCCGCCCCTCGTACCAACCAAAAGCCATATTTCCCATTACCCCTGCTCCCCCCTTCATTTCCTAAGTTCAAACCTCACTGCTTCCTTGCAGCACCGCCTCCTCGCCGGCGACGCTCCTTCCTGCTGCTCGGTCTCATCCATCTAGTCATAGTCAGGTAATCCAAAACTTCCCCATACCCCCTCCCCCTCCACCCGCTCCTCCTCCATTCCACATGGCCCGACCGCCGGCGCGACACATTCCACCAAAATCACCGGCCCACCCCCCATATAATCGCCGCCGAAAGACATGGTGCACGCAGTATAGCCAGTATCTCAAGGAGCACCTGGCAGCGGAGAAGCAAATCGCGACCGTACGCGCGGATGAGTCCCCGATGGCTGCCATGCGTGCTGACCCCTAGATCTTGGAGCAACATCTAGACGTCGAGGCCACCGTCGACGCCTCACGCGCGGATGCTGCCACGCGGTTGGCTGCTTTGAACAACAACTCGTTGTGTTTTCTCCAGGGCTCCGTTGTTGCCTTCGACGACGACTCTGTGTTGTTTTCTTAGCGTGCCCGTGCTTTCCTCAACTCCATAGCAGGTAGGTTGGTGCTCGGACAGGCCGAGGCAACTCACCACTACGAGGAGGGCACCCACGATGTGGAGGCCTCGCCCTCGTCCAAGCCCATCGTTATCGATATCTCCAACGACGAGGAATATCTTGTTTTTTAAGCTTAATTACTAATGACCTGTGTTCAGCTAGCTACGCCTGTTACGCATGTTGTTTTACCTGCTGCACGTGCTGCTCCTGCCTTTCCTTAAGAAACTCTAGTGAAATATGCAATGTAATGCTACTATGCAATCTGACCTTCTACTACGTACTATGTTGTATTCACTACTGGAATCCAGGAATTTGCCGTCTGCCAGTTCTTTGCCGTCTGCTGGCGGACGGCAAAGAACGTCTTTGCTGTCCGCTGACAAGAAACTGACGGCAAAAAACGGACTGACGGCAAAGATATTGTTTGCCGTCCGCAAGGTCTTTGCCGTCGGCCAGCGGACGGCAAAGGGACCAAAGGCAGACGGCAAAGAGCCCAGCTGGGCCCCACTGGGGCGTGAAGCTGGGTAGGTCAAATGGACGAGGTCTTTACCGTCCGCTGTATCTTTGCCATCTGCCTTTGGTCCCTTTGCCGTCCGTTAGCAGACGGCAAAGAAGACGCCTGGCTAACGGTCGTTAGCCCCCGGCCCCACCCCCTCTTTGCCGTCTGCTAGCGGACGGCGAAGGGGCGAACGGCGGACGGCAAAGACCCTCACCCGGCCTAACAAACCCCCCCGGCCGGCCCCGACCCCCTCTCTCTCTCCGTGCATCTCTCTCTCACCCCACACGACCACCGGCCACCCCTCACCCGCCGCCACCCCTCACCCGCCGCCCCTGCCCCGCCGCCCCTCACCGGCCGCCACCCTCACCCGCCGCCCCTACCCGCCGCCACCCTCACCCGCCGCCCCTCACCCCGCCGCCACCATCACCGGCCGCCCCACCCCGCTCCCCAGCCCCTACGCCGCCCCTTCCCCGACGAGCTCCCCCGCCGCCCCTCCCCGACGACCTGCCCCGCCGCCCCGCTCTCCGGCCCCTGCGCCCGCCCCTCCCCCGATGACCTCGGAGCGGCCGCTGCTCTGCCCCACCGCCCCACCACCGGAGCAGGCCGCGGCTCTGCCCCCCTCTCCGCGGCCTTCCTCCCCCTACGCCGGCCCTCCTCCACCACCGCGTCGACCCTCCTCCACCACCGCGCCGGCCCTCCTCCACCGGCCCTCAAGGTGATTTTTTTTCCTGTTGTTTTACTATTTAGGTTTAGGTTAATTAGTGTTTGGTTTAGGTTAGGGCTAGGTTTAGTTTAGGTTTAGATAATTAGAAGAAGAAGAAGAAAGATGAAAAAAACTAAGAAGAAAAGAAAAATAAGGAGAAGAAGAGGAAAAAGGAAAAGGGAAGAAGAGGAAAAAGGAAAAGAAGGAAGAAGAAGAAGAGTAGGAGGAGGAGGAGGATAGGAAAGAGAGGGCCAGGGTGGCCTGTCGGCGGAGGGCGTACCTCGGCGTCGATGGAACCCTAAATTTCAACTTGGCGGTGGCATCGTATTTTAAATATTTAGTTAGGTTGACGGAAAAAACAATAATGCTATGTTAATCATCTTTGGATTTCAATGTGCAGTTGTTTCGTCGCTGAGAGGGTCTGCTGTTCGACGACCTCCCTGTGTGTTTGACGAGCTCCCCTGCGTTCGTGGGTGAGCACACATCTCCTCCCCCCCTTAATTTGCTCTGTTCCGGTCTTCGCGCCGATGAAACTTGCTAGCTATAGGTGTCTTCAATCATCAGTATGTGTGACCAGTATGCGTCTCCCGTTCGAAAGGGCAGCATCTATAAATATGCATGTCTTTGCATATTTATAACCGCCATCCTTTCGAATTGTCCAACGTTATCCATGGACAACCCGAGTATGTGTAGATTGGGTTCGTTTTCCCATATGCTCTGCTCCGGATCCGATGCGGAATTTCGTCAGTGCCTCCCTGTTGTTCTCCGGGTACACATCCTCTCTGCTTATTTCCGAGACGTGTATCAGGAGAACAGCGGGGAGGTGCTGCCGAAATTCTGTGTCGGATCCGGAGCAGAGCATGGGAAAACGAACCCAATCTACACATACTGGGGTGGGATTAGGACCTATCTTTACCTATTAGCGTGTAGGTTGCATGGACGTAATAAAACTGACAAACTTGATTAACTGATGAATATATATGCTGAATTATATATATATATTTCTTGTGTGTCCAGTAGCTAGGCAAGATGACTGATCGTGCGTGGATGTACACCGGTCACACCAGTCAGAACGACGTGACCAAAGAATGGTTTACAAATACCAAGGGGTTTGTGAGAGCCGCATTTGCAAATGGCCAGGAAAAACATGGTGTCCCTGTCCCCGGTGCGACAACTTTAAAAGGCAGACAGAGGGTGAAATGGTTAAACACCTGCAGAAGTGGGGTTTCAGGCCTAATTATACGGTGTGGACTTTTCATGGTGAGTCTGCCCAATGTGCCAGAGCTGAGGTGGTTCGTCATCGCACCGACGAGCATGGTACCGGGATCGAAGACATGGTGCAAGACTTTGATGATGCTCGGGATTCGGACGATGAGATGGAGGAATCTGCAAAGGCATTCTATGAAATGTTGGAGTCTTCAAAACGTCCTCTCCACGAGCACACTGAGCTTTGTCAGCTGGATGCCATCGGGCAAGTAATGGCTCTGAAGGCTCAATTCAACCTGGGCAGAGAATGCTACGACGCGATGATGACAATATTTGGACGCTTTCTACCCAAAGGCCATGTACTGCCTCCAAACTTGTACCAGTCGGACAAAATTCTCCATGTACTTAAGATGCCCTATGAGAAGATAGATGCCTGTGAGAGTGGATGTGCCTTATTTAGGCTTGAGTATGCGGACTTGAACTATTGTCCCATTTGCAAGTCTTCCAGGTATGTTGTCGTAGACAACGGTATGGGTGAGAAGATGCAGACAAAAATTCCTGTTAATGTTCTTCGCTATATGCCAATCATACCAAGACTTCAACGTCTTTTCATGGTCGAAGAGACGGACAGACAGATGACATGGCATAAATTGGGCAAAAGAACCGAACTAGATGCAGATGGGAAACAGATGTTGGTACACACTTCAGACGCTTTTGCATGGAAGCACTTCGATGCATTACATAACGATAAAGTGGCAGATCCAAGGCATCCTCGAGTCGCCATCAGCACGGATGGATTCAATGTGTTTGGTATGACGGCAACCCAATACAGTTGTTGGCCTGTATTTGTCATTCCACTCAATCTCCCCCCCGGAGAGGTTATGAAAAGAAAGAACATTTTCCTGACGTTGATAATTCCAGGGCCCAACTATCCGGGGAAGAATATGAATGTGTACATGCAGCCTCTTAAGGATGAATTGCAACAAGCTTGGGATAATGGGATCAAGACATACGACGCCGCTACCAAAAAAACCTTCAAAATGCATGTGTGGTACATGTACTCGACGCATGACTTGCCGGCGTATGCCCTATTCGTTGGCTGGTGTGTGCATGGAAGGTTCCCGTGCCCCACATGCAAGGCAGCTCTTGAGTTCTGTTGGCTGCAGGCGGGTCGCAAGTATTCTTGCTTCGACATGCATAGACAGTTCCAGGATCCTCGCCATAAGTTCAGAAAAGACAAGAAGAATTTCATCAAAGGTAGAGTTGTCAAAAACTCTGCATCACCCGCGTTGACAGGCCAACAGATGTTGGATCAGTTAAACGCTCTCGAGCCGGATCCAAATCGTCCTGGGTATTTCAAAGGGTATAATACGGAACACGCATGGACTCACAAGTCATGCTTATGGGATCTGCCTTACTTCAAAGACCTCCTTTGCCCACACAACATCGACGTGATGCACACTGAAAAGAATATCGCCGAGGCCATTTTTGGTACATTGTTCGGCATAGAGGGGAAGTGAAAGGATAATCCTAAGGCTAGAATCGATCAGGAGGCTCTATGTGACAGACCGTTACAAAACATGCAACAAGCGAAAGGAAAGAAGAACTGGACAAAACCAAAGGCATGGTTCAATCTTGGAAGGCCGGCTATGAGAGAAATGATCTTGTGGTTGAAAATGCAGTTGATGTTCCCCGATGGTTATGCAGCGAATCTAAAGAGGGGAGCGAGTCTTGACAAACTGAAGATATTTGGTCTCAAGAGTCATGATTGGCACATATGGATTGAGCGGGTAATGCCGGTGATGCTGCGTGGCTTTATCCCTGAGGATGAATGGCTAGTATTGGCAGAGCTAAGCTATTTCTTCCGTTCTCTTTGTGCGAAAGAACTATCGCCTGGCGTGCTAGATGAAATGGAAGAGTTGGCATCGGAGTTGATATGCAAGTTAGAGAAGATCTTTCCATCGGGCTTCCTTAATCCAATGCAGCATTTGATTTTGCATCTCGCGACCGAGGCAAGATTGGGGGGGCCCGTGCAAAACCGTTGGTGCTTCGCAACTGAGAGGATGCAGAAGACACTTCGAGCAAAATGTAAAAATAAACGTAGAATTGAAGCATCGATGGCCGAGGCATTCATTACTGAGGAGGCGGCAAACTTCGTGACAGCACACTACGAATGTCGTAGTCTTCAAATGTCATTGGTTCCAGCCGAAGGAGACTAGAAGGACTCATGAACATATAGGGCTTGTCGAAATCAAACAAAGCACCCATTTAGATGTGCCCGATGTCTATATTACGGCTCAACAGGCGACCCAAGTTTTCTATCTACCGTGGTCCTGCCAAACTGATCCAAATCTGAAAGGTTGGGATGTCGTTTATGAAGTGCCGCCACATTTTAGACCACCTCCCCTCAATGAAGAGGATTATGAACCTCACATTAACCATGACACATATGAAGGAGAATTCTTCCAAGAAACACGTATTTCCAAAAAACGTTTCAAGAACCGCTCTACTTCACCCCGAAACATTGAAGTAGACATCGACAATGAATCCGACTTAACCCCTGAGCCGGAACATGAAGAGGTTACTGATGCGGATGACCTGTCAATGTTTAACCGATTACATGAAGGAGGCCTTCCACACGTTGTTCCTGATAGTGATGATGATCATGCATTTATTGATGATAGTGATGATGATGATGCATTTATTGATCCCGGAGAATATATAGACGATCAAGATTATTATTAATTCATGTCAGGTAATCAACTTTTAGTTCATGTTAGGTATATGATGATACACTTAAATTATATACATTTTATTATTCATGTCGGTATTCAATTTTATGTTGTACTAATTTCGTTTACTATTTGTCATGGCAGTTGTTGAAAGATGGTGGGAAAGGGTCGAGAGCACTCCGCGGCTCCTTCGTCGGAGGGTGGTGGGATGGGTACTTCCATTCCTGCCGACTCTCTCCGGAGAGCGTTGCTCTCTAGTCTGCATATACCGGTGGCCGCTTCTTCGTCGACCCCCGTGAGAGGAGGTCGGGGGAAGAAGAGAGGTAGTAGAGGTGGGAGAGGAGGGAGAGGAGGCCGTGACAAAGGTAGGGTGGCTGCTACGCCTTCCTCGCCGCCACCCCCAGCTGATTCACCCGAGCACAGGACTGCTAGGGTGGACCTGTCTGAGGACGAGGCTACGCGGACTCCGGTCCACGAGCCTCGGGTCGACGAGCCTTCGACCTACACGACTCCTGTCCCAGAGGCTTCGTCCCACGAGACTCCGGAGCAGAGTAGGGATGAGGGCACGTCCCGGCAGACCCCATGGGATACCTGGCCGGGGGAGCCTAGTGGCCATGCTGATGGTGGCGGGGATCGTTTTTCTGATAGCGACGTGGAGCTGCCTGAGGGCGCCACCGTCTACCAGCGTGGTATGACACGGCTCCCGCCCGTGCCAGCGAACCGCGAGCTGTGGTGGTTGATTAGGCCTGATGGGGAGAGGTAAGTGCATGTACTCTTTTTTAACCTTTTGCCTTCACGTTTTTTCAAATATCTAATGTGTTGGCTTTGTCATACTGCAGGGGTTGGCATCATCCCAAGGATGCCCGCAGGCCCAACAGCATCCTTGGTGTCCTTGTCAGGCAAAACTTCCCGGGGTTTGTCACGTTGCCCGGTGAGGGTCAGGTTCGAGAGTTAGGACTGACCTGGGAGCACTACTTGGCTGCACCGGCCCCACCCGAGGAGAGGATCGACGGTGTTTTGTGCCACACGAGGGCGGAGATGGTGATCAGGCATTTTTGGGTAATTTCTACTTTACACAATTAAAAATAAACAATAGCTAGTTATTGTACTAATAAGTGTTGTGTCGTTTGATTGCAGACCTTCTACAGGTGTCAAGAGGGATACGAGGAGGCCGCGGCAAAGGTTATCAATCAGCAATGCAGGCGCCTACTGCAAAACTTTCGGCACGAGGCTCGGGTGCAGGTTGTTCGAGACTACTACGCCTCGCGGCATATTAGGAAGGAGAAGTCGACGTGCCGTGGAAAGAAGATGGCGAAGGAGCATTACATGAAGGTAATTACGTATTCTTAAGGCCTTGTACTTAGTTTCCTTCATTTGATTCCTACGCGTAGCACTCAAATATCTCTTTATTAACTTAGGTGCCCCCAAGATGGTGTGCGGATATGATGGATTGTTGGGAGGCATTGGTGGATGAGTGGTGCTCAGAACAATGGCTATCCGTCCACAACAATGCCAAGGACCGGCGTAACAAAATGGTTGGTGTGCCACACCATCAAGGGAGCGCCAACTTAAACCAGTTTGGTCTGAACTGGGTATGTGGTTAGCTTCATGATTCATGCAATTCATTCTTGATTCTAGCTTGAGCCCTTTACTAATACTTTGTTCCTCTCTCTCTCTTTTAGGCGCATCACAATAAAACGGAGGTGCCACAGATGTACGACCTCTATGCGATGGCCCATACTACCTCGTACAAGAAGGTCAAGGCATTCTCTGAGTCTGACCTCGATGATCCCTTGAAGTTCAGCAACATCTCCTCCCACGAAAAGCTCGTGAGGTACAGAGATGAGGGGAAGGCGAGGAAAGGGGAGGACTTTAACCCGAGTCAGGAGCCTATTGATCCAGAGCTGGTGATGATAGCTGGCGGCGGGAGGCCCCATGGCTTGATTGCCATTGGAGATCAAGGCGCGCCAAACGAGCTCCTGTCCTGAGATAAGGCCTCGTCCACGGCCAGTCGAGCTCGCCATCGAGGTTAGTTATACGGACTCGGATATCTTTCCTCATTACGTTGTGTGTGTGAACAAAGATGATTACAATGCTAACGAGGAGTTGTGTTGCAGGCTGCTATTCTGAAAGAGAGAGAGGCAACACAGGCGCTTACGGCGGCGAAGGAGAAGGAGATGGAGGAGAGGACGACAAGGTTGTTGGAGGAGGAGAGGGCACGGTCCGATGCGTCTTACCGGGCCATCTACGAGCTCTTCGTGGTAATATACTTCTTCATATTTGTCAAATCTTGCATATAATGTTCCTTTCATTAATAATGAATATCGTTGACTTGTGAAAACCAAATGTGCAGACTATGTGCGAGAAGACCGGCCAGGCCGCTCCGTCGATGCCAGTCATTACCACGGCTGCAACGGTGAGTTTCATTTCAATGCAATGATCTTTTCAGTGTCATCATGCTAACGAGACATTGCAAATCATCTTTGGTGCAGCTTAACTCCGGAGTCACATCGCACGACCCTTCTCCAGGGCAGCCTTCTCCAGGTGAAACCGGTCCGAGCAACCGCGGTGCCTCTCCTCCGTGATGACGAGGACGGTAAGCCCCAAACTTAGCTCGTTTTTCATCTTCTTAGCACTTAGACAAACTTAGCACTTACACAAACTTAGCACTTAGACAAACTTAGCACTTAGACAAACTTAACACTTAGACAAACTTAGCTCCTTCCGAAATATTAGTGTTCTTCATCATCTTCTTCTTATTCTAGTCTTCTTCATCTAACTTTCGCCCGAATGACACGAATAAGCAATAAGAAGAAGAAAACAAGAGGAGAAAGATAGAGAGAAGAAAACCGCTTCTTCATCTTCTTCTTCTTATTCTAGTCTTCTTCATCTAACTTTCGTATTTCCCATTTTGCAGATTAGAGTCACTTCACGGAAGCTTGCTTTGATGGAGTGCTTGTGATTTTGTATCGATGAACAATGTTAAACTTGCTACATATGTGAAACTTGTTACTATTGTAATATGGTGAACAATGTGACATTTGTTTTGGTATGTTTGTTGGATACTTGTGCTTGTGCTTGTTGTTGGATGATCATCACTAGGGTTATTGTGAAATATATACATATATAGCATATTTTGCCTGTGAAAATTGGATATTAGAAAAAACAGAAAAAACTGGGGCAATATTGCCACTTTGCCGACGGCCACCGTCGGCATAGTTTCTTTGCCGTCCGGCACCGATGGCAAAGGCGACACGTGGCACCCACCTGTGCATCCTGGGAGTGCGCCTGATGCCATTTGGTACATTTGCCATCCGGGGGCGGACGGCAAAGAAGCTATGCCGACGGCCACCGTCGGCATAGCAGTGGCACTGTAGCAAATGAGTGTGGTGGGGGCGTACGGCAAAGAAGATATGCCGACGGCCACCGTCGGCATAGCAGTGACCGTCGACAAAGGAGGCTGGCGGGGAGGGGGGGGGGCGGACGGGAAAGAAGCTATGCCGACGGTGGCCGTCGGCCAAGGAGGGGAGGCAGACGGCATAGGGTGCGGACGGCAAAGGGGGAGTGGCAGACGGCAAAGGCTCCGTTAGCCACTAACGGGGCTAACTCAAGTTTAGGCCGTCCAGACACTTTGCCGTCTGCTGCCTGACGGCAAAAACACTTTGCCGTCCGCTGTATAAAGGCAGACGACAAAGCACTCCTTTACCGGGGTTCTCAGTGCCGGAAATTTTGTCGTCTGCTACCCGACGGCAAAGGCTTTGCCGTTAGTGGTCGTGTCCTTTGCCGTCCGCTATGGCAGACGGCAAATAACTGAATTCCAGTTGTGATTGTGCAATGTGATGCTCAGTTAACTGTTTGGTTCAGTTGTTTTGGTGATCATCTGCAATGTCATGTTCAATTATTGTTGGTATAATTTTGTTTTGTTATGCACGTGAAACCTACAATTGCTATATTTCATAGTTCTTTGCACGCTTGTCTTTTCCTTGTGGCTTGTATTCATATGTTGGATATGCAATGCATTTATCTTTCATTAAAAGATTTTACTTATCAATATCTATTCTTAAACACGTTACAGGGGGAACAATGCGAGACACTGAGGTTTACCATCGAGGTTTGCACTTTCATGATCCTTTGGCTAATAGCACATTATTGTGCAATTGCAGGAACCATTCTAATATTTAGGTTTCTAACAATAATTTTGTCTTGCACATGTAGGTCCTGCCGTAAGAGGTTTAGACCCACTGTTCGACCCATTTTGCATGTGGGGAAATGATGTGTTCATGAATATCAGTCAAATCAAGAAACTCAGAAAGATTGTTAAGATAAAGAAACTTGCGATGAAAAACAACAAGCTGTTTGTCTGCACAATGAAGAAGACATCAGTGAACTATAGGCTGGTACTATCTCTTTTACCTTGTCTTTTTTCCCTTTGTGACATTTCAATTTTTAGAAACGAAATTTACGCATATCTTTGTTTCTAGTCCTTTCCAAAGCAGTTCATCGATGAGTACGTCTCAAACCACCTGTATGGTCAAGAGGCGAGGAAGGTATTCATACAGCACCCACGGTATAATCTTGAAGTCTTCCTCAAGAGGATGAAGGATGGGCGGGCAACCATCCACAGGCACTGGCATAAAGTTGCAAGAACCTTCGACATCAGGGAAGGCTCAATATTTGCCTTCCGCTTCAACAGTTTTCTAGACGAGATTCATCTGTCTATTTACCGTATATGATGCTATTTTCCAAAGGTTTTAGATGTTGCATGTGAAACTCGGTCCTGTCGTGTAATTGGGTAGGTAGGTAGTATATGCCTATATGATGTTGTACTCTGATGTATTTCAATTATGAAATCCTGGTTGCCGTAATACGAAATAAAATATATTGTGTGCTTGATCTGAAGTATCAATTTGTTTACTAGCTGGATTATAAATAATAGAGCAATTAGCTTTATTATTGGGGTTTCATATTGCAGACGGTTTGTCATAGAACACCGTCAGCGATGACCTCAACAAACCCACACGCTTGCTAGAAAATTGGCGTGTTGGATCAGTGAACAATCACACACGATTTCCGGGCGCAAACTGTGTGTGTTAGAAAACCCATTCGCAAACGTTTTCACATAAAACGTGTGTGTGATGGACAACCCTATGCCAAACAGTTTCTTATAGGCACCATGCGTGATGGCCACCCCTAACATAGACGATGTTAAGCATAAAATTGTGTGTGATGTACAATACGAACGGAAACGTATGTTTGGGATTCACTATGTGGGATGGTATGCACATCTCACACGATTTCTCCTAAATACCTGTTTGTGATAGTCCTTCCAATCGCACACGACATAATTTTGCCTATCGTGTGCGACCGGGAGCAGGCATCGCCAACGGGTTTTTCGTGTCGTGTGCGATAGGCCCCCCTATCGCCCACACATGCAAGGCGACGGTTTGAAACTACGTCACGGAAAGGGGTTAAAACTGTTTGTATAGCAGGCGTCTGCACTAGTGGATCCTCGTTGTTGAAGTAGCATTGGTAGAAGTAGAACTTGGAGCAGCTTTGGGAACCCACTTTACCATGGCTAGGGACTCATCTTCAAGTGTGTCAATGTCATCATGAAGCTTGCCCTTGCCCTTGTGGTCTTGTGGACGAAGGTCATCTTGAGAGCTTGTTCCCTTGGGAGGAGTAGGTTCATACTTCTCCCTTTGAGGAACAAACTTGGGCTTGGGGTATTGACCTTCTTCCCATTCAACTCCATTTGCGTTGAAGTAAGCAATGCCATGGTTCTTCCGGTATCCTCCATGCTTGTGTACAATTTCTTCGAATTGCTTACATCCGGCAAGACTTTTGTAGACACGTTTCTCTATAATTCCTTTCAATAAATTGTTTTCTTGCTCAAGTGTAACTTGCCTAAGAGAATCGTTAGTGGAATCAATAGAACTACTAGAAGCAATATCTGATACATCTCCAACATATCTATAATTTTTGCTTGTTCCATGCTGTTATATTATCATTCTTGGATGTTTTACAATCATTTTATAGCAACTTTATATCATTTTTTGGGACTAACCTATTAACATAGTGCCAAAGTGTCAGTTGCTGTTTTTGCTTGCTTTTTTACTTCACAGAATATCAGTACCAAACGGAGTCCAATCACGACGAAATTTTTTGGATAATTTTTTTGGACCAGAAGAAGGCAAGTGGGCCAAAGAAGTAACCAGGAGGGAGCCCAGGCCGCCCACAACCCACCAGGGCGCGCAAGGGGCCCCGGGCACGCCCTGATGGGTTGTGGCCGCCTCGGGAACCTTCTCCACCGCCTTTAAGCTCTATAAATACCCAAATATTCTGGAAACCCTAGAGGAGTCGACGAAAAATACATCCAGCCGCCGCAATTTCCAGAACTGCGAGATCCAATCTAACACCATCACGGAGGGGTTCATCATCCTCATTGGTGCCTGTCCGATGATGCGTGAGTAGTCCACCATAGACCTACGGGTCCGTAGGCAGTAGCTAGATGGCTTTCTCTCTCTCTCTTTTGATTCTCAATACAATGGTCTCTTGGAGATCTATTTGATGTAATGACTTTTTGCGGTGTGTTTGTAGGGATTCGATGAATTTTGAGCTCATGATCAGTTTCTATCCATGAATATTATGTGAGTCTTCTTTGATCTCTTATATGCATAATTACTTATAGCCTCGTATTTCTTCATCGAATCTTTGGTTTAGTTAGGCCAACTAGATCGATTTTTCTTGCCATGGGAAGATGTCCTTTGTGATGGGTTCGATCTTGCGGTGTCCTCTCCTAGTGACAGAAGGGGCAGCAAGGCATGCATGTATCGTTGCTATTAAGGATAACAAGATGGGGTCTATTCCTACATGAATAGATCTTGTCTACATCATGTCACCGTTCTTATCGCATTACTCCGTTTTCCATTAACTTAATACACTATTTGCATGCTGGATAGCGGTCGATGTGTGGAGTAATAGTAGTAGATGCAAAATCGTTTCGGTCTACTAATCTTGGACGTGATGCCTATATAATGATCATTGCCTTGGATATCGTCATGATTATTTGATCTTCTATCAATTTCCCAACAGTAATTTGTTCACCCACCATGTGCTATACTCATGAGAGAAGCCACTAGTGAAACCTACGACCCCCGGGTCTACTTTTCCAACATATTGCTTTCCGATCTATCTTTTTGCCGCTTTTGTTTTCAGATCTATTATTCCAAAAACCCAAAAATACTTTGCTGCACTTTTTATTTGCCTCTTTTATTTTGTGTTCTTGCGAGATCTATCTATCCAATCTATTACAACCTAATCTATCTTTTTACCGTGGAGAGATTGACAACCTCTCTTTCGCGTCGGGTTGCAAGTATTTGTTCTTTGTGTGCAGGTGCTGTTTACATAGTGTTGCGTGATCCTCCTACTGGTTCGATACCTTGGTTTCATAACTGAGGGAAATACTTACCGTCGCTGTGCTGCATCATCCCTTCCTCTTTGGGGAAATACCGACGCAGTCTCAAGCCACGTCAATATCATTAGATTTATCATTTTTATTGCTACTAGTTGAAGAACCTTTCTTGCCATTGTTACTAGATTGCTTAGTCTTAACTTGTGGAATAAATGTAGACAAGAGTAGTCGTTTGGCTAGATAAGAAGAAGTCTTCTTTCGGAGATCATCATTGATTGCTTTAAGAAACTCATGTTCTTGCTCCAAATTGAGCTTCTCGAAGCGTAGCTTCTCATGAGTTCTTACAAGCTCTCTATGATCTTCTAAAGTACATTCATGAGCTAACTTAATAGTGTTTAATTCTTTAGTTAGTCATTCTATTTCCTTCTTATCATCATCACACGACTTATCTTGACTAGCATGATCATTTTCTAGCTCATTTTGACTAATATCGCTAGTTTTATCAAATAGCAAGTCGTCACCTCCAAGTAGGTCATCCTCATCACTATTGAAGTCAACGTATTCCGGGTGTGATACCTTGGGGCCTTTAGCCATGAAGCAACTTCCACTCCCTTCATTTGGTGAATCAAATATGTCATAGGAGTTGGAGGTTACGAGTACAAGTCCGGCAACACCTTCATCTTGACTATAGTCGGAGTTGGAATGATAGCTTATCTCGGATTGGTTGTCGGATTCGGAGCTTGATGTCTTCTTCTTGTGTAGCTCTTGGTGTACTTGTCCTTCTTCTCCGAGTCCCTACTTCTCCTTGAGGGTCTTCGTTCATAACGATCATCTCTACTCCTTCTCTCTCTTTGAGGTGACTCATCTCTTGAGCTTCGTCTTCTAGGTGATTCTTCTCTTCTCTTGTGGGGGGCCGTGCACTCATTGGAGTAATCTCCGGGCCTTCCACAATTGTAGCAATTTCGGTCATGACTAGATGAACGCTTCTCTTCATATCTTGAATTGGAGCTTCTCTCTTTGCCTCTACTCTTGTAGAACTTGTTGAATTTCTTGACCATGAGGCTTATCTCTTCATTGGTTACAAGGTTGTCACTTGATGTAGCGGGAGTGTCGCTTGTAGCTTTGTAAGCACCGCTTGACTTGGTGTGAAGTTCTTCCTTGTTTTTGAGTGACATCTCATGAGCAACAATCCTTCCAATGACTTCCGTAGGCTTGAGATCTTTGTAGTTTGGCATCATTTGGATCAATGTGCACACGGTGTCATACTTTCCATCCAAGGCTTTAAGGATCTTCTTGATGATGAATTTGTCGGTCATTTCTTTGCTTCCTAAGACGGCAATCTCATTGGAGATGAGAGCAAACCTAGAGTACATTTCTGCAACTCCTTCACCATCCTTCATATTGAACTTGTCAAGTTGACTTTCAAGCACATCCAACTTAGATTCGCTGACAGATTCGGTACCTTCGTGCATATCAACCAAAGTATCCCAAATTTCCTTTGCATTCTCAAGACGGCTGATTTTGTTGAATTCTTCGGGGCATAGGCAGTTGAATAGAATGTCACATTCTTGAGAATTCTTCAATGCTTCTGCGGTCGCTTCATGATCCGGTTCCTTTGCATCACCAAAGAATTCACCTTGCAAGCCAACATGAACAACAGCCCATACGGCGGGGTTATGACCAAGAATATGCATTTTCATCTTATGCTTCCAACTAGCAAAATTTGTACCATCAAAATATGGACATCTAGGTGGATGCTCTTGACCTCAACACAAGGATAGGTGGTTCTCTCTCAAAAAATTGGATATGACAAGTGTGGAATGGTTCTGAGTGTTTCTCTTGCGAGTGGGATGTGGTGGATGGGTATATATAGGCATCTCCAAAAATCCAACCGTTATAAGATTATTGCCCAACTCGGTGGAACCGAAGTAAAACTCGGTGGCACCAACTTGTTCAAAATGTGGCAACTTTAGGCTTTTCGGTGAGACCGATATGGAATACTCGGTGGTACCGATATGGGTGACCTAGGCAGGTACAAAATCTCGGTGAGACCGATTTCTCAAACTCGGTGGGACCAATTTCAAGAAATGGGTTAACAGAGAGTTGGTCCAACTTCTCGGTGAAACCGATTTGCAAAACTAGGTGGGACCGAATCATGAAAATGGCTAACCGGAAGTTGGTCACTGTTTGCAGTGGCATCGGAAGGGAATGTTGGTAGTACCGAGTGTGGGTCTTGGCTAGGGTTTCTGTCTGGGCTTTTGACTCGGTGTAGCCGATGTGGAAATGTTGGTGACACCGATTTTGAGTGGTAGGCTCTATGACCGAATATTTGTGGGAGAGCTTGTGGGTGTTTTTGGTGACTAACACTTGATCACTTTGAGCATTTCATTCACCATTATTACCTCACCCCCTTTTGATAGTATTGGCTTTCCTATGGACTCAAAGTGATTTCTCACAAAGTAAAATGTAGAGTCTTCATGGTTGGAGCTTAGCCAATCATATTCCTTGCATCTTGGGGTCTCCTCACAATCCTTTGCCAGTCAAACATTGAACTTTTTCCTGAAACATACTTAGTGGAAACATTAGTCCAATGAAATATATGTTGTTATTAATTACCAAAACCACCTAGGAAGAAGTTGTGCTTTCATGGGGGCACTGAGACCACCACCCTGCTCCATAGCAGTTATGCATTTTCCGATAAATAAAGAAAAATAGTGCACAGACAGAAAATGCAAACTAGTGGCCCTAGCGTTTGATACGCCCCTGGTTTCTCCCACAATTAAGGTGAGGAGGAAATCCTCGAACTCCTCGGGTTTTGGATCGCGTATTCTCCCGTCAGAGGGAAGCAAGCATATTGCACATAACTCATCTAGAGGCATTTCATAATTTGTTGCGTATAAATCGAAGCGTACCATGGGAGCACCAGGCCTATTTGAGAAATAAAAAATGTGCATGAAGGAATTAGTAAGGAGATAGTATTGGTCACACTCATCTGCGAGGAAGTTGGTCAGCCCGGCATTTGCAACGAATTGCATAAATTCTTGATAGAAACCCGCTTCGTTCATGAAGGGTGCACGTGGCCATTCACAGGGCCTAACCTCCGTGTGGCAAAAAATGTTGATGTCACGATCCTGAGTCTTCCCAACAACTCCCTTGGGGCTCTAGCTCGAAGAACCCTTCATTAGGAAATTCATTTCCCTAAGCACAAATTTCTCAATGGGGTTTTGCATCTCCCCAATAATAAGATTATAATATTTCTTCTTGACAGTAGGTAGAGGGATTTTAAAACCTCCAACGATAACCGTGGCACTAGGCTCAATGACATTAATATTATTAACTAAAGTTTGCTTCTTCGGAAAATGCACAATATGTTGTTTGCTATTGACGTGAAAAGTAACCTTGCTTTTGTTGCAATCAATAACGACCCCTATAGTATTTAGAAAGGGTCTACCAAGGATGATCGACATGTTGTCGTCCTCGGGCATATCAAGAATAACAAAGTCTGGTAAGATAGTAACATTTGCAACCACAACAGGAACATCCTCGCAAATTCCAATAGGTAAAGCGGTGGATTTATCAGCCATTTGCAAAGATATCTCAGTAGGAGTAAGCTTATTTCAAATCAATTCTTTTATATAGAGAGAAAGGCATAACACTAACACCAGATCCTAAATCACATTAAGCAGTTTTAACATAACTTCTTTTAATAGAGCAAGGTACTGTGGGTATACCCGGATCTCCCAAGTTCTTAGGTACTCCACCATCAAAAGAGTAATTAGCAAACATGGTAGCAATTTCAGTTTCCGGTATTTTTCTTTTGTTGGTAATGATATCCTTCATATACTTAGCATACGGAGGCATTTTCAATATATCAGTCAAGCGAGTGCGCAAAAGGACGGCCCTAATAATTTCACCGAAGCGTTCAAAATCTTCATCGTCCTTACTTTTAGAAGACTTACGAGGGAATGTCATGGGTTTTTGAACCCATGGCTCTCTTTCCCTTCCGTTCTTCCTAACAACAAAGTCTCTTTTATCATAGCGTTTATTTTTGGGATGTGGGTTATCAAGATTTTCAGCAGGTTCTATTTCCACATCATTATCATGTTCTTTATTATCATCTGGTTGAGCATCTACGTGAACATCATCATCATTATTATCATTTTCATTATCACTAGGTGCATGTTCACTACCAGATTGTGTCTCAACATCAGAAATAGAAACATCATTATGGTTCTCAGTAGGTTTCTCTATAACATGTTCACAAGAAGCATGCAAAGTCCTATCATTTTTCTTTTTTTTCTTCTTAGATGGACTAGGTGCATCATCATTAATTCTCTGAGAATCATGTTCAATTCTTTTAGGGTGACCCTCAGGATACAGAGGTTCTTGAGTCATTCTACCTCCTCTAGTCATTACTCTAACAGCAGGATCATTCATATAATCATTTATTTCAGCAAGCAAATCATTTTGTGACTTAGTAAATTGGTCTAGTTGGGTGTGAACCATAGAAGCATGTTTACCTAGACCCTTAACATCATTAGCAATTCTAAACATCAAGTCACTTAATCGATCTATCATCATGGCATTACGTCTTAATTGATCTTTGACATAATTATTGAAATGCTCTTGCTTAACAATGTAATTATCAAATTCATCCATGCATTGACCAGGAGTCTTAGTATAAGGTATATCACTTTCGTTAAGGGTACGGAGAGAATTTACCTCCACTACCTGTGTCGGGGTGTCAAGTCCATGTATTTCTTCGATAGGTGGTAATTTCTTGACATCTTCAGTTTTAATACCTTTCTATTTCATAGATCTTTTTGCTTCTTGCATATTTTCAGGACTGAGAAAAATAGAATACCTCTCTTCTTTTGAATAGGTTCCGGCGATGGTTCAGTAAGTGTCCAATCATCGGCATTTTACAATATGTTATTCAATAGTTCTTCAGCTTGTCCAATAGTTCTTTCCCTGAAAACACAACCATCACAACTATCTAGGAAGTCCCTAGAAGCATCGATTAGTCCATTATAAAAGAGATCAAGTATTTCATTTTTCTTAAGAGGGTGATCAGGCAAAGCTCTAAGTAACTGGAGAAGCCTCCCCC
Organism: Elymus sibiricus; assembly: GCA_039707655.1. Lineage (NCBI taxonomy): Eukaryota > Viridiplantae > Streptophyta > Magnoliopsida > Poales > Poaceae > Elymus > Elymus sibiricus. The sequence continues at coordinate 296,476,244 of CM077663.1, read as the reverse complement.
AAGCTTGAGGGAGATTCTCTTCTTCAATTTGCACAAAGTTAAATATTTCCTGTAAGGCAGCTTGTTTCTTATGAGCAGGAAAATATTTTTCAAAAAGTAATAAAGCATATCCTGGGGACTACGCACACAACCGGGAGCAAGAGAAAGGAACCATTCTTTGGCCTCGCCTTTTAGCGAGAAGGGGAAAAGCTTAAGGATATAATAGTAGCGTATATTTTCCTCATTAGTAAATAAAGCAGCAAGATCATTCAACTTCATGAGATGTTCGACAACAGTTTCATAACCATGGAAAGGATTAGACTCTACTATAGGAATCAATTAAGGGTCTACGAAGAATTCAGAATCCTTATCAGTGACAAATATAGGAGAAGTACCAAATTTAGGATCATGTTTCATTTTCTCCATCATTGATTTTTCTTTTAGTTTGCATAGTAGTGTCTCCATATCATCTCTATTCTCACAAGCAAGAAAGTCCCTAGCTACCTCTCCATCCATAACATAACCTTCAGGTACATAAGGCAATTAATATCTAGTAGGAGAACGAGGTGTAATAGGTGATTCAAAATCTTCAGCAGTTTCAACATTCTCAAGTTCTCTAGCTTTAGCAATATGAGCATCAAGTAATTCATTCAGTGGCACAGTTCCAGTTTCATCATGTGTAGCAATAGTATAATCATTAATTTCAGAAGTAGCATCATCAAGTTCATGTGACAGATCAGAACAATCAACAGGTGGTGGTGTAACAAGCTGATTCAAAACAGTAGGTGAATCAAAAGCAAAGCTAGATGGCAGTTCCTTACCTCCTCTCGTGCGAGAGGGGATGATCTTAGTTCGAGTATCTTTCAGATTCTTCATAGTAGCAATTGGATATCTTAAAGTTAACACAATAAATATAGCTATGCTCCCCGACAACGGTACTAGAAAAAGGTCTTGATAACCCACAAGTATAGGGGATCGCAACAGTCTTCGCGGGTAGTATTTCACCCTGATTTATTGATTCGACACAAGGGGAGCCAAAGAATATTTATCGGCCTTAACAGTTGAGTTGTCAATTCAACCACACCTGGGATATCTCTTTGCAGCAAAGATTTTGTTGCATGGCAAATAGTAGTAGCAATAGTAACAGTGACAGTGATAGCAACAATTATATAGTAGTTGTGATAGTAGCAGCAACAATAGTAACTTAGCAAGATTCAGTATATGAAAAGCGTAGGCACATGGATCGGTGATGGATAATGATTTAGATGACATCAATCATGTAACAGTTACACACTAGGGCGACACGGAACTAGCTCCAATTCATCAATGTAATGTAGGCATGTATTCCGTATATTGTCATACGTGCTTGCGATAAGAACTTGTATGACATGTTTTGTCCTACCCTCCCATGGCAGCGGGTTCCTAATGGAAACTAAGGGCTATTAATTCCTCCTTTTAATGGAGAACCGGAACAAAGCATTAACATGTGGTGAATACATGAACTCCTCAAACTACGACAATCACCGGAAAGAATCCCAATTATTGTCACCTTGGGTTATGCGGATCAAGACACGTAATAGGTGCATACATCTTGCAAGATAGGATCCAAATCACTCTTATGTTCATGAAAACATAATAGGTTCAGATCTGAAATCATGGCACTCGGGCCCTAGTGACATGCATTAAGCATAGCAAAGTCATAGCAACATCAATCTCAGAACATAGTGGATACTAGGGATCAAGCCATATCAAACTTAACTCGATTACATGATCAATCTCATCCAATCCCATCACCGTCCAGCAAGCCTACAATGGAATTACTCACTCCCAGTGGTGAGCATCATGGCGGTGTTGATGAAGAAGGGTTGGTGATGGCGACGGCGACGAATCCCCCTCTCCGGAGCCCCAAACGGACTCCAGATCAGCCCTCCCGGGGAAGAACAGGAGGTGGCGACACCTTTGTCTCGTGAAACGCGATGAAATCTTATCTCCTTTTTTCTCCGAAGATGTGAATTTATAGGACTGGAATTAGGGTCGGAAGAGCCAAGTGGGCCCCACAAGCCATCAGGGCGCGCCCAGGGGGTGGGCGCGCCCTGTTGGCTTGTGGCCCACAGGCAGCCCCCCTCCGGTGGATCTTCACTCCATAATTCATTATTTATTCCAAAAAATAATTCACAAAAAGTTTTGTCCAATTCCGAGAACTTTTATTTCTACACAAAAATAACACCAAGGTAGTTGTGCTAAAAACAGCGTCTGTCCGGTTTAGTTCCATTCAAACCATGCAAATTAGAGTCCAAAACCAGAGCAAAAGTGTTTGGAAAAGTAGATACGTTGGATACGTATCACGGTGAACTACTGACACATCACTTATACCCATTTAGAGAGTAAACATGAATTGGTCATTCACATGGTTAGACATAAAATCCTACATAAAAATTGTAGATCACTGAATATGATATGTTTGATTCCTTGCAACAGTTTTATGACATTAAGATAGTAATATGTGGGTGCATGAGTGGATGATTGTGGATTAGTAAGAATATTGGTGTTAAGGTTTGTGATTCCCGAAGAATGCACATATAGTCTCTAGTTATGCAATGAAGTTAGAGCATAATTTATCCTTGATTGAAATCCTTTGTGTTGTTTAATCTGGGGGCGTGATGGTTAACTCCTACCAACCTCCACCCTAGGGGCATGCGAGTAGTACTTTGCTTCGTGAGAGCTCATAAAACTTTCACAATAAGTACATGAGTTCTTTATGACTAATGTAAGTCCATGGATTATACGCACTCTCACCTTTCCGCAATTTGCTAGCCTCTTCGGTATCGTGCATTGCCCTTTCTCACCTTGAGAGTCGGTGCAAATTCGCTAGTGCATCCAAACCCCATGATATGATACGCTCTATCACACATAAGCCTCTGTATATCTTCCTAAAAAATGACACCATACCTACCTATCATGGCGTTTCCATAGCCATTCCGAGATATATTGCCATGCAACTTCCATCATCATCATATACATGACTTGAGCATTCATTGTCATATTGCTTTGCATGATCATAAGATAGCTAGCCTGATATTTCCATGGTTTGTCCGTTTTTGATATCTTTGCTACGCTAGATCATTGCACATTGTGGTACACTGCGAGTGGCATTCATATAGAGTATAAATTATTCTTCATTGAGTTGTAATATCGAGTTGTAAGTGAATAAAAGTGTGATGATCATCATTATTAGAGCATTGTCCAAGTGAGGAAGGGATGACGGAGACTATGATTCCTCCACAAGTCGGGATGAGACTTCGGACGAAAAATGAAAAATGGGGGAGGCCAAATGAGCCCACAAGGGAAAAAAGAGATAAAAAAAGAAAAGAAAAAAAAAGAAAAAAAAAGAAAAAAGAAAAAATAAAAAGGAAAAGGAAGGAGAAAAAAATGAATGAGAGAAAAAGAGAGAAGGGACTTTGTTCCTATCCTTTAACACACTTGTGCTTCATAGTAGCACCATGCTCTTCATATTGAGTGTCTTCACTTTTGTTACTTTCGTATACTATTGGGAATTTTTCATTATAGAACTTGGCTTGTATATTCTGAAAATGGCCTTCCTCTAATGCCTGAGGTCTTCAAGAGCAAGCAACTTGGATGAACACCCAGTTAGTTTCATTTGAGCTTTCATACACTTATAGCTCTTAGTGCATCCGTTGCATGGCAATCCCTACTCCTCGCATCGAATCGATTGATGGGCATCTCCTTAGCCCATTGATCCGCCTAGTTGATGCGAGACTTTCCCACCTTTTGACTCCTTTGATATCTACCACCATACTCTATTCCACCTATATTCTATGTCCATGGCTCACACTCATGTATTGCATGGGAGTTGAAAATGTTGAAGCGCGTTAGAAGTACGAGTCAATTGCTTGGTTTGACACCGGGGTACTCATGATTTATACTTTATGCTAGGAAGACTAAGCATGACAGGCTATACGGTATCGTAGGGATAGCGTTCTTTAGCATTGTTATTTTGAAAGAACATGATTGTTTCCTAGTAAACCTGAGTATGGATGTCCTTTTGTCAAATGATAGACTATTGCCTTGAATCACTTGTATCTTAATATCCATGCCATGATTAGACATTTGTTCAAATGTTAGGCAGCATTCCACATCAAAAATTATCTTTTTATCATTTACCTACTCGAGGACGAGCAGGAATTAAGCTTGTGGATGTTGATACGTCTCCATAGTATCTATAATTTATGATTGTTTCATGCCAATATCCTAACACTTCCATATACTTTTGGCAACATTTTATATTATTTTTTGGGAGTAACCTATTGATCCAATGCCTAGTGTCAATTCCTGTGTTTTGTGTTTTGTGTTTTTTGGGAGTAACCTATTGATCCAATGCCTAGTGGCAGAAAATCCATATCAAATGAAGTGCAAATGCAATAAAAATTTACGGAGATTTATTTTGGAATATATGTGATTTTTGTGGAGTCAGAATCAATGCAAGACGGTGCCCGAGGTGGTCCCAAGCCAACAGGGCGCGACTAGGGTGTGGACGTGCCCTGATGGCTTTGGACTCCCTCGTAAGTCGGTTGGGGCCCTACTTTCGCCACAAGATAGATAATTTCGCTAGAAAACCCCCCTCAAAATTTCAGCCCAATCGGAGTTACGGGTCTCCATATATTTAAGAAACGGTGAAGGGCCAGAAAATAGGACGAGAAACAGAAGAGAAACATCAAGATATAGATCCAATCTCGGAGGGGCTCCCGCCCTCCAGGAGCCATGGCGGGTATGAACCAGAGGGGAATCTCTCCTCCCATCTAGGGGGAGATCAAGGAAGAAGAAGGAGGGGGATCTCTCCCCCTCTCTCCTGGTGGTGCCGGAACGCCGCCGGGGCAACCATCGTGACGACGATCTACACCAACAACTTCGCCACCATCACCACCAACTCTCTCTTCCTCTATGTAGAGATGTAACACCTCTTTCACCTGCTGTAATCTCTACTTGAAAATGGTGCTTAATGCTATATATTATTACCCAATGATGTGTGGCTATCCTATGATGATTGAGTAGATTTATTTTGTCCTATGGGTTGATTGATGATGGTGATTGGTTTGAGTTGTATGTTTTATTTTGGTGATGTCCTATGGTGCCCGCCGTGTTGCTCAAGCGTGTGGGATTACCATTGTAGGTTGTTGCAATATATTTTGGTGGCTAGAGTGACAAAAGCTTACACCCGAGTAAGGGGTTGTTTACGTATAGGAGTAAAGGGGACTTGTTACTTAATGCTATGGTTGGGTTTTACCTTAATGAATTGCGTATCCTTGCTAGAGTTTCAATCATAAGTGCATATGATCCAAGTATGGAAAGTATGTTTGCTCATGCCTCTCCCTCATATAAAACTGCAATAATGATTACCGGTCTAGTTATCGATTGCCTACGAACAAATCTTTCTCTTGTGTTACAAAACGCTCTCTATTAAACAACTCACTTAATTAATCTTTATCTAAATAGCACCTAACTTTTCTTTCCACGTTCTTTATTATCTTGCAAACCTATCTTATTACACCTACAAAGCACTTCTATTTTTATTCCCGCAAAGTAGTTTATTTCTTGCTCTAGGTATAGTGAAATTTGTAGCGCGTAGAGTTGTATCGGCGGTCGATAGAACTTGAGAGAATATTTAATTCTACATTTAGCTCCTCGTTGGGCTTTACACTCTTACTTATTGAAAAAGGATACAAATGATCCCCTACACTTGTGGGTTATCAAGACCTTTTTCTGGCGCCGTTGCTGGGGAGCAATAGCGTGGGTTTGATATTCTCGTGTGTGCTTGTTTGCTTTATCACTAAGTAGTTTTTATTTTCTGTTATAAGTTGTTTTATATCTTTAGTTATGGATATGGGACACGAAACACCAAAAAAATTAGTTGTAATTGTTGCTCATGGAGATGGGGAACCTCCTAAAAACCCCGATGCTAGTTATGTGGAAAACATTAAATACTACTTTGATAATCCTGAGAAATCCCCATTCAACTTGATAATGGGAGACATGTTGGATCAACGTGGGTACTTTAGGGATTATCGCTTGACTCAAAAAGGGAAACACTTAGGGGATTAAATTAAAATGTTGCGTTGGTATGCTTGGAATTTATGCTTGAGATGTAATTATACTTGTTGCTCTAAGATGAAGGCTCTACACCTTCCCTTTCAATGTGAATTTAATGATAATGAAACTTTGGCTTCTTATGCTAATGGTATATATATGATTACTATGATGTGGAACAAATAGAAAAATTTGTTGCTTTTAAGGGTGCTTATGAAGTTGAAATCTTTGTTTGAAAAGTATGATAACTAAGGTGATGCTGTTTACAGATCTGAAAATTATGATATACTTATATATTGCTATGAGAATTATGAATACAATGCCTATATTGATGAATTTATTGAGAGAATGTGTGCTTCCTTGGAAGAGACTAATATTTTGCAAGACCTATGGAAGAACAAATCGCTGAAACTGTGAGCTCATTAGATGAAAAAGATGGGGAGGAGAGCGAAGAACAAAAGGAGGAAGAGTGGATTGATCACCCGTGACCACCTTCTGATGAGCGTAACTCTTTATCTCATACATTATTTAATTTCCCATCGTGCTTCCCGAAGGATGAATGCTATGATGATTAGTATGAGCCCTTGGCTTTGTTTGAAATATCCATTTTGATATAATTGATGCTTGCTATGCTTGTGGCCATGATGCCAATACAAATTATGCTTATGAAGACGAGCTTTCTATAGTTCCTTGTGTTAAACATGAAATTGTTGCTATTGCACCCACTCATGATAGTCTTATTATCTTTTTGAATTCTCCCAACTACACTATATCGGAGAAGTTTGCATTTATTAAGGATTATATTGATGGGTTGCGTTTTACTATTACACATGATGATTTGGATGGATATAATATGCATGTTCTTGATGCTCCTACTTGCAATTATTGTGAGAGAGGAACCAAATCTTCACCTCTCTATGTTTCCAATACAATAGAATTGCAAGAAACTACTTATGCTATGTATTGGCCTTTACTTGATGTGCATGAATTGTTCTTTTAGGACATGCCAATGCATAGGAAGAGAGTTAGACTTCGTTGTTACATGATATATATTACTTTGTGCTCACTACTAAATTAGAAATCATTGCTAATTAAAATTGGCTTTGATATACCTTGGGATCCGGGTGGATCAATTACTTGAGCACTATATGCCTAGCTTAATGGCTTTAAAGAAAGCGCTGCCACAGAGACAACCCAGAAGTTTTAGAGAGTCATTTATTTATTTGTGTGCTTTTAAAATAAATAAAAAATAAAGTGGGGAACGTAAAACTTTTTCAAAAAAAGTGAAAGTGAGAGAGACGAGCACCGTTAAAGTGGGGGCTACCCTTGAACTTTGTTAAGAAAGATAATTTCCTGAGAAAAGTCCCCTCAAAATTTCATCCCAATTGGAGTTACGGATCTCTGGATATTTAGGAAACGATGAAGAACTAGAAAACAAGACGTGGAACATAAGAGAAACAGAGAGAGAGAGATCCAGTCTTGGATTGGCTCCTGCCCTCTGGGAGCCATGGCGGCCATGGACCAGAGGGGAAACTCTCCACCCATCTAGGGGGAGATCAAGGAAGAATAATAAGGAGGGGGGGTCTCCCCCCCTCTCTCCCGGTGGCGTCGGAACGCCGTCGGGGCAACCATTGTCACGGCAATCTACACCAACAACTTCGCCGCCGTCACCACCAACTCTCTCCCCCTCTATGCAGCGGTGTAACACCTCTTTTCCCCCACTGTAATCTCTACTTAAACATGGTGCTTAATGTTATATATTATTACCCAATGATGTGTGGCTATCCTATGATGTATGAGTAGATTTCTTTTGTCCTATGGGTTGATTGATGATCGTGATTGGTTTGAGTTGTATGTTTTATTTTGGTGATGTCCTATGGTGCCCGCTGTGTTGTGCAAGCGTGTGGGATTATTGCTATAGGGTATTGCAATACGTTCATGATTCGCTTATAGTGGGTGTCTAGAGTGACAGAATCTTACACCCGAGTAAGGAGTAGTTTACTTATGGGAGTAAAGGGGACTTGTACTTAATGCTATGGTTGGGGTTTACCTTAATGATCTTTAGTAGTTGTGGATGCTTGCTAGACTTCCAATCATAAGTGCATATGATCCAAGTACGGAAAGTATGTTAGCTCATGCCTCTCCCTCATATAAAAATGCAATAATGATTACCGGGCTAGTTATCGATTGCCTAGGAACAAATCTTTCTCTTGTGTTACAAAAAGATTTCTATTAAACAACTAACTTAATTAATGTTTATCTAAACAATGCCTAACTTTTATTTCCATGTTCTTTATTATCTTGCAAACCTATCTTTTTACACCTACAAAGTACTTCAAGTTTTATTCCCGCAAAGTAGTTTATTTCTTGCTCTAGGTATAGTGAACATTGTAGCGCGTAGGGTTGCATCGGTGGTCGATAGAACTTGAGAGAATATTAATTCTACCTTTAGCTCCTCGTTGGTTCGACTTACTTATCAAAAAAGGCTACAAACGATCCCTTACACTTGTGGGTTATCAGTGCACCCCCCCTGGGGTGTGTTCAGTGCCAAAATTCTTGTTTATTCTAGAAAAATTCGTACTAACTTTTCAGGGCATTCTGATAACTTTTTTTGGGTCATTTTTATTGCATGGAAATTTCAGAAAATCAAAAAATGAGATAATTTTTTCTATTAAAACTTTAAATAACAGAGAATAAATCTATGGGTATAGTAGGTTGTACTTACTAAATTTATCAACCACATGCTTCTCAAAAAGAATCCATTAACAAGGTCGATCAAGTCTTATTAACGAACTGTTTCCGATTGACATGAAACCGATTTTATTTTCATATGACACTAGGTTCCTCAATGTGGATATGCATTTCCCCAATAATAAGAATATCATATCTCCTCTTGACAGTAGGGATAGGAATATTGAACTCCCCAATAGTGATTGTTGCAATTTGCTTAATAGAATTGATATTACTCACCACATTGACGTGGCTTGAGACTGCGTCGGTATTTCCCCAAAGAGGAAGGGATGATGCAGCACAGCGACGGTGAGTATTTCCCTCAGTTATGAAACCAAAGTTATCAAACCAGTAGGAGGATCACCACCACCCAATAAGCAGCACCTGCACACAAATAACAAATACTTGCAACCCGACGCGAAAGAGAGGTTGTCAATCTCTCTACGGTAAAAAGATAGATTAGGTAGTGATAGATATGAGAGATAGATCTCTCAAGAACACAAAATAAGAAGAGCAAATAAAAAGTGCAGCAATATGTTTTTGGGTTTTTGGTTTTGTAGATCTGAAAACAAAGATGCAAAAAGATAGATCGGAAAGCAATATGTTGGAAAAGTAGACCCGGGGGCCGTAGGTTTCACTAGTGGCTTCTCTCATGAGTATAGCACACGGTGGGTGAAGAAATTACTGTTGGGCAATTGATAGAAGATCAAATAATCATGACAATATCCAAGGCGATGATCATTATATAGGCATCACGTCCAAGATAAGTAGACCGACTCCTGCCTGCATCTACCACTATTACTCCACACATCGATCGCTATCCAGCATGCATCTAGTGTATTAAGCTCATGGAAAAACGGAGTAATGCAATAAGAATGATGACATGATGTAGACAAGATCTATTCATGTAGGAATAGACCCCAGCTTGTTATCCCTCATGGCAATGATACATGCGTGCCTTGCTACCCCTTCTGTCACTGGGAAAGGACACCGCAAGAGCGAACCCATCACAAAGCACCTCTTCCCATGGCAAGAAAAATCGATCAAGTTGGTCTAACTAAACCAAAGATTCGAAGAAGAAATACGAGGCTATAAGTAATCATGCATATAAGAGATCAAAGAAGACTCAAATAATATTCATGGATAGAAACTGATCATGAACTCAAAATTCATCGGATCCCAACATAACACCGCAAAAGTTTACATCAAATAGATCTCCAAGAGACCATTGTATTGAGAATCATAAGAGAGAGAGAGAGGAAGCCATTTAGCTACTGCCTACGGACCCGTAGGTCTATGGTGGACTACTCACGCATCATCGGAGAGGCACCTATGAAGAAGATGAACCCCCCGGTGATGGTGTTTAGATTGGATCTCGCGGTTCTGGAACTTGCGGCGGCTGTAATTGTGTTTCGTTGACTCCCCTAGGGTTTTTGGAATATTTGGGATTTTATAGGCATCAGAGGTGGTGGAGAGGGGCCCAGTGGAGGGCACAACCCATCAGGGTGCACCGGGGGGCCCCTGGCGCGCCCTGGTGGGTTGTGGTCTCCACGACCCACCTCTCTGGCACTTCTTTGGCCCACTGGGTGTCTTCTGGTCCAAAAAAATCTCCAAAAAGTTTCGTCGTGATTGGACTCCGTTTGGTACTGATATTCTGTGAAGTAAAAAACAAGCAAAAATAGCAACTGGCACTTTGGCACTATGTCAATAGCTTAGTCCGAAAAAATGATATAAAGTTGTTATAAAATGATTGTAAAACATCCAAGAATGATAATATAAGAGCATGGAACAAGCAAAAATTATAGATACGTTGGAGACGTATCAACATCCCCAAGCTTAATTCCTACTCGTGCTCGAGTAGGTAAATGATAAAAACAGAATTTTTGATGTGGAATGCTGCCTAACATGTTCATCATATTCTTTTCTTTTGTATAGCATGGACATTTGGACTTATAGATGATTCAAAGCAATAGTCTAGTTTTAACATAATGACTTCAATACTCAAGCATGCTAACAAGCAACCATGTCTTTCAAAATATCAACACTAAAGAAAGCAAGGTTGGAAAAAGCGGTAGGCATAAGCGAGGCGGTTGGCCTTTGCCTAGTGCCTAGGCGGTGCTTAAGCGCCCTAAGGGCGGCCTAGGAGGTAATATAGTTTCTACTATTAGGGTTATATGTGGTTATTACATGTGTATATTATCTTAATTTAGGGCATATATATATATATATATATATATATATATATATATATATATATATATATATATATATATAAAAGTTAAATACCAGCTAGTGCGATTGTAATATGGCTCGTTTTTCATATTAGTGCAATATAGCATGATTTCTCTCTTGGATAGGAATTTCTTGCTTGCCCTGCCTTGACTTTCGCTTATGCCCTAGGCGAGGCGTTTGGCCATTGCCTAGAGCCTAGGTGTGCCTAAGCGCTTCCTAGGCACTGCCTTTTCCAACAGAGAAAGAAAGTTATCCCTAGCCCATCATGCACAATCATTGATCCATTCATGAAACACACTCAAATATTAGCTATACCCAATGCTCAAGTACGATCATAGTGCCCCCTAGTTAGTGCTTATAAGAGAAGATGGAGACTCAAGGTAAAAATAAAAATTGCATAAAGTAAATAGATAGACCCTTCGCAGAGGGAAGTAGGGATTTGTAGAGGTGCAGAGCTCAAAGTTTTAAAATGAGAGAGATTTTTTTTGGGTGGCATGCTTTTCCTATCAACGAAAATGACAAAGTAGCTCACAATACTTTCCATGCTAGATATATCATAGGCGGTTCCCAAACAGAAAATAAAGTTTATTCCTTTTTCCACCAAACTTTCACTTTCCATGGCGGGCCGTATCCACGGTTGCCTTCCATACCAACACTTTCCAAGGAATTTATTATTTGACAACATAAAGTAAATATTTTTTCTTTTTCATTTCAGGAATGGGCATCCCTATTACCGCCGCACTCTCGTGCAATGACAAGTGAATAAACACTCATCTTGAGAATAACACATCTAGCATGGAAAAATATTGGACACTCCCCACCGTTTCATGAGGGTACAAGCACACAAAAGAGAAAATTTATTTTGAAAATTTAGAGATGGCACATACAAATTTGCTTGAAACGGCATGGAAATACCGCATATAGGTAGGTATGGTGGACTCATAAGGCAAAACTTGCTTTAAGGATTTTGGATGCACAAGTAGTATTTCTACTTACTACAAATGGAGGCTAGCAAATATATTGAGAAGCAACCAAACCAAGAAACGAAAATTCACATAAGTGAGCATTGAGCATAACTAACACCGAATAATGCACCACAAGTAGGATGTAATTTCATTGCATAACTATTGACTTTCGTACTTGCATAGGGAATCACAAACCTTAACACCAATATTCCTACTAAAGCATAATTACTCACTAACATGACTCACATATTACTATCATCATGTTTCAAAACTATTACAAGGAATCACGTTTAATTTTCCCAATGATCTTCATGAAAGTTTTTATTATATCCTCCATGGATATCTATCAGTTTGGGACTAGTTTCATATATTGCCATTGCTTTTTTGACAAGCTCAAACAAATCTAAGTGAAGCACATGAGCATAAAGATTTCATCTCTCAAAAAGGTATAAGTGAAGCATGAGAGGAATTATTCAAAATTTACTAACTCTCAAATTAATCTAAGTGAAGCATGAGAGTATTTCTACAAAAATTTCCAAGCACACCGTGCTCAAAAAGATATAAGTGAAGCACTAGAGCAATTCTATAGCTCAAAAAGTTTAAGTGAAGCATAGAGAGCAATGTTGGAAATATGCCCTAGAGGCAATAATAAATTAGTTATTATTATATTTCCTTGTTCATGATAATCGTTTATTATCCATGCTATAATTGTATTGATTGGAAACTCAAATACATGTGTGGGTACATAGACAACACTGTGTCCCTAGTAAGCCTCTAGTTGACTAGCTTGTTGATCAAAGATGGTTAAGGTTTCCTAGCCATGGACATGAGATGTCATTTGATAACGGGATCACATCATTAGGAGAATGATGTGATGGACAAGACCCAAACTGTAAACGTAGCATTTGATCGTGTCAGTTTATTGCTATTGTTTTCTGCATGTCAAGTATCTGTTCCTTTGACCATGAGATCATGCAACTCACTGACACCGGAGGAATACCTTGTGTGTATCAAACGTCGCAACGTAACTGGGTGACTATAAAGGTGCTCTACAGGTATCTCCGAGGGTGTCTGTTGGGTTGGCATGGATCAAGACTGGGATTTGTTACTCCGTGTGACGGAGAGGTATCTCAGGGCCCACTCGGTAATACAACATCATAATGAGCCTTGCAAGCAATGTGACTAAAGTGTTAGCCACGAGATCTTGTATTACGGAACGAGTAAAGAGACTTGCCGGTAACGAGATTGAACTAGGTATAGTGATACCGACGATCGAATCTCGGGCAAGTAACATACCGAAGAACAAAGGGAACAGCATACGGGATTAACTGAATCCTTGACATAGAGGTTCGACCGATAAAGATCTTCGTAGAATATGTAGGAGCCAATATGGGCATCCAGGTCCCGCTATTGGTTATTGGCCGTAGAGGTGTCTCGGTCATGTCTACATAGTTCTCGAACCCGCAGGGTCTACACACTTAACGTTTGGTGACGATTAGTATAATTGAGTTATTATGTTGGTGACCGAAAGTTGTTCGGAGTCCCGGATAAGATCCCGGACATGACGAGGATCTCCGGAATAGTCCGGAGGTAAAGATTGATATATGTGATAATAGTGTTTTGATCTCCGGAAGAGTTCCGAAGTTCACCGGAAGAGGTTCCGGATGTTTACCGAAGTGTTCGGGTGCAGTAACACTTTATATGAGCCAAAGGGATAAAGCCCACGAGGTATTGGAAAGTGCAAAAGTAGTTTTGCTGCCGCGTAAGCGGTACTACCGCTTGGTGAAGCGGTACTACCGCCGGAGCGGTACTACCGCTTGTATGAAGCGGTACTACCGCCCAAGCGGTACTACCGCTTGTGTGAAGCGGTACTACCGCTTGTGCGCGGCTGTGCACGATTCGGAAGGGTCCGAATTGGACTCTTTTCCTGCGGGCCAAACCGACCTTGTGCGGGCAAAACCGACCCGGAGGAGGCTTTTACTCCAAGTTTAGACCCCAAGGCTCAACATATAAATAGAGGGGCAGGGCTAGCACACGGGATTGATCAGGATTTCCCAAGCCGTGTGCCGGCAACCCTAGCCCTCTAGTTCCTCCGTCATAATCTCCGTAGTGCTTGGCGAAGCCCTGCAGAGATTGTTCCTCACCACCATCACCACGCCGTCGTGCTGCTGGAACTCAACCACTACTTCACCATCGCTCGCTGGATCGAGGAGGTGAAGGCGTCATCAAGCCGTACGTGTGTTGAACGCGGAGGTGCCGTCCGTTCGGCACTAGATCGGAAGGATCGTGATTGGATCGCGGGACGCTCGGCGATTTGGATCGCGAAGACGTTCGACTACATCAACCGCGTTTATTAACGCTTCCGCTTAGCGATCTACAAGGGTATGTAGATTCACTCTCCCTCTCGTAGATGCTCATCACCATGGATAGATCTTATGTGTGCGTAGGAAAATTTTTGTTTCCCATGCAACGTTCCCCAACAGTGGCATCTGAGCTAGGTCTATGCGTAGATGAGATCTCGAGTAGAACACAAACGAGTTGTGGGCGTGGGTGTATACATATTGCTTGCCGTTACTAGTTGATACTTGATTCCGCGGTATTGTGAGATGAAGCGGCCCGGACCGACATTACGCGTACACTTACGCGAGACTGGTTTCACCGCTGCGTGCACTTGTTGCATAAAGGTGACTGGCGGGTGTCTGTCTCTCTCACTTTAGTTGAATCGGTTCAATGAAGAGGGTTCTTTTAGAAGATCAAAAAGCAATCACTACACCACGTTGTGGTTTTGCGTAGGTAAGAATCGTTCTTGCTAGATACCCGTAGCAGCCACGTAAAATTTGCAACAACAATTAGAGGACGTCTAACTTGTTTTTGCAGGGTATGTTGTGATGTGATATGGCCAATTACATGATGAGATATATGTGATGTATGAGATGATCATGTTTTGTATAGAATATCACGACTTGCATGTCGATGAATACGGCAACTGGCAGGAGCCATAGAGTTGTCTTTAATTATTGTATGACCTGCGTGTCAATCATTAAGCGCTATGTAATGCTTTACTTTATCGCTAAACGTTAGCAATAGTCGTGGAAGCAACAGTCGGCGCGACAACCTTATGGCGACACGTTGATGGAGATCAAGATGATGGAGATCATGGTGTCATGCCGGTGACGATGGAGATCATGCCGGTGCTTTGGAGATGGAGATCAAAAGCACAAGTTCATGGCCATATCATGTCACTTATGATTTGCATGTGATGTTAATCCTTTTATGCATCTTATTTTGCTTAGGACGACGGTAGCATTATAAGGTGATCCCTCACTTAAATTTCAAGATAAATTGTGTTCTCCCCAAGTGTGCACCGTTGCGAAAGTTCGTCGTTTCGAGACACGCCGTGATGATCGGGTGTGATAGACTCTACGTTCGCATACAACGGGTGTAAGCCATGTTACACGTGCGGAACACTCGGGTTAAACTTGACGAGCCTAGCATGTACAGACATGGCCTCGGAACACAAGAGACCGAAAGGTCGAACATGAGTCATATAGTAGATATGATCAACATGAAGATGTTCACCATTGAAACCACCTCAACTCACGTGATGATCGGACTTGAGTTGGTGGATTTGGATCATGTTACACTCGAATGATCGGAGGGATGTCAATTTGAGTGGGAGTTTTTTAAAATATGATTAACTAAACTCATTATCTAAGAACAATAGTCTAAGTTGTCTTTGCTATATTTATGTTGTAGATCATGGCTCGCGCAGTAGCACCCCTGAATTTTAATGCGTTCCTAGAGAAAGCTAAGTTGAAAGATGATGGAAGTAACTTTGTGGACTGGGCCCGTAATCTAAGGATTATCCTTACGGCTTCCCAGAAGGCTTATGTCCTTGATGCACCGCTTGGTGATCCACCCGCTCCAGTTGAGTCTCTAGACGTTGTGAACGCCTGGCAGGCTCGTTCTGATGATTACTCAATAGTTCAATGTGCAATGTTGTATGGCTTAGAACCGGGACTTCAAAGACGTTTTGAACGTCATGGAGCATATGAGATGTTCCAGGAGTTGAAGTTTATCTTTCAGAAGAATCCCCGGATCGAGAGATATGAGATCTTCGATAAGTTCTATGCTTGCAAGATGGAGGAGAACGGGTCTATCAGTGATCACGTGCTCAGAATGTCTGGGTACTCCACCCGTCTGGCTGAGTTAGGGATGCCCCTTCCGCCAGAGGCTATCACTGACAGAGTTCTTCAATCATTGCCACCTAGCTACAAGAGCTTCGTGTTGAACTATAACATGCACGGGATGAACAAGTCAGTCGCCGAGCTGTTTGCGATGCTGAAAGCCGCTGAGTCTGAAATTCAGAAGGAGCATCAAGTGTTGATGGTCAATAAAACCACTAGTTTCAAGAAAAATGGCAAGGGTAAGAAGGGTAACTCCAAGAAGAGTGGCAAAGCAGTTGCTCCTCTCGTGAAGAAACCCAAGGCTGGACCCAAACCAGAAACTGTGTGTTTTCATTGCAAGGGAACTGGACACTGGAAGCGGAATTGCCCCAAGTATTTGGCTGACAAGAAGGCGGCCAACAACAAACAAGGTATATATGATATACATGTTATTGATGTGTACCTTACCAACTCTCGTTGTAGTGCCTGGGTATTTGATACCGGTGCGGTTGCTCATATTTGCAACTCAAAACAGGAACTGCGGAATAGACGGAGGCTGGCAAAGGACGAAGTGACGATGCGCGTGGGAAATGGTTCCAAGGTTGATGTGATCGCCGTCGGCACGCTCGCTCTTCGATTACCGTCGGGATTAGTGATGAACCTAAATAAGTGTTATTTGGTGCCTGCGTTAAGCATGAACATTATATCTGGATCTTGTTTATTGCGAGACGGTTACTCATTTAAATCAGAGAATAATGGTTGTTCTATTTATATGAGTAATATCTTTTATGGTCATGCACCCGATGTGAGGGGTTTATTCTTATTGAATCTCGATAGTAATGATACACATGTTCATAACATTGATGCCAAAAGATGTAGAATTGATAATGATAATACCACTTTCTTGTGGCACTGCCGTTTAGGTCATATTGGCGTAAAACGCATGAGGAAGCTCCATGCTGATGGACTTTTGGAGTCACTTGATTTTGAATCACTTGACACATGTGAGCCATGCCTCATGGGCAAGATGACTAAAACGCCGTTCTCTGGAACAATGGAACGGGCAAGTGACTTATTGGAAATCATACATACTGATGTGTGCGGTCCGATGAGCATTGAGGCGCGCGGTGGTTATCGTTACTTTCTCACCTTCACTGATGACTTAAGTAGATATGGGTATATTTACTTAATGAAACACAAGTCTGAAACATTTGAAAAGTTCAAACAATTTCAGAGTGAAGTTGAGAATCATCGTAACAAGAAGATTAAATTCCTACGATCTGATCGAGGAGGAGAATATCTGAGTTATGAGTTTGGCAGTCACTTAAGACAGTGTGGAATTGTTTCACAATTGACACCGCCTGGAACACCACAGCGTAATGGTGTGTCCGAACGTCGTAATCGAACCTTATTGGATATGGTGCGATCTATGATGTCTCTTGCCGATTTGCCACTATCGTTTTGGGGTTATGCATTAGAGACAGCTGCATTCACTTTAAATAGGGCACCATCGAAATCCGTTGAGACGACGCCATATGAACTTTGGTTTGGCAAGAAGCCAAAGCTGTCGTTTCTTAAAGTTTGGGGATGTGATGCTTATGTCAAAAAGCTTCAGCCTGAAAAGCTGGAACCCAAAGCGGAGAAATGCGTCTTCATAGGATACCCAAAAGAGACAGTTGGGTATACCTTCTACCTCAGATCCGAAGGCAAAGTGTTTGTCGCTAAAAACGGAACATTTCTTGAGAAAGAGTTTCTCTCGAAAGAATTGAGTGGGAGGAAGATAGAACTTGATGAGGTTATTGAACCTTTACTTCAACCTGAGAGTAGCGCAGCGCAGAAAGTTGTTTCTGTGGAGCCTACATTAGCTGAAGAGGAAGTTAATGATGATGATCATGAAGCTTTGGATCAAGTTGCTATCGAACCTCGTAGGTCGACAAGGACGCGTACTGCTCCTGAGTGGTACGGCAACCCTGTCTTAGAGGTCATGTTGTTAAACAACGATGAACCTACGAGCTATGGAGAAGCGATGATGGGCCCGGATTCCGAGAAGTGGTTAGAGGCCATGAAATCCGAGATGGGATCCATGTATGAAAACAAAGTATGGACTTTGGAAGTATTACCTGAAGGGCGTAAGGCCATTCAGAACAAATGGATCTTTAAGAGGAAGACGGACGCGGACGGTAATG
Source organism: Elymus sibiricus (assembly GCA_039707655.1). Taxonomy (NCBI): domain Eukaryota; kingdom Viridiplantae; phylum Streptophyta; class Magnoliopsida; order Poales; family Poaceae; genus Elymus; species Elymus sibiricus. Next base: position 296,457,884 of record CM077663.1, on the reverse strand, counting down.
TCACCGTCTATAAAGCTCGACTTGTGGCAAAGGGTTTTTCACAAGTTCAAGGAGTTGACTACGATGAGACCTTCTCACCCGTAGCGATGCTTAAGTCCGTCAGAATCATGTTAGCAATAGCTGCCTTTTTCGATTATGAAATTTGGCAGATGGATGTCAAAACAGCGTTCCTTAACGGTTTCCTTAAGGAAGAGTTGTATATGATGCAACCAGAAGGTTTTGTCGATCCAGAGAATGCTGACAAAGTTTGCAAACTCCAGCGATCCATTTATGGACTGGTGCAAGCATCTCGGAGTTGGAATCTTCGTTTTGATGAGGTGATCAAAGCGTTCGAGTTTATACAAGTTTACGGAGAAGCTTGTATTTACAAGAAAGTGAGTGGGAGCTCTATAGCGTTTCTAATATTATATGTGGATGACATATTGCTGATTGGAAACAATATAGAAATGCTGGAAAGTGTAAAGGAATATTTGAACAAGAGTTTTTCAATGAAGGACCTAGGAGAAGCTGCTTTCATATTAGGCATCAAGATCTATAGAGATAGATCGAGACGCTTAATAGGACTTTCACAAAGCACATACCTTGATAAGATTTTGAAGAAGTTCAAAATGGATCAGTCCAAGAAGGGGTTCTTGCCTGTTTTGCAAGGTGTGAAGTTGAGTAAGACTCAATGCCCAGTGACTGCAGAAGATAGAGAAAAGATGAGTGTCATCCCCTATGCTTCAGCCATAGGCTCTATCATGTATGCAATGCTGTGCACAAGACCCGATGTCAGCCTTGCCATAAGTATGGCCGGAAGGTTTCAAAGTGATCCAGGAATGGAACACTGGACGGCGGTCAAGAATATCCTGAAGTACCTGAAAAGGACTAAGGACATGTTTCTCGTTTATGGAGGTGATCAAGAGCTCGTCGTAAAGGGTTACGTCGATGCAAGCTTTGACACTGATCCGGATGACTCTAAGTCGCAAACCGGATACGTATTTATTCTTAATGGGGGTGCGGTTAGCTGGTGCAGTTCCAAGCAAAGCGTGGTAGCTGATTCTACATGCGAAGCGGAATACATCGCAGCCTCGGAGGCGGCGAAGGAAGGTGTCTGGATGAAGGAGTTCATGACAGATCTTGGAGTAGTGCCTAGTGCGCTTAACCCAATGACTCTGTTTTGTGATAATACTGGTGCCATTGCTCTAGCCAAGGAACCAAGATTTCACAAGAGGACCAGACACATAAAACGACGTTTCAATTCCATCCGCGATTACATCAAGGAGGACGACATAAATATTTGCAAAGTACACACGGATCTAAATGTTGCAGATCCGTTGACTAAACCTCTTCCAAAGGCTAAACATGAACAACACCAGAACTGCATGGGTGTTCGATTCATTACAATGTAAATCACATAGTGATGTGAACTAGATTATTGACTCTAGTGCAAGTGGGAGACTGTTGGAAATATGCCCTAGAGGCAATAATAAATTAGTTATTATTATATTTCCTTGTTCATGATAATCGTTTATTATCCATGCTATAATTGTATTGATTGGAAACTCAAATACATGTGTGGGTACATAGACAACACTGTGTCCCTAGTAAGCCTCTAGTTGACTAGCTTGTTGATCAAAGATGGTTAAGGTTTCCTAGCCATGGACATGAGATGTCATTTGATAACGGGATCACATCATTAGGAGAATGATGTGATGGACAAGACCCAAACTGTAAACGTAGCATTTGATCGTGTCAGTTTATTGCTATTGTTTTCTGCATGTCAAGTATCTGTTCCTTTGACCATGAGATCATGCAACTCACTGACACCGGAGGAATACCTTGTGTGTATCAAACGTCGCAACGTAACTGGGTGACTATAAAGGTGCTCTACAGGTATCTCCGAGGGTGTCTGTTGGGTTGGCATGGATCAAGACTGGGATTTGTTACTCCGTGTGACGGAGAGGTATCTCAGGGCCCACTCGGTAATACAACATCATAATGAGCCTTGCAAGCAATGTGACTAAAGTGTTAGCCACGAGATCTTGTATTACGGAACGAGTAAAGAGACTTGCCGGTAACGAGATTGAACTAGGTATAGTGATACCGACGATCGAATCTCGGGCAAGTAACATACCGAAGAACAAAGGGAACAGCATACGGGATTAACTGAATCCTTGACATAGAGGTTCGACCGATAAAGATCTTCGTAGAATATGTAGGAGCCAATATGGGCATCCAGGTCCCGCTATTGGTTATTGGCCGTAGAGGTGTCTCGGTCATGTCTACATAGTTCTCGAACCCGCAGGGTCTACACACTTAACGTTTGGTGACGATTAGTATAATTGAGTTATTATGTTGGTGACCGAAAGTTGTTCGGAGTCCCGGATAAGATCCCGGACATGACGAGGATCTCCGGAATAGTCCGGAGGTAAAGATTGATATATGTGATAATAGTGTTTTGATCTCCGGAAGAGTTCCGAAGTTCACCGGAAGAGGTTCCGGATGTTTACCGAAGTGTTCGGGTGCAGTAACACTTTATATGAGCCAAAGGGATAAAGCCCACGAGGTATTGGAAAGTGCAAAAGTAGTTTTGCTGCCGCGTAAGCGGTACTACCGCTTGGTGAAGCGGTACTACCGCCGGAGCGGTACTACCGCTTGTATGAAGCGGTACTACCGCCCAAGCGGTACTACCGCTTGTGTGAAGCGGTACTACCGCTTGTGCGCGGCTGTGCACGATTCGGAAGGGTCCGAATTGGACTCTTTTCCTGCGGGCCAAACCGACCTTGTGCGGGCAAAACCGACCCGGAGGAGGCTTTTACTCCAAGTTTAGACCCCAAGGCTCAACATATAAATAGAGGGGCAGGGCTAGCACACGGGATTGATCAGGATTTCCCAAGCCGTGTGCCGGCAACCCTAGCCCTCTAGTTCCTCCGTCATAATCTCCGTAGTGCTTGGCGAAGCCCTGCAGAGATTGTTCCTCACCACCATCACCACGCCGTCGTGCTGCTGGAACTCAACCACTACTTCACCATCGCTCGCTGGATCGAGGAGGTGAAGGCGTCATCAAGCCGTACGTGTGTTGAACGCGGAGGTGCCGTCCGTTCGGCACTAGATCGGAAGGATCGTGATTGGATCGCGGGACGCTCGGCGATTTGGATCGCGAAGACGTTCGACTACATCAACCGCGTTTATTAACGCTTCCGCTTAGCGATCTACAAGGGTATGTAGATTCACTCTCCCTCTCGTAGATGCTCATCACCATGGATAGATCTTATGTGTGCGTAGGAAAATTTTTGTTTCCCATGCAACGTTCCCCAACAAGCAATTCTAACAAAATCATAACATAATTTTGGCTCTCTCAAATAGGTGTGTACAACAAGGATACAAAGGAAAAACTAACAAGTAAAGCAAGCAAAGATACAAAATGCTCCAAGCAAAACTCATGATATGTGACGAATAAAAATATAGCTCCAAGTAAAATACCGATGGTTGTTGGAAGAAAGAGGGGATGCCACTCGGGGGCATCCCCAAGCTTAGTTGCTTGTCACTCTTTGGATATATCTTGGGGGTGCGGTAGCAACCCCAAGCTTAGGCTCTTATCACTCCTTATTCCTTCATCCATCGTGATCTCACCCAAAACTTGAAAACTTCAATCACACAAAACTCAACAAAATCTTCGTGAGATCCGTTAGTATAATAAAGCAACTAACTACTTTAGGTGCTGTTGCAAACCCATTCATATTTTATTGTTGAATTATACCTACTGTATTTTAACTTTACCATGGCTCATACCCTTCAATATAACCCATAGATTCATCAAAACAAGCACACAATGCAACGAAAACAGAATTTGTCTTAAACAGAACAGTCTGTAGGAATCTGTACTCTAACCATATTTCTGTAACTCTAAAAATTCTGAAAAAATAGGACAACGTAAAGAATTTGTATAGAAACACTGTGTTGAAGTTTCAGCTCAGGATAACGTTCCAGCAAAAAATGAAAATTCAAATACTGGACGCAAAGTTTCTGTTTCAGATTCAGCATCGCTTCTACTCATCTTATCAATCATCCTAAAGGCTCTACTTGGCACAAACACTAAATAAACCATAAAAACACAATCATAACAGAGGCATAATTGTGTCAACACTCAAAAACTGAAAGAAAAAAGCAAAAGTAAATTTATTCATTGGGTTGCCTCCCAACAAGCGCTATCGTTTTACGCCCCTAGCTAGGCATAACGCATTGATTCAAGTATTGTCATCTTTGGTTTTGGCCACTTTTGTGAGGGCCTTCTCGAATCCGGGGGGCTCTTTACGCTTCCCCAAATTTTCAAGAGAAGAAACCATCTTGAGATCCAAAATCTCCAAATGCTTATTGCAAAGGGTAATCAAAGTATTCAAGCGATTGAGGTTCCCACTAATATGTTTGAGGGGTTCCTGATATTTTTGTAACTCGTCCAAGTGCTTATGTAAGTCACCCAATTTGTCGAGAATTTGAACCCCCTCTTGTGTAAGGGCAAGCCCCTTTTTTGATGGAGGAACCCCCAAAATCCCTTCCAAAACTTCATAAGCGGTGTTTGCATCAAGTTCAATAAAATTCCCTTTAGAGGCAAAATCCAAAAGCTCTCTATGATGCAAAGCCAATCCAATGTAAAAATTCCTAAGCAAAATTTTTGCGTCTCCTTTTAGATTGGAGATACGATAGGATTCCATTAGCTTATACCAGGCATCTTTCAAATTTTCCCCTTGTCTTTGTTTGAAGTATAATACTTCAAAATCTGGTGACAAAGGGGGAGTAGTAGCGCTAGCCATAACAACAAGGCAAGAAATCCGGCGAGAAAAAGGCAAACGAAAAAGAGGGCGAATAAAACGGCAAATTGGTGAAGTGGGGGAGAGGCATATGGCAAATAATGTAATTGCAAGGGGATGAGATTTGTGATTAGGAACCTGGTAGATGATGATGGAGTCTCCTCGGCGCCATAGATAGGCACGTAGAAGAGAACACTTCCTCCCCGGCAAGGGCGCCAGAAATTCCTTTGACGTGGCTTGAGACTGCGTCGGTATTTCCCCAAAGAGGAAGGGATGATGCAGCACAGCGACGATAAGTATTTCCCTCAGTTATGAAACCAAGGTTATCGAACCAGTAGGAGGATCACCACCACCCAATAAGCAGCACCTGCACACAAATAACAAATACTTGCAACCCGACGCGGAAGAGAGGTTGTCAATCTCTCTACGGTAAAAAGATAGATTAGGTAGTGATAGATAGGAGAGATAGATCTCTCAAGAACACAAAATAAGAAGAGCAAATAAAAAGTGCAGCAATATGTTTTTGGGTTTTTGGTTTTGTAGATCTGAAAACAAAGATGCAAAAAGATAGATCGGAAAGCAATATGTTGGAAAAGTAGACCCGGGGGCCGTAGGTTTCACTAGTGGCTTCTCTCATGAGTATAGCACACGGTGGGTGAACAAATTACTGTTGGGCAATTGATAGAAGATCAAATAATCATGACGATATCCAAGGCGATGATCACTATATAGGAATCCCGTCCAAAATAAGTAGACCGGCTCCTGCCTGCATCAACCAGTATTACTCCACACATCGACCGCTATCCAGCATGCATCTATTAAGTTCATGGAAAAACGGAGTAATGCAATAAGAAAAATGACATGATGTAGACAAGATCTATTCATGTAGGAATAGACCCCATGTTGTTATCCTTAATGGCAATGATACATGCGTGCCTTGCTGCCCCTTCTGTCACTGGGAAAGGACACCGCAAGATCGAACCCATCACAAAGCACCTCTTCCCATGGCAAGAAAAATTGATCTAGTTGGCCTAACTAAACCAAAGATTCGAAGAAGAAATACGAGGCTATAAGTAATCATGCATATAAGAGATCAAAGAAGACTCAAATAATAGTCATGGATAGAAACTGATCATGAACTCAGAATTCATCGGATCCCAACAAACACACCGCAAAAGTTTACATCAAATAGATCTCCAAGAGACCATTGTATTGAGAATCATAAGAGAGAGAGAGAGAGGAAGCCATCTAGCTACTGTCTACGGACCCGTAGGTCTATGGTGGACTACTCATGCATCATCGGAGAGGCACCTATGAGGAAGATGAATCCCTCCATGACGGTGTTTAGATTGGATCTCGCGGTTCTGGAACTTGCGGCGGATGGAATTTTGTTTCGTCGACTCCCCTAGGGTATTTGGAATATTGGGAATTTATAGGCATCAGGGGCGGTGGAGAGGGGCCCCGTGGAGGGCACAACCCATCAGGGCACGCCGGGGGGCCCCTGGCGTGCCCTGGTGGGTTGTGGTCTCCACGGCCCACCTCTCTGGCACTTCTTTGGCCCACTGGGTGTCTTCTGGTCCAAAAAAAATCTCCAAAAAGTTTCGTCATGATTGGACTCCGTTTGGTACTGATATTCTGCGAAGTAAAAATCAAGCAAAAACAGCAACTGGCACTTTGGCACTATGTCAATAGGTTAGTCCCAAAAATGATATAAAGTTGTTATAAAATGATTGTAAAACATCCAAGAATGATAATATAACAGCATGGAACAAGCAAAAATTATAGATACGTTGGAGACGTATCACACACTTTGTTTCTTCAAAAAGTATATAGTGTGCCGATTACTAATTACATGAAAAGTAACATTGCTTTTGTTGCAATCAATAACACCCTTTGTAGTATTCAAAAATGGTCTACCAAGGATAATCGAGATGTTGTCGTCCTCTGGCATCTCAAGAATAACAAAATCCGTTAAGATAGTAACATTTGCAACCACAACAGGGACATCATCACAAATCCCAATAGGTATAGCAGTCAATTTATTAGCCATTTGCAAAGATATTTCAGTAGGTGTAAGCTTATTCAAATCAAGTCTTCTATATAAAGAGAAAAGCATAACATTAACATCGGCTCCTAAATCACATAAAGTAGTTTTAACATAACTTTGTTTAATGGAGCAAGGTATAGTAGGTATCTCTGGATCTCCCAATTTCTTAGACACTCCATCCTCAGAAGAGTAATTAGAAAGCATGGTGGAAATCTCAACTTTAGGTATCTTTCTAATATTAGTGACAATATCTTTCATATATTTTACATAAGGAGCCATTACTGAAATATCCGTCAAACATATTCACAAAAAGACTAGCCTAAGCATTTCAACAAAGCGCTCAAACTCCTCCCCGTCCTTATTTTTAGAAGGCTTGCGAGGGAATGGCATGGTTTTTTAACCCATGTCCCTCTTTCTTTACCATGTTTTCTAGCAATGAAATCCCTATTATCATAACATTTATTCTTAGGAGGTGGGTTATCAAGATCAGTTGCAGGTTCGATTTCCACATTATTATGAGGTTCTTTATCATTATCTGGTTGAGCATCAACATGAACATCTTGATTTTCATTATCACTAGGTGTATGTTCACTACCAGATTGTGTCTCAACATCAGAAATAGAAAGATCATTATGATTCTCACAAGGTTTTTCTACCACATGTTCACTTGAATCATGCAATGTTCTATCATTTTGTTTTTTCTTTTTTTTTTCTTAGATGAACTAGGTGTATCATTATTAACGTTCTGAGAATCCTTCTCAATTCTTTTAGGATGTCCGTCAGGATATCGGGATTCTTGTGTCATTTTACCTCATCTAGTCATAACTCTAACGGCATGATCATTCCATTTATTATTCATTTCAGTAAGCAAATCATTTTGTGACTTAGCAACTTGTTCTAACTGAGCGTGAACCATGGATGAATGCTTACCCAAATCTCTAACATCATTAGCAATTATAAACATCAAGCCACTCAACCAATCAATCATCATGGCTGATGATGTCCTAAACTAGGTGGTACTCACCATGTCGTCTCACGACCAGTGGGTCGGACCGAGGACCCCCAGGCGGTTAACTAATGGGCCACTTCGGGCAGCCCATGATGCATACAAGGGAGATTCCACAAGACTTGGCGCACAAGACAAGGACTCCTCTAAACCCTAGTCCTCTGGTGCATTATATAAGCCGAGGTCGGGCTAGTAAATAGACAATACAATATTCATCACAACAATCTCGTGATAGATCGACTCTATAATCGTCATACACATATAAATACAATCAAGCAGGATGTAGGATTTTACCTCTTCGAGAGGGCCCAAACTTGGGTAAACATTGTCTCCCTGTTTCCTGTTCCCCATTGATCCAAGATTCATAGCTCGGGACCCCCTACCCGAGATCCGCCAGTTTTGACACCGACATTGGTGCTTTCATTGAGAGTTCCGCTGTGAGATCAACAGAAGGATCGATGGCTCGTCTGCAGATTGCAGTTTTTTCTAGACAACAGAATCGTGTTCATTGCCCCTGCCTCCTCGATGGAATTGTGCGGAATTGAGTCTAGAACAACCGTGTGAAATTTCATCGCATTTTGATGGAGGTCTCCGGCAAACTCCGATCTACTGGAGCCCTGTCGAATCTGGACGAGTTTAGGGCGAGGAGTCCAGCGTCCAGCTTGGAGATCGTTTGGAAGATCCCACTGTTCATCGGCTGTGGAATTTTCATACTGATCAACCCTCAAAATTTCAGCTCGATTCGACCATTCAAACTCCAGGAAACGTCCAATGAGTGCATCAATTTTCGGATATGTTTTCTGCACGAAAATGAATCCCACCCGAATTCGTCTTTGTTTCATGAACGGGGTATTGGACATCCTTTTTGGAGGAATTTTTGTTAGGGTATTGTGTGTTCTTCTCAAACATGTGCCCACAAATTTTAAAGCCTTTTTCCGAGGTAATATTTATCGTTTCGTTGGTGTCAAACCAACCCGACAACGTTGCTCAACGGTTGCTGACCTGCGCTAGACAGATCATCGCTTCAACGAGCCGAGTTCAACCTCATCGGATCATCACCTCGACGAGCCGAGGAAGAGTTTGGCATGCCGAGGGCCAAATAATTATCAAGAGAACCTCGTTGCCCCACGGGTTGCACGGATCGGGCGCGCTGTTGCTTCATCTAGCCAGCATTGACCGCGTCACAAATTCCGACCCGTGTCGGCATCGTCGCGTCGTCGCTTCTTCAAGCCGAGGTCCACAACGCCGACCTGCTTCAACAAGACTGGTGGCATGGGGGCTAGCGTCACCTGACCGACCTGCTCCGTCACATTAGCCAGACTGGGGGCTTCGGCATCTCTTCATCAACATACTCCTGGGACTTCTCCGTCACCAGCCAAACACCTTCATCACCTCGGTTGGACCCGGGGCTTCGCCTCGCTACATCGGCCGTGCTGCGTCACCAGTTCATCAAGCCGAGCTCTTCGCTCAGGCCCCTCGGGAGCGGCTTGGGGGTTGGGACCTCAACCCGCTATAAGCTCTGGCCACATCATCAACACCGAGCACATTAACCAGCTAAGTCACTTTCATGTTCACCTGTTTTCAATTTTTAATTTATGTGCGGTTCAACCAAGCATTATATTTGTGTTAAACAAAAAAGTTGTTTGTTAAACACTTAGCTTGTTAAAAGCGTCGCTTGTTAAAAACACTTCATTTTCCCATGTTAACTGAGGGCTTTTAAATTTATATGAGTCGTTTTATAATAAGTATTTTCTTCTTGGTCGTTGCAAAGTATTTTTCTACCGCTCCTTTCTCGACTCGAGTGTGTTGTCAATAGCCAGATAGCCTGGTTTCTCTCTAAAGCCACTCGAGTTTAGGTAGCTAAACTGGCGTGAGAAGCACTCTACCTTCGGAATAGGACGTTGAAGTCGAAGGCTGATCCGCTTGAAGTCTTGACATCGGATGTGTCATGTTAAAGCACGACGGAAGAACAAACTAATTTAAATACCAATCTTCGGATTTGCACCAATTTTTTTGATTTAGATCGGACGCAAAGTTTTTGCTAAAGTTTTTTGGTTTTCCGAGCTTATGGCACCTTTAACCTATTTTATGTTTTTCTTTCAGGAGGCAGGACATCGTCTTGTTCGAGGAGTTCTGCATGGTGGTTCTGCTTGGGAAATCTTTTCCGACCTGCAGTTCGGCATCTTCCTGCCGAGCTGCACCTCAGCGTTGTCAAAACACACTCAACGGATGAACTAGTTCCCGAGGAGATACGATCCTAGGTTCTGCCATGTGGCCCAACCCAAGTCTCGGGGGCTACTAGCTATACATCTCGGCTGAAAATAAGTTGCACCAATCGAAAAAATCCACAAAACATCAGCCCACGGCCGAGGTGGTGCACCACCTCGGAAGTAGTCCGGCATTGGAGCTCGGACGCAGTCTGGCGTTGGAGCTAGGATGCAGTCCGGCGTTGGAGGTCGGACACAAAAAGACACCTCAGATGTAGTTCAGCGTTAAAGCTCGGACGCAAGAGGACACCGCCGCACAGGAAACACTTCAAACCCGAGGTGTGGCGTAAAAAATAATAAGGCATTGATAAGGGCCGAGAAATTAAAGGGGCTCCTCGGATTCCCAACGTGTGAACTCTTTGGATACACATCGGCGATCCTCAAGATCGGAGATGGGAAGATTTGTTGAACCAGTTTTCAAGACCGACAGCTGAAGACGAAGAACAGTTCAGAAGAACCGAGGAGCGTCCCCAACTTGAAGACCGATTCAGGGGGCTACTGATGGTGTCCTGGACTAGGGGGTACTCACCACGTCGTCTCATGACGAGTTGGTCGGACCGAGGACCCCCAGGGTGGTTAACTAATGGGCCACTTCGGGCAGCCCATGATGCATACAAGGGAGATTCCACAAGACTTGGCGCACAAGACAAGGACTCCTCTAAACCCTAGGCCTCTAGTGCATTATATAAGCCGAGGTCAAGCTAGTCAATAGACAATATAATATTCATTACAACAATCTCGTGGTAGATCAACTCTATAATCGTCATACACAGATCAATACAATCAAGCAGGACATAGGGTTTTACCTCTTAGAGAGGGCCCGAACCTGAGTAAACATTGTCTCACTGTTTCCTGTTCCCCATTGATCCAAGATCCACAGCTCAGGACCCCCTACCCAAGATCATCCGGTTTTGACACCGACAATGGCATTTCATTTAATTGATCCGTAACATACATATTGAAATGTTCTTGCTTAACAATGTAATTATAAAAATCATCCTTGCATTAACTAGCAGTTTTCTTGTAAGGTATATCACCTTCATCAAATTTGCGGAGAGATTTTACCTCTATTACGTATGTAGGGATGTCAAGTCCATGTATTTTTTTCAATACGTGGTAAATTCTTGACGTCTTGAATTTTAGTACCGTTTTATTTCAAACATTCTTAGCTTCTTGCATATCTTCTGGACTAAGGAATAGAATACCTCTATTCTCCGTAATTGGTTCAGGAGGTAATTTAGGAAGTGTCCAATAATTGGCATTCTTTAAAATATTATTCAATAGTTCTTTAGCTTGCCCAACAGTTCATTCCCTGAAAACATAACCAGCACAACTATCTAGCTAGTCCCTAGGAGCATCGGTTAGTCCATTATAAAAGATATCAAGTATTTCATTTTTCTTAAGAGGATGATCAGGCAAAGCTTTCAGTAATTGGAGAAGCCTCCCCCGAGCTTGAGGGAGACTCTCTTCTTCAATTTGCACAAAGTAGAATATTTCTTGTAAAGCAACTTTTTTCTTATGAGCAGGAAAATATTTTTCAGAGAAGTAATATATCATATCCTGGGGACTATGCACACAACCAAGAGCAATAATATGAAATCACTTATTAGCATCGCCCGTTAGTGAGAAGGTAAAAAGCTCAAGGATATAGTAGTAGCGAATTTTTTCCTCGTTATCAAATAGGGTGGCAATATCATTTAATTTGGTAAGGTGTGCCACAACAATTTCAGATTCATAACCGTGAAAAGGATAAGATTCTACCAAAGTAATGAACTTGGGATCAAGAGAGAATTCATAATCCTTATCGGTAACACATATAGGAGACTTAGGATCATATTTCATTTTCTCCCTCATAGATTTTTCTTTAAGTTTACTCAATAGTTTCTAAGATCATCTCTATCACTGCAAGCAAGAAAGTCTCTAGCTATCTCCCCATCCATAACATAGACATCAGGTACATCAGGCATTTCTATTCTAGTAGGAGATCTAGACATAATAGGTGAATCATAATTTTCATCAATTTCAACATTCTCAAGTTCTCTAGAGTTAGCAATTTTTTCATTAAGAAATTCACCCAGTGGCATAGTTTCATCAAGCAAAGTACTAGCATCATCACGAATTTCATTTAAAACAGAAGTAGCATAATCAATTACTTGCGACATATCAGATTGAATAACAGGTCGTGGTGTCGCAAGCTTACTCAAAACAGAAGGTGAATCAAGTGCAGAGCTAGATGGCAATCCCTTACCTGCCCTCGTCCTAGAGGGTACGATCTTGGTCTTAGCGTGTTTCAGATTCTCCATAGTGATCAATATATATTACAAGTGAACTCAATAAATAGAGCTATGCTCCCTGACAACGGCGCCAGAAAAAGGTCTTGATAACCCACAAGTATAGGGGATCGCGACAGTCTTCGAGGGTAGTATTTCACCCAAATTTGTTGATTAGACACAAGGGGAGCCAAATAATATTTATGAGCCTTAGCAGTTGAGTTGTCAATTCAACCACTCCTAGACATATCTTTTTCTGTAGCAAAGTGTTTAGTAGCACAGTAACAATAGTAATGGAAACAACGGAAAGTAGCAGATTGTAGTGATTGTAACTATAACAGTAACAAAAGTAACTTAACAAAGATCAATGTGCGAAAAGCATAGGCATTGGATCAGTCATGGATATTTGATTTGGATGACATTCATCATGTAACAGTCACAACCTAGAGCGATATAGAACTAGCTCCAGTTCATTAATGTAATGTAGGCATGTTTTTCGTATATAGTCATATGTGCTTATAATAAGAACTTGCATGAGATGTTTTGTCCTACCCTCCCATGTCAGCGGAGTCCAAAGGGGAATTAAGGGATATTAAGGCCTCCTTCTAATAGAGAATCAGAATAAAGCATTAATACATGGTGGATACATGAATTCCTCATACTACGACCATCACCAGAGATGATCCCAGTTTCTGTCACTTTGGGGTCTACGGATAATAGCACATAATAGGTGCATACAACTTGCAAGATAGGATCCAAACACTCTCATATGCATAGAAACATATTAGGTTCAGATCTAAAATCATGGCACGCAGGCCCTAGTGACAAGCATTAAGCATACTAAAGTCATAGCAACATCAATCTCAGAACATAGTGGATACTAGGGATCAAGCCCTAACAAATTGACTCGATTACATGACAAATATCATCCAATCCCATCACCTTCCAGCAAGACTTCAAAGGAATCACTCACTCCAGGTGGTGAGCATCGCGGAATTGTTGATGGAGAAGGGTTGGTGATGACGATGGCGATGAATTCCCTTCTGCGGAGCCCCAAACAGACTCCGAACCATCCCTCCCGAGGAAGAACAGGAGGTGGCAGCGGATCCGTCTCGTAAAACACGATGAATCTTACTTCCTTATTTTTTCTAGGCAGAAGTGACCTTATATCAGAGATGGGCGTCAGAGGCCTGCGACGTGGCCCAGAAGCCACCCTAGCGTGCCCCCATGGCCTGTGGCCACATGGTGGGTCTTCTGTTGTTGGTTCCTTCGCAAAATTTTTTATATATTCCAAATCAATTCTCCGTCAATTTAAGAACTTTATTTCTATGTAAAAAGAACACCATGGTAGTTTTGCTGAAAACAACGTCAGTCTGGGTTAGTTTCATTCAAATCATGCAAATTAGAGTAAAAAACAAGAGCAAAAGTGTTTGGCAAAGTAGATACGTTTGAGACGTATCACAAAGCCAAACTCAAGAGAATAGAGAATTGCTTTTTGGTGAAGAACCACATGAAGAACAGGTCCACCAAGATGCTAAGGGAGATGAAGCAGAAGCAGACAAAGAAGTTGACCCTGATGCAGAAACAACTCATGGCAGAAGTGTGGAAAGAAATAAACAACCACCTCCACCCAAGAAGGTTTGGTCAAGCTACAAAAAATAAAGAGAAATGTAAGGAGAAGGAGAAATAAAGTTAAACCGAAGAAAACTCTTCCTTATCCTAAGGTTGTAAGACCACCTGCAAATGATGCATTATATTCTTCCTTTCTTCAAGCTACAACTGGTCTTAAAATGTCAATGCATGTGACTGATATGTTAAAGATTCCTACTTTTGCTAAGTTATGCGTGACATTGTGAATAACAAAAGGAGTATGACTCTGAAGGAACATGTAGCCACAATAACGGAGTACTTGTTTGATAACAAGATACCAGAAAAAATGGGAGACCCAGGTATACCCACGATATCTTGTTCCATTGGCAATCTTGATATAAATAACACTCTCTGTGATGCAGGAGCAGGGGTAAGTGTGATGGCTCTAACTCTTTATCTCAAGATGAATTTATCTGAATGTATACCCATGGGCATAACTTTGCAGATGGGAGACAAGTCCACAAAGAAGCTAGTGGGAATGGCTGAAAACTTTCCGTTGAGATTGGATGGGCATGTTATACCTACTGATTTTGTTATCCTTGACATGCCCGAGGATGAAAAAATATAAGTTATCCTTGGTAGACCATTTTTGAACACTTCAGGTGCATCGTTAGATTGCTCTTAGGGGAAGGTAACAGGTACTTCCCAAAGAAGCCTGGAGCAAAAGTAAAATATGTGCCACCACCCAAGCGATTATGCATGGTAAGCAGATAAAATCCACGACCACCTACCCGAGACTTGATAAAATACTGCGTTGAGAGGTTGAGCTAAGCAACCTAAAAACCAGCGCTTGATTGGAGGCAACCCATTATCTTTTTTTTTTCAATAAAATTTTATCTTTGTTTTAGTTAATATTTTGCTCTTAGAAATGAACTGATGAAAATTCCTCGGAAAAGTTGTTTTTAACCTTTTTCATTGTAGGAGAGATGTTGAAAAGAGGAATTAGAAAAATAAATAAAGGAGGAGGGCAATAGAGAAGATCGACGACATTTCATAAGGGCACTGTCGCCCGTATTCACGGTCGCATGGAATTTCAGAGCAAACAGTGAGAAGAGACAGAGAGATCGACGGCGTACCATACGACTGCCCGCGCTCGTTTGAGCGGTCGTATGGAACTCTCGTCGAAATAAGTCAAAATGTACCGAATTGAAGATGGCGTTCCGAACGGGGGGAGCTCCCGCATGGGCGGTTGTTTGACTCTTCGACCAGGAGCGTTCACGGGAACAGAGAGAAAGACGGCCTTTCAAACGATCGCCAGAGCCCATTTCGCCCTTTGCCCAACAGAACTTCACCTAAGCAGGTTTGACGATGGCGTTTCAAACAAGCGTGTACGCCTAATTAAGCGCTCGTTTCAGGTATGTAAACCCTAGATCGGCCGAATTCACTAGTGCAGCGACGTGCTATACAAACGGTTTTTAACCCCTTTCCGTGACGTAGTTCTAAACCGTCGCCTTGCATGTGTGGGCGATAGGGGAGGTCCAGCCCACACGACACGGAAAACCCGTCGGCGATGGTGACGAACGAACGCAAACGTTTGGCAAAACTAAGCGTATGGGATGTCCGCATCTATCACAAACGAGAGTCACCGGTCAACCGTTTGAGATATGGCATCCTTCCCATACGGCTCATCCTTGCAACTCGTGTGAGATCACACTAACATCGCACACGCTATTCGCACACCATTTATGATGTGTGCCGAATCGCAAACAGTTCATAATTGCAAAGCGTGTAGCATAAGGAGTATATCACGCACACTTATATTGTCTGAACCGGTTGTGATATTTAACTAAGACGATAATTTAACCGTCGTACAAGTATCGGATAAGTTTAAGAAATGTCTGAATGTCGTACTCGCGTCCGACATGATAACTATCGCATGCGCTATTCTGTGGTACAACGTTTGCGATACATTCTACATCACAAACAGTTTATCATTTTAAACTATGTGCGACAGAGATTCTATCACCAACGTTGAATTCCGTTTTACCGTTTGTGATATTGTCTGAAAATCACACACGGTTCGCAAACGATAACTGTGTGCATGGGCGCACACGTTTTCTATCTGTGAAACGTGTCGGATCATGAGGTATATCACAAACAGTGAGAGTTACAAACCGTGTGCGGCGTAATGACCTGCAGAGTATTTTTATTATTATTATTTTAATCGCTACAATTTAAAATTATACATAATTTTAATTTGAAAGTAGGGAATAGCTTTTTACATGTACATAGATAGGTTCGTCAACCAATGCATTATTCCATTCATAGGTACATATGTTCAAGAGTTACGTCAACAGAAGAATTACATAAGCACCAAATAAAGAATGATGAACGACAGTTGAATACGAGTATTAAAGACGGCAAAGAAAGAGGCAAAAGATATTCTGGTTGCTGTAAAAGGTGAAGCGGAATGCTGAAAGCACATTTGCTCCCTTGGTGGTTTTGGTAATTAATAACAGCATATATGTCATTGAACTAATGTTTCCACTAAGTATATTTCAGGAAAAGTTTAATGATAGGTTGGCAAAAGGATTGTGGAGAAACCCCAAGAGGCAAGGAAATGGATTGGCAAAGCTTCAAGCAAGAGGACTCTACATTTTACTTTGTGAGAAATCACCTTGAGTCCATAGGAAAGCCAATACTATTAAAAGGGGGTAAGGTACTGTTGGTGAACAAGATGCTCCATGTGCACAAGTGATAGTCACCAAATACACCCACAAACTCTCCCACAAATTCTGTCTAAAGCCATTCATGAAAATCGGTGAAGCCAACATTTTCCACTCGGTTCCACCGATTCCCAAACTCAGCCAGAGCCATGCCAAACCCTAGCACATCGATGCAACCGATCCCACTTCGGTGCCACCGAGTTCAGCTTTCCAACTTTCTGTTACCTCGATTCACAAAATCGGAATTTCCAAGTTTTTGGATCGGCGTCACCGAGATTTGGATTCTGACCGTTGGACACCTGATCGGTACCGCCGAGATTTCTATATCGGTCTCACCGAGATTCAAAAGTTGCTACCTTTGGAGCAACTCGGTGCCACCGAGTTTTACACTTCGGTGTCACCGAGTTGGTCACTTTAGGTGTAACGGTTGGATTTTTGGGGATGCCTATATATACCACTTCACCACCACCCACTCGAAAGAGAAGCACTCAGAACTATTCCATACTTGCCCCATCCAATTTTCTGAGAGAGAGCCACCTACTCATGTGTTGAGATCAAGCCATTCCACTCCATCCATATAAATCTTGATCTCTAGACTCCCCAAGTTGCTTTCCACCAAATCAATCTCTTCCACCAAAGTCAAATCTGTGAGAGAGCGATTGTGTGTTGAGGATTCTATCATCTTGAAGCACAAGATCAAGGAGTTCTACAAGAATAGAGGCAAAGATCGAAGCTCCAACTCAAGATATGAAGAGAAGCGTTCGTCAAGTCGTGACCGAAACTGCTACAAACGAAGAGAAGAGTCACCTAGAAGATGAAGCTTAAGGAATGAATCACCTCAAAGAGAGAGAATGAGTAGAGATGATCGTTATGAACGAAGACTCTCAAGGAGAAGTAGGGACTCAGAGAAGAAGGACAAGTAAACCAAGAGCTACACAAGAAGAAGACATCAAGCTCACGTTGGTGAATGGGTTTCCGGCTCCGAATCCGACAACCACTCCAAGAGAAGCTATCATTCCAACTCCGACTATAGTCAAGATGAAGGTGTTGCCGGGATTGCACTTGTGACTACCAACTCCTATGATCTATTTGATTCACCAAATGAAGGGAGTGGAATTTGCTTCATGGATAAAGGCCCCATGGTATCACACCCCGAGTATCTTGATTTCAATAGTGATGAAGATGATTTACTTGAAGATGATGACTTGCTCTTTGATAAAACTAGTGATGTTAGTCAAAATGAACTTGATAATCTTCATATAGTCAAGATAAGTTGGTTGATGATGATAAGATGAAAATAGAACAACTAACTAAAGAACTAAACACTCTTAAGTTAGCCCATGAATCTACTCTAGAAGATCATAGAGAGCTTGTAAGGACTCATGAGAAGCTACGCTTCGAGAAGCTCACCTTGGAGCAAGAACATGAGTTTCTAAAAGCTATCAATGACGATCTCCAAAAGAAGACTTCATCTTATCTAGCCAAACGATTAATCTTGTCTACATTCATTCCACAAGTTAAGTCTAAGCAAACTAGTAACAAAGGCAAGAAAGGTTCCTCATCTATTAGCAACAATAAAAATGCTAAATCTAATGATGTTGCTTCTAGTATTTCTATTGATTCCACTAATGATGATTCTCTTAGCCAAGTTACACTTGAGCAAGAAAACGATTTATTGAAAGGAATTATAGAGAAAGGTATCTACAAGAGTCTTGCCGGGTGTAAGCAATTTGAGGAGATTGTATGCAAGCATGGAGGATACCGGAAGAACCATGGCATTGGCTACTTCAACGCAAATGGAGTTGAATGGGAAGAAGGCCAATACCCCAAGCCCAAGTTTGTTCCTCGAAGGGAGAAGTATGAACATACTCTTCCCAAGGGAACAAACACTCAAGATGACCTTCCACCACAAGACCACAAGCTCAAGGGCAAGAACAAGCTTCAAGGGGACATTGACTGTTATGAAGATGAATCCCAAGCTTTGGTGGAGTGGGTTCCCAAGGCTACTTCAAGCTCAACTTCTACAACTGCCACTCAACACCAAGGATCCCCATCAATTTGATGTGAGTCCCCAAGAAGAAGAACTAGAGAAGTTCTTGAGGGGTGACTCCGCCAATGAAATTCACTCACATTCATTATTGGCAAGAACTAGTTGCAATCAACGTCAACAGCATGCAATAGTTCAAGGAGTCACACATTCCCTCAAAGGTAAGCCAGGGACAAGGTAATCAACAAATCCATGGACATCATCATGTATGCTTTGCACTCCATGTCCATAGATATCCTTGTATTTGTCTCTTATGTGTTGGGACTAACCCATGTAGGTGAGAAGAGTAAGGAAACAACAAGGATGCTCCTAACTCTTGGTGATCTTCATCAACCTTGAGCATCCACCACTACATCACCCACATGAAGTCTTCTACGACAAACCCAAGGTTAGTTTATCCCTCCTATGGGGGGATGTCACATCAAGGGGGAGCTTTACTCTAAGACTTGAGTTAAAGCATCTCTTAGAATGTGACAACATTAAATGCTTTATGTAAAAGTGGTAACCCCACTTTTGCTTAAACGATGAGTATGAACTATGATCAAGTATTCTTACTTGGCTCCTAAGTCAATATACTCATATATAGATGACTACGTCATCGCCAAAATGCTTGATAGATGCTAGTATGTATATGCATGTTTGCCTTGATTTCATTTGACATCTTATTGTGCGAGCATGTTGGTCTGCATTTCTTTAACCATTCGAGGACATCCAATTGTTGCTATTTGGTTTTGATTTTTCTTTTGCCATTTGGATGGACAAGAATGCCTGGGACCACTCTCTAGCTATCTATGCTTTCTCATCTCATATTACATTCTTGCTGCATCACAAAATTTGAACAAGTACTTTTCGATCTCTCTGTGTGAGGAGCACTCGGAGTTCCGTATCGACAAAGGACTGACCATTAAAACCTCCCAAGTGCATCTCGGTGGAACCAATACCAAATTCTCGGTATCACCGAATGCCTAGGGTTGATCTGGTTTTCATACTCGGTATCACCGATTCCATCTTCTCGGTTACACCGAGTTTCTTTACTGTCAGCTGACAGTAAAGAAACTCGGTGACACCGAAAAGTTAGAACCGGTGTCACCGACAGCCACGGGTATATAAAGAGGCGGACCCGACTTTTGAAATTACTTTCTCAAACGTCATCCCCTCCAAAAACCCTAGCAGCCAAACAAGACCCCTGGTCATCGCCTTCATCTTACCGAGCGCCTCCGCCGTTGGAAGTCCACGCCGTCGACAGATTCTTCCCCCCCGTCGCCGTCGTAGCGAGATCGTCACCATGTTAGGGTACGATTTCGACCCCTCATGCGCTCCCCTCTCTGAATCTTGCGCATTAGGACTTTTCCATCGATAAGACAAAGTTTGAGATCTATCTATCCACTAAAAATTTCATTAGACTAGCAAACGAACAATTTTTTTAGGGTTTGCCGTCCGCGACTTGAATCTCGGTGGAACCGACGCAAACGAATCGGTAGCACCGATTCCCTTTTCTGGTCACCTGAGAACAACCTCGGTGAATGCGAGTGCCCATTTTCGGTCTCACCGAAAGTGGTGCCAAGTTTCTGTAATGCAGGTTGTTTATCTTGGTGGGTCCGAAAAGTTTGCCTCGGCAGTACCGATATTCACTTGGCGGAATGCAAATCTTGAGAAATTTTAGTTCAAATCTTTGAAAATTTTCTGCATTTTGTGATGACTCAACCCTTCCACTCTTCTATACTCTATTTCACAGGGTCAGAGATGTCAGGTTCTGATGATAGCTAGAATGACTTCAGAGAGAAAAGTGTTGACATGAGCTCGGGCACTAGTCCTGAAGGGAGCTATGATGGTGTTCCTAGCTCACCTGATCTGCCCAAAGCTGCAACTAGGGCAAGAAGGAAGCTCAACTCAGATGAGGAAGATGAAGACTTTATACCTGAGGAGCTATCTAAGAAAGATGATGCTGCCAAGAGCACTGCTGAGGGAGTCCGGGATTAAGGGGTCCTCGGACTGCCGACCTATTTCTCATAGTTCGGCCTATTGGGCCACTCGTTGAAGATAAGATTGATCGAAGGCCTCGTCGCTAGGCAGGAGACCTCAGGAGCCGTGGCGTGTCTGACAAGTCAAAGATAGTTGATTAGGCATGTTTTTCTCCTCCGGTGGGCAACCGACCATATGTAACCCTAATGACCCCTGGTGTCTATATAAGCCAGAGGGTTTTAGATCATAGGACATAGAAACTCATCTAAGGTTTTAGCTAGTCGATCTCGAGGTAGATCAACTCTGTAACCTTCATACTATCAATATAAGCAAGCAGGACGTAGGGTTTTACCTCCATAGGAGGGCCCGAACCTGGGTAAACATCGTCCCCTGTTACCATCGATCCTAGTCTCACAGCTCGGGACCCCCTACCCGAGATCCGCCGGTTTTGACAACGACAATGGTGCTTTCATTGAGAGTTGAACTCAAGACCTCCCGCTTACCTAACGGGTGCTCTAACCAACTGAGCTATGAAAGCACCAGTGGTAATCTGACCCAGGTGTGCTCCTCAGTTCTCACAACGCCCCCCAGCCTTAGAGCCTGCTGGGTCGTCAGGCAGGTCGCAAAAAGTGGTGAAGCAATCCTTGAGGCATTACCGCCGAACAAGCGCTCCACATCACCACCAGAATACAATGCCGAAGTCCTGACGATCTATGAAACGTTCCCCTCAAGGAACAGGAGGAAAAGAGCTCTTAGAGAACTCAAACAGGTCTATCATGTGGCAGCAACAAGTTCATGGGCAGACTTACCCATCACCTTCGGAGATATTGACCGACCAACCATCTGTCCTGACCATACACCGGTCGCACTAGTCTTAAACCCCATCGTCGATGGCTTCAGGTTGAATAAAGTGCTAATGGATGGCGGCAGTGGTTTAAACCTTATCTACGAAGATACCCTGGAAAAAATGCAATTCGACCGATCTCGCACCGAGCATAGCAACACAACATTCCGGGGGATCATTCCTGGGAGAGAGGCGCATTGTTCAGGACGTATTACCCTGGACGTAGTGTTCAGCACGCCCGAAAACTACCGATCTGAAGAACTTCTCTTCCATATCGTGCCCTTCCCCAGCGGCTACCACGCCCTGCTGGGGCGTGACGCCTTCACAAAATTCCAGGCTATACCACATTACGGGTATATGAAGCTTAAGATGCCAGGCCCAAATGGAGTAATCACAATCGCCAGCGATTCGAACATAGCCCTTCGAGCTGAAAACAAAACAGCAGCGCTCGCCCTCGAGGCACTAGCTGAGACCTTAGCTGCAGAAGAACTGACCACACTCCGGTCCACAGTAGATAAAGACGATGTGATCCTTAGCAAAAGGCCCAAATCCACGTCCTTTAAACCTGCAGATGAAATCGTTAAATTCCAGGTACACCCGACGGACCCCAACAAGACAGCGTCCATCGGAGCTCAGCTGGACCCCATGGTGGACGAAGCACTACGAGCATTCTTACGAGAAAATTGGGACATATTCGCCTGGTACCCTTCCGATTTGCCCGGAATCCCACGGCAGCTAGCAGAACACAGTCTGAACATCATCTCAGGCTTCAAGCCCGTCAAGCAGACTCTGCGCCGCTTTTCTGAGCCCAAACGACAAGCTATGGGTGAAGAATTAGCCAAACCACTAGAGGCCGGATTCATACGGGAGATTAAGCACCCCTAATGGTTGGCAAACCTGGTGATGGTACCAAAGAAGGACAAATCCTGGCGGCTGTGCGTCGACTTTAAAGACCTCAACAAGGCCTGCCCTAAGGACCCTTTCCCCTTACCACGTATAGACCAGATTATTGACGCCACAGCCGGACACGACTCGTTGTGTTTCCTCGACGCTTATTCCGGATACCATCAGATCAAAATGAAGGAATCCGATCAAGCTGCAACCACATTCATCACCCCGTACGGGCCATTCTGCTTCAACACGATGCCCTTTGGGCTAAAAACGCTGGGGCTACGTACCAGCGCATGATCCAGACTTGTCTCGCAAAACAAGTTGGTAAAACAGTCGAGGCATACGTGGACGATGTGGTAATCAAAACCAAACATGTCAGCCAGCTGATCGATGACCTAAGGCAAACCTTTGACAGCCTACGGGAGTACGGTATACGACTCAATCCGGAGAAATGTGTATTCGGAGTTCCCGCTGGTAAACTGCTCGGATTCATCGTTTCCCATAGAGGAATAGAAGCGAATCCGGCTAAGATCCGCGCCCTATCAGAACTTGCAGTTCCCACAGAGCTAAAGCATGTCCAGAGGTTGGCTGGTTGCGTGGCGGCGCTAAGCCGCTTTATCTCCCGCCTCGGGGAAAAGGCTTTGCCGCTCTACAGACTGCTGAAACGGACCAACAATTTCGAATGGACCGATGAAGCAGCGGCTGCGTTAGAAGAAATTAAAACACTGCTGGCAAGCAATCCCATACTCACAGCACCAGGCGCTGGTGAACCCATGTTATTATACATATCGGCTACCAACCAAGTCGTTAGCACAGTGCTCGTCGTCAAACGAGAGGAGGAGGGACACAAATTCCGGATACAGAAGCCGGTCTATTACGTGCCAGAAGTACTAACGCAGTGCAAGTCCAGATACCCGCACTACCAGAAGATTGCCTATACAGTATTTATGGCATCACGGAAACTAAGACACTACTTCCAAGAGTGTTCGGTTACGGTGGCATCCGAAGTACCCCTGAACGATATAATCAACAACAGGGACGCCACCGGCCGCATAGCCAAATGGGCCATTGAGCTCCTTCCTTTTGAAATTGCCTACAAACCACGACGAGCTATTAAATCTCAGGTGCTGGCAGATTTCCTCACCAAATGGACAGAGGCCGAGCTCCCCAGGGAATATAGTACATACTCCCATTGGACGATGTACTTCGATGGATCCAAAACTTTGGCCGGACTGGGGGCTGGAGTTATTATCACATCCCCCACAGGCGACATCATTCGATACGTGTTGTAGATCATGTATGCCGACTCCAATAATGCAGCCGAATACGAAGCACTCTTGCACGGTCTTCGGATGGCTGCCTCAATGGGCATACAACGGCTGGAGGTATGGGGAGACTCCAACCTGGCCATCTCCCAAATCAACGGCGAGTTCGATGCCAAAAACCCGAAGATGGCGGCATATAGAAACGCCGTCCTTAAAATATCCGCATGGTTCGAAGGGCTAGAATTCCATCATGTCGCTAGAGAAAACAACCAAGCCGCGGACATACTGGCCCGCATTGGGGCCAAACGCGACCCCGTCCCGAAAAACACTTTCCTGGAACGGCTCTTTAAGCCATTAGTGGTTTGGCAGGACGACAATAAGGGCACCGGATCCATCAGTGCGGAAGAGGTTGTTTCCCCCATAAACGAACCAGACGACCAAATCATCGGCGGCTCCGTAATGGACGAAACGCCTTCGGCTCATGAGGTCATGGCAGTAATCGCACCATGGACCGAGCCCTTCCTTGCCTACCTTCTTCGCAAAGAACTCCCCGACGATCAGACAGAGGCACGACGCATAATCCGGTGGTCCAAGGCCTACAAAGTCCACGAGGGTGAGTTATACAAGAAAAGCACCACCGGAGTACTCCAGCGGTGCATATCTGTGGAAGAAGGGCGACAGCTCTTGGCCGAAGTCCACGCAGGAATGGGCGGCCATCACGTCGCAGCGAGGGCCTTAGTAAGGATGGTTTCTTCTAGCCCACCGCTCGAGTAGACGCCCAGTCACTTGTCCAGCATTGCGTGGGATGCCAACTTTTTGCAAATCAAAGTCACATACCCCCAACGGCTCTTCGTACTATCCCGATCACTTGGCCTTTCGCGGTCTGGGGGCTGGACATGGTCGGACCACTTAAAGGGGGGACCAAGAAAAATAAATACCTAGTGGTCATGGTTGACAAGTTCACCAAATGGATAGAGGCAAAACCCGTCAAATCAGCCAAATCCGGACAAGTAATAGACTTTATATCCGGCGTGGTACACCATTACGGCGTCCCGCATAGTATAATAAGGGACAATGGATCCAACTTCACAGCCCAAGAGGTCAAAGACTGGTGCGCAAAAATGGGCATCAAGCTCGATTATGCATCGGTGTATCATCCGCAGACCAACGGACAAGTCGAACGAGAAAACGGCCTCATCATGAGTGGCATTAAACCACGTTTGGTCCGATCTCTTCATGAGTCCGACTGTCATTGGGTAGAGGAGTTTGATTCCGTTCTATGGGGCTTGCGCACCACCCCGAACAGATCAACGGGATACACACCGTTCTTCATGGTCTATGGGGCAGAAGCAGTCCTCCCCTGTGACATTATTCACGACGCACCAAGGGTGCGCATGTACGAGGAAAAGGAGGCCGAGTTAGATCGGCAGGATGACCTGGACGCCTTAGAAGGAGAGCGCGACATAGCTCGGGCTCGCTCTACTTTTTATCAACAGCAGGCCCGATGTTACCAGAGTAGGGAGGTCAGGGCAAAAGCATATAATGTGGGTGAACTCATCTTACGGCTCCCGGAGAAGTAGAAGCATAAACTCAAACCCAAATGGGAGGGCCCCTTCATAATCTCCGACGTACTCACGGGAGGGGCTTACTGTCTTCGAAACCCGTCGGATAACTGCCTTGAACCTAACCCATGGAACGCAACTCGTCTTCGGCGCTTCTACGGATAAACCGGTGTTGTCATACTCTTTACCCTTTACGTCCTTTTTCTTTCCTTTTTCTTTATTTTTTCTTTTCCCTCCCACCTTGATTTTTGGCAGGTTTGAATTTTTCTTCCCAAGTCCATGTTCGGTTCAACCGATCTTGCATTAAGATTTTCGGCATACATCCTTAATTGTTAAATCCGAACACTGCACCTGGGGGCTTCTTCCCGAAGCCAATGATTTTATACTATAAGCATCTATCCACATTTATTGTGTATGCATGTTTCCCTTGTCGATTTTAAGCCATTATATGCATCAATTCGAACTAAGATTTTTGCCAAGCTGGGTTGCCTCGCCCCTGTGCTTACCCTCTACGTTCCCGATTGTTCACCTAGAGGGTAAAGGGTGCACCTCTGCGATTGTTACGACTGAGTCATCCGGATACGTACCTCAGACGGGTGAAGCCAAAAGCTAGCTATATTCAGCACAAAATTGGTCGGCTACGACAGAAGCAACAAAAAAGATTATGGTCGTCGTCACCATCACTCGGGCTTCTTTTCTGACGAAAGCCATTAGTCGCATACTAGCAGTATACGGCCTTATTATCTACGATTTACGTAGCACCCTGAAGAAAGGTATTGATAGAGGTACTATTTTCTTTGGAAGATGTTTCTTACGCTAAGCAGTAATATAACATATCTCCCTGTGTGCTTTTTGTCCGTTCGCACCAAATGGCCGGATTGCCTGGTTCCCCGAACACAATTCACTCTTCTCGAGTGATATTTTCTAAGGAACACTCCCAAGCTTTATCGCGGGAGGCCGAAGCCGATGGCCGGTTAAGACAATGTTTACAACACAGCTGGAGCAATTTCTTGATTATCAGTACATGGTTACACATAATCATACATCGGGCTGCTGGTCGATATCGTCTATTAAGGCGTCCAGGGAGCAATCTTCTTGCGAGAGACGGGCGGCGGGCATCACTTGGTCGTACACCAAATGAAGCGGCACTTCTTGCCCATCCGACCCTACCGGCCCAACCCGAGCCATATGCTCGGCGTTAAGGCCGGTATAACAGGTCTTGATCATCGCCCACGCCTCTCGTGGTCCCTCTCGGCAGGCCGAGGTCTTCCATAGCTCAAATCGACTTCGGGCTCCCTTGAATCGATCAACCAGTTCAGTCATCTCCTCCGGAGGTTGCTCAGCAGGCCATAGCGCTTTTATCATGCTCTTCATGGCCTTCCGAGCCCGCTCATGAAGGGCGGACAGTTCCTTCAGAAGGCTTCCCCGGTAGGATCCGATCTCTTCTTCGGGCTGCCCGACCTATACATGAGTCAAGGCATGTCCATTATACTTCATATAAAAGAAGCACCATCCGATGTTAGAATCACACTTACCGAACATGCCCCTCTGTAATTTTAGGTTCTCTTCTTGGGCCTGGGCCAATTGAGTCTTTAAGCTCTCAATTTCTTTGGCCTGTCGTTTGTTTTCTGCCTGGAGGCGTTTCTTCTCCTCAAGGTTTCATTGCAATGAACGACAACCGGCCTCATGCTGGGACTCGGCGTACCTCTGGGAGTCTCGGGCTGCATCCAAATCTTTTTGCAATTACCCTATCGATTCAGCTGCTAAGAGTACCATTGCGTCAGCATGGGATTATATGCTAAGATCAGCAGAATAGTTATACTCACCATGCGCCTCCCGGGTAAACTTCTTCACTTGTTCAAGCTCGGCCTTCACGGTTTCCACCTGTGTTCGACTCGCTGCCAATTCATTGGCCAATTGCTCATTCTGCTGCCTTGAGGCCTGCATCATCCATGCAATCAATGTGCGGATCCTTAATTCGGTCGTCCTGACCAAATCAAGGCTTGGGGGCTACTGGGTTTACATTTATGTCTGGATTTTTAATCAGTTACCTTCAGGCTAGACGATATCAGTTTCACAGCCTCGCCGAACCCGGCACGGGCAGCTCCAAGGTGTGCGTCCGCCGAGCATAGAGCATTGAACTCCTGTTCGGAAAACGCCGGGTCGTGTAGGATTCCTCGCCTCCGCCGATGTTTCATCGCGCTCTCTGCTTCGGATTTATTGACTGATACCTCGCCCCCGGAGTCTTCGGGGGTCGGATTGACCATGGGGGCCTCCGTGGCGGGTTCCGCGTGAGCAGAGGATCTTGATTCATGCGTGTTGCCGGGCGTCCCGGCAATGTCTTCTGCAGAGGAGGGTTGTACTCACTTCCTGAGTAAGTCGAGTAAATCGACATAAGATCTTCTGTAAGATCCTACCGATCATAACAATAATAGATTAAGCGACCAAACAAAGTACCTTTTGGTTGATCGAATGTTCGGCGCCATCTCCATGAACGGCTCACATGAGGGACTCCTGTTGGCGCCTGGCTCGGGCATTGCTGCTGTAGCCGACATTCGTCGCGAGCACTGGCAGCGCTTGGGAGTGGGAGCTGGTATGTTTGGGTTGACGGAGGACGCCTGCCTTTTGCGGGTAGAATTTTTCTTCTTGCCCACAGTGGAGGAGGGGAGTGATCCGGGGTGATCAGCTATGATGGCCACCTTGGATCGATCAAGGCTCTCCTGGTCAAAGACCCCGTCTTCATATGCCAGTGACAACTCCGGATCGTCATGAAATCCTGGATCATCATCGCGGGAGTAGTTCTCTGGTTGGGGGGCCGGACATATGACTGTCTCGGCAAAGCTCCGCCATTCCCGTTTGCACAGATTAAAAGCGTTAGTCAAAAAAGGGCGAATAAATGCCCGAACTCAAGACGCAGAGTCGAAGGGCTTACCCATTCAATAGGGTTGTAACTCGAGTAGCCCTCCTTAACCTGCAACTAAACAAAATCTTCTTTTTCTCCTTTGTACAAGTCGGCAAGTGCGGCTGCCAGGGCCACCTGATTGGCAGGGCCTAGCCGTCGGGAGCGAGTGGTGTCACTCGTTCCGTTGTATTGCCACAAAGGATGTATCCTTTGTTGAAGAGGTTGAACGCATCGGGAAATGGCGGTGGCCATCACGTCCATCATTGTCAGCTTGTGGTGAGCCAGTATCCTTACGTGGGCGGCCAAGCATCGAACTTTGGCACTGTCCTCTTGGGATGAACTCTTCGGTCGCCAATTATACTTTTTCTTCGGAGGAGCGTCGGAGTATTCGGGCAAGCCCCTCCGAGCTGGATCGAATAGGGAACGTCCTCGATGTAAAACCACTCCGAAGACCACTCTTTGGATTCCTTCTTCGGTGTCCCCACTGGGTATCCTGTTCCCGCTATGCGACATACTTCGGCTCCTCCGATTTCCTGAATTGTCTCGCCCCGAGTTCGGGGGACGAGGCAGAAGTACTTCCTCCATAATTCGAAGTGCGCCTCGCAGCCCAAGAACATTTCGCAGAGAGCTACAAAGCCCGAAATGTGCAGAATGGATCCGGGGGTAAGATGGTGGAGCTGGATCCCATAGAACTCCAGTAACCCCCTGAGGAAAGGATGAATGGGGAACCCTAGGCCCCGTAAGAGGAAGGACACAAAGCATACCCGCTCGCCCTGGTTAGGATTGGGGAAATTCTCCACGAAAGCTTCGCCGTCAAAGGAAGTCAAGCCGGCGCGAGTTGCCGCCAGATCTGAGGAAGGAAGATACCCTTGGGTCTCGAGGTCGCGCAACCGGAGAAGGGATACAGAGCAACTCGTCCAATCCCCAGGACAGGAGCCGTAAGGGCACGAGGAAGAGCTGGGGGCGCTCGCAATGATTTTGTGATGGTCTCTCGCTTGAAGTTTTTCTCTAAAAATGGGGAAAAAGAGGAAGCTGCGACCCGGACCACGATTTAACTTGTTTAAATAAGTGGTGCCTCCCTTGTTGGAGGGGTAGTCTTGTAAAAAGCTGTCGGGCCGCTCGTCTCCACTCGGCGCACAAGGATCGAGAAGCGCTGAAGGTTATTATATTGGGTCCCGCAAGTTCTCAGTAATCGAGGATTCTCCGATGACAGGATGGTTGCCGAGCAAGAAGAGGTAGAGGGACTCGCCTCGCAAGCCGAAGACTTCGACACGCAAAATCGTCCGTATATACCCCGGCGTTGGAGGCTAGTCTGGGGGCTACTGAGGGAGTCCGGGATTAAGGGGTCCTCGGACTGCCGACCTATTTCTCATAGTTCGGCCTAATGGGCCACTCGTTGAAGATAAGATTGATCGAAGTCCTCGTTGCTAGGCAGGTGACCTCAGGAGCCGTGGCGTGTCTGACAAGTCAAAGATAGTAGATTAGGCATGTTTTTCTCCTCCGGTGGGCAACCGACCATATGTAACCGTAATGACCCCTGGTGTCTATATAAGCCAGAGGGTTTTAGATCATAGGACACATAAACTCATCTAGTGTTTTAGCTAGCCGATCTCGAGGTAGATCAACTCTGTAACCTTCATACTATCAATATAATCAAGCAGGACGTAGGGTTTTACCTCCATAGGAGGGCCCGAACCTGGGTAAACATCGTCTCCTTCGTCCCCTGTTACCATCGATCCTAGTCTCACAGCTCGGGACCCCCTACCCGTGATCCGCCGGTTTTGACACCGACAACTGTTGCTGCCACTTCATCCAAAAAAGAAGAAGGCTATAAGGAAAGAGTATGCTAGCTCAGAGTCAGTGAGAGCACCAGAGAGTGCCAGGGCAACAATGACTGTTGAGCCCTCCAAGAAGTCCATGCCTAAGAAGGCAGGAGAGAAGAAGAAGTCCAGGAAGAGGATCATTCATGTCATGGGCAGGCCTACCTCTATGTATGAGGATCCAGAGGCTGAGGTTGAGGAGGAGGAAGAGCCAGCTGCCAAGGCTCCTCCTAAGAAGAAGAAGAAGCTCATGGCTGATGCTATGCCTAAGGATACATCATCCAAAGGCACCACGACTGCCCCCAAGAAGGCTGCTACTGCTCCTAAACCCAAGAGGTTTTCCAGAGACATCCCAGCTACTTCCAAGAACAAGACCTCCACCTTAAGGGAAGATGAAGATGATGCACAGTTTGTTTTGATGAAGCTTAGACCACACCTTCCAAAGCACAATGCCAGCCATCCAGTTGCTGAAGACATGAAGAAGAGGAAGGACTCAGGTTTGAGAGAGTGGAGAGCTATTGATCCCTACACTCAGAGGAGGAGGACTGCTGTGGACTACATGTTCTATACAAAGGAGCAACAAGATTTCTATGAAACAGTTTTGCTGGATAAGAGCCCCGCGGTGAGTGACATGAGATATGTGGATTGGAAGCACATCAAGGATAATGAGGATTACTTCCCAAGTGTGCAAGACAACTTCCACTGCATTGGTCTTGATAAGTTTGTTGGTAAGGAGTTTACCGCTTGGAACGACGAGATGATCATGCAATTCTACTCCACTACACATTTCTATGGAGATGGTAGGATTGTATGGATGATAGAAGGCACCAGATATGAATCCTCAGTTGAGGAGTGGGCTGCCATATTAGGAGCTCCACAGGTGCACGACGGAGACATGGATGTGTACTCCGAGTCCAAGGCAAACCATAATGCTATGAAGAACATGTACAATGAGATCCCTGCTGCAAACTTGCCATCACACAAGTTTGGATCCATTTAGTTCCTCCAGGCTGGTCTACGCATGATCAACACTATCTTAAGGCACACCTTGATGCCTAAGTCTGGAGATGAGAAGATGATAAGAGAATATTCAATCAACATGCCGCTCCATCTTGATCAACATACCAGATTCAGAGTGATGGACTTGATCGTTGAAACAGCGAAGAGGACTGCAACAGATCAAAAGAGGTCGTGTGGATACGCTCCATATATACAGATGCTTATCAACTCCAAGTTGGAGAAGCACATCTATGCAATTGATCGGCCACATTTGCCACTCTTGCCAGAGCTAGAGGACAACGTTGTGGTGATGGACCCAGACCATCCCACCTCAGCTACAGCACAGGCACAGGCAGAGACAGCCAGAGACTCCAGTTCTCAGGTGCCAAAGACTAGGAGTGAGCAGATGGATCTTCTACTTAGCTCTATGCTCAGCTTGCAGAAGGACATCGTGAACATATTGAAGAACCAGGAGAGCCTCTCGAGGATTGTTGACACCAAATTCCATATTCTCAACAACAAGATGGATGAGCTCACAGTGACTATGAATGAGCTCAAGAAGGAAGTTGATGGCGTGCCCAGTCCCCACACTACTGATGATGATGAGGATAGTCCTCCTCTCCGGACAGCCACTTAGTTCAAGACTCAGCTCCGATCTGCCACAATGCCAGTTCCAGAGTCTAGACCTTCTTCATTAGCACCTGCCGCAACTCCTTCAGCTCCTTCCGCTCCTCCAGCACCTCCAGTTTCTACTCCGACTCCGTCCATGACGTCTGCAAAAGTCTTCGCTGATGCCGTTCTCTCGACTCCTTCATCGGCCACCGGAGGAGATCAGCCCCAGAAGAACGCTTAGTTATATACCTTTGAACTTTTTGGTAACTTGTTGCCAAAGGGGGAGAAGATGTATATAGATCTTTAGGCTTCGAGAGAGAGAGCGTTGCTTTTTATCGCTTTTCAAAACATTGATATCTTTTGGTTTGCTTGCTTGTGTTAAACTTTGTTGATGTTTGATCATACACTTGATGTGTATTGCTACTATTTCCTATCCTTGTGATGCTTATGAAATGATCATTCACCTTTACTTGATTGTGTTGTGCTATGATATGCATTCTTATTATTCACGCACACCACCAAGTTGTATGTGACATGAAAGAGTGCCCCATGTACCTAATTGATTGTGCATTTGCATTCAAACGCAAATTCAAAATAATGCACAAATTTAGGGGGAGCTCTTGCTTATCACATACTTCTCAAAGCGATGATTATATTCATTGATTATATCATATGTCGAAGCTTTGATCTATATGTTGTCATCAATTACCAAAAAGGGGGAGATTGAAAGCACATTTGCTCCCTTGGTTGTTTTGGTAATTAATAACAACATATATGTCATTGAACTAATGTTTCCACTAAGTATATTTCAGGAAAAGTTCAATGATAGGTTGGCCAAAGGATTGTGGAGAAACCCCAAGAGGCAAGGAAATGGATTGGCAAAGCTTCAAGCAAGAGGACTCTACATTTTACTTTGTGAGAAATCACCTTGAGTCCAAAGGAAAGCCAATACTATTAAAAGGGGGTAAGGTACTGTTGGTGAACAAGATGCTCCACGTGCACAAGTGAAAGTCACCAAATACACCCATAAACTCTCCCACAAATTCTGTCTAAAGCCATTCATGAAAATCGGTGAAGCCAACATTTTCCACTCGGTTCCACCGATTCCCAAACTCAGACAGAGCCATGCCAAACCCTAGCACATCGGTGCAACCGATCCCACTTCGGTGCCACCGAGTTCAGCTTGCCAACTTTCTGTTACCACAATTCACAAAATCGGAATTTCCAAGTTTTTGGATCGGCATCACCGAGATTTGGATTCTGACTGTTGGACACCTGATCGGTACCGCCGAGATTTCTATATCGGTATCGCCGAGATTCAAAAGTTGCTACCTTTGGTGCAACTCGGTACCACCGAGTTTTACACTTCGGTGTCACCGAGTTGGTCACTTTAGGTGTAACGGTTGGATTTTTGGGGATGCCTATATATACCCCTTCACCACGACCCACTCGAAAGAGAAGCACTCAGAACTATTCCATACTTGCCACATCCAATTTTTTGAGAGAGAGAGCCACCTACTCATGTGTTGAGATCAAGCCAGTCCACTCCATCCATATGAATCTTGATCTCTAGCCTCCCCAAGTTGCTTTCCACCAAATCAATCTCTTCCACCAAAGTCAAATCTGTGAGAGAGTGATTGTATGTTGAGGAGTCTATCATCTTGAAGCACAAGAGCAAGGAGTTGATCGACATTGCCGAGCCTATTACCTTTTGGAGGGTGGTGCCTCCTAGATTGGTTAGGTGTCGCTTGGGAGCGTCCTACTTCGTGTTGTGGAGTTGAACCAAGAAGTTTGTACGGGCAAGGATATCGCCTACTTCGTGAAGATCTACCCATAGTGAGGCTAGTCCTTCGTGGACGGAAGCTGTTATGGAATAGTCAAGGTTGCTACTTCGTGGTCCCTTATGGGTGGAGCCCTCCATGGACTCTCGCGACCGTTACCCACCGTGGGTTGAAGACTCCATAAACGTGGACGTACGATAGCACCACCTATCGGAACCACGGGAAAAATTATCGTGTCTTCAAATTGCGTTTGATCTTCCCTCCTACCCTCTACTTCTATGCTTGTCTTTACTTTCCGCTCTTATACTCTTAGACATGCGTGTGTAGGGTGTACTTGAATTGCTATAATCGCTAAAATCTGCCAACTCTTAAAATTGGGAAAAGGTAGAATTTTTATTTGCTCAAGTAGTCTAATCACCCCCCTCTAGACATACTTTCGATCCTACAAATGCCCGCAGTGTGCCCTCCATGTCGAATGCACACATAACTCTAGCCCAATCCCTTGTGATGGCCGACCGCCTGTGGTTCAATATCTTCATGACTTCCAGATAGTCATTCTAGTTTGGTAGAAATACATGTACATTTGCATGTCCAACAATCATATAGTTTGAGAGGTGACATTGGGTAGACTGCGTTGGGAACCACTGCAAAGGAAAAAGATACAAAGATTGTCATCTAACAACTTATTATGTGCAGTAAAAAGGGTACAGAGTTCTGAGTTAATATACTGCATATCACTGTTGTCTTGGACAAACTATAAATAAATAGTTTAATTGTCACATTTTGACCCATTGTACTAACAATCTTTATTAGTTACCTCACATGATGATCTCTCCGTCCCACTATATAAGATCTAATTACATCTAATGTACTAGTAACATATTGGATGTAATTAGCATCTTATATTATGGGGTGGAGGGAGTAAAACATGGGAAACAAATATATCCATGTGAACCAAAAACCATTAAAACAGGCATATGCTCACTACATCAGGCTTAACAACTACCAAATAAAGTCATTGATATTGGTGTTGTTGAATTTGCATAGAACAAAGCTTCTACTTAATCATCAAATTGTATAATGGAACATCACAGAGTGAACAAAACAAAGGGTGTATTACCTACACCAGGCTTAATAGGAAACAAATATGGCCATTGAACTGGTATTAATCAAATTGTACTCCACAGTGTGAATAACTAAATAAACAAGGCATACTACAGCAACCAAATAGTCGTTCATATAGGTATTGTTGAAATTGCATAGAACGTACCATGTGCTTAAACATCAAATTCTATGATTGAACTTCACATTGTGAGAAAACCGAAATAATCAGGGGCGTGTTAATTACACCAGCTTTAACAAGAACCAGTTGTATAATTGAACAACCAAATCTAGCAATTGAACCGAACAATTCATACTCCGGCGTAGGGCGCACTTGTCGACGACAAGTTGTCAATGTCAATGAGGCCTGACTTGGCAGCTGACGATGCCAAAACACCGCCATAGAACGCGACTTTCATAAATGACAAAAGGGTCTCGTTGGTGATGAAGGCAAAATCCTGACAGCAAAGCAGAGTAGATCAGAGGCATACTGCAAACAACCAAATATAGGTATATGCTCACTACAGACAACCAAACATATGTAGTGAAATTGAACTGAACAATTCATACTCCAGCATATCAATTGCACTTTTGAACATTACAGTTCATACTCCAGCATGGCAAATTCCTGACAGCAAAGCAGAGTAGATCGAAGGCACACTACAAACAACCAAATATAGCAATTGAAACTGGACAGATGCTAACCATAAACAACCAAAAACCTTTAAAGGAAGCATATGCTCACTACAACAGACTTAACAGTAACCAAACAGTCATTCATATCAGTATTGTTGAAATTGCATAGAAGATAGAACGCACCATGTGCTTAAACATCAAATTGTATGATTCAACATCACATTGTGAGAAACTGAAATAAACAGGGGCGTGTTAAATACACCAGCTTTAATGGGAACCAATTGTATGATTGAACAACCAAATCTAGCAATGAAACTGGACATATGTTCACTACAAACAACCACATATCACGCTAAACAAGGTATATGCACTCTACACACAACCAAACATATGCACTGAAATTGAACTGAACAGTTCATACTCCACCATATCAAATTGCACTTTTGAACATTACAATTATACCCCTTGGAAGAGCCTGGACGGGGGGTGCGCACTGTGCGCTCCCTGTTGTGGCAGCTTAGCTCCTTCCCTTTAGAAGAGCACGTCTGAAAGTGAAAGGGTCTCGATGGCGATGAAGGCAAAATCCTGACAGCAAAGCAGAGTACATCAGTGGCGGGGGCATGGAGGAGATCCAAGGAGGTTGAACCCGAAGGGGTGGGGGTGCGTCACCTAACATGTGGCATAGCTCGCGTCAAGCCATCGCTGTCGACGAGCTCGATGTCGTAGCCAGCTGTCGGGACATACAGACATGTGCTAGCCCGCTTATTAAAAGCCATGGGCCAGTCATCGTAGTGAGCTTCCCCGGGGGGCCTCAGCGGCCACCTCGCCGTCGTCCAGCGGACAGGCCTCGATATACCTCTTTTTGGCCATTCGCTCCTCTAGCTCCCCGGGAAGCATAGCCGGGCTGAGTCTGTGATGCTCTGGAGTGTGGGTGAGGATGGGGATGGGGATCTGCAGGAAAGAGGGTGCCTCGCTGGCCGACACTACGGGGTGGACCAGAGTTGTGCGTGCAGTCGACATGGAGGAGCACTACTGTCGATTGCACAGACGACTATAGTCCAACCCTCTTGTGATGGATCTTCATGAGTACTTCGAGATAGTCACGGGAAGGCCTGTAGAGGATGACGGTGGAGTCGGGGCGGCGGCTCCAGCGGCAGGCTAGCTAGGGTTCGAGCGAGGGAGAGGAGTGGTGCGTGCGGGAGCGGAGGTTTTCCTTTTTTTTACATAATCTGAGTAGAGGTTTTGTGGTGGAGAGGGGGGGGGGGCAGGTGGTGTTTGAGGAAATGCCGCGTGGCTACTGAAAATTTTACTTGGCGGGAGTGAAATGCCAGGATGCCGGGGCTACTGAAAATTTGGATTATGGGATTGAAGCGGCGCAGCCAGTGCGGGAGCAACAAACATCGCACACAGTAGAAACACAATAAGTGTGTGCTATAAAATAGGAAAAACCCGCGAACCGCCATTTTTCAAATGGCTCAAGACGGTAGATACTTTTGCGAGTGAAGTCTCGTGGAGCCCAATCGTGTCCGGTGACCACCAGTGGACCGTCCTGATGTGCCAGCGTCGGAGGGAATCGTGTCTGTTCAGTGTACAAATCGCAAACGGTTGTTACATTCGAATCGTTTGCTATTTACTCCTTGAATAATAATATATATGAGCATTTTACCAAAAAAAATACGGGAAAGGGGTCAGAACACATACACACTTGCATGTGGAACAAAAATGTGTATGCGCAGGGTGGTTTCATCGTTCAAAATACCCAACCCGCAACTTTGAAGTGGCACATGTCTCCTTTGTCACCACTTCGTGTCGATACTTTCCCGGAGGGGGAATCCTAGCTACGAATACATGCCCCGAAACTGGTCTCGCATCTCACCCATGCCGTAACACGAAAATGAAACATATACATGAATCCAGCATGGTTAAACCACCCCATGTCTCTTCCGGTCAAAGGTGGACTATGGCCCATGCGCCTCGCAACACGGACATCCCGACCAAAGAATCAACATTTTGGTCAAACCTCTCCCGCTGTCGGTCGAGAGGATGGACGTCCACCGAGGCCCATGAATGGGCGTGACACCGATAACCACGCGGTGGAGTGTCGAAGACAGCCATCACCTGCAGGTGACGCAAACATATGTATGGAAATGTTGTGTTGCATTTGAATTCATTAATATATATATATACCTCATGTGCAACTTTGATGTGGCACATGCTTTGGAACCGAAAGCCCCCCCCCCCCCCCCCGAGCGAGTGTTCATGACGCGTACAACTAGTATGCGGAGCGTCGATGGGAACGATTCACACGTACGTATGCGTGCGCTCAGACTTGGGTAAGGAAACTCAAATGACCTATATAATATATACCATAACACAAACCAATTGAAGAATCCACCACTAACCTCTCTCTCGTTGTTAGTCAATGTGATGGACATCCACGCGGGCCCAGGAATGGACTTTCCAACGACAACCACACGAAGGAGTATCCAAAGACAATCACCGTCTAAGCGTGTATCAAACATTTGTATGGAAGTGTTGTGTGATGTTTACATACCCAACAGTACACAAACTTTGGCGTGGCACACCTTCCTCAGGGATCTTAAAATCCACACGGAAAGCGAGGTTCACGACGCGTAGTATATATATATATACCCCATTCGAGCCGATGGGAGAGACATTCATGCCTACACTACACGCACTCAAACTATACCATGTAATCTCACACCCATGGCCTACCGCAAACGTCGACCAAAAAAGAATCCAGAATAATTAACCTCTCTCGTTGCGGTAAAAAAGTACGTGAGGCCACAGATGGGAGTGACACTGATAATTGTGCGAGGGGGCGGTGTCTGAGGACAACCACCGCCTCCATGATGCCCTAACATATGTACGGAGGTGTTGTGTGATATTTTGAATACCCAATGCTCACCTTTGATGTGGCACCTTCGTAAACCGAAAGAAAACACGGAGGTTCACAACGTGTACAATGAGCACCTGACGTGGCTTGAGACTGCGTCGATATTTCCCCAAAGAGGAAGGGATGATGCAGCACAGCGACGGTAAGTATTTCCCTCAGTTATGAAACCAAGGTATCAAACTAGTAGGGGATCACCAAAACTACGTAAACATCACCTGCACACAAAGAGCAAATACTTGCAACCCGACGTGAAAGAGAGGTTGTCAATCTCTCTACGGTAAAAAGATAGATTAGGATATGATAGATTGGATAGATAGACCTCTCAAGAACACAAAATAAAAGAGGCAAATAAAAAGTGCAACAATGTATTGTTGGGTTTTTGGAATAATACATATACAAACAAAAGTGGCAAAAAGATAGATCGGAAAGCAATATGTTGGAAAAGTAGACCCCGGGGCCGTAGGTTTCACTAGTGGCTTCTCTCATGAGTATAGCACATGGTGGGTGAACATATTACTGTTGGGGAATTGATAGAAGATCAAATAATCATGATGATATCCAAGGCGATGATCATTATATAGGCATCACGTCAAAGATTAGTAGACCGAAACGATTCTGCATCTACTACTATTACTCCACACATCGACCGCTATCCAGCAAGCATCTAGTGTATTAAGTTCATGGAAAAACGGAGTAATGCAATAAGAACGGTGACATGATGTAGATAAGATCTATTCATGTAGGAATAGACCCCATCTTCTTATCCTTAATAGCAATGATACATGCGTGCCTTGCTGCCCCTTCTGTCACGGGGAGAGGACACCGCAATATCGCACCCATCACAAAGCACCTCTTCCCATGGCAAGAAAAATCGATCTAATTGGCCTAACTAAACCAAAGATTCGAAGAAGAAATACGAGGCTACAAGTAATCATGCATATAAGAGATCAAAGAAGACTCGAATAATATTCATGGATAGAAACTGATCATGAACTCAAAATTCATAGCATCCCAACGAACACACCGCAAAAGTTTACATCAAATAGATCTCCAAGAGATCATTGTATTGAGAATCAAAAGAGAGAGAGAGAGGAAGCCATCTAGCTACTGCCTACGGACCCGTAGGTCTATGGTGGACTACTCACGCATCATCGGAGAGGCACCAATGAGGATGATGAACCCCTTCGTGATGGTGTTAGATTGGATCTCGCGGTTCTGGAACTTGCGGCGGCTGGATGTGTTTTTCGTCGACTCCCGTAGGGTTTCTGGAATATCTGGGTATTTATAGGCATCAGAGGCGGTGGAGGGGGTTCCCGAGGCAGCCACAACCCATCAGGGCGCGCCCGGGGCCCCTGGCGCACCCTGGTGGGTTGTGGGCGGCCTGGGCTCCCTCCTGGTAACTTCTTTGGCCCACTGGCCTTCTTCTGGTCCAAAAAAATTCTCCAAAAAGTTTCGTCGCGATTGGACTCCGTTTGGTACTGATATTCTGCGAAGTAAAAAACAAGCAAAAATAGCAATTGGCACTTTGGCACTATGTCAATACGTTAGTCCCAAAAAATGATATAAAGTTGCTATAAAATGATTGTAAAACATCCAAGAATGCTAATATAACAACATGGAACAAGCAAAAATTATAGATACGTTGAGACGTATCAGCATCCCCAAGCTTAATTCCTACTCGTCCTCGAGTAGGTAAATGATAAAAACAGATTTTTTGATGTGAAATGTTGCCTAACATGTTCATCACATATTTTTCTTTTGTAGCATGGACATTTGGACTTTTAGATGGTTCAAAGCAATAGTCTAGTTTTGACATAAAGACTTTAATACTCAACATGCCAACAAGCAACCATGTCTTTCAAAGTATCAACACTAAAGAAATTTATCCCTAGCCCATCATGCTCAATCATTGATCCATTCATGAAACACACTCAACTATTAACTACACCCAATGCTCAAGTATGATCATAGTGCCCCCTAGTTGGTGCTTTATAAGAGAAGATGGAGACTCAAATAAAAAATAAAAAATGCATAAAGTAAATAGATAGGCCCTTTGCAGAGGGAAGTAGGGATTTGTAGAGGTGCAAGAGTTCAAAGTTTAAATTGGGAGAGAAAAATATTTTGGGTGGCATGCCTTTACTGTCAATGAAAACGACAAAGTAGTTCACAATACTTTCCATGCTAGATATATCATAGGCAGTTCCCAAACATAAAGTAAAGTTTATTCCTTTTTCCACCATTCTTTCAAAATCCATGGCTAGTCGTATCCACGGTTTCCTTCCATACCAACACTTTCCAAGGAATTTATTATTTGACAGCAAAAAGTAAATTTTCTTTTTCATTTCGGGACTGGGCATCCCTATTACCGCCGTACTCTCGTGCAATGACAAGTGAATAAACATTCATCTTGAGAATAACACATCTAGCATGGAAAAATATTGTTCACCCCCTACCGTTTCATGAGCGGTACGAGCACACAAAAAGGAAATTTAGTTTGAAAATTAGAGATGGCACATACAAATTTGCTTAGAACGGCATGGAAATACTGCATATAGGTAGGTATGATGGACTCATAAGGCAAAACTGGGTTCAAGGATTTTGGATGCACAATTAGTATTTCTACTTAGTACAAGTGGAGGCTCGCAAATAGATTGAGAAGCAACCAACCAAGAAACGAAAATTCACATAAATGAGCATTGAGCATAACTAACACCGAATAATGCACCATAAGTAGGATGTAATTTCATCGCATAAGTATTGACTTTCATACTTGCATAGGGAATGACAAACCTTAACAGCAATAATCTTACTAAAGTATAATTACTCACTAACATGACTCACATATTACTATCATCATGTCTCAAAACTATTACAAGGAATCAAGTTTAATTTGTCCAATGATCTTCATGAAAGTTTTTATTATATCCTCGTTGAATATCTATCACTTTGGGACTAGTTTTATATGTTGCCATTTCTTTTGACAAGCTCAAACAAATTTAAGTGTAGAACATGAGCATACAGGTTTCATCTCTCAAAATTTAAGTGAAGCATGAGAGGATTTCTTAAAAAATTACTAACACTCAAATTAATCTAAGTGAAGCATGAGAGTAAAATTTCAAAGCACACCGTGCTCAAAAAGATATAAGTGAAGAACTAGAGCAATTCCATAGCTCAAAAAAATTAAGTGAACCATGTAGAGCAATTCTAACAAATCATAGCATAATTATGGCTCTCTCTAATAGGTGTGTCCAGCAAGGATACAAGTGACAAACTAAAAAGCAAAAAAATCAAAGACTCAAATAATACAAGACGCTCCAAGCAAAACTCATGATATGTGACGAATAAAAATATAGCACCAAGTAGAATACCGATGGTCGTTAGAAGAAAGAGGGGATGCCACTAGGGGCATCCCCAGGCTTAGTTGCTTGTTTCTCTTTGGATATATCTTGGGGGTGTTGTAGCATCCCCAAGCTTAGGCTCTTTTCACTCCTTATTCCTTCATCCATCATGATCTCACCCAAAACTTGAAAACTTCAATCACACAAAACTCAACAAAACCTTCGTGAGAACCGTTAGTATAATAAAGCAAATCACCACTTTAAGTACTATTGCAAACCCCTTCATTTTTTATTATTGCATTATACCTACTCTATTTTAACTTTACCATGGCTTATACCCTCCAATACAAACCATAGATTCATCAAAACAAGCACACAATGCAACGAAAACAGAATCTGTCTTCGTAATCTGTACTCTAACCATACTTCTGTAACTCTAAAAATTCTGAAAAATTAGGACAACGTAAAGAACTTTTATAGAAATACTGTGTTAAATTTCAGCTTATTATCACCCTCCAGTAAAAAATGAAAATTCCTGCACTGGAGTCAAAATTTCTGTTTCAGATTCAGCATTGTTTCTACTCATCTTATGGATCATCCTAAAGGCTTTACTTGGCACAAACACTAAATAAAACATAAAAACACAATCATAACAGAAGCATAATTGTGTCAACACTGAAAAACATAAACAAAAATATGAAAATAAATTTATTAATCGAGTTGCCTTCCAACAAGCGCTATCGTTTTACGCCCCTAGCTAGGCATAATGATTTCAGTGATGCTCACATAAAAAGTAGTAATTGAAATATGCAAAAGAGCATCATGAATCTCATGAAAAACACATTTAAGTCTAACCCACTTCCTATGCATAGGTATTTTGTGAGCAAACAATTTATGGGAACAAGAATCAACTAGCATAGGAAGGCAAAACATGCATAACTTCAAAACTTTGAACACATAGAGAGAAAACTTGATATTATTGCAATTCCTACAAGCATATGTTCCTCTCTCATAATAAATTTCAGTAGCATCATGAAGGAATTCAACAATATAACTTTCACATAAATCATTCTTTTCATGATGCACAAGTATATTTAGAGAATTCATACTAGCAACATTGCAATCACGCTCATCATTCAAGAAACTATCATGAATCACCTTATAAATTTCTTCTTTCAACACTTCATCAAAAATTTCAGATTCATGATTTTCAAACAAAACTTCATAGAGATAATCAAGTGCACTCAACTCACTAGCAATTGGTTCATCATAATTTGGCCTTTTTAAAAGATTAGCAAGTGGATGAGGCACTATAGGAATCAGAAAATTTACCATGAGTCCTTTCTTTGCCGTCTGCTAGCGGACGACAAAGATGGTCTTTGTCGTCAGCTTCCCAAAAGCAGACGGCAAAGAGAGGACTCATGGCAAAGATATTATTTGCCGTCGGTAGCTTCTTTGCCGTCCGCTCACAGATGGCAAAGATCATAAAAGCAGACGGCAAAGACCCAAAGACACACGGCAAAGAAAAACTGACAGCAAAATAGACTTTGCCGTCCGCCAAAAAACCGCAGACGGCAAAGAAGATATTATTTGCCACCAGTAGCTTCTTTGCCGTCCGCTCACAGATGGCAAAGATCATAAAAGCAGACGGCAAAGACCCAAAGACAAACGGCAAAGAAAAACTGACAGCAAAATAGACTTTGCCGTCCGCCAAAAAACCGCAGACGGCAAAGAAGAAGCACAACACGTGGATCGATCCCACGGATCGATGACGTGGCGGTCCCTCCAAACCCATGCAACCCCACCCACACATCCTGACACACGCACTACCACCCTTGCAGCCCCACCCACAATCCACGCCCAACCCCACCCCACCCCCACGCACACCACACAACACACAGCACACCCACGCATCCACGACCCCGACTCCGGTCGGCTCCGGCGCGGCCGGCCCCTTCCCCTGTCGCCCCAGCGTGGCCGGCCCGGTGCCCTGTCGCCCAGGCGAGCAGGAAGGGGGCGGCCTCGCCTCCAGTCGCCTCCGGCACGGCCTACCCCTTCCCCCGTCGCCCCCGGCACAGCCGGCCCGTCTCCTCCGCTGCGCCGGTCTATCACGCCACCCCCCCCCCCCGCGTCACCCATGGCATGGCCGGCCTGTCGCCTCCACTGTGCCGGCCCGATGCCCCGTCGCCCAGGCGCGGACGGCCCGTTGCCTCCGCTGCGCCGGCCTGTCACGGCCTCCCGTCGGAGTGTCCCTCCACACCCGCCGCCCACCGACCTGCTGGACCTCCCCGCCTTGCCCCTCTGCACGCCCCGCGGGCACAGCCTCGCCCAGGAGAAGACGAGGACTCGATTGCTTTTTTACAAATTTTTGCAATGTTCTTCTTGCAAGAAACCATGACTAATTTGTTGTTTCATTTTATGTGGAGGTCCTTTATGTAAAGTGTAACCACCGCATATCAATAAGCACTTAATCAGTTCTGGGTCATACGTTTCGTTGACCGCATGCGTTCATGTGTTTCCTTCACCGCGTACGTTTCCTTGGCATGTCCACTTGTGCATATTAAAACCAATATCTCTTTGCCATCTGTGGGTTCAAGGATGACGACAAAGATGGAATCGGCTGATGGCAAAGACGGAATCGGCTGATGGCAAAGATGCTTACTTTGTCGTCTGTTATTCGTCTGGCAGACGGCAAAATGTATTTTGGCTGACGGCAAAATCTTTGCCGTTTGCTGTTGCAAAGCTGACGGCAAAGCCCCCCTTTACCGGAGTTTTCAGTGTCGGAAATTTGGCCGTCTGCTGCCGGACGGCAAAGGCTTTGCCGTCGGTGGTCCTGCCCTTTGCCGTCCGCTATGGCAGACGGCA
The DNA here is from genome assembly GCA_039707655.1 of Elymus sibiricus. Taxonomy (NCBI): domain Eukaryota; kingdom Viridiplantae; phylum Streptophyta; class Magnoliopsida; order Poales; family Poaceae; genus Elymus; species Elymus sibiricus. Next base: position 296,413,646 of record CM077663.1, on the reverse strand, counting down.
AAGTACCTGATTCCAGTAGTGAGGATCCATATCAATAGATTTCTAGCAAGCGAAGATGCAAGCAAATAGAAGATATATGGCAACACAAGCAAAGATAGCAAACAATCAAACAAAAAGAGATCTGGCGAGAAAAAGGCAAACGAGAAAGAAGGCGAATAAAACGGCAATTTTTTGTGAAGTGGGGGAGAGGAAAACGAGAGGCAAATGGCAAAGAATGTAATTGCAAGGAGATGAGATTTGTGATTAGGAACCTGGTAGATGTTGATGGTGTCTCCTCGGCACCAGAGATTGGCACGTAGAAGAGACCGCTTCCTCCCCGGCAATGGCGCCAGAAATTCCTTTGACGTGGCTTGAGACTGCGTCGGTATTTCCCCAAAGAGGAAGGGTTGATGCAGCACAATGATGGTAAGTACTTCCCTCAGTTATGAAACCAAGGTATCGAACCAGTAGGAGGATCACCAACACTACGTAAATAGCACCTACACACAAAGAACAAATACTTGCAACCCGACGCGAAAGAGAGGTTGTCAATCTATCTACGGTAAAAAGATAGATTAGGATATGATAGATTGGATAGATAGATCTCTCAGGAACACAAAATAAAAGAGGCAAATAAAAAGTGCACCAAGGTATTTTGGGGTTTTGGAAATAATAGATCTGAAAACAAAAGTGGCAAAATAGTAGAGTTTGTAGAGTTTGTAGTAATCTGTACTCTAACCATACTTATGTAACTCTATGTCAATAGGTTAGTCCCAAAGAATGATATAAAGTTGCTATAAAATGATTGTAAAACATCCAAGAATGATAATATAACATCATGGAACAAGCAAAAATTATAGATACGTTGGAGACGTATTAGCACCCACGTGCACACATGCGCCCAAACTTTCGTCCGGAATCTCACCATGATCTTCGCCGAAACACGGACTAAGATGAATCCACCTTTGATCAAACCCCTCTTGCCATGCCATCCAAGGTGATAGACCGCACGGTGGCAACGAATGGGTGTGTCAGTGGTAACCGCATGAGTGAGTGTACGAGGAACACCACCGCATGCATGAGACACAAACATATGCATGAAAAAGGTCATGATCGAGATGCTTTAAATATATACCCAATGCATGACTTTTGACGTGGCACGTGCCTCACCTTTAGCTAGCAATGGTTAAAACGGTTACCCACATCCTCATGGGTAGTCACTCTATTAGGGCACGGAGAAGTGCCAGCTTGATTTCCCATGGGGAAGATGGTGGGTCAAATACCTTACCAGCATGCAGGATGGGGATGGGGATGGGATATATATAGCATTACCCGCCTTAACCATGAAGTACTTACATGTGGGCTCTGAAATTAGTAGACCCCACATAATTTGCGCCATTGCTCACCCAAATTTCCCCAAATCCCACCCATCTGGCCCAAAAATCCCTAAGAAATCCCTAACTGAGCCACAACATATTCCTTTTTGCATTGAAATACTATTTTTTTCACGGAAATACTATCAAATGTTGTTCTTAAATGCATATTGGGTTTCCCCACGGGGATAAAGAAGTGGCGACAAGGATGGGAAACTTTTTATCCCCGCGCACGGGTACGGGGACGGGGACGTGAATGAGAGAGCGGCGATGGGGACGGGGACGGGACTCCAATATACCCGCCCGAGTAATCCCCATTGCCAGCTTGATGCCTAACTATCCGGACAACCCCACGTGGCGGCGCGCATACGACGCATATTGTGTGACGGACCCCCACACCGCCACTCGTCGCACCACACCACCGCCACTTCGAGTCATGCATGTGACACTTTTTCTGTAGTGCACATGTGACAATAGGAGTGTAGTGTTTAAATTTTAATTTTAAAGAACATTAAGACATTTTTATACATTAAATCGATTCCTTAGGTATTTAATTTGTAAATTTCAAATTTGAACTATATGCACACGCGGTTGTGTGCCCCAAATGGATTAGAAATTATTATTTTTTGTCTTGGGTGCAAGTTTAGTACCCATGGAAGGAAAAACAATAACTTTTGAACATCTCGGGGCCGCAAACATTCACTCTTGGCTTTCAAATTCCAGCAAACGCCCAGCTAAGCTAGAATTCCTGAAACATTGAAATGATTTCATGATAGGGAACTTATAGGTCGTGGTAAATAAATCGTCCAATTTGAGAGAAGTTTTCATCTAAGCTTCTTGCAAACGGGGGCTTATTAATAGATGCAACACAAAACTATCACGTTAACATCGCAAACGGTTTATTATTCCAAACTGTTTTTATTTAGTCCGCGTATTAGCGTTGCTTAAAGTCAAGCTTTGTAAACTGTGACCAAATTTATAGAAAAAAATATTAACGTTTACAATTAAAAATTAATACCACTAGGTTCTTTATTGAATGTACTTTCACATCATATATATTTGTCATGGTAATTATTTCTATTTCTTTCTATAAAGTTGGTCAAACTTTATCAAGTTTTACTTCAGTCAACTCTAATATGTAGACTAAATAAAAACGGAAGGAGTACGTGTCGTAGCTTCGCAGAAAAACAGTACATGCCCCATGATCCGTGCAAGCAGATATGATTTGACGGGACGCATGCTAGCAGGTCACCACGCAGGCTGACCGGTATGCGTGCGAGTAGGTGTGTGAATTGATGGGAGGCGTGTTCGCTGCGTAGTTTCGCAGGGAGATGCCCCGTCAGGCGTGTGAATCGACGGTGCGCATGCCAACAGTCCGGCGCGCAGGCGGCTCACCGGGAGGCGAGCCGTCCCTTTAAACCGCCGCCCGCCTCCCTCTCAAGTCCCAATCCTTTTATTAACGGCGTCCGAGCCGCTGGGTTTAACATTCTCGCTACACACAATCCTCTATCCCCCACCCCTTGTATCCTCGCCGCCGTTCTCAATCGTCATCAGCGGCCTCCCCTGCACCATGGGAGGGAGTAACCATGTCGGGGCCGGCGAAGCACCCGAGCACAACGTGAAGGTGGGCACCGAGATTGCCATCGTCAGAGATGACGTATTGCGCGGACAGCGGCGCGGCCTTGACGTTGTCGCCTTCGTCGTGCTTCCCCAGCCGGAACCGGTGGTCCACACCGACTCCGGCGACCACTCGAGTGACGACAACGACTCAGACGGAAAACGGGTTGGTCATCTATAACCATTTTTGGTAAATACATATAATAGGCTGATTGGTGTGCTACCAACATTTGGCATTGCTGCCAATAGTAGGCGAAATCAAAAGTTGTCAACATTTGGCAACCTTTTGTGAGATTGATAACGAGAATAGGTATGCAACCAGTCTCTAGCCAACATTATAAAATATACGAACGTCACATTTTTTACTATGTATAGGTGCTATCTGACGATGTGAAAAGCGAGGATGAAGGCGTCCAGGAGAGGTTTAAGAGGCAAACGCTCAGAGAGCTTATGGCTGGAAAGCATAACAGGCATGTCAGGAAGAACAGGGGCTATGGATGCCCGTTCTGCAACCATAAGATTAACAACACGTATTCTAGTGTTCTAGCGCATGCAAGAGGACGAGCCGTTGGCTCCTTCAAGCAGAAGTATTCTCGCAGGATAGCGCACGCCACGTACGCCCAGTTCCTGGAGAATCTTAACGATCAAGCTTGAAGATGAGATGTTGGATTTAATTAATCTATCTAGTTTGTGTGTATTATATGTGTGTTTGTGTATTATATTTTTTCTGAGATTGAAATTGTGCGACGACTTTCATTGTTCCGTGTCATTTGTGTTCTGATTGGCCAGAACGCATCCCCACGGATCGCACGTCTAAACCGCAGGATGTACACATATCGAACGACTGTCCGTATCTCCATCATACCGGAGTGCTAGTTTACTTGAGAGTAATATTTAAAGTATATAGGATTTATCACACATGGTTGGATCTAATAAACCATTTCCGTCGAAGCACATTATTCTAGGACAGAAAACCCTCAGCACCACTTCAAAAAAAAAACTCAGCACCCACACGTCACCAAACCCTCGTCCGCTCCCCTCCCCCTCCCCCTCCCCCTCCCCATTAGCACCTACACTAACACTACTCCGGGACTCTCCAGGCATGTCACAGCCTATCCCCGCGGCAACCACTTAGCTCGACGCATGTCGCCACCGCTGGCTGCCGCCAAACGCCACCGCATTCCGCCACTGCCGATTGCCGCGGCCTATCGGCACTGACTTTCTCGACGCTGCTCATTGTCGACCCAGCTCGCACGATTGGGGAATCTTCGGTACTGGTTTTTCCCCATGAACAACCAGGTAACTAATCTATTGAAATATTTCCGCTCATTTCTTATCCCAGTCCATCGGCCCCTTTTAATCACCCGTCCAAAATCGTCATGGATTCATGTTTCTTCTAGCTGATTCGAGGGTTTTTATCCATAGAGTGTACTGTGCAAGGACACATCAAGGCCATGCAGCCTTGGCCAAAAAACCTAGGAGTTTCATCTCACTGTACCAGACGACTTCACGAAGCGCACGGTATGTTCAATCTCACACTACCTGTGTTGACATGCATGGCCTATATTTTTTCTGAACCTATACTATATATTGCTACATTTGGGTAAAAGGCGCCACATGCAGCATTTGCGTCAAATGTGATTTCTTCTCTTCTTCTTATTCTTCTCCTTCTATATTAGGCAAATTAATGATGTATTGTTCTTTCATTTACTCTCATATATGGGTAAAAGGCGCCACATGCAGCATTTGCGTCAAATGTGATTTCTTCTCTTCTTCTTATTCTTCTCCTTCTATATTAGGAAAATTAATGATGTATTGTTCTTTCGTTTACTCTCATATATATTTGCACGACATCATGGTAACATTATCTGTTTACTTGTAATTTCTTGTCCTTTCATATGAACTGCTGCACTGTTCTTTTAACTACTACTCCCATACTATCATGTTACCCTATTCTTTAACAATCTTATCAATTCCTACAGTACATCCCTTGCTTTGCAACGACAACTGTAATGCTAAATCTTGGCCTTTATATAAATGAAGACTCCAGGGATGTCATATTGAGCACAAACCATGGATTTACAATCGTTGTTTCTGTAAAACTTGATGAAGATTGTCACTCCTATTGTGAAGAAGGCCTTTGGGGAGAAATTTCTAAGTTTTATGTAGTGAAAGTTGGCACTAAAATTAAGCTGCACCTAAAAGAGCCTTACCATACGATAAATGCTAACTTCCCCGATGACATTCATCGTCCATGCTTTGTTGGAAGTAAGTGTTCTTTCTAGTATCTGCATGTTGACTTGCGTAGCAATATCAATGTAACTGTGTAGTATTTCAGCAACCAATTGGGATTTCATTTTCTTAATCTGTTAAAACTGTTCCAACCTAGTAACTTGTAATTACCAATGCACTATTCTTCTGCACTGATCTAGCTACATAATCTCTATCCTCTCACTGCTCTACTCTTGGCAGAAAGATACGCCGGCGGCCATTCTCCGGACGTGGATGTCGAGGTTGCCAACAAGCGGAGGCGGGCTAAGCCAGAAACACAAGTGCCTCCGATAGGCCCAGACCTCATCAGCAACTTCTCCGACGATATGTTGAGAGTCATCATCTTCCTCCTCCCTATCGAAGATGGCATATGCACAACCGTCCTCTCCCGGCGGTGGCGCCCCCTATGGCGATGCGCCCCTCTCGGCCTCATCAGCGAGCACATGCTCTGCACAGGCTATCGCAAACTATTGGATGCATTGTCCCAGATCCTCGGCATGCATTGTGGCCCAATCAAAGGCCTTACTATGGGCAAGTTTTGTTCCAATGGCAAGGACCGAGCCAAGCTTGACGAGTGGTTCTTATTGACCGCCCTAGATCATCTCGAGGAACTCACTTTTAATGATGGACATATCCGCCCGCTGCCACCCTCCGCGCTGCGCCTCGCGCCAACGCTGCGCATCGCCAGGTTCATGAACTGCCATTTCCCTCAGATTAACGCCAATCCCGCTCTTTTGCTACCTCGACTGAAGCACCTTGAGCTCGTCGCCATCTGCATCCCCAACGACAACATGGAGCGCCTGCTCCGCGGTTGTACTGCGCTCGAGTACCTTCATCTTCAGGCGATCAATGGGTTGAGTAGCCTCCACATCGCCTCCACGAGTCTCCGGACAATTTGTGTGTATTGCTGGTGCTGCAACAGGAGATCGCACAAGGTGAATCACTGAATGGTCATTGAGGATGTGCCTTTACTTGAGAGATTACTTGTTGTTGATCAACAAGGTCCAACAAGAATCAGGGCCATTCAAGCGCCAAAATTGACAGTGTTTGGCTACTCGCCCGTCAACTTATCTGAACTTGTTTTTGGATCCATAACTGTCCAGGTACAACAGTCGCCCTCTTCTCATTCTTGAATTAACATTTTTTCTCCCTATTCAAGATGTATGTTCGTCTGTCATCTAGAAAATTATATCGACAAGCTCGACCCCGTATCTGCGCACAATGAAGGTCTTGGAAGTAGAATCTATCGGCCCCGACCTGGACCAAGTTGTCAGATTGCTGAGATGCTTTCCGTGCCTGGAGAAGCTATATATCGAGGTGATGATCTTTCATGTTAAATTTTAACCACAAGGGAGTTCAATTTTTGAAACCCTGCAAATCATAAGAGGTCCCTTGTGTGTCCAAGCACTAATACATTCTTTTCTTTTGCAGATACGGTTAGGCCCGATAGTGGATAATGTGATACAATATAACAATCCCATCGAATGCCTTGATCTCCATCTCTTAGATATTACTTTGAACTCCTACCGAGGGACCTTACCGGAGATTATATTTGCCAGGTTCTTTGTTGTGAGATTAAGTGTGCTAAAGATAATGAGATTTTCCCTACATTTATCGCGCAGGAAGAATGGTTTGCTGATCAGCTCCAGCGACTAGGATAGAATGGAAAAGGCTTTGCAGAAGCGCAATTTCGTTTTGTAACTTCAGTTGACAGACTATTCGGAAGTCCTTATGTCAAGCCCATAAATGACATGTCAGTGGCGGATTGCTTTGCAGAAATATTGAAGTTGCCAGACTAGTAGTAATATCAGTATGAACCTATCATATATGTTCATGTTCAGCTGATCAGCGCGGGCGTCTAGAGCTCCATGACAAAGTTTCTGCATACGCTGAATTTCATTTCTATTATTGGTTTGAACCTTGTAATCTTTGAATTTGAGCCTTGTAGTGCTGGAATTTGAACCTTTGTACTATTTTTGTCATTTCTGATACAACCATGCAAATGGCATATTATGAAGGAGGCTCGTATGTTGGTAGTACCATCTTTTCCTTAGTATGCAATGTACGATTAATATCTGGACATTAATATGCAATTGACGATTAATATCCGGATCTTAAAAAGCAGAACCACGACTGAGGGTATCCTGCAGGGCTCCAATGGCGCTCCCAGCGGCTGCCGACGACGAGCGCTAGTTCACCATGCATTTCTCAGTGGACACGCACAAAGTGGTCTGGTTCGACCTCGCGTCCCACCGCGTGATCTGCTCTCGCATCACTCCGCGTGCTCTGCTCTCGCGCCCATCTGATACGTCTCCAACGTATCTATAATTTTTGCTTGTTCCATGTTGTTATATTATTATTCTTGGATGTTTTAGAATCATTTTATTACAACTTTATATCATTTTTTGGGACTAACCTATTGACATAGTGCCAAAGTGCCAGTTGCTGTTTTTGCTTGTTTTTTACTTCACAGAAAATCAGTACCAGACGGAGAAAAAATGCTGCGGGAATGTTTGTGGATTTTTTCCAGACCAGAAGAGACCAGATGGGCCAAACAAGATCAGCAGAGGGGGTCCAGGGTGGCCAGCACCCACAAGGGCGCGCCAGAGGCCCCCTGGCGCGCCCTGGTGAGTGCTGGGCTCCTCCGGCACCCCTCAACCGACTATCATGCCTATAAATTCCCTGGAAATCCAAAAACCCTAGAGGAGTCGACGAAACACAATTCTAGCCGCCGCAAGTTCCAGAACCTCGAGATCCAATCTAAACACCATCACGGAGGGGTTTATCTTCCTCATAGGTGCCTCTCCGATGATGCGTGAGTAGTCCACCATAGACCTTCGGGTCCGTAGGCAGTAGCTAGATGGCTTCTTCTCTCTCTCTCTCTTATGATTCTCAATACAATGGTCTCTTGGAGATCTATTTGATGTAAACGTTAGCAGTGTGTTTGTTGGGATCCGATGAATTTTGAGTTCATGATCAGTTTCTATCCATGAATATTATTTGAGTCTTCTTTGATCTCTTATATGCATGATTGCTTATAGCATCATATTTCTTCTTCTAATCTTTGGTTTAGTTAGGCCGACTAGATTGATTTTTCTTGCCATGGGAAGAGGTGCTTTGTGATGGGTTCGATCTTGCGGTGTTCTTTCCCAGTGACAGAAGGGGCAGCAAGACACGCATGTATCGTTGCTATTAAGGATAACAAGATGGGGTCTATTCCTACATGAATATATCTTGTCTACATCATGTCATCGTTCTTATTGCGTTACTCCATTTTTCCATGAACTTAATACACTAGATGCATGCTGGATAGTGGTCGATGTGTGGAGTAATAGAGGTAGATGCAGGCAGGAGTCGGTCTATCTATCTTGGACGTGATGCCTATATAATGATCATCGCCTTGGATATCGTCATGACTATTCGATTTTCTATCAATTGCCCAACAGTAATTTTTTCACCCACCGTGCGCTATACTCATGAGAGAAGCCACTAGCGAACCCTACGGCCCCCGGGTCTACTTTTCCTATCATATTGCTTTCCGATCTACGTTTTTTGCAATCTTTGTTTTCAGATCTACAAAACCAAAAACCCAAAAATACCTTGCTGCATATTTACTCTTTTTATTTGTGTTCTTGAGAGATCTATCTCTCCTATCTATCACTACCTAATCTATATATTTCCCGTAGAGAGATTGACAACCTCTCTTTCGCGTCGGGTTGCAAGTATTTGTTGTTTGTGTGCAGGTGCTGCTTATTGGGTGGTGGTGATCCTCCTACTAGTTCGATAACCTTGGTTTCATAACTGAGGGAAATACTTACCGTCGCTGTGCTGCATCATCCCTTCCTCTTTGGGGAAATACCGACGCAGTCCAAGCCACGTCAAAGGAATTTCTGGCGCCGTTGTCGGGGAGGAAGCAGTCTCTTCTACGTGCCTATCGTAGGTGCCGAGGGGACTCCATCATCATCTACCAGGTTCCTAATCACAAATATCATCTCCTTGCAATTACATTATTTGCCATTTGCCTCTTGTTTTCCTCTCCCCCACTTCACCAATTTGTTGTTTTGTTCGCCCTCTTTTTCGTTTGCCCTTTTTCTTGCCGGATCTCTTCCTTGCTTGCAATCTTGTTTGCGTAGTCACGATGACTCAAGAGAACACCAAGTTGTGTGATTTTTCCAATACTAATAACAATGATTTTATTAGTACGCCTATTGCTCCTCCCGCCACTAGTGCGGAGTCTTGTGATATTAATGCCGCTTTGTTGAATCTTGTCATGAAAGATCAATTTGCCGGTAATCCTAATGAGGATGCCGCGTCCCATCTAAACACTTTTGTTGAATTGTGTGATATGCAAAAGAAAAAATATGTGGACAATGATATTGTAAAGTTGAAACTATTTCCTTTTTCCTTGTGGGATCGTGCAAAAATTTGGTTTTCATCTTTGCCTCGCAATAGTATCGATTCTTAGAATAAGTGCAAGGATGCTTTTATCACTAAGTATTTTCCTCCCGCAAAAATTATTTCCCTTAGGACGCAAATTATGAATTTTAAGCAACTTGAGCATGAACATGTTGCCCAATCTTGGGAAAGAATGAAGTTGATGATAAGAAATTGCCCTACACATGGTTTGAATCTTTGGATGATCATACAAAATTTTTATGCGGGATTGAATTTTGTCTCTAGAAATCTTTTAGATTCTGCCGCGGGTGGTACTTTTATGGAGATTACTTTGGGTGAAGCTACTAAATTGCTAGATAATATCATGGCTAATTATTCTCAAAGGCATACCGAAAGAGCACCTACTAGTAAAAAAGTTAATTCGGTAGAGGAAATTAGTACTTTGAGTGATAAAGTTGATGCTTTGATGAAATTGGTTGCTAGTAAAAATGTTCCTATTGATCTTAATGATGTGCCTTTGTCTACTTTGATTGAGCAAAATAGTGCATTCGTAGATGTGAATTTTGTCTCGCGCAACAATTCCAATAACAATGCTTATAGAGGTAATTTTAATCCTAGGCCTTTTCCTGGAAATTCCTCTAATAATTACGGTAATTCCTATGGTAATTCTTCCTACAATAATAATAGGAACACCTCTGATCTTGAGAGTAATATTAAAGAATTTATCAATGCGCAAAAGGCTTTCAATACTACGATAGAAGAATAGTTGAATAAGATTGATGATATGTCTAGAAGCATTGATAGAATTTCTCATGATGTTGAAAATCTCAAGTTGAAAGCTTTTGTGCCTAAGATTGATGAATCTATTAAAGCTTTATATGTCTCTATGGATGAAAGTAAGAAAAGAACCGCTATGCTTAGAGCTAAAAGAGAAATCTTAGAAAAATCGTCTTCTAGTGATTGCCGCTACAAAAATGATGAAGATCTTAAAGTGATTGGTGTTTCTTCTATTGATTTCTTGTTTAGTAATGTTAAAATTGATAATGAAGGGACTGAAGTACAGTCAACTTTATCTAGAAGGCATCCCAATAATTTGGAGGGTGAAAATCTTGATGAAATTTTTGATGAAAGTGGGTTTGAAGAGGTTAAAACTTTAACTAGTGATGTGCCGACTATCTTGGATTGCAAAAAATTTAACTATGATAGTTGCTCCTTGATTGAATGTATTTGTTTGTTGCAATCTATGTTGAATTCACCTCATGCTTATGAGCAAAATAAAGCTTTTACTAAACATATCGTTGATGCCATGATGAAATCTTTTGAAGAAAAGTTGGAATTGGAGATTTCTATTCCTAGAAAATTACATGATGAGTGGGAACCTACCATTAAGGTCAAGATTAAAAATTATGAATGCTTTGCTTTGTGTGATTTGGGTGCTAGTGTTTCCACGATTCCGAAATCTCTTTGTGATGTTCTCTTAATTTGCACTTGGCGGATTCTACTATTAAAAAGCCTTTGGGAAGAATTAATGATGTTCTTATTATTGCAAATAGGAATTATGTTCCCATTGATTTTATTGTGCTTTATATTGATTGCAATCCGTCTTGTCCCATTATACTTGGTAGACCGTTTTTACGCACTATAGGTGCCGTGATTGATATGAAAGAAGGCAATATTCGTTTTCAATTTCCCTTGAGAAAGGGTATGGAACACTTACCTAGAACAAGAATTAAGCCACCATATGAATCAATCATGAGGGCATCCTATGGATCCAAAACCAAAATGACAATACTTGAATCTATCCAATATGCCTAGCTAGGGGCGTAAAACGATAGCGCTTGTTGGGAGGCAACCCAATGAATAAATATTTTTTTCTTTTTCCTTTCTGTTTTTGAGTGTTCACACAATTATGCCTCTGTTATGATTGTGTTTTTATGGTTTATTTAGTGTTTGTGCCAAGTAGAACCATTAGGATGATTCATAGGATGAGTAGAAGTGATGCTGAATCTGAAACAGAAGCTTTTCGTCCAGTATATGAATTGTCATTTTTTGCTGGAAAGCGATCTTGAGCTGAAATTTTAACACAGTGTTGCTATACAAATTCCTTACGTTTTCCTAATTTTTCAGAATTTTTAGAGTTACAGAAGTATGGGTATGGTACAGATTACTACAGACTGTTCTGTTTGAGATAGATTCTGTTTTCGTTGCATTGTGTGCTTGTTTTGATGAATCTATGGTTTGTATTTGGAGGTATAAGCCATGGTAAAGTTAGAATACAGTAGGCATAATGCAATTATAAAATTTGAATGGGTTTACAACAGTACCTAAAGTAGTGATTTGCTTTCTTATACTAACGGATCTCACGAAGATTTTGTTGAGTTTTGTGTGATTGAAGTTTTCAAGTTTTGGGTGAGATCACGATGGATGAAGGAATAAGGAGTAGCAAGAACCTAAGCTTGGGGATGCTACCACACCCCCAAGATATATCCAAATAGTAACAATCAACTAAGCTTGGGGATGCCCCGAGTGGCATCCCCTCTTTCTTCTAACGACCATCGGATTTTACTTGAAGCTATATTTTTATTCATCACATATCATGTGTTTTGCTTGGAGCGTCTTGTATCTTTGCTTGCTTTGTTTGTTAGTTTTTCCTTTGTATCCTTGCTATACACACCTATTTGAGAGAGCCACAATCATGCTATGATTTTTTAGAATTGCTCTATGTGCTTCACGTAAACTTTTTGAGCTATAGGAATTGCTCTAGTGCTTCACTTATATCTTTTTGAGCACGGTGTGCTTGGAAACTTTTATAGAAATACTCTCATGCTTCACTTAGATTAATTTGAGAGTTAGTAAATTTTTGAACAAATCCTCTCATGCTTCACTTATACCTTTTTGAGAGATGAAATCTTTATGCTCATGTGCTTCACTTAAATTTGTTTGAGCTTGCCAAAAAGAAAAGGCAATATATGAAACTAGTCCCAAAGTGATAGATATCCAAGGAGGATATAATAAAAAGTTTCATGAAGATCATTGGACAAATTAAACCTGATTCCTTGTAATAGGTTTGAAACATGATGATAGTAATATGTGAGTCATGTTAATGAGTAATTATGCTTAGTAGGAATATTGGTGTTAAGGTTTGTGATTCCCTATGCAAGCACGAAAGTCAATAGTTATGCAATGAAGTTACATCCTACTTGTGGTGCATTATTCGGTGTTAGTTATGTTCAATGCTCGCTTATGTGATTTTTCGTTTCTTGGTTTGGTTGCTTCCCAATCTATTTGCTAGCCTTCATTTGTACTAAGTAGAAATACTACTTGTGCATCCAAAATCCTTAAACCAAGTTTTGCCTTATGAGTCCACCATACCTACCTATATGCGGTAGTTCCATGCCCTTCCAAGCAAATTTGTATGTGCCATCTCTAAATTTTCAAAATAAATTTTCTCTTTTGTGTGCCCGTACCGCTCATGAAACGGTGGGGAGTGTCCAATATTTTTCCATGCTAGATGTGTTATTCTCAAGATGAGTGTTTATTCACTTATCATTGCACGAGAGTGCGGCGGTAATAGGGATGCCCGTTCCCGAAATGAAAAAGAAAAAAATATTTACTTTATGTTGTCAAATAATAAATTCCTTGGAAAGTGTTGGTATGGAAGGCAACCATGGATACGGCCCGCCATGGAAAGTGAAAGTTTGGTGGAAAAAGGAATAAACTTTATTTTTTGTTTGGGAACCGCCTATGATATATCTAGCATGGAAAGTATTGTGAGCTACTTTGTCGTTTTCGTTGACAGGAAAAGCATGCCACCCAAAATAGGTTTCTCTCTCAATTTAAACCTTGAGCTCTGGCACCTCTATAAATCCCTACTTCCCTCTGCGAAGGGCCTATCTATTTACTTTATGCAATTTTTATTTTTGCTTTGAGTCTCCATCTTCTATTATAAGCACCAACTAGGGGGGACACTATGATCGTACTTGAGCATTGGGCATAACTAATATTTGAGTGTGTTTCATGAATGGATCAATGATTGAGCATGATGGGCTAGGGATAACTTTCTTTAGTGTTGATATTTTGAAAGACATGGTTGCTTGTTGACATGCTTGAGTATTGAAGTCATTATGTTAAAACTAGACTATTGCTTTGAATCATCTACAAGTCCAAATGTCCATGATATACAAAGAAGAAAAGAATATGATGAACATGCTAGGCAGCATTCCACATCAAAAATTCTGTTTTTATCATTTACCTACTCGAGGACGAGTAGAAATTATGCTTGGGGATGCTGATACGTCTCCAATGTATCTATATTTTTTCCTTGTTCCATGCTATTATATCATCATTCTTGGATGTTTTAGAATCATTTTATTAAACTTTATATCATTTTTTGGAACTAACCTATTGACATAGTACGAAAGTGCCAGTTGCTGTTTTTGCTTGTTTTTTACTTCGCAGAAAATCAATACCAGACGGAGAAAAAACATTGCGGGAATTTTTGTGGATTTTTTCCAGACCAGAAGAGACCAGATGGGCCAAAGAACATCATCAGAGGGGGCCCATGGTGGCCAGCACCCACAAGGGCGCGCCAGAGGCCCCCTGGCGCACCCTGGTGGGTGCTGGGCTCCTCCGGAACCCCCTCAACCGACTATCATGCCTATAAATTCCCTGGAAATCCAAAAACCCTAGAGGAGTCGACGAAACACAATTCTAGCCACCGCAAGTTCCAGAACCTCGAGATCCAATCTAAACACCATCACGGAGGGGTTCATCTTCCTCATAGGTGCCTCTACGCCGAAATATTTGTAGGTTTAGAGGGATAAGTTTATTATGCATGTAATAGTTTATTGAGGTGTGTGCACCAGTGTTATGTGTGTAGTCACTTCTGTATTTGGATGCTTAATTAGGTTATGGCAATCATGTTGTTATGTGTGTAATTTTTTATTGAGGTGTGCCAATGTTATGTGTGTAGTCACTTATGTATTTGGATGTTAATTTGGTTCTGCAATCATGTTGTTCTAAACAGAAGCATAGATGTTTGTGGGCAGATTGAGCAAATCACATCACATGCGGAATAAACAACCATATCCGTCGGTGATGATTTCATCAGTCCCTGACAGTTCTTTATCCGGAACCGTTTGCCCACAACACATCCGAATGGTCTGTATATGTTGTACATCACACACATCTTGATCTGAGCAACCATTTGTGTTATTTTCGCTTATCGCACACAGTTCATCCCAGTGGCTTGTATGTTGTCTATCACACACATCTTGATCTATGTAACCGTTTATGTTATCTTATCTCATCACAAACAGTTCATCCGAGTGAACTGTATGCTATCTATCGCACACGTAATCATCTGGACAATCGTTTGTGTTCTGCTGGATCAGCGCAAACAGTTTATCAGGGTGAACTGTATGCCGTACATCGCACATACTTCCATTTTTCTAACCGTTTGCGTTATATTGTCCAATCGCAAATAGTTTATCTGGGCCAACTGTTTGCCACAGATCGCACACACAACTTTTTTTAGGATCGTATTTGATGGGCCCGTCATCGCACACAGTTCACGTCATTAGCGACGGAGCTATAACTATACCTTTTGCGATTTGGTCATCGCACACAGTTTCTTCGAAGGGTCTCTGATTGCTGTGTCGTCTTTGGACCATCAAGCAATAGTGATTAGACATGAGACGGTGTTCCATATGGGCGCTACTGCCCGTATGAGCGCCCGTTTTGCCTGGATATTTATAAATCTGAGCCGCCGACGCTTGGAGGTTTTCTTCTTCCTCCCAATGCCCAAAGCGCTCACATTTCTCTCTCTCTCTCTCAAACCATAACACAAATCCTCCAAAACCTTTGTTTCTTCACGGATTTCATTTGTTTGATCCATGCATCTTCATCCTTGGTGAGTTTCTCCTCCGATCCATGGTTTATTTGCAAGTTTTGGTGGTGATTTCATCAATGTTCATATCCTATATGAGATGCATAATATTTTTGATTTCCGATTGATTTGCATGTTAGGATTCAAAGTAATTGGTTAGAATCGATCTTAGGTAGTATTAGAGCTCGATCCCCACATAAAACTTACGTTTTTTATTGTTATTTTTGTTATGTGTAGAAAATGATGAGATCGGCGATTGCCGCGGGCAAGAAGGTTATGGGATCGCGCTCTAAGCGTGCCTGGAACAAGGGAGATTAACTTCGTGTTGTTGTGAATAAGGACTTCCAACGTGTGAACAACTGGGGATGACCCCCACGAAGTGGAAGTGTGACACGTTCTTGGAGTCCCAAGGGCTTCACAATGACGTCGCATGGCTTGCGTACAATGTTCGGATGGGAGTTGTCAGCAATTTCCATTACCTGATGTACTGCAGGATCACTGTGGAGCTCATCTCCACCTTCTCCCACACTCTCGATGAGACGAGGGTGCCATCGAGCTGCTCATTCATGCTCGGAGGAGTTCAACGCACTATGACGTTGAAGCAGTTCTGCAGCGGCTTCGGTTTCGAGAACCAAGGGACTCGTGACACTAGGGACACGTCAGTTGCCGACGCGTTGGGTTCGTGGGAACTCATCTCCGTCAAGGATGAACACGACCTCTCTGGTAGGAAGGTACCGAGCATCCAGAACCCCGCCATTCACTACTTCAAGATTTTCATTGCCAACACTATCTTCGGTAGGGAGAACCTCGGGGGCATGTTGAGCTATGACATGTGTGTGCTCCACGCAGCACTCCACCCCGACTACACCGCCAAGCAGCCGAGGGGGACTATTGTTGTGGGAGTCGTAGCGACTCGGCTTGCCGAGGACTTTGGCCTCGATCGTGATGCGATGCCGCACGTCCCAGGCCCTATGGTACTCAACCGTAGGATTATGACTAACACTCATTTCATCAGGCCCATGCAGGGGGGCATTGTTACAAATGCCCCCTACCTAACACTCACAATGTTGATGTTCGCTTGCCCTTGCCACAAGCTTTTACCGTTTCTACGCGTGATATGTGGGTACTCTCTGTTGACGAGATCAACGAGTATCGCCACGCAGCTGGTTTCGGGAACATTGCTCAACCCGAACCCGCTCTAGAGTGGGATAATGTAGCAACAGGTCCTACCCATGGTTGGTATGCATGGGGTGATGCCCCCAGCACGCACGCAACTTTCCACCGCAGGCTGCCCCACATGTCCAATAGGGGCAGCCTCAAGATTTTGTGCCCAGGTTTGAGTTTCAGCAACTGTAGCAGTAGGTACGAGGGATCCGTGCGTACCTCCGTGAGATCAACAACAACATTAACCTGTTCAGTGGGAACATGCAGACCCTCTTTTCTTGCTGGAAACCACATCCTGGTGTAGGAGGTCCGTCCTCTAGTGGCCCGTCTCACCAGTGGCCACAGTTTGGCCTTGGGGGCGATGATGATGAGGACATGGACTAGAGAGTAGGCCAAGAGCCTAAGCTTGGTGGAGGTCATCCCCTAGTTATCCATGCATGCATATTTATTTTTCTTTGTTTGTTTTTCTATTTTGCACGTTTAATTTCCGTTTGCATAATAAAATGAGGAGCACACTTTGGTCTTGCCTTGTTTGAGTTCTTTTCGTTTGTTTTCTTTGAGCATACAGGTTTGTTCTCCGCTAGCCAGAGGAAATGAAGAGAATGAATTGGGACTTGATGGAGGGGAAGAATGAGCCATCGCGAGAAGGTATAACATGCATAATCCCTTGTCTCGCAATATTATTTGAGGAAGAATTTTTAGTTGACTAACCGCACTTGAATTAGTTCCCCACGTTAGTTGAATATCATCTAGTCATAACTCCCAGTTTCATATTTTGCCAGTAAAACCTTGTGATTAAGCATGTTCTTGTTTTAAATGAAAAACCTGAAAAAAACTAGAGGTTAGGAACTTTCGAAGAGAACAAGTACTTAAGAAATTAAACTCTACATGATGATTTTGATTGACTTGATGGCACCTATTGATGGAGTTGGTTAGAGGGGTGAATATATGAAGTGGTTGAGGTTATGCCAAAATTTATTCGCAATACTTAAATCATGGAGTTTGCTTAACTGCAACTCCGTCACGAACTTGGGGATTGTGTGGTAAACGATCGACCTTCTCCAACGGAGTGTGCAAGTGGTAAATAAGAGCACTGATCATTGAGCTCGAAAGAGATAACAATTCTTGATCCATAGTGCATCAAATTAAGCCACAGTGAAACCCAATTGCATATAGTGAATTTTGGCATAATCCCGTCGCCGAGAGTTGAAATCGCGAAGAACTATGACTACGAGAAGTGTTTGAGAGCCATGACTAGGAATCATTAGTGAACCGTCTAAATGAATTTTTAATGATTGAGCTTAAGTTAAATATCCATCTAATGGAAGAACACCTTCATTTTCCTAAACACTTGGTTACCAAAGAAAAATTGTTTTGAGAAATTATAACTAATGGTATGAGACTATACGTGGTTAGGCAACGAGTTTAGGTGCAGCTATTAAATTGCAAATACTTTCTTGAATGATCTTGCAGGGTAAGAGAGGATGGATATGATGTATTTTCTCGAGCCGGTATAATTATTTCCATTCAACCAAGCTCCTTTTCACTCTCTTGGTTTCTTGTTTGCTCGAGGACGAGCAAATCTTAAGCTTGGGGGAGTTGATGGCTCGAGAATTTGTGATGTTTTTCATTGTGATTTCTACTTGGTTTCACTGGATTTTTGCTATTCTTCAGATATTTCTAATGCTAATCCAACAAAAGAGAAGAAAAACTACTTTGTCCTATGGTTGGCAACAAATATCATTTTTGGAAGGAACCTAGGGAGATTGCTGCAAATCAAGCCAAATGGAGCAGCTTTCCTGAAGAGAGCATTGTCAACAGGCGCACGAGAGTGAAAGACGATGTTCCATGCGACCGCAAGAGGTCACATGAGCAGTCGTATGGACTTCCAGCAGCCCCTCCTCGTCTATACAAGCAACTTTTGTGAAGGGGCCAGGGAGAGAAGAGAACCCTAGCCGCCGCCACACCATCCAGAACAGGAGAAGAAAGGATCTGAAGAACTCACGAGGATCATCGTAGTTTTGGCTCTTTCATATCCATCATCATCAGAACCTCCTTCACTATTGTAAGAGGGATTGGAACTTGTAATCTCTACTCCATCTCATCTGAGATCAAGACTATTTCAGCACCATATCATCTCACTGTGGATCCCCTCAATATTATCGATATGGTTTCCGTGGTTTCTATCTCTGTTGTGATTGATTCCCCTCTTATGATGTGTGATTAATTTCCCTAGGTGTGGGAGATGTAGGTGAGTGGTAAGATTGATATGTGCCTATCCTATATGTCATCATTTGAATTCGTAGTAGTATGATATGCTTAGTATGTTGTTATACTGTGGTGAACCCTATGCATGTTGTCCAATTTAAGGGCCCAGACAACATGATCTCAAGACCTACACAGGTAACACATATTCTTTAGGAACTCTACGACCTCTGACGTGACAGGTGGAGATATCTATGAGAACCGAAGACAATATGAGATAACGGTGATCCATAGAACTTAGTGCTTTGTTCCGGTCTATGACCTTAATTGTGGAAACGACCACTCTGTGGCAACGGAGAAGCGGGACAATAGAATGAAATTTAACCCCAAGTGGAGGAGTTTCATGACTATAGGGAGAACCGCCTACAGAACGTTTATATCAAATACTATGCGTACAATACAAGGTAACTTGTATTACAGTCGCACTAGCACAACTCACACATTCTTAACATGAATTGAAATCTCTCCGCACCTAATCTCTTCTCTGCAGGAAACACCATTTACATTTTAGTTCTTGTTAGTTACTTTCATTACTTATTTAGTAGAAACTTTTAAACTCTCTTTATATTAGCATATTTGGTTTATCATTTACCCAGGTCAATAATAGTATTTGCAGAAGCTCAAGCAGTTACTTCACACAATAACGATGACACCTTGTGTGTGATAGTAGCACCTCCATAAATACTCTCCTCCACTCTTTGTTGTGACGATTACTCATTGGGATACTTCTGCGAAAGTTTCACACTACCCTGTCTGGTCTGCAGGTACCTGGGGCTTGCGGATGACCCCAAATCGATCCAAGAATCGCACTCCTTTCTTCATGGTGTACGGATCGGAAGCTGTCCTGCCGAGTGATTTACTTCACAACTCTCCCCCCCCCGAGTGGACTTATATTCAGAAGCAAAAGCCGAAGAAGCACATTAGGATGGCCTAGACCTTCTGGAGGAAGAAGGCATGTTGGCACTCATCATGTCAACCTTATATCAGCAAGACTTGAGGCGCTATCACGACAGGCGGGTCAGAGGACGCGCATTTCACGAAGGCGACCTCGTCCTTTGACTGGATCGATAGAAGACTCACAAGCTTCCGTGGCAAGGGCCCTTTGCGATTTCAAATGTCTTGAACAATGGAGCCTATTGGCTCTACAACTTCGAAAAAGACATAGAAGAGCCCCAAGTTCGGAATGCAGACCTGCTCCGCAAATTCTTTAATTAGAATAAAATTTTCTTATTGTAATAGTTTCTGGGTGACATTTGATGAATTATAGTCGTACTTTTCCTGTATTTTATCTAACTTGGCTAAATGCTACAACTCACTCCGGTGATTTCCAACACTCAGAAACTAAATCGCTCCCAGGGGGTGAACTGCTTAGCTGCGAACCACATACTCCTCACTCGCGGGCTTAACTGCAATCCAGTAATCTCCTTAAGTTAAAAACTCATACAAGTGAGGACACACTCCTCACTCGGGGGCTTAGCTGCGATCCAAAAATTGCTGAAGTGAAGAACTCATCCAAGTGAGGACATACTCCTCACTCGGAGGCTTAGCCGCGATCCAGAAATCGCCTAAGTTGAAAACTCATTCGAGTGAGGACATACTCCTCACTCAAGGGCTTAGCCGCGATCCAGAAATCGCCTAAGTTAAAATCTAATTCAAGTGGGGACATACTCCACACTTGGGGGACTTAGTCGCGATCCAGAAATCGCCTAAGTTAAAAACTCATCCGAGTGAGGACATACTCCTCACTCGGGGGCTTAGCTGCGATCCAGAAATCGCCTAAGTTAAAAACTCCTCTGAGTGAGGACATACCCTTCACTCGGGGTCTTAGCCATGATCCATAAATCGCCTAAGTTAAAAACTCATCTGAGTTGAGGACATACCCCTCACTCAGGGGCTTAGCCGCAATCCAAAAAATCGCCTAAGTTAAAAACTCATCCGAGTGAGGACACACTCTTCACTCGGGGACTTAACTGCGAACTAGAATTCACTTAAGTCAAAAAAGCACACAAGTAAGCAAACAAAACATTCGATCTTTTGAGTGAAAAGCATTCAATTAACTCGATCCGGTCGAGTGATTAAAGCAAAACATAAAAGTGCATGGGCCCTAAGCTCGACAAGTTTTAACGGTTACATAAAACCACTCGGCATTCCGAGGAAAATTCATTTGGGATAAAGTTTTCTTATCACACATCCGATGGATGGCTGTCTGGCTCGACGAAGGTGTCCAACTCAAAGTCATCTGCAATCCAACTGGCGGCTTCAATGAACGTCTCCATGAAGTCCTCAAACTTGAGCTTCTACTTGTTGACAACCTTGAGAGACTTCAGCTTCTCCTCATCCACATCTTTGCAGTGGACTCGGATGAGGGACAATGCCATGTCTGCTCCGCAGCGAGCTGCAGATTTCTTCCATGACCGCACTCGGCTTGGGACGTCTTTTAGTCGGGCCATCATGGACTCCAAATCGTTCCGTAGATCTTCATTGGGCAGCAAGTCTTTGTCGATCTGCGCCACGACATGCTTCAGGCGGGTCATGTAGCCCAGGACGCCATCGATGCGCTCATCCAGTCGGAGGATAGCAAAGGCAACGCTTTCCTTGAGGATCAGTTGGGATGGATCCAGATCCTTCTCGATCCTCTCGGTCTCCATCTCGACGTCAGGGTAGAAGTCTGTTAACAGAAACGGGACAAAATTCAGAACCAAAAGGAAGTTGGAAATAAGCACATTTCACTCGGGCTAAAGGTCTTACCCAGGAATTTCTCGCTCATTTCCTTGTCGAAGTCTTCAATGTACTACTCCAACTCGGTCTTCTTCTTCTAGAGCCCCGCGATCTGGCCATTCAACTTATGTCTCTTCGAACTCATCCGGGTATTGTACTTGGACTCCCACTCGGCGTAGTGCTTGTTGAGCTCGAAGATCTCAGCCTTAGTCGTCTCGGCAGCAGCCTTCGGAACCTTGTTCTCCTCCTCAAACTTCCCGAGTGACTTTAGCTTGTCCTCGGCTTCCTAGGTCTTGGCCTTGTCCTCCTTCCATGTTGTTGCCAGCTAGTTGTCCTTGTCTTCCAGGGCCTGCTTCATGATTTCGAAGGAAATAGCGGTCCCAAGCCTCTTTACAAGTTGGTGGTTCTAGCTATGAATATCTGATAAAGTGAGTTCGGTCGAATCAAAAGGGAGACAAGTCATGGGAAGTAGTCGGATGACGGAACTTACCTCCCACGGAGTGTTTCTCTTGGGCGAGGCATTCACTCTTGAGATTCTCAGCCTCCAAATTCGCTCGGAGCTCCAACACCTCCTTCTGGAGAGCGGCATAGTGACTCCCGAGCTCGTAAGTCCTCTATTGCAAGTAGACAAAAAAATGTCAGTCGGATCCAAAACGAATACAACTCACTACTGCTTGGACAGCTCAAGCCAAGACTCTGATTCATGAGTAGTTCATAGTCAGAAGTTTTTCACACTTAAACCTACCAAGGCTACTCAAGCCTAGGCTCTAATTCATGAGTAGTTCATAGTCAAAAATTTCTCACACCAAAAACATCCACTCGTCCAGCCGAGTGGAAGGTAGCACCCCAAGTGCCAAAAATACAAAGAGCCTAGTTCTAAGACTCCGCCAACTAACTCCAGTTGAGGGTAGTCTCTGGGACAACACCTAGTGGGTCCACTCAGCGTGCCCTCACTAGAATAAATAAACTCAAGTCGGTCCAGGCCAACCCAAGTGGACAAACTTCTCAAAGAAATTCTAAGTTCTAAGACTCTCGCCGACTGACTCCAATCGACGGTAGTCTCGGGGACGACACCCGGTGGGTGCACTCAGCATGCCCCCACTAGAAGAAAAACACCCAATGGGTGTGCCCCATGCAAACCCACTGACAGAGTACAACTACTCACTCATAAACCAATTGGGAAAAAGTACACAACTTCAAGACTCTGACTGAAAACGACACTTACAATTGCACTTACTTGGACACTGGTCTTCAGTGCTTCGCTGGCGTCGTAGGCCTCCTTCAGCCACTTGTTCATCATCTCCATCTGGACCAGCGCCACCTTCGCCCCCACCTGTTCTTCAGGGACTCGGTGCAGAGTGAATAAGGTGGCAGGAGCTGGCTTTGGTGCAGGTGCTTGTGGAGGAGTTGGGGCCGCAACAGTCCGAGTCATCAGGAGAGTAGAAGCCCTTGACGAGGAAGCTCGAGTTGCATGGCCTGGAGGTGGTGTCGGAGTTTTCTTTGGGGAAGCTCGAGTCACTCAGACCAATGGGGCATCCTGCATGACCACATATGTGTCTAGTGGCACCTCCTTGTCAGCCCCCGGGGTTGGCGGCTCAGCCTTGTCGTTGTCGTCGATCTGGATCAATTTAGTCGGCGCTCCATTCACACGAATGATTAAGACAACAATCATATCACTCGGGTATGATACAACAAAAACCCATTTGGTACCTTTAGAGGACATGGCGTTTGCCTCGGTATGGCCCTTCTTCACCGCCTTTGGATCTGCCGAAGTCGTGGACGTGTCGGCCCTGCAATCGCAATGTCACTCGGTTAAAGGATAACATACACATACTTAATGTGAAGATTCAGTTGGGAAACTTATGTCGATGCCATGGGCACGGTGACCTTGATCTTGGGCAAGGCCACAACTTTTCGAGGCTTGCTGCCGGCGAGCTTTGGCTACTTGGTCACCTTCTAAGGCGATCGAGCAGACTCAACTACGCTTCGGGAATCATGCACTGAGCAGAGCAGTCGGCTCTGAGACACTCGGCTCCTGAGCACTACTCCCTTGACCACTCAGATCTTGGCCCCTCTTGGAGCGACACTCCCTTGAGATAGTCTCTGATAGAGAGGACTCCGCCTCCTCTCCCTCCTCACTATCCTCCTCCTCCTCCTACTCCTCGTCGTTGTTGCCCTCCTCGCCAGAGTCGCTCTCTACGTCATCGGGTGCTCGGTGTCACTCGCCACGTCCCTTGGCGCGTGGTTGACATTCGGCACCTCAGAGATTATTTCCTGGAAAGCTCTATCAGAGAAAGACATCACAAAGTCAATAGCAAATAAAATGTCAGTCGGCAAGAAAATGACTCGGCTCAACAAATGTGTTTACCTCGACTGGAGGGTGGTCCTTGTCGTAAGGGGGCATCCTCCTTGCTCCATGTGGGTGGTCCCAAGCGGAGGTGATGGCCATGATCTTCGCCTCAACGGCCTTCGCCATTAGCTCCTCGGGGTGCACTCGGGTGGAGTCATAACACGTCTCCGATGTATCTATAATATTTGATTGTTTCATCCTATTATATTATCAATCATGAATACTTTATATGCAATTATATGCTACTTTATATATTTTCCGTACTAACCTATTAACTCAGTGCCCAGTGCCAGTTCCTGTTTTTTTGCCTGTTTTTGGACTTTTCAGAAAATCAATACCAAACGGAGTCCAAATTGGATAAAAAATTACGGGAGTTACTTTCGGACCAAAAGAGACACATGAAGCTTCGAGAGGAGGCGAGAAGACCCACGAGGTGGCCACGAGCCACCAAGGCGCGCCCTGGGTGGTAGGCACGCCCCCTGGATCGTGGGCCTCTCACAGCACCTCCTGACCTAATTCCACTTCTATATATCCCTAATTACTCCAATTCCCAACAAAGAGCCACATGAAACACTTATTCTACCGCCGCAAGTCTCTGTTCTTTCGGGATCCCATCTGGATGCCTTTTCCGATACTCTGTCGGAGGGAAAATCGATCACGGAGGCTGTCTACATCAACCTTGTTGCCTCCATGATGATATGTGAGTAGTTCACCACAGCCCTACGGGTCCATAGTTAGTAGCTAGATGACTTCTTCTCTCTCTTTGATCTTCAATACAATGTTCTTCGCGATTCTCGCGATGATATATCTGATGTAATCTTCTTTTGCGGTGCGTTTGTTGGGATCCGATGAATTTTGGGTTTATGATCAGATTATTCATGAAAAGTAATTGAGTCTTCTCTGAATTCTATTATGCATGATTATTATAGCTTTGCAAGTCTCGCAGATCTATCCGTTTGGTTTGGCTAACTATATTGATTTATCCTCAGCGGGAGGAGTGCATTGTAGTGGGTTCAATCTTGCGGTGCTATATATCCCAGTGACAGAAGGGGACAAGGCATTGTATTGTTGCTACTAAGGGTAAAACGATGGGGTTTGAACATATTGCTTGTACTTACTTTGTCTACATCATGTCATCTTTCTTAAAGCACTACTCTGTTTGGCATGAACTTAATATCATAGATGCATGCTGGATAGCGGCCGATTGGTGGAGTAATAGTAGTAGATGCAGAATCGTTTTGGTCTACTTGTCACGAACGTGAAAAAATGCCTATATACATGATCATTGCCATGAATACATAATCATAACTATGCGCTTTTCTATCAATTGCCCAACAATAATTTGCCTACCCACCGTATGTTATGCATTCTAGAGAGAAGCCTCTAGTGAAAATTATGCCCCCCCGAGTCTATTCAAATCATATTGCTAAAAACCTAAAACCTTGCTGGAATTTATTTACTTTTTTATTTCATTTTTATATTTATATATCTATCACTATCAGAAGTAATCCTTGCAAGTAATGAGTTCAAGGGGCTTGACAACCCTCTTGCCCGCATTGTGTTCAAGTGTTTGGTTTTGTGTGTGAAGGTAATGTTGACGCAAAGTTATTGTGATTCTCCTACCGGTTCAATAACCTTGCTTCTCACTGATGGAAATACTTATCGCTACTATATTGCTTCACCCTTCCTCTTTGGGAAAAACCCTAATGCAGCTGACAAGTAGAAGAAAGAATTTATGGCGCCATTGCCGGGGAGGACTTACAAAAGTAGTCTCCTGTCAACTTGCCAATTAATGGCGCCGTTGTCGGGGAGATATCACCAACTTTGCACGAGGTCCCTTCACACAAACTATCAATCGCTTATTCTACTTTTTCCTTGTGTTTTTATTTATCTTTTATATTTGCTTTATTATAAAAAAAACAAATACACAAAAATATTTTTGTTTACTTGTTTGCTTGTTAGTTTGCTTGCTTTGTCGTTATGGCTGGTCCTTCTATCAACGTCTCTCCGGATTTTGAAGTACTCTATTTTAAGCAAAGGCAAGGAGAGTGCCTAAAAGATGCTTGGTAAGGTATAATCGAGTCTCATCTAATGCTACTAAAAAATGATATGAAGATTCTTCTCCGTAATTTCTATGTGGGACTTAGTCTATCTAATAGGCAAATTCTAGATTTTGCTGCTAAAGGAAATTTTATTGAGATTGATTCTAATGCAGCACATGAAATAGTAGAAGGAATTTTTGGAACCTCTCCTTTACCACAAATTACTCCTTATACTCCTGAAGGGATTCAAATATTAGAGAAGTTAGGAGATATGCAGAAAACTTTGAGCAGAATACGAAAGCTAAACGAACCCATCAAAACTCTAGGTTCTAGCCTAAATCGCAAGAATTCGCTCCTTACGGTTTCCAACAAGAGATTAGATGCTTTAGAGAAAATGACAACATTAGTTTCAGATATTGCAAGTAAACATAAAGAGCCTCAAGGATTTGAAAAAGAAACCACCAATGTAGCCAAAATGGATGATAAGGAGGACAATACTTGAAACAATGCATTATGCCTAGCTAGGTGCATACAACAATAGCGCTTGTTGGGAGGCAACCCAATAGTTACCTTAAAAAAATTATTTTACTTTATGTTATTTTGAGTTCACACAATTGTTGCTACTATAGTGGTTGTTTTTTATGTTTAAATTAGTATTTGTGCCAAAGCCTTTGGGATGATTTGGAAGATAGAATCGATTTTGTGCAAAAACGGAAACTTTCATGCCTAGTGCAAAATTTCTCTGATTTTACTTGAACATATTTTTGATCTGAAATTTTTACACAATATTTATATACAAATTTATCAAGTTATCCTAATTTTTAGAAGTTTGAGAGTTAAACAAGTATGGTTTTAGTACATATCACTACAAACTATTCTGTTTTAGACAGATTCTATTATTTTGCTTGCATAGTTTGCTTGTTTTGATGATGCTATGTATTATATCGGGGGGTATAAGACATGGACAAGTTGGAATACAATACCTATTATGCAATAATGAAATATTAATAAATTTATACCAGTACCTAAAGTATTTGATAAGTCTATTATACTAACGGATCTCACGAGGTTTTGTTGAGTTTTGTGTGCTGAAGTTTTCAAGTTTTGGGTAAGATAACGATGGATGAAGGAATAAGGAGCGGCATGACCCTAAGCTTGGGGATTCCCAAGGCACCCCAAGGTAATATTCAAGGAATACCAAGTGTCTAAGCTTGGGGATGCCCCGGAAGGCATCCCCTCTTTCGTCTCCAATTTATCGGTATGTCACTTGGAGCTATATTTTTATTCATCACATGATATAAGTTTTGCTTGGAACGTCATTTATTATAGTTTATTTTCCTTTTAGTTTGCCACAATCATTGTTTTCTCGACACACTTTACAAGAGAGACACATTTTCATCACAATTTGCTAGAATACTCTATGAGCTTCATTTATATCTTTCGAGCTAGGCAATTGCTCTAGTGCTTCACTTAAATCTTTTTAGAGCACGGTGGCGGTCACATTTTATAGAAATAGTTTAACTCTCATGCTTCAATTAAATCTTTTTGAGGGTATAAGGCAACATGAATGGTAATTTTCACGTGTTATAAGACTAGTCCAAAGAGTATAGGTATTCAGGGGGGTATAATAAAAACTTTCATGTAGCTCACCAAAAGATGAAAGATGGGTTAATTATATTGATGTAGTAATATGAAAGGCTATAGGTTCATGATCATTGGTTAGTAGGAATATCGGTGTTAAAGTTTGTTATTTAGTTCTCATCAAAATATTGGTTATGGCATGATGATGAGGCGTGGGCATTTTTATGTCTAAAATGAAATCATATCGTGTTGATCGAATCGGGGGCGCGCGATGGTTAACTCCTCCCAACCTCCTCCCTAGCAGCATGTTGTAGTGCTTTGCTTCAAGAGAGCTAATAAGGCCTTGAAATAAGTATATCAATTCTTTATGACTAATGCGAGTCCATGGATATACACACTCTCCCTCTTGGTAATTTGCTAACCTCTTCGGTACCGTGCATTGCCCTTTCTCACCTCGAGAGTCGGTGCAAACTTTGTGGGTGCATCAAAACTCCATGATATGATATGCTCTGTCACACATAAGACACCTTATATCTTCCTCAAAAGAGCCAACATACCTACCTATCATGGCATTTCCTTCGAGCGGAACCCCAGGGAGGACTTACTCGGAATGCAGCCAAGATATCAGTGTCCTTAGTTTCGTACTTTGGGGTGTAGTAAGTCAATTTATAATCTTTAACACCAGCTTGAAATCCAATACCTGCTTTAGTTTCTGTTTGTGGTGACATAAGTCCCTCCCTACAACTCTTGAATTAATAATTCTCACAATAACAGGGTCTACTCGAGCCATTCCGAGATATATTGCCACACAACTCCCACCGTTCCGTCACATGACTTGTGTGTTCATCACATTATTACTTTGCATGATCATATAGAGCGGACATCATTGATTACATGTTACGCTAGATCGTTGCACATCCTGGTACACTTCCAAAGGCATCCATATAGAGTCATATTGTTCTTTATCGAGTTGTAATTTCGAGTTGTAAGTAAATAAAAGTGTGATGGTCATTATTATTAGAGCATTGTCCCAGTGAGGAAAGGATGATGGGGACTATGATTCCCCCACTAGTCGGGATGAGACTCCGAAAATAAATAAATAAATGGGGGAGGCCAAATGAGCCCACCAAGAAAAAAAGAGAAAAGGAGAGAAAAAAAAGGAAAAATGAAATAAGAGAAAAAGAGAGAAGGGGCAATGTTATTATCCATTACCATACTTGTGCTTCAAAGTGGCACCATGGTCTTCATATAGCGAGTCTTCACTTTTGTCACTTGCATAAACTAGTGGGAATTTTTCATTATAGAACTTGGCTTGTATATTCCTCTGACGGGCTTCCTCAAATGCCCGAGGTCTTCGTGAGCAAGCAAGTTGAATGCACACCCACTTAGTGTCATTTGAGCTTTCATACACTTATAGCTCTAGTGCATCTGTTGCATGATAATCCCTACTCCTTGCATCGATATCGATTTATGGGCACCTCCATAGCCCGTTGATCCGCCTAGTTGATGTGAGACTTTTCCACCTTTTGACGCCTTTGATATCTACCACCATATTCTATTCCACCCATATGTTATATCCATAGCTCACACTCATGTATTGTGTGTTGTTGAAAATGCTGAAGCGCATGAGAAGTACGATCCAATTGCCTGGTTTGACACTGGGGGCTCATGATTTATACTTATGCAGCAAAGACGGAGTCATGCCATGCTTAATATGATAAAATGAGTAGGGATAACATTCTTTAGTGATCGTATATTTTCAAACGGTAATGATTATGCTTCTTATGTTCATGGATATTATTACGTTGATATTAATTGATTCATCGTTTCTCAATATCTACACCTGAAAGAGATTACATGTTGGGTACCATGCCACATCAAAAATTCTGTTTTTATCATTTATGTACTCGAGGACGAGCAGGAATTAACCTTCGGGATCTTGTTACGTCTCCGACGTATCAATTTTTTGATTGTTTCATGCTATTATATTATCAATCTTGAATACTTTATATGCAATAATATGCTATTTTATATATTTTTTGGGACTAACCTATTAACTTAGTGCCCAATGTCAGTTCTTGTTTTTTGCATGTTTTTGGACGTTTTAGCAAAACAATACCAAACGGAGTCCAAATTGGATAAAAATTTACGGGGGTTATTTTTTGACTAGAAGAGACCGAGGAAGCTTCGGGAGGAGGCCAGAAGACCCACGAGGTGGCCATGAGCCACCAGGGCACGCCTTGGGGTGGAGGGGGTAGGCGCGCCCCTGGCTCGTGTGCCCCTCGTGGCACCGTCTTACCTAATTCCGCTTCAGTATATCCCTAATTACCCCAAAACCAACGAGAGCCACCCGAAACACTTTTTCCGCCACCAGAAGTCTCTGTTCTTCCGCGATCCCATCTGGAGGCCTTTTCTGGTACTTTGCTGGAGCGGGAATCAATCACGGAGGCCGTCTACATCAACCTTGCTGCCTCCATGATGATGTGTGAGTAGTTCACCACAGACTTATGCTACTTGTGAGCTGCGTTGGGTTTTTCCCCAAAGAGGAAGGGTGAAGCAATATAGTAGCGATAAGTATTTCCCTCAGTGACAACCAAGGTTATCGAACCAGTACGAGAACCACGACAACTTGTCTTCAACAGTACCTGCACACATAAAACCAAACACTTGCACCCAACACGAGCAAGAGGGTTGTCAAGTCCCTTGAAATCGTTGCTTGCAAGGATTACTTCTGATAGTGATAGATAGATAAATATAAAAGTAAAATAAAAAGAAAGTAAATAAATTGCAGCAATGCATTTTTAGGTTTAAAAAATATGATTGAGTAGACCCGCGTGCCATAGTGTTCACTAGAGGCTTATCTCTCGAATGCATAACATACGGTGGGTAGACAAATTACCGTTGGGCAATTGATAGAAAAGCACATAGTTATGATTATGTATTCATGGCAATGATGATGTATGTAGGCATCACGTCCATGAAAAGTAGACCGAAACAATTCTGCATCTACTACTATTACTCCACCAATCGACCGCTATCCAACATGCATCTATTGTATTATGTTTATGACAAATAGGGTAATGATTTAAGCAAGATAAAACGATGTAGACAAAGTAAGTACAAGCAATAAGTTCAAACCACGTCATTTTACCCTTAGTAGCAACAATACAATATGTGTCTTGACCCCTTTTGTCACTGGGATATAGAGCAGCGCAAGATTGAACCCACTACAATGCATTCCTCCCGCTGAAGATAAATCAATCTAGGTGGCCAAACGAAACTGATAGATCGGAGAGACTTGCAAAGCTATAACAATCATGCATAATAGAATTCAGAGAAGACTCAATTACTTTTCATGAATAATCTGATCATAAACCCACAATTCATCGGATCCCAACAAAACCACGACAAAAGAAGATTACAACGGATAGATCATCACGAGAATCGGGAAGAACATTGTATTGAAGATCAAAGAGAGAGAAGAAGCCATCTAGCTACTAACTATGGACCCGTAGGTCTGTGGTGAACTACTCACACATCATCATGAAGGCATCAAGGTTTATGTAGACGGCCTCTGTGATAGATTCTCCCTCTGAGTGAGTACCGGAAAAGGCATCCAGATGGGATCGCGGAAGAACGGAGACTTGCGGTGGCGGAAAAATTGTTTCGGGTGGCTCTCTGATGTTTTGGGGGTAATTGGGAGTATATGGAAGTGGAATTAGGTAAGGAGGTGCCATGAGGGACCCACGAGCCAGGGGGCGCGCCCTACCCCCAGGGCGTGCCCTGCTGGCTCGTGCCCACCTTGTGGGTCTTCTGGCCTCCTCCTGAAGCTTCACGGGTCTCTTCTGGTCCAAAAATAACTCCCATAAATTTCTATCCAATTTGGAGTTCGTTTGGTATTGATTTTCTAAAAAGTCCAAAAACAGGCAAAAAACAGGAACTGCCACTGGGCACTGAGTTAATAGGTTAGTCCCAAAAATGATATAGAATAGCATACAATTGCATATAAAGTATTCAAGATTGATAATATAATAGCATAAGACAAAAATATTATTGATACGTCAGAGACATATCAACCTACAGGTCCATGGCTAATAGCTAGATGGCTTATTCTCTCTCTTTGATCTTCAATACAATGTTCTTCGCAATTCTCGTGATGATCTATCTGATGTAATCTTCTTTTGCAGTGTGTTTGTTGCGATCCAATGAATTGTGGGTTTATGATCAGATTATTTATGAAAACTAATTGGGTCTTCTCTGAATTCTATTAGGCGTGATTTTTATAGCTTTGCGAGTCTCTCCGATCTATCCGTTTGGTTTGGCCAACTAGATTGATTTATCTTCAGTGGGAGGAGTGCATTGTAGTGGGTTCAATCTTGTGATGCTCTATATCCTAGTGACATAAGGGGACAAGACACACGTTGTATTGTTGCTACTAAGGGTAAAACGACGGGGTTTGAACATATTGTTCGGTCTTAATTTGTCTACATCATGTCATCTTGCTTAAAGCATTACTCTATTTGTCATGAAGTTAATACCATAGATGCATGCTAGATAGCGGTCGATTGCTGGAAATAGTAGTAGATGCAGGCAGGAGTCGGTCTACTTGTCACGGATGTAATGCCTATATACATGATCATTGCCATGAATAACATCATAACTATGCACTTTTCTATCAATTGCCCAACAGTAATTTGTCTATCCACCGTATGCTATACTTTCGAGAAAGAAGGCTCTAGTGAAAACTATGCCCTCCGGATCTCTTCAAATCATATTGCTAAAAACCTAAAACCTTGCTGCAATTTATTTACTTTATTTTTAATTCATTCGACTCCTATCACTATCATAAGTAGTCCTTGCAAGTAACGACTTCAAGGGGCATGACAACCCTCTTGCCCGCGTTGGGTGCAAGTGTTTGGTTTTGTGTGTGCATATATTATTGACGCAAAGTTGTTGTGATTCTCTTGCTGGTTCGATAACCTTGGTTCTCACTAAGGGAAATACTTATCGCTACTATATTGTCTCACCCTTCCTCTTCGGGGAAAAACCGAACGCAACTCACAAGTAGCAAGTCACTCGGCCCCTCATAAGTCCACATGGGATGCACCCTCTCTTGCAGCGGCTGGATCCTACGCTTGAGGAAGACCTCCAGTAGATCCATCCCATTCATGTTGGCCCTCACCACTACAACCAATGCCTCGACCAAGATCCCCACGTCGACTTTCTCCTCCTTGGCTACGGTGAGGGGTGATGGGGCTCTAACTCGCTCGGTCGAGTACGGTGGGAGGCACGGTTGGATGCCCACACTCGGCACATTTTTGCAGTAAAACCAACTATTATGTCAGCCCTTGATCGGGTCTTCCCCCTGAGCTGAATGCCAAGTCCCTCACACTGCTGGGTTAAGTTGGTCTTCCCTCCACTCGGGGAGGCCTTCTTCACGGTCATCGACCGACAGGTGAACAGGTGCTTGAAGGCCCCAGTGAGGGTGGTAGCCTATGAAATTCTCGCAGACAAAGACAAACGTGGACAAGTACACTACTGGTTGGGTGGAAGGTGATGCAGTTGAGCCCTGAAGTAGTTTAGAAAACCACAGAAGAATGGGTGAGGTGGCAAAGAGATACCTCGTTTGACGTGCGTGACGAGCAGCACACGCTCGTCCGCCAGTGGGGCAGGTTCCACCTCGTCCGCTCCCGGTAGCCTCCAGCGGCCCGCGCGGAATCAGACCCTCCTCTTGCAGCTCCTCTGATCGGGTCCGCGTGACCCACGACGCGATCGAATCTCCCTGGATCCCGCTCGATAGAGCGCTGGTGCCAGAGGATGAGCCCTTGGACGCCTTCTTTGCCTTCTCCAGCTTCGTTGTGGATTTCCTCGCCATTCTCTCGAGTGCGTGAGTGTGGAGCAACGGAGCTGCGGGTGGCAGAGTGCAACAGATGGTCCAAGGTGAAAAGGGGATCTGGGGCACGAATTACCCTTGTATTCTCCGCTTTTATACGATGGAAGAGCTTGCCCCGCGTATCGACAGTTGTCGTTCTGCGGCCCGACAAGATCCGCAGCATCTAGCGCCCAGGGAAAGTGGAACACATGGCGGAATTCGAGGTGTCATGCTCCACTTTCCCCACTAGTCGTGACGCAACCGCTTCCCCCGCGCACGTCGCGTTTTGAATCACGAAATTTGCGCCACGGATCAATCGGAATTAACTCCCACAATACCTTTCCTAAAAAACACTCGTCGGTCCGCCGAACGCCCTCCACGTGTTGCCGTGCACTCGGACACATAATAAAATCTGACTAAAGTCATCTTCAGGACTGTGACCGGATGAGCTCAATGCTCCTCCACGGATACACTTGGCCCTTCTTATAGGCTCCAAGGCGCGGCTCTCATAAGCTTGGACTAGAAGATGGCCTGTGCTGTTGCTCCTTCGGGATATTGAGTGCATTTCTTCGGAAAATCAGCCCACACGCCGGCATCGTCACTCGTGTTGCATGGCATGTCCACATTCGGACCCATAGTTTATCTCTCCCGAGAGACATACGAATGCCACAAAGTTTTGCCCAATAGTCAACACCACCCGATCATTCGGGAAACCAAAAGTCCAGAATCCGTTGTGGTTTCAATCAGGTCAGATAGGTTCTCACTGGAGGAAGGTCTCTGAGTGCCCCAGAAGCACTCGGCCTCACCCAGAGATGCATCTGACTCGTCCTATGAAACCTCAACCGATTCGGGGGCTAATAATGAGGTCTGCCACTAAGGGTAGAGTCATAGACCGGACATCTAGAGTCTACCAAGGGTCCCACACCATCATTGAAAGGTCTCTGGACCATAGGAGCACTCAAGCGCTCCTAAAACAACATCCACTCGGATGACAATTAACCACTCGGACAAAGCCTAATCACTCGGACGTCTCTCACTAGTCGGTCATCCTCAAATCACTCAGAGGCTAGGGACGACGTGGGAGCAGCAACGACCGGGGAGCTTTATTAGGCTTTAAGTGTAGTTATGACGGCAGTTACCAGTAATGTGTGTAAGTATTTCCCTCTCAATTTCTCCTTGTAATGCAGCAGTAAAGGAGGCGAGTGAACTGTATATAAGCACCCCTTGCCTCTGTGACAAGGGTTGAACATCCATTGTAATCACACACACCCAGAGAAAACACAAAGCCTCCGGGCACGAGACGTAGGGTTATTACCTCGGAGAGGGTCCCAAACTCGCTAAATCCGAGTGATACACTTGCGCCGTAGCTAGGCTCCACCCCTTGTTCATACCCATAGTACTCATTGTCAAGATCGTTGCCTCGACATGCACCATCTGAGAAAATGGAGTGCAGACATTTACGGTTTGCTAGAATGTGAAAGTGTAAACCAATCATTAGTTTTTTTGAGATAAAACCACTCATGAGTTGGAGTGTGGAGGGTGGATATATCTCTCTGTAATCCTACACCTACGAAAGAGGCTATACAAAGGCCTACGAAAATTCCAATCTAAACTTCTCGGGCCCCCTGAATTTCAGGAGGGGTGGGCGCCTTTCCTTCCTACCAGTCCAATTAAAACCTTCTACGTTACTCGTTGCATAAATCACGTAACAATTTGTACGTAGGTCTAGCATTACTCTATATCTCTAGCCCGTATCAAACTCTAGAATTGACCCTTTTGAGCATCATCGATGTAGACTATTTTTCAGTAAAATGCGACGTTCCGGTCGAATAGTATGACCTTTTTTCATTGCAAAATAGCAAAACTCGCACTTTGTAAGGGCACGTTTGGTTACCTGCTCCATTTTTTCGCTCATTTGCATGCTTGACTCAGTTGGGCCTGGTTGAGCATATGCAGGCAAAAAACCAACATCAACATGTTGATTGGTTGCCTGCATATCCTTTGCTTGGATCGCAGCATGGCCTCTTCGCTCCGCGTTTGGTTGCTCGCATTCCATGTGCCCACACGAGTGCACGTTGTTTGGTTGCATACGAGCATAGAGTTGTGCTCACCTTGTAACCTCTTTGGTGAGCTTACCCACTACTACAACACCTTACACACGATCACACCGAGCACACCAACACCACAATAATGCAATGCTGATGATCTGGACGAAGATGATGAAGTTCTTCAGCCCAAACTAATGATCCACCTTGCCATCATCAACCTTGCTGCATGCGTGTGATACATCTCCAACGTATCTACTTTTCCAAACACTTTTGCTCTGGTTTTGACCTCTAATTTGCATGATTTGAATGGAACAAACCCGGACTAGCGCTGTTTTCAGCAGAACTACCTTGGTGTTATTTTTTGTGCAGAAATAAAATTCTCAAAATTGGACGAAACTTTTTGTGGATTTTTTCTGGGAATTATAATGAATTATGGAGCGAAGACCTGTCGAAGGGAGGCCACCTGTGGGGGGCGTGTCCTGATGGCTTGTGGGGCCCACGAGGCTCCTCCGACCCTAATTCCAGTCCTATAAAATCACATCTTCGGAGAAAAAAATAAGAGATAAGTTTTCATCGCGTTTCATGAGACAGAGCCGCCGCCACCTCCTGTTCTTCCTCGGGAGGGCTGATCTGGAGTCTGTTTGGGGCTCCGGAGAGGGGAAATCGTCGCAGTCGTCATCACCAACCCTTCTCCATCAACACCGCTATGATGCTCAACACCGGGAGTGAGTAATTCGTTTGTAGTCTTGCTGGACGGTGGTGGGATTGGATGAGATTGATCATGTAATTGAGTTAAGTTTGATAGGACTTGATCCCTAGTATCCACTCTGTTCTGAGATTGATGTTGCTATGACTTTGCTATGCTTAATGCTTGTCACTAGGGCCCGAGTGCCATGATTTCATATCCGAACATATTATATTATCTCTAGATATAAGATTGATCTGGATCCTATCTTGCAAGTTATATGCACCTATTACGTGTCTTGATCCGCATACCCCAAGGTGACAATAATTGGGATTCTTCCCGGTGACTGTCGTAGTTTGAGGAGTTCATGTATTCACCATGTGTTAATGCTTTATTTCGGTTCTCTATTAAAAGGAGGCCTTAATATCCCTTAGTTTCCAATAAGACCCCGCTGCCACGGGAGGGTAGGACAAAAGATGTCATGCAAGTTCTTATCGCAAGCACGTATGACTATATACAAAATACATGCCTACATTATATTGATGAATTGGAGCTAGTTCTGTGTCGCCCTAGTGTGTAATTGTTACATGGTTGATGCCATCTAAATCATTATCCATCACCGATCCACGCGCCTATGCTTTATATATACTTAATCTTGGTATTTTACTATTGCTACTGCTACTGTCACAGCTGCTACAAAATTGCTGCTGTCACTACTATGGTTACTTTTGCTACTACTATTTGCCATGCTACTAAACCTTTGCTGCAGAGAGATATCCCAGGTGGAGTTGAATTGACAACTCAACTGTCAAGGCCAATAAATATTCTTTGGCTCCCCTTGTGTCGAACCAATAATTTAGGGTGAAATACTACCCATGAAGACTGTCGCGATCCCCTATACTTGTGGGTTATCTAGACCTTTTTCTGGCGTCGTTGTCGAGGAGCATAGCTCTATTTATTGTGTTAACTTGAGGATATCCAATTTCCGCTATGAAGAATCTGAAAGATAATCGAACTAAGATCATCCCCTCTCGTACGAGAGAAGGTAAGGAACTCCCATCTAGCTCTGCTTTTGATTCACCTACTGTTTTGAATCAGCTTGTTACACCACCGCCTGTTGATCGTCCTGATATGTCACATGAACTTCATGATGCTACCTCTGAAATTAATGATGATACTATTGCTACACATGTTAACTGAAACTGTGCCACTGAATGCACTACTTGATGCTCATATTGCTAAAGCTAGAGAACTTGAAAATGTTGAAACTGATGAGGACTTTGAATCGCCTGTTACACCTCGCTCTCCTAATAGATATGAATTGCCTCATGTACCTGAAGGTTATGTCATGGATAAGGAAACAGCTAGGGATTTCTTTGCTTGTGAAAATAGAAATGACTTGAAGAAACTGCTATGCAAACTAAAAGAAAAATCTATGATGGAGAAAATGAAATATGATCCTAAATTTGCTACTTCTCCTATATGTGTTACTGATAAGGATTATGAGTTCTCTGTGGACCCTGAGTTAATTCCTATAGTAGAATCTGATCCTTTCCACGGTTATGAAAATGAAATTGTTGTCGAACACCCTATGAAACTAAATGATATTGCTGCTATGTTTACCAATGCTGAAAACATACGCTACTATTATATCCTTGAGCTCTTTCCTTTCTCGCTAAAAGGCGAGGCCAAGGAATGGTTCCTTTCTCTCGCTCCTGGTTGTATGCGTAGTCCCCAGGATATGCTCCACTACTTTTCTAAAAAATATTTTTCTGCTCATAAGAAGCAAGCTGCATTATAGGAAATATTTAACTTTGCGCAAATTGAAGAAAAGAATCTCCCTCAAGCTTGGGGGAGGCTTCTCCGGTTACTTAGAGCTTTGCCTGATTGTCCTATTAAGAAAAATGAAATTCTTGATATCTTTTATAATGGACTAATCGATGCTTCTAGGGACTCCCTAGATAGTTGTGTTGGTTGTGTTTTCAGGGAAAGAACTGTCAGTCAAGCTAAAGAATTATTGAATAACATATTACAAAATGCCGATGATTGGACACTTCCTAAACCACCTCCGGAATCTATTCAAAAAAAAGAGGTATCCTATTCCTCAACCCTGAAGATATGTAAGAAGCAAAAAAGATCTATGAAGGAGAAAGGTATTAAAATTGAGGATATCAAGAAACTATCACCTATTAAAGAAATACATGGACTTGATACAGCGACACAGGTAGTAGATGTCAGGGAACGTTGCATGGGAAACAAAAAAATTCCTACGCACACGCAAGATCTATCCATGGTGATGAGTATCTACGAGACGGAGAGTGAATCTACATACCCTTCTAGATCGCTAAGCGGAAGCGTTAAGAAACGCGGTTGATGTAGTCGAACGTCTTCGCGATCCAAATCGCAAGCCGTCCCGCGATCCCATCACGATCCGTCTCGCGATCCAATCACGGTCCTTCCAATCTAGTGCCGAACGGACGGCACCTCCGTGTTCAGCACACGTACAGCTCGATGATGATCTCCTCCTTCTTGATCTAGCAAGAGGGAGCGGAGAGGTAGATGAGTTCTCCGGCAGCGCAACGGCGCATCGGCGGTGGTGGTGGAACTATTCCAACAGGGCTTCGCCTAAGCACTGCTGAAAACTAGAGGAATCAATCTATCGGGAGAGAGGGCTGCACTATGGCCTTTTTGGGTTGAAGTGCTTTTGCCCTCTCTCCCTCTAGTATATATAGGAGGGAGGGGAGGGAGGCCGGCGCCCTAGGGCTGCCCCTTTGGTGCGGCCACAAGGAGGAGGAGGTGGAGGAGTCCACCTCCAATCCTACTCCTAGTAGGATTCCTTCCCTTCCCCCACTTGGACTTTCCTTTCCCTCTGTCGGTTTCAAAACCGGCGGATCTCGGGCCCTCCTATGGAGGTAATACCACTTGGATCGATGGTAACAAGAGACGAAGGGGACAAGGTTTTACCCAGGTTCGGGCCCTCCTATGGAGGTAATACCCTACGTCCTGCTTGATTATATTGATGATATGAGGATTACAGAGTTGATCTACCTCGAGATCAAGTGACTAAAACCCTAGATGAGTTCTGTTGTTCTACAACCTAAAACCATTCGGCTTATATAGACGCCAGGGGTCCCTAGGGTTTACACATGGTCTGGTTACACGTCGAAGGGATAAACATGCCTATTTATTACTTCAAACGTGGAGGATACGCCACGATTCTAGAAGCTTCCTTTCTGGAGTCTGGGTCTTCCATCAGTCCAATGTCCGGCGAACGGCCCATACAGTCCGGCCTATAATAGATAGGTCGGCCTCCCGAGGACCCCTTAAACCAGGACTCCCTCAGTAGCCCCCGAACTAGCCTCCAACGCCAAGAGTCCTAGGTTCGGCTGCTTCATGTGACCAAAGTCTTCGGCTTGAGAGGCGAGTTCCTCCATTCCAAATAATTATCGGCCGGGATAGTTCGGCCTCCGACGACGTGTAGTTTTCCCGATCATAGATCATCCGAACACCATGAGTAACCGGCCCTACAGGCCAAACGTCAGGGAGTAAATAGTGATTTCTGACAACCTTTCAGACGAAAGGTCACGGCCCGCCACGACCACTGAACCAGTCGTAAAGACTCGATTCGCGGTTCGAGGCCGTCTCCACCAGCACGATCCATCAATGCACAGATCGTGCCCCATTTTACACGGGATATGTTTAGTCATGCGCGTATAACGGCATGCACGCCTTGGGAAGCGGAGTGATTCACGGTGCCGTGAAGGGAGGTT
This sequence comes from Elymus sibiricus, assembly GCA_039707655.1. NCBI lineage: Eukaryota > Viridiplantae > Streptophyta > Magnoliopsida > Poales > Poaceae > Elymus > Elymus sibiricus. The sequence continues at coordinate 296,373,629 of CM077663.1, read as the reverse complement.
AACCGGCAGTAAGCTCAATAAAAGGGAAAGAAAACCCAAAGGCTTATCCGCACTTCCTATTCGCATCCCTGCTTCCCCAATCTCCCAAGCTTCCAGAGCCCAGATCTAGGTTTTCCATTCTTCCTCCTCCGAGCTTAGCCATGGCCAGCTCCGGATCCAACGGCAAGTGGGAGGCATCCACGGTCACAGACCAGGACATCCGGGATCTCAAGGACGCCGGCTACCTCCCCGCCAATGTCTTCCACCGTGCTGCGGAGGAGGGCCAGGTGATTCCCACCCCCAAACCTGGTGAGAGGGTGGTCTTCCTTCCCCACTTCATCCGAGGATTGAGCATCCCACTCCACCCCTTTGTGAGGGGCCTCATGTTCTTCTACGGCCTCGACTTCCACGACCTCCCGCCGAACTCTTTCATGCATATATCGGCCTTCATCATTGTCTGCGAGGCTTTCTTGCGAGTCGAACGACACTTCGGACTGTGGCTCAAGATCTTCAACATCAAGCCGAAGTGTGTTGCCGGCGCACATGCGGACTGCGGCGGGGCGGTCATCGGCAAGCTCCCGCGTGCAGTATGGCCGTCCGACACCTTCATCGACACCATCAAGACTTGGCAAAAAGAGTGGTTTTACATCACCGAGCCAAAGGAGGAGGGCGGAACTGTTCCTGCCGAATTCAGGTCTGGCCCCCCGGCCAGATTGACCTCATGGGTCCGAAAGGGTCTCGACTGGGGGTCGGACACAGAGGTGGATGACCTGCAGAGGGGCATCGCCTCCATGATCAAGGAGGGAGTCGGGCTGACCAACGTGGTCCAAGTTATGCTTCGGCGGCGCATCCTCCCCTGCCTGCGCCGGAGCTCTCCCCTGTGGAATTATCGGACTGACGACGATCCTACGATCCGTCAACTCTTCCGCACCACACGGGAGAAGCTGTGGAAGGCGCTGTTCAAGGCGCAGGAGAACTGGCCGGCCAAGAAGGAGGACCAGGGCTTACGCGCCGATAAGCTTCCTTCCAAGGTATGATATAGTTCTATTAGATCGGCTTTTATCTTCCGAAGAAAAACTAAGTGCTTTCCGATCACTTTCGCAGGGATGGCTGAGCAAGGCCACGTGCATCAAGTGTCCGGCTCCACAGCCCGAAGACCCTAGGTATCCGCTGCTGTCGGAGATGCTCATTGTGGCGCCTTTTAAGGCGCCATAGAAGAAGGAGAAGAAGAAGCCAGGCCGAGCAGGCCTGCGCAACAGGGACCAGCCAGGGGCTGTGTCCGAAGAAACCCATGCCTCCTCGAATCAGGAGGAGGAGCATGAGGCTGAGGGGGGAGGCGACTCCCTCCTCACAGGAAAGAGGGCGGCGTCATCGGACGCCTCAGAGGATGTACTTCCTCCCGCCCAGAAGAAAGCGCGCCGGACACAAGTAACCCTGTCCGGTGAAAGCTCGGACTCGGATACTAAGTATGAGGACTTCGAGAGGGTTCCACGAAGGAACCTCAGGGTCAAGCCCCCACCTCGAAGGTAAAGATCCGAAGACCTCCTGAGCTACTAATGTTAAGTTTCGAATACTATTAACATGTGAACGCTTATTGAACTGCAGCCCACCACAAGTCCTCCCCACCGATCAAGTGTCGGACGGGGAGACCCCGCCCGCCGAGCTAGCGGAGAGCGGGACCGCGTCACACCACTCTCCTCCGGGCGCCGCGAAGGATGCCGCGGAGGTGTCCTCCTAACAGGCTCCCTTGGAGCCGGACACTAGGGGTGATGACGTCATGGCCGAGGCCAACACCTCGGCCGCCGAAGACCCAGGAGAGAGGCCTCTCCCGGATACTGAGGAGACCGGACGAGAAGATGTCCAGTCACCTCCAAGGCGGTCTCCGGAGCGCACCATGCCTCCAAAGGCACCGGTTCAATCTCTGATTAGAGATCGGGCCAACCGATCCCCACCGGCGCCATCAACCAATGGGTGGCCGGCTATGGGGGAGGCTCTATCAAGCGCCTCCATCTCCGGGGAGCACCGCACTCTTATGGGTGCGGTACTGCAGAGCATTCAGTCCGTGGATATCGGACTGAAGGAGGCCTTTAACGGTCTGCTGACGGGCTTTCAGGTAAGCCATGTAATGCTCTATTTTGTGAAATATTGATTTCTTTGAGTAATTATTATATACATGGCAGCCCCCGAGCCCTAGGTGAGTTTCGAAAAACTTACCTGGGGGTCTATAATAGACCACTATCCGAACTATGTACAAGACAAATGTGTGTTCAGAATGTTTTAGCAGCCTGAAAAAAAGGACCGGGCCCATGATTTTATCTAGGACAGTTCGGAAGCTTTTCAACCCATGTAACTTGATATAGTTGGTTTGTATTTTGCAGGCTTCGTCTGCGGCGGCGGCTTCTAACGCTGCCGAGCTGGACGGGCTAAATCGGAAGCTCAAAAGCTCCGAAGACGAGATTGACGCTCTGAACAAGAGATTCGACGAGGCGCAAGGTAAGCCAGATGAGAGTATCAAAACTCCTTTTTACCGTACTATCGAAACGGTTTCTTGATATAAGTCTATGCTTATGCAGCCTCGGCGAAGGAGATTGAGAAGCTCAAAGCCGAGCTTGAGAAAGCGAAGCGGGAAGCTTTGGTTGAGAAGGCGGCGGCCAAAGAAGCGGCTACCGCGCTCTCCGCCCTAAGAGCCACCAGCGACAAGCACGAGGCTCGGGTGGAGGAAATCCAACAGGAGCTCAAGGACGCCGGGCAAAAGTGCGAGGACCTGGAGCGCAAGGGCAAGGAGCAGGCCACTGAACTGTCCACCCTTAAAACCAATCTCCAAAAGGAGCGGGTGGATAGGCGATCTTTTGAAGAGGAGGTCAGCCAGGCCAAAGCTATCATGGATGGTAAGCCGTATTCATTGCAATGTATCTTCGGGGATATCAAGTTCGAGTTGCTTACCCAAGTATGGCGTTCCTCAGGCGCCTGCTCGGACCTCCAGAAGAGCATGGCGGACGCGAAGCAGTTCTATGCTTCGCGGGGAGAAGGAGATGAAGCTCGGCTATTCTGGGCACATTTCGAAGCACCCGAGCGCTCTCCTCTCTTTATCGAGCAGCTGAAACAGCTGATGGAGCTACACCGGATGGCGGAGCCGGCCATGAAGGATCTCTTCATCCGGCTATGGTCCAACGAGCCACTGCCGGGCAGCTACTTTGGCCTGGTGCAGAAGCTGAGCGACGCCTCGCCCCGGGTCAACGCGCTAAGGCGATCTTCCTGTATCGAGGGAGCTCGGATGACCTTTGCGAAGGCCAAGGTGCACTGGCCGGGGTTGGATCCGATGAAGATCGCCACCGCTCCTCCGCCTACCGGGAAAGAGCATAGGCGCCCCGAGCTATACTTCTCCGGCGTAATGGAGGGTGCTCGGGCAATAGAGGCGCAGTGTTCGCGAGAGAATGTGTATGAGTAAACACTTATGTACTATGTCCGAAGACCTTTGAACGCGTTTATATTTAAAGCTGCATGGTTTATCATGTCTTTCATGTTTCGCATCCTTTATAACTCCTGTGTGGCCGTTGAAACTGAAAGCTGCGAGTCGTCGGCTTCAGCCCCCACATAGATACTACGCGGAGTGTCTCTGCCAATCACACTATGACCCTTAGCCGAGCTATCGGTACCCAAAGGCGGTAGTGTGAGGCAGACAAGGCAATCAGACCATAATGCTTTATTGCTTTCACTTAGCCGTAGGGGCGCGAGAAAGGAGTGCGGGGGCTGATGACTAGCCCCCATGTGTTTGTGAAGTTCGGATGAACCGCGGCCGAAGCCTATATCACCTGGTTTGTACTAACACCAAACCCATTGTATGACACGGAATAACCTCTAACGAGATTTAGTTAAGCTCGGATTCGCAGACCGGTTCTCGCATACCATGACAGTCAGTTTTCGGCTTTCTCCGCTGAGGCGCTTAACCAGACTAGCCGGAAGCACAATCGCAACGGTGCTCCCTTTGCCCCTTTAGCCGAACGAGCGGAACATAGAGGGGCAAGCATAGTTGCCGGGCAACCCAACTATTGACCCAAGACATAGTTCGGAACCAATGCATATAAAGCGGAATTCCAAGACGCCGAACACTGAATCATTTGTGTTTAGTGCGATTTTTAAGGTCGAGCCCCCGGTCTATTAGCCGGTTGCATCGTAAAGTATACCAAACAGGTTCGCGAGAAGAGGGAGAAAATAGGGAGTGTTCCGAAAAGGGACAGCAAAGAGATAATGTATGATATATCTGTATTTTACTCAACAACTCTTATTATTCAAATTGTCGATGCAACTGTTTACAGGTATTTGATAAATGAAATATAAACTTTACAGGAGGGGCTGTACCAATGGCCTTCGATGAATGACCTGACGTCCTTGATGTGCCCTGTCGCTTATCTGCTCCTGCGTCACCTAAGGAGGTGTATGCCTTTATGGGCTTTGCTTGTTCGGCGAACGGACCTTGAAGAAAAAGTCTTGAGAAGTTGCCGAAGTATGGATGAGCTTGACGCCTTAGCAGGCACTTTATGGTACCTGTAGTATGTCCGAAGACGTGTTGACGGTAATAGTTCGGTCCAGCCGAACACCTACCATCTAATAATTTTTCCCCACCGCTGCCCATGGAATTTTGAGCGCGAAGTTGTGCCTCCTTGGCACGTACTTTGCCGGTTCTAGGACCGTGCGATGGGGGGCGAGTCCCTATTTATGGGGAGAGGAAGGTTCTGGTACTTCGGATTGAGACCGAGCTCGCTACCCAGCCTTGGGTGCCTTTACGGCAGATGTCGGCGCTTGCCAATCATCGGTGTAATGGAATTCGGCCGCCAGGGCCAACGCATGTTCCTCAGTTCGGAGGGAGCGCTCTATGTTGCCATTGACTGTAATGACCCCCTAGGGCCGGGCATCTTGAGCTTGAGGTATGCATAGTGCGGGACGGCATTAAAGCGAGCGAACGTTGTACGGCCGAGCAGGGCGTGATAGCTGCTGCGGAAAGGTACGATGTCAAAGATCAAGTCCTCGCTTCGAAAGTTATCGGGCGAGCCGAACACTACTTCCAGGCTTACAGAGCCTGTGCACCGGGCTTCAACGCCTGGTATCACTCCTTTGAAGGTAGTGTTACTGGGCTTGATCCTTGACGGATCTATGCCCATCTTTTTCACTGTATCTGAGTAAATCAGATTGAGGCTACTTCCACCGTCCATTACGACTTTAGTGGGGTGGTACCCGTCTATGATCGGGTCTAGGACGAGTGCGGCCGAACCCCCATGATGGATACTGGTCGGATGGTCACGTCGATCGAAGGTGATCGGGTATGCCGACCATGGGTTATACTTCGGGGCTACAGGCTCTATGGCGTAGACGTCACGAAGGGCGCGCTTCCTCTCCTTTTTGGGTATATGGGTGGCGTATATCATGTTTACTATTTTTACCTCTGGAGGAAATTTCTTTTGTCCGCCACCGATCGGACCACGGGGTTCATCCTCGTCCTCGTTGCGTGGGCTCTTGCCTTGGTCCTCGGATGCGAGCTTGCCGGCCTTTTTGAAGACCCTACAGTTACGGTTGGTGTGATTGGCGGGCTTCTCCTGAGTGCCGTGGATCTGGCAAGGCCTCTCCAGGATCTTGTCCAGCGGGGTAGGTCCGTCGTGTTTGCCTTTAGGAGGCTTCTTCCGCTGCCCAGGCCGGGAATTGCGGAAGCCGGCGTTAACGGCCGTGTCATCGGCATCACTATTATTTTGCCGGCGCTTGTTCTTGTTGCGCTTCGGTTTCCCGTTTCCATCCCGGACTTCAGAGGTTCCGGGGTCTTCGGGGTTGTGGCTACCTCTAGCTAGCCAGTTATCCTCGCCCGCGCAAAAGCGGGTCATGAGTGACGTGAGGGCGGACATTGTCCTTGGTTTATCCTGGCCGAGCTAACGAGCTAGCCATTCATCCCGAATATTGTGCCTAAAAGAGGCTATTGCTTCGGCGTCCGGGCAGTCCATGATCTGGTTTTTCTTGGTCAAGAAACGATTCCAGAATAGCCGCGCGGAGTCTCCTGGCTTCTGGACGATGTTGCTTAGATCGGAGGAGTCCGGCAGCCGGACATAAGTGCCCTGGAAGTTAGATCGGAATGCCTCTTCTAGGTCCTCCCAACACCCAATGGAGTTTTCGGGGAGGCTATTTAACCAGTGCCGAGCTGGCCCCTTGAGCTTCAGGGGTAAGTACTTGATGGCGTGGAGGTCGTCTCCTCGTGCCATGTGGATGTAGAGGAGGAAATCCTCGATCCATACGGTTGGGTCAGTTGTCCCATCGTATTGCTCTACGTTTACGGGCTTAAACCCTTCCGGGAACTGATGGCGCATCACCTCGTCCATGAAGCACAGTGGGTGGGCGGCGCCTCTGACCCGAGTTATGACGCGCCAGTGATCGGTGTCTGTCCTAGCTCGGATTCGTTCCTGATCTTCATTATCGCGGTCGAACCAAGGCTGGTACCCTTCCCGTTTATCGGGTGAGTACCCTCCGGATCCGTAGATGGATCGCGTACGACCCGCTCTGTGGTCCAGGTCGTGTCGCAGGTCGAACCTATCGTCGGGCTCTAGTGGCTCCTTTCCCCGTCTACGGGGTATCGTCGGCCTATAGCCAGTATCGTCAGCCGTCCTGTCTCGTCCTCGAGGAGGGCAGTCTGGTTTATCATATGGGGTATGTTTGGGGGACGGCGTATCAGAGAGCTCGTCGTCGAACTGTGGCAGCAGCCTTCTGCGTGGATAACTCTTAGGATGGTCCGATAGACTGGTGTCGTATCCTTCCTCAGCCGACAGGACTCTCGTCCAACGATCGTTGAGGTTGTCTTGTTCGGCCTTAAGCTGCCGTTCTTTTGCTTTCAGGCTGCGGGTTGTGGCTATAAGCTGTTGCCTGAATAGTTCCTGATCTGCAGGATTGTCGGGGATGGCGAACTCATCGGCTTCCGCATTATCCTCCTCCTCGATAGAGCGGAGGTAGTCGTCGTCCTCGGGATCATCTAGATCATCGGGGTCGCGCCGGTCTTCCGGTCTCTCCTGACCCTCTAACGGGTGTTCGGGGTTTCGGGATCACCGAGGTCTTCCGGGGTATCTCCGTCCCCGGTGCCCTCGGCAGCTTTTCTTCCCTTTTTTCCTTTTAACCGTTTATGCGGCTTTCGGCGCCTTAATGGCGCGTCATCCGATTTGTCGCCGTTGTTTTTCGGAGTGTCCACCATGTAGACGTCGTATGTGGAGGTGGCAGTCCACTGCCCGGTTTTAGCGGGGGTGAGGACGTGATCCTCCTCGTCCATGTGCTCTGCCTCCTCGGAAGCATAGTCTAGCATGTCGGTTAAATCCTCGACAGTGGCTATCAAGTGGGTGGTGGGTGGGACGAAAAATCCGTCCTGACCCGTCTGACGCCCGATCTGAGAATAGATCGGGGTTGGGTCGTCGGTAATAGTCATCGACGAGATCCGATCTAGAGCCTTGTCGAGTATCGAGAGCTCGATCGGGCCGGTCTGCCCCGAGCTTCCGGAGTGAACCTCCGATACGCCCGCGCAGGAAGAGTGTTCGGCAAGAACAGATGTCCGTACGTTGGGTACTATGACCGGATCCGGACCGAAAGTCGGGCCCTTGCCGGGGATGATCCCGTGGGCAGAGCCGAAAGATGGATCTGAGGTTAAAGCCTCAGAGTCTCCGGGCATGGCAGGCGAGACTGCGAGCCCGGTTAGTGATAGATCGCCTCGAGAGTCTACGGAGAACTCTAAGTTCCCGAATCTAACCTCTTGATCAGGAGCGAAACTTCCGACGCGGCCTAGATGGCCGGTCGGGTCGGCGTGTGAGGGATCACTAGAAGAGTGTCTAGAAGGGGGGTGAATAGACTACTAGCAGGAATTTAAAAACTAACCTTTTCCCAAGTTTATTGGTTGGTAGATTTTAACAGTTTTAGCAAGACTAGCAAGTCTAACAGCCCTACACATGCATGTCAACAAATATGGCAGCGGAAAGTAAAGACATTGCACATGAAGTAAAGAGTAGAGATAGGAAGATCAAACACAATTGGAGACGCAAGGATTTTTCCCGTGGTTCCGATAGGTGGTGCTATCGTACGTCCACGTTTATGGAGTCTTCAACCCACGGAGGGTAACGGTCGCGAGAGTCCACGGAGGGCTCCACCCATAAGGGTCCACGAAGTAGCAACCTTGACTATTCCATAACGGCTTCCGTCCACGAAGGACTAGCCTCACTATGGGTAGATCTTCACGAAGTAGGCGATCTCCTTGCCCTTACAAACTTATTGGTTCAAATCCATAACACGAAGTAGGAGGCTCCCAAGCGACACCTAACCAATCTAGGAGGCACCACCCTCCAAAAGGTAATAGGCTCGGTAATGTCGATGAACTCCTTGCTCTTGTGCTTCAAGATGATAGACTCCTCAACACACAATCACTCTCTCACAGATTTGGCTTGGTGGAAGAGATGGGATTGGTGGAAGGCAACTTGGGGAGGCTAGAAATCAAGATCCATATGGTTGGAGTGGAAGATCTTGACCTCAACACAAGAATAGGTGGTTCTCTCTCAGAAAACTGGATGGGGCAAGTATGGAATAGTTCTGAGTGCTTCTCTTTCGAGTAGGTGGTGGTGGAGGGGTATATATAGGCATCCCCAAAAATCCAACCGTTACACACAAAATGACCAACTCGGTGACACCGATGTGTAAATCTCGGTGGTACCGAAGTGACCAAAAGTTGCAACTTTTGAATCTCGGTGAGACCGATATAGGAAACTCGGTTGCACCGATAAGGTGACCAACGATCAGATTGACAATCTCGGTGACGCCGATCCAACAATCTCGGTGGTACCGATATTGTGAATTTGCGTAACAGAGAGTTGGCAACCTAAACTCGGTGGCAGCGGGATTGAATCGGTTGCACCGAAGTGGCTAGGGTTTGGCTGAGTCTGTCAGAGGTTGAGAATCGGTGGCACCGGGATGGAAATGTTGGTTGCACCGATTTTGAGTATTTGGCTTTGGACAGACTTTGGTGGGAGAGCTTGTGGGTGTTTTTGGTGACTATCACTTGTGCACGTATGAGCATTTTGTTCACCAACAAAACCTTACCCCCTTTTAATAGTATTGGCTTTCCTATGGACTCAAAGTGATTTCTCACAAATGTAAAATGTAGAGTCCTCTTCCTTGAAGCTTTGCCAACCTATTTCCTTGCATCTTGGGGTATTCCACAATCTCCACAATCCTTTTGCCAACCCTCTCTGTGGACTTTATCTGAAATACACTAGGTAAAATTATTAGTCCAAGAGACAATGTATGTTGTCATGAATTATCAAAACCACCAAGGGAGCATGTTGTGCTTTCAATCTCCCCCTTTTTGGTAATTGATGACAACATACAATCAAAGCTTCAAATAAAGATATGCATGGATATAATGAAGACTTTGAGAGACACATGACTTAGATTTGCTCCCCCTAAATGTGTGCAGTCCTTTAAAGGATAGTTGCTTTGGAATGCATGGACACATATATGGATGAAGGGATATAATAAGTCATGTATATCTTGGCCATATGCATCAAACTTATATGAATGAGATGTATCCTTGTTCAAGACTTCACTCTTGCAAACAATATGTGCAAGAAGCAAGAGATCATCTTGATCAAGGCTATGATGCATATACTTACCTTGAGTTCTTGAGCATTCTAGTAGTAGAAACACACTTGAGAAAACAATGTTAGAAAACACAAGAGTATTCTACCAAACAACAAGGCAATAGAACTCAACAGTACCAAGATATGGAGAACATATAGAAGATAGCATTTCTTAAGATTGATATGTCTCCGAAATTATTTCTTTCTCCCCTTAGATATGACAATAGTAGAACATCCTCTCCCCCTGAATCTCAGCATGTAGATATTGGGATTGGATAGGGTGAGAAAGGTAAGCTTCCAAATTTGTCTTCTCCTCCTACTTTGATATTCTCCCCTTGTTTAAGTGAGTATGAATATTGATATTGGCTCTCCCCCTTGATCATATCTCCCCCTTTGCATAAGCATGTATCTCATCTTTAGCATGAAGCTTTGTTCTTCTCCCCCTTTGGCATTAATTTCCAAAAAGGTCAAAAACAGGGATGGATACAGGGATCATTGACTGAGAAGGGATCCTTGAGAACAAGGGTCACTGAATGTAGGGTTCATAGAAATGAAAACTGAGGGAAACATGGAAAATAATTTCTCTCCCTTTGAGATGTTGTAAGAGTATTCTCCCCCTTCTTCCATTAAGGTAGGGATCCTTGAATAAAGAAATTCTCTCCCTAAGATTATCTTTTGTTATTCTCCCCCGATTTTTTTTAACGGGATCATCGAAGTAACATAAGTATTGCTTGTAGGATCGCAAAAGAAACATAGATTAGAAAAGAAACAAATCGGTGACTCCGAGACAGATCAGTCGGTGGTACCGAAGAATTTCGGTAGAACCGAGAAATATGTATCGGCGGCTCCGAGGCTAAAACAGCAACAGAAATAAGGGACCAAGTTTCTGTTTTCAAGGCGTCAACAAAGAACTTTTTCAAAGGGAATGCAAAAGTTTTTACAGAAAAATATCAATTATAGAAGATTTGAGTGGTTTCAAGAAATCTTTGCAAAATAGAAAGTGAACCATCCAAAATACTTAGGAGCCAAGTATATTGACTTAGGAGCGAAGTAAGAATACTTGATCATAGGTCATACTCTACGTTAAGCTCAAAATGGGGTTACCATTTTTCGATTAAGCACTTTAATGTCTTCATATCACTTGAGTTGCTTTAGCTCATGACTTGGAGCAAATCCATTTCAAGGATATGAGTACATACCTTTGAGTGACGTTGATGACGTTGCTCGTAGGTGAACTTGTTGAGGATGCTCGAGGTTGATGAAGATCATCTTGAGTTGGGAGCAATCCTTCGTTTTAGTACACTTGTCACCTACAAAGGTTAGTCATGCAAGGAAGAGCAATAGATATATCCATTTGACATGATACCAAATTAAGAATTATAAGTGTATGTCAAGGATATGGTTGAGGTGTCTTCTTCCTTCCATCATCAAGAGGGGTTGTGGATACTTGGTCATGACAAAATTTCTTATGATTGGAGTTGATGGCAATCTTGTGGAATGAGATTCTTCCAAGTACCTACAAAAGATTAGATGCAATACAAGGGAGCATAGAATTCCATGGCATAAGATAACATGTTAGAAATATCATGGAAGTATCAAGAAAGCTCATGCCCTTGCATGCAACCGAGTGAGACTAGCTCAAGTTTGAAGCATCAATGATGTTCAACTCACTCCTCAAATAGCAAAATGTTTTCTCATCAAGTGGCTTAGTAAAGATATCGGCCAATTGCTTGTTAGTGCGAACATGCTTAAGATTAATATCTCCTTTGGCAACATGATCACGAATGAAATGATGTCTAACTTGAATATGTTTAGTTCGAGAATGTTGCACAGGATTATAACCAATTTTAATAGCACTTTCATTGTCACAAAGTAATAGAACATTTTTAACATGGATTCCATAATCCTTAAGCATTTGTGTCATCCATAGTAATTGTGCACAACAAGATCCAGCAGCAATATACTCAGCTTCGGCAGTAGATAAAGATACCGAGTTTTGTTTCTTGGAGGACCAAGACACAAGAGATCCACCCAAAAATTGACAAGTACCCGAGGTGGATTTTCTATCAACCTTGTCATCGGCATAATCCGAATCGGAATAGCCAACAAGGTTAAAGGAAGATCCTTTGGGATACCAAATGCCAAAGTTTGGTGTTTGTATCAAATATCTCACAATACGTTTCACGGCCAAAAGATGACACTCTTTAGGTGCAGCTTGATATCTAGCACACATGTAGACACTAAGCATAATATCGGGACGAGAGGCACATAGATATAGCAATGAGCCAATCATAGATCGATAAACCTTTTGATCAACCGGTTCATCCTCTCTCGTAAGATCAACATGTCCACTAGTAGGCATTGGGGTTTTCATACCTTTGCACTCTTGCATGTTGAACTTCTTGATCAAGTCCTTGGTATACTTAGTTTGAGAGATGAAAGTTCCTTCTTTCATTTGCTTGATTTGCAAACCAAGAAAGAATTTCAGCTCACAGATGATTGACATCTCATACTTCTCGGACATCAACCTTCCAAATCTTTCACTAAATTTTGGGTTAGTAGATCCAAAGATAATATCATCCACATAGATTTGGCATACAAATAATTCACCATTAACTCTCTTAGTGAACAAGGTTGCATCAATTTTACCAATTTCAAAACCTTTTTCAATGAGAAACTTCGTTAAGCATTTGTACCAAGCACGAGGGGCTGGCTTAAGACCATAGAGGGCTTTACGAAGCTTGTAAACATGATTAGGTTTCTTAGGATTCACAAAACCAGGTGGTTGCTTAACATAGACTTCTTCTTCAATCTCACCATTCAAAAAGGCACTTTTAATGTCCATTTGATAAAGCGTGATATCATGGTGATTAGCATAGGCAAGAAGAATGTGAATAGCTTCAAGTCTAGCAATGGGGGCGTAGGTCTCACCGTAGTCCATACCTTCGACTTGCGTATATCCTTGGGCTACGAGACGAGCCTTGTTGCGCACGACTTGACCGTTTTCGTCTTGCTTGTTCCGAAACACCCATTTGGTTCCGATGATGTTTTGCTCATCCTTGGGCTTCTCCACGAGTGTCCACACTTCGTTCCTCTCGAAGTTGTGAAGCTCTTCATGCATCGCGTTTACCCAATCCGCGTATTTAAGAGCTTGTTGTACCTTCAAGGGCTCAATGCTAGAGATGAAAGAATAATGCTCACAAAAGTTAGCTAGACGAGTTTTAGAGCGAGTGATTCTCCCGGTTTGGATGTCACCAAAGATTTGGTTTAGGGGATGGTTCTTGGTCACTTGTGCTCGAACTCGGGGTAGCTTGGGCTTGTTAGATGGTGGAGCTTCTTCTTCTTCATCATCATCTCCTTCATATTCGTTGTTGTTGATGGTGTCGTTCCCTTGAGGTGGTGGTGAAGGTGGTTGTGGTGGATCTTCATGATGCACTTCCTCCTCTTCATCATCTTGTCGTGTACCGCTTGTGGATGCCTCCATGTCATGTTGTGGTTCACCTTGACGTGAAGTAGGGGCTTCCACTTGTGTTGATGAAGTACTTTCCTTTACCTCCATGGGACGAATCTTGCTGATGGGCAAATCTTGGATAGCTTCCGAAGGGTCCTTATCACCTACATCATTTGGCAATTGTTTGACTTGCGAACCATTAGATTCATCAAACTTCACATCTACCGTCTCTTCAACTTTTCGAGTGAAGTTGTTGTAGACACGGTAAGTGTGAGAGTTCGATCCGTAACCAAGTAGGAATCCTTCATGAGATTTAGGAGCAAATTTAGTACGACGAAGCTTATCAAGAATGTAGCACTTTGAGCCGAATACACGAAAGTATCCAACTTGGGGTTTGTTACCGGTGAGTAGCTCGTATGCCGTTTTACCGAGAAGCTTATGCAAGTAAAGTCGGTTTGTGGCATGACATGCTGTTTCCACGGCTTCTGCCCAAAAGTGTCTTGGCGTCTTGTATTCGTCAAGCATCGTTCTTGCCATCTCAATGAGCGTCCGGTTCTTCCTCTCAACAACTCCATTTTGTTGAGGTGTGTACGTAGCCGAGAACTCATGTGAGACACCTTCTTCGTCAAGGAAGGTATCCACATGGGTGTTCTTGAACTCCGATCCGTTATCGCTCCGAACCTTCTTGATCTTCACTTCAAACTGATTTTGCGCTTTGCGAGCGAAGTTCTTGAAGATCTTTTGAACCTGCGACTTATCATCAAGAAAGAATACCCACGTAAATCTGGAAAAATCATCAACTATAACTAGACCATAGGATTTTCCACAGAGACTCTTGTAAGCATTGGGACCAAAAAGATCCATGTGAAGTAACTCGAGTGGTCTCCTAGTAGTCATGATATTCTTAACGGGATGACTTCCACCTACTTGCTTTCCAGCTTGACAAGCACTACAAAGTCTATCTTTGTCAAACATAACATCTTTAACACCAAGTATATGATCCCCTTTGATAAGCTTGTCTAAATTACGCATGCCAACATGTCCTAGTCTTCTATGCCAAATCCAACCTTTAGAGGATTTAGCAATTAAACAAGTGCGAGGTTTGGATCTCTTAGTGAAGTCAACAATGTATAGATCACCTCTACGGAAACCGGTAAAAACCATTTTATGATTATCTTGACGAAAAACTTGGCAATCTATTTTCATGAATAGCACATTAAAACCAAAATCAGCAGGTCTAGATACGGAAAGAAGATTGTAGCCAAGAGATTCAACAAGCATAACATTTTGGATAGAGCTATCATGGGATATGGCCACCTTACCAAGACCAAGTACCTTACCCTTGGAGTTGTCTCCAAACGTTACGTACCTTCGCGGTCCATGGTTTGGTGTGATCTCTTCAAAAATTTCTCTATCTCTGGTCATATGATCGGTACATCCGCTATCGAGAATCCACTATTTTCCTCCGAACATGTAATCCTTGAAGTTTGCCATGAGACTTAGATTCTTCATGATCTTCTCATACTCGATGTCGAACAGCTCATCTTCATCATAGTAGCCATGTTCCACATTGTCATCATCAAGTGGGAAATCCTCGTCATAAAGAACAAGAGATTCGTTAGGATGGTGATCATGACAATGTTCAAGTTTATGAATGCGAAGGACTTCTACAATGATGTTGTTGATAGTTGTGACATCTCCTTTAGCACGCATGAGGTCTCTAAGCTCAAATAGACAATCATCAAATTTTGGATCACTAGGCATCATTTTGTGGAAGGCAATAGCTTTATGAAGAATTTCATCAAGATTACTCAATGAATAACTTGGATATCGTTTCTCCAAGTCATTCCACAAAGTGTAAGCACATACAAAATTCTTCATTTGATTGAGCACATTTCTAGGCAAAGCTCTAACAATGAGATTGACAGTTCTAAGATTGCATAGCATATCAACTTCCTCTTCGTTTGTGGGATGCAAAGGATCAATGGGAGGTACATAGGGGCACTTGACATATTTGCTCAATTGAAATTCATTAAACAGCTCAAGCATCAAGGTTTTCCATTGACTATAGTACTCTCCATCAAGAATAGGCACTCTACAACTCAAACTCCCTATACTAGACACATCCATCTTCCTCCTCGGTGATTAGACCGAAGCAATGGAGACCAAAGCTCTGATACCAATTGAGGGATCACTAGAAGTGTGTCTAGAGGGGGGGTGAATAGACTACTAGCAGGAATTTAAAACCTAACCTTTTCCCAAGTTTATTGGTTGGTAGATTTTAACAGTTTTAGCAAGACTAGCAAGTCTAACAGCCCTACACATGCATGTCAACAAATATGGCAGCGGAAAGTAAAGACATTGCACATGAAGTAAAGAGTAGAGATAGGAAGATCAAACACAATTGGAGACGCAAGGATTTTTCCCGTGGTTCCGATAGGTGGTGCTATCGTACATCCACGTTTATGGAGTCTTCAACCCACGGAGGGTAACGGTCGCGAGAGTCCACGGAGGGCTCCACCCATAAGGGTCCACGAAGTAGCAACCTTGACTATTCCATAACGGCTTCCGTCCACGAAGGACTAGCCTCACTATGGGTAGATCTTCACGAAGTAGGCGATCTCCTTGCCCTTACAAACTTCTTGGTTCAACTCCACAACACGAAGTAGGAGGCTCCCAAGCGACACCTAACCAATCTAGGAGGCACCACCCTCCAAAAGGTAATAGGCTCGGTAATGTCGATGAACTCCTTGCTCTTGTGCTTCAAGATGATAGACTCCTCAACACACAATCACTCGCTCACAGATTTGGCTTGGTGGAAGAGATGGGATTGGTGGAAGGCAACTTGGGGAGGCTAGAAATCAAGATCCATATGGTTGGAGTGGAAGATCTTGACCTCAACACAAGAATAGGTGGTTCTCTCTCAGAAAACTGGATGGGGCAAGTATGGAATAGTTCTGAGTGCTTCTCTTTCGAGTAGGTGGTGGTGGAGGGGTATATATAGGCATCCCCAAAAATCCAACCGTTACACACAAAATGACCAACTCGGTGACACCGATGTGTAAATCTCGGTGGTACCGAAGTGACCAAAAGTGGCAACTTTTGAATCTCGGTGAGACCGATATAGGAAACTCGGTTGCACCGATAAGGTGACCAACGGTCAGATTGACAATCTCGGTGACGCCGATCCAACAATCTCGGTGGTACCGATATTGTGAATTTGCATAACAGAGAGTTGGCAACCTAAACTCGGTGGCACCGGGATTGAATCGGTTGCACCGAAGTGGCTAGGGTTTGGCTGAGTCTGTCAGAGGTTGAGAATCGGTGGCATCGGGATGGAAATGTCGGTTGCACCGATTTTGAGTATTTGGCTTTGGACAGACTTTGGTGGGAGAGCTTGTGGGTGTTTTTGGTGACTATCACTTGTGCACGTATGAGCATTTTGTTCACCAACAAAACCTTACCCCCTTTTAATAGTATTGGCTTTCCTATGGACTCAAAGTGATTTCTCACAAATGTAGAATGTAGAGTCCTCTTCCTTGAAGCTTTGCCAACCTATTTCCTTGCATCTTGGGGTATTCCACAATCTCCACAATCCTTTTGCCAACCCTCTCTGTGGACTTTATCTGAAATACACTAGGTAAAAGTATTAGTCCAAGAGACAATGTATGTTGTCATGAATTATCAAAACCACCAAGGGAGCATGTTGTGCTTTCAGCATGCAGCACTATGCTGCCGAAAGCGAAGATCTGTCCAGGGACAAAAGTGCCTGTATTGCGGACCTCTTTGTTGATGACTAGGAGAGCCATCGATTCCTTCTGACGATCACAGCGGAACTCTCAATGAAAGCACCAATGTCGGTGTCAAAACCGGCGGATCTCGGGTAGGGGGTCCCGAGGTGTGAGACTTGGATCGATGGTACCAAGAGACTAAGGGGACAAGGTTTTACCCAGGTTCGGGCCCTCCTATGGAGGTAATACCCTACGTCCTGCTTGATTATATTGATGATATGAGGATTACAGAGTTGATCTACCTCGAGATCAAGTGGCTAAAACCCTAGATGAGTTCTGTTGTTCTACAACCTAAAACCCTCCGGCTTATATAGACGCCAGGGGTCCCTAGGGTTTACACATGGTCGGTTACACGTCGAAGGGATAAACATGCCTATTTACTACTTCAAACGTGGAGGATACGCCACGATTCTAGAAGCTTCCTTGCTGGAGTCTGGGTCTTCCATCTGTCCAATGTCCGGCGAACGGCCCATACAGTCCGGCCTATAATAGATAGGTCGGCCTCCCGAGGACCCCTTAAACCAGGACTCCCTCACCCTTAAGCCCAGCCGCATAGGCCTTCTTGGGCCGGCCGCACATCCCACCAGGGGCTGGTGCGCTACACTCAAGTCCATGTGACCCACTTGGGGTGTGGTGGGCCTACTTGGTGGACCCCCGGAACCCATTCGTCACTCCCGGTACACTGCCGGAAATGCCCGAAACTTTTCCGGAGTTCAAACACCACCTTCCTATATATCAATCTTTACCTCCGGACCATTCTGGAGCTCCTCGTGACGTCCGGGATCTCATCCGGGACTCCGAACAACCTTCGGTCACCAACATACATAACTCAACTATACCGAAACGTCACCGAACCTTAAGTGTGCAGACCCTGCGGGTTCGAGAACTATGTAGACATGACCGAGACACCTCTACGGTCAGTAACCAATAGCGGGACCTGGATGCCCATATTGGTTCCTACATATTCGACGAAGATCTTTATCGGTTGAACCTCTATGTCAAGGATTCAGTTAATCCCATACGTTGTTCCCTTTGTTCTTCGGTATGTTACTTGCCCAAGATTCGATCGTCGGTATCTCTATACCTAGTTCAATCTTGTTACCGGCAAGTCTCTTTACTCGTTCCGTAATACAAGATCCCGTGGCTAACACTTTAGTCACATTGCTTGCAAGGCGTGTTGTGATGTTGTATTACCGAGTGGGCCCCGAGATACCTCTCCATCACACAGAGTAACAAATCCCAGTCTTGATCCATGCCCACTCAACAGACACCCTCGAAGATACCTGTAGAGCATCTTTATAGTCACCCAGTTATGTCGCGACGTTTGATACACACAAGGTACTCCTCCGGTGCCAGTGAGTTGCATGATCTCATGGTCATAGGAACATATACATGACATGCAGAAAACTATAGCAATAAACTGACATGATCATATGATACGTTCATAGTTTGGGTCTTGTCCATCACATCATTCTCCTAATGATGTGATCCCGTTATCAAATGACATCTCATGTCTATGGCTAGGAAACCTTAACCATCTTTGATCAACAAGCTAGTCTAGTAGAGGCTTACTAGGGACACTTTGTTGTCTATGTATCCACACATGTATTTGAGTTTCCAATCAATACAATTATAGCATGGATAATAAACGATTATCACGAACAAGGAAATATAATAATAACCAATTTATTATTGCCTCTAGGTCATATTTCCAACAGTCTCCCACTTGCACTAGAGTCAATAATCTAGTTCACATCACCATGTGATTTACATTGTTTATGAATCTAACACCCAATGAATTCTGGGGTTTGATCATGCTTTGCATGTGAGAGATGTCTTTAGTCAACGGTCTGCAATATTCAGATCCATGTTTACTTTGCAAATCTATATGTCATACTGCAGATGATACCACGCTCCACTTGGAGCTATTCCAAATAACTGCTCCACTATACGTATCCGGACTGCTACTCAGAGTCGTTCGGATAGGTGTCAAAGCTTGCATCGACGTAACCCTTTTAGACGAACTCTTTATCACCTCCATAATCAAGAAATATTTCCTTAGTCCTCTAATTACTAAGGATAACTTTGACCGCTGTCCAGTGATCCACTCCTGGACCACTCTTGTACCCCTTGACAGACTCATGGCAAGGCACACACCAGGTGCAGTACACAGCATGGCATACTATACAGAGCCTATGAATTAGGAATAGGGGATGACCTTCGTACTTTCTCTTTCTTCTACCATGGTCGAGCTTTGAGTCTCACTCAACTCCACACCTTACAAATCAGGCAAGAACTCTTTCTTTGACTGATCCATTTTGAACTCTTTCAAAATCTTGTCAAGGTATGTACTCATTGAAAGTTTTATCAGACGTCTTGATCTATCTATAGATCCGGATGCCCAATATTTAAGTAGCTTTATTCCAGGTCTTCCTTTGAAAAACTCCTTTCAAACGACCCTTTATGCTTTCCAGAAATTCTACATCATTTCTGATCAACAATATGTCATTCACATATACTCATCAGAAATTCTATAGTGCTCCCACTTACTTTATTGTAAATACAAGTTTCTCATAAACTTTGTATAGACCCAAAAACTTTGATCATCTCATCAAAGCGTACATTCCAACTCCGAGATGCTGGCTCCAGTCCATAGAAGGATCACTGGAGCTTGCATACATTTTAGAATCCTTAGGACTGACAAAACCTTCTGGTTGTATCACATACAACCTTTCCTCAAGGAAACCGTTTAAGGAAACGATGTTTTGACATCCATCTGCCAGATTTCATAATCGAAAAATGCAGCAACTGCTAACATAATTCTAACAGACTTTAGCATCGCTACGGGTGAAAAAGTCTCATCGTAGTCAACTCCTTGAACTTGTGAAAAAAACCTTTGCCACAAGTCGAGCTTTATAGACGGGGACATTACCGTCCGCGTCCGTCTTCCTTTTAAAGATCCATTTGTTCTGAATGGCCTTTCGCCCTTCAGGTAATACTTCCAAAGCCCATACTTTGTTTTCATACATGGATCCCATCTCGGATTTCATGGCCTCTAACCATTTCTCGGAATCCGGGCCCATCATCGCTTCTCCATAGCTCGTAGGTTCATCGTTGTCCAACAACATGACCTCTAAGACAGGGTAGCCGTACCACTCAGGAGCAGTACGCATCCTTGTCGACCTACGAGGTTCAATAGTAACTTGATCCGAAGCTTCATGATCATCATCATTAACTTCCTCTTCAACTAACGTAGGTTCCACAGAAACAACTTTCTGCGCTGCGCTACTCTCAGGTTGAAGTAAAGGTTCAACAACCTCATCAAGTTCTATTTTCCCCCCACTCAATTCTTTCGAGAGAAACTCTTTCTCGATAAAGGACCCATTTTAGCAACAAACACTTTGTGCTTGGATCTAAGATAGAAGGTTTACCCAACTTTTACGTTAGGGTATTCTATGAAGATGCATTTGTCCGCTTTGGGTTCAAGCTCATTAGGTGAAAACCCTTTTTCACATAAGCATCCAGCCCCAAACATTAAGAAATGACAGCTTAGGTTTCCGCCAAACCAAAATTCATACGGTGTCATCTCAACGGACTTAGATGGTGCCCCTTTTAAAGTGAATGTAGTTGTCTCTAATGCATAACCCCAAAACGATAGTGGCAAATCGATAAGAGACATCATAGTTCGCACCATATCTAATAGAGCACGACTACGACGTTCGGACACACCATCACACTATGGTGTTCCAGGTGGCGTGAGTTGTGAAACAACTTCCACATTGTCTTTAAGTTGTATTCCAAACTCGTAACTCAGATATTTACCTCCACGATCATATCGTAGACATTTTATCGTCTTGTCACGATGATCTCAAACTTCACTCTGAATTTGCTTGAACTTTTCAAACGTTTCAGACTTTGTATTTCATTAAGTAAATATACCCATATCTACTCAAATCATTAGTGAAGGTTAGAAAATAACGATGTCCACCGCATGTTTCAACACTCATTGGACTGCATACATCAACATGTATCATTTCCAATAGTGTCGTGGTTTTGTCACGGCAGATGCCCGAAGGCTTAGGTTCGAGGCCATCGCTAAAGAGGTGGACTCAAAGGGGTTAAACGGGACAAGGGACATGAGTTTACCCAGGTTCGGCCCTTCACGGTGGAGGTAAAAGCCTATGTCCTGCTTGTATTGTATTGACTGTAGTATCGATTACAAAGGGGCGGCTTGCTTGCCCTAGCTCCCGATTGCTTGGTCTCTCTCGCCGTAAGGCTTGTCTGTCTCTCCTAACTTGTCCAACCCGCCGCATGGGCTCACCTTTATATACATAGGTAGAAACCCTGGGCTTACAAGAGTCCGGGTCAGGTTACACAATGTAACCGACCCCAGTTCTACTTTCCTAGTCTTACAAGGTAAGTCTTCACGTGGCGGCTTACCCTTTCGGGCCTTGAGTCGCCACCAGGCTTTGGGCCTTCAACTGGCCCACCTGTAAGTCGTCGTCTTCACGTCTTGCCTTCCTGGGCCGGCTTAGGCTCTTGCACTATGAGTCGCCAACAGGGTTAACCGCGGGGTTATATCCCCAACATTAGGCCCCAAATTGATTTGAACCTGTTCATGTCAATTTAAATTCTTCAGTTGGCGAGTCTTCTGCGGGTCTTCTGGAACTGCAACTTTGACTGGTCTTCCCTAACCCGCCATATCCAACAGTGACGTCACAATGAATCTTTCATTTACCCGCCATCTGAGAAATGAGGCGCCATCTCAGCCATGATAACTATATCGCCTCCTCGATCTCCGGGCCTGCCGTTTCACTACCCCACCTACCCTTATAAATGGGCACAGGGTCGCTCCTTTACCCTGTCACTTCTTCTTCCTCCTCCCGACGTCGTCGCGACTACTGTAGCAAATAGCCCCGCCGCCGTCGCTCCTCTCCAGCGAACTCGAAACGGGCCACTACAACGACCTAATCGGGACCAGAGAACCGCGGTGCTCCTCCGCTCTTCCCTCGAATCATCAAGGTAAAGCTTCTGCCTCTCCCTGGACTCGCATTAGATCTGTACTGTTCATGGAGCTCGCCGGAGTTCATCCCTGTTCTTCGCGTTCTTAGGGCTAGGAACGGTATTTTAATTCAAATCGAGTCAAAATACATTGCGGTAGTGATCAGCTCCCCCTTTGTATCTTGTACGGATTGATTCTGCTTCAGCATTAACGAGTCCCTGATCTATCTGTTTTTCCACTGTCTGCTAGGGTTAGTGTTGTTCCCCTTTCCGAACCGCTCGTAGATCCAAAAATGTTGCCGCAGATTGTGAAATCTGTTTGTCCCATACTTAGTGAAATCTTGGGCCATCTTGGGGGTACTGACGACTGACCCGCCATTGATCTTTCGGGCGGCTTAGCACATATGTTTGTAACTCGCCATAAAGTTTGACTATTGCTTCTTTCACTTAACCCGCCAACATACCTCTGGCTTTTAAATTTCAGCACTTAACCCGCCAATATGTCAAGCGCAACATCGTCTTGTGACTGGGTCCAATCCGGAGTTACCGAAGATCTACTGTTAGACTATGTGAAGATAGGCGTGCTACCGGCTCGGGACGTCATTCAGTGGCGGGCTCCCGGGTTAGAGAAAAGACCCAGACCTCAAGATGGAGAAGTCGTTGTTTTCGCTGACCACCTCGTCCGCGGCTTCAGCCCGCCCGGGTCTAAATTCTTCCGAGATGTTCTGCACTTTTTTAAGCTTCACCCTCAGGACATAGGCCCCAATTCAGTCACCAATATCTGCCAATTCCAAGTCTTGAGTGAGGTGTATCTGCAAGAAGAACCTTCTGTGGACATTTTTCGTGATTACCATTATATCAACCGCCAAACTGAGAAAGCAGGCGGCTCAAGTCTGGAACTCGGCGGCGTGACTATCCAGAGGCGGAGAGATGTGCCTTACCCATCTGCTACCCTGCCAAGTCATCCTAAGAACTGGAACAGAACCTGGTTTTATTGCAAAGGCACTTCTCCGGAGGGTGAAAATCCGTTGCTGGGTTACCGCCCTACCCGGCTTCCCAGCTCCGGAGAACTTCCCGACAGGCTATCCACTACTGAAAGAGCGAAGTATGCCACTTCCATTGCCAAGATCAAAGCTTTGATTGCAAACGGATTAACTGGTGTCGACCTGACCCGCTGCTGGGTCAGTTGGCAAATATCGCCCCTGAGCCGGCGTGACCGGCTTATGTTTGAATACACGGGTGAACCCAATGACCCCCTCTGCTTCTCAAACGCCCAATTGTCACAACAGGAAATCAGCAATAGCGTTAAAAATCTTCTCGGCGAAAAACAGGAAATTTGTGATAAAATTGGGCTGAGACCCTTCTATGCCCAGAACCCAGCTCCGCCTGTAAGAAAAACTTCTGGAAACCTTACAATCTTCGTCTTGCTCGTTTTAATTTGCATCTTTTAACCTCTCTGGCGGCTTGTGCGTAGGCCGGCTCAGATTTCTGGAAGAAAAAACTCAACCCGCCCGTGAGGAAGCCCAGGGCGGGTAAAACCCTTGCTCATAAAAGGAGAACCACCGCCTCCTCCATTCCTGAGTCTAACGATTCAGAGGTAAAGCTTGACTTCTTCTGACTGTCTCTTTATAGGTTGAACCAGAGACCAGCCGTGTGGACGCTCCTGAGGTAATCAATATTTCCTCCGATTTAGAAAATTCTCCCCCAAAGAAGAAACGGCGGGTTATCCGAAAAGTCCCATTCTCTCATCCTCTTGCTTACTTGGACTGCCATTTTCTTTTGAAAAAGCAACATCACACCTCCAGGCGTCAGACCCGGAGTATCGGCTCTGGGGAGCTGATGGGCGGCTTACCCAACTCCCCGGCTTCCCGGAAGCGTCCTGCAGAGGTACTTTTTACCCAAGTCTGATCATCTTAACCGTCTTGTCTTGCAACCTTACTTTACCTGAAGAACTGTAACTTTTCCAGGACTCACCCCCTTCGTCTGGCGACTCAACGGCCACTAAGCTGCCTCCATTGAGAATCAACCCAGAGTATGCATTTTTCCTTTGCACTATATTTTTCTTCAATCTTGTCTTTTATTTGACAATTGTTTTTGCTCTCTAGGGCTCAAGCGAAGCGGAAGAAAACCGGCGGGTCTGAAGCCGCCCCCACTGTCCAAGAGCCGGAGAAATCCAAGCCAGCTTCCCCTGTACCTCATGCTGAGCCTACAGAAGCTATAAAAGAAACACCTGCCGATGATCCTCAGCCCCACGAGCCGGCTGTTCATGATACGGTCGCTCCTACGAGCCCTCCACGAACTGACTTCCAAACGCCGAGCTCTCCAGCTACCAAAAACGTCACTCTTACTGGGGCGGGTTATCAATCGACCTCTCATGTGCTGACAAGACACACCGGCGAGGCTAAAGAGAACTCGTCAGAAAGATTCGACTTTGCATTGCCCTCGTTGGAAAAGATGTCTACAGATGATCTTCATGCCGGCTATTTAAATCGCCTCAGCGCAAGCCACAACATGGAGCGAAAACTTGTTAGCCTTATGAAGTCCAAATTTGAGGTACTGCTCCTTTCTTGCTTTCCTTATACCCTTATGTAGCCCCCAAGATCCGGTTTAGTCTTGCAAAATAGTAGACCGGGTCTTATACTTCTTGTCATACATCAAATTATAATACCTGTAGCCCCCAAGTATCGGGTTAATACTGATATTGAACCGGTGCTTACTTGAAAGGGTTGATCCAAGTGTAGCCCCCGAGTTCGGGTCATGACGATGAGCCAGAACTCCATTGTAAACTTTGGAGAGCTCTGTGTAGCCCCCAAGTGCCGGCTTAACTTTAACAAAGATGAGCCGGGACTGCCATGTAGACTTAGAGAAAAACACAGGCATTAGCCCCCAAGTGTCAAGTATATTGCTTGCAATCTGTTTGAGACTTATAACACAATAGTTTCACCAATGTGCGAATCATATCCTGACTGAAAACCTTTGAAACTGTCTTTTGCGTAACGCAGGAAGCTTTAGCAACTGTTGAGTCGAATTTCACTATGCAACAAGCCGCCAGGGCTGAGGCGGACAATAAATGGCGAGTTGCCGTGACAGAGCTGGAGAAAACCCGGGCTGAACTCGCTGCTTATCAGAAGATGGCTGAGGCGGAAAAAACTGCTATAACCCAACGAGCCAACGACACTGAAAGCCGGCTTAAGGTTGTGTCCGGTGAGCTACAAACTCTCAAAGACCATATCTCCAGAATGACCTCTGCGATCTTCGGTAAGTGCCAAGCACTTGAAAATTACCTTGTCTTGTTGAATAACCCATACAGGCGGCTTATAATACTTGACTATCTTGCAGGTGAACGGAGCCGCCAAGTCGCTTCTGACAGCGTGATTAAGCTGAAAGCCATCTACTCCTTAACCGAACAGTTATATTGCGGGACCCTCTGCACCATGAAGGCGATGCTGACCGAGAAATGCATCCCAAAGCATATGAAGGGGGTGATAGAACTTCTATCCACCCTGCCCAAACAAGTTGGAGAACTCAAACGGTCAGCCGCCAGGCAGGGAGCCATGGCTGCTTTAAGCCGGTGTCTTGCTTTTGCCTCGGAGTTAACTACAGCGGAAATGACGGACGGGTTCCCAGCCAAAAAGGTCGACGGCTCAGACTTCACAGAAGCCGACTACGTCAAATGTATGAAAGATTCCTGGGTGCTGGCCTCAAGTCTTGCCAATGAGTTAGACCTTTCCACATACCAGGCGGTTTATGACGCGAAAAACAAACGCGTGCGCGGCCCAACCTTTGAATCGAGGAGCCTGACTCCCGCACGTCGTAAGCAGCTCTTCGCTCCTGACCTTGATGCATCTCCCTTCTTCGACCAGACCCAATTTGAGGCCTTAACACGCTGCAACTGGGATGTCGACAATCTTCAGATCGAAGAGGTCGAAGACCCGGCGAAGGACGACTAGCCAGCGAGCTGTACTTTCAGCTGAAACTGACAACTCGGCCTGTCTGAGCCGCCAAGGCTGTCTTTTGTAAAAAACTTTAATCTTGCCTTGTCTTGTACTCCATGGGGAGCTTTTGTAATAGCTGTAGAGACATCTGAAATGCCTGAGTCGTGCCTTCGTGCACGTATAACCCTTTTTAAATAGTCTTGCTGCAATGATATCTTTCATATGCTCTTACTCTCAACCATGCTTTCAAGGTCCATGGCGGCTTATCAGAAAAGATAAAACCTGCAAAATAAACAAGACAGAAAACTTATGTATTGTTGTCAGGGCGGCTTATAACAGCACAACCCGGAGATGTCTTTCATGGTCTTGCGTCTTGTTTCATAATCTTTCCTTGACCCGGCTTGTCAAAACCGGAATGATATGTAAGTGTGATGTATGA
This sequence comes from Elymus sibiricus, assembly GCA_039707655.1. NCBI lineage: Eukaryota > Viridiplantae > Streptophyta > Magnoliopsida > Poales > Poaceae > Elymus > Elymus sibiricus. The sequence continues at coordinate 296,347,392 of CM077663.1, read as the reverse complement.
TGCAATGCATGACGTATGATGCAATGCACGATGCATGATGCAATGCATGATGTATGATGTTCTCTGCTCTTACAAGTCATCGAAAAAGGGGGTAAGTGGCCAACTCGCTGCACCCCAATGTTGGAGAGGTTATCAAAAGAGGGGGTGAGTGGCTAACTCGCTGCACCCCAATTTTGAAAAAAGGTCATCAAAGAGGGGGTAAGTATTCAACTCGCTGCACCCCAATTTGAAAAAAATCATCAAAAGAGGGGGTAAGTTCTCAACTCGCTGCACCCCAATTTTGGAAAAGATCATCAAAAGAGGGGGTAAGTTTTCGACTTGCTGCACCCCAATTTTGCAAAGGGTCATCAAAAGAGGGGGTGAGTGTTCAACTCGCTGCACCCCAAACTTGGAGAAAGTCGTCAAAGAGGGGGTAAGTATTTAACTCGCTGCACCCCAATTTAACCTTGTTGACTTTTTTTTTTGGTTTCACAACCTGGCTTACAGTGGCTGAAACGCCGATCAAGAGGGGGTAAGTATACAACTCGCTGCACCCCAAATGACCTTGTCGTTGATCTTGACTTGTGCAAACTCCCCGGTCTCGCTTGTCGAGGCTGGTTGTAAAAACATGGTACTGACCCCCGTTGAGCTGTTTCGGGTTACTCTGCTGCTGGCCTCCGCCGCCAGACTGTTAATTATGACCTCCATGGTTGTCTTGTCTCTGGTAACCGGACCCTGAGCTGCCAGTGCCAAAGCCGGCTCCTGAGCCGCCTGATGAACCATTGCCGTTATTACGATACTGTTGAAGGCTGTAATCCCGGAACTGTCGCATAATCCTGCAATCCCTCCATGCATGGCGTGCCGGCTTATCGGGCCGGCTGTGCTCTGGACAAGGTTTATTGAGCATCTCTTCCAGGTTAAAAGGAGTTTTACCCTTGTTTAAAGGCTGCCTAAAGTTTCCAACGTGAGCTTCTTCTGGGCGTTTATTCCGGTACTGACTCTTGAATCTCTTGCTATCATTGTCAGCGCTGTCTAACCCGCCATCCGCCGGCTTACGCTTCCTGTTGCTGTGTCGATCTCCTGGGCTCTCATCATGCCTCAGATGAACCGGCGTGACGCTTGGGCGAGTCTCCAGTTGCCCAATTTTGGCTTTCAACCCACTTAATTCCTTATACACCCAAGCTTGTGCTTCCTTCATCTGTTGCTGAATACTAGCTATTCTTGCGTGTAGCTCTATTAACTCTGCATTGCGTTCCACCTTTCTCTTAGCTTCCGGATTGCCAGTGATGACTCGTGATCCGTCCGTTGTAACAAAAGCCGGGTTTTCCGCGTCGTAAGGCTCCGGATCAATGTCTCCATCAGAACAGTCCCCAAACTTCGCCTCACAAGGCGGGTGAAAAAGAGCGGTGTAACCACCCGGCTTAGACCTTGACCCGCCATTGAGAAGGGCGAGCTTACGCTCTGGGACCTGATATCCTTGCTCATTTGAATGGAATTCCATCCCCTGACCTTCATGACTCTCTGGCTTAGAGTAAGGCTCGACGTAGCCCCCAAGCCCGTCGTTCTGAAGCCGGTAGGTCGACTCCGTCTCTTCATTTGAGGATCCATCCTCTGAGCAGATGAGAGTTTCCTTCCGCGACACAGAATCTCCAAGCTCCGTGCCTCGGGTTAAGTCGACGAAGGTATGCTTCTTGTCCGGGTTAGCACGGACAGTTTGCACGCGCCGGGCGGTTTGATCTCGCCGGGTGGGTTGCTTGCGTCGGGCAGGCTCGTCGATGTTGTTGCAGATGTCTGGCCCGGATTCAGATCCGCCACTCTTTCCGATGAAGACTTGGTCTTCGCCGAAGGGGACCCGGGAATCATACTCGATTGAGTCGGCCTCGGGGACCCGGCCGGCGTCGTCGAGGTAAAGCTTTCCATGTCGACTCTTAGTCATCTCACCAACAACGTACCCCTCGCTCCCAGAGAGAGAACCCTTTGAGAACTCAACACCATCAAGCGCTAGCCCCACGGTGGGTGCCAACTGTCGTGGTTTTGTCACGGCAGATGCCCGAAGGCTTAGGTTTGAGGCCATCGCTAAAGAGGTGGACTCAAAGGGGTTAAACGGGACAAGGGACACGAGTTTACCCAGGTTCGGCCCCTCACGGTGGAGGTAAAAGCCTACGTCATGCTTGTATTGTATTGACTGTAGTATCGATTACAAAGGGGCGGCTTGCTTGCCCTAGCTCCCGATTGCTTGGTCTCTCTCGCCGTAAGGCTTGTCTGTCTCTCCTAACTTGTCCAACCCGCCGCAGGGGCTCACCTTTATATACATAGGTAGAAACCCTGGGCTTACAAGAGTCCGGGTTGGGTTACACAATGTAACCGACCCCGGTTCTACTTTCCTAGTCTTACAAGGTAAGTCTTCACGTGGCGGCTTACCCTTTCGGGCCTTGAGTCGCCACCAGGCTTTGGGCCTTCAACTGGCCCACCTGTAAGTCGTCGTCTTCACGTCTTGCCTTCCTGGGCCGGCTTAGGCTCTTGCACTATGAGTCGCCAACAGGGTTAACCACGGGGTTATATCCCCAACAAATAGGTTGTTCGCCCGCTCCATCATTACAAAAACGGGGTCTTAGTCATCTTGCCCATAAGCCATGGTCCGCATGTCTCAAGCGATTCTAAATCGAGTGAGTCCAAAAGATCCATCAGCATGGAGTTTATTCATGCGCTTTACACCAATATGACATTAGCGGCAGTGCCACAAGTATGTGGTACTATGATTATTAACTTTGCATCTTTTGGCATCAATATTATGAACATGTGTATCACTACGATCGAGATTCAATGAATCATTCACATTGGGTGCATGACCATTGAAGGTATTATTCATGTAAACAGAATAACCATTATTCTCTAACTTAAATGAATAACCATATTGCAATAAACATGATCTAATCACGTTCATGCTCAATGCAAACACCAAATAACCTTTATTTAGGTTCATCACTAATCCCGAAGGTAGAGAGAGCATGTGATGGTGATCACATCAACCTTGGAAACACTTCCAACACACATCGTCACCTCACCCTTAGCTAGTCTCCGTTTATTCCGCAGCTTTTATTTCGAGTTACCAACATTTAGTAACTGAACCGGTATCTAATAACCAGGTGCTACTAGGAGTACTAGTGTGACACCCCCAAATTTCGACCGTACGCTAATCATACACACAATGCGTACGACCAAGATTAGGGACTCACTGATCGATATCACAACACAACACTAGACACAAATTAAAGGTCATACAGCTTCATATTACAAGCCAGGGGCCTCGAGGGCTCGAATACAAAGCTCGACAAGCACGAGTCAGCGGAAGCAAATAATATCTGAGTACAGACATAAGTTAAACAAGTTTTGCCTTAAGAAGGCTAGCACAAACATAAGTAGCGGATCGAAAGAGGCGAGGCCTCCTGCCTGGGAACCTCCTAACTACTCCTGAGCGTCGGCACTCTCCACGTAGTAGTAGGCTCCAGCGGTGGTGTAGTAGTCGTCTCCGGCGTACTCCATCTCCTGGGCTCCGTCGTCTGAATGCAGAATCGTACCGAGGGGGAAAGAGGAAGCAAAGCAGCGGTGAGTACTCATCCAAAGTACTCGCAAGACTGACATCAGAACTATGCTAAGTATGCATCAGTATCAAGGAATGGGGTTTTATCTGCACTGACTGCAGAAAGCAAGAATAGGGGGAAGGCCTAGTCCTATCGAAGACTAGCATCTTCAGCATCTTGCAGCATTAGAAGAGAGTAGACTGGTATCTCATATATAGTCATATTATTGTAGCAATTTTATTAAGTAACCATGCCCAGAGATTCTTCCTCGACTCCCTGCGAGGAAGCAATCCCGGAGCCAACATTCATTTCAAATTTAAGTCACAGTTATAGTTGTATAAGGTCAAGGTACAACTCCAAGTCGTCCTGTTACCGTGGACACGGCTATTCGAATAGATAATTCATCCCTGCAGGGGTGCACCGCATTTCCAACACGCCTGATCACCTCCGGCCGGACACACTTTCCTGGGTCATGCCCGGCCTCGGGATAGCAGCACGTCGTCGCCCCACCTAGGCTCAAAAGAGAGGCCAGCCCGCCGGTCTAAATCCTAAGCACACAGGGGTCGTGGGCCCACTTGCCCTACGCGCTCCTGCACGATGCGAATGCGGCCGAGGTCAGCCCTAGTACACTCTAGTCCAAGAGCTACACCGTCCAGGCCACTCGGGCGCGCGCCGCTCCATTGTTGACGTCCGAAGAGCTTCGGCTGATACAACAACGCTGAGTACCCATAACTTCTCCCACGCGATGGTTTGGTGCGTAAAAAGGCCAACGACCCAACTCAAATCAAATACCCAACCCATTAGCATTTTATTAATGCGGGGCAAGCGCGACCCATAAAGTACGGTCCCGTCACCCCGACTCGAGGATGTGTGGCAAGGGCCTCTCCTGCCCGTCCACGCCTCAACATAACCCTTTGGATGCCTTACCAGCGCATCCCACCACATCTCACACACGGGTACCCTTGGGGCCGACCCGTCTCAAGACTGTCGGGAACTCAGGTCCACCTCAACGAGGGTGGTACCGCCTGTCCCTCCAGTCCCGTCTTTCACGTGTAAATAATGTCAAGTTAAAGTAACTGTGTATATCAAACATCAAGGCGGGAACTGAGGGATCACCCTCAATGGTCCCCGCTCGATGAAACCGTCAAGGTGGACTTAGAGGAATCACCCTCGAGGGTCCCACACTTGAGGGGTTGCATGACAGAGTCATCGTCGGGAGTGGTGAAGGAGGAATCACCCTCGATAACCACGACCGACTAGCTACACTACAGAGCTAGCATCATGAGTACTTCACGAGGTGTCACCCTCGGTACTCGATAGTAGCTTTGTAGAGTCGTACAACTAAGGGGTGTGCGGTGATGTGAGGGGCCTGGCTTATCGGTCGGTTGACCGAGTCTTCGAGTCTTCGAGTCGTCGAGTCGTCGATGAAGAAACAGGGGCAACTGGGACTAAGGGGGGTCACAGGGGATTCATTGATCAACCTATACTAAGCAGTTGATATCATTGCAGGTATAGTAGCAGTTTATCAAAAACAGGCTATGCATCAGAATAGGAGTTAACTAATATAGTAGAAAAATCTAATGCAAGAATGAGAGGGAAGGAAATGGGCGATATCGGAATGCTCAAGGGGGGTTGCTTGCCTTGCTGCTCTGCGGCACAAGGCTGATCGTCAACGGTGTAGTCGTACCCGGCAACACCGTCAGTCTCGGGGTCTACCGGTAAGAAGAGGGGGGAGGAACAATAAATATAAAGCAGACAAATGCATCACGATGCATGGCATGGCAATATACAGAGCTAGGCATGCACTAACGCAGTATTACACGTTGCAGACGGAGCGGGAGAATATCTGACAATATTTCTCGGGTCTCTGGCTATTACCGGATAGATGATCCTAATGCTAAATGTCCATGTTCATCATGCTAGGAGCATGTGACAGATGAACGGACAGCGTATTCGGATTCGTGGGATTTTTCTGATCAACTTTCATGTATAAAACTTTTTCATCTGAGCTATGGATTATTTTCTATTAATTTTTAAAGTTTTAATCATTTTCTGAAATTCACAGAATTAAATTAATTCGAAAAAGCATTAATGACGTCAGCATGACATCACTGTGACGTCAGCAGTCAACAGTGGGACAGACTGGTCAAACCTGACCAGTGGGCCCCACCTGTCATAGACTCAGAGTCTAAACAGAGTTTAAATTAAACTAACGGGTTAATTAGAGGGGTGGGCCCCATCTGTCAGTGACTAATTAGGTTAAACTAATTATCAAAATTAATTAAACTAACTTAATTAATTAAAAAGGGGTTGGGCCCACATGTCATACACAGGGGGGGTCGGGCCCCACCTGTCAATGACTGGGCTATGCCCAGTCAGCCAGTTGACCAAGTCAACTGGTCAACTGGGTCGCCCTGGCCCACTGGCAGGGTCACTGGGGGTGGCCCCAGCCAAGCCACGTCGGCGGCGGCCGGCGGCTCAACGCCGGCGACGCCAAAACGCGGCGGAGGGCACGGGCCAGCGTCGGGATTCGCCCACAGAGGGCCATTTGGCCCGCGCGTGGGCGCGTTCGAACGAGCGCGCAGCGCCGCATCTAGTGGTGGCCGCGGCGTTGCCGGAGTTGGCCGGAAACGGCACCGGTGACGAGCGGAGGCGGCGGCGGGTACGGGAGCTCGACGGAAACGGCGCTACGGCGTGCAACAGCTCGAATGGATGGGCTAGGCGGGCTCTATGCGACGCGGCGACGCTAATGGACACACGCCCGTGACCATTTGGTCACCGGAGACTCGCCGGCGACGAGCTCCGCGGTGATGCGTCCGGGCGCACGTCGGGGACGGCGCTAGGAGGCACGAACGGGCGCGTGCGTGTGTGCGTTGTGCTCCTGGAAGCAACAGGAGCACGGTGCTGCGCTCAGGCGAGCATGACGGTGGCTGTGACGACGACCACGAGCTTGCCGGCGGCAGCGCGCTCGGGCACAAGTGGAACGGCGTCTAGGGGCAGCCAACGGCGATGGGAGAGGAAAGGGAAAAGGCAGAGGCTCACCGGGGAGGCACAAGGTGGCCTGTTGTCAGCTTAGTAGCAGCAGGAGTCACCGGAGAGGAAGAAGATCGCCGGTGACCGAACGAAAGGGGGCGGCTCGATCCCGACGATGCAGAGCTCGCCTGCTTGCGCGCGTGGTCGAGGACGGGGTAGTCGACGACGGCGGAGATGATGGACAGGTCGGCGAGGCGAGGCGGTGGCTATGGCCGCGCGTTCTACGGCGGCGAGGCCATGGTGGCGCTCGGATGCGGGTGCGGGAGGAGAGCGGCGGCGCGAGGAGAGAGCCAGGGGGATCTGGGGACTAGGGTTTCAGGGGGGCGTCGGGGCGCCCTTATATCCACCGGGCCGTCGCCGGCGAGCCGGTCCAGCGGGGACGCGCCCGGTCGCGCGCGCGCGCCTCGGTCGCCCCATTGTAGCGAGGTGGGAGACGACCGAGGGGGCCGCTGGGCCGGCCTGGGCGTGCCACTGTGGCCTAAGGCCCAGGGCAGGGGGCTTTTTCTTTTCTTTTTTTTTCTTTTCTGTTTTCTTTTATAAGTTTCGGTTTTAATTCCTTTTGGCCATATTTCCTTTTAGCAAAAATGTGTAACATGGTCCATTTAATAACTTGCAATATTTTGAATGGCCACAACAAGTTTGAGGATTTTTGGGTACTGTTGGAATTAACCATGCAATTTAAAGGGCATTTTAAATGCAAAATGGTCCTGTTTTGGATGGTGGGGTCCACACCAGCTTGAGGGTGATGTTGTTTTCCTTAACAATAATTGTTTTGGATTATTCCACAAGTGTGCAACATTTTCCTGATGCTGTTTGGAGAATTATTTTATCACCATAAAATTCAATTGGCTTTTGAAGTGAAAATTAAATTGAGATATGAATTTTAACTGGATCATATCTTGTTTAGCAAAATGATTAGGCACTGATCATGGTCATCACTATGCTTAATTACAATGATCAGTGTAGCACAAAACCAGGGTGTCACAATTCTCCCCTACTAACAAGAATTCTCGTCCCGAGAATTAAGAAGTAGAAGGAAAGAGCCCGGGGTATTCTGCACGAAGATGATCTTCGCGTTCCCAAGTGGCTTCATCTTCAGAATGGTTTGCCCACTGCACCTTGAAGAACTTGGTAACCTTCTGACGAGGCCGACGTTCAGTTTCACCAAGAATGCGGACAGGTTGCTCCTTGTAAGAAAGGTCTTGTTGCAGTTCAAGCATATCATGATCCACTGCTCGGATTGGATCCTTGAAGCAGCGACGAAGCTGTGACACATGGAACACATCGTGAACCTGAGAAAGGTTTGGCGGTAGTTCCTGTTGATATGCCACTTTACCACGCCTTTCGAGAACAGTGAAAGGACCAATATATCGAGGAGCCAGCTTGCCCTCGATTCCAAAACGGTGTGTACCTCTCATTGGCGTGACTCGAAGATAAGCCTTCTCGCCAGGTTGATAGACCATATCTTTGTGATGACGGTCATACTGACTCTTCTGACGAGACTAAGCAGCTTTCAGACTTGCATGAATAATGCGGACTTGATCTTCAGCATGTTGAATAATATCCGGACCGATAAGTGTACGTTCCCCAGTTTCTGACCAATTCAGAGGAGTTCGACACTTACGTCCATACAACACTTCAAAGGGGGCCATCTTCAGACTAGCCTGATAGCTATTGTTGTAGGAGAACTCAGCATACGGTAGAGATTCCTCCCATTTCTTGCCGAAAGAAATGACACAAGCTCGAAGCATGTCTTCGAGAATCTGATTGACTCTTTCAACTTGACCCTGGGATTGAGGGTGAAAAGCGGTGTTGAAGGACAAATGAGTTACCATAGCTTCCTGGAAACTTGCCCAGAATCTTGAAGTGAATAAACTGCCACGGTCCGAACTAATCACCAATGGAATACCGTGGAGTGAAACAACTCTGGACATGTAAAGATCTGCTAGCTGACTAGCAGTAATAGTTTCCTTGACAGCCAGAAAATGTGCAACTTTGGACAGTCGGTCAATGATGACAAGAATAGCATCATTACCTTTCTGCGACCTGGGAAAACCAGTAATGAAATCCATTTCAACATGATCCCATTTCCATTCAGGAATAGAAATAGGTTGTAGAGTTCCAGCAGGCTTTTGATGTTCTGCTTTGATCCGACGGCAAATGTCACATTCTGAAACATACGTGCAATGTCTTGCTTCATGTTAGACCACCAGAATCTTCGACAAATGTCTTGGTACATCTTGGTACTACCAGGATGAATAGATAGCGGAGTGTCATGTGCTTCCTTCATGACCTCCTAAGTCATATCATGGTTTTTCTCCTTACTCGGTACCACTAGGCGGCCTTTGAAGTACAAAGCGTCATCCTTAGCAATAGTGAAGGGTGAGGGCTTTCCTTCTGCGATATCGTATTTAATCCTCTCGACTTCATTGTCACACTTCTGGATCCACTTGATGACGTCCACAAGATCTGGTTTAGCAACCAGGGTATTAAGAGAACCCTGGGAAACAACATGGAGGTTCATTCTGTAGGAACCTTCAGGAGGGGGAGCGAGATAACCCTGAGGAACAATATGGAGGTTCAGCATACGGAATTCCTTTTGAAGAAGGGGGTGAACCTTGTGAACCTGAAGGTGGTTGCAGTATGACTTGTGGCTCAAAGCATCAGCCATTACATTAGCCTTGCCTGGCGTATAAGAAATACCCACGTTGTAATCTGCTATGCGCTCCCTCCATCTCTGTTGACGGAGGTTCAGATCTGGCTGAGTAAACAGGTACTTCAGACTTTGGTGATCGGTGTAGATCTCGCAACGATTACCAACAAGGTATTGCCGCCACTCTTTTAGTGCATGGATTACTGCAGCAACTTCAAGGTCATGAACTGGGTAGTTCTCTTCATGAGGACGCACTTGACGAGAAGCATAAGCAACCACTCTGCGCTCTTGCATTAGGACACAACCCATTCCCTGACGCGAAGCGTCACAATAAATGACGAAGTCCTTACGAGTATCCGGAGGAGCAAGCACTGGAGCAGACGTCAGTTTGTCCTTAAGTGCCTGAAAGCTCTCCTGACATTTTTCTGTCCACTCATATTTAACACCTTTGTGAAGCAGATTGGTTAAGGGCTTTGCAATCTTGAAGAAGTTCTCGACGAATCGACGGCAATAGCTGGCGAGCCCGAGAAAACTTCTGACTTGCTTGACATTCTTCGGGGGGGTCTAGTCAAGAATAGCCTGAACTCGTTTAGGGTTGACCGCAATACCATCCTTGGAGATCACATAACCAAGGTAGGTTACTTCGTCCATCCAGAACTCACACTTTGAATACTTTGCATAAAGTTGATGTTCTCGAAGCCTCTCCAGTATAAGACGAAGATGTTCAGCATACTCTTCTTTATTCTTGGAGAAAACCAGGATATCATCCTGATAAACCACGACGAATTTATGAAGGTAATCCACGAATATATAGTTCATCAGGTGAGAGAAGGTTGCTGGGGCATTGGTTAAGCCAAAGGACATGACGGTGTACTCGTATGAACCATAACGAGTAACGAATGCAGTCTTCGGAATATCCTCTTCACGTACCCGGATCTGATGGTAACCCAACCTCAAGTCGAGTTTGGAAAACACTGATGAACCAGCAAGTTGATCATACAGATCGTTGATCCGTGGAAGCGGATATTTGTTTTGAATCGTTGCTTGGTTGATGGGACGGTAATCTTGGACCAATCGATTTGTACCATCTTTCTTTTTGACAAAGAGAGAAGGTGCTCCCCAAGCAGAGGAACTTGGACGAATGAAACCCAGACGAAACGAATTGTCAATTTCTTGCTTAAGTTCAAGGAGTTCATGTGGTGGCATCTTATACGGACGCTTGGCTATAGGAGTGGTACCAGGTACCAAGTCGATGACAAACTCGACAACTCTGGCAGGGGGAATCCCTGGAAGTTCTTCCGGAAAAACATCTTGGAAATCCCGAACAACTGGAATGTTTTCAATCCCTTCAAGAGGTGACTCATTTAATGCATTCAAGGCATATAGTCGGGCTTCAGCATCTCCAACAAGATGAGTATGGTAGTTGACTATCTCATCCGAAGGATGCAGAAGGTGGATAGTTTTGGTGCCACAAACGACGGAAGCAGTATGTGCCTTCAACCAATCCATTCCCAGAATAAGGTCGATCTTGGAAGACTTCAATATAATGGGGGAAGCATGGAATTCCAGTCCTTCTATTTCAATGGGGACATCTGGACAAACCATGGAGGTTTGACATTGGCCAGCGGGGGTGTTTACCACTATTGGAATGCTCATCTCCTCGTACTTAATGCCATGCATGTATGCAAAATCTTCAGACATAAAAGAATGCGATGCTCCTATATCAAACAATACAGAAGCTGGTACTGAGTTGACGAGAAGAGTACCCATCACGGTAGCAGGCTGGTCTTGAACTTCATTCAGATCAATATTGTTAGCTTGAACACGTCCCTGAGCAGGCCCGGCATTGTTGTTGCGGGGCTGGTTGGAAGGCAGTGCAAGTTCTTTCTGGTTCTGCCTGCATTCTCTAGCACGGTGTCCAGGACGACCACACTTGAAGCACAGCCCATCCTCAGGACGAGAAGGGGGAACAGCAGCTCGTGGTGGTGGAGCTAGGAGCCTCGGCTGCCTAGGTGGGGGTGGAGGCAGACGAGGTGCAGAATAGGACGGCCTCTGAGCAGGAGGCGGTGCATGGTACATGTTGTGGGGGATCCAGATCTTGCGCTTTTGAGTTCCTGAGCCCGAAGATGAGCCCATGTCACGGTTGCGTTTGCTGATGTCCTTGTAGTCCTGCAGACCTATTTCCACTAGAATAGACTTGTTCACCAAGGTGGCGAAGTTATCAAAGTCTAGAACAAGGAGTGCCAGCTTGATATCTGGGTGGAGGCCTTCACGGAACTTCTCCTGCCTACGAGCATCAGTTGAGACGTCTTCTTCAGCATAGCCAGATAAGTCCAGAAATTCCCGCTGATAAGCATCCACAGTCTTGTTGTCCTGGACTAGATTGCGGAACTCACGCTTCTTCTTATCCATCCGTCCTTGAGGAATGTGACGAGCACGGAACGCAGCTTGGAACTCCGGCCAGGTGATGATTGTCCCAACAGGCTGTGAGCGCCTGTGACTGTCCCACCATTGAGCAGCGGGACCCTTTAGAAAGTACAAGGCAAAGGTGACATAGCTAGCCACTGGGGCGCCTGAAGCCTCCAGCTCATAAGTGATGTCACGGAGCCAGTCATCTGCGTCAAGCGGCTGAGTTGAGCTGCAGTAGATCTTAAGGTTGAGACGCATGAAGTCTTGCAGAGTCATTGGGGCTGGCTGCTGATTCATATTCGGCCTCGGGAACTGGTCCATAAGCCCTTGCATAAACTGGTGATTCAGTTCAAACTGCTGCATCATACCAGCCATGTATTCCGGTGGCGGTGGTGGTTCAGCCGCACCACGACCACGCCCAGCTGGCCTAACCATTCTGTCAAATTTTTAACCGTGGTAGTTTAGCTTTGGATAATTGCAAAGACAAAGAACCATTCATGAAGTAAATTGCACTAAGAAGAAAGTGCGATAGATACGACATAGTAGTTCAAATCCAGCATACGGATCCATACATAGGTCTATTACAAACCATAAGTTCGTTACAAAATAGACGATAGGTCCGGCATGAAATTAACCTAGATAACTAGGCAGCACGCAGGCTCGCGGTAGAGGGATACAACAATGAGGCATAGCGATATGCTACATCAACGTCGGGGACAACGAGAGAATCAAGCCATCATCTAGAAGTAGGGGCTCTCTGGGGGAAGTAGTTATGAGAACCTAGAGTTAGAGTTAATAAAATCTTTAACCCGAAAGAGAAGAGAGATCAGAACCCAGAGTATAGACGAGGAATAAAAGATCCTAATACCACCCGATTGAGAAGTGGGCCCGTAAGCCACACAACTATGTTAGTAAAAGTTTTTCAATGACTAGACTCAACTTCGGCCAAGGAGTTGGAAAGGGGGCTACCTACAGGCAGTCGGCTCTGATACCAACTTGTGACGCCCCCAATTTTGACCGTACGCTAATCATACACACAATGCGTACGACCAAGATTAGGGACTCACTGATCGATATCACAACACAATACTAGACACAAATTAAAGGTCATACAGCTTCATATTACAAGCCAGGGGCCTCGAGGGCTCGAATACAAAGCTCGACAAGCACGAGTCAGCGGAAGCAAATAATATCTGAGTACAGACATAAGTTAAACAAGTTTTGCCTTAAGAAGGCTAGCACAAACATAAGCAGCGGATCGAAAGAGGCGAGGCCTCCTGCCTGGGAACCTCCTAACTACTCCTGAGCGTCGGCACTCTCCACGTAGTAGTAGGCTCCAGCGGTGGTGTAGTAGTCGTCTCCGGCGTACTCCATCTCCTGGGCTCCGTCGTCTGAACGCAGAATCGTACCGAGGGGGAAAGAGGAAGCAAAGCAGCGGTGAGTACTCATCCAAAGTACTCGCAAGACTGACATCAGAACTATGCTAAGTATGCATCAGTATCAAGGAATGGGGTTTTATCTGGACTGACTGCAGAAAGCAAGAATAGGGGGGAGGCCTAGTCCTATCGAAGACTAGCATCTTCAGCATCTTGCAGCATTAGAAGAGAGTAGACTGGTATCTCATATATAGTCATATTATTGTAGCAATTTTATTAAGTAACCATGCCCAGAGATTCTTCCTCGACTCCCTGCGAGGAAGCAATCCCGGAGCCAACATTCATTTCAAATTTAAGTCACAGTTATAGTTGTATAAGGTCAAGGTACAACTCCAAGTCGTCCTGTTACGGTGGACACGGCTATTCGAATAGATAATTCATCCCTGCAGGGGTGCACCGCATTTCCAACACGCCTAATCATCTCCGGCCGGACACACTTTCCTGGGTCATGCCCGGCCTCAGGATAGCAGCACGTCGTCGCCCCACCTAGGCTCAACAGAGAGGCCAGCCCACCGGTCTAAATCCTAAGCACACAGGGGTCGTGGGCCCACTGGCCCTACGAGCTCCTGCACGATGCGAACGCGGCCGAGGTCAGCCCTAGTACACTCTAGTCCAAGAGCTGCACCATCCAGGCCACTCGGGCGCGCGCCACTCCATTGTTGACGTCCGAAGAGCTTCGGCTGATACAACGACGCTGAGTACCCATAACTTCTCCCACGCGATGGTTTGGTGCGTAAAAAGGCCAACGACCCAACTCAGATCAAATACCCAACCCATTAGCATTTTATTAATGCGGGGCAAGCGCGACCCATAAAGTACGGTCCCGTCACCCCGACTCGAGGATGTGTGGCAAGGGCCTCTCCTGCCCGTCCACGCCTCAACATAACCCTTTGGATGCCTTACCGGCGCATCCCACCACATCTCACACACGGGTACCCTTGGGGCCGACCCGTCTCAAGACTGTCGGGAACTCAGGTCCACCTCAACCAAGGTGGTACCGCCTGTCCCTCCAGTCCCGTCTTTCACGTGTAAATAATGTCAAGTTAAAGTAACTGTGTGTATAAAACATCAAGGCGGGAACTGAGGGATCACCCTCAATGGTCCCCGCTCGATGAAACCGTCAAGGTGGACTTACAGGAATCACCCTCGAGGGTCCCACACTTGAGGGGTTGCACGACAGAGTCATCGTCGGGAGTGGTGAAGGAGGAATCACCCTCGTTAACCACGACCGACTAGCTACACTACAGAGCTAGCATCATGAGTACTTCACGAGGTGTCACCCTCGGTACTCGATAGTAGCGCTGTAGAGTCGTACAACTAAGGGGTGTGCAGTGATGTGAGGGGCCTGGCTTATCGGTCGGTTGACCGAGTCTTCGAGTCTTCGAGTCGTCGAGTCGTCGATGAAGAAACAGGGGCAACTGGGACTAAGGGGGGTCACAGGGGATTCATTGATCAACCTATACTAAGTAGTTGATATGATTGCAGGTATAGTAGCAGTTTATCAAAAACAGGCAATGCATCAGAATAGGAGCTAACTAATACAGTAGAAAAATCTAATGCAAGAATGAGAGGGAAGGAAATGGGCGATATCGGAATGCTCAAGGGGGGTTGCTTGCCTTGCTGCTCTGCGGCAAAAGGCTGATCATCAACGGTGTAGTCGTACCCGGCAGCACCGTCAGTCTCGGGGTCTACCGGTAAGAAGAGGGGGGAGAAACAATAAATATAAAGCAGACAAATGCATCACGATGCATGGCATGGCAATATACAGAGCTAGGCATGCACTAACCAAGTATTACATGTTGCAGACGGAGCGTGAGAATATCTGACGATATTTCCCGGCTCTCTGGCTAATACCGGACAGATGATCCTAATGCTAAATGTCCAAGTTCATCATGCTAGGAGCATGTGACAGATGAACGGACAGCGTATTCGGATTCGTGGGAATTTTCTGATCAACTTTCATGTATAAAACTTTTTCATCTGAACTACGGATTATTTTCTATTAATTTTTAAAGTTTTAATCATTTTCTGAAATTCACAGAATTAAATTAATTCGAAAAAGCATTAATGATGTCAGCATGACATCACTGTGACGTTAGCAGTCAACAGTGGGACAGACTGGTCAAACCTGACCAGTGGGCCCCACCTGTCATACACTCAGAGTCTAAACAGAGTTTAAATTAAACTAACTGGCTAATTAGAGGGGTGGGCCCCATCTGTCAGTGACTAATTAGGTTAAACTAATTATCAAAATTAATTAAGCTAACTTAATTAATTAAAAAGGGGCTGGGCCCACATGTCATACACAGGGGGGGTCGGGCCCCACCTGTCAGTGACTGGGATGTGCCCAGTCAGCCATTTGACCAAGTCAACTAGTCAACTAGGTAGCCCTGGCCCACTGGTAGGGTCACTAGGGGTGGCCCCAGCCCAGCCACGTCGGCGGCGGCCCGCGGCTCAACGCCGGCGACGCCAAAATGCGGCAGAGAGCACGGGCCGGCGTCGGGATTCGCCCACAGAGGGCCATTTGGCCCGCGCGTGGGCGCGTTCGAACGAGCGCGCAGCGCCACATCTAGTGGTGGCCGCGGCGTTGCCAGAGTTGGCCGGAAACGGCGCCGGCGACGAGCGGAGGCGGCGGCGCGTACGGGAGCTCGACGGAAACGGCGCTACGGCGTGCAACAGCTCGAATGGATGGGCTAGGCAGGCTCTACGCGACGCGGCGAAGCTAATGGACACACGCCCGTGACCATTTGGTCACCGGAGACTCGCCGGCGACGAGCTCCGCGGCGATGCGTTCAGGCGCTAGTCGGGGACGGCGCTAGGAGGCACGAACGGGCGCGTGCGTGTGTGCGTTGTGCTCCTGGAAGCACCAGGAGCACGGTGCTGAGCTCAGGCGAGCATGATGGCGGCTGTGACGACGACCACGAGCTCGCCGGCGGCGGCGCGCTCGGGCACAAGTGGAACGGCGTGTAGGGGCAGCCAACGGCAACGGGGGAGGAAAGGGAAGAGGCAGAGGCTCACCGGGGAGGCACAAGGTGGCCCAATGTCAGCTTAGTAGCAGCAGGAGTCGCCGGAGAGGAAGAAGATCGCCGGCGACCGAACGAAAGGGGGCGGCTCGATCCCGACGATGCAGAGCTCGCCTTCTTGCGCGCGTGGTCGAGGACGGGGTAGTCGACGACGGTGGAGACGATGGACAGGTCGGCGAGGCGAGGCGGTGGCTGTGGCCGCGCGTTCTACGGCGGCGAGGCCATGGTGGCGATCGGATGCGGGTGCGGGAGGAGAGCGGCGGCGCGAGGAGAGATCCAGGGGGGTCTGGGGGCTAGGGTTTTAGGGGGGCGTCGGGGCTCCCTTATATCCACCGGGCCGTCGCCGGCGAACCGGTCCGGCAGGGACGCGCCCGGTCGCGCGCGCGCGCCTCTGTCGCCCCAGTGTAGCGAGGTGGGAGACGACCGAGGGGGGCGCTGGGCCAGCCTGGGCCTGCCAGTGTGGCCTAAGGCCCAGGGCAGGGGGGCTTTTTCTTTTTTCTTTTTTTCTTTTCTGTTTTCTTTTATAAGTTTCTGTTTTAATTCCTTTTGGCCATATTTCCTTTTTGCAAAAATGTGTAACATGGTCCATTTAATAACTTGCAATATTTTGAATGGCCACAACAAGTTTGAGGATTTTTGGGTACTGTTGGAATTAACCATGCAATTTAAAGGGCATTTTAAATGCAAAATGGTCATGTTTTGGATGGTGGGGTCCACACCAGCTTGAGGGTGATGTTGTTTTCCTTAACAATAATTGTTTTGGATTATTCCACAAGTGTGCAACATTTTCCTGATGCTGTTTGGAGAATTATTTTATCACCATAAAATTCAATTGGCTTTTGAAGTGAAAATTAAATTGAGATATGAATTTTAACTGGATCATATCTTGTTTAGCAAAATGATTAGGCACTGATCATGGTCATCACTATGCTTAATTACAATGATCACTGTAGCACAAAACCAGGGTGTCACAACTAGTAAGGTACACATGAATAAAACGTATATCAAATATACTTCTGTTGACGTTGCCAGCCTTCTTATCTACCAAGTATCTTGGGTTGTTCCGCTTCAGCGACCGCTCTCCTCATAATAGAAGCACTTAGTCTCGGGTTTGGGTTCAACCTTGGGTTTCTTCATTGGAGCAGCAACTGGTTTGCTATCCATGAAGTTTCCCTCCTTGCCCTTGCCCCTTCTCGAAACTAGTGGTTTTACTAACCATCAACACTTGATGCTCCTTCTTGATTTCTACCTTCGCGGTGTCAAACATCGCGAATAGCTCGGGGATCATTATTTCCATCCCTGGCATTTTATAGTTCATCACGAAGCTCTAGTAGCTTTGTGGCAGTGACTTGGAGAACTATATCAACCACTATCTTATCTGGGAGATTAACTCCCACTCGATTCAAGCGATTGTAGCACCCAGACAATCTGAGCACATGCTCACCGATTGAACTATTCTCCTTCATCTTGTAGGCAAAGAATCTTGTTGGAGGTCTCATACCTCTCAACACGGGCACGAGCCTGAAATCCCAATTTCATCTCTTAGAACATCTCATATGTTCCGTGACATTCAAAACATTTTGGAGCCTCAATTCTAAGCCGTAATGCATGACGCACTGAACTATCAAGTAGTCATCAGAACGTGTCTGTCAGTTGTTCACAACATCTACAGACGACGCTTGATGGGGTGGCGCACCGAGTGGGGCATTAAGGACATAAGCCTTATGTGCAGCAATGAGGACCATCCTCAGATCGCGGACCCAGTCCGCATTATTGCTACCATCATCTTTCAACTCTATTTCTCTAGGAACATATAAAATTCAAGGGAGCTACAGTGCGAGCTAGTAATCTACAACATAATTTGCAAAGACATTTTGACTATGTTCATGACAATGAGTTTAGTTAATCATGTTACTTAAAAAACTCCCACTCAAATTGACATCCCTCTGGTCATTCGAGTGTCACATGATCCAAATTCACCAACTCAAGTCCGATCATCACGTGAGTTGAGGTGGTTTCAATGGTGAACATCTTCATGTTGATCATATCTACTATATGACTCATGTTCGAGCTTTCGGTCTCTTGTGTTCCGAGGCCATGTATGTACATGCTAGGCTCGTCAAGTTTAACCCGAGTGTTCCACACGTGCAACACTGCCTTGCACCCGTTGTATGTGAACGTAGAGTCTATCACACCCGATCATCACATGGTGTCTCGAAACGACGAACTTTCGCAACGGTGCACACTCGGGGAGAACGCAATTTTATCTTGAAATTTTAGTGAGGGATCACCTTATAATGCTACCGTCGTCCTAAGCAAAATAAGATGCATAAAAGGATTAACATCACATGCAAATCATAAGTGACATGATATGGCCATGAACTTGTCTTTTTGATCTCCATCTCCAAAGCACCGGCATGATCTCCATCGTCCCCGGCATGACACCATGATCTCCATCATCTTGATCTCCATCAACGTGTCGCCATGAGGTTGTCGCGCCAAATATTTCTTCTACGACTATTGCTAACTCATAGCGATAAAGTAAAGCAAAACGGCGAAAATAAATTAAAGACAACCCTATGGCTCCTGCCGGTTGCCGTACTCATCGACATGCAAGTCGTGATATTCTATACAATACATGATCATCTCATACATCACATATATCTCATCATGTAATTGGCCATATCACATCACAACATACCCTGCAAAAACAAGTTAGACGTCCTCTAATTGTTGTTGCAAGTTTTACGTGGCTGCTACGGGTATCTAGCAAGAACAATTCTTACCTACGCAAAAACCACAACGGTGATACGCAAATTGCTATTCAACCTTCTCAAGGACCGCCTTTGTCGAATCCGATCCAACTAAAGTGGGAGAAACAGACACCCGCCAGCCATCTTTATGCAACGAAGTTACATGTCAGTTGATGGAACCGGTCTCTCGTAAGCGTACGAGTAATGTTGGTCCGGGCCGCTTCATCCCACAATACCGCTGAATCAAGAAAATACCAAGGGAGGAAGCAATCTGAGCGTCAACGCCCACAAACTCCTTTGTGTTCTACTTGTGATCTCATCTACACATAGACCTAGCTCATGATGCCACTGTCAGGGAACGTTGCATGGGAAACAAAAAAATTCCTACGCACACGCAAGATCTATCCATGGTGATGAGCATCTACGAGAGGGAGAGTGAATCTACATACCCTTGTAGATCGCTAAGCGGAAGCGTTAAGAAACGCGGTTGATGTAGTCGAACGTCTTCGCGATCCAAATCGCAAGCCGTCCCACGATCCCATCACGATCCGTCTCGCGATCCAATCACGATCTGTCCCGCGATCCAATCACGGTCCTTCCAATCTAGTGCCGAACGGATGGCACCTCCGCGTTCAGCACACGTACATCTCGATGACGATCTCCGCCTTCTTGATCCAGCAAGAGGGAACGGAGAGGTGGATGAGTTCTCCGGCAGCGCGACGGCGCGGCGGCGGTTGTGGTGGAACTATTGCAGCAGGGCTTCGCCTAAGCACTGCTGAAAACTAGAGGAATCAATCTATCGGGAGAGAGGGCTGCACTATGGCCTTTTTGGGTTGAAGTGCTTTTGCCCTCTCTCCCTCTAGTATATATAGGAGGGAGGGGAGGGAGGCCGGCGCCCTAGGGCTGCCCCTTTGGTGCGGCCGCAAGGAGGAGGAGGTGGAGGAGTCCACCTCCAATCCTACTCCTAGTAGGATTCCTTCCCTTCCCCCACTTGGACTTTCCTTTCCCTCAAGCCCAGCCGCATAGGCCTTCTTGGGCCGGCCGCACAGCCCACCACAGGCTGGTGCGCCACCCTCAGGTCCATGTGACCCACTTGGGGTGTGGTGGGCCTACTTGGTGGACCCCCGGAACCCATTCGTCACTCCCGGTACACTGCCGGAAATGCCCGAAACTTTTCCGGAGTTCAAACACCACCTTCCTATATATCAATCTTTACCTCCGGACCATTCCGGAGCTCCTCGTGACGTCTGGGATCTCATCCAGGACTCTGAACAACCTTCGGTCACCAACATACATAACTCAACTATACCGAAATGTCACCGAACCTTAAGTGTGCAGACCCTGCGGGTTCGAGAACTATGTAGACATGACCGAGACACCTCTACGGTCAATAACCAATAGCAGGACCTGGATGCCCATATTGGTTCGTACATATTCTACGAAGATCTTTATCGGTTGAACCTCTATGTCAAGGATTCAGTTAATCCCGTACGATGTTCCCTTTGTTCTTCGCTATGTTACTTGCCCGAGATTCGATCGTCGATATCTTTATACCTAGTTCAATATCGTTACCGGCAAGTCTCTTTACTCGTTCCGTAATACAAGATCCTATGGCTAACACTTTAGTCACATTGCTTGCAAGGCTTGTTGTGATGTTGTATTACCGAGTGGGCCCCGAGATACCTCTCCGTCACACGGAGTAACAAATCCCAGTCTTGATCCATGTCAGCTCAACAGACACCCTCGGAGATACCTGTAGAGCATCTTTACAGTCACCCAGTTACGTCGCGACGTTTGATACACACAAGGTACTCCTCCGGTGTCAGTGAGTTGCATGATCTCATGGTCATAGGAACAGATACTTGACGCGCAGAAAACTATAGCAATAAACTGACACGATCATATGCTACGTTCATAGTTTGGGTCTTGTCCATCACATCATTCTCCTAATGATGTGATCCCATTATCAAATGACATCTCATGTCTATGGCTAGGAAACCTTAACCATCTTTGATCAACGAGCTAGTCTAGTAGAGGCTTACTAGGGACACTTTGTTGTCTATATATCCACACATGTATTTGAGTTTCCAATCAATACAATTATAGCATGGATAATAAACGATTATCACGAACAAGGAAATATAATAATAACCAATTTATTATTGCCTCTAGGGCATATTTCCAACAGTAGAGGTAAACTCTCTCCGTTCCATTAGTGAAAATGATATACCTTACACTAAGACTCCTAAACAATGCATGGATGAATATGATAATTACGTTGCTAAGCAAGAACACTTCAATAATTATGTTAAGGATCAATTGAGACGTAATGCCTTGATGATAGACCGCTTAAGTGACTTGATGTTTAGAATTTCTAATGATGTACAAGGTCTAGGTAAACATGCTTCCATGGTTCACACTCAACTAGACCAAGTTGCTAAGTCACAAAATGATTTGCTTGCTGACGTGGCTTGAGACTGCGTCGGTATTTCCCCAAATAGGAAGGGATGATGCAGCACAGCGACGGTAAGTATTTCCCTCAGTTATGAAACCAAGGTTATCGAACCAGTAGGAGGATCACCACCACCCAATAAGCAGCACCTGCACACAAATAACAAATACTTGCAACCCGACGCGAAAGAGAGGTTCTCAATCTCTCTACGGTAAAAAGATAGATTATGTCGTGATAGATAGGAGAGATAAATCTCTCAAGAATGCAAAATAAGAAGAGCAAATAAAAAGTGCAGCAATATGTTTTTGTATTTTTGGTTTTCTAGATTTGAAAACAAAGAAGCAAAAAGATAGATCGGGAAGCAATATGTTGGAAAAGTAGACCCGGGGGTCGTAGGTTTCACTAGTGGCTTCTCTCATGAGTATAGCACACGGTGGGTGAACAAATTACTGTTGGGCAATTGGTAGAAGATCAAATAATCATGACGATATCCAAGGCGATGATCATTATATAGGCATCACGTCCAAGATAAGTAGACCGACTCCTGCCTGCATCTACCACTATTACTCCACACATCGACCGCTATCCAGCATGCATCTAGTGTATTAAGTTCATGGAAAAACGGAGTAATGAAATAAGAACGATGACATGATGTAGACAAGATCTATTCATGTACGAATAGACCCCATCTTGTTATCCTTAATGGCAAAGATACATGCATGCCTTGCTGCCCCTTCTGTCAGTGGGAAAGGACACCGCAAGATCGAACCCATCACAAAGCACCTCTTCCCATGGCAAGAAAAATCGATCTAGTTGGCCTAACTAAACCAAAGATTCGAAGAAGAAATATGAGGCTATAAGTAATCATGCATATAAGAGATCAAAGAAGACTCAAATAATATTCATGGATAGAAACTGATCATGAACTCAAAATTCATCGGATCCCAACAAACACACCGCAAAAGTTTACATCAAATAGATCTCCAAGAGACCATTGTATTGAGAATCATAAGAGAGAGAGAGAGGAAGCCATCTAGCTACTGCCTATGGACCCGTAGGTCTATGGTGGACTACTCACGCATCATCGGAGAGGCACCTATGAAGAAGATGAACCCCTCTGTGATGGTGTTTAGATTGGATCTCGCGGTTCTGGAACTTGCGGCGGCTGGAATTGTGTTTCGTCGACTCCCCTAGGGTTTTTGGAATATTTGGGAATTTATAGGCATCAGAGGCAGTGGAGAGGGGCCCGTGGAGGGCACAACCCATCAGGGCACGCCGGGGACCCCCTGGCGCGCCCTGGTGGGTTGTGGTCTCCACGGCCCACCTCTCTCGCACTTCTTTGGCCCACTGGGTGTCTTCTGGTCCAAAAAAATTTCCAAAAAATTTCGTCGCGATTGGACTCCGTTTGGTACTGATATTCTGCGAAGTAAAAAACAAGCAAAAACAACAACTGGCACTGTGGCACTGTGTCAATAGGTTAGTCCCAAAAAATGATATAAAGTTATTATAAAATGGTTGTAAAACATCCAAGAATGATAATATAACAGCATGGAACAAGCAAAAATTATAGATACGTTGGAGATGATCAGCATCCCCAAGCTTAATTCCTACTCGTCCTCGAGTAGGTAAATGATAAAAACAAATTTTTTGATGTGGAATGCTGCCTAACATGTTCATCATATTCTTTTCTTTTGTATAGCATGGACATTTGGACTTGTAGATGATTCAAAGCAATAGTCTAGTTTTAAAATAATGACTTCAATACTCAAGCATGCTAACAAACAACCATGTCTTTCAAAATATCAACACTAAAGAGAGTTATCCCTAGCCCATCATGCTCAATCATTGATCCATTCATAAAACACACTCAAATATTAGCTATACCCAATGCTCAAGTACGATCATAGTGCCCCCTAGTTGGTGCTTATAAGAGAAGATGGAGACTCAAAGTAAAAATAAAAATTGCATAAAGTAAATAGATAGGCCCTTCGCAGAGGGAAGTAGGGATTTGTAGAGGTGCCAGAGCTCAAAGCTTTAAATTGAGAGAGAATTTTTTTTGGGTGGCATGCTTTTCCTGTCAACGGAAATGACAAAGTAGCTCACAATACTTTCCATGCTAGATATATAATAGGCGGTTCCCAAACAAAAATAAAGTTTATTCCTTTTTCCACCAAACTTTCACTTTCCATGGCGGGCCATATCCACGGTTGCCTTCCATACCAACACTTTCCAAGGAATTTATTATTTGACAACATAAAGTACATATTTTTTTTCTTTTTCATTTCAGGAATGGGCATCCCTATTACCGCTGCACTCTCATGCAATGACAAGTGAATAAACAATCATCTTGAGAATAACACATCTAGCATGGAAAAATATTGGACACTCCCCACCGTTTCATGAGCGGTACGAGCACACAAAAGAGAAAAATTATTTTGAAAATTTAAAGATGGAACATAAAATTTGCTTGGAACGGCATGGAAATACTGCATATAGGTAGGTATGGTGGACTCATAAGGCAAAACTTGGTTTAAGGATTTTGGATGCACAAGTAGTATTTCTACTTAGTACAAATGGAGGCTAGCAAATAGATTGAGAAGCAACCAAACCAAGAAACGAAAATTCTCATAAGTGAGCATTGAGCATAACTAACACCGAATAATGCACCACAAGTAGGATGTAATTTCATTGCATAACTATTGACTTTCGTACTTGCATAGGGAATCACAAACCTTAACATCAATGTTCCTACAAAAGCATAATTACTCACTAACATGACTCACATATTACTATCATCATGTTTCAAAACTATTACAAGGAATCAAGTTTAATTTTCCCAATGATCTTCATGAAAGTTTTTATTATATCCTCCTTGGATATCTATCACTTTGGGACTAGTTTCATATATTGCCATTGCTTTTTTGACAAGCTCAAACAAATCTAAGTGAAGCACATGAGCATAAAGATTTCATCTCTCAAAAAGATATAAGTGAAGCATGAGAGGATTTCTTCAAAATTTACTAACTCTCAAATTAATCTAAGTGAAGCATGAGAGTATTTCTACAAAAATTTCCCACCACACCGTGCTCAAAAAGATATAAGTGAAGCACTAGAACAATTCTATAGCTCAAAAAGTTTAAGTGAAGCATAGAGAGCAATTCTAACAAATCATAGCATAATTTTGGCTCTCCCAAATAGGTGTGTACAGCAAGGATACAAAATAAAAAGTAACAAGCAAAGCAAGCAAAGATACAAGACGCTCCAAGCAAAACTCATGATATGTGACGAATAAAAATATAGCTCCAAGTAAAATACCGATGGTTGTTAGAAGAAAGAGGGGATGCCACTTGGGGGCATCCCCAAGCTTAGTTGCTTGTTACTCTTTGGATATATCTTGGGGGTGCGGTAGCATCCCCAAGCTTAGGTTTTTATCACTCCTTATTCCTTCATCCATCGTGATCTCATCCAAAACTTGAAAACTTCAATCACACAAAACTCAACAAAATCTTCGTGAGATCCGTTAGTATAATAAAGCAAATCACTACTTTAGGTACTGTTGCAAACCCATTCATATTTTGTTATTGCATTATACCTACTGTATGTTAACTTTACCATGGCTTATACCCCCGATACAAACCATAGATTCATCAAAACAAGCACACAATGCAACGAAAACAGAATATGTCTTAAACAGAACAGTCTGTAGTAATATGTACTCTAACCATACTTCTGTAAATCTAAAAATTCTGAAAAATTAGGAAAACATAAATAATTTGTATATAAAAACTGTGCTAAAATTTCAGGTCAAGATCACGTTCCAGCAAAAAATAAAAATTCAAATACTGGATGCAAAGTTTCTGTTTCAGATTCAACATCGCTTTTACTCATCTTATGAATCATCCTAAAGGCTCTACTTGGCACAAACACTAAATAAACCATAAAAACACAATTATAACAGAGGCATAATTGTGTCAACACTCAAAAACAGAAAGTAAAAAAATGAAAATAAATTTATTCATTGGGTTGCCTCCCAACAAGCGCTATCGTTTTACGCCCCTAGCTAGGCATAACGCATAGATTCAAGTATTGTCATGTTTGGTTTTCGATCCATAGGATGCCCTCATGATTGATTCATATGGTGGCTTAATTATTTTTCTAGGTAAGTGTTCCATACCCTTTCTTAGTGGAAATTGAAAACGAATATTGCCTTCCTTCATATCAATCATGGCACCTATAGTGTGTAAAACGGTCTACCAAGTATAATGGGACAAGACGGATTGCAATCAATATCAAGCACAATAAAATCAATGGGCACATAGTTCCTATTTGCAAGAATAAGAACATCATTAATTCTTCCCAAAGGTTTTTTAATAGTAGAATCCGCCAAGTGCAAATTAAGAGCGCATTCTTCAATATTGGTGAGACCAAGCACATCACATAAAGATTTCGGAATCGTGGAAACACTAGCACCCAAATCACATAAAGCAAAGCACTCATAATTTTTAATATTGACCTTAATGGTGGGTTCCCACTCATCATGTAATTTTCTAGGAATAGAAATCTCGAACTCCAACTTTTCTTCAAAAGATTTCATCATGGCATCAACGATATGTTTTGTAAAAGCTTTATTTTGCTCATAAGCATGGGCTGAATTCAACATGGATTGCAGCAAAGAAATACATTCAATCAAGGAGCAATTATCATAATTAAAGTCTTTGAAATCCAAAATAGTGGGCACATCACTAGTTAAAGTTTTGACCTCTTCAAACCTACTTTTATCAAAATTTTCATCAAGATTTTCACCCTCCAAATTATTGGGACGCCTTCTAGCTAAAGTTGACTCTACTTCAGTCCCTTTATCGTCAATTTTAATATTACTAAACAAGGAATCAATAGTAGAAACACCAATCACTTTAAGATCTTCATCTTTTTTATGTAGGCAATCAGTAGAAAACTATTTTTCTAAGATTTCCCTTTTAGCTCTAAGCATAGCGGTTCTTTTCTTACTTTCATCCATAGAGACATATAAAGCTTTAATAGATTCATCAATCTTAGGCACAAAAGCTTTCAACTTGAGATTTTCAGCATCATGAGAAATTCTATCAATGCTTCTAGACATATCATCAATCTTATTCAACTTTTCTTCTATCGTAGTATTGAAAGCCTTTTGCGCATTGATAAATTCTTTAATATTACTCTCAAGATCAGAGGTGTTCCTATTATTATTGTAAGAGGAATTACCATAATTATTAGAGTAATTTCTAGGAAAAGGCCTTGGATTAAAATTACCTCTATAAGCATTGTTATTGAAATTGTTTCGCGAGACAAAGTTCACATCTACGGAATCACTATTTTGCTCAATCAAGGTAGACAAAGGCACATCATTAAGATCAATGGGAGCATTTTTACTAGCAACCAATTTCATCAAAGCATCAACCTTATCACTCAAAGTACTAATTTCTTCAACCGAATTAACTTTTTTACTAGTAGGTGCTCTTTCGGTATGCCATTGTGAATAATTTGCCATGATATTATCTAGAAATTTAGTAGCTTCACCGAAAATAATTTACATAAAAGTACCACCCGCGGCGGAATCTAAAAGATTTCTAGAGACAAAATTTAATCCCGCATAAAAAATTTGTATGATCATCCAAAGATTTAAACCATGAGTAGGACAATTTCTTAGCATCAACTTCATTCTTTCCCAAGATTGTGCAACATGTTCATGCTCAAGTTGCTTAAAATTCATGATTTGCGTCCTAAGGGAAATAATTTTCGCGGGCGGAAAATACTTAGTAATAAAAGCATCCTTGCACTTATTCCAAGAATCGATACTATTGCGATGTAAAGAGGAAAACCAAATTTTTGCACGATCCCGCAAGGAGAAAGGAAATAATTTCAACTTCACAATATCATTGTCCACATCTTTTTTCTTTTGCATATCACACAATTCTACGAACATGTTTAGATGGGACGCGGCATCCTCATTAGGATTACCGGCAAATTGATCTTTCATGACAAGATTCAACAAAGCGGCATTAATATCACAAGACTCCGCACTAGTGGCGGGAGGAGCAATCGGAGTACTAATAAAATCATTGTTATTAGTATTGGAAAAATCACACAACTTGGTGTTTTCTTGAGTCATCGTGACTACACAAACAAGATTGCAAGCAAAGAAGAGATCCGGCAAGAAAAAGGGCAATCGAAAAAGAGGGCGAATAAAACGGCAAATTAGTGAAGTGGGGGAGAGGAAAACGAGAGGCAAATGGCAAATAATGTAATTGCAAGGAGATGAGATTTGTGATTTGGAACCTGGTAGATGATGATGGAGTCCCCTCGGCACCTTAGATAGGCACGTAGAAGAGATCGCTTCCTCCCCGGCAATAGCGCCAGAAATTCCTTTGACGTGGCTTGAGACTGCGTCGGTATTTCCCCAAAGAGGAAGGGATGATGCAGCACAGCGACGGTAAGTATTTCCCTCAGTTATGAAACCAAGGTTATCGAACCAGTAGGAGGATCACCACCACCCAATAAGCAGCACTTGCACACAAATAACAAATACTTGCAACCCGACGCGAAAGAGAGGTTCTCAATCTCTCTACGGTAAAAAGATAGATTAGGTCGTGATAGATAGGAGAGATAAATCTCTCAAGAACGCAAAATAAGAAGAGCAAATAAAAAGTGCAGCAATATGTTTTTGTATTTTTGGTTTTGTAGATCTGAAAACAAAGAAGCAAAAAAGATAGATCGGAAAGCAATATGGTGGAAAAGTAGACCCGGGGGCCGTAGGTTTCACTGGTGGCTTCTCTCATTAGTATAGCACACGGTGGGTGAACAAATTACTGTTGGGCAATTGATAGAAGATCAAATAATCATGACGATATCCAAGGCGATGATCATTATATAGGCATCACGTTCAAGATAAGTAGACCGACTCCTGCCTGCATCTACCACTATTACTCCACACATCGACCGCGATCCAGCATGCATCTAGTGTATTAAGTTCATGGAAAAATGGAGTAATGCAATAAGAACGATGACATGATGTAGAGAAGATCTATTCATGTAGGAATAGACCCCATCTTGTTATCCTTAATGGCAACGATACATGCGTGCCTTGCTGCCCCTTCTGTCACTGGGAAAGGACACCGCAAGATCGAACCCATCACAAAGCACCTCTTCCCATGGCAAGAAAAATCGATCTAGTTGGCCTAACTAAACCAAAGATTCAAAAAGAAATACGAGGCTATAAGTAATCATACATATAAGAGATCAAAGAAGACTCAAATAATATTCATGGATAGAAACTGATCATGAACTCAAAATTCATCGGATCCCAACAAACACACCGCAAAAGTTTACATCAAATAGATCTCCAAGAGACCATTGTATTGAGAATCATAAGAGAGAGAGAGAGAGAGAGAGGAAGCCATCTAACTACTGCCTACGGACCCGTAGGTCTATGGTGGACTACTCACGCATCATCGGAGAGGCACCTATGAAGAAGATGAACCCCTCCGTGATGGTGTTTAGATTGGATCTCGCGGTTCTAGAACTTGCGGCGGCTGGAATTGTGTTTCGTCGACTCCCCTAGGGTTTTGGAATATTTGGGAATTTATAGGCATTAGAGGCGGTGGAGAGGGGCCCCGTGGAGGGCACAACCCATCAGGGCGCGCCGGGGGCCCCCTGGCGCGCCCTGGTGGGTTGTGGTCTCCACGGCCCACCTCTCTGGCACTTCTTTGGCCCACTGGGTGTCTTCTAGTCCAAAAAAAATCTCCAAAAATTTTCGTCGTGATTGGACTCCATTTGGTACTGATATTCTGTGAAGTAACAAACAAGCAAAAACAGCAACTGGCACTTTGGCACTATGTCAATAGGTTAGTCCCAAAAAATGATATAAAGTTGTTATAAAATAATTGTAAAACATCCAAGAATGATAATATAACAGCATGGAACAAGGAAAAATTATAGATACGTTGGAGACGTATCACTTGCTGAAGTAAATAATAATACGAATGATCATGTCGTTAGAGTAATGACTAGGGGAGGTCATATGACCCAAGAACCGCTCTACCCAAAAGGTCATCCTAAAAGAATAGAACAGAATTCTCAGAAAATTATTGTTGATGCACCTAGTTCCTCTAATAAGAAGAAGAAGAAGAAAAATGATAGGAACTTGCATGCTCCTAGTGAACATGTTATAGAAACACCTACTGAGAAACATAATGATGTTTCTATTTCTGATGTTGAGACATAATCTGGTTGTGAACATGCACCTAGTGATAATGAAAAGGAAGATGAGAGTACTAACGTGCATGTAGATGCTCCACCAGATAGTAATAAAGAACATCATAATGATGTAGAGATAGAACCTGCGGAGGATCTTGATAACCCACCTCTTAAAAATAAACGGTATGGTAAGAGAGACTTTGTTGCAAGAAAACATGGAAAGGAAAGAGAGCCATGGGTTCAAAAACCCATGCCATTCCCTCGTAAGGTTTCTAAAAGTAAGGACGATGAGGATTTTGAACGCTTTGCTGAAATGATTAGACCCGTTCTTTTGCGCACTCGTTTGACTGATATACTGAAAATGCCTCCGTATGCTAAGTACATGAAAGATATTATTACCAACAAAAGAAAAATACCTGAAACTGAAATTGCTACTATGCTTGCCAATTATTCTTTGATGGAGGAATACCTAACAAGCTAAGAGATCCTGGCATACCCACAATACCTTGCTCTATTAAAAGAAATTATGTTAAATCTGCTTTATGTGATTTAGGGGCCGGTGTTAGTGTTATGCCTTTATCCCTTTATAAAAGACTTGATTTGAGTAAGCTTACACCTACCGAGATATCTTTGCAAATGGCTGATAAATCCACTGCTTTACCTATTGGAATTTGCGAGGACGTTCCTGTTGTGGTTGCAAATGTTACTATCTTGACAGAGTTTGTTATTCTTGATATTCCCGAGGACGACAATATGTCGATCATCCTTGGTAGACCCTTCTTGAATACTGCAGGGGCTATTATTGATTGCAATAAAAGCAAGGTTACCTTTCACGTCAATGGCAAGCAACATATCGTGCATTTTCCAAAGAAGCAAACTTTGGTTAATAATATCAATGTCATTGAGCCTACTCCCACGGTTATCATTGGAAGTTTTGCAATCCCTCTACCTACTGTCAAGAAGAAATATTATAATCTTATTGTTGGGGATATGCAAATCCCCATTGAGGTAACCTAGTGATATACAAAAATTCTTCGGTTGCATGTTAAACGAAAACGGTTGTTAATAAGACTTGATCAACCTTATTAAGGGATCCTTTTCGGAAGGCATGTGATTGACGAATTTAGTACTCACAACTTTCTGTATCAAAAGTTTATCCTCTTTTATTTTTACTTTATATAAAATAAATTAGTTGGATTTTCCGTTTTTCTGTTTTTCCCGTGCATAGAAAAATGCCAGAAAATAAAAAGTCTCAGATTGCCACAAAATTTTAACATGAATTTTTTTGGAATATATAAGAATTTTTGGCATAAAAATTGCAGCAGGGGACTGCACCTGTGGGGCACAAGCCAACAGGGTGCCCCCTAGGTCCCGCCATGATGGCTTGTGGGACCCACAGGGGGCCCCTGTCTTATCCCTTCAGCCTCTTTCTCCTACCTCCAGCAAAAATTCCCTATCCATTTCTCTCCCGTGTTCCTCCCCTAGAAACTAAAATTTTCGATCTCTTTGCTCGGAACCCCGTTTCCGAAACTGTTTTGAGGAATTGTTCCTTAGTATGTGACTCCTCCACTCCTCCAATTAGTTTTTGTTTTAGTGGTTTATATTTTGCATAACGTGTTGCCCTTGGTGCTACAGAAAATGAGCTTGCATCTTGAATTCTTTGAGTTCCAAGTTGTATGAATGCTTGATATGGCCTCTAGGCATCCATCTGAGTAGTATCTATCAATCTTGCAAAGTTTTATTGACATGAATTTGTGGCTCAAAAATTTCAGAAATTTGTGCTTAGGAAAATGAATTTCTTAAGGAAAGGTTCTTCAAGCCGGAGCCCCAAGGGAGTTGTTAGGAGAACTCAGGACCGCGACATCAACATTGTGCGCAACACGGAGGTTAGGCCATGTGAATGGCCACACACGCCCTTCATGAATGAAGCAGGTTTCTATGAAGAATTCATGCAATTCATTGCAAATGTCGGGCTTACCGACTGCCTCACAGATGAGTGTGATCAATATTACGTCCTTACCAATTCCTTCATGCAAAACTTTTACTTCACAACTACGCCCGATGCTCCCACAATACGTTTCGATCTTTATGCCACCAACTATGAATTGCCTCTACATGAATTTTGTGAAATATGTTTGCTTCCTTCTGACGGGGCAATGTGTGAGCCTAAGCCCGAAGAGTTTGAGGACTTCCTCCAAACCTTAACCGTGGGAGAAACTAGGGGCATGTCAAATGCTAGAGCTACTAGTTTGCAATTTCCATCTGTGCACTATTTTTCTCTGTTTATAGGAATATGCATAACTGCCATGGAACAGGGTGGTGGCCTCAGTGCCCCTACCTTGGCTATTCTACATTGTGCACTTTATGGTGATAATACTTACAACATAGGAGCTATTGTTGCGCGTCAATTAAATCTTAACCGAAACAAGGGCAAGGTTCATGGTGGTATTTATGCCACTCGCTTGGCAAAGCGTTTTGAAGTTGCTACATGCCCTACTGATTACTTATTGCCTAAGGTTTATCTTGATTACTAGTCTATGATGGAACACCAATTCATTGAGGAACCACAACCACCGCAACACCTTCGTTATAGTTTGGTATTTAGCAAGAAGACTTGCGATATTATTCCTTTGCCTGCACCCTCTTTGTTTAACTATCATGCCAGGAACGGATACACAATAATGCCAGAAGATATAATTGCTTACCGGAATGAGCTGGCTACTACAGAGGCCGAGGTCCAGGCATGGGACGCTCAGGTGCCCTAGCCGAAACACTTTCCCGGACCTGATGGCTATTATCAGTGGTGATCACCAAGCTAGGCAAATGCCTAAGCTTGGGGGAGTACGTATTTCTCACCGACATTACATTCATGTTCACCCACTTCATATAAATTGTCGGTGTTCCTCCTCTTTCATTATATATCCATGTTAGCTTTATTTTTCCGCTTTCTTCTTGTGTGTTTGAAAACTTTGGAAACCCCAAAAACATTTCTTGCTTCTTTTTAAGTTTTCTTTCCCTGTTTAATTATATTTCGTACTAAAAAAACCCCAAAAGATTTCCTTTGCATGTTGGGAGCTTTCCCATGTAAATAGTTTTCTTGTTCTTTTTTCCCTTAGTTTATTTGCTCGCTTGAGAAAAACAAAAACTCCAAAAATATTTCAGTGTGTTTTTCTGAATTTCTTTTCTTTTTGTTGATTCCTTGAAAGGAGAAGACCACGTTGAAAAGGTTGAGTGGCTCTCATATGCTTTATTGTCGATCTAACAGAGAGTCAATATTACCTTGCCTTCTCCTTTGTCCAAAACTGCCCTGCAGATTCCAGCTTAGTCTACGGTATTCTTGCACTATTATTATTATCACATCATTTAGTCATGCAAGTGAAAGGCAATAATGACGATATTTGACGAAGTGATCGTGGCAAAGAAAGCTGGTATGAACTCTTCTTGTTTTCCGTTTTTGTAAATATGTTTAGCCCGTTCAATCTTGATTCAGTATATTATGAGTGAACATGTTTATGATGATAATTAGAGATTATAGTTTCCCATGCCATGCTTAAATAGCTAGTAGTGAATAATTATTTATCTTGTAGGTCAACATGCATTAAAATGGTTATGATGTTGTATGGTAGTATGGTATTTCCCTCTGAGAAATTCAAGCGGCTTGACTTGGCCCATGTGCAAACATGTAGTTGATTCAAAATCAATGTAGCTTTCATGATGTTTAAATTCAGAGTGTTCATATCCTACTCATGCTTTGTGTCGCGGTTTTGTCAGGGCGGATGTTCTCTTAGGAGAACTTAAGTGTGAGGCCATCGCTGCTAGGTGGCGACTCAAAGGAGTTAAACGGGAACGGGAGACGAGTTTACCCAGGTTCGACCCCTCCAATGGAGGTAATAGCCTACATCCTGCTTTGTGTCTATATTGATGATGATCTCGATTACAAGGGTGCGGAATCGCCAACCTAGCTTTCGAGGGGTGTGTAAAACTTAAGTCTTTCGGTCCTAGGGGCTTGCCTTTATATACAGGTCAAGACCCTAGGTTTTACAAGAGTCTGAGCCGTGTTATGACTCGTGACCTACCATTCTTCTAACTCGCCTTGCCTCATAAGCAAGGAAACTCCCGGCGTCTTCTGTCTCTTGGGCCTTGAGTCGACGTCTTCATGTGTTGGACCGCCATCCGGCTTACTTGGTAAGCCGCCTTGCTTTTCTTGTCTTCAACCTTACGGTCCACTTTGAGTATGACACATCAGCCACCAATATGTTGACCCGGCCCAATAGGGCGGTTTATACAGCGGGGTTATATCCCAGACATTAGGCCCCACATTGATTTGAATTTATTCATGTCAATCTTCCTTCCTTTCACTTGGCGGTTTATCATCTACTTGTACTTGTGTCTTCCTTGACTCACGGAATGCCGGCTTACGACATTCCTAGACTTGTAATTTTTCTCATGCCATCCTCACGTGACGTCACCCGCCGGAAATCCAGGAGACCAATGATGGCATCACAACGGATCTTCTGCCTGTATCTGCTAATCCCGAAAACCGAGGCGTCTTCTGTTCCAAAATTTATTGCGCCTCCTCGATTCCCGCGCCTGCTAGTTGCCTCTTCGAGTTTCTTCCTTATAAATATTCGTTGGGGGGGCCTTAGTCATTTTTACATCGCCCCCTCACTTTGTCTTCCTCCTCGAGCCAGAAACTTCCTCGCGCCACCACTGCTGCTCGTCCATTGTCGGCAACCATTCCTGGGACCATAGCAGTACTCCGTCTTCACCAAGATCCAGCCGAGCGTCTCCGCCGCCCCCGGCATCCATAAAGGTAAGCCATTCTTCTTCTCCTAGATCCATCTTAGTTCATAGGAGTTCGTCGAAGGTACCGAAGTGTTTATCTGTTCATCGCCATTGCTAGTTCTCGTAGCTCCGATGACCTTCATCATAGAAATAACACGGTAGAAACACCGGCTCCATTTCACATATAGCATACTCAGATTTCCTTTAAGAATCCATAAACTGGATTGCCACTGCTTCCCTGCTTCGTGGTTAGGTTTAGCAAATATTTTCTTTTCTGAACTATTTGTAGATCCGTAATTGTAGCCAGTTCGGTAGAAACCTATTTGTCCCGCACGTGGTAAAAATTAGGAATCTCTGTTTTGGCATAAGACGCCCGTCTGTTTGCCGGCTCGCTCTTATGTCTGTAACCCGCCATATGTAGATAATGTTCCTTTTAGGCTCCGGCTCATGATTATGACTTACAACCCACCATATTTAGAAGCTGTCTCATCCAAATGCCGGCTTATCATAAGGCGACTCATGTGTTGCATTTTTATGCCGTCTTTATCTTTGATCATCACATACATACTTATGCAACTTCTCTACTTAGGCGTCTCACCATGTCAAAAACCAACACCTATAACTGGGTGCCTTCACAAGTTACTGAATCTGTGCTTAAAGATTATGAAGTTCAAGGCCTCCTGCAGTCTAAAGCCGCAATTGGATGGCGGGCTCCTGAAGGAGAAGAACGCCCGGAACCCGACGAAGGGGAAGTAGTGGTGTTCATTGATCACCTTCTTCGGGGTTTTTCTCCCTCCAGGTCAAAATTCTTCCAGGATGTTCTAAACTCTTTCCACCTTCATCCACAAGACCTGGCCCCCAACTCTATATCCAACCTTTACCAGTTCCAAGTGCTCTGTGAGGTGTACCTGCAAATGGAACCAACCACCCCCCTTTTCATGGACTTCTTCTATCTCAACCGTCAGACTGAATGTGCAGATGGCCTCAGCCTAGAATTAGGCGGGGTCTCTATTCAAAGGCGCATGGATGGTGCCTTCCCTGTTGCTATTCTGCCAAGCCACCCCAAAGGATGGGCCAAAACTTGGTTCTACTGCCGAAACACAACCCCTGCTAATGAAAACCCCCTGCCGGGTTACAGGCCAGATCGTCTTCCCATGAATTTTGAGCTTCCTGGCCGGGCTTCACAAGAAGAACGTGATCAACTCACCCCCATATATCCAAAACTGGCAGCTTTGCAGGCTCATGGCTTGACTGGGGTTGATCTAACCCGGTGCTGGGTATCTTGGAAGATCCTGTCGTTGAGTCGCCGCAATAATTTGATGTACAACTACTCTGGCGGCTTAGACGACGCGCAAAGATACAGCAACCAGGACTTGACAGCTGATGATATCAACAAGATTATGAAGAAACTGCTCGGAGAAACTGTATCAGATTGCAGTAAAGTTGGGCTGAATCCCTTTTGTACTCTCAACCCGGCGCCGCCAGTAAGAATCATTGATAACTTATTCAACCGGCTCATAATACTTTTTTAACCCCCAAACTTACTTGTCATTTTCATCATTAACCTTATCGGCAGACTCTCGATTCTAGAAGAAAAGGAGAGGGAAGGTTGCAGCATAGAAAACAAAACCCGCTGAGAAGAATAAGGCGGTTGCAGCAGAGCCGTCAAAAAAGGGCGAGTCAACAACGATTGACGTTCAATCGGAGGTAAAAAAACTTCTCTCATGGCTGTGCTTTTATTGAACTTGCTAACACTCACTACTACAGAATGGTCCAAACACGACACATCAATCAGAGACCCTTCGACAAAACTGTTTGCGATCCATCGATCGCAAACGGTATAGTTCAAGCTCTGCCGCCAATGATGAAAACCATGCGCAATGAAGGAACGAGCAAATACGGTCCAAAAAATAGTTGCATGTGTGATGCGTTGCATACAGTTTGTTTTTATGAACTATTTGTGATTATGGAAGATAACAGAAATGGTTAACAAACTATATACATGTGCATAGTGCAGCATACAGTTCACTCGGGCAAACTGTTTGCGCTGATCCAGCAGAACACAAACGAGTTAGCCTAAGAAGGCGTGTGTGATATCCGGCAAACAGTTCATTCATTAGAATTGTGTGGGAAGACCAATAATAACCCAAACGATTCATCCTGACAAACGTGTGTGTTGTGGGTACCCGGCAAACAGTTCATCCATCAGACTTGTGTGGGAAGATCAGCAATAACCCAAATGATTCATCCTGACAACCTGTGTGTGTTGTGGACGCACGGTTGCTGCTAATAATTGTATGAGATGTGATTTGCTCTATTTCCACAACATCTATATGCTATGTCTATAGAACACCAACATTATTGTTGCATAACCAACTTGAACATACAGTTACATAAGTGACTACACAACACATGTACATTCCTCAATATAAATTTACAAGAAGTAGACGTTCACCAAATCATACTGTTCTTCTGACAACGGTTGCCGACACTGCTCTGCTTGTGGCTATCCCTCGCCGTCTGCAGGAAGGAGGCACTTCCTCATGTCAATGATCCTCATGTACATCTCGTAGCTGGTGTACGCGTCCTTGGCCGCGTACTTGATGTGTTCTTCATCCAGTTCGTTCACCCAGTCCGTGTGCCAGACAGTCTTGTCCTTGTGGCACTCAGCCTTCATGTCTCTGTAGTAGGGGTCGATGATGGCCGCGGCAAGGTCCACCAGGGAGTCCTTCTGCTTCTTCTTCTCGGCGCCCCAGACCCTGTACCGACCTTGGATGTTGACAAGCTTTTGGCAAGACAAGCCCGAAGTCTTGAGCACCTTTAGATCGTTGATGGTGTCCACCGTTGCGAACCTGTAGTCGGGACTGTTGAAAAACCTGGCGAAATGCTCGCAAGGCCTTGTGGCCAGGCAGTAGTGGTAGACGAGCATGTGATGGCGCACGCACAACTGGGCGACGGCAAGCTTCTGATCATGCCCGGCACGACCGCCGGTGTACTCGAGGTCGAAGCCGACCAATTTCTACTTGTCATCCTCAGCAAGCAGCTGCTCCAACGTGTTAATGGAGTTCACCACCACGACCGGGTAGTTGGTGTACACCACCGAGAGGTCCGTCTTCGTGATGTGTGTGTCCACTTTGACAATAGTGGCGAACTGCCGCTCGGCGCCGGCTGCCGGCATTGGATCCGCACGGGAAGGTTAAAGCCATGAAGGGATGTGCATCCTCTCTGTATTATTTGCCGTCGTGGGTGTGCTCCTTGGGTTGTGTGGCGCGATCGGAACGTGGAAGAGACGAAGGTAAATGGCCGCATCAACCGCATGGCAGTTTTTGCAGCGCTTAACTGCATGGTGGCGCCGGGAGCGGCACAACCGCTTGCATATAGCTCCCCGAACGTGCCCGATTGTTCGTGCGTGGACGCCGGCAGAGTGGACGCGCACGGACGCGAGCACAGTGCGTCGAGGCCGCATCAACCACCTCATGCGTACATTCATTCGCGATGGTGCGTACAGGATGACCGTTTGCTTTGTAATAAAACGCAAACCGTTTTATATTATTAACCATCTGCGTACTTGTCATTTCTCCCACCTCCGTCCTGTCTTGTCACCGCATTGCTGCACGAGGATTCCAGTGCACGCTTCGGGAGTGCACAACGTTTCTTTTGGGCTTCCCGTTCCCGGGCAACCGCGCTAGAACGCGCGCAAGCTTTCAGTTCCAGCGCAACCGCGCTAGAACGCGTGCAAGCTTCTAGTTCACGCGCAGGAACACGCGCAAGCTTCCCGCCCGGCTCGCCTTGGCCGCCTGCTTTATAAACCCTCACGGCCGGCCTCTCCACATCGCATTCATCCCCTCCCTGCCCGTAGCTTCCCAAGTTTGCTTCTCCCCCAATAGCCAATGGCACCTGTCCGTCGTCGTCGCTCCGCCACTCTGCCAGAGGGCAGCTCCAGCTGGGAGGCTGCACCACGTCGGTGGCGCAGTACCCGTACGCGTAAAGTGTGTGTGGCGTCCTTGTTGGTTGTGCGCACGGCACCCACCACACGCTCCTCCACATTTGCCCGAAGGCAGCTGCTGCCGACGACCGCCGTCGCCCCCACCCCATCGCCGGCCACCGTTTTTGCCACCCCACCAACTACCTCCTTGGCCGCCACCACACCAGCGTCCACCTTGGCAGCCACCCCACGGTCAGTCATTGGTGCCATCACCCACTCCGCCACCGCGGCCCGAAGGCGGGAGGAGGAGGTCGCCAATGAAGCACAGCCGCTCGGCTTTTGCGTCAGTGGCCTAGCGTGCTACATCAACTTCCTACATGAGGAGGAGGAGCGCCAGGTCGAGCACGCACAGAGGATCACCGCCGCTGTGGCCGCAGCAGACGCCACAGCTATGGCGCGGAATGAGGATATCTATGCCGAGTCCCGCCGCTTCGAGGAGGCGCGTCAGGAGCGGCAGAGGGCAGCGGCGGCAGCCGATGAAGTCGACTCCTCCAGCTCGTCGGTAGGCTTCTCCTCCTCTGCCTCTTACTGAACGTGCTCGACAGAGGAGAAGGCTGCTGGCAGTAGCACGAAGCCCCTCTGGAGTAGTATTTAGGGGCTATTATGTTCAGTTCATCTAACTATAGATATGGTTGAATTGT
The DNA here is from genome assembly GCA_039707655.1 of Elymus sibiricus. Taxonomy (NCBI): domain Eukaryota; kingdom Viridiplantae; phylum Streptophyta; class Magnoliopsida; order Poales; family Poaceae; genus Elymus; species Elymus sibiricus. Next base: position 296,308,430 of record CM077663.1, on the reverse strand, counting down.
ACCACGTACTTTAAATTAGCTAGTATATATAGTTGAACTAGCTACTTCAGTACGTGGTTGGCAACAAATGGGGAAAAGTTTGTTCGATTCAGCTGTCGAGTTGAACTATTTTGTACAAAGACCAATGCTTGATCTATGAATGAAATCCATGTTTACTGAATTTCAGTTGCAAAATTGCACCGTAATAGTGATTTTGTTCCTGCAAAATTGGACAAATCTCAGTGTTTCCAATTTGACAAATGAAAATTTAACCAATATGACAATTCGAATCTTACCTGACTCCTGCTGCCAATGCATCGATCGGTGCTTACATGGGGTGCTTAGTGTAATAAATGTCTTAGCAACTCAAGTCCACAATGCATTGTTGCTAAGGTCCCTTCATTTAATGATTTAGCAACTAAACTCTTACATGCATTGGTGAGTTCCTTCACTTAAGTGTTTTGCCAAGGTTCACGTGCTGGGCATTGTTTCTTCATGTGGTCACCAAACTCATATCTCTCCTTAATTACCTTCCCACATCAGATTTGTTTTGCATACATGGCAACCTCAGCAGTTAGCAACAGGAGAAGTTGTAGCATCGGGAAGGGCACACGGGTCATCATTCACAACCGTTTGCGATGACGCAATGAAAAAATTCCTTCGCGCCAGATTTTCCCTTGGCTTAGTAGGGAATGAACAATTGCCCTCGGTTTGCATACAGGTATTCAGTCTGAAACGTCTTTGAAGATTGGCAAAGGACACACCACCCCGATGAGCGTGCGCAGGACACTGCTCGCACGCCACCCGTCTACTCAAACACCTGTCTGCACGCTACCTCCTTGCCAATACACATAGCGACATGTGGCCCGCACGTAAATGGTCTGTAGAACGTCCACGAATTATAAATAATACGCCCGTTTGCGATGGTAACGTGACATATTTTTGTTCCAAAATGCCTTTGTTGGGTATTAATAATGCTTACTCTTTCTCTCAAAGTGGACACTAAAAATAGCACAACATATTTATGCTTTATATGATGAGGCCCTGCCCAAGATAGACCTTGTGACTGTAGTTCATGTTTGAATTATGTACATTAAATGCACATAAAACTCAATTAATGTATAAAAAAGCCATACAACCATTAATAATTTAATATCTTTGCAGTACACACATATTGCTTTATGTTGTTTCTAGGAAAAAATCAAGGAGAGAAGAGGCATCGGATGTCGTTTTTCACCCGTAGATGTAGCATGCATATATATGTTCCCTAACGGAACCACTGGACGTAGCTTATTGTGTGAGAACCTCATGTTTGTAAGAGGCTTGTGACAAAACATGGCCAACTTGGTATTTTTTTACCACGGCATATGTGTGCCTTCACATGACACCATTCCAAGTTTCATGAATTTCTGATAGAGTTTTTACGAGAATTTGGAAACAAAGTTTCTTGATATTTGTCGTCGAGCCAACATGCTTAGATGTTTGAAATTCATTCTCATTTCTTGCATGTGGCCTAACACATGCATCCAAGGATGCATATATGATTTTTCAACCCATTTTGCCGCCCCGGACCTTGTGATTGTAGATCAAATTTAAATTATGCACATTAAATAATGCATCAAAAACTCAATTAATGTATTTCAAAGCCAGGTGATCCCTTAATTTAATCATATTTTTGTTGTTTATATAAAGAAAATCAAGGAGAGAAGAGGCATCGGATGTCTTTTCGCCCGCATATGTGACATGCATATATAATGTTCCCTATCGAAACCACAAAGCTTCTTGTGAGGAGCTCCGATTTGTAAGGGGGTTGTGCAAGAACATGTCCAAATTGGACATTCTTTTACCACGGCATGTGTGTGCCCTTGTCACGACACCATGCCAAGTTTCATGAATTTCTGACGTGTTTTGGATTTACGGGAATTTGAAAACCAAGCATCTCAATGTTTGCGGCCGAGCAAACAATCAATGACATGTTAGAAATCCATTCCCATTTCTTGCATGGGACCTAAACATGCATCCAGGGAAAGGCATATATTTTTCCAACCTATTTTTCATGTGTTGGACCTTGTGATTGTAGGTCAAATTTGAATTATGGACATTAAACGACTAAAAAAACTCAATTAATGTGTTAAACAGGTCTCACGAACCCTGGAAAAAATCCACAGTTTAGCATGACTGTCAGAAAGTTGCTCTATGGTGACTCCAGAAATATATACAAGGCCAAAAGAGACAACGGATGTTGTTTCGCACATAAAATGTGAACTTTCCCTATCAGAAGACACGACTTTCTTGTGAGAACCTTCGATTTGTAAGAGGCTTTGTGCCAAAACTTGCCCAAAATTGGGCAATTTTTTTACCACAACAAACACACACAGGGCAATTGATGGCACCGTGCCCAAATTTCATGAATTTCTGTCGAGGTTTGATTTTACATGAATTTAAAAACTAAGTTTCCCGATGTTTGCGGTCGAGCCAAGACGATTATGATATGTTTGAAATTCATTCCCATTTATTGTGTGGGACCTAATTAAACATGCAGCCAGGGAAATGTATATGGTTTTCGACATATTTTCATGAGCTGGGCCGTGCAGTGATTGTAGTTCAAATTTGAATTATATATGCACATTGAATGCCTAGAAAACTCAATTAATGTACTTAAAAGGCCAAACGAACTCTGTAAGATTCCATTGTTTCGCACGACACATTCACGTTACTCTATGGAGACTCTAGAAATAAATTCAAGGCGAGAAGCGACATCGGATGTTGTTTCGCACATAAAATGTGACCTGTCCCTACCGAAACCATATGACTTCTTGTGATAATCTTCGGTTTGTAAGAGGTTTGTGCCAAAACTTGTCCGGAACTAGGCATTGTTTTTACCACAACACACATGCGCCATGACATCACACCATGCCAAGTTTCATGAATTTCTCACGATATTTGGATTTACTGGAATTTGAAAACACGGCTTCTCAAAGTCTACGGCCGAGCCAAAATACCGTGAGGTTTGGAATTCGTTTAGTTTCCATTTCTTGCATGGGACCAAAACATGTATCCAGTGACAAATAGTTGATTTTCAACCCATTCAGGTGCACTCTAGCTAGTATGTGCTTAATTAACTGCAGTTCAAATTTGAACTATGCACATGAAATGTCTAAAAAACTCTTTAAATGTTTTAAAGGGCCTAAACAACCCTGAATTATTCCATATTTAACACACGGTCCTATAGTTGCAAGTTCACTGCAGATAAATGTTATTGCCATCCAAACACCTTCAATTGCCAATGTAACTTCATTTTTCATCTCAAAGCAGTTTGAAAATCAAATACATCGCAAACAGTTCTTGATCATGAAACGTGTGTGATGTGGTATCAAAATATCTTGGACCAATCCTCATATATGGCTTATGCCAGAAGCTTCAGTCCACCGCCGGCGCGTCAACCACACAGTCACACTTGTTCCCCAAGACCACTATACTGTTCAAGCGTCGCCGGTGAAAGATGGGGACGTGGATCCGCGTCGTGAGGGCAACTTCGGCGACTGATACGTCTCCAACGTATCAATAATTTTTGCTTGTTCCATGCTGTTATATTATCATTCTTGGATGTTTTACCATCATTTTATAACAACTTTATATCATTTTTTGGGAATAACCTATTGACATAGTGCCAAAGTGCCAGTTGTTGTTTTTGCTTGTTTTTTACTTCACAAAAAAGATTTTTTCTGGACCAGAAGACACCCAGTGGGCCAAACAACTGCCGGAGACGTGGGTTGTGGAGAGCACAACCCACCAGGGAGCGCCAGGGGGCCCCGGCGCGCCCTTATGGGTTGTGCCCTCCTCGGCCCCCTTCCGCACCGCCTCTGATGCCTATAAATTCTCAAATATTCGGAAAACCCTAGAGGAGTCGACGAAACACAATTCCAGCCGCCGCAAGTTCCAGAAACGCGAGATCCAATCTAAACACCATCACGGAGGGGTTCATCTTCCTCATAGGTGCCTCTCCGATGATGCGTGAGTAGTCCACCATAGACCTACGGGTCCGTAGGCAGTAGCTAGATGGCTTCTTCTCTCTCTCTCTCTTATGATTCTCAATACAATGGTCTCTTGGAGATCTATTTGATGTAAACTTTTGCGGTGTGTTTGTTAGGATCCGATGAATTTTGAGTTCATGATCAGTTTCTATCCATGAATATTATTTGAGTCTTCTTTGATCTCTTATATGCATGATTGCTTATAGCATCGTATTTCTTCTTTGAATCTTTGGTTTAGTTAGGCCGACTAGATCGATTTTTCTTGCCATGGCAAGAGGTGCTTTGTGATGGGTTCGATCTTGCGGTGTTCTTTCCCAGTGACAGAAGGGGCAGCAATACACGCATGTATCGTTGCTATTAAGGATAACAAGATGGGGTCTATTCCTACATGAATAGATCTTGTCTACATCATGTCATCGTTCTTATTGCATTACTCTGTTTTTCCATGAACTTAATACACTAGATGCATGCTGGATAGCGGTCGATGTGTGGAGTAATAGAGGTAGATGCAGGCAGGAGTCGGTCTATCTATCTTGGACGTGATGCCTATATAATGATCATCGCCTTAGATATCGTCATGACTATTCGATTTTCTATCAATTGCCCAACAGTGATTTGTTCACCCACCGTGCGCTATACTCATGAGAGAAGCCACTAGTGAACCCTACGGCCCCCGGGTCTACTTTTCCAACATATTGCTTTCCGATCTATGTTTTTGCAATCTTTGTTTTCAGATCTAAAAAACCAAAAACCCAAAAACATATTGCTGCATATTTACTCTTTTTATTTGTGTTCTTGAGAGATCTATCTCTCCTATCTATCACTACCTAATCTATCTTATTACCGTAGAGAGATTGACAACCTCTCTTTCGCGCCGGGTTGCAAGTATTTGTTGTTTGTGTGCAGGTGCTACTTATTGGGTGGTGGTGATCCTCCTACTGGTTCGATAACCTTGGTTTCATACCTGAGGGAAATACTTACAGTCGTTGTGCTGCATCATCCCTTCCTCTTTGGGGAAATACCGACGCAGTCTCAAGCCACGTCAGCGACCCACTCCGGCCCGAGCGCGGCTGCATCAGCCATGAACGCGCTCACAACATCCTTGAGCACGGCCGCACTCTCCGACAGGGCGGCTACGGCCGTCGAAAGGGCAGCTGCTGCATCTGAGATGGCGGCAGCAACATCCGCGACCGGGATAGCAAATGGCGAGAACGGCACAACAGCTGTCCGTTCCTCGGCAGCCGCCGTAGCCCTGATGGCGGCTGCCCACGCCAATGTCGATGCCGCCCACGCCTAGCTCGCGTCGGTCACCGCACAAATAGCAGCGGCCTTCTCCGACAACGGTCGGCGACCTACGTCCGAAGAGTTGGCAATCGCCGAGAGCGCTTGGGCAGCCGTCCATTTGTCGGCAGCCTCCCTTGCGAAGATGGAGGTCGTCAATGCCCGGACCGCGGCCGCCCATGCCAAACTCATGGCGGCCTTTTCCAAAGAGATGGCGGACGCGGACGGCGAGATGCTTGCAGAGTATGTGTCGATGGATGCCATGGAGCCCCTTCCCCTGGAGGTCGTCGAGCGCGAGCTGGTCATGGAGGATGCGGCGGAGATCGGCAAGCGTCAGGCGGAACATTAGTCGTTGTTTAGAGCGCTAGTCTTTTGTTAGAGTAATGTTTAGGTCAACCAGCTCTGTTTAATTGCTCGATTAAGTAAGTGCGGGCTGTGGTGTAGGCTCTTTTGTGCAGTACCCAAATTAGCAATTGATGTTAAATTATGCGACGACGTGGATGACCACTGTAACCAGGGAAATTCGGACCAAAAATTTGCCGCCATATCCCCATTCCATCTTCCAATTGAAAATGAAATTGAAGTTCATCACACACACTTTTTTGGAATGAACCGTGTGCAATGTAGTACCCAATCTTACGTCCGAAGATTGGAGACAAACATTTGCACGTCCAAGTTCATCACACATGGGGTATATCACAGGCTTCGTTTGTGATGTGTTGATATCGAGAACTATTCTGAAAAATTTGCATGTTCAAGTTCATCACACACGGTGTATAACACATGCTTCATTTGTGATGTTTTGATATCGCACATGGTTCCGAATAAGGGACTGTTTCCGATGGTGCTTTCCGCGCCAGTTTTTCGCTGCACCGAATGAAAATTTTGGGTTGCCGTGGAAATATCTACCTCCCTTGCCCCCCGGTACCAATCAAAAGCCACATTTCCCCCTTTTCCTCTACCTTTCCTAGTTCAAACCTTCATTGCTTGCTTGCAGCGCCGCCTCCTCGCCGGCGACGCTCCTTCCTGCTGCTCGGACTCGTCCATCTAGTCAGGTAATCGACACCTCCCCAATACCCCCTCACCCCCTCCTCCTCCATCCCACATGGCCCGACCGCCGGTGCGACACCCTCCACCCAAATCACTGCCCCATCCTCCAAATAATTGCCGCTGAAAGCCATGGTGCACGCAGTATAGCTAGGATCTCAAAGAGCATTTGGCTGCGGAGAAGCAAATCGCGACTGCACGCACAGATGAGGCAGCTATGGCTTCCATGCGTGCCGACCCCCAGATCCTGGAGGAGCACCTCGCCGTTGAGGCCACCGTCGATGCCTCGCGCGCTGACGCCGCCATGCGGTTGGCTGCTATAAACGACAGCTCGTGGTCTTTCTCGAGGGCACCGCCGGTGCGTTCGACGAAGACTTCGATGTGTTTTCTCAACGTGCACATGCTTACCTCAACTCCAGAGCCAGCATGTTGGTGCCGAGGGAGGATCAGGCCACTCACCACTACGAGGGGTGCACCCACGGCGTGGAGGCCTCACCCTCTTCCAAGTTGACGGAGCCCATCATCATCGATATCTCCAACGATGAGGAATAGCTTATTTTTCTTAGCTTTATCACTAAGGACCTATGTTCACCTAGCTACGCTGGTTAAGCATGTTTCGTTTAGCTATTGTGTGTGCCGCTACTGCCTTTCATTTAGAAATTCTAGTGAAATGTCCAATGTAATGCTACTGCAACCTGAACTTCTAGTATGTTCTATTGTGCAATGTGGTGCTTAGTTAACCGTTTCGTTCATTTGTTGTGGTGATCATTTAACTATTTAATTCAATTCTGAAATGTGGTGTACGATTGTTGTTGGTACAATTTTGTATTGTTATGCATGTGATGAATAAATCGAATTTAGATGTACTAAATACATGTGCAACATATAGAATTGCTACATTTCCTAGTTCTTAGCACGCTTGGTTTAGATAACTGGATTTTCAATGTGGCTCGATCTAATCTGTTGGATCCGCAATGTGTTTATTTTCCATTAACATATTTCAGCGATAGTATGCCAAATATCACTTGTAACCTGATCAATATTTGTCTTAAATATGTTGCAAGGGGGAAACAATGGGGGACACTGAAGTTTACCATCGAGGTTTGCACATCCATAGTCGTTTGGCTAATAGCACATTATTGTGCAATTGCAGAAACCATTGTAATATGAATGTTTTTATTAATAATTTGTTCTTGCACATGTAGGTCCTGCTGTAAGAGGTTTATACCCACTGTTCGACCCTTTTTGCATGGGGGGAAATGAGGTGTCCTTGAATATCAGTCAAATCAAGAAACTCAGAAAGATTGTTAAGATAAAGAAACTAGCTACGAAAAACAACAAGATGTTTGTCTGCACAATGAAAAAGGCATCAGTCAACTATAGGATGGTACCATCTCTTTCACCTTGTCCTTTTCCAGTTGCGACAGTTCAAATTTTAGAAAAGATATTTATGTGTATGTTTGTTTTCAATCCTTCTCAAGGCAGTTCAGCGATGATTACGTCTCAAACCACCTGTATGATCAAGAGGCGATGAAGGTATTCATACAACACCCACGATATAATCTTGAAGTCTTCCTTAAGAGGACGAAGGATGGGCGGGAAATCATCCACAGGCACTGGCCTAAAGTTGCCAGGACATTCAACATCATTGAAGGCTCGGTATTCGCCTTCCGCTTTAACAGTTTTCTAGATGAGATTCATCTGTCTATTTACCGTCTATGATGATACTTAATTTCCAAAGGTTTTAGATGTTGCATTTGAAACTTTGTCTTGTTGTGCAATTGGGTAGGTAGGCAGTATATGCCTATATGTTGTTCTACCCTGATGTAATTCAATTATGAAATCCTGGTTGCCGTACTACGAATAAGAAATATATTCTGTGGTTGATATGAAATGTTAATTTTGATTACTAAATGGATTATAAATAATTGATCAATCAGGCTAATTATTGGGGATCCCATTGCAGACGGTTTCTAAGACAACACCGTGGGCGATGACCTGAACAAACAAACACGGTTTCTAGAAAGTTGGCGTGTTGGATCGTTGAGCAATCACACACGAATTCTAGTCGATAACTGTGTGCTTTAGGACACCCAATCACAAACGTTTTCACATAGCTAGTGTGTGTGATGGGCAGCCCAATGCCAAACAGTTTCTTCTAGACACCGTGAGTGATGTTTTGCGTAAGCAAACGACAGAATTATAACTATCGTGTGTGATGACCACACCTATCACAAACGATGTGATGTAGAAAATTGTGTGTGATCTGCAATACGAACGGAAACGTACCCTTGGGATTCCCTGTGTGGGATGCTAAGCTCATCTCACACGTCTTCCCCAATATGTCTGTTTGTGATGGTCCTTCCAATCGCAAACTATATATTTTTGCCCATCGTGTGCGACCAGGTGCAGGCATCGCCGATGGGTTTTGCCTGTCGTGTGGGATAGGCCCTCCCTATCGCCCACACATGCAAGGCGACGGTTTAAGACTACGTCACAGAAAGGGGTTAAAAACCGTTTGTATAGCACGTGGCTGCACTAGTGACTTCTTACTCTCAAGGAGACGCTGCAACAAGTCGGGCTGATGATGTTGAGGTAATCTCCCGCTCTTCTGGCTCAGAATCCTCATCTCCGAGGAAAACAAGGCGGGTCATTCGGAACGTACGTTTTTCTCATCCAGATGTTCATTTGGATCCTAACTTTATTTTGAAGAAAACTCAGCATGAAGTAAGGTGTCACACTCGGAGTAACTCCGGTGGCCTTGTGGGCGGCTTACCTAACAAATCAGTCGCCCGCAAACGACAACATGAGGTGCCTCATAGCCCAACTCTCTCTCTCTCTTCCAAAAGCTGGCCTCTTTCGGCAACCTCTTAATCCCTCTGATTCCAATTATCAGGAGTCATCTCCTTCATCAGGCGACTCAACCGCCTCTAAGCTGCCACCCCTTGTCATTAATACAGGGTAAGTTTTTTCTTTACACCATGTATTACTTATTCATGCTCAATCTTGCATATGTTTGACTTTGTTGTCTTGTTTGTAGAGCCCAAGCCAAAGCTAAGAAGAGAAAAGGTGGCGAGTCATCCACCGCTCCTAAGGTTCTTGAGCCAGCTGATCCAAAGCCGACGACTCCCGAAGCTTGTACCAAGAATCCTCAAGATCAACAGGAGTTTCAAAACATACCACCCCAGCCTTCTAAACCAGAAAATATGGAAGCTAAAGATGTTGCAACCACCCTAACAGCTGATGTTAACATGCCAAATCTTCAAAAGGAGACCGAAGACGCTCCTCCTGAGAAGGACAAGGACGTAATTATCATCGGGACGGTTTTCACTGCTCCAGGGACCCCTAATGTTTTGACCAAGTTTATCACTAAGGATGAAGCGGCGCCACTTGATAAGGGGAAAGCCAAACTCGAGCTTCCCAATTATGAGGGCCTTAGTGCTGATGAGCTTCATGCCGGATACTTAAATTGCCTTTACACAAGTTGGGATATGGAAATCGGCCTTGTTGGAATGATGAAAAGGAAATATGAGGTATGCTCCACTCTCTTGTATTCTTATATATATCATTGTATAGCCCCCAAGGGCCAGCTCATCTGTATGAGATGAGGCGGGTCTTGTTATAATCTGAAGGAGTCAACCTGTAGCCCCCAAGGGCCGGCTCATCTGTATGAGATGAGGCGGATCTTGTTATAATCTGAAGAAATCAACTTGTAGCCCCTGATGACCCACAAGTATAGGGGATCAATTATAGTCCTTTCGATAAGTAAGAGTGTCGAACCCAACAAGGAGCGGAAGGAAATGACAAGCGGTTTTCAGCAAGGTAATTTCTGCAAGCACTGAAATTGTACGTAATAGATAGTTTGATAGCAAGATAATTGGTAACAAGCAAGTAACGGTAATGGTAAATAAACTGCAGCAAGGTAGCCTAATCCTTTTGTGGCAAAGGACAGGCCAGAACAGTTTCTTATAATAGGCAAAGTGTTCTTGAGGGTACACGGGAATTTCATCTAGTCACTTTTATCATGTTGGTTTGATTTGTGTTCGCTACTTTGATAATTTGATATATGGGTGGACCGGTGCTTGGGTGCTGTTCTTACTTGAACAACCTCCAACTTATGATTAACCCCCTCGCAAGCATCCGCAACTATGAGAAAAGTATTAAGATAAAATCTAACCATAGCATTAAACGTTTGGATCCAAATCAGCCCCTTACGAAGTAGCGCATAAACTAGGGTTTAAGCTTCTGTCACTCTAGCAACCCATCATCTAATAACTACTCCACAATGCATTCCCTTAGGCCCAAGGATGGTGAAGTGTCATGTAGTCGACGTTCACATGACACCACTAAGGGAATCACAACATACATATCATCAAAAGATCGAACACATATCAAATTCACATGATTACTTGCAACATGACTTCTCCCGTGACCTCAAGAACAAAGGTAACCACTCACAAATAATATTCATGCTCAAGATCAGAGGGGTATTGAATAGCATAATGGATCTGAACATATAATCTTCCACCAAATAAACCATATAGTAATCAACTACAAGATGTAATCAACACTACTAGTCACCCATAGGTACCAATCTGAGGTTCCGGTACAAAGATTGAACACAAGAGATGAACTAGGGTTTGAGAGGAGATGGTGTTGTTGAAGATGTTGATGAACATTGGCCTCCCAAAGATGAGAGGGGTGTTCGTGATGACGATGGCTTCGATTTCCCCCTCCGGGAGGGAAGTTCCCCCAGCGGAATCGCTCCGCCGGAGGGCAAAAGTGCACCTGCCCAAGTTCCGCCTCGAGACGGCGGCGTTCCGTCCCGAAAGTCCTCTCCTATTTTTTTCTAGGTCAAAAGACCTTATATACCAGAAGATGGGCACCAAAGGTGGGCCGTGCTGGGCAAAACCCACCAGGGCGCGCCTGGGGGGCCTTGCGCGCCCTCGTGTCTTATGCTCACCAGGGTGGCCCCCTCCGGTAGTTATTTTCTCCAGTATTTTTTATATATTCCAAAATAATTCTCCGTAAAGTTTCAGCTTATTTGGAGATGTGCAGAATAGTTATCTCTGATGTGCTTTTTCAGGTCCAGAATTCCAGCTGCTGGTATTCTCCCTCTTTGTGTAAACCTTGCATATTATGAGAGAAAAGGCATTAGAATCTCTCCCTAAAGCATTATTATTCATCAAAACATTATAAATAACAATAGGAAATCGGGGCACCTCCCCCAAGCTTGGCTCAAGCCAAGGGGAGTGCCCATACCCGTATGCTCAAGTCTCCTTTGGTGGTGGTGATGATGAAGGTGATGGTGATGAAGTGTCACCCTTCAGACTCAATAGGTACTCCAACTTGCAGATGACTCTCCGAAGGGTGATGATGTGCTCCTCTAGCAAAATATTTTCACGAGTAAGAAATTTATTCTGAACGCGAACCGCTTTGAAAGCCCTAAAAGCTTCAATTTCAGTGGGGGTGAGATGATGGTAATAAGGTTGAAGGATATCCGCTTCTTCCTCCTCTTCTGTTAGCATTGATTGCTCTCATTTTGGAACTTGATCCTTCATAGCTTCCTTGCCCTTGTCTTCATTATTGGCTTCTTTTGGCTCCTCTCTCTTCAGCTCCATCTTCATCAGCCAGGCATCCTCTTCTACGTTATTAGAGGAGGGAGAAGACATGGTGCCTGGCTTGATAGATCTGATAGGAAAACAGCACGAAACAAGAACAGAGGATTTTTCTACGATGCGGTGGTCAAAACAGTCGGGGGTATATATAGAGAATTTTTATTCTTGGGAAGCAAGCATATGGAAGGAAAATGGAGTCGGGAAGGTGTCCGAGGTGGGCACAACCAGGCGCGCCCTGGTGTATCATGCTCACCTCGGTTGCTTTCCCGTTTATTTCTTATTTCCCCAGTTTTTGTAATGTTCCAAAACTGACAGAAAATATTTTTGCGGATTTTTCGGAGTCCGTTTACTTACCGTATCACGTACCTCCTATTTTTCAGAATTTTGGAGTGTTCTGGAAGGTTTGTTTTATGTGTTCCTCCGGTGTCATGGTTTGGATAACATTGCTTTCAACATTAATAGGCGTACCTGAGATATAGTGTTTAATTCTTTGTCCATTGACCACCTTCGGGTTAGTACCTTCGGCATTATTAATCTTGATAGCTCCAGAACGATAAACCTCTTCGATAATATATGGTCCTTCCCATTTGGAGAGAAGCTTACCTGCAAAAAATCTTAAACGAGAGTTGTACAAAATAACATAGTCTCCTATTTTGAATTCTCACTTCTGGATTCTGTTGTCATGCCATCTTTTTACTTTTTCTTTGAATAGTTTGGCATTTTCATAAGCTTGGGTTCTCCATTCATCTAGTGAGCTAATATCAAATAGCCTCTTCTCACCAGCAAGTTTCAAATCATAATTGAGTTCTTTAATTGCCCAAAATGCTTTATGTTCTAACTCTAGAGGCAAATGACAAGCTTTTCCATATACCATCTTATATGGAGACATAACCATAGGATTTTTATAAGTTGTTCTGTAGGCCCAAAGTGCATCATCTAGTTTCTTAGACCAATTCTTTCGAGACCTATTGCCAGTTTTTTGTAATATCAATTTTATTTCTCTATTGCTAAGTTCAACTTGACCACTAGATTGAGGATGATAGGGTGATGCAATTCTATGGTTAACATCATATTTAGCAAGCATCTTACGGAAAGCACCATGAATAAAGTGTGAACCACCATCAGTCATTAAATATCTAGGGACTCCAAACCTCGGGAAGATAACTTCTTTAAGCATTTTAATGGAGGTGTTGTGATCGGTACTGCTAGTTGGAATAGCCTCTACCCACTTAGTGACATAATCAACAGCAACCAAAATATGAGTGTACTCATTAGAGGAAGGAAAAGGTCCCATATAATCAAAACCCCAAACATCAAATGGTTCAACAACAAGTGAATAATTCATAGGCATTTCCTGACGCTTACCGATATTACCAATTCTTTGACATTCATCACAATACAAAACAAACTTACGGGCATCCTTGAAGAGAGTAGGCCAATAAAAACCAGATTGCAATACCTTGTGAGCAGTTTTGTCTCCCGCATGATGTCCTTCATAAGCTTCGGAATGACATTTCCATAGGATTTGTTCCTGTTCATGCTCAGGTACACAACGTCTAATAATACCATCTACTCCTTCTTTATAAAGATGTGGGTCATCCCAAAAGTAATGTCTTAAATCATAGAGGAATTTTTCTTTTGTTGGTATGTGAAGCTAGGTGGTATATATTTAGCGACAATGTAGTTAGCATAATCAGCATACCAATGAGTGTTTTTAGAAACATTTATTGCAGCTAACTATTCATCAGGGAAGCTATCATCAATAGGTAGTGGGTCATCAAGAATATTTTCCAACCTAGACAAGTTATCAACTACGGGGTTCTCAGCTCCCTTCCTATCAACGATATGTAAGTCAAATTCTTGAAGCAAGAGAACCCACCTAATGAGTCTAGGTTTAGCATCTTTCTTTTCCATAAGATATTTTATAGCAGCATGATCGGTATGAACAATAACTTTGGAGTCAACAATGCAGGATCTAAATTTATCACAAGCAAACACAACTACTAAAAAATCTTTTTCAGTAGTAGCATAATTTCGTTGGGCACTGTCTAGAGTTTTGCTAGCATAATGGATAACATTTAATTTCTTATCAACCCTTTGTCCTAGAGCAACACCAACAACATAAGCACTAGCATCACACATAATTTCAAAAGGCCAGTTCCAATCAGGTGGTTGGATGATAGGTGCAGAAGTTAAGGCTTTCTTGGGTGTTTCAAAGGCTTCCACACAATCATCATCAAAAATAAAAGGGATATCCTTTTGCAAAAGATTAGTAAGAGGCCTAGAAATTTTAGAGAAGTCTTTAATGAACCTCCTATAGAAACCAGCATGACCAAGGAAACTTTGAATACCTTTAATATCTTTAGGACATGTCATTTTCTCAATTGCATCAACTTTAGCTTTATCCACCTCAATACCTCGTTCAGATATTTTATGCCCCAAGACAATACCTTCATTCACCATAAAGTGGCACTTCTCCCAATTCAAGACGAGATTAGTTTGTTCACATCTCTGCAAAACTCGATCAAGGTTGCTTAAGCAATCATCAAAAGAAGTACCGTGAACGGAAAAATCATCCATGAAAACCTCCACAATCTTTTCACAAAAGTCAGAGAATATAGCAGTCATACATCTTTGAAAGGTACTAGGTGCATTGCATAAACCAAAATGCATACGTCTATAAGCATAGGTTCCAAAAGGATAAGTAAAGGTAGTTTTCTCTTGATCAGATTATGATACAAGTATTTGAGAGAAGCTAGAATATCCGTCCAGAAAACAAAAGTGTGTGTGCTTAGATAATCTTTCTAGCATCTGATCAATGAAAGGCGGAGGGTAATGATCTTTTCTAGTATCCTTATTTAATTTTCTAAAATCAATTACCATTCTATAGCCAGTGACAATTCTTTGTGGAATGAGTTCATTTTTATCATTAGGAACAACAGTAATACCTCCCTTCTTAGGGACACAATGAACGGGACTTACCCATCTACTATCAGTTATGGGATAGATTATACCTGCTTCCAGAAGCTTTAATATTTCAACTCTTACCACTTCTTTTATCTTAGGATTCAATCGCCGTTGGTGATCAACAACGGGTTTAGCATCAGGTTGCATATTAATCTTGTGCTGACATAGAGTGGGACTAATGCCCTTAAGATCATCAAGAGTGTATCCAATAGCAGCCCGGTGCTTCCTCGGAATTTTTAATAATCTTTCTTCTTCGTGTTCTGAAAGGTTAGCACTAATAATAACAGGATATATATTTTTCTCATCAAGATAAGCATACTTCAAAGTATCAGGCAATTGCTTTAATTCAAACACGGGATCACCTTTAGGTGGAGGAGGACCTCCAAGGGTTTCAATAGGCAAATTGTGTTTTAGGAGAGGTTGTTGTTCAAAGAAAATTTTATCTATTTCATTTCTTTCACGCAAGTGCATATCATTTTCATGGTCAAGCAAATATTGTTCTAGTGGATCAGTCGGAGGCACGGCAATAGAAGCAAGACCAATTATTTCATCCTTACTAGATAATTCTCTATCACGAGGTTGTCTACTAAACTTGGAGAAATTAAATTCGTGAGGCACATCACCAAAACTAACATTGACAGTTTGTTTTTCACAATCTATCTTAGCATTGACGGTGCTCAAGAAAGGTCTACCAAAGATAATGGGACAAAAGTCATCTTGTGGGGAACCAAGAACTAGAAAATCAGTAGGATATTTTACTTTCCCACACAAGACTTCAACATCTCTAACAATCCCAAGTGGTGTGATGGTGTCTCTATTAGCAAGTTTAATAGTAACATCAATGTCTTCTATTTCAGCGGGTGCTATATCATTCATAATTTCTTGGTATAAGGTAAAAGGAATAGCACTAACACTAGCACCCAAGTCACATAAACCATGATAGCAATGATCTCCTATTTTGACTGAGACAACAGGCATGCCCACTACGGGTCTATGTTTATCTTTTTCATCAGGTTTGGCAATTCTAGTAGCTTCATCACAGAAGTAAATAACATGCCCATCAATATTTTCTACCAAGAGATCTTTAACCATAACACTAGGTTCTACTTTAATTTTCTCAGAGGGCTTAGGTGCTCTAATATTACTCTTGCGAATCACAGTTGATACCTTAGCATGTTCCTTTATCCTAACAAGGAAAGGTGGTTTTTCAATATAAGCAATAGGCACAACTGGATCAACATTGTAAATGATGGTTACATCTTTAGTTTTCACCGGTTATTTAATTTCTTATTTAATAGGGGGATGGTATTTCAACCACTTATCCTTAGGGAGATCAACATGAGTAGCAAATGCTTCACAGAAAGAGGCTACTATCTCAGAGTCAAGTCCATATTTAGTGCTAAACTTGTGAAAAGCATCAGTATTCATAAAAGATTTAACACAATCAAACGTAAGCTTTATACCTGACTCATTACCTTCGTCGAGTTCCCAATCTTCAGAGTTGCGTTTAACTCTTTCTAAGAGATCCCACTTGAATTCAATAGTCTTATTCATAAAAGAACCAGTACAAGAAGTATCGAGCATGGATTGATCATTATGAGAAAGCCGAGCATAAAAATTCTGAATAATAACTTCTCTCGGGATATCATGATTGGGGCATGAATATAACATTGACTTAAGCCTCCCCCAAGCTAGAGCGATGCTTTCTCCTTCATGAGGCCAAAAATTACATATATAATTCCGATCACGGTGAACTAGATGCATGGGATACAACTTTTGATGGAATTCCAATTGCAATTGATTCCGGTTCCATGATCCAATATCATCACATAGCCTATACCATGACAATGCTTTTCCCTTAAAAGATAAAGGGAAAACCTTCTTACTAACTTCATCTTTGGGTAAACCTGCAAGCTTAAATAATCCACAAACTTCATTCACGTGTATTAGGTGCATATCAGGATGTTCAGTTCCATCTCCTGCATAAGGATTAGCTAGCAGTTGTTCAACCATACCCGAAGGAATTTCATAGCCAATATTTTCAGTAGGTGCAGTAGGTTGAGGGGAAACTAATTGTGGTTCCGGTCGAGGTGAAGATACCCCGAACAAACCCCTCAAAGGATTGTTTTCCATAGTAGCAAGTGACAATAAATTTCAGCACGTAGTATAAGTTTTTCCTTACCGATTTTCACTTACCAAGAGCGCTTCACTCCCCGGCAACGGCACCAAAAAAGAGTCTTGATGACCCACAAGTATAGGGGATCAATCGTAGTCCTTTCGATAAGTAAGAGTGTCGAACCCAACGAGGAGCAGAAGGAAATGACAAGCGGTTTTCAGCAAGGTAATTTCTGCAAGCACTGAAATTGTAGGTAATAGATAGTTTGATAGCAAGATAATTGGTAACAAGCAAGTAACGGTAATGGTAAATAAAGTGCAGCAAGGTAGCCCAATCCTTTTGTGGCAAAGGACAGGCCAGAACGGTTTATTATAATAGGCAAAGTGTTCTTGAGGGTACACGGGAATTTCATCTAGTCACTTTTATCATGTTGGTTTGATTTGTGTTTGCTACTTTGATAATTTGATATGTGGGTGGACCGGTGCTTGGGTGCTGTTCTTACTTGAACAACCTCCCACTTATGATTAACTCCCTCGCAAGCATCCGCAACTATGAGAAAAGTATTAAGATAAAATCTAACCATAGCATTAAACGTTTGGATCCAAATCAGCCCCTTATGAAGTAGCGCATAAACTAGGGTTTAAGCTTCTGTCACTCTAGAAACCCATCATGTAATAACTACTCCACAATGCATTCCCTTAGGGCCAAGGATGGTGAAGTGGTGTCATGTAGTCGACGTTCACATGACACCACTACGGGAATCACAACATACATATCATCAAAATATCGAACACATATCAAATTCACATGATTACTTGCAATACTTCAAGAACAAAGGTAACTACTCACAAATAATATTCATGCTCAAGATCAGAGGGGTATTGAATAGCATAATGGATCTGAACATATAAGCTTCCACCAAATAAACCATATAGTAATCAACTACAAGATGTAATCAACACTACTAGTCACCCATAGGTACCAATCTGAGGTTCCGGTACAAAGATTGAACACAAGAGATGAACTAGGTTTGAGAGGAGATGGTGCTGTTGAAGATGTTGATGAAGATTGGCCTCCCAAAGATGAGAGGGGTGTTGGTGATGACGATGGCTTCGATTTCCCCCTCCGGGAGGGAAGTTCCCCCGGCGGAATCGCTCCGCCGGAGGGCAAAAATGCTCCTGCACAAGTTCCGCCTTGAGACGGCGACGCTCCGTCCAGAAAGTCCTCTCCTATTTTTTTCTAGGTCAAAAGACCTTATATACCAGAAGATGGGCACCGGAGGTGGGCCGTGCTGGGCACAACCCACCCGGGCGCGCCTCGGGGGCCTAGCGCGCCCTGGTGTCTTGTCCTCACCAGGGTGGCCCCCTCCGGTAGTTATTTGCTCCACTATTTTTTATATATTCCAAAATAATTCTCCGTAAAGTTTCAGCTTATTTGGAGATGTGCAGAATAGGTATCTCTGATGTGCTTTTTCAGGTCCAGAATTCCAGCTGCCGGTATCCTCCCTCTTTGTGTAAACCTTGCATATTATGAGAGAAAAGGCATTAGAATCACTCCCTAAAGCATTATTATTCATCAAAACATTAGAAATAACAGTAGGAAATCATCATGCAAAATGGACGTATCAGCCCCAAGGGCCGGCTCATCTGTATGAGAGGAGTCGGGTCTTCTTCATATTCTTGCGTGGAAAAACTGACATGCATTAGCCCCCAAGTGTCAAGTATATTGCTTGCAATCTGCTTGGGACTTATTTTAATTTTTCTTATTATAGTCATGCCGAACCTTGATACCGGCTTATGACTGATCAATATGATGATCCCTATTGTGCAGGAAGCTCTGAAATCAGCCGAGTCAGATGTGACCGGCTTGAGAAAAGATCTTGAAGTGGGGCAAACCGCTCGAGCAGTTGCTGAGGAGAAACTTCGACTCACCTTGGAGGAATTGGACAAACCAAGGCAAACTTTGAAAACCAAAGTAAATCTTTGGAGGCTGAAAAAGCCGCCTTGCTTGAGCGCGCAGAAAATGCTGAGGGTCAGCCGAAGCCCATCAAAGAAGAGCTATCCATGTTAAAGCAACACATTGCTCATATGACCCAGGCCATCTTTGGTAAGTACCTTTATGAGTTCTTTCTAACCCGCTCGGATACTCATTTGTGAAGACAAATCGCCTGGTGACTTATGTGTTTTGATTTCTTATGCAGGTCCTCAGACCCGCAACCTCCGAGATAACTGCTTGCTGAAGCTGAAGGTTGTGTATTCTCTTACTGAACAACTGTATGCGATGCTGGTTCTTGAAACCGGTGTTGGTTTAGCGACAAACTCTAACCCGCCATCGTACTATTTTCGCTTACTGTTATTGCCTTATCCCCCTGGGTTCCCACTGTTCCCATGGTTTGCTGACCCTTGCCACCGTCGCCCTTCTTGTTCTTGCCAGTTTTGTCCTCGTCTGAGCCGGGATCCTTCGTACTGTCTGACTCGGCGTACCTGGTAAGAACATCCATCAAGTCGCCCATATCCTGCACCTTCCTCTTAAGATGGCCAAGCTTTTGAACCAGTGGTTGAAAGTGGCAGTTTTTCTCCAAGATTAGGACGGCTTGAGCCGTCTAGATACTGTCCGACGAATGAATAATTTCGGCAATCCGGCGAGTCCAATGGTGAGCCGACTCATCCCCGCGCTGGACACAATGTTGAAGATCCACAATCGTCATTGGTCGCTTGCACGTTCCCTGGAAGTTCTTGATGAATCGCTCATATAGCTCTGTCCAAGTGTTGATACAGTTTGGTGGCAGGTTCTTCAGCCATGTTCGAGCTGGTCCTTCCAGCATCATGGTCAGGTACTTCGCGCACACGGCATCGCTGACATCGAGCATGTCATGGTCAACTCGTAACTCTCGATCCATGCTGCCAGCTCAAGGTCCGCTGTGTAGTGATGTCTACTACGCAACCTTCTTCTTGTAGACTCGTGTTGGGCCTCCAAGCGCAGAGTTTTGTAGGACAGCAGCAAATTTCCCTCAAGTGGATGACCTAAGGTTTATCAATCCGTGGGAGGCGTAGGATGAAGATGGTCTCTCTCAAACAACCCTGCAACCAAATAACAAAGAGTCTCTTGTGTCCCCAACACACCCAATACAATGGTAAATTGTATAGGTGCACTAGTTTGGCAAAGAGATGGTGATACAAGTGTAATATGGATGGTAGATATAGGTTTTTGTAATCTGAAAATATAAAAACAGCAAGGTAACTAATGATAAAAGTGAGCACAAACGGTATTTCAATGCTTGAAAACAAGGCCTAGGGTTCATACTTTCACTAGTGCAAGTTCTCTCAACAATACTAACATAGTTGAATCATATGTAAATCCCTCACGTGCGACAAAGAGTTCACTCCAAAGTCACAAATAGCAGAGAACAAACGAAGAAATTATTGTAGGGTACGAAACCACCTCAAAGTTATCTTTTCCGATCAATCTTATGAGCTATCCCTATAAGTGTCACGAACAGCCCTAGAGTTCGTACTAAAATAACACCTTAAGATACACATCAACCAAAACCCTAATGTCACCTAGATACTCCAATGTCACCACGAGTACCCATGGGCTTGATTATACGATATGCATCACACAATTTCAGAATCATCATGTTCAATCCAACACAAAGAACTTCAAAGAGTGCCCCAAAGTTTCTACCGAAGAGTCAAGACGAAAACCTGTGTCAACCCCTATGCATAGATTCCCAAGGTCACGGAACCCGCAAGTTGATCACCAAAACATACATCAAGTGGATCAATAGAACATCCCATTGTCACCAGGGATATCCCATCGCAAGACATACATCAAGTGTTCTCAAATCCTTAAAGACTCAATCCGATAAGTAAACTTCAAAGGGAAAACTCAATTCATCACAAGAGGATAGAGAGGGGAAAACTCCATATGATTCATCTATATCAATAAAGCTCGCGATACATCAAGATCGTGCCGGCTCAAGAACACGAGAGAGAAAGAGATCAAACACATAGCTACTGGTACATACCCTCAGCCCCGAGGGTGAACTACTCCCTCCTCATCATGGAGACCGCTGGGATGATGAAGATGGCCTTCGGTGATGGTTTCCCCCTACGGCAGGGTGCCGGAACGGGCTCCCGATTTGTTTCGTGGCTACAGAGGCTTGCGGCGGCGGAACTCTCGATCTAGGTTTCTTTCTGGGGGTTACGGGATTTATAGGAGTACTTGGCGTTGGAATCAAGTCAGGGGGACTCCCGAGGGGCCCACAAGCCAGGGGGCGCGCCCTAGGGAGGGGCGCCCCCTAGGCTTGTGGCTGCCTCGGGACTCCTCTCCGGTATCTTTTTGCTCCAGTATTTTTTATATTTTCCAAAAATATTCTCCGTAAATTTTCAGCCCATTCCGAGAACTTTTATTTCTGCACACAAAACGACACCATGGTAGTTCTGCTGAAAACAGCGTCAGTCCGGGTTAGTTCTAATAAAATCATACCAAAATCATATAAAATTATTGTAAACATGGCATGAATACTTCATAAATTATAGATACGTTGGAGATGTATCAGCATCCCCAAGCTTAATTCCTGCTCGTCCTCGAGTAGGTAAATGATAAAAGAAATAATTTATGAAGTGTGAATGTTAGCAAGTGCACAAGTTTGATCAATGATAATTCCAATCACTTTTTCTAGCATCAATATAAACAGTAGCTCATCTCATAAAACTTCTCATGATGAAGTAACAAGCTATTCACATGTTAAAGTATAGACCAGAAAGTTTCTTGAAAACTAACAAACCATATTCCTAGTCATCGAACAATTGCAATTCATCTTATTTTTAGGAAGGGTCTATGTAAGAGCTTTGATTTAGCAAATTCCACATACTCAACTATCATATAGTCTTCCATGATGATTGACACTCAAAGCATATTTTTAGAACAAATAGCATCCATCGAACACAGAGAAAGATAGGGGCTTAATGTTTCGCCTCCCAACTTATTTATCATATAGATAATTGTCAACAATAATAATTCATGATCAAATATATTTGTGTGGATATATATGTCTAGATCGTTCCCCAACACATGACACTTGCCAAGAGAAAAAGGCGAAATATAGGAAGTGGTGAAGATCACCATGACTCTAGCATAAAGGTAAGTACTTAGAAAGTAAAAGATAGGCCCTTCGCAGAGGGAAGCAGAGGTTGTCATGCGCTTTTTGTTTTTGGATGTGCAAACCCTTAATGCAAAGGAACGTCACGTTGTATTGCCTTTTGTGATAGCAACCTTTATTATGCAGCCCGTCGCTTTTATTTCTTTACCATCACAAGTTCGTACAACGCTTATTTTCCCTTTCAATAAAAGATCATACATATTTAGGAGCAATTTTTATTGCTTTTTGCACCGATGACAACTTACTTGAAGGATCTTACTCAATCCATAGGTAGGTATAGTGGACTCTCATGGCAAAACTGGTTTAAGGGTGTTTGGATGCACAAGTAGTATTTCTACTTGGTGCGGAAGTTTTGGCTAGTATGAGGTGGAAGCAAGCACCACATGTTGGAGGATCCATAACAATATAACTTCTATACAAATATACCCAAACATAACTCATTAAGTTGTCTTCTTTGTCCAATTTTAACTAATTTGCTCGAGTTTGAAAATAATTAATGAGCTCACAATCATAGAAGATGTCCAAGATAGTATATTTATATGTGGAATCTCTCTTCCTTCAATATTCTTTCATGAATTGTTCAAGTGACCATAGCGGTGTTTGCTAACTTTCAATAAATTTTACCACCTATACTTATTATGTGTGAAGTCATTACTCCCCATGGGATAAGTATATGAAGCATATTTAATTTCAGATTTATGATATTCAATTCATTCAACCATTTACTCATAGGATATAAGTGAAGCACGAGAGTGAATGACAAACTACTCCAAAAAGATATAAGTGAAGATCAATGAGTAGCCAATAATTAAATAACTATGTGAAGACTCTCTCATCTAAGAATTTCAGATCTTAAGTATTTTATTAAACAGCAAGCAAAAGAAAAAAAATGGCACTCCAAGAATAGCACGCATCATGTGAACGAATAAAAATTTAGGCTCAACATAGGCTAACCGATAATTGTTGATGAAGAGAGGTGGGATGCGTAGCATCCCCAAGCTTAGATGCTTGAGACTTCTTGAAATATTTACTTGGGGTGCCTTGGGCATCCCCAAGCTTGAGCTTTTGTATCTCGTTCAATCCTCTCATATCATGGTTTCACCTATTCTCAAAAACTTCATCCACACAAAACTCGAAAAGAACTCGTGAGATAGGTTAGTACACATAATAATAAATCAACTCTTTATGTACTGCAAAGACAAGTTGCACAATAATTTTCAAACATCATCTACTGTTTACTATCATCTCCACAATTTATATCTACCAATATAGGCTATGGAAACTATAGGATAAGTGGATAACGAAACTATGACAGCAATCTGTCCTAATAGAACAGTCTGTAGAAATTTATGAAAACAGTGTACTTCTGTAACTCAAAAAATTATGAAAATTTAGTACATGCTAAATAATTTATATGACATCACTGTGTAAAAATTTCAGAAACTTTCCACGTTCCAGTAAAATATGAAAATTCAAACACTACAGAAAAAGTTTCTGTTTTTACGCAGCACACATCAAACATGCAATGCAAGCATCCTAAAGGCAATTCTCGGAACTTTTTATTGAAAAACAAGATTATAAATAACACCTAACAGAGAACAACTAAATAATATGACGCTCCAAGCAAAACTCACATTATGTGACGAATAAAAATATAGCTCTAAGTAAGATATACCGATAGTGTTGAAGACGAAAGAGGGGATGCCTTCCGGGGCATCCCCAAGCTTAGGCGCTTGAGTCTTCCTTGGATATTACCTTGGTGGTGCCTTGGGAATCCCCAAGCTTAGGTTCTTGTCACTCCTTATTCTCCTCATATCGGTGTCTCACCCAAAACTTGAAAACTTCAATCACACAAAACTTAACGGAATTTCGTGAGAAGGGTTAGTGTAATAAAGATAAATAATTCACTTAGGTACTCTCAAGACAAGATTCATAATTGTTCCCACATTATACCTACTGTATTCTACCATTCTCATAATTTATACCACTAAATATAAGCTATGGAAACACTAAAACAAGCAAACAATGCATGCAAAACAGAATCTGTCAAAAAAAGAACAGTATGTGAAGATCTGTAGTGTAACCATACTTACCTGTCTCTAAAAATTCTGAAAAATTATGAAAACCTGAAGAATTTGTATATTAAGACTGTGTAAAAATTTCAGAGCATTATCACGCTCCAGTAAAAAATGAAAATTCCTGTACTGGAGTCAAAAGTTTCTGTTTTGGTTCAGCATCAATTCTACTCATCTTGTGAGTCATCCCAAAGGCTTTACTTGGCACTTTATTGAAATAAAAGGCACAAAAAATGATTACTACAGTAGCTTAATCATGTGAACACACAAAAACAGAGGGTAAAAGTGTTGGGTTGTCTCCCAACAAGCGCTTTTCTTTAATGCCTTTTAGCTAGGCATGATGATTTCAATGATGCTCACATAGGAATAGTAATTGAAACATGCAAAAGAGCATCATGAATCTCATGACAAGCACATTTAAGTCTAACCCACTTCCTATGCATAGGGATTTTGTGAGCAAACAATTTATGGGAACAAGAATCAACTAGCATGGGAAGGCAAAACAAGCATGACTTCAAAACTTTGAACATATAAAGAGGAAACTTGGTATTATTGCAATTCCTCCAAGCATATGTTCCTCCCTCATAATAATTTTCAGTAGCATAAAGAAGGAATTTCACAATATAGCTATCACATAAAGCATTCTTTTCATGATCCACAAGCATAGAAAATTTACTACTCACCACATAAGCAAATTTATTCTCATCAATAGTAGTGGGAGCAAACTCAACAAAATAACTATCATGTGAAGCATAATCCAATTGAAAATTAAAATCATGATGACAAGTTTCATGGTTATCATTATTCTTTAAAGCATACATGTCATCACAATAATCATCATAAATAGGAGGCATGCTTTCATCATAATAAATTTGCTCATCAAAACTTGGGGGACTAAACATATCATCTTCATCAAACATAGCATCCCCAAGCTTGTAGCTTTGCATATCATTAGCATCATGAATAATCAAGGAATTCGTACTAACAACATTGCAATCATGCTCATCACTCAAAGATTTAGTGCCAAACATTTTAATAACTTCTTCTTCTAACACTTGAGCACAATTTTCCTTTCCATCATTTTCACGAAAGACATTAAAAAGGTGAAGCATATGAGGCAACCTCAATTCCATTTTTTTTGTAGTTTTCTTTTATAGACCAAACTAGTGAAAAACAAGAAACTAAAAGATTTAATTGCAAGATCTAAAGATATACCTTCAAGCACTCACCTCCCCGGCAACGGTGCCAGAAAAAAGCTTGATGTCTACTACGCACCCTTCTTCTTGTAGACTCGTGTTGGGCCTCCAAGGGCAGAGTTTTGTAGGACACTAGCAAATTTCCCTCAAGTGGATGACCTAAGGTTTATCAATCCGTGGGAGGCGTAGGATGAAGATGGTCTCTCTCAAACAACCCTGCAACCAAATAACAAAGAGTCTCTTGTGTCCCCAACACACCTAATACAATGGTAAATTGTATAGGTGCACTAGTTTGGCAAAGAGATGGTGATACAAGTGTAATATGGATGGTAGATATAGGTTTTTGTAATCTGATCTGAAAATATAAAAACAGCAAGGTAACTAATGATAAAAGTGAGCACAAACGGTATTTCAATGCTTGAAAACAAGGCCTAGGGTTCATACTTTCACTAGTGCAAGTTCTCTCAACAATACTAACATAGTTGAATCATATGTAAATCCCTCATGTGCGACAAAGAGTTCACTCCAAAGTCACAAATAGCAGAGAACAAACGAAGAAATTATTGTAGGGTACGAAACCACCTCAAAGTTATCTTTTCCAATCAATCTTATGAGCTATCCCTATAAGTGTCACGAACAGCCCTAGAGTTCGTACTAAAATAACACCTTAAGATACACATCAACCAAAACCCTAATGTCACCTAGATACTCCAATGTCACCACGAGTACCCATGGGCTTGATTATACGATATGCATCACACAATTTCAGATTCATCATGTTCAATCCAACACAAAGAACTTCAAAGAGTGCCCCAAAGTTTCTACCGGAGAGTCAAGACAAAAACGTGTGCCAACCCCTATGCATAGATTCCCAAGGTCACGGAACCCGCAAGTTGATCACCAAAACATACATCAAGTGGATCAATAGAACATCCCATTGTCACCACGGATATCCCATCGCAAGACATACATCAAGTGTTCTCAAATCCTTAAAGACTCAATCCGATAAGTAAACTTCAAAGGGAAAACTCAATTCATCACAAGAAGATAGAGAGGGGAAAACTCCATATGATTCATCTATATCAATAAAGCTCGTGATACATCAAGATCGTGCCATCTGAAGAACACGAGAGAGAGATCAAACACATAGCTACTGGTACATACCCTCAGCCCCGAGGGTGAACTACTCCCTCCTCGTCATGGAGACCGCCGAGATGATGAAGATGGCCTCCGGTGATGGTTTCCCCCTCCGGCAGGGTGTCGAAACGGGCTCCCGATTTGTTTTTCGTGGCTACAGAGGCTTGCGGCGGCGGAACTCCCGATCTAGGTTTCTTTCTGGGGGTTACGGGATTTATTGGAGTACTTGGCGTTGGAATCAAGTCAGGGGGACTCCCGAGGGGCCCACAAGCCAGGGGGCGCCCCCTAGGGGGGGCGCGCCCCCTAGGCTTGTGGCTTCCTTGGGACTCCTCTCCGGTATCTTTTTGCTCCAGTATTTTTTATATTTTTCCAAAAATATTCTCCGTAAATTTTCAGCCCATTCCGAGAACTTTTATTTCTGCACAAAAAACGACACCATGGTAGTTCTGCTGAAAACAGCGTCAGTCCGGATTAGATCTAATAAAATCATACCAAAATCATATAAAATTATTGTAAACATGGCATGAATACTTCATAAATTATAGATACGTTGGAGACGTATCATGTAGTTTGGTACCTTACGAGCCCCCTTGAAGTCCTTGGGCATACGCTCGACACGGAGCGTCGGGGATAAGCAAGGGATTCCAATCGTCCTACTGTTCACCCCAGCCCCCGTAGTCGCTAGTTGAGGATGAAACTGCTAAGTCGCCCGTGCTGCCGCCGCTTCCGCCTCTGCCTGTCGTGCAACCCTAGCCGCATCGACGACTGGGTTGGGGAGATTCGAGGCTGCTGCCTGCGTCCACTTCTAGAAACAGCTGGAGATTCCACATGGCGACTCTTGCTGCGGCTGGCATACGGGGTGGAGTGCATCCGATCACGGCTATAAGTATATTGTGCTTGTTGCACCACCGCTGTTTTCAACATCTGTATGGCGTTCCTGGCCTCGATCTCGACGGGGGTATTCCTGTGGATGGGAAGCGCCTTCAGATTGCGAGTCGCCGCTAGCACGTTATCAACGGGGTTGGACAAGTGGCCGTGCGGGATCTGGAACCGTGGTGGTGAAGGCTGAGCTGGCGATGGTTGAGGCGGATCTGTTTGTCGGGCCGTCTGGCGAGGAAGATCCTCACGTGCTAGTTCAGCCCCTGGCGTCTGATGCGGAGTGGGAAACAAATGAGTTGGCTCGAGATTCAATGCCAGGCGGCTCTAGTGACTCCTCTGGTGAACTGCCTCCGAGGCATCTCGACTAAGCCCTAACTGCCAAGCCTTGGCCTTCAGACGCTCCGACTCGTTATGGATACGAGCTTGTATTTCTACCATCCGGGCGTTTTCGGCGTCAATTTCCCTCTGCACCTGAGTCATCTGCTCGCGGAGTTTTACTAACTCCGTGTTGCATTCCTCTTGGTTTTCCGCAGTGACGGGTGTGAGGGAGTCCCGGACTAAGGGGTCCTCGGGCTGCCGGTTCATCTCTCGATAGGCCGG
This sequence comes from Elymus sibiricus, assembly GCA_039707655.1. Taxonomy (NCBI): domain Eukaryota; kingdom Viridiplantae; phylum Streptophyta; class Magnoliopsida; order Poales; family Poaceae; genus Elymus; species Elymus sibiricus. The sequence goes on along the minus strand of CM077663.1, from coordinate 296,280,337 downwards.
CTCGATGGGCCATTCTCCGAAGAAGGGCCGGACACATCAAGATTCCACGTTCCAGAAGGAAGCCCCGAAGGCGCGTCGTGCACTCCAAGTCAAGATGAGAATGTTGACATCTCCATCCTCGGCAGGAGGCCCACCATGTGTAAACCCTAGTCCCCCCCCCCCCCGGTGTCTATATAAACCGGGAGGGTTTTAGATCATAAGACACAGAAACTCATCTAGGGTTTTAGCTAGTCGATCTCGAGGTAGATCAACTCTGTAACCTTCATATCATCAATATAATCAAGCAGGACGTAGGGTTTTACCTCCATAGGAGGGCCCGAACCTGGGTAAACATCGTCTCCTTCGTCCCTTTGTTACCACCGATCCTAGTCTCACAGCTCGAGACCCCCTACCCGAGATCCGCCGGTTTTGACACCGACATTGGTGCTTTCATTGAGAGTTCCGCTGTGATCACCCAAGGAATCGATGGCTCGCATCTTCATCAACGAAGAGGTCCGCAGCATGGACTCTTTTGTCCCTGGACAGATCTTCGCCTTCGGCAGCATCGTGCTGCACACTGACCCGACCGGCCACCTTGGCCGGGTCGGAAGTTTCGCCCCTGATCAAGAAGTCAGATTCGGGAACTTAGAGTTCTCCGTGGACCCTCGGGGCGATCTCTTGCTCACCGGGCTCGCAGTCTCACCTGACGCGCCCGAGGACTCCGAGGCCTTAACCTCGGACGTCGTTTTCAATCCCGCTCGCGGGGCCAATCCCGGTGACGATATGGATTTAAGCCCGGATCCGGTTATGCCGCCAGATCGCCAGACACCTACTCCTGCCGAATACACTTCTCGTGCGGACGCGGCGGAGGTTAACTCCGAACACGCCGGGCAGGTTGACCCGATCGAGCTTTCGACTCTCTGCGAAGCTCTAGATCGGATCTCCTTGACAAAAACTATCGATGACCGGATCCCGATCCATGCTCAGATCGGTATTGAGGCGGGTCAAGAGGGATTTTTCATCCCACCCACCACCCACTTAATAGCCACTATCGAAGACTTAACCGATATGTTGAACTACGCCTCCGAAGAGGCAGAAGACATGGAGGAGGAAGATCGCGTTCCCACTCCCGTCAACACTGGGCGATGGACCGCCACCTCCACCTACGACATCTACATGGTGGATACGCCATCCGGTAACGGCGAGCGCACGCCAGCTAACAATGGCGATGACTCAGGTGAGGCGCCGTCAAGGCGCCGGAAACCGCGTAAGCGGTCAAAGACAAAAAAGGGGAGGGAAGCTATTACCGGCACCGGGGAAAACGATACCCCGGAAGACCTTGGCGATCCCGATATCCCCGAGTATCCGTTGGAGGACCAGGAAAGGCCGGAAGACCAGCGCGACCCCGAAGATCCGAACGACTCCAAGGATGACAACTACCTCCCCCCTGTAGAGGAGGAGGATAGCCCGGACGACGAGGACATCATTGTCCCCGAGACCATCGAGGATCAGGAACGGTTCAGGCAACAGCTTCTAGCCACTGCCCGGAGCCTAAAGGCAAAAGCGCGGCAACTCAAGGCCGAACAAGACACCCTCAATGATAGATGGACAAGCGTTCTATCAGCCGAGGAAGAACACGGCGCTGGTCTATGGGACCAACCCAAGAGTTACCCCCGCCGGTGGCTGTTGCCACAATTCGACGACGAGCTCCCCAACACGCCGTCCCCTAAGCACACTCCAGACGACCAGCCGGACCGCCCTCCCCGAGGACGAGATAGGACGGCTGGCGAGGCTGGTTATAGGCCGTCGGTCCCCTGCAGAAGGGGAAAAGAGCCAATGGAGCCCGACGACAGGTATGACCTGCGACGCGACCTGGATGATAGAACAGGCCGCACGAGATCCATCTACGGATCTAGAGGGTATTCCCCTGGTAGAAGGGACGAGTACCGGCCCTAGCTCGACTGAACCAACAGAGTTCGGGACCAAAACCGGGCCAGAACAGACGCTGACTACCGGCGCGATATAGCCCGGGTCAGAGGCGCTGCCCACCCGCTCTGCTTCACTAACTAGGTAATGCAGCATCAGTTTCCGCAAGGGTTTAAACCCGTGAACATCGAGTAATACGACGGAACAACTGACCCAGCAGTGTGGATCGAGGATTTCCTCCTCCACATTCACATGGCACGAGGAGACGACCTCCACGCCATCAAGTACCCACCCCTTAAACTTAAGGGGCCAGCTCGGCACTGGTTAAACAGTCTCCCCGAAAACTCTATCGGGTGCTGGGAAGACCTCGAGGATGCATTCCGATCTAACTTCCAGGGCACCTATGTATGGCCCCCGGACTCTTCCGACCTAAGCAATGTCGTGCAAAAGGCAGGAGAGTCCGCTCGACAATTCTGGAACCGGTTCTTGACCAAGAAAAACCAGATCGTCGATTGCCCAGATGCCGAGGCTATAGCCTCTTTCAGGCACAATATTCGGGACGAGTGGCTGGCTCGCCAGCTCGGCCAGGATAAGCCCAGGACCATGTCCGCCCTCACATCGCTCATGACCCGCTTTTGCGCGGGCGAGGATAACTGGCTAGCAAGGCAAAGCCACAACCCCAAAAACCCCGGTACTTCCGAAGTTCGGGATGGAAACGGGAAACCACGACGTAACAAAAACAAACGACGGTACAGCATTAGCGATGCCAATGACACGGCCGTTAACGCCGGTTTCCGCAACCCAAGCTCCGGGCAGCGGAAGAAGCCTCCTAAAGGCAACCGCGACGGACCCACCCCACTGGACAAGATCAAGGAGAGGCCTTGCCAGATCCATGGCACTCCGGACAAGCCCGCCAACCACACCAACTGTAACTGTTGGGTGTTTAAACAGGCCGGCAAACTCGCAGCCGAGGACCAGGGCAAAGGCCCACGCAGCGAGGACGACGAGGAGCCCCGCGGTCCAAGCAATGGAGGTCAGAAGAAATTCCCTCCAGAAGTAAAAATGGTGAACATGATATACGCCACTCATATACCTAAAAAGGAGAGGAAGCGCGCCCTTCGAGAGGTCTACGCCGTAGAGCCTGTAGCCCCGAAGTTTAACCCATGGTCGGCCTACCCGATCACTTTTGATCGACGAGATCACCCGACCAGTATCCGTCATGGAGGTTCGGCGGCCCTCGTCCAAGACCCCATTATCGATGGGTATCACCTCACTAAAGTCCTAATGGACGGAGGAAGTAGCCTCAATCTGATCTACTCAGATACGGTGAAAAAGATGGGCATAGATCCGTCAAGGATAAAGCCTAGCAACACTACCTTTAAAGGAGTGATCCCAGGTGTCGAAGCCCGGTGCACAGGCTCTCTTAGCCTGGAGGTAGTGTTTGGTTCGCCCGACAACTTCCGCAGTGAGGAATTGATCTTCGACATCGTCCCCTTTCACAGCGGCTATCACGCCCTGCTCGGCCGAGCAACGTTCGCTCGCTTTAACGCCGTCCCACATTATGCATACCTCAAGCTCAAGATGCCTGGTCCCAAGGGGGTCATCACCGTCAACGGCAACACAGAGCGTTCCCTCCGAACTGAGGAGCATGCATTGGCCCTGGCGGCCGAATTCCATTATGAGGACGGTCGGCAAACACCCAAATCGGCCGCAAAGGCCCGTAAGGTCGACAAACGAGTTCGGTTTCAATCCGAACTCCCAGACTCTTCTGCTCCCCGGAAATAGGGGTACGCCCCCCATTGCACAGACCTAACGACTGCCAAACACGTGTCAAGAAGGCACAACTTCACGCTCAAGATTCCATGGGTAGCAATGGGGAGCAACCATCAATTGGTAAGTGTTCGGCTGGACCGACCAATACCAGTACATGTCCTTGGACAAAACACAGGTACCATCAAGGACCTGTTAAAAAGCGTAAAGCTAATCGATACTTTGGCGACTTCTCAAGACCTTCTTCCCAAGGTCCGCTCGACGGTAGCATCACTCTTAACGGGATGCAACCCTCACAGAGGAACATTAACGAACAGGCAACAAGGCACATCGAAGACGTCACGTCATCAATCGAAGATTCTTGGTACAGCCTCCCCTCTGTAAATTTTATATTTTATCTACCTGTAAACAGTTGCCTCGGCAATCCAAGTTATAAGAATTATTGAGCGAGTACAAAACCATTACATATGGCTACTTCTTTGTCTTTTATACATTCTCTGTTCTTATCTTGGTCACGCTTCTTGCGAAAACTGTTCGGTATATATTATGATGCAACCGGTTTATAGACCGGGGGCTCGAATTTAAAATCGCCTTGAACGTCACCTCAGTCCAACTGGTTGTGTGTTCGGCGTCTTGGGTTTTGCTTTATATGCATCGGATCCGAACTATGTCTTGGGTCAATAGTTGGGTTGCCCGGCTCCTGTGCTTGCCCTCTTACGTTTCGCTCGTTCGGCTAAAAGGGCAAAGGGAGAACCACTGCGATTGTGCTTCCAGCTCGTCTGGTCAAGCACCTCAGGGGAGAAAGCCGAAAACTGACCGTCATAATAAGCGAGAACCGGTCTGCGAATCCGAGCATAAGTGTCATACTTAAAAGATCGATAGAGGTTCTTCCGTGTTATACGACGGGTTTCGTTCTTGTACAAACCATGTGATGCTAGCTTTGGCCCCGAACATCACACTGGGGGCTGGTTATCAGCTCCCGCATTTTTCTACACTCCCATGGCTAAGTGAAAGTGATAGAGCACCATAGTCCGATTGCCTTGCCCCGCTCGCACTACCACCTTTGGGCACCGATACCTCGGCTAAGGGTAAAAGTGCGGATACAGGGACACCCCGCGTGGTATCTACGTGGGGGCTGAAGCCGACGACTCGCTGCTTTCAGATGAACCGGCCACATAGGAGTATAAATAAAAATAAAAACTACTTATAAGACATGATAAACCATGCAACATTAATTATAAAGCGTTCAAGTCTTCGGACATATTACACCGCGCTCATTCATATAAAACATCCTTGGAGCACTGAGCCTCTATCGCCCGAGCACCCTCCTTTACATGGGGGAAGTATAGCTCGGGGCACCTATGACTCTTGTCAGGAGGAGGAGGTGCGGTAGCCATCTTGATCGGTTGGAGCTTTGGCCAGTGCACCATGGTCCTTGCAAAGGCCATCCGCGCTCCCTCGATGCATGTAGAGCGCTTCAGCACTTCAACCCGAGGCGCCGCATCACGTAGCCTCTGCACCAGGCCGAAATAGCTGCTCGGCAATGGCTCATCGGGCCACAGACGGATGCAGAGGTCCTTCATGGCCGGCTCCGCCACTCTGTGCATCTCCATCAGTTGCTTCATTTGCTCGATAAGGAGAGGAGCACGCTCAGGGGACTCAAACTGCGCCCAGAATAGCCGGGCCTCGTCATCCTCCACCCGCGAAGCATAAAGCTTGTTCACATCCGCCGCACTCTTCTGGAGATCCGCACGGACGCCTAAGGAACACCACACCTGGGTGAGAAAAGTAAACTTGCTACCACCAAAGGTGCACTGCAGTGAATACGGCTTACCGTCAATAATAGCCTTGACATGGCGAATCTCCTCTTGGGCAGACCGCCTTTCCACCCGCTCCTTCTAGAGCTCGGATTTCAGCGCGGCTAGCTCAGCGGCTTGTTCTTTGCCTTTCTGCTCAAGGGCCTCGCACTTCGTGCCGGCATCCTTGAGCTCTTGCTGCACCTCCTCCACCCGGGCCTCATGCTTGGCGCTTGCAGCCTTCAAGCTGGAAAGCGCGGCTGCTGCTTCTCCGGCGGCCGTCTTCTCCTCCGCGGCCTTTCGTTTCATGTCTTGGAGCCCGGCCTTGAGTTTTTCGACCTCCGCAGCCGAAGCTGTGGAAGCAGTAGACAAACGGTCACACTGGGTTACTAGTGCGGATCACTACCGATATATAGCTCGGAAATTACAATTCGGCTTACCTTGGGCCTCGTCGAATCTTTTGTTCAGGCTATCAAGCTCCTCTTCGGAGACCTTGAGCTTCCGATTTAGCTCGGTCAGCTCAGCGGCATTAGTGGCCGCCGCCGATGATGAGGCCTACAAGGAACGAAAAATATGTATCCAGTTATGAACATTCCAACCTCCGGGCTATCAAAAATACGATGCACCGTTCGGCCCTCTTACGGGTTGTCCGAACATTGCAGGACCAATAGGTGCCTTGTGCATTGTTGTTCATTCCTCACTATTTGACCCCCGGATGCGTTTTTGCATACCCATCCAGGGCTCGGGGGCTAGTACATATATAAAGATAATCACAAAACTTCAAATTAGCATTGTTCGGGAAAAGGGTATTACTTGACTTACCTTGAAGCCCGCTAAGAGACCATTGAAGGCCTCCTTTAGTCCGTTATCAACGGACTGAATTCCTTGCAAAACCGCACCCATAAGAGTGCGGTGATCCTCGGAGATGGGGGCGCTTGCTAGCACCTCCTACATAACCGGCCACCCTGCCGCTGGAGGCATCGGTGGTGCCCGGGCAGTCCGATCTATGATCGGGGACTGGGCCGGTAATTCCGGATGCACAGGGTGCTCCGGAGACGTCCTCGGAGGGGACTGGGCATTTCTTCGCCCCTCCTCTTCGGCGACCAGGGGAGCGTTCTCCCCCTGGTCTCTTGCAGCCTGGGGAGTTTTTTCCCCCTGGCCTTCGGCGGCCGCGGCATCAGCCTCGGCCATGGCATGGTCATCCTCTCCACCCGTGTTCGGCTCTACCGGAGCCCGGCTGGATGACACCTCTGGAGCGTCCTTCATGGCCTCTAGAGGTGTGGGGTGCGATGCAGTCCCGCTCTCCGCAAGCTCGGCGGGCGGAGATTCCCCATCCGATATTTGATCGGTGGGAAGAACACGCGGTGGGCTGCGGAACAAAAGGCGCCAATGCGGTTAAAAACTATTACATACTTTGCGTAAATAACTCGGTGAGTCCTCGGATTCATTATCTTTGAGTGGGGGGCTTGACCCTTTGGTTCCTTCGGGGAACCCTCTCGAATTCCTTGGATTCTGTGTCAGAATCCGAGCTGTCATCGGGCAGGATCAACTTTGCCCGGCACGCCTTCTTCGGGGCATGAGGAGCTGCCTCCTCCATGGCGTCCGATGACGCCGCCCTCTTTCTTGCGGGGGGAGAAACTCCTTCCCCCCGTCGTCATGCTCCTCCTCGTGGCCGGAGGAGGCATGGGTTTCCTCGGACGCAGCGTCGTGCTGGTCCTTAATGCGTAGGCCCTCTCTGGCCTTCTTCTTCTTCTTCTCTTTCTTTTCGGGCGCCGAGTACGGCGCCACGACAAGCATCGCCGCCAACAGCTCCGACCTAGGGTCTTCGGGTTGTGGAGCCGGGCAATTAACCTTCGCGGCTTTGCTCTGCCACTTCTGTGGAAGTGAGGGAGAAGGCGTTCAGATCTTTTTGCCGAAGAAACAGAATCAATGAATTGAAACTATACTATACCTGGGTCGGAGGGTTGACGGTGCTTAGGCATGTATCTTCTTCCTTGGCCGGCCAGCTCTTTTGAGGCTTGAACAGAGCCTTCCACAGCCTCTCCGGGGTGGTGCGGAAGAATTGGCACACGGTAGGCTCGTCGTCAGGACGATAAGCCCACATGGGGGATGTGTGACGCCCCCGACTTAATCGTGCACTAATCATTCACGCAAATGCACACGATCAAGCCTAGGGACTCACGGGAAGATATCACAACACAACTCTAGACACAAAAATAAAATAAAATAATTCAAGCTTATTATTACAAGCCAGGGGCCTCGAGGGCTCGAATACATAAGCTCGATGTCATACAAGCATCAGCGGAAGCAACAGTATCTGAGTACAGACACAAAGTTAAACAAAGATGCCTTAAGAAGGCGAAAACAAACAACGACTCTAATTGAAAGAGGCAAGGCCTCCTGCCTGGGAGCCTCCTAAACTACTCCTGGTCGTCGGGGATCTTCACGTCGTAGTAGACTCCTCCGGGGATCTCCTGCTCCTGAGCTTCGACGTCTGATGTATCATCAAAAGGGGTATGGGGAAAAGAATAGCAAAGCAACCGTGAGTACTCATCCAAAGTACTCGCAAGACTGACATCAGATCTATGCTATTATGCATTGGTATCAAGTGGAGAGGCTGTATCTGTGGACTAAATAGCAGCAAAGCCAGAATAGAGAGAAAGGCCTAGCCTATCGAAGACTAGCATCTTCAGGGTCTTGCAGCATAAGAAGAGTACAGGTTATCATATTATTAATTAACAAGCATGTGGAAGCAAAGCCTAGAGATCCTTCCTCGACTCCCTGCGAGAAAGCGATCCCGAAGCTTATAATTATTTAACATGTATCCAGTTCAAGTAGTAATAGATCGGGATACAACACTGAGCGTCCTGTTACCGTGGACACGGCTATTCGAATAGATTACTTCCCTGCAGGGGTGCACTACTGTTACCCAACACGCTCGATTAACTCTGGCCGGACACACTTTTATCGGGTCATGCCCGGCCTCGGCTGATCGACACACCGCAACCCTACCTAGAGCTCAGCAGAGAGGTCCCCGCCGGTCTACATCCTAAGCGCGCAGGGTTCTTGGGCCCATCCCCCTTTGCACTCCGGGTCATTGTGTCGCGTATCGGAGTCCAAGCACCACCTCAGTCCTGGATGGCACCTGTCCCGACGGGCTCACAATGCTGAACTGGACATCTGACAGAGCTTTCGGCTGATACATACGGTGTAGAGGGCCCCATTAAACCATTACCCCACGTGGTGGTAGTGCGTATAGGGCACGACGACCCACTCAGATCAATACCCAAATCCGTTATCGCATTATTAGGAGCTCGCGCTGACGATCAGTACTCCTGTCGTCCCGTCTCGAGGAAGTGCAACAAGGGCCAGGCCCATCCCTCTCTAGGGCGGTCTCTGCCTGCCCGGTTGCGCCTCGTAATTATGTCGCGGGTACCCTCACGGTCAACCCGGCTTCACATCTCTCGCGGGTTCCCCTCGGGGTCGACCCGTCTTTACCCGGGGACTGTAGTAAAAGTAAAGTATCCGTGTGTTTATCACACCAGAGGGGAATCCGAGGAATCACCCTCGATGGATTCCACGCTTGCGGGGTTGCACGACAGAAGCTTCTCCGGAGGTGAAAGGAGAGGAATCACCCTCGATAATCCACGTCTGATTAGCTATACTACAGGGAGTGAGTTAAGAGGTATCACCCTCGTCACTCGAGGACAACTCTGAAGAGTCGGACAACTTAGGGGGTGTGCGGTGCGGTGCTGGTCTCAGCCCGACGATCACATCGATCGGGGCATTAGTAACTAAGCGGGGCAACTAGGACAAGGATGGGGCCACAGATGGATTTCATCCAACCTATACTAAGCATTTAGGATATCTAGTAAAGTATCAACAGAAGTTACAATAAACAGGCTATGCATCAGAATAGGATAAAACAATAGCAGCAGCAAATTCTAATGCAAGCAGGAGGGGGAAAGAATAGGTGATATAGGCATGCGTCAAGGGGGTTTTGCTTGCCTGGTTGCTCTGCAGGCGAAAAGAAATCTTCAACGGTGTAGCTGATCTCCTCGGCAGCGTCGGGCTCGAAGACTATCGGAAAGAAGGGGGGAAGAAGAAACAATAAATTCACGGCAAAAATGCAATCACTATGCATGACATGCCTAATTGATGTGCAGAGGTGTTTTACTGCCTAACTAAATGTTTTAGTTAATTAGGAATTTACTTGGATTTATTTTATTAAGGTTGGGCACTATTCATTTATTGAAATCAGTCAAAATGTTCCATGTTCATCTAGCTAGGAGTGTTGGACAGGTGTTTTGATCACATATTCAGAATCTTCATATTTTTCTGATCATTTTTCATATATAAATTATTTTAATCCGAGTTACGGTTTATTTTATATTAATTTCCAAAGTTTTATTCCTTTTCTGGAATTAATTTAATTATTTAAATTAACATTATCCGAAACAGTAATTAGGGTCTAATTAATCTAATTACAGATTAATTAGGTTAATTATTTAATTAGTTTAATTAAACAGAATTAATTACGTTAATTAATTACTTAGTTAATTAATTAATTAATTATTAATTCTTTATTTATCTTAAATCTTTAATTCTTTTATTTATTTATTTCATTTATTATTTTCTTTTTATTTCTTTTTCATTTTAAACAGTAAACAGGGGTGGGCCCTAGGCGTCAGTGGAATAGGCGGACGTGTCCGCTCGTGTCCATTCGGGTGCCGGACACGTCCGGTGACCACAGTGCACGCGCGGGCACACAGCGGGGGCGGACGTGTCCGCGGCTACGCGTGCGCGCGCGCGGACAGAGGCGGGCGACGGCGAAGCGGCTGCGGCAGGCTGCGGTGGGGAGCAGCAGCAGCGGCAGGCGGCGATGGGGAGCAGCGGCAGGCGGCGGCTAGCAGCGGGCGACAGCGGTAGCAGCAGCGGGAGGTAGGGGAGCGCGCAGGCGCGGGCGAGCGGGCGCGCGGGTGCGGGCGAGCGGGCGCGATGCCAGCGGGCTAGCGGGTGCGGGCGAGCGGGCGCGATGCCAGCGGGCGAGCGGGTGCGGGCGAGCGGGCGCGATGCCAGCGAGCGAGCGGCGAGCGTGCGCGGGGCTGCGGGCGCGCGGACGCGGGCAGGCGCGCGCGGCGGTTAGAGGAGGCCGGGGCGGACGGCGGCAACGGCGACGACCGAGAAGGGGAAGGAGGAGACGGCCACGGGGGGGCTCACGTTCGGTGAAGGGGAGAGGGGGCAGCGAGGCTTGACGTGGACCGGTGGGGGAGAGGAAGAGGACTAGGCGGTGACGAAGACGAGCGACGGCGACGAGGACGACGGGGGCGGCGGCGTCGCGGGAGAGGGAGGGGATCGGGGGAGAAGTGGGGTTCGGGCTAGGGTTCGGTGCCGCGGGGGGGGTAAGCAGGGGGGCGGCTGGGCCACGTGGGCCGGCCTGGTGGGTTAGCTGGGCCAAGGCCCAGGGGGGCCAGGGGGTTTTCTTTTTCTTTTCCTATTTTCTGTTTTGTTTTTATAGCTTCTGTTTTAAATATAGTTAGGGCCCTAATTGAATTTAGTAAAACATGTGACTTGTCCCAAAATTAACAGTGCAATTTTATCCACCACCAGAAATTGGTTTGTAGGTTATATGATCTCATATGATTTTTAATTAAATGAAAAGGTATTTAAAAGTTGCGGTTTTGGGTCTGTTTTAGGATGCTAGGGTCTTTTAACTAATTTATTTAATGTGGATTATATTTTTATAAATACCTCTAAATTATTTACAATATTTTGAGCATTTTAGTTTCTGGAATTGAACAACTTTTATTTCCACTTAGTATTTGAATTTCAATTTAATTTAGAATTTGAAATGTGACATGATGCAAATGATGATTATGCACTGACAAACATGCTGACTTGGCATTATCAACATGTGATTACTGTAGTTATTACATGGAGATGTTACAGGATGCCTGGCGCTGGCAGGGGAGGATACGGTGGTGGAGCATGACCTGGACCACGTTGACCAGCTCCACCTCGGCTTCGATCACCGAAGTGAGGCGCTTCTGCAACAACTTCACCTCAGCATCCAACCCCCAATCAAGGCCCTTCCTGAGCCACGAGGTCAATCTCGTGGGGGGCCCAGATCTGAATTCGGCGGGGGCCGCCCAGCTCTCGTCCCTTGGCTCGGTGATGTAGAACCACTCCTTCTGCCAAGTTTTGATCCTGTCGATGAAGGTGCCAGATGGCCACTCGACACGGGGGAGTTTGATAATAACCGCCCCTCCGCAGTCCGCGTGCTCGCTTGCCACGGTCTTCGGCTTGACGTTGAAGACCTTGAGCCACAGGCCGAAGTGCGGTTCGACCCACAGAAAGGCTTCACAGACGATGATGAATGCCGATATGTGCATGAAGGAGTTCGGCGGAAGGTCGTGGAAGTCCAGACCGTAGAAAAACATGAGACCCCTGACGAAGGGGTGGAGCGGAAAGCTCAGTCCCCGGATAAAGTGGGGGACGAACACCACCCTCTCGCCTGCCTTGGGGGTGGGAATCACCTGGTTCTTCTCCGGGGCGCGGTGGAAGACGTTGGCGGGGAGATAGCCGGCCTGCTTCAGGTCCCGAATATCCTGGTCAGTGACCGTGGAGGCCTCCCACTTGCCGTTGGAACCGGAACCCCCCATGGCTAAGCTTGGAGGAAAGGGTGAGGTAGAACTGGATCTGGGCTCTTGGGGCTCGGAGAGATTGAGGAGGCGAAGGATGCGAATGGGAAGCGTGAGTAGGCCTTGGGGTTTCTTTCCCTTTTTATGGGACGTGTCACCGATTAGCCTCACTTACCGCGCCGCAAATCCCTCTGCTCCCAAGACGTGCGTGTCGTTATGCGCGTGTGGAGATTAATCATATCCCGTGTGAAACGGAGCACGATATGCGCATTGATAAGTCGTGTCGCTGAAAAAACGGCCACGAACCGCGAATCGAGTTTTCGTAACTGGTTCAGTGGTCGTGGTAGGCCACGTCCCTTCGTCAGAAGGAGGTGTCAAAAACATTGTTTACACTTTGGCGATTGGCCTTCGGGGCTAAGCAATTCATGGTGTTCGGTCAAGCATATGATCGGAAGAAATACGTGTCATCGGAAACCGAACTAGTCTCAGCCGATCATGGAAGGGGAAGAAGAACTCACCCCACAAGCCGAAGACTCTGATCATACGAAGCAGCTGGAGCTGAGACCCTTGGCGTTGGGGGGCTAGTTCGGGGGCTACTGAGGGAGTCCCGGACTAAGGGGTCCTCGGGCTGCCGGTTCATCTCTCAATAGGCCGGCTCGATGGGACATTCTCCGAAGAAGGGCCGGACACATCAAGATTCCATGTTTCAGAAGGAAGCCCCGAAGGCGCGTCGTGCACTCCAAGTCAAGATGAGAATGTCGACATCTCCATCCTCGGCAGGAGGCCCACCATGTGTAAACCCTAGTCCCCCCCCCCCCCCCCGGTGTCTATATAAACCGAGAGGGTTTTAGATCATAGGACACAGAAACTCATCTAGGGTTTTAGCTAGTCGATCTCGAGGTAGATCAACTCTGTAACATTCATATCATCAATATAATCAAGCAGGACATAGGGTTTTACCTCCATAGGAGGGCCCGAACCTGGGTAAACATCGTCTCCTTCGTCCCTTCGTTACCACCGATCCTAGTCTCACAGTTCGAGACCCCCTACCCGAGATCCGCCGGTTTTGACACCGACAGGGTGTTTCTACCAGCTTCGCCATCTCGGCCATCAGATCTATCATGGCTTGAGCCAGCGCTTTGACTGATCCGCCAGAGCCGCCAGCTGCGCCTGCTGACGACGGGTCTTGAGCTGCCGATGTTCCTGCCATATAGACAGTAATCTGACGAGGCGACTCAAGTGACTCCTCGGGAGCTTCCGCTTCCACAGAGCCCCCAAGACTGCCATCGTAAAGAGGACAGATCGATTCGGTGTCTCCCATGGAAGATTCACCATCAGAGTTGATGAGGGTGTCCCTACTACCCGTTGGCTCATCCGAGAGGCTAACTCCTTGGGCGGAACCGACGAAGACGTGATGCCGGCTGGCTTGATACCGGAAGGGTTGGGCGCGCTGAGCCTGCTCGACAAGGTTGGTGCAGATGTCCGACTCAAGCACCGACGCGCCGATTTTGCCGATGAAGACGTGGATCTTGCCGAAGGGGACCCGGTACCCATACTCGATTAAGTCGGCCTCGGGGCCCCAGCCCGCATCGTCGATGTAGAGCTTGCCGCGGCGGCTTTTGGTCATTTGACCAACCACGAATCTCCCGAACCCTGGAAGGGCTCCCTTTGAGAACTCAACTCCACCGGGCGAGAGCCCCACGGTGGGCGCCAACTTTCGTGGTTTTGTCACGGCAGATGTTCTCTTAGAAGAACTTAAGTGTGAGGCCATCGTCGCTAGGTGGCAACTCAAAGGGGTTAAACGGGAACGGGAGACGAGTTTACCCAGGTTCGGCCCCTCTAATGGAGGTAATAGCCTACGTCCTGCTTTGTGTCTATATTGATGATGATCTCGATTACAAGGGTGCGGAATCGCTAACCTAGCTTTCGAGGGGTGTGTAAAACTTAAGTCTTTCGGTCCTAGGGCTTGCCTTTATATACAGGTCAAGACCCTAGGTTTTACAAGAGTCTGAGCCGTGTTATGACTCGTGACCTACCATGCTTCTAACTCGCCTTGCCTCTTAAGCAAGGAAACTCCGGGCGTCTTCTGTCTCTTGGGCCTTGAGTCGCCATCTTCATGTGCTGGGCCGCCATCCGGCTTACTTGGTAAGCCGCCTTGCTTGTCTTATCTTCAACCTTACGGCCCACTTTGAGTATGACACATGAGCCGCCAATATGTTGACCCGGCCCAATAGGGCGGGTTATACCGCGGGGTTATATCCCCGACACTATGTCCAATGTTAATTATTCACAATGCATACCTATGACCGTTTTTGCTCTCTAGCTGGTCGCTTCCCAATCTATTGCTAGCCTTCGCCTGTACTAAGCGGGAATGCTGCTTGTGCATCCAAAACCTTTAAACCAAGTTATTCCACATAAGTCCACCATACCTACCTATATGCGGTATTACCCTGCCGTTCCAAGTAAATTTGCATGTGCCATCTCTAAATATTCAAATAAACATCCATTTTGTGCACTCGTCCCGCTCATGTAGCGACGAGGCAGTCGGTATCTTCCATGCTAAGTGAGTTATTCTCAAGACGGTCGTTTATTCGCCGTCATTGCACGAGAGAGGCTGGTAAAAAGGATGCCCAGTCCTACATAATCAAAATTAATGAAACAAAACTCCTTGGGACAGTTGATATGTTGGCAGGCATCCGTGGATTCGGCCAGCCATGGTTTGTGTATGGATGGTGGATAGGAGTAAACTTTACTATTCTGTTTGGGAACCGCCAATAATGAGTTTAGCATGGAAGATATTGAAACCCTTTGTCGTAACGTTGAAAAGAAAAGTGCGCCACCCAAAAACTATATTTCAATCCAGTTTTAAAACTTGAGCTCTGGCACTTCTGCAAATCGATGCTTCCCTCTGCGAAGGGCCTATCTATTTATTTTTATGTTGAGTCATCACCCTCTTACTAAAAGCACCAGACCGGAGAGCACTGTTGTCATTCTTATGCATTGAGTCTAGTTAATGTTGGATGTGAGCATGACTGGATCTTTCCTACTCTGAATTATAATGTTTAATTGCTGCTTGAACCTCAGAGGTGCTCTGCATTAATGTTTTGCGGTCTCAGAAAGGGCTAGCGAAATACCATGTCACCATATTATATCATGATTGTTTTGATAAATTGCTGGCATGTGAGATATCTTATTATTACTTGCTAGTTGGTTATGTATTGCCATGAGTTGATATGATGTTTAATTGTTATCATGGATGTAGTTATTTATAATTTATGTTGAAAACTTGAGGACTAGCTAAGCATATGTATAACGACGAGAACAAAAGAGTTTGTAAAAGTTTTCTTTATAACTTTCAGTTTGTCAACTGAATTGCTTGAGGACAAGCAATGAGTTAAGCTTGGGGGAGTTGATACGTCTCCAACGTATCTACTTTTCCAAACACTTTTGCTCTGGTTTTGACCTCTAATATGCATGATTTGAATGGAACTAACCCGGACTAACGCTGTTTTCAGCAGAACTACCTTGGTGTTATTTTTTGTGCAGAAATAAAAGTTCTCGGAATTGGACAAAACTTTTTGTGGATTTTTTCTGGGAATTATAATGAATTATGGAGTGAAGACCTACCGGAGGGAGGCCACCTGTGGGGCACAAGCCAACAAGGCGCCCCCCTAGGTCGCGCCCTGATGGCTTGTGGGGCCCACGAGGCTCCTCCGACCCTAATTCCAGTCCTATAAAATCACATCTTCGGAGAAAAAAATAAGAGAGAAGTTTTCATCGCGTTTCACGAGACGGAGCCACCACCACCTCCTGTTCTTCCTCGGGAGGGATGATCTGGAGTCCGTTTGGGGCTCCGGAGAGGGGAAATCGTCGCCGTCGTCATCACCAACCCTTCTCCATCAACACCGCCATGATGCTCACCACCGGGAGTGAGTAATTCCTTTGTAGGCTTGCTGGACGGTGGTGGGATTGGATGAGATTGATCATGTAATCGAGTTAAGTTTGATAGGACTTGATCCCTAGTATCCACTATGTTCTGAGATTGATGTTGCTATGACTTTGCTATGCTTAATGCTTGTCACTAGGGCTCGAGTGCCATGATTTCAGGTCCGAACATATTATATTATCTCTGAATATAAGATTGATTTGGATCCTATCTTGCAAGTTATATGCACCCATTACGTGTCTTGATCCGCATACCCCAAGGTGACAATAATTGGGATTCTTTCCGGTGATTGCCGTAGTTTGAGGAGTTCATGTATTCACCATGTGTTAATGATTTGTTCCGGTTCTCTATTAAAAGGAGGCCTTAATATCCCTTAGTTTTCAATAGGACCCCGCTGCCACGGGAGGGTAGGACAAAAGATGTCATGCAAGTTCTTATCGCAAGCACGTATGACTATATATGATACATGCCTACATTATATTGATGAATTGGAGCTAGTTCTGTGTCGCCCTGGTGTGTAACTGTTACATGATTGATGTCATCTAAATCATTATCCATCACCAATCCATGTGCCTATGCTTTACATACACTGAATCTTCCTAAGTTACTATTGCTATTGCTACTGTCACAACTGCTACAAAATTGTTACTATCACTACTACTGTTACTTTTGGTACTACTATTTGCCGTGCTACTAAACCTTTGCTGCAGAGAGATATCCCAGGTGCGGTTGAATTGACAACTCAACTGTCAAGGCCAATAAATATTCTTTGGCTCCCCTTGTGTCGAACCAATAAATTAGGGTGAAATACTACCCATGAAGACTGTCGCGATCCCCTATACTTGTGGGTTATTAGTGTGCTCTCACACGAACTTGGTGTAAGCAGCTTCTGCCGCTTGCCTAGTCTTAAACCCTCTCTGGCTGCCGTCGGGAAACCCTGAAACTTGTTGGTTGCAAGCTTGCCATGAACTGCAAACCCCTGCAGTCCTTCCGATGAGGTGACCTCCTGCCCTTCCGCTGAGGTCTCTCAGCTTGGAGGATATGATCCACCTCGTGCTCCACTTCCTCAGGTGGTTGTACACATGGGTCGAGGTGACCTCCTGTCCACAAAACTCGAAGACTTGCTTTGCTACAGAGTTCAAGTGCACCTCCTTTAACCCCTTGTCAGTCCTCACTCTACTAGATATGATCTCACACTGTTGGGGATACACGTAACAGGAAGGCCCACGAAGGGTCGAAATATCATAAAGCATGGGGTCCACACATCATGTGGGTCCAGATAAATTTCATACAGACATACTATTCGCTCGAGAAGCAACGTACCATCCACTCGGATGACAGTCCACCACTCGGCCGTATGACTCACTCGGGTATGCGAAGAACATCAGGCAGCAAGACAGTCAAAGCATCATTCTCATAATGGAGGCTTCGTAGTGGGTTAGCATTATGGCATTCATGCCTCATTTTGTAACATAAGAGGTGGGGGGTGGCGCACTCTATATAAGCCACCTCCCATCACGTAGCTAAGAGGTCAGGCCCTCATTCTTCTCCTCTCTCTCATCTCTCTCATCATTAGGCTCAGACATAGCTCAGGCATGGAGATCCGTTCTCCCCTCTCTCTCAAATACACCATGTAACTCCGTGTTCATGACAGATAATGGAAAGACTCTCCGGAGCACGAGACGTAGGGTTGTTATCTCCACCATGAGAGGCCCGAACTCGCTAAAAATACTGTGTCACCCATTTGCATCTCGATAGATCATGCTCCCTTACACTACCCCTCTCTATTGTCGGAATCATTCCCACGACAGTTGGCGCCCACTGTGGGGCATGGCGTCTACCGAGCCATGATGCAAATGGTTTTCTTTCTTTGATCTTCGTCTGCCGATCAACAATCATCAATGGAGAATTTGATCCAAGGTGTTCCGGACACTACTCCGTTCACAGAAGAGACAGGATACTCTTCATACAGAAGGATCAGGAAGTCCCATTCCATCCTATCTATTTCTTTACAATCAATCTTTAATCTAACAATGGTTGTTTTTCTTTTGTATGTACACACACTCACGCAAGTGCCGATCAATTGAAAAGAAAAGACGTTACAGGCGGGGAGGACGGACGCGTCGTCTTCTTCACGTCAACCAGAAAGCGCCAGCAGCGCGGCTGCTGCGTCACCGCGCACCGTTCGGACGAGCGCCATGGAAACAAGCGCTCCATCTCCGCGTCAACGAGACGCATCGGCGACCGCCGGAACAAATTCTTCCCTCGGCCGATGGCGCAGCTCCGCGAACGATGGAGCAGCGTAGCCGACGCCGCGATGCTTCACCCTCCAGCGGGTGAGCTGGCTGCTCGGCGCCGACTTCCGCGACGGAGGTGCTGAAGAACCTCAAGTGCGTGAACCTCCTCTCGTCCATGGAGATATATGCCGTTGTCCCGCTGTCCAGCACCCATGCCGGCGCGCAGCCGCCGACCGCTCCGGCGGCCACAACCCAATCTGGAACGCCGTGGTCAGATTCTCCGCCAGCACCGCCAGGTCCGTCCGCGTGCTGCTCCGTACCGGAGCACGCCCTCGGCGATCGCAACGTCGGCGTGGTGCACATCCAGCTCTCCGAGCTGCTCTGCCGCTCCGGCGCCCGGACAGCCTCGTCCTCATCGAGTTCGTCGCCGCAAGATGAAGCCGGCAAGCCCAACGGCACGACAATAAAACTGCATGCGACCCACCCCATGCATGAAACTTCCTAGCCGGCTTTAAGTCTTGCTTGATTAGTCTTGCTTGATTAGTGCTAACGCCTCATGCATGCAGATTTGGACGTGGGCAGCCCATCAATACGTCATAAACGTATTCTTCAGTTTTCATACACTATGTGGCCCCGACAGGCGGTCTGGCTCCTCCTGCCGTGGTGTCCATGCGCGGCGACTCGCAGGCCTGACCCGGCTGCCGCTGCCGCAAAGGAGAAACGGAAGAAACGTGGGCCGACCGTTTTCCCGAGGTAATTGCCCAGTTAAGCGCCTCATCAGGTGAGCGTTTCCGAACCAGTTAATCGTGCATGCATGCACACATACTTAATACGTGCATCTCGTGTGTGGACACTTTAGTCCAGCAAAAAATATTTGTGGATGTACGTGTACTTGCTAACTTGCGGGCTTATTGAGACGAATAACGCCGCCCGACCGACTCGTCATTTATTCCACTCAGCTGATGGCGTGGCGACCGGATCGCAGCCCAGCTGTGGTTCACTCGGCGGATTCCCCTTTTCACTCGGTCGGCTAACGAACAAGTTCACTCGGCCGGATAGCCCGGAGATGATTTTTGCACCCTGGACAATTAACGTGCAGGTTACTTGGTTGGTTAGCATCAGCATGCAGCCACCGGCGCCATCCGCCTTCGTCATCGTGTCCGGCTTCGTCTGCGAGGCCGTCGTCGAACCTCCACGCACGGCCACCGGCGCCGTCCGGCTTGTCATAGTCTCCAGCCTCATCTGCAACGTCATCGACGAACCCCCACATACGGCTCCTCCCCCGGGCATCAACTGCTCGGTAGCAGCTCCCACGACAGGGGGAGCAGGCCCGACGCAGCTGGAATCCTGAGGCCGGCCGTGCCCCGAGCGTGCGGTAGCCCCTCCCTCCGGGGGCTGGCGGTACTCCGCTTTGATAACGACGAACTTGGCGGAACAAGTCCCCAGCCACTCGACAGAGGATTAAGGACCTCATCCTCTCCGATCGTTTTACAGTTTAGTTCTCAAATTACTGTACAATTGCTTAACGGTCCCTTTTCTGTTCGAACCCAAGTTCACTCGGACAGGACTAAAGCTCACTTGAATGACCGTCCACTCGAACGATTCGCACGCATGCTCGGACGAATTTACTCTGATGGTTAACAAACCACTGCGTCAGTCGGACAGGGACGTTTTGCTCCAGCAATCACTCGGTCGCCCCGTGCTTCGTCGTCATTCAGCTGGATACGTACCTCTTGGACGCCCCGCGCATCGCCACCCGGTTGGGCTAGGCCTCACCCGGAATTTCCGCGGCAAATCGATCCGATCGATTGCCCACAGTTCTTTTCCGAAAGGACGTCTGTCAGTCCGACTGACCACCCTCCGTGGGGACCCGTGCACTCGGACACGTAAAACACCCGACTGAAGTCACCTTCAGGATCGCTATGAGATGAGCTTGACGCCCCTCTGCGGGTTAACTTGGCCCTTCCACTAGGGTCCAAGGCGCATGCCTCATAAACTTGGACTCGTAGATGGCCTGCGCTGGCGTTCCCCCGGGATAAGGAGTGGCATCTCCCCGGAGAATCAGACCACGCGCTAGCGTCGTCACTCGAGTTTTTATGGCATGTCCACACTCGGACCTCAAGTCTGTCTCTCCCGAGAAACATATGAATGCCACCAAGTTTTGCTCGGCGATCAACAACATCCGATCATTCAGAGAACCTTTCAGTCCGGAATCTGTTGTGTTTTCATCCAAGACGCAACTAGCCATGATTCGGAAACATATTTCGAGTGCTCCTGAAGCATTCAGACCGAACAAAAAAAAGCTCGGTCCTGCGTGTCGCCACACTATTGGACACGTCTTCACCACTCGGCCGCCCCGTGCGTCGCCACTCGGTGAGACACTCCTTCACCACTCGGCCGCCCCGCGCGTCGCCACTCGGTGAGATACGCCTCCACCACTCGGCCGCCCTGTGCGTCGCCACTCGGTGAGACACTCCTTCATCACTCGGCCGCCCCGCGCGTCGCCACTCGGTGAGATACGCCTCCACCACTCGGCCGCCCTGTGCGTCGCCACTCGGTGAGACACTCCTTCACCACTCGGTCGCCCCGCGCGTCGCCACTCGGTGAGATACGCTTCCACCACTCGGCCGCCCCGTGCGTCGCCACTCGGTGAGACACTCCTTCACCACTCGGTCGCCCCGCGCGTCGCCACTCGGTGAGATACGCTTCCACCACTCGGCCGCCCCGTGCGTCGCCACTCGGTGAGACACTCCTTCACCACTCGGCTGCCCCGCGCGTCGCCACTCGGTGAGACACTTCTTCACCACTCGGCCGCCCTGCGCGTCGCCATTCGGTGAGACACATCTACATCACTTGGCCATCCCGCGCGCCGCCACTCGGTTGGGCACGTCTTCATCAACACGCCCACTCGGCCACTCGCGCGCCGTCTGACAGCTAAGTCATTCTACATGCACTGCATTCTGTTATTTCCACGTTCCCGAGTGTCCCATAATTCACACACTACATTCACTCGGAGGCCACGCCACCGAGTGTACCTCTACATTCGATTGTTTGTTTTCACATACTGGCTTAGTACTGGTTATTTGATTCCCGAGTCCAACTTCCATTTTAACGCATATGTCATTCACGAACACCATGTGTTCTTCATTTCGAGTTCGCATCAGTCCTCGGGGGCTGCAACTCAGTCGGAACACTACACTTCCGCTTCATTTGGGTCTAGTACCCCAACGACTTCAGTCGGACCCTTCACTTCGACACGTTTGATCGGATCATTCGCTCTTTTAGACTCTTGCTGGTTCTCAATCGGCAAGCCCCTTGCACTCCCAGCGGGTGTCTATGGGTGTTATTTCCACAAATCATTTTAGCACACATAAAATTATCTCGACAAATTATTACGTTGGCTTGTGCTATTTTTCATACACAAGTTGCGCGATCACTCGACGGCCATGTGCGCCAACTTCATCGCTTCTCAGTCTCGGTCACCGTGTCGATCCTAGCACACTGCAACACCGACCTTGTCACTCTGTTGACTTTGAACACATCGGTCAACCCCACCATGGTGTCCTCTTCATCGTGTCAACGATATTGACCTCGTCGTCTCGTTGGGCATGAGACAGATAGGTCCCTTTTATAATTAAACTGCATATTTCACTCCTTTGCAAGTTTGCCTCTTTCGAGCATCACTCGGAAGCTGCTCCTCACCTTTACCCGAGTCCTACTCGATGAATTGCAACGTATCCATTCAAAACTATATTTCTCGTATTCCGACAGGTCCACCGTCGAGCCTGTAGTACGCTCGGGGGCTACAGCTCATTAGGAACCACACTCTCCTGAGCGGCCGAGTCCTTCATCACCAGTCAGATCCTTCACTTCAACGAGTGCATTCATATCTGCCGCTTTGACAAGTTACATAATCACTCAAACGCTCTGCGTCCCATCTTCGTTCCTACTCAGACTCAGTTGTCACGCCGGTCTTGTTGCGTCGCAACCACATTACACCGACCTCGTCGCTACATCAGCTTCGAAAGCATCTGGCTAACTCCTTCGAAGTCCATTTTCGCCACTTGGCTGGACACGTAGTCCTCCACTCGACCGCCCCGCGCGTCACCACTCGGTTGTGCACGTCTTCACCACTCGGCCGTCCCGCGCGTCGCCACTCGGGTGTGCACGTCTTTACCACTCGGCCGCCCCGCGCGTCGCCACTCGGGTGTGCACGTCTTTACCACTCGGCCGTCCCGCGCGTCGCCACTCGGGTGTGCACGTCTTGATCACTCGGTCGCCCCGCGCGTCGCCACTCGGGTGTGCACGTCTTGATCACTCGGCCGCCCCGCGCGTCGCCACTCGGTTGTGCACGTCTTCACCACTCGGCCGCCCGCGCGTCGCCACTCGGTTGTGCACGTCTTCACCACTCGTCCGCCCCCGCGCGTCGCCATTCGGTTGTACACATCCTCGCCCCTCGGCCGCCCCGCACGTCGCCATCAGTTGGACATGTCTTCACCACTACACCCCCAACACGGGAACAACTAAGTCACTCATATGATCAAAACCTCATATCGCACGTTGTAGCAAGCTTACCTCTTTCGAACATCACTTGGGGACTACACCCAGTTTCGAGGCTGAATTCATTCATCGTGCTGAGTGCACGAATATTCGCTTGATTGATCCAGTTCCAGGTTGAATTTATTTACCGTGCTAAGTGCACGAAGATCAGTCCGACTGACTCAGCTCCAGGCTGAGCTTATTTACCCTGCCAAGCGCCTGAAGATCCATCCGATTGACTCAATTTCAGACTAAAAGATATTCACCGTGCCGACTGCATGGAGGTTTACCAGGAGACTTAAACCCTCTGCCAGACTCATCTAGTCCGGCAGAGGCTCGGGGACTACACCCAGTGGGTGCACTCAGCGTGCCCCCACTGGAAGAGAACTCAGAAAGGAACATTTTGCTCGGTCAAGACCAGCTCCAGATCACTCAAGTATTACTCGACTTCTGAGTCGAGGAGAAACAAGCTAGACCAATACCAGATCCTCAAGTACTACTCGACCTCCGAGTCGGAGAGGAACAAGTTTGATCAGTACCAGCTAAGAAGATTTTTAAGTTCTCTCAGACCCCCGCCGACTGCCCGCAGTCGATGGCGGTCTCGGGGACTACACCCAGTGGGTGCACTCAGAGTGCCCCCACTGGAGTAATCTCCACTCGGTATGGCTTGACCAGTCCGAGTGACGAACAACAAACAAAGAAGTTCTAAGGCTCCCGTCGGCTACCAAAAAAATTGCTATAAGGTGAGTTTAACGCTCCTTCGTGGACCTGTTTTGAGCCTTCTTCTAGGACTCAAAGCGTGAAACTCATAAGTTCGGATCTAGAACCGACTCGTTTTGACGTTCCTCTGGGATAAGAATGGCATCTCTCCGAGAGAACAGTCCATGCGTCAATCTTGTTGCCCGGATTTAATGACACACCCATACTCTGATCACGAGTTAACCTCTTCCGAGAGATGAACGAATGTCACCAAGTTGCTCCTCGCGGACACTTACCCCAGATCGGTCGGGAAGCGCAGTGCCAGAATCCATTGAGATTTTGTTCAAACCTTGGTTGTCTGAAAGCACGATGACGGGTACCGAGTATTTCCGTAATCACTCGGGCCAAATTGTGTCTTTCACAAACTCGTTCTACAAAATCACAATCGATTCGGGGGCTAATGTTGGGGATACATGTAACAGGAAGGCCCACGAAGGGTCGAAATATCATAAAGCATGGGGTCCACACATCATGTGGGTCCAGATAAATTTCATACAGACATACTATTTGCTCGAGAAGCAATGTACCATCCACTCGGATGACAGTCCACCACTCGGCCGTATGACTCACTCGGGTATGCGAAGAACAGCAGGCAGCAAGACAGTCAAAGCATCATTCTCATAATGGAGGCTTCGTAGTGGGTTAGCATTATGGCATTCATGCCTCATTTTGTAACATAAGAGGTGGGGGGTGGCGCACTCTATATAAGCCACCTCCCACCACGTAGCTAAGAGGTCAGGCCCTCATTCTTCTCCTCTCTCTCATCTCTCTCATCATTAGGCTCAGACATAGCTCAGGCATGGAGATCCGTTCTCCCCTCTCTCTCAAATACACCATGTAACTCCGTGTTCATGACAGATAATGGAAAGACTCTCCGGAGCACGAGACGTAGGGTTGTTATCTCCACCATGAGAGGCCCGAACTCGCTAAAACCACTGTGTCACCCATTTGCATCTCGATAGATCATGCTCCCTTACACTACCCCTCTCTATTGTCGGAATCATTCCCACGACACACACATCTTGTTAAAAGTGGAGAGGAACGGCTGCTATGTAGGGTAACGCAGCAGAAAACAAAAAATTTCCGACCTACGCACCAGCTCAGGACCACTATGGAGACTGCATACAAGGTTTGATCATTTTCGTTACCGACTCGTAGCGCAGCGGAAGTAGAGTCGATGACGAACGGCGGTGCAGATCCCCGCAGCTAGGATTTTACAACCTCCCAACCGCGAGGATGTATACCCTCATCTGCCCCATGGACAGCCCTCCGGGAGGCGGTCAGACAGTCCCCCGGACGGTGTCGCGGACAACCCTTTGGGAGGACCTCCAAAACTTGGACTGTCACTCGGACAGCCCTTCGGGAGGACCTTCGAAACTCGGATGGTCACACGGACAGCCCTTCGGGAGGCACTCTCGAACTAAGACCGAAACTACGATCTCTCTACAGAGTTGCACACATACGGTGTCATCTATCCGGCAGGGCTTCGCCGTCCAGAACTAGTTCCCACCGGAACCCAGACAGCCTTTCGGCTCTACGAAACTCTTTTCGTGGGAGGGAGAGAAGAAGCCAGATAATGCATGGCATGTGTATGAGAGTTTGAGTGAGGATGGAGAGCTCCTCTCCACCTCCTTATATAGTGGTGGAAGGGGTGAGGGGGGGGGCTGAAATTTCAGCCCACAAAACAAGCACCCACCAAACAAGGAAACATGTTCCCATCAAACATGGAGAAAACATGTTCCCTTGTCCATGGTGTTCCCCCATGGGGCCCCACCTTCCTCCCAACACTCTCCACCATTTGTGGGGGCTGCCCCCCACCATGGGCCCCCCCCCCCAACACTTTGTCCAGCCACAAGGGGGCTGTCCCCTAAAGGGGGCGTCCCCAAAAACAGCCCAAAAACAGCCCCCACGATCCGTGGGATCTTGTCCCCTCTCGCTGGGACAAGATGTTTTCTGAAACTATTTCTTCTGAAAAATTCCGGAAGGTCCCAGAACATTTCCGGCACCCTCTAAAATTATCTGGACTCGCTCCGGAACATTTCCGGTATGGTGGTTTAATTTAAAACCATCTTCGTTTACCCGGTAAACAATTCCGGCAGCTCCGAAAACCTTTTTCGGTTTTTTCTCCGAAAAAATTCCAGAAATTACCAGACCAATCTGGCAACCTCCAAAACATTCCCGGTGCTTGCCGAAACCTTTTTGGATCAATGGTTTTATCCGAAACAACTTTTCGGTTTTACCGAAACTTTTTCGGTGTTCTCTCCGGAACTTTTCTGTTGTCTCCGAAACTTTTCCAGTGACTTTCTCTCGGACTCCTCGTCTAGTATTCAGCAGATAGATGACCCTTAAGCGTGTGACCCTATAGGTTCGGTGAAGCATAGACATGACCCGGAACCCCTTCCGATCAATGATCAACATCGGAGCCGTGGACACCCATATTGACCCCTATACCCACACGAATGAATATTCGAGTGAACCTCCAGTTGCCGTGTGCTATTCCTGTTGCTACGCGATATGTTACAAATACCCGAGGTGAGACACGTTGGCATCCCCGTGGATCAACAACTTGTCCACTATGCCAGTTACCTCGTTGCCGGTATTGTTCTCTTTTCTCGTTCCCGTGTTCCGGCATCCCTGTGATCAAATCACCCTGTGTCTGGCCAGACGATGATGGATACCGTAACACCGAGAGGGCCCAGAGATATCTCTCCATCGTCGGAGGAGCAAATCCCAATCTTGAGCTATCAAGTTACTTGACATACTTTTCCATGAACCCGTAAGCCGCCGTAATAGCCACCCATTTACGGATGACGTTTAACAAACCCCAAAGTTCATGAAGCAAGCATGAAGAAACTCGATACTCTCATGGTCTAAGGAATTATGCAAACATTAACTTCCTGTGTTATTAACCATTAACTTATGACGAATGTATCTCATAGCATAACATCAATTTTGGGTCAATTCAACACAAGTGTTCTACCAACAATTGTGCCCTCAAAATTGCTGGCATAGTCATGCCCATGATCAGGAAAACAGGATCATCATGCAATACTTGAGCCAGTCATAGAGGCTTGACTAGGAATACATTTTACCGTTTATTATCCCACACGTGCACATGAGTTTCCCTCCAAGCCTCGTTTTATTTGTAGACTCGAGAGTCATTGCAGTTATAGCATGGAACATAAACATAATTATGAACAGGGAGATAATCAATAACATTTATTATTGCCTCTAGGGCATATCTCCTACAGACTCCCACTTGCACTAGAGTCAATAATCTAGTCAATGCTAATGCACTTTACACCTATGGCATACTGGTGTAAAATATGCTTCGCATGTGGTATAGCCTGATGTCCAACGGATCTGACAACTTCAGCTCCGTGTGTAACTTTGCATATCCTCGCGTTTTCACGCTTTCACAAAATTCATATTTTGTGTGGACTTGGCTTTGCATATGTGTGAATCATTGGTCGAAACCTGATTCCTCAGACTGAGCTATGGAGCAACTATCTGCTATAGTGTCCCATAGACCAAAGCCTTCTTGGAACCATACTAAGTTCATGAATGAACTATATGATTCAACAACTTCTTTGTCGCTTCTCAAGCGTCAACATACTTAGCCTTTGTTATAGAATTCGCCACAGTATCTTGTTTGGAACAATTTCCAACTACCGTGCCACCATATTGTGTATCACACAAAACCCTCAATTTAAATCGAAAATCGCATGGAGCATTGATGAAGACTTTATCGATGTAACCTTTTACAACGAACTCTTCATGATCTCCGTTTGCGAGAAAACATGTCATCAGTACTGCTCTAGTACTCAATGACATCTTTCACTGTTGTCCCATGATCAGTACTTTGATCACTATGGTATCTATACTCGCAACAACTTTGGAGTATTGGACATATCTGGTTGGTTTTACATACCATGGAATACATGATTAATCCAAACACAAGAGTGTGTGGAATCTCCATCATGTATTTTACTCATCAGTGTTTTGGGACACCGAGTCTTGCAAAAACTCTTTCCATGTGACTTCGGCAAGAATCACTCCTTGGCATTTTAAATGCTAAAAAGTTTTAGCATCTTGTCAATATGTATTCATTGCTTAGCCCTATTTAGGTAAATCTATCTCCATAGATCATCATGCCTAATATTGAGGCCATTTTAGCCTAAGCACTTCATCGAAAAACTATTTTCAAATGAAGTCCTAATTCGTGTCAAGAAATTTATTTCCAATTAACAATGTGTCAAGTACACACGGTTTTTAGAAATATTATTATGCTCCCACTTACTTTCTTGAATCACAAGCATCTTCGATACCCATTTGATGAAGTCAAACTCTTTTGACCATTTCATCAAAAACGAAGATTCCAACTCCACTTTGCTCTCTTCTGTCCATCGCTGGAACTCTGAAGTTTGCATACTTACTAGCATCCTCTGGATCGACAAATTACTTTGGACTGTATCACATATAAGTCCTAGGTTTCATTTCCATCAGATGGAAGTCCCTTTGTCATCCATGTTTCATATCTCATGATTGAAATATGTATTAATTGCTAGTTCAACCCGAACCGACTTCAAGCATCGCTACGGTGAAACAACCTCATCGTAGTCAACTCCTTGAACTTGTTATTTCAACAAGTCGAGCTTTATGGATAAAACATTTTTATCCGTATCAGTTTTTAGTTCCATAAATATTCGTAAGACTTTAAGTCTTCTGAAAGGTGTATCAAGATCTTAATCTTGAATCACTTATATGGAAACTATCTCGGATTGTATTGGCATTTAGCCAATTCCGGAGTCAGGGCCCATCAATGCTTCCTTGTGAATCGTAGGTATACTGTTGTCTAACAACAATATCTCGTTTGCGCACCTGATAGGTTTGCACGAGCTTTGCCTACGTGGTTCAGCTGCAAGTTCGACCGAAGTCCATACATTTTATTGTAGAGACTTTCGTATCAGTCGCAGTAGGAAACTCCGGAATCACTTCCAAGGTTCCTTTCCTTTGAGCTGATGACGAAGATACTGTTTATCTCGTCGAGTTGCACTGTTCTCCCACTCACCTTTTTGAAAGAACCATTTTCTTCAAAAAGCATACCGTTCTTTGTGGCAAACCTATTTGCCTCGGTATAGTGGTGGGGGAATACCCAATGACTTGGGATAACCTACAAAGTAGCACTTGTCTGATTTGGAATAGGTTTGTAACCTTTTACACAAGCCCCATATTCCAAATGTTAAGAAAAGATATAACATGGTTGGGCGTACCATACCATGGCGTCATTTCAACAGACCTGATGGATCTCTTTTCAGTGTAAAAAGCCGCAGTCTCTAAAGCATCACTTTAAAAGGGATAATGGCAATTTTATTTATGTCATCTTTGATCTTACCATGTCATAAATGGTTCGATTACATCTACACGGACTCTCCACTTGTAGTGGTGTTCCGGGAGGTGCAAGTTATGAAACCCCTTTCACAACTCATCAGACATTCGCTAAACTTGTAACTCAAATATTCCTTTCTGCAATCGAATTGTAGAAACATAATTTTCTTGTTACAATATTTTCTTCTTCGTATTGAAAACCTTTCGAATGATTTCAAAAAATCCAGACTTATGTCTCATCAAGTAAATATCCATATATCTACTTGAGTCATTTCTGAAGATAGATAAATCCACTACTTGCAACAACATTTATTGGACTACACACATCATAATGTATGATCACCAATATGTTCTTTGCTCGTTCCTTATGGCCCGTGAACGGTATTTCAGTCACTTCACTTTTCAGAGGAAAGTTGCAAGTGTCAGATGATTCAAAATCAAACGACTTCAAAATCCATCATAATGGAATTTTCCATGCGGGTTTCTCCAATGTGACCAAATGCAGTGCCACACTTGTGTGGTATTCTTTTAGTCTTGCGACATTTAGCGTCAGTGTTATGGATGTATCATATTACCATCAATATTCATAGCATACATCCCATCCTGTATGGAAGCATGGCCCTTCATGTTATTCATAACACCGAACATCATAAGTTCTCTTATGAATAACCTTCTTGCAAAATACCTTATGCAAAGGGCTAGAGTGTATGAAACTCTAAATGAATTATGAAAGTAAATACAGAGGTAATGTATTATTATCAATATTCATAACATACATCTCATTCATAATGAAAGTATGGCCCTTATGTTATTCATAACACCGAACATCATAAGTTCTCTTATGAATAACCTTCTTGCAAAATACCTTATGCAAAGGGCTAGAGTGTATGAAACTCTAAATGAATTATGAAAGTAAATACATAGGGAATACACTAATGGAAGGTATAGTAACATTTACTATGTTCCCTGTGTGTATCTAAACCTCATTCCTGGCTAGTCTTTCAGGCCATAGTAGTTCTTGCATCGAGTTGCAACAGAATGCAATCGAGCGGGTATCTTTGTGATTAACTCACAATACCCAAGAATTAGTGATTAACATGTTTAACCATAATTCCTAAGAACTATATCTTTGACCAGCCTTCTATACATCAAAAACTTGTATGACATTCATACATGAGCTGGATATTCCAGTCTTCTTTCCTATTGCCATTATACTTCTAACAGTTTAACTTTCAGTAATTCTCCTACTCTCAGAAGAAGCACCCAACTTAAGAGTGGCGTTAGCCCCGGACTTCCTAGGCGTGAAAATCTTACTAACACCCTTCGGACACTTCCTTTCTCTTTAAGTTGTTGTTTTATTCACCTTTCATCATATGACAGGCGTTCTCCTGGATCCCTCTCTTATCAGTCTTATGCATAGTAAACACCTTTACTAATAGTTTGCAAACAAACATTGCTTTGGATATCTCATATCTATTAGCCTTTGTCTGTCTCTGAAGATGATTTTCAGATTCCATGAATATCACATAACTATCCAAACTTTCGAAGTTCGGGTCTCATGGAAGCAAACATATTGCACTTTGACTGAAAAGGAATTTTAGCTTTTTGATCGAAGGACGAGAGTCACATGATCCATAGCATTAGCGTGAGAATACCGAAAGTATGCGATAGGACAAATTCCTTCTCGGCACTCTAGAGGACAATCCTCACATTACGTTACCAACCGTAAAGTTTTAACCAGATGTTTAACAGCTATTCAATTTTAATAGGGAAGGTGGAAACGCGAGCCATTATTCTACAACTATTATGCAAACCACACTTAGACAGTGTTCAAAATTAATTGCACTGAGAATTAAACAAGTTAATTCTATAGTGCGCTCCCACTCAAATCAATATCTCTCATAATTGATTGTGAGTGATTCAAGACCCGCATATCCATTCAACGTCACGGTTCGAGATGAACACCCATGGCGTGAACTTCAATCGGTAGGCAAACTTGCCGATCACATCTCTATGCGATTCTTGTTCATCTTTCGATGCGTGTGTTCTGAGCTCATGACTTTCATGCCTGAACGTCAAGACAACCAAGTGATCTCGCTGCGAGGTCTCAACTCACCCGCCTCACACATCCCTAATCGTTCGCACCCATGGAGATCATGCAATGCCCCGAAAAGTTAGGTGCCGTGACGGTGCTACACTTGGGAGAACACTAACTACTTGATATTTCAGTGAGAGATCACCCTAATAAAAAGCGACTACTGCGCAATCAAGAAGGGTGCATCATAAGGGATAAACATCTCAGGCAATTCATAATAGCATGATATGGTATAGCCCTTTCTGACGGAGAAGTCTTTCATTTCTTCGTCTCCGGCATTCGCGTCGGTGTTCACCTTCGCGAAGATTGCCACCACCTTGTCGATGCACAAGATAATATTGCTATCTCTATAGCTAATAAAATAAGTGCATTACATAAGGTTGACACGCAGGTCATTAAAGTGCAATCATATGGCTCCAGCCATCATGCCGAATCATGACACACAGGTCATGTTAATCAATTTACATCATATAGTCATCTCATACATAATCAAATTATTATGAATCATTGCTATACCACATCACATGCACATGCAAACCATCCTGCAAAACCAAGTTAGACGCCTCTAATCGGTTCATGCAAAATTTTATTTTACGTGGCTTCTAAGGTTTCGAAACAAACCGAAGCTACCAACGTCCATCATCAAGCATGATAATCCAAGTCGCTAGATTAACATTCCAGGGTGTATGAAACACGAGATAATAAAATCTCGAGCCCCATACTAAACTTCGTCATACGCGTGACCCCCGTGCAGATCACATCTGCATTGCCCTTTCGTCTGCAAAATTTCATCTTTCTTTTTAACTACGGTGGAATTCAATGAACTGTTAGCACTTCGTTGATCAATCAGGATCGCGGATTGCCAGAACATTGAAACTCCACCATACTGTTATCAAGATCAGAAATATGCAAATTCGAGGGAAGCAACAAGAACATCGGGTAACAGACTTCATCTGCTACCCGCACAAATAATTTTCAGCAATAGATCTCATCTACTACCTAATTATATTGTGCAACACCCATACATCTCTATGTATTCTAGATCGCAACCTGCATCTACGCATAGCACGGCTCTTGATGCCACTGTAGGGTAACACAGCAGAAAACAAAAAATTTCCGACCTACGCACCAGCCCAGGACCACTATGGAGACTGCATACAAGGTTTGATCATTTTCGTTACCGACTCGTAGCGCAGCGGAAGTAGAGTCGATGACGAACGGCGGTGCAGATCCCCGCAGCTAGGATTTTACAACCTCCCAACCGCGAGGATGTATACCCTCATCTGCCCCATGGACAGCCCTCCGGGAGGCGGTCAGACAGTCCCCCGGACGGTGTCGCGGACAGCCCTTCGGGAGGACCTCCAAAACTTGGACTGTCACTCGGACAGCCCTTTGGGAGGACCTTCGAAACTCGGATGGTCACACGGACAGCCCTTCGGGAGGCACTCTCGAACTAAGACCGAAACTACGATCTCTCTACAGAGTTGCACACATACGGTGTCATCTATCCGGCAGGGCTTCGCCGTCCAGAACTAGTTCCCACCGAAACTCAGACAACCTTTCGGCTCTACGAAACTCTTTTCGTGGGAGGGAGAGAAGAAGCCAGATAATGCATGCCATGTGTATGAGAGTTTGAGTGAGGATGGAGAGCTCCTCTCCACCTCCTTATATAGTGGTGGAAGGGGTGAAGGGGGGGCTGAAATTTCAGCCCACAAAACAAGCACCCACCAAACAAGGAAACATGTTCCCATCAAACATGGAGAAAACATGTTCCCTTGTCCATGGTGTTCCCCCATGGGGCCCCACCTTCCTCCCAACACTCTCCACCATTTGTGGGGGCTGCCCCCCACCATGGGGGCCCCCCCAACACTTTGTCCAGCCACAAGGGGGCTGTCCCCTAAAGGGGGCGCCCCCAAAAACAGCCCAAAAACAGCCCCCACGATCCGTGGGATCTTGTCCCCTCTCGCTGGGACAAGATGTTTTCTGAAACTATTTCTTCTGAAAAATTCCGGAAGGTCCCAGAACATTTCCGGCACCCTCTAAAATTATCTGGACTCGCTCCGGAACATTTCCGGTATGGTGGTTTAATTTAAAACCATCTTCGTTTACCCGGTAAACAATTCCGGCAGCTCCGAAAACCTTTTTCGGTTTTTTCTCCGAAAAAATTCCAGAAATTACCAGACCAATCTGGCAACCTCCAAAACATTCCCGGTGCTTGCCGAAACCTTTTTAGATCAATGGTTTTATCCGAAACAACTTTTCGGTTTTACCGAAACTTTTTCGGTGTTCTCTCCGGAACTTTTCCGTTGTCTCCGAAACTTTTCCAGTGACTTTCTCTCGGACTCCTCGTCTAGTATTCAGCAGATAGATGACCCTTAAGCGTGTGACCCTATAGGTTCGGTGAAGCATAGACATGACCCGGAACCCCTTCCGATCAATGATCAACATCGGAGCCGTGGACACCCATATTGACCCCTATACCCACACGAATGAATATTCGTGTGAACCTCCAGTTGCCGTGTGCTATTCCTGTTGCTACACGATATGTTACAAAGACCCGAGGTGAGACACGTTGGCATCCCCGTGGATCAACAACTTGTCCACTATGCCAGTTACCTCGTTGCCGGTATTGTTCTCTTTTCTCGTTCCCGTGTTCCGGCATCCCTGTGATCAAATCACCCTGTGTCTGGCCAGACGATGATGGATACCGTAACACCGAGAGGGCCCAGAGATATCTCTCCATCGTCGGAGGAGCAAATCCCAATCTTGAGCTATCAAGTTACTTGACATACTTTTCCATGAACCCGTAAGCCGCCGTAATAGCCACCCATTTACGGATGACGTTTAACAAACCCCAAAGTTCATGAAGCAAGCATGAAGAAACTCGATACTCTCATGGTCTAAGGAATTATGCAAACATTAACTTCCTGTGTTATTAACCATTAACTTATGACGAATGTATCTCATAGCATAACATCAATTTTGGGTCAATTCAACACAAGTGTTCTACCAACAATTGTGCCCTCAAAATTGCCGGCATAGTCATGCCCATGATCAGGAAAACAGGATCATCATGCAATACTTGAGCCAGTCATAGAGGCTTGACTAGGAATACATTTTACCGTTTATTATCCCACACGTGCACATGAGTTTCCCTCCAAGCCTCGTTTTATTTGTAGACTCGAGAGTCATTGCAGTTATAGCATGGAACATAAACATAATTATGAACAGGGAGATAATCAATAACATTTATTATTGCCTCTAGGGCATATCTCCTACATGCTATTTCATGCTGCATCCCCTGCCATCCTTCTTCTCCTTTGCGGCTACCTTTCGAGCAGCCACATGAGATACAACATTGGGCTGAGCCAGCACAAATGGAGGAACCGTAGGTGGCACCTCGAAAACCTTTGAATCAAGAGGCATCAGGTCGATGTTAGGATGGGAGTCCTCGACGTAGGACGCTGGGAACTGGCTCTCGGACGACACGATGGCCAGACTAAACTCTTGCATGCTCATGTCCTACAAACGTAAGCGTCATCAAAAGCACAACAAACTACACATCGACAATACGTACTAACTATAAACATGGACAACACACTACAGATCGATGGTATGAACAAACAGTAAAACATGCACACATGGATGATCTAGCTCAAGACAACACTAATCATAGACACATATGGATGATCTTGACTTGCACAATATCATACCATACATCTAAGCATACTACCAATCCATCCATGAACATATAAGCATACTACCAATCCATCCATGAACATCCAAGCAAACAACCCTAACATGCTTCAAATCCATCCCAACTAGCTACTGCAACATCACAGTCGAACAAATCATCTTGATCTAGCTATAACTAGTTGAGGGGAGGGGGTCGTTGAACTTACAGACGCCATCGGAGGAGCCGTAGGGGAGGTGCGACACGAAGGAGAAGAGGAGTAGTGGATCCACCGCCGTATCCAACCGGTCGCCGGAGTAGTACCGCCGCTTACCTCGTCGTCGAAGTGGATGCGGGTCGGAGTGAGAGCTCGAGAGGGTGGGTGGGTGGTGGGGGGGGGGGTGGGGGAGTTTTGGCGCGCCGGTCACCCTGGCTATATAGGGCGGCCGCGAATCGGCAGGCGGTGACGCGAATTCATCCCGCCGTTTTTTCGGCGACGCGCCATCGCTCCCGCCATCTCCTTGCCCGCAGCTGCAGAGCGCGGCGTTCTCCTCCCATGCATCGCCCCAGCCT
Organism: Elymus sibiricus; assembly: GCA_039707655.1. NCBI lineage: Eukaryota > Viridiplantae > Streptophyta > Magnoliopsida > Poales > Poaceae > Elymus > Elymus sibiricus. The sequence goes on along the minus strand of CM077663.1, from coordinate 296,245,015 downwards.
GGCTTGTTATAAACTGCTGATTCGGCCATTCCTAACGGGCCTGGCTGAGCACTGTTTTAAGGTTCATACGGGCCGGGCAATCAAATGGACCATTTTCTTCCTCCACGGACCTGGTCGACGGTAATGCGTGTGTTTGCGTGCGGTGTTCACCTGCGTTGGTTATTTCCGATCTTTACCGTCCGTGGGTAGGGTAAATAACCACGTGGACAGCCGCAGAGAATCAAGCACTTCCACCGCAAGATCACCAACAGATTCCCCTCGCAGTGTCAGTGTCCTCGTGCGCCCCACTGCCAACGGATTTCAACCCCACGGCGTCCAATCACCGTGCCACCACTGCCCCATCGCCACCTCCCCCGTACCCGCGTACCACCACCACCACCACCGTAGCCAGCACAGTGCAGACGGCCGCCGCGACCTCAACCTAAAAGGCGTGCAGCAGTGCAGCGCCGCACAACAGCCCCGCCCCAGCTAGCTAGCGAGCAATCACGGCACAGCGCGGACCGCAGGGGCAGAGCCGCACGCGTAACAAACCTAGCACCAGCAGCTCCGGGGAAAAAGGCCTCGGCGAGAAAGTGAAGGAGGAAAACAAAAAACAACAACGCCTCCCCTCCCTCCTCCCACACCACCTCCGCCCTCCTTCCTCCCCTCTCTCCATTCCTCGCCCTCCCCCACTTCCTCTCGATCTCTCTCCTCCCTCCCCCCAGCTCGCCAGCTGCTTCCTCCCCTCCCAAACCCCTCCCGGCGTCTGGATCCCGCGTGCCCTCGCCCGCCGCCTCCGGCTCCTTCGGGCGTGCTCCAGCCGAGGCCCCATTGGCGCGGGCCGCCGTAGGCAGGTCGTAGCCGTCGGGGGACGCGGCGTGGCGGGTCTCCGGGGGGCGCGGCGCGATGAGGAGGGCCGTGGGCTGACGCCGATGATGTCGGACGCCTCGTCGGATCTCGGCGGCGGCAGGGCCGGGCCCGTGGAGCGCGACATCGAGCAGGTGAGCGGCCCCGATCCCCCCCGCTCGAATCGCTGCGGAATTCCCGCTTCTCACGCGGTCGGGTGACCTGGATAGTTGGATGTAGATGCATTTCTCTTCTCTGTGTGTTTGTGTGCTCGTATGTGTGGTGCCCAATTCTGCATCGCCGGTGGCCGCTGGTGTCCTCGGTGATTCAGAATTAGAACTAAGTATTTATTTTTCGGTGATTGAACGGCCCGTAATTCGGGGGAAGTAAGTATGGAGATTCAGCTGTGCTACAGTTAGAGCTGTAACTTTTGGCGTCTTGGGTTGGGGATGTCCAAGGGATATTGATTTGCCGGTGCCCACTTTTTTGGCAGGTGGTCGTTAGGTTGCTTGCTAGTTGCTACGCTTCTCATCGAATTGGCTTATATTTAGGATCGGAGGGAGTAACAGGGAGTAGTATGTTAGAATTGCACCCCCACCTTTTTTGTGTCTTCATTTATGTTGTGTGCAAAGTATTGAGTGAGCTCTGTTACGCGAGTTTCCTTTCAGATGTTGGGCCAATGGCGAGTTGGATCAGTACTGTATTCCATTCCATGTGCTTATTACTGACAGATAATTGCCCCCTGATGGGGTTACTAAAATTCTTTGCCCTTTTATTGAGATTGCTTTATTCTCCGAGCGTATGCCTGACATAGTGAAGAATACGGATACGAAATGTAGCCGTTCCGATCCTACAATATACCAAACACGCACACGCCCATGCATAGTCGAGTGAAGCCAAATTTCTCCTATGGCATTTTGCGTGTTTTCACCAACTGAAGGCACAAATCTCTTGTGGAAATAGTTGGTTCGTGTGGCATATATTGATACATGGCATCTTGGCACATCCTTTCATGTTCACTGTTTATATGTTCTCTCGTGTATCGAGAAGTTTGAATACTAGTTTGTTCCGCTCTCATCTTAATTGACTGATATTGCAGTCTAATAATTTGCCATTCCTTTTCCATTTCTACATTATATGGCACTGCTTGAAATGCCAGTTAAAATTGAAGACGTCAATGAGCAGATTTGAACGCGTTTGATTGTTCCATGGTGTTTTAAGGCTTCTCCTTTGACATAGTATAAATTACCACTATTTCCTGATCTAGTTTGGCAGGATAGTATTTTTAGACGCTAGTTATTGATGCTTGATACAACCTTATTCCCATTGTTACCGCAGGCCATCACTGCTCTCAAGAAAGGAGCATACCTGCTGAAGTATGGACGTAGAGGGAAGCCAAAATTTTGTCCCTTCAGGCTTTCCAATGTGAGCTTTATTAATTTGCTCTATCACAGAATTTTCAAGTCCTTTATCTTTGCCCCATCTCATTTATGAATATCTTTGGCACTCCTTTTGCTCCTCCAGGATGAATCTATATTGATTTGGTTCTCAGGGAAAGAGGAGAAGCAGCTAAGATTGAGTCATGTGTCCAGAATAATTCCTGGACAGCGCACTGTGAGTTGCTATTTAATTTTGGGAGACAAATTTGATGGATATTGTGCTCTACTGTTATGATTCATAATATTGGCTAAAGCAACTATATTTCATTTTGCTCGTTTACTCCTGGTGCTAGCTCCTGAATATTCCATGGGGTTTTCTTCAGCTTTGACCATGATGTGATTCTTCTTCTTTTTAGAGAGAGCTTGCTGCTAATTTATTTTCACTGAGCTTGAGTCCACTAATTCACCAGAAGTTCCTATAGATACAAAGCCTTTACGATCCAACATTGATAAAACTTTATGGCATGAAGAGATAACATCATTCTTTCTTGCAAAAATTAAGTTGAATAAACTTCTCAAGGTCCACTTACGAGATCATCTTCTGCGCTCAGATATTTAGGGAGGAGGTTCTACTATTTTGAATTGCTGCAAAACTGTCCTGATATAATACTTCTTTTGCGATACAGGCGATTTTTCAGAGGTATCCGCGACCTGAGAAGGAATGTCAGTCATTTTCTCTCATATCTCATGATAGATCATTGGACATTGTAAGTCATGCCAGTCATTCATATGTGATGTAACATGTTCGCTTGTTTGCCAACTTTGTTGCATGCTAAATTCGTTTGTTCACTTACAATTAGTCTAAATCACCAGCTAATCAATTTAGTAATTTGGTTTTGTCATGAAAAACAGATATGCAAAGATAAAGATGAAGCTGAAGTGTGGTTTGCTGGGCTAAAAACACTGATATCACGTGGTCACCAAAGAAAATGGAGAACAGAATCAAGAAGTGATATGCTTTCCTCTGGTACAACTAGTCCAAGAACTTACACGAGAAGGAGCTCTCCTTTGAGTTCTCCTTTCAGTAGCAATGATAGTGTCCACAAGGTATTTCCCGCCATCCACCCAGCTCATCCCTCTTCTCAACACTCTCTTGTGGTGTGCCTGTCAGGCTGCACTGATCAACCTAAACTCTTCCTCCTTCATGTACTTTGATCTTTTCCATTTTTGTGTTTGATGCTACTGGCTTAAGACTTTTTTTTTTCCGAGAAACCTCTGGCTTAAGATTTGAACGGCCACACGAGTTGGTACCCATGTTGTATTTTATGGTCTGTACATTCTGTATCACATACTGGTTTGCGGCAGCAAAATAAAAATAAATAAAAGTATTTTTTTTCTTTGATGAAGTCAAATCATATTTGAAATAATATCTGTGTTCAATCATAGCAGATCATGCTATTCCCATTTCATTTCTGTTGTCTACATTAATTATTATAGGAAACAAACTTTTTAACAATTGCACTGCAACAGGATGGCAGCGAAAATTATCGACTCCGGAGTCCATACGGGAGTCCACCAAAGGTTGGCTTGGACAAGGCCTATTCTGACATCGTATCATATGCAGCCCCACCTAGGCCCTTCTTCCCATCAGATTCTAATGTTGGATCAGTTCACTCTGTGTCTTCTGGGCACTCAGATAACACAAATGGGAACTCGAGAGGCATCCCAATGGATGCTTTCCGAGTTAGTTTATCAAGTGCTGTCAGTTCATCAAGTCATGGTTCTGGTCATGATGATGGTGATGCTCTAGGTGATGTTTTCATTTGGGGAGAGGGAACTGGGGAGGGAATTCTTGGTGGTGGCAATTCAAGGGTTGGAAGTTCCTCAGGTGCAAAGATGGATTGTCTTGTACCAAAGCCATTGGAGTTTGCTGGAAGGCTTGATGTGCAGAACATTTCATGTGGAGGAAGGCATGCTACACTTGTCACTAAGCAGGGAGAGGTCTACTCTTGGGGTGAGGAGTCAGGTGGGCGTCTTGGTCATGGTGTGGACTGTGATGTGCCCCAGCCAAAACTTATCGACGCTCTTGCTCATATGAACATTGAGCTAGTAGCATGTGGTGAGTACCATACTTGCGCAGTCACGCTCTCTGGAGATTTGTACACATGGGGAAATGGTACCTTTAATTTTGGACTTTCAGGTCATGGGAATGAAGTCAGTCATTGGATGCCCAAAAGGCTCAATGGACCATTAGAAGGCATACATGTTTCGTCTATTTCATGTGGCCCTTGGCACACAGCTGTAGTAACATCTGCAGGGCAGCTATTCACATTTGGAGATGGCTCTTTTGGAGTTCTGGGTCATGGAGATCGTCAGAGTATTTCGGTACCAAGGGAGGTGGAATCCCTGAAAGGGCTACGGACTGTTCGGGCAGCTTGTGGTGTGTGGCACACAGCCGCCGTTGTTGAAGTTATGGTTGGGAATTCAAGTTCCAGCAATTGTTCTTCTGGCAAGATATTTACATGGGGTGATGGTGATAAAGGTCGTTTGGGACATGGTGACAAAGAAACAAGACTTGTCCCAACGTGTGTAGCTTCTTTGGTTGAGCCTAACTTTTGCCAAGTAGCTTGTGGTCATTGTTTCACGGTGGCACTAACAACTTCAGGGCATGTATACACAATGGGAAGTTCTGTCTATGGTCAGCTTGGAAATCCACAAGCAGATGGCCTGGTTCCTGCACGTGTTGAAGGAAAGCTACACAAAAACTTCGTGGAGGAGATTTCATGTGGCGCTTATCATGTTGCTGTCTTGACTTCCAGGACAGAGGTGTATACATGGGGTAAAGGTGCTAATGGCCGGTTAGGACATGGTGATACTGATGATAGGAATTCTCCTACATTAGTTGAAGCTCTGAAAGATAAGCAAGTCAGAAGTGTTGTTTGCGGAATTAACTTCACTGCAGCAATATGCATTCACAAGTGGGTGTCTGGAGTTGATCAGTCCATGTGTTCTGGATGTCGCTTGCCGTTTAACTTGAGGAGAAAACGGCATAATTGCTACAATTGTGCCCTTGTATTTTGTCATTCCTGCAGCAGTAAGAAATCTCTGAAGGCTTCATTAGCACCAAACCCAAACAAGCCTTACCGTGTCTGTGATAGCTGCTACGGCAAACTTAATAAGGGACCTGAGACAGATAGGTATTCTTCAGCAAAGCGTGGAGCTATCTTACAAGGGTTCAATGATTCTATCAATGATGATTTGGAGACAAGATCAAATGTCCAATTGTCTAGATTGTCATCAATGGAATCTTTCAAGAACATGGATAGCAGATATTCAAAGAAAAATAAGAAGTTTGAATTTAATAGCAGCCGTGTTTCCCCTATTCCAAATGGCAGTTCTCACTGGAGCGGGCTCAACATTTCGAAATCTTTTGGCTCGTCAAAGAAATTTTTCTCAGCGTCGGTTCCTGGATCAAGAATTGCTTCTAGGGCAACGTCACCTGTCTCAAGAAGAACAAGCCCTCCTCGATCTACAACTCCAACACCTACCTTGGGTGGTCTAACATCTCCTAGAGTTGTTGCAGATGTTGCAAAGCCAATAAAGGATAGTCTAAGCCAAGAGGTTATACATTTGAGATCTCAGGTACAGATCTTGATGTTCTCTCTATTCAATCGGTATTTCTAACTTGGTCCATTATAAGTAAGTGGTATGATTGTATGCATTAAGCTGATATTGGTAATCATTCTCTAACTTTAACTTGATGAAGCAGTCATACTAAACCGTCAACTACTAAATGGAAACTCAAAATATCCGACACAAACTCTCATGACAGTAAACACGTTTATACACACTCCTGTTTTTCCTTCTGCTCTCTTTATTTTACGACTGGCCCAGTGTCCAGTCACTGTAGCAAGGTAGAAAGATATTCATGGAACTGACCATTATTATGACAGTAGTTTTCTTTGCACCTAACTAATATATTCACGGCATAAAATACTACACTATCATCATCACACTCCACTTTTTGTTTAATGTGAGTGTGTTTACTTGTGGAGGTTCTAATCAAGTTCAATATTCAGGTGGAAAATCTTACTCGGAAGTCTCACCAACTGGAAGTTGAACTGGAGAGAACAACTAAACAGTTGAAGGAAGCTATTTCCATTGCAGGGGAGGAAACTGCAAAGTGCAAAGCTGCAAAAGAAGTAATCAAGTCGCTCACTGCACAAGTAAGATTCCTTATTTGTCAGGGTGTTGTTTTCTTATATTTCAGTCAGAACCTACTGTACAAACATCCATAAATTAACAATCTAAGTACATTTTTTCACCAAATCTGATGACATTGAATGGCTAAAAACCAAGAAATCCGTAGATTGGTCAAAGGCAGTGTGCTTCCTTTGACGGGATCCAAGCAGCTCATAACTCTTCTGGGTTTTGGGCCTGTGACTTACCTAAATGATGTTCATGTACTATGGAACAAAATAAGGCAACCATACTACTCCCTCCGTCCCAAAATAAGTGTCTTAACCTTAGTACAACTTTGTACACTTATTTTGGGACAGAGGGAGTACTTCGGTGGAGTTGCAAAGGGTGCAGACAAAAGAAGTGGTTTGGGGATGTTGTTTTTTATTAACAAACAACTAACAGGACATGATGATTTTAAAACTTGAACGATGATACAGTCTAACATGTGAACAATTATTTTTTCTACCGTAGTTGAAGGGTATGGCAGAGAAGCTACCTGAAGGAGCAGGAACAGGATCAGGGGCAGTGGCAGTTAAGCACAACAGACTGCCGCCACTTTCTGGAGTGCCTGTTCAGAGTGATATATCAATGGCAACTGAGAATCTAGGTAGCCCAAGAAATTCAGGAGAGCCATATTTGAACGGGTCTAATGGGTTGATTGTTTCTAATGGACCAAGTTCAGTTAGAAATAAGACTCACCTGGAAGTTGGCAAGAACGGAACCAGACAGCCCGATTCAGACTCTAAGCCCGAGTCTGAATGGGTAGAGCAAGATGAGCCAGGGGTCTACATCACCCTTACTGCCCTACCTGGAGGGGCTAGAGATCTCAAGAGGGTCAGGTTCAGGTAAATTCCTTCACTCCCATTCAAAATGCAACTATAAATCAGCCGAAGGACTTGTCTATTGGACATTTATGGGCACATTATTTATACATTTGGTTAGTGTACACTGTCAGACAATGTTCAGCACTTTGTTAATTTGATGTGAACAACTGAACTTTTTTTCTGGTCTATCGTATAAGACTCTTTAGTTATTCGGAACAAATTGTTGTTCCGTGTAGGTGTAGCTATATGACAACCTGTTTAATTATGAAATTATTCACAGATTAATTATATAACTAATTCTAGATATAAGAGTTTGTATTTGTATTTTTATAGGACTGATTTTCATACACATCTTTTCTCTGCTGGAGCTGAAGGATCGAAAAAAAATTGCAATCATTTCATAAAATCGACTCTCTACCGCTTAGAAACTAGGACGTGTCTAGGTGGCAGCCGTTGGCTCATTAGTAGCCGCGAGCAAACACCACTCAAATGAAAGTACCGGCCCCTCATCTGACAAAAAATAAAAACGTATCTGGTCCTCTAGTGGATATCTTTCCACACACAAACACACACACCCCACGTATAAAACCTGCGCAATTAATTTCAATACGGTTATTTTAAAAAGCTGTAACATTCGAACCGAGCGTCGAATTAAGATTCGTTTTCACCTATAGTTCCTCGCGAGTTGCGAGTTGCTCTCCGAAACTAGATACCATATTGGTACCTTTTGACAGACTTTACCCAGAAACAATTTGTGCTACTATAGGAAGCAACTTTAGTGCTTTAGTGCTATAAGAAGCAACTTCCTGTTTTGTGAAAGTTGCCTATTGCTACTAATTAGCTGCATGCAGTACTGTAAAAGTTGTCTACCATGGTTTCTGAGTTGCCTACCTAGGAAACCAAGCAGCTCACAGTTTATGAAGTTGTCTTCCGGTGATGTTCAATCACTGAAAGTTGCATACCATGGTTTCTGGTAATGTTGAATTGCCTACCATTGCTTATTAGTTGCATATAGCACTGTTAAAAGTTGGCAATGTTGCTAAGTTGCATACCTCTCTATCTAAGTTGCTTACTGTACTAAAAATCACTGTAGACAACTTAGCATAATGTTAGGCTACTCACTAGTCATGGTAGACAACTTACAGAAAAACGCTAGGCTACCTGGTAGTCATGGTAGCCATCTCAGGGCAAACATTATGCTAACTGGCGTCATCCAAGTCAACAACAAAGAGTAAGCTTCCCGTAGCACTGAAAGTTGTTTCCAATAGCACCAAAGTTGCTTCTGGAAAAAAATCATCGAAACATATCAATATGAGATCTAGTTTTGAATAGCTCGTCGTGAAGGTCCAACGGTGAAAATCAGAAGTTTGATCAAAAAGTTATATAGCATTTTGAAATTTCAAAAAGTGGAATTGATGTACCAAAATAGTAATGCATGTGGTGCAGCATGGGCAGGACTGCAGGTACTTTTTCCTTGCATGTGCCAATCATCGTTTGCTATTTTTGGTAAAAAGGGAATCAACTTGGGTGTGGGCTCTATATATAACCTAAAAGTACAGCTGCACTTCTAAGAATTCGGGTAGAAGCTAATGTTCTGTTGAGATTTTGTGCTATTTAAAAGTTTAATGTAGTCTCTCTGGAGTTCCATCTTTGCAGCTTTTCATTCATTTCTATTTCTGTGTGCAGCCGGAAGCGTTTCAGCGAGACGCAAGCAGAGCAATGGTGGCAAGAGAATCGAGCGAGGGTATACGAGCTGTATAATGTTCGTGTGGTGGACAAATCGGTTGCCAGTATTGATAGTGATGTACCTCACTGACATAGAGCATGCGTTTGGTTGCGAGGTTAATTAGGGCCTAAAAGAAAGAGGTCTGCTGTTTGGAAAATGTGGGCTTGCATTTTCTTTTACACCCTCTTCCTCCTTTTTCTTGTGTGGAAAGTAGATTGCTCAAGGAGAAGTGATGTAAATGGTTCGTGGCAGCCGGCTAATCTGCCCTGTAAATGCATAAGCAAGCGCACCAATTTAGAGTTTGTTCTTCCTAATTTTCCATTGATCCACGAATATAGGTCCAACAGCCGAGTCAGCTATAACGGGTGCAGAACATTGGATGCTAATTGTAGATTGAGATGCGAAGTAGTCATGCAAGAGTTGAGCTTTATTTTCACTGTGCCGAGTGCCCTTGTCATTTTTGAATTTCGACTATCCTGCCTTCCTGCATTTTGTTTCATCCAGTTTTGTTGTAAACTGCACACATGTATAGTGTGCTTTCCAGTTATCCAAGTCTTCGCGAAAAACTCATGTCGTGTGAAGGTGATGCAGAACAGGGTAGTTGCATTCTCTTCTCGCTACCATTTTGTACAGTGGAGAGGAAAGGAGTGCATTTGTTCGTCCACCTCATCTGGCATGATATATGATATGGAGAACGGTTTGTTTGGCGGTGGTCGATGTTTCCCGTCCCTTGCATTTTATCGACGATGGCATATGCGGGCAAAGGTCAAAGCACAACCCGTTGTGTACACAGCGCATATCCCAGCCGTTGTGTGGAGTGTCTTGTCGTCGACAACATAATCTTGGGTGTAGCCAGGAGTCCAGTTGTGAAGAGAAGTCGGTATGTGCCCCGACCACACGTCAAGAAACAAGAGCCCATTTAGATTTGGTTATAAGCGCGCGCGGTTAGGTCCAACCGCCAAGACAAAGCACACAACACGAATGACACCAACATTCAGTTAGGTCACAGTAGCTCACAAGTCGCAACGCCCCCTCACCCAAACAGAGACCATTTCCGTCACTCTTTGCTCACCTCTGCCTTGGCCTTGGCTTCCCCTCCTGGCCTGGCACTGGCAGCCACCTTGACCGGCGATCACCTACCAAAAATTAACATCTGTAGTTGCAGTCGGTGTGAAATAGCTAGCGCCATTGCCTCTGTTCTAGAAGTGCGCCAGCTAGCTACGAACAGTCAAGCCATGGTGAGCCGTGGCGTGCGTGCAAGAGTGCACAACACGTTAAGAAAACCTCGGCGCTACCTCATTCAGGGAGCTAATTGTCGAGGCTATTTGTAGTTTCTGAAGCTGTTTCCCGCTCATCTACTGCTTCCACAACCCACACTCAGCACATCGACCCCTCTCACGCACACTCAGCACAGCCATGGATCAGGACCTGTCGTCGGAGCTGGACCCGGCGCTCCTCCTCTCGACGTCGGCGTCCTCGTCGTCGCCGCAGGACTCCGCGTCGCCGTCCTTCTCCTTCTACCCGCCCTCCCCTCCGGAGTACAGACTCGCCGTCACCAACCTCTCCTGCCCAGCGCCGCGCCGCGCCAACGCCGCTCTCCTCCCGTTCTTGTCTTCCTCTCCGGCCTCGGCCCCTGTCGCCGAGGGGCTCCTCAACTCCGTCTCCTTCACCGCGTCCAGCTCCAGCATCCTGGCCGTCGTGGGCCCCAGCGGCGCCGGCAAGTCGACGCTCCTCCGCATCCTGTCCGGCCGCGGCACCGGCTCCGAGATCGCCAAGCCGCCCACCGTGTGCATCAACGGCCACGCCGTCACCTCCCGCGCGCAGCTGCGCCGGACGTGCGGCTTCGTCACGCAGGACGACAACCTCCTGCCGTTGCTCACCGTCCGCGAGACCATCCTCTTCGCCGCGCGCTTCAGGCTCGGCTCCGCGGTGACCGCGAGGGAGCGGCACGAGAGGGTGGAGGCGCTCATGCAGGAACTGCGCCTGTCGGAGGTAGCCGACAGCTACGTCGGCGGCGGCGGCGAGGCGATGTCGTCGTCCCGCGGGGTGTCCGGGGGCGAGCGTAAGCGGGTGTCCATCGCGGTGGACATGGTGCACGACCCGCCGGTGCTGCTGCTGGACGAGCCGACGTCGGGGCTGGACAGCCGGTCGGCCATGGACGTGCTGGCACTGCTGCACGAGGTGGCGCGCGCGCGGCGGCAGGTGGTGGTGCTCAGCATCCACCAGCCCAGCTACCGCATGCTCGGCTACATCTCGTCGCTGCTGCTGCTCTCCCGCGGCGCCGTCGCGCACTGCGGCTCGCTCAGGTCGCTCGAGGACGCGCTCGCGAGGCTGGGCCACAAGATCCCCACGCAGCTCAACTCGCTGGAGCTCGCCATGGAGGTCACCGAGCAGCTCCAGGCGGACCACGCCAAGTTCGCCGCGGTCAGGGACCACGACCAGTACGAGGAGGAAAGGGAAAGCCCCGGCATCGCCAACGGGAAACTTCACGTCCCGGAGCACGGGTACCGCAGCCGCGCCGTGGAGGTGGCGGCGCTGACAGTGCGCTGCTGGCGCACCATGTACCGCACGCAGCAGCTCTTCGCGGCGCGGGCGGCCCAGGCGGTCGTCGGCGGCCTAGGCCTCGGCAGCGTCTTCTTCCGCGTGCGCGCCGATCCGGACGGCCTGGCGCTCCGGCTCGGCCTCTTCGCCTTCAGCCTGAGCTTCCTCCTCTCCTCCACCGTGGAGACCCTGCCCATCCTCCTCCACGAGCGCCGCGTGCTGATGCGCGAGGCCTCCCGCCGCGCGTACCGCCTGTCCTCCTACGTGGTCGCCAACGCGCTGGTGTTCGCGCCGTGCCTCCTCGCCGTGGCGATCCTCTTCTCGGCGCCCGTGTACTGGCTCGTGGGCCTCCGCGCCTCCGTCGCCGCGTTCGGGTTCTTCGTCCTCGCCGTGTGGCTCATCGTGCTCATGGCCAGCTCCCTGGTCCTCTTCCTCAGCGCCGTGTCCCCGGACTTCATCCTCGGCAACTCGCTCATCTGCATCTTCCTGGGCGTCTTCTTCCTCTTCTCCGGCTACTTCATACCCAAGGAGAGCATCCCGAGGTACTGGGCCTTCATGTACTACGTGTCCATGTACAGGTACCCGCTGGACCTGCTGCTCATCAACGAGTACGGGGGCAGCGCCAGGGACAGGTGCGTGGCGTGGATGGGAGGGGACGCCATGAACGGCAACGGCGTGTGCTTGAGCACCGGAGGCGACGTGCTGAGGGGGAGAGGGGTGGACGAGGGCATGAGGTGGGTCAATGTGGGGGTCATGCTGGGCTTCTTCATGGCGTACAGGATCATGTGCTGGGCTGTGCTGGTGAGGAGGGCGTCCAAGACCACTCTCTGATGTCTGATTCTGATCAGTCCCCTGTTTTTGTTTGTCAGGTTCATTGGTTTGGATCATTCATATATACAAAAACGGCCTTATTTGTTTGCTTTTCTACTCTAGTTTGCTCTTTGTTTAGATGTGCCGAGTAAGAAGTGCAATGCAAGTAGTTTGCACTCATGTGTGCAAAATGCTTGATTTGAATTCATGGAAAGAAAAATGTCAACTTGTCTACTTGAACTATGGACATCTTTTTACAGAAACGCTCATGTTCAGCCTGCTGATATTTCTGCGCGCGTCGATCGTCTCCATGGCCGTCAAATCTGGTTTTGATCGGATGGTTCGGGAGCAACAACTTTTTTTCGTCTTTTCCTGTTAACGCGATGCAGTTTGATTTAGGAAAAAGCACCCTAAAGGGAACTGCAAACCGGCTAACATGACATTTGCAGTTGCAACCCTATAACATTATATTTTCTTTTCAGCTTTGGAATTGCAAACCGGCACACATTACTTTCCAAAAAACATTGAAAACACAAACCAACCTGTAGTTGGATGGTTAGAGGAACAATGCTATTCTCAGTTCATCAGAGTTTAAGTCCTGGATTTATTTTAGGATTTCCGGCGATGCGCATTCAGTGGGAGGAGACGTTCCCGTCGACGACGGGGCGCCTACGGTGACTTCGTAATCTCAAGATGATATTCCGGCTCAGTCTCTCGGAGGTGCTCATAGGGGTAGAGTGTACGTGTGTGTTCATAGAGGTGATTGTATGCGTGTGTATACGAGCGCTTGTGTATATACCGTATTAAAAAAACATTAAAAACAAAACCGACTATATGAAGTAGCACGTTCACAACTCCTATTTTTCATAGTTTCCTTTTTGCAACTTGGTCCCCGGCTCGGTCACAACGAAGGCGTCATATTTTTTTAACATAGTACAGACGCAAGCGCTCATAACTAAGAGTGCATCGTCGGAAATCCTAAAATAAATTTAGAAATTATGCGAGCATGAAGACTTCAACCCTGGTAGGCTTGAGATATCATTGTCCCTTTAAGAGCATCTCCAACAGACGCGCAACGCGCGGCGCGCAAAAAACGGTTTTAGAGCGCGCAAATATCACTTTTTAGTGCGCCTGCGAGCGTTGGCTCCAGCGGCCGCTGCATAATTTTGCGCGCGCGCGGCGCTCCAGCAGGCACTGAAAAAACACGGCGCGCACCCAACACAAACAACATATGCACTCCAAACAAAACCAAAAATATCAAACACATATAAAAAATAAATCAACAATAAATAGTTCAATTTTATTACAACTCAAACAAATAGTTTATCTTCGAATACAACAAATAGTTCAACAATACAACATCAAACAACCAAATCATCATGCGTTTTGTCGGTCATTCCATTCCCACCACTCCTCGATGAGATCGTTCTGAAGATCATCATGCGTTTCGGCACTCCGAATAGCATGATAGGAGGCAACAAATCGGGCCACTCTCGCAGCACTCCGCCGCACTCGCACGGGATGTCCCAAGAGCTCGTACTGAGAGTAGTCTAAATTTTGGCCACGTTCATTGTCGATGATCATGTTATGCATGATCACACAAGCGTGCATGATGTATCAAAGGATCTTTTGATCCCAAAATCTAGCCGGTCCTCTCACAATAGCAAATTGGGCTTGCAAAATCCCAAATGCTCTCTCCACATCTTTCCTAGCCGCCGCCTGAGCATTGTGAAAATCTAGATTTTTCTTACCTGTCGGTTTTTTCAACGGCTTCACAAATGTTTGCCACTTTGGGTAGATGCCATCCGCAAGATAGTAGCCATAGTTGTATGTATGGCCATTTGCTACGAACTGTATCGGTGGCAGATCACCATTTGCAATCTTATTCGAGAGTGGTGACCGATTAACAACGTTGATGTCATTCAAAGGTCCAGGCATTCCAAAAAAAGCATGCCAAATCCAAGTCTTTTGATCGGCCACCGCTTCAAGTATTATAGTGGAACCCTTTTTCGCGCCGTGGAATTGTCCATGCCATGCCTTAGGACAGTTCTTCCAACTCCAATCTATGCAATCTATTGAGCCAAGCATACCTGGGAACCCGCGAGCTTTGTTCATCTCCAAAAGCCTTGCGGCGTCTTCAGCATTGGGAGATCTCAAATACTCTGGGCCAAACACTTGCACAATTCCGACTGCAAAGCGCTTGACACACATGATGGCTTGACTCTGACCCATGGCCAAGTGGTCATCAACTAGATCAGCCGGAATACCGTATGCTAACATACGCAAAGCGACTGTCACCTTTTGAAAGGTGCTATGCCCGAGTTCTCCGGCGGCATTCCTTCTTTGCTAAAAAAAACGATCATGGCTCGCTAGTTTCTCTGCAATGCGCCTGAACAACTCGGTGCTCATCCTAAAACGGTGCCGGAAGTACGACTCGGGATATGTGGGATTCTCCACAAAATAGTGCCTCATCAATATGTTGTCGGCATCGATCTCGTCCCTCCAAATTTTCTGCCGACCCATAACCGAACCATCGTGCTTCGGTTTTTTATTGATGTGCATAGCTACGATGATTGCAAGGTCCTCTTCCTCTTCAATATCAAATTCTTCATCGGAAGAATCATATGATGAACTCATCTACAATATTGAATTTAAACTAGTCTATAAAAACTACGAACAACATGCATCAAATTAATGTAAAAAATGTGAAGTTAAGCAATACATACCTTGTGGGCGTTTTGTCGAACACCTTGTGGGCGCCGAGCGACAGTGGGCGGCCGCGCGCTGTTCGCCGGAGGAATGGCACGCGCAAGGGGCGGCGGCGACTAGAGGGAGGGGGAGGAAGCAGCAGCGGCGCGGGGATAGGTCGGGGAAGCGTCGTCGGGTCGCTGGAGCAAATGGGGTGGCGCGGGCACTGGGTATGGAGGGAGGTGGAAGACGCAGCGCGAGCGCTCGAGTGTTTCCGCGTGCGGGAGCGGGCGCACGAAATAAGCGGCGCGCGATGCCGTTTCGCTCCGCGCGCGGAAGCACTTATGCCGCGCGCACGTTTTTTGCGCGACCGCTGGAGCCTCCGGATCCGCTGCGCGCGTGCAAAAAACGTGAAATTTTCAGCACGGGCTGTTTTTGGCCGCCTGTTGGAGATGCTCTAAGCATCCAACCATAGATTGGTTCGCCAAAAGTCCCCCTCTTAATAGCGAATAAAATGCTAAAGACAATTCGATAGACTGGGGCCCACCCATTAGCAATCTCTTAGATCGACCATCCATGGCTAGACGAGGAACTCTTTGTATATGTTGCCCTTTCTACACAAAAATCTGGAGTCAGCCAGTCACATCCCAAACAAATAAATTATAGTAGTATTAGAATTTTGTGTGCTTTCAATAAATGCTTGATAGGAGAATTATTAAGGCAATTCACAACAACTAAGTGGTAGGCTGATAACTGGACAAGATTTTAAGAAATTTGGCCGAACACCACATTTTATTTTGATTGATAAAATGTGGTGTCAATGTGCAAACAAAAGCGTGACATTTTGTAGTTTTATTGCTTTCGAGACAAGAAGCTCGAAAACTAGTTAGGAATATTGGTTTAACTAGCAAATATGACCGTGCGTTGCAACGGAGAAAAACTATCAAATTATACAGGTGTGGTAGATATAAAAAAAAATCTGAATTAAATGCAAGGATGAGATAAGGACTTTTAAAATGTCATTTCACAAAGTATGTCTGAGTGATGTCATGATGAGATAAGGGACTTTTAAAAAGTCATTTCAAAAACTAAAAATATGATGCTCATCACGGCTTTATTTCCTAAGAGCATCTCTAGCAAACCCCGTAAAAGTCAGTCCCGGAAAACACGTTTACAGTTCGCTGCAGATTAGATTTGCGGGGTGAATTCGTGCGCTGTAGATCAGACCCCGTATATGAAACTGTAAAATTTGAAGAAAAAAACATTCGCGCGAGAAACTTGCAACGACATTCATCATACATAGTTGATCATCATACTATATCATAGATAGTTGTTCATCATACTACATCATAGTACTACACAGGGTGAGGGGGGGTCTGCGGGCCGTGCAGCGTACCCGAGCCTAGGCTACCAAAATCGACGGGTGTGGCGGCCACGACGTGACGGAGGAGTCGGAGGAGCTCAGTCCTCGTCGGAGTCGAGGTCGATCCAGACCTTGGGCTGCTCGCCCTTCATGATGCGCAGGTTCGCCTCCTTGGACGCGTGCGCCTGCGACGCCGCGATGCCCGGCTCGAGGAAGATCTCCTCGATCTCGAGCTCGCGGCGGCGGCGCACGTCGGCCTCCTCCTCCTTCCTCGCCGAGCGCTCCATGATGGCGTGCTCGAGGTGGTCCTCCTGCCCCGGGGGGAGGTAGTCTTCGGGGCCGATGACGCCTCGACGTGGCGGGTCCGCGTCGGCCTCGAGCTTGACGGCGAGCGGCCCGAGCTCCTCCGGCTCTCTCTTGACCGGAGTGAGCCACGAGCACGAGGCGCCCGCGGACGAGCTTGCCGCTGCGGAGGAGCCAGAGGAGGCGCGGCGGCGGACCGCGAGCTCGCGCTCGTACTCGTCGAGCTCGCGGCGTTCGAACGCTGGCGGCGGCTGACTCCCATAGTTGAGCCACTTCCGCGCCCCCCGCTTGTGTGCGGCGTCGGAGATGCGACGGCGGCGCCACTCCGCGTCATCCCCACCACTTCTGTAGCCGTCCATGGGTCGGGAAGGGTCGCTAGGGCTTTTTTTAGGCTCGCCGGCGGCGAGAAATTAGGGCGGAGGGGGAGGGGAATCGCGGCGGAGCGGCGCCGGAGGCGGATAGGGTTTGACTCGTATCCGAGCGGTGAAACCGCATAAATAGTGGTGGAGAGGGTCTTTTTTTGGGCCACGGTAAACTTTTTACGTGCTGGGCCCGGGATACGGAGTCTGTTCTCGCAAGAAAAATGGGCCGAACCTGTATACTCGCCGGAATTATACGGGTTCGGCTCTTTTACAGGGTCTGCTAGAGATGCTCTAAGGCGCCACAACAAAATATTTTGTTGCTGAGCAAACTGCATTGATGGACCCTGCCTGAGCTAGAGTGATGCATGATATGTCTTACCTTGACGCAGCGTAACGGTGTTTATCATAACCAGTACCATGGTATCAGAATAAACATACCTTTGTATGGAGGCAAACTAGACATTTAGTAATTTTCATATAGCTTACAAATACTATCCCATAGGAAGTTGTGTCAATTTTTAATTTTGGGGCTCATCGATGTACAAAACACGAAAACCTATTTTTTACCTGACGTGAAGGACTAAATAATATCATAAAATGACCTCTATAGATCCCCTAATAAAATCTGTACGTAAGCGATGGTTCGTTTTGTTCAATATTACAAATCTATTTTAATTTCTGTGAACATTTTCTAAAATTGTACGAACATTTTTTTTTAAAAATTACCGAATATGTTTTGAATATTGGATCATTTTTTTAAATCATGAATAATTTTTACTTCATGAACATTTATTTGTAATCATGATTTATTTATAATATGTGAACTTTTTTAAAAATCAAGAACATTTTATGATTTTCCGAATGTTTTTTGAATTCACAAACAATTTATGATTTCTCAATATCTTTTGCAAAAGTCGAAACTTTTTGAAATTTGGTTCTTTTGGAAAACCCTAATTAATTTAGAGAAGAAAAAACAAAAACAAAAATGAGAAAGTAAACAAAACAAAATAACAAAATAGGGGGCACCACAACCCGCACATGGGTCAGCCAATTACCGTGCGCTGGAGGAGGCGCGCTTAAGAGAGGAAAAAGAGAGAAAAAGGTCCAGAACCAGGGATCGAACCCTGGTCTCCCGTGTGGACAACTGTGACCTTAGCCATTGCGCTGTTGGCCTAAGCGCTCACCGAAACTTTACAACCGAAGATGTTGTAATCCTTCAACCAATTGATCATAATTCCAATCAGTGCTTCATTCCGTTGGGAACTACGGTAGGGTGCGTTGACTGCAAACTAAAATTTTCCTACCCGCAGAACATCCAGGAACATGATAAGGGATATGGATCACGGATCGTTACCACTAGACGCGCAGTGTCGTGCATCGGAAGTAGAGTTGAGGCAGCGCGTCTCCGAAGTCGTCTCCTCCTCGTCGATCTCCTCCTCGTCGATCTCCCACGTAGCCGATCGGATTCCACAAACAGGTTCGCCGAAACGGCACACGTGCATTGCATCTAACGGTATCCGCGCGTGCAGGAGGAATATCGTGTGGCGGACTACTAGGTCTGATCACACAACCAACAATGAGTGGAGGTAGTGTGACGCCCTGGATTTGTGCTACAGTAATCTCTGTAATTAAACTACAGTAACCCCACGCTAATGATGCCACGTCACCACGGTTACTGTTGTTAATCTCACGATGATTCAATCCCGTGCGAATTCGAAATTCAAAACCAAGTCGAACGTCAAAAGTTTTCAAACATACAAACTAAAATGTTCGGAGTGTGTCAAATAATGCATAGGTAATTGTGTTGTAAAAATCAACATTTTTGAAAGTATTAAATTCATTAATTAAAATAAAACTAAAACAAAAAACATTTAAAAGAAAAACAAAAATAAAAAAATAAAAAAAAGAAACAAAAGCCCCCCGGCCTAACTGGGCCAAAGCCCAGCAGGCCGGCCCAACCGGCCTCCCCCAGGAGCCATAACCCCCCCCACCGAGCGAAACCCTAGCCCCCCACTCCACTCGCCCCCCTCGCACTCTCTCCCCTCCCCGATCCAGATCGGATCGGGGCCGAGCCGCCGCCGCTCCCTCCCACGACGCCCCGTGCCGCCGGCCCTCCTCCCCGTCGCCGCCCGCCTCTCCGGCCTCCTCCTCACCGCCGGCTCCTTCGAGCCTCGCCAAACCCGCCCCCTCTCTAATGCGGTGATCCCCCCAGGGATCATCCCCTCCTCCTCTCCCCCTCCGGCCGCCGCGGCCACCGCGCCCTCACCTCGCTGCGGCCCCGCGCCTCCACTGCCCGCTCGCCGCTGCCCCGCGCGTGCCGCGCCCCGCTCGCCCTCCCGCATGCCCCTGCACGCGCGTCGGCCATGCCCGTGCGCGCCCAAGGCCGCCTGCCCCGCCCCGGGCCGCTCTGGCGCGCTGCCCCCGGTCGCGCTCACCCCGCGCTCGCCGCGCCCCTTCCCCGTCGCTCCTGGCCGCGTCCCGCTCCTCCCATCGCGCGCGCGCCTGCGCCCTCGCCAGGGCCTAGCGCCGCCGCGTGCCCCCTGTGTGCGTGTGGTGTGTGTGTGTGGCCGTGGCCACTACCACGTGGGGCCAGCCCCCCCCTGTGGATGACAACGGGGGCCCACCCTCCCAGAACGTTTTAAAAAAAATAAAAAAAATTGATAAAAATAAATAAATAAATAAATAAATAAATTATTGAATTAATTAATTAAGTAATTAATTAGTTAATTAGATGATTAAGTTTAATTAGATTAATTAATTAAACTTGTTAATTCATATGTTAATTAATTAATTTAAACAGTATGACAGGTGGGTCCCACCCCCTTAATTAATCCTGATTAATATTAATTAAACATTAATTAGAACAGTGTCAATGACATGTGGGACCCACTGGTCAGTTTGACCAGTCAACAGGACAGTTGACTGCAGATGTCAGCATGACATCATGCCGATGTCCTAAATGATTATTGAATTTAAATAATCTATTTTAATTTCTGAATATTAATAAAACTTTAAAAATTAATATAAAATAATCCGTAACTCGGATGGAAATACTTTATACATGAAAGTTGTTCAGAAAAATCCCACGGTTCCGAGCACGCAGTCCGTTAGTCTGTCACGTGCTCCTAGCATAGTGAACATGGAACTTTTCCATCGATTCCGTCTGTCTGGTAGTAGCCCGAGACCCGGAAAATATCGTCAGATATTCTTCTGACCCGTCTGCGACGTGTGATACTGCGTTAGTGCATGCCTAGCTCTGCATATTGCCATGTTATGCATCGTGTTGCATCTGTGCTTTATATTTATTGTTTCTCCCCCCTCTTCTTACCGGTAGATCCCGAGACTGACAGTGCTGCCGGGTACGACTACACCGTTGATGATCAGCCCTTTGCCGCAGAGCAGCAAGGCAAGCAACCCCCCCTTGAGCATTCCGATATCGCCCATTTCTTTCCCTCTCATTCTTGCATTAGATTTTGCTATTGTATTAGCTAGTTCCTACTTCTGATGCATAGCCTGTTTTTGATGAACTGCTACTGTACCTGCTGTTATATCAACTGCTTAGTATAGGTTGATCAATGAATCCCCTGTGACCCCCTTAGTCCCAGTTGCCCCCGCTTCTTCATCGACGACTCGAAGACTCGAAGACTCGGTCAACTGACCGACAAGCCATGCCCCTCACATCACCGCACACCCCCTTTGTTGTACGACTCTGCAGAGCTACTATCGAGTACCGAGGGTGACACCTCGTGAAGTACTCATGATGCTAACTCTGTAGTGCAGCTAGTCGGTCGTGGTTATTGAGGGTGATTCCTACTTCACCACTCCCGACGACGACTCTGTCGTGCAACCCCTCAAGTGTGGGACTTCATGGGTCGCGCTTGCCCCGCATTAATAAAATGCTAATGGGTTGGGTATTTGATCTGAGTTGGTCGTTTGACCTTTTACGCACCAAACCTTCTCGTGGGAGAAGTTATGGGTACTCAGCGTCGTTGTATCAGCCGAAGCTCTTCGGACGTCAGCAATGGAGCGGCGCGCGCCCGAGTGGCCTGGACGGCACAGCTCTTGGATTAGGGTGTGCTAGGGCTGACCTCGGCCGCGTACGCATCGTGCAGGAGCGCAAAGGGCAAGTTGGCCCATGACCCCTGTGTGCTTAGGATTTAGACCGGCGGGTTGGCCTCTCTGTTGAGCCTAGGTGGGGCAACGACGTGTTGATATCCCGAGGCCGGGCATGACCCAGGAAAGTGTGTCCGGCCGGAGGTGATCAAGCGTGTTGGAAATGCGGTGCACCCCTGCAGGGATGAATTCATCTATTCGAATAGCCGTGTCCACGGTAATAGGACGACTTGGAGTTGTACTTTGATCTACTACAACTAAAATTGTGACTTTAACTTGAAATGAATGTTGGCTCCGAGATTGCTTCCTCGCAGGGAGTCGAGGAAGAATCTCTGGGCGTGGTTACTTAATAAAATTGCTACAATAATATGACTATATATGAGATACCAGTCTACTCTCTTCTAATGCTGCAAGATGCTGAAGATGCTAGTCTTCGATAGGACTAGACCTTCCCCCTATTCTTGCTTTCTGCAGTCAGCCCAGATACAACCCCTTTCCTTGATACTGATGCATACTTAGCATAGTTCTGATGTCAGTCTTGCGAGTACTTTGGATGAGTACTCACCGCTGCTTTGCTTTCTCTTTCCCCCTCGATTCGATTCTGCGTTCAGACGATGGAGCCTAGGAGATGGAGTACGCCGGAGACGACTACTACACCACCGCAGGAGCCTACTACTACGTGGAGGCGGCCCCCGACCATCAGTAGGATAGGAGGCTCCCAGGCAGGAGGCCTCGCCTCTTTCGATCCATTGCTTATGTTTGTGCTAGCCTTCTTAAGGCAAAACTTGTTTAACTTATGTCTGTACTCAGATATTATTTGCTTCCGCTGACTCGTGCTTGTCGAGCTTTGTATTCGAGCCCTCGAGGCCCCTGGCTTGTAATATGAAGCTGTATGACTTTAATTTGTGTCTAGTGTTGTGTTGTGATATTGATTAGTGAGTCCCTAATCCTGGTCGTACGCATTTGCGTGTATGTTTAGCGATCTGTCGAAATTGGGGGCGTCACAAGTTGGTATCAGAGCCGACTGCCTGTAGGTAGCCCCCTTTCCAACTCCTTGGCCGAAGTTGAGTCTAGTCATTGAAAAACCTTTACTAACATAGTTGTGTGGCTTACGGGCCCACATCTCAATCGGGTGGTATTAGGATTTTTTATTCCTCGTCTATACTCTGGGTTCTGATCTCTCTTCTCTTTCGGGTTAAAGATTTTGCTAACTATAACATTAGGCTCTCGTGATCACATCCACCGGAGAATTGTTTCGTCAACAATTGTTTTCCTTTGAAGTTATGATGCACACACTGTCATTTGGCATCTTAATTCTTCTTGTTATAGATGCGTCCCGACACGACTGGGTTCCCGGCCATTCTAATCAACCCCTTGATCAGGCTGGGATATCGCTGGTACCCCGAGTACACTGTTTACGAGGACTACCACAAGTTCAACCAGGAACAGTATGAAGCTGAGATGGTTATCTGGGATCGACGGGACCTCTCCATCACTGAGCTGCACACCTTTCATGGCATTGGAGTGACCGTTGAGATGGCAGTACAGGATGCTGCTTATGCTGCTATTGTTCGTCTCCGTGCAGCGAACCCCTGTTTGGAGGAGACGGCATACAGATACATCTCGTATGTTCCTGTTGGAGTTGATACTGCAGCCGACGCTGAGGTCTTGACCCCTTTCGCGCGGCAGCGCAACGACCAGTCCTACACTGCTGTCTGCACCCCCTACGTGAGTCGTCGTTACGACCCATTGGTTCTGGTTCAGTACACCGAGGCACTGGATCGCACTGTCAGGGCTCTTAACGTCGAGCTGTACGCCACCCGTGCTCGTCTTTATCTGGCTATGGAGTAGTTGTTGCCAGCAGTCACTACGGGGATGCATCCGGAGTACATTCTTCACCCGTGTCGGACTGAGTTTCCTCCAGGTCTGGAGTGGCCTACGGTTGGAGGTCGTACTCCGGCACGTGGACCTGTGCTCCCGGTTGATCACCAGATTCTACATCAGGGTGTGCACGGGATGCAGAACCCTGCCCCCAGGTTTCACATTCAGGGCCACGTGCAGTTCCGTGGGTTCTTTCGTTGTCCCAGACGTTGATGTAGCATATCACTATGCCTCGTTGTTGTATCCCTCTACCGCGTGCCTGCGAGCCGCCTAGTTATCTAGGTTATTTTCATGCCGGACCTAACGTCTATTTTGTAACAGACTTATTGTTTGTAATAGACCTACGTATGGATCTGTATGTTGAAATTTGAACTGCTATGTCGTATCTATTGCACTTCCTTCTTTGTGCAATTTACTTCAAGAATGATTCTTTGTCTTTGCAATTACCCAATGCTAAACTACCACTGTTAAAAATTTGACAGAATGGTTAGGCCAGCTGGTCGTGGTCGTGGTGCGCCTGAACCACCACCGCCACCCGAATACATGGCTGGTATGATGCATCAGTTTGAACTGAATCGCCAGTTTATGCAAGGGCTTATGGACCAGTTCTCGAGGCCGAATATGAATCAGCAGCCAGCCCCAATGACTTTGCAGGACTTCATGAGTCTCAACCCTGCGATCTATCGCAGCTCAACTCAGCCGCTTGACGCAGATGACTGGCTCTGTGACATCACTTATGAGATGGAGTCTTCAGGCGCCCCAGTGGCTAGTTATGTCACCTTTGCCTCGTACTTTCTGAAGGGTCCCGCTGCTCAATGGTGGGACAGTCATAGGCGCTCACAGCCTGTTGGAACAATCATCACTTGGCCGGAGTTCCAAGCTGCGTTCCGTGCTCGTCACATTCCTCAGGGACTGATGGACAAGAAGAAGCGTGAATTCCGCAATCTAGTCCAAGGCAACAAGACTATGGATGCTTACCAGCGGGAATTTCTGCACTTGTCTCGCTATGCTGAAGAAGACATTGCAACTGATGCTCGTAGGCAGGAGAAGTTCCGTGAAGGCCTCCACCCTGATATCAAACTGGCACTCCTTGTTCAGGACTTTGATAACTTCGCCATCTTGGTGAACAAGTCCATTCAAGTGGAAACAGGTCTGCAGGACTACAAGGACAGCAGCAAGCGCAACCGTGACATGGGCTCATCTTCGGGTCCATCTGCCCAGAAGCGCAAGGTCTGGATCCCTCACAACATGTACCATGCACCGCCTCCTGCTCCGAGGCCGTCCTATGCTGCACCTCGTCTGCCTCCACCCCCACCTAGGCAGCCGAGGCTCCCAGCTCCGCCACCACGAGCTCCTGTTCCCCCTTCTCGTCCCGAGGATGGGCTGTGCTTCAAGTGTGGTCGTCCAGGACACCGTGCTAGAGAATGCAGGCAGAATCAGAATCAACTTGCACTGCCTTCCAACCAGCCCCGCAACAACAATGCCAAGCCTGCTCAGGGTCGTGCTCAGGCTAACAATGTTGATCTGAATGAAGTTCAAGACCAGCCTGCTACTGTGATGGGTACTCTTCTCGTCAACTCAGTACCGGCTTCTGTATTGTTTGATACAGGAGCATCGCATTCTTTTATGTCTGAATATTTTGCATACATGCATGACATTAAGTGTGAAGAGATGAACGTCCCAATAGTGGTAAACACTCCCGCGAGCCAATGTCAGACTTCCATTATCAGCCACAATGTCCCCATTGAAATTGAAGGTTTAGAGTTCCTTGCCTCCCCCATAATGCTGAAGTCTTCCAATATCGATCTCATTCTTGGAATGGATTGGTTGAAAGCTCATACCGCTTCTATTGTTTGTGACACCAAAACCGTCCACCTCCTACATCCTTCGAATGAGATTGTAAGCTATCATGCTCATCTTGTTCGAAATGCTGAAGCACGGCTATATGCCTTGAATGCATTAAACGTGTCACCTCTTGAAGGGATTGAAAACATTCCAGTTGTTCGGGATTTCCAAGATGTCTTTCCGGAAGAACTTCCAGGGATTCCCCCTGTAAGAGCTGTCGAGTTTGTCATCGACTTAGTGCCAGGCACCACCCCTATTGCTAAGCGGCCATATAAGATGCCTCCACATGAACTCCTTGAACTGAAACAAGAAATCGATGATTCGCTTCATCAAGGGTTCATTCGCCCAAGTTCCTCTGCTTGGGGAGCACCTTCTCTCTTTGTCAAGAAGAAAGATGGTACGAATCGATTGGTCCAAGATTACCGTCCCATCAACCAAGCAACGATTCAAAACAAATATCCGCTTCCTCGGATCAACGATCTGTATGATCAACTTGCTGGTTCATCAGTGTTTTCGAAACTCGACTTGAGGTTGGGTTACCATCAGATCCGGGTTCATGAAGAGGATATTCCAAAGACTGCATTTGTTACTCGCTATGGTTCATACGAGTACACCGTCATGTCCTTCGGCTTAACCAATGCTCCAGCAACCTTCTCTCGCTTGATGAACTATATATTCATGGATTACCTCGATAAATTCGTCGTGGTTTATCTGGATGATATCCTGGTTTACTCCAAGAATATAGAAGAGCATGCTGAACATCTTCGTCTTATACTGGAGAGGCTTCGAGAGCATCAACTTTATGCAAAGTATTCAAAGTGTGAGTTCTGGATGGACAAAGTAACCTACCTTGGTCATGTGATCTCCAAGGATGGTATTGCGGTCAACCCTGAACGAGTTCAGGCTATTCTTGACTGGACCCCCCCGAAGAATGTCAAGCAAGTCAGAAGTTTTCTCGGACTCGCCAGCTATTGCCGTCGATTCGTCGAGAACTTCTCCAAGATTGCAAAGCCCTTAACCAATTTGCTTCACAAAGGTGTTAAATATGAGTGGACAGAAAAATGTCAGGAGAGCTTTCAGGCACTTAAAGACAAACTGACGTCTGCTCCAGTGCTTGCTCCTCCGGATACTCAGAAGGACTTCGTCATCTATTGTGATGCCTCACGTCAAGGAATGGGCTGTGTCCTAATGCAAGAACGCAGGGTGGTTGCTTATGCATCTCGTCAATTGCGTCCTCATGAAGAGAACTACCCAGTTCATGACCTTGAACTTGCTACAGTAATTCATGCACTGAAAGAGTGGCGGCATTACCTTGTTTGTAATCGTTGCGAGATCTACACTGATCACCAAAGTCTGAAGTACTTGTTTACTCAGCCAGATTTGAATCTCCGTCAATAGAGATGGATGGAGCGCATAGCAGATTACAACGTGGGAATTTCTTATACACCTGGGAAGGCTAATATAATGGCTGATGCTTTGAGCCGCAAGTCTTACTACAACCACCTCCAGGTTCACAAGGTTCACCCCCTGCTTCAAGAAGAATTCCGCAAACTGAACCTCCATATTGTTCCTCAGGGTTATCTCGTCCCCCCTCCACCGGAGGCCCGAAGATGCACCTTCGTGTTGTTAACCAGGGTTCTCTGAGTAACCTGGTTGCTGTATCAGATCTCGAGGGCAGCATCAAAACTATGTAACACTATTGCAATGACGTCGAAAGGATTAGACGCTATCTTTCGGAAGGTAAACCCTCGTGCTTCACCGTTGATGATGACGGCGTTGTGTACTTCAAGGGTCGCTTATTCGGTCCAACTAAGATGGAAAACCTGAATATGACGGCTAGAATACTGAAAGAAGCTCATGATACTCCGCTGTCTATTCATCCGGGTAGTACCAAAGTGTATCAAGACATCCGTCAAAGATTCTGGTGGTCAAATATGAAACAAGACATTGCACGCTATGTTTCAGAATGTGACATTTGCCGTCGGATCAAGGCAGAACATCAAAAGCCTGCTGGAACTCTGCAACCTATTTCTATTCCTGAATGGAAATGGGATCATGTTGAAATGGACTTCGTCACTGGTTTTCCCAGATCGCAGAAAGGTAATGATGCTATTCTTGTCGTCATTGACCGACTGTCCAAAGTTGCACATTTTCTGGCTGTCAAGGAAACTATTACTGCTAGTCAGCTGGCAGATCTATATATGTCCAGAGTTGTTTCACTCCACGGTATTCCATTGGTGATTAGTTCAGACCGTGGCAGCTTATTCACTTCAAGATTCTGGGCAAGTTTCCAGGAAGCTATGGGAACTCATTTGTCATTCAACACTGCTTTTCACCCTCAATCCCAGGGACAAGTTGAAAGAGTCAATCAGATTCTCGAAGACATGCTTCGAGCTTGTGTCATTTCTTTCGGCAAGAAATGGGAGGAATCTCTCCCGTATGCTGAGTTCTCCTACAACAATAGCTATCAAGCTAGTCTGAAGATGGCTCCCTTTGAAGTGTTATATGGACGTAAGTGTCGGACTCCTCTGAATTGGTCAGAAACTGGGGAACGTACACTTATCGGTCCCGATATTATCCAAGATGCTGAAGATCAAGTCCGCATTATTCATGCAAATCTGAAGGCTGCTCAGTCTCGTCAGAAGAGTCAGTATGACCGTCATCACAAGGATATGGTCTATCAACCTGGCGAAAAGGCTTATCTTCGAGTCACGCCAATGAGAGGTGCACACCGTTTTGGGATCAAAGGCAAGCTGGCTCCTCGATACATTGGTCCTTTCACTGTTCTCGAAAGGCGTGGTAAAGTGGCATATCAATTGGAATTACCGTCAAACCTTTCTCAGGTTCACGATGTGTTCCATGTGTCACAGCTTCGTGGCTGCTTCAAGGATCCTATCCGAGCAGTGGATCATGATATGCTTGAACTGCAACAAGACCTTTCTTACAAAGAGCAACCAGTCCGCATTCTTGGTGAAACTGAACGTCGGACTCGTCAGAAGGTTACTAAGTTCTTCAAAGTGCAGTGGGCTAATCATTCTGAAGATGAAGCCACTTGGGAACGCGAATATCATCTTCGTGTAGAATACCCCGGGCTCTTTCCTTCTACTTCTTAATTCTCGGGACGAGAATTCTTTTTAGTAGGGGAGAATTGTGACGCCCTGGATTTGTGCTAAAGTAATCTCTGTAATTAAACTACAGTAACCCCACGCTAATGATGCCACGTCACCACGGTTACTGTTGTTAATCTCGCGATGATTCAATCCCGTGCGAATTCGAAATTCAAAACCAAGTCGAACGGCAAAAGTTTTCAAACATACAAACTAAAATGTTCGGAGTGTGTCAAATAATGCATAGGTAATTGTGTTGTAAAAATCAACATTTTTGAAAGTATTAAATTCACTAAATTAAAATAAAACTAAAACAAAAAACATTTAAAAGAAAAACAAAAATAAAAAAATAAAAAAAAGAAACAAAAGCCCCCCTGGCCTAACTGGGCCATAGCCCAGCAGGCCGGCCCAACCGGCCTCCCCCAGGGGCCATAACCCCCCCCCCACCGAGCGAAACCCTAGCCCCCACCCCACTCGCCCCCCTCGCTCTCTCCCCCCTCCCCGATCCAGATCGGATCGGGGCCGAGCCGCCGCCGCTCCCTCCCACGACGCCCCGCGCCGCCGGCCCTCCTCCTCGTCGCCGCCCGTCTCTCCGGCCTCCTCCTCACCGCCGGCTCCTTCGAGCCTCGCCGAACCCGCCCCCTCTCCAACGCGGTGAGCCACCGCGCCCTCATCTCGCTGCGGCCCCGCGCCTCCACTGCCCGCTAGCCGCTGCCCCGCGCGTGCCGCGCCCCGCTCGCCCTCCCACACGCCCCTGCATGCGCGCCGGCCGCGCCCGTGCGCGCCCACGGCCGCCTGCCCCGCCCCGGGCCGCTCCGGCGCGCTGCCCCTGGTCGCGCTCACCCCGCGCTCGCCGCGCCCCTTCCCCGCCGCTCCTGGCCGCGTCCCTTCCCCGCCGCTCCTGGCCGCGTCCCGCTCCTCCCATCGCGCGCGCGCCTACGCCCTGGCCAGGGCCTGGCACCGCCGCCTGCCCCCTGTGTGCGTGTGGTGTGTGTGTGTGCGCGTGTGTGTGGCCATGGCCACTACCACGTGGGGCCAGCCCCCCCTGTGGATGACAACGGGGGGCCACCCCCCAGAACGTTTAAAAAAATTTAATTTTTTTTGATAAAAATAAAAATATAAATAAATAACTAGTTAAATTAATTAATTAATTAGTGAATTAATTAATTAATTAATTAATTAGTTAATTAGATGATTAAGTTTAATTAGATTAATTAATTAAACTTGTTAATTAATCTGTTAATTAATTAATTTAAACAGTATGACAGGTGGGTCCCACCCCCTTAATTAATCCTGATTAATATTAATTAAACATTAATTAGAACAGTGTCAATGACATGTGGGACCCACTGGTCAGTTTGATCAGTCAACAGGACTGTTGACTGCTGATGTCAGCATGACATCATGCTGATGTCATAAATGATTATTGAATTTAAATAATCTATTTTAATTTCTGAATATTGATAAAACTTTAAAAATTAATATAAAATAATCCGTAACTCGGATGGAAATACTTTATACATGAAAGTTGTTCAGAAAAATCCCACGGTTCCGAATACGTAGTCCGTTAGTCTGTCACGTGCTCCTAGCATAGCGAACATGGAACTTTTCCATCGATTCCGTCTGTCCGGTAGTAGCCCGAGACCCGGAAAATATCGTCAGATATTCTTCCGACCCGTCTGCGACATGTGGTACTGCGTTAGTGCATGCCTAGCTCTGCATATTTCCATGTCATGCATCGTGTTGCATCTGTGCTTTATATTTATTGTTTCTCCCCTGTCTTCTTACCGATAGATCCCGAGACTGACGGTGCTTCCGGGTACGACTACACCGTTGACGATAAGCCCTTTGCCGCAGAGCAGCAAGGCAAGCAACCCCCCCTTGAGCATTCCGATATCGCCCATTTCTTTCCCTCTCATTCTTGCATTAGACTTTGCTACTGTATTAGCTAGTTCCTACTTCTGATGCATAGCCTGTTTTTGATGAACTGCTACTGTACCTACTGTTATATCAATTGCTTAGTATAGGTTGATCAATGAATCCCCTGTGACCCCCTTAGTCCCAGTTGCCCCCGCTTCTTCATCGACGACTCGAAGACTCGAAGACTCGGTCAACTGACCGACAAGCCATGCCCCTCACATCACCGCACACCCCCTTTGTTGTACGACTCTGCAGAGCTACTATCGAGTACCGAGGGTGACACCTCGTGAAGTACTCATGATGCTAACTCTGTAGTGCAGCTAGTCGGTCGTGGTTATCGAGGGTGATTCCTCCTTCACCACTCCCGACGACAACTCTGTCGCGCAACCCCTCAAGTGTGGGACCCTCGAGGGTGATTCCTCTAAGTCCACCTTGACGGTTTCATCAAGCAGGGCCCTTGGAGGGTGATTCCTCAGGTTCCGTCTTGATGTTATATACACACAGTTACTATGACCTGGTTACCGAAACATGTTGGTGATGGGTCGGCCCTGAGGGGTTGATACGTCCATTTTGCATCATGCTTTTATATCAATATTTATTGCATTATGGGCTGATATTACACATTATGGTACAATACTTATGCCTTTTCTCTCTTATTTTACAAGGTTTACATGAAGAGGGAGAATGCCGGCAGCTGGAATTCTGGACTGGAAAAGGAGCAAATCTGAGATACCTATTCTGCACAACTCCAAAAGTCCTGAAAATCTACGAAGAATTATTTTGGAATATATAAAAAATATTGGGCGAAAGAAATACATCAGGGGACCCACCAGGAGGTCACAAGCCAGGGGGGCGCGCATCTTCTGCTATATGGAGGGTTTTGACCTGAAAAAAATCATAAGGGAGCTTTCAGGACGAAGCGCCGCCGTCTCGAGGCGGAACTTGGGCAGAACCAATCTAGGGCTCCAGCGGAGCTGTTCTGCCGGGGAAACTTCCCTCCCGGAGGGGGAAATCGAAGCCATCGTCATCACCAACGATCCTCTCATCGAGAGGGGGTCAATCTCCATCAACATCTTCATCAGCACCATCTCCTCTCCAAACCCTAGTTCATCTCTTGTATCCGATCTTTGTCTCAAACCTCAGATTGGTACCTGTGGGTTGCTAGTAGTGTTGATTACTCCTTGTAGTTGATGCTTGTTGGTTTATTTGGTGGAAGATCATATGTTCAGATCCTTAATGATAATTAATACTCCTCTGATTATGAACATGAATATGCTTTGTGAGTAGTTACGTTTGTTCCTGAGGACATGGGATAAGTCTTGTTATAAGTAATCATGTGAATTTGGTATCCGTTCGATATTTTGATGAGATGTATGTTGTCTCTCCTCTAGTGGTGTCATGTGAACGTCGACTACATGACACTTCACCATTATTTGGGCCTAGAGGAAGGCATTGGGAAGTAATAAGTAGATGATGGGTTGCTAGAGTGACAGAAGCTTAAACCCTAGTTTATGCGTTGCTTCGTAAGGGGCTGATTTGGATCCATATGTTTCATGCTATGGTTAGATTTATCTTAATACTTCTTTTGTAGTTGCGGATGATTGCGAGAGAGGTTAATCATAAGTGGGAGTCTTTTCCAAGTAAGGACAGCACCCAAGCACCGGTCCACCCACATATCAAATTATCAAAGTAACGAACGCGAATCATATGAGCATGATGAAAACTAGCTTGACAGAAATTCCCATGTGTCCTCGGGAGCGCTTTGCTTCATATATGAGTTTGTCCAGGCTTGTCCTTTGCTACAAAAAAGATTGGGCCACCTTGCTGCACCTTTGTTACATTTGTTACTTGCTATCCGTTACGAATTACCTTATCACAAAACTATCTGTTACCGATAATTTCAGTGCTTGCAGAGAATACCTTACTGAAAACCGCTTGTCATTTCCTTCTGCTCCTCGTTGGGTTCGACACTCTTACTTATCGAAAGGACTACGATAGATCCCCTATACTTTTGGGTCATCAAGACTCTTTTCTGGCGCCGTTGCCGGGGAGTGAAGCGCCTTTGCTGAGTGGAACTTGGTAAGGAAAAATTTATATATTGTGCTGAAATTTACTGTCACTTGCTACTATGGAAGATAATCCTTTGAGGGGCTTGTTTGGGGTATCTTCACCTCGACCGGAAGCACAAAGAGATGCTCCTCAACCTACTGCACCTACTGAAAATATTTATTATGAAATTCCTTCGGGTATGATAGAGAAACTGCTAGCTAATCCTTATGCAGGAGATGGAACACTACATCCTGATTTGCATCTAATCTATGTGGATGAAGTTTGTGGATTATTTAAGCTTGCAGGTTTGCCCGAGGATGATGTCAAGAATAAGGTCTTTCCTTTATCTTTGAAGGAGAAGGCATTGACATGGTATAGGCTATGTGATGATATTGGATCATGGAATTACAACCGATTGAAATTGGAATTTCATCAGAAGTTTTATCCTATGCATCTGGTTCATCGTGATCGGAATTATATTTATAATTTTTGGCCTCGTGAAGGAGAAAGAATCGCTCAAGCTTGGGGGAGGCTTAAGTCAATGTTATATTCATGCCCCAATCATGAGCTCCCGAGAGAAATTATTATTCAGAATTTTTATGCTCGGCTTTCTCGTAATGATCAATCCATGCTCGATACTTCTTGTGCTGGTTCCTTTATGAAGAAAGATATTGAATTCAAATGGGACTTATTGGAAAGAATTAAACGCAACTCTGAAGATTGGGAACTCGACGAAGGTAAGGAGTCAGGTATAAACCTTAAGTTCGATTGTGTTAAATCCTTTATAGACACTGATGCTTTTCGTGATTTTAGCACTAAATATGGACTTGACTCTGAGATAGTAGCTTCTTTCTGTGAATCTTTTGCTACTCATGTTGATCTCCCTAAGGAGAAGTGGTTTAAATATCATCCTCCCATTGAAGTTAAAGTAGTTGAACCTATTAAAGTTGAAGAAGAAACTATTATTTATAATGCTGATCCTGTTATTCCTGCTGCTTATATTGAGAAACCACCCTTCCCTGTTAGAATAAAGGAACATGCTAAAGCTTCAACTGTGGTTCGTAAGAGTTGTACTAGAACACCTACGCCTCCTGAACAAATTAAAGTTGAACCTAGTATTGCTATGGTTAAAGATCTCTTGGTTGATAATATTGATGGGCATGTTATTCATTTCTGTGATGAAGCTGCTAGAATTGCTAGACCTGATACTAAAGGTAAACATAGACCTATTGTTGGCGTGCCTGTTGTTTCTGTTAAAATAGGAGATCATTGCTATCATGGCTTATGTGATGTGGGTGCTAGTGTGAGTGCAATTCCCTTTTCCTTATACCAAGAAATTATGAATGATATTGCACCAGCTGAGTTAGAAGAAATTGATGTTACTATTAAGCTTGCTAATAGAGATACTATTGCACCAATTGGGATTGTTAGAGATGTTGAAGTCTTGTGTGGGAAAATAAAGTATCCTACTGATTTTCTTGTTCTTGGTTCCCCACAAGATGATTTTTGTCCCATCATATTTGGTAGACCTTTCTTGAATACTGTCAATGCAAGGATAGATTGTGAGAAAGAAACTGTTACTGTAAGTTTCGGGGATGTGTCTCATGAGTTCAATTTCTCTAAATTTCGTAGACAACCCCATGACAAAGAATTGCCTAGTAAAGATGAAATTATTGGTCTTGCTTATATTGATGTGCCTCCTACTGATCCTTTAGAACAATATTTGCTAGACCATGAAAATGATATGCATATGAATGAAAGGAATGAAATAGATAAGATTTTCTTTGATCAGCAGCCTATTTTGAAACACAACCTGCCTGTTGAAATACTTGGGGATCCTCCTCCACCCAAGGGTGATCCCGTGTTTGAGCTTAAACAATTACCTGATACTCTGAAATATGCTTATCTTGATGAAAAGGAGATATATCCTGTTATTATTAGTGCTAACCTTTCAGAGCATGAAGAAAAGAGATTATTGAAAACTCTGAGGAAGCACCATGCTGCTATTGGATATACTCTTGATGATCTTAAGGCCATTAGTCCCACTCTATGTCAGCATAAAATTAATATGGAGCATGATGCTAAACCAGTTGTTGATCACCAACGACGGTTAAATCCTAAAATGAAAGAAGTGGTAAGAAATGAAATACTAAAGCTTCTGGAGGCAGGTATAATTTATCCTATTGCTGATAGTAGATGGGTTAGTCCCGTTCATTGTGTCCCTAAAAAGGGAGGTATTACCGTTGTTCCTAATGATAAAAATGAATTGATCCCGCAAAGAATTGTTACCGGATATAGAATGGTAATTGATTTTAGGAAATTAAATAAAGCTACTAGGAAAGATCATTACCCTCTACCTTTTATTGATCAAATGCTAGAAAGACTATCCAAACATACACATTTTTGCTTTCTAGATGGTTATTCCGGTTTCTCTCAAATACCTGTGTCAAAAGAGGATCAAGAAAAGACTACTTTTACTTGTCCTTTCGGTACCTTTGCTTATAGACGTATGCCTTTTGGTTTATGCAATGCACCTGCTACCTTTCAAAGATGTATGATGGCTATATTCTCTGACTTTTGTGAAAAGATTGTTGAGGTTTTCATGGATGATTTTTCCGTTTACGGAACTTCTTTTGATGATTGCTTGAGCAACCTTGATCGAGTTTTGCAGAGATGCGAAGAGACTAATCTTGTCTTGAATTGGGAAAAGTGCCACTTTATGGTTAATGAAGGTATTGTCTTGGGGCACAAAATCTCCGAAAGAGGTATTGAGGTGGATAAAGCTAAAGTTGATGCTATTGAAAAAATGCCGTGTCCTACAGATATCAGAGGTATAAGAAGTTTCCTTGGTCATGCTGGTTTCTATAGGAGGTTTATTAAAGACTTCTCTAAGATTTCTAGGCCTCTCACCAATCTTTTGCAAAAAGATGTTCCATTCGTTTTTGATGATGATTGTGTAGAAGCATTTGAAATTCTTAAGAATGCCTTGATTACCGCACCTGTTGTTCAACCACCTGATTGGAACCTACCCTTTGAAATTATGTGTGATGCTAGTGATTATGCTGTTGGTCCTGTTCTAGGACAAAGAGTTGATAAGAAATTAAATGTTATTCATTATGCTAGTAAAACTCTAGACAATGCTCAAAGAAACTATGCTACCACTGAAAAGGATTTTTTAGCAGTTGTGTTTGCATGTGATAAGTTCAGACCTTATATTGTTGATTCCAAAGTAACTGTTGACACTGATCATGCTGCTATTAAATACCTTATGGAAAAGAAAGATGCTAAACCTAGACTTATTAGATGGGTTCTTCTGCTACAAGAATTTGATTTGCATATTATTGATAGAAAGGGTGCTGAGAACCCCGTAGCAGACAACTTGTCTAGGTTAGAAAATGTTCTTGATGACCCACTACCTATTGATGATAGCTTTCCTGATGAACAATTGGATGTCATAAATGCTTCGCGTAATGCTCCTTGGTATGCTGATTATGCTAATTACATTGTTGCTAAATTTATACCACCTAGTTTCACGTACCAACAAAAGAAAAAGTTCTTCTATGATTTAAGACATTACTTTTGGGATGACCCACACCTTTATAAAGAAGGAGTAGATGGTGTTATTAGACGTTGTGTACCTGAGCATGAACAGGAACAGATCCTTCACAAGTGTCATTCCGAGGCCTACGGAGGACACCATGCTGGAGATAGAACTGCACATAAGGTACTACAATCTGGTTTTTATTGGCCTACTCTCTTCAAGGATGCTCGTAAGTTTGTATTGTCTTGTGATGAATGTCAAAGAATTGGTAATATTAGTAGACGTCAGGAAATGCCTATGAATTACTATCTTGTTATTGAACCATTTGATGTTTGGGGTTTTGATTATATGGGACCTTTTCCACAATCTAACGGGTATACTCATATTCTAGTTGCTGTTGATTATGTTACTAAGTGGGTAGAAGCTATTCCAACTAGTAGCGCTGATCATAACACTTCTATTAAAATGCTTAAAGAAGTTATTTTCCATAGATTTGGAGTCCCTAGATATTTAATGACTGATGGTGGTTCACACTTTATTCATGGTGCATTGCGTAAGTTGCTTGCTAAGTATGATGTTAACCATAGAATTGCATCTCCTTATCATCCTCAGTCTAGTGGTCAAGTAGAATTGAGCAATAGAGAAATTAAATTGATCTTGCAAAAAACTGTTAATAGATCTAGAAAGAATTGGTCTAAGAAACTTGATGATGCATTATGGGCTTATAGAACTGCTTATAAAAACCCTATGGGTATGTCTCCGTATAAGATGGTTTATGGTAAAGCATGTCACTTACCTCTAGAGCTAGAACATAAAGCTTATTGGGCAATTAAAGAGCTCAACTATGATTTCAAACTTGCTGGTGAGAAGAGGTTATTTGACATTAGCTCTCTTGATGAATGGAGAACCTAGGCCTATGAGAATGCCAAGTTGTTTAAAGAAAAAGTTAAGAGATGGCATGATAAAAGGATACAAAAGTGTGAATTCAATGTAGGTGATCATGTCTTGCTATACAATTCTCGTTTAAGATTTTTTGCAGGAAAACTTCTCTCTAAATGGGAAGGGCCTTACATTATCGAGGAAGTATATCGTTCCGGTGCCATCAAGATCAACAACGCCGAAGGCACAAATCCGAAGGTGGTAAACGGGCAAAGAATCAAACATTATATCTCAGGTACTCCCATAAATGTTGAAACCAATATTATCAATACCATGACTCCGGAGGAGTACATTAGGGAGACCTACTAGAACGTTTCAGACTCCGAAAAGGAATAGGTATGTGTTACGGTAAGCAAACCGACTCCAAAGCTTTTCCAATGGCAATTTTTATCCGTTTTGGAATATTTAAAAAATTAGGAAAATTTAAAGTAGTCCGAATAGTGCACGAGGAAGCGACAAGCCAGGGGGCGCGCCCTACCCCCCTGGGCGCGCCCCTGTGGCTTGTGGCCACCCCGTGCACCCTCCGGACTCCGTTTTCTTGTGGTATACTCCTTCAGGTCGGTAAAAATTCATTATATAATCTCCCGAAGGTTTTGACCTTCGTATCACGACAATATCTCCTGTTTTCGTTTTGAGCTGTTTCTGCAGCAGATTTAGATCGACATGACGTCCCCAAGTGCTTCGAAGGACAAGTTCTTCGAGAAGGTCATCAACCCCTACCTTGCGGAGGTGCTGCAACACCCTCAAACCATTGAGATTCATGAGGGGGTGCTGCACATCTGTGATTTTGAGGGTCCAAAGAAGACCGGAAGCGTGGAGACAAGGCTCGAAGCAATGGAGCAACAAGTCTTCAAGTGCCAAGGGATGGTGGAACGAGGACTCAATGCCAATCACATGATGATAGCGGAGTTTACCCATAAGCACAAGCTGGACGCCAAGGACATCGGGGAGCACATCTTTAAGCTTTACGAGAAAATCGAGCATCTCCAAGCGCAGATCTATGACCTGCAAAACCAAAACTGTGAGTATGAATACAGATTTAAGAGAATGAGTTTGGCTGCAGATTTGAGGATCCCGGAGACTCATTCATCTTTTTACGATGGTGAGCCTATGCCTTGGAAGACGGAGGACAAGCCTCCAACCTCATTAACAACTCCAACATCACCACCTCCGAAGAAAGACAACTAAACACATGGGTATGGGCACTCCCCTTGGCTTGTGCCAAGCTTGGGGGAGGTGCCCCGGTATCGTATCACCATCACATCTTTTACTTTTATCATTTTTCTTAGTTCGATCCTTTTGGTTATATCTTGATCTAGTAGAATAAAGTTCTTAGTGTGATCTAGTTTTGAGTTTTGCTTTATGTTCCCCCTATGTAAGCAAGTCCGAGAGTTATATAATAAAGAGTAGTTTCGAGTTGAGGCCTTTGCTTGCTTGCTATGATCTTGAGAAAAAGAAATAGAAAGAAGTGTAGAATAAAAGCAAAGAGTATATGATGATCTTATGGGGAGTGATGACTTCACATATAAGAGGTATGTCGATTGAAATTTGTTGAGAGTTGACAAACAAAGCTATTGGTCATTGTTGTAATTAAAAGGAAGTAATAAAGAAAGAGAGGTTCACATATAAATATATTATCTTGGACATCTTTTATGATTGTGAGCACTCATTAAAATATTGTATGCTAAGAAGTTGATGTTGGACAAGGAAGACAACATAATGGGTTATGTTTGCTTATTTCCGAATAGAAGTTATATGGTTATAGATCCTTCAACATGTGTCGCTTGCTTCCACCCCATATCAGCCAAAACTTCCGCACCAAGTAGAGATACTACTTGTGCATCCAAACACCCTTTAACCCAGTTTTGCCATGAGAGTCCACCATACCTACCTATGGATTGAGTAAGATCCTTCAAGTAAGTTGTCATTGGTGCAAGCAATAAAAATTGCTCTTTAAATATGTGTGATCTATTAGTGTGAGGAAAATAAACTTTATACGAACTTGTGATATGGAAGAAATAAAAGCGACAGACTGCATAATAAAGTTCTTTATCACAAGGGGCAATATAAAGTGACGTTCTTTTGCATTAAGGGATTGCGCATCCAACTATAAAGCGCATGACAACCTCTGCTTCCCTCTGCGAAGGGCCTATCTATTACCTTTACTTTCTAGTATTTACCTTTATGCAAGAGTCGTGGTGATCTTCACCACTTCCTTTATTTCGCCTTTATCTCTTGGCAAGCGTCATATGTTGGGGAATGATCTAGACACATATATCCACTCGGATGTGGGTGAGCATGAGTTATTTCTGTTGACATTACCCTTGAGGTAAATAGTTGGGAGGCAATACTATAAGCCCCTATCTTTCTCTGTGTCCGATTGAAGCTTTGACCTCATAGGTACCGCGTGAGTGTTAGCAATTATGAAAGACTAAAAGATGATTGAGTATGTGGATTTGCTTTAAAAGCTCTTATATTGACTCTTTCCTACGTTATGATAAATTGGAATTGCTTCAATGACTGAGATCATAGTTTGTTTGTTCTCAATAGAGTTCTTGATTCATACTTTACCTTGTGAATGAATTGTTACTCTAGCATAAGAAATTATATATCAATATATGTTGCTATTCTAAACATAACCATGATGCCTTCATGTCCGTATTTTATTTTATCGACACCTCTATCTCTAAACATGTGGGCATATTTATCGATTTCGGCTTTCGCTTGAGGACAAGCGAGGTCTAAGCTTGGGGGAGTTGATACGTCCATTTTGCATCATGCTTTTATATCAATATTTATTGCATTATGGGCTGTTATTACACATTATGGTACAATACTTATGCCTTTTCTCTCTTATTTTACAAGGTTTACATGAAGAGGGAGAATGTCGGCAGCTGGAATTCTGGACTGGAAAAGGAGCAAATCTGAGATACCTATTCTGCACAACTCCAAAAGTCCTGAAAATC
Organism: Elymus sibiricus; assembly: GCA_039707655.1. NCBI lineage: Eukaryota > Viridiplantae > Streptophyta > Magnoliopsida > Poales > Poaceae > Elymus > Elymus sibiricus. Next base: position 296,205,591 of record CM077663.1, on the reverse strand, counting down.
TACGGGGAATTATTTTGGAATATATAAAAAATATTGGGCGAAAGAAATACATCAGGGGACCCACCAGGAGGTCACAAGCCAGGGGGGCGCGCCCTACCCCCCTAGGCGCGCCCCTGTGGCTTGTGGGCCCCCTGGCAGGCCTCCGGTGCCCATCTTCTGCTATATGGAGGGTTTTGACCTGAAAAAATCATAAGGGAGTTTTCGGGACGAAGCGCCGCCGTCTCGAGGCGGAACTTGGGCAGAATCAATCTAGGGCTCCGGCGGAGCTGTTCTGCCGGGGAAACTTCCCTCTCGGAGGGGGAAATCAAAGCCATCGTCATCACCAACAATCCTCTCATCGAGAGGGGGTCAATCTCCATCAACATGTTCATCAACACCATCTCCTCTCCAAACCGTAGTTCATCTCTTGTATCCGATCTTTGTCTCAAACCTCAGATTGGTACCTGTGGGTTGCTAGTAGTGTTGATTACTCCTTGTAGTTGATGCTTGTTGGATTATTTGGTGGAAGATCATATGTTCAGATCCTTAATGATAATTAATACTCCTCTGATTATGAACATGAATATGCTTTGTGAGTAGTTACGTTTGTTCCTGAGGACATGGGATAAGTCTTGTTATAAGTAATCATGTGAATTTGGTATTCGTTCGATATTTTGATGAGATGTATGTTTTCTCTCCTCTAGTGGTGTCATGTGAACGTCGACTACATGACACTTCACCATTATTTGGGCCTAGAGGAAGGCATTGGGAAGTAATAAGTAGATGATTGGTTGCTAGAGTGACTGAAGCTTAAACCCTAGTTTATGCGTTGCTTCGTAAGGGGATGATTTGGATCCATATGTTTCATGCTATGTGAAAGGACGTGGATGTCGCCTAGAGGGGGGGTGAATAGGCGCTTTAAAATAATTACGGTTTAGGCTTGAACAAATGCGGAATAAAACTAACGTTTAATTAGTCAAGCACAAAACCTAAAACAACTAGGCTCACCTATGTGCACCAACAACTCATGCTAAGCAAGATAGACAACTAAGTGATAGCAAGATATATAACAAGAAACAATATGGCTATCACAAAGTAAAGTGCATAAGTAAAAGGGCTCGGGTAAGAGATAACCGAGGCACGCGGAGACGACGATGTATCCCGAAGTTCACACCCTTGCGGATGCTAATCTCCGTTCGGAGCGGTGTGGAGGCACAATGCTCCCCAAGAAGCCACTAGGGCCACCGTAATCTCCTCACGCCCTCGCACAATGCAAGATGCTGTGATTCCACTAAGGGACCCTTGAGGGCGGTCACCGAACCCATACAAATGGCAACCCTTGGGGGCGGTCACCGGTACCCGTACACTTTGGCAACCTTTGGGGGCGGTTCACCAGTACCCGTACAAATTGTTCGGGGCAACCTCCACAACCTAATTGGAGACCCCGACGCTTGCCCGGAGCTTTACACCACCAACCGTCTAGGGCGCCAAGGCACCCAAGAGGAACAAGCTCTAGGGTGCACAAACACCCAAGAGTAATAAGCTTCTCAAACTTCACTTCCACGTATCCCCGTGGAGAACTCAAACCTATATACCAAATGCAATGGCAAGGGCACACGGAGTTCCCAAGTCCTTCTCTCCCAAATCCCACCAAAGCAACTAATGCTAGGGAGGAAAATGAGAGGAAGAACAAAGAAGAACACCAAGAACTCCAAGAACTAGATCCAAGGGGTTCCCCTCACATAGAGGAGAAAGTGATTGGTGGAAATGTGGATCTAGATCTCCTCTCTCTATTCCCTCAAGAACTAGCAAGAATCATTGGAGGGATTGAGAGATAGCAAGCTCCAAGAGATCAACAATGGTGGGGAAAAACTTGCTCAAAGGTTGGGGAACCATTGGGGAAGAAGACCCCCTTAAATAGGTCCCCACAAATCTGCCCGTTATGTGCAGACTAGCACACGGGCGGTACAACCGGTGGAGTGGGCGGTACAACCGGTACAACCGGCAAGACCGGTACAACCGGCAAGACCGGTACAACCGCCCTACTACCGCCTAACCACCGGACCACAACAGAAAGTTGGCCGGGTGCAACCGCTCAACTCGATCGCTGGACATGGCAAAGTCCCAAGCGGTAGAACCGCTTGAGACACCGGTAGTACCGGGCTATAGTAATATAGCGGTACAACCGTCCAACCACCGCCCAACAATCGCAGCACAACAGAACCGTGTCCGGTTGTAGCCCGGTGTTGGACCGGTACAACCGCCCAGGGCTGCCACCCAGGGTCACCCAGCAATTGGCGGTACAACCTCCCGGAGGCAGCGGTACAACCGCTGGGGACCAGATAGTGGCAGCACCCCCAGGGTATCACCCCTGGGGTGGTGGTTATGCCGGAAGACACGAGCGAGCGGTACAACCGTATCAAGAAAACAGGTAATACCAGAACTGCCATAACCTCTGCAAATGAGCTCCGAATTGAGCAAACTCAAGCTTGTTGGATAGAGGACGACAAGAGCTATCCAACAACGATTGGTTTTCTTAAGAAGAGGTAGTATAAAAATGCCAATGGTATAGAGATGTGAAACCTCTTTTAATGAAGAATCGGCAAAAACTCCAACATCGAAAACATCATGGAAGATGCATATGGACTCCGTTTTCGATGAACTTGAGCTTGTCATGAAGCTGACCATAAGCTCAAGAAACCTCAAAGAGAAAAACCAACCAAGAACCAAGAAAGATGATGATGCCAAGAATGCAATGGTTTGAGCTCTCAACGAACGATACGATCAAGCTACTCACTTGAGAGCCCCCTTGATAGTACGGCTATCTATCCTATAACCCAGTCTCCCAACTACCACTATGAGACCGGTAAAATAGAAAACCCTATCAAGGTCAAACCTTAGCCTTGCGCATAGTCCACTTGAGCTAGATGATGACGATCTTGACTTCCTCAAGATGGACCACCTTTCTTGATTGCGTTGGCTTGATGAAGACTAGTTGATTGCTCCCCCATACTCCACTATGGGTGAGCCACTCTTCGGCACATCTTCACAAGTCCATTGTCACCACAATGGACGGCAAGCTTCAAGCATGATCTCTCTATGATGCTTCACTTGAACTTGCACACCGCAACCTTGATGACGATCACCACTTGATGTCATCCTCCATGGGTTGTATGAGATCTTCCTCTTGACGCAAACCCATGGAAATATACCTAACCCCACAATGAACTCTCACGTAGACCATGGGTTAGTACACAAAGCGTAATGGACAATGCTTACCATACCATGGGATCACTTGATCCCACTTGGTACATCTTCTACGCTTTGTGTGTTGATCAACTTGAATCATTCATTGCCTTAATCTTGATCAACCTTATGTCTTATCTTCTCTCTTCATAAAGATGATGTCTTGAAGGTAAACATGAATGCTAACACAATCTTCTTCTTCAAGACATGCTTGCAATAAGCTCAACTCCCACATGACCAATCTTTGGATAAACCTTGAATACCACCTTGGTCACCATATAAACTCCTTGAAACCAACAGATGGACTTCAAGAAGTACCTATGGACAAATCCTTCAAATATAACTTAAGGCAACCATTAGTCCATAGGGATTGTCATCAATTACCCAAAACCACATATGGAGAAATGTGCTCTTACACTATGGTTAGATTTATCTTAATACTTCTTTTGTAGTTGCGGATGCTTGCGAGAGAGGTTAATCATAAGTGGGAGGCTTGTCCAAGTAAGGATAGCACCCAAGCACCGGTCCACCCACATATCAAATTATCAAAGTAACGAACGCGAATCATATGAGCATGATGAAAACTAGCTTGACAGAAATTCCCATGTGTCCTCGGGAGCGCTTTGCTTCATATAAGAGTTTGTCCAGGCTTGTCCTTTGCTACAAAAAGGATTGGGCCACCTTGCTACACCTTTGTTACATTTGTTACTTGCTATTCGTTACGAATTACCTTATCACAAAACTATCTGTTACCGATAATTTCAGTGCTTGCAGAGAATACCTTACTGAAAACCGCTTGTCATTTCCTTCTGCTCCTCGTTGGGTTCGACACTCTTACTTATCGAAAGGACTACGATAGATCCCCTATACTTGTGGGTCATCAGGGGTACCCACGGTTTGATGATGATGAGGAGGAGAGGCCCTTGCCACACATCCTCGAGACGGGGCGACGGGACCGCACTTCATGGGTCGCGCTTGCCCCGCATTAATAAAATGCTAATGGGTTGGGTATTTGATCTGAGTTGGTCGTTTGACCTTTTACGCACCAAACCTTCACGTGGGAGAAGTTATGGGTACTCAGCGTCGTTGTATCAGCCGAAGCTCTTCGGACGTCAGCAATGGAGCGGCGCGCGCCCGAGTGGCCTGGACGGCACAGCTCTTGGATTAGGGTGTGCTAGGGCTGACCTCGGCCGCGTACGCATCGTGCAGGAGCGCAAAGGGCAAGTGGGCCCACGACCCCTGTGTGCTTAGGATTTAGACCGGCGGGATGGCCTCTCTGTTGCCTAGGTGGGGCGACGACGTGTTGATATCCCGAGGCCGGGCATGACCCAGGAAAGTGTGTCCGGCCGGAGGTGATCAAGCGTGTTGGAAATGCGGTGCACCCCTGCAGGGATGAATTCATCTATTCGAATAGCCGTGTCCACGGTAACAGGACGACTTGGAGTTGTACTTTGATCTACTACAACTAAAATTGTGACTTTAACTGGAAATGAATGTTGGCTCCGAGATTGCTTCCTCGCAGGGAGTCGAGGAAGAATCTCTGGGCATGGTTACTTAATAAAATTGCTACAATAATATGACTATATATGAGATACCAGTCTACTCTCTTCTAATGCTGCAAGATGCTGAAGATGCTAGTCTTCGATAGGACTAGACCTTCCCCCTATTCTTGCTTTCTCCAGTCAGCCCAGATACAACCCCTTTCCTTGATACTGATGCATACTTAGCATAGTTCTGATGTCAGTCTTGCGAGTACTTTGGATGAGTACTCACCGCTGCTTTGCTTTCTCTTTCCCCCTCGATTCGATTCTGCGTTCAGACGATGGAGCCCTGGAGATGGAGTACGCCGGAGACGACTACTACACCACCGCAGGAGCCTACTACTACGTGGAGGCGGCCCCCGACCAGCAGTAGGATAGGAGGCTCCCAGGCAGGAGGCCTCGCCTCTTTCGATCCGTTGCTTATGTTTGTGCTAGCCTTCTTAAGGCAAAACTTGTTTAACTTATGTCTGTACTCAGATATTATTTGCTTCCGCTGACTCGTACTTGTCGAGCTTTGTATTCGAGCCCTCGAGGCCCCTGGCTTGTAATATGAAGCTGTATGACTTTAATTTGTGTCTAGTGTTGTGTTGTGATATTGATTAGTGAGTCCCTAATCCTGGTCGTACGCATTTGCGTGTATGTTTAGCGTACGGTCGAAATTGGGGGCGTCACAGGTAGCTAGTTGCAACACATGTCAAGCCCTAGTGACGGAGTCGAAGCGATTAACTAAATAAGTGTGTCGTACCTTCACTATATATGGGCATTCGTCGCTGGCTCAACTCCTGGGCCTCGCACGGATCCTAAAGCTCAAAGTCGACTCGGTCACGTTCCAAGTGCAGCTCGGATCACATCCGATCAGTGTCCTTGGATCCGACCTCGTAAGTTCCTTCCCTTAAGCATGCGACCCTTAGGTTCAAGTCGACTTGGTCACAGGTCGGATCATCTCCGACCTGCTCGGTTGGTAGCGGCCTCTAGCAAGGCGTGCCGACCATCGAGTAGACAATGAAGCTGGTTAGGCGAACCTATACATCACACTTTTGTTCCCTTTGCCACACGATATATGTTGTCGGGCTCAAGGCGAGTCTGTCATCCTTGTGCTAGCCCGACCTCTTTCTCGTTAGAGTGATGCCAACCACAAACCGAATTATCTCATAACCCTTGTCGCATGGCCATGCTTATCTTAGTCAGATCACACGAGGGGCCTAGAGTATATCTCTCCGGATAGGAGGGGCAAATCCCATCTTGCTCAACCATGTCTCCCAGCATGGGTCTGGACAAGCCTGAAACCTACCTTTATAACTACCCAGTTACGGAGTAGCGTTTGGTCGGCCTAAAGCAGGCCTGTCACTGATACGTCTCCAACGTATCTATAATTTTTTATTGTTTCATGCTATAATATTATCATTCTAGAATGCTTTTTGGGTATTTATTTATCAATTCATATTATTTTTTAGCACTAACCTATTAACCCATTGTCCAGTGTCAGTTGCTGTTTTTTTTTGCATGTTTTTAGCTTTTCAGGTTTACAGTACCAAACGAAGTCCAATTATCCCGAAACTTTTTTATGTTTTTTCTAGACCAAAAGAAGACCTGGAAGCTTCGGGAGGAGACCGGAGTTTATCAATATATAATGCCAAAACCTGTATGGCATCCTGTAAAATTTCATGTTATTGGAGTGTATCAATATATAAAAACAAAACCCGGCGACGATTTTGAAAAAAAATAACGAATCGTTTTTCTTCATTTATGGGTGGCATAGTAGGTAATTTATGCCAACTTCGAGGGTAATTCTATGACGGACATGCAGAAGTAGAAATGACTTTATTGGGACACAACATTTTAAGTTTTTTCTTTACTTTTGTATTCACTTTCAAATAGACTAGACTAGAAGACTTGGACGCGCTTTGCTGCATTTTTGGTGTTGTTGGGTTTCTTAGAAAAATAATTACTCTGTTTTAAAATATAAGTATATTATATTTTTGAAAAGTCAAACCTTGATCAAATTTATAGAGAAATATATCAAAATCCGTAATATCAAATCGGTAGTTTAGATTTATCATGAAATGAATTCCATACTTTTTTGTTTAATATTGTGGATGTCGATATCTTTGCTATGAACTTGGTCAAAGTTAAAGAAATTTGACTTTCTAAAACACTAACACCCCTTATATTTTGGAACTGATAGAATATTTAGTTTGGCGGCGGGGGAGATGATAGAGTGTCTTTTATTTTAATTCATAATGCGGTGATTTGGTGGGTCTTTCGATGTGTGATTGTGTGTTATCCGCTAAACAATCTATATTTTTAGTGGTTGCATGTGCTATATTGGTGCTACAATATCACAAGATGACATTTTTTTCTAGGTGCTGGAAGGGTACGCGACATTGATATGTTTTTATAGACCGGTTGTTGCTGATTGATTTGAAAAATCGTTGGCCCGGTCAAAATCGCAAACCAAATTCAAAATTAAATACTCAACTGAACGAAAGAGCTTTAAAATTAGGCAAAATATTGAATTAAAAAGAATTGAATGAGAGAGCTTGAGAAATTGTTGACCTGGTCAAAATTGAATGACCGAATTGTAAATTTAATATCTCAATTAATTGTGAGACTTTAAAAATTAGGAAAAATAATGTATAGTATAAAAGATATGAACGAGAGAGCTTAGAGAAATTGTTGAGCCGGTCAAAATCGAATGACCCAATTCTAATTGAAGACCTCAATTGAATGTGGATTTTTTAAAATTATGGTGCTTTATTGGGCCCAAATCTGCTCCGGTCAGTCCAGATAGGCCCTTTTCGATGCTCCTTCATAACCCAGTGGGCCGCGTTCCTTCCGGCGCCGCCAGTGTGTTTGGCGTCGAACACACGCACGCGGCCGCCACCGTCTTCGCCGTGCCTACGAAGAGATCGAAGAGGAAGAGGAAGCGGCGTCGCCGCGCACCCCATTCCTTTCTCGGCTTCCTCGCCCACCGACCACACCCACCCCTCCTCCCTCAGCCTACGCGCCGCCCACCGCCGCCATTGACGTAAGCATCCCTCTCCTCTGCCATTGCGCTCCCGCTCCGCTGCTCCGTCCCCTTCCCTTCTCTCGCGTAGTCACTTCCGGTCCTCTCTCTCCCCGCGCGCTCCTGCAGGTACAGACGATGGGCTCCTCGGGCTCCGGCAATGGCTCCCGCGACCTCGACCCGGGCCGCGTCCACGAGCTCGTCATCCGCCACAGACCGTACGACCTCCTCCACTACCTGAATTCCATACCCGGAGCGCCCGAGGACCCGCACTGCCGCCAGATCAAATATGTCGCGGAGACTCTCCTGTTGCTTATGCGAAGGTGCGGTTCTCGCCTCTCGGTGGCATCTCGCTTGATGGACCCAGCTCTTGCTCTGGTCCATGCGACGCTCTTTCCTTCTTTTCCTCCCGGGGCGACTCCTGCTCTGATTTCCGCGCCTGCTTCTCGCGCTTCCTCTAGGTCTACTAATTTGGTTGCGTTGTTTTCCCGTCCTCCAGAGGTTCGGTTCCCGGAGGCAAGACGCTGACCGTGGATTTGGCCCGAAACGCATGGTTGAACGCGACACAAAGCAGGTTGGTACTTGAAATTTCGCAGAGGATCATGATCTTCTTCTTCATGCCGATGCCGTGTTCCTACTTCCTAGTTTCCTACCATGTCTCCATCTGGTCTCTGGTGCAGATTTGTTGCTTGCGTAATGAGCGATTCGGTGTAGTACTATAGCGCGTATAATAGTTTTGTTATTGGAATGATGCTCAAGCACTTTATTGATGTGCTTTAATCTCCTGTGCAGAATTTCTGCTACTAGATTGAATGGTTATGGCAAATTCTGTTCAGTTTTGTTCTGTAACTTAAAAGGTTTGGCCTAGTCTTGTGTTACAAGATAAATCTTCTGTCAAATTCTTTCCATGGAAGTTATTTATGTTGGCAAGGCACCATCTCACCGGGGAAAAATGAAACCACCTTCCATTTGAAAAAATGGATGCTACTTGTGTTGCTTCTTAAAATGTTGGTATGCTATTTCAACTAGTTGGACATATAATGATTTGAGTTTATCTCTGCATATAAATTGAATATTTGTTCTATTTTTGCAGACTTTTTTCACCCCAGGTGGTTGGTGGTCCATCCAATTTTACTTCAGATGCAGGTCACTATAACCTCTAGCATATCTTTTCTCGATGTCACTGAGCATTTTGTTGAACGTCATTTACAGATTTACCTGAGGATTTTCCCTGTTATGAGTTTATAACTCATAGATGGCTTTTTTTATTGGCATTTTTGTCAAGATTACCTTCACAGTATATTGTATATGTTGTGAAAATATGACTGTACATATACGATCGAGATGATTGCCACAAGGAATTTATTTTTCTACTGTCATGTTTATCCAAGAATGAACATGCAAGTTTTGGTTACATTATCTTTCAGGTAATTCATTATTTCTCGAAATCCTATCAACTACTGCAAGCTTTTCTGAAACAGGAGGAACGTTTGCGAAGAGAACTTAAGTTAGCAACTTAGTATAGCTGCTTAGTTTATCAAGTTGCTCTGCAGTCAATATATACCTATGGACTATGGTAGATATACTCCTATATATACTTGTTGGCAAGATTTCTGTGTACTGCACTACTGCTACTTGTTCTTTATCTACTATTTACTCTCGTAGTAAGTCGTTCATGGATCAAGGTGAATGGTTGTATATCTATGGTGGATGATCTGTGTCATTCTTATACAGGTTATAATATGCATCCACACAATCCAAGTTCATATTCTGGAAGGATGTTGACCAATGAACCTGGCAGTAATGGTATAGCTAAATTCGGTGTTTCACTTCTATCCGAACTGTTTGTTTCTATTAACCATCATGGTACATGTGTGCAGAATTCAGACATGCTGCAATGTATAATCAATTATCTGCTTCTAACCCAAGGAATCATACTGCAACATTTCCTCCAAAGCAAGCGAACTCAACTGATGGTCAGTAAATGTTCCATGCATGTTTGCTTGCTCTAAATTTTTTCTCACATAAGTATGTATTTAGAACGATCATCAATCATGTCTGGTGTGTAATGATGCTTGATGGAACACCTGCTTTTAACTCCGGAACTCATGCTTCGGCATATGTTCCATCGTGGAATAATTCTAAGCTTAGTTAGTAACAATTCCTGTTTCCTTACCCTGCATTTGTGATACGTCACTTACCATGTTTATTAGTTTGGCAATGTCGCTCCTGCTTCATATGCCAATTCACAAAGAAATAACGAAAGCCTGATGACTTGTGAGCTTTGTCTGTTAACTTGAAAGTAATGCTGACGAGTTTCTTGCTTTTTACCATGGTGACTCATGAGTGCGCTGTCTTGAATCTCTTGATACAACAAGGAAATATTTGTTCGCTACTTGTTCATTCATATAGTGTAACTGAAAGGATTGCCAGTGTATTAATGATTCAAGTTCAAAGGGCAATGTAGTCTGGAATGTTTGGAATAAATAAGATGAGATCTTATTGTTAGATGTGTGTTTGGTGTGTTCTCTGCGGTACTACCGCCCGAGTGCGGTACTACCGCCCGAGGCGGTACTACCGCTCTGAGTGCGGTACTACCGCTTGTAATACCTCACATGTATATGTACTGGCCTTTGGCCCACAGTGAATGTTAGTTGCTCATTCATAACATGGTATCAGACGCCAGGTTACTCCGCTCGGGGCTTCGTCGCCGCTGAGCAACTCCGGTCGCCCCTGCTCGGCGTCGTCGCCGGCCGCCCCCTGTCCGGCCACGCCTCCCCAGCCCCGTTCCCGGCTCGGCCTCGGCCGCCCCCGTCCAGCCTCCTCCTCCCCTGTCCGGCCGCGCTGCTGGCCGCCCCTGCTCGGCGCCGTCCGGCCTTCTCGCGCGCCTCCCCAGCCTCGTCTCCGGTCTCTGGGTGACCCGGCTCGGCTTCGGCCGCCCCTGCCCAGCCTCTTCTCCGGCCACCCAGCGCCCGGCTCTGCAGAGCAGCGCCTCGCCGCTCGCCCCTGCTCAGTCGCGATCCAGATCCGCCCGCAGCGGACCGTGCAGAGCGGTACTACCGCTGGCAAGAGCGGTACTACCGCCCGAAGCGGTACTACCGCCCGTTACTGCCGCTCTACTTCCGCTTGAAGGCCAGGCATACCAGAAGACATAAAATAAGCGGAAGTGCCCACGGCACTGGACCGCGGAAGTACCGCACAAGCGGTACTACCGCGTAGCATAGCGGTACTACCGCCCTGTGCAGCGCGGTACTACCGCTGGCAAGGGCGGTACTACCGCCCGAAGCGGTACTACCGCTGAGAAGTGTGGTACTACCGCGCACTCAGGCGTCATGTCTTCGTCGGGCTATGTGGCTGTTCCTCGGTGCTCGGTGATCTTCGATGGCACCAACTATGCTGAGTTTGTGGGTTTCATGCGCATCCACATGCGCGGTCTTCTCCTGTGGGGCGTTCTCTCTGGCGAGGTTCCCTGTCCGCCTTGCCCTGTTGCACCTGTGGCTCCTACCCCACCGGTGCCGCCTGTTCTTGCTGCTGATGCTTCTCAGGCTGATCGGGATACAGCCAAGGCCCTTGACGATGCTGCGGTTGATGCTTATGATCAGCAGGTATCTGCCTACTCAGATGCTCTTTCTGCTTACCGAGATGATCTGTCTACTTACACTCAGTGGTGCAACGATGATGCTCGAGCTGCTGCTGTTCTTACTGCGAGTGTCTTACCTCAGTTTGCGTCTGAGTTCATGGGTCTCGGTCCTGTTGCTGCGATGTGGTCCTATCTTTGTCAGCGATATCAGTCATCTGGTGATGCTCTCTACTTATCTGTGGTGCGTCAGGAGCACGCTCTTCATCAGGGTGACTCTTCTGTTGATGAGTTCTACTCACAGAGCTCTGCCATCTGGCGCCAGCTTGACTCTCTCAGGACAGTTGTTTGTGGTACTTGCCGGTGTTGCCAGACTGTGCGGTCTGACTTGGAGTTTCATCGCCTCCATGAGTTCTTATCTCGCCTTCGTCCAGAGTTTGAGCCTCGGCGTGCTCACCTGCTTGCTCGTGGTCGTGTTCCTATTTCGGAGGTGCTTGCAGAGCTTCGTGCTGAGGAGACACGCCTCCGTTCTGCTGGTCTGCTTGTGGTTCCCACTGTTCTTGCTGCCCGAGCTCCTGTGTCGTCTGCTCGCCTCACCACTCCACCGCTCCTGCCTACACCTCCAGGGGGGCGGGTCACCCTCCTTCTTCAGGAGAGGGTCGGCCGCGCTCGCACACCTTCTGTGGCTACTGCAACAGGCCAGGTCACCCAGAGTCTGATTGTCACAAGAAGCGGAAAGACCTGAAGCGCTCTTCTTCTAGTGGGACTCGTGCGTCCTCCTCGACTTTGTCGCTCACTGACCAGGATATTGTGCGGCTCAAGCGCATGTTGGCTTCCTCTGGTTCTTCCTCGACGGGTTCTGTTGCCGCTGTGACTGCCACAACCACTCCGCCCCCGCCGGAGCCTACTCAGTCAGGTACATCCTCGTGGGTTCTGGATTCTGGAGCTTCTTTCCATATGTCTTCTGATTCTTCTGCTTTATCTTCTCTTCGACCTCTTGATTTTCCTCTTAATGTTCTCACTGCCGATGGCACACCTCTTCCTGTTGCTAGTCGTGGCATCCTTTCCACTCCGTCTTTTTCGGTTCCTAGTGTTTCTCATGTTCCTCGTCTTACCATGAATCTCTTTTCCGCTGCCCAACTTACTGATTCTGGTTGTCGTGTCATTCTTGATGCCGACTCTTGCTCTATTCAGGATCGTCGCACTCAGGCTCCGGTTGGCGATGGCCCTCGGCGCCGTGAGTCTGAGGGCCTTTGGGAGGTTGACTGGCTTCGTGTTCCTTCCGCTGCTACCACATACGCCAGTTCTCATGCTCTTGCTGCCTCCTCTTCTGCGTCCTTCCAGCAGTGGCATCATCGACTTGGTCACATCTGTGGCTCTCGCTTGTCCTCATTAGTACACCAAGGCGTCTTAGGGTCTGTCTCCGGTGATGTTTCGTTGCATTGTGAAGGTTGTAGGCTTGGCAAACAGACTCAGTTACCGTATCCTACCAGTGAGTCTGTATCTCAGCGTCCTTTTGACTTAGTTCATTCTGATGTATGGGGCCCTGCTCCTTTTGACTCGAAAGGGGGTCATCGCTACTATGTTCTGTTTATTGATGATTTCTCTCGCTACACTTGGCTTTATTGTATGAAATCTCGCAGCGAGGTTCTCCCCATATACAAACGTTTTGCTGCCATGGTTCGCACTCAATTTTCCACGCCTGTCCGTATCTTCCGTGCTGACTCAGCTGGAGAGTATATCTCTCACATGTTGCGTGGTTTTCTTGCGGAGCAGGGCACTCTTGCCCAATTCTCTTGCCCTGGTGCCCATGCTCAGAATGGAGTTGCTGAACGCAAACATCGCCATTTGCTTGAGACGGCTCGGGCGATGATGATCGCCGCCTCTCTTCCACCCCATTTTTGGGCTGAGGCCGTTTCCGCATCCACCCACCTCATCAACATTCAGCCTTCGGCTGCCTTGAAGGGTGGTATTCCTATGGAGCGTCTCTCTGGTCGCTCTCCTGACTACTCTGCTCTTCGTATGTTTGGATGCGTATGCTATGTTCTTCTTGCTCCGCGAGAACGAACCAAGTTGACTGCTCAGTCAGTTGAGTGTGTTTTCCTTGGCTACAGTGATGAGCACAAGGGCTATCGCTGTTGGGATTCTGTTGGTCGCCGTCTGCGCATTTCTCGTGATGTGACGTTGGATGAGTCTCGTTCTTACTATCCGCGTCCCTCCTCCTCGAGCTTTTCCGTGGAAGATATTTCCTTCCTTCTCCTTCCTGACACATCTCCCACTGTGCCTCCTGTTCTTCCCTCTCCCCCGGTGCGTCCCCCTACACCACCGGTTCCACCATCCTCTCCTTCCTCCTCCTCTCCCTCGTCTCCACCATCCCCTCCCTCCCCACCCTCCTCCCCAGTCTTTCGACCTCACTCCTCGTTTCCTCTCCACTACACTCGTCGTCCTCGTGCTGTGGATGATCCTACTGATGTGCCCTCTACTTCCAGTGCACCTCCTCTCACGCCTCCGCCGGTCCATAACCTCCGTGTTAGGCCTTGTCCCCCTCCTGATCGCTATTCTCCTGACCGGTATGGTCTTTCTGCCATTGCTGAGCCCACCACCTATCGGGCTGCCATGACTCAGCCTGAATGGCAGCTTGCGATGGCCGAGGAGCTTGCGGCGCTTGAGCGCAATGGCACGTGGGATCTGGTTTCTCTTCCCTCCGGTGTTCGTCCCATCACCTGCAAGTGGGTCTATAAGATTAAGACTCGCTCCGATGGTTCCCTTGAGCGATACAAAGCTCGTCTTGTGGCTCGTGGCTTTCAGCAGGAGCAGGGACGCGATTATGATGAGACATTCGCTCCTGTGGCCCACATGACCACTGTCCGCACTCTCCTTGCTGTGGCCTCTGTTCGTCATTGGTCTGTATCTCAGCTTGATGTCCAGAACGCTTTTCTGAATGGTGATTTGCGTGAGGAGGTTTATATGCAGCCACCACCGGGGTACTATGCTCCTGATGGTATGGTCTGCCGACTTCGCCGCTCCCTCTATGGTCTTAAACAGGCCCCTCGCGCCTGGTTCTCGCGGTTTGCCTCTGTCGTTACTGCCGCTGGCTTCTTGCCTAGTGATCATGATCCAGCACTGTTTGTCCACACCTCTTCTCGTGGTCGGACTCTTCTCCTTCTATATGTGGATGACATGATCATCACTGGTGACGATTCTGAGTATATTGCCTTTGTTAAGGCCCGCCTCCGGGAACAGTTTCTGATGTCTGATCTTGGTCCTCTTCGCTACTTTCTTGGGATCGAGATTTCCGAGACCTCTGTAGGCTTCTTCATCTCCCAGGAAAAATGTATTCAGGATCTTCTTACTCGTGCCGCTCTCGGTGATGAGCGCACTGTTGTGACTCCTATGGAGCTCAACGTTCAGCTTCGTGCTTCTGACGGTGACCCTCTTCCTAATCCCACTCGCTATCACCTCGTTGGGAGCCTTGTCTATCTTGCTGTTACGCGTCCTGACATCTCCTATCCTGTCCACATTCTCAGTCAGTTTGTTTCAGCCCCCACCTCTGTCCACTATAGTCACCTCCTCCGTGTTCTACGATATCTTCGTGGCACGATCTCTCATCGCCTTTTCTTTCCCCGCTCCAGTTCTCTCGAGCTCCAGGCCTACTCTGATGCTACGTGGGCTAGTGATCCCTCTGATCGACGCTCGTTGTCTGCTTACTGTGTCTTCCTTGGTGGCTCTCTTATTGCCTGGAAGACAAAGAAACAGACTGCGGTTTCTCGCTCGAGTACAGAGGCTGAGTTGCGAGCGATGGCTATGCTGACGGCTGAGGTGATCTGGTTACGATGGTTACTTGAGGACTTTGGTGTGTCTGCTACTACATCGACTCCCTTACTGTCAGACAGTACCGGTGCTATCAGTATTGCGCGTGACCCGGTGAAGCATGAGCTCACCAAGCACATCGGTGTGGATGCCCACTTTGTACGTGCTGCTGTGCAGGATCAGACACTGGCTCTTCACTATGTGCCCTCTGAGTTACAGTTGGCGGACTTCTTCACGAAGGCACAGACTCGAGCGCAGCATGGCTTCTTTCTCTCCAAACTCAGTGTTGTTGATCCACCATGAGTTTGAGGGGGGGTGTTAGATGTGTGTTTGGTGTGTTCTCTGCGGTACTACCGCCCGAGTGCGGTACTACCGCTCTGAGTGCGGTACTACCGCTTGTAATACCTCACATGTATATGTACTGGCCTTTGGCCCACAGTGAATGTTAGTTGCTCATTCATAACACTTATCAACTACTCCAAGGTTTTCCGAAACAGGACGAGCGATTCTTAATAGAAACTAAAGCTAGCAACTTAGCATAGCTGCTCAGTTTGCCAAGTTGCTCTGCAGTCAATATACACCGATGGTAAATATACTCCTATACTTGTTGGCAAGATTTCTGCATACTGCTACTTGTTCTTTATTTACTATTTACTCTCTTAGTAAGTCACACATAGATCAAGGTGAATGGTTGTATATCTATGGTGGATCATCTGCGCCCACACAGTATTTAGTATTTACCGGTCATAATATGCACCCACACAATTCAAGTTCATATTCTAGAAGGATGTTGACCAATGAACCTGCTAGTAATGGTTCATCTAAATGCGGTGTTTTACTTCTAGCTATCCGAACTGTGTAGTTCTACTAACAATCATCACACGTGTGCAGGGCTCAGAGATACTGCAATGCATAATCAATTATCTGCTTCTTACTCACGGAATCATACTACAACGTTTCCTCAACTGCAATTAAACTCGAATGATGGTTAGTAAATGTTCCATGTTTGCTTACTTTACAACTTTTCTCACATAAATATGTATTTGGGCTGATCATAATGTCTGGTGTGTAGTGATGCTTGATGAAACATCTGCTTTTAACCCCGGAACTCATGCTTCAGCGTATGTTCCATCAGGGGATAATTATACACTTGGTTAGTAGTGCTTCCTGTTTTCTTACCTTTAGCTTACCCTGCATTCTGATACATGAGTTAAAATGTTATTAGTTTGTCATGTCACTCCTGCTTGACATGCTAATTTACAAAGAAAGGAAATCCTGATGACCTGTGAGCTTTGCTTGTTAACTTAATTAACGCTGAGTAGTTTCTTGTTTTGTACCATGGTAAGTCGAGTCTGCTGTCTTGGTACAACGGGGAAATATTTGCTTGCTGCTTATTCATTCATATCTTATTACTGAAAGGATTGCCAGTGTATTAGCGATTCAAGTGTCAACTTTGGCAATGTAATCTGGAATGTTTGAAATAAATAAGATGAACTCCTATCAACTACTCCAAGGTTTTCAGAAACAGGATGAATGTTTGTTAATAGAAACTGAAGTTAGTAACTTAGCATAGCTGATCAGTGTAGCAAGTTGCTCAGCAGTCAATATACACCCATGGTAAATATATTCATATATATACTTATTGACAAGATTTCTGTGTACTACTCATTGTCCTGTATCTAATTTCTACTTTCGTAGTCAGTCCCAAATAGATCCAGGTAAATGGGTGTATATCCATGGTGGATGATCTGCGCCATTCTTTTACAGATCATAATATCCACCCACACAATTCAAGTTCATATTCTGGAAGGATGTTGACCAACGAACCTGCTAGTAATGGTACAGCTAAATTTGTTGTTTTACTTCTCTCTATCTGTACTGTGTATTTCTACTAATAATCATCACACGTTTGCAGGGCTCAGAGATACTGCAATGCATAATCAATTATCTGCTTCGTACTCGAGGAATCCTACTACAACATTTCCTCAACCGCAATTAAACTCGAATGATGGTCATGGTTAGTGAATGTTCCATGTTTGCTTACTTTATAACTTTTCTCTCATAAGTATGTATTTCGACTGATCATAATGTCTGGTGTGTAGTGATGCTTGACAAAGCATCTGCTTTTAACCCTGGAACTCATGCTTCAGCATATGTTCCATCACGGGATAATTATACACTTGGTTAGTAGTGTTTCCTGTTTCCTTACCCTTAGCTTACCCTGCATTCTTGATACATCAGTTAACATGTTTATTAGTTTGTCATGTCACTGCTTGACATGCCAATTCACAAAGAAATAAAAATCCCGATGACTTGTGAGCTTTGCCTGTTAACTTAAAGTTAAGGCTGACAAGTTTCTTGGTTTGTACCATGGTCAGTCATGAGTCTGCTGTCTGGATACAACGAGGAAATATTTGCCTGTTGCTTACTCTTTCATATCTCTGGAATGTTTGAAATTAAGAAGATGAACTCATATCAACTACTCCAAGGTTTTCTGAAACAGTACAAACATTTGCTAACAGAAACTTAAGTTGACAGCTTAGCTTAGCTGCTTAGTTTACCAAGGTTTTCTAATTACGAAGATGAACTCATATCAACCTGTTGTCAATATACACCTATGTTACATATTCATATACTTGTTGACAAGGTTTCTGTGTATTGCTCCTTGTACTTTATGTGATATTTACTTTCGTAGTCGGTCACAAATATATCCAGGTAAATGTATGTATATATATGGTGGATGATATGTGTCATTCTTTTACAGGTCATAATATGCGCCCACACAATTCAAGTTCATATTCTGGAAGGATGTTGACCAACGAACCTTGTAGTAATGGTATAGGTAAGTTTTTTGCTTTACTTCTATGCTAATTGTGTATGTCTATACCTCAAAAAGGAAAAACTGTGTATTTCTACTAACCATCATCACATGTGTGCAGAGGTCAGAGATGCTGCAATGCATAATCAATTACCTGCTTCTGTCTCAAGGAATCATACTGCAACATTTCCTCCAGTGCAGGCAAACTCGAATGATGGTTAGTAAATGTTCCATGTTTGCTACCTCCTTTTTTTTTCTTGCATAAGTATGTATTTAGACTGATCATCTTGTCTGATGTGTAGTGATGCTTTGCTTTTAACTCCAGAAATCATGCTTCAGCATATGTCCCATTGCGGGATAATCCTACACTTGGTTAGTAATATTTCCTGTTTCCTTACCCTGCATTCGTAATACGTCACTTAACAGGTTTATTAGTTTGTCATGTCAGTCCTGCTTGACATGCCAATTCACAAAAAGGAAGAAATCCCGATGACCTGTGAACCTTCCTGTTAACTTAAAATTAATGCTGACAAGTTTCTTGCTTTGTACCATGGTAAAGTTACGAGTCCGCTGTGTTTATGCAACAAGGAAATATTTGTTCGCTACTTGTTCATTCATATATTATTATTGAAATATTGCCAGTGTATTAGTGATTCGATTTTCAACTTTGGCAATGTAGTCTGGAATGTTTGGAAAATAGGAATTAAGAAGATGAACTTCTTGCTACTCTTTGATGGTTTTACCATCTGGTCACTTAACTGACACAGTCGATAAGCCACTGGGCATGTTTGCTTTATAACAGTGAGGTCCAGTGCTACCATATATATAGATACCTAGTTACTCCCTCCGTAAAGTAATATAAGACGTTTTAGATCACTATTTTAGTGGTCTAAAACGTCTTATATTACCTTACAGAGGTAGTACTATCTAAAGACTTTATTCAACCTTTGCATGCATCTGTGCTTTGTTGCTCTAATTCAGACATGTTTATTTTGCACCTATTATGAGTTTATGTTCAGAGATACACTATTTCTTTATTGTGTCTAGTTGAATATGCCCATTATGAAGCAGTAGTAGATAACGGGTCATATGAGGTCACCGCCTCACTGGCTCAGAACCCAGTGAAAGTATTTTCTAGTTCATTTTGAAAAATCATTTCTAATCCACCTATGAGCAAATAGAATAAGCTATTACAGTCTTCTTTGCCACCTCTATCTTCTTGTACATCCGAGTAGAGGTCGAAACTTGAAATAACTTCTGAGCAATTAATTGCATTTTCCCTTGATTTTTCATGCAATACTATTTCAACGAGAAGGTGAAACCAATTATATTGCTGCAATGTTTAGTAATATGCTTTGTCTAACGTTTTATGTGATGGTTCTTTCTCTGATGTTTTTCCAGCAAAAGCATTTAATGAACTCTTGGATAATATTTTTTCGCCACAAAAGCATGGTACACGGGTGGTCGGACCACTATGGCTGTGCCACCCTGGGTCAGTGCAGAATAGAAAAGGTTAAAAAATTTATTGACACTTGTTGTTTCCAGAAGATTACATGTGCATGAACGTGTGTGTCATATTGCAGTGCTGCCCACAGTAGATATCAAAGGAAAGAGACCTACATCAATGAAGGTGACAACGCTGAGGTTGAACGTTGCTTCTTTGGTTGCAGAGGATGGAATTAATAGTGCTGCAGGGGTGTTGATTAGGAATGGCAGCACGGCACAATTCATCAGTGCATCATGTTTTAGTCCGATACTACGCAGGGAGCCAGCTCTTCTTCTTGCAGCTGCTTGTTGCAAAGGGATTAAAATTGCTCTGTCCTATCAACCGACTAGTATCACGCTGGAGTCCCATCTGCTCAGTCTGCTCAACCCGCTATACGCCTCTTCGGATCAACCACCAGATGTAGTACAGCTGAAAGAATTCCTGAGCGAGGGACACCCACATTTCGTAGTCCGCGACATTCCAGAAGAATCCAATCGTGCTGCTTGTAAGCTGGCTCTCAATGTTTTGCACCTACCGGAGTCCTATATGTTCTTCAATGATCTGCCAGAATGGCTTGTCCCTTACTTAGATCTGTGAGCTTAAATACTCTTTGAGTTTGAAAACGATTCATCGGCTACTCAGTAGAAAGCTTCATGGTGTATGTAAATGGCAGGTGCAAGCTTTCTTCTTGAGCGTAGTACTGTAGATTAGATATAGTGAAGTTGAAGTATACACAGTAACGACGTTCTTTCAACATCTCACATACATATATACATACGTCCATACATGGATATTGTCTTGTCTGTCTTCTCGGTGTATTGTGCACCCAGTTGTGATAGGTGTGATGTAAACCTGGATAGACCATGTACTGATGAATAGAAATGATTACAGCTGATCTTTGGTGGTTGTTCACTTACTCTATCGATCAGTGTCCTGCTTTTGCCTACAACATCTGTCATGATTCTAGTTTCTTTGGTAATTTGTGTTGCAAATATCATGTTACATTTATTTAGTTTGATACTCCCTCCGTTCCTAAATATAAGTCTTTTTAGACATTTCAATAGGGGACAACATACGAAGCAAAATGAGTAAATCTACACTCTAAAATATGTCTATATACATTCGTATGTAGTCCAATAGTGGAATCTCTAAAAAGACTTATATTTAGGAACGGAGGGAGTATATTAGTACTAGTGTTTAGAAAGCCTGTGCTGTGCTGGAGACATTTTGTGCGGTATAGTACAACTTGCCCCTTTGTACTGGAAAATTTTCTGTACATACATAATTTATTTCTTTATATACAAGTATATGCTTCAGGTTATTTAGAATGTAAACCTCGAATAGTTGAATCTAGCTTCCTGAATGTGTATCGCAAACATAGGGCAATTGTTTTTGATTGCTCCTTAGAGTTGTGAGATTAAACTACTGTATATCCTTAGCATGTGTGTTGTTTCATGTTTGTGCTCCATTGCTGTCTGTCTGCCGGGCACAGTAGATGCAAACGTGACGGTGAGTCTGTCCTGGCGCACAAGGAGAGCTGGTGTTTTTAGGGGAAAAGGCTACTACGCAAAGTCTCTTTTACCGGTGCCAGGATGTAGGTCGTCCCACCAATGCCTTGCTGCCATGTGTAAAGGTGTGGGACCATATGCATGTGTATATCAACGTATTGGTGTAAATAATTTCTTGTATTTTGTTTTAAGTCAAATCAATGTCAGATTGATGGGACCCATGTCCGGTGAGAGTGAAAGTATATCCTGACGTTGCATGTGGTGCAGTGATACAAATCCTTTCCTTTTATTTTCTCTTTAGGTTTTTCAATCATTTCTATCTTTTAAACCATACTGTTATTTTTGAAATATTTTATATATTTGAATTCCTGAAGCCAAGAGCTTTAGAATAAGACCAAATTTGGCCAAATTTCAAACATGTTTTAATTTCAACATTACAAATGACTGAAATCAGGTTTCTGAAACAAGCGAAATAGGTTTTTTGAAATATGTTTTCTCAACCGAGTGCAGTATGTCTTCTCAACCGTGTGAAATTATTTTCTTTAGATGAGTGAAATATGTTTTTTGAACATAAAAAATCAGTGAAATCTATTTTGAAAACAAGTGAAATTGTTTTTTAACTGATAGTTTTTCTGAAATGAGTGAAATCAGTTTCGTGAGTAAATGAAAATATTGTTCGAATTGAGTGATGAAATCAATTTTGAATTATGTTTTCTCAACTGAGTGAAGTATGTTTTCTCAACCGTGTGAAATTATTTTCTTTAGATGAGTGAAATCGGTTTCTAAATGAGTGAAATCGGTTTTTGAAATATTTGAAATAAGTAGTTTTGCCTTGAATGAAATCAATTTCTAAATGAATGAAATCAGTTTTTCGCACTTATTGAAATCAATTTCGAACTAAAATATGAAACTGAGTGAAATTTCACAACTTAGTGAAATTATTTTTTTGAAATGAGTGACATCCGTTTAGAAATGAGTTTTTTGAAATCATTTTTTAAACATAGTGAAATGAGTTTTTTGAAATGAGTGAAATCCGTTTTTGAAATATTTGAAATAAGTAGTTTTGCCTTGAATGAAATCAATTTCTAAATGAATGAAATCAGTTTTTCGCACTTATTGAAATCAATTTCGAACTAAAATATGAAGCTGAGTGAAATTTCACAACTTAGTGAAATTATTTTTCTGAAATGAGTGACATCCGTTTAGAAATGAGTTTTCTGAAATCATTTTTTAAACATAGTGAAATGAGTTTTTTTGAAATGAGTGAAATCCGTTTTACGAACTGGAATCAAATGGAATGTGTTCACGTGTGAAACTGGTTATTTGAAATATATGAAATACATGAAATCAATGAAATCTGCGTTCAGAAATGAGTGAAATCAGATTATTTGAGATACACGAACTTGGTGCTGTTGTAATGAGTGCATGTGGAGAGAGAGTGTGCATGTGGTGCTGCATGTGGTCTGTCAGGTGTGTCAGCCGTATTCCCAGCGTATAGATTGAGGGGTGCATTTCACGAGTTATACATAGAAAGACACCACGGATCTTGATGACAAGAGTGAACGGTGGATCAAGCACCGGTACATCCCGGCTCCGGTAAAAAAACTTATTGGAAGGCTACTACTAGTACTAGAGATGTTCTTGATAGCAGAGCCCGATCGAACCAGTAAAAAAACTTATTGGAAGGCTACTACTAGTACTAGAGATGTTCTTGGTAGCAGAGCCCAGAGCCCGATCGAACCGGTAAAAAAACTTATTGGAAGGCTATTACTAGTACTAGAGATGTTCTTGATAGCAGAGCCCGATCGAACCGACCTGCTGCTGCTGGCTTCTGCACTCCGAACTCCTAACGCGCACGTCGGTGCCACTCGCCACTCGCCAGGTCTTCCGGAGTCTGTATCAGAAGGGAACCGACTCGACCTTCCTAGATCGGACATAATGGCCGAATCCCTTCTCGACGCCTTGCTAGTTAGGGTAATTAGTTAGTTCGTCTGGACATGGCTAAGGATGACGGCGCAGTGACAACGATAGCCTTCCGGGTCGCCGTCATCGATCACGCCGTTGTATCGAAAACCCTGAGCGCCAGGCGAGTCGCCGCCATCTCCGCCATGATCCACGACGTCGCCTCCGCCGCGGAGGAGGGGACGACGAGAAGCGCCACGAAGCGGCGGCGCATGGGCAGCTCACGCAGCTACGAGGAGATGCGCAGGATCGGCGAGGGCCGCTTCGGCGTCGTCCTTAGGGCGCGCCACCGCGCCACCGGCCAGACCGTCGCCCTCAAGGGCCTCCGCTGGACGACGCGCCGCAACCACAACCGCGGCTCCGATCATCTCGTCGGCAAGCTCCTGCGAGAGGCCTGCTTCATGGCGGCCTGCGGCGGCCACCCCTCCGTCTTCGCTCTCCGCGGCGTCGCGCGCCTGCCCGGCACCAGCGACTACGCCATCGTCATGGAGTACGTCGGCCCGGGCCTGGACCAGGTCATCTACGACCGCATGGGCCGCCTCGGCCGACCGTTCACAGAGGACGAGGTGCGCGGCGTCATGCGGCAGTTGCTGGCCGGCGCGGACGCCATGTACGAGCACCGCATCATCCACCGCGACATCAAGCCGTCCAACGTCCTCGTCGTCTACGACGGCGGCGGCAGCGATGATGACCTCGTCGTCAAGATCTGCGACTACGGGCTGGCGATGTCCATGGCCGAGCACGAGCAGAACGCCGACGGCGCGTTCCTGGCCGCCGGAACGAGGTCATACATGGCCCCGGAGATGCTGCTCCCGAAGCCGCACTACGACACGCGCGTAGACATGTGGTCCCTGGGCTGCGTGATGGCCGAGATGCTCACCGGCGAGGTGCTCTTCGAGAGGGCGGACACCATGGCTGGCCAGCTCTACAAGATCTTCGATGTGCTGGGCGTGCCAGAAAAGGAGGCGTTTAAGGCCTTCAAGTCGCCCTTCTCGTTCCTCGCCGACGAGTTGAAGCTGTGGCGGCAGGCTCGGCGCGGTGGCAGGCTGCGCGAGCTGTTCCCGGAGCAGACGCTGTCCAAGGACGGGTACAAGGTCTTGAAAGGGCTCCTCACGTGCAGCCCCAGCAAGCGGCTGGATGCGGCCGCCGCGCTCCGGCTTCCGTGGTTCGCCGGCACCGACGACAGTCACGCTCCGGTAGTTGCTGCAGTTTCGAAGAGCGATGGTGCCGCCGCGAGCTTTCGCGCGCTGGCGTCGCGCTCCTGGCAGACGGCTTTGTCATGCTTTGGGCGACCGGTAAGGTCCAAAGCAGTGTAGATCCCGTGGTGTGATTAGTGGGCCGGGCCGCTGGATACTTCTGAAATTTTGACTACTAAAATTTGTACAAACATGTAGTTCTTTTTGCTGGCTACAAACATGTAGGTTGTCTCTAAAAAGTACTCCCTCTGTAAAAAAATATAAAATCGTTTAGATCACTAAGACTCCACTATGTAGGTTGGTGTTCAAAAAGTATATACATGATAAAGATAAAATGCAATCTTTTTATATATATTTTAGTTGCTAATATAGTAATATATGAACAGAATCATGCAACTGTTAAGTTTAATTATTAATATATGTACAAACATGTATGTTGGTGCTCAAAGGACATACGTGTGATTTTTTTTGAAAATTAATATTGCAATACACATTATTTAGATTATGCCATTACATTGTTACTGCTGCAAACTTTTTTTTGGAGATAGTGTGAGTATTAAAAAAAATCTAGGGCTTCTTTTGATTCACCTAATTCAAAAGACATTATCATGACCACTAGAATTTTACAAAATTAAATTTGTATCAAATGTTTTTTAGATTCATATGAAAATTAGAAGATTTTATCAAGAGATTTCAGTTGATGGAAGTTTCTTCAAATGTAGTGAAAATGGTATATCCTACATATCAAACAACCCCACGAAAGAAAAATCCTAGGGATTTGAACCCTCTAAAATCAGTCTGAAAATCCTTTGAATCAGATAGGTCCTTGGAACACTAGAGCAATATACATACATGATATTTCAAATGGATCATTTTTGTAATGGTAATACCAAGGGTTGTGATATCTGAGAAACCGAAAGTACTCAACACTATGCTACTATTATGCATGCTTCCATCCTATCTAATTAAGCAACATGATATATTTGCAATTGAGGAACATGCCTGACCATGCCTATCTATCATGCACAAGAGGAACAAAAAAAATGATTAAAAACAAATACTTATAATATCATGCTTCCCATTTTTGTGTGCACTATTTGCAATTGAGGAGATGGCAGGTGTCATGCAGCATGAGCAGTTGTTGCACCAGATATTCATTGCAAGGATAGGCAACACATCAGGAAAGGAATTTCATTGCAAGTCTTCAATTGATCAACCACGTGGTACGTTCATCACTGAGTTAACTGCAGCTGTGCCTGTGCACAGAATTCCTTCTCACACAGAGTACTAGCAAACTAACAGATACTACATGCTCTGCTCCCCAAGAAGAAGAAACTACATGCTCTGCTCCCAAAGAAGAAAAGCTAACACATGGTAGGTACCTAACTTGTTAAAGGTCCCGAAAATGATAATTTTACATGGTTAACTAAATGCTGCTTGGTGTTCCCCTAACTTTCTTTGCCATGCTTGAGCTTTACAACCATCACATGTTTTCTGCAACCATATCACCGCCCTTTTGTAGTAGTGCTTTTCTAGCTTGAAACTGAAGCGCCCAGGCGCTCCAAGGTTTCTGTGACATTCCTCATCGTCGGTCTTCGCTCAGGGTTAGCATGAACGCAGGCGAGGGCGACTTTGAGTACACCAATCATCTCACCTTCCTGTTCCGAGTCCCTGGCGAGGAAAGGATCGAGCACATCAGCGGATGGTTTCTTCTCCTCTATGCAGAACTGGACCCACTGGACAAGATCCATCTGCATAGTTTCCAAGAGAGCGATGGGCGATCTACCAGTAATCATTTCGAGCAAGATCACACCATAGGAGTAGACATCCCACTTCTGCGACGGTTTCAACGTCTTCAGTGCTTCTGGTGCTTGGTAGCACGAACCTTCTTTGCTCACAAGAGGGCTCACTGAGGAATCTGGCTGCAAACTCTGAGCCTTTTCGACACCAATCCGATCTGATTGCGAGGAAGGTGCTCCACCAGCAATGTTTGCTAGTCGCCCGAGGCCGAAATCTGAAATGTACGGTTCAATGTCCGTTCCAAGAAGGACATTGTTCGGCCTCAAATCCCCGTGCACATACTTCTTGGGACTGAATTCATGCAAGAAAGACATCCCATCCGCAACTCCTTTCATGATCTTTAGACGTGCATTCCATGTCAATGGTGTGAACGTCATTGTCCCAGGTTTACCTGAAAGTAACAAGTCAGCCAATGCAGCACTAGCCTGAAATAAACACAGTGGTCCTACTATACAGTGAGGATGTACTTTGGTAACCATTGCTAGCAAAAGAACCACATCAGTAGAGTAAATGCCTCTACAAAAAGTAAATTATTTTTAGAAAGAAATGAATGAAGTCATCAAACTTTAACATGAGAGTACCAATGAGACAACATTGTATCGAAACAATTTACATGGGCTGAAAGAACATTCTGGAGATATCACCTGAACTCCAAGTACTAGCTTCGTCAACCACAAAAAAAAAATCGTATTACAAAGGCAACGGGATTGCTAGTTCACATCTAGATGCAATATATTACCTCACATCTAAGTCTCCAACCACATGATTGATTGCTATAAGAATCGTGCAAACTGTTTTTTAACACAAATTCGTGTAAACTGTTTGTCTGTTAGATGTGAGGTACTATCTCACATCTAGATGTAACATCGTCGGACCCAAACTAATTCGAGTTGAAGTGTGTTACATTAGTATGAGGATCCTGATCTTTTTTCGAGGAGGATAGAACCTCCGGCCTCTGCATCATTGTGATGCACACAGCCATCTTTATTAAAGTATGAGGATCCTGATCTACATATATTACGATCACTGGTCAACAGTTCTATGAAGCTACAGAAAATAATGGAAACATGATGTAAGCTATGTATTAGAGAGCTTGATTCAGTTGATAAACAAAGCAACACATACCATGAATTGCTGAAGAGAGGCTGCCATTTGAGATGTAATCATATATCAGCAACTTCTCGTCAAACGACCAGTAGTAGGCCCTCAAGGTAACAATGTTGGGATGCTGGACCTTGCCAATAGCCTCAACCTCAGTCCGAAACTCCTTAAACCTTTGCAGTCCCCCCTCGCCAAGCCGCCTCACTGCCATGGTGAGCCCATCCTCAAGAACTACCTTATATACAATACCGATCCCACTCTACCCGAGCACAAATGCTGATGCCTTGAGCAGCTCATCGAGATTAAACCTCACTTTCTGGTCCAACACCACGAGGTCGTGCTGCTCTGCCTGCTCTGATGGAGTCCCAGGTTGGTCCCTGCTGAAACAACCACAATCCTTACTAGACCTCGAGTCTTTACCCTGTCCCTTGTCCTTGGGGATAACTGTCTTCCAATAGCAGTAGAAGAAGACCAGGGCAATGATCAAGATCCCTACCACATCACCCAGAACAATGGCCACAATGGCAGCCTTCCCCAACCCCTTGCTCCTCCCACTCCCGTTGCCCCCGGCACCGGACCCCCCATCCTTTGGAACAGGCGGATTGGATGATGACGGCGAGCAGGGGCTCTCGAGCGGCGGCCCACACAGCCCTGGGTTGCCCATGAACGCCGTGGGGCCACGGTTCTCAAGCGCCCCGCTCTGCGGAATCGGCCCTGACAGATTGTTATGCGAGAGATCAATGTAGACCTTCTCCGGCAATTTCCCCAGGTTCGCCGGAATCGGCCCAGACAAGTCATTGTGCGATAGGTCCACCGTCCCCTCGAGCCTGGACAGGTTCCCGATGTCATCCGGGATGGCGCCGGAGAACCGGTTGTAGGACAAATTGAGCTGCTCCAGCGCCGAGAGCTCCCGGCCAAACCCCGGCGGGATCGGGCCCGTGAGGTTGTTCCGGCCGAGGGACAGCCTGCGGAGGCGCCTGCATTTCAGGATCGACCCGGGGAGAGAGCCGTTGAGGGAGTTGGAGGAGAGGTCCAAGATTTGGAGGTAGGGGAGGTCCCCGAGCTCCGCGGGGACGGGCCCGTAGAGCTCGTTGCCGTAGAGGACGAGGCTCTGGAGCCCCGCGGCGCCGGCGAGGAGCGCGGGGGGCAGGGCGCCGTAGAGGCGGTTGCTGCGGAGGTTGAGGTGGCGGAGGGAGGCCGGGAGCGCGGACGCCGGTAGGGAGGCAACGAGACCCTTCCTGGGAAGAGAGAGCGCGACGACCCGGCGGATGCCGGTTCCGGCGCCGCCGCAAGCGACGCCGTTCCAGGAGCAGGGGTCGGCATCGGAGGCGTTCCAGTCGGCGAGGGCCCCCGTGGGGTCCCGCAGGACGGCGGCCCTGAAGGAGAGCAGCGCCTGGCCGTCGGCAGTGAGCGCATTAGTGGCGGCGGGGAGCGCGAGGGCTAGGAGGAGGAGGAGGAGGAGGAGGAGGAGGAGGGGCGGGAGCACGGCGGCCATGGGAGGAGGAGTGGGGACTGGCCGACCGGGGCACTGAGTGAGGCTCGGAGTCGTTGTGTTTATCAAGACCGGCGGCACTCATTACAACTGGCGATGGCACTATTTTCTACTCCTAGTTTCGTTTTTAATTGGTTTCTGACCAGAATCCTCCTAACTACGCTTGGTTATTCTATGATCAACCCAATGAGGCGCGGTGGTGACCGACGACTGCCGACAGTTGATGAGTACGGGCAAATGGTGCATTGAGTTCGAGAAGGTAATGCGGCTGCACGCCAAATTACGTACGCTTAAGGGTTTTTTTTTTTTTGAACGTTCACCAGGGAGGAGGGGGAGCCCCTCAACCACCTGAATTTTATTGCCAACTCGTCCAAGCCCGAGGGCCGGGGAACACACAAAGCATCAGCGGGGAAGAAAAAGGAGATTTACAAGCACGGGCTCTAAACCTGGCGCGCCAAAGGACTGCATCGTCCCTGCAGCATTTTATGGTGGCCGCCAGAGACGGTTCAAGGTTCCTGAAGACCACCTCGTTCCTCCTTTTCCATAGGCGCCAACAACAGAGCAGGACGAAGGCGGACGGCGACGCCGTCCCAACAGAGGGGGAGGCGTCGAACAAATGTAGGGAGGCCACCGAAGCTCCGATTGGAGCCAAACCCAGCCGCGCCCAGAAGCGCACCGCGAAGGGGCACCCAAAGATGAGGTGATCGGCGGTCTCGAGCAGGGCCGGGCAGCAGGGGCACCCCGCCTCCGCAACAGTGATGATGTTCTTCCGAAGGAGGACGTCACGCGTGTGCACCCTCGCCGTGGAGAGGAGCCTGCAGAAGAACTTCACCCTCGAAGGGGCGGGGGAGGCCCATATGAAGTCGGCCGCCAGAGCGCCAACCCCACCAAACTGGGCGAGTAGGCAGCGCGGGCGGAGAACGCCCCCTTAGGGGTCGCGCAGAGAGGGACAAGACGGGAGTCGCCCCCCTCAGCCCTCCGCGCACCCCAAGCACGCTCCAGGAGATTTTGCGCCGTGACGCACTCGTCGGCCGCCAGGGGGGTGAGACGGGGAACAAGCAGGGCCCGCACCCCCGCACGACGGCTTCCCGCACCGTGCATTCGGGACAGATGGCGTGGGTGAGAAGGGCGGGGAAGGCACCACATAGCGGCCCGCGGTCGAGCCAACAATCGTACCAGAAGAAGGTCGACGCTCCGTCACCCACGCAAACGCGGGTGAGCCCACGATACGCCGGTAGCAGCTTGCGGAGAGCGCGCCAGTGATCGCCATCTAGAGACGATCGACCGGGCGCGAGGAGAGAGCGCCCGTCGAGCTGGGCCCAAACCCACGCCGCCCACCGCGACGCCCCCCCCCCCCCCCCGAGTGGAGGCGGTGTAGCAGCTTCAGAAGGAGGGAGTCATTCTGAACCTCGAGAGCCCGGACTCCGAGCCCGCCTTCCGCCTTGGACCGACAGACGCGGTCCCAAGCCACTAGGCATTGCGCCCCGGAGGCCCGGTCAGCCATAGTCCAGAGAAAAGCACGCCGGAGTTTGTCGAGAGCCTCGAACACCGCCGGGGGCAGCCGCATCGCCGCCATAGCATAGGTGGGAATGGCGTCCAACACCGCGTTGATGAGCACGAGGCGCCCAACCGGAGAGAGGAGGCGAGCGCGCCATCCGGACAGGTATTTGTCCACCTTTGCAATCATGGGCGCGGAATCCTCCATCTTGAGCTTGTGGCAGGAGAGGGGGAGCCCCAGGTATGTCTGGGGAAAGCTCCCAACGCAGCACTGAAAGGCAGCCACAACGGCGGCCAGGGCAACCTCGTCGACGTGCATGGGCACAAGAGCACTTTTGGCGAAGTTGATCTTGAGCCCGGTGGCCGCGGCGAAGAGGTCGAGGATGGTCCGCAGGCGGGTGGCAGCCCCCGGCTCACCCCGCAAGAGGATGAGCGTGTCGTCCGCATATTGCAGCACCACAGCAGGAGCTCCATCGACAAGGGGGTGACGGAGCCCGGGGTCTGCCCTGATCATGCGTTGGAGGACATCCGCAACCAGGAGGAACAGGTACGGAGAGATGGGGTCGCCCTGCCGCAACCCGCAACGCACCTGGAACCATCTCCCAGGGACGCCGTTGAGGAGGACCACCGACCTGGACGACCGGAAGATGAGGTCCAGCCAGTCGCACCAGGCGGGCGGGGGGGGGGGGGGGAATCCCCGGACCAACATAATCCGACGCAGGCTGCTCCACGAGATGGAGTCAAAGGCCTTGGCGAAGTCCAGCTTAAAGACGAGGGTGGGAGCCCCGCGCTTGTGACAGCACTGCACGAGCTCGGCCGCGTAGACGAAGTTCTCGGAGATGCTCCGCCCGGAGAGGAAGCCGGACTGGTCCTCGTCGATGAGGCCCCCAATCTGTCGCTGAAGGCGAGAGGTGAGTCCGCGACACAGGATCTTCACGTCCCCATTCTGGAGGGAGACAGGGCGAAAGTCCCCGGGGCCAGGGACCCCATCTTTCTTAGGGAGCAAGACGATGAGCGCACGGTTGATCCCATCAAGCCGCGCCACCCGAGAGTGGACGTCGTCGAAGAAGCGTTCGAGGTCGTCGGCGACCGCATGCCAGGCGGCGTGGTAGAAGGCCGCCCCCAGCCCATCCGGGCCCGGGTCGCTGGAGCTATCCAAGGCGAGGACAGCTACGTGGATCTCCTCCCGGGAGAAAGGCGCCAGCAGGGGCGCAGTGTCCACCCTGGGGGCGTCGGAGTAGAGACCATCCAGGTCAAACCCCCAGGACGTGGCCGACGTACGCCCCAGCAGGGACGAGTAGAACCGCCGGAGGGTAATTTAGGGAATCCGTAAGCCCTCGTCTTGAACCTTGTCCCCGGGAATGATCCCCCTGACCCCGCGTCCCTCTCTCGAGATGACACGGGAAACCCTAAATCTCCGTCGCCGGGCTCCTCCGTCCCTCCCCTTCCCCATGCCGCCGCCATGGGCTGCTGCCGGGGAAAGCCCGGGCAGTGTCAGAGGCGGCGGGGATTCTCCCAGCACGACCGCCCTCCTCTCTGGCATGGTGCGATGTTTTTGATGGGTCCTTTTGGCGGCAAGGTGTTGTGAAGGTTCGGCGGTGGCTTGACGTGGTGGCGACGGCGGTGGCATGTTCCTCGTTCGGTGATGGTTCATGTGGTTGCAGCGGCTTGGGGCTTGCTCGTCACGATCCGATCCGAATCTGGATCTGGCCGGCCAGGCCTGGGTTGCTGTTGCCGGTAGGCCTGGTGGCGTTATGCCTCTACGGTCGTTGGGCACCGTGATGGTACAGGCGGCTGGTGGTGGTGTGGCTTGGTGCGGGACGGTGCACAACAAGAGGCGTGATGGTGCAGGTGTCTTGGCAAGGGCAGGCAGCGGTGGGGCGGCGCGGACCAGCATGGCGGCATGCTCTGGAGGCGACGGTGTGAGCTGCTGGTCAGGTGGGTGGCGGCACTATGATGGTTTGGCCAGGAGGGAGTTCATGGCAAGCAGCAAGTGGCCAGCCACCTTATGGGTTGTGCAGTGAGCAACTTATAGAGTAAACTATTTTCAAACTCCGGTTTGGGTGCATACATAACTGCATAAAGTGACAACATAGTTGCAGGGTTTGTGGTGATTTCCTATCGGCTCCCTGTGGGTTCGACACTTTACTTATCACGAAAGTGCTACGACAACCCTATGCACTTGCAGGACATCAAGACTGTCAGGCACTGAGAACATCCTCTCAACGGCGGCCTTGCCTACTCGAGACCAACGACAGGGCTCTACACAGGAGCCAGAGGCCACCAAAGCTGATGAGGCCGCAAATCTCCGCCAACCAATCACAACCATAACCGTGCGACACCGGACACCGCTCGCGCTAAAGGCCTGTCGGTCCACGACCGCCTGGGAGACCTCCCTAATCTCGGGGACCATCTGCGGGTGCGGGCAATGGAACACTACAGCCACAAGTATGAGGCCCTAATGTTGTGGCTTACATCAGGCATAGCACCACCATGATTTGGGTATGCAGTGATCATACAACAGTTCTCACAGTCGTTTATCATCCGCGGCGCGGAAAATAATCCGTTGATACCAAGCCCAAACATTGGCTAAGTGATTACCTCACGGCAATTGTTGGGGATATAACCCGCCCAAGGAGGGGGCATGTTAGGAAGTTGGCGACTCATACAGTGAGGCCTTAAGCAGGCCGGAAGAATAAGACAAGGCCTGGAAGTGACTCGCCAGATGGGCCTGGCAGAGGCCCAGAGCCGGCAGGCAACGTGTGACCTGGAGGCGTAAGCCGCCGGGAGACAGCTTGCCAGACAAGGCAAGATTAATTAGAGATAAGGTCGGTTACTAGATGTAACCCGGCCTAGACTCTTGTAAGCCTAGGGCCTCGACCTATGTATATAAAGGCGGGTTCCCTGGGCGGCTTAAGGGACGAAACCTTTGATCGAGTGCTAGGTCAAGCGAATCCGCTCCCTTGTAATCGATACCCAATCAATACAACTAAAAGAAGGACGTAGGCTATTACCTCCTTCGAGAGGGGCCGAACCTGGGTAAACCTGTGTCTTTCGTCCCGATCAACCCCTTCAAGTTAACCGCCGTAACGATGGCTTCACCCCTAAGTCCTTCCACTAGGACATCTGCCGTGATAAAACCACGACAGTTGGCGCCCACCGTGGGGCTGATGCGCGGTGGTTTGGAGTACTTGAAGGGCTCTCTCCTAGGGATCGAGGGATATGCCGTTGGCAGGATGACTAAGAGTCGCCGCGGCAAGCTCTACATCGACGATGCTGGCTGGGGCCCCGAGGCCGACTCAGTCGAGTACGAGTGTCGGGCCCCCTTCGGCGGAATTCACGTTTTCATCGGCAAGATCGGCGGATCTAAGCCCGGGCCGGACATCTGCACCAACCTCGTCGAGCCGACCCGGCACGCGCAACCCGCCCGGATCAAGCCGGGCCGGAAGCACGTCTTCGTCGGCTTCACCCAAGGCGCAGAGCTTGAGGAAGGCTTTGTGTCACGAGAAGAAACCCTAATCTGCTCAGAGGATAGATCCTCGAGCGGAGAGGCGGAATCAATCTACCAGCTTCACAATGGCGGGCTTGGGGGCTACTTTGATGGTGACAGTATTCCGGAGCCCTATGAGTCGCCGAGCCAAGCCGCCGTCTTCATGGCTGGATCGGCGCCTGCTTCTGGCAGCACGGCAACCGGGACAGCGACGGCCGGCGCGGCAGGGTCCGGGTCAGCTAGGCCCCCGGCTCAAGTTTTGCTGGATCTGATGAATGAGCTGACAACTCTGATGGGAACCGAGGTCACAACGGAAAACCAAGCAACCCGTAACGCAGAGATCACAAGGCTGAAGGACCAGATGACCAGGGCCCAGGAGGAGATCAACGCGTTGCAGGCCTAGATGGATGCTGAGGCGGAGCATCTCAGGGCTGAAGCTTTTCGCCTTAATCTGGATCAACAAGCCTCAGAGGCAGTTTTTCGGATGAGGCATCAGACCCGCCTGCCTGATCAGTATGAGCCCAGAAATCTTTTTAACATGCCGGGGGCAGGACCGAACGCGCCTTTGACCATGACCCGAACGGCGGAAGTGCCTGGGAATAGGGCGGCGACTCAGCATCGGTAGCCAGACCCGCCCCGCAGGAATTAGACCCCGCCGCAGCGTTTTTTGACACCACCTGGTCATTACTCTAACCCGGTGGAGAACATGATAGCAGCGGCTGCCAGGCTCAATGCGCTCCCCCTCGCTGAAGGGACGCCTTTCGCGGAAGAAGCACGTAATGCCATTGGATATCTGCAGACGGCGGTGGCTCAACAGGAGAAGTACACGTACAGCCGGAGTCGTGTACATTCAACCCCCATTCCAAGCCGCAGTTATAGTCGGCGTCTGGAGTCACCGGCGGTCTCCAACAGCGAGCGATGTCGAAACCCGCCCCGTGATGACCCACCCGTTGTCGATGCCCAGGCGATTGTGGATAATGCTAGAGCTCAGCGGGAGGCGGCGGCCGCAACGGCTTACCAAAAGCCGCCCCCGATGACCCCCTCAGCTTCGGTGGGAGCCGGAGTCACCTCCAGAGCTGTGGGAGTGCCGTGTTTAGCACCGGCTCTGCGGAACGAGCGACTGCCGAAGGATTTTAAGGGTCCGCACAAAGTGCCTAATTACACAGCTGATCTACCCCCAGAAGCCTGGATCGAGAGTTATGAACTAGCCATGGAGATGTTAGATGTCAGTGATGCAGTCTGTGCTAAGTACTTCATCATGATGTTGGAAGGACCGGCTCGTACATGGTTAAAGGGTTTGCCACCCAATACCATTAATTCCTGGGCCGAGTTGAAAGCAAGGTTCATCAAGAATTTTCAAGGGACGTGCAAGCAGCCTATGACGTTCGTTGATTTGGATCATTGTGTGCAGCGTGAGGATGAGTCGGCCCATCATTGGGTCCGACGGGTCTCAACCATTATCCACTCATCTGACAATATCATGGTGGCTCAGGCGGTTCTGATTCTGCAGAAAAACTGTCATTTTTTGCCCCTTAAGCAGAAGCTTGGGCGGCTTAAGCGCTCTCGCCAGGACATGGGAGAACTCATGGAGGCTCTCACTAAATATGCAGATTCTGATAGCACGAAGGATCCTGGTTCTGATGATGAGAAGTCTGCTAAGGGTAAGAATAATGGCAACGGCAAGGGTCAGCAGCAGAATGGGGCAGGAAATAACAATCCAGGCAATGGTGGTAAACGGAAGCATCCAGACGACGGGTCAGATCTGGTAGCCAATACCAACACTGGGAACAACCGTGGCAAGGGCAACGGTAAATCACCTTTTGGCAAAAATAAGCCTTTCAACATGGAAGTGATGCTTAATGACCCCTGCCCGAAGCATAGTCTGTCCAACAAGCCATCCACTCATGCTTGGAAGGATTGCTATATCATGCAGGAGTTCCTGAACTACAGCCTTAGCTAGCATCACGGTAACGGCAATGGACCACCCGGCGGGTCCGGATCCGGCTCCCATGGGTCAGGTTTTGGTGCAGGCGGCTCAAACTCTGGTTATCAGGGTCAAGGTAACCATGGAGGTCATAATCAGCAGCCTGGCAATGGTGGTCAGCAACAACATAATCAATCAGGGTATCAGAGCAACCCAAAGCAGCTTAATGGAGGCCAGTATCACGTCTTTACAACATGCCTTGATAAGCGTGGTCAAAAGGTGCGCAAGAGGGCGGTTAATGCAGCCATGCCGGCTCTTCCGCAATATTTAAAGTGGTCTGAGCACACAATATCATGGAGCAGGGAGGATCACCTGCCGCGAGTTGATAACCCGGGGCACTTGGCCCTTGTGGTAGCCCCTCAGGTAGGAGGCTACATGTTCACCAAGGTGCTGATGGATGGTGGTAGCAGCATCAACATCCTGTATTATGACACTTTCCGTCGGATGAACCTGGTTAACAAGGATCTCAAGCCATCATCTATAGTTTTTCACGGGGTGGTACCCGGCAAATCGGCTTATCCAGTTGGAAAGATTGCCCTTGAGGTCGCTTTTGGTGATGAATTCAACTACAGAGTGGAGACCTTATGGTTTGAGGTGGTTAAAATCAAGAGCCCATATCATGCTCTGTTTGGACGGCCGACTTATGCCAAGTTCATGGCTCGGCCCTGTTATGTTTACTTGTAGCTCAAGATGCCTGGTCTGAAGGGGACGATTACGGTGCATGGTGATCGGAAGATTGCTCTTGAGTGTGAAGAAGGTGATGCTCCCAATGCGGAGTCAAGT
The DNA here is from genome assembly GCA_039707655.1 of Elymus sibiricus. Taxonomy (NCBI): domain Eukaryota; kingdom Viridiplantae; phylum Streptophyta; class Magnoliopsida; order Poales; family Poaceae; genus Elymus; species Elymus sibiricus. The sequence goes on along the minus strand of CM077663.1, from coordinate 296,169,314 downwards.
TGTGCTGAGGCAGAGCTCAAGTTTTATAAAGATAATGTTGACCCGGCGGATATGACCCTGTTGAAGAAGCCTAGCACGGAATCTGACCCGCCCTTGAAATTTGTGGCAGAGGATACCAAATTGGTGGACTTTGTTCCTGGCGACTCATCGCAACAGTTCACTATCGGGGCCAATATGGACCCCAAATAGGAAAGCGCGCTCATCGAATTCATTCGTGAGAATCGGGACATCTTTGCATGGAAGCCTTCTGACATGCCGGGTGTACCGAGAGAATTCGCTGAGCACCACCTTAATGTGGATCCTAAGTTTAAGCCGGTCAAACAATTCCTCCGTCGTTTCAATGAAGAGCGGCGTAAAGCTATTGGGGAAGAGGTAGCCCGGCTCTTAGCAGCAGGGTTTATCGTGGAGGTTTTTCACCCGGAGTGATTGGCCAACCCCGTGCTCATACTTAAGAAGAATGGCACGTGGCGCATGTGTGTAGATTACACAGATCTCAATAAGGCGTATCCGGTTGATCCATTTGCTCTCCCCCGTATCGACCAAATCATTGATGCAACGGCGGGTTGTGAGAGTTTATGGTTCCTGGATGCTTATTCGGGTTATCATCAGATCAAGATGGCAGTCAAAGACCAAGAGAAGACGTCTTTCATCACGCCTTTTGGAGCTTTCTGCTACGTGTCCATGCCTTTTGGACTCAAAAGTGCACAGGCGACTTATCAACGTTGTGTGCAGAACTGTCTTCATAGTCAAATTGGACGCAATGTTCATGCTTATGTGGATGATATTGTGGTCAAGTCAAGGAAGAAGGAGACTCTCCTTGACGACTTGAAGGAAACTTTTGATAACCTGCGGGTTTACAAGATGATGCTTAATCCGGCTAAGTGTGTTTTTGGTGTACCCACACGCAAGCTCCTGGGATTTTTGGTTTCAGAACGGGGCATTGAAGCTAACCCGGATAAAAGAAAGGCCATCACCTCATTATCTAAGCCGGCGTGCATTAATGACGTCCAGCGCTTGGCGGGTCGTATTGCCACTTTAAGCCGGTTCATAAGCCGCCTGGGCGAGAAGGCTATTCCTTTGTATAAGATGATGAAGAAGACAGATGATTTTGTCTGGAGTGATGCTGCCAATGATGCGTTTGAGGCGCTCAAAAAACAGTTGGTTGAGCCGCCTGTTTTGGCTGCTCCCGTTGAAAAAGAGCCTTTGCTCCTGTACGTGGTGGCTAATAATAAAGCGGTCAGTGCTGCAGTAGTGGTGGAGCGCAAGGAGGCAGGCAAAGAGTACCCAGTCTAGCGGCCGGTTTATTATGTCAGTGAGGTTTTGACAGAGTCCAAGCAAAGGTACCCGCATTGGCAAAAGCTGGTGTTTGGAGTGTTCATGGCAAACCGCAAGTTGAAGCATTATTTCCTTGGACATCCAATCACGGTTGTTGGGGATATAACCCCGTGGTATAACCCACCCAAGGAGAGGGCGTGTTAGGAAGTTGGCGACTCTTACAATGAGGCCTAAAGCAGGCCGGGAGTTCAAGACAAGGCTTGGAAGTAACTTGCTAGATGGGCCGGGCGGAGGCCCAGAGCCGGAAGGCAGTGTGTGACCCGAAGGCGTAAGCCGCCAGCAGATGACTTGCTAGATAAGGCATGACGATTCATAGATAAGGTCGGTTACTAGATGTAACCCGACCCAGACTCTTGTAAGCCCAGGGCCTCGACCTGTGCATATAAAGGCGGGTTCCCTGGGTGGCTTAGAACACGAAAACCTTTAATCGAGTACTAGGTCAAGTGAATCCGCTCCCTTGTAATCGATACCCAATCAATACAACTCAAAGCAGGACGTAGGCTATTACCTCCTTCGAGAGGGGCCGAACCTTGGTAAACCTATGTCTCTCGTCCCGATCAACCCCTTCGAGTTAACCACCGTAGCGATGGCTTCACCCCTAAGTCCTTGCACTAGGACATCTGCCGTGATAAAACCACGACAGTTGGCGCCCATCGTGGGGCTGATGTGCGGTGGTTTGGAGTACTCGAAGGGCTCTCTCCCAGGGATCGAGGGATACGCCGTTGGCAGGATGACTAAGAGTCGCCGCGGCAAGCTCTACATCGACGATGCTGGCTGGGGCCCCGAGGCCGACTCAGTTGAGTACTGGTACTGGGTCCCCTTCAGAGGAATTCACGTTTTCATCGGCAAGATCGGCAGATCTAAGCCCGGGCCGGACATCTGCACCAACATCGTCGAGTCGGCCCGGCGCGCGCAACCCGCCCGGATCAAGCCAGGCCGGAAGCACGTCTTCATCGGCTTCACCCAAGGCACAGAGCTTGAGGAAGGCTCTGTGTCACGAGAAGAAACCCTAATCTGCTCAGAGGATGGATCCTCGAGCGGAGAGGCGGAATCAATCTACCAGCTTCATAACGACGGACTGGGGGGCTACTTCGATGGTGACAGTATTCCGGAGCCCTATGAGCCGTCGAGCCAAGCCCCCGTCTTCATGGCTGGATTGGCGCCGGCTTCTAGCAGCACGGCAGCCGGGACAGCGGCGGCCGGCACGGTAGGGTCCGGATGAGCCAAGCCCCCGGCTTAAGTTTTGCTGGATCTGATGAATGAGCTGACAACTCTGATGGGAACCGAGGTCACAACGGAAAACCAAGCAAACCATAACGCATAGATCGCAAGGCTGAAGGACCAGATGACCAGGGCCCAAGAGGAGATCAACGCGTTGCAGGCTCAGATGTATGCTAAGTCGGAACGCCTCAGGGATGAAGCTTTCCGCCTTAATCTGGATCAACAAGCCTCAGAGGCAGTCTTTCGGATGAGGCATCAGACCCGCCTGCCTGATCAGTATGAGCCCAGAAATCTTTTTAACACGCCAGGGGCAGGACCGAACGCGCCTTTGACCATGACCCGAACGGCAGAAGTGCCTGGGAATAGGGTGGTGACTCAGCATCAGCAGCCAGACCCGCCCCACAGGAATCAGACCCCGCCGCAGCGTTTTTTGACACCACCTAGTCATTACACTAACCCGGTGGAGAACATGGTAGCAGCGGCTGCTAGGCTCAATGCGCTCCCCCTTGCTGAGGGAACACCTTTCGCCGAAGAGGCAAGGAATGCCATTGGGTACTTGCAGACAGTCGTGGCTCAACAGGAGAAGTATACTTATAGCCGGAGTCGTGTGCACTCAACCCCCATTCCAAGCCACAGTTATAGCCAGCGTGTGGAATCACCGGCGGTCTCCAGCAGCGAGCAACGTCGAAACCCGCCCCGTGATGACCCATCCGTTGTCGATGCCCAGGCGATTGTGGATAATGCTAGAGCTCAGCGGGAGGCGGCGGCCACAGCGGCTTACCAAGAGCCGCCCCCGATGACCCCCTCAGCTTCGATGGGAGACGGAGTCACCTCCAGATTTGTGGGAGTGCCGTGTTTAGCACCGGCTCTACGGAACGAGCGCCTGCCGAAGGATTTTAAGGGTCCACGCAAAGTGCCTAATTACAAAGCTGATCTACCCCCAGAAGCCTGGATCGAGAGTTACGAGCTAGCCATGGAGATGTTAGATGTCAGTGATGCAGTCTATGCTAAGTACTTCATCATGATGTTGGAAGGACTGGCTCGTACATGGTTAAAGGGTTTGCCACCCAATACCATTAATTCCTGGGCCGAGTTGAAAGCAAGGTTCATCAAGAATTTTCAAGGGACGTGCAAGCAGCCTATGACGATCGTTGATTTGGATCATTGTGTGCAGCGTGAGGATGAGTCAGCCCATCATTGGGTCCGGCGGGTCTCAACCATTATCCACTCATCTGACAATATCACGGCGGCTCAGGCGGTTCTGATTCTGGAGAAAAACTGTCATTTTTTGCCCCTTAAGCAGAAGCTTGGGTGGCTTAAGCGCTCTTGCCAGGACATGGGAGAGCTCATGGCGGCTCTCACTAAATATGCAGATTCTGATTGCACGAAGGATCCTGGTTCTGATGATGAGAAGTCTGCTAAGGGTAAGAAGAATGGCAACGACAAGGGTCAGCAGTAGAATGGGGCAGGAAATAACAATCCAGGCAATGGCGGTAAACGGAAGCATCCAGACGGCGGGTCATATTTGGTAGCCAATACCAACACTGGGAACAACTGTGGCAAGGGCAACGGTAAACCACCTTTCGGCAAAATTAAGCCTTTCAACATGGAAGCGATGCTTAATGACCCCTGCCCGAAGCATAGTCTGCCCAACAAGCCATCCACTCATGCTTGGAAGGATTGCTATATCATGCGGGAGTTCCGGAACTACAACCTTAACCAGCATCACGGTAACGGCAATGGACCACCCGGCGGGTCAGGATCCGGCTCTCATGGGTCAGGTTTTGGTGCAGGCGGCTCAAACTCTGGTTATCAGGGTCAAGGTAACCACGGAGGTCATACTCAGCAGCCTGGCAATGGTGGTCAGCATCAAAACAATCAATCAGGGTATCAGAATAACCCCAAACAGCTTAATGGAGGCCAGTATCACGTCTTCACAACAAGTTTTGATAAGCGTGATCAGAAGGTGCGCAAGAGGGCGGTTAACGCAGCCATGCCGGCTCTTCCGCAATATTTAAAGTGGTCTGAGCACACGATATCATGGAGCAGGGAGGATCACCCTCCGCGAGTTGATAACCCGGGGCATTTGGCCCTTGTGGTAGCCCCTCGGGTAGGAGGCTACATGTTCACCAAGGTGCTGATGGATGGTGGTAGCAGCATCAACATCCTGTATTATGACACTTTCCGTCGGATGAACCTAGTTGACAAGGATCTCAAGCCATCATCTACAGTTTTTTACGGTGTCGTACCAGGCAAATCGGCTTATCCAGTTGGAAAAATTGCCCTTGAGGTAGCTTTTGGTGATGAGTTCAACTACAGGGTGGAGACCTTATGTTTTGAGGTGGTTAAAATCAAGAGCCCATATCATGATCTGTTTGGACGGCCGGCTTATGCCAAGTTCATGGCTCGGCCCTGTTATGTTTACTTGCAGCTCAAGATGCCTGGTCTGAAGGGGACGATTACAGTGCATGGTGATCAGAAGATTGCTCTTGAGTGCGAAGAAGGTGATGCTACGTATGCGGAGTCAAGTTGTGCTGAGGCAGAGCTCAAGTTTTATAAACACAATGTTGACCCGGCAGCAGTTCACTATCGGGGCCAATATGGACCCCAAATAGGAAAGCATGCTCATCGAATTCATCCATGAGAATCGGGACATCTTTGCATGGAAGCCTTCTGACATGCCGGGTGTACCGAGAGAATTCGCTGAGCACCACCTTAATGTGGATCCTAAGTTTAAGCCGGTCAAACAATTCCTCCGTCGTTTCAATGAAGAGCGGCGTAAAGCTATTGGGGAAGAGGTAGCCCGGCTCTTAGCAGCAGGGTTTATCGTAGAAGTTTTTCACCCGGAGTGGTTAGCTAACCCCGTGCTCGTACTTAAGAAGAACGGCACGTGGCGCATGTGTGTAGATTACACAAATCTCAACAAGGCGTGTCCGGTTGATCCGTTTGCTCTCCCCCGGATCGACCAGATCATTGATGCAACGGTGGGTTGTGAAAGTTTATGTTTCCTGGACGCTTATTCGGGTTATCATCAGATTAAGATGGTAGTCAAAGACCAAGAGAAGACGTCTTTCATCACGCCTTTTGGAGCTTTATGCTACGTGTCCATGCCTTTTGGACTCAAAAGTGCGCAGGCGACTTATCAACGCTGTGTGCAGAATTGTCTTCATAGTCAAATTGGACGCAATGTTCATGTTTATGTGGATGATATTGTGGTCAAGTCAAGAAATAAGGATACTCTGCTTGACGATTTGAAGGAAACTTTTGATAACCTGCGGGTTTACAAGATTATGCTTAATCCGGCTAAGTGTGTTTTTGGTGTACCTGCAGGCAAGCTCCTGGGATTTTTGGTCTCAGAGCGGGGCATTGAAGCTAACCTGGATAAAATAAAGGCCATCACCTCATTGTCTAAGCCGGCGTGCATTAATGATGTCCAGCACTTGGCGGTTCGTATTGCCGCTTTTAGCCGGTTCATAAGCCGCCTAGGCGAGAAGGCTATTCCTTTGTATCAGATGATGAAGAAGACAGATGATTTTGTCTGGAGTGATGCTGCCAATGATGCGTTTGAGGCGCTCAAAAAACAGTTGGTTGAGCCGCCTGTCTTGGCTGTTCCCGTGGAAAAAGAGCCTTTGCTCTTGTATGTGGCGGCTAATAATAAAGCTGTCAGTGCTGCAGTAGTGGTGGAGCGCAAGGAGGCAGGTAAAGAGTACCCAGTCCAGCGGCCGGTTTATTATGTCAGCGAGGTTTTGACAGAGTCCAAGCAAAGGTACCCGCATTGGCAAAAGCTGGTGTTTGGAGTGTTCATGGCAAACCGCAAGTTGAAGCATTATTTCCTTGGACATCCAATCACAGTGGTCAGCTCTGCTCCTTTGGGAGATATTATTCAGAATAGAGAAGCCACCGGCAGGATTGCTAAGTGGGCGATTGAGCTTGGGCCTCTTAATTTGAGATATGTACCTCGAACAGCTGTCAAGTCTCAAGCCCTGGTGGATTTTATCAATGACTGGACGGAGTGTCAAGCACCCGAGGAGAAGCCGGACAACACATATTGGACAATTCATTTTGATGGATCCGGGCAATTGGAAGGCTCGGGGGCTGGAGTTGTTTTAACTTCCCCTAGAGGTGACAAATTTTGTTATGTATTAAGGCTAATGTTTCCTTGTACTAACAATGCAGCTGAGTATGAAACCTTGCTTCATGGGCTCCGTGTGGCCAAGGAGATGAATTTGAGCCGGGTCAGATGTCTCGGCGACTCAGACCTTGTGGCCCAACAAGTCTCGGGCACGTGGGATTCTAAGGACCCTCGTATGGCGGCTTATTGCCAGGCGGTTGATGTCATTGCTGGTCACTTTAAGGGCTATCTGGTGGACCATATTAATCGTCGGAAGAATGAGGCGGCTGATGCATTATCACGTTTGGGGTCTCAGCATAAGCCGGTGCCGCCTAATGTGTTTCTGGATGTCCTGCATCACCCGTCCGTCAAATTACTTTCTGAGGAGGATCTTGCTATACCTGACTCGGAAAGACACTTGTCGATGGCTCTTCGTGCTATTCCTGATTGGACGTTGCCTTATCTGACGTATCTGACTCGCGGCGAGTTACCCGAGGACGAGACTTTGGCACGGAAAATCATAAGGCGATATAAGTCCATGACTATTGTTAATGGCGAATTGCACAGATGCAGCGTGACTGTTGTTTTTCAACGTTGCGTTTCTCCTGAGGAGGGCCGTGAAATCTTGCAAGAGATACATGCCGACGATTGTGGTCATCACGCCGGGTCAAAATCCTTGGTGGCCAAAGCCTTTTCGCACGGTTTTTACTGGTTGACCGCTCATGCAGATGCAGAGTATTTGGTCAGTAGATGTGATGGGTGTCAGAAATTTGGACGACGTGCCCATGTGCCGGCTCAAGAATTGCGGATGATTCCAATCACCTGGCCGTTCGTGGTCTGGGGGCTTGATATGGTTGGGCCGTTTAAGAGGTCTAAAGATAAGAAGACCCACCTCTTGGTGGCGGTTGATAAATTTACTAAGTGGGTTGAGGCAGAGCCGGTCAGTAAGTGTGACGCAGCAACAGTAGTTCAGTTCGCCAAAAAGCTGATTTTTCGGTTTGGTTACCCTCAAAGTATCATTACTGACAATGGTACAAATCTGTCCAAGGGGGCTATGAAAGAGTTCTGCGATAGTGAACACATCCGCCTTGATGTCTCCTCCGTGGCTCATCCACAGTCTAATGGTCAAGCAGAGCATGCTAACCAGGAAATTCTAAGAGGGATAAAACCTAGGCTTATGGTTCCTTTGGAGCGAATGCCGGGTTGTTGGGTCGAGGAGTTACCTTCGGTCCTTTGGAGCATTAGAACCACCCCCAACAGATCAACAGGCTACACGCCTTTCTTCATGGTTTATGGCGCAGAAGACGTTCTCCCCAATGATATCCATCATGACTCGCCCAGAGTGGCGGCTTATGTTGAAACTGATAATGAGACGGCGCGTCAGGACGCACTGGACGCCTTGGATGAAGAACGGGATCTTGCAGCCGCACGTTCGGCGATTTATCAACAAGATCCGTGTCGCTATCAAACCCACAGTGTGAAGACCCGAACGTTCCAGGAAGGCGACTTAGTGCTTCGTCTGATTCAAGACCAGACAGATATGCATAAGTTATCACCCCCCTGGGAAGGACCTTTTGTGATCAGCAGAAATCTCACCAATGGTTCCTATTATCTCATTGATATATGGGAGAGCGACAAGTGACGCACTTCTGGGGAGGAGACTGCCAGGCCGTGGAACATTGCTCATCTTTGGCCTTACTACACTTGAGCCATTGGCTCTCATCAATGTACATATTTCTGTCATTGTATATATCACTTTTTATAATATAATAAAGCCGGCATCCCCATAATACAGGGCCTCTGCCGTTTTCATGCAACAGTTGATGGTGCAAAGAGTTGATTATTCATAAGGTCACTTGGGGGCTTCCAACCCACTGGGTTTAGCTTTCATACCCTCTTGACCGGCTTAAAAGCCATATTTGAGTTAAACCTGCCTATTTGCAACTTGCTACGCCGCCAGGTGACCCGCCAAACGTTTGACAGTCAATCTTTTTCAAGACCCTGAACTTGTCAAAGTTAAAACGGCGGCTTATGTCACGAGAGAGCCGGCTTACAGAGAGCTAGGATAAACTCACCTATCTGTTGTAGTCTCTCAGCTATGTGGCCCGTTCGTACTCTTAACAGTCAATCTTTTTCAAGACCCTGAACTGGTTAAGGTTAAAACAACGGATTTATGTCACGTGAGAGCCGGCTTATGGGATTTTGGGCACTCATGCCTAGCTTCTTTGAAGCAAAAAATCTTGAGTTTTCTCAAAAATATATATAAAGGGTTGATCTCTTTTGGGCTGTGCCTTCAAGGCCGCCTAAACAATAACAAAAGATATACATATATTTTCTGCTTGTTATTTTGCAGGAATTTTTCATGATAAGATTCTAAGTCTTTGGGTAATAGCTTATCCCGGCTTAGTATTGCTCATGGATTTTAACCCGCAAGTGGGAATGGATGAATTGGTACCGAGGCATATGATCATATCAAAGCATTCACACTGTGGAATTTTTTTTGAAGCGCCAAAGCTGCCAGAATATGAGCTGATAAAGTTCAAAATGTGCGCAAAGGCACGGCACAGGCAGTCAAGTTTTTACTACGGCTATTACAAGGCTCCAGAGAGCCCATAATTTGTGGACTCAAGTTTTTCGTAAAAGTTATAACCCGGCGGCTGAGCATGCCCGGGTTAACTTCATCCGAGGCTAGCTCCTCTCTTAGCTCGTTGACGGGTCATCCTGCGTCGGGTCTTCGTTTTCCTGGATTTGAAGGTTGTCCACATCCCAGTTGCAATTGAGTAAGGCTTCGAATTTGGCTTCGTCATGCAAAATTGGAGACGGGTCAACATCAGGGGCAAAGGTGTGCTTACGGCGTTGGGGAGTCAGGTTTTTCGCCTCAAAAGTGGGCGCCCGGACTCGCACATTATTGCAATCATAAGCCGCCTGATACACTGTCAGATCAGCTTCGGCGGCCAGCCGGCTAGCCAATGCTCGCGATGCTTTGATGCAACGAGCATAGTCTTCTTGAGTAAATTCTGACCCGTCATCCTTCAGCTGTGGAAAGCCGCCACTCATCTCTTCTGGGCTAAGCTCGGGTGCGTAAGCCAACGCCCGACTCAAAGCAGCTACTGCGCCTTTCCGAGCGGCCGATTTCTTCAGTTCTTCAAATTGCTGGGGGATGGTGGAGAGGCACTTCAGCACATCTTTGATAAGTTTGGGCGTGCCTTTCTCGCCCATGAAGGCCCTGATGGTGAAGAGGCTTCCAGCATATAGCTGCTTAGTGAAGGCATATAAAGCCTTCAGCTTCAGCAAACTGTTATCTGGAAGCTGGCGAGTTCTTTGGCCTACAAACAGATCAAATTCGTAAGTCGCCAGGTGAGTATTTATAAGACTTTGAGAAAGAATGCTTATAACATAATCAGTAAACACTTACCAAAGACGACCTCAGTCATCCGAGCCACTTGGCGTTTCAGACTGGTCAGCTCTTCCATAACGGGCTTAAGCCGGCCCTCGGCATTTTCTACACGTTTGTCCAAGGCAGCTTGGTTAGCTTCAGCATATTTTTTGTACGCCTCAAAATCTGTTTTGATCTTTTCCAGTTCTATGGAGGAGAGACGCCACTTTGTGTCAGCTTCAGCTCGGGCGTCTTGTTGCAAGGCCAGATTTTTCTTAAGGTCGATCAAATTAGACCCGACCACATTTAAAGCCTCCTGCACAGGACAATTGTCAACAACAAGTTTATCAATTTTAAGCCGCCAGTCCGGTTTATAATAGCACTTGGAGGCAATACAGATGGTTGTTACAAGTCTCAAGCAGATTGCAAGAAATATACTTGATACTTGGGGGCTAATGTGTATCAGTTCTTTCAAACTCTACAATACAAACAAGACCCGGATCATCTTCACGAAGATAACCCGACTCTTGGGGGCTACAAATTGCTCCTCAAGTTTATATGATCAGATCTACAAGAAGTTCCGGCTCAATACTTACATAATGACCTGGCCCTTGGGGGCTACACTTGGCGTTTTGTTTCTATCAATGCAGTAAGTGCCGGCTCATTATTTACATAATGACCCGACCCTTGGGGGCTACATGTTGGTCTATTGAAATTTACATATTACTGAAGATCCGACTTTTCTTCAAGAAAATAAGCCGGCTCTTGGGGGCTATGTAAGGATATATGGAGGACAAGTAAGGTTGAATACCTCATATTTCTTCTTCATCATGCCAACTAAGTTGGCCTCCATGTCCCGGCTTGCGGCAAGGCGGCTTAGATAGCCAGAGCGCAGCTCATCAGCGGTAAGTTTCTCCAGATTGGGTAGATCAAGCTTAGCCTTCTCCTTCTCAGGTGAAGGCACCTCATCCTTGCTGATGTGTTTGGTCAGCACGTTGGAAGGGGCTAGAGCTGTGAAAGCCGTCCCAGTGATAGTAACCTCTTCCTCATGAGAAGTCATATCAGCAGTTGTTGGCAAAGGGCTGGGCGGCTTAGGATCCGTTTCTAGATTAGCCTCAGGAATCATAATATCGGCATCCGCCGGCTCAGTAGGCTGAGGAGTGTCGTCATGGGCGCCTTGGTCAGCTTCGGAGGGCTCGACCTGAATTTCAGGAGTGCTAAGTTTCGGGTTCTTCGGCTCTGGGATGTCAGGATTGGCAGATGACCCGCTTAGTTTGCTCTTCTTGGCTTGTGCCCTGTGAACAAAAGATTTCAGGATAATATTATATGAGGATAAAGAGTTAACAATCAATATTGGCTGCAAAGACGAAAGTTACCCTGGGTTGATAACAAGAGGTGGCAGCTTGGAAGCGGTTGAGTCGCCAGAAGAAGGAGGAGTATCCTGAAGACATTAAAATTGAATAGTATGATCAGTTTTACTGCATAAGGCTAGCAGATAGAAGAAATACAAACAAAGTTATGAGTTACCTCGTAACGACGTTTCCGTGGAGCCGGAGCGTCAGGTAAGCCGGCCACTAGATCTTTAGAGCCGCCGCTCCGGGTCTTACGCCTGGAGTCGTGTTGCTGCTTCTTCAAAAGAAAGTTGGGGTCCAAGTGAGCAAGGGGGTGAGAAAACTTTACTTTCCGGATGACCCGCCGAATTTTCTCTCTTGGCAAGGGTTCTGAGTCGGAGGAGATGGTAGTTACCTCTACTGCGCCGGCTTGGCTTGTCTCCGCGTCACCCTGAGAGGAGTCAGCGTCAATAAGTTGCATGAAAGAAGGCCAAGAGAGTCAAGTTCTACCTCCGAGTCATCCAGCTCGAGCAGATCATGTGCCGATGGCTTCTTCTTACGAGCCGGAGCCCGGGTCTTAGTCGCCTTTGACTTCTTTTTGGAAGTGGAGGCTGTGTTTAGTCTTTTCTTCCAGAAGGAAGAGCTAGCCTGTGTATAATAAATGGATTTACAGAAAGGTTAAATGAGGCATATGAAATGCAGTATTTACAGGAAGAAGAGCGAAGATTGAGATAGAAGGTTCACCTCAGGAGCCGGGTTAAGAGCATAGAAGGGACTTAGCCCCGTCTTGTTGCAGACTTCTTGAGGTTCTCCCAACAATGATTTGACTATCAGGTTGAGGTCCTGGTCTGTCAGGGGTGTCTGGTTGAAGCGCTGAGGGTCATTCACCTCACCAGTGTATTCACACATTAAGCCGCCGTGCCGGCTTAATGGTGAGATTCTCCATGAAACCCAGCAACGGGTTAGATCAACGCCAGTTAGCCCGTTAGCCAACAAGGCTCTAATCTTTGAAAACATTGGAGTGTATTGGGCACGCTCTATGGCAGACAGCCGGTCTGGGAGCTCGGTGGTGGCGCAGAGCCGGTAGGGACGGTAACCCGGCAGTGGATTCTCTCCGGTTGGAGAAGTGTCTTTGCAGTAAAACCAAGTATGATTCCAGTCCTTGGGTGGCTAGGCAGAGTCACCGAGGGAAAGGAAACATCTCTCCGTCTCTGAATGGAAACACCACCAAGTGCCAGGCTTGGCCCATCAGCAATCTCTGTCTGGCGGTTGATGTAGAAGAAATCTCTGAAGAGGTCGACGGACGGCTCTTCTTGGAGATATGCTTCACAGAAAATTTGGAACTGGCACAAATTGGTAACAGAGTTGGGGCCAATGTCTTGAGGATACAGCTTGTAGAAATGAAGGGCGTCCCGAAAGAACTTTGATCCGGGCGGTGAGAAGCCACGGAGAAGATGGTCTGTGAAGACGATAACCTCCCCATCCTTGGGTTCGGGAGTGATCTCATCACCGGGGACCCGCCAGTGGATGACGTCCTGAGCCGGTAAAACTCCCATGACTACGAAGTCATTGAGAATCTCCTCAGTAACCCCGGAGCCTACCCAATCGCAAGAGGCGGGGGCTTTAGCCATAACGGCGAGTTAAAATGCTGTGGAAAGGCATGTAGACACAGCGGGTTAAGAACGCTGCTTGGCCAAAATAGCTATGACTCTAAAAACAACGACGCTACTTGGCGGGTTATTACTAAAGTATGAGCCGCCACCAACTACAGGATTAAGGCGGATTACATCGCTACAAGGAGAGCCGGCAGCATGATGGCGGGTCAAATAGACAGTAAATGTTGAAAATATTGCTAAGTATGGACAAACAGGTTCCACCGACTACAACTACCATTTTAAGATCTACGGAAGGAAACAAAAGGGAAACATTTTCTAAACCTAAAAGTGTTCATGGAGGAACAGACAGTTCGTGTATGAGTTCCCCTGAAGGGACAATCTACGATGGATATGGAAAACGCATTAAGTGGAGCGCCGCGGGCTTTTGGCTAGCAGTTGAAGACCTAAGGGTGTTTCCTTTCCTCATCCATGGTAAAAACTTCGATGAACGGCGACGGACTCGGAAGAACACCGGCGAGCTAATGCAGATCTAGGAGAAAAAGCGAATGGAACCTAAGAGGTGCAGGAGTTGCGGGCGTGCGCCGGCAAGTTCTGGACACGTTCAGGGTGATGCAGCGGCCTGGTTGATGACGGCACGGTCCGGACGGCGCGGTGGAGCTTCGGTCGCACAATCGTCTAGAGGAAGAAGAAGAGAGAAGCGGCGGCGGGGGAAAAGTGAAAAGGATGGGACCCCCTCGCGCATATTTATAAGGGGAATGGAACAACAATAGTCTAGCATGGGAATCGAGGATACAAAATGATGATTGACCAAGGAAACGCCTCGATTCTCGGGTTGACTAGTTAATGCAAAGATCCGTTGTGATGTCATTAAGATCTTTTTGATTTATCAGAGATGACGTCATCCGTTTCACATGGCGGGTCAGGAAAATTTATTCTAGGTCAAGTGGTATGAAGAATGCAAGACTCGCCCACCAGAAGACTTGAAGATTGACATGAACAAGTTCAAATCAATCTGGGGCCTAATGTTGGGGATATAACCCCGTGGTATAACCCGCCCAAGGAGAGGGCGTGTTAGGAAGTTGGCGACTCTTACAGTGAGGCCTAAAGCAGGCCGGAAGGTCAAGACAAGGCTTGGAAGTAACTTGCCAGATGGGCCGGGCGGAGGCCCAGAGCCGGAAGGCAGTGTGTGACCCGGAGGCGTAAGCCGCCGGGAGATGACTTGCTAGATAAGGCAAAATGATTCATAGATAAGGTCGGTTACTAGATGTAACCCGGCCTGGACTCTTGTAAGCCTAGGGCCTCGACCTGTGCATATAAAGGCGGGTTCCCTGGGCGGCTTAGAACACGAAAACCTTTAATCGAGTACTAGGTCAAGCGGATCCTCTCCCTTGTAATCGATACCCAATCAATACAACTCAAAGCAGGACGTAGGCTATTACCTCCTTCGAGATGGGCCGAACCTGGGTAAACCTGTGTCTTCCGTCCCGATCAACCCCTTCGAGTTAACCACCGTAGCGATGGCTTCACCCCTAAGTCCTTGCACTAGGACATCTGCCGTGATAAAACCACGACAACGGTTGTCAGCTCTGCTCCTTTGGGAGATATTATTCAGAATAGAGAAGCCACCGGTAGGATTGCTAAGTGGGCGATTGAGCTTGGGCCTCTTAATTTGAGGTATGTACCTTGAACAGCTATCAAGTCTCAAGCCCTGGTGGATTTTATCAATGACTGGATGGAGTGTCAAGCACCTGAGGAGAAGCCAGACAACAAATATTGGACAATTCATTTTGATGGATCCAGACAATTGGAAGGCTCGGGGGCTGGAGTTGTTTTAACTTCCCCTAGAGGTGACAAATTTTGTTATGTATTAAGGCTAATGTTTCCTTGTACTAACAATGCAGCTGAGTATGAAGCCTTGCTTCATGGGCTCCGTGTGGCCAAGGAGATGAATTTGAGCCGGGTCAGATGTCTCGGCGACTCAGACCTTGTGGCCCAACAAGTCTTGGGCATGTGGGATTCTAAGGACCCTCGTATGGCGGCTTATCGCCAGGCGGTTGATGTCATTGCTGGTCACTTTAAGGGCTATCTGGTGGACCATATTGATTGTCGGAAGAATGAGGGAGCTGATGCATTATCACGGTTGGGGTCTCAGCGTAAGCCGGTGCCGCCTAATGTGTTTCTGGATGTCTTGCATCACCCGTCCGTCAAATTACCTTCTGAGGAGGATCTTGCTATACCTGACCCGGAAGGACACTTGGTGACGGCTCTTCGTGCTATTCCTGATTGGACGTTGCCTTATCAGACGTATCTGACTCGCGGCGAGTTACCCGAGGATGAGACTTTGGCACGGAAAATCATAAGGCGATCTAAGTCGATGACTATTGTTAATGGCGAGTTGCACAGATGCAGCGTGACTAGTGTTTTCCAACGCTGCGTTTCTCCTGAGGAGGGTCGTGAAATCTTGCAAGAGATACATGCCGACGATTGTGGTCATCACGCCGGGTCAAAATCCTTGGTGGCCAAAGCCTTTTGGCTTGGTTTTTACTGGTTGATCGCTCATGCAGATGCAGAGTATTTGGTCAGTAGATGTGATGGGTGTCAGAAATTTGGACGACGTGCCCATGTGCCGGCTCAAGAATTGCATATGATTCCAATCACCTGGCCGTTCGCGGTCTAGGGGCTTGGTATGGTTGGGCCGTTTAAGACGTCTAAAGATAAGAAGACCCACCTCTTGGTGGCGGTTGATAAATTTACTAAGTGGGTTGAGGCAGAGCCGGTCAGTAAGTGTGACGCAGCAACAGTAGTTCAGTTCGTCAAAAAGCTGATTTTTCGGTATGGTTACCCTCAAAGTATCATTACTGACAATGGTACAAATCTGTCCAAGGGGGCTATGAAAGAGTTCTGCGACAGTGAACGCATCCGCCTTGATGTCTCCTCCGTGGCTCATCCATAGTCTAATGGTCAAGCAGAGCATGCTAACCAGGAAATTCTGAGAGGGATAAAACCCAGGCTTATGGTTCCTTTGGAGCGAACGCCGGGTTGTTGGGTGGAGTAGTTACCTTCAGTCCTTTGGAGCATTAGAACCACCCCCAACAGATCAACAGGCTACACGCCTTTCTTCATGGTTTATGGCGCAGAAACCGTTCTCCCCAGTGATATCCATCATGACTCGCCCAGAGTGGCGGCTTATGTTGAAACTGATAATGAGACGGCGCGTCAGGACGCACTGGACGCCTTGGATGAAGAACGGGATCTTGCAGCCGCACGTTCGGCGATTTATCAACAAGATCTGTGTCGCTATCATAGCCGCAGAGTGAAGACCCGAACGTTCCAGGAAGGCGACTTAGTGCTTCGTCTGATTCAAGACCAGACAGATATGCATAAGTTATCACCCCCTGGGAAGGACCTTTTGTGATCAGCAGAAATCTCAACAATGGTTCCTATTATCTCATTGATATACGGGAGAGCGACAAGTCACACACTTCTGGGGAGGAGACTGCAGGCCGTGGAACATTTCTCATCTTCGGCCTTACTACACTTGAGCCATTGGCTCTCATCAATGTACATACTTCTGTCATTGTATATACTACTTTTTATAATATAATAAAGCCGACATCCCCATAATACGGGGCCTCTGCCGTTTTCATGCAACAGTTGATGGTGCAAAGAGTTGATTATTCATAAGGTCACTTGGGGGCTTCCAACCCACTAGGTTTAGCTTTCATACCCTCTTGACCGGCTTAAAAGCCATAATTGAGTTAAACCTGCCTGTTTGCAACTTACTACTCCGCCAGGTGACCCGCCGAACGTTTGACAGTCAATCTTTTTCAAGACCCTGAACTTGTCAAAGTTAAAACGGCGGCTTATGTCACGAGAAAGCCGGCTTACAGAGAGCTAGGATAAAATCACCTATCTGCTGTAGTCTCTCCGCTATGTTGCCCGTTCGTACTCTTAACAGTCAATCTTTTTCAAGACCCTGAACTGGTTAAGGTTAAAACAACGGATTTATGTCACGTGAGAGCCGGCTTATGGGATTTTGGGCACTCATGCCTAGCTTCTTTGAAGCAAAAAATCTTGAGTTTTCTCAAAAATATATATAAAGGGTTGATCTCTTTTGGGCTGTGCCTTTAAGGCTGCCTAAACAATAACAAAAGATATACATATATTTTCTGCTTGTTATTTTGCAGGAATGTTTCATGATAAGATGCTAAGTCTTCGGGTAATAGCTTATCCCGGCTTAGTATTGCTCATGGATTTTAACCCGCTAGTGGGAATGGATGAATTGGTACCGAGGCATATGATCATATCAAAGCATTCACACTGTGGAATTTTTTTTTGAAGCGCCAAAGCTGCCAGAATATGAGCTGATAAAGTTCAAAATGTGTGCAAAGGCACGGCACAGGCAGTCAAGTTTTTACTACGGCTATTACAAGGCTCCAGAGAGCCCATAATTTGTGGACTCAAGTTTTTCGCAAAAGTTATAACCCGGCGGCTGAGCATGCCCGGGTTAACTTCATCCGAGGCTAGCTCCTCGCTTAGCTCGTTGACGGGTCATCCTGCGCCGGGTCTTCGTTTTCCTGGATTTGAAGGTTGTCCACATCCCAGTTACAATTGAGTAAGGCTTCGAATTCGGCTTCGTCATGCAAAATTGGAGACGGGTCAACATCAGGGGCAAAGGTGTGCTTACGGCGTTGGGGAGTCGGGTTTTTCGCCTCAAAAGTGGGCGCCCGGACTCGCACATTATTGTCATCATAAGCCGCCTGATACACTGTCAGATCAGCTTCGGCGGCCATCCGGCTAGCCAATGCTCGCGATGCTTTGATGCAACGGGCATAGTCTTCTTGAGTAAATTCTGACCCGTCATCCTTCATCTGTGGAAAGCCTCCACTCATCTCTTCTGGGCTAAGCTCGGGTGCGTAAGCCAACGCCCGGCTCAAAGCAGCTACTGCGCCTTTCCGAGCGGCTGATTTCTTCAGTTCTTCAAATTGCTGGGGGATGGTGGAGATGCACTTCAGCACATCTTTGATAAGTTTGGGCATGCCTTTCTCGCCCATGAAGGCCCTGATGGTGAAGAGGCTTCCAGCATACAGCTGCTCAGTGAAGGCATATAAAGCCTTCAGCTTCAGCAAACTGTTATCTGGAAGCTGGCGAGTTCTTTGGCCTACAAACAGATCAAATTCATAAGTCACCGGGTGAGTATTTATAAGACTTTGACAAAGAATGCTTATAACATAATCAGTAAACACTTACCAAAGACGACCTCAGTCATCCGAGCCACATGGCATTTCAGACTGGTCAGCTCTTCCATAACGGGCTTAAGCCGGCCCTCGGCATTTTCTGCACGTTTGGTCATGGCGGCTTGGTTAGCTTCAGCAGATTTTTTGTACGCCTCAAAATCTGTTTTGATCTTTTCCAGTTCTGTGGAGGAGAGACACCACTTTGTGTCAGCTTCAGCTCGGGCGTCTTGTTCCAAGGCCAGATTTTTCTTAAGGTCGGTCAAATTAGACCCGACCACATTTAAAGCCTCCTGCACAGGACAATTGTCAACAACAAGTTTATCAATTTTAAGCCGCCAGTCCGGTTTATAATAGCACTTGGAGGTAATACAGAAGGTTGTTCCAAGTCTCAAGCTGATTGCAAGCAATATACTTGACACTTGGGGGCTAATGTGTATCAGTTCTTTCAAAGTCTACAATACAAACAAGACCCGGATCATCTTCACGAAGATAACCCGACTCTTGGGGGCTACAAATTGCTCCTCAAGTTTATATGATCAGATCTACAAGAAGTTCCAGCTCATTACTTACATAATGACCCGGCCCTTGGGGGCTACACTTGGCGTTTTATTTCTATCAATGCAGTAAGTGCCGGCTCATTATTTACATAATGACCCGACCCTTGGGGGCTACATGTCGGTCTATTGAAATTTACATATTACTGAAGACCCGACTTTTCTTCAAGAAAATAAGCCGGCTCTTGGGGGCTATGTAAGGATATATGGAGGATAAGGAAGGTTGAATACCTCATATTTCTTCTTCATCATGCCAACTAAGTTAGCCTCCATGTCCCGGCTTGCGGCAAGGCGGCTTAGATAGCCAGAGTGCAGCTCATCAGCGGTAAGTTTCTCCAGATTGGGCAGATCAAGCTTAGCCTTCTCCTTCTCTGGTGAAGGTGCCTCATCCTTGCTGATGTGTTTGGTCAGCACGTTGGAAGGGGCTGGAGCTGTGAATGCCATCCCAGTGATAGTAACCTCTTCCTCATGAGAATTCATATCAGCAGTTGTTGGCAAAGGGCTGGGCGGCTTAGGATCCGTTTCCAGATTAGCCTCAGGAATCATAATATCGGCATCCGCCGGCTCAGTAGGCTGGGGAGTGTCGTCATGGGCGCCTTGGTCAGCTTCGGAGGGCTCGACCTGAATTTCAAGAGTGCTAAGTTTCGGGTTCTTCGGCTCTGGGATGTCAGGATTGGCAGATGACCCGCTTAGTTTGCTCTTCTTGGCTTGTGCCCTGTGAACAAAAGATTTCAGGATAATATTATATGAGGATAAAGAGTTAGCAATCAATATTGGATGCAAAGACGAAAGTTACCCTGGGTTGATAACAAGAGGTGGCAGCTTGGAAGCGGTTGAGTCGCCAGAAGAAGGAGGAGTATCCTGAAGACATTAAAATTGAATAGTATGATCAGTTTTACTGCATAAGGCTAGCAGGCAGAAGAAATACAAACAAAGTTATGAGTTACCTCGTAACGACGTTTCCGCGGAGCCGGAGCGTCAGGTAAGCCGGGCACTAGATCTTCAGAGCCGCCGCTCCGGGTCTTACGCCTGGAGTCATGTTGCTGCTTCTTCAAAAGAAAGTTGGGGTCCAAGTGAGCAAGGGGGTGAGAAAACTTTACTTTCCGGATGACCCGCCGAATTTTCTCTCTTGGCAAGGGTTCCGAGTCGGAGGAGATGGTAGTTACCTCTGCTGCGCCGGCTTGGCTTGTCTCCGCGTCACCCTGAGAGGAGTCAACGTCAATAAGTTGCATGAAAGAAGGCCAAGAGAGTCAAGTTCTACCTCCGAGTCATCCGGCTCGAGCAGATCCGGAGCCGATGGCTTCTTCTTACGAGCCGGAGCCCGGGTCTTAGTTGCCTTTGACTTCTTTTTGGAAATGGAGGCTGTGTTTAGTCTTTTCTTCCAGAAGGAAGAGCCAGCCTGCGTATAATAAATGGATTTGCAGAAAGGTTAAATGAGGCATATGAAATGCAGTATTTACAGGAAGAAGAGCGAAGATTGAGATAGAAGGTTCACCTCAGGAGCCGGGTTAAGAGCATAGAAGGGACTTAGCCCCGTCTTGTTGCAGACTTCTTGAGGTTCTCCCAACAATGATTTGACTATCAGGTTGAGGTCCTGGTCTGTCAGGGGTGTCTGGTTGAAGCGCTGAGGGTCATTCACCTCACCAGTGTATTCACACATTAAGCCGCTGCGCCGGCTTAATGGTAAGATTCTCCATGAAACCCAGCAGCGGGTTAGATCAACGCCAGTTAGCCCGTTAGCCAACAAGGCTCTAATCTTTGAAAACGTTGGAGCGTATTGGGCGCGCTCTATGGCAGACAGCCGGTCTGGGAGCTCGGTGGTGGCGCAGAGCCGGTAGGGATGGTAACCCGGCAGTGGATTCTCTCCGGCCGGAGAAGTGTCTTTGCAGTAAAACCAAGTATGATTCCAGTCCTTGGGTGGCTTGACAGAGTCGCCGAGGGAAATGAAACATCTCTCCGTCTCTGAATGGAAACACCACCAAGTGCCAGGCTTGGCCCATCAGCAATCTCTGTCTGGCGGTTGATGTAGAAGAAATCTCTGAAGAGGTCGACGGATGGCTCTTCTTGCAAATATGCTTCACAGAAAATTTGGAACTGGCACAATTGGTAACAGAGTTGGGGCCAATGTCTTTAGGATGCAGCTTGTAGAAATGAAGCGCGTCCCGAAAGAACTTTGATCCGGGCGGTGAGTAGCCACGGAGAAGATGGTATGTGAAGACGATAACCTCCCCATCCTTGGGTTTGGGAGTGATCTCATCGCCGGGGACCCGCCAGTGGATGACGTCCTGAGCCGGTAAAACTCCCATGACTATGAAGTCATTGAGAATCTCCTCAGTAACCCCGGAGCCTACCCAATTGCAAGAGGCGGGGGCTTTAGCCATAACGGCGAGTTAAAATGCTGTGGAAAGGCATGTAGACACAGCGGGTTAAGAACGATGTCGGTGTCAAAACCGGCGGATCTCGGGTAGGGGGTCCCGAGCTGTGAGACTAGAATCGAGGGTAACAGGAGACAAAGGGGACAAGGTTTTACCCAGGTTCGGGCCCTCCTATGGAGGTAATACCCTACGTCCTGCTTGATTATATTGATAGTATGAGGATTACAGAGTTGATCTACCACGAGATCGTATGACTAAAACCCTAGATGAGTTCTGTTGGCCTACAACCTAAAACCCTCCGGCTTATATAGACGCTGGGGGTACCTAGGGTTTACACAAGGTCGGTTACACATCGAAGGGATAAACATGCCTATTCACTACTTAAACGTGGAGGACACGCCACGATTCTAGAAGCTTCCGTCCTGGAGTCAAGGTCTCCGATCCATCCAGTGTCCGACAAACGGCCCATATAGTCTGGCCCATAAGGAATAGGTCGGCCTCCCGAGGACCCCTTAAACCAGGACTCCCTCAGTAGCCTCCGAACTAGCCTCCAACGCCAAGGGTCCTACCTTCAGCTGCTTCATGCGATCAAAGTCTTCGGCTTGCGAGGCGATTTCCTTCCTCCGAATAGTGATCGGCCGAATTTAGCTCGGCCTCCGACGACGTGTTGTTGTTTCCGATCATAGATCGTCCGAACATCAGGAATAATTCGGCTCTGAAGGCCAAACGTCAGGGAGTCAATAGTGCCCTCTGACAACCTTACAGACGAAAGGTCACGGCCCACCACGACCATCAGACCAATCGTAAAGACTCGATTCGCGGTTCAAGGCCGTTTTCATTAGCACGATCCATCAAGGCACAGACCGCGCTCCGTTTTACATGGGATATGTTTAATCATGCTAATAACGGCACACACGTCTCGGGAAGCGGAGGGATTAATGACGCAGTGAAGGGAGGCTAATCGGCGACAAGCCTAATAAAAAGGGGAAGAAAAACCCCAAGGCTCATCCGCACTTCCCATTCGCACATGTGCTTCCCCAATCTACTGAGCCTCCAGAGCCCAGATCTAGGTTTTCCACCCATTCCTCCTCCGAGCTCAGCCATGGCTGACTCAGGCTCTAGCGGCAAGTGGGAGGCTTCCTCAGTCACAGACCAGGACATCCGGGACCTCAAGGAGGCCGGGTACCTCCCCGCCAACATCTTCCACCGCGCCGCGGAGGAGGGCCAGGTGATCCCCACCCCCAAACCAGGCGAGAGGGTGGTCTTCATTCCTCATTTCATCCGAGGACTAAGCTTCTCGCTCCACCCCTTCGTGAGGGGCCTCATGTTCTTCTACGGCCTCGACTTCCACGACCTCCCGCCGAATTCTTTCATGCATATATCGGCCTTCATCATCGTCTGCGAGGCTTTCTTGCGAGTCGAACCACACTTCGGACTGTGGCTCAAGATCTTCAACATCAAGCCGAAGTGTGTTGCCGGCGCACATGCGGACTGCGGCGGGGCGGTCATCGGCAAGCTTCCGCGCGCAGTATGGCCATCCGGCACCTTCATCGACACCATCAAGACTTGGCAAAAAGAGTGGTTTTACATCACCGAGCCAAGGGAGGAGGGCAGAACTGTTCCTGCCGAATTTAGGTCCGGCCCCTCGGCCAGATTGACCTCATGGGTCCGAAAGGGCCTCGACTGGGGGCCGGACACAAAGGTCGACGACCTGCGGAGGGGCATCGCCTCCATGATCAAGGATGGAGTCGGGCTGACCAACGTGGTCCAGATTATGCTTCGGCGACGCATCCTCCCCTGCCAGCGCTGGGGCTCTCCCATGTGGACTTATCGGACTGATGATGAGCCTACAATTCGTCAACTCTTCCGCACCACACGGGAGAAGCTATGGAAGGCGCTGTTCAAGGCGCAGGAGAATTGGCCGGCCAAGAAGGAGGACCAGGGCTTACGCGCCGATAAACTCCCTTCCGAGGTATGATATAGTTTTTATTTGACCGGCTCTGTCTTCCTAAAAAAGTCTAAGCATTTTCCGATCACCTTCGCAGGAATGGCTGAGCAAGGCCGCGGGCATCAAGTGTCCGGCTCCACAGCCCGAAGACCCCAGGTCTCTGCTGCTGTTGGAGATGCTCGTCGTGGCGCCTTACAAGGCACCAGAAAAGAAAGAGAAGAAGAAGAAACCAGGCCGAGAAGGCCTGCGCATCAGGGACTATCCGGGGACTGTGTCCGAAGAAACCCACGCCTCCTCGAATCAAGAGGTGGAGCACGAGGGTGAAGGCGAGGGCGAGGGCGGAGGCGATTCCCCCTTCGCAAGAAAGAGGGCGGCGTCATCGGATGCCACAGAGGACATACCTCCTCCCGCCCCGAAGAAAGCGCGCCGGACACAGGTGGTCCTATCCGACGATAGTTCGGACTCGGATACCGAGTCCGAGGAGTTCGAGAGGGTTCCGTGAAGGAACCTCTGGGTCAAGCCCCCAGCTCGAAGGTAAAGATCCGAATACTTCCTGAGCTGTTAGCACTGAGTTGTGAATATGATTAGCATGTGAGCGCCTTATTGACTTGCAGCCCACCGCGAGTTCTCCCCACCGATCAAGTTTCGGACGGGGAGACCCCGCCCGCCGAGCTAGCAGAGAGCGGGACCGCGTCGCACCCCTCCCCTCCGGGCGCCGCGAAGGATGCCGCGGAGGTGTCCTCCCAACAGGCTCCCTTGGAGCCAGACACTAGAGGTGGGGGCGACGACGTCATGGTCGAGGCTAACGCTTCGGCCGCCGAAGACTGGGGGGAAAGGCCCCTCCCGGATACTGAGGAGACTGGACGAGAAGATGTCCAGTCACCTCCAAGGCGGTCTCCGGAGCGCACCATGCCTCCGGAGGCACCGGTTCAATCTCCGGTTGGAGATCGGGTCAACCGATCCCCACCGGCGCCACCGACCAATGGGTGGCCGGCTATGGGGGAGGCTCTGTCAAGCGCCTCCATCTCCGGGGAGCACCGCACCCATAAGGGTGCGGTATTGCAGAGCATTCAGTCCGTAAAGCACGGACTGAAGGAGGCCTTCAACGGTCTCCTGATGGGCTTCCAGGTAAACCATGTAATGCTCTATTTTATGAAATATTAATGTCTTTATCATTATATACATGACATCCCCCGAGCCCTAGGTGAGTTTGGAAAAAAACTTGCCTAGGGGTCAATAATAGATCATTGTCCGAACTATGTGCAAGACAGTATATGTTCGGAATGTCCTAACAGCCTTTAAGGCGACCGGACATAGGATCATATTTATGATAGTTCGGAAGTTGTGAACCCGTGTAACTTGATATGGTTGTTTTGTGCTTTACAGGCTTCGTCGACGGCGGCGGCTTCTAACGCTGCCGAGCTGGACGAGCTAAATCGGAAGCTCAAAAGCTCCGAAGATGAGCTTGACGCTCTGAACAAGAGATTCGACGAGGCGCAAGGTAAACCGAATGAGAGTATTCAAAACTCTTCATTACCATACTGTCAACGCAGTATTTTTGATATGTTTAATACTTGCGCAGCCTCGGCGAAGGAGATTGAGAAGCTCAAGGCCGAGCTTGAGAAGGCGAAGCAGGAGGCTGCGGTGGAGAAGGCGGCAGCCAAGGAAGCGGCTACCGCGCTCTCCGCCCTAAGAGCCACCAGCGACAAGCACGAGGCTCGGGTGGAGGAGATCCAACATGAGCTCAAGGACGCCGGCCAAAAGTGCGAAGACCTTGAGCGGAAAGGCAAGGAGCAGGCCGCCGAACTATCCACCCTGAAAACCGACCTCCAAAAGGAGCGGGTGGATAGACGATCTTTTGAGGAGGAAGTTAGCCATGCTAAGGCTATAATGGATGGTAAGCCATATTTATTGCAGTGTGTCTACGGGGATAGCAAGTTCGAGTTGCTTACCCAAGTATGGCGTTCCTCAGGCGCCTGCTCGGATCTCCAGAAGAGCGCAGCGGATGCGAACCAGTTCTATGGTTCGCAGGGAGAAGGAGATGAAGCCTGGCTGTTCTGGGCACAGTTTGAAGCCCCCGAGCGCTCTCCTCTCCTTGTTGAGCAGGTGAAGCAGCTGATGGAGCTACACCGTATGGCGGAGCCAGCAATGAAGGATCTCTGCATCCGGCTATGGCCCAATGAGCCGTTGCCGGGTAGCTACTTCGGCCTGGTGCGGAAACTGAGTGACGCCTCGTCCCGGATCGACGCTCTAAGGCGATCTTCCTGCATCGAGGGAGCTCGGATGACCTTTGCGAAGGCCAAGGTGCACTAGCCGGGGCTGGATCCAATGAAGATAGCCACCGCTCCTCCGCCTACCGGAAAAGAGCATAGGCGCCCCGAACTATACTTCTCCGGCGTAATGGAGGGTGCGCGGGCAATAGAGGCGCAATGTTCGAGAGAGGATGTGTATGAGTAAAGGCGTTGTAATATGTCCGAAGACTCTTTAACGCGTTTATATTGAAGATGCATGGTTTATCATGTCTTATATGTCTTGCATCCTTTATAACTCCTGTGTGGCCGTTAAAACTGAAAGCGGCGAGTCGTCGGCTTCAGCCCCCATGTAGATACTACGCGGGGTGTCTCTGCCAACGCACTGTGACCCTTAGCCGAACTATCGGTACCCGAAGGCGATAGTGTGGGGCGGACAAGGCAATCGGACCATAATGCTTTATTGCTTTCACTTAGCCGTAGGGGCGCGAGAAAGGAGTGCAGGGGGCTGATGACTAGCCCCCGGGTGTTTGTGACGTTCGGATGAGCCGTGGCCGAAGCCTATATCACATGGTTTGTACTAATACCAAACCCATCGTATGACACGGAATAACCTCTGACGAGATTTAGTTAAGCTCGGATTCGCAGACCAGTTCTCGCATACCATGACAGTCAGTTTTCAGCTTTCTCCGCTGAGGTGCTTGACCAGGCTAGCCGGAAGCACAATCGCAGCGGTTCTCCCTTTGCCCTTTTAGCGGAACGAGCAGAACATAAAGGGGCAAGCACAGGAGCCGGGCAACCCAACTATTGACCCAAGACATAGTTCGGAACCAATGCATATAAAGCAGAACTCCAAGACACCGAACACGAAATCAGTTGTGCTGAGGGCGATTTTTTAAGGTTGAGCCCCCGGTCTATTAGCCGGTTGCATCGTAAAGTATAACGAACAGGTTCGCAAGAAGAGAGGGAAAATAGAGAGTGCGCTAAAAACAACGAAACGATCATGCAAGATACATCTGTATTTTACTCACCTACTCTTTTTATTCGAATTGCCGATACAACTGTTTACAGGTATTAATAATGAAATATAAACCTTACAGGAGGGGTTGTACCAAGGGTCTTCGGTAGGTGACCTGACGTCGTCGATGTGCCCTGTCGCTTGTCCGCTCCTGCGTCTCCCAAGGGGTTGTATGCCGTGTTGAGTGTAATGTTCGGCGAGCGGACTTTGGGGAAAAAGTCTTGAGAAGTCGCCGGAATGTGAATGAGCTTTACGCCGTAGCAGGTACTTTATGATACCTGTAGTATGTCCGAAGACATGTTGATGGTGATAGTTCGGTCCAACCGAACACTTACCATTTAATAATTTTTCCCCACCGTTGCCCATGGAATTTTAAGCGCGAAGTTGTGCTTCCTTGGTACGTACTTTGCCGGTTCTAGGGCCTTGCAATGGGGGGCGAGTACCTATTTGTGAGGAGAGGAAGGCTCTGGTACTTCGGGTTGAGACCGAGCTCGCTTCCCAGCCTTGGGTGCCTTTACGGCAGATGTCGGCGCTTGCCAATCATCAGTGTAATGGAATTCGGCCACCAGGGCCAACGCGTGTTCCTCAGTTCGGAGGGAGCGCTCTATGTTGCCATTGACAGTAATGACCCCCCTAGGGCCGGGCATCTTGAGCTTGAGGTATGCATAGTGCGGGACGGCGTTAAAGCGAGCGAACGCTGTACGGCCGAGCAGGGCGTGATAGCCGCTGCGGAAAGGTACGATGTCGAAGATCAAGTCCTCGCTTCGAAAGTTATCGGGCGAGCCGAACACTACTTCCAGGCTTACAGAGCCTGTGCACCGGGCTTCAATGCCTGGTATCACTCCCTTGAAGGTAGTGTTACTGGGCTTGATCCTTGACGGATCTATGCCCATCTTTTTCACCGTATCTGAGTAAATCAGATTGAGGCTACTACCACCGTCCATTAGGACTTTAGTGAGGTGGTACCCGTCTATGATCGGGTCTAGGACGAGTGCGGCTGAACCCCCATGACGGATACTGGTCGGATGGTCACGTCGATCGAAGGTGATCGGGTATGCCGACCATGGGTTATACTTTGGGGCTACAGGCTCTATGGCGTAGATGTCTCGAAGGGCGCGCTTCCTCTCCTTTTTGGGTATATGGGTGGTGTATATCATGTTTACTGTTTTTACCTCTGGAGGAAATTTCTTTTGTCCGCCACCGATCGGACCACGGGGTTCATCCTCGTCCTCGCTGCGTGGGCTCTTGCCTTGGTCCTCGGATGCGAGCTTGCCGGCCTGTTTGAAGACCCAACAGTTATGATTGGTGTGATTAGCGGGCTTCTCTTGAGTGCCGTGGATCTGGCAAGGCCTCTCCAGGATCTTGTCCAGCGGGGTGGGTCCGTCGTGTTTGCCTTTAGGAGGCTTCTTCCGCTGCCCAGGCCGGGAATTGCGGAAGCCGGCGTTAACAGTCGTGTCATCGGCATCACTATTATTGTGCCGGCGCTTGTTCTTGTTGCGCTTCGGTTTCCCGTTTCCATCCCGAACTTCAGAGGTTCCGGGGTCTTCGGGGTTGTGGCTGCGTCTAGCTAGCCAGTTATCCTCGCCCGCGCAAAAGCGGGTCATGAGTGATGTGAGGGCGGACATTGTCCTTGGTTTATCCTGGCCGAGCTGATGAGCCAGCCACTCATCCCGAATATTGTGCCTAAAGGAGGCTATTGCTTCGGCGTCCGGGCAGTCAACTATCTGGAAATCCTCGATCCATACGGTTGGGTTAGTTGTCCCATCGTATTGCTCTATGTTTACGGGTTTAAACCCTTCCGGGAACTGATGCCGCATCACCTCGTCCATAAAACACAGTGGGTGGGCAGCGCCTCTAACCCGAGCTATGTCGCGCCGGTGATCGGCGTCTGTCCTAGCTCGGTTTCGTTCCCGACCTTCATTGTTGCGGTAGAACCAAGGACTGTACCCTTCCCGTCTATCGGGTGAGTATCCTCTGGATCCGTAGATGGATCGCGTACGACCTGCTCTATCGTCCAGGTCGTGTTGCAGGTCGAACCTGTCATCGGGCTCTAGTGGCTCTTTTCCCCGTCTTCGGGGTATTGTCAGCCTATAGCCGGTATCGTCAGCCGTCCTGTCTCGTCCTCGAGGAGGGCGGTCTGGCTTGTCGTATGGGGTATGCTTGGGAGACGGCGTATCAGTGAGCTCATCATCGAATTGTGGCAGCAGCCTTCTGCGCGGATAGCTCTTAGGTTGGTCCGATAAACCGGTACCGTACCCTTCCTCAGCTGAGAGGACTCTCGTCCATCGATCGTTGAGGTCATCTTGCTCGGCTTTAAGCTGCCGTTCTTTTGCTTTCAGGCTGCGGGCCGTGGCTATAAGCTGCTGCCTGAACAACTCCTGGTCTTCAGGATTATGAGGGATGGCAAAGTCATCGGCTTCCGCATTGTCCTCCCCCTCGATAGAGCGGAGGTAGTCGTCGTCCTCGGGATCATCTGGATCATCGGGGTTGCGCCGTTTTTTGGGCCTCTCCTGACCCTCTAACGGGTGTTCGGGGATTTCGGGGTCGCCGATGTCTTCCGGGGTGTCCCCGGTGCCATCGATAGATTTTCGTCCCTTTTTTCCTTTTGACCGTTTATGCGGCTTTCGGCGTCTTGACGGCGCTTCATCCGATTTGTCGCCATCATTTTTCGGAGTGTCCACCATGTAGAAGTCGTATGTGGAGGTGGCAGTCCATCGCCCGGTGTTAACAGGGGCGAGGGTGTGATCCTCCTCATCCATGTAATCTGCCTCCTCAGAGGCGTAGTCCAACATGTCGGTTAAATCCTCGATAGTGGCTACTAAGTGGGTGGTGGGTGGGACAAAAAATTCGTCCTGACCCGTTAGAAGCCCGATCAGAGAACAGATCGGGGTTGGGTCGTCGGTAATCTTCATCGACGAGATCCGATCTAGAGCCTCGTTGAGTATTGAGAGCTCGACCGGGTCGGCCCGCCCAGAGCTTCCGGAGTTGACCTCCGATGCGTCCGCGCGGAGAGAGCGTTCGGCGAGAACTGATGACCGGACGTGGCAGGGACTGGGAGTCGGGTCCTCGCTGGGGTAGATCCCGCGGGAGGGGCCGAAAGATGGATCTGAGGTTAAGGCCTCAGAGTCTTCGGGCGTGGCAGGCGAGACTGCGAGCCCGGTTAGCGATAGATCGCCCCGGGAGTCTACGGAGAACTCTAAGTTCCCGAATCTGACCTCTTGATCAGGGGCGAAACTTCCAACACGGCCTAGATGGCCAGTCGGGTCGGCGTGCAGCACAATGCTGCCGAAAGCGAAGATCTGTCTGGGGACGAAAGTGCCCGGGTTACGGACCTCTTCGTTGATGACAAGGCGAGCCATCGATTCCTTCTGGCGATCACAGCGGAACTCTCAATGAAAGCACCAATGTCGGTGTCAAAACCGGCGGATCTTGGGTAGGGGGTCCCGAGCTGTGAGACTAGAATCAAGGGTAACAGGAGACGAAGGGGACAAGGTTTTACCCAGGTTCGGGCCCTCCTATGGAGGTAATACCCTACATCCTGCTTGATTATATTGATAGTATGAGGATTACAGAGTTGATCTACCATGAAATCGTATGACTAAAACCCTAGATGAGTTCTGGTGGCCTACAACCTAAAACCCTTCGACTTATATAGACGCCGGGGGTACCTAGGGTTTACACATGGTCGGTTACACGTCGAAGGGATAAACATGCCTATTCACTACTTAAACGTGGAGGACACGCCACGATTCTAGAAGCTTCCATCCTGGAGTCAAGGTCTTCGATCCATCCAGTGTCCGGCAAACGGCCCATATAGTCGGGCCCATAAGGAATAGGTCGGCCTCCCGAGGACCCCTTAAACCAGGACTCCCTCAAACGCTGCATGGCCAAAATAGCTATGACTCTAAAAACGACGACGCTACTTGGCAGGTTATTACTAAAGTATGAGCCGCCACCAACTACAGGAATAAGGCGGATTACATCGCTACAAGGAGAGCCGGCAGCATGATGGCGGCTCAAATAGACAGCAAATGTTGAAAATATTGCTAAGTATGGACAAACAGGTTCCACCGACTACAGCTACCATTTTAAGATCTACGAAAGGAAACAAAAGGGAAACATTTTCTAAACCTAAAAGTGTTCGTGGAGGAACAGACAGTTCGTGTATGAGTTCCCGTGAAGGGACAATCTATGATGGATATGGAAAACGCATTAAGCGGAGCGCCGCGGGCTTTTGGCTAGCAGTTGAAGACCTAAGGGTGTTTCCTTTCCTCATCCACGGTAAAAACTTCGATGAATGGCGACGGACTTGGAAGAACACCGGCGAGCTAATGCAGATCTAGGAGAAAAAGCGAATGGAACCTGAGAGGTGCAGGAGTTGCGGGCGTGTGCCGGCAAGTTCTGGACACGTTCAGGGTGATGCAGCGGCCTGGTTGATGACGGCACGGTCCGGATGGCGCGGTGGAGCTTCGGTCGCACGGGCGTCTGGAGGAAGAAGAAGAGAGAAGTGGCGGCGGGGGAAAAGTGAAAAGGATGGAACCCCCTCGCGCATATTTATAAGGGGGATGGAATAGCAACAGTCTAGCATGGGAATCGAGGATACAAAATGATGATTGACCAAGAAAACGCCTCGATTCTCGGGTTCACTAGTTAATGCAAAGATCCGTTGTGATGTCATTAAGATCTTTTTGATTTATCAGAGATGACGTCATCCGTTTCACATAGCGGGTCAGGAAAATTTATTCCAGGTCAAGTGGTATGAAGAATGCAAGACTCGCCCACCAGAAGACTTGAAGATTGACATGAACAAGTTCAAATCAATCTGGGGCCTAATGTTGGGGATATAACCCCGTGGTATAACCCGCCCAAGGAGAGGGCGTGTTAGGAAGTTGGCGACTCTTACAGTGAGGCCTAAAGCAGGCCGGAAGGTCAAGACAAGGCTTGGAAGTAACTTGCCAGATGGGCCGGGCGGAGGCCCAGAGCCGGAAGGCAGTGTGTGACCCGGAGGCGTAAGCCGCCGGGAGATGACTTGCTAGATAAGGCAAGATGATTCATAGATAAGGTCGGTTACTAGATGTAACCCGGCCCGGACTCTTGTAAGCCCAGGGCCTCGACCTGTGCATATAAAGGCGGGTTCCCTGGGCGGCTTAGAACACGAAAACCTTTAATCGAGTACTAGGTCAAGCGGATCCGCTCCCTTGTAATCGATACCCAATCACTATAACTCAAAGCAGGACGTAGGCTATTACCTCCTTCGAGAGGGGCCGAACCTGGGTAAACCTCGGTGTCTTCCATCCCGATCAACCCCTTCGAGTTAACCACCGTAGCGATGGCTTCACCCCTAAGTCCTTGCACTAGGACATCTGCCGTGATAAAACCATGACAACGGTGGTCAGCTCTGCTCCTTTGGGAGATATTATTCAGAATAGAGATGCCACCGGTAGGATTGCTAAGTGGGCGATGAGCTTGGGCCTCTTAATTTGAGGTATGTACCTCCTACAGCTGTCAAGTCTCAAGCCCTGGTGGATTTTATCAATGACTGGACGGAGTGTCAAGCACCTGAGGAGAAGCCAGACAACACATATTGGACAATTCATTTTGATGGATCCAGACAATTGGAAGGCTCGGGGGCTAGAGTTGTTTTAACTTCCCCTAGAGGTGACAAATTTTGTTATGTATTAAGGCTAACGTTTCCTTATACTAACAATGCAGCTGAGTATGAAGCCTTGCTTCATGGGCTCCGGGTGGCTAAGGAGATGAATTTGAGCCAAGTCAGATGTCTCGGCGACTCAGACCTTGTGGCCCAACAAGTCTCGGGCACGTGGGATTCTAAGGACCCTCGTATGGCGTCTTATCGCCAGGCGGGTGATGTCATCGCTGGTCACTTTAAAGGCTATGAGGTGGACCATATTGATCGTCGGAAGAATGAGGCAGCTAATGCATTATCACGTTTGGAGTCTCAACGTAAGCCGGTGCCGCCTAATGTGTTTCTGGATGTCCTGCATCACCCGTCCGTCAAATTACCTTCTGAGGAGGATCGTGCTATACCTGACCCGGAAGGACACTTGGTGGCGGCTCTTCGTGCTATTCTTAATTGGACGTTGCCTTATCTGGTGTATCTGACTCGTGGTGAGTTACCCGAGGACGAGGCTTTGGCACGGAAAATCATAAGGCGATCTAAGTCCATGACTATTGTTAATGGCGAGTTGCACAGATGCAGCGTGACTGGTGTTTTTCAACGCTGCATTTCTCCTGAGGAGGGCCGTGAAATCTTGCAAGAGATACCTGCCGGCGATTGTGGTCATCACGTCGGGTCAAAATCTTTGGTGGCCAAAGCCTTTCGGCACGGTTTTTACTGGTTGACCGCTCATGCAGATGCAGAGTATTTGGTCAGTCGATGTGATGGGTGTTAGAAATTTGGGAGACGTGCCCATGTGCCGGCTCTTGAATTGCGGATGATTCCAATCACCTGGCCGTTCGTGGTCTGGGGGCTTGATATCGTTGGGCCATTTAAGAGGTCTAAAGATAAGAAGACCCACCTCTTGGTGGCGGTTGATAAGTTTACTAAGTGGGTTGAGGCAGAGCCGGTCAGTAAGTGTGACGAAGCAACAACAGTTCAGTTCGTCAAAAAGCTGATTTTTCGGTTTGGTTACCCTCACAGTATCATTACTAACAATGGTACAAATATGTCCAAGGGGGCTATGAAAGAGTCATGCGAGATGTTTCCTCCGTGGCTCATCCACAGTCTTATGGTTAAGCAGAGCGTGCTAACCAGGAGATTCCGAGAGGGATAAAACCCTGGCTTATGGTCCCTTTGGAACGAACGTCGGGTTGTTGGGTGGAGGAGTTACCTTCAGTCCTTTGGAGCATTAGAACCACCCCCAACAGATCAACAGGCTACACGCCTTTCTTCATGGTTTATGGCGCAGAAGCCGTTCTCCCCAGTGATATCCGTCATGACTCGCCCAGAGTGCCGGCTTACGTTGAAACTGATAATGAGACGGCACGTCGGGACGCACTGGATGCCTTGGATGAAGAACGGGATCTTGTAGCCACACGTTCGGTGATTTATCAACAAGATCTGCGTCGCTATCATAGCCGCAGAGTGAAGACCCGGACGTTCCAGGAAGGGGACTTAGTGCTTCGTCTGATTCAAGACCAGACAGATATGCATAAGTTATCACCCCCCTGGGAAGGACCTTTTGTGATCAGCAGAAATCTCAACAATGGTTCCTATTATCTCATTGATATACGGGAGAGCGACAAGTCACGCACTTCTGGGGAGGAGACTGCCAGGCCATGGAACATTGCTCATCTTCGGCCTTACTACACTTGAGCCATCGGCTCTCATCAATGTACATACTTCTGTCATTGTATATACCACTTTTTATAATATAATAAAGCCGGCATCCCCATAATTCGGGGTCTCTGCCGTTTTCATGCAACAGTTGATGGTGCAAAGAGTTGATAAGGTCACTTGGGGGCTTCCAACCCACCGGGTTTAGCTTTCATACCCTCTTGACCGGCTTAAAAGCCATATTTGAGTTAAACCTGCATGTTTGCAACTTGCTACTCTGCCAGGTGACCTGCCGAACGTTTGACAGTCAATCTTTCTTAAGACCCGGAACTTTTCAAAGTGAAAACGGCGGCTTATGTCACGAGAGAGCCGGTTTACAGAGAGCTAGGATAAACTCACCTATCTGCTGTAGTCTCTCCGCTATGTGGCCCATTCGTACTCTTAACAGTCAATCTTTTTTAAGACCCTGAACTGGTTAATGTTAAAACGACGGATTTATGTCACGTGAGAGCCGGCTTATGGGATTTTGGGCACTCATGCCTAGCTTCTTTGAAGCAAAAAATCTTGAGTTTTCTCAAAAATATATATAAAGGGTTGATCTCTTTTGGGCTGTGCCTTCAAAGCCGCCTAAACAATAACAAAAGATATACATATATTTTCTGCTTGTTATTTTGCAGGAATTTTTCATGATAAGATTCTAAGTCTTTGGGTAGTAGCTTATCCCGGCTTAGTATTGCTCATGGATTATAACTCGCCAGTGAAAACTGCTAAATTGATACTGAGGCATATGATCATATCAAGCCATTCACACTATGGAAAAGCTTTTGAAGTGCCAAAGTTGCCAGAATATGAGCTGATAAAGTTCAAAACGTGCACGAAGGCACGTCACAGGCAATCAAGTTTTTACTACGGCTATTACAAGGCTCCAGAAAGCCCAAAAATTGTTGACTCGGTAGTTTTTCACACAAGTAATCACCCGGCGGCTCAGCATTGCCCGGGTTAACTTCATTGGAGGCCAGCTCCTCGCCTAACTCGTTGACAGGTCATCCCGCGCCAGGTCTTCGGTCTCCTGGATCTGAAGGTTGTCCACATCCCAGTTGCAATTGATTAAATCTTCAAATTCGGCTTCATCATGCAAGATTGGAGACGGGTCAACATCAGGGGCAAAGATTTGCTTACGGCGTTGGGGAATCAGGTTTTTAGGCTCAAAAGTGGGCACCCGGACTCGCACATTGTTGTCATCATAAGCCGCCTGGTATACTGTCAGATCAGCTTCGGCGGCCAGCCGACTAGCCAATGCTCGCGATGCTTTGATGCAACGGGCATAGTCTTCTTGAGTGAATTCTGACCCGTCATCCTTCAGCTGGGGAAAGCCGCCACTCATCTCTTCGGGGCTAAGCTCTGATGCGTAAGCCAACGCCCGGCTCAAAGCAGCTACTGCGCCTTTCCGGGCGGCTGATTTCTTCAGTTCTTCGAACTGCTTGGGGATGGTGGAGAGGCACTTCAGCACATCTTTGATAAGCTTTGGCGTGCCCTTCTCGCCCATGAAGGCCCTGATGGTGAAAAGGCTTCTAGCATACAGCTACTCAGTAAAGGCATATAAAGCCTTCAGCTTCAGCAAGCTGTCATCCGGAAGCTGGCGAGTTCGTTGGCCTACAAGCAGATCAATTTTGTAAGTCACTGGGCGAGTCTTTATAAGACTGTTTGGCAAGAATGATCATAGCGTAAATCAATAAACACTTACCAAAGACGGCTTCCGTCATCCGAGCTACATGGCGTTTCAGGCTGGTCAGCTCTTCAGTAACAGGCCTAAGTCGGCCCTCGGCGTCTTCTGTGCGTTTGATGAAAGCAGCTTGTTCAGCCTCAGCAGATTGCTTGTAGGCTTCAAAATCTGCCTTGTTTTTTTCCAGTTCTATTGAGGAGAGCTGCCACTTTGTGTCAGCTTCAGCTCGGGCATCTTGTTGCAAGGCCAGATTTTTCTTAAGGTCGGTCAAATTAGACTCGGCCACATTTAAAGCCTCCTGCACAGGACAATTGTCAACAACAAGTTTATCAATTTTAAGCCGCCAGTCCGGTTTATAATAGCACTTGGAGGCAATACAGAAGGTTGTTACAAGTCTCAAGCAGATTGCAAGCAATATACTTGACACTTGGGGGCTAATGTGTATCAGTTCTTTCAAAGTCTACAATACAAACAAGACCCGGATCATCTTCACGAAGATAACCCGACTCTTGGGGGCTACACATTGCTCCTCAAGTTTAAATGATCAGATCTACAACAAGTTCCGGCTCATTATTTACATAATGACCCGCCCCTTGGGGGCTACACTCGGCATTTTGCTGCTATCAATGCAGTAAGTGCCAGCTCATTATTTACATAATGACCCGACCCTTGGGGGCTACATGTTGGTCTATTGAAATCTACATATTACTGAAGACCCGACTTATCTTCAAGAAAATAAGCTGGCTCTTGGGGGCTATGTAAGGATATATGGAGGACAAGGAAGGTTGAATACCTCGTATTTCTTCTTCATCATGCCAACTAAGTTGGCCTCCATGTTGTCGGTGTCAAAACCGGCGGATCTCGGGTAGGGGGTCCCAAGCTGTGAGACTAGGATCGATGGTAACAAAGGGACGAAGGAGACGATGTTTACCCAGGTTCGGGCCCTCCTATATATGGAGGTAAAACCCTACATCCTGCTTGATTATATTAATGGTATGAAGGTTACAGAGTTGATCTACCTCGAGATCGACTAGCGAAAACCCTAGATGAGTTTCTCTGTTCTACATCCTAAAACCCTCCCGGTTTATATAGACACCGGGAGGGGGTGCCTAGGGTTTACACATGATGGGCCTCCTGCCGGGGATGGAAATGTCGACTTGACTTGGAGTGCACGACGCGCCTTCGGGGCTT
The DNA here is from genome assembly GCA_039707655.1 of Elymus sibiricus. Taxonomy (NCBI): domain Eukaryota; kingdom Viridiplantae; phylum Streptophyta; class Magnoliopsida; order Poales; family Poaceae; genus Elymus; species Elymus sibiricus. Next base: position 296,132,732 of record CM077663.1, on the reverse strand, counting down.
CCTTCTGGAACGTGGAGTCTCAATGTAACCGGCCTCTCCTGTGATAGCCAGAGAACGGCCCATCAAGCCGGCCTATCAAGAGATGGGCCAGCGGCCCGAGGACCCCTTAATCCGGGACTCCCTCAGTAGCCCCCGAACTAGCCCCCAACGCCAAGAGTCTCAGTACCAGCCGCTTCATATGATCAGAGTCTTCGGCTTGCGGGGTGAGTTCTTCTTCCCTTTCAATGATCGGTTGAGACTAGTTCGGCTTCTGATAACACGTATTTCATTCGATCATATAATTGACCGAACACCATGAATGGCTTAGCCCCGAAGGCCACTCGTCAAAGCGTAAACAGTGTTTTCTGGCACCCCCCTCTGACGAAGAGTCGTGGCCTACCACGATCGCTGAACCAGTTATGAGAACTCGATTCGCGATTCGAGGCCATTTTTACAGTGAGACGACTTATCAATGCGCAGATCGTGCTCCGTTTCACACGGGATATGATTAATCTTCATGTGCGCATAACGGCACGCATGTCTTGGGAAGCGGAGGGATTTGCGGCGCGATAAGGGAGGCTAATGGGCGGCACGTCTCATAAAAAGGGAAAAAAACCCAAGGCCTATTCACGCTTCCCATTCGCATCCTCCGCCTCCTCAATCTCCCCAAGCTTCGAGAGCCCAGATCCAGTTCTTCCTCGCCCTCTCCTCTGAGCTTAGCCATGGCGGGTTCGGGCTCCAATGGCAAGTGGGAGGCCTCCACGGTCACTGACCAGGATATCCGGGACCTAAAGCAGGCCGGCTACCTCCCCGCCAACGTCTTCCACCGCGCCCTGGAGAAGAACCAGGTGATTCCCACCCCCAAGGCAGGCGAGAGGGTGGTGTTTGTCCCCCACTTCATCCGGGGACTGAGCTTTCCGCTCCACCCCTTTGTCAGGGGTCTCATGTTTTTCTATGGGCTGGACTTCCATGACCTTCCGCCGAACTCCTTCATGCATATATCGGCATTCATCATCGTCTGCGAAGCCTTTCTGCGGGTCGAACCGCACTTCGGCCTGTGGCTCAAGGTCTTCAACGTCAAGCCGAAGACCATGGCAAGCGAGCACGCGGACTGCGGAGGGGCGGTAATCAGCAAGCTCCCCCGCGTCGAGTGGCCAACCGGCACCTTCATCGACACAATCAAGATCTGGCAGAAGGAGTGGTTCTACATCACCGAGCCAAGGGACGAGAGCTGGGCGGCACCTGCCGAGTTCAGATCCGGACCCCCAACGAGGTTGACCTCATGGCTCAAGAAGGGCCTTGACTGGGGGTCGGAGGCTGAGGTGAAGCTGCTACAGAAGCGCATCACCTCGGTGATCGAGGCCAAGGTGGAGCTGGTGAACGTAGTCCAGGTTATGCTCCACCGCCGTATTCTTCCTTGCCAGCGCCGGGCTTCCCCCATGAGGGCTTATCGGCCTGAGGACGAGCCTACCTTGCGCCAACTCTTCCGCACCACCCCTGAGAAGCTGTGGAAGGCTTTGTTCAAGCCTCGGAAAAGCTGGCCGGCCAAGGAAGAGGATTCGGGCCTAAGCACCGATAACCCCCCTACCAAGGCATGGCATAATTTTAATCCGCTGACTCTGTTTCTTCGGCAAAAAGTCTGAACGCCTTCTCCCTTACTTTCGCAGAAGTGGCTGAGCAAAGCCGCGAAGGTTAACTGCCCGGCTCCACAACCGGAAGACCCCAGGTCGGAGCTGTTGGCGGCGATGCTTGTTGTGGCGCCGTACTCGGCGCCCGAGAAGAAAGAGAAGAAGAAGAAGGCCAGAGAGGGTCTCCGCATCAAGGACCAGCCGGACGCCGCGTCCGAGGAAACCCATGCCTCCTCGAGTCACGAGGAGGAGCGTGAAGATGGAGGGGATGGTGTTTCCCCCCTCCCAAGGAAGAGGGCGACGTCATCGGACGCCGCGGAGGACGCAGCTCCTCCTGCCCTGAAGAGGGCGCACCGGGCGAGGTTGATCTTGCCCGATGACAGCTCGGATTCTGACGCAGAATCCGAGGAATTTGAGAGGGTTCCCCGAAGGAGCTTAAGGGTCAAGCCCCCCGCTCAAAGGTATGAATCCGAAGACTCCCGGGTTATTTATGCAGGGTTTTTCAATGCTTTAAACACAAGCACGTCTTTTGATTTGCAGCCCACCGCGCGTTCTCCCCACCGACCAAATATTGGACGGGGAGTCCCCACCCGCCGAGCTGGCGGAGAGTGGGACTGCGTCACACTCCACACCTCCAAGGGTCGCGAAGGATGCCGCGGAGGTGTCATCCTGCCAGGCTCCGTTGGAGCCGAACACGGGCGGCGGGGTCGACCACACCATGGCCGAGGCTGACACCGCGGCCACCGAAGGCCAGGGAGAAGAAATTCCCCAGGCTGCTGAGGACCAGGGGGAGAATACTCCCCTGGCCGCCGAAGGGGAAGGGCGAAGAGATGCCCAGTCCCCTCGGAGGACGTCTCCGGAGCACGCTGTGCCTCCGGAGTTACCGGCTCAGTCCCCGGTCAGGGATCGGACTGTCTGGTCACCACCGATGCCACCGATGGCTGGGTGGCCGGTTATGGAGGAGGCGCTAACAAGCGCTCCCATCTCCGAGGATCACCGCACTCTTATGGGTGCGGTTTTACAAGGAATGCAGTCTGTTGATAGCGGACTGAAAGTGGCCTTCAATGGTCTCTTGGCGGGCTTCAAGGTGAGTCATGTGATACCTTTTTCCCGAACAACTTTAATTTTAAGTTTGTGCTATCTTTATATATGTAGTAGCCCCCGAGCCCCGGATGGGTTTGCAAAAGCGCATCCGGGGGTCAAACAAGAAGGAATGAACAATGATGCACAAGGCACCATGTAGTCTTGCCATGTTCTAAGAGCCCTTAAGAGGACCAAGCAGAGAGTCATATCCTTGACAGTTCGGAGGTTGGAATGTACATAACTGGATACATATTTTTTGTTCTTTGTAGGACTCGTCATCGGCGGGGGCCATTAATGCCTCTGAGCTGACCGAGCTAAATCGGAAGCTCAAGATCTCCGAAGAGGAGCTTGATAGCCTGAACAAGAGGTTCGACGAGGCACAAGGTAAGCCGAATTCTAATATCCGAGCTATATATTGGTAATGATCCGCACTGGTAACCCAGTGTAATTAGTTAGCTATTGCTTCTACAGCTTCAGATGCGGAGGTTGAAAAACTCAAGACCAAGCTCCAGTACATGAAGCAAAAGGCCGCGGAGGAGAAGGCGGCCGCCGAACAAGCAGCGGCCACGCTTTCCACTTTGAAGGCTGCGAGTGCCAAGCATGAGGCCCGGGTGGAGGAGGTGCAACAAGAGCTCAAGGATGCCGGAACGAAGTGCGAGGCCCTTGAGCAGAAAGGCAAAGAACAAGCCGCCGAGCTAGCCGCGCTAAAATCCGAGCTCCAGAAGGAGCGGGTGGATAGGCGGTCTTCTGAAGAGGAGCTTCGTCAAGTCAAGGCTATCACAGCCGGTAAGCCGTATTCTCTACAATGCGCCTTTGGTGGTAGCAGGTTTGCTTTGCTCACCCAGGTGTGGCGTTCCTCGGGCATCTGTGCGGATCTCCAGAAGAGTGCAGCGGACGCGAACAGGTTCTATGCGTCGCGGGAGGAGGATGATGAAGCCCGGCTATTCTGGGTGCAGTTTGAGTCCCCCGAGCGCTCTCCTCTCCTCGTCGAGCAAATGAAGCAACTGATGGAGATGCACAGAGTGGCGGAGCCGGCCATGAAGGACTTCTGCATCCGTCTGTGGCCCGATGAGCCGTTGCCGAGCAGCTACTTCGGCTTAGTGCAGAAGCTATGCGAAGCTGCGCCTCGGGTCGATGTGCTGAAGCGTTCTACGTGCATCGAGGGCGCGCGGATGGCCTTTGCGAATACCATGTTGCATTGGCCAAAGCTCAAGCCAACCGAGATGGCTACCGCACCTTCGCCTCCTGGAAAGGAGTATAGGCGCCCCGAGCAATACTTCCCAGCAGTGATGGAGGGTGCTCAGGCAATAGAGGCTCAATGCTCCAAGGACGTTTTGTATGAATGAGCGCGTTGTAATATGTCCGAAGACTTTTAACGCTTTATAACTAGTGATGCATGGTTTATCATGTCTTATAAGTATTTGATTTTTATTTTGACTCCTGTGTGGCCGTTTTATCTGAAAGTTGCGAGTTGTCGGCTTCAGCCCCCACGTAGATACTACACGGGGTGTCTCTGTATCCGCACTGTGACCCTTAGCCGAGGTATCGGTGCCCGAAGGCGGTAGTGCGGGGGGACAAGGCAATCGGACTATGATGCTTTATCGCTTTCACTTAGCCGTAGGAGCGTAGAAAAAATGCGGGGGGCTGATAACCAGCCCCCAGTGTGATGTTCGGGGCCGAAGCCGGCATCACATGGTTTGTACAAGAACAAAACCTATCGTATAACACGGAATAACCTCTATCGATCTTTTAGTATGACACTTATGCTCGGATTTGCAGACCGGTTCTCGCTTACTATGACAGTCAGTTTTCGGCTTTCTCCCTGAGGTGCTTGACCAGGTGAACTAGAAACACAATCGCAGTGGTTCTCCCTTTGCCCCTTTAGCCGAACGAGCGGAACGTAAGGGGGCAATCACAGGAGCCGGGCAACCCAACTATTGACCCAAGACATAGTTCGGGTCCGATGCATATAAAGCAAAATCCAAGACACCGAACACGCGACCAGCTGTGCTGGGGTGATGTTCAAGGCGATTTTTTTAAAATTCAAGCCCCCGGTCTATTAGCCGGTTGCATCATACTATATACCGGACAGTTTTCGCAAGAAGCGTTACCAAGGGAAGAACAGAGGATGTATAAAAGACAACGAAGTGGCCATATATGATGGTCTTGTACTTTCTCAATAATTCTTATAACTTGGATTGCCGAAGCAACTGTTTACAGGTTTTTGAAGATGAAATATAAAGTTTACATAGGGGAGGCTGTACCAGGGGTCTTCGATTGGTGACATGACGTCCCCGATGTGTCCTGTCGCCTGTCTGTACGTATTCCTCTGTGGGGGTTGCATCCCTTTAAGGGTAATGCTGTCGCCGAGCGGACCTTCGGAAGAAGGTCTTGAGAAGTCGCCGAAGTATGGATGAGCTTTACGCTTTTAGCAGGTCCTTGATGGTACCTGTGTTTTGTCCGAGGACGTGTACTGATGGTTCGGTCCGGCCGAACACTTATCCTTTGATGGTGGTTCCCCATTGCTGCCCATGGAATCTTGAGTGCGAAGTTGTGCCTTCTTGGCACGTATTTGGCAGTCGTTGGGGCTATGCAATGGGGGGCGTGTCCCTATTTCTGGGGAGAAGGGGAATCTGGGAGTTCGGATTGAAAGCGAACTCGTTTGTCGACCTTACGAGCCTTTATGGCAGATTCAAGTGTTTGCCGACCGTCCTCGTAGTGGAATTCGGCCGCCAGGGCCAATGCATGTTCCTCAGTTCGGAGGGAATGCTCTGTGTTGCCGTTGACGGTGATGATCCCCTTGGGCCCCGACATCTTGAGCTTGAGGTATGCGTAGTGTGGGACGGCGTTAAAGCGAGCGAACGCTGTACGGCCCAGCAGGGCGTGGTAGCCACTGCGGAAAGGTACGATGTCGAAGATCAAGTTCTCGCTGCGGAAGTTATCGGGCGAGCCGAACACCACTTCCAGGCTCACAGAGCCCGTGCACCGGGCCTCGACGCCTGGGATCACTCCTTTAAAGGTAGTGTTGCTGGGCTTGATCCTTGATGGATCTATACCCATCTTTTTCACCGTATCTGAGTAAATCAGATTGAGGCTACTTCCTCCGTCCATTAGGACTTTAGTGAGGTGATACCCATCGATAATGGGGTCTAAGACGAGGGCCGCCGAACCTCCATGACGCATACTGGTCGGGTGATCTCGTCGATCAAAGGTGATCGGGTAGGCCGACCATGGGTTAAACTTTGGGGCTACAGGCTCTACGGCGTAGACCTCTCGAAGGGCGCGCTTCCTCTCCTTTTTCGGTATATAAGTGGCGTATATCATGTTCACAGTTTTTACTTCTGGAGGGAATTGCTTCTGACCTCCATTGCTCGGACCGCGGGGCTCCTCATCGTCCTCGCTGCATGGGCCTTTGCCCTGCTCCTCGGTGGCAAGTTTGCCGGCCTGTTTGAACACCCAACAGTTACGGTTGGTGTGGTTGGCGGGCTTGTCCGGAGTGCCATGGATCTGGCAAGGCCTCTTCATGATCTTGTCCAGCGGGGTGGGTCCGTCGCGGTTGCCTTTAGGAGGCTTCTTCCGCTGCCCGGATCTTGGGTTGCGGAAACTAGCGTTAACGGTCGTGTCATCGGCGTTGCTAGTGCTGTGTCGGCGTTTGTTTTTGTTGCGCCGTGGTTTCCCATTTCCATCCCGGACTTCGGAAGTGCCGGAGTCTTCGGGGTTGTGGCTTCGCCTCGCTAGCCAGTTATCCTCGCCCGCGCAAAAGCGGGTCATGAGTGATGTAAGGGCGGACATGGTCCTAGGTTTATCCTGACCGAGCTGGCGAGCCAGCCACTCGTCCCGAATATTGTGCCTGAAAGAGGCTATAGCTTCGGCATCTGGGCAATCGACGATCTGTTTTTTCTTGGCCAAGAACCGGTTCCAGAATTGTCGAGCGGACTCTCCTGCCTTTTGCACGACATTGCTTAGGTCGGAGGAGTCTGGGGGCCATACATAGGTGCCCTGGAAGTTAGATCGGAATGCATCCTCGAGGTCCTCCCAGCTCCCGATAGAGTTTTCGGGGAGACTGTTTAACCAGTGCCGAGCTGGCCCCTTAAGTTTAAGGGGGAGGTACTTGATGGCGTGGAGGTCTTCTCCTCGTGCCATGTGAATGTGGAGGAGGAAATCCTCGATCCACACTGATGGGTCAGTTGTTCAGTCGTATTGCTCGATGTTCACGGGTTTAAACCCTTCCGGGAACTGATGTTGCATCACCTCGTCAGTGAAGCAGAGTGGGTGGGCAGCGCCTCTGACCCGGGCTATATCACGTCGGTAGTCGGCGTCTGTTCTGGCCCGGTTTTGGTCCCGAACTCTGTTGGTTCGGTCGATCCAGGGCCGGTACTCGTCCCTTCTACCAGGGGAGTACCCTCTAGATCCGTAGATGGATCTCGTGCGGCCTGTTCTCTCATCCAGGTCGTGTCGCAGGTCATACCTGTACTCAGGCTCCATTGGCTCTTTTCCCCTTCTACGGGGTACCGCCAGCCTATAACCGGCCTCGCCAGCCGTCCTATCTCGTCCTCGGGGAGGGCGGTCCGGCTGGTCGTATGGAGTGTGCTTGGGGGACGTCGTATTGGGGAGCTCGTCGTCGAATTGTGGCAGCAACCGCCAGCGGGGGTAACTCTTGGGTTGGTCCCATAGACCGGCGCCGTGTTTTTCCTTGGCTGATAGAACCCTTGTCCATCTGTCGTTGAGGGTGTCTTGCTCGGCCTTGAGCTGCCGCGCTTTTGCCTTTAGGCTTCGGGCGGTGGCTAAAAGCTGTTGCCTAAACCGTTCCTGATCCTCAATAGTTTCGGGGACGATGAGGTCCTCGTCTTCCGGGCTATCCTCCTCCTCTACAGGGGGGAGGTAGTTGTCATCCTCGGAGTCATTCGGATCTTCGGGGTTGCGCTGGTCCCCCGGCCTTTCCTGGTCCTCCAACGGATACTCGGGGATATCGGGGTCGCCGAGGTCTTCCGAGGTATCATTTTCCCCGGTGCCGGCAATAGATTCCCTTCCCTTTTTTGTCTTTGATCGCTTACGTGGTTTACGGCGTCTTGACGACGCCTCACCTGAGTCATCACCATTGTTTGCTGGTGTGCGCTCGCCGTTACCGGCTGGCGTATCCACCATGTAGACGTCATAGGTGGAGGTGGCGGTCCATCGCCCGGTGTTGACGGGGGTGGGAGCGCGATCCTCTTCCTCCATGTCTTCTTCCTCCTCGGAGGCGTAGTCCAACATATCGGTTAGGTCTTCGATAGCGGCTACTAAGTGGGTGGTGGGTGGGACGAAAAATTCTTCTTGACCCGCCTCAAGACCGATCTGAGTGTGGATCGGGGCTGGGTCATCAGTAATTTTCATCGATGAGATCCGATCTAGATCTTCGTCGAGTGTCGAGAGCTCGATCGGGTCAGTCTGCCCGACGCGTTTGGAGTTAACTTCTGACGCGTCCGCACGAGAAGTGTATTCGGCAGGAGTTGATGCTCGGCCATCGGGCGCTATAGCCGGATCCGGATTGAAGCCCGGATCATCATCGGGATTGGTCCCGAGAGCGGGATTGGTCCCGAGAGCGGGATTGAAAACGTCATCCAAGGTTAAGGCCTCGGAGTCCTCGGGTGCGTCAGATGAGACTGCGAGCCCGGTGAGCAAGAGATCGCCCTGAGGGTCTACGGAGAACTCTAAGTTCCCGAATCTGACTTCTTGATCAGGGGTGAAACTCCCGACCCGGCCAAGGCGGCCGGTCGGGTCAGCATGCAGCACGATGCTGCCGAAAGCGAAGATCTGTCCAGGGACGAAGGAGTCCATGCTACGGACCTCTTCGTTGATGACAACATGAGCCATCGATTCCTTTGGGGATCACAGCGGAACTCTCAATGAAAGCACCAATGTCGGTGTCAAAACCGGCGGATCTCGGGTAGGGGGTCCCGAGCTGTGAGACTAGGATCGATGGTAACAAAGGGACGAAGGAGACGATGTTTACCCAGGTTCGGGCCCTCCTATGGAGGTAACACCCTACGTCCTGCTTGATTATATTAATGGTATGAAGGTTACAGAGTTGATCTACCTCGAGATCGACTAGCTAAAACCCTAGATGAGTTTCTCTGTTCTACATTCTAAAACCCTCCCGGTTTATATAGACACTGGGACGGGGTGCCTAGGGTTTACACATGATGGGCCTCCTGTCGGGGATGGAAATGTCGACTTGACTTGGAGTGCACGACGCACCTTCGGGGCTTCCTTCTGGAACGTGGAGTCTCGATGTAACCGGCCTCTCCTACGATAGCCAGAGAACGGCCCATCAAGCCGGCCTATCAAGAGATGGGCCAGCGGCCCGAGGACCCCTTAATCCGGGACTCCCTCACATGTCCTGGCTTGCGGCGTGGCGGCTCAGATATCCAGAGTGCGGCTCATCAGCAGTAAGCTTCTCCAGGTTAGGAAAGTCAAGTTTAGCCTTTTCCTTCTCAGGTGAAGGTGCCTCATCCTTGCTGATGTGCTTGGTCAGCACGTTGGAAGGGGCTGGAGCTGTGAAGGCTGTTCCGGTGATGGTAACCTCTTCTTCATGAGCAGTCGCATCTTGAGCTGTCGGCAGAGGCTGGGCGGCTTAGGATCAGCCTCCGGATTAGCTTCAGGAATCACAATGTCAATATCCGCTGGCTCAGTAGGCTGGGGAGTCTCATCGCGGGCGCCTTGATCAGCTTCAGGGGGCTCGACTTGAACTTCAGGAGTGCCAAGCTTCGGATTCTCCGCCTCTGGGACATCCGGACGGGAAGATGACCCGCTTAACTTCCTCTTCTTAGCTTGTGCCTTGTGAACAAAGATTTCATTATTAGTCATATGCAAGGACAGAGTATTAATAAGCAGTAAGGGGATGCAAAGCAATTTACCCTGGGTTGATAACAAGAGGAGGCAGTTTGGAGGCGGTTGAGTCGCCACACAAAGGAGGTGTTTCCTGACAAAGTTAAATTGAGCAATATGAGCAAGTTACAGCACAAGACTAATTAATATGCAGAAGAAGTGGAAATATAAGTTATGAAATACCTCATTACGGCGCTTCTGAGGAACTGGAGTGTTGGGTAAGCCGGCTACTAGGTCTTCAGAGCCGCTGCTCCGGGTCTGACATCTAGTGTCATGTTGCTGTTTCTTCAAAAGAAAGTTGGGATCCAAGTGAGCAAGAGGGTGTGAAAACTTTACTTTCCGGATGACCCGCCGTATTTTCTCTGTTGGCAAAGGTTCTGAGTCAGAGGAGATGATAGTTACCTCTGCGGCACCGGCTTGGCTTGCCTCCGCTTCACCCTGAGAGGAGTCAGCGTCAATAAGTTGCATAAAGAGAAGGCCAAGGGAATCAAGTTCTACCTCTGAGTCACCTAGCTCGAGCAGGTCCTGAGCCGATGGTTTCTTTTTACGAGCCGGAGCCCGGGTCTTAGTTGCCTTTGTTTTCTTTTTGGAAGTGGAGGTTGTGTTTAGTTTCTTCTTCCAGAAGGAAGAGTCGGCCTGCATATAATAAATGGATTTGCATAAAGGTTAAATGAGGCGTATGAAATGCAGCATCTAAAGGAAGAAGAGCGAAGATTGAAATAAAAAGTTTCACCTCAGGAGCCGGGTTAAGAGCATAGAAGGGACTTAACCCCGTCTTGTTGCAGACTTCTTGAGGTTCTCCCAACAATGATTTGAAAATCAGGTTGAGGTCCTTGTCTATCAGGGGTGTCTGGTTGAAGCGCTGAGGGTCATTCACCTCACCAGTGTATTGACACATTAAGCCACTACGGCGGCTCAGCGGTAGAATTCTCCAAGAAACCCAACAGCGGGTCAGATCAACGCCAGTTAACCCGTTGGCCAATAAGGCTCGGATCTTTGAAAACGTCTGAGCATATTGGACGCGCTCTACGGTGGACAGCTGGTCTGGGATCTTGGTGGTGGTGCAGAGTCGGTAGGGACGATAACCCGACAATGGATTTTCTCCTTCTGGGGAAGTATCTTTACAGTAGAACCAGGTGTGATTCCAATCCTTGGGATGGCTTGGCAGAGTCGCCGCAGGAAAGGACACATCCCTCCGCCTCTAAATAGAAACACCACCAAGTGCAAGGCTTGGCCCATCAGCAATTTCAGTTTGGAGGTTGATATAGAAAAAATCCCTGAAGAGGCCAACAGACGGCTCTTCTTGCAGATATGCTTCATAGAAAATTTGGAACTGGCACAAATTGGTAACAGAGTTGGGGCCAATGTCTTGAGGGTGCAGCTTGTAGAAATGAAGGGCGTCCCGGAAGAACTTTGATCCGGGCGGTGAGAAGCCACGGAGAAGATGGTCTATGAAGACGATAACCTCCCCATCCTTGGGTTCAGGGGTGATCTCATCACCGGGGACCCGCCACTGGATGACGTCCTGAGCCGGTAAAACTCCCATGACTACGAAGTCATTGAGAATCTCCTCGGTGACCCCGGAGCCTACCCAATCGCAAGAGGCGGGGGCTTTAGCCACAACGGCGGGTTAAACACTGTGGAAAGGCATGGAGATACGGCGGGTTAAGAATGCTGCATGACCGAAATAGCTATGACTCTAAGCAATGGCGCTACTTGGCGAGTCATTACTAAGTTATGAGCCGCCGTCAACTATCGGAATGAGGCGGATTATACATCGCTAAAGGGAGAACCGGCAGCATGATGGCGGGTCAAGTTGATAGAAAATGTTAAAAAATTTGCTAAGTGTGGACAAACAACTTCCACCAACTACAACTGCAGTCACAAGATCTACGAACGAAAATAAAAGGGAAGTATTTTCTAAACCTAAAAACGTCCGTGGGAGAACAGACCGTTCGTACATGAGTTCCCGTGAAGGGATGATCTACAATGAGTATGGAAAACGCATTTAAGCGGAACACCGCGGGTTTTTGCTAGCGATTGAAGGCCTAAGGGCGTTTCCTTTTATAATCTACAGCAAGAGCTTTGACGAGCGGCGGCGGACTCGGAAGAACACCGGCGAGCTAATGCAGATCTAGGAGGTAAGGGGAATGGAACCAGAGAGATGCAGGAGATGTGGGCGTGCGCCGGCGAGTTCTGGACACGATCAGGGTGATGCAGCGGCCTGGTTGATGACGGCGAGGTCCGAACGGTGCGGTGGGGCTTCATTCGCACGAGCTTATGGAGGAAGAAGAAGAGAGAAGCGGCGGCGGGGGAAAGTGAAAAGGGATGGGAACCCCCCCCCCCCCCCCCCCCCGCGCGCCTATTTATAAGGGAAGATGGAACAACAATAGTCCAACGCGGGAATCGAGGAGACACGATGATGATTGACCAAGAAAACGCCTCGATTCTCGGGTTGACTAATTAATGCAAAGATTCATTGTGATGTCATTGAGATCTTTTTGGATTTACCAGAGATGACGTCATCCGTTTCACATGGCAGGTCATGAAGGTTTATTTCAGGTCAAGTGGTTATGAAGAATGCAAGACTCGCCAACCAGAAGACTTGAAGATTGACATGAACAGGTTCAAATCAATCTGGGGCCTAATGTTGCGGATATAACCCCGTGGTATAACCCCTGTGATGTCTCCTCTGTTGACGGAGCCTTCGATCGACTCCATCCTCAGCGTGTGGCCCATGAGTCCAGCCCATGAGAAATAGGCCGGCCGCCCGAGGACCCCTTAATCCTGGACTCCCTCAGTAGCCCCCGGACTAGCCTCCAATGCTGAGGTATATTATCCGGACAGTCCTGCACGTCGAAGTCTTCGGCTTGCGAGGCGAGTCCCTCTATCCCTTCTTGTTCGTCAACCACTCTGTTATCGGTAAATCTTCAAACGTCGAGAACTTGCCGGACCCACCGTAATAACTCCCAGCACTCCTCGACCCTCGTGAACCGAGGGGAGGCGAGCGGTCTGGCGGCTTTTTACAAGATTGCCCTCCTCACAAAGGAGGTACTTTTCATTTAAACAAAAGACATGGTCTAGGCCACACCTTCCCCTTCTTCCCCCTCGGAGAAAACTTCAAGCGAGAGACCACCAAAAAACATGGCGAGCGCCCCCAGTTCTTCCTCGCGCCCTTACGGCACCCTCCCCGGGAACTGGGCAAGCTGGTCCGTATCCCTCCTTTGGCTGCGCGACCTCGAGACCCAAGGATATCTTCCTTCCTCGGATCTGGCGGTTACTCGCGCCGGTCTGACTTCTTACAACCACGAAGCCTTCGCGGAGAACTTCCCAAATCCTCACAAAGGAGAGCGTGTATGCTTCGTGCCTTTCCTCCTTCGGGGCCTAGGGTTCCCCATCCATCCTTTCCTGAGGGGGTTATTGGAGTTCTACGGGATCCAACTCCATCATCTCACCCCTGGGTCTATCCTGCACATCTCGGGCTTCGTCGCCCTTTGCAAGATGTTCCTGGGCTGCGAGGCTCACTTTGGACTATGGAGGAGGTATTTTTGCCTCGTTCCCCGCACCCGTGGTGAGACAATTCGGGAGGTTGGAGGATCCGAAGTATGTCGCATAGCCGGGACGGGATACCCTGCGGGGACGCCGAAGAAAGAGTCCGAAGAGTGGTCTTTGGAATGGTTTTACATCGAGGACGTCCCCCTATTCGATCCAGCTCGAAGGGGTTTGCCCGAATATTCCGATGCCCCTTTAAAGAAAAGGTTCAACTGGCGTCCGAAGAGCTCATCCCAAGAGGACGATGCTGAAGTACAACGTTTGGCTGCCCGTGTTAGGATACTGGCTCACCACAAGCTGACCATGATTGACGTGATGGCCGCCGCCATCACCTGGTGCGTTCAACCTCTTCAACAAAGGATACATCCTTTGTGGTGCTACAACAGAACAAGCGACACCACTCGCTCCCGACGGCTGGGTCCTGCGGATCAAGCGGCATTAGCAGCCGCACTTGCCGATTTATACAAAGGAGAAAAAGAAGACTTTGTTCGGCCGCCAGTCAAGGAGGGCTACTCGAGCTACAACCCCATCGAATGGGTAAGCCTTTCGATCTTGCGTCCTATGTTCGGTTTTTTATTTGCCCTTTTTTGACCAAACCCTTTGATCCGCACAAACAGGAATGGATGAGCTTTGCCAAGACAATCAAGTGTCCGGCCCCCAACCGGAGAGCTATTCTCGTGACGACGACCCAGGGTTCCATGACGATCCAGAGTTGTCCATTGAGTATGAAGACGGGGTCTTTTACCAAGAGGGCCTTGATCGCTCCAAGGTGGCTATCATAGCCGATCATCCCGGATCACTCCCTTCCTCCACCACAGGCAAAAAGAAAAATCCTTCTCGTAAAAGGAGAACGCCTTTCGCTGACCCGAATGCGCCGGCCTCCGCTCCCAAGCGTCGTAGGTCCTCACGACAAACGTCGGCGGCAGCAACGACGCCTGAACCGGTCATTGATAGGACCCCTTTATGTGAGCCAGCCGTGGAGACAGCACCGACCACTCGTCCATCCCAAAGGTACTTTGCCCGGCCACTTAATATGTCGTTATTACAATCGACAGGATCTACCGAAAGATCTCATCTTGAAATACTCAGGAAACAAGTACAACCATCTTCTGCCGAGGACGCTACCGAATGGCCTGACAATACTCATGAGTCAAGATCCTCTGCTCATGCTGAACCTGCGACGGAGGCTCCTGTGGGCAATCCGGCCCCCGAAGATTCCGAAGACGCGATTTCAGTCACTAAATCCGAAGTTGAAAGTGCAATGAACCACCGGCGGCGACGAGAAGCCCTGCGCGACCCGGCGTTTTCCGAACAAGAGTTCAATGCTCTATGCTCGGTGGACGCGCACATCGGAGCTGCCCGATCTAGGCTTGGAGAAACCGTGAAACTGATATCATCCAGTCTGAAGGTATGTAATTGATTTTGAGAATCCGAACATTTATGTGAACCCAGTAGCCCCCGAGCCTTGAATTGGTCGGGACGACCGAGTTAAGGGTCCTCATATTGTTTCGTGGATGATGCAGGCCTCAAGGCAGCAGAACGAGCAGCTGGCCAATGAATTAGAGGCGAGCCGAACATGGGTGGAAGCCATGGAGGCCGAACTTGAACAAGTGAAGAAATTTACCCGGGAGGCGCATGGTGAGTATATCCATTCTGCTGATCTTAGTACATGATTCCCTGCAGACGCGAGGGTACTTTTTAGCAGCTGAATCTATAGGGCAATTGCAAAAAGATTTAGATGCAGCCCAAGAATCTCAGAGGTACGCCGAGTCCCAGCATGAGGCCGGCTGCCTTTCGTTGCAGCGAAACCTAGAGGAGAAGAAACGCCTCCAGGTGGAAAACAAGCAGCAGGACGACGAAATTGAGCGTTTAAAGACTCAATTGGCCCAGACCCAAGAAGAGAACCAAAAATTACAAAGGGGCATGTTTGGTAAGTGTGACTGTGATGTCGAAAGGGTGTTTTTCCGACATAAAGTTTAATGTACATGCCTTGTTGTATGTGTAGGTCTCCTAACTGGGCGTCCTGAAGAAGAGATCGGATCCTACCGGGGGAGCCTTCTGAAGGAACTGTCCGCAGTTCATGAGCGGGCTCGAAAGGCTATGAAGAGCATGATAAAAGCACTATGGCCTGCCGAGAAGCCTCCAGAAGGGATGACCGAACTAGCTGATCGGTTCAAGGGAGCCCGGAGTCGGTTCGAGCTGTGGAAGACATCAGCTTGCCGGGAGGGAGCTCGAGAGGCGTGGGCGATGATTAAGACTCGATACACCGGTCTTAACCCCGAGCATATGGCTCGGGTTGGGCCAGCGGGGCCTGATGGGCAGGAAGTGCCGCTTCACTTGGTGTAGGACCAAGTGATGCCTGCCGCTCGTCTCTCACAAGAAGATTGCGCCCTGGATGCCTTGATAGACAATCTTGACCGTCAGCCCGATGTGTGATTCAATGTAACTATGTACTTTAAATCGAAAAAATTGCTCCGTCTGTGCGGTGAACCTTGTCTTAACCGGCCATCGGCTTCGACCTCTCGCGCTAAGAGCATGGGAGTGTTCCTTATAAAATATCCCTTGATAAGGGGAATTGTTTCGAGGAACCAGGCAATCCGGCCATTTGGTGCGAACAGACAGTAGATGCACAGGGAGATATGTTATATTACTGTTGAGCGTAAGAAACATCTGCCAAAGAAAATAGTACCTCTATCGATACCTTTCTTTAGGTTGTCACGTAAATCGTGAATAGTAAGGCCGTATATTGTTAGTATGCGGCTAATGGCCATTTTAAGAGAAAAAGCCTAGTGTAATGGTGATAACAACTATCGTATATTCGTTGCTTCCGTCGTAGCCGACCAATTTTCTACTAAAGATAGCTAACTTTTAGCTTCACCCGTCTGAGGTACGTATCCGGATAACCCGGTCGTAGCAATCGCAGAGGTGCTCCCTTTACCCTCTAGCCGAACAATCGGGAACGTAGAGGGTAAACACAAGAGCGAGGCAACCCAGCTTGGCAAAGATCTTAGTTCGAATTGATGCATATAATGGCTTAAAAATCGACAAGGGAAACATCCATACACAGGAAATGTGAATAGATGCTCAAAATATATAGTCATCGGCTTCGGGAAGAAGCCCCCAGGTGTTTTGTTCGGGTCTAACATTTAAGAATGTATGCCGAAAACTTAACACGAGCTCGGTTTAGCCGAACATAGACTTTGGGGAGAGAGAAAGTCCGAACCTGCCAAAAATCAAGTTGGAAGGGGAGGAAAATGTAAAAGGAAAAGAAAAACAGAAAAAGGAGGGTAAAAAAGTATGACGACACCAGTCTAGCCATAAAAACGCCGAAGATGAGCTGCGTTCCATGGGTGTGGTTCGAGGCGGTTATCTGCCGGGCTTCTAAGACGATAAGCCCCTCCTGCGAGTACTTCGTCGATTATGAAGGGGCCCTCCTATTTGGGATTGAGCTTGTGCTTCTGCTTCTCGGGGAGCCGTAAGACGAGTTCACCCACATTATACGCTTTTGCCCTGGCCTCCCTGCTCTGGTAACGCCGGGTCTGCTGTTGATAAAAAGCAGAGTGAGCCCGAGCTATGTCGCGCTCTCCTTCTAAGGCGTCCAAGTCGTCCTGCCGATCTAACTCGGCCTCCTTTTCTTCGTACATGCGCACCCTTGGTGCATTGTGAATTATATCACAGGGAAGGACTGCTTCTGCCCCGTAGACCATGAAGAACGGTGTGTATCCCGTTGATTGGTTCGGGGTAGTACGCAGGGCCCATAGGACGGAATCGAGCTCCTCCACCCAATGGCAGTCGGACTCATGGAGAGATCGGACCAGATGGGGTTTAATACCACTCATGATGAGGCCGTTGGCCTGTTCGACTTGTCCATTAGTCTGTGGGTGATATACTGACGTGTAGTCAAGCTTGATGCCCATCTTTGTACACCAGTCTTTCACCTCTTGGGCGGTGAAGTTGGATCCATTGTCCATTATTATACTGTGGGGGACGCCGTAACGGTGTACCACGCCGGATATAAAGTCGATTACTGGTCCAGACTTGGCTGACTTGACAGGTTTTGCTTCGATCCATTTGGTGAACTTATCCACCATGACCAGTAGGTATTTATTCTTCTTGGTCCCCCCTTTAAGTGGTCCGACCTTGTCCATCCCCCAGACCGCAAAAGGCCAAGTAATCAGAATAGTCCGAAGAGCCGTTGGGGGCATGTGACTTTGTGGCGTCCCGCCTGATTACCACTGTAGCCAGACGGTCGCCGCGCACGCCAGCCCAGGAAATCACTCTGGCATGCGCGTTTACAACAAGTATCATGAACACATGCATTTATATTAATGGATATATAAGTCTTACATGATATATTACAAGGGTGATGGCAGCGGAAAAGCTCTATCTAAGGCAGCATGGTCTTGGTGCGGCTCCAATCCACAGGGATCTGACTGGGTTACTCTCCTAGCCGCGAACGCCCCGGCTCCTTGTCGACGGACGACGGATCCTTATGTGAACCTGGCCATGTTAAAGGCCGCTGAGTACTTTTGAATGTACTCGCAAGCAAACCAAACTAACATATACACCAAGCAAAGCAATCCATCGCATTCAAGCATGCATTTGTTATTAGAGCAATATTAATTATCATGGCATAACAGGATTATCTAGCAAGATAACTACTGAAGTAAATACAGTAAAGTAAAGCATACTAAGTAAATATTCCATACTCTGAACATTCTCACGATCCAATCTGAATCTGATCCAAATCCAATCCAAATCATGTGGTCATCCGACCACTCATCTCATAGCCATCCCATGGCTAACATATCATATTCCTGACATCATCTGATGTCTGCACAAGACGAGTTCTTCCATCATTATTATCATTATTACGGTTGACCACCTAGTGAGGCCTGGACGGACTGTCCAATACCCTGGACGCGGCTATTCGAATAGATTCTTCACTCTGCAGAGGTTGCGCACTTTACCCACACCATGGAGTACCAGGCCTCGTGATCCCATTCGGGTGGACCAACGTTGCTCCAACGAAACCCGCCTGACCCGTGACTCTCCCATCGTACCACCGGCAGTCATCCTCCCCCAGAGTCCTGCCCTGGGTGGCCCCTGTGTCACCTCGTGACACCTGCCACCGTCGTGGCCACACAAACTGTCCCAAACGGGGACTCCCGGGTAAAACAATCAACTGGGCTCACAAGGTTATCGCCGCCTACCGGGCCAGGGTAGCGCGCGCGCATAACCTTCCCTGTCTGGAGGTACCGGTGAAAGAGCACGCGATCAGACCAAGTCAAGGCCGTCCCATACCGGCAAATGTGGCTGCACGGATAAGCCCGGACAGGTGACTCTAGATCAACCGACTAGGTTTAGCCTTAGCAAGTATTTAACAAGCATGGTTGTTTATCACAATAACTTGAGATGGCAGTAGCTAAGCATGATAAAAACATAACCACCTATCTCCATATAATATCACGACAAGTCATTAGTGCAATGATAAGATGAGCAGTAGCAGGTAATGTAAATGACAATATCGAAATGGCAGGAGTTTAATTATTTCTAGCACAAGCATATCATTAATTAAACACGCAAGAAAAACACGGAGCAATGCTTTAGGGCATATATCAGATGGTCGGCTTGCATGGGGTCGAAGAATACTCCGGGAGAAGTGCGAAGAGTCCGCGGAAAGGATCGCCGGAAACCGTTCTCTCTCGGAGAGGGCTGATAGAAGGGCAAGGGAAAAATGGTCATTTTCACAGTGTGGGAACATTATGAAAATGATACCATCGGAACGGCTCGACGAACTGAAGACGTGGGCGTTGGTTTTACCTTGATCGGAGTTATAGTTGAAAAGATATGAAGGGTTGAAATGGGAGGACCTTTCTGTAAATATAATATTTACTTCTGGGTCCTCAGCAGTTTTTTTCCTGGAAAATAATAAATGGACTGTGCGCCTGGGCCGACTTGGGCTGCATCTCACTGCCGCCTCTACTGCTCCTCTGGGCCGAGCCCATCTGCGCGGCCACCACTTAAAAAACAGAGGGAGGCTCTGAGCCGCTGCCAGGCCGGGCCCGCCCGCAGGTCTCCTCCCTCCTCCCTCTGTTCTGATTGAAACAGAGGAGAAGCAGGGGAGGGGCGACGCCGGCGACGGTTCCCGACGGCTCTGGCCACTCCGGTCCAGGGCGAGGACGCCGGCAGACTCGCCGTGAAGCGCCGCGACCAGGGGAGGTGGTGGGAGCGGCGGGGATCGACTGTGGCGACGACGATGGTAGGCGGCAGTGACGGACTCCGGCGACGGACTCGGCCAGCTACGGCCACCCCCGGACGAGCAGAGGCGACCGATGGGTCCATGGGGACGTGCAGCGTCCGTCCAGGTGGTGCCCGGCCATCAGGGAGGGGCGGAACGGCGGCGCACCGTGGAGGCAGAGGACGGCTGTGGCCGGACTTGGGGAAAACATGGCCTGAGGCACTCCGGCGAGGACTGGGGAAGATGGGGAGGTGCGCCGGAGTGGGGTGGAGCTGGTGGTGCGGTCAGGAGAGGGAGGGAGAGGGCCAGGGCACCGGAATTCCTCGCGGGCGCCGGCGGCAGAGCTTCGGCCGTTGGGGAGGTAGAGAGCTCCCCGAGCTCGAAGAGGAGGGGGCTGGGGCTGCAGGTGAAGAGGAGGGGCTCGGGGATGCTTTAAGTAGGCTCGGGGAGGAGCTAGCCGACGCCGGCCGAGGCTCCCAGAAGCTCGTCGCCGTGGCGGCGATCCGGTGGAGCACCGGAGGTCGGCACAAGCGGCCAGGAGCTAGGAGACGAAGGGGAGAGGCCTCCAGAAGATCCACGCGTGCGGTGGGCAGCTTGTCGGCGCTCCCGGACGAGCCGGAGCTTGCTAGAAGCGGGCTCCCGAAGGCTCCAATGCACAGGGCATCCATTTGGCGCGCTCTGCCCGTGGTCACCGCGTGGCCACGGCATCGCCACGCCCCCACTCGCAGCCAAATCATGTCTGGGGTCTTCTCCTTGCTTCGCTGGGTTGACTAGAGAGGGTTTGGAGGGAAGTGGGGGCAGGAGATGACAGATGAGAGCTGACTTAGGTTCTGACCAGCAAGTGTTTGACATGTGGTGTGGCCACCACAGTAGTGATCTTGGCCTGATCTTTGGCATGGATTAGTCATCCACTAAGGTGGACATGATGCCAAAGTTTCAACACCAATAGACCAGTATAGATGGTACTTCCTTTGTAACCATGTATTCTGGCCAAAAATGGAGATGCTGGTGCTGGGGAAAAATGGCTACATGGATTTGGCTCAAATTTGGTGGAGAGTAATGATTTAGGAGTATGAAGGCACTGGTAAAATTTCATACCATTTGGGTACACCAAAATGGTACTTCCTTCATAGTGCTTTCAAATGGACAGGAACTTAGGAAAAATGCTATGGGAGAATGGATAGAGGGATTGAGCTGGTTTTTGTTTTACATGAGTGATTTATCAATGTTAATCACCATGAAAAATTTCAGCTCAAATAGATCAAGGGTTCAAGCACTTCCTTTGCAAATTGCCCAACTGGACATAATTTGCAAATTGATGTTGTGCTCAAAATTTGAACTATGGAACTTGGGTTATTGGTGGAAATGGTGAAGATATGGATAAGAGAAGCTCCACAAATTATTTGGGATTTTTCCAGGCTACCAAAATGGTAGCTCCTTTAGAAAGGGCCCAAAATGCAATATTGGTTTTAAATAGGAAAAGGCAATTTCCCTTATTTAATTATGGCCAATATTTTTATGGGAGCTCAAAATGATCACAAAGAATATCTCCACAAGTTTTCATGAATTTTGGAGATGGATAGATATTTTCCTGGATTTAATTCCTTTAACTCACAGAAAAAGGAATTAATTAATGAAAAATATTGCAAATGACTTGGCAATATTTTTACATATCCAGGGTTTACAAAGATAGGATGATCACTGGCAAAAGTTTGGGAGGCAGAAGATCAAAGGAAATTGGGGTTCCTTTGTAACTGAAAGGATTAGGGTTTCCCTTCCGATGACTCGGAAGGCATGGTCTCGATGGCAAAGTTCGGAGATAGATCTTGGGTGGCGAGGTTGGACTGGGGAGAATCTCTGGTTGGATAGGGAAGGCAAGGCTAGATGACCATCTTCACATACCCAAGAGTGAAAGAAATTCGATAACACCGAGAAAAAGGACGGAAGTCGAATCCCGCAAAGGAAAAAAAACAGGAGCGAAAACCAGGGTGTTACAGACTTTGATTTGCAAAAAGTTGGCATCCCACGCAGTGTTGGACCAGCGACTGGGCGTCCGCTCGAGCGGTGGGCCAGAAGAAACCAGCCCGGAAGGCCTTGCTTACTAAGGCCCTTGCCGCGGCATGATGGCCGCCCATTCCTGCGAGGATTTCGGCCAAAAGCTGCCTTCCTTCTTCCTCAGATATGCACCGTTGAAGTACTCCGGTGGTGATTTTCTTGTATAACTCACCCTCGTGGACTTTATAGGCCTTGGATCGACGAATTATGCGTCTCGCCTATGTCTGGTCATCGGGGAGTTCTTGGCGAAGAAGGTAGGCGAGGAAGGGCTCGGTCCATGGTGCAATTATTGCCATGACCTCATGAGCCGAAGGCGTTTCGTCCATTACGGAGCCACCGATGATTTGATCATCTGGTTCGTTTATAGGGTGAACAACCTCTTCCGCGCTGATGGATCCGGCGCCCTTATCGTCGTCCTGCCAAACCACCGACGGCTTGAAGAGCCGTTCAAGGAAGGTGTTTTTTGGGATGAGGTCGCGTTTGGCCCCCATACGGGCCAGTATGTCAGCGGCCTGGTTGTTGTCTCTAGCGACGTGGTGGAATTCCAGCCCCTCGAACTGTGCGGATATTTTAAGAACGGCGTTTCTATAAGCCGCCATCTTCAGGTTTTTGGCATCGAATTCGCCGTTGATTTGAGAGATGGCCAAGTTGGAGTCTCCCCGTACCTCCAGCCATTGTATACCCATTGAAGCTGCCATCCGAAGACCATGCAAAAGTGCTTCGTACTTGGCCGCATTGTTGGAGTCGGCATACATGATTTGTAACACGTATCGGACATTGTCGCCTGTGGGGGATGTGAGAATAACTCCAGCCCCCAGTCCGGCCAGTGTTTTGGATCCGTCGAAGTACATCGTCCAATGGGAGTATGTGCTATATTCCCTGGGGAGCTCGGCCTCCGTCCATTCGGCGAGGAAATCTGCCAGAACCTGAGATTTAATAGCTCGTCGTGGCTTGTAGGCGATTTCGAAAGGGAAGAGTTCAATGGCCCATTTGGCTATGCGGCCTGTGGCGTCCCTGTTATTGATTATATCATTCAGGGGTACTTCAGAAGCCACCGTGACCGAACACTCTTGAAAATAGTGTCTTAGTTTTCGCGATGCCATAAATACTGTATAGGCTATCTTCTGGTAATGCGGGTATCTGGACTTGCATTGCGTTAGCACTTCTGACACATCGTAGACCGGCTTTTGTATCCGGATTTTGTGACCCTCCTCCTCTCGTTCGATGACAAGCACTGCGCTAACCACCTGGTTGGTGGCCGATATGTATAATAACATTGGTTCGCCGACGCCTGGTGCTGTGAGTATGGGGTTGCTTGCCAGCAGTGTTTTAATTTCCTCTAACGCGGCAGCTGCTTCGTCGGTCCATACGAAATTGTTGGTCCGTTTTAGCAGCCTGTAGAGCGGTAAAGCCTTTTCACCGAGGCGGGAGATAAAGCGGCTTAACGCCGCCACGCAACCCGCCAGTTTTTGGACATGCTTGAGCTCTGTGGGAATTGCAACTTCTGATAGGGCGCGGATCTTAGCCGGATTTGCTTCTATTCCTCTATGGGAAACAATGAATCCGAGCAGTTTACCAGCAGGGGCTCCGAAGACACACTTCTCCGGATTGAGTCGTATATCGTACTCGTGTAAGCTGGCAAAGGTTTGCCTTAGGTCGTCGATCAACTGGCTGACGTGTTTGGTTTTAATGACCACATCGTCCACGTATGCCTCGACTGTTTTACCAACCTGTTTTTCGAGACAGGTCTGGATCATGCGCTGGTATGTAGCCCCAGCGTTTTTTAGCCCGAAAGGCATTGTGTTGAAGCAGAATGGCCCATATGGGGTGATGAATGCGGTTGTGGCTTGATCGGATTCCTTCATTTTGATCTGATGGTATCCGGAGTAAGCGTCGAGGAAACACAGTGAATCATGACCGGCTGCGGCGTCAATGATCTGGTCTATGCGTGGTAGGGGGGAAGGGTCCTTGGGGCAGGCCTTGTTAAGGTCTTTGAAGTTGACGCACAACCGCCATGATTTATCTTTCTTTGGTACCATCACCAGATTCGCCAACCATTCGGGGTGTTTGATCTCCCGTATGAATCCGGCCTCTAGCAGTTTGGCTAGTTCTTCACCCATAGCTTGTCGTTTGGGTTCGGAAAAGCGGCGCAGAGTCTGTTTGATAGGCTTAAAGCCTGGGATTATATTCAGACTATGTTCTGCCAGCCGCCGTGGGATTCCTGGCATATCGGATGGATGCCAGGCGAAGATGTCCCAATTTTCTTTTAAGAATGCTCGCAGCGCTTCGTCCACCGTGGGGTCCAGCTGAGCTCCGATGGACGCTGTTTTACTAGGGTCCGTTGGGTGTACTTGAAATTTAACAATTTCTTTTGCAGGTTTAAAGGACGTGGGTTTGGGCCTTTTACTAAGGATTACATCGCCTTTATCCACTGTTGACCGAAGTGCGGTCAATTCCTCTGCAGCAAAGGTCTCAGCTAGTGCCTCGAGGGCGAGCGCTGCTGTTTTGTTTTCGGCTCGAAGGGCTGTACTCGGATCACTGGCAATTGTGATTACCCCGTTTGGTCCTGGCATCTTGAGCTTCATATACCCGTAATGGGGTATAGCCTAGAATTTTGTGAAGGCTTCACGCCCCAACAGAGCATGGTAGCCACTGGGTAAGGGCACGATATGGAAGAGAAGTTCTTCAGATCGGTAGTTGTCGGGCGTGCCGAACACTACGTCAAGGGTGACACGTCCTGAACAACGCGCCTCTTTCCCAGGGATGATCCCCCGGAAGGTTGTGTTGCTATGCTCGATGCGAGATCGGTCGAACTGCATTTTTTCCAGGGTGTCTTCGTAGATGAGGTTCAAACCTCTGCCACCATCCATTAGCACCTTCTGTAGCCTAAAACCGTCGACTATGGGGTTTAGCACCAGTGCGGCCGGTATTCGACCGGGACGGATGGTTGGCTGGTCAGTGGTTCCGAAGGTGATTGGTGTGTCTGCCCATGGACTTCCTGCTGCCACATGGTAGACCTTTTCGAGTTCTCTAAGAGCTCTTTTCCTCCTATTCCTAGAGGGGAATGTTTCGTAGATCGTCAGGACTTCCGCATTGTATTCCCGTGGCATTGTGCGGCGCCTGTTCGGCGGTTTGTCCTGGAGAATGACTTCTCCACTTTTTGCGACCTGTCTGACGACCCAGCAAGCTCTAAGGCTGTGAGTCGGGTTTGTGTTCAGCAGTACAGAATGTATAGGGCATGGTTTGTCCAACAGTCCATCAAGGACGGTTCTGGCCCCCGTAGGGGGTCTATTTCTCTTTTCGGTGGGTTCGTGTTCGGCTAGCCGCTTCGGGGGTATCCTCTTTTTCCGATCTCCTATAGAGTGTTCGGTAAAGTCTGGTTCCGCGAGTAGCTGTTCGGCTTGCCAGATGCTTTCCATGGCACAATATTTTTGTACCAGGTCCGATAACTCGGTGAAGCTGCGAACGTGTCGCCGGGACAGGGCATTGAGGATCCCTTCATCATGGCAATTGCGACTGAAAGTTGCCATTATATCCTGGTCACTAGAGCCTGGTACTCTGTCTCTGACGAGGAGGAGTCTGGCCCAAAAGTGGTGAAGTGACTCCCCTGGTAATTGTTTGACGTCCCGTAAGTCCGAAGACTTGGACTCTCCTGCGATGCATGAGTGCTCGACTTGGGTGGCGGGTGGGAATTTTTTTGACTCCGCGCCATGATGTGAGTCCGGAACATCGGGGTTCGGCGTAGGGCTCGGGTTGCGCGCAAGATCGGGAATCGATCCCGAACTACTTTTGGAGCGAACTCCCGAGTCTGGGTTATCCGAGGGATCTTGATGATCGGAGACCGAGATATAAACTGTTTTTAGCTTTGGTTGTTGGGGGGATGAGCCTCTGGCCGGGCACTCGACGGTGGCGACTAAGTGAGTGACCGAGGGAGAGCGAATCTCCCTGTCATCGGTTTTAAGCCCGATCCGGTCATAGACCGGGGTCTGGTGGTGGTCGACCAGACCGAAGGTTCGAATCCGATCCAGTAGCTCGTTCAAGGATGAGATGTCGGCTGGGTATGCATTGCCGAAGCGCACGGGGCCGGTCTGCGGTGCCGTGGTCGCAGGATCGTTCGAAGGCGAATCCGGGTTATGTTCGGTCACGACGGATCCGTGCGTATCAACGGGGCTGGGCGTGCTAGACGGCCCGAGGGGAGAGGCCACCTTGGAAGCGACGCCCGATGCCTCCGACGTCAAGACGTCGGATTCTACGGGCTTCTCCTTGGGAGTTGAGGGCCTTATCCAAACGAGTTCTCCCCGTGAATCAGCGGCGAACTCTAGGTTCCCGAATCTGATTTCTTGACCGGGGAAGAAACTTCCGATCTGGCCGAGATGGTCAGTTGGATCGGCACGCGACAGAGCGCCGCCGCCTGCGGGGGTCTATCCAGGGATAGGGGTATCCTGGGCATAGACCCCACGGCTGATGAGAAGACGAGCCATCGATTCTTTCGGTGATCACAGCGGAACTCTCAATGAAAGCACCAATGTCGGTGTCAAAACCGGCGGATCTCGGGTAGAGGGTCCCGAGCTGTGAGACTAGGATCGATGGTAACAAGGGGACGAAGGAGACGATGTTTACCCAGGTTCGGGCCCTCCTATGGAGGTAAAACCCTACGTCCTGCTCGATTATATTGAAAGTATGAAGGTTACAGAGTTGATCTACCTCGAGATCGATTAGCTAAAACCCTAGATGAGTTTCTCGGCCCTACAACCTAAAACCCTCCGGTTTATATAGACACCAGGGGTCATTAGGGTTACACATGGTCGGTTGCCCACCGGAGGGAAAAAACAAGATTAATCTACCATCTTCAACTTGACAAACACGCCACCGCTCCTGTGATCTCTCCTCTGTTGACGGAGCCTTCGATCGACTCCATCCTCAGCGTGTGGCCCATGAGTCCGGCCCATGAGAAATAGGCCGGCTGCCCGAGGACCCCTTAATCCTGGACTACCTCACCTGGCAGAGGCCCAGAGCCGGCAGGCAACGTGTGACCCAGAGGCGTAAGCCGCCGGGAGACAGCTTGCCAGACAAGGCAAGATTAGTTAGAGATAAGGTCGGTTACTAGATGTAACCCGGCCCGGACTCTTGTAAGCCCAGGGCCTCGACCTATGTATATAAAGGCGGGTTCCTTGGGCGGCTTAAGGGACGAAACCTTTGATCGAGTGCTAGGTCAAGCGAATCCGCTCCCTTGTAATCGATACCCAATCAATACAACTAAAAGCATGACGTAGGCTATTACCTCCTTCGAGAGGGGCCGAACTTGGGTAAACCTGTGTCTTTCGTCCCGATCAACCCCTTCGAGTTAACCGCCGTAGCGATGGCTTCACCCCTAAGTCCTTGCACTAGGACATCTACCGTGATAAAACCACGACAGCAATTGAGATGGCTCATGGCGACATCGGCAACTCGCTGCGACATGTGGAGCTATGCCTAACGGGATCGAGGCGCTAATGGCTCGATGGCATCCCGACCAACTCCATCCACTATTGGGCAGATTTCGAGCACACCTTCCTCAACAACTTCGAAGGCGTGTACGAACGCCTAGGAAACGGTGCCTAACTCCACAACATCATACAAGGGGATAAACGAGTTCACCCCTAACTTTGTGGCTTGATGGATCAAGAAGAAGAACACACTCAACACGATCTCTGACGAAACTGCTATCGAGGCTTTCATCAATAGCGCGCAAGATGTCTTCTTCCGCCACAAGCAAGGCCAGAAGAGGGGACAATGCAAACTATCAATCATGTCTGCCCTGATGAAGGTCACAAACGACTACTCCACAGTCGAGGAGACCACCCTGGCAGGTCGCCGTCCTATCAAAATAATGGAAATATAAGAGCCTGTTGGCGGTGATGGTCCCCGAAGTAGACATAAAGACCGCCACAGAGATTGCAAGCGCAAGGATGGTCCAGATTCAAAGCTAGTTGCAGCAACAGGAGATTTTCCGCACGCAGGAAGCAAAACGAAAAAGTGGGAAGCAAGCCCAAGAAGCCCGTGTGATCATATGAAGAGATCATGAGCGGCCCTTGTCGGTACCACATCCACGGTACATTCAAGGTAAGCCACTCTAGTAGAGAATGTTAGCTTAAAGAACAGCTCGTGCAAGAAAATACAAGAGGGCCAGCAACAAACATCCCTTGGATGGCGACAACAACCCGCAAACGCCAACGGCATGGTCAAAGCCATAGGCCCGCAACCAGAAAGGAGCAGGAAACAGAACTTCCAAAAAGAGGACACATGGGTGAACATGATATTTCACGGACCCAAACCAAAGCGCGCAAAGAAACTTGCCACCAGAGAGGTCTACGCACTCGT
The DNA here is from genome assembly GCA_039707655.1 of Elymus sibiricus. NCBI lineage: Eukaryota > Viridiplantae > Streptophyta > Magnoliopsida > Poales > Poaceae > Elymus > Elymus sibiricus. The sequence continues at coordinate 296,104,967 of CM077663.1, read as the reverse complement.
CCCCAGAATTTTTGAACTCCTGGATTGGTCGGATCACACAATCTCATTTGGACTGCAAGACCACCCAAATTATATCTCAAATTCAGGGAAAAGCGTCCTCATTATCGACCCCATCATCAGAGGTTGCCAACTCTCCAAAGTATTGATGGATGGTGGATCCAGGTTGAATATATCTATTCCAGCACGATGCAAAAAATGGGTCTCTCGACCTCCCACCTGTGACCGTCATAGACTCATTTTCACGATATAGTCCCAGGAAAGAAGGTGGAGCCCCTCGCCCAAGTCACCTTGGAGGTCATCTTCCGAAAAAAAGAGAACTCCCGAGATGTATAGCTCTGCTTCGAGGTCGTACCATTTAAGGGGGCGACCGCACACTAGTTGACCGCCCAGCATTTGTCAAGTTCATGGTGACATCTTGCTGTGCATACATGGGCTCAAGATGCCAAGACCAGACGACATTATCACAATTTCCAGCGACCCCAAGAACGCACATGTGGCAGAGATGGCAAATCTGGAACACGCCAAAACCGAGCTCCCCAACCATGACGACAACAACGAAGAGGTCGCCCTGACCATACAAAGAGGCCTTGCTCCAGAGGCACGGAGCCAGATCAGCTGGCGCCCCGACGGATCACTCAAGCTCAAACTGGTACGAGGATGGTGCAACGGGCTGAAGGTCGCAGCATACCACAAGGACGACGACATCACCAAAGTGACCACGGGGAAGAGTGTCGTGCCCGACACCTTAGTAAACCTTTTCAATTTCCACAATCCAATAAATTATCAAATGTGCTATTTTGTTCGATCATATGAAGCATTGAAATGATGGTGTTATTGATACGTGTCCAATGTATTGATAATTTATGAAGTATTCATGCCATATTTACCCATATTTACAATATTTTTATATGGTCCTGATGCACTTTATATGATTTAATTGGAACTGACCCGGACTAGCGCTGTTTTCACCAGAATTATGGTGGTGGTGTTTTTGTGCAGAAATGAAAGTTCTCGGAATTGAACGAAACTTTTTGACAATTATGTCTGGAAGGAAAGGGACCCAGGAAGCTTCGAGGGAGTGTTGGGGGACCTACGAGGAGGTGACACGGCAACATGGCGCGCCCAGGGGGTGGTCGCGCCCTAATGCCTTGTGCCCCCTGTGGCATATCTCCGCGTGATACCAATGCTAAAAAATCCTATAAATGTTCCAAACCCCAGAAGTTAACCTAGAACTTCCGCTCCACCGCCGTAACTCTCTGTATCGAAGGAATCTCATTCAGAGCTCTTTCCGGTACCCTGTCGGAGGTGGAAATCATCACCGGAGGCCATCTTCATCATCCCAGCACTCTCCATGACGAGGAGGGAGTAGTTCACCCTCGGGGCTGAGGGTATGTACGAGTAGCTATCTGTTTAATCTCTCTCTCTCTCTCTCTCATGTTCTTGAGATGTCACGATCTTGATGTATCACGGGCTTTGTTAATATAGTTGGATCATAAGGTGTTCTTCCCTCTCTATCTTGACGTGATGAATTGAGTCTTTCCCTTTGAGATCTCGTTATGTTGGATTGAGTACTTGAGAACACTTGATATATGTCTTGCATGTGGATACCCGTGGTGACAATGGGGTGTTCTATCGATTCACTTGATATATGTTTTGGTAATCAACTTGCGGATTCCCGCGATGACATTAGGGTAATCTATTCATACGGGTTGATACACGTTCTTGTTCTAATTTCTCCTATAGAAATCTTGGGGTACTCTTTGAAATTCTTTGTATTGGATTGAATATGATGAATTTGAAATTGTTTGATGCATGTCGAAAAATAAACCCACGGATACTTGAGCTGACATTGGAGTATCTAGGTGACATTAGGGTTGATTGATGCGTATCATAGGTATTATTCTCGTACGAACTCTAGGGCTGTTTGTGACACTTATAGGGATGACTCAATAGATTCATCGGAAAGGATAACATTGAGGCAGTTTTACTACCTACAACAATTTCATATTATGTTCTCCGCTAGATAGGAACTTTGGAGTGATTCTTTGTTGCACGTTGAGGGATGATTATATGATTCAATTATGTTAACACCGTTGAAAGATTGCACTAGTGAAAGTATGAACCCTAGGCCTTATTTCCAATCATTGATTTATCATTTTTCTTGTTGTTTACTACTTGCTACCTTGTTGTTTTTATTTATTTAGATTATATAAACCTATTTCTACTATCCATACTACACTTGTATCACCATCTCTTCGCCAAACTAGTGCACCTATACAATTTACCATTGTATTGGGCGTGTTGGGGACACAAGAGATTTCTTGCATTTGATTGCAGGGTTGTTTGAGAGAGACCATCTTCATCCTACACCTCCCACGGATTGATACACATTAGGTCATCCACTTGAGGGAAAATTGCTACTGTCCTACAAAACTCTGCGCTTGGAGGCCCAACACGAGTCTACAAGAATAAAGTTGTGTAGTAGACATCAAGCTCTTTTCTGGCGCCATTGCCGGGGAGCTGAGTGCTTGAAGGTATATCTTTAGATCTTGTAATTGAATCTTTTAGTTTCTTGTTTTATCACTAGTTTGGTTTATAAAATAAAACTACAAAAAAATGGAATTAGGTTGTCTCATGTGCTTCATCTTTATAATGTCTTTCGTGAAAATGAGGATTTCGATAATTGTGCTCAATTGTTACAGGAAGATTTTAATAAAATGTTTAATGTGAGTCCTTTAAATGATGAGCAATGTTGTTAGTATGCTTTCTATGAATATCCATGATGCTAATGATATGCAAAGCCATAAGCTTGGGGATGCTATGTTTGATGAAGATGATATGTTTATTTCCCCAAGTTTTGATGATCAAAGTTATTATGATGATAGCATGCCTCCTATTTATGATGATTATATTGATGAAAGTGGGTTTGGAAGAGTGTCAATTCTAGGTACTAATGATCCCACTATTTTGGAGGGTGTTGAATCTTATGGCAATAATTATGAAAGTAGATTTGGAGAGGTCTTGACTTTATTTAATTATGATTCCACTATTTTGGAAGAGGTTTCAATTGATTATGACAACCTAGTTGCTATCTATGATGATTATTGTGATGACACTTATGATATAAAGAATAATTATAACCATGAAACTTTTCATCATAATTTTAATGTTCAATTTGGTTATGTCAATCAAGTATCTCATGATAGTTATTTCATTGAGTTGCTCCCACTTTTATGTATGAGAAGAAATTTTCTTATGTGGAGAGTAATAAGTTTTCTATGCTTGTGGATCATGAAATGAATGCTTTGTGTGATAGTTATATTTTTGAATTCATTCATGATGCTACTGAAAATTATTATGAGGGAGGAACATATGCTTGTAGGTATTGCAATAATATCAAGTTTCCTCTCTATCTGTTCAAAGTTTCAAAGTTATACTTGTTTTGCCTTCCTATGCTAGTTGATTCTTGATCCCATAAAGTGTTCGCGCACAAAATCCCTATGCATAGGAAGTGGGTTAGACTTAAATGTGCTTGTCATATGCTTCATGATGCTCCCATTATGTTTCAATTCTTTACTTTTATGCGAGCATCATTAAAATCATCAGGCCTAGCTAAAAGGCATTAAAGAAAAGCGCTTGTTGGGAGGCAACCCAATATTTATCCTTTCTGTTTTTGTATGTTCACATGATTAAGCTAATGTAGCAATCATGTTTTGAGTCTTTTATTTCAATAATGTGACAAGTGAAGCCTTTGGGATAGTGTGGATACTTGTTGATCTGAGTCTATGCAAAAACAGAAACTTTTGCGTCTAGTATATGAATTATGTGATTTTACTGGAGCGCCAAAATATTCGAAATTTTTTAAACAATATTTCTCTGTAAATTTTCTACGTTTTACTAATTTTTCAGGATTTTTAGAGTGAGGGAAGTATGGTTTTCATTCAGATCTTTACAGACTGTTCTGTTCTTGACAGATTATGTTTTGCATGCATAGTTTGCTTGTTTTAGTGTTCCCATAGCTTATATTGAGTAATATAAATTATGGGAATGATAGAATACAATATTTATTATGTGAGAGCAATTATGAATCTTGTCTTGACAGTACCTAAGTGAATGATCTATTTTTATTATACTAACCCATCTCACGAAGTTCCTTTAAGTTTTGTGTGATTGAAGTTTTCAAGCTTTGGGTGAGATACCGATATGAGGAGAATAAGGAGTGGAAATATGCTATGCTTGGGGATGCCCAAGGCACCCCAAGTAATATTCAAGAAAGACTCAAGCGTCTAAGCTTGGGGATGCCCCGGAAGGCATCCCCTCTTTCGTCTTCAACACTATCGGTATATCTTACTTGGAGCTCTATTTTTATTCATCACATAATATGTGTTTTGCTTGATCGTCCTTTTATTTTGTTGTTATATGTTACATTACATTTATAATCATGTTTTTCAATAAAAGTCTCCAAGAATTGCCTTAAGATGTCTCAGTTGCATGTTTGATGTGTGCTGTGTAAAAAACAGAAACTTTTGCTGTAGTGTTTGAATTTTGATATTTTACTGGCACGTGGAAATTTTCTGAAATTTTTACACAATGTTTTCATACAAATTATTTATCATGTCCTAAATTTTCAGAATTTTTTGAGTTACAAAAGTGTACCTTTTGAATTAATTGCTACATACTATCCTGTTTAGACAGGTTGTTGTGATACTATTGTTATCTACTTATCCTATAGTTTCCATAGTTATATTGGTGGATATAATTTGTGGAAATGATAGTAAACATTAGATAATGTTTGAGAATTATTGTGCAACTAGTCTTGGAAGTACATAAAGTGTTGATTTAGTGCACTAACATATCTCACGAGTTCTTGTCAAGTTTTGTGTGGATGAAGCTTTTAAGATTTAGGAAACTGTGATATGAGAGGAATTAACGAGACACAAAATCTCAAGGTTGGGGATGCCCAAGTCTCCCCAAGTCAATATTACAAGAAGTATCAAGCATCCAAGCTTTGGGATGCCATGTTAGGCATCCCACCTCTCTTCGTCAACAAATATCCGCTAGCCTATGTTGAGCTAAGTTTTTATTCGTTCACATGATATGTGCTATTCTTGGAGTATGTTTTTGTTTTGTTTGTTGTTTGAATAAAGTACTCAGATATGAAAATCTTTATTGAGAGAGAGAGAGTCCTCACATAGCTACTTGATTGTTTGACTACTCATTGGTCTTCACTTATATCTTTTGAGAGTAGTTTGATGTTTACTCTTGTGCTTCATTTATATCCTAAGAGTAAATTGTGAATGAATTGAATATCATAAATCTGAAATTATCCATGTGCTTTATGCTTAGTAGTACTTTCACATTTGGTTTATAAAGTAAAATATATTGAAGTTTGACAATCATAATATTGGTCATACAGGCAATTCATTAATGATTAGTATAAGGAAGAGAACTTTCACATACAAATATATTATCTTGGACATCATTTATGATTGTGAATAACCATTAACTATTTTCAAACCTGATCAAATTAGTTGAAGTTGGACAAGGAAGACAACGTAATGAGTTATGTTTGGGTATATTTGCATAGAAGTTATATTGTTATGGATCCTCCAACATGTGGTGCTTGTTTAGAACCTTTTGTTAGCCAAAACTTCGTACTAAGTAGAGATACTACTTGTGCATCCCAAATCCTTGAGCCAAGTTTCTTCCATGAGTGTCCACTATACCTACCTATATATGGTATTTCATTGCCATTCCAAGTAAATTTGCATGTGCTATCTCTAAACCTTCAAATAAACATCTGTTTTGTGTGACCGTACCGCTCATGGAGCGACGAGGCGGACAGTATCTTCCATGCTAAGTGTGTTTAACTAATGATGAGTGTTTATTCACTTGTCATTGCACAAGACAGGATGGTAAAAACGATGCCCAGTCCTGCATAATACAAAAATAAATAAACAAAAACTCCCCTAGAAGTTGATTGTATGAAGGGCACCTGTGGATTCGGTCAGCCATGGATTGTGTTTGAATGGTGGAGGGGGAGTAAAATTTCAATTATGTTTGGGAGATATTGAAATCCCTTGTCGTGACATTGACAGGAAAGGCACACCACCCAAGTTACATTTCATCTTTGTTTTAAGCAATGACCTATGGCACCTCTGCAAATCCTTGCTTCCCTTTGTGAAGGGACATTCTATTTACTTTTATGTTATTTACTTTTCCTGTTGAGTCAACTTCTTATTCCAACCTCAATCTCTAGTTGGCAAGCATCATGTGGTGGGGAAAGATCCAAACACATATATCCTGTCAAATATATTTGATCATGAGTTATTATTGTTGACAATTATCTTTATGATAAGTGTGTTGGGAGGCGAAATATTAAGCCCCTATCTTTCTCTGTGTTCAATGAATGATGTTTGTTCTACAAATATGCTTTGAGTACCAACAATCATAGAAGACTATATGATAATTGAGTATGTGGAGCTCTTACTTATACTTTGTAAAACTATAATTGTTAGATGACTAAGAACATAGGTTGTTAAGTTTCAAGAGAATGCATTATTTGAACCATGACATGTGAATTGATTGCTACTTTATCATGATGAGTTGAAAACGAGTTGTTGTTTATGATGATAGGAAAGGTGATTGAAATTATCATTGATCAAACTTATGCACTATGATAGCATTCACACTTCATAAATTATTTCTTTTATCACTTACCTTCTCGAGGACGAGTAGGAATTAAGCTTGGGGATGTTGATACATCTCCAACATATTGACAATTTATGAAGTATTCATGCCATATTTAACCATTTTACAATATTTTTCAATGGTTTTGATGCATTTTATACGATATAATTGGAACTAACCCGGAGTAACACTGTTTTTCGTAAAATTACCATGTTTTTTGTGCAGAAAATGAAAGTTCTCAGAATTGAACAAAACTTTTTAATGATTTTTTCTGGAAGGAAAGGGACCCAGGAAGCTTCGAGGGAGTGTCAGGGGACCCACGAGGAGGTGACAAGGTAACGGGGCGTGCCCAGTGGGGTGGCTGCGTCCTGATGCCTTATGGCCCCCCTGTGGCATATCTTCGCGTGATTCCAACACTGAAAAATCCTATAAATCCCAAAATCCCAAAAGTTAACCTAGAACTTCTGGTCCACCACTACAACTCTCTGTATTAAAGAAATCTCATCCGGAGCTCTTTCTGGTACCCTACCGGAGTGGGAAATCATCACCGGAGGCCATCTTCATCATCCCGACGGTCTCCATGACGAGGAAGGAGTAGTTCACCCTCGGGGCTGAGGGTATGAACCAGTAGTTATGTGTTTAATCTCTCTCTCGTGTTCTTGAGATGGCACGATCTTGATGTATCACACGCTTTGTTAATATAGTTGGATCATATGGTGCTCTTCCCTCTCTATCTTGACGTGATGAATTGAGTCTTTCCCTTTGAGATCTCGTTATATTGGATTGAATACTTTGGATTTGAGAACACTTGATATATGTCTTGCATGTGGATACCCGTGGTGACAATGGGGTGTTCTATTGATTCACTTGATATATGTTTTGGTAATCAACTTGCGGATTCCTGCGGTAACATTGGGGTAATCTATGCATATGGGTTGATACACGTTCTTGTCCTACTTTCTCTGATAGAAATCTTGGGGTACTCTTTGAAGTTCTTTGTATTGGATTGAATATGATGAATCTAAAATTGTTTGATGCACGTCGAATAATTAACCTACAGATACTTGAGGTTACATTGGAGTATCTAGGTGACATTAGGGTTGATTGATGCGTATCATAGGTGTTGTTCTAGTACGAACTCTAGGGTTGTTTGTGACACTTATAGGGATGGCTCAATAGATTGATCGGAAAGGATAACTTTGAGGCGGTTTTACTACCTGCAACAATTTCATCTTATGTTCTCTGTTAGATAGGAACTTTGGAGTGATTCTTTGTTGCATGTTGAGGGATGGTTATATGATTCAATTATGTTAACACCGTTGAGAGATTGCACTAGTGAAAGTATGAACCCTAGGCCTTATTTCCAATCATTGATATATTGTTTTGCTTGTTGTTTACTACTTGTTATGTTGCTGTTTTTATTTATTCAGATTATAAAAACCTATTTCTACTATCCATACTACACTTGTATCGCCATCTCTTCGCCGAACTATTGCACCTATACAATTTACCATTGTATTGGGTGTGTTGGGGACACAAGAGATTTCTTGTATTTGATTGCAGGGTTGTTTGAGAGAGACCATCTTCATACTACACCTCCCACGGTTTGATAAATACATATTGTACTGACCTCGAAGGCTTAGAGGAGAGCCGAAGAGATCCTTCATGAGTATATAAGGGGAGGTTAGGGAACTCTCAATCCTATCTACTCCGGTAGAAGCAACTCTCGGTAGTCATCGCATACACACCATTGTAAACCCCTCGCATGAGGTATCCCTCCATCATCAATAAACAAACACGAGCATGATGTAGGATATCACTCTATGGAGGATTGAACCTGAGTAAAACCACCGTGTGACCTTCGCTCTAAGACTTCCAGCTATGCGAGGACCCCTACCGAGGGATCTGACGGTTTTATGCACCGTCACCTGGAACGCCTCCTAATTCATCTCATCGGGATCCCAAATTCTCTTCAACAAACCAAATTCTTTTTTATCCGGTGATGGTGATGCCATCGAGCGAGCCATCCATCCATCCACCACAACATAATCGTTAACCTGCCAAGTCTTGATTGTTCTCCTCTTTGGCTCTTCACAACCTCTGTCTCTTAGCTATGCTATCTTCCCGTATTTGCATTTTCCGCGAACTAGGTTAATTGTTTTTTAGTTTCTGTTGTTTGATTCATGTAGGAGACTAGGGCTAGAAGCATATGGATAGATTTCTTTCGAAATGAACAATGCTTGATGATGCGAAGAGACTTCAAGGCTATTGAGACTAAGATAAGATCAAGTATCAAATGTGTTGTGAACAAATTATTTGTGTCCCTAACTCGAACCCACTACTCAAATTTACCCCTAATTTTAAGTATGCTCAAATTTTCCCCTCTGCCGTTAAGTGACCTTACAGAAATGCCCTTGTTAGCGAACGTTGCATGGGAAATAAAAAAATTCCTATAGCTACGAGAGGGGGAGTGCATCTGCATGCCCTTGTAGATCGCTAAGCAGAAGCATTTAGAAACGTGGTTGATGTAGTCGTACGTCTTCACGATCCAATCGCGACCCGTCCAGATCTAGCACCAAACGGACGGCACCTCCGCGTTCAGCACACGTGCAGCTCGATGACGTCTCCGCCTCCTCGATCCAGCGAGCTAGGGCGGAGTAGTAGATGAGTTTTCCGGCAGCACGACGGCGTGGTGGCGGTGGTGGTGGAGCAATCTCAGCAAGGCTTCGCCAAGTGCTACCGCAGATGCAATATGAGGAGAAATCAATCTAGGGGGAGAGGGAGGGCTGCGCCAAGACTTGAGGTGTGACTGCCCTCCCTCTCCTCTCGTATATATAAGGGGAAGGGAGGAGGGGCCGGCGCCCTAGGGTTTCCCGTAGGGGTGGGGCGGTGCGTAGTGGGCAGCCTTGGCCCCCAAGGCAAGGGGGCGGCGGCCATCCTAGGGCCAACCCTAGCCCTTGGCCGCATGGGCCCTTGGGGAGGCGGGGCACCCAGCCCACCAGGGGTTGGTGTGCCTCCCTCTTAGCCCATGGGGCCCTCCAGGGCAGGTGGACCCCCGGAACCCCTTCCGGCATTCCCGAGGAAATCCGTCAAATCCCGAAACAATCCCGGAACACGAATACCAACTTCCCATATATGAATCTTCACCTCCGGACCATTCCGAAGCTCCTCGTCATGTCTGGGGTCTCATCCAGGACTCCGAACAACATTCAGGCACCAATACATATAGCTCATTAATACCATATTGTCATCGAACGTTAAGCATGCGGACCCTACGGGTTCGAGAATCATGTAGACATGACCAAGTCACTTCTCCGGTCGATAACCAATAGCGGGACCTGGATGCCCATATTGGTTCCTACATATTCCATGAAGATCTTTATCGGTCGAACCATGATTTCAAGGATTCAATCAATCCCGTATGCAGTTCCCTTTGTCCATCGGTATTTTACTTGCCCGAGATTCGATCGTCGGTATCTCCATACCTAGTTCAATATCGTTACAGACAAGTATCTTTACTCGTTCCGTAATACAAGATCCCATGGCTAACTCCTTAGTCACATTGATTGCAAGCCTCTTGTGATGTTGTATTACCGAGAGGGCCCAGAGATACCTCTCCATCATACGAAGTGACAAATCCCAGTCTCGATCCATGCCAACCCAACAGACACCCTCGGAGATACATGTAGAGCATGTTTATGATCACCCAGTCACAAAGTGACGTTTGATACACACAAGGGATTCCTACGGTGTAAGGGAGTTGCATGATCTCATGGTCTTAGGAACAGATACTTGACATGAAGAAAGCAGTAGCAATAAACTTAGTGATATGATCAAATGCTATGCTTATGGTTTGGGTCTTGTCCATCACATCATTCTCCTAATGATGTGATCCCGTTATCAAATGACAACTCATGTCTATGGTCAGGAAACCTTAACCATCTTTGATCAACGAGCTAGTCAAGTAGAGGCTCACTAGGGACACGGTGTTGTCTTTGTATCCACACATGTATCTGAGTTTCTGATCAATACAATTCTAGCATGGATAATAAACGATTATCATGCACAAGGAAATATGATAATAACTACTTTATTGTTGCCTCTAGGGCATATTTCCAACAACCCTTATGTTCCATTTCCGTCCGGTCAAAGGGGTTTGACCGTTTACCCGACGTTTTCTAGACAACTTTACCGCTCCTTACGGCTGGGCCCTCTTAGAAAAACTCTCTCACACACATCTCTCTCTCTCTCTCTATCACTTACATGTGGGGCTACAAGAAAGAAAACAAAAAATCTCTCCTACCTCTCTCTCTAATTTACAACTGTGCCTAAGAATAAAATAAAAAAATAAAGCATCTCTCTCCCTACCTCACGACCTATCTCATCGCCAGCGAACCAGAGGTCCGGGCTTGGTCGCCGCCGTTGCCGCTAGCTCGCCTCGCGCCGCCGCTGTCCTCCCATGCCGCTGCCGCTGGCCTCCCCTGATGCCCTCATTCTCTCTCCCGACCTCTAGACCTCTCCCGCAAGCACGGCAGAGAGTGCGCCGTCGCAGTTGTTGGTCAGTCACATGGCCAACTGCAACCCCAAGCGTCTCCGCCTCGCCACGAAGCTCCTACGAGATACCCTCTTCATCCCAACCTACGAATTTGACCAGAGAAGGTAAGGACGGAGCTCCATGATCCATCTTCCCCGCCTTCCGCCTCGGATCGCCACCACCGATTCGGCGCCGTTGAAGCTCCACGACCGATCCCTTCCACTTATCGAGCAACCTGAGGTGCTTCAGAAGATGTGGAACTCCTCCACAACAAACTCCCCGGCCTCTGGTCATCTTCCCCGTGAGCTCCGAGCACTGCCATGGCCGCCATCGTCGAAGTCATCACTCCCGTGTTCCCTGAGCCCCAGCGGCATGGCCATCGTCCTCGTAGTGATCTCCTTAGACTCGCACACCTGGATACCCTCTCCCTCTCGCAATTTATCTCCCCACATGCACCACCCATAGCCGCCACGGGAACGGTCGCTGCTGGCATCTCCGGCGACCATATCACTACTAGGAGAAAGCTTATATATAGAACCTTAGCAGTAGCGCTGGGTAGGGCAGCATTGCTACTGCTACTTAGGAGTAGCATTCTACACGCACCAGCGCTAGAGGTACTGATATAGCAGTGGCGCGTGTCGGCGGCCCAACGCTACTGCTAAGTGGTCCCCCCCCCCCTTACTCACCGGGGCTAGCTATAGTGGCAACGCTGGTCGCGGGTCGGCGCTACTACTAAGGCAGTTAGCACTAGCGTGGAATCCCTACGAGCGTTGCTACTGCTGCCAGCCCAGGCCCAGCTCACTGGCCCAACTTAGCAACATTGCTGGTTACTGGCCCACGTTACACATAGGTGAACTAGCAGTAGCGCGGGCCGGTGACCCTCGCTACTGCTAATCCCACCTTATCTTCTCCAGCCTGCTTGCACGGCCTCACTCTCCCTCTCCACTCTCCCTCTCCATCTACCCCTACTGCCGCCGCCCGCTGCCGCCATCGCCCGCATTGCCGCCGTCTACCCCCGCTGTCGCCGCCCGCTGTCGCCGTCGCCCCCCGGTACGTCTCCCTCCCACCCTCTCCCTCCATACCTCCCTTCTCCCTCCCACCATCTCCCTCCATCCCTCCCTTCCCACGGTCTTCGAGTCGTTCTTGACTGGCTAGCAAGCACCAGTGGAATTTAACCGCCCCTCCCTCCCTACCCTCTCCCTCCATCCCTCCCTCCCACCCTCTCCCTCTGACCCTCTCCCTCCATCCCTCTCTCAATCCCTCCTGCATTGAATTTAGTTTTAGTAACTAGGGTTAGAACTAGGATGGATGGATAAATGTTAGGGTTAGAACTAGGGTGTTTTAGTAATTTAGTTTTTGTAGTACATATATTGAATTTCAGAAGTTTGATTATAAATTGATTATCAATTGCATAAAAAAATATGAACATTTTAGGGGAATTATTGGGAGAAGTAAAATATAACAATGTTGAATTGAAAAATGTGAGGCATGTATTTTTTTTATGAAATGAAAATGTGAGGCATGTATTTTTTTTTGAAATGAAAATGTGAAGATAGGATTTTTTTTAAAATGAAAATGTAAGGAACTTGACTCTGTTTGAACATATGAAGAAATGAAAATAAAAATGTGAAAAAATGAAGGTAGTATTTTTGCAATGAAAATGTGAAGAAATGAAACCTCCGAGTGGCCTATGTTTGGACGGAATGTTGATTCATTTCCGTTCCGGCAAATATCACGCGCTCGATATGTCCTATTTTTAGAAAAGGTTATGCCGAAATTTTATCAGAATAGGAATTGGATGACATTCCGGCAAAACATAGGCCATTTTTATCTCATTACTCCATAAATGTAATGTTAATTGACTAATGCTTATAGGGTTGATTTCAGTCTGTCGGAGCTCCTTGCGTGACTTTTAGTATGTTCCTGATGGAGGAATACCGACTGTTGTCGTGGGGGTCGCTTCCTCTTCTTCTCTTCTCGTGATATATACCTTGGTATAATGCGCGAGGAGAGAAGAAGACATGCGACCATCACCGACGGTCGAAATATTAGTGTGTGAGAGAGTGTGCACCATATACACCATGAGATATGAGAGTTTTTCTAGGAAGCCACGACAGACCGAAACTCAACCCATGCGTGCTGAATAGTTCCATGTATAATTGCCGTCAATTTTTAATCTTTAAATCATGAACACAGGAAATGTATGACGACGATCGGATCCCTGAGTGTGATTTATGCGGCCAAGATCAGGGTGTGGGCGATAGGCCTCACCTGCGAAACGACAGGTTCTTCACCATCAAGCTTGACGAGACCTTTGATATCTTTTACAATATGCAACGATGACAACTATTTTTTCATAATTAATCATGACTTTGTGTTTCTTTGCTTCAATGTGTAATTTCTGTTTTTTACAATTCGACTAGTGCATCCCCTGCCATGCAAGACGGTATGTGTTGGAGAAGCTCGGTTTCCAAGAAATGGAGAATATGGAGATGAGGAGAGCTCACCTGAAGACTCAACATGGTTTCACATTTCTGGTTAAACTATAAAATGCAGTTAATCACTCGCATTTTGGTTGCAAAACTTGGAAAGCTCTAGGCAAGGCACATGGATTTCAGGAGGATATGGAAATAACCTTCGATATTCGTTCTGAAGATGATATTGAAGGTAATATCGACATTTGGATGGATGTCGATATGCTTCCAGTTTTACCTCTATTTGAGTTTGTCAACCATATTTGTTAAGCAATTTGCATTGTTTATTTACAAATAGTTGGTGTGCATCCCTACTTAACTTGTTTGTTTTTAATTAGGGAAAAGATATGTATCCCCCGACGGATCCTAAAGGAACGATCCGCTGCCTTGTCCATCTGACACGTGCCTCACCACGTATCAACAACCTGCACATACTTCTTCCTTATCCTTTCATCTGGAGAAATAACACAAGCCACATGTAGTCTGCACTAGCAGCACAGCGGGGTGGTCCCCCGACTTGCCGTGAGCCTGGGTCTCCGGTCGGCCACCATGTTGCTCCATTGCAGTAGGGGGTCGGACGCGGTCGCCGTCATTGCCGCCTGCCTCTACAACGTCGCCCACCTCGCCGGAGCGAAGGAGCGGCGAGGCGACCTGGTTGGAGGTCCATCGCTCGTCGGTGACGGGGACGGGTGGCGCCTCTCCTCCCGCGGCACCGTATGATGGAGCTCTCGATGGACGGCAATGGTTATTTTCTTGCAACATCCTCCTTGTTGCAAGAATATTTTCTACAACATTAGTTATGTTTCAAAACTATTCTGTTGAAAAAAAACTGCAACATTAGCTTTGTTGCAAAAAAAATCTGCAACAATATCTACGTTGCAAAAGTTCTGAAACATGAACTCTGTTGCAAACGTCCGATCGATAGATGTTTTTGCAACGCAATCTTTGTTGCAGAAAATATTCTTTAACAAACTCTGTTGTAAATAAAATTTTATAGATGTTTCCGCAACACGATCTTTGTTTCTAAAACATAGGCCTTGTTTCGGAAAAAAACATAGGCATTTGTCATCTAGATTGCCGTCTGATCCCACGGCGGCGGCGGTTGTTTTTGCCGTGGTTGCGGGCGGTGCCGCGCTGGGTGCAGGTGTATTGGGGCCGGGATAGCGAGCTTGTTTCTGCAACTGGAACGTTGTTTCAGGACCAAGGGGAGGCGACCGAGCTGGTAGATCGGACGGCTGCGCGCGCGTACATCGGACGGCTAGTCTGGTGATGGATAATTACTACGGATCCACCGATAGACGCCTAGCAGTCCCCTTTTAATTAACAGCTTATTTCTCTTCTTAAAAAACTCAAAAGATAGTAGACAGGACCTACTACGTTCCTGGCTCCGATCTAACTTGGTTGGAGAAAAATCATCTGATCTCATTTATTGATGATGTTGATAATTATAAGATCAACTATGAAGATATTGGCGAAAGTTATTCTGAATACGTGCCACCAGTACATGAGTTGAACCCTAATAACTTCCATGTAGATAGCATGGTAAGATTATTTTTTACTATTGTGTCATTAATTAGTCCATCTTTTGCATACATAAATTTTTCTTAAGCAAAACTAGATTGCTAACTATGTTTTTATTATGTTCTTCAACAGAAATTCCCGCTAGAGGTTGTGCCTGACCTGATGTTTATAGAAGGTCATTATTTGAATGTTATCAGCTTACAACCACGGTGGCCTATATGCTTTCTACAAGGGATGGAAGCCTGAAACTCAAAGGACTTATCAAAATAATGAAAAACCACAGACAACTACTTGGTGAAGACGCGAAGGATTCGCGCATGCTACATGTCGGAGATAGGTGGATCTCTATTCTTCACAATGGATAGAGAGGAGCTTACTTGTTTTATGGTATTTTACCTATTAGAGAGTAGTAGGTTCTACCTAGGAGAGAATAATATGTGCTCGCTAAGAGAGAGGTCCTTTTTTAGTTTATGACATTATGTTGTAATGGTTAACTTGTCATGAGTTGTTAGATGATCAAGATGATGATAAGTTGTTGTGTGACTAAGGATGATGAGTTATTAGATTGCATAGATTAGATTAAAGTAGATGGGTGCAAGTGATTAAGTTGAGTTAGTAGGAAAATATAATGTTACGACGGCACACAAGTGTCGAATAAAGGGAATCCTTTCATTCGACACTTGTGTGCCGTAGTAACATCATATTTTCTCTCTAACCCAACTCCATCACTTTCACCCATCCACTTTAATCTAAATGTTGTTTTTTGCACAATTATTATTGATGTTGTATATTAATATGTATAACCGTGTGTAAATACAATACAAATATAAAACAAGAAATACGCGCATTTAGTAGTGGCGCGGTTTCTAAAAGCTCGCTACTGCTAGTGCATGATTAGTAGTAGTGCTGGTTATGAACACCCGCTACTGCTAACCAAGTTGCCAGTAGCGCTGGGAAGCCCGCGCTACTGCTAAAAGTTAGCTGTAGCGCCATAGCAGTAGCGCGGGCACACGTGCTACTGCTACATGGAAAACCCGCGCTACTGCTAGGCTTTTCCCTAGTGGTGTATGGTCTTAAGAGACTAGCCCTGGATGTGGTCGAGCCAGGGCTATCTCCTAGTTCCCTCTGTCGTCCTCCTTGTAGACTCCCGGCATGCCTCCGTCGCTGGATTTGGTCGTCGCCGACATCGTCCCACACATCGTCGTCGTGTCATCATGCGCGGGCGCCGGCGTGTTTGATTAGTTCTTAATTAACACCCGTTTTATAGAAGCTGACCAGTGGGTTTACCCCTCAAAATAATCCAGTAAATAAAAATTCAGAAAATAATAGAGCAATGACATGTCGGCCCTGTATTTTAGAAAATAATAAACGACAATGACATGTGGGCCCTATATCTAGTTTGACCGGTCCTTATCTAGTTTCCTTTTTCTATTTATTTGTTGGGGCCCACATGTAAGTGTGTGTGAGATTGAGAGGGGTGTGAGAAAGAGTTTTTTTTGAGTTGGTCCCGCATGTAAGTGACACATGGATGCAGGGGCAAAATGTCTAGGAAACGTCCGGTAGACGGTCAAACAACTTTGACTCGATGGAAATGGGACGGAAGGGCATTTCTATAAGTGCACCTAGCGGCGGGGGGGGGGGGGGCAAATTTGAGCAGGCTTTGAAATTAGGGGTAAGTCTGAGTAGTGGGTTCGAGTTAGGTTCACAAATGCAAAAGACCCAATTCAGAATACACATAGAGAAGCAGAAAAGACAAAATCCACATGATTAGAGTCAATAAAGACAAAACATGAATAGTTATAAAAACTACACTATTCACATTGGATTTGTCTTTTTTCTCAATGTATGTATCTTTTTTTTCAATGTATATATCGAATTTGGATAAAAAAAATACAGGTTGTAGACACATATGTTGTGAACATCCATGTTTTTCGGAAATTTTTGATACGTTTAAATTTATAAATTTTGAACTCGCATCATGGGAGCATGTAAGTGTTGATATCACCTGATATTTCCCCTGAGATTGAGAAGGGAAGTTATAAGTGAGGCTCACATCGCTTCATATTTTTTGTTTAATGATTTTTATTTTATGTATTATTTGTTCTGCACCATTGTTGTTAATATTTTATGTTTCTTTCGTTCATGCTTCTCAGGATGTTACAAATGAAATGTCGAGAAGTCATTGTTGCTTATTTTTTTCGTGAATATGTTTTTTTGAAAGATCTAGCAGATTGCCGGCTTCAAATAGATTTAGCAGAAAGCAGTGGAAAAAACAACATGGGGAGGATCCGAAGATCAAAGAGAACAAGAAAAAACATTAGCTCTATTGACTGCTACACTTACACGACGAAACACCATCCACCCACAGCAAGATGATACTTGTGATCTGCGTTGGGTTTTTCCCCGAAGAGGAGGGGATGATGCAGCACAGTATAGATTATTATTTCCCTAAGTGAGAACCAAGGTTATCGAACCAATAGGAAAACCACGCAACTACCCGTCTTCAGCGCCTAAACACAAAAGAGCACACACTTGCACCCCACGCGGGCAAGAGGGTTGTCAATCCCCTTGAACTCGTTACTTTCAAGCAATGAGTGGTGTAGATGATAGTTGATAATTATAAATTGCAAAATAAAAGGAAAACAAATAAATGGCAGCAAGGTATTGAGAGTATTTGTAAATATATTTGTGAATAGGACCCGGGGCCATACTGTTCGCTAGAGGCTTCTCTCTCGAAGAAAGCATACGGTGGGTGTCGGGACACCGATCCTAAGCCATACAAATCTAGCATGTAACACAACATATCACTTTGTGGCCTGATGCACGCTAATCCCCACGGCTGCCACCTTACCTTGGCCGGGACCATGTGTGCCTTTTAGCTCACGTATATGAACATGTCGCTAGCAATCATATGTCAGGGAACCCGGGTCGACATGACTAGTTATAGACCCAAGTGGCACAATGATACTTGTGATCTGCGTTGGGTTTTCCGTGAAGAGGAACGGGTAATTGCAGCACAATACGGATAAGTATTTCCCTCAGTTAAGAAACCAAGGTTATCGAAACAATAGGAATATCAATCCACAACCGTCTTCAGCGGCTGCACACAAAAGAGCAAACAACTTGCACCCAACGCGTGCAAGAGGGTTGTCAATCCCCTTGATCTCATTATTTGCAAGCAAGTGAAGCATGTAGATAATAGTAAATAATTATAAATTGCAAAATAAAATAAAAGCAAATAAATGGCAGCAAGGTAATGGTAGGTTTTGTAAAGATATAAGTGAATAGACCGGGGGGCCATAGTTTTCCGTAGCGGCATCTCTCATGTAGGCAACATACGGTGGGTAAAAAATTTATTGTTGGGCAATTTATAGAAAAGCGCATAGTTATGTGATATTCATGGCAATGATCATGTGTATATAGGCATCACGTCCATAAGAAAATAGGCCGACTCCTTCTTGCACCTATTACTATTACTCCACCCATCGATCGCTATCCAGCATGCATCTAGTGTATTAAGTAAAACAGAGTAATGCTTGGAGAACATTGACATGATGTAGACAAAGAGAATTCAATTAATATGAACTAACCCCATCGTTTTATCCTTAGTGGAAACAATACAAAGACGTGTCTTGTCCCTTTCTGTCACTGGAATATAGAGCACCTCCAGATTGAACCCACCCACTACAACGCACCCCTCTCACTAAAGAAATATCAATCTAGCTGGCCAAACTATTTCAATATATCGGAGAGATTTACGAAGCTATAATGATCATGCAAATAAGAATCTTAATATTCAGGTTTGACTCAAATACTTTTCATGAATAATCTGAAACATAAACCCACAATTCATCGGATCCCAACAAACGCACCGTACAAAAGAATTACGTCGGATAGATCAAAGCGAAGATGCGATGATCATTGTATTGAAGATCAAAAGAGAGAGAGATAGCCATCTACGTACTAACTACAGACCCGTAGGTCTATGGTGAACTACTCACGCATCATCATGAGGGTAGCAAGGTTGATGAAGAGGCCCTTCGTGACCGATCCCCCCTCCGGCAGGGTGCTGGAACGGAGCTCCAGATGGGATCGCGGTGGAACAGAGACTTGCAACGGCGGAAAGAGTGTTTCAGGATGCCCTCTAAGGTTTTTGTAATATATGTGAATTTGTAGGCCAGAGAACGGGGTCAGGAGACCTGCCAGGGAGGGACAAGCCATCAGGGCGCGGCACCCCTGGGCACACCCTGTTGGCCTGTGCTTCCCTCGTGTGGCCTCCAGTATTCTCCCGAAGCTTCCAGGTCTTCTTTTGGTCCAGAAAAAAATCATAAAAAGGTTTCGAGGCAATTGGACTTCGTTTGGTACCGTAAACCTAAAAAGTAAAAAACACGCAGAAAACAACAACTGGAACTGGGCACTGGGTCAATAGGTTAGTGCTCAAAAATAATATAAATTGGTAAATTATTACTCAAAAAGTATCCTAGAATGATAATATAATAGCATGGAACAATAAAAAATTATAGATACGTTGGAGACGTATCACACAACCGTATAAGAACAGACATACATAACCCAGCAATGCAGGTGTCGGTCATCAACGTGTGTAGACGAGTCATAGCAAGCTACAAGGACTCCACTACACCGTGTGACATTTCTGTCATCAACGTGTGTAGAAGAGTCATAGCAGGCTACATGGACTCCATTACACCGTATGACATTTCCCTATAGATACAGACACAATAGCAAAGAAAGATACACACCGGACAATCAATGTGTCCGGAATGGTAGCAAGCTACCAAGGCTCAGTGGAGGCACAAAGAGGCATTACCCTGTAAAGAGGGCTACTAAAGGCACACAACTAGGTGTCGAATCCCTCACATACCAATGCATTTCAAACATACATGCAATATGCACGATATGCATAGATACAACATGGCATCACAACATAACTCTATGACTCCAGTATTTATTAAAGATTCATAGGAGCCAACATAGTGTGATATTACAAACAGGGGTCACATGACCCAACACTCAAGTCATACAAGCAACAAGCAGAAGCATAACATGTCTGGGTACAGACATCTACTAAATGTGGCTGGAGGAGCCTGAAAATCCACAACGACCCTACCAAAGGAGTCAGACCTCTGTCTGGGATTCCCAAGCTAATTTGGTCAACATCGAACAGATCGTCGAAACCAGAAGTGAGACCGAAGTCTCATCTACAAAACATAAATTGAGCAACCGTAAGTACAAAGGTACTCAGCAAGACTTACATCAGAACTATCTACATATGCATCATTGTCAACAAAGGGGAGTGTGGAGTTTATTGCAGCAAGCCAGCTTTGACTCTTGGCTAACATGTACTTACGACTACAAGTAGTATCTTTGGGGTAATATAGCGCATACGAGCCCACATATTCACCACATCAATACACTACTATGGATTCTCTCCCGTCTTCCTACGAGAAGGACATCCATAGCACTCACATTTATCTTGCGCATTTTAGAGTATCCATTTCAAGTTGTCTATGAACCATATAATCTTCCAAGTAGTCCATATCTGAGGACGCAGCTATTCGAATAGATGAATTAACCCTGACTCGGAGGAACCGACGTCCTCGTCCCAGCAACGTTCTGTCCTGGAACACGTATCTGCGTCCAGTCCGACACATGTGCCATGCCGTGTGCCACGACAGGCCACACGCGCCATGCGCCACATGCCCGCGCACCTGACCCACACATGTCCGTGTAATAGTGAGGTAGGCTCTGATAAGCACGAAACCCAGTTCCTCTGAGCCGTATCACAACTCAATCCACCATGTTCTCCAACACGCCCTCTCATCACTATCTTGATAAAAAGGGGTCAAGACACTTAAGTCTCATCATTAGGACATGATCATTCCAATTCATCACCCAAACGGATATGACCAACTCAACTCTAAGCATAGCAAGCAAGCATGGATGAGTAGTCACAACATAGCTCAAGCAACTCCTAAGTATGCGAAGATGGTTTAGCTCTTTGGTAACAATGACATGTCATGCAAAGGAATGGGTTCAACTATCAAGAACAAGTAACAGTTGAAAAGTTTTGTCCTAATGCAGTAGAAGAGACCAAGAGCAAGATAGTGGAATTGTATCGGAATGCTCAAGGGAGGGTTGCTTGCCTGGCACTTCTGAAGATAGCATTGAGTCTTCATCAGTGACATCGATCTCAACGTCGGAATAACGTCTACCGAGAGGAAACAAACACTGGCAAACAAAGAAGGACCACAATCAA
Organism: Elymus sibiricus; assembly: GCA_039707655.1. NCBI lineage: Eukaryota > Viridiplantae > Streptophyta > Magnoliopsida > Poales > Poaceae > Elymus > Elymus sibiricus. The sequence continues at coordinate 296,083,471 of CM077663.1, read as the reverse complement.
TGCAATGCACAATCAAATGAATTGCATGCCATGTTAAGGTACTGGATTGACCTAATGCAATAGCTAGTCATATAAATTGAAGTGCAATGCAAACCTAGTTCAAATTCCAACTCCAAATGTTATTTCATAATTTGCCCTAATCATGAAATGCCCTAGTTGATGATGTTACTTTGTTCGAACATGCATGAGCATGGCATAAACAAATTCTTCATATTTTTCTGATCATTTTTCATATATAAATCACTTTCATCCGAGTTATAGATTATTTTCTATGTTTTTTCAAAGTTTATAGCTTTTTCTGGAATTTCCTAATTGTTTTGAATTAAAACAAGTCTAGAAAATGCATTACCGCTTCATCATTGTGTCAGCTGGTCAACAGGGCCATCCTGGTCAAACTTGACTAGTGGAGCCCATTGGTCAGTGACTCAGCTAGTTAACATGGCTTAATTAGACTAATTAACTAATTAGCAGGCACTAGGGCCCACTATCAGTGACCTGTGTGTTAAACTAAACAGTGATTAGCACTAACTACAAGATTAACCTAATTAAGCCAGTGCTGGCCCACATGTCTGTGACTCATAGGGGGTCAAACCCCGATCAACCGGGGTCAAACTCATCGGAGTTGACCCGCGGCTCGTCGCCAGCGAGGCCAGAGACGACGGAGGGCGTATGGTTTCGCCCACCGACGACAATTTGAGCGCCGGAGGGGCTCTATGGAAAGCTGGGGAGGGGCCGCGTCCATTTATGCCAACGACTTCACTGGGGGTGGCCGGAGTTGACAACGGCGTCCAACCAAGCGACGGTCGGACCTCGGGCAATGACAGAAATGACGCCACAGCGCATCTCCGGAGGAGCTGGTGGGTGCTACGGGTTCATGGGGTCGTCCTAAGCACGCTGGCAAGCTCAGAAGCATGCTTTGCTTGCTGCTGCCACGACGGTGACATGGCCGGCGGAGCAAAGCTCTCGGCTCTGGTGGCTAGGCTAGCTAGGGCATGCGAACGAGCAGGCGGAGTTAGGGGAAAATATCAGTGGCTCACAGGGAGTCAAACGAGGGCCTTGTAGAGCTCGGGGACGGTCTGGATGGAGCCAATCGACGACGAGGTTGCCGGCGGCCGGAGGTTGAAGATGAGGTCGGGGACGGTCTGCAGGGCTCCCGCGGTCACGTGCATCAGCGAGTAACTCCATGGTGATGAGGCGGACCTCCTGGGCACGGCGGCATGACGGTAGATGGCCGGTGGCTGCGGGGACGAAGAACGGCGGCGACGCTGGTGCTCGGCCGTGGTGGGGAGAGCGAGAGGGGGGCAAGGGAGAGAGGAATGAAGAGGAGGGGATGATCTGGTCGGCTCCGGGGAGGCTATCCAGAGCGAGGACGTGGCGGGGGAGGCGAGCAGGAGGTGGCAGGCTGCGGGTGAGCGCGCGGGCAACACGCCCTCATCCTTCTGGCTGGAGGAGGATGATGACTGGCAGTTGGGCCGGTGGGCCGGCTAGGTAAGTGGCCCATGTGAGTCCCCTTTTCTATAATTGTTTCTGTTTTTTTATTTCTGCAATTTATTTTGGTTCAGATAAATACTAAACCATTTTTGCAAAATCTGAAAATTGGCATGTGAGCTTGATGGGTTTAACCAGAGCCACACCAAAGTTTTTAGAATATTTGGAGCTATATTTATTATATACTAATTATAAATCCAATGCAAATAATTATTGGATTAAATCGATTGCCCAATATAAATATTTCTGTGATTCCAAAAATATTGGTTTGGATTTTACCTCTTGCCAATATTGTGGAAGAATAATAGGAACATTATCTTGGCCCTTTTGAGGCAATTTTTATCTTGATCATTTTGATAGAAATAATTCCTGGGGCTTGGTAATTCCTCAGTTCATATTCTATTGAATTTAATATGCATGCACGAAATACAATGACAAAGCATGCTAAAGCTAGGGCTGTGACAACTCACCTCCACTAAACAAGAATCTCGTCCCGAGATTCAGGCATAGGGTAAGAGGAAGAGGGGACACTAAACTATCACAATCTTCTCGATCATTTGACCTTCTCAAGGATGTTGATTCATTGCATCATGTTGATCTTGATATCTTTGCCTTCAAGATCTTCACCAAAGCACAACGACAAAGGGAATGGGAAAACTCTACAGAAATCGATCTTTACAAAGATCGAGTAACCCATGATCAACTCATGGAATGAGATGTAAATACATCTCTCGAGCCGAGACTCAAAACACACATCAGTGAAACGGAAAGAAGCAGAAGATGAAGGTTCAATTTGGTAGACAACAATTCCACGCTTAAAACAGATGGTGAAGGTGTTTCAAAGTAGCAAGGAGTTAAGTTGCCCTTGATACCATAAAGAGACATCTTAAGAGAGGTGACTCATAGAGTTATTCCCTTAAGTGGCAAAAAGAATTACTTTTGATGCATAGATCATTAAAACTCTTCATACCATGCTAAGGCAATTTACCAATGATCATTTGAAAGAATTCGAACGAATGGCATACTCAGTTTGGAAAAGAAACTAGAGTTATAGAACAACTCGGCAAACGGAAGGCACATTCCAATTGATACCGAGGATAAACCCAGTGTCTGTGCGTGCTCTCAAGAAATCGAGCATTTCCATATCCATCAAGGTTTTAGCAACATCTATGCCAAGATCTTGGTGAAACTTCATACTACCATGATGAATAACAATGGAGGATGGAAATGCAAAGGAAGACAACACTTTCTCAGATTTCTCCTGAGCTATGCCAAGGGACGAAATCTGGATGATCGACCGAGAGACATTTAACACTCCGCTTCTAATGGTCTCCTTGGTGTACTAGCCTAACCCAACTATAGGTATTGTTTAATATCTAGAACATCAAGTACATGTCGGGCTTCGAAATCTCAAAGGGTCCATGAGGAACAACTTCTAAAATAAATCATAGAAATCCCTCATGGGGAAGTGGCTAATGTTGCTGATACAAGATACTATAACAATAGGTCTTCCGGCTAGGTGTCTTAGCCACGACATCACTTTATCGGGTTACAGGGAGACGAATATTATAATTCTTGGGAAATGTTCCAACCATCATATCAGCACGAGATTCAGATTTGGTTGGTGACAGGATACTTCAGACTCAGGATGTCTGAACGAGAAAGGTTGCAACACAAATCGAAGCGACAATGTTACGAGATTCTCAAGAAACGAACTACACCAGCCAACTCCAAAACTTGAGATGGATTGCAAGACTCACATGGACACACTGTTCAAGACAAGTGCGACAACATAGAAATCTTACAACAAAACACTATCGAGTTCTGGTTTGAAGCCATCATTGGAGGTAACAAAGTCTTGTGCATTACCATGGATTAGCACTTAACTTCTTTTCCTAGAACAACTCAATCAGTGGCTTGGTGTGGTAGGAGATACGTATTGGATGGAGGTTGCAAATCTACCAAACCATAGAATTCTTCGCACGTGCATGACTGACTTGAAATGATTCAAGAGAAAGCAAAATAACTTTCCTCGAATTCACGACGGCAACTTGCTTCAAATGCACGTTAGCTGAGAGGCATTCACTTCTTACACCTAACATATACTTCATGTACGGGACACGAAGATATTGCCTACAAAGTTTCCAACACAATCTTTATTCATCATGAGTTATGGAGAGGATAGCAATGTTGTCGATGGGCTAAACAACAACTCACCATGATTTCCATATATATGGAATTCCACAACTATGTGAACCAACTGATAACATTGGTCGGACCAAAAGATATAATGGTGTATGCTCGAGAAAATATCCATGAGTAAAACAACATTAGGAAGATCGTTGGTTCTCAGTTTGATTTGACGATAGCCCATACTCAAATCAAAGGTTGGACAAGACAATAGATGCAACAATTGATCACAAGGATCAACCAACGAAGGTATCATCTTTCTTTAACACGCACACACACACACACAAAAGATAACCCTTTGGCATGAACTAAGTTAGATAAGCTTTTATCTTTCAACTCTCCAAGTTGTTGTTTAGGTTAACCAACTAGTTCAAGGGTATCCAACACAGATTCCTGGAGAAGGGGTGGTTTAGAGGAAAACCAACTTGATCACGAACTCAACATAACGGTCAAGGGACAACCTGGTAATACTTCTGAGAAGATATTCGGAAAATCATGAACCACCGTTATGTTATTGAGCTCGAGAACAATCTTGCTTTTCAGGGCAAAACGATATGATCAAAAGAGCGAGGAATTGACACAATCCTAACTCATTGATCGAAGAGTGCACCATGAAAAATGGACTAGGTAGAACGATCAATCTTTAGAATGATGATTCAATAACCAACAGACTAAGAATGAAATTATTGTCCATTAACTTCCAGGCAATAGGATTGCTAGACGTATTGATTTCACACATCACAGTTCACTTGTCGGTATTCCGGTTACAACCAACACGGAGATCGAGGAATGAATAATGATGGCGATTAGTATCACTTTATCAAGAGGTCATAAGAGGTCATGCAATTCTCATGAGATTCTTGACATGAAGACGGTAATACCTCAAGGTAGAATATAACAAAAGTTGGATTGGCATTTTGATCTGCGGGATACAACTTCTTCGACCTAATCCAAGAAATGGACGAGGTACCGGAGTTTGTTTCTCCTAGGCATTCTGAGATAGAATGAATTGACAAACCACAAGAGTAATGTGCATCAATGAACATGAATGCACGATTACCCTTGGTTGTCGACTGAAAGATAAGGGTTGGAATACAACTGAAGAGGGGCAACTCAAGGAGCACATAATTTTCCTGAGTTGTAGGTGCATAGGTTAGCATGTCGAACAAGTTCAACATAATTCTTCTGGATAACCCATGTAGAAAGGTAGGATTGGCAGAGTCACAACTATGGAATGGAGAACTCATCAAGAGCACTCTTGTTGTGATCCTCAGTTCACGAAGAACTTCTACCGGGGACGATTCATGGTATCGGAAGAATGACATACCACAGATCTCGAAGACTAGAACAAGGTTACTAATCATCGTAAAGGAACGAGCAAACACTATCAACAAGAATAAGCAGAACGAATCTTGGGTTCAAGACCCAGATTTGGAATACCTACTACTATATAACATCATGAGATGTTTTTCAAAAATGATGGCCAGAATCATCACACCGGGGACACAGAACATAACTTGATTACTGGGTGGTTTTCCGAAATAACATGGTCTCCTAATACCTTCAATAGATATGTCAAGGTAATAGAGTACCTCAACACAATAATTGGTGTGCTTTGTCTGTCCCAAAGACATCGGAAACAAGAGGAAGGAATTTGCAATTGCGTCAGATTTTTTAGTAACATTGGATAACTCGGAGAACATAACGGCTGTACGGGCGTGACATATGAGGCAACCTAAAAGACAACTGACAACATAACACTGGATTCTTATGGAGACACCGATCCAGAAAGACAACACCTTTCCTATAGGTCTCCAGCATAGTAACTCGTCATCTGATAGATAGATGAGAAAGCTTTGTTCTTAATCCCCATAGAAAAGAAGAGGGTGGCTCAGAATAAGGACACAAGGAAAGGAGTAAAAAGAATCTTACGTTCCTTTCCACAATCAGTTACCTTATATAACTAAAGCAGTTCTAGACTCAACATCGACCAGTTTGGCTTGGTAATCCTACAGGCAGTCAAGCTCTGATACCAATGATGTCGGGACCCTGATCCTAACCAATACAAATCTAGCATGTAACTAGCAATCCCCATGGCTGCCACCTTACCTTGGCCGGGACCTTCTGCGCCTTTTGGCTCACGTATATGAACATGTCACTAGCAATCATATGTCAGAGAACCCGTGTTGACATGACTAGTTATAGACCCAAGTGGCACAACCGTACAGGAACATGCATACATAACCTAGCAATGCAGGTGTCGGTCATCAGCGTGTGTAGAGGAGTCATAGCACGCTACAAGGACTCCATTACACTGTGTGACATTTCCATCATCAATGTGTGTAGACGAGTCATAGCAGGCTACACGGACTCCATTACACCGCGTGACATTTCCCCGTAGGGGCAGACACAGCAGCAAAGAAGGATACACGCCGGTCAATCAATGTGTTCGGAGCGGTAGCAATCTACCAAGTCTCAGTGGAGGCACAAAGAGGCATTTCCCTGTAAAGATGACTACTAAAGGCACACAACTAGTTGTCAGATCCCCCACATACCAATGCATTTCAGACATACATGCAGTATGCACGATATGTGTAGATACAACATGGCATCACAACATAACTCTATGACACAAGTATTTATTAAAGACTCATAAGAGCCAACATAGTGTGATATTACAAACAGAGGTCACATGACCTAACACTCAAGTCATACAAGCAACAAGCGGAAGCATATCATGCCTGGGTATAGACATCTACTGAATCTGGTTGGAGGAGCTTAAAAATCTACAAAGATCCTACCAAAGGAGCCAGACCTCTGTTTGGGATTCCCAAGCTAATACGCTCAACATCGAACACATCATCGGAACCAGAAGTGAGACCGAAGTCTCGTCTACAAAACATAAATTAAGCAACCGTGAGCACAAAGGTACTCAGGAAGACTTACATCAGAACTATCTACATATGCATCATTTTCAACAAAGGGGAGTGTGGAGTTTATTGCAGCAAGCCAGCTTTGACTCTTGGCTAACCTGTACTTACAACTACAAGTAGTATCTTTGGGGTAAGAGAGTGCACACGAGCCCACGTATTCACCACATCAATACACTACTATGGATTCTCTCCCGTCTTCCTACAAGATGGCCATCCATAGCACTCACACTTATCTTGCGCATTTTAGAGTATCTTTCAAGGTTTCTATGAACCATATAATCTTCCAAGTAGTCCATATCCGCGGACGCGGCTATTCGAATAGATGAATTAACACTGACTCGGAGGAACCGACGTCCTCGTCCTAGCAACCTTTCCCTCCTGAAATAGGCATCTGCGTCCAGTCTGACACATGTGCCATGCCGTGTGCCACGACAAGCCACACGCGCCATGCGCCACATGCCCGCGCACCTGACCCGCACATGTCCGTGTAACAACGAGGTAGGCTCTGATAAGCACGAAACCCAGTTCCTATGAGCCGTATCACAACACAATCCACCATGTTCTCCAAAACGGCCTCTCATCACTATCTTGACCAAAACGGGTCAAGACACTTATGTCTCATCATTAGGACATGATCATTCCAATTCAACACCCAAATAGACCAGACCAACTCAACTCTAAGCATAGAAAGCGAGCATGGATGAGTAGTCACAACATAGCTCAGGAAACTCCTAAGTATGCTAGGATGGTTTTGCTATTTTCTGACAATGACAGGTCATGCGAAGGAATGGGTTCAACTATCAAGAACAAGTAACAGTTGAATAGTTTTGTCGTAATGTAGTAAAATAGACCAAGAGCAAGAGAGTGGGATTGTATCGGAATGCTCAAGCGAGGGTTGCTTGCCTGGCACTTCTGAAGCTAGCATTAGGACTTCATCAGTGACATCGATCTCAACGTCGGAACAACGTCTACCGAGAGCAAAGAAACACCGGCAAACAAAGAAGGACCACAACCAATGCAATGCACAATCAAATGAATGGCATGACATGTTAAGGTACTCGATTGACCTAATGCAATAGCTAGTCATATTCATTGAAGTGGAATTCAAACCTAGTTCAAATTCCAACTCCAAATGTTATTTCATAATTTGCCCTAATCATGAAATGTCCTAGTTGAAGATGTTACTTTGTTCGAACATGCATGAGCATGGAATAAACAGATTCTTCATATTTTTCTGATCATTTTTCATATATAAATTATTTTCATCCGAGTTATAGATTATTTTCTATGATTGTTCAAAGTTTATATTTTTTCTGGAATTTCCTAATTGTTTTCAATTAAAACAAATCCAAAAAATGCATTACTGTGTTAGCACTATTGGGGAACATTGTATGGGAAACAAAAAAATTCCTACGCACACGCAAGATCTATCCATGGTGATGAGCATCTACGAGAGGGAGAGTGGATCTACATACCCTTGTAGATCGCTAAGCAGGAAGCGTTAAGAAACGCGGTTGATGTAGTCGAATGTCTTTGCGATCCAAATCGCTAGCCGTCCCGCGATCCCATCACGATCCGTCTCGCGATCAAATCACGAACCGTCTCGCGATCCTGATCACGGTCCTTCCGATCTAGTGCCGAACGGACGGCACCTCCGCGTTCAGCACACGTACAGCTCGATGACGATCTCCGCCTTCTTGATCCAGCAAGAGGGAGTGGAGAGGTAGATGAGTTCTCCGGCAGCGCGACGGCGCGGCAGCGGTGGTGGTGGAACTATTCCAGTAGGGCTTCGCCTAAGCACCGCTGAAACTAGACTAGAGGAGAAAACGATCTAGAGGAAGTAGAGGGAGCACGTGGCAATTAGGGTTAGCTCTCCCCTCTAAATCCTCTAGTATATATAGGAGGGAGGGAGGGGAGGAGGCAGCCTCAAACCCTCAAGGTTTCAGCCGAAATAGGAGGTGGAGGAGTCCTACTCCAATCCTACTAGGAGTAGGATTCCTCCTCTCCACTTGGAAACTCTTTCCACCTTTCCACCTTTGGGTTTTTCCCACCCCTAGCCACATGGGCCTTAGTGGGGGGTTCGGCCAGCCCACTAGGGGCTGCTTTGACTCCTCCCACAGCCCATGAGGTCCTTTGGGTCGAGACACCCCTCCCGATGGTCCCCCGGTACCCTCCTGGCACTCCCGGTACACTACCGAAGTACCCGAAACTTTTCCGGTGACCAAAACAGGACTTCCTATATATCAATCTTTACCTCCGGACCATTCCGGAGCTCCTCGTGACGTCCAGGATCTCATCCGGGACTCTGAACAACCTTCGGTCACCACCATACATAACTCTACTATACCGAAATGTCACAGAACCTTAAGTGTGCAGACCCTGCGGGTTCAAGAACTATGTAGACATGACCGAGACACCTCTACGGTCAATAACCAATAGCGGGACCTGGATGCCCATATTGGTTCCTACATATTCGACGAAGATCTTTATCGGTTGAACCTCTATGTCAAGGATTCAGTTAATCCCGTATGTTGTTCCCTTTGTTCTTCGGTATGTTACTTGCCCGAGATTCGATCGTAGGTATCTCTATACCTAGTTCAATCTCGTTACCGGCAAGTCTCTTTACTCGTTCTGTAATACAAGATCCCGTGGCTAACACTTTAGTCACATTGCTTGCAAGGCTTGTTGTGATGTTGTATTACCGAGTGGGCCCTGAGATACCTCTCCGTCACACGGAGTAACAAATCCCAGTCTTGATCCATGCCAGCTCAACAGACACCCTCGGAGATACCTATAGAGCATCTTTATAGTCACCCAGTTACGTTGTGACGTTTGATACACACAAGGTACTTGTCATGGATTTGTCACGGCAAGATGTCCGGGTTAACGGACTTAAGTGTGAGGCCATCGCAACTATGTGGCGGCTTGAGAGGGGTTGGTCGGAATCGAGAAATGCGAGTTTACCCAGGTTCGGCCCCTCCGATGGAGGTAAAAGCCTACGTCCTGCTTTGTGTCTATATTGATGATGAGGATGATCTCGATTACAAGGGTGCGGGATCGCTACCTCTAATCTCGAGAGCCTCTAATCTGTCTATCTCTAATGACTTGAAGTTGTTCACTTGTCCCTCTTGGGGTGCCTTACCCCTCCTTATATAAGTGGAAAGGGTAGGTTTACATGTAGAGTCCTACTGGGAGTAGGACTAGGACTAGTCTTTCATGAATCCTAATCCGGGTCTTGTTTCCTTCGTGATGGAGTCTTTCCTCTCCTTGGGTCTTCTCTGTGAGCCGCCCCTCCAAGCCCGTCCATGAGCCGCCTTGCGCCGGCTTGCGCGCTGGGCCTTGGGCCTTGTCGCTTGTCTGACCCGCCTGTCGGGTTACCCATGAACCGCCAAGTCTCGACCGGGTCACCAGTGAGTCGCCAAATCCTGGCCGGGTCATACTTCCGGCCGGGTTATATCGCGGGGTAATATCCCCGACATTAGCCCCCAGGTTAGCTTGAATTTATTCATGCTAAGCTCCACTGGCCGGCTTAATGAAGTAGCTCCTTGAAAATCCGGGTTTCTTCTTCATATGAACGAGCCGTCTTCTCAATCGTCTTGCTTGTCAGTGTCCTTTGAAGTAAAATATTGGGAATACAACACCCATATGCCATTGAGTTGGCCTCCAATACTCTTCAACTTGTGAAGCCGGGTTGCTTATATAAACTCTGCCGGGTTATGATCTTTTGATAATGCCGGGTCATGATTGTTGGTGACGCCGGGTCAAACAACTAGACTCCAGCTGGCTTGATAAAAATATTGGGATGAAAATCCATCTGATGTAGAGCCGGTCTTCCAACGCTTCAGCTCCATGAAGAAATGAGACCTAGCTCACTCAAAATTTGATGGCTTAAAAATGTCCTGCTATTTTTATCTCCATATTACCTGTAGCCCCCAAGCTCCAAGTTTATCGATGACTTGGCACTTTGCAATAATATCTTTGATTGTGTAGCCCCCAAGTACCAGGTTGTCTTGCCTGCAGCAGCCTGGGACTTGTAACTGTCTTATACTTTATAAAGCTTCGGCTGGTGTAGCCCCCAAGGATCGGGTTGTTTTGCGTGCAACAACCTGGGACTTTTGAACTTGGTGTTGAACGTTGAGAAATCTGGGTTGTCATCTGAGTCGCCAGGTATATACTGAGTGTCTTGTATTTCACAAGTGTAGCCCCCAAGGGCTGGCTCATCAGCGTGTGATGGGCCGGGTCTTTCAATTTGGACCTTATAATCTGCTTGAACAACTGAATACTGTAGCCCCCAAGTGCCGGGTCGCACGGCTGCGGCGACTTGGGACTTTAGCAATTTTGATCTGAGTAGTGTAGCCCCCAAGTGCCGGGTCAGTAAGGAGTACTGGGCTGGGACTTAGAAAAAGATATAAAGGCCGGCTCATCTCCTTGAGATAACAGGGTCTGTTGACAATGTAATGACTTGAAAAACAGCTTGCATTAGCCCCCAAGTGTCGTGGTGCATGCTTGCAGTGACATGGGACTTGCATAGTTGATATAAACTGGACTTGAATAATGTAGCCCCCAAGTGCCGGGTTGCATGCCTGCGGCGACTCGGGACTGTTCCTTCCATTGCAGAATAAAATCTTATCCACTCTCCAGATGATGTTGCTGAAAGCCTTGCATATCAATGTTGAACCATGCTTCTTGTTGTAAACTGGTATTTTTGGGATGAAGGAATAATAGCCATTACTCTGAAGGGGCTTTGAAAACCTCAATCATCCAATGCTGGTTATGACAACCATAATGAAAAATCCAGCCATGTTGGCTATTTAAGATTTGAATAATATAACCCGGTTTGAAAAAACCGGTTCCTGCAATGTAGACCAGGATACCCATGCATATATGATGCATGGTAAGATGATGCAATGATGATGTATGATGCAATGTATGATGTTCTTGCTTTGAAGGCACAACCAGAAGAGATCAACTCTTGTGTATGTTCTTGCTTTTTCTTTTTCAAAAACTCATATGCCGGTTCTTCTGGGTGGACTCGCTGCTTGAACTCTTAACAGTACAGGGTCTCTAGTGAGAGTGACCGTCAATTCCTTTGAGCGGCTCAGAGTCTCTAGGCGAGATTAACTGATAAGAGCACAACGAACTAGAGAGAGACGCAGCAAACGGCGGGTCATGCCCCCAGGGCCCATAAGCTACCTCTCACGTGACATAAATCTGTCGTTTGAACCTTAAACAGTGCAGGGTCTTTAAAAGAGTAACTGTTTAAGAGTACGAACGGGCCACATAGCGGAGAGTATGCAGCAGATGGGTGAGTTTATCCTCGCTTTCCGTAAGCCGGCCCTCACGTGACAAGAGCCGCCGGTTTAACCTTGACCAGTACAGGGTCTCTAGTGAGAGTGACTGTCAAATATTTTAAACAGCTCAGGGTCTCTAATCGAGATTAACTGGCAAGAGTCCGGCGGGTCACCTAGCGGAGCAGCAGCAGCATACAGGCAGGTTTAACTAGAACTTGCGGTGGCTGAAGAGCCGATCTAGAGGGTGTGTAAGCGGAACCCGGTGGGTTGGAAGCCCCCAAATGACCTTGTTGACGGAGTCAACTTTTTGGGTATACAACCCGGCCTTACGGTGGCTAAAGAGCCGATCAATAGGGTGTGTAAGGTAAACCCGGCGGGTTGGAAGCCCCCAAATGACCTTGTCGACGGAGTCAACTTTTTGCACCATCTTGTAAGCTGCCATCTTGTATGAAGAAACGACAGAGGCCTCCAAGTGACTTTATGATGATCCAATAAATCCGGGCACCCATGTTTGAATGGTGCATCACGGTGGTTCGTCCTCTTGGGCAACTTTTAATCTTCCGCCAATAATGTAATAGCCCCCGGGATTGGGTTAACTTCCTTGCAATGACCCGGGGTTATCGTTGAAAAATGACCAAATGTGTGGAGCCATGTCTGTAGCCCCCGAGTCTTAAGTCGACTCGAAGAGGCGGCTTGAGAGTCTCCACTGAAGGTTGAGGTTGACCGTGGCGGGTTATAGATGATCCCGTATGAATTGTTTCAATAATCCGGTCGATGGCTCGTCCCGGCTAGTTGTTGAAGTTAACCAAACTGTAGCGGCGGCGACTTGTGCGCCTGTCCGTCGGGCGGCTTGTACAGGCGAACACCGCACCGATATGTCAATGTAGATTGGTCCGCAGGGCGGCGATTCAGAACCGTCCGTTGGGCGGCTCGTGCTGGTGTATGCGGCCCCTGACATGTTGATGTAGACGTAGAAGTCAGCCGCGGTGTTTGAAGACGGCGCGGTCGCGAGAGACGTCCGCGACGTTGTAAACCGGTGCGGTCGCCAGAGACGATCGTGGCGTTGTTTGGTGAAAACCATGTCGCGGCTACGGCGGCTTGCCGCACTCATTGGGCGGCTCATACTGGCGGGTGAGCGTGCGCGGTACCGGCGTGTTGGTGTAAACCGGACCGCGGGCACGGCGGCTTGCGAGCGCTCGTAGGACGGCTTGAACGAGCAAGCACAGCACCAGCATGTCGATGTAGACCGGACCGCGGGGGCGGCGAGTCGCCCACGGCGTTGTAGGCCAGCGCGGACGGTGAGTCGGCCGTGGCGTTGTAAGCCGGTGCGGTCGCGAGAGGCGGCCGCGGCATTGATAAGCCGGTGCGGTCGCGAGACGGACGAACACTGGTCCAGACTGATGTTGGCGCGCCTCCGTCTCCGTGGTATAATGCCACTTGAATAATTGTCCTGCTTAAAAATATTGCAGACCAAAGTAATTGCTCTCGAAGAAATTTAATATGTGATAATAAAATAGACGGAACGGATAGCACCTGATATTTTTGTCGGATGAACGCGGACGGAGATATTTTTCTTGGACGAACTCGACGGAAAAAACCAAGGTTTAAGTGGCCCGATCAACCAGGCCTCGAAGTCCGTGCTTTATTGTCACTCCTCTCGGCCTCTTGGTGGACATCTTCTTTCTTTTTATGCCATGATGAGCCGGTAGTAGCTCTTCCCGTAGTGCTGCAAATTTTAAACAGGCAGACGTCGGGTGGCCCGGCGCGTTAATGTATACCATATCGCAGGGATGGCATGCGAAGCATGCGTCCGTCTCCTGGCCTCTTGGCGTATGGACGCGGCTCGGTCTTCCGGTTCGGCAAATTCTGAGTGTTATCGGGTATCTCGAAGCGGTGCGAACGCCGGTTAGGTTGCAGTTAAAATTGACCCGATGGCAAACTGTTGTAGTTCACGGACGATCACATAGTAGTGTGCGTGTACTGTAGCTTTATTTTTGCAGAACGATAGCGGTTAGTCAAATCGCCTGGGGACTTTGATCCCCGAATCAGTGTCCTTCTTGTGACGCTGGCCTCCTTGTACGTGAATAGCAATGCCATTTGAGTATGCCTCGGTGAACTTTTTTTGAACACAGTACAGACGCAAGCGCTCACATACACGTGCATACACTCACCCCTATGAACGCACACACGCACACCCTACCCCTATGAGCACCTCCGAGAGACTGAGCCGGCATATCATCTTGAGATTTACGAAGTCACCGTAGGCGCCTCGTCGTCGACGGGAACGTCTCCTCCCACTGAATGCGCATCGCCGGAAATCCTGAAATAAATCCAGGAATAAATGCGAGTACCATGACTTGAACCCTGGTGGGCTGGGGATACCACAGTCCCTCTAACCATCCAACCACAGGTTGGTTCGCCCTCGGTGAACTTGTCTTGTATGGAGAAGTAGTGGCCAGGGGTAGACATTGATTTCTTCTACTATTTATATTGTGCTTCTCCATCTGTAACTTTAATTTGATAACAACAGCTGACCCACCAACCGGCTCCCCATTTCTTCAGGCGGTAGATGGCAGGAGAAAATGCAGGGGTGCAGCCGGAGGCGGGGCACGGTTTGCGGAGCAGCTGCAGCCTGGGGCTCGGCCATGGCGGAGGCGGAGCGCGGCCAGGTCAGCTCCGAGGCGCAGGGCCACAGCAGAGGTGGAGCCAGCTGGCGAGGGCACAGACGCGGCCAGGGTGAGGCGGAGCAGGCCTGGCGCAGGCGTGCGCGAGGGTGGCCGGGGTGGCGCGGCCATGGCGGAGGCAAGGCGAGCCAGCGGCGGGGCGTGGGAGCGGCTGACGGGCGTACGTGGGGAGCCAGCCGGTACGTGGCGATGCGAGCGGGGTGAGGTCAAAGCGCGGCGCAGGAGCAGGACCGACGCACAGCGGCTCATGGCACGGGAGCGGAGGAGCGGAGCTGGCGCACGGCGGCTCAAGGCGCGGGTTGAGGTGAGGCGCGGCTGCTAAGCCGGCGCAACGGGGCTCAGTGCAGCGAGCGCGGCGGGCCGGTGCGCGAAGGAGAAGCTGCCTGGAGGAGCGGCGGCGCGTGGAGGCAAGGCCGGGTCGAGGTGAGACCGCGGCTGCGGAGCTAGGCGCGGCGGAGCGAGGTCGAGTCCGTAGCACGTCCATCCGCTTCCGGGTCGCGGCATTCTTCTCCCCTTTCTTTTTTTATTCACGTGAATACTATGCCATACAACAGCTTAGCTAGCAATTGGCTTTTGTTTCTTTCCTGGAAACGGTTGATGTCCACTGGTTTGCAGATTTGATGCGAAGTGGTGGAAATTTCTTGGGGACTTGAAGCAAGCAGCACACGCAACTTTAGATCATAGTTTGACGTACGCCATCCATATTCTGTTTCTTCCTTGGTGACTTCCTTCGATCCGATTTGATCAATAATAACCAGCCACGTAATAGTCAGTCAAAGCTGCATCCGATTCAGACTCAAAAACGTCATGAAACTCGTGATGCTGCCGGCTCCAGGATGCTACCGGCTCCCTCAATTGAGTGATCCACTGGTGTTGACATAGTAGCAATCTGTCCAGGCTGCCGAACTGTAGCGAAAATCACCGACGACTTTGATGGACTATTGTAGTATGTTTGGATGTGGGGTAAACGCTCCTATCGATCTCAGCGACTTGCGGCAGCGAACACATAGCAACCCTAGTTTTTCTTTGAACTCAAATTCGTATATACCAGCTCCAAATTTAACCAAGATCATGATCACAAAAAACGATGAATTTGCCGGCTCTGCCTCAAGGCTGTCCCATGCCAGGTCACCTTGCGCGATCGTTCCACACTGGTTTTTCTTCATCCTATCAATTGTAAGCTTCTCGATCCCTAAAGATCTTCCTCCAAGAACACAACACCACCGTGCGCGAGCCCCACGGTGGGTGCCAACTGTCGTGGATTTGTCACGGCAAGATGTCCGGGTTAACGGACTTAAGTGTGAGGCCATCGCAACTATGTGGCGGCTTGAGAGGGGTTGGTCGGAATCGAGAAACGCGAGTTTACCCAGGTTCGGCCCCTCCGATGGAGGTAAAAGCCTACGTCCTGCTTTGTGTCTATATTGATGATGAGGATGATCTCGATTACAAGGGTGCGGGGTCGCTACCTCTAATCTCGAGAGCCTCTAATCTGTCTATCTCTAATGACTTGAAGTTGTTCACTTGTCCCTCTTGGGGCGCCTTACCCCTCCTTATATAAGTGGAAAGGGTAGGTTTACATGTAGAGTCCTACTGGGAGTAGGACTAGGACTAGTCTTTCATGAATCCTAATCCGGGTCTTGTTTCCTTCGTGATGGAGTCTTTCCTCTCCTTGGGTCTTCTCTGTGAGCCGCCCCTCCAAGCCCGTCCATGAGCCGCCTTGCGCCGGCTTGCGCGCTGGGCCTTGGGCCTTGTCGCTCGTCTGACCCGCCTGCCGGGTTACCCATGAACCGCCAAGTCTCGACCGGGTCACCAGTGAGTCGCCAAATCCTGGCCGGGTCATACTTCCGGCCGGGTTATATCGCGGGGTAATATCCCTGACAGTACTCCTCCGGTGTCAGTGAGTTACATGATCTCATGGTCATAGGAACACATACTTGACATGCAGAAACAATAGCAATAAACTGACACGATCATATGCTACGTTCTTAGTTTGGGTCTTGTCCATCACATCATTCTCCTAATGATGTGATCCCGTTATCAAATGACATCTCATGTCTATGGCCAGGAAACCTTGACCATCTTTGATCAACGAGCTAGTTAACCAGAGGCATACTAGGGACACAGTGTTGTCTATGTACCCACACATGTATTTGAGTTTCCAATCAATACAATTATAGCATGGATAATAAACGATTATCACGAACAAGGAAATATAATAATAACCAATTTATTATTGCCTCTAGGGCATATTTCCAACAGTCTCCCACTTGCACTAGAGTCAATAATCTAGTTCACATCACCATGTGATTTATATTGTTATGAATCTAACACCCAATGAGTTCTGGGGTTCGATCATGCTTTGCATGTGAGAGAGGTCTTTAGTCAACGGTCTACAACATTCAGATCCGTGTGTTCTTTGCGAATCTATATGTCATACTGCAGATGCTACCTCGCTCCATTTGGAACTATTCCAAATGGCTGCTCCACTATACGTATCCGGATTGCTACTCAGAGTTATCCGGATTGATGTTAAAGCTTGCATCGACATAACCCTTTACGACGAACTCTTTATCACCTCCATAATCGAGAAATATTTCCTTTAGTCCTATAGTTACTAAGGATAACTTTGACCGCTGTCCGGTGATCCAGTCCTGGATCACTCTTGTACCCCTTGACAGACTCATGGCAAGGCACACACCAGGTGCGGTACACAGCATGGCATACTATACAGAGCCTATGGATAAGGCATAGGGGACGACCTTCGTCCTTTCTCTTTCTTCTGCCGTGGTCGAGCTTTGAGTCTCACTCAACTCCACACCTTACAAATCAGGTAAGAACTCTTTCTTTGACTGATCCATTTTGAACTCTTTCAACATCTTGTCAAGGTATGTACTCATTGAAAGTCTTATCAGACGTCTTGATCTATATCTATAGATCCTGATGCCCAATATTTAAGTAGCTTCATTCCAGGTTTTCCTTTGAAAAAAACTCCTTTTCAAACAACCCTTTATGCTTTCCAGAAATTCTACATCATTTCCGATCAACAATATGTCATCCACATATACTTATCAGAAATTCTATAATGCTCCCACTCACTTTATTGTAAATACAAGTTTCTCATAAACTTTGTATAGACCCATAAACTTTGATCACCTCATCAAAGCGTATATTCCAACTCCGAGATGCTTGCCCCAGTCCATAGAAAGATCACTGGAGCTTGCATACATTTTAGCATCCTTAGGACTGACAAAACCTTCCGGTTGTATCACATACAACCTTTCCTCAAGGAAACCGTTAAGGAAACGATGTTTTGACATCCATTTGCCAGATTTCATAATCGAAAAATGCAGCAACTACTAACATAATTCCAACAGACTTTAGCATCGCTACGGGTGAGAAAGTCTCATCGTAGTCAACTCCTTGAACTTGTGAAAAACCCTTTGCCACAAGTCGAGCTTTGTAGACGGTGACATTACCGTCCGCGTCCGTCTTCCTTTTAAAGATCCATTTGTTCTGAATGGCCTTTCGCCCTTCAGGTATTACTTCCAAAGCCCATACTTTGTTTTCATACATGGATCCCATCTCGGATTTCATGGCCTCTAACCATTTCTCGGAATCCGTGCCCATCACCGCTTCTCCATAGCTCGTAGGTTCATCGTTGTCCAACAACATGACCTCTAAGACAGGGTTGCCGTACCACTCAGGAGCAGTACGTGTCCTTGTCGACCTACGAGGTTCGATAGTAACTTGATCCGAAGCTTCATGATCATCATCATTAACTTCCTCTTCAACTAACGTAGGCTCCACAGAAACAACTTTCTGTGCTGCGCTACTCTCTGATTGAAACAAAGGTTCAACAACCTCATCAAGTTCTATCTTCCTCCCACTCAATTCTTTCGAAAGAAACTCTTTCTCGAGAAAGGACCCGTTTTAGCAACAAACACTTTGTGCTTGGATCTAAGATAGAAGGTTTACCCAACTGTTACGTTAGGGTATTCTATGAAGATGCATTTGTCCGCTTTGGGTTCGAGCTCATTAGGTGAAAACCCTTTTTCGCATAAGCGTTGCCGCCCCAAACATTAAGAAATGACAGCTTAGGTTTCCGCCAAACCAAAATTCATACGGTGTCATCCCAACGGACTTTAGATGGTGCCCGCTTTTAAAGTGAATGTAGTTGTCTCTAATGCATAACCCTAAAACGATAGTGGTAGATCGATAAGAGACATCATAGTTTGCACCATATCCAATAGAGCACGACTACGATGTTCGGACACACCATCACACTATGGTGTTCCAGGTGGCGTGAGTTGTGAAACTACTTCCACATTGTCTTAAGTTGTTTACCAAACACGTAACTCAGATATTCACCTCCACGATCATATCGTAGATATTTTATCTTCTTGTCACGATGATCTCAAACTTCACTCTGAATTTGCTTGAACTTTTCAAACGATTTAGACTTGTGTTTCATTAAGTAAATATACCCTATATCTACTCAAATCATCAGTGAAGGTAAGAAAATAACGATATCCACCACACGCTACAACACTCATTGGACCGTATACATCAACATGTATCATTTCCAATAAGTCACTTGCCCGCTCCATCAAGCCGGAAAACGGGGTTTTAGTCATCTTGCCCTTGAGGCACGGTCCGCGTGTCTCAACCGATTCAAAATCGAAAGAGTCCAAAGATCCATCAACATGGAGTTTCTTCATGCGCTTTACACCAATATGACATTTAGCGGCAGTGCCACAAGTATGTGGTACTATCATTATTAACTTAGTATCTTTTGGCATCAATATTATGAACATGTGTATCACTACGATCAAGATTCAATAAACCATTCTCATTGGGTGCATGACCATTGAAGGTATTATTCATGTAAACAGAATAACCATTATTCTCTAACTTAAATGAATAACCGTATTGCAATAAACATGATCTAATCACGTTCATGCTCAACGCAAACACCAAATAACATTTATTTAGGTTCATCACTAATCCCGAAGGTAGAGAGAGCGTGCGATGGTGATCACATCAACCTTGGAAACACTTCCAACACTCATCGGTACCTCACCCTTACCTAGCCTCTGTTTATTCCGTAGCTTTTATTTCGAGTTACTAACATTTAGCAACCGAACCGGTATCCAATACCCAGGTGCTACTAGGAGTACTAGTAAGGTACACATCAATAACACGTATATCAAATATACTTCTGTCGACGTTGCCAGCCTTCTTATGTACCAAGTATCTAGGGCAGTTCCACTTCAGCGACCATTCTCCTCATAGAATCACTCAGTCTCGGGTTTGGGTTCAACCTTGGGTTTCTTTACTGGAGCAGCAACTGGCTTGCCATCCATGAAGTATCCCTTCTTGCCCTTGCCCTTCTCGAAACTAGTGGTTTTACTAACCATCAACACTTGACGCTCCTTCTTGATTTCTACCTTCGCGGTGTCAAACATCGCGAATAGCTCGGGGATCATTATTTCCATCCCTGGCCTTTTATAGTTCATCACGAAGCTCTAGTAGCTTAGTGACAGTGACTTGCAGAACTATATCAATCACTATCTTATCTGGAAGATTAACTCCCACTCGATTCAAGCGATTGTAGCACCCAGACAATCTAAGCACATGCTCAACGATTGAGCTATTCTCCTTCATCTTGCAGGCAAAGAATCTTATTGGAGGTCTCATACCTCTCAACACGAGCACGAGCCTGAGATCCCAATTTCAGCTCTTAGAACATCTCATATGTTATGTGACATTCAAAATGTTTTGGAGCCTCAATTTTAAGTCGTAATGCATGACGCACTGAACTATCAAGTAGTCATCAGAACGTGCCTGTCAGATGTTCACAACATCTACAGACAACGCTAGAGGGGGTGGCGCACCGAGCGGTGCATTAAGGACATAAGCCTTCTGTGCAGCAACGAGGACAATCCTCAGATCACGGACCCAGTCCGCATTATTGCTACCATCATCTTTCAACTCTATTTCTCTAGGAACATATAAAAATTCAAGGGAGCTACAGCGCGAGCTAGTAATCTACAACATAATTTGCAAAGACATTTTGACTATGTTCATGATAATGAGTTTAGTTAATCATATTACTTAAAAACTCCCACTCAAATTGACATCCCTCTGGTCATTCGAGTGTCACATGATCCAAATCCACCAACTCAAGTCCGATCATCACGTGAGTTGAGGTGGTTTCAATGGTGAACATCTTCATGTTGATCATATCTACTATATGACTCATGTTTGACCTTTCTGTCTCTTGTGTTCCGAGGCCATGTCTGTACATGCTAGGCTCGTCAAGTTTAACCCGAGTGTTCCGCACGTGCAACACTGGCTTGCACCCGTTGTATGCGAACGTAGAGTCTATCACACCCGATCATCACGTGGTGTCTCGAAACGACGAACTTTCGCAACGGTGCACACTCGGGGAGAACACAATTTATCTTGAAATTTAAGTGAGGGATCACCTTATAATGCTACCGTCGTCCTAAGCAAAATAAGATGCATAAAAGGATTAACATCACATGCAAATCATAAGTGACATGATATGGCCATGAACTTGTGCTTTTGATCTCCATCTCCAAAGCACCGGAATGATCTCCATCGTCACCGGCATGACACCATGATCTCCATCATCTTGATCTCCATCAACGTGTCGCCATGAGGTTGTTGCGCTGACTGTTGCTTCCACGACTATTGCTAACTCATAGCGATAAAGTAAAGCAAAAAACGGCGATAATAATCAAAGACAACCCTATGGCTCATGCCGGTTGCCGTACTCATCGACATGCAAGTCGTGATATTCTATACAATACATGATCATCTCATACACCACATATATCTCATCATGTAATTGGCCATATCACATCACAACATACCCTACAAAAACAAGTTAGACGTCCTCTAATTGTTGTTGCAAGTTTTACGTGGCTGCTACGGGTATCTAGCAAGAACAATTCTTACCTACGCAAAAACCACAACTGTGATACAAAAATTGCTATTCAACCTTCTCAAGGACCGCCTTTGTCAAATCCGATCCGAGTAAAGTGGGAGAAGCACACACCCGCCAGCCATCTTTATGCAATGAAGTTACATGTCAGTTGATGGAACCGGTCTCTCGTAAGCATACGAGTAATGTTGGTTCGGGCCGCTTCATCCCACAATACCGCCGAATCAAGAAAAGACCAAGGGAGGAAGCAATCTGAATATCAACGCCCACAAACTCCTTTGTGTTCTACTCGAGATCTCATCTACACATAGACATAGCTCATGATGCCACTGTTGGGGAACGTTGTATGGGAAACAAAAAAAATTCTACGCACACGCAAGATCTATCCATGGTGATGAGCATCTACGAGAGGGAGAGTGGATCTACATACCCTTGTAGATCGCTAAGCGGGAAGCGTTAAGAAACGCGGTTGATGTAGTCGAACGTCTTCGCGATCCAAATCGCTAGCCGTCCCGCGATGCCATCACAATCCGTCTCGCGATCAAATCACGAACCGTCTCGCGATCCTGATCACGGTCCTTCCGATCTAGTGCCGAACGGATGGCACCTCCGCGTTCAGCACATGTACAGCTAGATAATGATCTCCGCCTTCTTAATCCAGCAAGAGGGAGTGGAGAGGTAGATGAGTTCTCCGGCAGCGCGACGGCGCGGCGGCGGTGGTGGTGGAACTATTCCAGCAGGGCTTCGCCTAAGCACCGCTGAAACTAGACTAGAGGAGAAAACGATCTAGAGGAAGTAGAGGGAGCACGTGGCAATTAGGGTTAGCTCTCCCCTCTAAATCCTCTAGTATATATATGAGGGAGGGAGGGGAGGAGGCAGCCTCAAACCCTCAAGGGTTCGGCCGAAATAGGAGGTGGAGGAGTCCTACTCCAATCCTACTAGGAGTAGGATTCCTCCTCTCCACTTGGAAACTCTTTCCACCTTTCCACCTTTGGGTTTTTCCCACCCCTAGCCGCATGGGCCTTAGTGGGGGGTTCGGCCAGCCCACTAGGGGCTGGTTTGACTCCTCCCACAGCCCATGAGGTCCTTTGGGCCGAGACACCCCTCCCGATGGTCCCCCGGTACCCTCCCGGCACTCCTGGTACACTACCAAAGTACCCGAAACTTTTACGGTGACCAAAATAGGACTTCCTATATATCAATCTTTACCTCCGGACCATTCCGGAGCTCCTCTTGACGTCCAGGATCTCATCTAGGACTCTGAACAACCTTCGGTCACCACCATACATAACTCTACTATACCGAAACGTCACCGAACCTTAAGTGTGCAGACCCTGCGGGTTCGAGAACTATGTAGACATGACCGAGCCACCTCTACGGTTAATAACCAATAGCGGGACCTGGATTCCCATATTGGTTCCTACATATTCTACGAAGATCTTTATCGGTTGAACCTCTATGTCAAGGATTCAGTTAATCCC
Organism: Elymus sibiricus; assembly: GCA_039707655.1. Taxonomy (NCBI): domain Eukaryota; kingdom Viridiplantae; phylum Streptophyta; class Magnoliopsida; order Poales; family Poaceae; genus Elymus; species Elymus sibiricus. The sequence goes on along the minus strand of CM077663.1, from coordinate 296,060,434 downwards.
GTATGTTGTTCCCTTTGTTCTTCGGTATGTTACTTGCCCGAGATTTGATCGTCGGTATCTCTATACCTAGTTCAATCTCGTTACCGGCAAGTCTCTTTACTCGTTTCGTAATACAAGATCCCGTGGCTAACACTTTAGTCACATTGTTTGCAAGGCTTGTTGTGATGTTGTCTTACCGAGTGGGCCCTGAGATACCTCTCCGTCACACGGAGTAACAAATCCCAGTCTTGATCCATGCCAGCTCAACAGACACCCTCGGAGATACCTGTAGAGCATCTTTATAGTCACCCAGTTATGTTGTGACGTTTGATACACACAAGGTACTCCTCCGGTGTCAGTGAGTTACATGATCTCATGGTCATAGGAACACATACTTGACATGCAGAAACAATAGCAATAAACTAACACGATCATATGCTACGTTCATAGTTTGGGTCTTGTCCATCACATCATTCTCCTAATGATGTGATCCCGTTATCAAATGACATCTCATGTCTATGGCCAGGAAACCTTGACCATCTTTGATCAACGAGCTAGTTGACCAGAGGCATACTAGGGACACAGTGTTGTCTATGTACCCACACATGTATTTGAGTTTCCAATCAACACAATTATAGCATGGATAATAAACGATTATCATGAACAAGGAAATATAATAATAACCAATTTATTATTGCCTCTAGGACATATTTCCAACAAGCACTATGTCATCAATGTGTCAATTGGTCAACAGGGCCGTCCAAGTCAAACCTGACCAGTGGAGCCCACTGCTCAATGACTCAGCTAGTTAACATGGCTTAATTAGACTAACTAAACTAATTAGTATGCACTAGTGCGCACTGTCAGTGACCTGTGTGTTGAACTAAACGGTGATTAGCACTAACTACAAGATTAACCTAATTAAGCCAGGGTTGGCCCACATATCTGTGACTCATAGGGCGTCAAACCCCGACAACCGGGGTCAAACTCACCGGAGTTGACCCGCGGCTCGTCGCCGGCGAGGCCAGAGACGACAGAGGGCGTCAGGTTTCGCCCTCCGACGACAATTTGAGCGCCTGGTGACGCCCCCATTTTGATCGTACGCTAATCATACATGCAAATGCGTACGGCCAAGATTAGGGACTCACGGGAAGATATCACAACACAACTCTAGACACAAATTAAAGTCATACAAGCTTCATATTACAAGCCAGGGGCCTCGAGGGCTCGAATACATAAGCTCGAGATACACATGAGTCAGCGGAAGCAAATAATATCTGAGTACAGACATAAGTTACAAGTTTTGCCTTAAGAAGGCTAGCACAAACATAACACGGATCGAAAGAGGCAAGGCCTCCCTCCTGGGAGCCTCCTATCCTACTGCTGGTCGGGGGCAGCCTCCACGTAGTAGTAGGCACCGTCGGTGTAGTAGTAGTAGTCGGCGGGAGCAGCTGTCTCATGGGCCCCGTCATCTGGTCGCAACAATCGTATAGAGAGGGAAAAGGAGAGCAAAGCAACAGTGAGTACTCATCCAAAGTACTCGCAATACTGACATCAGAATTATGCTAAGTATGCATCAGTATCAAAGGAAATGGGGTTATATCTTTGGACTGACTGTAGAAATGCCAGAATAGAGAGAAGGCCTAGTCCTAACGAAGACTAGCATCTTCAGCATCTTGTAGCATTAGAAGAGTGTAGATTGGTAACTCATATGTAGCAATATTATCGAAGCAATTTTATTAAGTAACCACGCCGAGAGATTCTTCCTTGACTCCCTGCGAGAAAGCAATCCCGGAGCCACACATTTCAATTTTAAGTCACAATTCTAGTTGTATTAGATTGGGATACAACTCCAAGTCGTCCTATTACCGTGGACACGACTATTCGAATAGTTGAATTCGTCCCTGCAGGGGTACACCACATTTCCCAACACAATTGGTGACCTCTGGCCGGACACACTTTCCTAGGTCATGCCCGGCCCCGGGACATCAACACGTCGTCACCCTACCTAGGCTCAACAGAGAGGCCAGCCCACCGGTCTAAATCCTAAGCGCGCAGGGGTCATGGGCCCATCACCCTTTGCACCTGCACGATGCGTTGGCGGTCGAGGTCAGTCCTAGCACCTCTTATACAAGATCAATGATGTCGCGGACCACTCGGGCACGCGCCGCTCCATTGCTGACGTCCAAAGAGCTGCGGCTGATACAACGACGCCGAGTGCCCATAACTTCTCCCACGTGAAGGTTAGTGCAAAAAAAGGTCAATCGACCAACTCAGATCAAATACCCAACCCATTAGCATTTTTGTTAACTGCGGTGACGATCGATTATCCACGATATGTGGTATAGTTGCCCCGTCTCGAGGACTTGCGGCAAGGGCCAAGAATGCCCGGCCACACCTCGTCGTCATTACACCAACACCCTCCATGTCATCCTAACCTCAACATGTATCAGCAGTAAAGTAAATGTAACTGTGTGTCTAAGACACCAAGGGGGAAAACCCGATGAGTCACCCTCGAAGGATCCCTCTCAATGTAATCGTCAAGGTGACCAGAGAGGAATCACCCTCAATGGTTCACGCCTGAGGAGTTGCACGACAGAGTCATCATCGGGAGTGGTGAAGGAGGAATCACCCTCGATAACCACGACCGACTAGATACACTACAGAGTTAGCATCATGAGTACTTCACGAGGTGTCACCATCGGTACTCGATAATAGCTCTACAGAGTCGTACAACTAAAGGGGTGTGCGGTGAATGTGATGGGCATGGCTTGTCGATCTATTGATCGAGTCTTCGAGTCGTCGATGATGAAGCAGGGGCAAATGGGACTAAGGGGTCATAGGGGATTCACTGATCAGCCTATACTAAGCAGGTGATATAATAGTAGGTATAGTAGCAGTTTAACAAAAACAGGCTATGCATCAGAATAGGAGCTAACTAAACAGTAGCAAAATCTAATGCAAGCATGAGAGAGAAAGAAATGGGCGATATCGGAATGATCAATGGGGGGGTTGCTTGCCTTGTTGCTCTGCTGCAAAAGGCTGATCGTCAGTGGCGTAGTCGTACTCGGCAGCAGCGTCAGTCTCGGTGTCTATCGTAGAGAAGAGGGGGGAAGAAACAATAAATATAACGCAAGCAGATGCAACACGATGCATGACATGGCAATATGCAGTGCTAGGGATGAGCTATCGCAGTACTACACGTCACAGACGGAGCGGGAAAAGATCTGACGATATTTCCCGGGTCTCAAGCTACTACCGGACAGATGATCATCATGCTAGGAGCATGTGACAGATGAACGGACAGCGTATTCGGATTCGTGGGATTTTTCTGATCAACTTTCGTATATAAATTATTTTCATCTAACTTATAGATTAATTTATATTAATTTTCAAAGTTTATTAATATTCTGGAATTATTTTTAATCTGAAAATAAAACATAATTACTTTTTATACCCACTGTGGGCTAGCCAAAGTGGATGACAGGTGGGCAAGTCAAAGCTGACTCGACAGTCAGCTTTGACCACGCTGACTGGTCAAAAGGGGGGCCACTAGACCCACATGTCATTGAAAGGGGCAGCCCAGTCAGTAGTTGACTGGGTCAACTGGGTCCAGTGGGACCCAGTGTCAGTGACTGCGGGTATTAATTAGGTGTGATTAGTTTTAGTTGAGTTTAATTAGCTAGTGGGGCCTACTGTCAGTGACGTTAGGGTAATTAGATTTATTTTAACTAATCCCTAAACTCTCTTCGGTCTGGCCCGCGTGTCAGCGGGTGTTTAGCGCCTGAATTAGGGGCTAATTACCTGGGCCCACGAGTCAACGACTCGGGCCGGGTTTCAAACGGTGGCGCACCGGCGTCGACGGTCCGGCGACGCAGACCACGACGGAGGGGGTCGGGATCCGCCGCCCGACGACCAAAAGAGGCGCGGAGGGGCTCGTTCAAATGGGCGGATCGAGCCGCATCCGTCTGCGCTGGTGGTTTGGCCGAAGCGGGGCTATAGTGATGACGACGAGCGATGAGGGCGGCGGCCGTAGGCGGGGCTTGTCGGGGGCGTGGCTTGCAGGGTGCGGCAGGACGAGTGGGTGGCGGCCTTGACCCCCTGGGAGCTCCAGGATTGCAATGGAGGGCTCGGATGCGAGTTACGCAGGCGGTGGCCTTGACGGCGATGCGAGCGGCGGAAGCAAGGTTCGGCCATGGCGGCCGGGGCATCTAGGGGTAACGCAGCAGCGGAGAGGAAAGGAGGGATGTTGTGCTCACCAGATGAGCACATGGAGGCTCGCTGGTGGCCGGAAGCAGCAGGGGCGACACAATCGTCGGTGAAGCTCCGGTGACCGAAGCGGGACGAAGAGCTCGATTGCGACGAGGCAGGGGTGGAGAGCTCGACCCCATGGTCGTTGATGAAGCAGGGGAGGCAGGCGCGCCTCCTAGCGCAAGACTAGTGATATGTACATTTTGCATCATGAATTCTCACTACTATTTACCTCATTCTTGTTCATTATTCCACATTATCATACAATTCTTATGTCTTTTCTCTCTGAATATGCAAGGTACATCATAAGGAGTGAAATATCTGCAAACTAGAATTCTGGACCGGAAAACCGAGAAAAAGGCAGAAAAATCAATAGTCTCAGAATGACCTGAAAATTCACGGAGAATATTTTTGAAATATTTAAGAATTTCTGGAGCAAAAATATACCGGAGGGGGCTGCCAGCAGGGCACAAGCCAACAGGCCGCGCCCCCTGGTGGCGCGGCAAGATGGCTTGTGGCCCCCCTGCTGGTCCTCCGACACCCCTCTTCTCCTATATGGTATGTTTTACCCTAGAAAAAATCATAAGCAACCTTTCGGGACGAAGCGCCGCCATCTCGAGGCGGAAACCTGGGCAGAGGCCCGTTTGCACTCCGGCAGTCAGATTCTGCCGGGGAAATTCCTCTCCTGGAGGGGGAGATCGAAGCCATCATCATTACCAACACTTCCTACTTCGTGGGAGGACCAATCTTCATCAACATCTTCACCAGCACCATCTCATCTCCAACCCTAGTTCATCTCTTGTATTCAATCCTTGTCCCAAAACCTCAGATTGGTACCTGTGGGTTACTAGTTGTGTTGATTACATCTCGTAGTTGATGCTTGTTGGATTACTTGGTGGAAGAGATTATGTTCAGATCCTTAGTTATCATTATTACACCTATGATCTTCAACATGTTGATGATGTGTGAGTAGTTACTATTGTTCCTGAGGACATGGGAGGAGTCTTGTTATAAGTAATCTTGTGAAGTTGGTATGCATTCGATATTTTGATGATATGTATGTTGTTACTTCTCTTAGTGGTGTCATGTGAACGTCGACTACATGACACTTCACCATCTTCTACATCTCGTCGGATGCCTCCAGCCGTAGCCAAAACCATCAGCGAGCGAGTCTAATTTTTTTTACCGTGTTATTTGCCTTGGTATAAGACCGTGACCGCCCATGAGAATAAATGAAAATTGATGGTTTAGATCTAATAACGGTGATGACATATAAAATTGAATGAACGTCGACTACATGAGTAGTTACTATTGTTCCTGAGGACATGGGAGGAGTCTTGTTATAAGTAATCTTGTGAAGTTGGTATGCGTTCGATATTTTGATGATATGTATGTTGTTACTTCTCTTAGTGGTGTCATGTGAACGTCGACTACATGACACTTCACCATGTTATGGGCCTAAGGGAAGTCATTGTGGAGTAATAAGTAGATGATGGGTTGCGAGAGTGACAGAAGCTTAAACCCCAGTTTATGCGTTGCTTCATAAGGGGCTGATTTGGATCCACATGTTTCATGCTATGGTTAGATTTATTCTTAATTCTTCTTTCGTAGTTGCAGATGCTTGCGAGAGGGGTTAATCATACGTAGGTTGTTAGTTCAAGTAAGAATAACACCTTAGCACCGGTCCACCCACATATCAAATTATCAAAGTAGCGAACACGAATCAACTCAACATGATGAACATGACTAGACAGGAATTCCCATGTGTCTGCGGGAGCATTTGTTTAATATAAGAGTACCTTCAGGCCTGTCCTTTGCTACAAAAAGGATTGGGCTACCTTGCTGCACCATTGTTACTTGTTACTGGTTACGAATTATCTTGCTACAAAACTATTGACGTGGCTTGAGACTGCGTCGGTATTTCCCCCAAGAGGAAGGGATGATGCATCACAACTACGGTAAGTATTTCCCTCAGTTATGAAACCAAGGTTATCGAACTAGTAGGAGAACCACGCAACACTATGTAAATGGTACCTGCACACAAAGAACAAATACTTGCAACCCGACGCGTAAGAGAGGTTGTCAATCTCTCCACGGTAAAAAGATAGATTAGTTTGTATTAGATTGGATAAATAGATCGCACAAGAACACAAAATAAAAGATGCAAACAAAAAGTGCAGCAAGGTATTTTTGGGTTTTTGGAATAATAGATCTGAAAACAAATGCGGAAAAAGATAGATCGGAAAGCAATATATTAAAAGAATAGACCCGGGGGCCGTAGATTTCACTAGTGGCTTCTCTCAAGAAAATAGCACACGGTGGGTAAACAAATTACTGTTGGGCAATTGATAGAATATCAAATAATCATGACGATATCCAAGGCAATGATCAATATATAGGCATCACGTCCTAGATTAGTAGACCGAAATGATTCTGCATCTACTACATTACTCCACACATCGACCACTATCCAGCATGCATCTAGTGTATTAAGTTCATGGAGAAACGGAGTAATGCAATAAGAACGATGACATGATGTAGACAAGATCTATTCATGTAGGAATAGACCCCATCTTGTTATCCTTAATAGCAACGATACATGCGTGCCTCGCTGCCCCTTCTGTCACTGGGATAGGACACCGCAAGATCGAACCCATCACAAAGCACCTCTTCCCATGGCAAGAAAAATCGATCTAGTTGGCCTAACTAAACCAAAGATTCGAAGAAGAAATATGAGCCTATAAATAATCATGCATATAAGAGATCAAATAAGACTCAAATAATATTCATGGATAGAAACTAATCATGAACTCAAACTTCATCGGATCCCAACAAACACACCGCAAAAAGTCATTACATCAAATAGATCTCCAAGAGACCATTGTATTGAGAATCAAAAGAGAGAGAGAAAGCCATCTAGCTACTGCCTACGGACCCATAGGTCTATGGTGGACTACTCACGCATCATCGGAGTGGCACCCATGAGGATGATGAACCCCTCTGTGATGGTGTTAGATTGGATCTCGTGGTTCTGGAACTTGCGACGACTGGAATTGTGTTTCGTCTCCTCTTCTAGGGTTTCTGGAATTTCTGAGGATTTATAGAGCTGAGAGGCGGTGGAAAAGACCTCCATGGGCCCCATGATACATCGTGGGCCCCACGGGCCTCCCCCCAGGTGCTTCCTTGGCTCCCAAGTTGTTTTCTGGTCCAAAACAAATCTCCAAAAAGTTTCGTGGCATTTGGACTCCGTTTGGTACTGATATTCTGTGAAGTAAAAAACAAGCAAAAAACAGCAACTGGCACTCGGCACTAGGTCAATAGGTTAGTCCCAAAAAATGATATAAAGTTGCTATAAAATGATTATAAAACATCCAAGAATGATAATATAACAGCATGGAACAATCAAAAATTATAGATACGTTGGAGACGTATCAGCATCCCCAAGCTTAATTCCTGCTCGTCCTCGAGTAGGTAAATGATAAAAACAGAATTTTTGATGTGGAATGCTGCCTAACATGTTCAACACATATTCTTTCCTTTTGTAGCATGGATATTTGGAATTTTAGATGGTTCAAAGGAATAGTCTAGTTTTGACATGAAGACTTTAATACTCAAGCATAACAACAAGCAACCATGTCTTTCAAAATATCAACACTAAAGAAAGTTATCCGTAGCCCATCATGCTCAATCATTGATCCATTCATGAAACACACTCGAATATTAGCTACACCCAATGCACAAGTATGATCATAATGCCCCCTAGTTGGTGCTTTATAAGAGAAGATGGAGACTCAAATAAAAGTAAAAATTGCATAAAGTAAATAGATAGGCCCTTCGCAGAGGGAAGTAGGGATTTGTTGAGGTGCCAGAGCTCAAAGCTTAAATTGAGAGATAATTTTTTTGAGAGGCATGCTTTTCCTGTCAACGAAAACGACCGAGTAGTTCTCAATACTTTCCATGCTAGATATATCATAGGCGGTTCCCAAACAGAAAATAAAGTTTATTCCTTTTTCCACCATTCTTTCACAATCCTTGGCTAACCATATCCACGGTTGCCTTCCATACCAACACTTTCCAAGGAATTTATTATTTCACAACATAAAGTAAATTTCTTTTTCATTTCGGGACTGGGCATCCCTATTACCGCCGTACTCTCATGCAATGACAAGTGAATAAACACTCATCTTGAGAATAACACATCTAGCATGGAAAAATATTGGCCACCCCCTGCCGCTTCATGAGCGATACGAGCACACAAAAAGGAAATTTATTTTGAAAATTAGAGATGGCACATACAAATTTGTTTGGAACGGCATGGAAATACCGCATATAGGTAGGTATGGTGAACTCGTATGGCAAAACTGGGTTTAAGGATTTTGGATGCACAAGTAGTATTTCTACTTAGTACAAGTGGAGGCTAGAAAATAGATTGAGAAGCAACCAACCAAGAAAGAAAAATTCACATAAATGGGCATTAAGTGTCGGCGTCCTGGGAACGGGGGTACCCAGACTTGCCTGCCTGCGGCCCAGGGCATGGCCCACTTCGACAACCAGCGCGGCCCGGCGTGGCTTTACTCAAGGCAAGGCCCTCGCGAGAGCCCCACCCTCGCGAGGAGGACGGCACCAAGACCCCTGGAGAGAGGAGGCCACCCCAGGTTGCCTCCCGAGGGGCGGAGATCCCTATGCAGCACTCGGCCTCGCGAGGTCGGGGGTGACGCAAGTCAAGCCAGGCGGGCACCAGAGAAGAGAGTTTCCTCTTTGGTGCAAGGAAGGCAAGGGCGTATGCGGGTTCCCGAGGCGTCCCACCAAAGGTTTCCATTCTGGTGTAACAAGGCCGGGCCAACGAGCATGGCAGGGCGGATGTCACCGCCGAGCCCACCTCCGCGTCACTGCCAGCTACTTTGCAGGCGAAGACCACCTTTCATCAGGATAAGATGTACCTCATGTCCCCTTTCGAATTTGGCCGTTGTGGGATCCCTTCCCGCCAGTGCGATAAGGGAAGAGGACCCGGGCCATTATAAATAGAGGCTAGGCTGCACCGTAGAGGGGGACGGATCCGAAACAACACGAGAACCCTCGCGAGGTTGCTCACCACTATACCAGTTCATCCACAAACCTCCTCATGAGGCAATCCATCAAAAGCAGGAGTAGGGTTTTACGCTTCGCAGCGGCCCGAACCTGGGTAAATCAACGTATTAGTCTTCTTCCTCGAGATTGAGTGAGTTTCGATTGGGGCGAAGCTGGTTGGGATCTTCGTACACGCCCCTGGGTTCGAACCTCTTCGGGTTTAGCGGAGCCCGAAATCCGACATTTGGCACGCGAGGTAGGGGGCGTGTCGAAGTCTCTCTTCAAGCTTCGCTTCCTCTCCGCTCACCGCTCCGATGGCTGACGCTCGCCGAGCCCGCGCTGAGCGCCGGGTAGCTCGTGTCGCTCAGACAGCGCCAGTGGGCCGCATCGCTGCGCGTCGATCCGCCTCTCCCACGGCCGCCGCCGCCACGGGCCCAGATGCCCACGAGCAGCAGGCCTCCTCGCAGCCGGTCACCGCGCGGCGTGACGGCCGCACTGCCACCCTGTCCATCATTCCAGCTACTGGGTCATCCTCTCACGCTCTCCCCGGGCAGGCGCACGGATCGGCCGCACTGCTCATGGCGCGCGAGCTGCTGCGCTACCGCCCTGCACCCAACCGCTACGACGATTGGCTCGGCCGCATCGCGGAGCTCGTCAGCGGTGCCGGTGATACGTCTCCAACGTATCTATAATTTTTGATTGTTCCATGCTATTATATTATCTGTTTTGGATGTTTTATATGCATTAATATGCTATTTTATATTATTTTTTGGACTAACCTATTAACCTAGTGCCCAGTGCCAGTTTCTGTTTTTTCCTTGTTTTTGAGTATTGCAGAAAAGGAATATCCAACGGAGTCCAAACGGAATAAAATTCTACGCTGATTTTTCTCGGACCAGAAGGAACCCAAGAGGCTTTGAGAAGAGGCCAGAAGACCTACGGGTGGGCCACAAGCCACCAGGGCGCGCCCCTGGGGGGCGCCCCCCTGGCTTGTGGGCCCCCCATAGCTCCTCCAACCCTAACTCTTCGCCTATAAATTCAGGAATATTCCCCCAATACCAAAGAGAGCCACGATAATACTTTTCCGCCGCCACAAGCCTCTGTTCCCGTGAGATCCCATCTTGGGGCCTTTTCCGATAATCTGCCGGAGGGGGATTCGATCACGGAGGGCATCTACATCAACACCATTGCCCTTCCGATGATGCGTGAGTAGTTCACCTCAGACCTTCGGGTCCATAGCTAGTAGCTAGATGGCTTCTTCTCTCTCTATGATCTTCAATACCATGTTCTCCATGATCTTCATGGAGATCTATCCGATGTAATACTCTTTTATGGTGTGTTTGTCGAGATCCGATGAATTGTGGATTTATGATCAGATTATCTATGAATATTATTTGAATCTTCTCTGAATTCTTATATGCATGATTTCATATCTTTGCAAGTCTCTTCGAGTTATTGGTTTGGTTTGGCCAACTAGATTGGTAATTCTTGCAATGGGAGAAGTGCTTAGTTTTGGGTTCAATCTTGCGGTGTCCTCACCCAGTGACAAAGTAGGGGTAGCGAGGCACGTATTTGTATTGTTGCCATCAAGGATAAAAAGATGGGGTTCTCATCATATTGCTTGAGTTTATCCCTCTACATCATGTTATCTTACTTAATGTGTTACTCTGTTCTTCATGAACTTAATACTCTAGATGCAGGCAGGAGTCGGTCGATGTGTGGAGTAATAGTAGTAGATGCAGAATCGTTTCGGTCTACTTGATACGGACGTGATGCCTATATGCATAATCATTGCCTTGGATATCGTCATAACTATGCGCTTTTCTATCAATTGCTCGACAGTAATTTGTTCACCCACCGTATTATTTTCCTTCAAGAGAGAAGCCTCTAGTGAAACCTATGGCCCCCGGGTCTATTTTCCATATTATATTTTCAGATCTATAAACCAAAAATACCAAAAATACTTTGCTGCAATTTATTTACTTTTATTTTAGTTTTTGTTTTAGTAATCTTTTATATCTATCTCTATCGGATCTCATCCTTGCAAGTAACCTTGAAGGGATTGACAACCCCTTTATAGCGTTGGGTGCAAGTGTTTGATTGTTTGTGCAGGTGCATAGATTGGGGCCTTGCTTGTACCTCCTACTGGATTGATACCTTGGTTCTCAACAACTGAGGTAAATACTTATCTACTTTGCTGCATCACCCTTTCCTCTTCAAGGGAAAACCAACGCAAGCTCAAGAAGTAGCAAGAAGGATTTCTGGCGCCGTTGCCGGGGAGGATACATAGCAAGTCAAGACAAGAACTCTCCCGTCAACTTGCCAATTTTTGGCATGGTTGTCGGAGAGATCTACATCAAGCCTACCAAGTACCCATCACAAACTCATCTCTTGCATTTACATTATTTGCCATTTGCCTCTCGTTTTTCTCTCCCCCACTTCTAAAACAATTTTCAGAAAAAACCAAAAAGATTTGCCTTTTTATTCGCCCTTCTTCCGTTCGTCTTTTCGTTTGCTTTTTGTTTGCTTGTGTGTTAGAATGCTTAAACTTATGGCTAGCCTTACTACTATCACTAGTACTCCCGAGAGTGAAGTTCTTAATTTTAAGCAAAGGGAGGGAGAAAACTTAAAAGATGCTTGGTATAGAATTTGCAATGCTCAAAATAGATCTACTCGTAAGCAATCTACTACCGTTCTCCTTCGCAATTTTTATGTGGGTGTTTCTCCTTGGAATAGATATGTTCTGGATACCATTATGGGAGGAAATTTCTTGGGAAGCCATACCGTTGATTCTTATAGTGCTATGATAAATTTGGTAGGTTCACCCCCACTCATGGTTAATGAAACAATCTTAACTTTGGAACATGTGATGCGAAGGCTTGATATTATTGAAAATAAAGTTGCTACTATAGAGCTCATTGAAAACTTGGATAAAAAGATTCATAATCAAATTACTCAATATGGATCTAAGGTAGGAGTTACTTTAAAAAATCTAAGGGAGAAAGAACCCATAGTTAATGAAAAATTGGATCAAGATTCCTCTAGAATTGGAAAGCTAGAGGACATTATTACTAACTTGGGTTCTGCTTTTGCCTCTGTTCAAACCACTCCAAATTTTCCTCCTTCTAAGACTGCCAAGTTTGTTTATGTTCCTAAAAATAAGGGTGAATCCTCTAGTAAAGTGAATGAAGATCTTAAGATGATAAGTGTTCACCCCAGCTTTATCAATATTAGGGAACCTATTGCCACAAGTGAATCTCTTGACTTCTTGCCTAGGAGCATTATAATTGATAAGAGCAAAGAACCTCCTAGGATTTATAAGTGTGCAATTGAGGATTTGCATACCAAAGATGACAATACCTAGATCTATTGCGTTATGCCTAGCTAGGGGCGTTAAACAATAGCGCTTGTTGGGAGGCAACCCAATTTTATTTTATGTTTTTTGTTTTTGTTTCTGTTATTGAGTGATTTACACATTATTACATCTGTAGTAATTGTGTTTCAGTGTTTTAATTAGTGTTTGAGCCAAGTAAGACCTTTGGGATGGTCTACGGTGATTGTTGATTTGATCTTGCTGAAAAACAGAAACTTTTGCGCTCAGTCCAGGAATTTTATAAATTCACCAGAGCGTCGATTGAGTCTGCAATTTTTACACAAGATTGATATACAAATTTCCCAGATTGTCCTAATTTTTCAGAATTTTTTGAGTTACATAAGTATTCTAAGTATACAGATTGCTACAGATTGTTCTGTTTTTGACAGATTCTGTTTTCTTTGTGTTGTTTGCTTATTTTGATGTATCTATGGGTTGTATCGGGGGGTATGAACCATGGAGAAGTTGGAATACAGTAGATATTACACCAATATAAATAAAGAATGAGTTCACAACAGTACCTAAAGTGGTGATTTATTTTTCTTATACTAACGGATCTCACGAGTTTTCTGTTGAGTTTTGTGTTGTGAAGTTTTCAAGTTTTGGGTAAAGATTTGATGGACTATGGAATAAGGAGTGGCAAGAGCCTAAGCTTGGGGATGCCCAAGGCACCCCAAGGAATATTCAAGTATACCAAAGAGCCTAAGCTTGGGGATGCCCCGGAAGGCATCCCCTCTTTCGTCTTCAATCCATCGGTAAATTTACTTGAGGCTATATTTTTATTCACCACATGATATGTGTTTTGCTTGGAGCGTCTTGTATGATATGAGTCTTTGCTTTTTAGTTTGCCACAATCATCCTTGCTGCACACATCTTTTGAGAGGGACACGCATAAATCGTGAATTTATTAGAATACTCTATGTGCTTCACTTATATCTTTTGAGCTAGGCAATTTTGCTCTAGTGCTTCACTTATATCTTTTTAGAGCACGGTGGTGTTTTATTTTATAGAAATAATTGAACTCTCGTACCTCACTTATATTATTTTGAGAGTCTTTAAACATCATGGTAATTGGTTTAGGTTATGAATTTAGTCCTAATATAATGGGCATCCAAGAGGGATATAATAAAAACTTTCATATAAAGTGCATTGAATACTATGAGAAGTTTGATTCCTCGCATATAGTTTTGAGATATAAAGATGGTGATATTAGAGTCATGCTAGTGAGTAATTGTGGATTGGTAGAAATACTTGTGTTAAAAGTTTGTGATTCCCGTAGCATGCACGTATGGTGAACCGTTATGTAACGAAGTCGGAGCATGATTTGTTTATTGATTGTCATCCTTTGTGTGAAGGTCGGGAGCGCGCGATGGTTAACTCCTACCAACCTCTCCCCTAGGAGCATGCGTCTAATACTTTGCTTCGATAACTAATAGACTTTGGCAATAAGTATGTGAGTTCTTTATGACTAATGTGAGTTCATGGATTATACGCACTCTCACCCTTCCACCTTTGCTAGCCTCTCTAGTACCGTGCAACTTTCGCCGGTGCATTAAACCCACCATATTCCCTTCCTCAAAACAGCCACCATACCTACCTATTATGGCATTTCCATAGCCATTCCGAGATATATTTCCATGCAACTTCCACCGTTCCGTTTATCATGACACGCACCATCATTGTCATATTGCTTTGCATGATCGTAAGATAGCTAGCATGATGTTTTCATGGCTTGTCCGTTTTTTGATGTCATTTGCTATGCTAGATCATTGCACATCCTGGTACACCGCCGGAGCCATTCATATAGAGTCATATTTTGTTCTAAGTATCGAGTTGTAATTCTTGAGTTGTAAGTAAATAAAAGTGTGATGATCATCATTATTAGAGCATTGTCCCATGAGAGGAAAGGATGATGAAAGCTATGATTCCCTCACAAGTTGGGATGAGTCTCCAGACTTTACAAATAATAAAAGAGGCCAATGAAGCCCAAAAAAAAAGAGGCCAAAGATGCCCACCAAAAATTAAAAAAAATGTGAGAGAAAAGAGAGAAGGGACAATGCTACTATCTTTTTTTTTCCACACTTGTGCTTCAAAGTAGCACCATGATCTTCATGATAGAGAGTCTCCTATTTTGTCACTTTCATATACTAGTGGGAATTTTTCATTATATAACTTGGCTTGTATATGCCAATGATGGGCTTCCTCAAATTGCCCTAGGTCTTCGTGAGCAAGCGAGTTGGATGCACACCCACTTAGTTTCTTTTTGAGCTTTCATACACTTATAGCTCTAGTGCATCCGTTGCATGGCAATCCCTACTCACTCACATTGATATCTATTGATGGGCATCTCCATAGCCCGTTGATACGCCTAGTTGATGTGAGACTATATTCTCCTTTTCCTCACAACCTCCACCATATTCTATTCCACCTATAGTGCTATATACATGGCTCGCGCTCATGTATTGCGTGAAAGTTGAAAAGGTTTGAGAACATAAAAAGTGTGAAACAATTGCTTGACTTGTCATCGGGGTTGTGCATGATTTAAAAACTTTGTGTGGGGAAGATGGAGCATAGCCAGACCATATGATTTTGTAGGGATAACTTTCTTTCGCCATGTTATTTTGAAAAGACACGATTGCTTTGTTAGTATGCTTGAAGTATTATTGTTTTTATGTCAACATTAAACTTTTGTTTTGAATCTTATGGATCTGAACATTCATGCCACAATAAAGAATATTACATGGATAAATATGTTAGGTAGCATTCCACATCAAAAATTCTGTTTTTATCATTTACCTACTCGAGGGTGAGCAGGAATTAAGCTTGGGGATGCTGATACGTCTCCAACGTATCTATAATTTTTGATTGTTCCATGCTATTATATTATCTGTTTTGGATGTTTTATATGCATTAATATGTTATTTTATATTATTTTTGGGACTAACCTATTAACCTAGTGCCCAGTGCCAGTTTCTGTTTTTTCCTTGTTTTCTCGGACCAGAAGGAACCCAAGAGGCTTCGAGAAGAGGCCAGAAGACCTACAGGTGGGCCACAAGCCACCAGGGCGCGCCCCTGGGGGGGCGCCCCCCTGGCTTGTGGGCCCCCCATAGCTCCTCCAACCCTAACTCTTCGCCTATAAATTCAGGAATATTCCCCCAATACCAAAGAGAGCCACGATAATACTTTTTCGCCGCCGCAAGCCTCTGTTCCCGTGAGATCCCATCTTGGGGCCTTTTCCGATAATCTGCCGGAGGGGGATTCGATCACGGAGGGCATCTACATCAACACCATTGCCCTTCCGATGATGCGTGAGTAGTTCACCTCAGACCTTCGGGTCCATAGCTAGTAGCTAGATGGCTTCTTCTCTCTCTATGATCTTCAATACCATGTTCTCCATGATCTTCATGGAGATCTATCTGGTGTAATACTCTTTTGCGGTGTGTTTGTCGAGATCCGATGAATTGTGGACTTATGATCAGATTATCTATGAATATTATTTGAATCTTCTCTGAATTCTTATATGCATGATTTCATATCTTTGCAAGTCTCTTCGAGTTATTGGTTTGGTTTGGCCAACTAGATTGGTAATTCTTGCAATGGGAGAAGTGCTTAGTTTTGGGTTCAATCTTGCGGTGTCCTCACCCAGTGACAAAGTAGGGGTAGCGAGGCACGTATTTGTATTGTTGCCATCAAGGATAAAAAGATGGGGTTATCATTATATTGCTTGAGTTTATCCCTCTACATCATGTCATCTTACTTAATGCGTTACTCTGTTCTTCATGAACTTAATACTCTAGATGTAGGCAGGAGTCGGTCGATGTGTGGAGTAATAGTAGTAGATGCAGAATCGTTTCGGTCTACTTGATACGGACGTGATGCCTATATGCATAATCATTGCCTTGGATATCGTCATAACTATGCGCTTTTCTATCAATTGCTCGACAGTAATTTGTTCACCCACCGTATTATTTTCCTTCAAGAGAGAAGCCTCTAGTGAAACCTATGGCCCCCGGGTCTATTTTCCATATTATATTTTCAGATCTATAAACCAAAAATACCTAAATACTTTGCTGCAATATATTTACTTTTATTTTAGTTTTCATTTTAGTAATCTTTTATATCTATCTCTATCGGATCTCATCCTTGCAAGTAACCGTGAAGGGATTGACAACCCCTTTATAGCGTTGGGTGCAAGTGTTTGATTGTTTGTGCAAGTGCATAGATTGGGGCCTTGCTTGTACCTCCTACTGGATTGATACCTTGGTTCTCAACAACTGAGGGAAATACTTATCTACTTTGCTGCATCGCCCTTTCCTCTTCAAGGGAAAACCAACGCAAGCTCAAGAAGTAGCAGCCGGCGACGCCCCGGCGTTCTCCTACTCGCTCCGTCCCCCGCCCTCTCTGGCGGGCGACGTGTCCCATGGTGCTCCACCTCCTCCTCCCCAGCGCGACGCCAACCCCGAGCCCAAGCATGAAGCACACCCGCGCGACCAGCCGCGCAGGCCCCCGGCAAGGGCGAGGGATGAAGTATGCTGCCAGGTGGTGCCCCGGCCGCGCGCTGACGCGCGCGCTCCCTGCGCCGCTGCACCAGCCTCGCGACTGAGTGCTCCTGGAGGCAGCTTCGCAGGAACACCAAGACCGGGCCCATCCCGTGCGCGCGGCACCCACGGGTCCAGTGGGTTGCCGTGCCATCGCCCCGGAGCTGCGTCCGGTCGTGTGGCCCGGCAAGTTCAAGCCCGACCTGCCTCCTCGCTACGACGGCACCCCAGATCCCGCCGAGTTCCTACAGCTCTACTCACTGAGCATCGAGGCGGCCGGTGGAGACGACAAGGTCTTGGCGAGCTGGTTCCCTATGGCCCTCAAGGGTGGTGCGCTCTCCTGGCTCCTCAACCTCCCGGAGGGGTCAATCACCTCCTGGGACGAGCTACGCGAGCGTTTCATCGCCAACTTCCAAGGCACCCGTGACCGCGCCCTCGCTGTGGCTGACCAAAGCCGCATGAAGCAAAAGCCGGGCGAGACCCTGCACAAGTACATACAGCGTTTCACGACTGTCCGCCTCAAGATCCCGAGGGCGTCGGATGAGGCCATCATCTCGGCGTTCACCGACGGCGTCAGGGACCTCAGGATGAGGGAAGAGCTCGCCATCCACGACGACCTGTGCTCTGCTCTGGAAATGTTCATCCTGGCGAACAAGTGCGCAAAGGCCGAAGAGGGCCGCCTCTCCCTCCTCTAGCTTCCAGAGGCGGACCCCGAAGACAAGAAGACCAAGGCCAAGGAAACGAAGCGCAAGGCCCCCACGGTGCTGGCGGCACAACCTGAGGCGAAGCGCAGTCAAGATGAAGAACCCCCCCAGGGGTGGACGATCATTCTGCATTTTCCACTGCTCCAACAGCCACAACACCAACGACTGCCAGGAGCTCAGGGTGCTCCGCGACGAGCATTTCGGTCGTCGCCCTGGGCGCGGCGACCGTGGCTACGGTCGCGGTGGACGCCGCGGTGGAGGCCGCTGGGACGGTCGCGACCCGCGTCAGGAGTGGCGCGACCAGCCTCAGGAGGACCGCTGGCGCGACGAGCCTCGTGAGGGACCTCGCCGTGACCAGCCTCGTGAGGGTCGCCCTCATGAGGCCGGCCTCCCCCCGCTGCCGCCGCCACCCAGGAGGAAGGAGGAAGACAGGCAGAACGACGGGGCTGGGGGCTTCCAGGAAGCCAGGGCAATCGCTTGCATCCTGGGCGGCGCTCAGGCCCCTGCATCGAACCGAATCTTCAAGCAGTTCTCGCGGGAGGTGAACGCGGCTCTCCCGAAGCTTGAGGCCGTGCGTCCCCTCAAGTGGTCACAGTGCGCCATCACCTTCGGCTCCAAGGATCAACTCAGGTGCTCGACCACGGTAGGTGCGCTTCCCATGCTGTGCACGCCGACCATCAGCAACGTCCTCATCACCAAGACCCTCATCGACGGTGGTGCTGGGCTCAATGTCCTCTCCATCGAGACGTTCGAGACGCTCCAAGTGCCCTACGACCAGCTCATGCCAACCAAGCCTTTCTCAGGGGTCACTGACGGCTCCACTGTCCCCATCGGACAAGTGCGCCTGCCGGTCACCTTCGGCGGGCGTAACAACTACCACACCGAGCTCATCGTCTTCGACGTCGCCCACATCCACCTCCCGTACAACGCGATCCTCGGGTACCCCGCCCTCTCCAAGTTCATGGTGGTGACTCACCATAGCTACAACGTCCTCAAGATGCCGGGGAGTGGTGGCGTCATCACCGTCGCCTGCGATGAGAAGGACGTCGTTTGCTCCCTCGAGCGCGCCTACCGTGCCGCAGCGGCAGAGCACTCGGACGACGAAGGAGACGTCCTGCCTCGTGAGGATGTCCCCAGGAAGAAGAAACAGCTCCTCTCCAAGGGGCGTCAGGGGGCTGAGACCTCCAAGGATGGCGCCTCAGGCTCCGCGCCCGGAGTCAAGGCCCCTTCCCTCCTCGCATAGGAAGGCGCGCTCGGCGCCTCCCTCGGGTCGGGCTCGGGGGCTTCCATCTGGAAAGCTTCTGACCTAACCAGTGAGACGAGGGAGGTGTTCGGGCACAACATGAAGGCGTGTTTCGGCGCGCGGCCACTCAAGCAAGGAGCACGGTGCGAGGTGCCAGGTTCGCGGGAGTTCATCGCCCAAGCAATCGAGGAGCTTCAGGAGGCGCAAGCCATGCGAGGCGGGAGTCGTCCCGCATCACCTGGCGTGGCCGCCGTCCTTGACCCAGGCGGCATGCCGCGCGTCTGCGTCGACGTACCGGGCATCAACAGGGCTGTGTCCCAAGATCTCTTCTGGCCGTCGCGCGTCGGCCGCGGTGGGGTCTACCCGTGCAGCTACATCCGCATGCCCTTCGGCCTGGCGAATGCGGGTGCCACGTTCCAGCGCCTTGCTCAGGCCATGCTCGCGCCCTACGAGGTCCGGCGCCGCGCGGTGCTGGAGGAGGTGCCAGGCCCGAGCAAGGACCCCGAGCCTCGGGAGGCGTCGGGCTCATGAAGGCCAGGCTCACGGAGATGCAAGGTCAGGCTCCAACGACTACCTCGACGCTCCAGCGGTACCGCTGCCAAGTGACTTTTTGGTTCGTACCAGGAAACTTTTTGATTTGTTCAGTTTGAGGGCGCCCATCGGGCTGCATTATCCTCAGGCGGTTAGGGCGCGTCCCTGCAGCCGCGTCGTTTGTGCATGTATTAGAACCTTTCATGCATTTGATCAATTTCCTAAGTATTCCAACCTGCATGCTCGGTGCTTCGCCACCATGAATGTCGTCGCGCCTTAATGATCCTGCCTTCGACCGCCTCGTGATTAAGGGCTGGCACGACATCTGTGCTCCGGTCCGTCCCTGTAGCGTTGACAAATCCAAGCGGTCGAGCTCTGTCTCGTAGGCCAGTCCCGTGCACGTCACCTCCCGTGGCCCTTGGTGTTGCGTCCTCGCATGAGCTAATCGGGAATGGGTGAGTCAGGGCGTGCGGCACGGTTCCTGCAACCACAGTCGGCTTTTCGCCGCCGCGGGAGCCGCGCGCCGGGTGTTTCCTCCTCGGGTTTGTCGCATGAGAAGACTGGGCACGGCGTCTATGCTCGGGTCCGTCCCTGCGGCGTCGACAAATCCAATGGCTGAGCTCTGTCTGGCGGGCCGGCCCCGCTCACGTCACCTCCAGGGGTCATTGGTGTTTGGCCTTCTCATGCGATGGCCCTCAGAAATTCACTCGGCGCAGGTTTCTCCAAAAATGTATAGGGATTGCAATGGCGCCTCCTACCAGAAGATTCAGGCGCAATCCGCCTTTGAGGTAGGGCCCCGTGAGACCCGCGCTGGCTCACGGGTGCCCAAATACACCTCTAGTTCTACCGTGCAGGCCACGCGTGTGAACTTAATGGGCTGTACACGCCCGGGGAGGCAGGAGCCGAGCCCCCCCTTCCCACGTCCAAGTGGAAGCCCCATGCTCCGCACTGGCGGATGACACTGTCGCTCAGCGGCTATGCCCACGCAACGTGGATGCCCCATGCTCCGCGCTGGTGGATAAACAACTGAGGGCGCCCTATGTAACATCCCAAAATTTTCTAAATTTTGGAATGTTAATAATAAAATGATATTTATTGAATTGCTTTAATTTTTTTAGGAGAAATTAAAAAAATTTGTGTTAAATATTTTTTTATAAAAGTTGGATAATCATTCATCCAATAAAGAAATTCTTGCTTGAAGGATTATTCAAGATTACAAATGAATTGCATTTTTTTATATCCTTTTTGAAATATTTTGACACCGCCTTTAAGTTTATGGAGTGAGAATAAAATGACTTTCTCAAATAGGTGGATAAGTATTTCATAAAGGATACATCTGAAGTGTGGAATTATTTTGAGCATTGGAGTTCGTTTGAAATCGGAATTTATTTGGGAGTTTTAGCATTATTTAAATATTTCCAAATAACTCACATAAAATTTACGAGGGGAGATAATATGACTTCTCCAAGATATATTTGGAAATATTGAATGATACCCACTTATCATCTTGTGAGTTTGCAAAACTCTAAAATGAATTTTGTGAGTAATTTAATTAAGTACATGGAGCTTATAATACAAATACGTGCACAATAAAATTTTATTTTATGATAAAACTATTTCTATCGGAGTACAAATATTCTTCTGGTACTTATCAACATTTTTTTATCGTTTATTTTCTTCAAAAAAAAAAAGCCCACACAGCCACACTATTGAAGCCCCATCCCAGCGTGAGCAGCAGTGACAGGGAGTCCACTAGCCAAGCGTCATCTCCTACCTCCAGCACGCAGGTACGCTACATGTGCAGTAACAGAACGTTCATGGCAGCCACTATTTCCTCCCCTTTCCACATCAAATCCCTCGCCAATTCACTATATCATTAACACGAGAAATATTACCCACTTAACCACGAACCCATTCTGCTAGTTAATCGTCCGTTTCATCCCTTCAATTACCCAAAAGAAACTGATGGAATAAAACGCGAACTGTTGACATCCGACCCCTGATCTCCATCTCCTGGCCTTCTCTTCCTCTATAAAAGGAACCCTTAGGAGCGCCTCGAAGCCTCCTGCCACCTCTCCAGAAACCCCTCTCCAACTTGCCCTCCTCCACGAGCAATTGCTCGCCGGAGTTCGCATCAGCCACCGCTTCAAACGACGAGTGCGTCACCGACCGTGAGCCCCCCACCTTGCTGTTCTTTCCGTGAACTCTAGACGACTGTGCGAATGTTCTTGACCTTCCGGTTCGGTCTAAACTGTAGCCGGAGCATGACGTCCGTGACACCGTGCTCGCCACGCATTCTGCTCGATTCCGGCGAGCCCTCATCGCCGGTAAAGGAAGCAATAGACGTATTCGACTTGTCCATGAAATTTGACTCGTCGTTTTCTGCGCCGTTCACCTGTTCGTTGAAGCTGGGAACTAACTCCTTCAACTCCGGCGAAACTCCGGCGGAACTCCGGTGAGCTCCCCTTCTGTTCTTTATCCATATTCTGTAAGAAAAACGATGGGGTATCCTCGTATAGCAGAGCGACACGTGGCACCTCATATCAAATCCCGTAACAGATTTCTAGAAAAATGCACAATCTTTAGAAATTCATATCTTTTGATCTACTTACCCAAATTTGACAAATAAGATATCCACGGATTTGTTAGAACCTGTAGTTTAAGATAAATATATGAATATTGACTTTTGGGCAAACTAAAATTTTGTTTTGATTTAAATACGAATTTGAGTAATTTTGCTATATCTTTTATTCTGTAAATCATATAAAAATGTTTTATATATGAAAGTTGGACCTTAGGACCTCACCTCTCTGTTGGAACCCATGTCATAATTTATCAACTATGTTTAGTTACTATTTTAGCTTCAACACTTTAAAATGATTCTCTTTAGTCATAATTCATTACTCTCATCCAATTAATTTTTATTCTTGGATAAATCCCTTAGATTGATCCCTAGAAGACCTAAAATTTTGGAGTTACAAGATTAAGAATTTAATTATTTTATCTTGAAACTTATGCCATATCCATTTCATTAACTCATATTCAAATATTTCGATCAAACCCATTATAGGATTTGCCGTAGAACCTTGACCCGCAACCGTCAAATCATGATGTCCACTTTGTATCCATATGGTCCAACCCTAGAATATGACTATGTCATATTTTCTTCAAAAACCAAACTTGATCCTATAGCAACCCTAACCATGCACTAGAAATTTTTGTTGTGGCAATCGAATAGCGTGTGTTAGTATTGATTTTCATTTGGATTTTGTTGTGTGTTGAATTACTTTTCTTTATCGTTAGATATATCGTAAGGTGAAGGAAAGACGACTAAGAGTAGAACATTTCATCTCCAAGAGACCTAGGCAAGTTGCAACTTGATCATACTTTGTCCTATGATTTTGAAATATGCATGATGTGTTTAAAATATAATAGTATGCATGTTTTACTAAAAAGTTTTGCAAGCAACTATTGCTAGCTAAAGCCCTAGGAACTTTTAGCTATGCTTAGCCATGCTTACAAAAAATGGGGTTGGGAATCAAACAAGTTTTAAACAAATAAACTTGCCCTCTTTTGGGGCAGTGTTTCTGAAAACTTTTGAAAAAAAAAGTATATATTACTTTACTTCTACTCCCTGGACGGAATGGTATGATGGGAGCGTCTACAAGTGATTGCGCCCATCGGGGTCTTGTAGTGAATGTGCCCGACTGGGGTCTTGCATACATGTTTTTGGTGGGGACCGCCGTCCAGGGGACTGAGATCTTCCAAGTATAGTTTGATGTAGCTTCCAGTACAACCACATGCTAATATGGGCTCTGGCTTAGCTCAGTACTAACGGAAACCCTTACCTCAGGACTGCCATCGGAGAGGGGCTTTCATTGCCTAAGTTGCGGGCGGCCTGGTCAGGTATAGGGGGCTGTTACGGAAAGGCTGCGTCACAATCTCCTCCTAGTCGTGCACCAAAGTGTGCAACGATAAACGGGGTTGATTGTGTCATGTGGGGAACGTGTACGACCTCTGCAGCGGCTTAAACCTAATCGATTAGCCGTGCCCCCGGTTACGGGCAATTTTGAGCAACTGAAGACTTGGACTGAAGAAGAATCTCTCCTTTCTTTTCTAAAAGTCTGTTTTAAGGGTTAGAGTCGAGGAATGAGCACAGTGAATGTGTTTCACTTCAACCTAATGTATGTTTTAAAACTAATTTGGAGAAGGTGTGTATATCCAAGTGTTTCACTCTTACCTTTTATACTAAAAACTATTCTTATTTCAAAAGAAGTTTACAAAAATTTAGTATACGAGAAAATTGGCTTTATGCAAAGGAAACCACCACCAATACTTACCCTGCATATATATTCTGTTATACTTTCCTTTGCAACTTGCGAGTACATTCCATGTACTCATCTACACCTGTCATGTGCAGATCTCAATAGATTAAGAGACGATAGGGTTATGGTGTACACTCAACGAGCCCAGTGGCATTGATGGAGCCCTAACTTAGTGACTACATATTATTCCGCTGTATTATGTGCCAGCATTGAGCTGTGGCAATGGTATGTATTTGCCTAACTCTGGATCTATCGTTGTAGTAAAATGATGTATGTCTTACTGATATTCATTCTTGTTACTGTGTGTGCTAGCTTCGATCCAGGGATAGCACAGTAAGCATAGAGACTTGGATTTTACCGAATCCGGGTCGTTACAAAATGGTATCAGAGCATACGTTGACAGTAGGACGTGACCCTAGAAAATGGTTTAGAAATAGGAATACCTTGATAGGAACAACTTATATTTTCAGTAGTACTAATAGCATTCTTGTATCCTCTTCTTTTCTTTACTAAGTTCTCATCTACTTTCAAAAGCTTAGATGACCAGCCTCGTAAACTCCAAGGACCTTGACACCAATATGAGATATGGATTTTCAAGAACACTAAAGGACACTTCATGGAAACGATGATCAAACAAAGGCATCTGCAAGAAGTTTACATCCAAGAAGTTGAAGAAAGACTGAAGACACTCAAGACAAAGATGGTTGTGAAGAAGCTGAAGATTACCCTGTCCCCGAATATCCCACACGATTCAAATAGTATCGAAGCCCACCATGAGAGTTGTGAAATAAACGAAAGAGTGCGAGTAGTATACCCAACCAAGCCAACTCATGTTGATGAGGGTACCATAGGAATTGTTTGTTTGAAATATATGAGTAAATTTGGTGTTTTTGTAGGGTAACGCAGCAGAAAACAAAAAAATTCCGACATACGTACCAGCCCAGGATCACTATGGAGACTGCATACAAGGTTTGATCTGTTTCGTTACCGACTCGTAGCGCAGCGGAAGTAGAGTCGATGACGATCGGCGGTGCAGATCCCCGCAGCTAGGATTTACAACCTCCCAACCACGAGGATGTACTCCCACATCTGCCCCTTGGACAGCCCTCCGGGAGGCGGCCGGACAGTCCCTCGGACGGTGTCGCGGACAGCCCTTCGGGAGGACCTTCGAAACTCGAACGGTCACTCGGACAGCCCTTCGGGAGGACCCTCGAAACTAAGACGATCACTTGGACAGCCCTTCGGGAGGCACTCTCGAACTAAGACCGAAACTACGACCTCTCTACAGAGTTGCACACATACGGTGTCATCTATCCAGCAGGGCTTCGCCGTCCAGAACTAGTTCCCACCGGAACCCAGACAGCCTTTCGGCTCTATGAAACTATTCCGCTGGGAGGGAGAGAGAAGCCAGACAAGTCAATGGCATGTGTATGAGAGCAAGCATGAGCTAATTTTGGACAGCAATCTCCACCTCTATTTATAGGAGGAGCAAGGGGTAGAGGAAAGACCAAAAGGACCTTCCTAGGATCTTTCCACCACATGCCACATAAGGGTGTGTAGAAGATATCCACCATGAGGTGGAAGGACACCTCAAGGAGGGCCCCCACCATGCCATGGACGAAATTTGCAGCCCCCTTGGGGATCTCCACCTCCCTTTCACACACAAAAAGTGGTTTTCTTCTAGAAGAAAAACCCCATTAGCAAATCAGCCCAAAAAGTGCTTTTCACTATTTACGAAGACATTTTTCTGCGTCCGTTAAATCCCAAATTATTTTTGTGTGCCTAGAACAATTCTAGTACCCACCAAAATAATTTTGAACGCATTCCGAAACAATTTCGAAACAATGTTTCTTCAGTGAAAAGCAACCAAATCGGTTCCGGCTGCTCCGGAACATTTCCGGTTTTTGTCCCGGAAAATTCCCAGAAGTTTCCAGAACACTTCTGGCATCCTCCAAGAATTTCCGGGCGTGTGCCAGAACCAATTTGACTTAATGGAATACCCTGAAACAACTTTTCAGTTTCACCGGAACTATTCCGGTGTTCTCTCCGGAACGTTTCCGTTTCGTCCGAAACTTTTTCGGTGTTTTTCTCTCAGACTCCCTGTCTAGTATTCAGCAGATAGATGACCCTTAAGCGTGTGACCCTATAGGTTCGGTGAAGTATAGACATGACCGGAACTCTTTCCGATCAATGATCAACATCGGAGCCGTGGACACCCATATTGATCCCTATACCCACACGAATGAATATTCGAGTGAACCTCCAGTTGCCGTGTGCTATTCCTGTTGCTTCGCGATATGTTACAAATACCCGAGGTGAGACATGTTGGCATCCCCGCGGATCAACAACTTGTCCACTATGCCAGTTACCTCGTTACCGGTATTGTTCTCTTTTCTCGTTCCCGTGTTCCGGCATCCCCGTGATCAAATCACAAAGTGTCTGGCCAGACGATGATGGATACCGTAACACCGAGAGGGCCCAGAGATATCTCTCCATCGTCGGAGGAGCAAATCCCAATCTTGAGCTATCAAGTTACTTGACATACTTTTCCATGAACCCGTAAGTCGCCGTAATAGCCACCCATTTACGGATGACGTTTAACAAACCCCAAAGTTCATGAAGCAAGCATGAAGTAACTCGATACTCTCATGGTCTAAGGAATTATGCAAACGTTAACCATCTCTATGTTATAAACCATTAACTTATGACGAATGAATCTCATAGCAGAACATCAATTCGGGTCAATTCAACACAAATGTTCTTCTAACATTGTGCCCTCAAAATTGCCGGCATAGCCATGCCCATGATCAGGAAAACAGGATCATCATGCAATACTTGAGCCAGTCTTAGAGGCCAGACTAGGAATACATTTTACCGTTTATTATTCCACACGTGCATATGAGTCTTCCTCCGAGCCTCGTGGTTATTGCAGACTCGAGAACCATAGCAGTTATAGCATGGAACATAAACCTAATTATGAACCGGGAGATAATCAATAACATTTATTATTGCCTCTAGGGCATATCTCCTACAGACTCCCACTTGCACTAGAGTCAATAATCTAGTCAATGCTAATGCACTTTACACATATGGCATACTGGTGTAAAATATGCTTCGCATGTGGTATAGCCTGATGTCCAACGGATCTGACGACTTCAGCTCCGTGTGTAACTTTGCATATCCTCGCGTTTTCACGCTTTCACAAAATTCATATTTTGTGTGGATTTGGCTTTGCATATGTGTGAATCATTGGTCGAAACCTGATTCCTCAGACTGAGCTATGGAGCAACTATCTGCAATAGTGTCCCATAGACCAAAGCCATCTTGGAACCATACTAAGTTCATGAATGAACTATATGATTCAACAACTTCTTTGTCGCTTCTTAAGCGTCAACATACATAGCCTTTGTTATAGAATTCGCCACAGTATCTTGTTTGGAACAATTTCCAACTACCGTGCCACCATATTGTGTATTACACAAAAAACCCTTAACTTAAATCGAAAATCGCATGGAGCATTGATGAAGACTGTATCGATGTAATTACTTACAACGAGCACTTCATAATCTCTGCTTGCGAGAAAACATGTCATCAGTACTACTCTAGTACCTAA
Source organism: Elymus sibiricus (assembly GCA_039707655.1). Classification (NCBI taxonomy): domain Eukaryota; kingdom Viridiplantae; phylum Streptophyta; class Magnoliopsida; order Poales; family Poaceae; genus Elymus; species Elymus sibiricus. The sequence continues at coordinate 296,032,810 of CM077663.1, read as the reverse complement.
TGACATCTTTCACTGTTGTCCTATGATCAGTACTTTGATCACTATGGTATCTATACTCGCAACAACTTTGGAGTATTGGACATATCTGGTTGATTTACATACCATGGAATACATGATTAATCCAAACACAAGAGTGTGTGGAATCTCCATCATGTATTTTGCTCATCAGTGTTTTGAGACACCGAGTCTTGCAAAACTCTTTCCATGTGACTTCGGCAAGAATCACTCCTTGGCGTTTTTAAATGCTAAAAAGTTTCAGCATCTTGTCAATATGTATTCATAGCTTAGCCCTATTAGGTAAATCTATCTCCATAGATCATCATGCCTAATATTGAGGCTATTTAGCCTAAGCACTTCATCGAAAAACTATTTTCAAATGAAGTCCTAATTCGTGTCAAGAAATTTATTTCCAATTAACAATGTGTCAAGTACACAAGGTTTTTAGAAATATTATCATGCTCCCACTTACTTTCTTGAATCACAAGCATCTTCGATACCCATTTGATGAAGTCAAACCCTTTTGATCATTCCATCAAAAACGAAGATTCCAACTCCACTTTGCTCTCTTCTGTCCATTGCTGGAACTCTGAAGTTTGCATACTTACTAGCATCCTCTGGATCGACAAATTACTTTGGGCTGTATCACATACAAGTCCTAGGTTTTATTTCCATCAGATGGAAATCCTTTTGTCATCCATATTTCATATCTCATGATTGAAATATGTATTAATTGCTAGTTCAACCCGAACCGACTTTAAGAATCGCTACGGTGAGACAATCTCATCGTAGTCAACTCCTTGAACTTGTTATTGCAACAAGTCGAGCTTTATGGATAAAATATTTTATCCGTATCAGTTTTTAGTTCCATAAATATTCGTTAGACTCTAAGTCTCCCGAAAGGTGTATCAAGATTTTAATCTTGAATCACTTATATGGAAACTATCTCGGATTGTATTGGCATTTAGCCAATTCTGGAGTCAGGGCCCATCAACGCTTCCTTGTGTATTGTAGGTATACTGTTGTCTAACAACAATATCTCGTTTGCGCACCTGATAGGTTTGCACGAGCTTTGCCTACGTGGTTCAGCTACAAGTTCGACCGAAGTCCATACATTTTATTGTAGAGACTTCCGTATCAGTCGCAGTTAGGAAACTCCGGAATCACTTCTAAGGTTCCTTTCCTTTGATCTGATGACGAAGATACTGTTTATCTCGTCGAGTTGCACAGTCCTCCCACTCACCTTATGTAAGAACTATTCTCCTTAAAAGCATACCGTTTTGCGGCAAAATCCTTTGCCTCGGTATAGTGGTGGGGAATACCCAATGACTTGGGATAACCTTACAAAGTAGCACTTGCCTGATTTGGAATAGGTTTGTAACCTTTTACACAAGCCCCATATTCCAAATGTTAAGAAAAGATATAACATGGTTGGGCGTACCATACCATGGCGTCATTTCAACAGACCCGATGGAGCTCTTTTCAGTGTAAAAGCCGCAGTCTCTAAAGCATTACTCTTTAAAAGGGATAATGGCAAATCTATTTATGTCATCTTTGATCTTACCATGTCATAAATGGTTCGATTACATCTTCACGGACTTTCCATTTGCAGTGGTGTTCCGGGAGGTGCAAGTTATGAAACCCCTTTCACAACTCATCAGACATTCGCTAAACTTGTAACTCAAATATTCCTTTCTGCAATCGAATTGTAGAAACATAATTTTCTTGTTACAATATTTTCTTCTTCATTTTGAAAACCTTTCGAATGATTTCAAAATATCCAGACTTCGTCTCAACAAGTAAATATCCATATATCTACTTGAGTCATTTCTGAAGATAGATAAATCCACTACTCGCAACAACATTTATTGGACTACACACATCACAATGTATGATCACCAATATGTTCTTTGCTCGTTCCTTATGGCCTGTGAATGGTATTTCAGTCACTTCACTTTTCAGAGGAAAGTTGCAAGTGTCAGATGATTCAAAATCAAACGACTTCAAAATCCATCATAATGGAATTTTCCATGCGGGTTTCTCCAATGTGACCAAATGCAGTGCCACACTTGTCTGGTATTCTTTTAGTCTTGCGACATTTAGCGTCAGTGTTATGGATGTATCATATTTTCCATCAATATTCATAACATACATCCCATCTAGGATGGAAGCATGGCCCTTCATGTTATTCATAATACTAAACAACAATTTTTGTTTTATGAACAACTCTTTTGCAACAAACATTGTGCAATGGGCTAGAGTGTATGAAACTCTAAAATGAATTATGAAAGTAAACCCAGAGGTAATGTATTATTATCAATATTCATAACATACATCTCATTCATAATGAAAGTATGGCCCTCATGTTATTCATAACACCGAACATCAAAAGTTCTCTTATGAACAACCTTCTTGCAAGATACCTTATGCAAAGGGCTAGAGTGTGAAACTCTAAAATGAATTATGAAAGTAAATACATAGGGAATACACCTATGGAAGGCATAGTAACATTTACTATGTTCCCTGCGTGTATCTAAACCTCATTCCTGGCTAGTCTTTCAGGCCATAGTAGTTCTTACATCGAGTTGCAACAGAATGCAATCGAGCGGGTATCTTTGTGATTAATTCACAATACCCAAGAATTAGTGATTAACATGTTTAACCATAATTCCCAAGAACTATATCTTTGACCAGCCTTCTATACATCAAAAACCTGTATAACATTCATACATGAGCTGGATATTCCAGTCTTCTTTCCTTTTGCCTTTATACTTCTAACAGTTTAACTTTTAGTATTTCTCCTACTCTCAGAAGAAGCATCCAACTTAAGAGTGGCGTTAGCCCCGGACTTCCTAGGCATGAAAGTCTTACTAACACCCTTCGGACACTTCCTTTCTCTTTAAGTTGTTGTTTTATTCACCTTTCATCATATGATAGGCGTTCTCCTGGATCCCTCTCTTATCAGTCTAATGCATAGTAAACTCCTTTACTAACAGTTTGCAAACAAACATTGATTTGGATATCTCATATCTTTTAGCCTTTGTCTGTCTCTGAAAATGATTTTCAGATTCCATGAATATCACATAACTATCCAAACTTTCAAAGTTCGGGTCTCATGGAAGCAAACATATTGCACTTTGACTGAAAAGGAATTCTAGCTTTTGGATCGAAGGACGAGAGTCACATGATCCATAGCATTAGCGGGAGAATACCGAAAGTATGCGATAGGACAAAAATCCTTCTCGTCACACTAGAGGACAATCCTCACATTACGTTACCAACCGTAAAGTTTTAACCAGATATTTAACAGCTATTCAATTTTAATAGGGAAGGTGGAAACGCGAGCCATTATTCTACAACTATTATGCAAACCACACTTAGACAGTGTTCAAAATTAATTGCACTGAGAATTAAACAAGTTAATTCTATAGTGCGCTCCCACTCAAATCAATATCTCTCATAATTGATTTTGAGTGATACAAGATCCAGACTTCAATTCATCGCCATAGAATCATCATCTCATGACGGGAATTTTAATCGGTAGGCCAACTTGCCGATCACATCTCTATGTGACTCTTGTTCATCTTTCGATGCGTGTGTTCCGAGCTCAGGACGATCCTGCCATGAACGTCAAGACAACCAAGTGATCTTGCTGCGAGGTCTGACCTCACCCGCCTCACACATCCCTAATCGTTCGTACCCATGCATCCATGGCGCACCCCGAAAAGTTAGGTGCCGTGACGGTGCTACACTTGGGAGAACACTAACTACTTGATATTCTTGTGAGAGATCACCCTAATAAAAAGCGACTACCGCGCAATCAAGAAGGGTGCATCATAAGGGATAAACATCTCAGGCAATTCATAATAGCATGATATGGTATAGCCCTTTCTGACGGAGAAGTCTTTCATTTCTTCGTCTTCGGCATTCGCGTCGGTGTTCACCTTCGCGAAGATTGCCACCACCTTATCGATGCACCATATAATATTGCTATCTCTATAGCTAATAAAATAAGTGCATTACATAAGGTTGACACGCAGGTAATTAAAGTGCAATCATATGGCTCCAGCCATCATGCCGAATCATGACACGCAGGTCATGTTAATCAATTTACATCATATAGTCATCTCATACATAATCAAATTATTATGAACACTGCTATACCACATCATATGCACATGCAAACCATCCTGCAAAACCAAGTTAGACGCCTCTAATCGGTTCATGCAAAATTTCATTTTACGTGGCTTCTAAGGTTTCGAAACAAACCGAAGCTACCAACGTCCATCATCAAGCATGATAATCCAAGTTGCTAGATTAACATTGCGGGGTGTATGAAACACGAGATAATAAAATCTCGAGCCCCATACTGAACTTCGTCATACGCGTGACCCCTGTGCAGATCATATCTGCATTGCCCTTTCGTCTGCGAAACATCCATCTTTCTCAACTATGGTGGAACCCAAAGAACTGTTAGCACTTGGTTGATCTGTCAATCAGCATACTCAGGAGCAGCATGAAAGGATCGCGGATTGCCAGAACTTTGTGAGATTCCACCATGTCGTCAAGATCAGGACTACGCAAATTCCAGGGAAGCAACAAGAACATCGGGTAACAGATTTCATCTGCTACCCGCACAAATAATTTTCAGTAATAGATCTCATCTACTACCTAATTATATTGTGCAACACCCATACATCTCTATGTATTCTAGATCGCAACCTGCATCTACGCATAGCACAGCTCTGATACCATTGTAGGGTAACGCAGCAGAAAAAAAAAATTTCCGACCTACGTACCAGCCCAGGATCACTATGGGGACTGCATACAAGGTTTGATTTGTTTCGTTACCGACTCGTAGCGCAGCGGAAGTAGAGTCGATGACGATCGGCGGTGCAGATCCCCGCAGCTAGGATTTACAACCTCCCAACCGCGAGGATGTACTCCCACATATGCCCCTTGGATAGCCCTCCGGGAGGCGGTCGGACAGTCCCTCGGACGGTGTCGCGGACAGCCCTTCGGGAGGACCTTCGAAACTCGAACGGTCACTCGGACATCCCTTCGGGAGGACCCTCGAAACTAAGACGATCACTTGGACAGCCCTTCGGGAGGCACTCTCGAACTAAGACCGAAACTACGACCTCTCTACAGAGTTGCACACATACGGTGTCATCTATCCGGCAGGGCTTCGCCGTCCAGAACTAGTTCCCACCGGAACCCAGACAGCCTTTCGGCTCTACGAAACTATTTCGCTGGGAGGGAGAGAGAAGCCAGACAAGTCAATGGCATGTGTATGAGAGCAAGCATGAGCTAATTTTGGAGAGCAATCTCCACCTCTATTTATAGGAGGAGCAAGGGGTAGAGGAAAGACCAAAAGGACCTTCCTAGGATCTTTCCACCACATGCCACATAAGGGTGTGTAGAAGATATCCACCATGAGGTGGAAGGACACCTCAAGGAGGGCCCCCACCATGCCATGGACGAAATTTGCAGCCCCCTTGGGGAGCTCCACCTCCCTTTCACACACAAAAAGTGGTTTTCTTCTAGAAGAAAAACCCCATTTGCAAATCAGCCCAAAAAGTGCTTTTCACTATTCACGAAGACATTTTTCTGCGTCCGTTAAATCCCAAATTATTTCTGTGTGCCTAGAACAATTCTAGTACCCACCAAAATAATTTTGAACGCATTCCGAAACAATTTCGAAACAATGTTTCTTCAGCGAAAAGCAACCAAATCGGTTCCGGCTGCTCCGGAACATTTCCGGTTTTTGTCCCAGAAAATTCCCAGAAGTTTCCAGAACACTTCTGGCATCCTCCCAGAATTTCCGGGTGTGTGCCAGAACCAATTTGACTTAATGGAATACCCTGAAACAACTTTTCAGTTTCACCGGAACTATTCCGGTGTTCTCTCCGGAACGTTTCCGTTTCGTCCGAAACTTTTTCGGTGTTTTTCTCTCAGACTCCCTGTCTAGTATTCAGCAGATAGATGACCCTTAAGCGTGTGACCCTATAGGTTCGGTGAAGTATAGACATGACCGGAACTCTTTCCGATCAATGATCAACATCGGAGCCGTGGACACCCATATTGATCCCTATACCCACACGAATGAATATTCGAGTGAACCTCCAGTTGTCGTGTGCTATTCCTGTTGCTTCGCGATATGTTACAAATACCCGAGGTGAGACATGTTGTCATCCCCGCGGATCAACAACTTGTCCACTATGCCAGTTACCTCGTTACCGGTATTGTTCTCTTTTCTCGTTCCCGTGTTCCGGCATCCCCGTGATCAAATCACAAAGTGTCTGGCCAGACGATGATGGATACCGTAACACCGAGAGGGCCCAGAGATATCTCTCCATCGTCGGAGGAGCAAATCCCAATCTTGAGCTATCAAGTTACTTGACATACTTTTCCATGAACCCGTAAGTCGCCGTAATAGCCACCCATTTACGGATGACGTTTAACAAACCCCAAAGTTCATGAAGCAAGCATGAAGTAACTCGATACTCTCATGGTCTAAGGAATTATGCAAACGTTAACCATCTCTGTGTTATAAACCATTAACTTATGACGAATGAATCTCATAGCATAACATCAATTCGGGTCAATTCAACACAAATGTTCTTCTAACATTGTGCCCTCAAAATTGCCGGCATAGCCATGCCCATGATCAGGAAAACAGGATCATCATGCAATACTTGAGCCAGTCTTAGAGGCCAGACTAGGAATACATTTTACCGTTTATTATTCCACACGTGCATATGAGTCTTCCTCCGAGCCTCGTGGTTATTGCAGACTCGAGAACCATAGCAGTTATAGCATGGAACATAAACCTAATTATGAACAGGGAGATAATCAATAACATTTATTATTGCCTCTAGGGCATATCTCCTACAGTTTTGTTGGAGTTCTTCGCAATTGATTTGATTTTTGTTGTCATTTGAGTTGTGTGATTTAAAATGTTACGTTATTAGGATACAAACTCCATATGTTTGTAGTACTTAGTCAACCTTGAGAGGTGCAAGTTACGGATGATAACAGAAGACCTTCATACGGGTGAAGTGTCACACCCTGAAGACTTTCAAGAAATGAAGGATTGAAGACTTCGTGACGAAACCATAGTAAATAAGCCTATTATAATCGTTAGAAAATGATGAGATATGAGTTGTTCAATGACTCATTCTATGTATATTCTTTCTCCTTGCTATCTAAAACCCTATCTCCTCTCTGACCAAACCTTAAACCCTATAGATGGGCGGAAGGATACTTATGGGACAAGTAACACATTTAGATGCAGAAGAATGTATTCAGAATATAGAAGGAGTAATGGAGGACACCAAAGTAAATCTAAAGGACAAGGTGAATTATGCTTCTGAATATTTCATCCGAGAAGCTCATACTTGGTGGAAGATGCGTATAGCCATCGATAAAACCCAAAAGGCAATCACTTGGGAACAATTCAAGGAGTTTCTGCTTCAATCTCGTCTTGTCATACGGGATCCAATGAAAACAAGTGAAGATGCAAGGAAATTCCATCATTTTACAGATTCAAGTCTAATGCAACCCGCATAGGGTCAACGCCACCTAAAGACGTTTTATTAGCTTTGTAGGTGAAGACCTCTTTAAGAGGAGTGAGAGAGACCGAGTGTTAGAATACACGATTCACCTGTCTACATATGAAGTAATGATTTGAGTACGGGATGGATTGGCCCCCATACCGGAGACTCTTATTAAATAATTTCGTATGTTTGATGGGTAAATCAGAGAGATTTGAAACCCTAGTTGAGTGTCGGTACAACAAGCCTAAAACCATAGAATGGTAAGACGTATTACCCTTATAGACATGCAGACGAACCTAGCATAGGTTGAACAGTGAGGATGAAACATGAAGAATCTTCATGGAATTCCATCGGAAGCTATTTTATCGACCACCATGAGAGTGCGGATAAGCACTTCTGAATTTATGGATTTTGAGCAAGACTCGTTATTTTGAGTATCACTCACACGAGCTTGATGCTGAACCATCAGGGAATGAGGAAGCAATGGAAGCCCCGCAAGTATGTTTTTAAGGGTGGTAGTTCCTGACACCCTCAAAGGATAGGTTTTACCAAGCACCAGTCTGACTGAGACTTAGTGATGGTATCTAAAACCTTGGACCTAGGATTTGCTGAAGTAACAGAAGCGTAAGAAATTGTAACGGCGGAAGACATTCCTGCAAGCTGGAGGTGAAGAATAAACCGCAAGCCTGTGGATGTATAAAATCACCCTGGGGAAGTAACCCAAGAGACCCCAACCCTAACCTACTTCTTGCTAGCCTCTGCAAATCTCGAGGACGAGATTTCTTTTAAGGGTGGTAGTTTGTAACATCCCAAAATTTTCCAAATTTTGGAATGTTAATAATAAAATGATATTTATTGAATTGCTTTAATTTTTTAGGAGAAATTAAAACTTTTTGTGTTAAATATTTTTTTATAAAAGTTGGATAATCATTCATCCAATAAAGAAACTCTTGCTTGAAGGATTATTCAAGATTACAAATGAATTGCATTTTTTTATATCCTTTTTGAAATATTTTGACACCGCCTTTAAGTTTATGGAGTGAGAATAAAATGACTTTCTCAAATAGGTGGATAAGTATTTCATAAAGGATACATCTGAAGTGTGGAATTATTTTGAGCATTGGAGTTCGTTTGAAATCGGAATTTATTTGGGAGTTTTAGCATTATTTAAATATTTCCAAATAACTCAAATAAAATTTACGAGGGGAGATAATATGACTTCTCCAAGATATATTTGGAAATATTGAATGATACCCACTTATCATCTTGTGAGTTTGCAAAACTCTAAAATGAATTTTGTGAGTAATTTAATTAAGTCCATGGAGCTTATAATACAAATACGTGCACAATAAAATTTTATTTTATGATAAAACTATTTCTATCGGAGTACAAATATTCTTCTGCTATTTATCAACATTTTTTTATCGTTTATTTTCTTCAAAAAAAAAAGCCCACACAGCCACACTATTGAAGCCCCATCCCAGCGTGAGCAGCAGCACTAGCCAAGCGTCATCTCCTACCTCCAGCACGCAGGTACGCTACATGTGCAGTAACAGAACGTTCATGGCAGCCACTATTTCCTCCCCTTTCCTCATCAAATCCCTCGCCAATTCACTATATCATTAACACGAGAAATATTACCCACTTAACCACGAACCCATTCTGCCAGTTAATCGTCCGTTTCATCCCTTCAATTCCCCAAAAGAAACTGATGGAATAAAACGCGAACTGTTGACATCCGACCCCCGATCTCCATCTCCTGGCCTTCTCTTCCTCTATAAAAGGAACCCTTAGGAGCGCCTCGAAGTCTCCCACCACCTCTCCAGAAACCCCTCTCCAACTTGCCCTCCACGAGCAATTGCTCGCCGGAGTTCGCATCAGCCACCGCCTCCGACGACGAGTGCGTCACCGACGGTGAGCCCCCCACCTTGCTGTTCTTTCCGTGAACTCTAGACGACTGTGCGAATGTTCTTGACCTTCCGGTTTGGTCTAAACTGTAGCCGGAGCATGACGTCCGTGACACCGTGCTCGCCACGCATTCTGCTCGATTCCGCCGAGCCCTCATCGCCGGTAAAGGAAGCAATAGACGTATTCGACTTGTCCATGAAATTTGACTCGTCGTTTTCTGCACCGTTCACCTGTTCGTTGAAGCTGGGAATTAACTCCTCCAACTCCGGTGAAACTCCGGCGGAACTCCGGTGAGCTCCCCTTCTGTTCTTCATCCATATTCTGTAAGAAAAACGAAGGGGTATCCTCGTATAGCAGCGCGACACGTGGCACCTCATATCAAATCCCGTAACAGATTTCCAGAAAAATGCACAATCTTTAGAAATTCATATCTTTTGATCTACTTACCCAAATTTGACAAATAAGATATCCACGGATTCGTTAGAACCTGTAGTTTAAGATACAAATATGAATATTGACTTTTGGGCAAACTAAAATTTTGTTTTGATTTAAATACGAATTTGAGTAATTTTGCTATATCTTTTATTCTGTAAATCATATAAAATGTTTTATATATGAAAGTTGGACCTTAGGACCTCACCTCTCTGTTGGAACCCATGTCATAATTTATCAACTATGTTTAGTTACTATTTTAGCTTCAACACTTTAAAATGATTCTCTTTAGTCATAATTCATTACTCTCATCCAATTAATTTTTATTCTTGGATAAATCCCTTAGATTGATCCCTAGAAGACCTATCTGGTCATTTTTTACCACCAATTTTTTTTGGAGTTACAAGATTAAGAATTTAATTATTTTATCTTGAAACTTATGCCATATCCATTTCATTAACCCATATTCAAATATTTCGATCAAACCCATTATAGGATTTGCCGTAGAACCTTGACCCGCAACCGTCAAATCATGATATCGACTTTGTATCCATATGGTCCAACCCTAGAATATGACTATGTCATGTTTTCTTCAAAAACCAAACTTGATCCTATAGCAACCCTAACCATGCACTAGAAATTTTTGTAGTGGCAATCGAATAGCGTGTGTTAGTATTGGATTTCATTTGAATTTTGTTGTGTGTTGAATTATTTTTCTTTATCGTTAGATATATCATAAGGTGAAGGAGAGACGACTAAGAGTAGAACATTTCATCTCCAAGAGACCCTGGCAAGTTGCAACTTGATCATACTTTGTCCTATGATTTTGAAATATGCTTGATGTGTTTAAAATATAATAGTATGCATGTTTTACTAAAAAGTTTTGCAAGCAGCTATTGCTAGCTAAAGCCCTAGGAACTTTTAGCTATGCTTAGCCATGCTTACCAAAAAAGGGGTTGGGAATCAAACAAGTTTTAAACAAATAAACTTGCCCTCTTTTGGGGCAACGTTTCTAAAAACTTTTGAAAAACAAAAGTATATATTACTTTACTTCTACTCGCTGGGCGGAATGGTATGATGGGAGCGTCTACAAGTGATTGCGCCCATCGGGGTCTTGCAGTGAGTGCGCCCGACTGGGGTCTTGCACACATGTTTTTGGTGGGGACCGCCGTCCAGGGGACCGAGATCTTCCAAGTACAGTTTGATGTAGCTTCCAGTACAGCCACATGCTAATATGGGCTCTGACTTAGCTCAGTACTAACGGGAAACCCTTACCTCAGGACCGCCATCGGAGAGGGGCTTTCATTTCCTAAGTTACGGGCGGCTTGGTCAGGTATAGGGGGCTGTTACGGAAAGGCTTCGTCACAATCTCCTCCTAGTCGTGCACCAAAGTGTGCAACGATAAACGGGGTTGATTGTGTCATGTGGGGAACGTGTACAACCTCTGCAGAGGGTTAAACCTAATCGATTAGCCATGCCCCCGGTTACGGGCAATTTTGAGCAACTGAAGACTTGGACTGAAGAAGAATCTTCCCTTTCTTTTCTAAAAGTTTGTTTTAAGGGTTAGAGTTGAGGAATGAGCACAGTGAATGTGTTTCACTTCAACCTTATGTATGTTTTAAAACTAATTTGGAGAATGAGCACTGGTGTGTATATCCAAGTGTTTCACTCCTACCTTTTATACTAAAAACTATTCTTATTTCAAAAGAAGTTTACAAAAATTTAGTATAGGAGAAAATTGGCTTTATGCAAAGGAAACCACCACCAATACTTACCCTGCATATATATTCTGTTATACTTTCCTTTGCAACTTGCGAGTACATTCCATGTACTCATCTGCACCTGTCATGTGCAGATCTCAACAGATTAAGAGACGATAGGGTTATGGTGTACACTCAACGAGCCCAGTGGCATTGATGGAGCCCTAACTTAGTGACTACGTATTATTCCGCTGTATTATGTGCCAGCATTGAGCTGTGGCAATGGTGTGTATTTGCCTAACTCTGGATCTATCGTTGTAGTAAAATGATGTATGTCTTACTGATATTCATTCTTGTTACTATGTGTGCTAGCTTCGATCCAGGGATAGCACAGTAAGCACAAAGACTTGGATTTTACCGAATCCGGGTCGTTACACCCTAGCGGCTGCATCTAACCTCAGGACGGCCCTTCACGGCCCCGTCTCGCAGCATTCCCCTGGGATGCTCGCATGAGGGGGATGCACGGGGGCTACGCTCAGGCTGGGCCTGGCGCACGCCACCTCCCCAGGTCCCCGATACCTGGTTTTCACGCGTCCCTCTCACGCGAAAGCTGGCGAGGAAAGGTATGGGAGCCGCTCTTACGTCAAGGGGGACCCCTGAGCATCGCGGCTCAGGGGCCTCACTGGTCACGTAGCCCACACCCCTTGGTCTCGTCCTGGTGATCCGGACGCCCCAACGGTGGTTGAGGTATGCGCGGGATCGGGCCCTGCCGACGCAGAGCTCAAGGCGCTCCAAATCTCCAATTCAACCCCGTCGTCGCCATGTTCCCTTCATGAGGGCTGCTCGTACGTCAAGGGGGCCTCCTGAGCATCGCGACTCAGGGGCCTCACTGGTCACGTAGCCCCTCACCCTCTGGTCTCGTCCTGGTTATCCGGACGCCCCAACGGCGGTCGAGGTATGCGCAGGATCGGGCCCTGCCGACGCAGAGCACTACAGCAAACAGGAAGGAAGCTAGGCGAGGAAGGAAACCACATAATTTAAACAGTCATTACAAGCATTGAATGTATCCGAAAACGCAAACAAGTCTAACGCCTCCACGAGGCACGATAAATGTTGCAGGAAAGGACCTAGGAGGAGGAGCTGACACCGCTGCATTCCCCAACCGCGGGGAGCTCGTCGTCGACATCGCTGCCGTTGTCATCGTGATCATTAACCTTCGCAGTTGCGGGAGGCGAGGGAACGGCGACGCAGGCGAACTTCTTCATCAGCGCCTCCATGGCGCCCTCCACGGCCGTCGCCGTAGCGGCGCGAACCCCAGGATCAACCGGGCAGATCACGGAGCCGAAGTCGAAGCCCGGCTCGCGAAGGTAGAGGTGGCTGAAGACGCGCGTCGCGGCCGCGGAGAAGAGGTCGCGGCACTCACTCTCCAAGACGGTCTCCACCCTGGCAACGGCACCCTCGAGCACCTTGGCGAGCTTTGAAGAGAGCCCCGCGAAGCCGCTCTCAGGAGCTACCAGGGGTTCCGCGAATCCCCCCCGGCAGATGGAGTGCAGCGCCTGACGGAGCCTGAGCTCGACGGAGGGGAGGGCATCGCGCTCCGCAGCCTTTCTCTCCTCAGCCGCAGCGAGGGCCTTCTCCCTGGAGCCGAGCCGAGCCTTCTCCGCAGCTACTTCCTCCTTCAGCTTGTCCAGATGCTCGTGCTCCATGGCTTGGTCGGCCACCGCCTTGGACAGTGCGGAGTCGCGGTTGGCAAGTTTGGCCTCGCAGGCCTTGAGGTCTCCCTCCCGCTGGCGGAGCTGTTCCGCGAGCACAGTCTTCTCCTCCTGAAGAGCCTTCAGGCTGACCTCCGCTTCACCGCAGCGCTTCACAGCAGACGCTGCAACGGTCAGTGCCGCATCGCGAGCCGCCTTGGCTGACGCGGTTTCCTTCTTGCTCTCAGCAGTGGTGGCCTCGGCTTGGCTCCAAACTGCCATGGTAGCGGCGTCGACCTGGAGCCACCCAGAAAGGAGCCCCAAGCACTCCTTCACGAGGAGACCGTCGGCACTCCGAAGATCGTCCCGAACCTGATCCAGAGCGGCGTAGGCCCCCTCCAGGGTGCCTGACTTGACCAAAGGGCCACAGCCCAGAGGCACCAGGGCCTGGCCTGGAGGTGGCGTCTGCGCGGCAGCGAACGCTGCCACCCGAGGAGCCGAAGCATGGAAGGCCGAGGGCGCCGGAGGCTGCGGTACCACCACAGACAAGGCGGGGACGGGCGGTCCCTTGGCCAGCCGGCCCTCGGGGGCTGGCCTCTCAGGCAGCAGCGCAGATGCACCCCCAGGGGCAGAAGCAGCCTCTCCAACTGGCGTCTGGGGCTCCGCGGCCGCGACAAGGAGAGTCGCCCCGTGAGCCTCCTCATCCACGACATCCGGCTCCTCATCAGGCGTCGGCAGGGCACCAGGAACGGGCGTCACGTCGGAAGGCACCTTCGGCTTGACGCCTGCCTTCTTCTTCTTCACCTTCAGCACGGCGGCGCTCCTGGTTACCGAGCAAAGAAGGGACCGTGAGCACGCGAGTCACCAGCGGGCGGCCGAAAACCAAGCAGGGCTACTTACTCTTCGACGTCGACCCACTTCCTCTTCTTCTCCACCTAGGCGAAGGCGGGAATGCCCTCTCCCTTCTCCGGGGAGGCGCCACCATGTAGGGAAGCAGAGGCGTCGCCCGCAAGTGCCGCGTCGGGTAAGCCATACCCGCCCCGGCGGCGGCCACCTCGCCCACAGGCTGCGGCTCGGGCAGGGGCAAGGCGGGCGCCTCAGTCATCTTACTGGCGCGAGGGGGGCGCTCCAGAGGAGGCCCAGCCACGCGCTTCCTCGAGGTCGCCCGGCCGGCGGTCCGCGCGGCCCGAGGGGTGGGTCCTGGCCCCCTGAGGACCCTGGCGAATCGCGGAGGACTTGCAACCAGGGGGTCACCAGCATCGTCGTCGTCTTCAAAGCCGCGGAGGAGCGCGCTCCGCGAGGGAGGGGACACCTCCTCCAGATCGTCACCCGCGGTCTCCTCCGAGTCTTCCTCACCCGCGGTATCGTCGGAGGACACCATCACTGGGGAGCCAGGGCACTCGGCCGGAGAGAGCCCCAGCTCGTCGAAGGTGGGCATGGCGGCGACCAAGTCGGCCTTATCGTCGCGGCAGTACAGCGGGGCGTAGGCCTTGGGGAGGTCCCCGGGGTCGCCATTAAGCAGGGTCGCCATAGCCCTGTTCAGCTCCCCGGAGGTCAGGCGTACAGATCGAAGCCTGATGTCATCACCACCGCCATGGTAGTCCCACATGGGCTTCGAGTGAGCCTGGAGCAGCGCCAGGCGTTGCGCCAGAAACTCCTTCACTATCATCCCCCCGGTCAACTTCCTGGCGCTGATGTCTCGGGAGATCTGCTCCAGGACGGGCTTGGCCCGGGGGTCGGTGAACTTCGCGGAGCCCCACGTAGGAGTCTTCTCCGGCAGCCCCTTCGGAAGCTCCAGGCGGGAGTTGAGGCCCTTGACATCCAAGAAGACCCAGCGGTGCCTGAAGTTCTCCACCTTTTTCCCGGCCTTTAAGAGCATGTTCCCCCTCTAGACCACGACGAAGGAGACGCATGCTGACCGCTGAGCGCCGTCGTGAAGCCGCAAGCTGAAGAAATGGCGGAAGAGGGCCACTGAAGGATTCACACCTATGAAGGCCTCGCAGTAAAAGGCGAAGACAGACAGGAGCAGGATGGAGTTGGGTTGGAGATGGAGGGCCTGGATCCCATAGTGCTCGAGGATGGCGGTGAAGAACTCTGAGAAGGGCGGAACGAGCCCGGAGAAGATGTTGTGGAGGAAGAAGGGGTAGGCTGACTTGGCCAGGCTGTGCTGCTCCGCGGAGCCGCACCATATCAAGGTTCGCCCCCACTCATTGGTACCGTCCGCCGTCGACGGAAGCACCGGGGTGAGGTCCCCGTCCTTGGCTATGGCGGACTCCGAGAGCACCGGCGAGGCGGAAGCGGAGGCAGAGCCTTGAGCTCCGGGCTTCGACTTGCCGGCGGGCGCCATCGAGAGGTCCTAGAGAACAAGAAAGCAAGGGGAAGGAAGGCGCAGCGCTGAGATCTGGAGTAGTTCTCACAAAGGATGGGGATCTGGACGAAGGAGCAAAAGCAAAAGGAAGGAAAGCAATAATGGTTCGACACCGGGCGCCAGGCTTTTGTCGGTTCGGGCAGTTGCCGAGGAGACACAGGAGCGGAGACGACCGCACCCGACCGCGCACCACTCGCCAGGCCTGGCCCGCAGGCGATTGGGGCCCACGGCGCTTCGGGCCATCTTCTCCGGCTTCGCCCCGAAGCCAACTCGAGCGCGCCTTGGGCCCGGGGGCTACTGTTGGCGTCCTGGGACCGGGGGTACCCAGACTTGCCTGCGTGCGGCCCAGGGCATGGCCCACTTCGACAACCAGCGTGGCCCGCCGCGGCTTCACTCAAGGCAAGGCCCTCGCGAGAGCCCCACCCTTGCGAGGAGGACGGCGCCAAGACCCCTGGAGAGAGGAGGCCACCCCAGGTTGCCTCCCGACGGGCGGCGATCCCTATGCAGCACTCGGCCTCGCGAGGTTGGGGTGACGCAAGTCAAGCTAGGCGGGCACCAGCGTGCACAGAGAAGACAGTTTCCTCTTTGGTGCAAGGAAGGCAAGGGCGTACGCGGGTTCCCGAGGCGTCCCACCAAAGGTTTCGATTCTGGTGTAACAAGGCCGGGCCAACGGGCACGGCAGGGCGGATGTCACCGCCGAGCCCACCTCCGCGTCACTGCCAGCTACTTTGCAGGCGAAGACCACCTTTCGTCAGGATAAGATGTACCTCCTGTCCCCTTTCGAATTTGGCGATGTGGGATCCCTTCCCGCCAGTGCGATAAGGGAAGAGGACCCGGGCCATTATAAATAGAGGCTAGGCTGCACCATAGAGGGGGACAGATCCGAAACAACCCGAGAACCCTCGCGAGGTTGCTCACCACTATACCAGTTCATCCACAAACCTCCTCGTGAGGCAATCCATGAAAAGCAGGAGTAGGGTTTTACGCTTCGCAGCGGCCCGAACCTGGGTAAATCAACGTGTTAGTCTTCTTCCTCGAGATTGAGTGAGTTTCGATTGGGGCGAAGCTGGTTGGGATCTTCGTACACGCCCTTGGGTTCGAACCTCTTCGGCTTTAGCGGAGCCCGAAATCCGACATTAAGCATAACTAACACCGAATAATGCACCAGAAGTAGGATGTAATTTCATTGCATAACTATTGACTTTCGTGCTTGCATAGGGAATCACAAACCTTAACACCAATATTCTTACTAAAGCATAATTACTCACCAACATGACTCACATATTACTATCATCATGTCTCAAAACTATTACAAGGAATCAAGTTTAATTTGTCCAATGATCTTCATGTTTATTATATCCCTCTTGAATATCTATCACTTTGGGACTAGTTTCATATATTTCCATTGCTTTTGACAAGCTCAAATAAATTTAAGTGAAGAACATGAGCATAAAAATTTCATCTCTCAAAATAATATAAGTGAAGCATGAGATAATTTCTTCAAAATTTACTAACTCTCAAATTAATCTAAGTGAATCATGAGAGTATTTCTTCAAAAATTAAAGCACAACGTGCTCAAAAAGATATAAGTGAAGCACTAGAGCAATTCCATAGCTCAAATTTTTTAAGTGAAGCATATAGAGCAATTCTAACAAATCATAGCATGATTTTGGCTCTCTCAAATAGGTGTGTCCAGCAAGGATACTTGTGACAAACTAAAAACCAATCAAGCAAAGACTCATATAATACAAGACGCTCAGGCAAAACTCATGATATGTGACGAATAAAAATATAGCTCCAAGTAAAATACCGATGGTCATTAGAAGAAAGAGGGGATGCCATTCGGGGCATCCCCAAGCTTAGTTGCTTGTTTCTCCTTGTATATTATCTTGGGGGTGCCATGGGCATCCCCAAGCTTAGGCTCTTTTCACTCCTTATTCCGTCATCCATAGTGATCTCACCCAAAACTTGAAAACTTCAATCACACAAAACTTAACAAAACCTTCGTGAGATCCGTTAGTATAATAAAGCAAATCACCACTCTAAGTACTGTTGCAAACCCGTTCATATTTTATTATTGCATTGTATCTACTGTATTCTAACTTTACCATGGCTTGTACCCTCCAATACAAACCATAGATTCATCAAAAATAAGCACACAATGCAACGAAAACAGAATCTGTCAAAAACAGAGCTATCTGTAGTAATCTGTACTCTAACCATACTTCTGTAACTCCAAAAATTATGATAAATCAGGACAACGTAATAAATTTGTATATAAATATTTTGTAAAAAATCAGAATTTTTCCTCACTTCCGTGATTTTTGAAAATTCTTCTACTGGACGCAAAAGTTTCTGTTTTTCAACAAGATCAAATCAACTATCACCCAACATGATC
This sequence comes from Elymus sibiricus, assembly GCA_039707655.1. Classification (NCBI taxonomy): domain Eukaryota; kingdom Viridiplantae; phylum Streptophyta; class Magnoliopsida; order Poales; family Poaceae; genus Elymus; species Elymus sibiricus. Next base: position 296,014,757 of record CM077663.1, on the reverse strand, counting down.
GCAAAGGATTTACTTGGGACAAACACTAATTAAAACTTAAAAAACACAATCATAACAGTAGCATAATTGTGCAAACACTCAAGAACAGAAAGAAAGAAGGCAAAAATAAAATTTATTCATTGGGTTGCCTCCCAACAAGCGCTATCGTTTTATGCCCCTAGCTAGGCATAATGCATAGATTCAAGTGTCGTCATTTTTAGTTTCCAACTCCTCAATCACACACCTAGATCTGTTCAAGAATTTAGCATGCACACTTTCAATGACAATATTTCTAGGAATAAGACTGAAAAAATTATTCTTGTAAGTAGGGTCTTTCGCTATTTCAACAAAATTGGGATAAACACTAATCATTTTAAGATCTTCCTTGTGGCTATTAGATGTGTCACCTTTGTTCTTAGTTACTAGTGTAGACTTGCAAATTTTTACGGGAGTTTTTTCAATAGTTTTAACAGAAGAAAAGGCCGAGCTCAAGTTACTAAAAATTTCTTCCAACTTATCAATCCGGGAGGGACTTTCTTCTATTCTTTCATTAACTACGGCTTCCTTTTCCTTTAATAATTTAAAGACATCCCCCGCTTTTGACCCAATTTTATTAGCAAGATTATGCATTTTCTTATCCAAATTTTCAAGATGTTCTTTGGTAATCATCTTCTTTTCAATAGCATCTAGCCTTTCCATAACATGTTCGAGAGTTAAGGTTGTTTCATTAATCATGAGAGCTGGTGAACCCACTAGATTTCCCATAGCATTAAAAGCATCCAAAGATGGACACATCAAGAAATTCCCACCGGTAATTGTGTAAAGGATGAATTTATACCAAGTGGTGATGCCCACATAAAAACTGCGAAGAAGAACAATGGTAGATTGCTTATGAATAGATCTATTATGAGCATTGCAAATCCTGTACCAAGCATCTTTTAGGTTCTCCCCTCGCCTTTGCTTAAAATTGAGAACTTCATTGTCGGGAGTACACGCAATAGAGAAAGAACTAGCCATAACAACAAGGTAGGTAAACAAGAGATTTGACGAGAAAAAGGCAAACGAAAAAGAGGGCGAATAAAACGGCAAATATTTGTGAAGCGGGGGAGATGAAAACGAGAGGCAAATGACAAATAATGTAAATTGCAAGGAGATGAAATTTTTGATTAGGAACCTGATAGATGTTGATGATGTCTCCCCGGCAATGGCGCCAGAAATTGGCAAGTTGACGGGAGACTACTTTCGTACCTCCTCCCCGGCAACGGCGCCAGAAATTCCTTTGACGTGGCTTGAGACTGCGTCGGTATTTCCCCAAGGAGGAAGGGATGATGCAGCACAACTACGGTAAGTATTTCCCTCAGTTATGAAACCAAGGTTATCGAACCAGTAGGAGAACCACGCAACATTATGTAAACGATACCTGCACACAAAGAACAAATACTTGCAACCCGACGTGTAAGAGAGGTTCTCAATCTCTCCATGGTAAAAAGATAGATTGGTTTGTATTAGACTGGATAAATAGATCGCACAAGAACACAAAATAAAAAATGCAAATAAAAAGTGCAGCAAGGTATTTTTGGGTTTTTGGAATAATAGATCTGAAAACAAATGCGGGAAAAGATAGATTGGAAAGCAATATATTAAAAGAATAGACCCGGGGGCCGTAGATTTCACTAGTGGCTTCTCTCAAGAAAATAGCACACGATGGGTAAACAAATTACTGTTGGGCAATTGATAGAAGATCAAATAATCATGACGATATCCAAGGAAATGATCAATATATAGGCATCTCGTCCAAGATTAGTAGACCAAAACAATTCTGCATCTACTACTATTACTCCACACATCGACGGCTATCCAGCATGCATCTAGTGTATTAAGTTCATGGAGAAACAGAGTAATGCAATAAGAACGATGACATGATGTAGACAAGATCTATTCATGTAGGAATAGACCCCATCTTGTTATCCTTAATAGCAATGATACATGGGTGCCTCGCTACCCCTTCTGTCACTGGGAGAGGACACCGCAAGATCGAACCCATCACAAAGCACCTCTTCCCATGGCAATAAAAATCGATCTAGTTGGCCTAACTAAACCAAAGATTCGAAGAAGAAATACGAGGCTAAAAATAATCATGCATATAAGAGATCAAAGAAGACTCAAATAATATTCATGGATAGAAACTGATCATGAACTCAATCTTCATCAGATCCCAACAAACACACCGCAAAAAGTCATTACATCAAATAGATCTCCAAGAGACCATTGTATTGAGAATCAAAAGAGAGAGAGAAAGCCATCTAGCTACTGCTTACGGACCCGTAGGTCTATGGTGGACTACTCATGCATCATCGGAGAGGCATCCATGAGGATGATGAACCCCTCCGTGATGGTGTTAGATTGGATCTCGTGGTTCTGGAACTTGCGGCGGCTGGAATTGTGTTTCGTCTCCTCTTCTAGGGTTTCTGGAATTTCTGAGGATTTATAGAGCTAAGAGGCGGTGGAAAAGACCTCCGTGGGCCCCGCAATACATCAGGGCGAGCCAGGGGCATCTGGCGCGCCCTGGTGTATCGTGGGCCCCACGGATTTCCCCCCAGGTGCTTCCTTGGCTCCCAAGTTGTCTTCTGGTCCAAAAAAATCTCCAAAAAGTTTCATGGCCATTTGGTACTGATATTCTGCGAAGTAAAAAACAAGCACAAAACAGCAACTGGCACTAGGCACTATGTCAATAGGTTAGTCCCAAAAATGATATAAAGTTGCTATAAAATGATTATAAAACATCCAAGAATGATAATATAACAGCATGGAACAATCAAAAATTATAGATACGTTGGATTGACAACATTAGAAAATATGGTTAATTTTGATTGTGTTAAATCTTTTATGGAAACCAACACCTATCATGAGTTTAGCAACAAATATGGTATTGACTCTGAAATAGTAGCTACTCTCTGTGAATCATTTGCTACTCATGTTGATCTTCCCAAAGAAAAGTGGTTTAAATATCATCCTCCCATCGAACCACCATTAGAGGAACCAATTAAAATTGAGAAAGAAGAAATAATTGTTAGTCATGCTGATCCTGTTATTCCCAGTGCTTACATTGAGAAACCCCCTTTTCCGTTAGAATAAGGGAACATGCTAAGACTACGACTATGGTTAATAAAAGTCATATTAGAACACCTATACCTTCTGAACAAATAAATGTTGAACCTAAAGTTGCCATGGTCAAAGATCTTCTAGATAATAATGTTGAGGGTCAGGTTTTTATTTTTGTGGGGAAGCTGCTAGGATTGCGAAACTCACTAGAAACGAACAGGATGAGTTAGACAAAAATAAGCCGGTAGTTGGCATGCATGTTGTTTCAGTTAAAATTAGAGGACATTGTTATCATGGTTTGTGTGACTTCGGTGCTAGTGTTAATGCTATAGCTTATACCTTATATCAAGAAATTATGAGTGACATAGCACCTTCTACTATGGAAGATATTGATGTCATTATTAAACTTGCAAACCGAGACACTATTTTGCCACTTGGGATCATTAGAGATGTTGAGGTTCTGTGTGGGAAGGTCAAGTACCCCACGGATTTCCTAGTACTTGGTTCAAAACAAGATAACTTTTGTCCCATTATATTTGGTAGACCTTTCTTAAACACAGTTAATGTTGAAATCAATTGTGTTACTAATAAGGTTAGAGTAAGCTTTGGTGATGTGTCTCGCGAATTTAATTTCTCCAAGTTTACTAATCAATCACATGAGAAGGAATTACCTACTAAGGATGAAATGATTGGTCTTGCTTCTATTGTCGTTCCTCCTACTGATCCTTTAGAACAATATTTAATAGATCATGAGAATGATATGAAAATAAATGAAAGGAATGAAATAGATAAGATTCTCCTCGAACAAAAACCTATCCTCAAACACAACTTACCAGTTGATATCTTAGGGGATCCTCCTCCACCCAAAGGAGATCCCGTGTTTGAATTAAAAACTTTACCACATACTCTGAAATATGCTTATCTTGATGAAAAGAAGATATGTCCTATTATTATCAGTGCTAACCTTTCAGAGCATGAAGAAAGAAGATTACTTAAAACTCCGAGGAAACACATGAAGAAAGAGGATATACTCTTGACGATTTAAAAGGCATAAGCCCCACTCTATGTCAGCACAAGATTAATATGGAACCAGATGCTAAACCTGTTGTTGATCATCAACGCCGCTTAAATCCTAAAATGAAAGAAGTGGTGAGAACTGAAATACTAAAGCTTCTGGAGGCAGGTATAATCTATCCTATTGCTGATAGTAGGTGGGTAAGTCATGTTCATTGTGTCCCTAAGAAAGGAGGTATTACTGTTGTACCTAATGATAAGAATGAGCTTATTCCACAAAGAATCGTAACTGGTTATAGGATGGTAATTGATTTTAGAAAATTAAATAAAGCTACTAAAAAGATCATTACCCCTTGCCTTTTATTGATCAAATATTAGAAAGATTATCTAAGCATACACACTTTTGCTTTCTTGATGGATATTCTGGATTTTCTCAAATACTTGTATCAAAAGAAGACCAAGAGAAAACTACCTTTACTTGTCCCTTTGGAACTTATGCTTATAGACGTATGCCTTTTGGTTTATGCAATGCACCTGCTACATTTCAAAGATGTATGCCTGCTATATTCTCTGATTTTTGTGAAAAGATTGTTGAGGTTTTCATGGATGATTTTTCCGTCTACGGGACTTCTTTTCATGATTGCTTGAGCAACCTTGATCGAGTTTTGCAGAGATGTGAAGAAACGAGTCTTGTCTTGAACTGGGAGAAGTGCCACTTTATGGTAAATGAAGGTATACTGCTTGGGCACAAAATTTCTGAACGAGGCATTGAGGTAGGCAAGGCTAAAGTTGATGCGATAGAGAAAATGCCATGCCCGAGAGATATCAAAGGTATAAGAAGTTTCCTTGGTCATGCTGGTTTTTATATGCGTTTCATTAAAGATTTCTCAAAGATTTCTAGGCCGACTAATCTTCTTCAAAAATATGTTCCTTTTGTTTTTGATGATGATTGTGTAGAATCTTTTGAAATACTTAAGAAGGCTTTAATTTCTGCACCTATTGTTCAACCACCTGATTGGAACCTACCATTTGAAATTATGTGTGATGCTAGTGATTATGTTGTTGGCGCTGTTCTTGGGCAGAGAGTAGACAAAAAAATAAATGTTATTCATTATTCTAGTAAAACTCTAGACTCTGCTCAAAGGAATTATGCTACCACTGAAAAGGAAATTTTAGCAGTTGTTTTTGTGTGTGATAAGTTTAGACCTTACATTGTCGATTCCAAAGTAACTATTCACACCGATCATACTACTCTTAAATACCTTATGGAAAAGAAAGATGCTAAACCTAGACTTATTAGGTGGGTACTTTTACTTCAAGAGTTTGACTTGCATATCATTGATAGAAAAGGAGTTGAAAACCCCATAGCAGATAACTTGTCTAGGATGGAAAATGTTCTGGATGACCCACTTCCTATAGATGATAGTTTTCCTGATGAACAACTTGCTGCTATGAATACTTCACGTAGTGCTCCTTGATATGCTAATTATGCTAATTATATTGTTGCTAAATACATTCCACCTAGCTTCACATATCAACAAAAGAAAAAATTATTTTATGACCTACGACATTACTTTTGGGATGACCCACATCTTTACAAAGAGGGAGTAGACGGTATTATTAGATGATGTGTACCTAAGCATGAACAGGAACAGATTCTTCGGAAGTGTCATTCCGAAGCATATGGAGGACACCATGCCGGTGACACAACTGCACACAAGGTATTACAATCTGGTTTTTATTGGCCTACTCTTTTCAAAAATGCTCGTATGTCCTTTCATGCAATGAATTCCAGTGAGTCGGTAACATCAGTAAGCATCAGGAAATGCCTATGAATTATTCACTTGCTATTGGAACATTTGATGTATGGGGTTTTGACTTTATGGGACCTTTTCCTTCCTCAAATGGGTATACTCATATTCTTGTTGCTGTTGATTACGTTACTAAGTGGGTAGAAGCTATTCCAACTAGTAGTGTTGATCATAACACCTCTATTAAAATGCTTAAAGATATTATTTTCCCGAGGTTTGGAGTTCCTAGATATTTAATGACTGATGGTGGTTCACATTTTATTCATGGTGCTTTCCGTAAACTTCTAGCTAAATATGATGTTAACCATAGGATTGCATCACCTTATCACCCCCAGTCTAGTGATCAAGTTGAATTGAGTAATAGAGAAATAAAATTAATATTGCAAAAGGGTGTTAACAGATCTAGGAAGAATTGGTCTAAGAAACTAGATGATGCACTTTGGGCTTATAGAATTGCTTATACGAATCCTATGGGTATGTCTCCGTACAAAATGGTCAATGGGAAAGCTTTTCATTTACCTCTTGAGTTAGAACACAAAGCTTATTGGTCAATTAAAGAACTTAACTATGATTTTAAACTTGCCGGTGAGAAGAGGTTATTTGACATTAGCTCACTTGATGAATGGAGAACACAAGCCTATGAAAATGCTAAGTTGTTTAAAGAAAAGGTTAAAAGATGGCATGAAAAGAGGATTCAAAAACGAGAATTTAATGTAGGAGACTTAGTACTTTTATACAATTCTCGTTTTAGATTTTTTGCAGGAAAACTCCTCTCCAAATGGGAAGGCCCATACGTTGTTGAGGAAGTTTATCGCTCCGGTGCTATAAAAATCAACAACTTCGAAGGCAAGAACCCGAGAATGGTGAATGGGCAAAGAATTAAGCATTATATTTCAGGTGCACCCATTAATGAAGAAACTAATGTCATCCAAGTCATCACACGGGAAGAACACATCAAGGAAGTCTTCCGGAACACTCCGGAAACCTGAAAAGGGGTAGGTATGTGGTACGGTAAGTAAACCGACTCCAAAAATTTCACAAAAATAATTTCTGTCATTTTTGGTAGTTTAGAAAAATTACAAAAGTAAAACGGAGTCAGAAGGACCCACGGGGGAGGCACAAGCCAACAGGCCGCGCCCCCTGGTGGCCTCCGGACTCCGATTTCTTCCGGAACACGTATTCTGACCTAGAAAAAATCATTAGATATACTCCCGGATGTTTTGATCACCGCATCGTGAGATTTTCCTCTATTCTTGTTTCAAGCTGTTTTTCTGGCAGATCGGAAAATATGTCGTCCCATGATTCGGATGGAGAGAGCTATGTATCCCATTATGTTGCCAATCCAAAGATCTTTGGGGATATCTACCCCTACCTATGGTCCTCGGAGGAGGAAGAAGACACCTACTTGGAGGAAATAGAAGATGTCGGCCCGGATGCTAGTTCAGATGAAGATGAAGCTCCACTACCTCAACTTGGAGATATGCACGCCGAGTTCAAGAAGTCAAGCCTCCCTAATGGAGGGAACAAACCCAATACCCAGTTTATCCCTTCTCGTTTTCTGCACGAAAGCAAGGCAGCTTTATGCAAAAGGATATTGAAGCTTCAACAAGAGAACGACGATTTAAGGGAAAAAAACTTCATCCTCAAGCGCAAATTGGAGAAGAAGAATATTACTACAACACCACCGCCATCACCGAAGAACACTTGAGTACATGGGTATGGGCACCACCCTTGGCTTTTTCCAAGCTTGGGGGAGGTGTCCCGGTATTGTATCACCATCACTTTTCATCACCATTATCTACCTTAGTTTGATCTTTAGTTTTCATGATTTAGGAATTTAAAATTTCAGATTTGCTTTGTTTCGAGTTTTTGCTTTTAGTTCTACCTATCCTTGTAATCGAGTGCGAGAGTTATATAATAAAGTTAGTTCGGATCGTGTGCCTCTTATTCTCTTGCATCCATCATCTTAGCATGGGAATAAAAAGAATAGAAAAGAATCATATGCCTATCTCTTGAGAAGTAATGACTTCACATAGAAAAGAGGTATAAGAAATAAGAGTGTTGAAAACTAACAAACATAATGTTAGTAATTGATACGATCTATGCCAAAGTATGGTAGAGAAGAGGAGATTTACATATAAATATACTATCTTGAACACCTTCTATGATTGTGAGCTTCCATCAAAATATTACATAATGACCAAGTGTTGAAGTGGGACATGGAAGACAACATAATGATCATGTTTGTCTACATTTGCATAGAAGTTATATGGTATTGAATCCTTTAACATGTGATGCTTGCTTATGACCTTTTGCTAGCCCAAAGATTTGCACTAAGTAGAGATACTACTTGTGCATCCATAACCATTAAACCCAGTTTCTTGCCATGAGAGTCCACCATACCTACCTATGGATTGAATACGATCCTTCAAGTAAGTTGTCATTGTTGCACAAGGCAATAAAAATCGCCTCTAATCATGTAAGATCTTTTATTGTAAGAGAAAGTAAGCTTTGTACGATCTTGTGATGATGAAGCAATAAAAGCGACAGAGTGCATAATAAAGTTTGCTATCACAAGGGGCAATATGAAGTGATGTTCCTTTGCATTAAGAGATCGAACATGCCAAACAAATAATAGCTCATGACAACCTCTGCTTCCCTCTGCGAAGGGCCTATCTTTTACATTCTTACAAGTTTTATGTTCATGCAAGAGTTAATAGTATTCCCCTTGTTCTTATTCTTCAAACCATTTAGTGGCAAGCATTATGTGTTGAGGAAAGATTCAAACAAATATATCCAGCTGAATGTAGATGATCATGTTCCATTATTGTTGACATTATCCTTGAGGTAAATAAGTTGGGTGGCAAGAACATTAAAGCCCCCATCTTCCTATGTGTCCCACAGAGTCGCTTGTTCCAAAAATATGCAATGTATGTTAGCAATCATAGAAGGCTACATCATAGTTGAATATGTGAACTTGCTAGAAATATAAAGCTCTTACATAGACTCTTCTCTCGATTGCAAAAGCTATGATTATCTCAAGAACTAATTGCATTGCCTGTTGGTTCTTAATAAGGATTATGCTTCATATTTCTTCAGTTGTGAATAGATTGTTACTTTTTCATGAGAGGTTATATGATTGAAAATTTGCTGCTATGATGATGTTCATGATGCTATTATGTCCGTATTTTTTTTTTATTGACACCTCTCTCTTAAATTATGTGGTCATTATTTTAGAGTTCGGCTTTCGCTTGAGGACAAGCGAGGTCTAAGCTTGGGGGAGTTGATACGTCCATTTTGCATCATGAATTCTCACTACTATTTACCTCACTAGCAAAGTGGCCCGCTCAATGCGTGGGCTAGAAATTTCAAAAGTTTAATACCATGTTGTATTATTTGGCGCGTGAAATTTTTCATTCAAACCTGAAAACTAACATAGTTTTAATGTTTAAAGGAAATAAATCAGTTTGTAGCATGTTGTGGGCAGTGTGAATGTTATCTTAATAATAATGCAGTATAATTGAAAGAAATAATGCTAGAGAAAAGTCTAAGAATATTTGATTTTTTATAGTCATTTGAAAATTTATTTTGGTATAATTACAAAGAAGTGTCGGTTGCTAGATATATAGAACTTATATATCAGTTGAACCGTCTGGGTGCAACCATGATTACCTATTGGTAGTGGCCTATGTTCATGTAGATCTACATATGATGATCATATGAAATGACTTGTTCGCATATTAATTATGAAAATGAAGGACTATGGGTTTTGATCCTTTAGTTAATAGGGAGCTTTCAAGATCAACGAATGAATAATTAGTGTTTTTAGAAAATTTGACTTATCTCTCTATTTATATGTTGAATGTCATCTTTTTATATAAAATTCTAGGAATCATATTTATCATTTTAAAACATATTAAGAACCACATTCAAATCTGAATTTTCTATGCAATTTTGCATCAGTACAAATGACAAAAAATGGATTGATTTTCCTTGAGAATTATGAGCATACCAAAATTTAATTATAGAGTGCTTTAATACATATTAAATGAAGTTGTGATCATATAGATAAATGATGTTATGTTGACAACGATGAATTAATATTTATTTTAACAGGCTATATGACATTTGAAAGACCTATTCACTTTCGTACTTGCCTTTTTGCGTCGTAGTTCCCTCAGCTAATATATGATATGAGTTATACAAGTGGGGATTCTACATAGGAGAAACTTGAGTGGATGTTGTGCTCGAATGTCGACAAACTTGCAATCTCTCTGGAATGTTGTTGGAGTTTGAGAAGCCACCTAAACTTTAAGTTACTCAATAAATTGATTCAGTATTGTCGATGTAAATGTTGGTTTCAACACCATTGCTTGCCTTCCAGATAAAATAAATAAGTCACTACATTTTGAACACGAATTTGCAACTGAATAAGACACATAGTAGATTGAGTACGTCCCGGAACCCACATGACCAACAATGCTGACTATCTAATAGTATAGGATCAGATCTCTAAGACACTCATATGTATCTGAGCCCATGTTCTACCTCTCTAAACATCGCAAAATTCATGTTATATTTTATATTGTGACTCGTGTGAGCTGATTGTTGTCATAATTAATTGATGTTATATGTTAGTGCATGAGTGGTGCTTATATGATCTATGTTTCAGTACTAAGCCACATTGATCAACAACACTCGTGTACGTGCTCAATAAGGCACGTTGATTTATAATGCAAAACCGAAATTGCGCACAAAAACATCTACAAGTTGTAGTGTACAATTCTCCTAGATGGATACTTTGGCTATATCTCCATTAGATCTACAAACACTAAAAGATAATATTGACGAAGATCACACCTGGCCATAAAGTTCAACAAAGAAGAGACCAACAATCTTTCTACCCTTGTCGCTAATCTAAAACCAAGGCTAAAATGGATCCCTTGTCCGTGAAGCGTCATCACCTCGGACAACAACACCATGCATTAACTCTGCCTCATTTGTCCACACCATTGTTCGATAGTGTGGAAACTCCATGACTGCGGAAGGGCCTCCTCAAGGAACCTTGTCTTCTTGTCTAGACCTTGAGTCGTGGGGAAACCCACGATACTTGTGTGGTATTTTATTTGTCATGTGTTATCCTACGCCTACTCTTCCTTGTCCCATCTCACTATCTCCGCTTCTCATGCACGTATGAAAAGGTCGCATACCATGAGGCACCATAGTCAATCAAGGCCTGCAGTGGAAGAAATCCAATGACTTCACTAAAAGGAAAATCTCAACGAAAAAATGGTGGAAATTGATGTCTACTATGCAACTTTATTCTTGTAGAATATGTTGGGCCTCCAAGCGCAGAGTTTTGTAGGACAGTAGCAATTTTCCCTCAAGTGGACGACCTAAGGTTTATCAATCCGTGGGAGGTGTAGGATGAAGATGGTCTCTCTCAAGCAACCCTGCAATCAAATACAAGAAATCTCTTGTGTCCCCAACACACCCAATACAATGGCAAATTGTATAGGTGCACTAGTTCGGCGAAGAGATGGTGATACAAGTGCAATATGGATGGTAGATATAGGTTTTTGTAATCTGAAAATATAAAAACAGCAAGGTAGCAAGTAACAAAAGTGAGCACAAACGGTATTGCAATGCTTGAAAACAAGGCCTAGGGTCCGTACTTTCACTAGTGCAATATCTCAACAATGCTAATATAATTGGATCACATAACCATCCCTCAACGTGCAACGAAGAATCACTCCAAAGTTCTTATCTAGCGGAGAACATAAGAAGAAATTGTTTGTAGGGTACAAAACCACCTTAAAGTTATCCTTTCCGATCGATCTATCCAAGAGTTCGTACTAAAATAACACCAAGTTATCCTTTCCGATCAATCTATCTAGAGTTCGTACTAAAATAATACCATATGATACGCATCAACCAACTCTAATGTCGCCTAGATACTCCAATGTCACCACAAGTATCCATGAGTTAATTATACGATACACATCAAACAATTTCAGATTCATAATACTCAATCCAACACAAAGAACCTCAAAGAATGCCCCAAGATTTCTATCGGAGAACGTAGGACAAGAACGTGCATCAACCCCTATGCATAGATTACCCCAATGTCACCTCGGGAATCCGCAAGTTGAGTACCAAAACATACATCAAGTGAATCAATAGAAAACCCCATTGTCACCATGGGTATCCATATGCAAGACATATATCAAGTGTTCTCAAATCCAATATTCAATCCAACATAACGATATCTCAAAGAGAAAGATTCAATTCATCACAACATGATAGCAAGGGAATAACATCATATGATCCGACTATATTAACAAAGCCCGTGATACATCAAGATCTTGACATCTCAAGAACACGAGAGAGAGAGAGAGAGAGATTGAATACATAGCTACTGGTACATACCTTCAGCCCCGAGGGTGGACTACTCCCGCCTCATCATGGCCTCCGCTAGGATGATGAATATGGCCACCGGAGATGGATTCCCCTCTCCGGCAGGGTACTGGAACGTCTCCAGATTGGTTTTTCGTCAATACAAAGAGTTGCTGCGGCGGAGCGGAGAGTCTAGGGTTATTTCTGATGGTTTCTATATTTATAGGAATTTTTGGCGTTGGTTTTACGCGAAGGTGGGCCACGAGGTGAGCACGATACAGCAGGGCGTGCCGGGGGGGCCTGGCGCGCCCTGGTGGGTTGTGCCCTCCTCATGGCTCATCTGGCCCTCCCACGAAGCGTCTAGTGCCTCTTTTGTTCCAAAAAAATTGTCAAAAAGTTTCGGGCGATTTCAAGAACTTTCATTTTGTCACAAAAACAACACCACGGTAGTTCTGCTGAAAACAACATCAGTCTGGGTTAGTTCTAAATAAATCATATAAAGTGCACAAAACCATATAAAAGTATTGTGAACATAAGTGAATATAGCATGAATAATTCATAAATTATCGATACGTTGGAGACGTATCTGCATCCCCAAGCTTAATTCCTACTCATCCTCGAGTAGGTAAATGATAAAAGAAATAATTTTTGAAGTGTGAATGCTAGCATAGTGCATAAGTTTGATCAATGATAATTTCAACCACTTTTCCTAGCATCATAACAACAACTATTTCTCATAAAACTCATCATGATAAAGTAGCAACAAATTCACATGTTATGGTTCAAACAATGAATTCTCTTGAAACTTAACAACCTATGTTCTTAGTCACCAAACAATTGCAATTCAACTTATTCTCAACAAAGTCTAAGTAAGAGCTCCACATACTCAATCATCATATAGTCTTCTATGATTGCTAGTACTCAAAGCATATTTTTAGAACAAACAATATCCATCGAACACATAGAAAGATAGGGGCTTAATGTTTCGCCATCCAACTCATTTATCATAGAGATAATTGTCAACAATAATAAGTCATGATCAAATATATTTGACTGGCCATATGTGCCATCTTTCCCCACCACATGATGCTTGCCAACTAATAGAAGTAGGTTGGAATAAGAAGTTGACTCAACATGAAAAGTAAATAACATGAAAGTAAATAGATTGTCCCTTCGCAGAGGGAAGCAGGGATTTGCATATGTGCCAGAGCTCATTGTTTAAAACAGACATAAATATAATTTTGGGAGTTGCACCCTTCCTGTCAACGTTACGACCAAGAGTTATCAATATCTTCCATGTTAAACACATCAGCGACGGTTCCCAAGCGGTAAAAGTAAAGGTTTACTCCCCCTCCACCAACAAACACACTCCACGGCTAGCCGAATCCACGGGTACCGTCCATACCAACAACATTCCTGGGGGAGTTTTGTTTAATTATTTGCATTTTTTTATTTCGGGACTGGGAATCCCTATTACCGCCCCTCTCGTGCAAAGACGAGTGAATAAACACTCATCATGAGAATAACCCGCTTAACATGGAAGATACTGGCCGCCTCTTGTCGCTTCATGAGCTGTCCAGGCACACAAAACAGATGCTCATTTGAAATTTTAGAGGTGGCACATGCAAATTTACTTGGAACGGCAGGGTAATACCGCATATAGGTAGATATAGTGGACTCTCATGGCAAGAAACTGGGTTTAAGGGTTTTTGGATGCACAAGTAGTATCTCTACTTAGTACGAAGTGTTGGCTAGCAAAAGGTTCTAAACAAGCACCACATGTTGGAGGATCCACAACAATATAACTTCTATGCAAATATACACAAGCATAACTCATTACGTTGTCTTCCTTGTCCAACTTCAACTAATTTTCTCAAGTTTTAAAATAATTAATGGGTATTCACAATCATAGAATATGCCCAAGATAATATATTTGTATGTGAAAGTTCTCTTCCTTATACTAATCATTCACGAATTGCTTGTATGACCAATATTGTGATTGTCAAACTTCAATAGATTTTACTTTCTAAACTAGATGTGAAGCTACTACTAAGCATAAAGCACATCGATAATTTCATATTTATGATATCCAATTCATTCACAACTTACTCATAGGATATAAGTGAAGCACAAGAGTAAACATCAAACTACTCTCAAAAGATATAAGTGAAGATCAACGAGTAGTCAAACAATTAAGTAGCTATGTGAGGACTCTCTGTCTTAATGAAGATTTTCAGATCTGAGTATTTTATTCAAACAGCAAACTAAACAAACATAGAACTCCAAGAATAGCACACATCATGTGAACGAATAAAAGTTTAGGCTCAACATAGGCTAACCGATAGTTGACGAAGAGAGGTGGGATGCGTAGCATCCCCAAGCTTAGATGCTTGAGACTTCTTGAAATATTTACTTAGGGTGCCTTGGGAATCCCCAAGCTTGAGCTTTTGTATCCCGTTCAATCCTCTCATGTCCCGGTTTCACCTAGGTCTCAAAAACTTCATCCACACAAAACTCAAAAAGAACTCGTGAGATAGGTTAGTACACATAAGAACAAATCAACACTTCATGTACTGCCAAGACAAGTTGCACAATAATTTTCAAACATCATCTACTGTTTACTATCGTTTCCACAATTTATATCTACCAATATAGGCTATGGAAACTATAGGATAAGTAGATAACAAAACTATGACAGCAATCTGTCCAAACAGAACAGTCTGAGCAATATATTAAACCAGTGTACTTCTGTAACTCAAAAAATTATGAAAATTTAGGAAAAGCTAAAGAATTTATGTGACAACACTGTGTAAAAATTTCAGAAATTTTCCACGTTCCAGTAAAATATGAAAGTTCAAACACTACAGAAAAAGTTTCTGTTTTTACACAGCACACATCAAACATGCAATGCAAGCATCCTAAGGCAATTCTTGGAACTTTTTATTGAAAAACAAGATTATAAACAGCACCTAACATAAAACAACAAAATAAAATGACGCTCCAAGCAAAATTCAAATTATGTGACGAATAAAAATATAGCTCTAAGTAAGATATACCGATAATGTTGAAGACGAAAGAGGGGATGCCTTCCGGGGCATTCCCAAGCTTAGACGCTTGAGTCTTACTTGGATATTACCTTGGGGGTGCCTTGGTCATCCCCAATCTTAGGTTCTTGTCACTCCTTATTCTCCTCATATCGGTGTCTCACCCAAAACTTGAAAACTTCAATCGCACAAAACTTAACGGAACTTCGTGAGATGGGTTAGCATAATAAATAAAGATCATTCACTTAGGTACTGTCAAGACAAGATTCATAATTTTTCCCACATGATACCTACTGTATTCTATCATTCCAATAATTTATACCACTAAATATAAGATATGGAAACACTAAAACAAGCAAACTATGCATGCAAAACATAATCTGTCAAAAACAGAACAGTCTGTGAAGATCTGTAGTATAGCCATACTTCCATGTCTCTAAAAATTCTGAAACATTAGGAAAATCTGAATAATTTGTATATGAAGACTTTGTAAAAATTTCAGATCATTATCATGCTCAAGTAAAAAATGAAAATTCCTGTACTGGAGTCAAAAGTTTCTGTTTTGGTTCAACATCAATTCTACTCATCTTGTGAATCATCCCAAAGGCTTTCCTTGGCACTTTATTGAAATAAAAGACACAAAACATTATTACTACAGTAGATTAATCATGTGAACACTCAAAAACATAAAGGAAAAATGATGGGTTTTCTCCCAACAAGCGCTTTTCTTTAATGCCTTTTTAGCTAGGCATGATGATTTCAATGATGCTCGCATAAAAGTAAAAAAATTGAAACATAAAGAGAGCATAATGAATCTCATGACAAGCACATTTAAATCTAACCCACTTCCTATGCATAGGGATTTTGTGAGAAAACAATTTATGGGAGCAAGAATCAACTAGCATAGGAAGGCAAAACAAGCATAACTTCAAAACTTTGAACACATAGAGAGGAAACTTGATATTATTGCAATTCCTACAAGCATATGTTCCTCCCTCTGTCCCTCATAATAATTTTCAGTAGCATCATGAAGGAATTCCACAATATAACTATCACATAAAGCATTATTTTCATGATCTACAAGCATAGAAAATTTATTACTCTCCACATAAGCAATTTTCTTTTCATTCATAAAAGTGGGAGCATCAAATGAAATTTGAATACTATAAATTGTTTCCACATTAAAAGAGTAATGTTGAGTAAAAGGATATCCAAAATCATGACAATAATTATCACTACTTTTTATAACATAAGTATCATCACAATAATCATCATAAGTAGCAACTTTGTTCTCATCATAGTCAAGTGAAACCTCTTCCGAAATAATGGAATCATTACTAAATAAAGTCATGACCTCTCCAAATCCACTTTTATCATTATAATAAAATTCAACACCCTCCAAAATAGTGGGATAATAATTATCTAAAGTTGACACTCTTCCAAACCCACTTTCAAAAATATCGCAATCATCATAAATAGAAGGCATGCAATCATCATAACAAATTTGATCATTCAAAGTAGGGGAACTAAAAAGATCATCTTCATTAAGCATAGCATCCCCAAGCTTGGGACAAACATTAATTTCAGCAAATAAATTCTCAAACATGTCATTCTCATCAAACATAGCATCCCCAAGCTCGTGGCTTGGCATATCATAAGCATAGTCACTCTCATCATTAATAGTATGAATATCACCAAAAGTATAACAATTATTATCATCATAATTTACCAAGTTGGTGCCAAAAAGATTTTCAAGATTATAAGTAGTATCATTATCTTCCCAATCATAGTCATCACAACAAGCAATTGGCATAACAAAATCATCATGAAGTGTATCATCTTCCACAATTATTTTTGATTCATCCTCGTGAGGCACAAGAATAATAGGAGCAACATAATTTGGAAGATATACCTTTTTACCTCTACTCTTTCTTCTTTCTTCTTCTTCACCACATCATGTGTGGGTTTAATTAATTTTTTCGAGCTTCTTATTGATGAGATTGGTTGATTAGGGAGCTCCTCCTCATCACCTATTACATCATGACAGACAATAGGAGGCAAAGTGGAATTCTTTACCCTTTCATTAGTATTCCTTTTATATTCTATTCGTTTTCCCATCTTTCTATAGTTGGCAATATAAGCATTCTCATTGCAATTTACCATGCAAAACATATAGATATTTTTTAGATTAGTTTCAATGTCGTCCGTGAGAATGAATACTTCAAACCAACTATTTTTATGTGTCAATTCTTCACTCCCCAAAAATAGAGAAAGCTCATCATAAAGTTCAAGGGTGATCAAGTCATTACAATATTTGGCCGTGATTTGATCATGAAAAAGTTTGCATTTGAAAAAGTTCACAAGTAATAGGACAAAGAGAACACAATTTTGTAGCAAATTCATCTATCACTTTGAGCAAAAAATTGGTTCTATCATGTTTATGCTTCTTACAAAATCTATCATCCCTGTAAGGCACGTCTTCACAAACTTTATGCACTCCACAAAAATCGACATGCTTATAAGAAACATTTTTATCATGACTAGTGCAATCATCATTAGTATTTTGGATATTCATAGAATTCATACTAACAACATTGCAATCATGCTCATCATTCAAGGAATTCTCATTACGTATTTTCATAATTTCTTCCTCTACCAATTGAGCACAATTTTCGGAATCCTTATTTTCAGGAAAGACATTATAAAGACGAAACAAATGATGCAACCTAAACTCCATTTTTTAAAGTTTTCTTTTATGAAACCAAACTAATGAAAAACAAGAAACTAAAAGATTTAATTGCAAGATCTAAAGATATACCTTCAAGCTCTCACCTCCCTGGCAACGGCGCCAGAAAAGAGCTTGATGTCTACTACGCAACTTTATTCTTGTAGACTATGTTGGGCCTCCAAGCCCAGAGTTTTGTAGGACAGAAGCAATTTTCCCTCAAGTGGATGACCTAAGGTTTATCAATCCATGGGAGGTGTAGGATGAAGATGGTCTCTCTCAAGCAACCCTGCAATCAAATACAAGAAATCTCTTGTGTCCCCAACACACCCAATACAATGGCAAATTGTATAGGTGCACTAGTTCAGCAAAGAGATGGTGATACAAGTGCAATATGGATGGTAGATATAGGTTTTTGTAATCTGAAAATATAAAAACAGCAAGGTAGCAAGTAACAAAAGTGAGCACAAACGGTATTGCAATGCTTGAAAACAAGGCCTAGGGTCCATACTTTCACTAGTGCAATCTCTCAACAATGCTAATATAATTGGATCACATAACCATCCCTCAACGTGCAACGAAGAATCACTCCAAAGTTCTTATCTAGCGGAGAAATTGTTTGTAGGGTACGAAACCACCTTAAAGTTATCCTTTCCGATCGATCTATCCAAGATTTCGTACTAAAATAACACCAAGTTATCCTTTCCGATCAATCTATCTAGAGTTCGTACTAAAATAACACTATATGATACGCATCAACCAACTCTAATGTCACCTAGATACTCCAATGTCACCACAAGTATCCATGAGTTAATTATACGATACGCATCAAACAATTTCAGATTCATAATACTCAATCCAACACAAAGAACCTCAAAGAATGCCCCAAGATTTCTATCGGAGAACGTAGGACAAGAACATGCATCAACCCCTATGCATAGATTACCCCAATGTCACCTCGGGAATACGCAAGTTGAGTACCAAAACATACATAATCAATAGAACACCCCATTGTCACCACGGGTATCCATATGCAAGACATATATCAAGTGTTCTCAAATCCAATATTCAATCCAACATAACGATATCTCAAAGGGAAAGATTCAATTCATCACAACATGATAGCAAGGGAATAACATCATATGATCCGACTATATTAACAAAGCCCGTGATACATCAAGATCGTGACATCTCAAGAACACGAGAGAGAGAGAGATTGAACACATAGCTACTGGTACATACCCTCATCCCCGAGGGTGGACTACTCCCTCCTCATCATGGCCTCCGCTTAGATGATGAAGATGGCCACCGGAGATGGATTCCCCTCTCCGACAGGGTACTGGAACGTCTCCAGATTGGTTTTTCGTCGATACAGAGAGTTGCGGCGGCGGAGCGGAGAGTCTAGGGTTATTTCTGATGGTTTCTATATTTATAGGAATTTTTGGCGTTGGTTTTACGCGAAGGTGGGCCACGAGGTGAGTACGATACACCAGGGCGCGCCGGGGGGGGGGGGGGGGGGGGCTGGCGCGCCCTGGTAGGTTGTGCCCACCTCGTGGCTCTTCTGGTCCTCCCACGAAGCGTCTAGTGCCTCTTTTGTTCCAAAAAAATCATCAAAAAGTTTCGGGCGATTCCAAGAACTTTCATTTTCTGCACAAAAACAACACCACGGTAGTTCTGCTGAAAACAGCGTCAGTCCGGGTTAGTTCTAAATAAATCATATAAAGTGCACAAAACCATATAAAAGTATTGTAAACATAGGTTAATATGGCATGAATACTTCATAAATTATCAATACGTTGGAGATGTATCAGAAATACTCCAGCCAAAAATCAACATTTTTTCATATCTTCCTTTCTATTCATGCATAATTTCTGGCTACAATATGGAAGGAAAAATGATGATAACATGTCTTGATCGCTCCTAGCTATTGCACTGAAGGAAATTTATGTTGTTAGTGGCTAAACCAGTCACATATATTATCTGTCACTAAAGACTTGAGGAATTTGAGGAACCAAGTATCTACCTGAGTTGCAGATGCACTAAGTTTGTAGTGCGGTAGTCAAGCACCCGGGAGACACACCATGATCTTGTACTACTGGGTCTCCTGAGTATGACATACAAATATAGAGATCATACATTGTATTATATATACCATAAAAAATAAATAGAGACTGCAATCGGAAAGAACACATGTGCTAGCTACTATATGTACGTCTGGATGCATAGCTCAATCAGCTGGCCGTGTGCATGCTGCAAGTCAACTTGGCCGATGACGCTGATGTGCATGCAACAAATATTTGTTAAACTGAAACTTACTTTTTTTGGGTAACCTGAAACTTACTATGTGCCTGAAGGAGTAGCTAATCCATCTAAAACTTCCAATGTGCATGAAGGATTCTCCCATCAATCTGAAACTTCTAATGTGCATGAAGATTAGCCCATCAATTAATTTACGAAATTTGCTGAACCGCGGATGTTGAGTTGAGGTGCGTCCGTTTCCGGCCAGGTGCAGATTTCAAGCAAGCAAGATACGTATACTTGCACGTACATCTTCTACGTCTCGTCGGATGCCTCCAGCCGTAGCCAAAACCATCAGCGAGCGAGTCTAATTTTTTTTACCGTGTTATTTGCCTTGGTATAAGACCGTGACCGCCCATGAGAATAAATGAAAATTGATGGTTTAGATCTAATAACGGTGATGACATATAAAATTGAATGAACGTCGACTACATGAGGAGTTACTATTGTTCCTGAGGACATGGGAGGAGTCTTGTTATAAGTAATCTTGTGAAGTTGGTATGCGTTCGATATTTTGATGATATGTATGTTGTTACTTCTCTTAGTGGTGTCATGTGAACGTCGACTGCATGACACTTCACCATGTTATGGGCCTTAGGGAAGTCATTGTGGAGTAATAAGTAGATGATGGGTTGCAAGAGTGACAGAAGCTTAAACCCCAGTTTATGCGTTGCTTCATAAGGGGCTGATTTGGATCCACATGTTTCATGCTATGGTTAGATTTATTCTTAATTCTTCTTTCGTAGTTGCGGATGCTTGTGAGAGGGGTTAATCATAAGTAGGTTGTTAGTTCAAGTAAGAACAACACCTTAGCACCGGTCCACCCACATATTAAATTATCAAAGTAGCGAACGCGAATCAACTGAACATGATGAACATGACTAGACAAGAATTCCTATGTGTCCTCGAGAGCATTTGTTTAATATAAGAGTACCTTCAGGCATGTACTTTGCTACAAAAAGGATTAGGCTACCTTGCTGCACCATTGTTACTATTGTTACTTGTTACTGGTTACGAATTATCTTGCTACAAAACTATCTACTACTGTTACTCATAGCACTTGCAGAGAATACCTTGCTGAAAACTGCTTATCATTTCCTTTTGCTCCTCGTTGGGTTCGACACTCTTACTTATCAAAAGGACTACGATTGATCCCCTATACTTGTGGGTCATCAACCAGCTGGTGGGGGGCTCGGTGGCCACGGCGGCGAGGCAGCCCATGGCGATGGCGGCGTCGGGAGTCGACGGGATCGAGGAGGAGGGCGAGGGAGTGGGGAGAGAGGAGAATTGGGGGGCCTAGGGTTAGGGTTGGTGCCAGGGTCGTCGCCGGCGACTTGAGGCCGTCGGGGAGCCGCCGGATGGCTGGCACGTGGCCATCCACGACCACGGACGCGCCACAGCCAGCCACCGCGCGAGGGGGGTGAATAGGGGGTAGGGGATGAGTGGGCGTAGGTGGGCCGGCTGGGCCAAGGCCCAGGGGGGCAGGGAGTGGGCCTTTGTCTTCTTTAAATATTTTTTGTTTTTAGAATTCGTTTAATTCTGTTTTGTAATTTTTTAGCACCATTTGACTTATGCAAAAATAAGTGACCTGGCCCATAAATCATATAGCAATATTAGGCAAAGCCACAAAAAGTTTGGGGACCATTGAAAATGTTTGGGAAATTTCCATAATTCAAAAGGGCAATTAAACAATATTTTGGCCTCTGTTTTAAAAGTTTTAAGGCACATAAACAATTTATAAAAAGTTGGTTTCAATTTTATAAATACTCAGGGAATATTTGTAACCCAACCATGATTTTAGTTTTAGGTCTGCAAAGCTATTCAATCCTCTTTTTAAATGAATTTTGAAAATCATTAGGAAAATCAAATGAGATATGATTCCAATGTGATCAAACATGATTTAGCAAAATGGATTAGCTTAATCCTCATGGTTACTGTAGCTTAATTACATTGATCACTGTAGCATGGATCCAGGGTGTTACAGCTCCGGAGGGGCTCTATGGAAAGCTGGGGAGGGGCCGCGTCCATTTATGCCAACGGCTTCACCAGGGGTGGTCGGAGTTGACAGCGACGTCCAACCTAGCGGCGGACGGACCTCGGGCAAGGACGAAAACAACGCCACAGCGCATCTCCGGAGGAGCTGGTGGGTGCTACGGGTTCATGGGGTCGTCCTAAGCACGCTGGCAAGCTCAGAAGCAAGCTTTGCTTGGTGCTGCCACGACGGCGACATGGCCGGCGGAGCAAAGCTCTCGGCTCCGGTGGCTAGGCTAGATAGGGCATGAGAACGAGCAAGCGGCGTTAGGGGAAAATATCAGTGGCTCATGGGGAGTCAGACGAGGGCCTCAGAGAGCTCGGGGACAGTCTGGATGTAGCCAATCGACGGCGAGGTTGCCGGCGGCCGGATGTTGAAGATGAGGTCAAGGACGGTCTATAGGGCTCCCGCGGTCACGTGCATCGGCGTGTAGCTCCATGGTGATGAGGTGGAGCTCCTGGGCACGATGGTTGGACGGTAGATGGCCGGTGGCTGCGGGGACGATGGACGGCGGCGACGATGACGCTCGGCCATGCTGGGGAGAGTGAGAGGGAGGCAAGGGAGAGATGAATGAAAAGGAGGGGACGATCCAGACGGCTCCGGGGAGGCTATCTAGAGCGAGGACGTGGCGGGGTAGGCGAGCAGGCGAGCATGAGGTGGCGTACTGCGGGTGCGCGCGCGAGCGACACACCCTCGTCCTTCTGGCTGGAGGAGGACGATGACTGGCTGTTGGGCCAGTGGCTGGCTAGGTAAGTGGCCTAGGTGAGTCCCCTTTTCTATAATTCCTTTTGTTTTTTCTATTTCTGCAATTTGTTTTGGTTTGGATAAAATACTAGACCATTTTTACAAAATCTGAAAATTGGCATGTGAGCTAGATGGGTTTAACCAGAGCCACAACAAAGTTTTCAGAATATTTGGAGCTATATTTATTATATACTAAATATAAATACAATGCAAATAATTATTCGATTAACTCGAATGCCCAATATAAATATTTCTGTGATTCCCAAAATATTGGTTTGGATTTTACCTCTTGCCAATATTTTGGAAGAATAATAGGAACATTTTCTTGGACCTTTTGAGGCAATTTTTATCTTAATCATTTTGACAGAAATAATTCCTCGGGCTTGCTAATTCCTCAGTTCAAATTCAATTGAATTTAAAATGCATGCATGAAATGTAATGGCAAAGCATGCTAAAGCTAGGACTGTGATAGTGGGTAAACAAATTACTATTGGGCAATTGATAGAAAAGCGCATAGTTATGCAATATTTATTCATGGCAATGATAATGTGTACATAGGCATCACGTCCATAAACAAGTAGACTGACTTCTGCATGCATCTACTACTATTACTCCACCCATCGACCGCTATCCAGCATGTATCTAGAGTATTAAGTGAAACAGAGTAATGCTTGGAGAATGATGACATGATTTAGACAAAGTATACTCAATTAATATGAATAAACCCCATCCTTTTATCCTTAGTGACAACAATACAAAGATGTGTCTTGTCCCCTACTATGTCACTGGGATATAGAGCACCGCCATGTTGAACCCACTACAACGCACCTCTCTCACTGAAGATAAACCAATTTAGTTAGCCAAACTAAACCGATAGATCAGAGAGAATTGCGAAGCTATAATAATCATGCAAATAATATACCAGCAAGTATTCAATATCTTTTCATGAATAATCTGAACATAAACCCACAATTCATCGGATCCCAACAAACACACTGCAAAGATGGATTACATAAGATAGATCACTGCGGGAATCATGGTGATCATGGCAATGAAGAACATAGAGAGAGAGAGATAGCCATCTAGATACTAACTACGGACCCGTAGGTATGTGGTGAACTACTCACACATCACCATGGGAGCAACAAGGATGATGTAGAGGCCCTCCCTGATCGACCCCCCCTCCGGTAGGGCACCGAAAAAGGCTCCAGATGAGATCGCGGCAGAATAGTGTAGGATCCAAAGTTAGAGGGGGGTGATTAGACTACTTGACCAAATAAAAATTCTACCTTTTCCCAATTTTAGTTGTGTGCATATTTTAGCGATGATAGCAAGTCAAGCACACCCTACACATGCATGTCTAAGAGTATAGCAGCGGAAAAAGTAAAGACAAGCACATGTAGTAGAGAGTAGGGATGGAAGATCAAACGCAATTGTAGAGACGGATATTTTTCCCGTGGTTTCGATAGGTGGCGCTATCGTACATCCACGTTTATGGAGTCTTCAACCCACAGAGGGTAGCGGTCGCGAGAGTCCACAGAGGGCTCCACCCATAAGGGTCCACGAAGTAGCAACCTTGACCATTCCATAACGGCTTCCGTCCACGAAGGACTAGCCTCACTATGGGTAGATCTTCACAAAGTAGGCGATCTCCTTACCCGTACAAACTTCTTGGTTCAACTCTACAACACAAAGTAGGAGGCTCCCAAGCAACACCTAACCAATCTAGGAGGCACCACCCTCCAAAAGGTAATAGGCTTGATAGTGATGATGAATTCCTTGCTCTTGTGCTTCAAGATGATAGACTCCTCAACACTCAATCACTCTCTCACAGATTTGGCTTGGTAGAAGAGATTGTTTGGGTGGAAAGCAACTTGGGGAGGCTAGAAACCAAGATCCATATGGTTGGAGTGGATGATCTTGATCTCAACACAAGGGTAGGTGGTTCTCTCTCAGAAATTTGGATATGGGAAGTGGGGAACTGTTCTGAGTGCTTCTCTTGCGAGTGGGATGTGGTGGAGGGGTATATATAGGCATCTCCAAAAATCCAACCGTTACACCATTATTGACCAACTCGGTGAAACCGAAGTAAAACTCGGTCGTACCGATTTGTTCAAAATGTAGCAACTTCAGGAATCTCGGTGAGACCGATACATGATTCTCGGTGGTACCGATATGAGTGGCCCAGGGAAGTTTCCAAACTCGCTGACACCGATCCATAAAACTCGGAAATTCCAATTTTATAAACTGGGACACCAGAAGGTTGGTCACTGAAACTCGGTTGCACCGATAAAGGACTTGGTTGTACCGAGAAGCTAGGGTTTGGCTAGGTTCTGTCTGAGATGGAAAATCGGTAGGGCCGAGTGGGAAACTTGGTGGCACCGATTTTGTGTGGTAGGGTTTAGTAAGAATATTTTTGTGGGAGAGCTTGTGGGTGTTTTTGGTGGCCAGCACTTGTGCACGTGGAGCAATTTGTTCACCAACATTACCTCACCCCCCTTTTAATAGTATTGGCTTTCCTATGGACTCAAAGTGATTTCTCACAAAGTAAAATGTAGAGTCTCCTTGCTTGAAGCTTTGCCAATTCCATTCCTTGCATCTTGGGGTCTCCTCACAATCTATAGCCATCACATCATTAAACTTTTCCTGAAATATACTTAGTGGAAACATGAGTCCAATGAGATATATGTTGTTATTAATTACCAAAACCACCAAGGGAGCAAATGTGCTTTCAATCTCCCCCTTTTTGGTAATTGATGACAACATATAGATCAAAGCTTTGACATATGATATAATCAATGAATAAAATCATCGCTTTGAGAAGTATGTGATAAGCAAGAGCTCCCCCTAAATTTGTGCACTATTTTGAATTTGTGTTTGAATGCAAATGCACAATCGATTAGGTTCATGGGGCACTCTTCCATGTCACATACAACTTGGTGGTGTGCGAGAATAATATGAATGAACAACATAGCACAACACATCAAGCAAAAGTGAATGATCTTCTCATAATCATCTCAAAGATGGGAAATAGTAGCAGCACATAAGAAGTATATGATCAAACACCAAACAAGTTTAACACAAACTGTAAACCAAAAGATTTTAAATTTTTGGAGAGCGATAAAAGGCAACACAATCTCTCTCTCTCTCTCTCTCTCTCTCTCTCAGCCCTATGATCTATACAACTTCTCCCCCTTTGGCAACAAGTTACCAAAAAGTTCAAAGGTATAGAACTAATCGTTTCTCTGGGGCTGATCTCCTCCGGTTGTTGATGTAGGAGTCGAGAGAACCGCTTCGGCGAAGACTTCTGCAGATGTCCTGGAAGGAGTTGGAGTAGACACTGGAGGTGCTGATGGAGCTGATGGAACTGAAGGAGCTGCAGGAGGTGCTGATGGAGCTGATGAAACTGAAGGAGCTGCAGGAGGTGCTGATGAAGATGGTCTCAACTCTGAAGCTGGCACTGTCGCAGATCTGGCCTGGGTCTTAAACTGAGTGCTGGGCCTGAGAGGGTGGCTGTCATCATCATCATCATCATCTGAAGAGCGAGGAAGGGGTACTGCATCCACTTCCTTCTTGAGCTCATCAACAGTCTTTGTCAGCCCATCTACCTTGTTGTTCAGTGTGTGGAACTTGTTCTCAACTATCCTCTCCAGACTCTTCTGGGTCTTCAAGATCTATGTGATGTCATTCTGCATGCCTTGGATAGATCTAAGAATAAGGTCCATCTGCTCACTCCTGGTCCTTGGCATTGGAGCACTAGTGGCTCTGGCTGCCTCAGCTGCTGCCTGTGCAGTAGATGAAGCGGGATGATATGGATTCATCACCACAACGTTGTTGGAAATATTCCCTAGAGGAAATAATAAATTGGTTATTATTATATTTCCTAGTTCGTGATAATCGTTTATTATCCATGCTATAATTGTATTGATTGGAAACTCAAATACATGTGTGGGTACATAGACAACACTGTGTCCCTAGTATGCCTCTAGTTAACTAGTTCGTTGATCAAAGATGGTCAAGGTTTCCTGGCCATAGACATGAGATGTCATTTGATAACGGGATCACATCATTAGGAGAATGATGTGATGGACAAGACCCAAACTATAAACATAGCATATGATCGTGTCAGTTTATTGCTATAGTTTTCTGCATGTCAAGTATCTGTTCCTATGACCATGAGATCATGCAACTCACTGACAACGGAGGAATACCTTGTGTGTATCAAACATCACAACGTAACTGGGTGACTATAAAGATGCTCTACAGGTATATCCGAGGGTGTCTGTTGAGTGGGCATGGATCAAGACTGGGATTTGTTACTCCGTGTGACGGAGAGGTATCTCAGGGCCCACTCGGTAATACAACATCACAATAAGCCTTGCAAGCAATGTGACTAAGTGTTTCCACGGGATCTTGTATTACGGAACGAGTAAAGAGACTTGCCGGTAACGAGATTGAACTAGGTATAGAGATACCGACGATCGAATCTCGGGCAAGTAACATACCGAAGAACAAAGGGAACAGCGTACGGGATTAACTGAATCCTTGACATAGAGGTTCAACCGATAAAGATCTTCGTAGAATATGTAGGAACCAATATGGGCATCCAGGTCCCGCTATTGGTTATTGACCGTAGAGGTGTCTTGGTCATGTCTACATAGTTCTCGAACCCGCAGGGTCTGCACACTTAAGGTTCGGTGACGTTTCGGTATAGTAGAGTTATGTATGGTGGTGACCGAAGGTTGTTCGGAGTCCCGGATGAGATCCTGGACGTCACGAGGAGCTCCAGAATGGTCCGGAGGTAAAGATTGATATATAGGAAGTCCTGTTTTGGTCACCGGAAAAGTTTTGGGTATTTCGGTAGTGTACCGGGAGTGCCGGGAGGGGTACCGGGGACCATCGGGAGGGGTGTCTCGACCCAAAGGACCTCATGGGCGGTGGAAGGAGTCAAACCAATCCCTAGTGGGCTGGCCTAACGCCCCCCCCACTAAGGCCCATGTGGCTTTGGGTGGAAAAAATCCAAAGGAGGAAAGGTGGAAAGGGTTTCCAAGTGGAGAGGAGGAATCCTACTCCTAATAGGATTGAAGTAGGACTCCTCCACCTCCAATTTTGGCCAAACCTTGAGGTTTTGAGGCTGCCTCCTCCCCTCCCTCCCTCCTATATATACTAGAGGATTTAGAGGGAAGAGCGAACCCTAAGTGCCATGTGCTCCCTCTACTTCATCTAGATCGGTTTCTCCTCTAGTCTAGTTTCAGCGGTGCTTAGGCGAAGCCCTGCCGGAATTGTTCCACCACCATAGCCGCCGCGCCGTCGCGCCGCCGGAGAACTCTTCTACCTCTCCGCTCCCTCTTGCTGGATCAAGAAGGCGGAGATCGTCATCGAGCTGTACGTGTGCTAAACACGGAAGTGTCGTCCGTTCGGCGCTAGATCGGAAGGACCGTGATCAGGATCGCGAGACGATTCGTGATTTGATCGCGGGATGGATCGTGATGGGATCACGGGACGGATCGAGATTGGATCGCGAGATGGATCGTGATGGGATCACGGGACGCTCGGCGATTTGGATCGCGAAGATGTTCGACTACATCAACCGCGTTTCTTAACGCTTCGCGCTTAGCGATCTACAAGGGTATGTAGATCCACTCTCCCTCTCGTAGATGCTCATCACCATGGATAGATCTTGTGTGTGCGTAGGAAATTTTTTGTTTCCCATGCAACGTTCCCCAACAAACGTTGTCCTCAAACTCTGGCAGGAGTGGCATATGTGGTCGATCAAGTGCATATACATTCTTTTCAAGCTTTGAGTTGATAAGCATCTGAATATACGATGCATATCCACAAGATCTCTTCTGATCAGCAGCAGTCCTCTTCACAGTCTCAACAATCAAGTCCATGACCCTGAATCTGGTGTGAAGGTCAATGTGATGCAGCATGTTGATGGAGCATCCTCGGATCATCTTGTCATCTCCTGATTTGGGCATCAAAGTGTACCTCATGATGGTGTTGGTGGTGGTCAGTCCTGCCCGCAGATAGTATACTGAGCCAAACTTATGTGAATGCACATAGTCAGCAGGAACCTCCTTGTACATCGTTGCCATGGAGTTATGATTCATCTTGGCCTCAGAGTACACATCCAAATCACCATCTTCAACCTGTGGGGCTCCTAAGATGGTTGCCCACTCTTCCACTGTGGATTCATACCTGACACCATCTGTCATCCAAACAATTATACCAACAAACGCATCAATGTCAATGGCCTTGAAGTTCTCTTGCACATGGGGAAAATAATATTCATTCTTCTTAATGTAGTCCCAGTCTACATATCTCATATCGCTCACAGCTTGGCTCTTGTCTAGGAGAATGGTTTCATAGAAGTCTTGCTGTTCTTTAGTGTAGAATCTGTAGTCTACAACAGTCCTTCTCCTCTGAGAATATGGATCAATAGCTCTCCATTCCCTCAGCCATGAATCTTTCCTCTTCTTCATGTCCTCAGCAATAGGATGGTTGTCATTGTGCTCTGGAAGGTGAGGTCTCAGCTTCCTCAAAACAGTCATCTCATCCTCTTCAGCAGCAGCTCTGGAGGAAGAACCCTTTTTCTTTGTTGCAGCTGGAATGTCTCTGGTTGTCCTCTTGGGCTTAGGAGCTATGGGCTTCTTGGGAGCAGCTGACTTGCTCTTGGATGGGGCCTGACTGGTCATGGCATCAGCAAGCAGCTTCTTCTTCTTCTTGGGAGGAGCCTTGGTAGCTTCTTCTGGATCTTCATACATAGAAGTAGGTCTTCCAACAACATGTACAATCCTCTTTCTGCTCCTTTTCTTCTCAGCCGCCTTCTTGGGCATAGAGCTCTTTGCTGATTCAACGGACATGGTTGCCCTAGCACTCTCTGGTGCTCTCACAGCTTCAGAACTGGCATACTCCTTTCTCACTGGCCTCCGAGATGAGGTGGCCTCAGTTGCAGACTTCTTTGCAGTTTTTTCTACTTTGTCTTGCCTTTGCATAGCAAGAACATCCTCTGGCACAAAGTTAGAGTCCTCCTCATCTGAGTTCAACTTCCTCCTGGCTCTAGTAGCAGCCTTGGGCAACCCATGAGAGCTTGGGGTGCCTGGATCTTCTAAAGAAGGAGAACTGGCCTCAGGACTAGTGCCTGGATCTGCATCAACACTGGGTTCTCTGAAATCATTCTAACTGTATCCTGAGACTGACATACTGACCCTGTGAATGGAGCATAGAAGAGCAGTGGGATTGAGCATCACAAAACACAGAAATTTTTCAAAGTTTGAACAAAGAAATTCTTAGTTTTAGCTTTCTGCAAAATGGATTTCGGTACCACCGAGTCAAGATTTTCGGATCCACCGAGACATATGGTCTTCTTCACAGAAACTTGGCAGTCACTTCAGTGTCACCGAAAATGACCGCTCGGTTTCACCGAGACCATTCGCGACTCGGTGTCACCGAGATGCGTTTTGCGGACGGCTAAACCTAAAAATTTCTCGTTCGCTAATCTAATGAACTTTCTAGTGGATTAGAAAGATTGCAAACAGTGGATTATCGATAAGCGTTCCCTAATGCACATGAGTCAGAAAGAGGAGCGCAAAAGGGGGCCGGATTCATACCCTAACTCGGTGACGAATCCGCTAAGGCGACGACGGCGGCGAAGATTCTGTCGACGACAGCGATTCCCAACGGCGGAGGCGCACGGGGAGGCAAGGGCGACGACCAGGGGGTCCGGAGCGGCAGTTCGGGGTTTGGAGAAACAGACTTTTGGCGAGTGAATTTCAAAAGTCGGGTCCGCCAGGTAATATACCCCAGACCGTCGATGAAACCGATTGGAACATTTCGGTGCCACCGAGTTTCCTAACTGTCAGGAGATAGAGAAACTTGGAGAGACCGAGAATACCCGATCGGTCGTACCAAGATCAAAAACCTAGATCAACTCAGTGATTCGGTGGAACCGAGTTTGTTGGGTTGGTTACACCGAGATTCACAGAGAGGTTTTGGAATGCAGCTCTTGTCAACACGGTACTCCGAGTGCTCCTCACACAGAGGGTTCGAGAAGTGCTTGTTCAAGTTTTGTGATGTAGCATGAATAGAACTTGAGACGAGAAAGCATAGATAGCTAGAGAGGGGTCCTAGCCATTCTTGTACATCCAATTGGCAAAAGAAAACCAAACACCAAATAGCAACAATTGGATATCCTTGAATGAGTAAAGATATGCAGACCAACATGCTCACTCAATAAGATGTCAAAAGAAATCATGGCAAACATGCACAAACACTCTAGCATCTATCAAGCACTTTGGTGATGACGGAGTCATCTATATATGAGTATATTAACTTAGGAGCCAAGTAAGAATACTTGATCATAGGTCATACTCATCGTTTAAGCACAAGTGGGGTTACCACTTTTACATAAAGCATTTAATGTTGTCACATTCTAAGAGATGCTTTAACTCAAGTCTTAGAACAAAGCTCCCCCTTGATGTGACATCCCCCCTAAGAGGGATAAACTAACCTTGGGTTTTGTCATAGAAGACTTCATGTGGGTGATGTAGTGGTGGATGCTCATAGTTGATGAAGATCATATTGAGTTGGGAGCAATCCTCGTTGTTTCTTACTCTTCTCACCTACATGGGTTAGTCCCGAGCACAAGAGACAAATACAAGGATATCTATGGACATGGAGTGCAAGGCATACATGATGATGTCCATGGATTCATTAATTACCTTGTCCCTTGCTTACCTTTGAGGGAATGTGTGACTCCTTGAACTATTGCATAATGTTAATGTTGATTGCAACTAGTCTTTGGCAGTAATAAATGTGAGTGAATTTCATTGGCGGAGTCACCCCTCGAGAACTTCTCTAGTTCTTCTTCTTGGGGACCCACATCAAGTTGATGGGGATCCTTGGAGTTGAAGTGGCACTTGTTGAAGTAGAACTTGGAGTAGCCTTGGGAACCCACTAAACCATGGCTAGGGACTCATCTTCAAGTGTGTCAATGTCATCATGAAGCTTGCCCTTGCCCTTGTGGTCTTGCGGAGGAAGGTCATCTTGAGAGCTTGTTCCCTTGGGAAGAGTAGGTTCATACTTCTCCCTTTGAGGAACAAACTTAGGCTTGGGGTATTGACCTTCTTCCCATTCAACTCCATTTGCGTTGAAGTAGCCAATGCCATGGTTCTTACGGTATCCTCCATGCTTGCATACAATCTCTTCGAATTGCTTACATCCGGCAAGACTTTTGTAGACAACTTTCTCTATAATTCCTTTCAATAGATTGTTTTCTTGCTCAAGTGTAACTTGGCTAAGAGAATTGTTAGTGGAATCAATAGAGCTACTAGAAACAACAACATTTGATTTATCATTAGATTTGTTGTTACTAGATGAAGAATCTTTCTTGCCTTTGTTACTAGATTGCTTAGTCTTAACTTGTGGAATAAATGTAGACAAGAGTAGTCGTTTGGGTAGATAAGAAGAAGTCTTCTTTCGGAGATCGTCATTGATTGCTTTAAGAAACTCATGTTCTTGCTCCAAATTGAGCTTCTCGAAGCTTAGCTTCTCATGAGTTCTTACAAGCTCTCTATTATCTTCTAAAGTAGATTCATGAGCTAACTTAAGAGCGTTTAGTTCTTTAGTTAGTCGTTCAATTTCCTTCTTATCATCATCACACGACTTATCTTGACTAGCATGATCATTACCTAGCTCATTTTGACTAATATCACTAGTTTTATCAAATAGCAAGTCATCATCTCCAAGTAAGTCATCCTCATCACTATTGAAGTCAATGTATTCGGGGTGTGATACCTTGGGGCCTTTAGCCATGAAGCAACTTCCACTCCCTTCAT
The DNA here is from genome assembly GCA_039707655.1 of Elymus sibiricus. Lineage (NCBI taxonomy): Eukaryota > Viridiplantae > Streptophyta > Magnoliopsida > Poales > Poaceae > Elymus > Elymus sibiricus. The sequence goes on along the minus strand of CM077663.1, from coordinate 295,981,773 downwards.
TTGGTGAATCAAATATGTTGCAGGAGTTGGAGGAAACGAGTGCAAGTCTGGTAACACCTTCATCTTGACTATAGTCGGAGTCGGAGTGATAGCTTCTCTCGGAGTGGTTGTCGGATTCGGAGCCAGAAACCCATTCACCAACATGAGCTTGATGTCTTCTTCTTGAGTAGCTCCTTGTGTACTTGTACTTCTTCTTCGAGTCCCTACTTGTCCTTGAGGGTCTTCGTTCATAACGATCATCTCTACTCCTTCTCTCTCTTCGAGGTGACTCATCTCTTGAGCTTCGTCTTCTAGGTGATTCTTCTCTTCTCTTGTGGGGGTCCGTGCACTCATTTGAGTAGTGTCCGGGCCCTCCACAATTGTAGCAGTTCCGATCATGACTAGATGAACGCTTCTCTTCATATATTGAGTTGGAATTCCTCTCTTTGCCTCTACCCTAGTAGAACTTGTTGAATTTCTTGACCATGAGGCTTATCTCTTCATTGGTTACGAGATTGTTGATACGTCTCCAACGTATCTATAATTTATGAAGTATTCATGCCATGTTTACAATAATTTTATATGATTTTTGTATGATTTTATTAGAACTAACCCGGACTGACGCTGTTTTCAGCAGAGCTACCGTGGTGTTGTTTTTGTGCAGAAATAAATGTTCTCGGAATGGGCTGAAAATTTACGGTGATTTTTTATGGACCAAAAGAGACCCCCGAAGCATTGGAGTTGAGCCAGAAGAGCCACGAGGCCACCACAAGCCTGCAGGGCCCCCCCTAGGGCGCGTCCTCCTAGCTTGTCGCCACCTCGTGGATCCCCCTGACGTGAGACCGACGCCAAAAATTCCTATAAATACCAAAACCCCCAAAAACAAACCTAGATCGGGAGTTTCGCCGCCGCAAGCCTCTGTAGCCACGAAAAACCAATCGGGAGCCCATTCCGGCACCTTGCCGGAGGGGGAAACCATCACCGGAGGCCATCTTCATCATCCCGGCGGTCTCCATGACGAGGAGGGAGTAGTTCACCCTCGGGGCTGAGGGTATGTACCAGTAGCTATGTGTTCGATCTCTCTCTCTCTCTCTCTCTCTCTCGTGTTCTTGAGATGACACGATCTTGATGTACCGCGAGCTTTATTAATATAGATGAATCATATGGAGTTTTCCCCTCTCTATCTTCTTGTGATGAATTGAGTTTTCCCTTTGAAGTTTTCTTATCGGATTGAGTCTTTAAGGATTTGAGAACACTTGATGTATGTCTTGCGATGGGATATCCATGGTGACAATGGGATGTTCTATTGATCCACTTGATGTATGTTTTGGTGATCAACTTGCGGGTTCCGTGACGTTGGGAATCTATGCATAGGGGTTGGCACATGTTTTCGTCTTGACTCTCCGGTAGAAACTTTGGGGCACTCTTTGAAGTTCTTTGTGTTGGATTGAACATGATGAATCTGAAATTGTGTGATGCATATCGTATAATCAAGCCCATGGGTACTCGTGGTGACATTGGAGTATCTAGGTGACACTAGGGTTTTGGTTGATGTGTATCTTAAGGTGTTATTTTAGTACGAACTCTAGGGCTGTTCGTGACACTTATAGGGATAGCTCATAAGATTGATCGGAAAAGATAACTTTGAGGTGGTTTCGTACCCTACAATAATTTCTTCGTTTGTTCTCCGCTATTAGTGACTTTGGAGTGAACTCTTTGTCGCACATGAGGGATTTACATATGATTCAACTATGTTAGTATTGTTGAGAGAACTTGCACTAGTGAAAGTATGAACCCTAGGCCTTGTTTTCAAGCATTGCAATACCGTTTTTGCTCACTTTTGTTACTTGCTACCTTGCTGTTTTTATATTTTCAGATTACAAAAACCTATATCTACCATCCATATTGCACTTGTATCACCATCTATTCGCCGAACTAGTGCACCTATACAATTTACCATTGTATTGGGTGTGTTGGGGACACAAGAGACTCTTTGTTATTTGGTTGCAGGGTTGTTTGAGAGAGACCATCTTCATCCTACGCCTCCCACGGATTGATAAACCTTAGGTCATCCACTTGAGGGAAATTTGCTACTGTCCTACAAAACTCTGCGCTTGGAGGCCCAACACGAGTCTACAAGAATAAAGTTGTGTAGTAGACATCAAGCTCTTTTCTGGCGCCGTTGCCGGGGAGGTGAGTGCTTGAAGGTATATCTTTAGATCTTGCAATTAAATCTTTTAGTTTCTTGTTTATCACTAGTTTAGTCTATAAAAGAAAACTTCAAAAAAATGGAGTTTAGGTTGCATCAATTGGTTCGTCTTTTTAATGTCTTTCGTGAAAACAAGGATTCAGAAAATTGTGCTCAATTGGTAGAGGAAGAAATTATGAAAATACTTGATGAGAATTCCTTGAATGATGAGCTTGATTGCAATGTTTCTAGTATGAATTCTTTGAATATCCATGATGCTAATGATATGCAAAGCCACAAGCTTGGGGATGCTATGTTTGATGAAGATGATATTTTTAGTCCCCCAAGTTTTGATGAGCAAATTTGTTATGATAATGACATGCCTACTATCTATGATGATTATGATGATGACATGTATGCTATAAAGAGTGATAGTAACCATGAAACTTGTCATCATGATTTTAATATTCAAAGTGGTTATGTCAATCAAGTATCTCATGATAGTTATGTTGTTGAGTTTGCTCCCGCTATTATGAATGAGAAGAAAATTGCTTATGTGGAGAGTGACAAATTCTCTATGCTTGTGGATCATGAAGATAATGCTTTATGTGATAGTTATGTTGTGAAATTCCTTCATGATGCTACTGAAAATTATTATGAGGGAGGAGTATATGCTTGTAGGAATTGCAATAATATCAAGTTTCCTCTCTATGTGTTGAAAATCTTGAAGTTTTGCTTGGTTTACCTTCCTATGCTAGTTGATTCTTGTTCCCATAAGTTGTTTGCTCACAAAATCCCTATGCATAGGAAGTGGGTTAGGCTTAAATGTGCTAGTCCTATGCTCCATGATGCTCTCTTGCATGTTTCAATTCTTATCTTTTATGTGAGCATCATTGAAATCATCATGCCTAGCTAAAAGGCTTCAAAGAAAAGCACTTGTTGGGAGACAACCCAATATTTATACCTACTGTTTTTGTGTGTCCACATGATTAAGCTACTGTATAATCATGTTTTATAGCTTTTGTTTCAATAAAATGCCAAGTAAAGCCTTTGGGATAGTGTGGATGATAGTTGACTTGATTCTGTGCAAAAACAGAAACTTTTGCTCTCAGTCCAGGAATTTTGTAAATTCACTGGAACGTGATTTTGATCTGAATATTTTACACGTGATTGATATACAAATTTCCTAGATTTTCCTAATTTTTCAGAATTTTTAGAGACAGGTAAGTATGGTTACACTACAGATCTTCACAGACTGTTCTGTTTTTGACAGATTCTGTTTTGCATGCATAGTTTGCTTGTTTTAGTGTTTCTATAGCTTATATTAAGTGATATAAATTATGGGAATGATATAATACAGTAGGTATCATGTGGGAACAATTATGAATCTTGTCTTGACAGTACCTAAGTGAATGATCTACCTTTATTATACTAACCCATCTCACGAAGTTCCGTTAAGTTTTGTGTGATTGAAGTTTTCAAGTTTTGGGTGAGACACCGATATGAGGAGAATAAGGAGTGAAAATAAACAAAGCTTGGGGATGCCCAAGGCACCCCCAAGGTAATATCCAAGGAATACTCAAGCGCCTAAGCTTGGGGATGCCCCGGAAGGCATCCCCTCTTTCGACTTCAACATTATCGGTATATCTTACTTGGAGCTATATTTTTATTCGTCACATAATATGAGTTTTGCTTGGAGCATCATTTTATTTTCTTGTTATCTGTTAGATGTTATTTATAATCTTGTTTTTCAATAAAAAGTTCCAAGAATTGTCTTAGGATGCTTGCATTGCATGTTTTGATGTGTGCTGTGTAAAAACAGAAACTTTTGCTGTAGTGTTTGAATTTTCATATTTTACTGGAACGTGGAACGTTTCTGAAATTTTTACACAGTGTTGTCATATAAATTATTTAGCATGTCCTAAATTTTCATAAGTTTTTGAGTTACATAAGTACACTGTTTTCATAAATTGCTACAGGTTGTTCTGTTTGGACAGATTGTTGTCATAGTTTTGTTATCTACTTATCCTATAGTTTCCATAGCATGTATTGGTAGATATAAATTGTGGAAATGATAGTAAACAGTAGATGATGTTTGATAATTATTGTGCAACTTGTCTTGTGCAACATATTCAACTCTTCCGCGGTCGCTTCACGATCCGGTTCCTTTCCATCACCAAAGAAATCACCTTGCAAGCCAACACGAACAACATCCCATACGGCGGGGTTATGACCAAGAATATGCATTTTCATCTTATGCTTCCAACTAGCAAAATTTGTACCATCAAAGTACGGACCTCTACGGTGATAATTTCCCTCACTAGACGCCATACTCTCCTAGGTTGTGAGACCAATGCAATGGAGACCAAAGCTCTGATACCACTTGTAGGATCCAAAGTATGTCTAGAGGGGGGGTGATTAGACTACTTGACCAAATAAAAATTCTACCTTTTCCCAATTTTAGTTGTGGGCAGATTTTAGCGATGATAGCAAGTCAAGCACAGCCTACACATGCATGTCTAAGAGTATAGCAGTGGAAAGTAAAGACAAGCACATATAGTAGAGAGTAGGGATGGAAGATCAAACGCAATTGTAGAGACGAATATATTTCCCATGGTTCCGATAGGTGGCGCTATCGTACATCCACGTTTATGGAGTCTTCAACCCACAGAGGGTAGCGGTCGCGAGAGTCCACGGAGGGCTCCACCCATAAGGGTCCACGAAGTAGCAACCTTGACCATTCCATAACGGCTTCTGTCCATGAAGGACTAGCCTCACTATGGGTAGATCTTCACGAAGTAGGCGATCTCCTTGCCCGTACAAACTTCTTGGTTCAACTCTACAACACGAAGTAGGAGGCTCCCAAGCAACACCTAACCAATCTAGGAGGCACCACCCTCCAAAAGGTAATAGGCTTGATAGTGATGATGAACTCCTTGCTCTTGTGCTTCAAGATGATAGACTCCTCAACACTCAATCACTCTCTCACAGATTTGGCTTGGTAGAAGAGATTGTTTGGGTGGAAAGCAACTTGGGGAGGCTAGAAACCAAGATCCATATGGTTGGAGTGGATGATCTTGATCTCAACACAAGGGTAGGTGGTTCTCTCTCAGAAATTTGGATATGGGAAGTGGGGAACTGTTCTGAGTGCTTCTCTTGCGAGTGGGATGTGGTGGAGGGGTATATATAGGCATCTCCAAAAATCCAACCGTTACACCCTTATTGACCAACTCGGTGAAACCGAAGTAAAACTCGGTCGTACCGATTTGTTCAAAATGTAGCAACTTCAGGAATCTCGGTGAGACCGATACATGATTCTCGGTGGTACCGATATGAGTGGCCGAGGGCAGTTTCCAAACTCGGTGACACCGATCCATAAAACTCGGAAATTCCGATTTTATAAACTGGGACACCAGAAGGTTGTTCACCGAAACTCGGTTGCACCGATAAAGGACTTGGTTGTACCGAGGAGCTAGGGTTTGGCTAGGTTCTGTCTGAGATGGAAAATCGGTAGGGCCGAGTGGGAAACTTGGTGGCACCGATTTTGTGTGGTAGGGTTTAGACAGAGTATTTTTGTGGGAGAGCTTATGGGTGTTTTTGGTGGCTAGCACTTGTGCACGTGGAGCAATTTGTTCACCAACATTACCTCACCCCCTTTTAATAGTATTAGCTTTCCTATGGACTCAAAGTGATTTCTCACAAAGTGATATGTAGAGTCTCCTTGCTTGAAGCCTTGCCAATTCCATTGCTTGCATCTTGGGGTCTCCTCGCAATCTATAGCCATCACATCATTGAACTTTTCCTGAAATATACTTAGTGGAAACATGTGTCCAATGAGATATATGTTGTTATTAATTACCAAAACCACCAAGGGAGCAAATGTGCTTTCAAATAGAGACTTGCGGCGGCGGAAAAGTGTTTCGGTAGCTCCCCCGGGTTTTTTGGTATATATGTGAATTTATAAGCCATAGTACGAGGTCAGGAGAGCCGGGAGGGGGCCACAAGCTAACAGGGTGCGCCCTGCTGGCTTGTGGGGCCCCTGCGCGGCCTCTGGTCCTCTCCCGAAGCTTCCAGGTCAAAAAGTTTTAGGGTATTTTGACTCCGTTTGGTACCATAAACCTGAAAAGGCCAAAAACATGCAGAAAACAACAACTGGCACTTGGTACTGGGTTAATAGGTTAGTGCTAAAAAATAATATAAAAGAGCAAATAAATGCCTTAAAAGTATCCTAGAATGATAATATATAGCATGGAACAATCAAAAATTATAGGTACGTTGGAGACGTATCAGCATCCCCAAGCTTAATTCCTGCTCGTCCTCGAGTAGGTAAATGATAAAAACAGAATTTTTGATGTGACATGCTACCCAACATGTAATCTATTGCATGTATGCTCATTGAGAAACGATGAATTAACAAACGTCAACATGGTAATATTTATAAGGACAAGTAACACAATCTTCAATCTTTCAAAATATACGATCCTCAAAGAATGTTTACCCCCATTCATTTTATCATATTAGTAAGGCATGGCTCCGTCTTCACCACATTAATACAAATGTCAAGCACCACAGTGTCCAAGTCAGGCAATTGGATCGTACTTTTTAACGCGCTTCAACTTTTTATTCTTCACACAATACATGAGCGTGAACCATGGACATAACATGTAGGTGGAATAGAATATGGTGGTAGATATCAAAGTGGTAAAAATGGAGAAGAAAGTCTCACATCAGCTAGGCGTATCAATAGGCTATGGAGATGCCTATTAATAGATATCAATGCAAGGAGTACGGATTGTCATGCAACTGATGCACTAGAGCTATAAGTGTATGAAATCTCAACTGAAGCTGAGTGCTTGTGCATCCAAATTGCTTGCTCATGAAGACCACGGGCATTTGAGGAAGCCCGTCATCGAAATATACAAGCCAAGTTCTATAACGAAAAATTCCCACTACCATATGGAAGTGACAAAACATGAGACTCTCTATATGAGTAACATGGTGCTACTTTGAAGCACAAGTGTGGAAAAAGAGGTAGTAGCACTGTCCCTTCTCCCATTTTTTTCTTTTTTTATTTTTTATTTTTCTTTCTTTTTTTCTTCCTCTTTCTCTTCCCTTTTTTTCTTTTTCTTTTTTTCCTCACTGAGACAATGCCCTAATAATGAAAATCATCACACTTTTATTTACTTACAACTTGATATGAAGAACTAAGAAATAATATGACTCAATATGAATGCCTCTGGCAGTGTACCAGGACATGCAATGATCTAGCATAACAAAAGATATCAAAAAATGGACCAACCATGGAAATATCATGCTAGCTATCTTACAATCATGCAAAGCAATATGATGATGAGTGAACTAGTCATATGATGTGACGGTGGAAGTTGCATGGCAATATATCTCGGAATGGCTATGGAAATGCCATAATAGGTAGCTATGGTGGCCGTTTTGAGGAAGATATAGGGAGGCTTATGTGCAACAGAGTGTATCATGCCACGGGGTTTGGATGCACCGGCGAAGGTCGCACCGATCCTCAAGGTGAGAATGGGCAATGCACGGTACCGGAGAGGCTAGCAAAATATGAGGAGCTGGGAGTGCATATGTCCATGGATTCACATTAGTCATAAAGAACTCATATACTTATTGCAAAGTTTTATTAGTTTTCTCGAAGCAAAGTACTACTCGCATGCCCCTAGGGAGGAGGTTGGGAGGAGTAAACCATCACGCGCCTCCGACTCAAAACAACACTAGGATTTCAATGAGGAATAAGAATGCTAACACATCCCCACCATGTCATAACCAATATTTAGACAAATGGGAAATTAACAAATTTTCATATCTATACTCCTATGAACTGACAACCATGCACTCACACCCTTTCACATTACCACATCAATATTCTTAACCCACAATTTCTCTTTTATGTGCGACATGAAGGTTTTCATTATGCACTCCTTGAATACCTATTATTTTTGGACTAGTCTTATAACTCATGCAAATTACCGTCACTATTTATTAACTCTCAAACAAATATAAGTGAAGAACGAGAGTGCAATTATTTCTATAAAATCTATACGCCACCGTTCTCAAAAAGATATAAGTGAAGCACTAGAGCAACTGCTAAGCTCAACAGATATAAGTGAAGCACATAGAGTATTCTAACAAATCATGGTGAAGGTGTGTCTCTCTCAAATAGGTGTGTCCAGTAAACAATGATTGTGGAAAACTAAAGCAAAAACAAACTAAAGCACACGACGCTCCAAGCAAAACTCATATCATGTGATGAGAAAAAATATATCTCCAAGTGACATACTGATGGATTGAGACGAAAGAGGGGATGCCTTCCGGGGCATACCCAATCTTAGACGCTTGAGTCTTCCTAGAATTTTACTTGGGATGCCTTGTACATCCCCAAGCTTAGGCTATTTGCCGCTCCTTATTCCTTCATCCATCGTGATAGCACCCAAAACTTGAAAACTTCAGCACACAAAACTCAACAGAAACCTTCGTGAGATCCGTTAGTATAATAAACATATCAAATACTTTAGGTACTGTTATAAATTGATTCATATTTATTTGCATAAGGTACTGTATTCTAACTTCTCCATGGCTTATACCCCCCGATACAATCCATAGCATCATCAAAACAAGCAAACTATGCAAGCAAAAACAGAATCTGTGTAAAATAGAACAGTATGTAATGATGTGTAGAGAAACTATACTTCTATATCTTAGAAAGTTCTGAAAAATTAGGAAAAACTGGGGAATTTGTATATCAATACTGTGTAAAACATTCAGATCAAAAAGATGTTCCAGTAAAATCAGAGAAATTCTGCACTGGACACAAAAGTTTCTGTTTTTACACCGTATCAATTCTACTTATCATGGAAGTCATCCCAAAGGTTTTACTTGGCACAAACACTAATTAAAACATAAAACACAATCATTATAGTAGAAACAATCATGTTATCTAAAACAAACAGAAAGTAAGAACAAAAATTTAAAGATAACTATTGGGTTGCCTCCCAACTAGCGCTATTGTTTTACGCCCCTAGCTAGGCATAATGCAAAGTATCAAGTGTTGTCATCTTTAACGCTCAGTCCATAATTAGCCTTCATGATAGATTCATAAGGTGGTTTAATTCTCTTCCTAGGAAAGTATTCCATCCCCTTTTTCAATGGGAATTGGAATCTTATGTTTCCCTCTTTCATATCAATGATAGCACCTATAGTTCGTAAGAAAGGTCTTCCAAGTATAATTGGACAAGATGGATTGCATTGAATATCAAGCACAATGAAATCTACGCGCACATAATTTCTATTTGCAATAATAAGCATATCATTTATTCTACCTAAAGGTTTCTTAATGGTAGAATCCGCAAGATGCAAGTTAAGGCAACAATCTTGAATGTTGGTGAGACCTAGCACATCACAGAGAGATTTAGGTATTGTTGAAACACTAGCACCAAGGTCACACAAAGCATTACATTCATATTCTTTAACCTTTATTTTGATAGTAGGTTCCCATTCATCATGCATTTTTCTAGGTATAGAAACTTCTAGCTCAAGTTTCTCATCATAAGATTTTATCATCGCTTCTAATATATGTTTAGTAAAAGCCTTATTTTGTTCATAAGCATTGGGTGAGCTAATAACGGATTGCAACAAGTAAATACATTCTATTAAAGAGCAACTTTCATAATTAAAGTCCTTGTAATCCAAGATAGTGGGTACATCGCTAGCTAAAGTTTTGACCTCTCGAAACCACTTTTTTCAATTTTATCATTAGAATCATCACCTTCTTAATAAATGTGACGCCTTCTACCTAAAGTTGACTCATCTCCCGTCCCTTTATCATCTATTTTCAGATTAGTCAACAAAGAATCAATAGGAGAAGTACCAATCGTTTTAAGATCTTCATCATGATTACTAATAGGGAAAGATTCTGGTTTAGCGGTCATCCTATTTACTAGAGTGGTTTGCTTATCATATATCTTTCCTATCAACTCTTTAGTTTGAGAAAATTGTGATTGGAGATTAGATACTTCCTTGTTGACTTCATCAAGTTGTTTACTAATAGCATCAAGCAAGATTGAGTGTTCCTTAATTTCAGCAGCAAAGTGTTTATTGTGTTCAGATCGGGTGGTCATGAAAGTCTTCATGGAACCCTCAATTTCAGACATAAGAGACATTGTAGAATCTATCTTGAGTCATGGTGACCAAGAAAGCAAAGTGACAAGCAAAGCAAGTAAACTAACAAGTATAGCAAGCAAACAAGTAAACTAGCAAAGGTAACAAAATTTGTATTTTGATTTTTATAGCAAGCAAAATATAACGACAAATTGTGGGATCGAGAAGGGACGTCTAGAGGAGGGAGGGTGAATAGTCTACTTGACAAAATAAAACCTAACCTTTTCCCAATTTTATTGGTTGGCAGATTTTAGCAATTCTAACAAGTCTAGTGCATCCTACACATGGAAGTCAACAAGTATAACAGCGGAAAGTAAAGACAAGCATATGTAAGAAGGAGTAGAGAAGAGGAGATCAAACGCAGTTGGAGACACGAATATTTTTCCCATGGTTCCGATAGGTGGTGCTATCGTACGTCCATGCTGATGGAGACTTCAACCCACGGAGGGTAACGGCCACGAGAGTCCACGGAGGGCTCCACCCATAAGGGTCCACAAAGTAGCAACCTCGTCTATTCCATCACGGTTTGCGTCCACGAAGGACTAGCCTCACTATGGGTAGATCTTCATGAAGTAGGCGATCTCCTTGCCCAAACAAACTTCTTGGTTCAACTCCACACACGAAGAAGGAGGCTCCCAAGCGACACCTAACCAATCTAGGAGACACCACTCTCCAAAAGGTAATAGATGTGGTAACAATGATGAACTCCTTGCTCTTGTGCTTCAAAAGATAGTCTCCTCAACACACAATCAGTCTCTCACAGATTTGACTTGGTAGAAGAGGTTGATTGGGTGGAAAGCAACTTGGGGAGGCTAGAAATCAAGATTCATATGGTTGGAGTGGAAGATCTTGATCTCAACACATGAGTAGGTGGCTCCCTCTCAGAAAATTGGATGGGGCAAGTGTAGGTATGTTCTGAGTGCTTCCTCTACGAGTGAGAGGTAGGTGGAGGGGTAATCCAACCGTTACAACATTATTGCCCAACTCGGTGAAACCGAAGTGAAGCTCGGTTGCACCGACTAGTGCAAAATGTGGCAAATTTTGGCGTTTCGATGAGACTGATATATAAATCTCGGTGTGACCGAATTGGCTGACCTAGGTAGTTTCCAAATATTGGTGAGACCGATTTCCAAAACTCGGAAATTCCGATTTTTAGAAATGGCTTACCAGAAAGTTGGTCACTGGTTTCGGTTGCACCGAAAGGAATGTTGGTGTCACCGAGACCTTAGGGTTTTGGCTTAGGATATGTCTAGGGTAAAACTCGGTAAGGCCGAATATGAAAACTTGGTGGCACCGATTTTAGTGGTAGGGTTTAGACAAAGAATTGTGGGAGAATTTCATGTGTATTTTTGGTGGCTAACTCTAAGCACTTGTTCAACCAGATCATCATAGATACCTCATCCCCTTTTAATAGTATTGCCTTTCCTATGGACTCAAAAGTGATTTCTCACAAAATGTAAAATGTAGAGTCTTCAAGCTTGTTGATTTGCCAATCCTATTCCATTCTTTCTTCTTCTTTTCCTTGGGGATTCTCCACACATTCCATGGCCAATCTTCTCTGTGGACTTCATCTGAAATAAACTAGGTAAAACTATTTGTCCAAGAGACAATGTATGTTGTCATGAATTATCAAAACCTTCAAGGGAGCATATGTGCTTTCACAAATAAAAAGTAGAACAAGTGAATGATAATTTGTGCGAAGGTACTTGATAAGAAGTTGATGATACTCCCCGGCAACGGCGCCAGAAATCCTTCCTGATACTTGTGATCTGCGTTGGATTTTCCCCGAAGAGGAGGGGATGATGCAACACGGTATAGATAAGTATTTCCCTCAGTGAGAACCAAGGTTTTCGAACCAATAGGAGAACCACGCAACTTCCCGTCCTCGGCGCCTACACACAAAAGAGCACACACTTGCACCCAACGGGGGCAAGAGGATTGTCAATCCCCTTGAACTCGTTACTTGCAAGCAATGAGTGGTGTAGATGATAGTTGATAATTATAAATTGCAAAATAAAAGAAAAAAATAAATGGCAGCAAGGTATTGAGAGCGTTTGTAAATATATTTGTGAATAGACCCGAGGGCCATAGTGTTTGCTAGATGCTTCTCTCTCGGAGAAAGCATACGGCGGGTAAACAAATTACTGTTGGGCAATTGATAAAAAAAGCGCATAGTTATGCAATATTTATTCATGGCAATGATCATGTGTATATAGGCATCACGTCCATAAACAAGTAGACCGACTCTTGCCTGCATCTACTACTATTACTCCACCCATCGACCGTTGTCCAGCATACATCTAGAGTATTAAGTGAAACAGAGTAATGCTTGGAGAATGATGACATGATGTAGACAATGTAGACTCAATTAATATGAATAAACCCCATCGTTTTATCCTTAGTGGCAACAATACAAAGACGTGTCTTGTCCCCTAACATGTCACTGGGATATAGAGCACCACCAGATTGAACCCACTACAACGCACCTCTCTCACTGAAGATAAACCATTCTAGTTGGCCAAACTAAACCGATAGATTGGAGAGAATTATGAAGCTGTAATAATCATGCAAATAAAATACCAGCAAGTATTAAATATCTTTTCATGAATAATCTGAACATAAACCCACAATTCATTGGATCCCAACAAACACACCGCAAAGATGAATTGCATAAGATAGATCACCGCGAGAATCACGGTGATCATGGTAATGAAGAACATAGAGAGAGAGAGAGAGAGAGAGAGAGAGAGAGAGAGAGAGAGATAGCCATCTAGGTACTAACTACGGACCCGTAGTTTTATGGTGAACTACTCACACATCATCATGGGAGCACCAAGGATGATGTAGAGGCCCTCCGTGATCGATCCCCCCCTCCGGCAGGACACCGGAAAGGGATCCAGATGAGATCGCGACGGAACAGAGACTTGCGGCGGCGGAAAAAGTGTTTCGGGAGCTCCCTCAGGGTTTTTGGAATATATGTGAATTTATAAGCGAGAGTACGAGGTTAGAAGAGCTGGGAGGGGGCCACAAGATAACAGGGCGCGACCACCACCCCTGGGCGCCCCCTGTTGTCTTGTGGGGCCCCTGTGCGGCCTCCGGTCTTCTCCCGAAGCTTCCAGGTCTTCTTTTGGTCCATAAAAAATCATCAAAAAGTTTCAGGGTATTTGGACTCCGTTTGGTACTGTAAACCTGAAAAGTCAAAAACATGCAGAAAACAACAACTAGCACTTGGCACTGGGTTAATAGGTTAGTGCTCAAAAATAATATAAAACAAGAAATGAATGCCTTAAAAGTATCCTAGATGATAATATTATAGCATGGAACAATCAAAAATTATAGATACATTGGAGACGTATCACAAGACAACGCAGCTCCGACTCCGGCGGAGAAAACTACAGAGAACAAAGCAATGTTGGCGTCTTGGAAGATCACCGAACGGACCACCTGTCGCCCGTCATCGTACACCACTGGTGTCCCGCACCGCAACTTCGACTTCACAGCAACAAGCAGCCGAGGTAATCTCACGGACATGCCGGAGCGGAGGCGACTACCACACAATGCCACTCCCCCGACTATGCTCACCACCGTCACCGTTGCCAGAGAAGCCAAACCACCCACATTGCCGGACGAACACGACAAAGCAGCACGAACAACCCCCCCCCCCACCTATCACTGGTCCCTCTGGCCGGTAAGGAGCTCCTGGAACAATGCCCCAAGAGGTGTGACGCACGTCGCCATCATTGTCCGATCCTAGGGGATGAAGGGTTTCCCCCGAGCATCCTTGCGTAGTGGAGCGCAGAAACGCCTCAACGACGCCTTCAAGAAGGAAGTGACGCCCATAGGCGTCGCCGTCACCTGCCCCGGCCCAAAAGCCGACAACAAAGTCTTCACCCGGCGCTGCACCTCCAACCACCAAACCCGAGCCACACCACCACCGAAGACACATGGCCAGCGACCGCCGGCCCCACGCGCCTAACGTCTGCCGCAACCCTCTTCAGATCTGGACGCCAGGGCCCAGGATCCATCGTTGCCACCGGTCCGCGCCAGATAAACCGCCGACCCCATGCGCCCGACAGTCATCACAGCCTCCTCGCAGAACAGGACGTCGGGGCACGGTCTGCCTCGCACAGTCCCCTGGAGTCCATCGAGCCGAGGGCCGTCAGCGCATAGTGAACAACCCGTGCGCCGCGGAGAAGCTCGCTCCCGCCTGACCCATCTCCTCTGCCGCCAGCGCCCACCAAGAGCCCGCCCGGCGGTGGCCTTCTTTAGATCCAGCTGGGGCTCGCCCTGGTGCGGCGCGCCAGCTCCCCGCGCGGCCACCGCATGCTCCAGGCCGCAGCATGACACGAGAGCTCACCACCAACCCTGCCTCGCCGCCCGTGCTGCTCAGAAGCGGAGCATCAGAGCAGAGAAGCTCCACCATCGCGCCCACACGCCAGATCCGCGCGCCGCGCCAGATCCACACCCTGCGCCCCGTGCACCCACGCCGTCACGCGCCCGCGCCTCCGTGTGCCGCCTTGCCGGCTAGCCTCGCCGCCCCAAGCGCGAGCAGCCGCTCGGGCTCCCGCCGAAGCCACCGGCCCGCACCAGCCATCTCCGGACGGAAGGAGGAATAAGAGGCCCGCCTCCGCCGAACCGCGTGCGCTTTACCCGGCGACCGCTGCCGGCGGCGGCGAGGGGAGGAAGGAATGGTGGGTGGGTTGCTGGCGGCGGCTAGGGTTTACTGCCGAGCCGCCCTCGGGAGCTCGTTCCTGGTCCAAGCTAAGCAAATCCTTTCTGAGTGCAGTGTGAACAAGTTTTATGGCTTCTCTCAACCAGTACTTTGCATGACAATCGACTTTGTGATGTGCTGTAGCAGGCATCTATTGACGTCAGTGCCCATTTTTTCTAGTTTCGTCCCCGGCGTTGGCCCGTCGTGTTACATATTAGTGGCACAATACATTGTCCCATAAATCTAATCGTGTTACGAAATTGAACCGGTCATAAAGTTCAAAAAAACAAAATGAACTGGTCATATATTAGAAAAAGTTACCACCACATTATATTCCATCCATCTGAACGCATCATCTATGTACGTACCTAATAACGTGTCGCCGCACCACCAAACCAAAACGTCCCTATTGCTCCCTTGCTAGATCACCAGTCCGGTTAAATAATGCTTCCTCATCTGATACTCCTAGACCCTCTTAATCATTCGTTTCATACTCCTACTATTTATTTTATTTTTGACGCGGCAGTTCCTTGTTTCTCAACTTAACTTACACCTGTGACGAAAGGGAGATGGGAACAAGAAAGCGAAGTCCAGCCAAGCCAGCCAAGCCAAGGCGACAACGTTGATGCAAATGCAAGCTGTGTGTGCGGCCGCAATAATACCACCACACGGAACCGAAATTGGGTGCACGCCCTCCCTCCTCCTCCCCTCTCCCCAAAATCCCCAAACCAACGCCGAAAATCGAATCGCGCCGCGCCGCCACGAGACGGCGGGTTTGGCGGACTGGGCGCTCCCGTGGCCGCCGATACTGTTGCCGCGTGTCCGCAGTTCGCCCTGGCGGTGGCGGTTGCATGTATGCGGGAGGGGAGACCCAATGGCGGGGTCGACGGAGAGAGAGGCGGCGCTGATGCCGCCGCCGGTCCCGTGGGCGCGCTTCGGCGGCAGAGGCCGGCCCAGGCCCACCCGTCCTCGTCCGCGTCGTCTTCGTCGCGTGGAGGAGAGGCGGCGGAAGGGGGAGGCAGGAAACAGGGGAGGCGCAAGAGCAAGCGACGGGAGGAGGTCCTGAGGGCGATCCGGGACAGGCTGCCTCCCCCGCCCGCTTGCTGGGGCAACGTCTCTGTGGTCCAGGAGAGGAGGGGCCGGAGGGAGAGGCCTGGCGACGCCGTTGGGGGCGAGGAGGAGGGGCGCTCTGGCGCGGGAACCGCCGCGTTGCCGGCGTGGTGCTGCCTCTGCCCCGAAGGGGACTGCTCGCTGGAGCCCAACCCGAGCGCCAACGGCAAGGAGGACCCCGGCCTCCGCTCCCTCATCGAGCGCAACGACTTCTACTCCGACGACTGCAACCCGCACGCCGCCGCCGCCGCCGCCGAAGACGACGACGCAGCAAGCCACGCCGCCGATTTTGATTAGGTGCCCGTCGATCCGCCGTTCGTTACTGCACATTGCTGTACAAAAACAAAAAAAAAACTACACACCATCGCCGGTAAAAAAAAGAGAGGGTTATACACAGATTTATCTTTCCTCGCGTTGCGTGGCGTCCGGTCGAGTTCTTCTCACCGTCGGCGTGTAGTAAAGCATCTATCGCGTGAGAGCCATGGGACACGTTGGTGCCAAAAGGAAACGACGGGCGATGGATTTTCCCATGCCTTTGCATCTTTGTCTCATCTCATCTCATCTCGTTCTCATGTCATGGCAGTCAGTGCGTTGGATTGACTACTCCGTGATCGCGTTTGCGCTTTTGCATACGGATTGATGTGGCACGGCGCAACAACCGTTTCCGTCTTCCCGTTCCTGGTGTGCTGTGAGATGAAGCTGTGCAATCCGAAGTGTACCTTCCGTATGTCGCGGCTGACTTGGCCCGGGGGGGGGGGGGGGGGGGGGGGGGGGGGGGGCGTGTAGGTAGGTATGTACGTGCATGCTGTGCTTTCCTTCCAACACGAACATCTCAGAAAGAAATGGTATGAGGAAGAGTACAGCTCTGGTAAAGTTTTCGTGATCGGGCGATTCGACTTGTTTTGTCCATCCTTAAAGGTTGCCGATTTCTCGCGTGAGCTGCGCAGTTTCTGTGTTGGCTGGCGGAGAGCCAGAAAGGTCTTAGAGCATCTCCAGCCGTTGGCCCGCAGGGGCTCGAAATAGCGCCGCATGGGGGCAGCCGGCGCTAAAATCGGCCTGGGGGGCTCGGCTTCCTAGTCGCGGCCCCGGGGTCGCCCCCTAACCGCCGCTTTCAGCCCATTATGGGCGTAGAATCGGCCCAAAACATTTAAAAAGTTTCGGATTTTCATTGAAATATAATACAAAAGCTAAAAAAAAAAGACTACATCGGCTACGTCGTCCCGCCGCCGCCGTCCCGTTGCCGCGCGCCGCATTCTACATGCCGAGGAGCTTGTAGAAGTCGATGTAGTCGCCGCCGTCGCTGCCGACGCCGTCCGGCGCGCCGCGGCCGCCGTCCCTGCTGCAGCCCTGCCCTGCGTCGCCGAAACGGTGCAGGTCGGGTTGGAGGGCCCGGGCGCCTCCCCGTCGCTGTCGTCGTCGAGGATGATGAGGCCGGCGATCTCCTCCTCGCGGTGGGCACGGTGGCGAGCCTCGATCTCCTCGAGGGCCCGGCGCTGCCGCTCCACCTCCTCCCGGACGTAGTCGTCCCGCGCCCACTTCAGGGCGGCCTCGTCGTCGGAGGTGGCCATGGCCAGGTGCTCCTGCTTGACCACCGCCGGCGTGCCAGGCTCCGTCTTCAGCCTGACAAGGCGGAGGTGGCCGCGGGGAGGCGAGGGCTCGCGGCGACGGCCCTCGTTGATGATGATGCCGCCGCTGTGTCGGAGCGGCGATAGGCCGGGCTCGGCCTTAACGGCGACGAGCGGCGTGCGCGTTGCGCCGGAGGAGTGGGAGGAGTGTGAGGACGCCGACGACGGCGCCTCCGGCGGGAGATGGACGTCGGCTCGTCCGGGTACCCGAGGCGCGGCTCGTTGCCGCCCTCGATGTGCTCGAGGACAGCCTCGAGAGTGCGTCCGGGGACGTCCCACCAAAGACGGCGGCCCTCGCTGTTGTTGCGGCCGCGCGCGGGGCCGCCGTTGGTGGAGGCGAGCTGCTCCTCGCGGCGGCGTTCGAAGTAGGCCGTCCAGAGGTTGGTGCTGTCCGGGACGTACCTCGGCTGCCGGCGCACCTCCTCGGACAGGGAGGACCGGATCCGGGCGATCTCGGCGCGCTGCTCGGCTACGGTGGGCACCGGTGGCACGGGGACGCCGCCGGCGCTGAGCCTCCAGGCGCCGGGCGCCCGCATGTCCGGCGGCGTCGGGTACTCCGCCTCGAACAGCAGGCGGGCCTCGTCCTCGTGGAGGTGCCGGCGGCCGAAGCCGTTGCGGGCCGCGCCGTCGCCTGGGTAGCGCTCGGCCATTGCGGGGGGAGGGGGGGAGAGAAGATCGCCGGGGAGAGAGAGAGGGGCGTCGCTGGTGGGACTTGGGGGCAGGCGGCGAGGTGTGGCGAACACCGGCGAGGTCGCCTTTTATAGCAGGCGAGCGGGCGGCACCGTGCGGACGCATGGGAGGCGAGGTGTGGACGCGCGTCGCCCCGTACTGACTGCGCCGCCCGTGAACGCCGGCTCGTGAAGGCGCGGCATCAATGGAAGGCTGGCTGGCGGCAGCCTTGCATTGATTCCCCGCGGGAAACCGAGGCGATGAGGACGACGACGCCGCGCGGTCGCTGACTCGGCGGACCCACCCCGTTTTCGCGCCAAAACGTTTCGCCCGGCACCCCCAGGCGCCCCCCAGCGCGCCGGGTTCGGCCTGGGTACGCCGGCGCTAAATTCAGCCCTAACCGGCGAAAAATGGGCTCGTGGGGGCGCGACTGGGCCGATTTTCGCCCGCTGGCGCAAAAAAATGGGGGGGGGGGGGGGGGGGGCAGCTGGAGATGCTCTTATCACCTCGGGACGTTCGTGCTGTTGAGAGCTCCAGGACGGTTGGTTGGATTCTGATGGCCATGCGCCACAGCAGCAAAAGGAGAAACGAGGAGCCCAACGACGATGAACACAGCGAAAGGAGAAAGCAGCCCCCCCTTGAAAACATCGCTATCAG
This sequence comes from Elymus sibiricus, assembly GCA_039707655.1. NCBI lineage: Eukaryota > Viridiplantae > Streptophyta > Magnoliopsida > Poales > Poaceae > Elymus > Elymus sibiricus. The sequence goes on along the minus strand of CM077663.1, from coordinate 295,962,644 downwards.
TCGGGCCCGAAAATCGCCAATCGGATTGGCACCCATCCAAATCATACTACCAACTGGTGGGTAGAAAGTACATGGATTTTGTAAAACGTCTCACCAGAAACGGACTGAACTGTTTCAGCTTAAGGAGCAGTGCTGCTTCGGTCTCTCAGGATTCTTTCAGATTTTTTATTTTTTTTGAAAGTTAGCACGAGAGCTGCTAAGATTCTATTCAGAAGAAGTACGCCGACTGCGACTTTCAGATTATATTTACCACAACACTCTTGGGCACTTGGAGCTTGCATATAAAAGCCCTAGAACCGCAAGCCACCGTCCCGCTCTCCTCTGTCATTGGAGCTCCTTCTCTGCCGCCAGATCTTGCCTTAGGGCATTTCTAACCAATTCCTTAAAAATAAAAAATCTAACGGAGTAAATACACTAAGATTTGGCCGGACCTAATCGACCCCCTGTGTATAACCCTTAGTGAGGATAGAGCTTCTAGCAAGGATGCACGCGCTCCGGCCCGTGCATGTCTTCCTGGCTGTGTTCCTCCCGGCCGTCGTGGCCGTTCTGCACCAAGCACCCCAAGCTCGTGACCTTCATCGAGGGGGCCTACATTGACGAGCGCAGCGTCCGTTTCATGATGCGACTGCTGGACCGGTCCGGGCTCGTCATCTTCTCCACCATTGACGACCTGCTCGTGGCCCGCTATGCACCAGGTAGCCTTCATGCTCGTGGTCGTGCATGTTGCTACCGCTTGGGCGGGCAACGCACACGCGTGTGTTTGTCTTTGTGTTGTCGTGTGCGTGTGTGTTGTCGCTCGTGCTAGGTGTGTGTGTTGGCCACTGCTGCTCTGTTCGTGCATGTGGTGTGTGACGGTGACGAGCTGCTCGCCTGTGGAAGCTTTCCGACATAGAGATGGCGCCAAGCAATGCCGATGGAGCCGATGCACGACGAGTCGGCGAGGTTAGTAGGGCTGGGGCGAAGCTGTGCGTGCGACCAGCTGCGGGGATTCCGTACGCCGGCGAGGTCGTCGGCGAGGCAGGCCACAAGAAGGCCTTTGCGTGAAGAAAATTTATTCTTGACCACGACGGAGTACATTTAGGAATGAGATAGGCGTCGCAGGATAATTTTTACTTCACTAACCGTTCCATGGGATCAGCTAGGTGCGGCGTAAGGGAGGAAAACCGAATTTATCCTCCCTTACATCTCGATAGAGGATCAGTTAAACTAGACCTTACTACACTCACCCGACCATCTTCGCATAGTGACACGACAAGAACATTAGAACAACTCCAACCGGACGACCCATTTCGTTCGTGTGTGTCCGTTTGGATCGCCCCGGACACAAAAATCGGCTCAACGCGCCGACCCAAACGGACGCGTGTCTGTTTTTTATCCGTCCGCGACCCATTCCAGGCTCAAATTTGGACCGGATTTGCGTCCGCGCGGACACGCGACGGACGCGTGTGACGCTCGCGCGACGCCCGCCCTTCTCCTCCCTTGGCCCGCCCGTCAGTGGCACACAACCACCATTTCCCCCCCCAAATTCCCCAAAAACCTCCCGCCCACCCCTCCCCGCGTGCGCCATGGACGACGACGCGCCGACCCTTGACGCCGCTGCCGGCCTCGCCTCCCTCGCCTCTAACGGTCGTCGCGGTGGGCGAAAAGGGTCGACGGCGACCAAGAAGAAGAAGGTGCTGACGCCCGCGGAGCGCGCCGACCAATCGTTGAGGAGGAAGAACCGCCGGCATCAGCAAGAAGCCAGGAATGAGGCCGCGGCCGCGTCCACCCTCGCCGCCGCCTTAGAGCAAGAGGCCAATGCCGCGAAGACCAGTCAACTCGTTCGTGAGGCCACGAGGCAGACTCTGCTGATACTAGGGTTAAACCCTGGCTAGCACGGGCTCGTCGCTGCCGCTACGGTCGTGGCCAGCACCGGCTCATTGCCCCTTCGTCGCCCACTTTCGGACTCGCCGCGCATGTCCTCTACGCCGGCGGCGCACGGCTTCCAATGGCACCACCCGTAGACCTCCCGTTTGTCCTACTCTACGGGCTCCGGTTCACCGGAGGTGAGCGTGGTCGCGCCTGGCACTCCAGCGCCCGTGGGCATCGACCTCAACGCGGTACCTGTGGGCGGCGGATCGTCCTCCGGGGGTGCGCGCAAGCGGCCTCGCGAGCTCCCAGCCGACGCCATGGGGAATGCTTGCAACCTATTCGACAAAATGCCGACTGCGGAAGACGAGTCCAACCGCCTCTTCATGGAGAGCCTTGGTATGCCTACAAGTTTTGTTCCACTCTTGAGAGCATCGAGGCCCGTCCCCTGAGAGGCATCGACATGAAAGACATGGTATGCCGACATGCTTGTTTATATTGATTGTCCCGTAGCTTGCTTATTTTGGTATGCCGACATGCTTGCTCATTTGTAGGTCTTCCAAGCTTTGGAAGCATTCAAGGTCCACTACGAGAGCAAATCTTTCAACCTCACTCATTGTTGGATGATCATCAATGGAGAATAGAAGTTCAAAGCGCAATACGCTGCCATCAAGGCGCGTGGAGGGAAGGAAGCCGTTGAAGAGCATGGTGAGGATGAGAAGCCGCGGCCGCGGGGGAAGACCAACTCCAAGAAAGAGGACAAGCGTGAGGCGGCGTCCCTTGCCTTGCAAGATACTTTGCAAGGCATGATCGCCAACAAAGACTCAAGAGAGGAAAAACGCCGACAAGACAAGGAGGAGCAAATTAGGGTCTTCATGGAGATACGAAACAAGAAGCTCGTGTTGGAGGCGGAGAAGCAAGCGAAGACGCTAGAGATCGAGGCCACCAAAGCAGCCACCAGAGCAAGAGAAGTCCGGCTCGCTTGCATGATGAAGGGGGTCGAGATCATGAAGGTGGACTTGAGCACGGTCTCTCCGAGGAAGCGGTCTTGGTTCGAGAAGATGCAGGCCGACATGTTCAGCCTCGAAGACGAGTGATCCATGCCGTGGTGTGCGGGCATAACCACGACCGAGATGGCGTGGCCGAACTATATTCTCATTTTGTGTGATGGCATGTGTGCCGGCCCGCTGGCAAGTGTGCCCAGCTTGAAAACTGCGTATTCTTTTAGTAGGCTAACATATGTATGCCGGTCGCTGTCATATCGCCGGGGTGAACTCTGACGCTGGCATGGCAGCTGGTATGATCTGTGGCCGCGGGACATTTTAGAGTAAAACAAATTTATGCGCGGACGAAAAATGGATCGGCGCGTTGGACGCACGGTCGACCCATTTGCAAAAAAGGACGGACGGGCCGACCCAAACAGACAAAACGCGAACAAAGCGCGCATCCGTTTTGTTGAGTATATTGATTATTAGGAAACATAGATAGACTAGGATTTGTTCCTGCCTTGACTTGTACTCCAAGATGATCATGTACTCCTATATATATATGCCCACGAGGCTCAAGCAATACAACAACTATTCCACCAATCCCTCTCTCCCTTCCAACATGGTATCTGCCGCAAGTTCCTAGACCTAGCCGCCGCACGCCACTTCCGCACTGCGCGCCGCCCCCGGGGCGGTCGGTCTCCATGACCGCCGCCGGGGGCCGCGCCGCCCGTACCTAGGGTTCGTCCGCCGGTCGTGTCGACCGGCTGCCCTAGAGAGTCTTTTTCCCGATCTCTTGATCTGGGGTTTTCTCTCTTCCGCCGGTCGCATTGATCGGCGTTTTTCTTTTTGGTTTTCCGATCTAAGATAGGTTTGCGTCGCCCGCCGCCCCCGTTGACCCCCGCGCCTCTACTCCGACATCGACGTCGACTCTACACCGGCAACTTCGTCATCCATCGCGCGACAAGGCTGGACGGCACGCCCAAGGGACGCCTTCGTGCGTCGCTGCCAGTCGCTCGTCCGCGTGGTCTTCATTACCGGTCCGTCTTCGTCGTCATCGCCCGGGACATCCTCGACAACGTCGCCATCGACTCCGATCCGCGCGTCGTCCCTGCCATGGCGCGTACAGCGCCGCCGTCGGTCTGATCAACCGATCTCGCGCCTGTCTTCACCAAGCCCGTCCTCGAGCACACGCCTACCGCCGATCGAGCCACAGGTTGCCATCGCGTCGTCCCCTCGGACCGCTGCGTCACCGCCCCGAGGTCCTCCCGCCGGCTGCCCCGACCCACGCGCCGCGCCTGCCGACGCCCCTCCGGGACGTCTCCCTGCGCAACGCGGTCCACGCCACCGCCCCAGGATCCTCCCGCCAGCTACACCCGTAGCCGCCGCCGTCTTTGCGTCGCCCCCTCGGGCTGTCGCACCGCGGAACGCGGTACACACAGTCGCCCATCGGACCATCGCCACCGGCTAGTGGTTCTCCCCACGGCTGCCCCGATCCGCGCGCTACCGCTGCGTCGCCCCTTCGGGCTGTAGTGTCGCAGCCCGCGGTCTACTGCCGCCCTGAGGCCGTCCTCTCCAGGTCGTCCCCGTGGCCGCACCGACCCTCGCGCTGCCGCTGCATCATCCCATCGGGCCGTAGCGAGCGTGGCACACGGTCTCGGCCACCGCCCGAGGAAGTCTCCGCGGCTGCACCGACTGGCCCGCCGCCGCTGTGTCGCCCCTTCGGGCCATCGCGCCGCGGCACGCGGTCCACGCCGCCGCCTCGAGGTCTTCCCGCCATCGCCCCGACCCACGCGCTGCCGCTTCGTCGCCCCTTCGGGGCGTACCGCCGCGACGCGCGGTCCACTTCGCCGTCCCCGCGCGTCGACTTCCTCTGGTATGCGCCGCGCCGCTTTCCTCGGCGCGGGAACGCCATCATCCTCGCCGGTCTTCGTCACGCTGTCGGGTTCTTCCGCGCCCACTTCGAGCATCGCCGCCGCGCTCCTCGTCAGCCGCCGCCGCCGCTGTCAGGCCGCCGCCGATGCGCTCCTAACCAGCCGCCGCCGCCGCTGTTAGGCCGCCGCCGCCACTACTCTTCGGCGTCGCTGCGGCTCGTTCACCCGAGCTACGCCGTGCCTCTTCAGCGCCGGTTTAGCTCGCCGACCCGGCCGCGCCGCCCGTCCACCCCCTTCGTCATCCGTCCAGCACCAGCTCATCGCCAGCGTCGCCGTCGTCTACCCCGACCACTTCATCTACTCCGACCACCGCAGGCGACATCGGCCCCTCGCCGATTTGCGCCGCAACCGTCGTCGAGTCCTTCTCTGCTAGCCTCCTTGACATGGCGTACAAGTTGTGTGCAGGTCCCCGTCTACGCATGCCTGGTGCTGGCAACACCGACGCGTGCCTTCGTCCCCAATGTGTTCTCAGGTCTGTCAAGCCTGGAGCGACGCATCGTCAACATCGACTTCGTCCGTCTACGCATGCCCGGTGCTGGCAACACCGATGTGTGCCTTCGTCCACGACGTGTTCCCGGACTTGGCAATCCCGGCGCGACGCGTCTCAACTTCGTCTTCTTCCCGGCGCACCACTACTTCGACACCATTGCGCCCGACTAACTCGGCGCCTCCTTGCGCCCGCGGCTCCTCGGCGACTACCTCGACACCGGATACCCCGACTCGACATCGACCACGGCGTTCTTTGCACGGCTACCTCGACCACGGCTACACCACCCTACGCTCTCGGCTACCTGGACATCGGCACAAAGGGCTACCGCCTTGCTTGAGCAACCTCGTCGGTTTCTTCTCCAGCCACGACTTCCGCGATGCATCGACCGTTACGACTGTGGGGGGGATGACCGTCGGCCTACCTTCGGATTCTTCTCCAGTCTCACCGTCTGTGTCGCTACCGTTGTGACTGCGGGGGGATGTTGAGTATATTGATTATTAGGAAACATAGATAGACTAGGATTTGTTCCTGCCTTAACTTGTACTCCAAGATGATCATGTACTCCTATATATATATATATATGCCCACGAGGCTCGAGCAATACAACAACTATTCCACCAATCCCTCTCTCCCTTCCAACACGTTTGGATCGCCCGGTTGGAGTTGCTCTTACGGCGCCAAAGAGCACAATAAACGAATAACAAGGATGTAACTGAAATAAACAATCGCAAGGAACAACTACAACATGGTTCGATGATAATGATTGTGCATTATGTGAGCACAAAGTCGTACGACCACAAGTAACTGTCACTGCCCTCTTGTCTCTTGAGCCTTCTAGGACCAGCAGATCTTTGTGATATATACAAGAACCGAATGCCAAGAATAACCTAGCATCTGATTCTGATCCTGTCGAGAACGCTGGTAGCTTAATTTCTACCTTATTTATTTTTTCAATCATCCAGATTATACCTTGTTTTCAATATATCTTTGCTCTTTGGGTGGCAAAGACTACACATACTGATTTATCAAATGTTGGGAGGGAGATGACACACAAAAGGCAATCAATCGTCCTACAAGTGACGACCGTAATAAACAATTTTAAGGATTGAAAACACTTCTTGAGGGCGGCGTTCTGATCCCTAGCGCGTCTACTCGTGCGATAAACAGTAAAAATACAAGGCACCCCGAACAACAACACAACACAACAACAACAAATCCTTTAGTCCCAAACAAATTAAGATAGGCCAAAGGTGAAACTCATGAGATCCTCGTGACCAACTCATGATTCTGGCACATGAATAGTGGCACATGGATAGCAAACTTTCACGCACCTCTGTTCATGACTAGTCCTTTGGTGATACTTGAATCCTTCATATCTCTCTTTACGGATACCTCCCATGTCAAGTTCGGTCTACCTCGATCTCTTTTTACATTATCAGCATGATTTAGTCGTCCACTATGCACTGGGGCTCCTGGCGGCCTGTGCTGAATATGCCCAAACCATCTCAGACGATGTCGGACAAGCTTATCTTCAACCGGCGCTACCCCAACTCTATATCGTAAATCATCATTCTATATTCGGTCCTTCCTTGTATGGCTACACATCCATCTCAACATGCACATCTTCACCACATCTAACTGCTGCACATGTCGCCTTTTAGTCAGCCAACACTCAGCGCAATACAACACTGCGGGTCGAACCGCCGTCCTATAAAACTTGCATTTTAGCTTTTGTGGCACTCTCTTGTCATAGAGAATGCCAGAAACTTGGCGCCACTTCATCCATACAAACACTAGCGTCGAAGCACCCCTGTCACCGCTTCATTATTGGAGTCCCGTGACACTAAGGACTAGCGGCCTGGAGCCGCAATCGTCACCACTGAACCCTTCAATTGCTCTGACACAAAATATCGTCATAGCCCACGCACATCAGAAACCATAACCTCATCACCCAAGGATACATTAGGGATCTAGATGGAGCTTCGTCGACTCCATCTGAATGGACAAACTCGAGGAGGATCAGAGCCCAGAAGACCAACTCAAACAAGAAGAAGTGTCATCATCATTCAGAGTGCCGCCCATGCGAGGAAATAAATCCTAACCTGAACTACAAGCTAGAGTCGAGGCACTGGGATTTCCCTTCCCACCACCGATAGCTAGAGTGGCAGAGAGAGGGGAGGCGAGTCCATATGCTTGCCGATGAAGCCTGGATGGGAAGAGTTTTCCCTAGTCGTTGCTTACAAGGGGAAGGAAGAAAAATGGGAGCCTAAGATTGCAACTACTCCAATCCACTCATTAAACTTTTATGTTGGGAAACGTAATAGAAAAAAAAGCTCGTACTGCAAGTCGAACTCCCAAGATCACTATGAAGATGCAAGCAAGATTGGATCTGATCATTACCAACAAGAGTGCACCGGAAGAAGTTGTTGGTGTAGATCGTTAATGTAGATTCCCATGGCTAGGATTTACAACGTCCCAACCATGAAAATTTCCCCTCGAATGCACGATGTCTCTGCCGGTATCCACGCGTACGACAATGTCAAACCAGCATGGCTTTGTCGTCCAGAACGAAACCGTGTCACGGAACTAGATGAAGGAGGTGGAGCAGCCTGACGGCAAAACTTCTTCGGTAGCGAGAGAGAGAGAGAGAGAGAGAGAGAGAGAGAGAGATAGAGAGAGAGAGAGAGAGAGAGAGGGAGGGAGAGGGAGAGATGTGGCAGCCTCTGCACAAAGAGTGATGCGTTTGGAGGGGGTTATCCCTCTCTATTTATAGGCGCGGGGAGGGGTGAACAACCTTGGAGGAGGGGTTGCTGCTACTTCTTGAGCTTGCGTTGGTTTTCCCTTGAAGAGGAAAGGGTGATGCAGCAAAGTAGATAAGTATTTCCCTCAGTTGTTGAGAACCAAGGTATCAATCCAGTAGGAGATACAAGCAAGTCCCCAATCTTCGCACCTACACAAACAATCAAACTCTTGCACCCAACGCTAAAAGGGGTTGTCAATCCCTTCTCGGTTATTTGCAAGGATGAGATCTGATAGAGATAGATATAAAAGATTGCTAAAACGAAAAGTAAAACAAAAGTAAAAAGATTGCAGCAAAGTATTTTTGGTATTTTTGGTTTATAGATCTGAAAGTATAATATGGAAAATAGACCCGGGGGCCATAGGTTTCACTAGAGGCTTCTCTCATGAAGGAAAATAATACGGTGGGTGAACAAATTACTGTCGAGCAATTGATAGAAAAGCACATAGTTATGACGATATCCAAGGCAATGATTATGCATATAGGCATCACGTCCGTGTCAAGTAGACCGAAACGATTCTGCATCTACTACTATTACTCCACACATCGACCGACTCCTGCCTGCATCTAGAGTATTAAGTTCATGAAGAACAGAGTAACGCATTAGGTAAGATGACATGATGTAGAGGGATAAACTCAAGCAATATGATGAAAACCCCATCTTTTTATCCTCGATGGAAACAATACAAATACGTGCCTCGCTACCCCTACTTTGTCACTGGGTGAGGACACCGCAAGATTGAACCCAAAACTAAGCACTTCTCCCATTGCAAGAATTACCAATCTAGTTGGCCAAACCAAACCAATAACTCGAAGAGACTTGCAAAGATATGAAATCATGCATATAAGAATTCAGAGAAGATTCAAATAATATTCATAGATAAGCTGATCATAAACCCACAATTCATCGGATCTCGACAAACACACCGCAAAAGAGTATTACATCGGATAGATCTCCATGAAGATCATGAAGAACATGGTATTGAAGAACAAAGAGAGAGAAGAATCCATCTAGCTACTAGCTATGGACCCGAAGGTCTATGGTGAACTACTCACGCATCATCGGAGGGGCAATGGAGTTGATGTAGATGCCCTCCGTGATCGAATCCCCCTCCGGCAGATTACCGAAAAAGGCTCCAAGATGGGATCTCACGGGAACAGAGGCTTCCGGCGGCGGAAAAGTATTTTCATGGCTCTCTTTGGTATTCAGGGAATATTTGGTAATTTATAGGCCGAAGAATAGGGTTAGGAGAGCTGCTGGGGGGCCACAAGCCAGGGGGCGCCCCCCCTAGGGCGCGCCCTGGTGGCTTGTCGCCTCCCGGCAGGTCTCCTGCCTTCATCTCCAAGTCTGGCAGGTTTCTTCTGGTCCAAGAAAAATTATTCCGAAGATTTTATTCCGTTTGGACTCCGTTTGATATTCCTTATCTGCAATACTCAAAAACAAGGAAAAAACAGAAACTGGCACTAGGCTCTAGATTAATAGGTTAGTCCCAAAAATAATATAAAATAGCATATTAATGCATATAAAACATCCAAAACAGATAATATAATAGCATGGAACAATCAAAAATTATAGATACGTTGGAGACGTATCAAGCATCCCCAAGCTTAATTCTTGCTCGTCCTCGAGTAGGTAAATGATAAAAACAAATTTTTTGATGTGGAATGCTACCTAACATATTTATCCATGTAATATTCTTTATGGTGGCATGAATATTCAGATCCATAAGATTCAAAACAAAAGTTTAATATTGACATAAAAACAATAATACTTCAAGCATACTAACAAGGCAATTGCGTCCTTTCGAAATAACATGGCCTTAGAAAGTTATCCCTACAAAATCATATGGTCTGGCTATGCTCCATCTTCCCCACACAAAGTATCTAAATCATGCACAACCCCGATGACAAGTCAAGCAATTGTTTCACACCTTTTATGTTCTCAAACCTTTTCGACTCTCACGCAATACATGAGTGTGAGCCATGGATATAGCACTATAGGTGGAATAGAATATGGTTGAGGTTGTAAGGAAAATGAGAAGATAGTCTCACATCAACTAGGCGTATCAACGGGCTATGGAGATGCCCATCAATAGATATCAATGTGAGTGAGTAGGGATTGCCATGCAATGGATGCACTAGAGCTATAAGTGTATGAAAGCTCAAACGGAAACTAAGTGGTCGTGCATAATGATGAAAAATTCCACTAGTTATATGAAAGTGAAAAAATAGGAGACTCTCTATCATGAAGATCATGGTGCTACTATGAAGCACAATTGTGGAAAAAAAGATAGTAGCATTGTCCCTTCTTTCTTTCTCTCATTTTTTTTATTTTGGTGGGCATCTTTGGCCTCTTTTTTTTATTTGGGCTTCATTGGCCTCTTTTATTATTTGTAAAGTCCGGAGACTCATCCCAACTTATGAGGGAATCATAGCTTCCATCATCCTTTTCTCTCACGGGACAATGCTCTAATAATGAAGACCATCACACTTTTATTTACTTACAACTCAAAAATTACAACTCGATACCTAGAACAAAATATGACTCTATATGAATGCTTCCGGTGGTGCACCGGGATGTGCAACGATCTAGCCTAGCAAATGACATCAAAAAATGGACAAGCCATGAAAATATCATGCTAGCTATCTTACGATCATGCAAAGCAATATGAAAGTGATGGTGCGTGTCATGAAAAACGGAACGGTGGGAGTTGCATGGCAATATATCTCGGAATGGCTCTGGAAATGCCATAATAGGTAGGTATGGTGGTGGCTGTTTTGAGGAAGGTGGGTTTAATGCACCGGCGAAAGTTCCGCGGTACTAGAGAGGCTAGCAAAGGTGGAAGGGTGAGAGTGCGTATAATCCATGGACTCAACATTAGTCATAAAGAACTCACATACTTATTGCAAAAGTCTATTAGTTATCGAAGCAAAGTATTAGACGCATGCTCCTAGGGGAGAGGTTGGTAGGAGTTAACCATCGCGCGCTCCCGACCCTCACACAAAGGTTGACAATCATTAAACAAATCATGCTCCGACTTCGTTACATAACGGTTCACCATACGTGCATGCTACGGGATTCACAAACTTTAACACAAGTATTTCTACCAATTCAAAATTACTCACTAGCATGACTCTCATATCACCATCTTTATATCTCAAAACTACATGCAAGGAATCAAACTTCTCATAGTATTCAATGCACTCAATATGAAAGTTTTTATTATATCCCTCTTGGATGCCCATTATATTAGGACTAAATTCATAACCTAAACCAATTACCATGCTGTTTAAAGACTCTCAAAATAATATAAGTGAGGTATGAGAGTTCAATTATTTTTATAAAATAAAACACCACCGTGCTCTAAAAAGATATAAGTGAAGCACTAGAGCAACATTGCCTAGCTCAAAAGATATAAGTGAAGCACATAGAGTATTCTAATAAATTCACGATTAATGCGTGTCCCCCTCAAAAGATGTGTGCAGAAAGGATGATTGTGGCAAACTAAAAAGCAAAGACTCATATCATACAAGACGCTCCAAGCAAAACACATATCATGTGGTGAATAAAAATATAGCCTCAAGTAAATTTACCGATGGATTGAAGACGAAAGAGGGGATGCCTTCCGGGGCATCCCCAAGCTTAGGCTCTTTGGTATCCTTGAATATGGCTTGGGGTGCCTTGGGCATCCCCAAGCTTAGGCTCTTGCCACTCCTTATTCCATAGTCTATCAAATCTTTACCCAAAACTTGAAAACTTCACAACACAAAACTCAACAGAAAACTCGTGAGATCCGTTAGTATAAGAAAAGTAAATCACCACTTTAGGTACTGTTGTGAACTCATTCTTTATTTATATTGGTGTAATATATACTGTATCCCAACTTCTCCATGGTTCATACCCCCCGATACAACCCATAGATACATCAAAATAAGCAAACAACACAAAGAAAACAGAATCTGTCTAAAACAGAACAGTCTGTAGCAATCTATAGACTTCGAATACTTCTGTAACTCAAAAAATTCTGAAAAATTAGGAAAATCAGGGAAATTTGTATATCAATCTTGTGTAAAAATTTAAGATCAAAATCACGTTCCAGTGAATTTACAAAATTCCTGGACTGAGAGTAAAAGTTTCTGTTTTTCAGCAAAATCAAATCACAAACACCGTAGACCATCCCAAAGGTCTTACTTGGCTCAAACACTAATTAAAACAAGAAAACACAATTACTATAGAGGTAATAATGTGTAAAACACTCAAAAACTGAAGCAAAAACAAAAGCATAAAAATAAAATTGGGTTGCCTCCCAACAAGCGCTATTGTTTAACGCCCCTACCTAGGCAAAACGCAATAGATCTAGGTATTGTCATCTTTGGTATGCAATACATAAGTAGCTCTCATAATAGAATCATAAGGTAATTTTATTCTCTTTCTAGGAAAGTGTTCCATGCCTTTCCTTAATGGAATTGGAATCTAATATTTCCTTCCTTCATATCAATAATTGCACCGATCGTTCTAAGGAAAGGTCTACCAAGAATAATAGGACATGTAGGATTGCAATCTATATCAAGAACAATGAAATCTACGGGAACATAATTCGTATTTGCAACAATAAGAACATCATTAATCCTTCCCATAGGTTTCTTAATGGTGGAATCCGCTAGATGCAAATTTAAAGAGCAATCATCAAATTCATGGAAAACTAGCACATCACATAAAGTTTTCGGAATCGTGGAAACGCTAGCACCCAAATCACACAAAGCATGGCACTCATAATCTTTAATTTTAATATTAATAGTAGGTTCCCATTCATCATAAAGTTTTCTAGGTATAGAAACTTCCAACTCAAGTTTTTCTTCAAAAGATTTCATCATAGCATCCACGATATGTTTAGTAAAAGCTTTATTTTGATTATAAGCATGCGGAGAATTCAACATGGATTGCAACAAGGAAATACAATAAATCAAAGAACAACTATCATAATTAAAGTCCTTGAAATCCAAAAGAGTGGGTTCATTGCTATTTAAAGTTTTGACCTCTTCAATCCCACTTTTATCAATCTTAGCATTAAGATCTATAAACTCCGAATCATTGGGACGCCTTTTAACTAAAGTTGACTTATCTCCAGTCCCATATTTATCAAGATTTATATTAGAAAACAAAGATTCAATAGGAGTCACATCAATCACTTTAAGATCTTCATCATTATTACCACGAGAACACACTTTTTCAAGCCATTCACGCTTAGCACGCATTCTAGCGGTTCTTTCCTTACACTCATCAATAGAAATTCTCATAGATTTTAAATACTCATTAATATCATGCTTGGGTGGAATAGATATAATTTTCAAAGAATCAATCTCAAGAGAAATTCTATCAACGTTCCTAGCCAAATCATCAATCTTGAGCAATTTTTCTTCAATCATAGCATTGAAACCTTTTTGCGAACTAATAAATTATTTAATATTATTCTCAAGATCAGAGGGCATATTATTATAATTTCCATAAGAATTGTTGTAGGAATTACCATAATTATTAGAGGAATTACTAGGAAACGGCCTAGGATTGAAATTACCTCTATACGCGTTATTACCAAAATTGTTCCTACCAACAAAATTCACATCCATAGATTCATTATTATTTCCAATCAAAGAAGACAAAGGCATATCATTAGGATCAATAGGAGCACTCTTACTAGCAAACAATTTCATTAATTCATCCATCTTTTCACTCAAAGTATTTATTTCTTCAATAGCATGCACTTTTTTACTAGTAGGACATCTTTCGGTATGCCATTGAGAGTAATTTGCCATAATATTATCTAGGAGTTTAGTAGCTTCTCATAATGTGATTTCCATAAAAGTACCACCCGCGGTGGAATCTAAAATATTTCTAGAAGAAAAATTCAATCCCGCATAAAAAATTTGTATAATCATCCATAAACTCAAACCATGCGCGGGGCAATTTCTAATCATTAGTTTCATCCTATCCCAAGATTGTGCAACATGCTCATGATCAAGTTGCTTAAAATTCATTATATCGTTCCTAAGGGAGATGATCTTAGCGGGCGGAAAGTACTTGGAAATAAAAGCATCTTTACACTTATTCCATGAATCAATACTTTTTTAGGCAAAGATGAAAACCAAGTTTTAGCACGATCTCGTAGTGAGAATGGAAAGAGCTTCAATTTAACAATATCATTATCCACATCTTTCTTCTTTTGCATATCACACAACTCAACGAAAGTATTTAGATGGGATGCGGCATCTTCACTAGGAAGGCCGGAAAATTGTTCTTTCATAACAAGATTAAGCAAAGCGGCATTAATTTCATAAGATTCCGCACTAGTGGCGGGAGCAATCGGAGTACTAATAAAATCATTATTATTAGTATTGGAGAAGTCACACAACTTGGTATTCTCTTGAGTCATCGTGACAAAGCAAGCAATCTAGCACACAAGCAAACAAAAAGCAAACGAAAAGACGAACGGAAGAAAGGCGAATAAAAAGGCAAATCTTTTTGGTTTTTTCTAAAAATCGTTTTAGAAGTGGGGGAGAGGAAAACTAGAGTCAATGGCAAATAATGTAAACGCAAGAGATGAGTTTGTGATGGGTACTTGGTAGGCTTGATGTAGATCTCCCCGGCAACGGTGCCAGAAATCCTTCTTGCTACTTCTTGAGCTTGCATTGGTTTTCCCTTGAAGAGGAAAGGGTGATGCAGCAAAGTAGATAAGTATTTCCCTCAGTTGTTGAGAACCAAGGTATCAATCCAGTAGGAGATACAAGCAAGTCCCCAATCTTCGCACCTACACAAACAATCAAACTCTTGCACCCAACGCTAAAAGGGGTTGTCAATCCCTTCTCGGTTATTTGCAAGGATGAGATCTGATAGAGATAGATATAAAAGATTGCTAAAACGAAAAGTAAAACAAAAGTAAAAAGATTGCAGCAAAGTATTTTTGGTATTTTTGGTTTATAGATCTGAAAGTATAATATGGAAAATAGACCCGGGGGCCATAGGTTTCACTAGAGGCTTCTCTCATGAAGGAAAATAATACGGTGGGTGAACAAATTACTGTCGAGCAATTGATAGAAAAGCGCATAGTTATGACGATATTCAAGGCAATGATTATGCATATAGGCATCACATCCGTGTCAAGTAGACTGAAACGATTCTGCATCTACTACTATTACTCCACACATCGACCGACTCCTGCCTGCATCTAGAGTATTAAGTTCATGAAGAACAGAGTAACGCATTAGGTAAGATGACATGATGTAGAGGGATAAACTTAAGCAATATGATGAAAACCCCATCTTTTTAACCTTGATGGCAATAATACAAATACGTGCCTCGCCACCCCTACTTTGTCACTGGGTGAGGACACCGCAAGATTGAACCCAAAACTAAGCACTTCTCCCATTGCAAGAATTACCAATCTAGTTGGCCAAACCAAACCAATAACTCGAAGAGACTTGCAAAGATATTAAATCATGCATATAAGAATTCAGAGAAGATTCAAATAATATTCATAGATAAGCTAATCATAAACCCACAATTCATTGGATCTCGACAAACACACCGCAAAAGAGTATTACATCGGATAGATCTCCATGAAGATCATGAAGAACATGGTATTGAAGAACAAAGAGAGAGAAGAAGCCATCTAGCTACTAGCTATGGACCCGAAGGTCTGTGGTGAACTACTCACGCATCATCGGAGGGGCAATGGAGTTGATGTAGATGCCCTCCATGATCGAATCCCCCTCCGGCAGATTACCGGAAAAGGCTCCAAGATGGGATCTCACGGGAACAGAGGCTTCCGGCGGCAGAAAAGTATTTTCGTGGCTCTCTTTGGTATTCAGGGAATATTTGGGAATTTATAGGCCGAAGAATAGGGTTAGGAGAGCTGCTGGGGGGGCACAAGCCAAGGGGGCGCCCCCCCCTAGGGCGCGCCCTGGTGGCTTGTCGCCTCCCGGTAGGTCTCCTACCTTCATCTCCAAGTCTGGCAGGTTTCTTCTGGTCCAAGAAAAATCATTCCGAAGATTTTATTCCGTTTGGACTCCGTTTAATATTCCTTATCTGCAATACTCAAAAACAAGGAAAAAACAGAAACTGACACAAGGCTCTAGATTAATAGGTTAGTCCCAAAAATAATATAAAATAGCATATTAATGCATATAAAACATCCAAAACAGATAATATAATAGCATGGAACAATCAAAAATTATAGATACGTTGGAGACGTATCAGTTGCCTCCTCCTAGGGCGGCACACCAACGGGTGGGCCCCATCGCAAACCCTAGCTAGACCAAGAGGTGGCTTGGCCATCCAGCGTAGGGGGTGTCGGTGTCAAAACCGGTAGATCTCGGGTAGGGGGTCCCGAGCTATGGATCATGGATCAATGAGGAACCGGAAAACAGAGGGACAGTATTTACCCAGGTCCGAGCCCTCTCGAAGAGGTAAAACTCTATCCTTCTTGATTGTATTGATGTGTATGACAATTACAGAGTCGATCTACCACGAGATCAGATGAACTAAACCCTAGATGAGTAGGCTGGAGGTTCTCCTTCTACGACCCTCTGGTTTATATAGACACCAGAGGTACCTAGGGTTACAAATGGTCGGTTGCCATCAGGCAATAAACATGCCGAATCTACCATCTTGACTTGGAGGACACACCAAGGCATCGGAGGCTTCCTTCCTGAACACAGAGTCGTCCTATAGCTCAGCCTTCCAATAATAGCCACAGAGCGGCCCACCTATCCGGCCCATAAGAAATATACCGGCGGACCAAGGACCCCTTAGTCTCGGACTCCCTCAGTAGCCCCCGAACTAGCCTCCAACGTCGGGGTCCCCGCCCTCTAGTAGCCTCATGCGCCCAAAGTCTCCAGCTTGCGGGGCAAGTTCTTATCCCCTTCTATGTTCGGCCGGTAATAGTTCGGCCGCCGATGACCTCCCAATTTCCGAGCAGTATTTATTACTTAGCCTCGAAGGCCAACCGCCTGAGTGTGAATAGTGCCTTCACCTGACAATTTTTAGCGAAAGGTCACGGCCTGTCATAACCACCAACTAGTTATGAAAACTCGATTCACGGTTCGAGGCAGTTGCTCTATTGGTGTGTCCCATCAATATGGAGATCGTGCCCCATTGTTTAAGGGATATGATCAATGATTTGGGTTATCCCACGCGCACATAACATCACGATTATATCAGGAAGTGGCGAGGTATGCGGCACAGTAAAGGGGCTCTTGGTATTTCGGCAACTTTATAAGAGGAAAACAGCCACCAAGGTCTCCATACGCTTCCCAGACCCCCCACTGCTATCGCCTTCCCAATCTCTTGAGCTCTAAGAACCCAGGACCATTCCTTCCTCAAATCTCCTCAGGCCACTCCCCTAGTTCGGCCATGGCCGACTTCGGTTCCAGGGGCAAGTGGGAGGCCTCCAGCGTCACCGACTGATGACCCACAAGTATAGGGGATCAATCGTAGTCCTTTTCGATAAGTAAGAGTGTCAAACCCAACGAGGAGCAGAAGGAAATGACAAGCGGTTTTCAGCAAGGTAACTTCTGCAAGCACTGAAATTGTAGGTAACAGATAGTTTGATAGCAAGATAATTGGTAACGAGCAAGTAACGGTAACGGTAACGGTAAATAAAGTGCAGCAAGGTAGCCCAATCCTTTTGTGGCAAAGGACAGGCCAGAACAGTCTCTAGTAATAGGCAAAGTGTTCTTGAGGGTACACAGGAATTTCATCTAGTCACTTTTATCATGTTGGTTTGATTCGTGTTCGCTACTTTGATAATTTGATATGTGGGTGGACCGGTGCTTGGGTGCTGTTCTTACTTGAACAACCTCCCACTTATGATTAACCCCCTCGCAAGCATCCGCAACTACGAGAAAAGTATTAAGATAAAATCTAACCATAGCATTAAACGTTTGGATCCAAATCAGCCCCTTACGAAGTAGCGCATAAACTAGGGTTTAAGCTTCTGTCACTCTAGCAACCCATCATATAATAACTACTCCACAATGCATTCCCTTAGGCCCAAGGATGGTGAAGTGTCATGTAGTCGACGTTCACATGACACCACTAAGAGAATCAAAACATACATATCATCAAAATATCGAACACATATCAAATTCACATGATTACTTGCAACATGACTTCTCCCGTGACCTCAAGAACAAAGGTAACTACTCACAAATAATAATCATGCTCAAGATCAGAGGGGTATTGAATAGCATAATGGATCTAAACATATAATGTTCCACCAAATAAACCATATAGTAATCAACTACAAGATATAATCAACACTACTAGTCACCCACATGTACCAATCTGAGGTTCCGGTACAAAGATTGAACACAAGAGATGAACTAGGGTTTGAGAGGAGATGGTGCTGTTGAATATGTTGATGAAGATTGGCCTCCCAAAGATGAGAGGGGTGTTGGTGATGACGATGGCTTCGATTTCCCCCTCCGGGAGGGAAGTTCCCCCGGCGGAATCGCTCCGCCGGAGGGCAAAAGTGCTCCTGCCCAAGTTCCGCCTCGAGACGGCGGCGCTCCGTCCCGAAAGTCCTCTCTTTATTTTTTATAGGTCAAAAGAGCCTATATACCAGAAGATGGGCACCGGAGGTGGGCCGAGGAGGGCACAACCCACCAGGGCACGGCTGGGGGGGCCTGGCGCGCCCTGGTGTCTTGTGCCCACGAGGGTGACCCCCTCCGGTAGTTCTTTGCTCTAGTATTTTTTATTAATTCCAAAAATAATCTCCGTAAAATTTCAGCTCCATTTGAGATGTGCAGAATAGGTATCTCTGATGTGCTTTTTCAGGTCCAGAATTCCAGCTGCCGGTATTCTCCCTCTTTGTGTAGACCTTGCATATTATGAGAGAAAAGGCATTAGAATCACTCCCTAAAGCATTATTATTCAACAAAACATAATAAATAACGGTAGGAAATCATGATGCAAAATGGACGTATCAACTCCCCCAAGCTTAGACCTCGCTTGTCCTCAAGCGAAAAACTGAAATTGAAAAGCATGTCCACATGGTTTGAGAGAGAGGTGTCGATAAAAACAAAATACGGACATAGAAGCATCATGATTAATATCATAACAGCAAAAAACTCTATCATAAAACTTATTCATATACTTTCATCATATAACTTCTCATGAACAAGTAACAATTCATCACAACATAGAAGTATGAAGCATAAACCTTATTGGGAACCAACAAACTGCGTTCTCAGTCAACTTTGCAACTACAATTCATTATATTTTCAGGAAGGGTCTCATGTCGGAGCCTTTTGGCAAGTCCACATACTCAACCATCATTTAGTCTTCTATGATTGCTAACACTCACAGCATACCCATGAGCAAAAAGTTTCATCCGGACACATAGAAAGATAGGGGCTTATAGTTTTGCCTCCCAACGTATTCACCTCAAGGGTGATGTCAACAATAATAACTCATGCCCACTCATATCCAACGGGATATATGTGCCTAGATCTTTCCTCACCACATGATGCTTGCAAAAGAAAAAGTAAAAAGGAATAGGGAAGAATACTTGACTCTTGCATAAAAGTAAATACATGAGAGTAAAAGATAATCCCTTCGCAGAGGGAAGCAGAGGTTGTCATACGCTTTTTGGTTTGTATGCCCAATCCATTAATGTAAAAGAACATCACGCTATATTGCCCCCTATGATAGCAACCTTTATTATGCAGTCCATCGCTTTTATTACTTTGCCATCACAAGTTCGTATAGCGCTCAATTTTCTCTTACACTAATTAATCAAAACACTTTTAGAAGCAATTTTTATTGCCTTATTGCACCGATGACAACTTACTTGAAGGATCTTACTCGATCCGTAGGTAGGTATGGTGGACTCTCAAAGAATGAATTTGGGTTTGGGTTTTTGGATGCACAAGTAGTATCTCTACTTAGTGCGGAATTTTTGGCTAGCAAAGATATTGAGCAAGCACCACATGTTGAAAGATCTATGACAATATAACTTCTATGGGAATATGGACAAACATAAATCATTACGTTGTCTTCCTTGTCCAACGTCAACAATTTTGACATATAATATTTAATGGGGGCTCACAATCATAAAAGATGTCCAAGATAGTGTGTTTGCATGTGAATCTTCTCTTCCCTTATTAATGCTTTCATGAATTGAATCATTGACCAATGCTATGTTTGTCAATCTCCAATAAATTTTACTACTTATACTTTTCCTTATGTGATGTCATTACTCACCATAAGATTAGCATATGATTCTTTTCATTTATTTATTTTTTTCCTTTATTTTGATTGCAACAAGAAAGTGGAGAGGCAAAACTCAAACTAAACTTTATTATATAACTCTCACTCAATTACATAGATGGATAGGCCACGAAACTAACACACGAAAATAGATCACGCTAAACTTTTATTCAACTAAATCAAAGGAAAACTAAAGATCAAACTAAAATAGGTAATGGTGAATAAAAGTGATGGTGATATGATACCGGGGCACCTCCCCCAAGCTTGGCTCAAGCCAAGGGGAGTGCCCATACCCATGTGCTCAAGTCTCCTTTCGTGGTGGTGATGAAGAAGGTGGTGGTGATGATGTGGTAGGCTTGTCCTCCAGCTTCCAGGGCAAGGGTTCCCCATCAAAAGTTGACACAAGAGTCCCCTGAGTCCTGCAACTGGCAGCTAAACTCATACTTTTAAATCTTGCTTCATATTCAAAAACTTGATTTTGAAGATCATAAACTTGGCTTTGCGGAAAATTGATTTGCTCGTTGAGGGTGGAGATGGTGTCCTTCACAGACCGGCCACCACCATCTGATCACGGGTGAATTCCGTGATCATGGAGTGATTGGCACTAAGTCCACGCTCCACCATCCTTTGGCACTTGAAGATGTCTTGTTCCACCGCCTCGAGCCTAGCCTCCACACTTCCGGTCTTCTTAGGTCCCTGAACATCGCGGATGTGGAGCACCCCCTCACGCATCTCAATGGCTTGAGGGTGCTTCATCACCTCCGACAAGTATGGGTTGATGACCTTCTCGAAAAACTTGTCCTTGGAGGAGCTTGGTGGAGCCATGGAGATCTAGATCTGACGAGAAAACAACATGAAACAAGAACAGCGGATTTTTTTGCGATGCGGTCGTCAAAACAGTCGGGGGTATATATAGAGAATTTTTATTCTTGGGAAACAAGCATATGGAAGGAAAACAGAGTCGGGAAGGTGTCCGAGGTGGGCACAACCCACCAGGGCACGCCTGGCAGGGCTGGCGCGCCCTAGTGTATCGTGCTCACCTCAATCGCCTTCCGGTTTATTTCTTAATTTCCAAAATTTTCGAATATTCCAAAACTGACAAAAAATATTTTTGCGGATTTTTCGGAGTCCGTTTACTTACCGTATCACGTACCTCCTATTTTTCAGAATTCTGGAGTGTTCCTGAAGGTTTCTTTTATGTGTTCCTCCGGTGTCATGGTTTGGATAAGATTGCTTTCAACGTTAATAGGCGTACCTGAGATATAGTGCTTAATTCTTTGTCCATTGACCACCTTCGGGTTAGTACCTTCGGCATTATTAATCTTGATAGCTCCAGAACGATAAACCTCTTCGATAATATATGGTCCTTCCCATTTGGAGAGAAGCTTACCTGCAAAAAATCTTAAACGAGAGTTGAACAAAAGAACATAGTCTCCTATTTTGAATTCCCGCTTTTGGATTCTTTTGTCATGCCATCTTTTTACTTTTCCTTTGAATAGTTTCACATTTTCATAAGCTTGGGTTCTCCATTCATCTAGTGAGCTAATATCAAATAGCCTCTTCTCACCGGCAAGTTTGAAATCATAATTGAGTTCTTTAATTGCCCAAATTGCTTTATGTTCTAACTCTAGAGGCAAATGACAAGCTTTTCCATATACCATTTTGTATGGAGACATACCCATAGGGTTTTTATAAGCTGTTCTATAGGCCCAAAGTGCATCGTCTAGTTTCTTAGACCAATTCTTTCGAGACCTATTGACAGTTTTTTGTAATATCAATTTTATTTCTCTATTGCTAAGTTGAACTTGACCACTAGATTGAGGATGATAGGGTGATGCAATTCTATGGTTAACATCATATTTAGCAAGCATCTTACGGAAAGCACCATGAATAAAGTGTGAACCACCATCAGTCATTAAGTATCTAGGGTCTCCAAACCTCGGGAAGATAACTTCTTTAAGCATTTTAATGGAGGTGTGGTGATCAGCACTACTAGTTGGAATAGCTTCTACCCACTTAGTGACATAATCAACAGCAACCAAAATATGAGTGTACCCATTAGAGGAAGGAAAAGGTCCCATATAATCAAAACCCCAAACGTCAAATGGTTCGACAACAAGTGAATAATTCATAGGCATTTCCTGGCGCTTACCCATATTACCAATTCTTTGACATTCATCAAAAACAAGACAAACTTACGGGCATCCTTGAAGAGAGTAGGCCAGTAAAAACCAGATTGCAATACCTTGTGAGCAGTTCTATCTCCCGCATGATGTCTTCCATAAGCTTCAGAATGACATTTCCGTATGATTTGTTCCTATTCATACTCAGGTACACAACGTCTAATAATACCATCTACTCCATCTTTATAAAGATGTGGGTCATCCCAAAAGTAATGCCTCAAATTATAGAAGAATTTTTTCTTTTGTTGGTATGTGAAGCTAGGTGGTATATATTTATCGACAATGTAATTAGCATAATCAGCATACCAAGGGGTGTTTTGAGAAACACTTATTGCAGCTAACTGTTCATCAGGGAAACTATCATCAATAGGTAGTGGGTCATCAAGAATATTTTCTAACCTAGAAAAGTTGTCGGCTATGGGGTTCTCAGCTCCCTTCCTATCAACGATATGTAAGTCAAATTCTTGAAGCTAGAGAACCCACCTAATGAGTCTAGGTTTAGCATCTTTCTTTTCCATGAGATATTTTATAGCAGCATGTTTGGTGTGAACAATAACTTTGGAGTCAACAATATATGATCTAAATTTATCACAAGAAAACACAACTGCTAAAAATTCTTTTTCAGTAGTAGCATAATTTCGTTGGGCACTGTCTAGAGTTTTGCTAGCATAATGGATAACATTCAATTTCTTATCAACTCTTTGTCCTAGAACAGCACTAACAGCATAATCACTAGCATCACACATAATTTCAAAAGGCAAGTTCCAATCAGGTGCTTGAACGATTGGTGCAGAGGTTAAGGCTTTCTTGAGTGTTTCAAAGGCTTCCACACAATCATCATCAAAAACAAAAGGAATATCCTTTTGCAAAAGATTAGTAAGAGGCCTAGAAATTTTAGAGAAGTCTTTAATGAACCTGCTATAGAAACCATCCTGACAAAGGAAACTTCGAATACCTTTAATATCTTTAGGACATGGCATTTTCTCAATTGCATCAACTTTAGCTTTATCCACCTCAATACCTCGTTCAGATATTTTATGCCCCAGGACAATACCTTCATTAACCATAAAGTGGCACTTCTCCCAATTCAAGACAAGATTAGTTTGTTCACATCTCTGCAAAACTCGATCAAGGTTGCTTAAGCAATCATCAAAAGAAGTCCCGTAAACGGAAAAATCATCCATGAAAACCTCCGCAATCTTTTCACAAAAATCAGAGAATATAGCAGTCATACATCTTTGAAAGGTAGCAGGTGCATTGCATAAACCAAAAGGCATACGTCTATAAGCATAGGTTCCAAAAGGGCAAGTAAAAGTGGTTTTCTCTTGATCAGATTGTGACACAGGTATTTGAGAGAAACCGGAATATCCATCCAGGAAACAAAAGTGTGTGTGCTTAGATAATCTTTCTAGCATTTGATCAATGAAAGGCAGAGGGTAATGATCTTTTCTAGTAGCTTTATTTAATTTCCTAAAATCAATTACCATTCTATAGCCAGTAACAATTCCTTGTGGAATGAGTTCATTTTTATCATTAGGAACAACGGTAATACCTCCTTTCTTAGGGACACAATGAATGGGACTTACCCATCTACTATCAGCAAATGAGATAGATTATACCTACTTCCAGAAGCTTTAATATTTTAGTTCTTACCACTTCTTTCATCTTAGGATTTAATCGCCGTTGGTGATCAACAACGGGTTTAGCATCAGGTTCCATATTGATCTTGTGCTGACAAGAGTGGGACTAATGCCCTTAAGATCATCAAGAGTATATCCAATAGCAGCCCAGTGCTTCCTTAGAACTTTTAATAATCTTTCTTCTTCATGTTCTGAAAGGTTAGCACTAATAATAACATGGTATATCTTTTTCTCATCAATATAAGCATACTTCAAAGTGTCAGGCAATTGCTTTAATTCAAACACAGGATCACCTTTAGGTGGAGGAGGGCCTCCAAGAGTTTCAATAGGCAAGTTGTGTTTCAGGAGAGGTTGTTGTTCAAAGAAAATTTTATCTATTTCATTTCTTTCACGCAAGTGCATATCATTTTCATGGTCAAGCTAATATTGTTCTAATGGATCAGTAGGAGGCACGACAATAGAAGCAAGACCAATTATTTCATCCTTACTAGATGATTCTCTATCACGGGGTTGTCTACTAAACTTGGAAAAATTAAACTCATGAGACGCATCACCAAAACTGACACCGACAGTTTGTTTTTTGCAATCTATCTTAGCATTAACAGTGTTCAAGAAAGGTCTACCAAAGATAAGGGGACAAAAGTTATCTTGTTGGGAACCAAGAACTAGAAAATCAGTAGGGTATTTTACTTTCCCACACAAGACTTCAACATCTCTAACAATCCCAAGTGGTGTGATGGTGTCTCTATTAGCAAGTTTAATAGTAACATCAATATCTTCTATTTCAGCAGGTGCTATTTCATCCATAATTTCTTGGTATAAGGTAAAAGGGATAGCAGTCACACTAGCACCCAAATCACATAAACCATGATAGCAATGATCTCCTATTTTGACTGAGACAACATGCATGCCCTCTATGGATCTATGTTTATCTTTTTCATCAGGTTTGGCAATTCTAGCAGCTTCATCACAGAAGTAGATAGCATGCCCATCAATATTTTCTACCAAGAGATCTTTAACCATAGCAACACTAGGTTCTACTTTAATTTGCTCAGGGGGCTTAGGTGCTCTAATATTACTCTTACGAACCACAGTTGATACCTTAGCATGTTCCTTTATCCTAACAGGGAAAGGTGGTTTTTCAATGTAAGCGGTAGGCACAACTGGATCAACATTGTAAGTGATGGTTTCGTCTTTAGCTATGACCGGTTCTTTAATTTCTTCTTTAATAGGGGGATGATATTTAAACCACTTCTCCTTAGGGAGATCAACGTGAGTAGCAAATGCTTCACAGAAAGAGACTACTATGTCAGAGTCAAGTCCATATTTAGTGCTAAACTTGTGAAAAGTATCGGTATTCATAAAAGATTTAACACAATCAAACTCAAGCTTCATACTTGACTCATTAACTTCGTCGAGTTCCCAATCTTCAGAGTTGCGTTTAATTCTTTCTAAGAGATCCCGCTGGAATTCAATTGTCTTCTTCATATAAGAAGCAGCACAAGAAGTATCGAACATGGATTGATCATTACGAGAAAGCCGAGCATAAAAATTCTGAATAATAACTTCTCTCAGGATATCATGATTGGGGCATGAATATAACATTGACTTAAGCCTCCCCAAGCTAAAGTGATGCTTTCTCCTTCACGAGGCCAAAAATTATATATGTAATTCCGATCACGATGAACTAGATGCATGGTATAAAACTTTTGGTGGAATTCCAATTGCAAATGATTCCAGTTCCACGATCCAAGATCATCACATAGCCTATACCATGTCGATGATTTTCCCTTCAAAGATAAAGGGAAAACCTTATTCTTAGCTTCATCTCCGGGTAAACCTGCAAGCTTAAATAATTCACAAATTTCGTTCACATATAATAGGTGCATATCAGGATGTTCAGTTCCATCTCCTGCATAAGGTTTAGCAAGCAGTTGTTCTACCATACCTGAAGGAATTTCATAACCAATATTTTCAGTAGGTGCAGTAGGTTGAGGGACAACTAATTGTGGTTCCGGTCGAGGTGAAGATACCCCGAACAAACCTCTCAAATGATTGTTTTCCATAGTAGCAAGTAACAATAAAGTTTAGCACGTAGTATAAGTTTTTCCTTACCGATTTCCACTTACCAAGAGCGCTTCACTCCTCGGAAACGGCGCCAGAAAAGAGTCTTGATGACCCAAAAGTATAGGGGATCAATCATAGTCCTTTCGATAAGTAAGAGTGTCGAACCCAACGAGGAGCAGAAGGAAATGACAAGCGGTTTTCAGCAAGGTAATTTCTGCAAGCACTGAAATTGTAGGTAACAGATAGTTTGATAGCAAGATAATTGGTAACGAGCAAGTAATGGTAACGGTAAATAAAGTGCAGCAAGGTAGCCCAATCCTTTTGTGGCAAAGGACAGGCCAGAACAGTCTCTAGTAATAGGCAAAGTGTTCTTGAGGGTACACAGGAATTTCATCTAGTCACTTTTATCATGTTGGTTTGATTCGTGTTCGCTACTTTGATAATTTGATATGTGGGTGGACCGGTGCTTGGGTGCTGTTCTTACTTGAACAATCTCCCACTAATGATTAGCCCCCTCGCAAGCATCCGCAACTACGAGAAAAGTATTAAGATAAAATCTAACCATAGCATTAAACGTTTGGATCCAAATCAGCCCCTTACGAAGTAGCGCATAAACTAGGTTTTAAGCTTCTATCACTCTAGCAACCCATCATCTAATAACTACTCCACAATGCATTCCCTCAGGTCCAAGGATGGTGAAGTGTCATGTAGTCGACGTTCACATGACACCACTAAGGGAATCACAACATACATATCATCAAAATATCGAACACATATCAAATTCACATGATTACTTGCAACATGACTTCTCCCGTGACCTCAAGAACAAAGGTAACTACTCACAAATAATAATCATGCTCAAGATCAGAGGGGTATTGAATAGCATAATGGATCTGAACATATAATCTTCCACCAAATAAACCATATAGTAATCAACTACAAGATGTAATCAACACTACTAGTCACCCACATGTACCAATCTGAGGTTCCGGTACAAAGATTGAACACAAGAGATGAACTAGGGTTTGAGAGGAGATGGTGCTGTTGAAGATGTTGATGAAGATTGGCCTCCCAAAGATGAGAGGGGTGTTGCTGATGACGGTGGCTTCGATTTCCCCCTCCGGGAGGGAAGTTCCCCCGGCGGAATCGCTCCGCCGGAGGGCAAAAGTGCTGTCGGTATTCTCCCTCTTTGTGTAAACCTTGCATATTATGAGAGAAAAGGCATTAGAATCACTCCCTAAAGCATTCTTATTCAACAAAACGTAATAAATAACAGTAGGAAATCATGATGCAAAATGGATGTATCACCGACGACGATATCCAGGAGCTGAAGCGTGTCGCCTATCTTCCGGTTGACGTCGTCCACCGCGCCCCGAAGGAGGGCCAGGTCATCCCCACGCCGAGGCAAGGCGAGAGAGTGGTGTTTATCCCCCACTTCATCCGGGGAGTAGGCTTCCCGCTCCACCCCTTTGTTAGGGGTTTGGTGTTCTTCTACGGGTTGGATTTTCATGATCTTGCCCCGAAGTCCTTCTTGCATATTTCGGCTTTCATTATTACCTGTGAGGCCTTTCTGCGGGTCCAGCCACACTCCGGCTTGTGGCTAAAGGTTTTCAACGTGAAGCCGAAGATAGTTGATAGCCAGTAGGCGGATTGTGTGTGGGGGGGGTAGGGGGCGGTGATCAGCAAGCTCCCCCAGGGTGGGTGGCCAGAAGGTACTTTTATAGATATCGTCAAAATCTGACAAAAGAGTGGTTTTATATCACCGAACCACGCGGCGCAGACTGGGCAGCACCCCCCCCCCCAAGTTCAGATCCGGACCCCCCACAAGGCTGGTGTCGTGGATCAAGAAGGGTCTCGACTGGGGGTCGACAACGGAGGCGGACTCACTGCAGAAGCACATCTCCCAAATGATAAAGAAGGTCGAACTGGCCAACGTGGTTTAGATCATGCTTCACCGCCGCCTCCTACCTTGTCAACATCGGGCCGCCTCAATGTGGGCATACCAGCCCGACGACCCTGCCATCGTGCTCCGCTTTTACCGCACCACCCACGACAAGTTGTGGAAGGTGTTGTTCAAGCCCCAAAAGGACTGGACGGCCAAGGAAGAGGACATCGGCCTTGACACCGCAAATCCTCCTAAGGAGGTATAATAAAGTTTTACTCTTAGGTTTGTATACTGCCTTTTAACAAGGAACTTGACCCTTTCTTCCCCGCATTCGCAGAGCTGGCTAGAGAAAGCTGTGCAGATCAATGGCCCAGCTCCGCTGCCTGAGGGCCCCAGGATGGCCTTGCTGACGGAAATGTTGGTCGTGGCGTCGTACAAGGCACCGGAGAAGAAAGAGAAGAAGAAGGGCGAGAAGAGGGAGACCCAAGAAGGTCTCCACTCAAGAGGACCCTTGGACACTAAGTCCAAGGAGACCCAAGCCCCTTCCGCTCTCGAGGAGGAACATGAAGAGGACATGGAGGAGAGCGACTCCTCTCGCACAAGAAAGAGGGCGGCATCCGACGGCGTCGAGGAGGATCTGCCTCCTCCTGCCCTGAAAAGGCAATGCAGGGCCTGTTGGAAATATGCCCTATAAGCAATAATAAATTAGTTATTATCATATATCCTTGTTCATGATAATCGTTTATTATCCATGCTAGAATTGTATTGATCAGAAACTCACATACATGTGTGGATACATAGACAACTCCATGTCCCTAGTGAGCCTCTACTAGACTAGCTCGTTGATCAGAGATGGTCAAGGTTCCTGGCCATAGACATGAGTTGTCATCTGATAACGGGATCACATCATTAGGAGAATTATGTGATGGACAAGACCCAACCGTAAGCATAGTAGTTGATCGTGTTAGATTATTGCTACTGCTTTATCCATGTCAAGTATCTGTTCCTATGACCATGAGATCATGCAACTCCCGGACACCGGAGGAATGCCTTGTGTGTATAAAATGTCACAACGTAACTGGGTGACTATAAAGGTGCTCTACAGGTATCTCCGAGGGTATCTTTTGGGTTGGCATGGATTGAGACTGGGATTTATCACTCCGTATGACGGAAAGGTATCTCTGGGCCCACTCGGTAATACAACATCACAAGAAGCTTGCAAGCAATGTGGCTAAGGAGTTAGTCACGGGATCTTGTATTGCGGAACGAGTAAAGAGACTTGCCGGTAACGAGATTGAACTTGGTATGGAGATACCGATGATCGAATCTCTAGCAAGTAACATACCGCTGGACAAAGGGGACTGCATACGGGATTGATTGAATCCTTGGCATCGTGGTTTGACCGATAAAGATCTTCGTGGAATATGTGGGAACCAATATGGGCATCCAGGTCCCGCTATTGGTTATTGACCGGAGAGGTGTCTCGGTCATGTCCACATGATTCTCGAACCCGTAGGGTCCGCACGCTTAACGTTCGGTGACGCTAGAGTAGTATTGGGATTTGTACGTTGGTGACCTAATGTTGTTCGGAGTCCCGGATGAGATCCCTAACGTCACGAGGAGCTCCGAAATGGTCCGGAGGTAAAGATTTATATATGGGAAGTCATATTTTGGCTACCGGAAAAGTTCCGGGTTTTGCCGGTATTGTACCGGGAAGCTTCCAGAAGGCTCCAGAGGGTTCCGGAGGAGTCCGGAAGGATCCCTCCAGCCCCTAGGGCATGCATGGGCTGTAGGGGAGCGCCCTAGTCTTATTGGTCCAGGGGCACCAGCCGCACAAGGCCCATGCGCAAGGGGAAGGGAAACCCTAAGTGGGAGGGAGTCCACTTGCCTTGGGAGGCAAGTTTCCTCCCTAGCCTCCGGCCCTCCATGGAGGAGGGTCCTAGGGCTGCGACCAAACCCTGCCCCTTCCCTCCTATATATAGTAGAGGAGAGGGGGAGGGTTGGACACAACAATCCCACGCCCCGGTGGCAGCCCTACCTCTCTCCCTAGATCGTTTTGTCCTCAGATCGCATCTACGGTAGCGCTTGGCGAAGCCCTGCCGGGATTACTCCACCACCATCTCCACCATGTCGTCATGCTGGTTGAGATCCCATCTACTTCTCCTCTCATGCTAGCTGGATCAATAAGGAGGAGACGTCATCGAGCCGCACGTGTGCGGAACGTGGAGGTGCCGTCCGTTCGGCGCTTGATCGGATCGGATCGCGATTGGATCGTGAAGAGTACGACTACATCAACTGCGTTATATACGCTTCCGCTTAGCGATATACATGGGTATGTAGACACACTCCCCCTCTCGTAGCTATGCATCTCCATGGATAGATCTTGCGTGTGCGTAGGAAATTTTTTGTTTCCCATGCAACGTTTCCCAACAGGGCCAAGGTGGCCCTGTCCGGTGACAGTCCGGACTCCACCGAGGAGGTTCCCCGAAGGAACCCTAGGTCCAAGCCCCCGGCCCGAAGGTATGAATCCAAAGAATCTTTTGGACATCCATATTGAGGTTCGTTACTAACCGTATGCATGCCTTTTATGTTGTAGCCCGCCGTGTGACCTCCCCACCGATTGGGTCTGGGAGGGGAGCTCTCCACCAGCCGAGCTAGCGGAAAGCGGGACCGCGTCGCGCACTACAACGCCCCCGGTTGTCGAGGAGATCAAGGAGGTGCTGTCCCGGAAGGCCCCTCCTGGGCCGAACATGGGGGCGGGGGTGATGACATCATGGCCGAGGTTAATACCTCGGTCGCCAAAGAGTAGGGGGGATTCCTTCTGGCGAACCAAAAGGGGGAGTGATAACCCACAAGTGTAGGGGATCGTTTATAGCCTTTTTCGATAAGTAAGAGTGTCGAACCCAACGAGGAGCTAAAGGTAGAACAAATATTCCCTCAAGTTCTATCGACCATCGATACAACTCTACGCACGCTAATGCTTGCTTTACCTAGAACAAGTATGAAACTACTTTGTAGGTGATAGGATAGTTTGCACGAATAAAACTAGAAGTACTTTCCAGGAAATAAAACTACGAGTAATTTGCAAGATAATGAAAGTTAGTTGTTTAGTAGAAAGCTTTTGTCAATCAAGAAGGTTATTTGTCCCTAGGCAATTGATAACTAGACCGGTAATCATTCTTGCAATTTTATATGAGGGAGAGGCATGAGCTAACATACTTTCTCTACTTGGATCATATGCACTTCTGATTGGAACTCTAGCAAGCATCCGCAACTACTAAAGATCATTAAGGTAAAACCCAACCATAGCATTAAGTATCAAGTCCTCTTTACTCCCATATGCAACAACCCACCTACTCGGGTTTATGCTTCTATCACTCAAGCAACCCACCATAGGCAAATCATGAACACATTACAACACCCTACAACGAGGATCCCTCACGTTTGCGCGAGACGGAGGGCACCGTAGGAGAGCACCATAATAAAATATACAATCATACCAACCACGATCATCAATTAGCCCATAGGACAAAGCGGATCTACTCAAGCATCATAGCATAACCATATATCATTGGGAAATAGTATATGGAGTTGAGCACCATGTTTAAATAGAGATTACAGCAGGGAAAAGGGAAGTTACACCGCTTCATAGAGGGGGAGAGAGTTGGTGTTGACGGCGGCGAAGTTGTTGGAGTAGATCGCCATCACGATGCTTGCCCTGGCGGCGTTCTGGCGCCACCGGGAGAGAGGGGGAGACAGCCCCCCTCCTTCTTCTTCTTCTTCCTTGGCCTCCCCCCTAGATGGGAGGAGAGTTCCCCCTCTGGTCCATGGCCTCCATGGCGGCGGAGGGGCCGGAGCCCCTCCTAGATTGGATCTCCCTCTCTGTTCTCTTCTGTTTCGCCTTCCTGTTTCTAGCCGAAAACCGTTTCTTATATTCCCGAAGATCCGTAACTCCGATCGAGCTGAAATTTTGAGGGGATTTTTATCCAAAAATTAGCTTCCTTGCGGCCAAAGGAGAGCTACAACCGACATACGAGGTCAGAAGCACCCACCAGGCCGCGGTTGGCCCCCCTGGCCGCGCCCTGATGTATCGTGGGGGCTGTGGGCCTCCGTTTGCGTTGATTCCACTTCTCAAAATTGAAAAATATTCCAAAAAAATCTCCGTAAATTTTTATCGCGTTTGGACTTCGTTTGATATGGTAATTCTGCGAAACAAAAAACATGTGATGTCTACTACGCAACTTTATTCTTGTAGACTTTGTTAGGCCTCCAAGCGCAGAGTTTTGTAGGACAGTAGCAATTTTCCCTCAAGTGGATGACCTAAGGTTTATCAATCCGTGGGAGGTGTAGGATGAAGATGGTCTCTCTCAAACAACCCTGCAATCAAATACAAGAAATCTCTTGTGTCCCCAACACACCCAATAAAATGGCAAATTGTATAGGTGCACTAGTTCGGCGAAGAGATGGTGATACAAGTGCAATATGGATGGTAGATATAAATTTTTGTAATCTGAAAATATAAAAACAGCAAGGTAGCAAGTAACAAAAGTGAGCAAAAACGGTATTGCAATGCTTGAAAACAAGGCTAGGGTTCATACTTTCACTAGTGCAAGTTCTCTCAACAATACTGACATAGTTGAATCATATGTAAATCCCTCACGTCCGACAAAGAGTTCACTCCAAAGTCACAAATAGCGGAGAACAAACGAAGAAATTATTGTAGGGTATGAAACCACCTCAAAGTTATCTTTTCCGATCAATCGTATGAGCTATCCCTATAAGTGTCCCGAACAGCCCTAGAGTTCGTACTAAAATAACACCTTAAGATACACATCAACCAAAACCCTAATGTCACCTAGATACTCCAATGTCACCACGAGTACCCATGGGCTTGATTATACGATATGCATCACACAATTTCAGATTTATCATGTTCAATCCAACACAAAGAACTTCAAAGAGTGCCCCAAAGTTTCTACCGGAGAGTCAAGACGAAAACATGTGCCAACCCCTATGCATAGATTCCCAAGGTCACGGAACCCGCAAGTTGATCACCAAAACATACATCAAGTGGATCAATAGAACATCCCATTGTCACCATGGATATCCCATCGCAAGACATACATCAAGTGTTCTCAAATACTTTAAAGACTCAATCCGATAAGAAAACTTCAAAGGGAAAACTCAATTCATCACAAGAAGATAGAGAGGGGAAAACTCCATATGATTCATCTATATTAATAAAGCTCGCGGTACATCAAGATCGTGTCATCTCAAGAACACGAGAGAGAGAGAGATCAAACACATAGCTACTGGTACATACCCTCAGCCCCGAGGGTGAACTACTCCCTCCTCGTCATGGAGACCGCCGGGATGATGAAGATGGCCCCCGGTGATGGTTTCCCCCTCCGGCAGGGTGCCGGAACGGGCTCCCGATTGGTTTTTCGTGGCTACAGAGGCTTGCGGCGGCGGAACTCCCGATCTAGGTTTCTTTCTGGAGGTTTGGGTATTTATAAGAATTTTTGGCGTCGGTCTCACGTCAAGGGGGGCCACGAGGCGACGACAAGCCAGGGGGGCGCGCCCTAGGGGGGCGCCCCCTAGGCTTGTGGCTGCCTCGTGGCTCTTCTGGCCCAACTCCGATGCCCCGTTTGTTTCTTCTGGTCCATAAAAAATCACCGTAAATTTTTATTCCATTTGGACTCCGTTTGATATTCATTTTCTGTAAAACTCACAAACAAGGAAAAAACAGAAACTGGCACTGGGCTCTAGGTTAATTGGTTAGTCCCAAAAAATAGTATAAAATAGCATATTAATGCATATAAAACATCCAAAACCAATAATATAATAGCATGGAACAATCAAAAATTATAGATACGTTGGAGACGTATCAAGCATCCCCAAGCTTAATTCCTGCTCGTTCTCGAGTAGGTAAATGATAAAAACAGAATTTTTGATGTGGAATGCTACCTAACATATTTATCCATGTAATTTTCTTTATTGTGGCATGAATGTTCAGATCCATAAGATTCAAAACAAGAGTTTAATATTGATATAAAAACAATAATACTTCAAGCATACTAATAAAGCAATCGTGTCCTCTCAAAATAACATGGCCAAAGAAAGCTATCCCTACAAAATCATATAGTCTGGCTATGCTCCATCTTCATCACACAAAGTATTAAATCATGCACAACCCCAGTTTTAGCCAAGCAATTGTTTCATACTTTAGTATTCTCAAACTTTTTCAACTCTCACGCAATACATGAGCGTGAGCCATGGATATAGCACTATAGGTGGAATAGAATATGGTGGTTGTGGAGAAGACAGAAAGAAGGAGATAGTCTCACATCAACTAGGCGTATCAACGAGCTATGGAGATGCCCATCAATAGATATCAATGTGAGTGAGTAGGGATTGCCATGCAACGGATGCACTAGAGCTATAAGTGTATGAAAGCCCAAAAAGAAACTAAGTGGGTGTGCATCCAACTTGCTTGCTCACGAAGACCTAGGGCAATTTCGAGGAAGCCCATCATTGGAATATACAAGCCAAGTTCTATAATGAAAAATTCCCACTAGTATATGAAAGTGACAATATAGGAGACTCTCTATCATGAAGATCATGGTGCTACTTTGAAGCACAAGTGTGGAAAAAGAATAGTAGCATTGCCCCTTCTCTCTTTTCTCTCATTTTTTTCATTTTTTTCTTTTGGTGGGCATCTTTGGCCTCTTTTATTTTTTTGTAAAGTACAGAGACTCATCCCGACTTGTGAGGGAATCATAGTCTCCATCATCCTTTCCTCACATGGGACAATGCTCTATAATGATGATCATCACACTTTTATTTACTTACAACTCAAGAATTACAACTCGATACTTAGAACAAAATATGACTATATGAATGCCTCCGGCAGTGTACCGGGATGTGCAATGACTCAAGAGTGACATGTATAAAAAATATGAACGGTGGCTTTGCCACAAATACGATGTCAACTACATGATCATGCAAAGCAATATGACAATGATGATGCGTGTCATAAACGGAACGGTGGAAGTTGCATGGAAATATATCTCGGAATGGCTATGGAAATGCCATAATAGGTAGGTATGGTGGCTGTTTTGAGGAAGGTATATGGTGGGTTTAATGCACCGGCGAAAGTTGCGCGGTACTAGAGAGGCTAGCAAAGGTGGAAGGGTGAGAGTGCGTATAATCCATGGACTCAAGATTAGTCATAAAGAACTCACATACTTATTGCAAAAGTCTATTAGTCATCAAAACAAAGTACTACATGCATGCTCCTAGGGGAAGGGTTGGTAGGAGTTAACCATCGCGCGATCCCGACCTCCACACAAAGGAGGGCAATCAATAAATAAATCATGCTCCGACTTCGTCACATAACGGTTCGCCATACGTGCATGCTACGGGAATCACAACCTTTAACACAAGTATTTCTACCAATCCACAATTACTCACTAGCATGTCTCTAATATCACAATCTTTATATCTCAAAACAATCATAAGGAATCAAACTTCTCATAGTATTCAATGCACTTTATATGAAAGTTTTTATTATATCTCTCTTGGATGCCCATTATATTAGGACTAAATTCATAACCTAAGCAAGTTACCATGCTGTTTAGAGACTCTCAAAATAATATAAGTGAAGCATGAGAGTTCATCAATTTCTATAAAATGAAACCACCGCCGTGCTCTACAAAGATATAAGTGAAGCACTAGAGCAAAAGACAAACTACTCCAAAAAGATATAAGTGAAGATCAATGAGTAGCCAAAAATTAAATAACTATGTGAAGACTCTCTCATCTAAGAAATTCAGATCTTAAGTATTTTATTCAAACAGCAAACTAAACAAAAATAGAACTCCAAGAATAGCACGCATCATGTGAACGAATAAAAATTTAGGCTCAACATAGGCTAACCGATAGTTGAGGAAGAGAGGTGGGATGCGTAGCATCCCCAAGCTTAGATGCTTGAGACTTCTTGAAATATTTACTTGGGGTGCCTTGGGCATCCCCAAGCTTGAGCTTTTGTATCTCGTTCAATCCTCTCATATCATGGTTTCACCTATTCTCAAAAACTTCATCCACACAAAACTCGAAAAGAACTCGTGAGATAGGTTAGTACACATAATAATAAATCAACTCTTTATGTACTGCCAAGACAAGTTGCACAATAATTTTCAAACATCATTTACTGTTTACTATCGTTTCCACAATTTATATCTACCAATATAGGCTATGAAAACCATAGGATAAGTAGATAACAAAACTATGACAGCAATCTGTCCAAACAGAACAGTCTGTAGCAATTTATTAAACCAGTGCACTTCTGTAACTCAAAAAATTATGAAAATTTAGGACATCCTAATAATTTATATGATAACACCGTGTAATAATTTCAGAAACGTTCCATGTTCCAGTAAAATATGAAAATTCAAACACTACAGCAAAAGTTTCTGTTTTTACACAGCACACATCAAAACATGCAATGCAAGCATCCTAAGACAATTCTTGGAACTTTTTATTGAAAAACAAGATTGTAAATAACACCTAACAGAGAACAACAAAATAAAATGACGCTCCAAGCAAAACTCATATTATGTGACGAATAAAAATATAGCTCCAAGTAAGATATACCGATAGTGTTGAAGACGAAAGAGGGGATGCCTTCCGGGGCATCCCCAAGCTTAGGCGCTTGAGTCTTCCTTGGATATTACCTTGGGGGTGCCTTGGGAATCCCCAAGCTTCGGTTCTTGTCACTCCTTATTCTCCTCATATCGGTGTCTCACCCAAAACTTGAAAACTTCAATCACACAAAACTTAACGGAACTTCGTGAGATGGGTTAGTGTAGTAAAGATAAATCATTCACTTAGGTACTGTCAAGACAAGATTCATAATTGTTCCCACATTATACCTACTGTATTCTATCATTCCCATAATTTATACCACTAAATATAAGCTATGAGAACACTAAAACAAGCAAACTATGCATGCAAAACAGAATCTGTCAAAAATAGAACAGTCTGTGAAGATCTATAGTTTAACCATAATTACCTGTCTCTAAAAATTCTGAAAAATTAGGAAAACCTTAATAATTTGTATATGAAGACTGTGTAAAAATTTCAGATCATTATCGCTCTCAAGTAAAAAAGTAAAATTCCTTTACTGGAGTCAAAAGTTTCTGTTTTGGTTCAGCATCAGTTCTACTCATCTTGTGAGTCATCCCAAAGGCTTTACTTGGCACTTTATTGAAACAAAAGCTATAAAACATGATTATACAGTAGCTTAATCATGTTAACACACTAAAACAGTAGGTATAAATATTGGGTTGTCTCCCAACAAGCGCTTTTCTTTAATGCCTTTTAGCTAGGTATGATGATTTCAATGATGCTCACATAAAAGATAAGAATTGAAACATGCAAGAGAGCATCATGAAACATATTACTAGCACATTTAAGCCTAACCCACTTCCTATGCATAGGGATTTTTTGAGCAAACAACTTATGGGAACAAGAATCAACTAGCATAGGAAGGTAAAACAAGCAAAACTTCAAGATTTTCAACACATAGAGAGGAAACTTGATATTATTGCAATTCCTACAAGCATATACTCCCAGCTCATAATAATTTTTAGTAGCATCATGAATGAATTCAACAATATAACCATCAAATAAAGCATTATTTTCATGATCCACAAGCATAGAAAATTTATTACTCTCCACATAAGCATATTTCTTCTCATTCATAATAGTGGGAGCAAACTCAACAAAATAACTATCATGAGATACTTGTTTAACATAACCACTTTGAATATTGAAATCTTGATGACAAGTTTCATGTTTACTATCACTCTTTATAGCATACATGTCATCATCATAATAATCATAGATAGGAGGCATGCCATCATCATCATAAATTTGCTCATCAAAACTTGGGGGACTAAAAATATCATCTTCATCAAACATAGCATCCCCAAGCTTGTGGCTTTGCATATCATTAGCATCATGGATATTTAGAGAATTCATACTAGCAACATTGCAATCATGCTCATCATTAAAGTAATTATCATTAAGTATTTTCATAAATTCTTCCTCTACCAATTGAGCACAATTTTCCAAACCATCATTTTCACGAAAGACATTATAAAGACGATACAAATGATGCAACCTCAATTCCATTTTTTTGTAGTTTTTTTTATAGACTAAACTAGTGATAAAAACAAGAAAACTAAAAGATTCAATTGCAAGATCTAAAGATATACCTTCAAGCACTCACCTCCCCGGCAACGGCGCCGGAAAAGAGCTTGATGTCTACTACGCAACTTTATTCTTGTAGACTTTGTTGGGCCTCCAAGCGCAGAGTTTTGTAGGACAGTAGCAATTTTCCCTCAAGTGGATGACCTAAGGTTTATCAATCCGTGGGAGGTGTAGGATGAACATGGTCTCTCTCAAACAACCCTGCAATCAAATACAAGAAATCTCTTGTGTCCCCAACACACCCAATACAATGGCAAATTGTATAGGTGCACTAGTTCGGCGAAGAGATGGTGATACAAGTGCAATATGGATGGTAGATATAAGTTTTTGTAATCTGAAAAAATAAAAACAACAAGGTAGCAAGTAACAAAAGTGAGCAAAAACGGTATTGCAATGCTTGAAAACAAGGCTTAGGGTTCATACTTTCACTAGTGCAAGTTCTCTCAACAATACTGACATAGTTGAATCTTATGTAAATCCCTCACGTGCGACAAAGAGTTCACTCCAAAGTCAAAAATAGCGGAGAACAAACGAAGAAATTATTGTAGGGTACGAAACCACCTCAAAGTTATCTTTTCCGATCAATCGTATGAGCTATCCCTATAAGTGTCACGAACAGCCCTAGAGTTCGTACTAAAATAACACCTTAAGATGCACATCAACCAAAACCCTAATGTCACCTAAATACTCCAATGTTACCACGAGTACCCATGGGCTTGATTATACGATATGCATCACACAATTTCAGATTCATCATGTTCAATCCAACACAAAGAACTTCAAAGAGTGCCCCAAAGTTTCTACCGGAGAGTCAAGCCGAAAACATGTGCCAACCCTTATGCATAGATTCCCAAGGTCATGGAACCCGCAAGTTGATCACCAAAACATACATCAAGTGGATCAATAGAACATCCCATTGTCACCACGGATATCCCATCGCAATACATACATCAAGTGTTCTCAAATACTTTAAAGACTCAATCCGATAAGAAAACTTCAAAGGGAAAACTCAATTCATCACAAGAAGATAGAGAGAGGAAAACTCCATTTGATTCATCTATATTAATAAAGCTCGCGGTACATCAAGATCGTGTCATCTCAAGAACACGAGAGAGAGATATCAAACACATAGCTACTGGTACATACCCTCAGCCCCAAGGGTGAACTACTCCCTCCTCGTCATGGAGACCGCCGGGATGATGAAGATGGCCTCCGGTGATGGTTTCCCCCTCCGGCAGGGTGCCGGAACGGGCTCCCGGTTGGTTTTTCGTGGCTACAGAGGCTTGCGGCAGCGGAACTCCCGATCTAGGTTTCTTTCTGGAGGTTTGGGTATTTATAAGAATTTTTGGCGTCTGTCTCACGTCAAGGGGGGCCACGAGGCGACGACAAGCCAGGGGGGCGCGCCCTAGGGGGGCGCCCCCTAGGCTTGTGGCTGCCTCGTGGCTCTTCTGGCCCAACTCCGATGCCCCGTGGGTCTCTTCTGGTCCATAAAAAATCACCGTAAATTTTTATTCCGTTTGGACTCCATTTGATATTCCTTTTCTGTAAAACTCAAAAATAAGGAAAAAAACAGAAACTGGCACTGGGCTCTAGGTTAATAGGTTAGTCCCAAAAAATAGTATAAAATAGCATATTAATGCATATAAAACATCCAAAACCGATAATATAATAGCATGGAACAATCAAAAATTATAGATACGTTGGAGACGTATCAACATGCAACAAACAGGAACTGGCACTGGGCACTGGATCAATAGGTTAGTCCAATAAATCATATAAATTGTTGCCAAAAGTATGTGAAAGTTGTCTAATATTGGCATGAAACAATCAAAAATTATAGATACGACGGAGACGTATCAGGGAGCCCGGTCAATCCGGGCTCTCTCCGAAGACAGTCTCGGAACCCCCAGGCCCCCGGAGTTGTCCATCCCGGTCGCCCCCAAAGGGAGAGCTGAGGTGCCGCCACCGGTGCCACCCGTAGCAGAACAGGCCAAAACTGAGTGGCCGGTCGGGATGGAGGAGGCTTTAAATAGCCCCTCCATCACGGAAGGACCCCGCTCCCTCATGGGTGCGGTTTTATAAAGCATTCGTTCTGTTGACAGCGGACTGAAGGAAGCTTTCGACGGCCTCTTGATGGGCTTCAAGGTGAATCATGTAATACCCTTTTACAAAGAGAATTTATTTTGTAGGGTTATGCAATCCTCGTATATAGTAGCCCCCAAGCCCTGGGTGAGTTTGAAAAACTCAAGCGGGGGACAAATAGCTGAGAAAATCGCTGATAATAGTAAAAAATGAACCATAGCCCCCGAGACTCTAGCATGATTGAAGAAAACCTGGCAGGGGGGCTGAAAACCGAGAACTCGGGAGTCTGACACACATGAGTTGTTGTGCAGGCCTCGTCTTCGGCGGCAGTCACCAACGCGGTGGAGCTGGCCAAGGTGGATCAGAAGCTCAAGAGCTCCAATGAGGAGCTCGACCTTCTCAACAAACGGTTTGACGAAGCGCAAGGTATGTCCGGACTGGGCTGGTTTAACGCCATGGTTTTCCTCATAAGTTGAGGTATTCGGATTTTATCCCTAATCGCGGGGTGCTCATTATAACTGCAGCTGTCACCGCGGAGGCCGAGAACCTCAAGGCCGAGCTGAAGAAGGCGAGGCAAGAGGCCGCAGAACAGAAGGCGGTGGTCGAACAAGCGGCCGTCGAACTGAAGTCGGCAAAGTCTGCCAGTGATAAGCACGATGCCAGGGTGGCCGAGGTGCAGTAGGAGCTCAAGGATGCCGTCACTAAATGTGAGCCCCCTGAGCAAAAGAGTAAGGATCAGGCCTCCGAGCTGACCTCGGTGAACTCGGCGATCCGGGAAGCGCGGTGGAGACGTGTGGCTGCCAAGTGGAGCTCCGTCAGGTGAAGCTTATTGCAGATGGTAAGCCGTTCTTACTGCAGTGTGTCTTTGGTGGTAACAGGTTCGCGTTGCTCACATGAGTCTGGCGTTCCTCAGGCGCTTTTGCGGATCTCCCGAGAAGTGCGGCGGATGCGGCAAGGCACTTTGCGTCCCGGGAGGGTAATGTCGAGAAGAGGCTATTTTGGGCACAGTTTCAAGCCCCCGAGCACCCTCTCCTCCTCACTGATCAGATGAAGCGGCTGATGGAGTTGCATCCGATGTCGGAGCCGGCCATGAAGGACCTCTGCATCAGGCTATGGCCTTCGGAGCCGCTGCCGAGCAGTTACTTTGGCTTAGTGGAGAAGCTGAGCGATGCCGCGCCCTGGATTGACATCCTAAATTGCTCTGCATGCATTGAGGGAGCTCGGATGGCCTTCGCGAAGACCATGGTGCACTGGCCGAAGATCAAGCCAGCCGAGATGGCCACCGGACCCCCGCCTCCTGAGAAGGAGCATAGGCGCCCCGAGTAGTACTTTCCCATCGTAATGGGTGGTGCTCGGGCAATAGAGGCCCAGTGCTCGAAAGATGTAATTTATGAATGAGCATACTATCATGTATCAGATGGCAGTTAAACTCTTGTGCTTTATGATGGCGTTACTTTGCATCGTATTTTGACTCATGTGTGGCCGTTCCAATCTGAAAGTTGCCAGTCGTCGGCTTCAGCCCCCTTGTAGATGCTACAAGGGGTGTTTTGACCTCCTAATGTGACCCTTAGCCGACGTCTCGGTGCCCGGAGGTGGTAGTGTGTAAGGGAAACTAGGCAATCGGACTATGTGGCTTTAGTGCTTTCACTTAGCCATAGGAGCTTGACTGCGGGGGCTAGTGACCAGCCCCCAGTATCTTGTGATGTTCGGGTATGCCAAGGTTGAAACCATTATCACTTGGTCTGTGTGAATACAGACCCTTCGTATAACACGGCCTAACCTCCATCGATTTTTAGTTTAAC
Source organism: Elymus sibiricus (assembly GCA_039707655.1). Classification (NCBI taxonomy): domain Eukaryota; kingdom Viridiplantae; phylum Streptophyta; class Magnoliopsida; order Poales; family Poaceae; genus Elymus; species Elymus sibiricus. Next base: position 295,920,384 of record CM077663.1, on the reverse strand, counting down.
ACTTGTCATCGGATCACCGACCAGTTCGCGCTTATTATGACAGTCAGTTTTCGGCTTTCTCCACTGAGGTACTTAACCAGGCTAGCTGGAAGTACAATCGTAGTGGTTCTCCCTTTACCCTCCTAGACGAACATGCGGAACGTAAGAGGGTAAACACAGGAGCCGGGCAACCCAACTATTGACCCAAGACATAATTCGGGACCGATTCATATAATGCAATATCCGAGACGCCGAGCACATAAGATGAAAGATAGTGCCGGCAAGATGCTTGGGGCATGTTTTATAGTCGAGCCCTCGGTCTATTAGCCGGCCGCATCTAAGGAAAATATGTACCGAACTAGTTTGTTTCGGCGTCGGGGAGCGAAAAAAGGCTAGTTTGTTTCGGCGTCGGAGAGCGAAAAAAGGTTATGCAACATAAATGACTGCAATGGGGCCGTGAAGAATGGCCTTTATTTCCGATGGACTCGTGATGTCTAGCCATACAATCCGAGCTACCGAGCAACTATTATAGATACATTAAAAATAAACTTTACAGAGGAAAGGTTTACACAGGGACTTTTATGAGTGGTTTGACATCCCTATTGCGCCCTGCTGCATGTCTGCGCCTTTGCTCTCAAGGGGTTTTCTCCTTTGGAGGAGATAGTGACCGGCGGATGGACCTTTGAAAGAGGGTCTTCAGAGGCTGCCGTAATATGTTAGCTTGATGCCCGGATACATGTTTGACCGTCGTGCGGTCAAGCCGAACACCTGTTCCTTGGATAGTGGGTCCCCACAGCTGCCCATGGTATTTTGAGCGCGAAGCTGTGCCTCCAAGGTATGTACCTTGTGGCTATTGGGGCCATGCTTTGGGGAGCGTGTTCCTCTTTATGTGGAGTGTGGGAAGACTCCGGGAGCTAAGATAGGGCTCGGGCTCGTTTATTTGCCCCTCGTGCCTTGACGACGGACTGGGACTTTGGCGCCTCATTGCCGACCTGGACTTCGGCTGCCAGAGCCGCTGTGTGCTCCTCAGTTCGGAGTGAGCGCTCTATGTTGCCACTGACCGTGATGACACCCTTGGGTCTGGGCATCTTGAGCTTCAGATATGTGTAATGGGGGACGGCGTTGAAGTGAGCGAATGTTGTACGGCCGTGAAGTACGTGATAGCCGCTGCGAAAAGGGGCGATGTCGAAGATCAAGTCTTCACTGCGGAAGTTGATGGGCGAGCCGAACACTACTTCCAAAGTCACGGTGCCCGAGCGGTGGGCTTCGACGCCTGGGATTACTCCTTTAAAGGTGGTGTTGCTGGGTTTGATCCTTAACGGATAGATACCCATTTTTCTAACTGTATCTGAGTAAATCAGATTGAGGCTACTGACTCCATCCATGAGGACTCTAGTTAGGTGGTACCCATCGATGATGGGGTCAAGCACCAGGGCCGCCGATCCTCCATGATGGATACTGGTCGGATGGTCCCTACGGTCGAAGGTGATCGGGTACGCCGACCATGGGCTGAATTTCGGGGCTACCGGCTCTATGGCATAGACGTCCCGAAGCGCACGCTTCCTTTCTTTCTTTGGTATGTGCGTAACGTAGATCATGTTCACAGTTTTTACCTCTGGAGGGAATTGCTTATGGCCTCCATTGTTTGGCCCGCGAGGCTCGTCATCGTCCTTGCTGCAGGGGCCCTTGCCCTGCTCCTCAGTTGTGAGCTTGCGGGCCTGTTTGATCACCCAATAGTTACGGTTGGTGTGGGTGGCAGGCTTGTCTCGGGTGTCGTGGATCTGGCAGGGCCTATCCAGGATTTTCTTCCAGCGCGGTTGGTCCATCCCGACTCCCTTTGGAGGGCTTCTTCCGCGGTCCTGATTTTGAGTTGCTGAATCCAGCATTTACTGTCGTATCCTCGGCACCACCGCCGTTGTGTCGACGCTTGTTCTTGTTGCACCGCGGTTTCCCGTTTCCATCCCGAACTTCAGAGGTGCCGGGGTCTTCGGGATTGTTGCTCCGACCAGCTAACCAACTGTCCTTGCCCGCACAAAAGCGGGTCATTAGTGAGGTAAGGGCCGACATTGTTTTTGGCTTATCTTGGCCGAGCTGATGAGCTAGCCATTCGTCTCGGATGTTGTGTCTGAAAGTGGCCATCGCCTCGGCATCCGGACAGTCAATGATTTGGTTCTTTTTGGTCAAGAACCGATTCCAAAATTGTCGGGCTGACTCACCGGTCTGTTGAACAACGTGGCTCAAGTCATTGGGGTCTGGGGGTTGGACATAGGTGCCTTGAAAGTTAGCTTGGAAAGCATCCTCGAGCTCTTCCCAGCTCCCAATGGAGTTTTCGGGGAGGTTGTTTAGCCAGTGCCGCGCTGGTCCTTTAAGCTTTAATGGCAAGTATTTTGTGGCGTGGAGATCGTCTCCTCGGGCCATATGAATGTGAAGAAGGAAGTCTTCAATCCACATGGCCAGGTCTATTGTCCCATCATATTGTTCAATGTTTACGGGTTTAGACCCTTCGGGGAACTGGTGCTACATCACCTCATCTATAAAGCACATTGGGTAAGTGGCGCCCCTGACCCGAGCTACGTCACGCCGGAGATCGTCTCTCATCCGGACCCGATGTTGTTCCCGTTCTCTATCGTTTCGGTCGAGCCAAGTTTGGTATCCGTCCCGTCTAGCGAGAGTGTACCCTCTAGATCCATAGATGGATCTTGTATGACCTTCTCTAGTGTCCAGGTCGTGTCGTAGGTCATATGAGTCTTCAGGCTGTGTTGCCCCCTTTCCTCTCCTGCGGGGGAGTGCATGTGGATCTTCGGCCTCTCCAACCGTCATGTCCCGTCCTCGAGGGGGGCGGTCTGGCTGGTTGCCCTGAGTGTGTCTAGGTGGCGCGGGCTCAAGGACCTCGTCGTCGAATTGCGGCAGCAAACGTTGGCGCGGGTAGCTTTTGTTTTGATCCAGCCATTCATTGTCGTACCCTTCTTCGACTGCTAGGACTCTCACCAATCTGTCATTGAGGGTATCTTGTTTGGCTTTTAGCTGCTCCTGCTTCTTTTTCAGGCTTCGGGCGGTGGGTCTAAGTTGCAACTTGAACCGTTCTTGATCTAGCGGGTCCTCGGGGATGATGAAATCCTCAGCTCCGAGGCTAACCTCCTCTTCTGATGGAGGAAGGTAGTTGTTGTCCTCGGATTCATTGATGTCCTCAGGGTTGTACCGATCCGCGTGCCCCTCCGAGTAATTGAGTTGTTGTTCGGGGGAAACGGGGTCGCCGAGGTCTTCCATATTGTCCGGGGTATCGTTTTCTCCGGTGCCCGTGTTGCTTTCCCTACCCTTGCACCCCTTCGATCGTTTGCGCTGACGTCGGCGCTTGGGCGGCTCCTCACCGGGCTTGTCGCCATTTTCTCTGGGAGAGCCGTCGCCCTTATCGCCGGGGGTGTCCACCATATAGACATTGTAGGTGGAGGTGACTGTCCATCGTCCAGTGGTGGGAGGAGCAGCGGCGTTGACATCTTCGTCTATGTCGTCGGCCTCCTCGGAGGCGCAGTCCAGCATATCGGTTAAATCTTCGATAGTGGCTACCAAGTGGGTGGTGGGTGGGATGTAAAATTCCCCGTGGCCTGCCTCAAGACCGATCCGAGCATGGGTTGAGGACGGGTCATACGTAATGTTCATTTTCTGGATCCGGGCCAGAGATTCGTTCAATAGCGAGGGGTTAGCCGGATTAGTCCTCTGGAGTCCTTCAGAGTTGATCTTCGGTGCGTCGGCACAGGGACCGTGTTCGGCCAGGGCTGACCCCTGGTCTCGGGCGCTATAGCCGGATCTGAGCTCAAAGCCGGATCCAAGGTAAGAACCGACCCGGAGACAGGGTCAGGCAGGAGGCCCGAGGTTAAAGCTTCGGGATTCCCAGGCTCATCGGGTGAAGCCGAGAGCCCTGTAAGGACCAGATCGCCCTGGGCGTCAGCGACGTACTCTAAGTCGCCGAACCTGATCTTTTGCTCTAGGGCGAAGCCGTTGATCTGGTCAAAGTGACCGGCCGAATCGGCGTGTTGAATGATACTGCCGGACACGAAGAGCTGGCCAGGGACGAAAACATCCCCGGTGCGGATGCTTTTGTTGATGACTAAGCGAGCCATCGATCTTTTGGTGATCCCACAACGGAACTCTCAATGAAATCACCAATGTCGGTGTCAAAACCGGCGGATCTCGGGTAGGTGGTCCCAAGCGGTGGATCTTGGATCAACGGGGAACATGAAAACATAGGGACAATATTTACCCAGGTCCGGGCCCTCTCGAAGAGGTAAAACCCTACGTCCTGCTTGTTTGTATTGATGTGTATGACAATTACAGAGTCAATCTACCACGAGATCAGATGAACTAAACCCTAGATTTGTAGGCTGGAGGTTCTCCTTCTAAGACCCTCTGGTTTATATAGACACCAGGGGTACCTAGGGTTACAAATGGTCGGTTGCCATCAGGGAATAAACATACCGAATTTACCATCTTGACTTGGAGGACACACCAAGACATCGGAGGCTTCCTTCTTGAACACGGAGTCGTCCTATAGCTCGGCCTTCCAATAATAGCCACAGAGCGGCCCACCTATCCGGCCCATAAGAAATATACCGGTGGCCCGAGGACTCCTTAGTTCCGGACTCCCTCAGGGGGCGCCCCACTATTGGGCCTGTAGGGCATTTGGCTTCGTCCTCCTCCTCATCTCAGGAGGCCATATCATGTGCCTCCTCCTACTTAGAAGTCGCGACGACCTTTTCCCTCTTTTTGGAGGGAGCCTAGCGCATCGCGGAAGCCCCCTCCATCACCGGCTCCATCAGGTTTGCCAATGTCGGATCTAGAACTTGGACGAGAAAGGGGGGTCCGACATGAGAGCCCCGAAGGTTCCGAACTCCCTCAGACAAGGGACGGAGTCAGGAAAAGGAGGCTTGAATGCAAGAATAAAGCAAACTAGAGTCAGACACCTTACTGTAGGATCGTAAGTAGGTCTAGAGGGGGGGTGATTAGACTACTTGCTAGATAAAAACCTAGCATGTTCCCAATTTTAATTCTTGACAGATTTTAGATATTCTAGCAAGTCTACAAACACCCTACACACTCAAGTCTAATAAAGTACCAGTGGAAAGTAAAGACTTTGCACATGAAAGTAAGTAGAGGAAGGGTTTGGGGAAAATCAAACACAATAAATACGCGAAGATTTTTCTCCTGCTTTTGATAGGTGGTGCTATCGTACATCCACGTTGATCTAGACTTCAACCCACGGAGGATAACTGATGCACGAGTCAACGTAGGGCTCCACCCATGAAGGGCCCACGAAGACGCAACCTTGTCTTTTTGCCACCATGGCTTACGTCCACGAAGGACTAGCCTCACTCAAGGTGGATCTTCGCGAAGTAGGCGATCCCCTTTCCCTTACAAACTCCTTGGTTCAACTTCACAAGATTTGAAGGCTCCCAAGTGACACCTAACCAATATAGGAGGCACCACCCTCCAAAAGGTAAAAGATGTCGTTGATGATGAACTCCTTGCTCTTATGCTTCAAAAGATAGTCTCCTCAACACTCAATTACGCTCTCACATATTGAAAGCCTAGCAAGCATCCACAAATACCAAAAATTCATTAAGGTAAACCCCCACCATAGCATTAAGATCTAAGGTCCATTTAATCCCATGTAGGGATTAAATGTAGCTAATGGGCTTGAAGGCCCGTGTAGGGATGGCACCCCTTTTAGGGCCAGTTCTTTTATAGCTTATTTGGAGCTGTGGAAATAAGTTGCCCCCTACCCAGCTTATTCTAAAAGCCCAACCTAAAATTTTATTTTAGAAGCCTACTAATTAAAGGTCAACTAGTAGGCTTCTAAAATAAAATTTAACTTTGGGCTTCTAGAATAAGCTGGGTGGGGGGCAGCTTATTCTACAAGCCCAAAATAAGCTACAAAAGAACTGGTCCTTAGCTTATTGGACAAGCTAAGGGCGCGGGGCGCTGATATGTCTCGTTTCACGCAAGATGAACGGAAGACTCGCTGAAGGTTCGCGCTAGTTGGGTCGGCCCGGGCAAGCTGATATGTCTCCTTCTTTGGTTTAATTTTTTACCCCTTTTGCTTTTTTTTTACTTTTGTTTACGCTTCTAAATATTCAAAATAAAATATTACCAAATTAATCTACATAAAACATTATAAAAATGTTGACCAATCATTTGAAAAATGTTAAATGTGTATAGAGAAAATGTTTATCACGTATACGTAAAATGAATACAAAAAATAATTTTTGTGTGAAATAATTTGATCATGTATTTAAAAAATGTTAATCAAGCATTTCAAAAAATGTTGAACAAGTATTGGAATTTTTTAATCAAGCGTTAGGGTAATGATAAATGTGTATATGAAAAATGTTGACCATGTATTAGAAAAATGATGAATTTTTTTGATCATTGTATATAGAGATGGTAATCAGGTATTGAAAAAAATTGAACAAGTATTTAAAAATGTTAACCAAGCATTTAAAAAGTGTTAAATGTGTATACAAAAAATGTTGACCATGTATTAAAAAATGATGATTTTTTATCACGTATATAAAAATGTTAATCAAGGATTTTTAAAAATGTTGAACAAGTGTTTGAAAAATGTTAATTAAGCGTTTGGAAAATGTTAATATTTATATAGAAAATGTTAACATTGTATTAAAAAAGGTTAATAGTTCTATTTGAAAACTGTTAATGAAGCATTAAAAATGTATAGAAAAAAATGTTGACCACGTATTAAAAAATATATTAATCTTGTATTTAAAAAATGTTAAAACTGTGTATAGACAAATGTTGACTATGTATTACAAAAATGTATAACTTGTATTGAAAAAATGTTAGACATGTATTAGAAAATTGTTGTTGATATATAAAAAAAGTGTAGAATAATAACCAAAGAACAAAGAAAACCAAAAAACGAAACAAAATAAACAAAAGAAAATAAGAAAAGGAGAAAAAATGCCAAAAGAATGAAAAACGAAAAAAAGAAAAGAAACAAAAAAGCTGAAAAACTAAAATACTGAAGGAAACCGGCTCGGATAGCCTCAAGTAGGACGCGCCCCTAGTTCTTATAGCGAAGGGTACTTGGGCGGAGTGGCTAGCGCAACGCGGGATCTCCGTGGAGACTAGGGATCGATCCCGGGTTCTCCCCTTTCTCCTTCTCATTTTATGTAATATGCATGTTTGGGTGGGCCGACCTAATACGAGGCGAGGGGAGGAAAAAAAATTCAACAAGAGCTTCTACTATCTCGCTTAAGGCGAGACATGGCGCTCTCAAAGGGGGCGTAGGGGAGTTGGAGGAGGACTCCTCCACCTTGGCCACGAACCAAGGGAGGGTTTTCCCTCGTGCAAGTTAGCCTAGCCCCTCCCTCCACCTATATATATATATGTGAGGGGGCGCCCCCTTTGAGATACACAAGTTCCTCCTTGATCTCGCCCCCTCTATCTAGTCTAGTTTTTTATCTAGACTTGATCTAGACACTACTTCAGGAAGGTTCAAAGACGACACATCAATCTGAGACCCTTTGACCAAACTGTGTGCGAAACATGAATTATAAATGGTATAATTCTAGCTTCGTTGCCAATAACGAGAACTGTGTGCGACGGCGGAACCATCAAATACGATCCAGACGAACTGTTTGCGATGAGCCAACATAAAGCAAACGGTTAACCAAATACAGATGTGTGCGATGTACAACATACAGGTCACTTGGGTGAACTGTTTGCGATCAGCCAAACCAATAGAAATGATTCGGCAGATCAAGGTGTGTGCGATAGATGGCATACATGTCACTCGGATGAACTGTTTGTGATTAGCCAAAACAATAGAAACAGTTAGCCAGATCAAGGTGTGTGCGATAGACGACATACATGTCACTCAGATGAACTGTTTGTGATCATCCCTCACAACAGAAACGTTTAGCCAGATCAAGTTGTGTGCGATAGACGGCATACAGGTCACTCGGATGAACTGTCTGCGATGAGCGAAAAATAACAAAAACGATTTGTATTAACAAGATGTGTGTGATACCCGGTAAACAGGCGAGTAATAAGAATAGTGTTGTAAGACCGATAATAACACAGACAATTACTTCTATTAGGGTGTGTGTGTGTGTGTTGTGGGCAAACGGTTCCTGGTAATAAATCATCAGCGATTGATGAAATCATCACCAACGGGTTCGGTAGTTTAATCCGTATGCGATGTGGTTTTCTCAGTCTGCACACACATCTATGCTCTATGTACAGAACAACATGCTTGCATAACCAAATTAAACATCCAAATACATAACTGACTAAACACATAACATTGGCACATCTCAATAAACTATTACACACATAACAACATGATTGCATAACCTAATTAAGCATCCAAATACAAAAGTTGCTACACACATAATATTGGCACACCTCAATAAACTATTACATGCATAATAAACTATGAGCAACGATCATCAACTCATCTACTTCCTGTGACGCTTGCTGCCACTGCTCTGCTTGTGGCTCGGGCCCTCGTCGTCTTCAGGTAGGAGGCACTTCCTCATGTCAACGATCCGTCTAAACATCTCATAGCATGTGTACGCGTCCTTGGCCGCAGACTGGAGGTGATATTCATCCAGTCTCCTCACGTATGCCTTGTGCCATTGAAGCTTGTTCTGCTCGGACTTAGCCCTAATGTTTTTGTAGTAGGGGTCGATGATCGCCCCGACGAGGTCAACCAGGGAGTCCTTGTCCTTCTTGCTTCCCCAAACCCTATAGTGGCATTGGATGTTGACAAGCTTCTGGCAGGCCAAGCCCGAAGTCTCGAGCACCTTTAGATAATTGATGGTGTCCATCGTAGCAAACTTGTTGTCAGGGCGACAAACCTGGTGAAACGATTGCAAGGCATTGTGGCCAGGCAATAGTGGTAGACGAGGACGTGATGGCGCACGCACAACTGGGCGACGACAACCTTCTGATCATGCCCGGCACGACTGTCGGTGTACGCGAGGTGGAAGCTGACCACTTTGTACTTGTCATACTCAGCAAGAAAATCCTCCATAGTGTTGATGGAGTCTTCCACCACGTCTGGGTCGTTGGTGTACACCATCGTGAGGTCCGCCTTCCTGATGTGGGTGTCCACATCTTGCATGCCGAACTCCATTGGAGCGCCGCAGGATACCCTCTCTGTACGTGTCGTCGTGGGTGTGCTTATTGTATTGTGGGGCGCGATCGAAAGGTTGAAGAGACTATGATTAATGGCCGCGGGTATAAATGGGGGCCGGAGGTCCTGGAAAACCGGCACGTCCGGATGGCAGTTTTGCAGTGCATGATTCCATCGTGGCGCACGTAACTGCATCGTGGCGACGCGCGCGGCGCAACCGCATGCATATGGCGCCCCAAACTTGATCGTGGGCCGGCCCCAACCGCTGGCAGAGAGCGTGCGGAGGGGCGTGGAGCAGAGCGTGCGGAGGGGCGCGAGAGCAGAGTGCCCGGAGGAACGCGAGATCAGAGCGCTCGGAGGGACTCGTGGTCGAACCCGGCCACTTTGTACTTGTCCGCGTCAAGCAACAGCTCCATAACGTGGATGGAGTTCTCCACCCAGGTCGGATGGTTGGTTTACACCACCGAGAGCTCCGTGAACCTTCTGTGTGTGTCCACTATGGCATGCATGGTGAACTGGCGCTCATCGTTGGCATGCCGCTATGAGCGCCATTGGAGCCGCGCAGGATACCCTCTTTGTATTTTCAGTCATGGTTGTGCTTCTTAAGGTCCAGATATTAACGTCCATTGCCATTTGAGTCTACCAACATACGAGTCTCATATGATGCCATTTGAATGATTGTATCACAAATGACAGAAACATTACAAAGGTTCAAATTCCAGCATTGCAAGTCTCAAATTCTAAGATTACAAGGTTCAAAACTGATATTAGAAATAAAATTCAGCTTATGCAGAAATTTTGTCATGCAACTCTAGACGCCCGTGCTGATTAGCGAAACATGAACATATGAGAGGCTCAAACTAATATTACAACTAGTTTCACCACTTCATTATTTCTGCAAAGGGATCCACCGCTGACATATCATGTATGGGCTTGACATAAGGACTTCCGATTAGTCCGTCAACTGAAGTTCCAAATTGAGATTGAGATTACATGATTAAATGTGTAGGGATAACGTTCTTTAGCGTCATTTATTATGAAGGACATGATTGTTTGTTAGTAAACCTGAGTATGGATATCTTTATGTTCAATGATAGACTATTGCCTTGAATCACTCGTATCTTAATATTCATAATCATGTCATGATTAGATATTTGTTCAAGATTATGTTAGGTACCATTCCATATCAAAATTATCTTTTTGTAATTTACCTACTCGAGGGCGAGCAGGAATTAAGCTTGGGGATGTTGATACGTCTCCGTCGTATCTATAATTTTTTATTGTTCCATGCCGATATTCTACAACTTTCACATACTTTTGGCGACATTTTATATATTTTTGGGACTAACATATTGATCCAGTGCCTAGTGCTAGTTCCTGTTTGTTGCATGTTTTCTGTTTCACAGAAAATCCATATCAAATGACGTCGAAACGCGATAAAAATTTAGGGAGAATTAGTTTTGAATATATGTTATTTTTGGGAAGAAGAATTAACACAAGTCGGTGCCCGAGGTGGCCACAAGGCAACAGGGCATGACCAGGGGGTGGCCGCGCCGGCTTTCCTTGTAACTCCCTCGCAAGGCAGTTGTGGTCCTTCTTTCGCCGCAAGAAAGATAATTTCCGGATAAAAATCCCCTCAAAATTTCAGCCCAATCGGATTTACGGATCTCTGGGAATATAAGAAACGGTGAAACGCGAGTAAACAGAAATGCGAAACAAAAGAGAAACAGAGAGAGAGAGATCCAACCTCAGAGGGGCTCCTGCCCTCCGGGAGTTATGGCGGCCATGGACCAGAGGGGAAAATCTCCACCCATATAAGGGGGAGGCCGAGGAAGAAGAATAAGGAGGGGGTCTCTCCCCCTTGATACGTCTCCAGCGTATCTATAATTTTTTATTGTTCCATGCTATAATATTATCATTCTGGGATACTTTTTAAGCATTTATTTGCCAACTCATATTATTTTTTAGCACTAACCTATTAACCTAGTCCCTAGGGCCAGTTTCTATTTTCTTCGTGTTTTTGGCTTTTCAGGTTTACCGTACCAAACGAAGTCCAATTGCCACGAAACTTGACGTTTTTTTCTGGACCAACAGAAGACCTGGAAGCTTCGGGAGGAGATCGGGGGCTACACGAGAGAGGCAGCACACATCAGGGTGCGACCAGGAGGGTGGCCGCGCCTTGTTGTGTGCTGGCCCCTCTTGGCATCTCCCGACGTCCCTCCATGGCCTATAAATTATAATATATCCCCAAAACCCTAGAGAGCCTCCCGAAACACATTTTCCGCCGCCGCAAGTCTCTGTTCCGCCGTGTGCCCATCTAGAGCCCTGTTCCGGTGCCCTACCGAATGAGGGATTGATCACGGAGGGCCTCCACATCAACCTTACTGCTCCCATGGTGATGTGTGAGTAGTTCACCACAGACCTACGCGTCCGTAGTTAGTACCTAGATGGCTATCTCTCTCTCTCTCTCTCTTAATCTTCAATACAAAGTTCACCGCATCTTCGCGGTGATCTATTCGATGTAATCACTTTGTGCGGCACGTTTGTTGGGATCCGATGAATTGTGGATTTATATTATGTAATCAGATTGTTCATAAAATTATAATGAGTTCCTTGCTGGTCCTTCTTTACATATGCTTGATTATATGACGGCTTCGTAATTCTCTTCGATCTATTGAAATAGTTTGGCCAACTAGAATGATATTTCTTCAGTGAGAGAGGTGCGTTGTAGTGGGTTCAATCTGGCGGTGCTCTATATCCCAGTGACATAGTAGGGGACAAGACACGTATTTGTATTGCAGCCACTAAGGATAAGACGATGGGGTTCATTCATATTAATTGGATTTACTTTGTCTACATCATGTCATTGCTCTCCAAGCATTACTCTGTTTTACTTAATACTCTAGATGCCTGCTAGATAGCGGTCGATGGGTGGAGTAATAGTAGTAGATGCAGGCAGGAGTTGGTCTACTTGCTTGCGAATGTGATGCCTATATGTAATGATCATTGCCATGAATAAATATTGCATAACTATGCGCTTTTCTATCAATTGCCCAACAGTAAATTGTTTACCCACCGTATGCCTACTACATGAGAGATGCCACTAGGGAAAACTATGGCCCCCTGATCTATCCACTTATATATTTACAAAATCTTTCATTGTTGGAAATATGCCCTAGAGACAATAATAAATTGGTTATTATTATATTTCCTTGTTCATGATAATCGTCTATTGTCCATGCTATAATTGTATTGATTGGAAACTCAAATACATGTGTGGATACATAGACAACAAAGTGTCCCTAGTAAGCCTCTACTAGACTAGCTCATTGATCAAAGATGGTTAAGGTTTCCTATCCATAGACATGAGATGTCATTTGATAACGGGATCACATCATTAGGAGAATGATGTGATGGACAAGACCCAAACTATGAACGTAGCATATGATCGTGTCAGTTTATTGCTATAGTTTTCTGCATGTCAAGTATCTGTTCCTATGACCATGAGATCATGCAACTCACTGACACTGGAGGAATACCTTGTGTGTATCAAACGTCGCAACGTAACTGGGTGACTATAAAGATGCTCTACAGGTATCTCCGAGGGTGTCTGTTGAGTTGGCATGGATCGAGACTGGGATTTGTTACTCCGTGTGACGGAGAGGTATCTCGGGGCCCACTCGGTAATACAACATCACAATGAGCCTTGCAAGCAAAGTGACTAAAGAGTTAGCCACGTGATCTTGTATTACGGAACGATTAAAGAGACTTGCCGGTAACGAGATTGAACTAGGTATAGAGATACCGACGATCGAATCTTGGGCAAGTAACATACCGAAGAACAAAGGGAACAGTGATACGTCTCCATCGTATCTATTTTTCCAAACTCTTTTGCCCTTGTTTTGGACTCTAATTTGCATGATTTGAATGGAACTAACCCGGACTGACGCTGTTTTCAGCAGAATTGTTTTGGTGTTGTTTTTGTGCAGAAATAAAAGTTCTCGGATTGACCTGCAAATTTACGAAGAATATTTTTGGAATTAATAAAAAATACTGGTGAAAGAATCAACTGGAGGTGGTCCACCACCTGGTCACAAGCCAGGGGGCGCGCCCCCCTGTCTTGTGGGCCCCCTGGAGCTCCTCCGACCTCAACTCCAACTCTATATATTCCTATTCGGGGAGAAAAAAATCAAGGAGAAGAGTTCATCGCGTTTTACGATACGGAGCCGCCGCCACCTCCTGTTCTTCCTCGGGAGGGCAGATCTGGGTTCCGTTTTGGGCTCCGGAGAGGGGAAATCGACGCCGTCGTCATCACCAACCATCCTTCATCACCAATTTCATGATGCTCTCCGCCGTTCGTGAGTAATCCCATCGTAGGCTTGCTATACGGTGATGGGTTGGATGAGATTTACCATGTAATCAAGTTAGTTTTGTCAGGGTTTGATCCCTAGTATCCACTATGTTCTGAGATTGATGTTGCTATGACTTTGCTATGCTTAATGCTTGTCACTAGGGCCCGAGTGCCATGATTTCAGATCTGAACCTATTATGTTTTCATGAATATATATGTGTTCTTGATCCTATCTTGCAAGTTGTAGACACCTATTACGAGTTATGATCCGCATCCCCCAGGGTGACAATAACTGGGATTCTTTCCGGTGATTACCGTAGTTTGAGGAGTTCATGTATTCACTAAGTGCTAATGCTTTGGTCTGGTTCTCTATTAAAAGGAGGCCTTAATATCCCTTAGTTTCCATTAGGACCCCGCTGCCTCGGGAGGGTAGGACAAAAGATGTCATGCAAGTTCTTTTCCATAAGCACGTATGACTATATATGGAATACATGCCTACATTACATTGATGAATTGGAGCTAGTTCTGTGTCACCCTATGTTATAACCGTTGCATGATGAATGCCATCCGACATAATTATCCATCACTGATCCATTGCCTATGAGCTTTTCACATATTGATCTTTGCTAAGTTACTTTTCCGTTGCTGCTGTTACAATCACTACAACACTGCTACTGTCACTTTGCCATTGTTACCGTTACTTCCATACTGCTTTGCTACTGAATACTTTGCTACAGATACTAAGTATTTCAGGTGTGGTTGAATTGACAACTCAGCTGCTAATACTCGAGAATATTCTTTGGCTCCCCTGGTGTCGAATCAATAAATTTGGGTTGAATACTCTACCCTCGAAAACTGTTGCGATCCCCTATACTTGTGGGTTATCAAACAGCATACGAGATTAACTGAATCCTTGACATAGAGGTTCAACCGATAAAGATCTTCGTAGAATATGTAGGAACCAATATGGGCATCCAGGTCCCGCTATTGGTTATTGACCGTAGAGGTGTCTCGGTCATGTCTGCATAGTTCTCGAACCCGCAGGGTCTGCACACTTAAGGTTCGGTGACGTTTCGGTATAGTTGAGTTATGTATGTTGGTGACCGAAGGTTGTTCGGAGTCCCAGATGAGATATCGGACGTCACAAGGAGCTCCGGAATGGTCTGGAGGTAAAGATTGATATATAGGAAAGTGGTGTTTGAACTCCGGAAAAGTTTCGGGCATTTCCGGTAGTGTACCGAGAGTGACGAATGGGTTCCGGGGGACCACCAAGTGGGGCCCACACACCCCAAGGGGCCACATGGACCTTAGTGGTGGCGAACCAGCCCCTGGTGGGCTGGGCAGCCATCCCAAGAGGGCCTATGCGCAGGAGAAAGAGGAGAGGGGGAGGAATCCTAGTCGGAGTAGGATTCCCCCCACGCCCACCTCCTAGTTGGAGGTGGACTCCTCCACCTCTGGTTCGGCCGACCCTAGGGGAGGATCCCTAGGGCGCCAGCCCCTCTCCCTTCCTCCTATATATACTAGAGGATTTGAGGGCAGCCCCAACCCTAATTGCCACGTGCTGCCCTCTTCTTCCTCTAGATCGTTTCTCCTCTAGTCTAGTTTCGGTGGTGCTTAGGCGAAGCCCTGCCAGAATAGTTCCACCACCGCCGCCGCCGCGCCGTCGCGCTGCCGGAGAACTCATCTACCTCTCCGCTCCCTCTTGCTGGATCAAGAAGGTGGAGATCGTCATCGAGCTGTACGTGTGCTGAACGCGGAGGTGCCGTCCGTTCGGCACTAGATTGGAAGGACCGTGATTGGATTGCGGGACGGATCGTGATTGGATCGCGAGACGGATCGTGATGGGATCGCGGGACGGCTTGCAATTTGGTTCGCGAAGACGTTCGACTACATCAACCGCGTTTCTTAACGCTTCCGCTTAGCGATCTACAAGGGTATGTAGATCCACTGTCCCTCTCGTAGATGCTCATCACCATGGATAGATCTTGCGTGTGTGTAGGAAAATTTTTGTTTCCCATGCAACGTTCCCCAACAGTGGTATCAGAGCTAGGTCTATGTGTAGATGAGATCATGAGTAGAACACAAAGGAGTTTGTGGGCGTTGATATTCAGATTGCTTCCTCCCTTGGTCTTTTCTTGATTCGGCGGTATTGTGGGATGAAGCGGCCCGGACCAACCTTACGCGTACGCTTACGAGAGACCGGTTCCATCAACTGACATGTAACTTTGTTGCATAAAGATGGCTGGCGGGTGTCTCTCTCTCCCACTTTAGTTGGATTGGATTCGACAAACGCGGTCCTTGAGAAGGTTGAATAGCAATTTGTGTATCACCGTTGTGGTTTTTGCGTAGGTAAGAATCGTTCTTGCTAGATACCCGTAGCAGCCACGTAAAACATGCAACAACAATTAGAGGACGTCTAACTTGTTTTTGCAGGGTATCTTGTGATGTGATATGGCCAATTACATGATGAGATATATGTGATGTATGAGATGATCATGTTTTGTATAGAATATCACGACTTGCATGTCGATGAGTACGGCAAGCGGCAGGAGCCATAGGGTTGTCTTTAATTTATTTTCGCCTTTTTTGCTTTACTTTATCTCTATGAGTTAGCAATAGTCGTAGAAGCAACAGTTGGCACGGCAACCTCATGGCGACACGTTGATGGAGATCAAGATGATGGAGATCATGGTGTCATGCCGGTGACGATGGAGATCATGTCGGTGCTTTGGAGATGGAGATCAAAAGCACAAGTTCATGGCCATATCATGTCACTTATGATTTGCATGGGATGTTAATCCTTTTATGCATCTTATTTTGCTTAGGACGACGGTAGCATTATAAGGTGATCCCTCACTAAAATTTCAAGATAAAATTGTGTTCTCCCCGAGTGTGCACCGTTGCGAAAGTTCGTCGTTTCGAGACACCACGTGATGATCGGGTGTGATAGACTCTACGTTCACATACAACGGGTGCAAGCCAGTGTTGCACGTGCGGAACACTCGGGTTAAACTTGACGAGCCTAGCATGTACAGACATGGCCTCGGAACAGAAAAGATCGAAAGGTCGAACATGAGTCATATAGTAGATATGATCAACATGAAGATGTTCACCATTGAAACCACCTCATCTCACGTGATGATCGGACTTGGGTTGGTTAATTTGGATCATGTGACACTCGAATGACCAGAGGGATGTCAATTTGAGTGGGAGTTTTTAAGTAATATGATTAACTAAACTCATTATCATGAACATAGTCAAAATATCTTTGCAAATTATGTTGTAGATTACTAGCTCGCGCTGTAGCTCCCTTGAATTTTTATATGTTCCTAGAGAAATAGAGTTGAAAGATGATGGTAGCAATAATGCGGACTGGGTCCGTGATCTGAGGATTGTCCTCATTGCTGCACAGAAGGCTTATGTCCTTAATGCACCGCTCGGTGCGCCACCCCCTCAAGCGTCGTCTGTAGATGTTGTGAACATCTGACAGGCACGTTCTGATGACTACTTGATAGTTCAGTGTGTCATGCATTACGGCTTAGAATTGAGCCTCCAAAACGTTTTGAACGTCACGGAACATATGAGATGTTCTAAGAGCTGAAATTGGGATCTCAGGCCCGTGCCCGTGTTGAGAGGTATGAGACCTCCAACAAGATTCTTTGCCTGCAAGATGAAGGAGAATAGCTCAATCGGTGAGCATGTGTTCAGATTGTCTGGGTGCTACAATCGCTTGAATCGAGTGGGAGTTGATCTTCCAGATAAGATAGTGATTGATATAGTTCTCCAAGTCACTGTCACTAAGCTACTAGAGCTTCGTGATGAACTATAAAATGCCAGGGATGGAAATAATGATCCCTGAGCTATTCGCGATGTTTGACACCGCGAAGGTAGAATCAAAAAGGAGCATCAAGTGTTGATGGTTAGTGAGACCACTAGTTTCAAGAAGGGCAAGGGCAAGGAGGGAAACTTCATGGATGGCAAGTCAGTTGCTGCTCCAGTGAAGAAACCCAAGGTTGAACCCAAACCCGAGACTAAGTGCTTCTATTATGAGGAGAGCGGTCACTAAAGCGGAACAACCCTAGATACTTGGTAGATAAGAAGGCTGGCAACGTCAACAGAAGTGTATTTGATATACGTTTTGTTCATGTGTACCTTACTAGTACTCCTAGTAGCACCTAGGTATTAGATACCGGTTCAGTTGCTAAATGTTGGTAACTCAAAATAATAGCTACGGAATAAACGGAGACTAGCTAAGGGTGAGGTGACGATGTGTGTTGGAAGTGTTTCCAAGGTTGATGTGATCACCATCGCACGCTCTCTCTACCTTCGGGATTAGTGATGAATCTAAATAAATGTTATTTGGTGTTTGCGTTGAACATGAACGTGATTAGATCATGTTTATTGCAATACGGTTATTCATTTAAATCAGAGAATAATGGTTATTCTGTTTACATGAATAATACCTTCAATGGTCATGCATCCAATGTGAATGGTTTATTGAATCTCGATCGTAGTAATACACATGTTCATAATATTGATGCCAAAAGATGCAAAGTTAATAATGATAGTACCACTTGCTTGTGGCACTGCCGCCAAGGTCATATTGGCGTAAAGCGCATGAAGAAACTCCGTGCTGATGGATCTTTTGACTCACTCGATTTCGAATCGGTTGAGACATGCGGACCATGCCTCTTGGGCAAGATGACTAAAGACCCCGTTTTCCGATATGATTGAGCGGGCAAGTGACTTATTGGAAATGATACATGTTGATGTAAGCGATCCAATGAGTGTTGAAGTGTGCGGTGGATATCGCTATTTTCTTACCTTCACTGTGATTTGAGTAGATATGGGGATATTTACTTAATGAAACACAAGTCTGAAACGTTTTAAAAGTTCAAAACAAATTCAGAGTGAAGTTTGAGATCATCGTGACAAGAAGATAAAATGTCTACGATATGATCGTGGAGGTAAATATCTGAGTTGCGAGTTTGGTATACAACTTAAGACAATGTCGAAGTTGTTTCACAACTCACGCCACCTGGAACACCATAGTGTGATGGTGTGTCCGAACGTCGTAGTCGTGCTCTATTGGATATGGTGCGTACTATGATGTCTCTTATCGATTTTCCACTATCGTTTTGGGGTTATGCATTAGAGACAACTACATTCACTTTAAATAGGGCACCATCTAAGTCCATTGAGATGACACCGTATGAATTTTGGTTTGGCAGAAACCTAAGCTGTCATTTCTTAATGTTTGGGGCTGCGACGCTTATGTGAAAAAGGTTTCAACCTGATGAGCTCAAACCCAAAGCGGACAAATGCATCTTCATAGAATACCCTAACGTAACAGTTGGGTATACCTTCTATCTCAGATCCAAGCGCAAAGTGTTTGTTGCTAAAACGGGTCCTTTCTCGAGAAAGAGTTTCTCTCGAAAGAATTGAGTGGGAGGAAAGTAGAACTTGATGCGGTTGTTGAACCGTTACTTCAGTTGGATAGTAGCACAATGCAGAAATATGTTTCTGTGACGTCTACACCAAGTGAAAAGGAAGCAAATGATGATGATCATGAAGCTTCGAATCCTGTCTTGGAGGTCATGTTGTTAGACAACAGTGAACCTACGAGCTATGAAGAAGCGATGGTGGGCCTGGATTCCAACAAATGGCTAGGAGCCATGAAATCTGAGATAGAATCCATGTATGAAAACCAAGTATGGACTTTGGTAGACTTGCCCGTTGAACGGCAGGCCGTTGAGTACAAATGGACCTTTAAGAAGAAGACAGACACTGATGGTAAATGTCACCATTTATAAAGCTCGACTTTTCGCAAAGTAGTTTCCGACAAGTTCAAGGAGTTGACTACGAAGAGACTTTCTGACCCGTAGCGATGCTAAAGTCTGTTGGAATTATGTTAGCAGTTGCTGCATTTTTTGATTATGAAATCTGGTAGATGGATGTCAAAACATCGTTTCCTTAACGGTATCCGTGAGGAAAGGTTGTATGTGATACAACCGGAAGGTTTTGTCAGTCCTAAGGATGCTAAAATGTATGCAAGCTCCAGCGATCCTTCTATGGACAGGAGCAAGCATCTCGGAGTTGGAATATACGCTTTGATGAGGTGATCAAAGTTTTTGGGTCTATACAAAGTTTATGAGAAACTTGTATTTACAATAAAGTGAGTGGGAGCACTATAGAATTTCTGATAAGTATATGTGGATGACATATAGTTGATCGGAAATGATGTAGAATTTCTGGAAATCATAAAGGGTTGTTTGAAAAGGAGTTTTTCAAAGGAAAACCTGGAATGAAGCTACTTAAATATTGGGCATCAGGATCTATAGAGATAGATCAAGACGTCTGATAAAACTTTCAATGAGTACATACCTTGACAAGATTTTGAAAGAGTTCAAAATGGATCAGTCAAAGAAAGAGTTCTTGCCTGATTTGTAAGGTGTGGAGTTGAGTGAGACTCAAAGCTCGACCACGGCAGAAGAAAGAGAAAGGACGAAGGTCGTCCCCAATGCCTTATCCATAGGCTCTGTATAGTATGCCATGAGGTGTACCGCACGTGGTCTGTGCCTTGCCATGAGTCTGTCAAGGGGTACAAGAGTGGTCCAGGAGTGGATCACTGGACAGCGGTCAAGATTATCCTTAGTAACTAGAGGACTAAGGAAATGTTTCTCGATTATGGAGGTGATAAAGAGTTCGTCGTAAAGGGTTACGTCGATGCAAGCTTTGACACCTATCCGGACGACTCTGAGTAGCAGTCCGGATACGTATAGTGGAGCAGTCATTTGGAATAGCTCCAAGTGGAGCATGGTAGCATCTGTAGTATGACATATAGATTTGCAAAGAACACACGGATCTGAATGTTGCAGACCATTGACTAAAGACCTCTCTCACATGCAAAGCATGATCGAACCCCAGAACTCATTGGGTGTTAGATTCATAACAATGTAAATCACATGGCGATGTGAACTAGATTATTGACTCTAGTGAAAGTGGGAGACTGTTGGAAATTTGCCCTAGAGGCAATAATAAATTGGTTATTATTATATTTCCTTGTTCATGATAATCGTCTATTGTCCATGCTATAATTGTATTGATTGGAAACTCAAATACATGTGTGGATACATAGACAACAAAGTGTCCCTAGTAAGCCTCTACTAGACTAGCTCGTTGATCAAAGATGGTTAAGGTTTCCTAGCCATAGACATGAGATGTCATTTGATAACGGGATCACATCATTAGGAGAATGATGTGATGGACAAGACCCAAACTATGAACGTAGCATATGATCGTGTCAGTTTATTGCTATAGTTTTCTGCATGTCAAGTATTTGTTCCTATGACCATGAGATCATGCAACTCACTGACACCGGAGGAATAACTTGTGTGTATCAAACGTCGCAACGTAACTGGGTGACTATAAAGATGCTCTATAGGTATCTCCGAGGGTGTCTGTTGAGTTGGCATGGATCGAGACTGGGATTTGTTACTCCATGTGACGGAGAGGTATCTCGGGGCCCACTCGGTAATACAACATCACAATGAGCCCATCAAGCAAAGTGACTAAAGAGTTAGCCACGGGATCTTGTATTACGGAACGAGTAAAGAGACTTGCCTGTAACGAGATTGAACTAGTTATAGAGATACCGACGATCGAATCTCGGGCAAGTAACATACCGAAGAACAAAGGGAACAGCATACGGGATTAACTGAATCCTTGACATAGAGGTTCAACCGATAAAGATCTTCATAGAATATGTAGGAACCAATATGGGCATCCAGGTCCCGCTATTTGTTATTGACCGTAGAGGTGTCTCGGTCATGTCTGAATAGTTCTCGAACCCGCAGGGTCTGCACACTTAAGGTTCGGTGACGTTTCGATATAGTTGAGTTATGTATGTTGGTGGCCGAAGTTTGTTCGGAGTCCCGGATGAGATCCCGAACATCACGAGGAGCTCCGGAATGGTCCGGAGGTAAAGATTCATATATAGGAAAGTGGTGTTTGAACTCCGGAAAAGTTCCGGGCATTTCCGGTAGGGTACCGGGAGTGACGAATGGGTTCCGGGGGACCACCAAGTGGGGCCCACACACCCCAAGGGGCCACATGGACCTTAGTGGTGGCGCACCAGCCCCTGGTGGGCTGGGCAGCCAGCCCAAGAGGGCCTATGCGCAGGAGAAAGAGGAGAGGGGGAGGAATCCTAGTCGGAGTAGGATTCCCCCCACGCCCACCTCCTAGTTGGAGGTGGACTCCTCCACCTCTGGTTCGGCCGACCCTAGGGGAGGATCCCAAGGGCGCCAGCCCCTCTCCCTTCCTCCTATATATACTAGAGGATTTGAGGGCAGCCCCAACCCTAATTGCCACGTGTTGCCCTCTTCTTCCTCTAGATCGTTTCTCTTCTAGTCTAGTTTCGGCGGTGCTTAGGTGAAGCCATGCCGGAATAGTTCCATCACCACCGCCGCCACGCCGTCGTGCTGCTGGAGAACTCATCTACCTCTCCGCTCCCTCTTGCTGGATCAAGAATGCGGAGATCGTCATCGAGCTGTACGTGTGCTGAACGCGGAGGTGCCGTCCGTTCGGCACTAGATTGGAAGGACCGTGATTGGATTGCGGGATGGATAGTGATTGGATCGCGAGACGGATCGTGATGGGATCGCGGGACGGCTTGCGATTTGGATCGTGAAGACGTTCGACTACATCAACCGCGTTTCTTAACGCTTCCGCTTAGCGATCTACAAGGGTATGTAGATCCACTCTCCCTCTTGTAGATGCTCATCACCATGGATACATCTTGCGTGTGTGTAGGAAATTTTTTGTTTCCCATGCAACGTTCCCCGACATTCATTACCTTACTGTCATTTATTTATCTTTTATTTACTTTGCAATTTACAATTATCAACTGTCATCTACACACTTCATTTGCTTGCAAATAACGAGTCCAAGGGGATTGACAATCCTCTTTCCCGCGTTGGGTGCAAGTGTTTGCTTCTTTGTGTGCAGTCGCTGAAGACGGGGGTTGCATGCTACTCCTATTGGTTCGATAACCTTGGTTCTCACTAAGGAAATACTTATCTATATTGTGCTTCATCACCCGCTCCTCTTCGTGAAAAACCCAACGCAGATCGCAAGTATCACCCCACTCTCCCGGTGGCCCCGGAGTGCCGCCGGGGGAACTAGCGTGGCGGCAATCTACACCAACAACTTCGCCGCCGTCAACACCAACTCTCCCCCAATATGCAACGCTGTAACCTATTTATCCCCGATGTAATCTGTACTTGAACATGGTGCTTAATGATATATATTATTACCCAATGATGTGTGGCTATCCTATGATGTTTGAGTAGATCCTTTTTGTTCTACGGGTTAATTGTGGTATGGTGTGATTGATATGAATTGTATGTTAATATGGTGTTGTCCTATGGTGGCCTCCGCGTTGCACAAGCATGTGGGATTACCGTTGTAGGGTTTTGTAATACATTCATGATTCGCTTATAGTGGGTGGCTAGAGTGACAGAAGTATACATCCGAGTAAGGGGGTTGTTGCGTATGGGAGTAAAGAGGACTTGTTACTTAATGCTATGGTTGAGTTTTACCTTAATGATCTTTAGTAGTTGCGGATGCTTGCTAGAGTTCCAATCATAACTGCATATGATCCAAGTACGGAAAGTATGTTAGCGTACGCCTCTCCCTCATTGCATATGACAAGTATCTATCGTGTTATATTCAATTGCCTATAGACAATCTTTCTCTTGTGTTACAAAAAGCTTTCTACTAAACTATTAACTTTTATTATCTTGCAAAGTACTCCTAGTTTTATTCTTGCAAAGTACTCCTAGTTTTATTCCTGCAAAATACTCCAAGTTTTATTCTCACAAAGTAGTTTTTATTCTTGTTCTAGGTAAAGTAAGCGTTAGCATGCGTAGAGTTGTATCGGTGGTCGATAGAACTTGAGAGAATAGTAATTCTACGTTTAGCTCCTCGTTGGGTTCGACGCTCTTACTTATCAAAAAAGGCTACAAATGATCCCCTATACTTGGGGGTTATCAACTTTCTATGGCGGTGGCTCAGCATCGTCAGTTGCCAAGTCAAACCTCATCGACGAAGACAACGACGACGACAAGTGCACCGTCTCTTCCAAGGGAAAAGAGCCAATCCGTGACATCAGGGAGGGCACCCTGCAGCCGTGCTCTTCCAAGGGGAAGAAGCCCATCTGTGACAAGTGAGGAAACCCATGATTTGTTTTGTTGTGCCACTTCAAAGGGGGGAAACTGCATATGATCATGATAGTAGCTTCTGTCATGCTAGGTTTTAACCATGTCGTGTTTAATTATTTCAGTCATGCAAAATGTAATCTTCAAAAGTGGAATGTGATATGCTGGAGTATGAATTGTTTAGATCAGTTTCACGAATGCCTATGTTTGGTTGTCTGTAGTGAGCATATGCCTTGTTTAGCTGTTTTGGTTGTTTGTAGTGAACATATGTCCAATTTCAATTGCTATATTTGGTTGCTTTTGTAATATGCCATGTTTATTTCATTTATTCACAATGGGATGTTCTATATGTGCAACAATGTATTGTGCAGTTCACTTTCATCAATACCAGTTTCAACGGTAAAATTGGTTCCTGTTAAAGCTGGTGTAGTTAACATGACCATGTTTATTGCAGTTTTCTCACAATGTGATGTTCAATCATACAATTTGATGTTTAAGAAAAAGCTACATTCTATGCAATTTTAACAATATTGCTTTGACTGACTATATTTGGGTGCTGTTAAGCTTGTTGTAGTGAGCATATGCCTCATTTAACGTGGTTTTGGTTGTTCGGTTGTTTGTGGATAGCATTTGTCCAGTTTCAATTGCTCTATTTGATTGTTTCTAGTATGTCTTTGATACGTCCATTTTGCATCATGATTTCCTACTATTATTTACTTTGTTTTGTTGAATAATAATGCTTTGGGTAGTGATTCTAATGCCTTTTTCTCTCATAATATGCAAGGTTTACACAAGGAGGGAGAATACAAGCAGCTGGAATTCTGGACCCAAGAAAAGCACGTCAGAGATACCTATTCTGCACAACTCCAATGAAGCTAAAATTTTACGGAGATTATTTTTGAATTTAATAAAAAATACTAGAGCTGAAAACCACCGGAGGGGGCCTCCCAGGTGGGCACAACCCACCAGGGCGTGCCAGGCCCCCCTGGGCGCGCCCTGATGGGTTGTGCTCAGCCTGGCCCACCTCCGGTGCCCATCTTCTGGTATAAGGTCACTCTTGACCTAGAAAAAAATCAGAGGAGGACTTTCGGGATGAAGCGCCGCCGTCTCGAGGCGGAACTTGGGCAGGAGCACTTTTGCCCTTCGGCGGAGCGATTCCGCCGGGGGAACTTCCCTCCCGGAGGGGGAAATCGAAGCTATCGTCATCACCAACACCCCTCTCATCTTTGGGAGGCCAATCTTCATCAACATCTTCAACAACACCATCTCCTCTCAAACCCTAGTTCATCTCTTGTGTTCAATCTTTGTACCGGAACCTCAGATTGGTATCTGTGGGTGACTAGTAGTGTTGATTACCTTGCGTAGTTGATTACTATATGGTTTATTTGCTGGAAGATTATATGTTCAGATCCATTATGCTATTCAATACTCCTCTGATCTTGAGCATGATTATTATTTGTGAGTAGTTGCCTTTGTTCTTGAGGTCACGGGAGAAGTCATGTTGCGAGCAATCATGTGAATTTGATATGTGTTCGATATTTTGATGATATGTATGTTGTGATTCCCTTAGTGGTGTCATGTGAACGTCGACTACATGACACTTCACCATTCATGGGCCTAAGGGAATGCATTGTGGAGTAGTTATTAGATGATGGGTTGCTAGAGTGACAGAAGCTTAAACCCTAGTTTATGTGCTACTTCGTAAGGGGCTGATTTGGATCCACATGTTTAATGCTATGGTTAGACTTTGTCTTAATACTTTTCTCGTAGTTGCGGATGCTTGCGAGGGGGTTAATCATAAGTAGGTTTTTATTTCAAGTAAGAACAATGCCTTAGCACCGGTCCACCCACATATCAAATTATCAAAGTAGCGAACACGAATCAAACCAACATGATAAAAGTGACTAGACAGAATTCTCGTGTGCCCTCAAGAACACTTTGCCTATTACTAGTGATTGTTCTGGCCTGTCCTTTGCCTCAAAAGGATTGGGCTACCTTGCTGCACCTTGTTTACCACTACCGTTACTTGCTTGCTACCAATTATCTCGCTATCAAACTATCTGTTACCTACAATTTCAGTGCTTGCAGAAATTACCTTGCTGAAAACCGCTTGTCATTTCCTTCTGCTCCTCGTTGGGTTCGACACTCTTACTTATCGAAAGGACTATGATTGATCCCCTATACTTGTGGGTCATCAATACTCTTTTCTGGCGCCGTTGCCGGGGGGTGAAGCGCTCTTGGTAAGTGGAAATCGGTAAGGAAAAACTTATACTACGTGCTGAAATTTATTGCTACTTGCTACTGTGGAGAACAATCCTTTGAGGGGTTTGTTCGGGGTATCTTCACCTCGACCGGAACCACAATTAGTTGCCCCTCAACCTACAGCACCTACTGAAAATGTTACTTATGAAATTCCTTTGGGTATGCTAGAACAATTGCTTGCTAAACCTTATGCAGGAGATGGAACTGAACATCCTGATATGCATCTTTTATATGTGAACGAAATTTGTGGATTATTTAAGCGTACAGGTTTACCCGGAGATGAAGTTAAGAAGAAGGTTTTCCCTTTATCTTTGGAGGGAAAAGCATTGACATGGTATAGGCTATGTGATGATCTTGGATCGTGGAACTGGAATCGTTTGCAATTGGAATTCCATCAAAAGTTTTATCCAATGCATCTCGTTCATCGTGATCGGAATTATATATATAATTTTTGGCCTCGTGAAGGAGAAAGTATCACTCTAGCTTTGGGGAGGCTTAAGTCAATGTTATATTCATGCCCCAATCATGACATTTCGAGGGAAGTTATCATTCAGAACTTTTATGCTCGGCTTTCTCATAATGATCAATCCATGCTCGATACTTCTTGTGCTGGTTCTTATATGATGAAGACTATTGAATTGATCTCTTAGAAAGAATTAAACGCAACTCTGAAGATTGGGAACTCGACGAAGGGAATGAGTCAGGTATAAGGCTTGAATTTGATTGTGTTAAATCTTTTATGAACACCGATACTTTTCACAAGTTTAGCACTAAATATGGACTTGACTCTGAGATAGTAGCCTCTTTCTGTGAAGCATTTGCTACTCACGTTGATCTCCCTAAGGAGAAGTGGTTTAAATATCATCCCCCTATTAAGGAAGAAATTAAAGAACTGTTCATAGCTAAAGGAGAAACCATCTTTTACAATGTTGATCTAGTTGTGCCTACCGCTTATATTGAAAAACCACCTTTCCCTGTTAGGATAAAGGAACATGCTAAGGTACCAACTGTGGTTCGTAAGAGTAATATAAGAGCACCTAAACCCCCTGAGCAAATTAAAGTAGAACCTAGTGTTGCTATGGTTAAAGATCTCTTGGTAGAAAATATTGATGGGCATGTTATCTACTTTTGTGATGAAGCTACTAGAATTGCTAGACCTGATGAAAAAGATAAACATAGACCCATAGAAGGCTTGCCTGTCGTCTCAGTCAAAATAGGAGATCATTGCTATCATGGTTTATGTGGCTGCCTATTGAAACCCTTGGAGGTCCTCCTCCACCTAAAGGTGATCCTGTGTTTGAATTGAAACAATTGCCTGACACTTTGAAGTATGCTTATCTTGATGAGAAAAAAATATATCCTGTTATTATTAGTGCTAACCTTTCAGAACATGAAGAAGAAAGATTATTGAAAGTTCTAAGGAAGCATCGGGCTGCTATTGGATATACTCTTGATGATCTTAAGGGCATTAGTCCCACTCTATGTCAGCACAAGATCAATATGGAACCTGATGCTAAACCCGTTGTTGATCATCAATGGCGATTGAATCCTAAGATGAGAGAAGTGGTAAGAACTGAAATATTAAAGCTTCTGGAAACAGGTATAATCTATCTATCCCATAGCTGATAGTAGATGAGTAAGTCCCGTTCATTGTGTCCCTAAGAAAGGAGGTATTACCGTTGTTCCCAATGATAAGAATGAACTCATTCCACAAAGAATTGTTACTGGCTATAGAATGGTAACTGATTTTAGAAAATTAAATAAAGCTACTAGAAAAGATCATTACCCTCTACCGTTCATTGATCAAATACTAGAGAGACTATCTAAGCACACACACTTTTGTTTCTTAGATGGATATTCTGGTTTCTCTCAAATACATGTGTCACAATCTGATCAAGAGAAAACTACCTTTACTTGCCCTTTCAGAACCTATGCTAATAGACGTATGCCTTTTGGTTTATGCAATGCACTGATACGTCTCCAATGTATCTATAATTTATGAAGTATTCATGCCATGTTTAAAATAATTTTATATGATTTTGGTATGATTTTATTAGAACTAACCCGGACTGACGCTGTTTTGAGCAGAACTACCATGGTGTCATTTTTTGTGCAGAAATAAAAGTTCTCGGAATGGGCTGAAAATTTACGGAGAATATTTTTGGAAAATATAAAAAATACTGGAGCAAAAAGATATCGAAGAGGAGTCCCGAGGCAGTCACAAGCCTAGGGGGCGCCCCCCCTAGGGCGTGCCCCCCTAGCTTGTGGGCCCCTCGGGAGTCCCCTTGATGTGAAACCGACGCCAAAAATTCCTATAAATACCAAAAACCCCAGAAAGAAACCTAGATCGGGAGTTCCGCCGCCGCAAGCCTCTGTAGCCATGAAAAACCAATCGGGAGCCCGTTCCGGCACCCTGCCGGATGGGGAAACCATCACCGGAGGCCATCTTCATCATCCCGGCGGTCTCCATGACGAGGAGGGAGTAGTTCACCCTCGGGGCTGAGGGTATGTCCCAGTAGCTATGTGTTTGATCTCTCTCTCTCGTGTTCCTGAGATGGCACGATCTTGATGTACCGCGAGCTTTATTAATATAGATGAATCATATGGAGTTTTCCCCTCTCTATCTTCTTGTGATGAATTGAGTTTTCCCTTTGAAGTTTTCTTATCGGATTGAGTCTTCTAGGAATTTGAGAACACTTGATGTATGTCTTGCGATGGGATATCCGTGGTGACAATGGGATGTTCTATTGATCCACTTGATGTATGTTTTGGTGATCAACTTGCGGGTTCCGTGACCTTGGGAATCTATGCATAGGGGTTGGCACACGTTTTCGTCTTGACTCTCCGCTAGAGACTTTGGGGCACTCTTTGAAGTTCTTTGTGTTGGATTGAACATGATGAATCTGAAATTGTGTGATGCATATCGTATAATCAAGCCCATGGGTACTTGTGGTGACATTTGAGTATCTAGGTGACATTAGGGTTTTGGTTGATGTGTATCTTAAGGTGTTATTTTAGTATGAACTCTAGGGCTGTTCGTGACACTTATAGGGATAGCTCATAAGATTGATCAGAAAAGATAACTTTGAGGTGGTTTTGTACCCTACAATAATTTCTTCGTTTGTTCTCCGCTATTTGTGACTTTGGAGTGAACTCTTTCTCGCACGTGAGGGATTTACATATGATTCAACTATGTCAGTATTGTTGAGAGAACTTGCACTAGTGAAAGTATGAACCCTAGGCCTTGTTTCTAAGCATTGCAATACCGTTTGTGCTCACTTTTATCATTAGTTACCTTGCTGTTTTTATATTTTCAGATTACAAAAACCTATATCTACCATCCATATTACACTTGTATCACCATCTCTTCGCCGAACTAGTGCACCTATACAATTTACCATTGTATTGGGTGTGTTGGGGACACAAGAGACTCTTTGTTATTTAGTTGCGGGGTTGTTTGAGAGAGACCATCTTCATCCTATGCCTCCCACGGATTGATAAACCTTAGGTCATCCACTTGAGGGAAATTTGCTACTGTCCGACAAAACTCTGCGCTTGGAGGCCCAACACGAGTCTACAAGAAGAAGGTTGCGTAGTAGACATCAAGCTCTTTTCTGGCGCCGTTGCCGGGGAGGTGAGTGCTTGAAGGTATATCTTTAGATCTTGCAATTAAATCTTTTAGTTTCTTGTTTTTCACTAGTTTGGTCTATAAAAGAAAACTACAAAAAAAATATGGAATTGAGGTTGCCTCATATGCTTCATCTTTTTAATGTCTTTCGTGAAAATGATGGAAAGGAAAATTGTGCTCAAGTGTTAGAAGAAGAAGTTATTAAAATGTTTGGCACTAAATCTTTGAGTGATGAGCATGATTGCAATATTTTTAGTATGAATTCCTTGAATATTCATGATGCTAATGATATGCAAAGCTACAAGCTTGGGGATGCTATGTTTGATGAAGATGATATTTTTAGTCCCCCAAGTTTTGATGAGCAAATTTATTATGATGAAAGCATGCCTCCTATTTATGATGATTATTGTGATGACATGTATGCTATAAAGAATAATGATAACCATGAAACTTGTCATCATGATTTTAATTTTCAATTAGATTATGCTTCACATGATAGTTATTTTGTTGAGTTTGCTCCCACTACTATTGATGAGAATAAATTTGCTTATGTGGTGAGTAGTAAATTTTCTATGCTTGTGGATCATGAAGATAATGCTTTATGTGATAGTTATGTTATGAAATTCCTTCATGATGCTACTGAAAATTATTATGAGGGAGGAACATATTCTTGTAGGAATTGCAATAATATCAAGTTTCCTCTCTATGTGTTCAAAGTTTTGAAGTTATGCTTGTTTTGCCTTCCTATGCTAGTTGATTCTTGCTCCCATAAATTGTTTGCTCACAAAATACCTATGCATAGGAAGTGGGTTAGGCTTAAATGTGCTAGTCATAAGCTTCATGATGCTCTCTTTGTGTTTCAATTCTTATATTTTTTGTGAGCATCATTGAAATCATCATGCCTAGCAAAAAGGCATTAAAGAAAAGCGCTTGTTGGGAGACAAACCAATATTTATACCTACTGTTTTTGTGCGTCCACATGATTAAGCTACTGTATAATCATGTTTTATAGCTTTTGTTTCAATAACGTGCCAAGTAAAGCCTTTGGGATAGTGTGGATGATAGTTGACTTGATTCTGTGCAAAAACAGAAACTTTTGCTCTCAGTCCAGGAATTTTGTAAATTCTCTGGAACGTGCTTTTGATCTGAATTTTTTACAAATGATTGATATACAAATTGCCTAGATTTTCCTAATTTTTCAGAATTTTAGAGACAGGTAAGTATGGTTACGCTACAGATCTTCACAGACTGTTCTGTTTTTGACAGATTCTGTTTTGCATGCATAGTTTACTTGTTTTAGTGTTTCTATTGCTTATATTGAGTGATATAAATTATGGGAATGATATAATACAGTAGGTATGATGTGGGAACAATTATGAATCTTGTCTTGACAGTACCTAAGTGAATGATTTATCTTTACTACACTAACCCTTCTCACGAAGTTCTGTTAAGTTTTGCGTGATTGAAGTTTTCAAGTTTTGGGTGAGACACCGATATGAGGAGAATAAGGAGTGACAAGAACCTAAGCTTGGGGATGCCCAAGACACCCCCAAGGTAATATCCAAGGAAGACTCAAGCGCCTAAGCTTGGGGATGCCCCGGAAGGCATCCCCTGTTTCGTCTTCAACATTATCGGTATATCTTACTTGGAGCTATATTTTTATTCGTCACATAATATGAGTTTTGCTTGGAGCGTCATTTTATTTTCTTGTTTTCTGTTAGGTGTTATTTATAATCTTGTTTTTCAATAAAAAGTTCCAAGAATTGTCTTAGGATGCTTGCATTGCATGTTTTGATGTGTGCTGTATACGAACAGAAACTTTTGATGTAGTGTTTGAATTTTCATATTTTACTGGAATGTGGAAAGTTTCTGAATTTTTACACAGTATTTTCATATAAATTATTTAGCATGTCCTAAATTTTCATAATTTTTTGAATTACATAAGTACACTGTTTTCATAAATTGCTACAGACTGTTCTGTTTGGACAGATTGCTGTCATAGTTTTGTTATCTACTTATCCTATAGTTTCCATAGCCTATATTGGTAGATATAAATTGTGGAAATGATAGTAAACAGTATATTATATTTGATAATTATTGTGCAACTTGTCTTGGCAGTACATGAAGTGTTGATTTATTCTTATGTGTACTAACCTATCTCACGAGTTCTTTTCGAGTTTTGTGTGGATGAAGTTTTTGAGAATAGGTGAAACCATGATATGAGAGGATTGAACGAGATACAAAAGCTCAAGCTTGGGTATGCCCAAGGCACCCCAAGTAAATATTTCAAGAAGTCTCAAGCATCTAAGCTTGGGGATGCCACGCATCCCACCTCTCTTCATCAACAATTATCGGTTAGCCTATGTTGAGCCTAAATTTTTATTCGTTCACATGATGCGTGCTATTCTTGGAGTGATATTTTTCTTTTGCTTGCTGTTTAATAAAATACTTAAGATCTGAAATTCTTAGATGAGAGAGTCTTCGCATAGTTATTTAATTGTTGGCTACTCATTGATCTTCACTTATATCTTTTTGGAGTAGTTTGTCATTCACTCTCGTGCTTCACTTATATCCTATGAGTAAATGGTTGAATGAATTGAATATCATAAATCTGAAATTAAATATGCTTCATATACTTATCCCATGGGGAGTAATGACTACACATATAATAAGTATAGGTGGTAAAATTTATTGAAAGTTAGCAAACACCGCATTGGTCACTTGAACAATTCATGAAAGAATATTGAAGGAAGAGAGATTCCACATATAAATATACTATCTTGGACATCTTCTATGATTGTGAGATCATTAATTATTTTCAAACTCGAGCAAATTAGTTGAAATTGGACAAGGAAGACAACTTAATGAGTTATGTTTGGGTATGTTTGTATAGAAGTTATATTGTTATGGATCCTCCAACATGTGGTGCTTGCTTCCACCTCATACTAGCCAAAACTTCCGCACCAAGTAGAAATACTACTTGTTCATCCAAACACCCTTAAACCCAAATTTGTTCCATATGAGTCCACCATACCTACCTATATGCGGTATTTACCTGTCGTTCCAAGTAAATTTGCATGTGCCAAACTCTAAACCTTCAAATAATATTCTGTTTTGTATGCCCGAATCGCTCATATAGTGACTAGGGGCTGTCAGTATCTTCCATGCTAGGTGGGTTATTCTCACGATATGTGTTGATTCACTATCATTCACGAGAAAGTGGCTGGTATTCGGGATGCCCAGTTCCATGCTCAAAAATCAAATCAAAATATAATGAAACAAAACTCCCCCAAGATTGTTGTTTGTATGGACGGTACACGTGGATTCGGCTCGCCGTGGAATGTGATTGATTGGTGGAGGGGGAGTAAAAACTTTACCATTCTCTTTGGGAACCGCCTATAATGTATCTAGCATGGAAGATACCGAGATCTCTCGGTTGTTATGTTGACAATGAAAGCATACCGCTCAAAATTATTATTCATCTCTGTTTTAAAAGCTCGAGCTCTGGCACCTTTGCAAATCAACGCTTCCCTATGCGAAGGGCCTATCTTTTACTTTCTAGTACTTACCTTTATGCAAGAGTCATGGTGATCTTCACCACTTCCTATATTTTGCCTTTTTCTCTTGGCAAGCGTCATGTGTTGGGAGGCGAAACATTAAGCCCCTATCTTTCTCTATGTTCGATGGATGCTATTTGTTCTAAATATATGCTTTGAGTGTCAATAATCATAGAAGACTATATGATAGTTGAGTATGTGGAATTTGCTAAATCAAAGCTCTTACATAGACCCTTCCTGAAAATAAGATGAATTGCAATTGTTCGATGACTAGGAATATGGTTTGTTAGTTTTCAAGAAACTTTCTGGTCTATACTTTAACATGTGAATAGCTTGTTACTTGATCATGAGAAGTTTTATGAGATGAGCTACTGTTTATGGTTTATATTGATGCTAGAAAAAGTGATTGGAATTATCATTGATCAAACTTGTGCACTTGCTAGCATTCACACTTCATAAATTATTTCTTTTATCATTTACCTACTCGAGGACGAGCAGGAATTAAGCTTGGGGATGCTGATACGTCTCCAACGTATCTATAATTTATGAAGTATTCATGCCATGTTTACAATAATTTTATATGATTTTGGTATGATTTTATTAGAACTAACCCGGACTGACGCTGTTTTGAGCAGAACTACCATGGTGTCGTTTTTTGTGCAGAAATAAAAGTTCTCGGAATGGGCTGAAAATTTACGGAGAATATTTTTGGAAAATATAATAAATACTGGAGCAAAAAGATATCGAAGAGGAGTCCTGAGGCAGCCACAAGCCTAGGGGGCGCCCCCCCTAGGGCGCGCCCCCCTTGACGTGAAACCGACGCCAAAAATTCCTATAAATACCAAAAACCCCAGAAAGAAACCTAGATCGGGAGTTCCACCGCCGCAAGCCTCTGTAGCCACGAAAAACCAATCGGGAGCCCGTTTCGGCACCCTGTCGGAGGGGGAAACCATCACCGGAGGCCATCTTCATCATCCCGGCGGTCTCCATGACGAGGAGGGAGTAGTTCACCCTCGGGGCTGAGGGTATGTACCAGTAGCTATGTGTTTGATCTCTCTCTCTCTCGTGTTCTTGAGATGGCATGATCTTGATGTACCGCGAGCTTTATTAATATAGATGAATCATATGGAGTTTTCCCCTCTCTATCTTCTTGTGATGAATTGAGTTTTCCCTTTGAAGTTTTCTTATCGGATTGAGTCTTCTAGGAATTTGAGAACACTTGATGTATGTCTTGCGATGGGATATCCGTGGTGACAATGGGATGTTCTATTGATCCACTTGATGTATGTTTTGGTGATCAACTTGCGGGTTCCGTGACCTTGGGAATCTATGCATAGGGGTTGGCACACGTTTTCGTCTTGACTCTCCGCTAGAGACTTTGGGGCACTCTTTGAAGTTCTTTGTGTTGGATTGAACATGATGAATCTGAAATTGTGTGATGCATATCGTATAATCAAGCCCATGGGTACTCGTGGTGACATTGGAGTATCTAGGTGATATTAGGGTTTTGGTTGATGTGTATCTTAAGGTGTTATTTTAGTACGAACTCTAGGGCTGTTCATGACAGTTATAGGGATAGCTCATAAGACTGATCGGAAAAGATAACTTTGAGGTGGTTTCGTACCCTACAATAATTTCTTCGTTTGTTCTCCGCTATTTGTGACTTTGGAGTGAACTCTTTGTCGCACGTGAGGGATTTACATATGATTCAACTATGTCAGTATTGTTGAGAGAACTTGCACTAGTGAAAGTATGAACCCTAGGCCTTGTTTCTAAGCATTGCAATACCGTTTGTGCTCACTTTTATCATTAGTTACCTTGCTATTTTTATATTTTCAGATTACAAAAACCTATATCTACCATCCATATTACACTTGTATCACCATCTCTTCACCGAACTAGTGCACCTATACAATTTACCATTGTATTGGGTGTGTTGGGGACATAAGAGACTCTTTGTTATTTGGTTGCAGGGTTGTTTGAGAGAGACCATCTTCATCCTACGCCTCCCACGGATTGATAAACCTTAGGTCATCCACTTGAGGGAAATTTGCTACTGTCCTACAAAACTCTGCGCTTGGAGGCCCAACACGAGTCTACAAGAAGAAGGTTGCATAGTAGACATCATGCACCTGCTACCTTTCAAAGATGTATGACTGCTATATTCTCTGACTTTTGTGAAAAGATTGTGGAGGTTTTCATGGATGATTTTTCCGTTTACGGAACTTCTTTTGATGAATTCTTAAGCAACCTTGATCGAGTTTTGCAGAGATGTGAACAAACTAATCTCATCTTGAATTGGGAGAAGTGCTACTTTATGGTTAATGAAGGCATTGTCTTGGGGCATAAAATATCTGAACGAGGTATTGAGGTGGATAAAGCTAAAGTTTATGCAATTGAGAAAATGCCATGTCCTAAAGATATTAAAGGTATTCGAAGTTTCCTTGGTCATGCTGGTTTTTATAGGAGGTTCATTAAAGACTTCTCTAAAATTTCTAGGCCTCTTACTAATCTTTTGCAAAAGGATATTCCTTTTGTTTTGATGATGATTGTGTGGAAGCCTTTGAAACACTCAAGAGAGCCTTAACCTCTGCACCTATCGTTCAACCACCTGATTGGAACTTGCCTTTTGAAATTATGTGTGATGCTAGTGACTATGTTGTTGGTGCTGTCCTAGGACAAAGAGTTGATAAGAAATTAAATGTTATCCATTATGCTAGTAAAACTCTTGACAATGCCCAACGAAACTATGCTACTACTGAAAAAGAATTTTTAGAAGTTGTGTTTGCTTGTGATATATTTAGATCTTATATTGTTGATTCCAAGGTTATTGTTCACACCGATCATGCTGCTATAAAATACCTTATGGAAAAGAAAGATGCTAAACCTAGACTCATTATGTGGGTTCTCTTGCTCCAAGAATTTGACTTACACATCGTTGATAGGAAAGGAGCTGAGAACCCCGTAGCTGATAACTTGTCTAGGTTAAAAAATATTCTTGATGACCCACTACCTATTGATGATAGTTTCCCTGACGAACAACTAGCTGCAATAAGTGTCTCATAACACACACCTTGGTATGCTGATTATGCTAATTACATTGTCGCTAAATATGTACCACCTAGCTTTACTTATCAACAAAAGAGAAAAAAATTCTATGACTTGAGACATTACTTTTGGGATGACCCACATCTTTATAAAGAAGGAGTAGATGGTATTATTAGACGTTGTGTACCTGAGCATGAATAGGAACAAATCCTACGGAAATGCCATTCCGAAGCTTATGGAGGACATCATGCGGGAGATAGAACTGGTCATAAGGTATTGCAATCTGGTTTTTATTGGCCTACTCTCTTCAAGGATGCTCGTAAGTTTGTCTTGTCTTGTGATGAATGTCAAAGAATTGGTAATATCGTAAGCGTCAGGAAATGCCTATGAATTATTCACTTGTTGTTGAACCATTTGACGTTTGGGGTTTTGATTATATCGGGCCTTTTCCTTCCTCTAATGGGTACACTCATATTTTGGTTGCGGTTGATTATGTCACTAAGTGGGTAGAAGCTATTCCAACTAGTAGTGCCGATCACCACACCCCCATTAAAATGCTTAAAGAGGTTATCTTCCCGAGGTTTGGAGTCCCTAGATATTTAATGATCGATGGTGGTTCACATTTTATCCATGGTGCCTTCCGTAAGATGCTTGCTAAATATGATGTTAACCATAGAATTGCATCACCCTATCATCCTCAATCTAGTGGTCAAGTTGAACTTAGCAATAGAGAAATAAAATTAATATTACAAAAAACTGTCAATAGGTCTCGTAAGAATTGGTCTAAGAAATTAGATGATGCACTTTGGGCCTATAGAACAGCTTATAAAAATCCTATGGGTATGTCTCCATATAAAATGGTATATGGGAAAGCCTGTCATTTGCCTTTAGAACTAGAACACAAAGCATTTTGGGCAATTAAAGAACTCAACTATGATTTCAAACTTGCCGGTGAAAAGAGGCTATTTGACATTAGCTCACTAGATGAATGGAGAATCCAAGCCTATGAAAATGCCAAGCTATTCAAAGAAAAAGTAAAAAGATGGCATGACAAAAGAATCCAAAAGCGGGAATTCAAAATAGGAGATTATGTTCTTTTGTTCAACTCTCGTTTAAGATTTTTTGCAGGAAAGCTTCTCTCAAAATGGGAGGGACCATATATTATCGAAGAAGTTTATCGTTCTGGAGCTATCAAGATTAATAACGCCGAAGGTACTAACCCGAACGTGGTCAATGGGCAAAGAATTAAGCATTATATCTCAGGTATGCCTATTAACGTTGAAAGCAATGTTATCCAAACCATGACACCGGAGGAACACATAAAAGAAACCTTCCGGAACACTCCAGATTATTTAAAAATAGGAGGTATGTGATACGGTAAGTAAACGGACTCCGAAAAATCCGCAAAAATATTTTTTGTCAGTTTTGGAATATTTTGGAAATAAAAAAAATAAACCGGAAGGTGATCGAGGTGAGCACGATACACCAGGGCGTGCCAGGCACCGCTGGGCGCGCCCTGGTGGGTTGTGCCCACCTCGGATGCCTTCCTAACTCCGTTTTCCTTCCATATGCTTGTTTCCCAAGAATAAAAATTCTCTATATATACCCCCGATTGTTTTGACGACCGCATCACAGAAAAATCCTCTGTTCTTGTTTCTTGCTGTTTCCCTATCAGATCTGTCAAGTCAGGCATCATGTCTTCTACCTCTTCTAACAACGTAGAAGAAGATGCCTAGCTAGTGAAGATAGAGTTGAGGAGGGAGGAGCCGGAAGAAGCCAACAAGGAAGAGAAGGGCAAGGAGGCTAGGGTTGATCATCCCCCTGAAGGAGATCAACCCATGCCATCAAAGGAGGAAGAGGAAGAAGATATCCTTCAACCTTACTACAATCATCTCACCCCTATTGAAATAGAAGCCTTCAAAGCTTTCGAAGTTGTTCGCGTTCAGAATAAATTTCTCATCCGTGAAAATATTTTGCTAGAAGAGCACATCAATAACCTTAGGAGGGTCATCCGCAGATTGGAGCACCTTTTGAAGCTGAAGTGTGACATCATATCACCACCACCTACATCAACACCTCCACCTTCTTCATCACCACCACCAAAGGAGACTTGAACTCACGGGTATGGGCACTCCCCTTGGCTTGAGCCAAGCTTGGGGGAGGTGCCCCGGTATCGTATCACCACCACTTTTATTCACCTTTACCTATTTTAGTTTGATCTTTAGTTTCCCTTTGCTTTAGTTGAATAAAAGTTTAGTATGATCTGTTTTCGTGTGTTAGTTTCGTGGCCTATCTATCTATGTAATCGAGTGAAAGTTATATAATAAAGTTTAGTTTGAGTTTTTGCCACTCTACTTTCTTGTTGCAATCGAATAAAGGAAAAGAAACAAATGAAAAGAATCATATGCTAATCTTATGGTGAGTAATGACATCACATAAAGAAAAGTATAAGTAGTAAAATTTATTGGAGATTGACAAACATAGCATTGGTCAATGATGCAATTCATGAAAGAAATAATAAAGGAAGAGAAGATTCACATGCAAATACACTATCTTGGACATCTTTTATGATTGTGAGCCCCCGTCAAATATTATATGTCAAAATTGTTGACGTTGGACGAGGAAGACAACGTAATGATTTATGTTTGTTCATATCCACATAGAAGTTATATTGTCATAGATCCTTTAACATGTGATGCTTGCCCAATATCTTTGCTAGCCAAAATTCCGCACCAAGTAGAGATACTACTTGTGCATCCAAAAACCGAAACCAAACTCTTTCTTTGAGTGTCGACCATACCTACGTATGGATCGAGAAAGATCCTTCAAGTAAGTTGTCATCGGTGCAACAAGGCAATAAAAATTGCTTCTAAAAGTGTTTTGATCAATTAGTGTAAGAGAAAATTGAGCGTTATATGAACTTATGATGGCAAAGTAATAAAAGCGACGGACTGCATAATAAAGGTTGCTATCATAGGGGGCAATATAGCGTGACATTCTTTTACATTAAGGGATTGGGCATACAAACCAATAAGCGCATGACAACCTCTGCTTCCCTCTGCGAAGGGCCTATCTTTTACTTTTATGCACTTACTTTTATGCAAGAGTCAAAGTATTCCTCCCTATTCCTTTTTACCTTTTTCTTTTGCAAGCATCATGTGGTGAGGAAAGATCTAGGCACATATATCCAGTTGGATATGGGTGAGCATGAGTTATTATTGTTGACATCACCCTTGAGGTGAGTGAGTTGGGAGGCAAAAATATAAGCCCCTATCTTCCTACGTGTCCGGTTGAAACTTTTTGTTCATAGGTATGCCGTGAGCGTTAGCAATCATAGAAGACTAAATGATGGTTGAGTATGTGGACTTGCCAAAAGGCTCCTACATGAGACCCTTCCTGAAAATATGATGAATTGTAGTTGCAAAGTTGACTGAGAACATAGTTTGTTGATTCCCAATAAGGTTTATGCTTCATACTTCTATGTTGTGATGAATTATTACTTGTTCATGAGAAGCCTTATGATAAAAATGTATTGAAATAAGTTCTTATGTTAGAGTTTTTTGCCGCTATGTTAATAAGCATGATGCTTCTATGTCCGTATTTTTTTTATCGACACCTCTCTCTCTCAAACCATGTGGACATGCTTTTCGATATCGGCTTTCGGTTGAGGACAAGCGAGGTCTAAGCTTGGGGGAGTTGATACGTCCATTTTGCATCATGATTTCCTACTGTTATTTACTTTGTTTTGTTGAATAATAATGCTTTGGGGAGTGATTCTAATGCCTTTTCTCTCATAATATGCAAGGTTTACACAAGGAGGGAGAATACCGGCAGCTGGAATTCTGGACCCAAGAAAAGCACATCAGAGATACCTATTCTGCACAACTCCAATGAAGCTGAAATTTTACGGAGATTATTTTTGCATTTAATAAAAAATACTGGAGCTGAAAACCACCGGAGGGGGCCTCCCAGGTGGGCACAACCCACCAGGGCGCGCCAGGCCCCCCTGGGCGCGCCCTGATGGGTTGTGCTCAGCCTGGCCCACCTCCGGTGCCCATCTTCTGGTATAAGGTCACTCTTGACCTAGAAAAAATCAGAGGAGGACTTTCGGGATGAAGTGCCGCCGCCTTGAAGCGGAACTTGGGAAGGAGCACTTTTGCCCTCCGGCGGAGCGATTCCGCCGGGGGAACTTCCCTCCCGGAGTGGGAAATCGAAGCTATCGTCATCACCAACACCCCTCTCATCTTTGGGAGGCCAATCTTCATCAACATCTTCAACAACACCATCTCCTCTCAAACCCTAGTTCATCTCTCGTGTTCAATCTTTGTACCGGAACCTCAGATTGGTACCTGTGGGTGACTAGTAGTGTTGATTACCTTGCGTAGTTGATTACTATATGCTTTATTTGGTTGAAGATTATATGTTAAGATCCATTATGCTATTCAATACTCCTATGATCTTGAGCATGATTATTATTTGTGAGTAGTTACCTTTGTTCTTGAGGTCACGGGAGAAGTCATGTTGCGAGTAATCATGTGAATTTGATATGTGTTCGATATTTTGATGATATGTATGTTGTGATTCCCTTAGTGGTGTCATGTGAACGTCGACTACATGACACTTCACCATTCATGGGCCTAAGGGAATGCATTGTGGAGTAGTTATTAGATGATGGGTTGCTAGAGTGACAGAAGCTTAAACCCTAGTTTATGCGCTACTTCGTAAGGGGCTGATTTGGATCCACATGTTTAATGCTATGGTTAGACTTTGCCTTAATACTTTTCTCGTAGTTGTGGATGCTTGCGAGGGGGTTAATCATAAGTAGATTGTTATTTCAAGTAAGAACAGCGCTTTAGCACCGGTCCACCCACATATCAAATTATCAAAGTAGCGAACACGAATCAAACCAACATGATAAAAGTGACTAGACAGAATTCCCGTGTACCCTCAAGAACACTTTGCCTATTACTAGTGATTGTTCTAGCCTGTCCTTTGCCTCAAAAGGATTGGGCTACCTTGGTGCACCTTGTTTACCGCTACCGTTACTTGCTTGCTACCAATTATCTTGCTATCAAACTATCTGTTACCTACGATTTCAGTGCTTGCAGAAATTACCTTGCTGAAAACCGCTTGTCATTTCCTTCTGCTCCTCGTTGGGTTCGACACTCTTACTTATTGAAAGGACTATGATTGATCCCCTATACTTGTGGGTCATCAGTCTTGTTTATTCAGTTTTTTACAATGTGCAGTACAATTTGATCAATACCAGTTCAATGGCGATATTTGTTTCGTGTTAAGCCCGGCGCATGTAATATGCCTCGTGTTTTTCACCCTGTGATGTTCAATTATACAATTTGATGTTTAAGCACAAGCTATGTTCTATGCAATTTCAACAATACCACTATGAATGACTATATTTGGTTGTTATTAAGAGTTTTGTAGTGAGCATAGGCCTCTTTTAATGGTTTTTGGTTCCCATGGCTATATTCGTTTCCCATGTCTTCTATATACCCCCCTCTGCCCCATAATATAAGATGGACGAAGATAGTATTGTACCACATCATTGTGCAATTGCAGTTTAGTTTCGAATATTAACTTGTTGCTTGTAGGTACATATGTCATTGCTAAAGATTCGTGCTTCGACCCTTTTTGTGTATGGGGCAATGAGATATTCATAAAACCAACATCAAGTGAGGAAACAAATAAATATTGTTAGTACAATGAGTCAAAATATGACAATTAAATTACTTGTTTACACTTTGCCCAAGACAACAGTGATCTGCAGGATGGTAACTATGAACTCTATAGCCTTTTTACAGCCCATAATGAGTTGTTAGATGACAATGTTTGAATCTTTTTCATTTGCAGTTGTTCCCAGCGCAGTTCAATCAAGATCACCTCTCAAACTACATGATTGTTGGACATGCAAATGTATAGGTATTTCTATCAGACAACTACTTCTATGTGGAAGTCCTTATGAAGACAGTGAAGGTTAAACGGTTGGCTATCACAAAGGGTTCGACTAGAGTTGTGCGTGCATTCGGCATGAACAGGGCACAATATGGGCATTCCGCTTCACCTTTTACAACAACCAGAATATTTTTCGCCTATTTATTTACCGTATTTAATACAAGTATTCAACTGTCGTCCACCATTCTTTATTTGGTGCTTTTGTATTTTTTTGATGTAATTCTTGAGCATCTGTACATGTGAATTGAATAATGCATTGGTTGTTGAACCTATATATGTATATGATGGATATGGAAAAAGATATTCCCTACTTTTAAAATCAAATTTTGTACAATTTTAAATTGCAGCAATTAAATTAGGGAAAAATATGCTCAAGGGGTCATTACGCTGCATACGGTCTTTAAATTCTAAACGTTTGTGATATACGTGATGATCTGACACGTTTCACAGATAAAAACGTGTGCGACGATGCACACAATTGCCGTTTTCAAACCGTGTGTGATGTCAGACAATATCGCAAACGGTGCAGCCAAATTAAATGTCAGTGATAGTGTCCCTACGGCTAAGTGAAAGCAATAAAGCATTATGGTCTGATTGCCTTGTCCGCCTCACACTTCCGCCTTCGGGTACCGATAGCTCGGCTAAGGGTCATAGTGCGATTGGAAGAGACACCTCGCGTAGTATCTACACAGGGGCTGAAGCCGACGACTCGCAGCTTTCAGGTTTAACGGCCACATAGGAGTTATAAAGGATGCAAAACATACAAGACATGATAAAACCATGCAGTTTAAATATATACACGCTGACAAGTCTTCGGACATAGTACAACAATCTATTCATACTCGTTCTCTCTCGTACACTGTGATTCTATGGCCCGAGCACCCTCCATAACTCCGGAGAAGTACAGCTCGGGGTGCCTATGACCCTTTCCAGGAGGCGGAGGGGCAGTGGCTACCTTCATCGGGTCCAGCCCCGGCCAGTGCACCTTGGCCTTCGCGAAGGTCATCCTGGCTCCTTCGATGCAGGAAGACCGCCTCAGTGCGTCGACCCGAGGAGTGGCATCACCGAGCTTCTGCACCAGGCCGAAGTAACTGCCCGGCAATGGCTCGTTGGGCCATAGCCGGATACAGAGATCCTTCATGGCCGGTTCCGCCATCCGGTGTAGCTCCATCAGCTGCTTCAGCTGCTCCACAAGGAGAGGAGAACGC
The DNA here is from genome assembly GCA_039707655.1 of Elymus sibiricus. Classification (NCBI taxonomy): domain Eukaryota; kingdom Viridiplantae; phylum Streptophyta; class Magnoliopsida; order Poales; family Poaceae; genus Elymus; species Elymus sibiricus. Next base: position 295,877,010 of record CM077663.1, on the reverse strand, counting down.
TCGGGGGCTTCGAATTGCGCCTAGAATAGCCGAGCTTCATCTCCTTCTCCCCGCGAAGCATAGAACTGATTCGCGTCCGCTAAGCTCTTCTGGAGGTCCGAGCAGGCGCCTGAGGAACGCCATACTTGGGTAAGCAACTCAAACTTGCTGTCCCCAAAGATACACTGCAATGAATACGGCTTACCATCCATGATAGCTTTGGCTTGGCTGAGCTCCTCTTCAAATGACCGCCTATCCACCCGCTCCTTTTGGAGATTGGTTTTCAGGGTGGATAGTTCGGTGGCATGCTCCTTGCCCTTCCGCTCCAGGTCCTCGCACTTCCGCCCAGCGTCTTTGAGCTCCTACTGGATTTCCTCCACCCGAGCCTCATGCTTGTCGCTGGTGGCTCTTAGGGCGGATAGCGCGGTAGCTGCTTCTTTGGCAGCCGCCTTCTCCACCGCAGCCTCCTGCTTGGCCTTCTCAAGCTCGGCCTTGAGCTTCTCAATCTCCTTCGCCGAGGCTGCGCAAGCATTAAGCATATCAAACAACACTGCATTGACAGTACGGTAACGAAGAGTTTTTTACTCTAATTCGACTTACCTTGCGCCTCATCGAATCTCTTGTTTAGAGCGTCAAGCTCGTCTTCGGAGCTCTTGAGCTTCCGATTTAGCTCTTCTAGCTCGACAGCGTTATTGGCCGCTACCGTCGACGAAGCTTGTAACAAACAACATCATATAACGTTACGGGAGTTTACAACCTCCGAACTGTCACTAAAATGATCTTGTGTACGGTCCTCTTAAGGGCTGACGGAACGATCCGAACATATATTGTCCTATACATAGTTTGGATAAGGATCTATGATTTGACCCCCAGGTAAGTTTTTCCAAACTCACCTAGGGCTCGGGGGCTGCCATGCATATAATCATAACTTACAGAAATCAATATTTCACAAAGTAGAGCATTACATGACTCACCTGAAAGCCCGTCAGGAGACCGTTGATGGCCTCCTTCGGTCCGGTATCCACGGACTGAATGCTCTGCAATACCGTACCCATAAGGGTGCGGTGCTCTTTGGAGATGGGGGCGCTTGACAGAGCCTCCCCCATAGCCGGCCACCCAGTGGTCGGCGGTGCCGGTGGTGGTCGGTTGACCCGATCTTCGACCGGGGATTGAACCTGTGCCTCCGGAGGCATGGTGCGCTCCGGAGACAACCTTGGAGGTGACTGGACATCTCCTTGTCTGGTCTCCTCAGTATCCGGGAGGGGCTTCTCTCCCGGGTCTTCGGCGGCCGAGGTGTTAGCCTCGACCATGACGTCGTCGCCCCCGCCTCCAGTGTCCGGCTCCAAAGGAGCCTGCTGGGATGACACCTCTGCGGTGTCCTTCGTGGCACCCGGAGGAGTGGGGTGCGACGTGGTTCCGCTCTCCGCTAGCTCACCGGGCGGGGTCTCCCCGTCCGAAACTTGATCGGTGGGGAGAACGCGCGGTGGGCTGCAAGCCAGAAGGCACTCACACGTCAGTAACATTAAAAAACTTAGCGCTAATAGCTCGCGAGGTCTTCGGATCCTTACCTTCGAGGTGGGGGCTTAACCCTGAGGTTCCTTCGTGGAACCCTCTCGAAATCCTCGGACTCAGTATCCGAGTCTGTACTATCACCGGACAGGGCTACCTGTGTCCGGCGCGTCTTCTTCAGGGCAGGAGGATCTACGTCCTCCGGAGCGTCCGGTGACGCCGCCCTTTTTCCGGCAAGGTGGGAATCGCCTCCCTCCTCACCCTCATGCTCCTCCTCTTGATTCGAAGAGGCGTGGGTCTCTTCGGACATAGCTTCTGGCTGGTCCCTATTGCGCAGGCCTGTTCGGCCTGGCTTCTTCTTCTCCTTCTTCTCTGGCGCCTTGTAAGGCGCCACGACGAGCGTCTCCAACAGTAGCGGAGACTTGGGGTCTTCGGGCTGTGGATCCGGACACTTGATGCCCGTGGCTTTGCTCAACCATTCATGTGAAAGGTGATCGGAAAATGCTTAGACTATCTTTAGGAAGATAGAACCGGTGAAATGAAACTATGCTATACCTCGGGTGGGGACTTGATGGCGCTCAAGCCCTTGTCCTCCTTCTTGCCCGGCCAGTTCTCCTGCGCCTTGAACAGCGCCTTCCATAGCTTCTCTCGCGTGGTGCGGAAGAGTTGACGAACTATAGGATCATCGTCAGTCCGGTAATCCCACATAGGAGAACTCCGGCGCTGGCAGGGGAGGATGCGCCGCCGAAGCATAACCTGGACCACATTGGTCAGGCCGACTCCCTCCCTGATTAGGGAGGCGATGCCCCTCTGCAGGTCCTCCACCTCTGTGTCCGACCCCCAGTCAAGGCCCTTTCGGACCCATGAGGTCAATCTGGTCGGAGGGCCTGATCTGAATTCGGCAAGAACAGTTCCGCCCTCCTCCCTTGGCTCGGTGATGTAAAACCACTCTTTTTGCCAGGTCTTGATGGTGTCGATGAAGGTGCCGGATGGCCACACTGCGCGCGGAAGCTTGCCGATGACTGCCCCACCGCAATCTGCATGTGCGCCGGCGACACACTTCGGCTTGATGTTAAAGATCTTGAGCCACAGTCCAAAGTGTGGCTCGACTCGCAGGAAAGCCTCGCAGACGATGATGAAGGCCGATATATGCATAAAAGAGTTCGGCGGGAGGTCGTGGAAGTCGAGGTCGTAGAAGAACATGAGGCCCCTCACGAAGGGGTGAAGTGGGAAGCTTAACCCTCTGATAAAGTGAGGGATGAAGACCACCCTCTCACCTGGTTTGGGGGTGGGGATCACCTGACCCTCCTTTGCGGCGCGGTGGAAGACGTTGGCGGGGAGGTATCCGGCCTCCTTGAGGTCTCGGATGTCCTGGTCGGTGACTGAGGAAGCCTCCCACTTGCCGCTAGAACCTGAGCCGGCCATGGCTGTGCTCGGAGGAGGAGTGGATTGGGAAACCTAGATCTGGGCTCTGGAAGCTCGGGAGAAGGGGGAAGCGGGGATGCGAAAGCGAGATGCGGATAAGCCTTGGGGTTTTCTTCCCCTTTTATTAAAGCTTGCTGCCAGTTAGCCTCCCTTCACGGCGCCGTGAATCTCTCCGCTTCCCAAGGCATGCATGCCGTTATACGCGCGTGATCAAACATATCCTGTGTAAAATGGGGCACGATCTGTGCATTGATGGATCGTGCTAGTGGAAACGGCCTCGAACCACGAAGCAGCTCTTTTCGACTGGTTCAATGGTCGTGGTGGGCCGTGACTTTTCGTCTGAAAGGTTGTCAGAAGTCACTATTTACTCCCTGATGTTTGGCCTTCAGGGCCGGTTACTCATGGTGTTCGGACGATCTATGATCGGAGAAACTACACGTCGACGGGGGCCGCACTAACTCGGCCGAGCATTGTTCGGAGAAAGGAACTCGCCTCGCAAGACGAAGACTCTAATCATTTGAAGCAGCTGGAGCTTGGACCCTTGGCGTTGGAGGCTAGTTCGGGGGCTACTGAGGGAGTCCTGGTTTAAGGGGTCCTCGGGAGGTCGACCTATTACTTATGGGCCGGACTATATGGGCCACTTGCCGAATATTGGAAGGATTGAAGATCTCGTCTCCAAGGAGGAAGCTTCGAGAATCGTGGCTTGCCTTCCACGTTTGGAGTAGTGAATAGGCATGTTTATCCCTTCGACGTGTAACCGACCATGTGTAAACCCTAGGGACCCCTGGCGTCTATATAAGCCGGAGGGTTTTAGGTGGTAGAACAACGGAACTCATCTAGGGTTTAGTTACTTGATCTCGAGGTAGATCAACCCTGTAATCCCCATACAATCAATATAATCAAGCAGGACGTAGGGTATTACCTCCATAGGAGGGCCCGAACCTGGGTAAAACCTTGTCCCCTTCGTCTCCTGTTACCATCGATCCAGGTCTCATAGTTCGGGACCCCCTACCCGAGATCCGCCAGTTTTGACACCGACATGGGGGGCGTCCGAAGGAAACACTCGCATAAGGTGATGAAATTCACGATGTGCTTGATTGCGTTTGGCGTAAGATTATGTAGCTGGCAACCTTAAAAGGACAAGAGCCCACACACAAATTTGTGCAGCGGGAACCCGAGCCCTCGATCGAAGAATTCTTGATGCAGCACTCGCTCGCCGTCGGCCAGCGTCGGGAGGGTCTCCTTCCCCGACAACCTCTACGGAGTCGCCGATAGTGACTTCTCCGCCACCAACGTCTGCAGGTGATGACTGCGAGAGACTGATACGTCTCCAATGTATCTATAATTTTTGCTTGTTCCATGCTGTTATATTATAATTCTTGGATGTTTTACAATCATTTTATAGCAACTTTATATCATTTTTTGGGACTAACCTATTGACATAGTGTCAAGTGACAGTTGTTGTTTTTTGCTTTGCAGAATATCAGTACCAAACGGAGTCCAATCGCGACGAAACTTTTTGGAGAATTTTTTTGGACCAGAAGAAGGCCAATGGGCCGAAGAAGCAACCAGGAGGGAGCCCAGGCCACCCACAACCCACCAGGGCGCGCCAGGGGCCCCAGGCGCGCTCTGATGGGTTGTGGCCGCCTCGGGAACCTTCTCCACCGCCTCTGAGCTCTATCAATACCCAAATATTCCAGAAACCCTAGGAGAGTCGACGAAAAACACATCCAGCCGCCGCAAGTTCCAGAACCGTGAGATCCAATCTAACACCATCACGGAGGGGTTCATCATCCTCATTGGTGCCTCTCCGATGATGCGTGAGTAGTCCACCATAGACCTACGGGTCCGTAGGCAGTAGCTAGATGGCTTCCTCTCTCTCTTTTGATTCTCAATACAATGGTCTCTTGGACATCTATTTGATGTAAAAAAATTGCGGTGTGTTTGTTGGGATCCGATGAATTTTGAGTTTATGATCAGTTTCTATCCATGAATATTATTTGAGTCTTCTTTGATATCTTATATGCATGATTACTTATAGCCTCATATTTCTTCTTTGAATCTTTGGTTTAGTTAGGCCAACTAGATCGATTTTTCTTGCCATGGGAAGAGGTGCTTTGTGATGGGTTTGATCTTGCGGTGTCCTCTCCCAGTAACAAAAGGGGCAGCGAGGCACGCATGTATCGTTGCTATTAAGGATAACAAGATGGGGTCAATTACTACATGAATAGATCTTGTCTACATCATGTCACCGTTCTTATTGCATTACTCCATTTTCCCATGAACTTAATGCACTAGATGCATGCTGGATAGCGGTCGATGTGTGGAGTAATAGTAGTAGATGCAGAATCATTTCGGTCTACTAATCTTGGACGTGATGCCTATATAATGATCATCACCTTGGATATCGTCATGATTATTTGATCTTCTATCAATTGCCCAACAGTAATTTGTTCACCCACCATGTCCTATACTCATGAGAGAAGCCACTAGTGAAACCTACGGCCCCCGGGTCTACTTTTCCAACATATTGCTTTTCGATCTATCTTTTTGCCGCTTTTGTTTTCAGATCTATTATTCCAAAAAAAAACAATAATACCTTGCTGCACTTTTTATTTGCCTCTTTTATTTTGTGTTCTTGCGAGATCTATCTATCCAATCCTTACCTAATCTATCTTTTTACCGTAGAGAGATTGACAACCTCTCTTTAGCGTCGGGTTGCAAGTATTTGTTCTTTGTGTGCAGGTGTTGTTTACATAGTGTTGCGTGATCCTCCTACTGGCTCGATACCTTGGTTTCATAACTGTGGGAAATACTTACCATCGCGGTGCTGCATCATCCCTTCCTCTTTGGGAAAATATCGACGCAGTCTCAAGCCATGTCAAAGGAATTTCTGGCGCCGTTGCCGGGGAGGAAGCAGTCTCTTCAACGTGCCAATCTCTGGCGCCGAGGAGACACCATCAAGATCTATCAGGTTCCTAATCACAAATCTCATCTCCTTGCAATTACATTATTTGCCATTTGCCTCTCGTTTTCCTCTCCCCCACTTCACCAAATTTGCCATTTTATTCGCCCACTTTTTCGTTTGCCTTTTTCTCGTCAGATCTCTTGTTTGCTTGCAATCTTGTTTGCGTAGTCACGATGACTCAAGAAAATACCAAATTATGTGATTTTTTCCAATACTAATAATAATGATTTTATTAGTACTCCGATTGCTCCTCCCGCCACTAGTGCGGAGTCTTGTGATATTAATGCCGCTTTGTTGAATCTTGTCATGAAAGATCAATTTTCCAATACTCCTAATGAGGATGTCGCGTCCCATCTAAACACATTCGTAGAATTGTGTGATATGCAAAATAAAAAAAAGATGTGGAAAATGATATAGTAAAGTTGAAATTATTTCCTTTCTCCTTGCGGGATCGTGCAAAAATTTGGTTTTCTTCTTTGCCTCGCAATAGTATCGATTCTTGGAATAAGTGCAAGGATGCTTTTATTACTAAGTATTTTCCGCCCGCGAAAATTATTTCCCTTAGAACACAAATCATGAATTTTAAGCAACTTGAGCATGAACATGTTGCACAATCTTGGGAAAGAATGAAATTGATGCTAAGAAATTGTCCTACTCATGGTTTAAATCTTTGGAGTTTTGTCTCTAGAAATCTTTTAGATTCCGCCACGGGTTGTACTTTTATGGAAATTACTTTGGGTGAAGCTACTAAATTCCTAGATAATATTATGACAAATTATTCACAATGGCATACTGAAAGAGCACCTACTAGCAAAAAGGTTAATTCGGTTGAAGAAATTAGTACTTTGAGTGAAAAAGTTGATGCTTTAATGAAGTTGGTTGCTAGTAAAAATGCTCCTATTGATCTTAATGATGTGCCTTTGTCTACTTTGATTGAGCAAAATAGTGATTTCGTTGATGTGAATTTCATCTCGCGAAATAATTTTAATAACAATGCTTATAGAGGTAATTTTAATCCTAGGTCTTTTCCTAGAAATTCCTCTAATAATTATGGTAATTCCTATAGTAATTCTTCTTACAATAATAATAGGAACCCCTCTGATCTTGAGAGTAATAATAAAGAATTTATCAATGCGCAAAAGGTTTTCAATACTACGATAGAAGAAAAGTTGAATAAGATTGATGATATGTCTAGAAGCATTGATAGAATTTCTCATGATGTAGAAAATCTCAAGTTGAAAGCTTTTGCACCTAAGATTGATGAATCAATTAAAGCTTTATATGTTTCTATGGATGAAAGTAAGAAAAGAACCGCTATGCTTAGAGCTAAAAGAGAATTCTTAGAAAAAGCGTTTTCTAGTGACTGCCTTCATAAACATGATGAAGATCTCAAAGTGATTGGTGTTTCTTCTATTGATTCCTTGTTTAGTAATATTAAAATTGATGATAAAGGGACTGGAGTAGAGTCAACTTTAGATAGAAGGCGTCCCAATAATTTGGAGGGTGAAAATCTTTATGGAAAAATTGATGAAAGTGGGTTTGAAGAGGTCAAAACTTTAACTAGTGATGCGCCCACTATTTTGGATTGCAAAGACTTTAATTATGATAGTTGATCTTTGATTGAATGTATTTCTTTGCTGCAATCCATGTTAAATTCACCCCATGCTTATGAACAAAATAAAGCTTTCACTAAACATATCGTTGATGCCATGATGAAATATTTCGAAGAAAAGTTGGAGTTAAAGATTTCTATTCCTAGAAAATTACATGATGAACGGGAACCTACCATTAAAGTCAAGATCAAAAATTATGAGTGCTTTGCTTTGTGTGATTTGGGTGCTAGTGTTTCCACGATTCCGAAATCTCTATGTGATGTGTTTGGTCTTACCAATATTGAAGAATGTTCTCTTAATTTGCACTTGGCGGATTCTACTATTAAAAAGCCTTTGCGAAGAATTAATGATGTTCTTATTCTTGCAAATAGGAACTATGTGCCCATAGATTTTATTGTTCTTGATATTGATTGCAATCCGTCTTGTCCTATTATACTTGGTAGACCATTTTTACGCACTATAGGTGCCGTGATTGATATGAAAGAAGACAATACTAAATTTCAGTTTCCACTAAGAAAGGGTATGGAACACTTTCCTAGAACAAGAATTAAGCCACCATATGAATCAATCATGAGAGCATCCTATGGAGAAAAAACCAAAGATGACAATACCTGAATCTATGCATTATGCCTAGCTAGGGGCGTAAAACGATAGCGCTTGTTGGGAGGCAACCCAATGAATAAATTTATTTTCTTCTTTTTCTTTCTGTTTTTGAGTGTTGACACAATTATGCCTCTGTTATGATTGTGTTTTTTATGTTTTATTTAGTGTTTGTGCCAAGTAAAGCCTTTAGGATGATTCATAAGATGAGTAGAAACAATGCTGAATCTGAAACAGAAACTTTGACTCCAGTGCAGGAATTTTCATTTTTTACTGGAGCGTGATAATGAGCTGAAATTTTAACACAATATTTCTATACAAATTATTTATGTTTTACTAATTGTTCAGAATTTTTAGAGTTAAAGAAGTATGGTTAGAGTACAGATAACTACAAATTGTTCTGTTTAAGACAGATTCTGTTTTCGTTGCATTGTGTGCTTGTTTTGATGAATCTATGTTTTGTATTGAAGGGTATAAGCCATGGTAGAGTTAAAATACAGTAGGTATAATGCAATAATAAAAATTTAATGAGTTTGCAATAGTACTTAAAGTGGTGATTTGCTTTATTATACTAACGGATCTCACGAAGGTTTTGTTGAGTTTTGTGTGATTGAAGTTTTCAAGTTTTGGGTGAGATCACGATGGATGAAGGAATAAGGAGTGAAAAGAGCCTAAGCTTGGGGATGCTACAGCACCCCCAAGATATTATCCAAAGAGAAACAAGCAACTAAGCTTGGGGATGCCCCGAGTGGCATCCCTGTCGTGGGAACAAGCCTGACAGTAGAAGGTAGGGGTACGAATGGAGAGGGCAGAGTCCTAGCTACGGCGAGGTTGTACACACAGATGTATGAGTTCAGGCCCCTCTCGTGGAGGTAACAGCCCTACGTCTCAGTGCTCCGGAGAGCTCTCTACTCTGTCGAGTGAAATATGTGTGTTGTATTACAAAAGGTTGCGAACCCTTCTACCAGCGGGGAGGGGTGGCTTATATAGAGTGCGCTGCCCCTCATAACGTCCGGCATGAAGGGGTTTAATCGTGGTCATAAAGAGGTGTACGTTACTGGTAACGTACACCATAAATGCTGTTAATGATCTTGATGACTGCTTGCCCGTTAGCCTCCCTGGGGTGACTTCTGGACTCCTGCGGTCGACTGTCTTCAGACTCTTCCGAGTGAAAGATAACCGTCGAGTGAAAGGCATCTCCGAGTGTATATTGTCGAGTGATTTATGCTTCTTCGCTATTTCAGTCGGAGACTTCCTTGTGGCCCTTAAGCTTTCTGGGGCAGTGTCCTTGGGTAGGATATGTAGGTCAGGCCTATAACCCTACCCTAGGTACGTATCCCCATCATTAGCCCCCGAATGGATCGGGGTTCGAAGGTAAAAGGTGTCAATGCAAGTTCAAACGAGACACCAAAACTCCGAGTGTATTTTGAGGCTTCCTCGAAATCTGCGTCGATTGAAACCTTAACCGTTTGCCCTGATCAATTCCGTCTTGAAGTTATCCGAGTAAAACTGAGCTTGAAAACCGGTCCGAGTAAAACTGGTTCGAGAGTCCGAGTGATCTGGAAAACCTTCTGACGAAATAGTTTGCTCCACCGGGTCCGAGCCTCGCGGGCTTCGAAATTTGGATAAGGGCGCGCGCGCGCGCAGCGGAGATGGCGTAACTGCTAAGGCAAGTGCGGGAACGACGCCTCGATTATCGCGCCGCCCAAATCGCCACGTACCGCTCCTCCTCTGATTTCGGGATATTCAGAGATCCGGCGGGCCCGCAGGTCAGTGGCTCACTTGAGTGCATATAAGAGGCGACGACGCCGGTGCTGGCACAGTATTTTTCTCCCAAATCCACTCCTCTCCTCTTCTTCCTCCGCCCTGCTCTGCTTCGTTGACCGCCGCCGCCATGACGAAGGGCAAGACGGAGAAGCTCGAGCGCGCCCAGAGGGGAGGCGCCAAGGCGAAGAAGCCGTCGGGAGCTCGGTCGACGGTGCCGCCGGGGTGGATCCAGGGGGATTTTCTCCAATCGACGGTCACCGCGGAAGATGTGGACAAACTCGTCGTCGACGGGCTGATAGCTGCCGATTCATGGCGGTTGCCGAAGGGGGAGATCGAGCCGGAGCCACGCGACGGCGAGCGAGTTCTGCTTCTCACCCACATCGAGCGAGGTTTCTCCATGCCTCCCCATCCGTTCATCCGCGCTTTCTTGAACTATTTTGGAGCGCAACTCCACCACCTTCCTCCGAATGCGGTTGCATATCTTTCCTGCTTCGTAACTTTGTGCGAATGTTTCCTGGGCTGTTCCCCACATTGGGGTTTGTTCAAGCACATATTCTCTGTCCGATCCCAAGCTGTCAAGAAAGCCAATCCCAAAGATAGCAAAACCAATGTGATCCAACTGTGTGGTGGCTTAGGGATTCAGAAGAGAGGTAGGAGCGGGTTCCCCTCTATGACCTTTCCCGATTCTGTTCGGGGATGGCAGTCGACCTGGTTTTACTGCAAAGATGCCGCATCGCCAAATATGTCGACTGGGCTTCCTCCCTTCACCTTGGATCGACCTGTTACTCCCAAACCTCTGTACGTGACAAAGGTAGAGAAAATCCAGGTAGGGATCTTAGTGAACGCCATATCCGAACTGATCCGCGGTGGAGTGACTGGTCTGGACCTCCTTGAAACGTTTCTGAGTCGGCGAATTCAGCCTCTCCAAGCTCGGGATCACACCATGTGGCATTATTCGGGCCCTGAGGATACCACTCGGACTCATCCTGAGGAAGTTTCCGATCAGACTGTTTCTCAGTGGCTCAGGAGCATCACTGGAGCCTGTGATAATCCGGAAGGATCCAAACGAATTCCGCCTTTCTCCTCTTTGAACCCGCCAAAGAACTTGGTGAGTCACATATTTGTCGATTGTTTTAATACTTTGCCGAGTAACTGAATCTTCAGTCGACTGAATTTGAAGCTTGAACCTCGCAGGAATTTACGAACATGTACTCGCCCATACCCAATGGAGAACATCCTGATGAAGAGGAAGGAAGCGTCGACGGCAGCGCAGACGGTGACTATGCTGATGACACCGAGAGCAGTGATGACGACCTGGATGAGGATGAGGTGGAGGCCCCTGTCCCTTCGCGCACCGAGCGTCGAGCCAGGCAGCAGAACGACCCGGAGGTCACCCCGAGCAAAACAGTGGCGTCGAGCACAAGGAACCCGAAACGTGACCGTGTCGCGGCATCGGAGTCGACTGAAAAGGCTGCGAAACAGCTCAAGCCAGACGTGCCAAAGCCTCGGAAGGCCCTGCCTCGAATCAAGATAGCCGTGCCTGTTGCCTCCACGTGAGTGTTCGTTCTCCTTATTCTGCTGTTGAAGAACTTTATGTTGACGTTGACCGAGTGAAATATATTTGCCAGAGCCGCTACCTCCGTAACGTCGCCCCATCGGGATGATGGAGACCATATGGAAGTAGACACTCCTGATGCGGCCACCTCCCTACGAGGTATGACAATCCCACACTTTACTCTGCTTGCTGAAGAATAATTGTCGAGTGTCGAATGCAGCTGACGAAGTCATCGAACTGGAAGATGATGAAGAGCCGCGGCGGGGAGCAGAGGATGAAGCTGTGCTTCCGGAGGCTCCACGCGTGGACACTCGGGGACCACCGTCTGTCCAGACGCCCCGTGGGACGAGTGCTGCGACGCCTCTAAGCCTTGTAATTCCGCTGTCGAGTGCTCCGCCGGCCACTTCTACTCTGGTGGCTTCGACGCAGATCGGACAATCCCAAGCACCTCCAGCTGCTCCATTGACTACACCAATTCACTCGACGCCTGCATACCCTTTGTACCACGTCCCGGAGGACCAAACCGGAGCTGCCAAGGAAGCCATGATCCAGGCTGGGCAGATGATGCTACGAACAAAGGAGGCGTATGAAGCCAGCAAGTTAGCCTATGATGCCAGCTCAGCGCTTCAGGCCAACGTCCGAGTAAGTGGTATTGTAAGTTCATTTCCGATTGAATTCCTGTCCGTCTTGATTTTACACCCACTGGGGTGTTTTTCTTCGCCAGTAGACCAAATAGTTTCTGGTCCAGTGGGGGCACGCTGAGTGCACCCACTGGGTGTAGTCCCCGAGACCGCTGTCGAATGACGAAGGCTTCGGCGGGGGTCTTAATATTGTTTCCATTCGACAGGGCAGTGGGGGCACGCTGAGTGCACCCACTGGGTGTAGTCCCCGAGGCCGCCGTCGAGTGCTTGCTTCGGCGGTGGTCTGATAGAGACGATGTTCGGTTGCTTGCTTCTTTCTTTTATACTCGGCCAGGCCAGACCTGGTCGAGTATTTTCGTTTCCAGTGGGGGCACGCTGAGTGCACCCACTGGGTGTAGTCCCCGAGACTACTGTCGATCGTTGACGATGGGCGGTAGTCTTTAGAACCATTCTGCAGGTTTCATGGACATCATTTCCATCAACCATGGTATGATGCTTGTATAGGGTTGTGAGGTGGGGTGGCGGGCCGTCTTTCAGTCGAGTGCAATTGACCTTTTCCACTCGGGAGTAGAGAAATGGTTATGTCGACTGAACCCCTATTTCTGCTGATTTCAGAAAGCCTGTGGGCTCGGGATCAAGTACGTCGAGCTGGAGAAGGAAAAGAACCGACTTCTGCTGGATCTGGAACTGACGAACAACAACCTGGACCGTGCACAGACCGAACTGAAAACTTTGGGAGGTAATCTTTGTTGATCAATTGTATTATCACTTTCAATTTCCATCTTTTGAGCCGAGTGAATCCACTCGAACAGACGTACGTGATGAAAACCGTCGTCTCCGAGTGCGCCTCAACAATGCTATTTCTTTAGATACCATGAAGAAAGCGCTCGAGGACAAGGACAAATCACTTGCTGATGCTCAGAAGGAAGCGAAGGAGAAGACTGCAGCTGCTGAGAAGAAACTTGCAGCAGCCAGTAAACTGGAAGAGGAGAACGCCAAGCTCAAGCAGGAACGATCCGAGTGGATCAAAAAACTCGAAGAGCAGACCAAGAGTAGGACCGCTCTGGAGAAACACTTGGGCGACTTTGCGAAGAAAATGTTCAGCATGCTCGAAGGTAACCCTCATTTGTCGAATGAATTTCCCCGGTTTTTCCAGAATGGTATTATGATCACCCTTTCACTTTCTCTTCATGTAGAATTCTGTCGAGACTTCGAAAAAGAAACTGAAGAAATTGAACCCAATCTGGACCCCACAAAGTCTCTCGTCGGAGACGCCGTGGCCATGGATATGTTTCGTCTCGAAGCTCGTCTTAAGAGCGTCCAAGGATTCATCACTCGGCTGAGAGCTGCATTTGAGAAGGTCGACAAGGAACTGTGGCCTGAAGATCCTCTCCAGACTGACCTCGAGTCAATGATGACTCGGCTCAATGAGATTCCCAATCGAGTGCAATCGTGGAAGAAATCTGCTGCCCGCTGTGGAGCTGACGTGGCACTTTCACTCGTCAGGGTTCATTGCAAGGAAGCTAGAGAGGACAAACTGAAGGATCTCCGAGTGACCAACACGAAGAAACTCAAATTTGAAGATTTCATGGAGACTTTCATCGATGCTGCCACTCGGATCGCCGACGGAGTCGACCTGGATACCTTTGTTGAGCCTTCAAGTCCTGCTGGAGCTTAAGTTGGTATTTTGCTTATGGTAAAAACTTTATTTGCCTCGGTATGCCGAGTGTTGGTGTAACCGAGTAAACTTCGTTCAGGCTTTAAGCCTGAGAACTTCCCTTTTGCGCGAACAAGTTCCTGCTGCGCCGGAGATTTTAGTCTTACTCGCATTTCTCTTTCTGACATTTAGCTTGGCCGAATTTATTTGATTCTCGAGTGAAACGGGTATTCTGCACTCGAAAGAATTCGGGACTTAGACGAGGACTGGCTCGCAGCTAAGCTTCCGAGTGTATTGTATGTAATACACTCAGAAAGGTTTTAAACTTAGGCGAAACGGATTCGCAGCTAAGCCCCCGAGAGAGAGGATTGCTCTTCACTCGGAGTAATTTTTGAACTTAGACGAGGTCTGGCTCGCAGCTAAGTCTCCGAGTGTATTGAATGTAATACACTCGGAAAAGTTTTGAACTTAGTCGAAACGGATTCGCAGCTAAGCCCCCGAGAGAGAGGATTGCTCGTCACTCGGAGTAATTTTTGAACTTAGACGAGACTGGCTCGCAGCTAAGTCTCCGAGTGTATTGGATGTAATACACTCGGAAAAGTTTTGAACTTAGGCGAAACGGATTCGCAGCTAAGCCCCCGAGAGAGAGGATTGCTCTTCACTCGGAGTAATTTTTGAACTTAGACGAGACTGGCTCGCAGCTAAGTCTCCGAGTGTATTGAATGTAATACACTCGGAAAAATTTTGAACTTAGGCGAAACGGATTCGCAGCTAAGCCCCCGAGAGAGAGGATTGCTCGTCACTCGGAGTAATTTTTGAACTTAGACGAGACTGGCCCGCAGCTAAGTCTCCGAGTGTATTGAATGTAATACACTCGGAAAAGTTTTGAACTTAGGCGAAACGGATTCGCAGCTAAGCCCCGGAGAGAGAGGATTGCTCTTCACTCGGAGTAATTTTTGAACTTAGACGAGACTGGCTCGCAGCTAAGTCTCCGAGTGTATTGAATGTAATACACTCGGAAAAGTTTTGAACTTAGGCGAAACGGATTCGCACCTAAGCCCCCGAGAGAGAGGATTGCTCTTCACTCGGAGTAATTTTTGAACTTAGACGAGACTGGCTCGCAGCTAAGTCTCCGAGTGTATTGAATGTAATACACTCGGAAAAGTTTTGAACTTAGGCGAAACGGATTCGCAGCTAAGCCCCCGAGAGAGAGGATTGCTCGTCACTCGGAGTAATTTTTGAACTTAGACGAGACTGGCCCGCAGCTAAGTCTCCGAGTGTATTGAATGTAATACACTCGGAAAAGTTTTGAACTTAGGCGAAACGGATTCGCAGCTAAGCCCCAGAGAGAGAGGATTGCTCTTCACTCGGAGTAATTTTTGAACTTAGACGAGACTGGCTCGCAGCTAAGTCTCCGAGTGTATTGAATGTAATACACTCGGAAAAGTTTTGAACTTAGGCGAAACGGATTCGCAGCTAAGCCCCCGAGAGAGAGGATTGCTCTTCACTCGGAGTAATTTTTGAACTTAGACGAGACTGGCCCGCAGCTAAGTCTCCGAGTGTATTGAATGTAATACACTCGGAAAAGTTTTGAACTTAGGCGAAACGGATTCGCAGCTAAGCCCCAGAGAGAGAGGATTGCTCTTCACTCGGAGTAATTTTTGAACTTAGACGAGACTGGCTCGCAGCTAAGTCTCCGAGTGTATTGAATGTAATACACTCGGAAAAGTTTTGAACTTAGGCGAAACGGATTCGCAGCTAAGCCCCCGAGAGAGAGGATTGCTCGTCACTCGGAGTAATTTTTGAACTTAGACGAGGACTGGCTCGCAGCTAAGTCTCCGAGTGTATTGAATGTAATACACTCGGAAAAGTTTTGAACTTAGGCGAAACGGATTCGCAGCTAAGCCCCCGAGAGAGAGGACTGCTCTTCACTCGGAGTAATTTTGAATGTAAATCTGTGCGATCGGAATCGACAATAGACTGCGGGAGTCTTCATTCAATCCATAACATCATCTGGGATACTCTTATTACATCAAAACAACTCTGTTATCAGGAATAAAAACGTCGAAGTAGGTCCGCATTCCAGGCGCGTGGCTCGTCAATATTCTTCTTCAAGTTGAAAAGATGGTACGCCCCGTTGTTAAGCACCTTGGTAATGACGAATGGTCCTTCCCAGGCTGGGGCCAATTTATGAGGTCGCTGCTGATCCACTCGGAGCACCAAATCCCCTTCGTGGAATGAAAGGCTCTTGACATGTCTTGCATGGAAGCGGCGAAGGTCTTGTTGATATGCAGTTGATCGGATCAGGGCCATCTCACGCTCCTCCTCCAGGAGATCCACTCCGTCCTGTCTTGCTTGTTCAGCCTCGTCTTCAGAGTAAAGATCCACTCGAGGAGAATTGTGAAGGATGTCACTTGGCAATACGGCTTCGGCTCCATATACAAGGAAGAAAGGAGTTCGTCCAGTCGACCGGTTGGGAGT
Organism: Elymus sibiricus; assembly: GCA_039707655.1. Taxonomy (NCBI): domain Eukaryota; kingdom Viridiplantae; phylum Streptophyta; class Magnoliopsida; order Poales; family Poaceae; genus Elymus; species Elymus sibiricus. The sequence continues at coordinate 295,860,815 of CM077663.1, read as the reverse complement.
TGTCCTCAAGCCCCACAGAACAGACGGTAACTCAGTGACCCAAGCCCCGGCAGCATGATCAAGATCTCGCATGAGCCGAGGCTTCAATCCTTGGAGGATAAGGCCATTCGCTCGCTCAGCTTGACCGTTTGACTGGGGGTGCGCAACAGATGCGTAATCCACCCGAGTGCCTTGAGAAGAGCAATAGTACCTGAACTCTTCCGAGTCAAAGTTAGAACCATTGTCTGTAATGATATTGTGAGGGACCCCATACCGGAACGTTATCTCTCTTATGAATTTGATAGCAGTGCGGGCGTTCAGCTTCCTGATGGGTTTAGCTTCGATCCACTTAGTGAACTTGTCGACTGCAACCAGTAAATGAGTAAACCCGCTCTGACCTGTTCTAAGGGGTCCAACCATATCCAAGCCCCACACAGCAAACGGCCAGACGAGTGGAATGGTCTTCAAGGCAGACGCAGGTTTGTGTGACAGATTCGAGTAAAACTGACATCCTTCGCAGTGATCGACAATATCTTTAGCCATCTCATTGGCGCGTGGCCAGAAGAAACCAGCTCGATAAGCTTTGGCAACAATCGTCCTAGAGGACGCATGATGGCCACAAGTTCCCGAGTGAATCTCCTCCAGAATCAGTCGACCTTCTTCAGGAGAAATGCACCGCTGAGCTACGCCAGTCACACTTTCTCTGTAGAGTTGTTCATTGATCACAGTGAAAGCCTTGGACCTGCGGACTATCTGCCGAGCCTCATCTTCATCAACTGGGAGTTCTCTTCTGAGAATGTACGCAATATATGGTACAGTCCAGTCGGGCGTGATTACCAAAATCTCCATGACCAGATCAATGACAGCTGGGACATCAACTTCAGTCGGATCAGAAGCACTCTTTGCTTGCGGGGGCTCTTCAGTGAAAAGATCTTCTTGAACCGAAGGAGAATGAATGTGTTCGAGAAATACATTGCTGGGGACTGGTTTCCGAGTGGATCCAATCTTTGCCAACTCATCAGCTGCTTGATTCTTCACTCGGGGAACATGATGGAGTTCCAAACCTTCAAATTTCTTCTCAAGTTTTCTTACTGCATTGCAGTATCCAGTCATAGCGGGGTTCCTGACATCCCACTCTTTCATCACTTGATTAACCACCAAATCAGAATCGCCATATACCATCAGGCGACGGACGCCGAGTGAAATGGCCATACGCAATCCATACAAAAGTGCTTCATATTCAGCTTCATTGTTGGAGGAATCAAAGTGAATCTGTAAGACATAACTGAGCTTATCACCTTTTGGGGATACCAGAACGACGCCAGCACCAGACCCATTCAACATCTTTGAACCATCAAAGAACATGGTCCAGTGTGCCGAGAGAAGTTGGATTGGCTGCTGTTGCTCAATCCACTCGGCGAGGAAATCAGCCAGCGCTTGAGATTTGATTGCTTTCTTCGCCTCAAACTTGATATCAAGATGAAGGAGCTCAATAGCCCATTTGGCCACTCGACCAGTCGCGTCTCGATTATTGAGAATTTCAGACAACGGAGCATCACTGACGACTGAAATGGAGTGATCCTGAAAATAGTGTGCTACCTTCTTTGCAGTCAGATATATACCATATACGAGCTTCTGGTAATGTGGATATCTTTGCTTCGACGGAGTCAACACTTCAGAAATATAATAGACCGGGCGTTGAACTTTGTAAGCCTTGCCTTCCTCTTCCCGCTCGACAGTTAGTACTGTACTGACGACCTGATTAGTGGCCGCGATGTACAATAACAATGGCTCTTTGCTGTGCGGAGCAGCAAGCACCGGCTGGGTGGTAAGCAGGGCTTTGAGCTCGACAAACGCTGCTTCAGCTTCTGGAGTCCACTCAAATGTATCAGACTTTTTCATCAGTCGGTATAAAGGCAGTGCCTTCTCACCGAGACGAGAAATGAATCGACTCAATGCTGCCAAGCAACCTGTGAGCTTCTGGACATCGTGCACACGCTCAGGGCTTTTCATTCGGACGATGGCACCGATCTTTTCAGGGTTGACGTCGATTCCTTTCTCGGAAACGAGGAAACCGAGTAATTTGCCACCAGGAACGCCGAAAGTGCATTTAGTCGGATTTAACTTAATATCATATCTCCTCAAATTGGCGAATGTTTCAGCCAAGTCAGACAACAGGTCGGAACCTTTGCGAGACTTGACCACGATATCATCCATATAAGCTTCGATGTTCCGAGGGATCTGATCGAGCAAACACTTCTGAATCATGCGCATGAAAGTAGCGCCAGCATTCTTCAAACCAAAAGGCATGGTGATATAACAGAAACACCCGAAAGGGGTGATGAAGGCTGTCTTTATTTCATCTGGACCAAACAGACGGATCTGATGGTAGCCAGAATAAGCATCAAGAAAAGATAAACGCTCGCATCCCGCAGTTGAGTCGACAATCTGATCAATGCGGGGGAGCGGGAAATGATCTTTCGGGCAGACCCGATTGATATGTTTGAAATCAATACACATGCGAAGAGACTTGTCTTTCTTAGGGACCATGACAACGTTTGATAACCACTCGGAGTGGTAAATCTCACGTATAAACTTGGCCGTCAAGAGACGAGCCACCTCTTCGCCGATTGCTTTTCGCTTCTCTGTTGCTGACCGACGCAAATGTTCCTTCACAGGCTTGGCCTTCGGATCAACTCTCAAACGGTGCTCAGCCAGTTCCCTGGGTACACCAGGCATGTCAACGGGCTTCCATGCGAAGATGTCCCAGTTCTCACGGAGGAACTGGATGAGCTCGGCTTCCTATTTGCTGTCGAGTGTTGTTGAGATGTTGGTCGGGGCAGCAGTCGGATCTGTCGGGTGAATGTGCACCTTCTTCACCTCTCCTGCCGACTGAAAAGCTGACTCAGAAGCGGGCTTCTTAGCACGCAACAGGTCGGCAGGATCAGCATTTTTCTTGTATTCCTCCAACTCAACCATAGCCATCTGCTGGTCGGCGATCTTGGAGCCCTGCTGGAGGCACTCCTCAGCCCTTTGTCGATTGCCAGTGACTGTGATCACACCTTTTGGTCCAGGCATCTTCAGCTTGAGATACACGTAACATGGTCGGGCCATGAAACGGGCATAAGCTGGTCGACCAAGGATGGCGTGGTAGGCACTCTGGAAATCTACCACTTCAAACGTCAGTTTTTCCTTGCGAAAGTGCTTGTCATCACCAAACACCACATCCAATGCTATCTGGCCGAGTGAACGGGCCTTCTTCCCAGGGATTACTCCATGAAACTGCATGTTGCTTTCACTGAGCCGGGACATCGGAATGCCCATTGCCTTAAGGGTATCAGCATATAGGATGTTCAGACCGCTCCCGCCATCCATCAAAACTTTGCGGAGTCGAGTGCCCCCCACAACTGGGTCTACCACCAGCGCTTGCCGCCCGGGGGTAGCAATGTGCGCAGGGTGATCTGACTGACTGAAAGTGACAGCAGTTTGAGACCACTTGAGATATGTGGGGGTAGAAGGAACCGCCATGTTAACCTCCCTGTTGATAACTTTCAGTCGACTCTTACTCTCAACATCAGCAAAAATCAACAAGGTGGCATTGACTTCAGGGAACTCTTCTTTTTCTTCTTCATCTTCTTTCTCAGGGTCTTTCTCACTCGACTGGTTCTCTTTGAATGACTGGATCAACAAATGGCACTGTCGAGTGGTATGCTTCGGCAATATCAAATTGCCCTCTTCATCTTTCCTCGTGTGGATTGCACACGGTAAATCCAAAACATCGGTACCCGACTGATTCTTTGACTTCTTTGGGGTGAACTTAGCCTTGGACTTTCCCTTATTCTTGCCTTGTGCCGCCAGGGCGGCCGCTTCTGCCTGAGCAGGGGGATCAGCTTTGCGCTTTTGTTTCCGACTGGAATTCCCACCTGCATCATTGTCGACTATTTTGGCTTTACCGCTTCGGAGGCGGTCTTCTTCTTCTCCATTGGTGTACCGAGTGGCAATCTCCATCATCTTGCTCATAGAAATGTCACCGGTGCGACCAAACTTCAGATAGAGCTCTCTGTATCTAACCCCAGCCTTGAAGGCACAAACAGCTTGATGCTCGGAAACATTCTCCACCGTGTGATGCAAGGTGGACCAACGCTGAATGTAATCTCGCAAGGTTTCACTGGGCTTCTGGACACAGTGCTGCAAATCAGTCAAACCAGCTGGACGTTTACAAGTGCCTTCAAAAGTTCTGATAAACACTCGGCCAAATCTTCCCAGCAATAGATGCTAGAGGGAGCCAAACGATTTAACCAAGCTCTGGCCGAACCATCCAACATCAAGGACAGATGCTTCATGGCTATGTTGTCGTTACCTCCACCAATCTGTACAGCCACTCGGTAATCATCCAACCAGGTTTCAGGCTTTGACTCGCCAGAAAACTTGCCGATCCCGGCCGCCAACCTGAAGTTGGGGGGAATCTCTGCAGAGCGAATGGCTCTGCTAAAACACTCGGGCCCAGAAACAACAGCACTGCTTCCACTCGGATAATCTCTGTTATGACCATCTCTGTGGGCTCTGCCTCTGTCGACCCTCCTTTGAGCAAGGACATCCCTTGCGTCAAATCCGGGATTCCGCTCATCGCCGAACGGGCGCCTATCATCATTGTGCCGGGACACATAAGAACCATTCCGCGGAGGAGAAAACATTCGACGGCGGTCATCACGGTGATAACGGGGAGCAGACTGATCTCGCCCCTGATCTCTGTACCGGTCTTCACGGTATTCTCCGCCTCTGCGACGCGAAGGTGACCCAGGACTGTGAGCCGACTGAACTGTTTCTGCCCTGGTAGAATTGCCATGTAACCTGTTCTGCGACTGAGAAACAGCTGCATTCTGGTGCTGCGCCGCCTCAAGCAATGCCTTGATCTGCTGCAGACCTCTACCAGCCTCTGATCGTGACGGTTGAATAGACTCTGCAATTCTAGCAGCTGCTGCAACATTTAAAACTGGAGTACGAAATACCTCGACGTTATTTCGAGATCTACTCGGAAACAACTGTCGCTGCTGTCGATTGGGACGTGGTGGACGCTGCCCAGCACGCTCGTCGAGTGCCTCCTGCATCTCTATGAGCCGAAGGCGTGTAGCCTCCATGGCCTGGGCCTCAGCGGTCGTACCGACGATGGGAGTACGGAGAACATCCTCATCCCGGCGCTGCTGATCATTCGACATTCCACCAATCTCACGCCTGGAGTGGTCGAAGCCGGGCGGCGGACTCTGATGAGGGCCAGCCATGAAAACTTCCGCCGCAGGGTCGCAGCTCTCGCACTCGGAAGGGATGTCGGACCGATCCGACGCCGAGTCGAACACGCCGTGAAGTGACTCGGCGGGCTCGATGGCCGCAATCTGCGGGGACGAAACCTAGCGTGCCGCCGCGTGCCGCACCCAACGCTGTAGCCGCGAGCGACCGGATCGCTTGCGACGATGAACAGCAGGGAGGGCCGATACACACGGAGTCGACGACTGAAGGAGAAGAACGCCGCAGGAGCTTGCACAGAAGTGCGTCGCCCCGCGAATCGGGAGCGCTTCCACATCCAAAGGCGCTTCCTGGAGCCATGCCGAATCGTCGGCGATGAAGGTGAGCGCTCCGAGACGGATCTCGCGGCCCAGGAACAAATCACCACCGGAAGACATGACGAAGGAGAAAAAATGCAAACTCGCCGGAAGTCGCTTAGACGCCTGCCCCACGGTGGGCGCCAACTGTCGTGGGAACAAGCCTGACAGTAGAAGGTAGGGGTACGAATGGAGAGGGCAGAGTCCTAGCTACGGCGAGGTTGTACACACAGATGTATGAGTTCAGGCCCCTCTCGTGGAGGTAACAGCCCTACGTCTCAGTGCTCCGGAGAGCTCTCTACTCTGTCGAGTGAAATATGTGTGTTGTATTACAAAAGGTTGCGAACCCTTCTACCAGCGGGGAGGGGTGGCTTATATAGAGTGCGCTGCCCCTCATAACGTCCGGCATGAAGGGGTTTAATCGTGGTCATAAAGAGGTGTACGTTACTGGTAACGTACACCATAAATGATGTTAATGATCTTGATGACTGCTTGCCCGTTAGCCTCCCTGGGGTGACTTCTGGACTCCTGCGGTCGACTGTCTTCAGACTCTTCCGAGTGAAAGATAACCGTCGAGTGAAAGGCATCTCCGAGTGTATATTGTCGAGTGATTTATGCTTCTTCGCTATTTCAGTCGGAGACTTCCTTGTGGCCCTTAAGCTTTCTGGGGCAGTGTCCTTGGGTAGGATATGTAGGTCAGGCCTATAACCCTACCCTAGGTACGTATCCCCATCAATCCCCTCTTTCTTCTAACAACCATCGGTATTTTACTTGGAGCTATATTTTTATTCATCACATATCATGAGTTTTGCTTGGAGCGTCTTGTATTATTTGAGTCTTTGCATGCTTTGCTTTTTAGTTTGTCACAAGTATCCTTGCTGGACACACCTATTTGAGAGAGCCAAAATTATGCTATGGTTTGTTAGAATTGCTCTTTATGCTTCACTTAAATTTTTTGAGCTATGGAATTGCTCTAGTGCTTCACTTATATATTTTTGAGCACGTTGTGCTTTGAAATTTTGAAGAAATACTCTCATGCTTCACTTAGATCAATTTGAGAGTTAGTAACTTTTGAAGAAATTCTCTCATGCTTCGCTTATACTATTTTGAGAGATGAAATCTTTATGCTCATGTTCTTCACTTAATTTTTTTTGAGCTTGTCAAAAGCAATGGCAATATATGAAACTATTCCCAAAGTTATAGATATTCAAGAGGGATATAATAAAAACTTTCATGAAGATCATTGGACAAATTAAACTTGATTCCTTGTAATAGTTTTGAGACATGATGATAGTGATCGGTGACTGCGGTGGCGTGGGAGCCCATGGGCCGACACCCAGCGCATCGGCCATCTCCGGCACCGTGGTCGACCAGCCCCACTGCTGGCCCACCAGCTGCGGGTTCCACGCGACAAGGGGCTGCTCTTCCACCACCTCCTCCTTCACCACGGCGGCCTGCTCCAGCTCCGGGATGGCCACGTCGCCGGCCGTAGAGAGGGCCAATGCCGTCTCCAGGCCCACCCATTGGCGCTCGTCGTGCGTGTTCATGGAGTCCTCCATGACATACCTCATGAGCTCGGCCTCCTCCTCCTCGGTCATGGGAGGTGGTGGTGGCGGGGACGGGGACGGAGATGGCGTCGGCGTGAGGCCGCGCACACGCCTGCGCTCGAGCGTTTGGGGTGGGCTCTCTACACGAGCATGACGCGGGCGGCGTGGGCTAGGAGGACGACTGGCGAAAAAAGATTGCCGCCGCAGATCATGCTCGTCGCGTAGCCACGTATCCCACAACGAAAATGCGATGGCGTACCTGGGGTCGTGTAGGAGATCCGATGGCAGGCGCGCGCGGCGTCGGTCGATCTCCTCTTGTCGTGCGCGACCGCTCGTCGGCATCGGAGGGATTGGCACCCGATCCGCGGAGAGATGCTAGTTGTTGGGAAGGTGGGCATCTCCCCACGGGAGTGGCGTCGCCGTCTCCCAATAACGTCGACAGATCTCGGTGGAGACGTACGACCTGTTACGCACCGGGGCCGTAGGCGGCGCGATGGCAAACGCCGGCGGAGCAGGTGGTGCGGACGGTGTGGAGCTACTGCCGCGGCGGCTACCTGAGGAGGAGCCGGCCTCATGGTCGTGCTTCCCCTTGTTGATCCAATGCCAGACCATGGTGCCGGCGAGGGGTGGATGCGACTGCGGCGGCTAGGGTTTCTTAGCTTGTGTCGGGGATGGAGGAGGCAGGAGGGGCCTGGAAGTGGAACCTGTGGACTGGCCCATCCACGGCTTCCACTTAAAGAAGGACGACGATCGACAATGGGTGGCTGACGACCAGGGCCCGCCGGGCGTGCGCATTCATTTTGGGCGGTGGAGGTAGTTGGGAGGCCGCCACGCGTCCCCGAGGCGGACAAGGAGAAAGCGTGTGCCCTTCCGTTCGGCGTCCGTGTGGCCGCAAACCGGACGCACATTTGCGCCGAAAATGAGGCGGGTCGGACGCCAAACAGACAAAATATGCGGTTATGGTTGCGCGTTGGGCCGTGCCGTCTGTCCCTTTGGGCCCAAACGGATAAACCCGGACAAGATGGGGTCTAGCGTTGGAGTTGGCCTTAGAGCATCTACACCCGAACCCCTCATATCCTCCTCAAACGCCCGCGCAGGCCGTCCGGTCACTGACCGGTCACGAAAAAGCGACCTAGACGGGCCTCTCAAACCGGCCTCAAACGTCCAGGCTGTCCGCGAACCCTCATATCCATCTCAAATATAGAGAGGATATGAGGGCTCGCGGACGCGCCCGGTCAGTCCGCCACGTAGGATGCGACCCCACCCCGGACCACCTTTTCTTTTTCTTTATTCATTCTTTTATTTCTCTCTCTTTTTCTCCATCAATCACTTGCAAGTGACCGAACATATGAGGAAAAAAAATGAGAAGTGTGACTATGCGGACGGACAAATAGAGAACACGTCCGGTCACTGACCAGACACATCCGCGGGTGTTTGAGGGGTCAAATTTACAAATTCCGTCTGTCCCTAAACAAACGGACCCGAAGCAAAAAAAAACTGTGCAAGCGAGCCCGGGCTGGCGACACATCATCTGTCATGTCTACTAGCAAGCCCCAGGACGCTTCTCGAAAAATATAATTTTTCTATCGAATGTACAAATGATTCGTCAGAAAAATATAGAGTACTAGATTTCTATATGATCCGGTCCTACAGATCAAAAGAGTAATCCTGTAAAAACATTAAAACATTTTTGAGGCAATTTTTTTTAAAATTAAGAGGCCTTAATCAAGGGCGATATGAATGCGCACCAGCTCCTCCCTCAAAGCCCAGAACCCCAAACCGGACAGCCCCACCGCCATGGCCGGCGGCGAGCAGCTCCTTGTCCAAGAGTCCGCTGTACCAGTCGTCTCCAGCGGCGCCGACCCGTCACCCCCCGCCGTTCGACTGGCCCACTTCCTCCACCCCCGCGCGGGCGGCGGCCAGCGCCCCCCTCTACCCCCTCCGCCCCGCAACGCCGGCCCTATTGTCGCCGACGAGCTCCAGGTCGAGTTCAAGGGCTGGGCGGAATCTCCAAATCTGTGGACGCGGTGGATGGCCAAGCTCCGCCCGCGGTGCGAGCCCCTGTGGCGGAAGCTTGGGATCCAGGACGCCGTCCTCGCGACCGCCTACCGGGTGCGGCGCGACGAGGGCGCCATCCTTCAGCTCGCCGCCATCTGGTCCGCCGAGACCAACACGTTTGTGTTCCCCTGGGGCGAGGCGACGGTGACGCTGGAGGACGTGGCCGTGCTCGGGGGGCTGCCCTTGCTCGGCAGGCCCGTGCGCGCGCCGCTCAAGGGCGCGCCTCGCGAGGATGTGGAGGCACTCGAGGGCGTCCGCCGCGCGCTCTACCGGAGCGACAGCCAGAAACCCGACCACCGCGCGTGGGCGATGCCGTTCCTCGAGCCCTCGCCAGGAGAGGGGCCCGCCGCAGGCGACGGTGACGCCGCCGGGTTACTAGAGCACGGGGCGTTCCTGGCCATGTGGCTGTCGCTCTTCGTGCTGCCGGCGCCGCCGTTCGACGTGGTCCGGGCGGAGGTGCTCCCCGTCGCTGCCCGGCTGGCGCGCGGCAGCTGCGTGGCGCTCGGACCCGCTGCTCTCGCCAGCATCTACAGGGACCTCTCCGCGCTGAACCGCTACATCAATCTGGACAAGAGATACCAGCCGTTCGTGGGGTGGGCGCCGCTGCACATCCTCCAGCTCTGGGTCTTGGCCAGGTTCCCGGAGCTTCGCCCTGAAATGGCGACCACCACCCTTGACCCCCTTGCTCGTCACCAGCCTTGGGCTGCCCGGTGGCATCAAGTCCACAAGGTAACTGACCCCATAGATGTTCACAGAGTGTTCATGTCGCCAAGGGAGTTTGAGTGGAGGCCCTATGGAAGTAGCACCTTTGCTCCGTCTCCCAAGAAGAGTTGCTCTTGGGTTCATGGCCGGGACATGGCAAGAAGCATACAACTGCTATCCTTTGCACAGTGTCTGCGTGCTTGCGAGCTTGTAGGCATGCGTTGCATCGAGCAGTACAATCCTCATCGTGTTGCAAGGCAGCTTGGCTTTGATCAGGACGTGCCTGGGTCTGTTGCCCGTGTTAACTCAGACTGGAAGATTGCTTGGGGAACATACTTTCTGGAGCCTAGCAATTTCGCCTTCATCGTTCCACAGTATATGCTGGCTGTGACGCTTGAGTACGCACAATGGTGGAAGCCGTACGCTTTTGGGTGTGATACTGCCATTTATAACAATGTAAATTCGAAAGAATTTCCTGTTTTGGTTAGCCCAAGGGAAAAAAACATGGAGGTGCTTCATGATGGTAATTTGGGCAAGAAGCAGCATGGGATGTCTCTGCCAGATACTTTCGAGGTATTTTTTTCAAGATTAAATACTTTCGAGGTTTCACAGACTGATACTCCTCTTGTTGAAAAACTCAATGGCCTGGACACTATTCAGGGTACCGTGGAACATCTTGCACAAGGTGCCGAGTCAGCACAAATTGCGAATGATTCGACCCTGAGATGTGTAAGAAAGGGCACAAAAACGAAAATTGTGAAACAAGCTTCACCTGATGTGGAGGCAGTCTTGGTGAGTGCAGTTGATGAATCGTCTTGGGTGTCGGTCATGGAACAAGGCATGCCTCGTCAACACAGTAAAGATGAAGCACCTAATGTCTTCGCTAAACAGAATAGCAGCTCACACTCACACCTTGTCAAGCGAGCAGTAAGCACAATCAACAGAAAAGCTATTGGGGCAACTTTAGGTCATGTGCAGCCAAGTGTTGAAGACATCGTGGTGATCCTTGATGAAGAGTTTGACGAATCAGTGTGCAAGGAACATGAGGTGGGTGCAACTGTAGGTCATGTGCAGCCAAGTCTTGAAGACATCATGGTGATCAGTGATGAAGAGTTTGACGAATCAGTGGGCAAGGAACATGAGGTGGGTGCAATGCCGATGGAAGGTAATGAAAAAGCTAATAAAGATGCATCAGCATTAAACCAACAATCAGATACCCTTATGGAAGATTGCATAGTGGTCAACAGGAAGAGCTCAGGTATGAGAATTCATGAAGTGGCAGTTATATTTATCAATCCAGACAAAAGGCAAATTAAACATCACAACAAACTAGTGCTAATGCAGCCTTTTTTTGTAGGAAACAATACGATGTATTCTAGCAATCCAGTAGATGCAAATCCTGAACTGGTCAAGAGAATAATTTCAACTAATACACTTTACTACCTTAGACCATTTGGCCCCGTAAAAGATGCTCAGGACAGAGTTGCAACTGGAACGAATACGGATCAAGGAGCTTACCTACCACGCCGTGAAGTTGGGACGAGCGAAATGATTGAGGAGGCTTCTGCTGCTCGGGAAGCTGAAAAGGTTGTGTTGCAAAAAGCAATTGATTCTTTGAAGGAAGAGATTGCACTAGCACAGGCCCTGTTGACGCTTTGAGGGATAGAAGCCCCTCAAAAACTCGAGGTGCGACTTTAGGTTGATTTTGGTTCCTTGGGCCCTTTATCGTAGTTTGTCCATGTGGTGAATCCGACATACACGTCCGGGGAGAGGGGAGGGAGGATGGATGAATGCTGCAAGGCTGACAAAGGAGGAACATGACTATCTACGAGGCAGCGCTTGCAGACATTAGCATTGGTCAGTACCTCTTGATGGGTGAGGCCATCTTGTACGTTTAATAGTGCTGCCCACATGACGTGGTGAAGTTCATACGATTCATGTGGTTGTTTCTCACAACCTACTTGCATCCTACTGATACGAAATGGATTTCTTCCTGCAGCGACACAAGGACCAGTGACCAGATCAGAGGTTGAAATTAGGGGATGCACAAATGAGAGTTAATTCTGAGCGACATTAGGGGTAGTGGTAGATGATATAATGTTATCTGTAGTTCTGTGCTCTGCTTGATGGCTTTAATGAAAAGCGGGCACTCTGTTTGGCTGTTTGCCTTTCGAGCATGAGAAAACAAGAGCTTTGTGCTGAGAATGAAACTGTCGACGGATATAAGGACAGCTTATGCCTAAAAACTGCAACTTAATAAGCTAGGCACATGTGTTTTTGATATTATTATGATACTATGATTGCTTAGACCAGCTTACTAATAATTTACCTGAACGTTCTGTTGTATTTGTGAAATTTTCCCTTAGTCCATATTTATTACTAATTTTGTTTTCAATTGCGAGTCTTTTCCCAAGCCTCTCTTGTAAAGCTGGGATCAGTGTGAAATGTTAATTCTCTTTTGAACTGATTGCACAAATTGATGCTGCTCGTCCTTGATTTGTGACTAATGATGAAGCTCATGTATAACTGTAGCATCTGAGAAGTTGCTCTCTGAGCTTTTCTCAGATAGTGGTAACCTCTTTGTCAATTTTAACTAGCAGCATGTTTTGGAATGGTGTTATCTGGTTGATGGACCAATTATATGGTAGTATGAATTATGTTTTCAACCAGAAGATTTGGACTAGTGAAGGTCTAGGATCGTTTTTTAATCTTGGCAAATTTCAAGCTTAGTTAGAGGTAGTCGAAAGTTGTTTCTGTAACAATAGCAAGCGTAAGAAGGGTTCTTAATCTCGATGTAATAATTTTAACCTATAATTTATTTAATGTTTAAAATTATGGCATCTTGTCGAGGCTTTATCATCTTGTATTATGTTGGAAGTCGAAACTGCAAACTGCCAAGTTCTATTTGCAGGTGAAATGTACTTTCTTCTTGTCCATGTGGGCGCATGAGGATAATGCTGATTGTTGAAGAGGTTGAGCATATGATAGGTCCACTATGATGTTGTGCCACAGTGAACATGTTGAGTGTAAGCTATATGGATGAAGATGAATGTGAAAGCACCATTTTTGGATAGGTACACTGTCTTTCTTGTAAATTCCACTTTGCAATTATATTTAGAACTCCCAATTTTTTTAGTACTGTTAACTAGTACTATTTAGCAGGCACCCTATACTTTCTTCTTCCACATGTGCATACTAGGATAGTGATGATCACCGAGGAGGTTGAGCAGATGGTAGCAAGGCAGCACATATGGCAAGGTCCACTATGATGTGGTGGTATGATGAACTTGTAAGCTTATATGGATGAACATGAATGTTGGTACAGGTGTGAAATCACCGTTTTTGGATGAGATGCATTCTCCCTGCTGTAAATCCCACGTTGTAATTGTATTTCGAATCAAGTAATCCTTCTATGTGCAGAGTTTGCTGCATTGTGATTTCGTTTTTGAAGTCCATCGCAAGAGGTTGTGATATATATTATTTTAGAAGCTGGGTATGAATTATGCATTAGAAAAAGCTAGATGGACATGTGTTTTTCTGATTGTTGGAAGTAATATTAATAAACTTGTGTTCTCTTATAATTTGTCCTGAATGTCCGTCTCATTATTTATCTTGATAATTTCTTTTTTTTCGAAACGGGTTATCTTGATAATTTCATTTTGACAACTTTAATATTATTTCAGGGCACCTTGGAAGATCCTTTTTCCCGTGTAATACCCGTTTAGGGCAGCTGGTATATTTGGTGGTAACGTCTGGAAGTTCCAAAAGGAGAACATATTGCACCCATCGGAAGAACAAATTTTGCTATTGAGGCGATTAGAAGGAACTACCAGGCAGCTTCTAGTTCAATACCACATGAAATATTGTGGTAGAAACCATCTCGGGGCTCTTACAAACTCAAAGTTGTTGCCTATTTCTTCGAGAATGGCTTTGGTGCAGCTGCAGCGGTCCTACAGAACGATCTCAGCGAGGCTTTGGCGGGCTCTAGTTGGCTATTCGATCATGTGATCAACGCCAAAATGGGGGAAGCCATAGCAATGTTGAGAAGCCTGGAACTTCTGGAGAGACTGGGATGCTCGCCAACGACGATCGAACCTGATTGCCAGGAACCACTTCAGTCATGCACGGGAATCGTCGAGATTTGGAGTCCATCAGGGACGAAACCAGAAATATTATATTTCTTCCGTCCCAAATTACTTGTTTTATATATGTGTAAATACGGATGCATCTAGACACGTTTTAGTGTTAGATACATCTGTATCTTGACAAATCTAAGACAAGTAATTTGGGACGGAGGGAGTACCAAGGAGGTCAATGGAAGAGATAAACCATTGAAGGGGGCCAAACATATAAATTTAAACCATTTTATGCTAAGAATATGGGATTGTTTTCAGAAAAAGGAATTAGCATGGGGAGAGCCATGGCCCCAGCCTGCCCATCCCTTGCTCCATAACTGGAGTCCATATACAAGGATTTTCTTGCTTGCGGGAAGGATTGGATCGATCTCGTTCAAGCATTGTTTGCGGGAAGCTAATCAATTGGCACACAAGTTAAGAGTGCTATTGTTTTGATTCTAAATCTGCAATTTCATGGGATGGTAGTCCTCCCAGTGTTATGTTGGATGAAGTTTTGCACGGTGTAAGTTTATTTACAAATCAACAAAGTACACCAGGGGCTTTCCCGTAAAAAAAGAGTTTTTAAGTATGGTTTAAAACATATTTTAATGGTTTAAAACATATTTTAAACTTAAGCATAGCTTGAATTGTTAAGTTTTTGTGGTGGAACCCGTTCATTTGGGTTTTAGACTTTTCATGTGTGCTCGTAGATTCGCTAATTTGTTTTTGTATCGTGTTTCTAAAAGAATATCTTTACTTTATTGATTAATTTTGTGTCTGTGAACATGCAATGCATACGATTACTACTCGAATTACAAGATGTTCAAACCCTAGTCGCCCCGCAGCGCCTTCCCCTTCGTCTCCGTACCGCGCCGCCGTCGGAGGGTTCGTCAGAGAAGCCGTGTCGGACCCAAGGATGGTGGCGGCGGGGCGCTTTTGCACCTCTTGGGCGCACTCATGCACCTCCTGGCGTGGATCGTGGTTGTGCAAGGCGAGGATCTGCGGCTCCGGCGTAGTGTCTTCCCCGTGCACTGACCTCAAGCTCCGGGCTCGTCGGCTGCGTCCTGGTTGTGGCACCTCTTCCAACGATGGAGTGGTGGGCTGGTGGCCTCCTAGGACCAAATCCATGGCCAGAAAGGCCGTGGGATCCTACCCCGGGGACGGCCTTGCCAAGCTCGGGATGGGCAGTGTCTACAACTGGCTAGGTGGCCCTGCTCGGCAAGGATCAACAGCTCCGGCAGGTGGCTGCAGCATCCCCTTCCAACGAAGGCGGCAGATGGTTGGTCCCAGGGTCTTCGGAGATGCAGTCAGGAAGGCTACGACATGAGACGACGGTCTCACTGCGGATTCCGGTGACCATCGAAGTCTTAGTATCTGGTGGTTGCTTTCGCAGTGAGATGCAATCTACATATGACGGCTTGACGCAGAGGGTGGTTGTGCGGCGGCGGCGCTCGGTTTCTACTCCAACGCATGTAGCTGCTGGAATCCTGGAAAAGTGGTGGCGACTACACGTTACAGACTTCGACGAGTTTCGGGGTGAAAACCTAGGTATGGCTCGAGTTAGTTATACCTATCAACGACGATGTTTTTGCGTCGTTACCTTGTTGAAGGCATTGCTCGGTTACGTTTGTATGGTTATTCAGGGTGAAAACCTAGTATCTGAACTTTCGTGGTTGGATCCGGTGACAACGATGCTTGAGCGCCACTCCCTTCATGAAGGCGTTGCTGTTGAAGAACCTTGTTGTCTTCGTGGTGTCATGACATGGTTGGTGCAGATAATGGTCACAATTGTAGTTTGTCCTTGCTTCATTTTTTTTACTTTTCTTCGCTTAGGCATAGCTTTGGTCTTATATGATTTTGCTATTTGCCAACGTGTTTTTGTGTGTGTGCGTTGGTGCTGGCTGTGTGCATCCAAGCTATGCATAGGCCGGGCGTGTACTCATTATGTTTGTATTCGCTTGATGCTTCATTTTGAGTAAATAAAATCCACTCTTTGTCGAAAAAAAGATGTTCAAACCTTTTTGGATCGAAAGTATATAGACCAATTGGATATTGGCCAAATCTAAAAGTCCCCCCCCCCTCACGATAGCGTTTCTTCCTCTCGGCCGCTTAGGCCATCGTTGAGCCCCCGTCGCGTGCAATCCCTCCCCCCCTCTGCTCACTCGTTCGGGCTGATCAAGGGTTAGCCTTGCGCTACTCCCCGGCCTTGGCAAGGAGGAGTCAAAGGGTTTTGGCAGCGCCCTCTTTGATGGCGATTCATGTGGCTTTTGATGATGGCTTCTGATACATCTGCGTCAGCGACAAAGGAGGGCAGGGAACTTGAGGATCTGATGGAAGAACTTGGGATACAGGATGAGGAGTCTGATGACCTGGACTTTGAGGAAGTGATCTCCGGTCCCTCATTGGGACCTCGCTGGTTGGTGATAGGAAAGATTCATACAAACAAGGAATGTGTAGACTTCTGGTTCTTTAAGAATACGAGGAACGCCTGGGATTTAGCACAACCTGTGAAATTCCGATCTCTAGGAAAAAATCTATACACTATCCAATTTTCATGCCTAGGTGATTGGGATAAAGTCATGGAGGGAGGACCTTGGGCCTTCCGTGGACAACCAATACTTCTTGCAGCTTCAGACGGTTTCACAAAGCCATCCTTGATCGATCTCAATACCTTCAAAATCAGGATTCAAATCCATGACATGCTAGATGGGTATGAAACCTCTAGTAGAGAAGGTGGGTATTTTCAGGCTGAGGAGAAGAATTCAGTGGATGTTGTTGGTAATTTCTATAGAGCTAGAGTGATTTTGGATGTGAGAAACCCACTTAAGAATCATGTTTAAGTGGTGAGAAAGAAGAAGCGACAAATGTTTAAGGTAAAATATGAGAGACTCTCGGACTGCTGTGCCCTTTGTGGCTTAATCGGTCATTTGCATACTGAACATGGAGATGGGGTTCACCCATCCAAAGCCTTAATATTCAGAGATCTCCGTGCTTCATGGCGGCGGCGGGGGGGGGGGGGGGTAGAAGTGGTGGCAGGGACCAAGATGGTAAACCAAATGATATGAATGCAGAAGGTTCAACGGCAAACGCAGCGATGGACGTTGACAGAAATAATGGCAGTTTGGTTGTGAGTGATGAGTGTTGGAAATATGCCCTAGAGACAATAATAAATTAGTTATTATCATATTTCCTTGTTCATGATAATCGTTTATTATCCATGCTATAATTGTATCGATCGGAAACTCAGATACATGTGTGGATACATAGACAACACTGTGTCCCTAGTGAGCCTCTACTAGACTAGCTCGTTGATCAAAGATGGTTAAGGTTTCCTGACCATAGACATGAGTTGTCATTTGATAACGGGATCACATCCTTAGGAGAATGATGTGATGGACAAGACCCAACCGTAAGCATAGCAGTTGATCGTGTCAGTTTATTGCTACTGTTTTATCCATGTCAAGTATCTGTTCCTACGACCATGAGATCATGCAACTCCCTGACACCGGAGGAATGCCTTGTGTGTATCAAACGTCACAACGTAACTGGGTGACTATAAAGGTGCTCTACAGGTATCTTCGAGGGTGTCTGTTGGGTTGGCATGGATCGAGACTGGGATTTGTCACTCCGTATGACGGAGAGGTATCTCTGGGCCCACTCGGTAATACAACATCACAAGAAGCTTGCAAGCAATTTGACTAAGGAGTTAGTCACGGGATCTTGTATTACGGAACGAGTAAAGATACTTGCCGGTAACGAGATTGAACTAGGTATGGAGATACCGACGATCGAATCTCGGGCAAGTAACATACCGATGGACAAAGGGAACCGTATACGGGATTGTCTGAATCCTTGACATTGTGGTTCGACCGATAAAGATCTTCGTAGAATATGTAGGAATCAATATGGGCATCCAGGTCCCGCTATTGGTTATTGACCGTAGAGTTGTCTCGGTCATGTCTGCATAGTTCTCGAACCCGCAGGGTCTACACACTTAACGTTCGGTGACGATTTGGTATTGTTGAGTTATGTATGTTGGTGACCGAAGGTTTTTCGGAGTCCCGGATGAGATCCCGGACATCACGAGGAGTTCCGGAATGGTCCAGAGGTAAAGATTTGTATATGGGAAGTCATATTTTGGCTACCGGAAAAGTTTCGGGTTTTTCCGATATTGTACCAGGAAGCTTCTAGAAGGTTACGGAAACTTCCGGAGGAGTCCGGAAGTCCACCAACGGTTCCACCACATCCCAAGGGTTTGCATGGGCTGAGGGGAGGCGCCCTGGCCTTATTAGGCCAGGCGCACAAGTCCCTCAAGGCTCATGTGGCTTGGGAGAGGTGGAAAGTCCACCTGTTTATGGAAAGGGAGGGAATTGGACTAGGAGTCCAACTCCTCCCCCTTGGATGCGCCCTAGGGCTTGGAGGGGCTGATCTCACCTATATATAGAGGGGAGGGGGTGCCCCAAGAGAACACACGAAGCCCTTGGCGCCCCTCTCTCTCCCTAGATCGTTTTCTCCTCTGTTCGCAGTTTCGGTAGCACTAGGCGTAGCCCTGCCGGGATAGCACCACCACCGCCGCCACCACGCCGTCGTGTTGCCGTAGAACTCATCTACCTCTCCAACCTCGCTTGCTAGATCAAGGAGGCGGAGAACGTCATCGAGCTGTACGTGTGCTGAACGCGGAGGTGCCGTCCGTTCTGCACTAGATCGTGATTGGATCGCGGGACGGCTTGCGATTTGGATCGCGAAGACGTTCGACTACATCAACCGCGTTTCTTAACGCTTCCCGCTTAGCGATCTACAAGGGTATGTAGATCTAATCTCTCCTCTCGTATATGGTCATCTCCTAGACTGATCTTGGTGAAGCGTAGGAAATTTTTTGTTTCCCATGCAACGTTCCCCAACAGTGGTATCAGAGTCAGGTTTATGCGTAGATGACATCACGAGTAGAACACAAAGGAGTTTGTGGGCGTTGATATTCAGATTGCTTCCTTCCTTGGTCTTTTCTTGATTCGGCGGTATTGTGGGATGAAGCGGCTCGGACCAACCTTACTCGTCCACGTACGAGAGACCGGTTCCATCGACTGACATGTGACTTTGTTGCATAAGATGGCTGGCGGGTGTCTGTCTCTCTCACCTTAGTTGAATCAGATTCGACAAAGGCGGTCCTTGTAGAAGGTTGAATAGCAATTCGTACATCACCATTGTGGTTTTGCGTAGGTAAGAATCGTTCTTGCTAGATACCCATAGCAGCCACGTAAAACATGCAACAACAAATTAGAGGGCGTCTAACTTGTTTTTGCAGGGTATGTTGTGATGTGATATGGCAAAGACATGATGTGATATATGTGATGTATGAGATGATCATGTTTTGTAATAGTTTATATCGACTTGCATGTCGATGAGTACGACGACCGGCAGGAGCCATTGTGTTGTCTTTAATTAATTTGTGTCATTTGCTTTACTTTATCGCTATGAGTTAGCAATAGTTGTAGAAGCAATAGTTGGCGCGACAACCTCATGGCAACACGTTGATGGAGATCAAGATGACGGAGATCATGGTGTCATGCCGGTGACGATGAAGATCATGCCGGTGCTCAAAAGCACAAGTTCATGGCCATATCATGTCACTTATGATTTGCATGTGATGTTAATCCTTTTATGCATCTTATTATGCTTAGGACGATGGTAGCATTATAAGGTGATCCCTCACTAAAATTTCAAGATAAAACTGTGTTCTCCCCGAGTTTGTACCGTTGCGAAAGTTCGTCGTTTCGAAGCACCACGTGATGATCGGGTGTGATAGACTCTACGTTCACATACAACGGGTGCAAGCCAGTTTTGCACATGCGGAACACTCGGGTTAAACTTGACGAGCCTAGCATGTACAGACATGGCCTCGGAACACAGGAGACCGAAAGGTCGAACATGAGTCATATAGCAGATATGATCAACATGGAGATGTTCACCATTGAAACCACCTCATCTCGCGTGATGATCGGACTTGGGTTGGTGGATTTGGATCATGTCAAACTTAGACAACCCGAGGGGTGTTGATTTGAGTGGGAGTTCTTTAGTAATATGATTAATTGAACTCATTATCATGAACATAGTCTAAAGTTGTCTTTGCAAAATTATGTTGTAGATCCATAGCTCGCGCTGTAGCTCCCCTGTGTTTTTGATACGTTCCTAGAGAAAATAGAGTTGAAAGATGATGGTAGCAATTATGTGGACTAGGTCCGTGATCAGAGGATTGTCCTCAGTTGCTGCACAGAAGGCTTATGTCCTTAATGCACCGCTCAGTGCGCCACCCCCTCAAGCGGCGACTGTGGATGTTGTGAACATCTGACAAGCACGTTCTGATGACTACTTGATAGTTCAGTGCGTCATGCATTACGTCTTAGAATTTAGGCTCCAAATACGTTTTGAACGTCACGGAGCATATGTGATGATCCAAGAGCTGAAATTGGATTTCAGGCTCGTGCCTGTGTGAGAGGTATGAGACCTCCAACAAGATTCTTTGCCTGCAAGATGAAGGAGAATAGCTCAATCGGTGAGCATGTGCTCAGATTGTCTGGGTGCTACAATCGCTTGAATCAAGTGGGAGTTGATCTTCCAGATAAGATAGTGATTGATATAGTTCTTCAAGTCACTGCCACAAAGCTACTAGAGCTTCGTGATGAACCATAAACATGCCAGGGATGGAAAATATGATCCCTGAGCTATTCGCGATATTTGACACTGCGAAGAAGGTAGAAATCAAGAAGGAATATCAAATGTTGATGGTTAGTAAAACCACTAGTTTCGAGAAGGGCAAGGGAAAGAAGGGAAACTTCATGAATGGAAAGCCAGTTGCCGCTCCAGTGAAGAAACCCAAGGTTGAACCCAAACCCAAGACTAAGTGCTTCTATTATGAGGAGAACAGACACTAAAGCAGAACTGCCCTAGATACTTGGTAGATAAGAAGGCTGGCAACATCAACAGAAGTATATTTGATATACGTGTTATTGATGTGTACCTTACTAGTACTCCTAGTAGCACCTGGGTATTAGATACCGGTTCAGTTGCTAATGTTAGTAACTCGAAATAAAAGCTACGGAATAAACGGAGACTAGCTAAGGGCGAGGTGACGATGTGTGTTGGAAGTGTTTCCAAGGTTGATGTGATCACCATCGCACGCTCCCTCTACCCTCGAGATTAGTGTTGAACCTAAATAAATGTTATTTGGTGTTTGCGTTGAGCATGAACATGATTAGATCGTGTTTATTGCAATACGGTTATTCATTTAAGTCAGAGAATAATGGTTATTCTGTTTACATGAATAATACCTTCAATGGTCATGCACCCAATGTGAATGGTTTATTGAATCTCGATCGTAGTGATACACATGTTCATAATATTGATGCCAAAAGATGCAAAGTTAATACTGATAGTACCACATACTTGTGGCACTGCCGCTAAAGGTCATATTGGTGTAAAGCGCATGAAGAAACTCCATGCTAATGGATCTTTGGACTCACTCGATTTCAAATAGGTTGAGCATGCGGACCATACCTCATAGGCAAGATGACTAAGACCCCGTTTTCCTATATGATGGAGCGGGCAAGTGACTTATTGGAAATAATACATGTTGATGTATGCGTTCCAATGAGTGTTGAAGCGTGCAGTGGATATCGTTATTTTCTTACCTTCACTGATGATTTGAGTAGGTATTGGTATATTTACTTAATGAAACACAAGTCTGAAACGTTTGAAAAGTTCAAGCAAATTCAGAGTGAAGTTTAAGATCATCGTGACAAGAAGATAAAATGTCTACGATATGATCGTGGAGGTGAATATATGAGTTACGAGTTTGGTATGCAACTTAAGACAACGTGGAAATTGTTTCACAACTCACGCCACCTGGAACACCATAGTGTAATGGTGTGCCCGAACGTTGTAGTCGTGCTCTATTGGATATGGTGCGTACTATGATGTCTCTTATCGTTTTGCCACTGTCGGTTTGGGGTTATGCATTAGAGACAACTACATTCACTTTAATAAGGGCACCATCTAAATCCGTTGAGATGACACCGTGTGAATTACGGTTTGGCAGAAAACTAAGCTGTCATTTCTTAGAGTTTGGGAATACGATGCTTATGTGAAAAGACTTCAACCTGATAAGCTCGAACCCAAAGTGGACAAATGCGTCTTCATAGGATACCCTAAGGAAACTGTTGGGTATACCTTCTATCTCAGATCCGAGGCCAAAGTGTTTGTTGCTAAAAACAGGTCCTTTCTCGAGAAAGAGTTTCTCTTGAAAGAATTGAGTGGGAGGAAGGTAGAACTTGATGAAGTTATTGAACCGTCACTTCAGTTGGATGGTAGCACGACGCAGAAGTATGTTTTTGCGGCGCCTACACCAAATGAAGAGAAAGGTTGGGGCAATCTACACAACTTAATTGGAGGCTCCCAACACCACCATGAAGCTTCACCATAATGGATTGTGGCTCCGAGGTGACCTCAACCGTCTAGGATGCTCAAACACCCAAGAGTAACAAGATCTGCAAGGGATTAGTGGGGGGGAATCAAATTTCTCTTGGTAGAAGTGTAGATCGGGGCCCTCTCAACCAAACCCTAGAATATCAGCAAGTTTTGTTGGCTAGGGAGAGAGATCCGGCGAAAATGGATCTTGGAGCAACAATGGAGCTTGGGGATGGAAGAGGTGGTCTTATTGGAGAAGAAGACCGCCTTTATATAGTGGGAAAAAAATCCAACCGTTATCCCCTCTCAGCCCGCACACAAGCGGTACTACCGCTTGGGCGGCTGAGCCACTCACACAGTGCAATGACACAAGGCCACGAGGCGGTAGTGCCGTCGGAGCGGTACTACCGCTGGGGTTGAAGTGTAGCAGCTCTACGAATGCAAGTCATTGGTAGGAGCAGAGGTAGTTCCGCCTAAGCGGTACTACCGCTCGTGAGAGCGGTACTGCCGCTTATAGGTGGTAGTACCTTGCCCTACTGCCGCCCAGAGTTCGCTAAGAGTTCTAGGACCAGAAGGAAGGGTGGTAGTCAGAGCGGTAGTAACAGGTTGTACTACCGCTTATAAGCAGTACTACCATCCCAACAACCGCTCAGTCTGACACGAAAAGTCAAGACTCCAGAGCCAGCGGTACAATGTGTGGCACTGGACAGTGGTACTACCGCTGGCCAGAGCGGTACTACCGCTTGCTTGCACGTTACTGCCGCTTGGTTCCTTCAGGACCAGGACAGAGGCATAGATAGAGCAGCTGCATTAATGCGGGAAAGGAAGCAAGGGTGCAAATGAAAGTGTACGTGTTGATTCCACCCAAACCTTTCCGATGCGGCCCCGCTCTTAATAGTATAGTTCTCCTACGACTCAAATCCACTGAAAACGATGCGTAGGAGAGAAACCATCTTCACTATAATCCACCGAGGGGCTGTAATCGTCTTGTGCCATATGTAGAAATATCCGAAAGGCTTAATGCACAGATTAGTCCGCAAATACATTATGATCAATCACCAAAACCACTCAGGGAGAAATATGCCCTAACAGAGGCTGACTTGCGTCTACGGGGACCCTAGAGTTGAAAATCGGCATATAATGTGGTCAAAGCTTGTAGGCCTTTTATAATATTTCCAATGCGCCTTGGCTGGTTATTGGAGATTTCAATGAAGTTTTGTGGGACTTCAAACATCCGTCAGCAACCCCAAGGCCGGAAGTATAGATGATTGCCTTCAGAGATGTGTCAGAGACTTGTGACCTGTTTGATCTTGGTTTTTTGGGGGTGCCATTTACATACAACAATAAGAGAGCTAGGCAGGCAAATGTTCAGGTCAGGCTTGACAGAGCAGTTGCTTCGAACACTTGGCGTAACCTTTTTGCTCATTCAGAGGTGCCACATCTAGTTTTTCCGTGTTCAGATCATATCCCCATCCTTCTTAAAGGTGAACCGGATCCAAGGTTGGTCGGAAGTCGGTGCATGCAGTATGAAATTCTTTGGGAAAGGGGTTCATCCTTACCTGAAATAATTAAGGAGGGATGGGAGTCTTTTGTGTCAGTGGACAATCTTGGTAAACTCCATGAGTCACTCCTTTATATGATGACTACTCTTAGATCTCGGGGAAAGAAGAAGTTTGGAAATATTACCAGAGAACTTAATCAGTCTCGAACCCAGCTAGAAGAACTCATGAATATGAATGTCGATCATGAAGAGATACGGAAGGTAACAAATAAAATGAATGAACTACTTTACAAAGAGGAGATGATGTGGCTCCAAAGGTCGAGGGTTTCTTGGTTGAAAGAGGGTGATCGTAACACAAAGTTTTTCCAGAATAAGGCCACGTGTAGTGCTTGAAAGAACAAGATAAAGAAACTAATGGACAATGGTGGAGTTGAACACTCAGATATTCCTTCCATGACAGGTTTGATTAATGAGTATTTCAAAAACATATTTGGTGCTGATCCACATTCAGATGCTACTGATGTTCTGGAATTATTCAGTAATAAAATTTCACAAGAAGGCAATGACCGCTTGTGTGCTGAATTCACAGATAAGGAGACATCTGCTATAGTTCCAAATTGGCCCTTTGAAGGCCCCCGACCCGGATGGATCCCCGGCTAGGTTTTTCCAACATAACCGGGATACTTTAAAGGAAAATGTGTTAAAAGCAGTAAAGGAATTCTTTCTTACAGGGATCATGAAAGAAGGAGTGGTACGGGGCATGCCCGTGTGCGTCGATCTTTCACGAATTGGAGGGGATCTCACGAAGAACACGAAGAACATGAGAGAAACACTAGAGAAAACAAACACTCAAGGACAATCTCTGATCACACATCCACTAGAAACACACGAGCACGAGGTACAAGATCCACAATCAACAAAAGGATACACGGTAATCGGTAAGTCTCCTCACTCCGAGGAGGAGGTCTTGAATCCCTGAGGATCTTCCCTCTAGAGGGGCCTTGGCATCACTCCGGATCTTCTCACGTAGAGGTGTATCGCTCCATGAGGGAAGGGAGATAATGGAGCTATGCTCAACAAGAGTCTTTGCTAAACATAAGCTAACCCTAGAGAGAGGAGGTGGAGGTGTTTATATAGTGCTAGGGGAAAGAGGGGCGAAGGAGAGGGTACATCGCCACTTGGACCCGAGTCTGCCCGCACAGGGGCCGGATGTCTGGGGCTTCAGTGGTCGGCCGGATGTCCGAGCTTGGGGGCCAGATGTCCGGGCTGGAGGGACTAGATTCCGCTCGGTTCTAGCTTCGTTGGGCCGGAAATCCGGGGGCTGGCCGGATGTCCGGCGCCTATAGCTTTGCCTTGGTGCTGGTGGAGTTTCCAGGGGCCGGATGTCCGGGCTAGTGGCCGGATGTCCAGGGCCTGGGAGCTGACTTGGCCTTCTTTTGGTCCTCTCGTCCATGCGTCTTCGGATCCATCTTCATAGTGACTTGGTCTTCACTCCGAGCATCTCCTAGGCCATCTCCATTGTACCTAATCATGCAAAGAATCTCCGCTTGAGGTAGCATCCAAGTTCCATGAACATCGAAGAGAGAATCATATAGGAGGGATGTCACCTCGTGTTCAATGGCACGTGTGTGGGCTCTTGTCATAGGGCCAATTGGAGCTTGATGTGGCGTAGACTCCATGGGGATGATGGTGGGATGCTCCGCATCATCTTCCCCCCCCCCTTGGGAAAGATCCGTCCTCGGATCAAGATCTTCATCACCATGGAAAGGGGAAAGGTCCTTGACATTGAAGGTGTCGCTGACGTTGTACTTGTCGCGTGGAATGTCGATCTTGTAGGCATTGTTGTTGTAGCGTGCTAGCACCTTGAAGGGTCCGTCGGCTCGTGGAAGCAACTTGGACTTGCGTTCGTTGGGGAAGCGGTCCTTGCGAAGGTGTAGCCACACAAGATCACCGGTCTTGAACACCATGGGTTGTTTGTTGAGGTTGCGCTTGTTGGCGACGCGTTCCACTTGACGTTCAATCGTGCGCCTTGTGTCTTCATGCATTTTCTTGATGTAGCTTGCCCTTGCACTTGCGTCCATGTTGACGTGCTCTTGAAGTGGTAGCGGAAGGATGTCCAATGGGGACAAGGGATTGAAGCCGTAGACCACTTCGAACAGAGACTTGCCGGTGGTGGAGTGACTTGCGCGATTGTAGGCGTACTCGGTGATGGGAGACATTCTTCCCATTCCTTGATGTTCTTCTTGATCAACACGCGGAGTAGAGCAGATAGCGTCCGGTTCGTCACCTCCGTTTGCCCATCGGTTTGAGGGTGATATTCCGAAGAGAATAGAAGCTTGATTCCGAGCTTGGCACATAGGGTCTTCCAAAAGTAGCTTAAGAACTACACGTCGCGATCCGAGACAATGGTCTTGGGGACGCCATGTAGTCGCAAGATGTCCCTACAAAAGAGATTTGCGATATGTGAAGCATCGTCTATCTTGTGACATGGAATGAAATGAGCCATCTTGGAAAAGCGATCCACAATGACAAAAACGGAATCATGTCCATTTTTGGTTCTTGGCAAACCAAGCACAAAATCCATACTAATGTCTTCCCATGGTTGGAAAGGTATAGGAAGAGGCATGTAAAGACCATGGGATTGAGCTTTCGACTTAGCTTTGCGGCATGTAGAGCATCGGTTGGTGAAGCGTGCAACATCACGAAACATCTTTGGCCAATAGTACTTGTTGGATAGTGTGACATACGTCTTGTCGCGTCCAAAGTGACCCATAAGTCCTCCATCGTGAGCCTCTTGCAAAAGCAACAAATGAAGAGAAGACTCGGGTATACAAAGTTTGTTAGCACGCATAAGGTAGCCATCTTTCATGTAGTAGTTCTCCCAACAAGTTTTCACTTGACACATAGTGTACGGATTAGCAAAATAAACATCATGCTCATACAAGTCTTTTATGTTCTCAAAACCAATAACATTCAATTCAAGTAACTAGCATGCATTTGCGGGAAAGAGCATCCGCCACAACATTGTCTTTACCCTTAATGTATTTGATGACATAAGGAAAAGACTCAATAAATTCACTCCATTTGGCATGCCGTTTGTTTAACTTAGTTTGACCCTTAAGGTACTTGAGCGTTTCATGGTCGGTATGAATAACAAATTCATGAGGTCGTAAATAATGTTCCCATACATTTAAGACCCTCACCAAAGCATACAATTCTTTATCATAGATGGGATAGTTAAGTTGAGCGCCAGAATGTTTCTCACTAAAATACACAATTGGGCGCTTCTCTTGCATAAGCACACCACCTATTCCATTACCACTAGCGTCACAATGCACTTCAAAAGTTTTATCAAAGTTGGGCAAAGAAAGCAAAGGTGCATGAGTGAGCAAATTTTTAAGTTCATGGAATGCGGTGTCTTGGGATGGTCCCCAAATAAATGGTGCGTTCTTCTTGCTTGAAGCATGAATAGGAGATGCAATAGTGCTAAAGTCCTTCACAAATCAACGATAGAACCCTGCTAGTCCTAGGAAGCTACGCACTTGTTGCAAATTGGTCGGTGTGGGCCATGTTTTTAATAGCATCAATTTTAGTTTCATCAACATGGACACCCTTAGAAGAAACCACAAATCCTAGGAAAACGACCTTGTCAACACCAAAAGTGCATTTTTCCATGTTTGCGTAAAGTTGTTCTTTCCTAAGAATTTGCAAACATCTCTAACATGGGTAGCATGCTCCTCAAGAGACTTGCTAAAGACAAGAATGTCATCAAAATAAACCACAACACAATAACCAATGAGAGGGCGTAAAACATGATGCATCATATGCACAAATGTGCCCGGAGCTTCGGATAAGCCCATAGGCATCACTAGCCATTCATAGAGACCAAACTTAGTCTTAAACGCCGATTTCCACTCATCACCTTCGTGTACGCATATTTGGTAGTAACCACTTTTTAAGTCAATCTTAGAAAATATAGTGGCACCACAAAGTTCATCTAGCATATCATCTAGGCGAGGAATGGGATGACGATATCGAATGGTTATAGCATTGATAGGTCGGCAATCGGAACACATGTGCATACTACCGTCTTGCTTAGGTACTAGTATCACCAGAACCGCACAAGGACTCAAGCTCTCCTGGACATGCCCTTTATCTAGGACTTTTTGGACTTGCCTTTGTATTTCCTTTGTTTCTTCAGGGTTGACGTGGTAGGGAGCCTTGTTAGGAAGCGGTGAGGGAGTCCTGGATTAAGGGGTCCTCGGATAGCCGACCTGTTTCTCATGGGCCGGACTATACGGGCCACCTGATGAGCGTTAGAAGATCAGGGGCCCGGTCGCCAAGGTGGAAGTTTCAAGGGGCCATGGCGTGTCCTCCAAGATGTCGACGGTAGATAGGCATGTTTTTTCCCTTTGATGTGTAACCGACCATGTGTAAACCCTAGGTACCCTCGGCGTCTATATAAGCCGGAGGGTTTTAGGTTGTAGGACAACAGAACTCATCTAGGGTTTTAGCTACTTGATCTCGAGGTAGATCAACTCTGTAATCCTCATACTATCAATATAATCAAGCAGGACGTAGGGTATCACCTCCATAGGAGGGCCCGAACCTGGGTAAAACCTTGTCCCCTTCGTCTCTTGTTACCATCGATCCTAGTCTCACAGCTCGGGACCCCCTACCCGAGATCCGCCGGTTTTGACACCGACAAGAGGTGCTCCGGGGATGAGGTCGATGCGGTGTTCGATCCCACGTTTTGGTGGTAGTCCCGGAGGTAGCTCATCGGGAAAGACATCTTGGAATTCCTGCAACAATTTAGATAACACAAGAGGAAGATGTTGTGAAGAACGGTCGATGGGCTCTCACTCACATCCCTCAAATATCTTTTGGTGGCTAAAAGAACTATATCACTCATGTCCCTCATCGTGGAGTCACTCAAGTTTGGCTTGTGGCGCTCACTCTCTTTGAGGTGGATCACTCTCTCACTTTTATCTCCATGATGGAATGAAGCTTGTTTGTCGGCGATCACTTGACTTGGAGACATTGGCCGAAGCACATATTGCTTGCCCTACATCTTGAAGCTATAGTGATTTGTCCGACCGTTGTGGATGACGCCACGGTCGAATTGCCATGGTCGACCAAGAAGAAGGTGGCAAACGGACATTGGAACTACGTCACACTCCAAAGTGTCTTCATAAGCGCCTATCTTGAAGGAAACTTGCACGGTGTGTTCAACTTGGAGAGTGCCGGAATCACTAAGCCATTGGACCTTGTAGGGGCGAGGGTGCTTCTTTTTGACCAATTGTAGCTTGGAACAAAGGTCCTCGCTTGCCAAATTGTGGCAACTTCCGCCATCGATAATGACCTTGACGGATTTTCCTTGGATGCCCGCCTTTGTGTGGAAGATGTGGCAACGTTGGTCCTTGTCTTCTTGTTGTTGAAACGTCAAAACCTTGGAGACAACGAGAGCGGGGCTCGGATCATTGTCACAAAAGATTTGCGAATCTTCATCTTCATTAACTTGACGGTGCATGGGCACCTGCTCCAAAGCTTCCATCTCACCATCACTCATGGAGTCATAGGTACCATCATCTTGAAGGATCATAGTGCGTCTTGTTGGACATTCATATGTCTTGTGGCCTTGGCCTTGGTACGTGAAACACTTGATGGAGCTTGACTTGGCGGTTGCATCTGGCGTTGGTGTAGAGGATGTCGCTCTTGGCTTGTAGTTACTTGAAGTAGGAGGGCGGCTTGACGAAGTCATCTTGTCCTTGGAACTTGACTTGTCACCGGTAGGTGTTGTAGCTTGCGCCGTTGAAGGCGTCGTGGTCGTAGAAGTTTGTGCACTTGAATTGTAGGTCTTGTAGGAGGACTTGGAGTACTTGTAGTCATCTTGCACTTGGCGTTCCACCTTGGTCGCTTGATGCACGAGTTCAAGAAGGTTGGAGTAGGGTTGAAAATCCGCTATCTTCTTGACTTGATAGTTGAGACCGTTCAAGAAGCATGCCATCATTTGCTCGTCGTCTTCCTTGACATTGGCTCGGATCATTGCAATCTTCATCTCTTGATAATATTCTTCTATGGACTTGGTGCCTTGTTTGAGTTGTTGTAGTTTCTTGAAGAGATCCTGGTTGTAGTGTGTAGGCACAAAGCGAGCTCTCGTGAGATCCTTCATTTGGGCCCAAGTGTTGATAGGTGGTTCACCTCTCTCTCTTCTTCGCTCAATCACTTGTTCCGACCAAATGAGAACATAGTCTTGGAACTCGAGTGAAGCCATGGCAATCTTCTTCTCTTCATCATAGTTGTGGAGGCGAAAAATCTTGTCAACTTTGAGCGCCCATGAGAGGTAATATTCGGGATCATTGCTTTCGGAGAACTTAGGCATGGTGAACTTGAGCTTGCCAAAGCGTCGTTCGTCATTGTAGTTGTTTTGGCGATGTCCTTGACGAGGAGGAGGTGCGTCAACCTCGTTGTCGAGTTGACATTGTGGTTGCCTTGGGGCGTCGTCCTCGTTGTGCTCGTCGTGATATGCTTGAGGTCGTCACCGAGGTCCTCGTACACGGTTTCATCATTCTTGTTGCTCCTCTTGGCAAGCTTCTTCTTCTTGGCGTTCTTGGCGGAGAGCTTCTTGTTCATGGTGAGCTTGACGGTTGTGTTCCTCCAAGGCGAGATGAGCTCGAAGCGCTTGTTCATGGCGGAGACGTTGTTCCTCTTCGCGACGTTGTTGTTCTTCTAGTCGGCGTTGTTGTTCTTCTTCTTGGCGTAGTTGGTCTTGCTCCCACACATCTTGATCTTGTTGACGGCGACGGTCTCGAGCGCGGACTCGATCTTGCAATCCATTGCCATGAAATGGATTGTCTTGATGTTGACGACCTTGTGGAGAACTTGGATCGGAGCGGTCGTCGCGATGGTGATGATGCGCTCGTGGAGGACTTGCGTCGGAAGAGTGCTTCTTGGAGTTGCGACTTGAGTGACGACTCCTTGTCGAAGTAGATGTGGAAGGCGCGCGGTTGACCATCAAGGACCGGAGCTCCTCCATTTGGCTTGATAGCTTGGTGTCGAGGTATTCCCGTGTGCGCACTTCGGATTCACGCAAGTTGGAGGTGAGTTGTTCGATGCGGTCGTGCAAGACATCTTGAGCTTGAGTAATTGCCTTGTTTGCGCCGAAGAAGTGCAACTTGGTGACATGGTTGTTCGCGTCATCGTCATGCTCCTCGAAGGCCGGGTTCGACATGATGTTCCTATCCATAACACTCAAGAAGATATATAAGTGGAAGAGTGAGAAGACAATACCAATTACCGTTCCAAAAGTTGAAAGTGAATCAAGATCACTCAATATGCAAGTATGGAAATAGTAGATTTGGTACCGGAGATCGTCCTTCTCACACCTACACAAATAATGCTTATGGAGTAGCTTGGTTAGGATGGTGGCACAAAATTCAAGAAATTCGAGAATAAGATTCAATAATGTTGAAATAAAGCCGCAAATCCGTAAATGAGACGAGGTAGATCGCTAGCAATTAGTAAGCACGTCAACACACACGTATAGAAAGTGGTATTGTGCAACCCAAAATGAGCTCAAAATGTGGAATCCACGGATAGCTCAAGTTGCACAATATTGGGGTGACGCTAGCATGATTGCTCGAACGGGCGCGATACGAACTTGTGCACACCTATAAGAAACAAAACTAGACGTCTTCCTATACCCAACTTTTGCTATTGATGTGTTTGGCATGAAATCTCTCGCTCAAATGATCGGATATGATATGCAAAATTTGCTATGCTATCTCCAAGTTCTCCGGGAGGAACGCCAATCCAACACTGCTGCTATCCAGCAGATGGCCCAAGTCCTTGTGAACGACCAACAGCAAGGCAGGAACGGCAATGGCCGTTCCACTCTGTCCGAGTTCATGAGGAATTCGCCCCCAACCTTCACCGAGACTGCTGAACCACTGGATGCCGATGACTGGATCCGCACCATCGAGGACCTCCTTGCACTGGTCAATTGCAATGAGGATCGTGAGAAGGTGTTGTATGCCTCTCACTGCCTCGGAGGTACCGCTAGAGCTTGGTGGGATGGATTCAAGGTCATGCAAGGCGATCGTGTGATCACCTGGGATAACTTCAAAGAAGGATTCCACACCGCCCACATTCCTTCTGGGATCATGGCTATCAAGAAGAGAGAATTCCGAGCGCTGAAGCAAGGAAGTGGCTCTGTCAAGGAGTACATGCAGAAGTTCAACCTGCTGTCAAGGTATGCACCTGAAGATGTCAACACGGAGGCTGCTAAGATGGAACGCTTCATGGAAGGACTTCAGCAGACCCTGCAGTATCAGCTCATAGTCTGCGACTGTCGGACCTTCTTCGACCTGGTGAACAAGGCCCTCATGCTGGAAGACAAGCGTCGTGCCATAGACGACACTCGCAAGCGCAAGATGGTTAGCAAGGGTAGTTCCAGCAACCAGAAGCCTCGCCCCTGGCAGCCAGCCCCAGCCAAGCCAACCTATCAGCCGCAGCAGGCTAGGCCTCCTGCACCTCGTCCGAGCTACCAGCCTCAGCAGCATGCCAATCCCAGGCCAGCTTACAACAACCCCAATAACAACAATGGCGGCAAGGACTACAACAATAACAACCCTGGTCAAGTCACTTGCTTTGGATGTGGCCAGCCGGGACACATCTCTAGGCAGTGCCCCAACAAGAAGCCAGATGCATCGCGCCCCAATGCGCCAAACCAAGGTCAAGGCCATGGAGCGCCACGAAGGAACCCAGTTCCCCGCAACCAACCCAACAATGGCAAGGGTCGTGTGAATTACGTCACCGCTGAGGAAGCCCAGGAAGACCCGGACGTCATACTGGGTATGTTCCTCGTCAACTCAACCCCAGCAACCATACTGTTTGATTGTGGAGCTTCGCATTCTTTTGTCACTCAAAAGTTTGCACTAGAGAGTGGTATGAAGCCTACACCCCTGGGTAGTCGCATGTTGATACAAACCCCGAGATCAGTTATGAAGTCCGGGATAGGTTGTAAAGGAGTTGAGATTAACATCAACGGGATAGACTTCCTAGCAGACCTTATCATCCTGAAGTCGGAAGGCTTGGATGTGATCCTAGGCATGGACTGGTTAACCAAGCACCAAGGCTTGTTAGACTGTGCCAAGAGGATTGTTACCATAACCAATAGCCAAGGAGTGGAAGTCAAGTATGTTCCCAACCCTGCCCTCACTCAAGCCCCTCAGGTTAATTGTCTGTCGGGAATTGAGTTGGATCAAGTGCCAGTGGTATGTGAATACCCGGATGTATTTCCTGATGAGCTGCCCGGAATGCCTCCTGACCGCGACATTGAGTTCATCATTGAGCTAATGCCCGGAGCAGGACCCATCTATAAGAAGCCCTATAGGATGGGATCCGAAGAGTTGGCTGAATTGAAGAAGCAACTGGCAGAGCAGCTCAGAAAAGGATTCATTCGCCCTAGTGCCTCTCCTTGGGGATCACCTATTCTATTTGTGTCCAAGAGGGACGGAACTATCCGACTCTGTGTCGATTACCGTTCTCTCAATGAAGTCACAATAAAGAATAAGTACCCACTTCCCAAGATTGAGGACCTGTTCGATCAGCTGAATGGAGCTAAGGTGTTTTCCAAGATCGACCTCAGGTCGGGGTACTACCAGTTGAAGATCAAGGCAGGCAAGGCCCCAGGATTCTCAGTGGATGAACAAGGAGTTGTATGGTTCGGGAATCACATCTGCGTACCCAACAAAGAAGAGCTCAAGAACTTGATCTTGCAAGAAGCTCATGACACTCCATATTCCATCCATCCTGGAGGAACCAAGATGTACCAAGACCTCAAGACAAGATTCTGGTGGCATGGCATGAAACGGGAGATAGGCACCTTTGTTGCTAAGTGTGACATATGCCAGAGAGTTAAAGCTGAGCATCAGCGACCCGCTGGACTATTGCAACCTCTCAAAGTGCCTGAATGGAAGTGGGACAAAATCGGGATGGACTTCATCACCGGATTACCAAGGTCAAGCAAGGGACATGATTCTATCTGGGTCATTGTCGATCACCTGACCAAGGTAGCCCACTTCATTCCCGTCAAGACGACCTATAATGGGAACCAACTGGCCAGCCTCTACATCAACCGGATCGTGAGCCTCCAAGGAATTCCTAAGGAGATCGTGTCAGACCGAGGTACCCAGTTTACCTCGAGATTCTAGAATAGATTCCAAGAAGCCTTGGGAACCAAGCTCTCCTTCAGCACTGCTTTTCACCCCCAGACTGGAGGACAGACGGAACGAGTAAACCAGATACTCGAGGACATGCTCCGTGCTTGTGTATTGGCGTATGGAGCCAAGTGGGAAGATTGCTTACCATTCGCCGAGTTCTCCTACAACAACAGCTACCAGTCGAGTCTTCAGATGGCACCATTTGAGGTATTGTACGGACGCAAGTGCCGCACTCCCCTCAATTGGTCGGAAACCGGAGAAGGACTAGTCTTTGGCCCAGACATCCTCCGCGAAGCAGAAGAGCAAGTTCAACTCGTCCGAGAGCGTCTCAAGACCACCAAGACCAGATAAAAGAGCTACGCTGATTCCCACCGTCGAGACATGAGTTTCCGTGTTGGAGACCATGTTTATCTCCGAGTCACGCCTCTCAAGGGAACCAAGCGTTTCCACGTCAAGGGGAAGCTTGCACCAAGATACATCGGCCCCTTCAAGATCACTGACAGACGAGGAGAAGTTGCTTACCATCTAGAACTACCTTCCGAGCTATCAGACATGCACAATGTGTTCCACGTTTCACAACTCCGAAAGTGTCTTCAAGTTCCTAACCGCCCCGACCTCTACAAGGACATCGATCATCAAGCCATCGACCTTCAGCCAGACCTCACTTATTGTGAGAGGCCAGTTCGCATTTTGGATGAAGCTGAGCGTTGCACCCGAAGCCGCACCATCAAGTACTTCAAGGTCCAATGGAGCAACCACACTGAAGCAGAAGCAACCTGGGAGCGTGAAGACTATCTTAGATCTGAGTTCCCTTGTCTTTTTAGCGCTTAGCCTAGGAATCTCGGGGACGAGATTCTTGTAAGGGGGTAGGTCTGTCACACCCTATGTTTGTATCACTTTGCTATGCTTGGATTTATAAAATTTGGAACCAATTAAAACTTTTTGAGTGCATGTGCTTGTTTCATTTGTTTGATGCTTGCTTGCTTGGTTGTATGTGTTTGGCACTCTTAGGTTCTACTCCTCTCCATGT
This sequence comes from Elymus sibiricus, assembly GCA_039707655.1. Lineage (NCBI taxonomy): Eukaryota > Viridiplantae > Streptophyta > Magnoliopsida > Poales > Poaceae > Elymus > Elymus sibiricus. The sequence continues at coordinate 295,825,603 of CM077663.1, read as the reverse complement.
TCATTTTTCCTTGATCCAAAAATTCTTGCCCAATGATCATGCCATGTGAATAGTACCCAAAAATATTTTTATCAAATATTATTTTGGCCAAAAAGGATTTATTCAAATTAGGTTTTCAAAAGCCCCTGAATTGAGGTTTGTACTACAAGTACTCAAATTGGGTGGATACTTTTTCCACAAAGACTTTATTTGGAACCTACTATATATATGACTTCCCAAAACCACCAAATATTAATTTTAAAGATTATTTTTCTATTTTATTTAAAGGCTTTTTCTTAAAGCCAGAAATGGTTTTTCATAGGGAAAAATTATTAAAATGCTTTAAAAATATTTTAGAAAATTTAGGGAAACTCGGTGGACATATATTTTCCATATATATGAGTTTCAACACATGGTCATGTTCAAAATCATGGACAAAACTCCTCAAAACCCTTTCTGCCCAAATCAAGATTTTGAAATATTTCTAGAAGAAATATTCTAAATAAATTCCAGGAAAATTCTATCAAGTCACACATCACATATGTGATGATCTTGCAAAGTTTCATCTCAATCCCAATTGTTTTGCTTCACCAAAATATTCCAAAACTATTCCTGTCCAGAACCAAATTCGAGCAACTTTACATTGTGAAGTTTCTTCCCTTGACCCCAAACTTTGTGGGCATGATCTAAACCACAAATAATGATACTAAACCAAGTGGTGGATTTGTGGAAAGTGAAATGCATGCCTAGATCTACAGAAATCTGATTCTGTTAATTTCTAGGGTTTTACAAAGTTACATTGTGAACTTTCTTCAACAAAGCTCAAACTTGGTGATCAACCCTAATTCTAACCACCATTTGACCCTGTCAAATCGTATGGCAAGCAAAGCCCATTTGCTTGCCCTAATCACCATCAAACACCTTCTGCCAGAATGGTAAAACCTTTGTTTGACCCCCTTCTACTGTTCTCCTTGAGTTCAAATTTTTACCACAGCTTACTAGCATTACACTTCACCTCCAGTAATTTTCCTTGGCCAAGGCTCAATCATTGCAGGGGGTGGAACCTCCATTTTCTTCTCTGGACAACCCCTTTCTCTCTTTCCTTCAACCTCTCTCTTCTCCCTTAGGCCTTCCAGAGCATCCAATGCCTCCCAGGGACTATTTTTATCCCTCAAGATTCCCTAGACACTGGTGGTCGCGAGAAAAACGCCGCTGGCATGCCATGGCATGCCAAACGGGCGCTCCAGAGTGCGCTACAGTGCCCGACCGCACTGTAGCCGCCGCCCAATCGCTTGCCCCGACCACCTCGAGCCCCTCCCTCTCGCCCGTTGGTCGGCCTCGACGTCCAGGACACACGGCGCCCCTGTCCCCCTCCTCTCTCCTCCTCCTTCTCCCTCCTCCCGCGCGTGCCGAGCGCCGCCCGGTTCGGCCAGTGAGCAAGCTCACACGCACGAGCTCCCCCTCTCTCTCCTTTGCTTCCCTCGCCCGTGGACCGACCCCAGAAACACCCCCAGGCAAGCCCCGTGTGCTCCCTCCTCCTCTAGTGACCAGCCCGACCTCGCCGGTGCACGGATCCGCGATGGACTCACGTCCCGGCTATAAAAAGGATCCCCGAGCCCCCCTCTCTCCTCCTCTGGCCCTCTCCCACTCTCAATCGTCCCCCGCAAGCCCCCATTTGGACTCCCCGAGCACCAGTGCTCGAGATCGACCGAGGCGCCGCCGCATTGGGGCTCCGTCGATCTCGGGTTACCGGCCTGCTCTAGTCCTCCTCTCCCTCTCTCTAGGTCCGTAGGGTCCCCCTGACCCTTTCCCCCCTTCCTCCCCGTCCATTTTCAGCTGAGGAACAACGCCGGCGACCTCCTCCCGAATCGGCTCCGCCGTGTTTTCTCATTGCCGGCGAACCAGTGCGTCTCTGGCATCCCCTCCACCTCCAGAGGAACGGCGGCTCGACGTTGAGTCCGTTCCTGCCCTCAGCTCCCCTCGCCGTGCCCGCCTTCGCCGCCGGTGAGCGCCGCCTCCTCCCTGTCGAGAGGAAGAAGATGATAGGTGGCCCTCACCTGTCATCCTCCCTGTCGGGTTTGAACCCAGACGGCGCGCGCGCCCCGGCTCGCCCAGGCCGGCCCAACTAGGTCTGTTCTGGCCCAGTTGGCTCTGAGGCCTTTTTATTTTTCTTTTTACTCTAGTTTTCCAAAAATTCCAATGAATTAAATAAAACTCCAATGCCAAATATTTTTTCACCATAATTCCTGCAATATTCTGTAGAATTTAACAGTGCCACTTGTGTAATTTTGTGAAAATGTTTTATGTAATGATTCTATTAAAACCTAGTTTTTAATATTTTATTGCCTCTGTTTAAATAGTCTTCAAAATGTTTTTCACAACAAAACCTTAGACAAACATTTTTATAATAGCTTGTAGTATTTATCAGAGTGGGGTAACATTTTAGAAGTGAAGTTTGTGCTCTGTTTTGTTGTGATGCTTATTATTACCGTTATTTATCACGACGATAGATTGCGCTGTTGACGAGGGAGTTGGACCCGAAGACTTTGAAGACCCCGAAGAGTTTGTTGAGCCAGGCAAGCAGCCCTTTGACCATGTTATGAAACTTTTCATGCATGTCATATATCACTTTATGTTCCGATGATGATCATGATGATGTGGTATCCCCTTCGGTGGGATGCCTCCGATACTTTCTTGTTGATACTTGCATCGCGCATGACCCTACCTCCTTATGAGGGTTGTGCGGGTGGGAGTAGTTAGGTTGCTAGTAGTTGCTACGCAAGTGGGATGGGAATATGCATGGTGATGGAAACAAAAATGATTTCAAAGACTTTTCGAAAACCCCGTCGGGTGCGACTAATGCACGAGGGAGATGGTGATGAGCTAGGTAGCCACTTGATAAAGAAGTGGTGTACCGGAGCAAGTGAGTGTGTGTGGTTTTCGAAAACAGATTGGTGTAAGTTGCGACCGTTATTCCAACCTTACATGTACAACCACGATACCCCTTATGGGACGGGGCTTTGTTGATTACCTTAGTGGGTACTAGCATAGAGCCCGCATTACTAGTGGCGGGAGTGACGAGGTCACTCTCGATACAGGGTCGTGCCGGTAAGGACGATCATGTGCTGTCTTCACAGGCACCGGGCACACCGTTGGTCCCTGCATGGATGTTACTTGTGATGTACATCATGTGGGCTGGGTACCAATCGAGTGGACTCTTTGTTTAGTATCGTCAGGGGAAAAATAATGTTCGGGTACTTACCTCGGGTATGGACAATACCGTGAGTCGTGGCTTGACACGAAAGTTTCCCGAGTCTTGTGGGTAAAGTGTGCAACCTCTACAGAGTGTCAAACTATTCGAATAGCCGTGTCCACGGTCAAGGACAGTTGGATGACCGCTCTTGTGCTACGTCCAAGGTTTCTTAAATTTGGTGTGTGTGTGTGTGTGTTGGTGACGAGGATGATACTTGAGCTAAGTCTGATGACTTGGCATGTTGATGAACATGAAAGGTTCAACCCCTGCTTAAGATGATAAATGAGACTTGTTCACATGAATACCTGTCAACAGCTGCTGCATGCTTATTCAAGTTACTTGATCATATCATTGCACTTAAAATTAGCTTTCTGCAAAAACGTACCTACTTAGTGCTATATCATGCATTGTTGTACCTTGTTCCAAAACTTGGGTTGCTTGCGAGTACATTCAAGGTACTCATTGGCTTGCCACTGGTTATTTAATTGGCCAGGCATGGAAGAGCAGGAGTATGGCGAAGAGTTTGTTGGTGATGAACATGCGAACTAGGATGCTTCCCAGTCAGAATGCCTGTAGGTTTAAGGCAGATGGCATGGGTTCACGCTTCCGATCAAGATTTCCGCTGCTTGTTATGTTTAAGTGTTTGGCCCTTGCGGCCCTATCTATGTAAGACTTGACCTTCATGGTCTTTATTTGTGTAAGACACTAAATGTGGATGTAAGACTCTTGTTATTTAGCTTCTGTGTGTTCAGTGAGCATTGATCTCTGGGATCACTGTACACGTGCATTCGGTGATCACGACTTATGAGTCGGTGTCCCCACATGCTATTTGCTCTTTTTGCTATTTTGCGCTTGCTTAAAAGCTTTGCTTATCGTCTTCTTTGGAGAATGGTATATGGAATGATCACTATGCGGGACGTGCACACCAAGGTAGAGATGATGTATGCGGGTACTATTGAAACACAAGAGATGACATTATGATATATGCACGCTATTTGTAGCTATGCGGAGTATGTATCACTAAAGTGCACAAGTAGCATAGCCCGGCAATTCTCAAAGGCTAGTCTCGATAGGCAAGTAACGCAAATAGGCTCGGGTGACAATGCAATGGAAAGGGTATATGAAAAGAGTGTCGTCGCGGTTAACGTCCTTGCTTACGGTGTGGTGTCAACGAAGAGTTGGTCGGCGACGATCCGGGGCGATGATGAGCGGCGATGTCGATGAAGAATTACTCCTAAATAGCCGAAACACCTTAGGAAGTGGCGATGCTCACGACTCAAAATCTCAAAGGCAAATTGGTTGCGGAAGAAATGGTGGAAGGTTTGCGGAAGAAATGGCGGAAACGAAGAAAATCTGCCCAAAGAGAGGCAAAACAGCTTTGCTGGCTGCCAGGGTCCGGATGTCCGGGCCAAAGGGGCCGGATGTCCGGGGGCTAGGCCGGATGTCCGGGGTGCCTGATCCCAATTGGATCTCAGAAATCCCTATGAACTAGGGGATGAACACGAAATTTTTTTGGCGAAAATTGGGCGATTTGGCGGTGGAAAAAGATGGGAATGATGGGGGAACACTAGGTCTACCTGTCCACAACGAAATCCACGGATCAAAATCAACAAAATCTCCTCAAATCCAAGAAATTTTGGGTATCGCTATTTTTGTGGGGATTTTCGAAATTAGGTCAAATCAAAGCAAAATTGGCTAGAAATCGGTGGGGGAGACTCCAAATTCGTGAAAAACCTTGGCTCTATATACCAATATGATATGGGGCACGCCCGTGTGCATCGATCTTTCACGAATTGGAGGGGATCTCACGAAGAACACGAGAGAAACACTAGAGAAAACAAACACTCAAGGACAACCTCCGATCACACTGATGGGGAACGTTGCATGGGAAACAAAAAATTTCCTACGCACACGCAAGATCTATTCATGGTGATGAGCATCTACGAGAGGGAGAGTGGATCTACATACCCTTGTAGATCGCTAAGCGGAAGCGTTAAGAAACGCGGTTGATGTAGTCGAACGTCTTCGCGATCCAAATCGCCGAGCGTCCCGCGATCCCATCACGATCTGTCTCGCGATCCAATCACGATCCGTCCCGCGATCCCATCATGATCCGTCCTGCGGTCAAATCACGAACCGTCTCGCGATCCTGATCACGGTCCTTCCGATCTAGCGTCGAACGGACGGCACCTCCGCGTTCAACACACGTGCAGCTTGATGACGCCTTCACCTCCTCGATCCAGCGAGCGATGGTGAAGTAGTAGATGAGTTCCGGCAGCACAACGGCGTGGTGACGATGGTGGTGAAGAACAATCTCCGCAGGGCTTCGCCAAGCACAACGGAAACTATGACGTAGGATGAACTAGAGGGGCGGGGTTGCCGGCACACGGCTTGGGGGTTTCTTGATGTGTTCCGGGTCCTAGCCCTGCCCCTCTATTTATATGTTGAGCCCTGGGGTCGAAACTTGGAGAAAGAGCCTCCTCAAAGTCAGTTTGGCTCGCAAGGCAAGAGTCCTCCTCGGACTCCAGGACCAGACGCCAGGGTCCTCGGCGTGTGGCCCCAGACGCCAGGGATCCTGGCGTCTGGCCTCTGGCCTCCGCAAAACTCCTTTTGCACCTTCCTTAAAGCCTCGTGGGCTTTACCCCTTGGCCCAAATAAAGTGTTCTCGTACCCGAACATTTTGGGAAACATCCGAAACCCCTTCCGGTGAATTCCGGAACCCTTCCGGAGACCAAACACTATTATCCCATATATCAATCTTTCCCTCCGGACTATTCCGGAGCTCCTCGTCATGTCCGGGATCTCCTCGTCATGTCCGGGATCTCATCTGGGACTCCGAACAACTTTCTGTCACCAACATAATAACTTAACTATACTTATATCATCACCAAACGTTAAGTGTGTAGACCCTGTGGGTTCGAGAACTATGCAGACATGACCGAGACACCTCTACGGTCAATAACCAATAGCGGGACCTGGATGCCCATATTGGTTCCTACATATTCTACGAAGATCTTTATCGGTTGAACCTCTATGTCAAGGATTCAGTTAATCCCGTATGATGTTCCCTTTGTTTATCGGTATGTTACTTGCCCGAGATTCGATCGTCGGTATCTCTATACCTAGTTCAATCTCGTTACCGGCAAGTCTCTTTACTTGTTCCGTAATACAAGATCCCGTGGCTAACACTTTAGTCACATTGCTTGCAAGGCTTATAGTGATGTTGTATTACCGAGTGGGCCCTGAGATACCTCTCCGTCACACGGAGTAACAAATCCCAGTCTCGATCCATGCCAACTCAACAGACACCCTCGGAGATACCTATAGAGCATCTTTATAGTCACCCAGTTACGTTGTGACGTTTGATACACACAAGGTATTCCTCCGGTGTCAGTGAGTTGCATGATCTCATGGTCATAGGAACAGATACTTGACATGCAGAAAACAATAGCAATAAACTGACACGATCATATGCTATGTTCATAGTTTGGGTCTTGTCCATCACATCATTCTCCAAATGATGTGATCCCGTTATCAAATGACATCTCATGTCTATGGCTAGGAAACCTTCACCATCTTTGATCAACGAGCTAGTTAACTAGAGGCTTACTAGGGACACATTGTTTGTCTATGTACCCACACATGTATTTGAGTTTCCAATCAATACAATTATAGCATGGATAATAAACGATTATCATGAGCAAGGAAATATAATAATAACCATTTTATTATTGCCTCTAGGGCATATTTCCAACAGTCTCCCACTTGCACTAGTCAATAATCTAGTTCACATCACCATGTGATTTACATTGTTATGAATCTAACACCCAATGAGTTCTGGGGTTCGATCATGCTTTTGCATGTGAGAGAGGTCTTTAGTCAACGGTCTGCAACATTCAGATCCATGTGTTCTTTGCAAATCTATATGTCATACTGCAGATGCTACCACGCTCCACTTGGAGCTATTCCAAATGGTTGCTCCACTATATGTATCCTGACTGCTACTCAGAGTCGTCCGGATAGGTGTCAAAGCTTGCATCGACGTAACCCTTTACGACGAACTCTTTATCACCTCCATAATCGAGAAATATTTCCTTAGTCCTCCAGTTACTAAGGATAATTTTGACCGCTGTTCAGTGATCCACTCCTAGACCACTCTTGTACCCCTTGACAGACTCATGGCAAGGCACACACCAGGTGCGGTACACAACATAGCATACTATACAGAGCCTATGGATAAGGCATAGGGGACGACCTTCGTCCTTTCTCCTTTTTCTGCCGTGGTCGAGCTTTGAGTCTCACTCAACTCCACACCTTACAAATCAGGCAAGAACTATTTCTTTGACTGATCCATTTTGAACTCTTTCAAAATCTTGTCGAGGTATGTACTCATTGAAAGTTTTATCAGATGTCTTGATCTATCTCTATAGATCCTGACGCCCAACATTTAAGTAGCTTCATTCCAGGTTTTTCTTTGAAAAACTCTTTTTCAAACAACCCTTTATGCTTTCCAGAAATTCTACATCATTTCCGATCAACAATATGTCATCCACATATACATATCAGAAATTCTATAGTGCTCCCACTCACTTTATTGTAAATACAAGTTTCTCATAAACTTTGTATAGACCCAAAAACTTTGATCACCTCATCAAAGCGTATATTCCAACTCCGAGATGCTTGCTCCAGTCCATAGAAGGATCGCTGGAGTTTGCATACATTTTAGCATCCTTAGGACTGATAAAACCTTCCGGTTGTATCACATACAACCTTTCCTCACGGATACCGTTAAGGAAACGATGTTTTGACATCTATCTGCCAGATTTCATAATCGAAAAATGCAGCAACTGCTAACATAATTCCAACAGACTTTAGCATCGCTACGGGTGAGAAAGTCTCATCGCAGTCAACTCCTTGAACTTGTGAAAAAAACCTTTGCCACAAGTCGAGCTTTATAGACGGTGACATTACCGTCCGCGTCCGTCTTCCTTTTAAAGATCCATTTGTTCTGAATGGCCTTTCGCCCTTCAGGTAATACTTCCAAAGCCCATACTTTGTTTTCATACATGGATCCCATCTCGGATTTCATGGCCTCTAACCATTTCTCGGAATCCGGGCCCATCATCGCTTCTCCATAGCTCGTAGGTTCATCGTTGTCCAACAACATGACCTCTAAGACAGGGTTGCCGTGCCACTTAGGAGCAGTACGCGTCCTTGTCGACCTACGAGGTTCGATAGTAACTTGATCCGAAGCTTCATGATCATCATCATTAACTTCCTCTTCAACTAACATAGGCTCCACAGAAACAACTTTCTGCGCTGCGCTATTCTCTGGCTGAAACAAAGGTTCAACAACCTCATCAAGTTCTATCTTCCTCCCACTCAATTCTTTTGAGAGAAACTCTTTCTCGAGAAAGGACCCGTTTTAGCAACAAACACTTTGTGCTTGGATCTAAGATAGAAGGTTTACCCAACTGTTATGATAGGGTATTCTTTGAAGATGCATTTGTCCGCTTTGGGTTCGAGCTCATTAGGTGAAAACCCTTTTTCACATAAGCGTCGCAGCCCCAAACATTAAGAAATGACAGCTTAGGTTTCCGCCAAACCAAAATTCATATGGTGTCATCTCAATGGATTTAGATGGTGCCCCTTTTAAAGTGAATGTGGTTGTCTCTAATGCGTAACCCCAAAACGATAGTGGCAAATCGATAAGAGACATCCTAGTTCGCACCATATCCAATAGAGCACGACAACGATGTTCGGACACACCTTCACACTATGGTGTTCCAGGTGGCGTGAGTTGTGAAACAACTTCCACATTGTCTTAAGTTGTTTACCAAACTCGTAACTCAGATATTCACCTCCACGATCATATCGTAGACATTTTATTTTCTTGTCACGATGATCTCAAACTTCACTCTGATTTTGTTTGAACTTTTCAAACGTTACATACTTGTGTTTCATTAAGTAAATATCCCCATATCTACTCAAATCATCAATGAAGGTAGGAAAATAACGATATCCACCGCACGCTACAACACTCATTGGACCGAATACATCCACATGTATCATTTCCAATAAGTTACTTGCCCGCTCCATCATACCGGAAAACGGGGTCTTAGTCATCTTGCCCATGAGGCATGGTCCGCATGTCTCAACCGATTCGAAATAGAATGTGTCCAAAGATCCATCAGCATGGAGTTTCTTCATGCGTTTTACACCAATATGACATTTAGCGGCAGTGCCACAAGTATGTGGTACTATCATTATTAACTTTGTATCTTTTGGCATCAATATTATGAACATGTGTATCACTACGATCAAGATTCAATAAACCATTCTCATTGGGTGCATGACCATTGAAGGTTTTATTCATGTAAACAGAATAACCATTATTCTCTAACTTAAATGAATAACCGTATTGCAATAAACATGATCTAATCACGTTTATGCTCAACGCAACACCAAATAACATTTATTTAGGTTCATCACTAATCCCGAAGGTAGAGAGAGCATGCGATGGTGATCACATCAACCTTGGAAACACTTCCAACACTCATCGTCACCTCTCCCTTAACTAGTTTTCGTTTATTCCGTAGCTATTATTTCGAGTTACTAACATTTAGCAACCGAACCAGTATCTAATACCCAGGTGCTACTAGGAGTACTAGTAAGGTACACATCAATAACACGTATATCAAATATACTTCTGTCGACGTTGCCAGCCTTCTTATCTACCAAGTATCTAGGGTTGTTCCACTTCAGCGACCGTTCTCCTCATAATAGAAGCACTTAGTCTCGGGTTTGGGTTCAACCTTGGGTTTCTTCACTGGAGCAGCAACTGGCTTGCCATCCATGAAGTATCCCTCCTTGCCCTTGCCCTTCTCGAAACTAGTGGTTTTACTAACCATCAACACTTGATGCTCCTTCTTGATTTCTACCTTCGCGGTGTCAAACATCGCGAATAGCTCAGGGATCATTATTTCCATCCCTGGCATTTTATAGTTCACCACGAAGCTCTAGTAGCTTAGTGACAGTGACTTGGAGCACTATATCAATCACTATCTTATCTGGAAGATCAACTCCCACTCGATTCAAGCGATTGTAGCACCCAGACAATCTGAGCACATGCTCACCGATTGAGCTATTCTCCTTCATCTTGCAGGCAAAGAATCTTGTTGGAGGTCTCATACCTCTCAACACGGGCACGAGCCTGGGATCCCAATTTCAGCTCTTAGAACATCTCATATGTTCCGTGACGTTCAAAACGTTTTGGAGCCTCAATTCTAAGCCGTAATGCATGACGCACTGAACTATCAAGTAGTCATCAGAACGTGCCTGTCAGATGTTCACAACATCTACAGACGGCGCTTGAGGGGGTGGCGCACCGAGCGGTGCATTAAGGACATAAGCCTTCTGTGTAGCAATGAGGACAATCCTCAGATCACGGACCCAGTCCGCATTATTGCTACCATCATCTTTCAACTCTATTTCTCTAGGAACATATAAAAATTCAAGGGAGCTACAGCGCGAGCTAGTAATCTACAACATAATTTGCAAAGACATTTTGACTATGTTCATGATAATGAGTTTAGTTAATCATATTACCTAAAAACTTCCCACTCAAATTGACATCCCTCCGGTCATTCGAGTGTCACATGATCCAAATCCACCAACTCAAGTCCAATCATCACGTGAGTTGAGGTGGTTTCAATGGTGAACATCTTCATGTTGATCATATCTACTATATGACTCATGTTCGACCTTTCGGTCTCTTGTGTTCCGAGGCCATGTCTGTACATGCTAGGCTCGTCAAGTTTAACCCGAGTGTTCCGCACGTGCAACACTGGCTTGCACCCGTTGTATTCGAACGTAGAGTCTATCACACCCGATCATCACGTGGTGTCTCGAAACGACGAACTTTCTCAACGGTGCACACTCGGGGAGAACACAATTTTATCTTGAAATTTAAGTGAGGGATCACCTTATAATGCTACCGTCGTCCTAAGCAAAATAAGATGCATAAAAGGATTAACATCACATGCAAATCATAAGTGACATGATATGGTCATGAACTTGTGCTTTTGATCTCCATCTCCAAAGCACCGGCATGATCTCCATCGTCACCGGCATAACACCATGATCTCCATCATCTTGATCTCCATCAATGTGTCGCCATGAGGTTGTCGCATCGACTGTTGCTTCCACGACTATTGCTAACTCATAGCGATGAAGTAAAGCAAAAACGGCGAAAATAATTAAAGACAACCCTATGGCTCCTGCCAGTTGCCGTACTCATCGACATGCAAGTCGTGATATTCTATACAATACATGACCATCTCATACATCACATATATCTCATCATGTAATTGGCCATATCACATCACAAAATACCCTGCAAAAACAAGTTAGACGTCCTCTAATTGTTGTTGCAAGTTTTACGTGGCTGCTACGGGTATCTAGCAAGAACAATTCTTACCTACGCAAAAACCACAACGGTGATACAAAAATTGCTATTCAACCTTCTCAAGGACCGCCTTTGTCAAATCCGATCCGACTAAAGTGGGAGAAACAGACACCCGCCAGCCATCTTTATGCAACGAAGTTACATGTCAGTTGATGGAACCGGTCTCTCGTAAGCATACGAGTAATGTTGGTCCGGGCCGCTTCATCCCACAATACCGCCGAATCAAGAAAAGACCAAGGGAGGAAGCAATCTGAATATCAACGCCCACAAACTCCTTTGTGTTCTACTCGAGATCTCATCTACACATAGACTTAGCTCTGATACCACTAATGGGGAACGTTGCATGGGAAACAAAAAATTTCCTACGCACACGCAAGATCTATCCATGGGGATGAGCATCTACGAGAGGGAGAGTGGATCTACATACCCTTGTAGATCCCTAAGCGGAAGCGTTAAGAAACGCGGTTGATGTAGTCGAACGTCTTCGCGATCCAAATCGCCGAGCGTCCCGTGATCCCATCACGATCTGTCTCGCGATCCCATCACGATCCGTCCCGCGATCAAATCATGAACCGTCTCGCGATCCTGATCACGGTCCTTCCGATCTAGCGCCGAACGGACGACACCTCCGCGTTCAACACACGTGCAGCTTGATGACGCCTTCACCTCCTCGATCCAGCGAGCGATGGTGAAGTAGTAGATGAGTTCCGGCAGCACGACGGCGTGGTGACGGTGGTGGTGAAGAACAATCTCCGCAGGGCTTCGCTAAGCACAACGGAAACTATGACGTAGGATGAACTAGAGGGGCGGGGTTGCCGGCACACGGCTTGGGGATTTCTTGATGTGTTCCGGGTGCTAGCCCTGCCCCTCTATTTATATGTTGAGCCCTGGGGTCGAAACTTGGAGAAAGAGCCTCCTCAAAGTCGGTTTGGCCCGCAAGGCAAGAGTCGTCCTCGGACTCCAGGACCAGACGCCAGGGTCCTCGGCGTCTGGCCCCAGACGCCAGGGATCCTGGCGTCTGGCCTCCGCAAAACTCCTTTTGCACCTTCCTTAAAGCCTCGTGGGCTTTACCCCTTGGCCCAAATAAAGTGTTCTCGTACCCGAACATTTCGGGAAACATCCGAAACCCCTTCTGGTGAATTCCGGAACCCTTCCGGAGACCAAACACTATTATCCCATATATCAATCTTTACCTCCGGACTATTCCATAGCTCCTTGTCATGTCCGGGATCTCATCCGGGACTCCGAACAACTTTCGGTCACCAACATAATAACTTAACTATACTTATATCGTCACCAAACATTAAGTGTGTAGACCCTGCGGGTTCGAGAACTATGCAGACATGACCGAGACACCTCTACGGTCAATAACCAATAGCGGGACCTGGATGCCCATATTGGTTCCTACATATTCTACGAAGATCTTTATCGGTTGAACCTCTATGTCAAGGATTCAGTTAATCCCGTATGATGTTCCCTTTGTTTATCGGTATGTTACTTGCCCGAGATTCGATCGTCGGTATCTCTATACCTAGTTCAATCTCGTTACCGGCAAGTCTCTTTACTCGTTCCGTAATACAAGATCCCGTGGCTAACACTTTAGTCACATTGCTTGCAAGGCTTATAGTGATGTTGTATTACCGAGTGGGCCCTGAGATACCTCTCCGTCACACGGAGTAACAAATCCAGTCTCGATCCATGCCAACTCAACAGACACCCTCGGAGATACCTATAGAGCATCTTTATAGTCACCCAGTTACGTTGTGACGTTTGATACACACAAGGTATTCCTCCGGTGTCAGTGAGTTGCATGATCTCATGGTCATAGGAACAGATACTTGACATGCAGAAAACAATAGCAATAAACTGACACTATCATATGCTATGTTCATAGTTTGGGTCTTGTCCATCACATCATTCTCCTAATGATGTGATCCCGTTATCAAATGACATCTCATATCTATGGCTAGGAAACCTTCACCATCTTTGATCAACGAGCTAGTTAACTAGAGGCTTACTAGGGACACATTGTTTGTCTATGTACCCACACATGTATTTGAGTTTCCAATCAATACAATTATAGCATGGATAATAAACGATTATCATGAACAAGGAAATATAATAATAACCATTTTATTATTGCCTCTAGGGCATATTTCCGAGAACTTTTATTTCTGCACAAAAACAACACCACGGTAGTTCTGTTGAAAACAGCGTCAGTCCGGGTTAGTTCTAATAAAATCATACCAAAATCATATAGAATTATTGTAAACATGGCATGAATACTTCATAAATTATAGATACGTTGGAGACGTATCAGCATCCCCAAGCTTAATTCCTGCTCGTCCTCGAGTAGGTAAATGATAAAAGAAATAATTTATGAAGTGTGAATGCTACCCAACATGTTCACCATATTATTTTCTTCTTTGTATAGCATGGACATTTGGACTTGTAAATGATTCAAAGCAATAGTCTAGTTTTAACATAATGACTTCAATACTCAAGCATGTCAACAAGCAACCATGTCTTTCAAAATATCAACACTAAAGAAAGTTATCCCTAGCCCATCATGCTCAATCATTGATCCATTCATGAAACACACTCAAATATTAGCTATGCCCAATGCTCAAGTACGATCATAGTGCCCCCTAGTTGGTGCTTATAAGAGAAGATGGAGACTCAAAGCAAAAATAAAAATTGCATAAAGTAAATAGATAGGCCCTTCGCAGAGGGAAGTAGGGATTTGTAGAGGTGCCAGAGCTCAAGGTTTAAATTGAGAGAGAAAAAATATTTTGGGTGGCATGCTTTTCCTGTCAACGAAAACGACAAGGTAGCTCACAATACTTTCCATGCTAGATACATTATAGGCGGTTCCCAAACAGAATGGTAAAGTTTTTACTCCCCCTCCACCAATCAATCACACTCCACGGCGAGCCGAATCCACGGGTACCGTCCATACAAACAACAATCTCGGGGGAGTTTTGTTTCATTATTTTTTTTGATTTGAATTTTGAGCATGGGACTGGGCATCCCGAATACCAGCCACTTTCTCGTGAATGATAGTGAATCAACACATATCGTGAGAATAACACACCTAGCATGGAAAAATATTGTATACTCCCCACCGTTTCATGAGCGGTACGGGCACACAAAAGAGAAAATTTATTTTGAAAATTTAGAGATGGCACATACAAATTTGCTTGGAACGGCATGGAAATACCGTATATAGGTAGGTATGGTGGACTCATGAGGCAAAACTTGGTTTAAGGATTTTTGGATGCACAAGTAGTATTTCTACTTAGTACAAATGAAGGCTAGCAAATAGATTGGGAAGCAACCAAACCAAGGAACGAAAAATCACATAAGTGAGCATTGAGTCATAACTAACACCGAATAATGCACCACAAGTAGGATGTAACTTCATTGCATAACTATTGACTTTCGTGCATGCATAGGGAATCACAAACTTTAACACCAATATTCCTACTAAGCATAATTACTCACTAACATGACTCACATATTACTATCATCATGTTTCAAAACTATTACAAAGATTCAAGTTTAATTTGTCCCATGATCTTCATGAAAGTTTTTATTATATCCTCCTTGGATATCTATCACTTTGGGACTAGTTTCATATGTTGCTATTGCTTTTTGGCAAGCTCAAACAAATTTAACTGAAGTACAAGAGCATAACAATATCATCTCTCAAAAAGATATAAGTGAAGCATGAGAGGAAAGGACAAGCTACTCTCAAAAGATATAAGTGAAGATCAATAAGTAGTCAAGCAATTGTGTAGCTATGTGAGGACTCTCTCTCTCTCTCAATAAATATTTTCGATCTGAGTATTTTATTTAAACAGCAAGTAAAAGAAAAATAATAGCACTCCAAGAATAGCACGCTTCATGTAAACGAATAAAAATTTAGGCTCAACATAGGCTAACCGATCATTGTTGATGAAGAGAGGTGGGATGCGTAGCATCCCCAAGCTTAGATGATTGATACTTCTTGAAATATTTACTTGGGGTGCCTTGGGCATCCCCAAGCTTGAGCTTTTGTATCTCGTTCAATCCTCTCGTATCCCGGTTTCACCTATTCTCAGAAACTTCATCCACACAAAACTCAAAAAGAACTCGTGAGATAGGTTAGTACACATAATAATAAATCAACTCTTCATGTACTGCCAAGACAAGTTGCACAATAATTTTCAAACATAATATACTGTTTACTATCATTTCCACAATTTATATCTACCAATATAGGCTATGGAAACTATAGGATAAGTAGATAACAAAACTATGACAGCAATCTGCCTAAACAGAACAGTCTGTAGCAATTTATGAAAACAGTGTACTTCTGTAACTCAAAAAATTATGAAAATTTATGACATGCTATAAAATTTATATGACATCACTTCATAAAAATTTCATAAACTTTCTACGTTCCAGTAAAATATGAAAATTCAAACACTACAGCCAAAGTTTCTGTTTTTACACAGCACTCATCAAAACATGCAATGCAAGCATCCTAAAGGCAATTCTTGGAACTTTTTATTGAAAAACAAGATTATAAATAACACCTAACAGAAATAACAAAATATAATGACGGTCCAAGCAAAGCACATATTGTGTGACGAATAAAAATATAGCTCTAAGTAAGATATACCGATAGTGTTGAAGACGAAAGAGGGGATGCTTCCGGGGCATCCCCAAGCTTAGGCACTTGAGTCTTCCTTGGATATTGCCTTGGGGGGTGCCTTGGGCATCCCCAAGCTTAGGTTCTTGTCACTCCTTATTCTCCTCATATCGGTATCTCACCCAAAACTTGAAAACTTCAATCACACAAAACTTAACGGAACTTCGTGAGATGGGTTAGTATAATAAATAAAGATCATTCACTTAGGTACTGTCAAGACAAGATTAATAATTGTTCCCACATCATACCTACTGTATTTTATCATTCCCATAATTTATATCACTGAATATAAGCTATGGGAACACTAAAACAAACAAACTATGCATGCAAAACAGAATCTGTCAAAAGCAGAACAGTCTGTGAAGATCTGTAGTATAGCCATACTTCCCTGTCTCTACAAATTCTGAAAAATTAGGAAAATCTAGGAAATTTGTATATCAAGACTGTGTAAAAAATTCAGATCAAAATCACGTTCCAATAAATTTACAAAATTCCTGGACTGAGAGCAAAAGTTTCTGTTTTTGCACAGAATCAAGTCAACTGTCATCCACACTATCCCAAAGGCTTTACTTGGCACTTTATTGAAACAAAAGCTATAAAACATGATTATACAGTAGTTTAATCATGTGGACACACAAAAACAGTAAGGATAAATATTGGGTTGTCTCCCAACAAGCGCTTTTCTTTAATGCCTTTTTAGCTAGGCATGATGATATCAATGATGCTCATATGGGAATAATAATTATAACATGCAAAAGAGCATCATGAATCTCATGTCAAGCACATTTCAGTCTAACCCACTTCCTATGCATAGGGATTTTGTGATCAAACAATTTATGAGAACAAGAATCATCTAGCATAGGAAGGCAAAACAAGCATAACTTCAAAACTTTGAACACATAGAGAGGAAACTTGATATTATTGCAATTCCTACAAGCATATACTCCTCCCTCATAATAATTTTCAGTAGCATCATGAAGGAATTTCACAATATAACCAGCACATAAAGCATTGTTTTCATGATCTACAAGCATAGAAATTTTATTACTCTCCACATAAGCAATTTTCTTCTCATTCATAATAGTGGGAGCAAACTCAACAAAATAACTATCATGAGATACTTGATTGACATAACCACTTTGAATATTAAAATCAATATGACAAGTTTCATGATTACTATCACTCTTTATAGCATACG
Source organism: Elymus sibiricus (assembly GCA_039707655.1). Taxonomy (NCBI): domain Eukaryota; kingdom Viridiplantae; phylum Streptophyta; class Magnoliopsida; order Poales; family Poaceae; genus Elymus; species Elymus sibiricus. The sequence goes on along the minus strand of CM077663.1, from coordinate 295,808,010 downwards.
TGTCATCACAATAATCATCATAGATAGGAGGCATGCCATCATCATAATAGTTTTGCTCATCAAAACTTGGGGAAGTAAAAATATCATATTCATCAAACATAGCATCCCCAAGCTTGTGGCTTTGCATATCATTAGCATCATAAATATTCAAGGAAGTCATACTAACAACATTGCAATCATGCTCATCACTCAAAGATTTAGTGCCTAACATTTTAATAACTTCTTCTTCTAACACTTGAGCACAATTTTCTTTTCCATCATTTTCACGAAAGACATTAAAAAGATGAAGCATATGAGGCAACCTCAATTCCATATTTTTTTTGTAGTTTTCTTTTATAAAACCAAACTAGTGAAAAACAAGAAACTAAAAGATTTAATTGCAAGATCTAAAGATATACCTTCAAGCACTCACCTCCCCGGCAACGGCGCCAGAAAAGAGCTTCGTTGACGGGATGTGAGTGTCGCTTACCTAGCCTCCCCGGCAACGGCGCCAGAAAAGAGCTTGATGTCTACTACGCAACCTTCTTCTTGTAGACTCGTGTTGGGCCTCCAAGCGCAGAGTTTTGTAGGACAGTTGCAAATTTCCCTCAAGTGGATGACCTAAGGTTTATCAATCCGTGGGAGGCGTAGGTTGAAGATGGTCTCTCTCAAGCAACCCTGCAATCAAATAACAAGGAGTCTCTTGTGTCCCCAACACACCCAATACAATGGTAAATTGTATAGGTGCACTAGTTCGGCGAAGAGATGGTGATACAAGTGCAATATAGATGGGAGATATAGGTTTTTGTAATCTGAAAATATAAAAACAGCAAGGTAGCAAGTAACAAAAGTGAGCAAAAATGGTATTGCAATGCTTGAAAACAAGGCCTAGGGTCCATACTTTCACTAGTGCAAGTTCTCTCAACAATACTAACATAGTTGAATCATATGTAAATCCCTCACGTGCGACAAAGAGTTCACTCCAAAGTCACAAATAGCGGAGAACAAACGAAGAAATTATTGTAGGGTACGAAACCACCTCAAAGTTATCTTTTCCGATCAATCTTATGAGCTATCCCTATAAGTGTCACAAACAGCCCTAGAGTTCGTACTAAAATAACACCTTAAGATACACATCAACCAAAACCCTAATGTCACCTAGATACTCCAATGTCACCACAAGTACCCATGGGCTTGATTATACGATATGCATCACACAATTTCAGATTCATCATGTTCAATCCAACACAAAGAACTTCAAAGAGCGTCCCAAAGATTCTACCGGAGAGTCAAGACGAAAACGTGTGCCAACCCCTATGCATAGATTCCCAAGGTCACGGAACCCGCAAGTTGATCACCAAAACATACATCAAGTGGATCAATAGAACATCCCATTGTCACCACGGATATCCCATCGCAAGACATACATCAAGTGTTCTCAAACCCTTAAAGACTCAATCCGATAAGAAAACTTCAAAGGGAAAACTCAATTCATCACAAGAAGATAGAGAGGGAAAGACTCCATATGATTCATCTATATTAATAAAGCTCGCGGTACATCAAGATCGTGCCATCTCAAGAACACAAGAGAGAGAGAGATTAAACACATAGCTACTGGTACATACCCTCAGCCCCGAGGGTGAACTACTCCCTCCTCGTCATGGAGAGCGTCGGGATGAGGAAGATGGCCTCCGGTGATGGTTTCCCCCTCCGGCAGGGTGCCGGAACGGGCCCCCGATTGGTTTTTCGTGGCTCTGGAGGCTTGCGGCGGCGGAACTCCCGATCTAGGTTTCTTTCTGGGGGTTTTGGGATTTATAGGAGTTTTTGGCGTCGGTCCCACGTCCAGAAGGTTCCCGAGGAAGTCATAGGCCAGGGGGGCGCGCCCTAGGGGGGGCCGCGCCCCTGTGGCTTGTGGCTTCCTCGGCCTTCCTCTCCGGTGACTCTTCGCTCTAGTATTTTTTATATTTTCCAAAAATATTCTCCGTAAATTTTTAGCTCATTCCGAGAACTTTTATTTCTGCACAAAAACAACACCACGGTAGTTCTGCTGAAAACAGCGTCAGTCCGGGTTAGTTCTAATAAAATCATACCAAAATCATATAGAATTATTGTAAACATGGCATGAATACTTCATAAATTATAGATACGTTGGAGACGTATCAGGGCGAAGGAGAGGTTACATGGCTACTTGGACCCGAGTCTGCCCGCACAGGGGCCGGATGTCCGGGGCTTCAGTGGTCGGCCGGATGTTCGGGCTTGGGGACCAAATGTCCGGGATGGAGGGGCTGGATTCCGCTCGGTTCTGGCTTCGTTGGGCCGGAAATCCGGGGGCGAGGGCCGGAAATCCGGGGGCTGGCAGGATGTCCGGGCTGGGGCCGGATGTCCGGCGCCTGTAGCTTTGCCTTGGCGCTGGTGGAGTTTCCAGGGGCCAGATGTCCGGGCTGGTGGCTGGATGTCCGGGGCTTGGGAGCTGACTTGGCCTTCTTTTGGTCCTCTCGTCCATGCGTCTTCGGATCCATCTTCATAGTGACTTGGTCTTCACTCCGAGCATCTCCTAGGCCATCTCCATTGTACCTAATCATGCAAAGAATCTCCGCTTGAGGTAGCATCCAAGTTCCATGAACATCAAAGAGAGAATCATATAGGAGAGATGTCACCTCGTGTTCAATGGCACGTGTGCGGGCTCTTGTCATAGGGCCAATTGGAGCTTGATGTGATGGCGTAGACTCCATAGGGATGATGGTGGGATGCTCCGCATCAAGGAGTCAATGACACTTCCTTTGTATTGATTCCAAAAATTGCTTCACCAACTAGACTTACCCATTACAGGCCGATAAGTTTATGCAATGTAATATACAAAGTTATATCTAAGTGTTTGGTGAATAGGTTGAGGCCTTTGCTTGATGACTTAATTTCCCAAGAGCAGAGTGCTTTTATCCAAGGAAGAATGATCATTGATAATGCCTTGATGGCCTTTGAGTGTATCCACCACATCAAGCAAGAGAAGGACCCAACAAAAAGCTTTTGTGCATATAAGTTGGATCTCTCTAAAACTGATGATGGATTTGATTAGGTCTTCTTGAAGCAAGTGATGCAAAAGTTGGGTTTCTCTCATCGATGGGTGGACTGTATTATGACTTGTGTCACATCGGTGAGATATTCGGTAAAACTCAATGGTACCCTCGTGGATTCATTTGCACCATCGCGTGGCCTTTGGCAAGGTGACCCATCATCACCCTTCTTGTTTCTTTTTGTTGCTGATGGGTTGTCTGCTATCTTGAACCGTGCTGTTAGATCAAACAATATCTCACCAGTGAAGGTATGCTGTCGTGCTCTTGGGATTTCACATCTCCTTTTTGCGGATGATACAATGTTATTCTTTGAAGCCTCTCAGAATCAAGCGTTGCATGTTAGAGAGGCCCTTGATACCTATGAACGTGTTACTGGCCAAAGTCTCAATTATGATAAGTGTTCCATCCTTTTTGGGCATGCTTGCCCTACGACCGTCCGAGAGAATGTTCGTGTTGTGCTACAAGTCTCACTACATGTTTTGATGAAAAGTATCTCGATTTACCTACCCCATATGGTCACATATCAAAAGGAAAATTCCAGAATCTTCAAACTAGCTTGACAAAGAGATTAATACAATGGGGTGAGGGCTACTTAGCTCAACCCGGCAGAGAAGTTCTCATTAAGTTTGTCGCCCAGGCTCTGCCTACATACATCATGGGGTTTTTTAAACTCGCATATTTAGTTTGTGACGATTTGACGAGGATTGTAAGGAACTTTTATTGGGGTTCTGAGAAAGGGAAGCGGAAGGTCCACTGGAAGGCTTGGAATCATCTGGTGCAACCGAAGTGTAAAGGTGGACTTGGTTTCCGAGACTTCCGCTTGTTTAATCAAGCCCTACTTGCTCGCCAAGCTTGGAGATCGCTTGTTAGACTGAATAGTCTCCATGCTTAGCTTTTGAAGGCTCAACCTTGTGGACACGGTATTTCCAGGTAATGCTTCGTCTTCATGGACCGCTATTAGCCATGGGCTTGATCTGTTAAAAAAGGCATTGTATGGAGAGTTGGTAATGGCCAGAACATTAGAATGTAGAGGGATAACTGGATTCCTAGACCGTATTCTTACAAGCCTGTGACTACACAAGGCCGGTGTAGAATTCGGTTTTGTCTCAGATCTCCTGAACAATAATGGGTCATGGAATGTTCGGTTGCTGCAATCTTACCTTTTACCATGTGATGTTGTAGAAATACTGAAAATTCGGGCTTCATCGAGATTGGAGGCTGATACACTGGCTTGGGGACTGGGCTTACATGGTGTTTTCTCTGTTAAAAGTGCATATAATTTTGCTACACACATTGCGACAGTTGAAAGCTCTAGTTCCTCTAGCTCTGTCCCGGATGGCAACATAAGGGTATGGCGTTTAATCTGGGCAATTGCAGTACCCCCAACTGTAAAAACTTTTGCATGGAGGCTTGCAACTAATTCTCTTCCTAGCTGGGAAAATAAGCACAAAAGGGGTCTGGAGGTGTCATCTATGTGCCCTATCTGCAATAAGGGTTTATTATCTGCCCAAAATCAGGGAATTGTGGGAAGCCATGTCTGAAATTTGGAGGTTGCCAGATTACAAATTGATTCAGAATGTTGGCAAGGAGTGGCTGTTGCAAGTACTAGAGAACCTACATGAAACTGAATCAAGCATGGTTCTGATGGTGTTATGGAGATATTGGTATATACGGAACGAGATCGTGCATGACAAAGTTCCGCCGCCAACGGATGCCTCAAGGAGATTTCTGTGCAGTTACATAGACTCGCTCTTGAGCATTAAGCTTGAGCCGTTTGCTGACCCATGCAAAGGAAAATTGATAGTACATCTAGTTTGTGCGCCACTGAGACCGCACAATATAACAACTCCAAGTGTTAAACCTCCTCATGGCTGGACAAAACTTAACTCGGATGGCTCCTTCTTTGCTTCTGGTCAGGCATGCTCTGGAATGGTGCTGCGCGATGATCAGGGCTCGATTATATTCTCTTCCCGCCGTGTACTTTTTTCATGCCGAGACTCACTGGAGGCTGAACTGGGCACATGTATGGAGGGGCTTTCGCTAGGGCAGTGATCTGCGCCGGCGCGCCGGCCCAACTGTTGGGCCGGTCGAGCCCCAGCCGTCAGATCCAGCGAGCCTCAGGCGTCCGATCTAACCGCGTTGACTTTCCCCTTCTTCTTCTTCCTCTTCACGCGCAGCGCGGGCGCCATCCCCCATCGCCTGGACGTCCTCCTAGCCGCCGGCCACCACCCCCTCACCTGGATCTCCTCCATCTGCCGTCCCGCGCTGCTACCCGCCGTCCTCGTCGCCGTCGATCTCCGTCGCAAACATCCATCCCGCAGGTCTTGGTAGCAGCAGCGCTGCTGTCAGCTTGCTGTCCCTGTCTCATGGCTGCCGGGATTGCAGCACGGCCGCCATGGTTGTAGCAAAAATCTCTTGCGTCACCGGCTCCGGCTCGCCTCCGTCGACAAGCACCGCCGTCGCCGGTAGCCGGTTGAAGCTTTTTTCATATATGGTTGAAGCTTTTTCTGTCAACGTTTGCAACTTTTCCCTGGTTTGCAGTGTTTGGTTGAAGCTTTTTTACTTAACGGTTGAAGCTTTTTTCCTTAACGGTTGAAGCTTTTTCTATACACAGTTGAAGCTTTTTTTAAAACGTTTGGAACTTTTTTCGTTTTTGAGCAGCGTTTGGTTAAAGTTCTCTCTATCATCTGGTTGAAACTTTTTTTATCTAAGGTTGAAGCATTTGGTGTCAGCGAAGTTGAAGCTTTTTCTATTTAGGGTTGAAGCTTTTCCATCTGGGGATTGAAGCTTTTTTTTCAGCATTTGCAACACATGGGGTGAGGTGCGACCAACGAGGTGAAGACCGACGGCATGAGCAGCGGCGTGTGCGCCGGCGAATAGCTGCCGTGGCCTCATCGGAGAAGCCGCAGCGCTCGAGGGTGAGGGGGGGGGGGGGAAGAAGAAGGTAAGGCAAAAAAAACTGAGAGAAAGACGCGGTGAGCCTAGACGCTGGATCTGCGGGATCGAACGCGAGCCACGCGACCGGCCGAACGTTTCGGCCGGCGCGCTGGCGTATAACGTTTACCCTTTCGCTAGCTTTGCTCCGAACTGATCTACCGGTGGAAATAGAGATGGACTCTATGGTGACAGTCAAGATGATTCAGGCAAGCGAAATATTTGTTAAATTTCTGTGGAACTAGCATTACTCATGTTAGTCGATCCCAAAATAAAGTAGCGATGTTTTGGCAATTTCGCGTAAACAGACCGGACTAATAACCATACAAACCGAATAGCACCCCTGGTAATAAGCTTCAGCAAGTCACGGCTCCAGGTTTGCCTCGTTCTACTGCTGCTGCTTCTTCTCCAGTACGGCATCTTGCGCGGGTCGCTCCTAACTCATCCTCGCACCACCCCGCCGTGTCCAGCCGCGAAGGGGAGCGGAATGCTGCAGTGCGTCTTCCTCCTCTCCGATTCCGGGTAATCCCCTCCGCGCGCCACAAATCTCCAGATTTTCGTTACCCCCGCCTTCTTCCGGCCGGATCCCTCCGACCCTTCGACTGATCCGAACTGAATTTGATGCGATTCGTTGGGCTGGGCTTTGGGGATCGGCAGGGAGGTGATGGTGGAGAAGCAGATGACGGCGCACCGCGTGGACCGCGCCATATGCGGCTGGTTCTGGGAGTACGTTCTCGCCCACGCCGCCGGCGACCCGTCCAAGGTAATACGGCCTATGCTCCTGCACTTTCCCCTTTTGTTCAGCACTTCTTCCCGACGCCCTTGTTGTGTGTGGCTTGCTGAATTATATTCTGTGGACTCCTCGGCTAGTCCAAGGTTTCAGCATCTTGTGCCATTGCTGTTGCTGTTGTAGAGAAATTTAGCATAAACTAGTGAATTTTGAGCTGTTGTAGTGGAGTTCATGCCGGTTTCACTGGACCTCCACTTATTATGTTTCTTGGACTTCGGAAGGTCTTGCAGGTTGTGGTGTCCCCAACACACTACTTGTTTCAAGTATATCGCAGTGGAGTGACGTTCTTGGCATGCACCCAAGTGGAGATGCCCCCCTTGATGGCTATCGAGGTCCGTGCTTCATACCCTTACACATTTTTTGTCTTTAATTCGATGCCATTTGCTTGCCTACAAGACATGGTGTAACATAGTTGCCTAAGAAAAGCTACCAGTTTTAATTGGGGTTGAGATTGCTCCCTGTTTCCTGCCGTGCATGGTGCATGCTTTGATACGATGTTACACTTTCTGAAGAGTATGTAACATCCACAATCACAACAACAATTAAGCGTGCTGATTTATCAATAGTTCAATACATGATATGTATGATGAAATAACTAGTTTTTTTAGGACATATAATGTTATATTAAACAGCAAGACATTTAGTACTCTGGGATGTTGAAAACATTTTCAGTAAGGATTTACAGGTTGTAGCTACAAAAATGTTATTGTTATCCACAAGTCTTTCCTTGCCTGAAATGGTCAATATTGAAGTTACTTCCCGTAGTTTTCTATCCCTGAAATAGCATTTATCCTGATTATCTACAATTTTTTAGCTTTCCTTCCATTTTATAGGGGTGTGCTCATATGATTCCATTATATCCAGTTTCTCTCTCGCGTGGCTGATGTCTTGACAGATTACCTTGGGGATATAAATGAAGACACAATCAAAGACAACTTCGTAATTGTTTATCAGGTATCTTTTCTTATCCCTGTCACACTACATTATAAAATATGCAACCGCTATTACATTATCACGTTACTTCATTGTCCGGATGATTTTGTTTGATAGATTATGAAGGAACTAAGATTTAACGTTTAGAAAATAAGATATCACATTTTAACTAGCAGTTCTATTGTGGACCAATTGAATTGCATACAGAGACCTACAAAGCTCATAAACTTTCAATACACAAGGCATATGCTTCTATCCAAGCGTATGTTTCCATGGATAGATGAAGGCATATGCCAGTCCACTGTTAAGTTCATTCTGTTTGAACCTTTAATAACGATCATCAAGTTTAATTGCTTGGTTGCTTGTTTAGTCCATGATTGGTAAAACCAAATATGCGGTTTTTACATAGGTTCGCTAAACTATATTATTCTTACATTAATCCAGATTCTAGATGAAATGATGGACAATGGCTTTCCACTCACTACTGAGCCAAACATCTTGAAAGAGCTGGTTGCCCAACCAAATATGGTCAGCAAAATGTTGAATGTTATGACTGGTAAGAGTTCTACTATCGGTAGCAAACTTCCAGATGCAACTGCTTCTTTTGTACCTTGGAGAACAACAATTGTCAAGGATGCAAGCAATGAAGTCTATGTTAACATAGTTGAGGAACTAGATGCGTGTGTGAACAGGTATTCTGACCTTTTTCCTTTGAGATGCTCTAGATATAGTAAATTTCCTCACATCTATAAATTTGGCTTTTAGATTCCTTGATCATGTTTGAACAAGTATTATGTTCACACATTTTAGTTTTCTAAGTAAATAGAAAAAATATCAAATTTGTGACTTTGGCTTCTAGGACCTTAAGTCACAGTAACACTTTGTTAAATTATCTGCACGAAACTAAAACTGGACTTTTAGTATATCCCAAAGTACCTACTACTGAATGTTGTTCGAAATCCACCATTAGCTATGATCAGTGGCGGACCTAGCCCATGGGGCCAGGGTGGGCCAACAGTGCAAAGTTTCATGTAAATTTATTTATTTATTAATATTTTTACCTTTTTTACTATGGTATAAAGTTCGTTTTCCAATCTCAGGGTGGGCCGTGGCCCACCCTGTCCACCCCCTGCATCCGCCACTGGCTATGATAAGTCTTACTAAATATACATAAAAAAATCAGCTCCAAGATTTAATTGAGTAGGTGAAGTGGTGGTTAGCAGTGTAGGAGATCATATATGTTTACTTCTTTGTGAGGAGTAGATCGATCGATCTACCTCACCTTGTTGTCTTTTGGCATCCACTACTCTGAAGTATTTATTCCGATGTTGACATCTTTATTGGTTTGTCGGATTCACAGGGAAGGGGTTCTAGTGAAATGTGAGGCATGTGGTGAAATTGAAGTGAATTCAAGCCTTCCAGGGTTACCAGAGTTGACATTGTCATTTGCTAATCCTACAATTATGAATGATGTGAGGTTCTACCCTTGTGTCCGATTTAGACCTTGGGAGTCCAATCAGATCCTATCATTTGTACCTCCTGATGGGCAGTTCAAGCTTATGAGTTATAGGTGCATAAATATCTACTGTCAAATCTTATGGTTTCTTCTATGTTTTTGCTATCTTGGGGTTGCCTGTTATATATGCTCATCGTTTGATTGCAAATAATCAGGGTTAAGAAATTGAAGACCACACCAATTTACGTGAAACCACAATTATCATCTGATTCTGGGAATTGCCGTGTTAATGTGATGGTGGGGATTCGGAATGATCCTGGGAAACCTATTGATTCTATAATAGTGCAGTTTCAGTTGCCTCCCCTTATTGCTTCTGCTGATTTGACAGCAAACCACGGCACAGTCGACATCCTTGCCGATCAGGTCAGTACATTGCTTGCCACCAAAGTTCTATAACTTCTGTTGATACTAGTTTTTCCATTTTCACGCGTGAAGCTATGACCTACCTCCCTTCTTAAGGAAGCTAGGAACTAAAAAAAACTAATGATATGCTGGTGAATCAATCATATACCACTTGACTTTTACTGAATAAATATGATGTTTTCTACATTTGAGCACTCTATATATACCTCGAAATGCCTGTCTAATAGCATTTGTTTATATATGCAGACCTGTGTTTGGACAATTGGGCATATTCCGAAAGACAAAGCACCATCCCTCTCTGGAAATCTACGCCTCGAGGAAGGACTCGCTCATCTGCATGCATTTCCAATATTTCAGGTGAAATTCAGGATCATGGGGGCTGCGCTGTCTGGGCTTCAAATTGATAAACTGGACGTGAAAAATACACCAAGCGCACCATACAAAGGTTTTCGAGCCCAGACTCAGGCTGGAAGGTATGAGGTCAGATCCTAGGTTCTCGCAGAAGTCTCAGCCACCACATTTTGCACCCTAATTCAACATGGTGCCATAGCCTGGAACCGTGGTGCTATCAAATGTATTACTGTCCAATCCATGCCTAGCATGCGTATGAAGGTCAACATTCAGCATGCATCCATTTTTCTGGTTGGGGCGATGGCGAAGATTTCTCGTGTGTAGATGCTTAGCGGCCGATATATCAAGATTTTGAGTTGTGCTGTATCCACCTAGGCTAGAACAGTCAGTTAATCTGTCTATGTTCAGTCATGTAACTACCGACAGTTAGAAAAAGGGTGGTGGTTTTTTCTTCCAGGCTTGCAGCTATTTGTATGCAGTTGTAACTTGAGAACAATTGTACAGAAGGATTAGGGTTGACTGTAAATCCTTCTTTTTATATGGAAGATAGACACGCTCGTTGTTTGGTTTCTTGGGGGAACCATTTGTATGTTCATCAAGCATCTGTCTATGAACACACTGGGCGTTTTCATGTCTGGTGAAGAAGGGTTAGCTGGCTAAGCAGCTTATAACTCGTACAGCAGAGTGCGTATACTTTACTGGATAATGCAGAAAGTAATACGCTTAACAAATACAGGAGGAATGCATGGTGCAATAATACGTGATACGTGGGGCACATCCGTGTTGACTTTGTTGTCATTCAGTGCAGAGATGCTTTCTGAACTGCCCCTGTCCAATGGTGCAAGTAGGCTCAAGAGTATTAGGGCATCTCCAATAGCCGTATGATAATCGTTGGTAAAGTTGCCACATAGACAGTTTTGATGACATGGCACGTAATAAAAGAAGAGAGAGAATGAAATCGTATGATCTTTAAGCAACGGTTCATGCACAAGCTCCGAGGCAAGCATAGTCATTTCTTCAACATTTAGTGGACCCGCTTGGTTGTTTTACATACGGTTAACATACGCTCCATTGAAGAGCCTGTATGATATGTTGTTGGCTGCTGACATGGACACTTATACCAACGATTGAACATACAGACTGTTGGAGATGCTCTTAGTGTCGAGAGTGTTGGATCTCTATCCAATGGTTGGGATAATAAAACAACAAAAGGCCATTTTATTTTATTTTGGGCTACTTTGCACTAGACTTTGCTCTGATCCATATTAGATACATCCGTTTGAGCGACAAGTAATATGTGAATCCGAGGAGTATTAATATTTTTGGGCGTGCTTCTAACGAAGTAGAATGTGAGTGTTATTAGCAAATATCGGTGTTCATGTCCTCTTTCCCCATGCGACTGCAGTTAGCTATGACGCCTATCCCTTTCGAGCTTCACCGGTGACCCGTGGATCCACCTCCCATTCACCCGCCACTCAGGCGGTCGGTGGAGAGGAGGGGGGGGGGGGGGGGGGTCTTGGTGCCTCGGCTTCAACTAGTAGTTTAGGTTAGTATTTTGTTCTCTCATGGGCAGTGTTTCGACGGATGACGACACTTTATCGTCGAGCTGGTCTTACGGCTTTCAATCCTCCTCGAGTTCGTTCATTGGGACGGAGTTGATTGAGCTTCGACGTAGATTCATGTCATCTTCTTGTGATGACGAGGTCAGGGTTCCTCACCATGCGTATGCGCCGACGAGATTTGGTGTCAGGCATTTCAGATCGATTCAAAGGTTCAATGACGACGACTACAGGTCAAACCGGCTCCAGTAGGGGAGTGGACGTCATTGCCAAGGTCAAATATGCTCCAAGAGGGGACGACAATAGCGACGCGTCGACGGCTCATTCTGACGGCGGCCGTGGTAGTTTGGCGGTGCTCGATGTAATTCTTTTTTTTACAGGAAGCCTTCATGGCTAGCTTTATTAATCATCAAATAATGCTTACATCATCTGCTAATGATTTAGCAATAAACTCTGGGAGTGCATCCATCCACATAGAAGGATTGTGTGCACACCCCCACTCAGCTAGCTCATGAGCAACTACATTGGACTCTCTATTACAATGCTCACTTTCCGAAGTCTCTCAACATCTCTCTGTAATCTATAAATGGAGCCGCCACCATAGAATATCCCTCGTTAAGGCGTACAACATCGATCATAATGACGCCATCCATCCTTACCATGATATTGTTACTCCCCAAACTTTGGACAAGCTTCAGTCCTTCAAGCAATGCTGCTGCTTCTATCGCTACAACACCAACCACATGCTCAATGCGAGAAGTGGAAGCCGCGATGAAATTACCTTTGTTATCCCGAACTACAGCTCGAGAGGAACCCGAATGAAATTCCTCGCTAAAAGAAGCGTCAACGTTTAGCACTTGCTATGAGGCCAAAACAACGGGCCAAGTATTCCTTTTAGGTGTTGGATTTGTCTTCCCGGCTGCTCTAGTAAAATTTAAAGCTAAGGCGTGAATCATCGACGCTGATCTCTGAGGTGTTTGCACCGTCTCCCCATGCTCATGTTGTCTCCTCTGCCACAATGTTTGATTCGTGCTCGATGTAATTTGTATTATGTTTATATTGCTTTGCACACTTTATGAATCAGTGTCCTTAAAAAAACATTTTAGATCTATTCATTCGACTTGATCATTAAAAAGAAAAAGAAAAAAGACACCGCAAGATCCGCTTAAACGGTGGGACCCACGAGATGTAGGCGAGAGAAGTCGTGGCCTCGTGGGCTAAGCAAACGCAAATCCACGCGGCGGACTTGACTTGCGCTCGAATCCGTCGTTCGTTGGTTGCATTCCCTTTCTCTTCTCCTGGCCCATAGATAGATAGTACGACGCTGCTTCCTTCCGCGTCCAGAAACCCTCGTCCACCCACCAACACCGGCCACCGCCTCCTCCCCCAAAATCGAAACCCCTACCCGCCCCACAAGCAGATCGGCCGGGAGCGATGGAGGCGCAGATGAGCAAGTTCTTCGACTCGGTGGGCTCCTTCTTCTCCGGCGGCGACAACATCCCCTGGTGCGACCGCGACATCATCGCCGTAAGCGCCCCCCCTTTTCCTCTTAGCCCCTCCCTCGCTTTACTCAATGGATCTTTCGCTGCTGTCGTGTCCTGCGCTGTAGAGGGGGGTTAATTGACTCTAGGATGCACACACACCATATCATGCGAAGCACAAAAACATATGCAGAAAAGCAGAGCGGATCATTGTTGCAAAGCTTCGTGGTGCTTGATGCTGTCCTGGTGGTGGGAGGCTAGCCGTGGTTGTTGAATCGGTGGTGCCTACCCATGTTTGTTCAGTTAGTTGATGCCATTATTTACTTGGTAGTAGCATGGATTTACCAAGCCGGTATGTTGGATACTTGGATTCCCATTTTGTCTTGTGTTACCGAATGCTATGGGTTTTACTAAAATCATCAGATAGTTAACTCTGAAATGTCCGCTCGGAACTTGTAGATATTCATTCGTTTACTGTTATCTGTTGATGTAGTGTTCACAAGCACGAACTGTTAAGTCATGTATTCTTGGCTGCTGCTTTTGTTCAATATACATGCTTTCTGTTAATTTGCAATGTTTGCATACTATTCTGTTTTGTTAATTATATGTTTGATGAGCAACTAGAACTTTTAGTTCTGATCCTGATGATTATTCATGGTTATATGTACCTAGGGATGTGAAAGAGAGGTTGCTGAGGCTGCAACCGAAGAACAGAAAAATGATAGCATTATGAGGCTATCTTGGGCTCTCGTCCATTCCAAGCAGACTGATGATGTGAACCGTGGAATTGGCATGATTGAAGGTCAGATAACCTCTTTTTTTTTTTGCATGATTGAAGTTACCTTTTGCAACCTATTATCTGAATTCGCCATCTATGCTTCTCAACTCTGTTTTGATCAACTTGTTTGTTCTACTTCTACAGCTTCTCTCGATAAAACCACCAGCCCACTCCAGACTAGAGAAAAGTTGTATTTGTTGGCTGTTGGGCACTACAGAAATGGTAACTATGTAAGGAGCCGGCAACTCGCGGACCGCTGTTTGGAGGTATTCCTGCAATATTTCTACCTTCTGATTGCCTTATACAATGCACACTTTGTTGATGTGTAGTTGGTCTTGCTGCTGGTAAAAGGGAAAGAAATAATTCACTGGTTTCAGGTTAATTGAAAACCATATATTTGATAATGCCATACATGCAGTTGATTGTAAACTTGCGGTAACTCATTTTCTTATTTGCTTGTGTAACAACTAACTAGTACTATTTCTGTGCTGGTCTGATGGATGACACATGTGGAGTTTATATCAATACTGCTTCTGTAACTAAATATAAGACGTTTTGGCAGTTCAATTTAAACTGCCAATACGTCTTACATTTAGAAACAGAGGTAGTATTAACTAGTACTGTTTCTGTGCTGGATGACATAGTGACAAACCAAATATTTGATTCCACTAAGGTTTGTGCAACTAAAGTAAAGGTTCTTGATATTTGTGGTTCCCTCAGTTTGTTGATTGTCTTAATCAGGCTCGAAAATAATTTCTTAAATTTGCACCATCCAAGAAATTGTCCCTTCAATCACCCCCACGGCCCCACCCCTCATTAATCTGGCAGTGTTGTGATATACAATCGATTTTTCTGCGGTAGGACTGATAGACAATTGATATGTGGCTATGCAGATGACAGTATTTTATTAATTGTTATGCAAACAGTAAATCTAACTGCTTAACTGAATTCATTCAACTGTTGTGTCACGTGTTTTATACTTCTATTGGTTCCACACCTATCCTTGTCGATTAATTCTTGCTAAGCAGTTGAAGATCGTGGCTGTGCTTTTTGCTGATTCCTTGTGTGCTGTTCCATTCAAGATTTGGCTATGCTTGAGCCTATAATTCCCAAGTAGCATTTTTGTGCCGGATATGTTAGTTATCTATGTGACCTATACACTTTAGACTTGGGATACAATAAAAATTCAGAAAAATATATGCAAAAGAAACTTTATGGGGTAATATGAGTGCATATGTTTTTCAACTGTTTTAAGGGGTAATCTGGAACCATCATCATCTTTATATTCCATATTTGTTGAATGTAACTGCATATATTTCTCACCCGTTTAAGGATATTACTACCTTTGTAAAATCTCCCCTTTTAATTTATCTTGACCTCTTTCTTGTAGATTCAACCTGACTGGAGGCAGGCATCATCTCTGAAGAAGGCAATAGAGGGTAAAATTGCTAAAGGTAAGATAAGTTTAATCAACAAAACTTGTCTGTGATCCATTGCCAGTTTGATCTCTTTTACATGTTCCTCAATCCTCAGTGGAACGCTAAGGGAAATATTTATCTGTTTATCTGTCTATGTGAAATGTTTATCTGTTGAAGTGACAACAGTGTGCTATGAGTTATTTATGCTGAGTTCAAAACCAAGCAATGTATGTATGCTGGCTACAGATACTGATAACCCTGTTCCGTGCAGATGGTGTGATTGGCATAGGAATCGCCACAACTGCTGTAGGACTTATCGTCGGTGGGATCGCAGCAGCTCTTGCAAGGAAGAAGTGATATTGCACCCGCCTACCGATGAAGTGGGATGTGCATTTGGTTCTGTATTTTCAGTAGTTCTACCGTTCGTTCTGTGTTACTTGAGTCTTAGCGCCGCAACTATGTGCATAAAATGAGTTTATGATACCATGGCACCGTGTATCTTGGGATAAATCAAATCGTGGTGGAAGTACCGTTGTCTCAAGCTAGTGCTGAATACACCAATAAATGAACTGTCATGGGTCTTATTTCACAACACCAACACTTGACTCTCTAGATTGTACACACGACGATCAAACAATATTCCATTCAACATCATCCTCTGAGCTTGCATGATCCTGGCAGCGTCTACTCTGGCCCGATGAGGGTGAGCAGGATGCCCTGGTAGTACCCGGAGGTGTCGCTGACGACATCCTTGGTCACCGTCGTCTTGTACCTCACCTTGTATTCCTCCTTGACTTTCTTCATGTCGACCTCGGCGCGCGAGACGATGGCTCTGGTCAGGGACTCCTCGTCGGTGCCGAGCCCGATGATTGAGCTCCGGATCACCTGGAAAAGGCAGAGCATGAGAAGAGTGGAAGGCAGATCATTGCTGAATGCCCAAATGCTTTTGACCTGCGAGTGTTACCTCTGCGAAATGCTTCTCGGGCGATGTCAGGCACCAGACCGCAGTTTTCAGCATGGCCGAGAGCTGGTCGTTGCGGTTCCCCTCGAGAACCTGCGACATTCGTGGCACACGAGTAAAAATAGATAGTTTTTTTTTTTTGAGGATCAAATAGATAGTTCTTTGATTGTACTCCGTATCTGTATAATAAGCATGAGACGGTCGAACCTCGTCGATGGCCGTGCCGTGCTCTCGCTTGTAGTGCTCGAACGTCGCCTTGAGCTGCGGCTTGCTCCTCGAGCTGACGACGCGGACCACGTCCCCGTGCAGCGGCTGCTTCTTGGCCGCCACCGCGCCGTGCAGCTCGGCCGCCTCCGCCCTCGCCAGCTCGCCGTCGACGTGATCGCCGGCGTAGCGGTACGAGCTCACCAAGCGCACCAAGAACTGCACGCGCGCGCACACACACACACACGAACGCTCAGCCGACCGGCAAGAGAGAGAGAAATTAACCCACGGCGACGAAAGGAGGAGAAGGCCAAGAAGATCCGCACGGCCTTGCCTGCTTGAGGGGCTCCTTGTAGAGCGAGCAGGCGGCGACGTCCTCCTCGAGCGACGCGTCGTAGGCGGAGCAGTAGGCCTTCCTGACGGCGACGAGGTGGTCCGGCGACGACGCGCATGCGACCTCGATGAGCACCCAGGCGTGCCGGTCCCCGCCCTTCTTCCTGAGGGACTTGTAGGCCAGCTTGGCGTCCCGCGCCGCCGGGTCCATCGCCCACAGCGTCATCGCGCCCTGACCACCAGTCCACCAGATCAACCAACGCGCGCACATGGAGATTTCGGTGTCCGTCCGGGGACGAAGAAGCCTAGGAGGTAGCGACGGAGGTGAAGGTAATTACCTTGAAGTGGCTGGAGAGCTCGTCCTGGAGCGTGCGGAGGAGGGGCTTGTCGTAGAGGCCCTCGTAGGCCACGGCGACCGCCGCGCGCTGCGCCGCCGTCCGGTGGCCTAGGATCTCGATCAGCGCATTCTCGTCCGTCCCCCACCCTGCCCATGTCTCTCGATTTCAGTACCCAATTTTTGAAAATAACATCAACAAAACAGTCTTGAACAGCAGCCACCTCACGAAAGAATCGACCAGGAGAGCTACGAAAACGAGTAAACTTGATGGAATCTTTGTACTACCTTGCACTGCTTTTCTGATGTTCTCCGCATCCTCGGTCGGGGAAGGGACGGGGTCCGGGACCGAGATGGAGGCCATGGAGCCGAGGGCTCGTGCTCCTTCTTCTCCTTCTCTCCCCGTTGGTGGAGCCGAGGAGAAGTGGAGGAAGAGGAGATTGAGGAGAGGGATGTTATGGATGCACTCGAGGCAGCAGCACCAGCCACACATGGCACCACCAGAGTTGAAAGCTTCGCCGGCAACGAGCGAGCTTTTCGCCTAATTATTTCCTCGCGTGTTTCGCGTGCATCTTTGGTCTTGGCTCATTTTAGCTTCTTGGTGATGAGTTTTAATGGCGCCACTATTATCCAGCTTGTAACTGGATCGTAGCCTGTCTGGCTAATGTTGTGTGCTAGTAGTACAGGTCATACAAGGGGCATTTTGGGGTCTGCGGTATGTTCATTGCTCCTACTTAATCAGCATTGAGGTGGGTAGTAATACTAATGAATGAGTTATTCCTTCTTCCGTCTTATAACACACGCTATAATCCTCAAGTGAAGGCTTGCCTCATCTATTTTCAGACTTGCTCATGCTGTGCTGTATTCTAACTTATTTAGATCTTGGGGTATTTTCAGACCGTGCTCACCATCTTCTTATTGGAACTTGGGAGTTCAGGAAAATTAGTACTACCATTTACATCCTCTTCACCTGTTTTTCATAAAAGGAAAAAATGCTTGAAAAACAGTGCACCAACTACAAGTATATAATACAGAACAAAAGAGACAAAAAATAAAACAAACGCGCCAGGTAGGGGTCGAACCTACGACTTTCCGCTTAGGAAACGGACGCTCTATCCACTGAGCTACAGGCGCCTTGATGAATTTATTTCTCCTCTTTGTTATCTATTCTCGTATGCAGTTTCAAACTAGCTGTTCCTCACACTCACCCACCACTACTGGGGAAGATGATATATCAGCATGTGCAACAACAGAGGAGGTTAGCAGTAACAATGATTGAGAAAAAAAAATCAGACAAACAAAAGCAGACATTCTCATGCTGGAAGCAGAATCTTCGAAACACATGGCATTGCTTAACCGGTAAGGTTTCCTTCTAGAGTTCTAGTAGAAGAGAGCTCCAAAATAATCTCTAAAACCACACTGTTTCCACCATGCAAAGATCTGTAGTTTGCTCACGCTTTAGCCCATCATTTAGCGTCATGGGCTCCAAGATAATCTGAACAAGCACGAGCCTTTCAGAAAAAAAAAAAAACGAGGACATGCTCGCACGTTCCATGCGCCCGGTTCGAAAGCGGAGAACATGCCACATTTCACAAAGCATTTCAAAGAATTTTCCGCTTTCTCTGCGGAACCCACGCTTTGCTTGCTTTGTTAAACTGTTTCTTTCGATGGAAGCTGCTTGTAGTATGAGGGGAAAAAAGGTCGCATCAAAACAACTGTCCAGAATTATTTATGTTTCAGAAAAGAAAACTAGAAGGGCAGTTGGCAAGGTTGAGCTGACTGTAGAACTGCTTGCTTAAAAATATGAGAGAAAACAAGTGTTCTCGTGGATCACACTCATCTGACCAATGGTTTTCTAATACCAACCAGGCCTTTGACGAAAGATGTCTTGGACAACTGTGATAGGGTCGCTATGTGTGCCAAATGTCCAATGGCTTCTTATGCAAAACAAATCAGCAACCATATCTGAAACTCCAATATTATACAGGTGATTTGGTTGTGTGTAAGTCACTGATGATCTTGTCTTTGCCATGCGCCCAGTTTCCTCAAGGATAATAATGGTGTCCCCTATATAATTGAAGAATCTGAGCCACCCAACATACAGCGGATGGTAATAATTGGTTATTTTGGACCGCATTGGTTGTATGTAGACGTTAGCTAGGATATTTACATGGCCTTGACAGTACATGTTTTCCGCATCGTCTAAATGTTGGTGTGATTCTCCTGCGCGCCACAAGTTTCAGCTGAAAGAATCGCTTGTCACATCTTTACACTGTTAGACATGGACGACGATGTAAGCTGCATTAAACTGGTGGGTGAGAAATGTTTCCCTCAATCATTTCTCTAATCCCTTAATTTTCCAGCTAACTAGCTTAGGTTGCGCAGAATAGCACGAAGCTCTGATTGATTTGTTAGAGAGAAGCCAAATATGATGTCCGGTATGCTGGCATGTGACCTAGTAGCAGAAAGCCAGAAACTTGAAATATAAGTTGTGCTGCAGAACATCCTTAAGTTGAATAATAAGACATAAACCAACCGCGTGCATGATTGGACGAAGATAATGACGATGCTGGTGGCGACGATAAGGATGACACCGTGGACTGTAGGGTTTACATTGCCAATATGATCATCAATTTGTACTGAGAATTCTGAATACATTATGAGCACACAATTTATTTATTTTTGAAAGAAAGGGGCCACACACCCGATCCCATTCCATCGCGACACAGTCAGTACAGGCAGATTTATGCGCTCGGGCATAGCCAAACTAGTTATAAACCAGAAGTACAGTTAAACACTTGGTACAAGCTTTTTCCAAGAAGATTTTCTGGATGGCGCTAACAGCAGGAGACAAACAAACTCCAGGACTTCATTAGACACACTCCGGAAGATCAGTCGCGGATAGCAGTTGGTGTAACTGATGAGGATCTGGCGTCTCTCCTCGTCAGTAACATCCAGAAATATTAGAGGGGCCTGTGATTTGAGTAGGTGCAACCATTTAGAGGCAAATTGATCTGCTCATGTGATGTGTTCTTCCATTTCCGTGGACCACGACGACCTGAGACCTTCATCATGTGCTGCAGATCTCCTGCAAGTTTCTCAATGATGATCTTCGCTCCTGTCATTTCTCATCTGCTGGAAATATTAGCTGAGCTATTTGAATCCTTCTGACCTCAAAAACATTTGCAATATCCCCGACAAAAAATAATATGCTTGCACTTGAACTCTTCGTCACATATGCCCTTCCTAAGTTGAGTGAATTCCAATTTTATCCTTAGTTTCGTATTTTTAATGCAAATTACCTTATTTAACAGTTTTCTTATCCAGATTACCCATTTACTGAAAGATTTGTTAGCTATTCTAACCCTATTTAGCGAATATTTTTGTCAGTTTTTACCCCATTTAGCGATCTATCAGGTATACAGGGCATGCCACATCGCAAATTTTGTGTCAACGTTTTTTCCCGGCACCTAAATAGGTGAATGGCTGCGAACCAACTTGTGGTTGGATGGTTAGAGGGACAGTGGTATCCCCATCCCACCAGGGTTCAAGTCCTGGTGCTCGCATTATTCCTGGATTTATTTCAGGATTTCCGGCGTGTGCATTCAGTGAGAGGAGACGTTCCCGTCGACGACGAGACACCTACAGTGACTTCGCAAATCTCCGGCTCAGTCTCTCGGAGGTGCTCATAGGGGTAGGGTGTACGTGTGTGCGTTCATAGGATGAATGTATGCGCGTGTATATGAGCGATTGCGTGTGTACTGCGTTAAAAAAAAGATGCATGTCTTAGTCGGTCAAGTTTTTTCCCTCACCTTCATGAGTCATTTATGTACATAACACGGCTTCTTGTTCGTTACCTTCACCCAACTCTTCTTACCACATTTGCTTCCGGGCGTTGCATCGTACTACATAACTCCATCAACGCTTTGTCCGGCAAAAGAACCACTAGAGGAGATCTGCAATTTCAAATGTGTAAAAACTGGCATTTTTTTTTGCTAAATGGGATAACATCGGATGGCCATGCATTGTATCCTTGAAAATTATGTAGCCGAAGAAATTATATGTGATGTGACCGCAGCGTGACAATGGCGCAGTCCGGCTGACAATTATAGGGGTCATCGTCCATGATCACCCCGTGTTGCACGATGCAAATACTGCTATGCACCAACAGCCCATCGCGTCGTGAGTTGTCACTTCATTAATTAGATGGGATCGGTGTGGATGTGTACCCATGTGTAAACCATTGACGAGCCTTTTCTTGGATTAGCTGTGAACAATACACCCAATTGAAATACCAGCGCTGCCCATAATTGCCTTCCCAAACACACCGTTTCCGAGTATAAAGATCGTCCGGGAGGAGGAGCACAGCACACAGCGAATTCAGCGAGCGACCCGTACCCAACGCCTCCATCTCCTCAAATCTTTGGCTAGGGCTAGCAATTTTTGTCAGAGGCTCAGGACGACAATGGCTGACGAAGTTCAGGCGCTCACCAAGGCCTTCTCAGGTTTGTTGCATGGATAATCGTTGACTCCTCCTAGGACATATTGTTGTTCATCGACCATACTCGTACCACTGTGTTTGTGTGATCATTTGTTAGAGTTGATCGATATGGATTTTCGTTTTGATGAATCGAAATCGATGGTGAAGGTCTGGGAGGCCTGGGTGTGGACGAGCCGACGATGGTGGCGGCGCTGGCGAACTGGCGGAAGCAGCCGGAGAAGCGGTCCGGGTTCCGGAAGAGCTTCCCGGGGCTGTTCAAGGAGCACGGCGTGATCGAGCGGTGCGATGACGAGTACATGCTGCACCTGGCCGCCGAGTTCTCCCGCTTCAAGAACCTCATGGTGCTGTGGGCGATGCACCCGTGGGAGCGCGACGCCCGCCTCGCGCACCACGTGCTCCACCAGGCGCACCCCTCCGCCATCGTCGTGGAGATCGCCTGCACCCGCTCCGCCGAGGAGCTCCTCGGCGCGCGCAAGGCCTACATGGCGCTCTTCCACCACTCCCTCGAGGAGGACGTCGCCTACCACGCCAAGGACAAGCCCTACTGCAGCGTAAGCTCTTCCTTTCTTTCGACTGACGATCGATGGCGGTTCTTCTTCAGAGCCATGGGCCCATGGCCATGGGGGAGGTCGAGTCTGATCTGATGGGTCTGTGAATGTGCAGCTGCTGGTGGGGCTGGTGAGCGCGTACCGGTACGAAGGGCCCAAGGTGAGCGACGACACGGCCAAGGCGGAGGCCAAGGCGCTGGGCGCGGCGGTGAAGAGCGCCGGCGGCGGCAAGC
The DNA here is from genome assembly GCA_039707655.1 of Elymus sibiricus. Taxonomy (NCBI): domain Eukaryota; kingdom Viridiplantae; phylum Streptophyta; class Magnoliopsida; order Poales; family Poaceae; genus Elymus; species Elymus sibiricus. The sequence goes on along the minus strand of CM077663.1, from coordinate 295,785,723 downwards.
TGGTGGAGAAGGACGAGGTGGTCAGGATCCTCACCACCAGGAGCAAGCCTCACCTCGTCCAGACCTTCAAGTACTACAAGGAGCTGCACGGCAAGCACATCGAGGAGGTAATTAATAACGCCGCGATTCAGACGCAAGTTCGAATCGTCTGTGACGCGTGATGTGATGAAGAGCTGTTGATCAATTGTCTGTGTCAAAAAAAAAAAAAAAAAACAGGATCTCGGAAGCGAGGAGGCTCTGAGGGAGACCGTGCAGTGCCTGGCGACGCCGGAGAGGTACTTCAGCCAGGTGATGGCGGCGGCGCTGAGGGAGGGCGCGGACCACCACGGCAAGGAGGCCCTGTCGCGGGTGGCGGTGACGCGGTCGGACGTGGACATGGACGCCATCAGGGCGGCCTACCAGGAGCAGTTCGGGGCCAAGCTCGAGGACGCCGTCGCCGGCAGCGCGCACGGGCACTTCAAGGACGCGCTCGTCTCGCTCATCGTCGGCAAGTAAATAAACCATATAACGGACGCGGAGGGGGTTCGTCTTCGTCTTCGGGTGGGTGGTGACCCGCCGTGCGCGTGTGTTTTTTCCCTGGTTTTCATCTCGTGTCGTGTGTGCCTTTGTATGTTGAATTGTTGTCGAGCGGAGCGGGGCATGTAACATTTGCAGCTGAGGTCGTGTGCGGCTGATCGGGGATCAAATAAAATTGAACATTTGGATCTTTCTCTTCCATCCCGGTCCTTCTTTCGATGGAGTCATTCCCGCAGATAATGTCAGCAAAGCGCTGCCCAATACCACAGAGACGAGCACATCGTCCGGCATGTGCTCGGTGCAGTAAGAGCAACTCCAACGCGCCGACCCATTTCGTCCGCCCGCGTCCGTTTGGGTCGGCGCGTTCCGCGGCGACCCAAACGGACGCGCGTCCGTTTTTTGTCCGCCCGTGACCCATTCGCGGTCCAAATTTGGGTCACATTTGCGTCGGCGCGGACACAAGACGGACGCGCGCGTCGTCCGCCCTTCTTCTCCCCTGGCCCGCCTGTCGGCAGCACATCGCCACCGTTTCCCCCCAAAAACCGAAAAACCTCCCGCCCCCCGCCCGCGTGTGCGGCATGGACGACGACCTCGACGCCGCCGCCGGGCTAGCCTCCCTCGCCTTCGCCGACCCCGTCTCCGGCAAAGGCCGCGGCGCCCGCAAGGCGCCGGCGGCGGCCAAGAAGAAGAAGGCGCCGCTGACAGAGGAGCCGCGCAACGCGCGCCGCGCCGTCGAGTCGGCCAAGAGGAATGCGCGCCGGCATGAGCAGGAAGCCCGGACGGAGTCAGCGGCCGCGTCGGCCCTCCTGATGGCCGCGGACAGAGAGTCTGCCGCCGCGCACCAAACCGATCTCGTCCGCGAGGCCACGAGGCAGGCACTGGTTCTCCTAGGGTTAAACCCTGGGCAGCACTCCACCATCGCTGCCGCCGTCGCCGCTGCCAGCACTGGCTCGTCGCGCCTGCCATACCCAATTCCGGACTCGCCGCGCTTGTCGACCGCGCCGGTGCGGGCGCGTCCCTGCTATAACGGCCAGCCGCAAGCTTCCCGTTTGTCCAACTCTTCGGGCTCGGGTTCGCCGGAGGTCAGCGTCGTCGCGCCTGCCACGCTGGCGCCCATCAACATCGACCTCAACACCACGCCTGTGGGCGGTGGATCGTCCTGCGGTGGCTCGCGGAAACGCCGGCAAGGACTCAAGAGAGGAGAAGCGCCGACAAGACAAGGACGAGCAAGTCCGTGCGTTCATCGAGATACAAGAGAAGAAGCTCGCGTTGGAGACGGAGAAGCAAACGAAGATGCTCGCCATCGAGGAACTCAAGGCTGCTACCAAAGCGAGAGAGGTCCGGCTAGCTGCCATGAAGCAAGGGGCCGAGATCTTGATGGTGGACTTGAGCACGGTGTCCCCAAGGAAGCGGCCTTGGTTCGAGAAGATGCAGGCCGACATGCTCAACGACATCGACTAGTGATCTATGGCCGAGAGCGCCATGTGTTTTTTGTATGCTGGCATGTGTGCCGGCATGACCACGGCCCAGCTGGCGTGGTAGACTTCAGTCTCACTTTTTGTGTGCTGGCATGTGTTTGCTGGCCGCTGGCTTGCGCGCCCAGCGAACTGCATGCTCTTTTTGGAGGCTGGCATGTGTTTGCCGGCCGCTGGCATGTCGCCGGCGCTAACTCTGCCTGGGATGGCATGGCCGCTGGCTTGATCGATGGCCGCGGGCCCTTTTTATTTGAAAACTGAAAATTGCGGACGAAAATGGGTCGGCGCGTTGGGCGACCGGCCGACCCATTTAGAAAAGGGGGCGGATATGCCGACCCAAACCGACAAAAGGCGGACAAACCACGCGTCCGTTTGGGTCGGCCGGTTGGAGTTGCTCTAATGCTCCTTATCTTGCAGATATCTTTAGACTGTAAATATCACTTTTAACTTTAAATTTGGGCAAGTCAATTTTCTGTATCTCCCTTGGACTCCCGACCCCTGCGTCGTCCGAGTCGGGCGACTCGGGGGAAACCCCAGCCGCCGTCGGCCGGCCACCACCCTCCGTCCACCCCCCGCGTCGCCGCCGCCGGAGGGTCGGCCGGCAAAGAGGCGCCGGGCCCTGGGAAGGCGGCGGCGGGGCCGTTTCTCTCCTCCCTCGCCCCCAAACCCCCTCCCTCCCCCCAGATCCGCTGTCCGGCGGCGCCGGCGGCCTCCACCGGTAGCGAGGGCGGCCTGGCAGCGCCGGCAGACTCTGGTGGCGCGGGTGGCCTGCCACGGCTCCCGTTTGCCCCGGATGCGATCTGGCTGGAGACTTACACCGGCTGGCTGTGCTGCTCTTCGGCCGGCCTCCGTGGCGGTCGTGAGTGCCCTGACAGCTGGCGGTTGGTGGCCGGGCTTCCGACCGGTGGAGGGGCTCGGGCGGCGGCTCATGATCCTAGGTTTCTCTTACGTCAAGACGAAGATCTGCCTAACGCTTGTCCTTCTAATCTGTCCGGAGTGTCGGGTTCCGGAAGGCTCCGCTGGCGAACTCCCATGGGCGTGTTATGCCTGGAGACTGCTGGATCGGGTGGGATTCGGTCGTGCCCATTGGTCCTCCATTAAAGAGGGAGCGGCGCGAAGCTCTGCTATCTGTTGCCATGAGGAGCTATGTTTTGCTTCATAATGAAGTCAGAGGCGGAGAATGCCATGGAAGCCGAGGTTGGAGGACTGGTAATGGTGATTGGAGCCTACGGCGCTGAGGAACTTGCTTGGAGTTTCGGGATTCGTAGCAGTGGTATGTAAGTGGGGGCGACAGCACATGTGAATGTTCAAGGTCTTACCTTTCAGGATGAAAATCCAAGACCTGGCCTTAACTGGTTGTGCGTGGCAATGGCCTTGGTGAAGGCATTGTTTTGAGAGCGGAGACTATCTTCAGGGTGAAAACCAAGATCTACGATCGGGTGACGACGGCGCTGGTGCACTGTTTCCTTCTTTGAGGCGTCGCTTTTGGAGAACTTGGACTTCAGGTGTTGTTTTGGTGGTGGTTGTACTACTGTTGCAAGGACTGGAACTCTGTAGCGGGGCTTTTCTTTTTTAGCTTCTTCTTTTTGTTTTGGCTGTGTGCATTCGTAATGCCATTAGGGTATTGCGTTGTTCCAGAGGCTGGGTGTAATTGGTATCTTCGCGATATTAATATATTTCCTTTATAAAAAAAGAGAGTCAATTTTCTGTGTTGAATTTCTGGATTGTCCTTTGTATGGGTCAGTCGATTTTCTATTGGGCTTCAAGCCCGTTGCTCATTGTCTGTTTTTTCTATTTGTGCGCACTTTGCTTTTATTTATTTTTTATTTTTAGTCGGTTTATCGTTTTACCATATGGGTATTTTTGAGATGTTGGGTGAGTGTTAATGTATACACGCAAGTACTATACAATATGTGTTTAAATTATACCAGAGTACAAAATTACACTATTATATGCTTATTTTTTGTATATTACAAAAAGTTGTGTACAAATTTTAGTACAAAGCTGCGTAAGTTTTTCTTTTTTCTTGAAGGTTAATACTAATGTTACTAATTCATTCTTTCTTAAAAATATATATTATTTTAATTTTGTTTTAGTTTTTATTGCATGTTCTTTCTTCTTTAAGGTGACACCAATGCCACTATTTAATTTATTCATAGGGTTTTTTCGCAAAAAAATTCACTATTATGCACCTATTCTTGCATATTATAAAAACAAATTTTATGCATGAATTGTGTGATTTTTTCAATTGTTTTATTATTTTACTTCTTGAAGGGCAATACCAATGTCAATAATTTATTTTTTCTTAGAAAACTATATTCTTTATAAAAACTTTATATTTATTTTTGTTTTTGTCGTGTGTCTTATGAGATATTGAGTTAGTTTCTATTATGTTTCGGACCAGACCCAAGTATCTGATGGGTTTCTGTTTTGTGAGTACAAAGGGTCGGGTTTCTATTTTATTTTAGTATATATCATTGTTCTTTGATGGTTACTTGACTTTTCTCTTCAGATTTTCTCTAATTTGTGTGTGTGTGTGGGGGGGGGGGGGCATTTTAATGTTTGAATAGTATTATATTACTTGATTGTTTGTTTGAAATTTAAAATGAAATTCTATTATGTTGAGGTGGGGGCTGCCAAGCACAAATGGGGAGGTGAAGGAGGATGACAAGGAGGGTGAGGCAGAAAAACAATGTCGTAATTGATGCTCGTCGCCACGTCTGGATGTAATGTCTACTGTACGCATGCTTTTGCGCTAGCCTGTGATTATTTTGGTGCTTGATGACATTCAATTGTAGGTGTGTCAAAAGCTTGAGATACTATACGATTTTGGATATAAATTTTAGCACATTCGTGTATCTATAGAGTAGGCTTTGGATATCTGATACGTCTTAAACATATCTATAATTTTTGGTTATTTCATGCTACTATAATATCACTTTTGAATACTTTTGATAGAATTATATATTATTTTCCTGGACTAACCTGTTAATTCCGTGCTCAGAGCGAGTTATTGTTTTCTGCATGTTTTTGGTTTTCCGGAAAATCCATATCTACGGAGGTCAAAATAACAATAGCATTAAATACAATTTGTTCCAAATCAAGATGGTTCTATAAAGTACGAGGAGGTGCCGGGGGCACTCCTTGCGAACAGGTGGCTCGGTCAGTGCCCCACCCGTGTGGGCATGCCACATGGACCCCCTGGCCACCGCCTTACGTCCATTCTTCCGCATATAAATCCCATATTTCTGAAACCCTCCAGAGAAATTTTATCCACTTTTGTCCGCCGCCACAAGTTTCTGTTATGAGGAGATCTAATCTGGAGGGCTGTTCTAGCACCCTGCCGGAGGGGGAATCCATCGTCACATGCTTCTTCACCAACCTTGCTGCCTCCATGACCATGTGTGGGTTGTTACTTTAGGACCTTAGGATCCATAGAAGTACTAGATGTCATCTCCTCTCCCATGTAATTCAATACAAAGTTTCCGTGAGCTGTTGCACATGATTGGGATCCATATGATGTAATAAGTGGCGTGTTTGTTGGGATACAATGAATTGTCACTTTATGATCAACCAGTTCTTTGAAATCAACTGATCTTTTGCAGTTTCTTTGTTGTATAATTGATTAGCTTTCTATCTATTTGTCTTCTTTGGCCAAATTTGATGGGTAGTTCTTCAGAGAGAGAGACAGAGAGAGAGAGAGAGATAGAGATAGAGAAAGAGAGAGAGAGAGAGAAAGAGAGAGAGAGAGAGAGAGATGCTTGCTATGCGTGTGGCCAAGATGCCAATATGAATTATGCTTATGGATATGAACTTGCTATAGTTCCTTATGTTAAGAATGAAATTGTTGCTATTGCACCCACACATGATAGTCCTATTATCTTTTTGAATTCTCCCAACTACACTATATCGGAGAAGTTTGCTCTTATTAAGGATTATATTGATGGGTTGTGTTTTGCTACTACACATGATGATTTTGATGAATATAATATGCATGTGATTGCTGCTTCTACTTGCAATTATTATGAGAGAGGAACTACAGCTCCACCTCTTTATGTTTCCAATACGATAAAATTGCAAGAAACTGTTTATACTATGCATTGGCCTTTACTTGATGTGCATGAATTGTTCTTTTATGACATGCCGATGCATAGGAAGAGAGTTAGACTTCTCATTGCATGATATATGTTGCTTTGTGCTCACTACTAAATTACAAATCATTGTTAATTGAAATTGTCTTTGATATACCTTGGGATCCGGGTGGATCCATTACTTGAGCACTTTATGCCTAGCTTAATGGCTTTAAAGAAAGCGTTGCCAGGGAGACAACCCGGAAGTTTTAGAGAGTCATTTTATTCTATTGAGTGCTTTTATAAAGTTTAAAAACAAAAAAATATAAAGGGGAACCTAAAACTTCACAAAAAGAAAGGTGAAAGTGAGAAACATGAGCACCGTTGAAGTGGGGGCTAGCCTTGAACTTTGTTCATGCCCATGGAAACTTTGTGAATCTTGAATCACAGAAACTTTTTATCAAAAATAATTATCCCCTTGTAAAAATCCATTGTATTATAAAAATAATGTACCAAGATTTGCCTTTAGGATGATTAGATTGCTTGTTGGTATGTGCGGTGTAAAAACAAAAACTTTGGCTGTAGTGCGTGAATTTACATTTTTTACTGGAACGTCAAAAGGTTCTGAAATTTTTACACAGTATTTATATACAATTTTTTTTATTTCGTCCTAGTTTGTCAGCATTTTTGGAGTTACAGAATTATGGTCAAAGTTCAGATTACTACAGACTGTCTTGTTTAAGACAGATTCTGTTTTTGATGCATTGTTTTGCTTGTTTTGATGAAACTATCGATTTTATCGGTGGTATAAGCCATGGAGAAGTTATAATACAGCAGGGATAATGCAAATATAAAATATGAATGGGTTTGCAACAGTACTTAAAGTAGTAATTTGTTTTATTATACTAACGGATCTCACCAGTTTTCTGTTAAGTTTTGTGTGGATGAAGTGTTCAAAGATCGAGGAGGTCTCGATATGAGGAGAAGGAGGAGAGGCAATAGTTCAAGCTTGAGGATGCCCAAGGCACCCCAAGTAAATATCCAAGGATACTCAAGCGTCTAAGCTTGGGGATGCCCCGTAAGGCATCCCATCTTTCTTCAACAAGTATCAGTATGTTTTCATTTTCGTTTCGTTCATGTGATATGTGTAAATCTTGGAGCGTCTTTTGTGTTTAGTTTTCACTTTTATTTTATGCACCATTCTGGTATGAGATAGTCCATGGTTGATTTATAGAATGCTCATTACACTTCACTTATATCTTTTGAGTATGGCTTTATAGAATGCTTCATGTGCTTCACTTATATCATTTGAAGTTTGGATTGCCTGTTTCTCTTCACATAGAAAACCGTTATTTGTAGAATGCTCTTTTGCTTCACTTATATTTATTAGAGAATGGTCTTTTTTAGAAATAATTAAACTCTCTTGCTTCACTATATCTATTTAGAGAGTCAACAAAAATTGGTCATTTGCATGGTTAGTCATAAAATCCTACATAAAACTTATGGATCACTGAATATGATATGTTTGATTTCTTGCAATAGTTTTGCGATATAGAGATGATAATATGTGGGAGGTACTAGTGGATGATCGTGTTTAGTAAGATATTGGTGTTAAGGTTTGTGATTCCCGAAACATGCACGTATAGTCTCCCGTTATGCTAGGAAGTTGGAGCACAATTTATCCTTGATTGTCTATCTTTGTGTGAAGGTCGGGAGCACGCGATGGTTAACTCCTACCAACCTCCCCCCTAGGAGCATGCATAGTAATACTTTGCTTCGAGGGCTAATAAACTTTTGCAATAAGTATGTGAGTTCTTTATGACTAATGTGAGTCCATGGATTATACGCACTCTTACCTTTCCGCAATTTGCTAGCCTCTATGGTACCGCGCATTGCCCTTTCTCACCTCAAGAGTCGGTGCAAACTTCGTCGGTGCATCCAAACCCCGTGATATGATACACTCTATCACACATAAGCCTTATTATATCTTCCTCAAAACAGCCACGATACCTACCTATTATGGCATTTCCATAGCCATTCCGAGATATATTGCCATGCAACTTCCACCGCTTCCGTTTTGATGACTTGAGCATTCATTGTCATATTGCTTTACATGATCGTAAGATAGCTAGCATGATGTTTCCATGACTTGTCCGTTTTTTGATATCTTTGCTACGCAAGATCATTGCACATCCTGGTACACTGCCAGAGGCATTCATATAGAGTCATACTTGGTTCTACTATTGAGTTGTAAGTAAATAGAAGTGTGATGATCATCATTATTCGTTATTAGAGCATGTCCTAGTGACGAAAGGATGATGGAAACTATGATTCCCCCACAAGTCGGGATGAGGCTCCGGACAAATATAAAAAGAAAAAAAAGAGAAGAAAAAAAGAAGAAGAAGACAAAAAGAAAGAGAAAAAAAAGAAAAAAAAGAGAGACAAAGAGAAGGGGCACGCTAATTCCACACTTGTGCTTCAAAGTAGCACCATGTTTTTCATATAGAGAGTCTCCTATGTTGTCACTTTCATATACTAGTGGGAATTTCTCATTATAGAGTTAGATGCATGATACGTCTCCAACGTATTGATAATTTATGAAGTATCCATGCCATATTCACCAATGTTTACAATACTTTTATATGGTTTTGATGCACTTTATATGATTTATTTAGAACTAACCCGGACTGACGATGTTTTCAGCAGAATTACCGTGGTGTTGTTTTTGTGCAGAAAATGAAAGTTCTCAAAATCGCCTGAAACTTTTTGGTGATTTTTTCTGGACCAAATAAGAAATATTGGAGCGAAGAACCACCGGAGAAGAGCCACGAGGTGGGCACAACCCACCAGGGCGCGCTAGAGGGCCCAGGCGCGCCCTGGTGTATCGTGCCCTCCTCGTGGCCCATCTTGGCGTGAAACCGACGCCCAAAAATTCTATAAATATAGAAACCATCAGAAATAATCCTAGACTCTCCACTCCGCCGCCGCAACTCTCTGTATCGACGAAAAACCAATCTGAAGACGTTCCAGTACCCTACCGGAGAGGGAAATCCATCTCCGGTGGCCATCTTCATCATCCCGGCGGAGGCCATGACGAGGAGGGAGTAGTCCACCCTCGGGGCTGAGGGTATGTACTAGTAGCTATGTGTTCAATCTCTCTCTCTCTCTCTCGTGTTCTTGAGATGTCATGATCTTGATGTATCACGGGCTTTGTTAATATAGTCAGATCACATGATGCTATTCCCTTGCTACCTTGTTGTGATGAATTGAATCTTTCCCTTTGAGATATCGTTATGTTGGATTGAATATTGGATTTGAGAACACTTGATATATGTCTTGCATGCGGATACCCGTGGTGACAATGGGGTGTTCTATTGATTCACTTGATATATGTTTTGGTACTCAACTTGCGGATTCCCGCGGTGACATTGGGGTAATCTATGCATAGGGGTTGATACACGTTCTTTTCCTACTTTCTCCGATAGAAATCTTGGGGCACTCTTTGAGGCTCTTTGTGTGGATTGAGTATTATGAATCTGAAATTGTTTGATGCGTATCGTATAATTAACTCATGGATACTTGTGGTGACATTGGAGTATCTAGGTGACATTAGAGTTGGTTGATGCGTATCATATGGTGTTATTCTAGTACGGACTCTTAGATAGATCGAACGGAAAGGGTAACTTGATGTTATCTTAGTACGAACTCTTGAATAGATCGATCGGAAAGAATAACTTTAAGGTGGTTTCGTACCCTACAAACAATTTCTTCTTATGTTCTCCGCTAGATAAGAACTTTGGAGTGATTCTTCGTTGCACATTGAGGGATGGTTATGTGATCCAACTATATTAGCATTGTTGAGAGATTGCACTAGCGAAAGTACGGACCCTAGGCCTTGTTTTCAAGCATTGCAATACCGTTTGTGCTCACTTTTGTTACTTGCTACCTTGCTGTTTTTATATTTTCAGATTGCAAAAACCTATATCTACCATCCATATTGCACTTGTATCACCATCTCTTAGCCGAACTAGTGCACCTATAAAATTTGCCATTGTATTGGGTGTGTTGGGGACACAAGAGATTTCTTGTATTTGATTGCAGGGTTGTTTGAGAGAGACCATCTTCATCCCACACCTCCCACAGATTGATAAACCTTAGGTCATCCACTTGAGGGAAAATTGCTACTGTCCTACAAAACTCTACGCTTGGAGGCCCAACAAAGTCTACAAGAATAAAGTTGCGTAGTAGACATCAAGCTCTTTTCTGGCGCCGTTGCCGGGGAGGTGAGTGCTTGAAGGTATATCTTTAGATCTTGCAATTGAATCTTTTAGTTTCTTGTTTTATCACTAGTTTGGTTTTATAATAGAAAACTACAAAAAAATGGAGTTTAGGTTGCATCATTTGTTTCGTCTTTATAATGTCTTTCGTGAAAATAAGGATTCCGAAAATTGTGCTCATTTGGTAGAGGAAGAAATTATGAAAATACTTAATGAGAATTCCTTGAATGATGAGCATGATTGCAATGTTGCTAGTATGAATTCTCTGAATATCCATGATGCTAATAATATGCAAAGCCACAAGCTTGGGGATGCTATGTTTGATGAAGAAGATATTTTTAGTCCCCCAAGTTTTGATGAGCAAATTTATGATAATGATGGCATGCCTCCTATGTATGATGATTATGGTGATGACATATATGATATAAAAAGTTATAGCAACTTTGAAACTTGTCATCATGATTTTAATTTTCAATTTGGTTATGTCAATCATGTACCTCATGATAGTTATTTTGTTGAGTTTGCTCCCACTACAATGAATGAGAAGAAAATTGCTTATGTGGAGAGTAATAAATTTTCTATGCTTCTGGATCATGAAAATAATGATTTATGTGATAGTTATATTGTGAAATTCCTTCATGATGCTACTGAAAATTATTATGAGGGAGGAACATATGCTTGTAGGAATTGCAATAATATCAAGTTTCCTCTCTATGTGTTCAAAGTTTTGAAGTTATGCTTGTTTTGCCTTCCTATGCTAGTTGATTCTTGCTCCCATAAATTGTTTGCTCCAAAATACCTATGCATAGGAAGTGGGTTAGACTTAAATGTGCTTGTCATGAGATTCATGATGCTCTCTTGCATGTTTCAATTATTATTCTTATGTGAGCATCATTGAAATCATCATGCCTAGCTAAAAGGCATTAAAGAAAAGCGCTTGTTGGGAGACAACCCAACACTTTTACTTTCTGTTTTTGAGTGTTCACATGATTAAGCTACTTTAGTAATCATGTTTTGTGTCTTTTATTTCAATAAAGTGCCAAGTAAAGCCTTTGGGATGACTCACAAGATGAGTAGAATTGATGCTGAACCAAAACAGAAACTTTTGACTCCAGTATAGAAATTTTCAGTTATTACTGGAGTGTGATAATGATCTGAAATTTTTAAAAAGTCTTCATATACAAATTCTTCAGGTTGTCCTAATTTTTAAGAATTTTTAGAGACACGGAAGTATGGTTACACTACAGATCTTCACAGACTGTTCTGTTTTTGACAGATACTGTTTTGCATGCATAGTTTGCTTGTTTTAGTGTTTCCATAGCTTATATTTAGCGGTATAAATTATGGGAATGATATAATAAAGTAGTTTTCATGTGTAAACAATTATGAATCTTGTCTTGACAGTGCCTAAGTGAATTATTTATCTTTATTACACTAACCCTTCTCACGAAGTTCCGTTAAGTTTTGTGTGATTGAAGTTTTCAAGTTTTGGGTGAGACACCGATATGAGGAGGACAAGGAGTGACAAGAACATAAGCTTGGGGATGCACAAGGCACCCCCATGGTAATATCCATGGAAGACTCAAGCGCCTAAGCTTGGGGATGCCCCGGAAGCATCCCCTCTTTCGTCTTCAACATTATCCGTATATCTTACTTAGAGCTATATTTTTATTCTTCACATAATATGTGCTTTGCTTGGATCGTCATTATATATTTTTTATTTTCTGTTAGGTGTTATTTATAATCTTGTTTTTCAATAAAAAATTCCAAGAATTGTCTTAGGATGCTTGCATTGCATGTTTTGATGTGTGCTGTGTTAAAACAGAAACTTTCTCTGTAGTGTTTGAATTTTCATATTTTACTGGAACGTGGAAAGTTTCTGAAATTTTTACACAGTGTTGTCATATAAATTATTTAGATTTTCCTAAATTTTCATAATTTTTTGAGTTACATAAGTACACTAGTTTAATAGATTACTACAGACTGTTCTGTTTGGACAGATTGCTTTCATAGTTTCGTTATCTACTTATCCTATAGTTTCCATAGCCTATATTGGTAGATATAAATTGTGGAAACGATAGTAAACAGTAGATGATGTTTGAAAGTTATTGTGCAACTTGTCTTGGCAGTACATGAAGTGTCGATTTGTTCTTATGTGTACTAACCTATCTCACGAGTTCTTTTCAAGTTTTGTGTGGATGAAGTTTTTGAGAATAGGTGAAACCGGGATATGAGAGGATTGTAGGAGATACAAAAGCTCAAGCTTGTGGATGCCCAAGGCACCCCAAGTAAATATTTCAAGAAGTCTCAAGCATCTAAGCTTGGGGATGCTACGCATCCCACCTCTCTTCGTCAACTATCGGTTATCCTATGTTGAGCCTAAATTTTTATTCCTTCACATGATGCGTGCTATTCTTGGAGTGCTATTTCTCTTTTGCTTGCTGTTTAATAAAAATACTCAGATCTGAAAATATTTATTGAGAGAGAGCCCTCACATAGCTACTTGATTGTTTACCTACTCATTGATCTTCACTTATATCTTTTGAGAGTAGTTTGATGTTTACTCTTGTGCTTCACTTATATCCTATGAGTAAATTGTGAATCAATGAAATATCATAAATCTGAAATTATCAATGTGTTTTATTCTTAGTAGTAGCTTCATATCTGGTTTAGAAAGTAAAATCTATTGAAGTTTGAAAATCACAATATTGGTCATACAAGCAATTCGTGAATGATTAGTATAAGGAAGAGAACTTTCACATACAAATATATTATCTTGGACATCTTCTACGATTGTGAATACCCATTAATTATTTTCAAACTTGAGCAAATTAGTTGAAGTTGGACAAGGAAGACAACGTAATGAGTTATTGAAAGCACATTTGCTCCTTTGGTGGTTTTGGTAATTAATAACAACATATATGTCATTGAACTAATGTTTCCACTAAGAATATTTCAGGAAAAGTTTAATGATAGGTTGGCAAAAGGATTGTGGAGAAACCCCAAGATGCAAGGAAATGGATTGGCAAAGCTTCAAGCAAGAGGACTCAACATTTTACTTTGTGAGAAATCACCTTGAGTCCATAGGAAAGCCAATACTATTAAAAGGGGGTAAGGTACTGTTGGTGAACAAGATGCTCCACGTGCACAAGTGATAGTCACCAAAAACACCCACAAGCTCTTCCACAAATACTCTGTCTAGAACCCTACCACTCAAATCGGTAAGACCAACAATTCCTATTCGGTTTCACTGAGATTCAAACCCTAGACAGATCCTAAGACAAACCCATCTCGGTACTACCAACATTCCACTTCGGTGCCACCGAGTTCAGTTGCCAACTTTCTGGTTAGTTATTTTCAAGCATCAGTACCACCGAGTTTTGCCAATCAGTCTCACCGAGATTTGGACCAACTTCCTGGTTAGCCATTCTCAAGAATCGGTACCACCGAGTTTTGTGAATCGGTATCACCGAGTTTTGGACCAACTTTCTGGTTAGCCGTTGTCAAGAATTGGTACCACCGAAATTTGAGAATCGGTCTCACCGAGTTGTGCAATCTGACCGTTGGTCATCAAATCGGTACCGCCGAGATTTATGTATCGGTCTCACTGAGATTCAAAAGTTGCTACCTTTGGAGCAACTCGATACCACCGAGTTTTATACTTCGGTGTCACCGAGTTGGTCACTTTAGGTGTAACGGTTGGATTTTTGGGGATGCCTATATATACCCCTTCACCACCACCCACTCGAAAGAGAAGCACTCAGAACTATTCCATACTTGCCCCATCCAATTTTCTGAGAGAGAGCCACCTACTCATGTGTTGAGATCAAGCCATTCCACTCTATCCATATGAATCTTGATCTCTAGCCTCCCCAAGTTGCTTTCCACCAAATCAATCTCTTCCACCATAGCCAAATCTGTGAGAGAGTGACTGTGCGTTGAGGAGTCTATCATCTTGAAGCACAAGAGCAAGGAGTTCATCGACATTGCCGAGCCTATTACCTTTTGGAGGGTGGTGCCTCCTAGATTGGTTAGGTGTCGCTTGGGAGCCTCCTACTTCGTGTTGTGGAGTTGAACCAAGAAGTTTGTACGGGCAAGGATATCGCCTACTTCGTGAAGATCTACCCATAGTGAGGCTAGTCCTTCGTGGACGGAAGCCGTTATGGAATAGTCAAGGTTGCTACTTCGTGGACCCTTATGGGTGGAGCCCTCCGTGGACTCTCGCGACCGTTACCCTCCGTGGGTTGAAGACTCCATAAACGTGGACGTACGATAGCACCACCTATCGGAACCACGGGAAAAATCATCGTGTCTTCAAATTGCGTTTGATCTTCTTTCCTACCCTCTACTACATATGCTTGTTGTTACTTTCCGCTGCTATACTCTTAGACATGCATGTGTAGGGTATACTTGAATTGCTATAATTGCTAAAATCTGCCAACACTTAAAATTGGGAAAATGTAGAAATTTTATTTGCTCAAGTAGTCTAATCACCCCCCCTCTAGACATACTTTCGATCCTACAAGTGGTATCAGAGCTTTGGTCTCCATTGCATTGGTCTCATAACCTAGGAGAGTATGGCGTCTAGTGAGGGAAATTATCACCGTAGAGGTCCGTACTTTGATGGCACAAATTTTGCTAGTTGGAAGCACAAAATGAAAATGCATATTCTTGGTCATAACCCCGCCGTTTGGGCTGTTGTTCGTGTTGGCTTGCAAGGTGAATTCTTTGGTGATGGAAAGGAACCGGATCGTGAAGCGACCACAGATGAATTGAAGATGTTGCAATACAACGCTCAAGCATGTGACATTCTCTTCAACTGCCTATGCCCCGAAGAATTCAACAAAATCAGCCGTCTTGATAATGCAAAAGAGATTTGGGATACTTTGGTTGATATGCATGAAGGTACTGAATCCGTGAGAGAATCCAAGTTGGATGTTCTTCAAAGTAAACTTGACAAGTTCAAGATGAAGGATGGTGAAGGAGTCACTGAGATGTACTCTAGGCTAGCTCTCATCACAAATGAGATTGCCGGCTTAGGAAGCGAAGAAATGACTGACAAATTCATCATCAAGAAGTTACTTCGAGCTTTGGATGAGAGATATGACACCGTGTGCACATTGATCCAAATGATGCCCAACTACAAAGATCTCAAGCCTACGGAAGTCATTGGAAGGATTGTTGCTCATGAGATGACACTCAAAGACAAAGAAGAGCTTCACAACAAGTCTAGCGGTGCTTACAAAGCCACAAGTGATGCTCCCACAACTTCAAGCGACAACCTTGTCACCAATGAAGAGATAAGCCTCATGGTCAAGAAATTCAACAATTTCTACAATAATAGAGGCAAAGAACGAAGCTCCAACTCAAGATATGAAGAGAAGCGTTTGTCAAGTCGTGACCGAAACTGCTACAATTGTGGGAAGCCCGGACACTACTCCAATGAGTGCACGGCTCCCTACAAACGAAGAGAAGAGTCACCTAGAAGACGAAGCTCAAGGAATGAATCACCTCAAAGAGAGAGAAGGAGTAGAGATGATCGTTATGAACGAAGACCCTCAAGGAGAAGTAGGGACTCGGGGAAGAAGGACAAGTACACCAAGAGCTACTCAAGAAGAAGACAACAAGCTCATGTTGGTGAATGGGTTTCCGGCTCAGAATCCTACAACAACTCCGAGAGAAGCTATCACTCCAACTCCGACTATAGTCAAGATGAAGGTGTTGCCGGACTTGCACTAGTGACTACCAACTCCTATGATCTATTTGATTCTCCAAATGAAGGGAGTGGAAGTTGCTTCATGGCTAAAGGCCCCAAGGTACCACACCCCGAGTATCTTGATTTCAATAGTGATGAAGATGATTTACTTGGTGATGATGACTTGCTCTTTGATAAAACTAGTGATGTTAGTCAAAATGAACTTGATAATTTTCATGCTAGTCAAGATAAGTCGGTTGATGATGATAAGATGAAAATAGAACAACTAACTAAGGAATTAAACACTCTTAAGTTAGCCCATGAATCTACTCCAGAAGATCATAGAGAGCTTGTAAGGACTCATGAGAAGCTACGCTTCGAGAAGCTCACCTTGGAGCAAGAACATGAGTTTCTTAAATCTATCAATGACGATCTCCGAAAGAAGACTTCATCTTATCTAGCCAAACGATTACTCTTGTCTACATTCATGCCACAAGTTAAAACTAGACAAACTGGTAACAAAGGCAAGAAAGGTTCTTCATTTAGTAGCAACACTAAAAATGCTAAATCTAATTATGTTGCTAGTAGTTCTATTGATTCCACTAATGATGATTCTCTTAGCCAAGTTACACTTGAGCAAGAAAACGATTTATTGAAAGGGATTATAGAGAAAGGTATATACAAGAGTCTTGCCGGGTGTAAGCAATTTGAGGAGATTGTACGCAAGCACGGAGGATACCGGAAGAACCATGTCATTGGCTACTTCAACGCTAATGGAGTTGAATGGGAAGAAGGTCAATACCCCAAGCCCAAGTTTGTTCCTCAAAGGGAGAAGTATGAACATACTCTTCCCAAGGAAACAAACACTCAAGATGACCTTCCACCACAAGACAACAAGCTCAAGGGCAAGGACAAGCTTCAAGAGGACATTGACTCATATGAAGATGAATCCCAAGCTTTGGTGGAGTGGGTTCCCAAGGCTACTTCAAGCTCAACTTCTACAAGTGCCACTTCAACACCAAGGATCCCCATCAAGTTGATGTGGGTCCCCAAGAAGAAGAACTAGAGAAGTTCTTGAGGGGTGACTCCGCCAATGAAATTCACTCACATTCATCATTGGCAAGAACTAGTTGAAATTAACGTCAACATCAAGCAATAGTTCAAGGAGTCACACATTTCCTCAAAGGTAAGCAATGGACAAGGTAATCAACAAATCCATGGACATCATCATGTATGCTTTGCACTCCATGTCCATAGATATCCTTGTATTTGTCTCTTGTGTGTTGGGACTAACCCATGTAGGTGAGAAGAGTAAGGAAACAATAAGGATGCTCCAAACTCTTGGTGATCTTCATCAACCTTGAGCATCCACCACTACATCACCCACATGAAGTCTTCTACGACAAACCCAAGGTTAGTTTATCCCTCCTATGGGGGGATGTCACATCAAGGGGGAGCTTTACTCTAAGACTTGAGTTAAAGCATCTCATAGTATGTGACAACATTAAATGCTTTATGTAAAAGTGGTAATCCCACTTGTGCTTAAACGATGAGTATGGCCTATGATCAAGTATTCTTACTTGGCTCCTAACTCAATATACTCATATATAGATGACTCCGTCATCGCCAAAATGCTTTATAGATGCTAGTATGTATGTGCATGTTTGCCATGATTTCATTTGATATCTTATTGTGTGAGCATGTTGGTCTGCATTTATTTAACCATTCGAGGACATCCAATTGTTGCTATTTGGCTCTTGATTTTTCTTTTGCCAATTGGATGGACAAGAATGCCTAGGACCACTCTCTAGCTATCTATGATTTCTCTTCTCATATTCCATTCTTGCTGCATCACAAAATTTGAACAAGGACTTTTCGATCTCTCTATGTGAGGAGCACTCGGAGTTCCGTATCGACAAAGGACTGACCATTAAAACCTCCCAAGTGCATCTCGGTGGAACCAATACCAAATTCTCGATATCACTGAATGCTTAGGGTTGATCTGGTTTTCACACTCGGCATCACCGATTCCATCTTCTCGGTTACACCGAGTTTCCCTGTCAGTTGACAGTAGCGAAACTCAGTGACACCGAAAAGTTAGAACCGGTGTCACCGACAGCCACGGGTATATAAAGAGGCGGACCCGACTTTTGAAATTAATTCCTCAAACGTCATCCCCTCCAAAAACCCTAGCTGCCAAACAAGACCCCTGGTCATCGGCTTCGTCTTCCCGAGCGCCTCCGCCGTTGGAAGTCCACGCCGCCGACGGATTCTTCCCCTCCGTCGCCGCCGTAGCGAGATCGTCACCAAGTTAGGGTACGATTTTGACCCCTCGTGCGCTCCCCTTTCCGAATCTTGCGCATTAGGACTTTTCCATCTATAAGACAAAGTTTGAGATCGATCTATCCACTAGAAATTTCATTAGACTAGAGAACGAACGATTTTTTAGGGTTTGTCGTCCGCGACTTGAATCTCGGTAACACCGAAGCAAAAGAATCGGTAGCACCGATTCCCTTTTCTGGTCGACTGAGAACAACCTCGGTGAAACCGAGTGCCCATTTTCGGTCTCACCAAAAGTGGTGCCAAGTTTCTGTTTAGCAGGTTGTTTGTCTCGGTGGGTCCGAAAAGTTTGCATCGATAGTACCGAAATTCACTTGGCAGAATGCAAATCTTAAGAAATTTTAGTTCAAATTTGAGAAAATCTTCTGAAATTTTTGTGATGACTCAACCTATCCACTCTTATTTACTCTATTTCACAGGGTCAGAGATGTCAGGTTCTGATGATAGCCAAAATGACTTCAGAGAGAGAAATGTTGACATGAGCTCAGGCACTAGTCCTGATGAGAGCTTTGATGATGTTCCTAGCTCACCTGATCTGCCCAAAGCTGCAACTAGGGCAAAAAGGAAGCTCAACTCAGATGAGGAGGATGAAGATTTCATACCTGAGGAGCTGTCCAAGAAAGATGATGCTGCCAAGAACACTGCTGCTGCCTCTTCATCCAAGAGAAAGAAGGCAATAAGGAAAGAGTATGCTAGCTTAGGGACAGTGAGAGCACCAGAGAGTGCTAGGGCAACAATGACTCTTCACCTTGAGTCACCCCCAAAGAAGTCTATGCCTAAGAAGGCAGGAGAGAAGAAGAAGTCCAGGAAGAGGATCATTCATGTCATAGGCAGGCCTACCTCTATGTATGAGGATCCAGAGGCTGCTGCAGAAGAAGAGGAAGAACCAGCTGCTAAGGCTCCTCCTAAGAAGAAGATGAAGCTCATGGCTGATGCTATGCCTAAGGATACATCATCCAAAGGCACCAAGACTGCCCCCAAGAAGGCTGCTGTTGTTCCTAAACCCAAGAGGTTTTCGAGAGACATCCCAACTGCTTCCAAGAACAAGACTTCCACTTTTAGGCAAGCTGAGGATGATGCTATGTCAGCATTGATGAAGCTAAGACCACACCTTCCAGAACATAATGCCAGCTATTTGTTAGCCGAGGACATGAAGAAGAGGAAGGACTCAGGTTTGAGAGAGTGGAGAGCTGTTGATCTATATTCACAGAGGAGGAAGACTGCTGTGGACTACAGGTTCTCTACAAAAGAACAGCAAGACTTCTATGAAACAATTTTGCTTGACAAGAGCCCTGCTATGAGTGATATGAGGTTTGTGGACTGGAAGTACATCAAGGACAATGAGGATTACTTCCCAAGTGTGCAAGACAATTTTCACTGCATTGGTCTGGATGAGTTTGTTGGTAAGGAGTTTACTGCCTGGAATGATGAAATGATCATGCAATTATACTCCACTGCTCATTTCTATGGAGATGGTAGAATTGTATGGATGACTGAAGGTGCAAGGTATGAATCCACTGTTGAGGAGTGGGCTGCCATCTTAGGAGTCCCAGAAGTGGAAGATGGTGACATTAATGTATACAATGAGCCCAAGGCAAGCCACAATGCCATGAAGAACATGTACAATGAGATCCCTGCTGCACATCTGAAGTCTCACAAGCTAGGATCCATTTACTTCCTCCAGGCTGGTCTACGCATGATCAACACTATCTTGAGGCATACCTTGATGCCTAAGTCTGGAGATGAGAAGATGATAAGAGGATACTCCATCAACATGCTGCTCCACCTAGATCAACATACGAGATTCAGAGTGATGGATCTGATAGTGGAGACTGTGAAGAGGGTTGCTGCTGATCAGAAGCGCTCATGTTGCTATGCACCCTATATTCAGATGCTTATCAACTCCAAGTTGGAGAAGCACATATTTGCACTCGACCGACCACATTTGCCACTATTGCCAGAGCTAGAAGACAACATTGTGATGATGGACCCAGATCATCCCACCTCAGCTACAACACAGGCACATGCAGAGGCAGCCAGAGACTCCAGTTCTCAGGTGCCAAGGTCTAGGAGTGAGCAGATGGATCTCCTACTTAGCTCTGTGCTCAGCATGCAGAAGGACATCAACAACATATTGAAGAACCAGGAGAGCCTTGCATGGATTGTTGACACCAAATTTCATACTCTCAACAACAAAGTGGATGAGCTCATAGTGACTGTGAATGAGCTCAAGAAGGAAGTTGATGCAGTGCCTAGACCTCACTCTACAGATGATGATGATGATGAGGATCGTGCACCTCTCAAGACAAGCACTCAGTTCACTACTCAGGCTAGATCAGCTACAGTGCCAGCTCCAGAGTTGAGACCTTCTTCATCAGCACCTGCTACAGTTTCTTCAGCTCCATCAGCTCCTCTAGTTCCTCCAGTTGCTACTCCGACTCCGTCCATGACGTCTGCAGAAGTCTTCGCTGAAGCCGTTCTCTCGACTCCTTCATCAGCTACCGGAGGAGATCAGCCCCAGAAGAGCGCTTAGATATATACCTTTGAACTTTTTGGTAACTTGTTGCCAAAGGGGGAGAAGATGTATATAGATCTTTAGGCTTCGAGAGAGATAGTGTTGCTTTTTATCGCTTTTCAAAACATTGATATTTTGGTTGGTTTGCTTGTGTTAAACTTTGTTGGTGTTTGATCATACACTTGATGTGCATTGCTACTATTTCCTATCCTTGTGATGCTTATGAAATGATCATTCACCTTTTACTTGATTGTGTTGTACTATGATATTCATTCTTATTATTCTCGCACACCACCAAGTTGTATGTGACATGAAAGAGTGCCCAAAGTACCTAATCGATTGTGCATTTGCATTCAAACGCAAATTCAAAATAATGCACAAATTTAGGGGGAGCTCTTGCTTATCACATACTTCTCAAAGCGACGATTATATTCATTGATTATATCATATGTCGAAGCTTTGATCTATATGTTGTCATCAATTACCAAAAAGGGGGATATTGAAAGCACATTTGCTCCCATGGTGGTTTTGGTAATTAATAACAACATATATGTCATTGAACTAATATTTCCACTAAGCATATTTCAGGAAAAGTTCAATGATAGGTTGGCAAAAGGATTGTGGAGAAACCCCAAGATGCAAGGAAATGGATTGGCAAAGCTTCAAGCAAGAGGACTCTACATTTTACTTTGTGAGAAATCACCTTGAGTCCATAAAAAAGCCAATACTATTAAAAGGGGGTAAGGTACTGTTGGTGAACAAGATGCTCCACGTGCACAAGTGATAGTCACCCAAAACACCCACAAGCTCTTCCACAAATACTCTGTCTAGAACCCTACCACTCAAATCGGTAAGACCAACAATTCCTATTCGGTCTCACCGAGATTCAAACCCTAGACAGATCCTAAGCCAAACCCATCTCGGTACTACCAACATTCCACTTCGGTGTGACCGAGTTCAGTTGCCAACTTTCTGGTTAGCTATTTTCAAGCATTGGTACCACCGAGTTTTGCCAATCGGTCTCACCGAGATTTGGACCAACTTCCTGGTTAGCCATTCTCAAGAATCGGTACCACCGAGTTTTGTGAATCGGTCTCACCGAGTTTTGGACCAACTTTCTAGTTAGCCGCTGTCAAGAATTGGTACCACCGAAATTTGAGAATCGGTCTCACCGAGTTGTGCAATCTGACCGTTGGTCATCAAATCGGTACCGCCGAGATTTATGTATCGGTCTCACCGAGATTCAAAAGTTGCTACCTTTGGAGCAACTCGGTACCACCGAGTTTTATACTTCGGTGTCACCGAGTTGGTCACTTTAGGTGTAACGGTTGGATTTTTGGGGATGCCTATATATACCCCTTCACCACCACCCACTCGAAAGAGAAGCACTCAGAACTATTCCATACTTGCCCCATCCAATTTTCTAAGAGAGAGCCACCTACTCATGTGTTGAGATCAAGCCATTCAACTCTATCCATATGAATCTTGATCTCTAGCCTCCCCAAGTTGCTTTCCACCAAATCAATCTCTTCCACCATAGCCAAATCTGTGAGAGAGTGATTGTGTGTTGAGGAGTCTATCATCTTGAAGCACAAGAGCAAGGAGTTCATCGACATTGCCGAGCCTATTACCTTTTGGAGGGTGGTGCCTCCTAGATTGGTTAGGTGTCGCTTGGGAGCCTCCTACTTCGTGTTGTGGAGTTGAACCAAGAAGTTTGTACGGGCAAGGAGATCGCCTACTTCGTGAAGATCTACCCATAGTGAGGCTAGTCCTTCGTGGACGGAAGCCGTTATGGAATAGTCAAGGTTGCTACTTCGTGGACCCTTATGGGTGGAGCCCTCTGTGGACTCTCGCGACCGTTACTCTCCGTGGGTTGAAGACTCCATAAACGTGGACGTACGATAGCACCACCTATTGGAACCACGGGAAAAATCATCGTGTCTTCAAATTGCGTTTGATCTTCTTTCCTACCCTCTACTACATATGCTTGTTGTTACTTTCCGCTGCTATACTCTTAGACATGCATGTGTAGGGTGTACTTGAATTGCTATAATTGCTAAAATCTACCAACACTTAAAATTGGGAAAAGGTAGAAATTTTATTTGCTCAAGTAGTCTAATCACCCCCCCCTCTAGACATACTTTCGATCCTATAGTTATGGTTGTGTATATTTGCATAGAAGTTATATTGTTATGGATCCTCCAACATGTGGTGCTTGTTTAGAACCTTTTGCTAGCCAACACTTCGTACTAAGTAGAGATACTACTTGTGCATCCAAATCCTTGAGCCAAGTTTCTTCCATAAGAGTCCACCATACCTACCTATATATGGTATTTCACTGCCATTCCAAGTAAATTTGCATGTGCTACCTCTAAACATTCAAATAAACATCTGTTTTGTGTGCCTGGACCGCTCATAGAGCGACGGGGGGCGGTCAGTATCTTCCATGTTAAGCGGGTTATTCTCATGATGAGTGTTTATTCACTCGTCCTTTCACGAGAGAGGCGGTAATAAGGATTCCCAGTCCCGAAATCAAAAAAATGCAAATAATTAAACAAAACTCCCCCAGGAATGTTGTTGGTATGGACGGTACCCGTGAATTCGGCTAGCCGTGGAGTGTGTTTGTTGGTGGAGGGGGAGTAAACCTTTACTTTTACCGCTTGGGAACCGCCGCTAATGTGTTTAACATGGAAGATATTGATAACTCTTTGTCGTAACGTTGACAGGAAGGGTGCACCTCCCAAAACTACATTCATATATGTTTTTAAACAATGAGCTCTGGCACCTTTGCAAATCCCTGCTTGCCTTTGCGAAGGGACAATCTATTTACTTTCATGTTATTTACTATTCATGTTGAGTCAACTTCTTATTCCAACCTCAGTCTATTAGTTGGCAAGCATCATGTGGTGGGGAAAGATCCAAACATATATATCCAGTCAAATATATTTGATCATGATTTATTATTGTTTACAATTATCTCTATGATAAATGAGTTGG
The DNA here is from genome assembly GCA_039707655.1 of Elymus sibiricus. Taxonomy (NCBI): domain Eukaryota; kingdom Viridiplantae; phylum Streptophyta; class Magnoliopsida; order Poales; family Poaceae; genus Elymus; species Elymus sibiricus. The sequence goes on along the minus strand of CM077663.1, from coordinate 295,761,838 downwards.
GAGGCAAAAAATTAAGCCCCTATCTTTCTCTGTGTTTGATGGATGCCATTTGTTCTAAAAATATGCTTTGAGTACTAGCAATCATGGAAGACTATATGATGATTGAGTATGTGGAGCTCTTACTTAGACTTTGTTGAGAATAAGTTGAATTGCAATTGTTTGGTGACTAAGAACATAGGTTGTTAAGTTTCAAGAGAATTCATTGTTTGAACCATATCATGTGAATTGGTTGCTACTCTATCATGATGAGTTTTATGAGAAAAAATTGCTGTTATGATGCTAGGAAAAGTGCTTGAAATTATCATTGATCAAACTTATGCACTATGATAGCATTCACACTTCATAAATTATTTCTTTTATCATTTACCTACTCGAGGACGAGTAGGAATTAAGCTTGGGGATGCTGATACGTCTCCAACGTATCGATAATTTATGAAGTATTCATGCCATATTCACCTATGTTTACAATACTTTTATATGGTTTTGATGCACTTTATATGATTTATTTAGAACTAACCCGGACTGACATTGTTTTCAACAGAATTCCCATGGTGTTGTTTTTGTGCAGAAAATGAAAGTTCTCGGAATCGCCTGAAACTTTTTGGTGACTTTTTCTGGACCAAATAAGCAATATTGGAGCGAAGAACCACCGGAGAAGAGCCACGAGGTGGGCACAACCCACCAGGGCGCGCCATAGGGCCCAGGCGCGCCCTAGTGTATCGTGCCCTCCTCGTGGCCCATCTTGGCGTGAAACCGACGCCCAAAAATCCTATAAATACGGAAACCATTAGAAATAACCCTAGACTCTCCGCTCCCCGCCGAAACTATCTATATCGATGAAAAACCAATCTGGAGACGTTCCAGTACCCTGCCGGAGAGGGGAATCCATCTCCGGTGGCCATCTTCATCATCCCGGCGGAGGCCATGACGAGGAGGGAGTAGTCCACCCTCGGGGCTGAGGGTATGTACCAGTAGCTATGTGTTCAATCTCTCTCTCTCGTGTTCTTGAGATGTCATGATCTTGATGTATCACGGGCTTTGTTAATATAGTCGGATCACATGATGCTATTCCCTTGCTACCTTGTTGTGATGAATTGAATCTTTCCCTTTGAGATATCGTTATGTTGGATTGAATATTGGATTTGAGAACACTTGATATATGTCTTGCAAGCGGATACCCGTGGTGACAATGGGGTGTTCTATTGATTCACTTGATATATGTTTTGGTACTCAACTTGCGGATTCCCGCGGTGACATTGGGGTAATCTATGCATAGGGGTTGATACACGTTCTTGTCCTACTTTCTCCGATAGAAATCTTGGGGCACTCTTTGAGGCTCTTTGTGTGGATTGAGTATTATGAATCTGAAATTGTTTGATGCGTATCGTATAATTAACTCATGGATACTTGTGGTGACATTGGAGTATCTAGGTGACATTAGAGTTGGTTGATGCGTATCATATGGTGTTATTCTAGTACGAACTCTTAGATAGATCGAACGGAAAGGATAACTTGATGTTATCTTAGTACGAACTCTTGAATAGATCGATCGGAAAGAATAACTTTAAGGTGGTTTCGTACCCTACAAACAATTTCTTCTTATGTTCTCCGCTAGATAAGAATTTTGGAGTGATTCTTCGTTGCACGTTGAGGGATGGTTATGTGATCCAACTATATTAGCATTGTTGAGAGATTACACTAGCGAAAGTACGGACCCTAGGCCTTGTTTTCAAGCATTGCAATACCGTTTGTGCTCACTTTTGTTACTTGCTACCTTGCTGTTTTTATATTTTCAGATCGCAAAAACCTATATCTACCATCCATATTGCACTTGTATCACCATCTCTTCGCCGAACTAGTGCACCTATACAATTTGCCATTGTATTGGGTGTGTTTGGGACACAAGAGATTTCTTGTATTTGATTGCTGGGTTGTTTGAGAGAGACCGTCTTCATCCCACACCTCCCACGGATTGATAAACCTTAGGTCATCCACTTGAGGGAAAATTGCTACTGTCCTACAAAACTCTGCGCTTGGAGGCCCAACAAAGTCTACAAGAATAAAGTTGCATAGTAGACATCAATGCACACCCACTTAGTTTCAGTTTGAGCTTTCATACACTTATATCTCTTAGTGCATCCGTTGCATGGCAATCCCTACTCCTTGCATTGATATCAATTGATGGGCATCTCCATAGCCCGTTGATTAGCCGCTTCGATGTGAGACTATCTTCCTTTTTGTCTTCTCTATATTAATGTCTACCACCGCATTCTATTCCAACCATAGTGCTATATCCATGGCTTGCGCTCAGGTATTCCGTGAGAGTTGAAAATGCTGAAGCACGTTAAAAAGTATGAACCAATTGCTTGGCTGACACCGGGGTAGTACATGATTTATACTTTGTGTTAAGAAGACAGAGCATGACAAGGCTATATGATTTTGTAGGGATGGAGTTCTTTAGCCTTGATATTTTTAAAGACATGATTGTTTGTTGGGATGCCTGAGTGTTGATGTCTTTATGTCAAATTATAGGCTATTGCTTTGAATCACTCATGTCTTAATATTCATGCCATGATTAGATATATGATCAAGATTATGCTAGGTAGCATTCCACATCAAAAATTATCTTTTTTATCATTTACCTACTCGAGGACGAGCATGAAGTAAGCTTGGGGATGCTGATATGTCTCCGTCGTATCTATAATTTTTGATTGTTTCATGCCAATACTATACAACTTTCACATATTTTTGGCAACATTTTATATGATTTATTGGACTAACATATTGATCCAGTGCCCAGTGCCAGTTCCTGTTTGTTGCATGTTTTTTGTTTCGCAGAATATCCATATCAAACGAAGTCCAAACACGATAAAAATTTATGGAGAATTATTTTGGAATATTTGTGATTTTTGGGAGGTGGAATCAATGCAAAAGGAGGCCCACAGCCACCACGAGACACCAGGGCACGCCCCAGGGCCCAGGCGTGTGGTGGTGGGTGATACGTCTCCAACATATCTATAATTTTTGCTTGTTGCATGCTGTTATATTATCATTCTTGGATGTTTTACAATCATTTTATCACAACTTTATATCATTTTTTTGGGACTAACCTATTAACATAGTGCCAAAGTGCCAGTTGCTGTTTTTGCTTGTTTTTTTACTTCGCAGGAAATTAGTACCAAACAGAGATGAAACACTGCGGGGATTTTTGTGGATTTTTTACGGACCAGAAGAGACCAGATGGGCCAAAGAACACCAGAAGAGGGGGCCCAGGGTGGCCAGCACCCACATGGGCGCGCTAGTGGGTGCTGGGCACCTCCAGCACCCCCTCAACCGACTATCGTGCCTATAAATTCCATGGAAATCCAAAAACCCTAGGGGAGTCGACAAAACACAATTCTAGCCGCCGCAAGTTCCAGAACCGCGAGATCCAATCTAAACACCATCACGGAGGGGTTCATCTTCCTCATAGGTGCCTCTCCGATGATGCGTGAGTAGTCCACCATAGACCTACGGGTCCGTAGGCAGTAGCTAGATGGCTTCTTCTCTCTCTTTTATGATTCTCAATACAATGGTCTCTTGGAGATCTATTTGATGTAAACTTTTGCGGTGTGTTTGTTGGGATCCGATGAATTTTGAGTTCATGATCAGTTTCTATCCATGAATATTATTTGAGTCTTCTTTGATCTCTTATATGCATGATTGCTTATAGCATCGTATTTCTTCTTCGAATCTTTGGTTTAGTTAGGCCGACTAGATCGATTTTTCTTGCGATGGGAAGAGGTGCTTTGTGATGGGTTCGATCTTGCGGTGTTCTTTCCTAGTGACAGAAGGGGCAGCAAGACACGCACGTATCGTTGCTATTAAGGATAATAAGATGGGGTCTATTCCTACATGAATAGATCTTGTCTATATCATGTCATCGTTCTTATTGCATTACTCCGTTTTTCCATAAACTTAATACACTAGATGCATGTGGATAGCGGTCGATGTGTGGAGTAATAGAGGTAGATACAGTAATTTGTTCACCCACCGTGCGCTATACTCATGAGAGAAGCCACTAGTGAACCCTACGGCCCCCGGGTCTACTTTTCTATCATATTGCTTTCCGATCTACATTTTTTGCACTCTTTGTTTTCAGATCTACAAAACCAAAAACCCAAAAATATATTGCTGCATATTTACTCTTTTTATTTGTGTTCTTGAGAGATCTATCTCTCCTACCTATCACTACCTAATCTATCTTATTACCGTAGAGAGATTGACAACCTCTCTTTCGCGTCGGGTTGCAAGTATTTGTTGTTTGTGTGCAGGTGCTGCTTATTGGGTGGTGGTGATCCTCCTACTGGTTTGATAACCTTGGTTTCATAACTGAGGGAAATACTTACCGTCGCTGTGCTGCATCATCCCTTCCTCTTTGGGGAAATACCGACGCAGTCCAAGCCACGTTGTGACGCCCCCAATTTGACCGTACGCTAATCATACACACAGACGCGTACGATCCAGATTAGGGACTCACTAATCAATATCACAACACAACTTTAGACACAAATTCAAACACAAATCATCATATTACAAACCAGGGGTCGCGAGGACCCGAATACATAAGTCATACACACAAATGATATCTGAGTACAAACATAGTTAGTCAAGTTTTGCCTTAAGAAGGCTAGCACAAACAACGATACAGATCGAAAAGGCGCAGGCCTCCTGTCTGGGAGCCTCCTAACTACTCCTGGTCGGCTGGCTCGATCCAGAAGTAAGTACCATCGGGACCCTCCTGGTAGTAAGCTCCGGCGGTGGCATCTGGCTCCTGGGCTCCATCGGCTGATGCATCATCAATTGGGTATGGGGAAAAAGAATAGCAGAGCAACCGTGAGTACTCATCCAAAGTACTCGCAAGACTAACATCAGAACTATGCTAAACATGCAATGGTATCAAATGAGAAGGCTGTATTTGTGGACTGTATTGCAGAAATGCCAGAAGAGAGAGAAAGGCCTAGCCTATCGAAGACTAGCATCTTCAAGCAGTCTTGCAGCATCAGAAGAGAGTAGATAGTAGTAGCATACATGTTGTCATACAGTAGCAATGCCCTGAGATCCTTTCTCGACTCCCTGCGAGAAAGCGATCCCGAGAGCATTATCAACAGTTTAACATTTATCATCATCTCTTTATAGTTATTATGGATCCGGGCACAACTCCAAGCGTCCTGTTACCGTGGACACGGCTATTCGAATAGATATCTTCCCTGCAGGGGTGCACTACTGTTACCCAACACGCTCGATTACCTCCGGCCGGATACACTTGCTGGGTAATACCCGGCCTCGGGTAATCGACACGAAGCAGCGTCCTACCTAAGCTCAGCAGAGAGGTCAACACGCCGGTCTAAATCCTAAGCACGAAGGGGTCTTGGGCCATCGCCCTTCGCACTCCTGCACGTTGCGAGGGTGGTTGGGGTGCAGGCGCGACACTGTATACACAAGTGAAGTACCAGCCCAATCCCAACCAGCCCGCAAGGATGAACTGTGACGTCTGAAGAGCTTTCAGGAGAAACGTACAACGTAGAGGGCCCCATTAAACCATTATCCCACGTGGTGGTAGTGCGTATAGGGCACGACGACCCACTCAGATCAATACCCAAATCCGTTAGGCCTATTTAGTAACTCGCAGAGACGATCAGACAACCTGTCGCTCCGACTTGGTAACTCACGGATATCGACCAGGGTGGACTCCGCCTGCCCTGTCGTTCCGCCACAATAATCTCTCGCGGGTGCCCTCCTGGCAAGCCCGACTTCATAATTCCCTGCGGGTACCCCTCGGGGTCGACCCGCCTGTATAAAGGTCAAAGTATCTGTGTGCCCAAGTATCGAGAAGGAATCCGAGGAATCACCCTCGATGGGTTCCCACTCGAGGAGTTGCACGACGAAAGCTTTGTCGGAAATGACGAAGGAGGAATCACCCTCGGCAACACACGTCCGGGTAGCTATTCTACAGAGGCACCATCGGAAGTGAGCTAAGAGGTATCACCCTCGGCACTCGATGCCAGCTCTGCAGTGTCGGGCAATTTAGGGGGTGTGTGGTGATGTGCTGTCTTCAGTCCATCGGTCTTCCGTTCCGCCGATCATATTGATCGGGGCTTCGATACTAAAGCGGAGCAACTATAGCAAGGGAGAGGGGCCACAGATGGTTTTCCATCCAACCTATACTAAGCAGTTTGGATAATAAGGCCGGTATCAATAGCAGTTATCAAAAACAGGCTATGCATCAGAAATAGGATAAAACAGTAGCAGCGGTAATTTCTAATGCAAGCATGAGGGAGAAAGGAATGGATGATATAGGCATGCGTCAAGGGGGGTTTGCTTGCCTGGTTGCTCTGCGGCAAAGGCGGGGTCGTCAGTCGGCTGGTCGTCGGGGGCGTAGTCGAACTCAGGGGCGTCGGCGTCGGTCTCGGCGTCTAGCGGGAGAGAAGGAGGGGAAGAAACAATAAATATAAAGCAAACAAATGCAATCACTGATGCATGACATGCCTAAAAGATATGCAAATGTGCTTTACTGTCTAACTAAACGATTTAGTTAATTTAGGAATTTATCTGGATTTATTTTATTAAAGTGGTGCACTATTCATCTATCGAAAACAGTCAAAAAGTTCCATATTCAGCTAGCTAGGAGTGTTGGACAGGTGTTTTGTTCACATATTCAGAATCTTCATATTTTTCTGATCATTTTACATATATAAATTATTTTCATCTGACTTACGGTTTAAAAGATATGATTTTCTAAAGTTTTATTAATTTTCTGGAATTATTTTAATTATTTAATTCAACATTATCCGAAACAGTGTTGGGATGACGTCAGCATGACATCAGCATTACATCAGCAGTCAACAGTGGGGTTGACCAGGTCAAACCTGACAGTGGGTCCCACACGTCATAGGCTCATTTTAATTAACAGGGTTAAACTATCCTAATTAACTAGTGGGCCCGCCCTGTCAGTGACTGATTAAACTAATTTAATTATTTTTAATTAATCCTAACCACCTAATTAACTAACTGACAGTGGGACCCATATGTCATAGACACAGAGGGGAGGAGCCCCACATGTCAGTGGCTCAGCTGACCCAGTCAGCGGCGCTGACTGGTCAACGGGCCCACGGCCCCACCAGTCAGGGTCACTGGCAGGTGGGTCAGGGCCAACCACGTCGGACGGCGGCCGTGGCTTCGTCGGAATCCCGCCGGAGAAGCTCCGGCGAGCTCCCGAAACGGTAGCGCGGCGCGGGTTTCGCGTAGAGGAGGCCATTTGCGACGCGGCCGGGCTCATTCGAACGGGCGTTCAACGCCGCGTCGAATGGTGGCGGTGGGAGCGGCTGAGGTGGCCGGTAGCGAGCGGCAGAAGCTCGCCGGCGGCGAGGCCCTTCGGGCGTGCTACGGGAACGGCGTTGCGGGGCGCAAACGAGCGAGGCGATGCGCTGGGGAGGACCTACGCGACGCGGCGAGTGCAACGGTGGCACGCACGGGACCAAATGGTCGCCGTAGCTACGCCGGCGACGAGCTACGCGGCGGCGGGCTTCGGGCACACGGTGAATCGGGTGCTACGGCGACTAATCGAGGCCGGAAGAGGGAGAGGAAGGAGCAGGAGCTCACCGGGGAGGCACACGTAGGCCCGGCGGTGGCTTAGGAGCAGCAGGGCGGTCGGAGACGGCGAAGTTCGTCGGTGGCCGAGAAGAGGAAGAAGAGCTCGTGGCGCTCAATGTAGGGGCTCCCGAGCTCTGGTGCGTTGTCGAGGAGGACGGGGAGGTCACGGCGGTGCTTGTGAGCGTCTCAGCGGGGCTCGAGGTCGTCGGTGGCCGCGGGATCGAGCGCGGCAGCGACGGCGACATTGCGGGAGAGGTGGGGATCGAGAGGGAGGAAGCGTGCGGGGGCGACTGAGGGGGGCTAGGGTTCGGGGCGGTCGAGAGGGGCACGGGCGAGGCCTTAACGGCGTCGGGGACGGCGCGGATGGCCGGCGCGTGGCGAGACGACGACACTGTCGCGCGCGCCAGGCGACAGCGCGACGAAGACGATGATGGCGCTGGTGGGCTGGGCCGGCTACTGTGCACTTGCAGCCCAAGTGCACAGTAGGCCTTTGCCCCTTTTCTTTTTCTTTTTCCAATTCTTTTCTTTTCCACTGCTTTGCAAATTGTTCGAGTACTTAATGACTTTTATAAAATATGTGGATTGACCCATAATTATCAGTGTGTTATTCTCATTCACCAGAAATTGGTTTGATTAAATTATGAATTTACTTTAAATCCTATTAAACAATTTAGTGTTAATTTGTGCTGTTTAGTTACTGTTTTAATTAGCTAGGGGCAAATTTTGGAATTATGGTGATGTTGTTTTCCCCAAAATAATTAGTTATGAATTATGTGCTATTTAATGAACATTTTAGTTACTGGTTTGAACAACTTTTATTTTCACTTAATATTTGAATTGCAATTTTAAATTGGAATTTGAAATGAGATATGATGCAATGATGCTCAAGCATGGTTAATCATAATGACATGGCATTATCAAAGGGGTGATTACTGTAGCTATTATATGGGGGCGTTACAATTCTCCTCCTCTAACAAGAATTCTCGTCCCGAGAATTTAGAGGTAGAGCAAGGGGGAAAAGGTTCGGCCACGTAATTCTAACGAGTCTTCTTGTTCTTGTTGATCTCATCGAAGAGGTTGATCCCTTTCGTTGATGTCTTCAATTCTTTGTTCCGGATCATCCTGATGAAGCCGTTATCCTCTCTTCGAGATTTTCATCGTCCTACGAATGCGATGGGAGGGAAAACTCTAGAAGAACGCATCTCCACCAAGTTGGGCGTTTGGCGATGAACCCAGGGAAAGTCATGATTCATCTCTCGAGTTGTAATTCGGATAATTCATCGAGAGCAATAAGCGATGGTTCAAAGTTTCAAACGGGTAGGCAATCATTCGATGCCCAAACAAAAGGTGGAAGGGTTCAGAGCAACAAATTAAATATTGCGTCTGATACAACAATAGATCATCCCTTGGGCGATGGCTCGGAAATTACGTACGAAGCCAAGCGCAAAGGATACTTTGGAATCAAAGTGATACAGGAGAGTCAGGTTTCGATCCTGTGGAACTATGGGTTATGGGCCGAACATGTGGCAAGAGCAGATGAGCGGTGACATCTTGTACGGCCATGGTAACAAGACATGTCAGAGGATAGTCTGTCAACTATGTCGGCAACAGCATCGGTAACGAGGGCGGGGGACGAAGAGAACCATCTTCCTGCTCGTTGAAACGAGGCGGACCAATAGGCAAAGTTCTCCTCCATCGGCGGTTACCGGAATGTTAACAATAATAGTAACAGGGTCTTACTGACAGAGTTGTACACCGAGGTGTTTACCTAAGCAGGGAACTATCACTGCTCAGATCAAATAATTCTCAAGAAAGGCTAAACAGACCAATGGACAGGAAAATGTAAATATCACATTAAACAGACCAATGGAAAGGAAAATGTGCATACACGAGCATCAGGTGTATATCCTTTCCAAGAGCAAGCAGAGCGGATTAATCATGATAAGGCTCCAGGTATGTAACCATTTAGTCAAGGGGCAAGGAATTTATGATGTTTATCCATACAACGATGTTTGGATAATTGATCAAGAAACAATGTGCATCGAGCTTACATTATTCCTTTTGATGATCGATGTACCACATCCATGCTTCGGGATAGCCATAATATGGTGTTTCGAATAAAGGATGGAGTTTGGATACACAAGGATCCAGTAGGGACAACTTATAAGATAAATCTTACAATTCCCCCATGGAAGAATGGCAACCCTGCTGAGCAAGATACTGTAACATTAGTTGCTCCGGACATGTGTGCTAACCATAACATCACCTTATCGAGTAACGGGGATCAATGTTATATTTCCTGATAATGTTACAACCATCATATCTGACTGAGATTCAGATCTGGCTGAGTTTACAGGTACTTCAGATGCTTGGTTCTACAACAACGGGGATGCGAGATCCACGGAGATGTGGATGTGGACGCGGTTACTTTTTATTGCGAGGAGGTGGGGTGTGGAGGTACTTGATCCTTATCTGCGTGAGGACGAGACGGTAAACTCTATCCATCCACCTACCCACGAGTTAGGTAAAGAGTTTCGCTATGCGCGCCATTGTTGTATGCATGGCACGGAAGGTCCATGCGTGGCTGGCTTCTCACGTGGAGGGACACGCGTGACACGTACCGTACCGGCGCATGTATGGACAGACTGACCTGACCGTGTTTAACAGTGGCGCCTCTCCACTTTGGACAAGAACAGCTGGGAGGTCATCGTGGACGATAGACCTGGGATTGATCACCGATCGACCAGAACATATGGCACGTGGCCATGGATGGAGGTCTCTGCAAGACGGGACACTGTTACGCGCGAAAGAGGTCAAGATCTCAGCGTCGGCTGCAGCACCAAATCCAGCAGGGACCTACGGGATGTATTTGTATGCCGTCTCCAGTATAAGACGAAGATGTTCAGCATGCTCTTCTTTATTCATGGAGTAAACCAGGATATCGTCTAGATAAAACACGACGAATTTATCGAGGTAACCCATGAATATATAGTTCATCAATAAACCAAGGAGAGGATGAGAAGGTGGCTAATGGACTCAGCGACAATTCATCGAGAATTCCAAACGGATGGATTTCCACAATTATGTGAACAAGGAGATGACATTTGTCAGCTCAAATGATATAATGTTGTATGATCGAGGAAACATACGTCACTAATCATTGATTGAAAAGTGCGTCCGAAATATGACCTTAGGCAGCAAGATCAATGTTAGAGCGGCGACTCAATAACCAACAGTCAAAGAACGAACTGTCGATCGTTATCTTCAAGGCAATAGGGTTGATAGAATTACAGAATCCAAGCAGCATCGCTTGTTGATGGTATCCCGGTTAGAATCAACACGGGGACCAAGAAAGAATGGTGATGGTGAGAAGTATCACTATGCCAAGAATTTCTGAGAGGTGGAGCAATCCTCACAACATACTCAGCATAAAAGACAGTAATACTTCAAGGCAGAACACAATGCAAGCTGGAGAGCAAGTTGCATTCATAACGTGGACAAGTTCATGATGAAAGGAAGTCAAGGATGTTGTCGATGATATCAAAAATCATCGAGGGCAAGGAGGGTATTTATCATCATGAATCAGCTGACGTCTCGGAAGAAGTCAAATTGTGGACGATGATCACGACTCCATTTGTCGAGAGTATTCAAGAGAATGCAACCGAACAGCGGTGGCGTCAAGTAGGGGAATGACAGCGTGGAAAGTTATAGGAAACAACAGACAAGATGCAAGCTCAATATCGGGGTTGCTTTTCAAGACAAACAACATGATGTTGAAAACTCGACGTAAGTCGTGCTCATACTATGAAGAATTGGTGCACCAGAATAGGACGAGGTGGCACAGTCAAAGATAGCTAGACAAAGGATGCAACCGATAGTCTAGGAATGACATGATTGAATTTAAAATTTCCCAGTAACAATTACTAGGCGTATTGAATTGCAGTGTGGCATAAATTTTCCTATCGGTGTTCTCGGTTGACAACAATCCCAGAACCCGTGGAGTGATTAAGACAAGGAAAAAATTTATTACCTCATCAAAGTTATTAAGATGCCATGCAAAGGCATGATATCCTCGAGATACCAGAGGGTAAAACTCGAGGGCAGAACATGATAGAAGTAGAGCTGGGGCGTTGACCGACGACAGCAGATATTTTATCCTTGTCAAAAATTTGACGAGGCACGGGAATGAATTTCTTTCAAACATTTTGAATAAGGACAGCATGGTCGGAACCATAACTACAAGGGATCAATTTAGTGACACTGAAAGAATCATACAACTGGATAATTATTTTGCAAGAAGCTTCCGAGACGGTCTACATCGTTTCCATGGGCATGAACAAAAAGTTCAAGGTCGACTCCCACTTCTCCAATGCATAACATTTCATTCACCTCTCGCTCTGATAAAGCTGTAGTGTTGGAATTTTATCTGGTAGAACATCAGAAGGGTATGACTTGTGAAAACTTTCGGGTTCTCACGGATTAGGGGAAGGCATAGGTTCAACCCATCGGGGCATCTTAGGAACATATACCACAAGCTTCAAGAGTAATTAACACAAGCTCGAAGGTGGAGCAGGGTTGACAACAGCAGAGGATACAATTCTACCAAAGGCATTTCAAGTATCAGGGAGAGAACTCACAAGATTCGAATGCGAAGGATACTATCGGATAACAACCCAGCAATGGGTCTGACGGTTCACAACAGAGCTGATGTGAGTATTGGTACTCAATCACAGGAAGAGAGAATGCAAGGCATTGGGGTATAGAACTCCCGAACAATTCGATGCTTAAATAACAAAGGAGTTATGACTTCCAAAATGAAGGATCAGCAGCAGACGCTCTGATCAAGGATGGATAAGTTGAACAGACTCAAAGGCACAATCGGTCAAGGTTTGATTTGCCGAGAACCATCTCATGTCCGGAAGGACGTCTGAGTCAGAAAGATAATTTAAAAGGATAAGTTGATGACTAAGAATTTTGTGAAACACATGAACAACTGAGAAGAACGGATCCTCGATAAATGTGAGGAATTAACCGTAAGGATTTTTATGCGGAACAAAACTGCAAGGCCGTAAACTCAAAGGATTCTCGGGTCAACGGAGAGTAATCCGGGGCATCTTGTAACAAGAAGAGCCACGAGAAATTATTGTATGAATGACAATCGCGAGTAGTCATCCATAGAGATATATCGGTGGTAGGGAATTGCAAAGCCGATAAGTTCAAAGTCTCGGAAAACATCAAAAGGGTATTGTCAGAACCTTCTGACGAAACAGGTGATCTTCTGGTATGAGGGCTCTCCGGGAGAAGTAGTTACGAGAACCTAGAGTCAGAGCTTAGTAAAATCTTTAACCCGAAAAGAAGAGAGATCAGAGTCCCAGAGTATAGAAGAGGAATAAAAGATCCTAATACTACCCAATGGCGACGTGGGCCCGTAAGCCACACAGCCAAGTTAGTAAAACAGTTTTCTTTGTCTAGACTCAACTTCGGCCAAGGAGTTGGAAAGGGGGCTACCTACAGGCAGTCGGCTCTGATACCAACTTGTGACGCCCCCAATTTGACCGTACGCTAATCATACACGCAGACACGTACGATCCAGATTAGGGACTCACTAATCAATATCACAACACAACTTTAGACACAAATTCAAACACAAATCATCATATTACAAACCAGGGGTCGCGAGGACCCGAATACATAAGTCATACACACAAATGATATCTGAGTACAGACATAGTTAGTCAAGTTTTGCCTTAAGAAGGCTAGCACAAACAACGATACAGATCGAAAAGGCGTAGGCCTCCTGCCTGGGAGCCTCCTAACTACTCCTGGTCGGCTGGCTCGATCCAGAAGTAAGTACCATCGGGACCCTCCTGGTAGTAAGCTCCGGCGGTGGCATCTGGCTCCTAGGCTCCATCGGCTGATGCATCATCAATTGGGTATGGGGAAAAAGAATAGCAGAGCAACCGTGAGTACTCATCCAAAGTACTCGCAAGACTGACATCAGAACTATGCTAAACATGCAATGGTATCAAATGAGAAGGCTGTATTTGTGGACTGTATTGCAGAAATGCCAGAAGAGAGAGAAAGGCCTAGCCTATCGAAGACTAGCATCTTCAAGCAGTCTTCCAGCATCAGAAGAGAGTAGATAGTAGTAGCATACATGTTGTCATACAGTAGCAATGCCCTGAGATCCTTTCTCGACTCCCTGCGAGAAAGCGATCCCGAGAGCATTATCAACAGTTTAACATTTATCATCATCTCTTTATAGTTATTATGGATCCGGGCACAACTCCAAGCGTCCTGTTACCGTGGACACGGCTATTCGAATAGATATCTTCCCTGCAGGGGTGCACTACTGTTACCCAACACGCTCGATTACCTCCGGCCGGATACACTTGCTGGGTAATACCCGGCCTCGGGTAATCGACACGAAGCAGCGTCCTACCTAAGCTCAGCAGAGAGGTCAACACGCCGGTCTAAATCCTAAGCACGAAGGGGTCTTGGGCCATCGCCCTTCGCACTCCTGCACGTTGCGAGGGTGGTTGGGGTGCAGGCGCGACACTGTATACACAAGTGAAGTACCAGCCCAATCCCAACCAGCCCGCAAGGATGAACTGTGACGTCTGAAGAGCTTTCGGGAGAAACGTACAACGTAGAGGGCCCCATTAAACCATTATCCCACGTGGTGGTAGTGCGTATAGGGCACGACGACCCACTCAGATCAATACCCAAATCCGTTAGGCGTATTTAGTAACTCGCAGAGACGATCAGACAACCTGTCGCTCCGACTTGGTAACTCATGGATATCGACCAGGGTGGACTCCGCCTGCCCTGTCGTTCCTCCACAATAATCTCTCGTGGGTGCCCTCCTGGCAAGCCCGACTTCATAATTCCCTGCGGGTACCCCTCGGGGTCGACCCGCCTGTATAAAGGTCAAAGTATCTGTGTGTCCAAGTATCGAGAAGGAATCCGAGGAATCACCCTCGATGGGTTCCCACTCGAGGAGTTGCACGACGAAAGCTTTGTCGGAAATGACGAAGGAGGAATCACCCTCGGCAACACACGTCCGGGTAGCTATTCTACAGAGGCACCATCGGAAGTGAGCTAAGAGGTATCACCCTCGGCACTCGATGCCAGCTCTGCAGTGTCGGGCAATTTAGGGGGTGTGTGGTGATGTGCTGTCTTCAGTCCATCGGTCTTCCGTTCCGCCGATCATATTGATCGGGGCTTCGATACTAGAGCGGAGCAACTATAGCAAGGGAGAGGGGCCACAGATGGTTTTCCATCCAACCTATACTAAGCAGTTTGGATAATAAGGCCGGTATCAATAGCAGTTATCAAAAACAGGCTATGCATCAGAAATAGGATAAAACAGTAGCAGCGGTAATTTCTAATGCAAGCAGGAGGGAGAAAGGAATGGATGATATAGGCATGCGTCAAGGGGGGGTTGCTTGCCTGGTTGCTCTGCGGCAAAGGCGGGGTCGTCAGTCGGCTGGTCGTCGGGGGCGTAGTCGAACTCAGGGGCGTCGGCGTCGGTCTCGGCGTCTAGCGGGAGAGAAGGAGGGGAAGAAACAATAAATATAAAGCAAACAAATGCAATCACTGATGCATGACATGCCTAAAAGATATGCAAATGTGCTTTACTGTCTAACTAATCGATTTAGTTAATTTAGGAATTTATCTGGATTTATTTTATTAAAGTGGTGCACTATTCATCTATCGAAAACAGTCAAAAAGTTCCATATTCAGCTAGCTAGGAGTGTTGGACAGGTGTTTTGTTCACATATTCAGAATCTTCATATTTTTCTGATCATTTTACATATATAAATTATTTTCATCTGACTTACGGTTTAAAAGATATGATTTTCTAAAGTTTTATTAATTTTCTGGAATTATTTTAATTATTTAATTCAACATTATCCGAAACAGTGTTGGGATGACGTCAGCATGACATCAGCATTGCATCAGCAGTCAACAGTGGGGTTGACCAGGTCAAACCTGACAGTGGGTCCCACACGTCATAGGCTCATTTTAATTAACAGGGTTAAATTATCCTAATTAACTAGTGGGCCCGCCCTGTCAGTGACTGATTAAACTAATTTAATTATTTTTAATTAATCCTAACCACCTAATTAACTAACTGACAGTGGGACCCATATGTCATAGACACAGAGGGGAGGAGCCCCACATGTCAGTGGCTCAGCTGACCCAGTCAGCGGCGCTGACTGGTCAACGGGCCCACGGCCCCACCAGTCAGGGTCACTGGCAGGTGGGTCAGGGCCAGCCACGTCGGACGGCGGCCGCGGCTTCGCCGGAATCCCGCCGGAGAAGCTCCGGCGAGCTCCCGAAACGGTAGCGCGGCGCGGGTTTCGCGTAGAGGAGGCCATTTGCGACGCGGCCGGGCTCATTCGAACGGGCGTTCAACGCCGCGTCGAATGGTGACGGTGGGAGCGGCTGAGGTGGCCGGTAGCGAGCGGCAGAAGCTCGCCGGCGGCGAGGCCCTTCGGGCGTGCTACGGGAACGGCGTTGCGGGGCGCAAACGAGCGAGGCGATGCGCTGGGGAGGACCTACGCGACGCGGCGAGTGCAACGGTGGCACGCACGGGACCAAATGGTCGCCGTAGCTACGCCGGCGACGAGCTACGCGGCGGCGGGCTTCGGGCACACGGTGAATCGGGTGCTACGGCGACTAATCGAGGCCGGAAAAGGGAGAGGAAGGAGCAGGAGCTCACCGGGGAGGCACACGTAGGCCCGGCGGTGGCTTAGGAGCAGCAGGGCGGTCGGAGACGGCGAAGTTCGTCGGTGGCCGAGAAGAGGAAGAAGAGCTCGTGGCGCTCAATGTAGGGGCTCCCGAGCTCTGGCGCGTTGTCGAGGAGGACGGGGAGGTCACGGCGGTGCTTGTGAGCGTCTCAGCGGGGCTCGAGGTCGTCGGTGGCCGCGGGATCGAGCGCGGCAGCGACGGCGACGTTGCGGGAGAGGTGGGGATCGAGAGGGAGGAAGCGTGCGGGGGCGACTGAGGGGGGCTAGGGTTCGGGGCGGTCGAGAGGGGCACGGGCGAGGCCTTAACGGCGTCGGGGACGGCGCGGATGGCCGGCGCGTGGCGAGACGACGACGCTGTCGCGCGCGCCAGGCGACAGCGCGACGAAGACGATGATGGCGCTGGTGGGCTGGGCCGGCTACTGTGCACTTGCAGCCCAAGTGCACAGTAGGCCTTTGCCCCTTTTCTTTTTCTTTTTCCAATTCTTTTCTTTTCCACTGCTTTGCAAATTGTTCGAGTACTTAATGACTTTTATAAAATATGTGGATTGACCCATAATTATCAGTGTGTTATTCTCATTCACCAGAAATTGGTTTGATTAAATTATGAATTCACTTTAAATCCTATTAAACAATTTAGTGTTAATTTGTGCTGTTTAGTTACTGTTTTAATTAGCTAGGGGCAAATTTTGGAATTATGGTGATGTTGTTTTCCCCAAAATAATTAGTTATGAATTATGTGCTATTTAATGAACATTTTAGTTACTGGTTTGAACAACTTTTATTTTCACTTAATATTTGAATTGCAATTTTAAATTGGAATTTGAAATGAGATATGATGCAATGATGCTCAAGCATGGTTAATCATAATGACATGGCATTATCAAAGGGGTGATTACTGTAGCTATTATATGGGGGCGTTACACACGTCAAAGGAATTTCTGGCGCCGTTGCCGGGGAACGAAGCAGTCTCTTCTACGTGCCTATCGTAGGCGCCGAGGGGACTCCATCGTCATCTACCAGGTTCCTAATCACAAATCTCATCTCCTTGCAATTACATTATTTTCCATTTGCCTCTCGTTTTCCTCTCCCCCACTTCACCAATTTGCCGTTTTATTCGCCCTCTTTTTCGTTTGCCCTTTTTCTTGCCGAATCTCTTGCCTAGTCATTATGGCTAGTTCTTCCTTTGTTGCGTGTACTCCCAATAATGAGGTTCTTAATTTTAAGCAAAGGGGAGGGGAGAACTTAAAAGATGCTTGGTATAGGATTTGCAATGCTCATAATAGATCTATCCATAAGCAATCTACCGTTGTTCTTCTTCGCAGTTTTTATGTTGGCATCACCACTTGGTATAGATTCGTCCTTGATACGATTACCGGTGGGAATTTCTTGATGTGTCCATCTTTGGTGCTTTTAATGCTTTGGGAAGTTTAGTGGGATCACCACCTATCATGATCAATGAAACAACTTTAACTCTCGAACATGTTATGGAGAGATTAGATGCTATTGAAAAGAAGATGATTACTAAAGAACGTCTTGATGATCTAGATAAAAGGTTACATAATCTTGCTAATAAAATTGGGGCTAAGGCGGGAGATGCTATTAAATTACTAAAGGCAAAAGAAACCGTAGTTAACGAAAGGGTAGAAGAAAGTCCTTACCGTATTGATAAGTTGGAAGAGATCTTTAGTAATTTGGGTTCGGCTTTTTCTTCTATCAAATCTATTGAAAAAACTGCCGTGAAAATTGGCAAGACCACGCAAGTCACTAAGAACAAGGTTGCTACACCTGGTGGGCACAAGGGAGATCTTAAAATGATTAGTATTCATCCCGACTTTGTTGAAATCATAAGAGATCCCATTTACAAGAATGAATTTTTTGGTTTTCTTCCTAGGAGTGTTATCGTTAAGAACATGCATGCTAAATCCTTGAAGAAATCTAGTTGTGTGATTGAGAAATTGAAAACCAAAGATGACAATACTTGAATCTATCCAATATGCCTAGCTAGGGGCGTAAAACGATAGCGCTTGTTGGGAGGCAACCCAATGAATAAATAAATTTTTGCTTTTTCCTTTCTGTTTTTGAGTGTTGACACAATTATGCCTCTGTTATGATTGTGTTTTTATGGTTTATTTAGTGTTTGTGCCAAGTAGAACCGTTAGGATGATTCATAGGATGAGTAGAAGTGATGCTGAATCTGAAACAGAAACTTTGCGTCCAGTATATGAATTTTCATTTTTTGCTGGAACGTGATATTGAGCTGAAATTTTAACACAGTGTTTCTATACAAATTCCTTACGTTGTACTAATTTTTCAGAATTTTTAGAGTTACATAAGTATGGGTATGGTACAGATTACTACAGACTGTTCTGTTTGAGACAGATTCTGTTTTTGTTGCATTGTGTGCTTGTTTTGATGAATCTATGGGTTATATTGAAGGGTATAAACCATGGTAAAGTTAAAATACAGTAGGTATAATGCAATTATAAAATTTTAATGGGTTTACAACAGTACCTAAAGTAGTGATTTGCTTTCTTATACTAACGGATCTCACGAAGATTTTGTTGAGTTTTGTGTGATTTAAGTTTTCAAGTATTGGGTGAGATCACGATGGATGAAGGAATAAGGAGTAGCAAAATCCTAAGCTTGGGGATGCTACCGCACCCCCAAGACATATCCAAAGAGTAACAAGCAACTAAGCTTGGGGATGCCCCCGAGTGGCATCCCCTCTTTCTTCTAACGACCCTCGGTATTTTACTTGGAGCTATATTTTTATTCGTCACATATCATGTGTTTTGCTTGGAGAGTCTTGCATCTTTGCTTGCTTTGTTTGTTAGTTTTTCCTTTGTATCCTTGCTGTACACACCTATTTGAGAGAGCCACAATCATGCTATGATTTGTTAGAATTTCTCTATGTGCTTCACTTAAACTTTTTGAGCTATAGAAATTGCTCTAGTGCTTCACTTATATCTTTTTGAGCACGGTGTGCTTGGAAACTTTTGTAGAAATACTCTCATGCTTCACTTAGATTAATTTGAGAGTTAGTAAAATTTTGAAGAAATCCTCTCATGCTTCACTTATACCTTTTTGAGAGATGAAATCTTTGTGCTCATGTGCTTCACTTAAATTTGTTTGAGCTTGCCAAAAAGCAATGGCAATATATGAAACTAGTCCCAAAGTGATAGATATCCAAGGAGGATATAATAAAAACTTTCATGAAGATCATTGGACAAATTAAACTTGATTCCTTGTAATAGTTTTGAAACATGATGATAGTAATATGTGAGTTATGTTAGTGAGTAATTATGCTTAGTAGGAATATTGGTGTTAAGGTTTGTGATTCCCTACGCATGCACGAAAGTCAATAGTTATGCAATGAAGTTACATCCTACTTGTGGTGCATTATTCGGTGTTAGTTATGTTCAATGTTCACTTGTGAGATTTTTCGTTTCTTGGTTTGGTTGCTTCCCAATCTTTTTGCTAGCCTTCACTTGTACTAAGTAGAAATACTACTTGTGCATCCAAAATCCTTAAACCAAGTTTTGCCTTATGAGTCCACCATACCTACCTATATGCGGTATTTCCATGCCATTCCAAGAAAATTTGTATGTGCCATCTCTAAATTTTCAAAATAAATTTTCTCTTTTGTGTGCCCGTACCGCTCATGAAACGGTGGGGAGTGTCCAATATTTTTCCATGCTAGATGTGTTATTCTCAAGATGAGTGTTTATTCACTTGTCATTGCACGAGAGTGCGGCGGTAATAGGGATGCCCATTCCCGAAATGAAAAAAAAGAAAAAAAATATTTACTTTATGTTGTCAAATAATAAATTCCTTGGAAAGTGTTGGTATGGAAGGCAACCGTGGATACGGCCCGCCATGGAAAGTGAAAGTTTGGTGGAAAAAGGAATAAACTTTATTTTCTGTTTGGGAACCGCCTATGATATATCTAGCATGGAAAGTATTGTGAGCTACTTTGTCGTTTTCGTTGACAGGAAAAGCATGCCACCCAAAATATTTTTTCTCTTTCAATTTTAACCTTGAGCTCTCGCACCTCTAGAAATCCCTACTCCCCTCTGCGAAGGGCCTATCTATTTACTTTATGCAATTTTTATTTTTGCTTTGTGTCTCCATCTTCTCTTATAAGCACCAACTAGGGGGCACTATGATCGTACTTGAGCATTGGGCATAGCTAATATTTGAGTGTGTTTCATGAATGGATCAATGATTGAGTATTGAAGTCATTATGTTAAAACTAGACTATTTTGATAACTTTCTTTAGTGTTGATATTTTGAAAGACATGGTTGCTTGTTGACATGCTTGAGTATTGAAGTCATTATGTTAAAACTAGACTATTGCTTTGAATCATTTAAAAGTCCAAATGTCCATGATATACAAAGAAGAAAAGAATACGATGAACATGTTAGGTAGCATTCTACATCAAAAATTATGTTTGTATCATTTACCTACTCGAGGACGAGTAGGAATTAAGCTTGGGGATGCTGATACGTCTCCAATGTATCTATAATTTTTGCTTGTTCCATGTTGTTATATTATCATTCTTGGATGTTTTACAATCATTTTATCACAACTTTATATCATTTTTTGGGACTAACCTATTAACATAGTGCCAAAGTGCCAGTTGCTGTTTTTGCTTGTTTTTTACTTCGCGGGAAATCAGTACCAAACAGAGATGAAACGCTGCGGGGATTTTTGTGGATTTTTTACGGACCAGAAGAGATCAGATGGGCCAAAGAACACCAGAAGAGGGGCCCAGGGTGGCCAGCACCCACATGGGCGCGCCAGAGGCCCCCTGGCGCGCCCTGGTGGGTGCTGGGCACCTCCGGCACCCCCTCAACCGACTATCGTGCCTATAAATTCCCTGGAAATCCAAAAACCCTAGGGGAGTCGACAAAACACAATTCTAGCCGCCGCAAGTTCCAGAACCGCGAGATCCAATCTAAACACCATCACGGAGGGGTTCGTCTTCCTCATAGGTGCCTCTCCGATGATGCGTGAGTAGTCCACCATAGACCTACGGGCCCGTAGGCAGTAGCTAGATGGCTTCTTCTCTCTCTCTTATGATTCTCAATACAATGGTCTCTTGGAGATCTATTTGATGTAAACTTTTGCGGTGTGTTTGTTGGGATCCGATGAATTTTGAGTTCATGATCAGTTTCTATCCATGAATATTATTTGAGTCTTCTTTGATCTCTTATATGCATGATTTCTTATAGCATCGTATTTCTTCTTCGAATCTTTGGTTTAGTTAGGCCGACTAGATCGATTTTTCTTGCGATGGGAAGAGGTGCTTTGTGATGGGTTCGATCTTGCGGTGTTCTTTCCCAGTGACAAAAGGGGCAGCAAGACACGCATGTATCGTTGCTATTAAGGATAATAAGATGGGGTCTATTCCTACATGAATAGATCTTGTCTACATCATGTCATCGTTCTTATTGCATTACTCCGTTTTTCCATGAACTTAATACACTAGATGCATGCTGGATAGCGGTCGATGTGTGGAGTAATAGAGGTAGATGCAGACAGGAGTCGGTCTATCTATCTTGCACGTGATGCCTATATAATGATCATCGCCTTGGATATCGTCATGACTATTCGATTTTCTATCAATTGCCCAACAGTAATTTGTTCACCCACCGTGCGCTATACTCATGAGAGAAGCCACTAGTGAACCCTACGGCCCCCGGGTCTACTTTTCTATCATATTGCTTTCCGATCTACGTTTTTTGCACTCTTTGTTTTCAGATCTACAAAACCAAAAACCCAAAAATATATTGCTGCATATTTACTCTTTTTATTTGTGTTCTTGAGAGATCTATCTTTCCTATCTATCACTACCTAATCTATCTTATTACCGTAGAGAGATTGACAACCTCTCTTTCGCGTCGGGTTGCAAGTATTTGTTGTTTGTGTGCAGGTGCTGCTTATTTGGTGGTGGTGATCCTCCTACTGGTTCGATAACCTTGTTTTCATAACTGAGGGAAATACTTACCGTCGCTGTGCTGCATCATCCCTTCCTCTTTGGGGAAATACCGACGCAGTCCAAGCCACGTCAGTGGGTTGTGGTCACCTCGTAAGTCGGTTGGAGCTCTACTTCGGGCGCAAGGAAGCTTATATCTGGAAAAAAATCGTGTTAAAATCTCAGCGCAATCAGAGTTACGGATCTCCGGGAATATAAGAAACGGTTTTCGGCCAGAAAACAGGAACGCGAAACAGAAGAGAACAGAGAGGGAGATCCAATCTCGGAGGGGCTCCTGCCCCTCCGCCGCCATGGAGGCCATGGACCAGAGGGGGAACTCTCCTCCCATCTAGGGGGAGGCGAAGGAAGAAAAAGGAGGAGGGGGCTCTCTCCCCCTCTCTCCCGGTGGCGCCAGAACGCCGCCGGGGCAATCATCGTGACGGCAATCATCGTGACGGCAACCAAGAAAAATAAACAAATTGATGTACACCTTGATGAAACGTGTTTGGGTTGGAACTCTTTTCTTTTTCATCTACATGCTCCACGTGACTTTGGTTCTTCTCATTAGCTACTCTAATGACTTATGGTTTTTCTGCTTTCTCTTGACGCTCAACAACATCAACTTGATTCTGAAAATTGTTCGTACAGATAGAACTAGAGCTGGTCGTATCACCCTCTGTAGGGTGTTGCAATATGTTCATGATTTGCTTATGGTGGGTGGCGTGAGTGACAGAAGCACAGACCCGAGTAGGTGGGTTGTTGCATATGGGAGTAAAGAGGACTTGATACTTAATGCTATCGTTGGGATTTACCTTAATGATCTTTGGTAGTTGCGGATGCTTGCTAGAGTTCCAATAATAAGTGCATATGATCCAAGTACGGAAAGTATGTTAGCTCATACCTCTCCCTCATATAAAATTGCAATAATGATTACCGGTCTAGTTATCAATTGCCTAGGGACAAATAACCTTCTTGTTTGACAAAAGCTTTCTACTAAACAACTAACTTTTATTATCTTGCAATTTACTCGTAGTTTTATTCCCGCAAAGTACTTCTAGTTTTATTCGTGCAAACTTCCTATCACCTACAAAATAGTTTCATACTTGTTCTAGGTAAAGCAAACGTTAAAGTGTGCGTAGAGTTGTATCGGTGGTCGATAGAACTTGAGGGAATATTTGTTCTACCTTTAGCTCCTCGTTGGGTTTGACACTCTTATTTATCGAAAAAGGCTACAAACGATCCCCTACACTTGTGGGTTATCATATATAAAACACACTGTAAGCTTGGGTCTGTAGTTCAGGCGTTCTAATTCCACCCTTGTCAGTGCTTTTTCTGATGCTGACTCGGTAGGATGTAGTGATGACAGAAAGTTAACTGGAGGATTTGCAATATTCTTTGGTTCTAATCTTATTTCGTGGAGTGCCAGAAAACAAGCTACAGTGTCAAGGTCAAGTACTGAGGCGGAATATAAGTCATTAGAAAATGCCACTACTAAGATCATTTGGTTGGAGTCTTTGCTTCATGAGTTGGGAATTAAACAACATCGTGTGACATGTTTATGGTGTGATAACTTGGGAGCCACCTATCTCTCTGCCAATCCAATCTTCCATGGAAGAACTAAACACATTTAAATTAATTTTCATTTTGTGCGAGAAAGAGTTGCAGAGAAGAAGTTGGACATATGATTTATTCCTTCCAGAGATCAGGTAGCAGATGGTTTCACTAAATCATTGCCAATCAAGCCCTTTGAAGAATTCAAGAAGAATCTTAATATAGGATAGTTGAGATTAAGGGAGGATGTTAGAGTTAGAGATATATATCAGTTGTAATCTCAACAGACTCCTCTATCCCTGTCGTAGCTTTCCTCTCTGTACGCAACCAATCCTAGCAATCGTTGCTTTCGTGTACGCCAAGGCAGAGGCTCTATCGATCTACCTCAATCAATATAAACGCACGCGGCTCCCTCACGAGGGAGTAGGAACGCTTCCATCTAATACACCTAAACACAATTGGAGAACTTCTGGTCCTCTAACTTAAATAGTGAGATTAAGAGTCTCACTTGTTTTCCTAGTCTTTGTCACTTTGTGATTCAGCATGCATGTACATGCAAGTGCCATCTCCCCACTATGCTACATTTAAGCATTTGCATGTGAGGGAATGGTTAACACTAGGAAAGAGGAATTCAGCTTTTGGTTTAGTTTTTAGTGTGAGAATCGGAAGGCATCAAGTATACTGCAGTTATTGAGCAATTTAGGACACTCCCAATGCACTGACTCTTAACACATCATCCTATGTGGGGAAAAGTTCTTACAGAGAATCACCTCAATTCATTTTCTCTTAGGTGTTGTATAGTGATATTTACAATTAGTTGGTTATGTGTTTATGTTTGCATCTCAACACTATTGCCTATGTCTAGAGAGAAAGGGCGTAAAGAAAAATAGAGTGAGACCACATCAGATCGGAAACCTAATTTTACTAGATAGAGAAATCAAAGACCGAACCGTACCTCCGCCAACATACAACCTTTATCTTTTTTTAATGAGCAGTTTTAACATGCTCTCTCTTACCCCTTCTTTTCACAAATAAGTAAGAGTATATAAAAATTCTAAGCCATTGATCTCATTGATTAATGGTCTGATTAGCTTTTACCTTCTTACATCACACGTAAAAAGAGGGGGTAAGAGCGAGCATGTTAAAATTTGTCTTTTTTACTTACCGTGACACCTTGGATTTTTTGTCTATTGAATCATTCTAAGAGCTAAGCATCAAGAGTGGTTTTAACCAAATTAATAACAAGCAAATCGTATGTCAGTTTCTAAACACGAGCCTTGGTGTTGTTGATTATTTTTTCGAAAAGGGACGCTTTATTACTTAAATTTAAGTATTACACCCGGCTTCTGCATAACTAAGATGCACACAGCCAAACAAAGTCCTTCCAGACAAACAGAAAATAAAAAGGCAAAATACAAAGAAACTCGGAGAGTCCGTATAACGCCTAAAGCGGAGGTGGGCCAATCATAAGATCATGCTGCCACCCAT
Organism: Elymus sibiricus; assembly: GCA_039707655.1. Lineage (NCBI taxonomy): Eukaryota > Viridiplantae > Streptophyta > Magnoliopsida > Poales > Poaceae > Elymus > Elymus sibiricus. The sequence continues at coordinate 295,736,433 of CM077663.1, read as the reverse complement.
GTTGGATAAAAGTATCCCACGCTGTATCCTCCAATCGTGCACACACCTCCGTAAACAGGTCTCGATTCTCCATGCATTGTAGAGAGGACAATAAACAAAGAGTCTCGGTACATCTGTAGATAATCTGCATCCGAGAAGTACTTTTATCGTTAAAAACCTTATCATTTTTACATAGTTAAAATGACCAAATAACGGCAAGCGCTCCCATACTAAGAGGAGTTTAAACCTATGATCTATCCCATATAACCAGTTGCCAAATACATTAGCAACACTACATGGAGGATGCAAGCCAGAAGCTATCTGGATGACTGGCCATATAGAACGAGTCAATTTGCATTGTAAGAATATAAATGTTTTATTGTCTCACCCTGGTATTGCCGTTATGCCGGTCGAACCTATAATTCGGAACGGATGGACTTATTTTGGACATTTTATGGTGCTGTGTGTTTTTGGATTGTGTGCATCTTTATTGCATAGACATGGACTTGAACTCTTTTAGTGATATTATTTCATCAACAATGAGATTAAAAAGTGAGATTTGCTCCGATCCTCGTTGTCTTTGTGCAGGGATTCAGTTTGCCTGCTGTCTACGTATGTCTGAAGGTGTTTTGGGTTCGTCTAAGTCTGTGGCTAGATTGGGAACGGCAAACTGTACCATCATGAAGAAACTGGGTTGCATCATCATGAAGAACGTTGGGGTGGACCTTGGTCACAATTATATGTGGGTGACACATCTATCCCAGGGCGTCTCCCGTCGACTTGCTAGTTCATGGGCTACGTCAATCGCTGGCGGTGGGGTTGAAAAAGGGGGTTCCGGTGAGGAGGCTACCCACCCGAAGCCGTTCGGCATTGTCGCACTTATGTTCATGCAGAGCAGTGTGATATTCTTGATTGCAAAGCCAGTTCAGGTCTTTGCTCTAGTAGAGATGAGGGATGTCAATATGCCGATAAGATGGGAAAGAGCAATTAAGGGGGTCCTATTGGAACTGGCAGAGGAAGGAGTACGTTTGGAAGGAGGGGAAATCTTGGAGGCAACCAGCCTTGGGGCCGCTGGTGAACTGACGGGGCTGAGAGTGGCGCCCCGTCAGGAGCCATGAACTGTATCAGCTGGCATTGTCGTGGTTGTTGGAATGCCGCGACAATTCGAGAACTCAGTGTCTTGGCAGAGACACACCATCCCAAAGTTATCTTTCTTTCTGAAACTCGTCAAAAGTGTGCTCGTTTGGGTCGTCTTAGGAATCGTTTGGGTCTCAATGGTTTTGCTGGAGTTGATAGTGATGGTCTGAGCGGTGGCTTAGCTTTGTTTTGGCATGAGAGTTTGTCCGTTGAAGTCAAAGATCTAAATGAAAGGTTCATTGATGTTTCCTTGCGATTGTCACCTTCTGCTCCTTTGTGGCATGCATCTTTTGTGTATGGGGAACCTCGCTCTGAAAATCGGCAGCGCATGTGGACATCGACGTGTTCCCTTCGAGCGACCTCGCAGCTACCATGGTTTGTAGCGGGTGATTTTAACGAAGCTCTTTGGCAGGATGAACACTTTTCTGCCACTCCACGGGCTGAAGCATTGATGGTTGCTTTCCGTGATATGTTGATGTTATGTGGTGCTCTCTGGAATTGATCGGTGTTCTCATCGTGTTCTCATCGGTACAATACTCAAATAGGACGTGCTCTCCCTGTTATGAGAACACTCTGGAATTGATCAGTGCAAAATGCCTGTACGTGCACTCTGGAAGGCCATGCGTGAGGTTTGGACACTCCTGTCACATGCAACAATGGAGCGGCTACAAGAGGAATGGATCCCGAAACTCATCCTACCCCGTTCCCCTGATGAGTGTGCGCATATCCTCATGGTTCTGTGGAGGGCGTGGTATGTCAGAAACGAACTCACTCATGCTAAGCCAATGCCCTCTATTGAAGGCTCCCGGCGGTTCCTATGCAGCTATATGCTTAGCCTCACGAATATTCAGGAACAGTCGACGGAGAGATCGTCCAGGGAAAAGGCATTGCAGTCGGGCCGGCGGCGACGACGGCTCCTGTAAGGCTACCTGAGGAGGCCATGGCTTGGGAGAAACTACCAGATGGGAAGGTGAAGCTGAACGTGGATGGTGCTTTTCTAGAATCCACTGGAGCGGCATGGCTGGTATGATCCTGCGGGATGTGCAGGTACAAATTGTATTCTCATCGTGTCGCTCCTTGCGGCGTTGTGGCTCTGTACTGGAAACCAAGTTGTGTGCCTGAATGGAGGGCATATCCCTTGCCTTACAATGGAGCCAACAGGATGTGTTGGTGGAGACTGATTCTGCCGAGCTCGTCAGCATGATTAACAACAAGTCCCGGGACTGCTCGCACCTGGGACACCTTGTGAGCGAGGTGAAGCACCTCTTGAGCTCAGGCAGAAGTTTCACTATTAGTAAAATACCTCGTGGTCAAAACTATACCAGCCATCTTCTCGCTAGATTCGGTCGACAGGAGGGTCGAACTGTGGTATGGTTAGGATCAGGCCCTGAAGAAATTTTAGGCCTTCTCCTTCGGGATTGTAATGTGACTCTTATTTAATCAATACAATCCCCTTTACCCCGTAAAAAATGAGATTAATAAAAGAGTTATTTTTTGAAATGAGTAAAAGAGTTTTGATATGGAGAAATTAGTATCGCATATGCACATACAGTAGCTTCTACAGGGAGTCAGGGACCCACGTCTACCTCGCTAGCAGTAATTCATACTCGCTACGTTTCAAAAATAATTGAAGTTTTAGTATTTTCCTAAGTCAAACTATATATATATAACTTGCCAGAGAACTTGTTTAGACTCGTTAAACTTTTAACAGTTTGAAAGTTAACCGTCGAAAACTTAACTAGTTATGCGGCAAACTCTATTTTACTATCAATACGCCATATTTTTACGTCCCGTAAGTTTTTTCTTACTTCATACCTAAAAAGATAATGTAAGAAAATATTAAATCACCGTTAAAAAAAATTACGCCGCGTAAAGTTACGAACGTAAAAATATAGTGTAAAATGTACATAAAATGTAATTTTTCTAGTCTTATGACCTATATATTTGTTTTCTTATGCCAAATTTTACATAATAAATCAATATGCATGTAACTATTTGTATACAAAATGAAATTTATTTATGAAACAATCGTAAAATTACCTCGGGTGAAGAATAACTCATTCTGCACCCTGGGTGATGAATAGTATTATATATATATATATATATATATATATATATATATATATATATATATATATATAATATTAATTATTATTTTTGTAAATTTGGACAAAGTTGAATATGTTTGAGATTGACTAAGGACAAACCCAGAAGGCCAGCTGTAATTAATGGTCGCATTTGATGTGCGAGGATGACGTTTAGTCGACTTCTTGTCCAGATGCCGACGGGGCCAACGAAGACTTGTTAGCATCACTCATCCTGAGCTGCACTTGAAGCCCGCCTTTAATCTTCATCGTGCCGGTCATCTCGTACGCCGGCGGCGACTCCATACTGGCCGTCGGTGCCACCACGTTCAACCTGAACCTCCGAAGGACGGCTGACGCCACCGTCTTCATCTGCACGTAGGCCATCTCCTTTCCGAGGCACGCACGCGGCCCGGCGTGGAACACCGGATACCGCGCCGCGTCCACTGGCATGAACTCGCCGCTGTCACCGAGCCAGCGCTCCGGCGCGAACTCCAGGAAGTTCTCGCCCCACAGCTTCTCCATCCGCCCCATCGCGTACGCCGAGTAGTTGGCGTACCAGCCGGCGCGCACCGCCGTGCCGTCCGGGAGGACGTCGTCCGCGACGGCTACCCGCCCGTTGAAGGGAACCGGCGGGTACAGGCGCATCGCCTCGGTGATCGCGGCGTGCAGGTAGTGCATGCCTTTCACGTTGCCGTCCGGCGACCGCGACACCTCGTCGTGGACGCGCCGCTCGCACCGCGGGTTCGCGGCGAGGAGCCAGAAGAACCACGTCAGGGCCGAGCTCGTCGTGTCCTTGCCGGCCAGAACGAAGCTGACTACCACGTCCCGCAGGAACCGGCGCTTGGCCTCCGGCGTGGGGAACATGGCGGCGAGCTCGCCGCCGCCGTCCTCCTGGTTCATGGCCGCCATGAACAGGGAGAGCAGGTCCGGGTCGCCCTCGCCGCGGCTGTTTCTCTGGCTCGCCTCCTTGGCTTCGATGACGGACATGGCGTGGTCGTCTATGACGCCGACGGCTTCTCGAAGCCGGCGCGACTTGCCGATGTTGAGAAGCTTCGTGAGCTTGCGCACCGGTGTGGATGGCGCCAACGTCCTCATGAAGGAGATCTCGACGGCCGTGTCGAACGCCGCGAAGAGCGCCTGGTGCCGGGGGTCACCCCACTCGAGGAGCGTGGAGCTCTCGACGCCGAAGGCGACATGGCAGATGTTGTCGAACGCGAACCGGCGCAGTGCCTCCTGCAGGTCGACGGCCTCGCCAGACCCCGCGGCGGCGTTGAGGAACGGCAGGAAGCGGCGGCCAAGGTGAACGGCCAGGACGTCGTCGGTGAAGCGCCGTAGCGAGCGGGTGGAGAAAGCGTATGACGCCAGCTTGCGCTGGAGATTCCAGAGGCGGCCATCGGCGCCGAAGAGGCCGTCGCCGATGAGGTCGGACTGCGCGGCGCGGAATTGCGCTCCCCGGTTGTAGTTGGCGAAGCTGGCGCGCAGCAGGTGGTTGACGGCGGCCGGGTCGGCGGTGGTCACGGCGTGGCTAGCGCCCAAGGCCCCCCACGCCTCGATGGTGTTGGACGACGACGCGCGCAACATGTCGGCGTACCAGTCGAAAAACCTCCCGCGGTTGCGGATGAACTCCACGGTGTTGCCCAGGACAGGGTTCGGGTGAGGACAGTAGGCCGTTCTTGGCTTCGTCGACGGAGAAGCTCGGCGGCGCTGGACATAAAGTACGACGGCGGCGAAGAGGAAGAGGAGCACGTATGCGAGGTGCGTGATCTCCATGGCTGCTACCTGATCCTGAAACTTGCGATTTGGGAATCCGGTTGTTACTTTTTTTCTTGAGACAAAAATCCGGTTGTTACTTGCAGTGCTGCGCCAAGAGCGAAGGTTCACGCGAAAAAGCCCATCTCATCCCCATATTCACCTTGTGATCCGAGCCGCATGGCCCACTGCGGACCCACACGTGAAATTAGTTTTCCCAGTTCCCAGCTTCCTTTGTCTCAAAAAAAAAAAAAGTTCCCAGCTTCCTTTTTTTCTTTGCATCGACAGTTCCCAGCTTCCTGCCAATACCGCGTTATATAGTCAAATCGTATCTGGCTTCAATCACAGATGGTGGTATGTAGCGGCGAACAATCCACCGCTTTCACATATAAGTCAGATTTATTTACTGGTTGAATACTAAACAATACATCTGACTTGTACAATCAACTTGCCACAGATGTGTACTCTTGTCAGTTTTCGTCATGAAAAGATATGCTAGGTCCCATGCAGGTGTATCCATTATTTCTCCTCTCCATCTCAACAAATTCATGCCTTTTATTTTGTAGTATTTGACAATTTCATTGAATCATATCTTTCAAACTACAACTTCGTTTTTTCATTTTTCTTGTATATTTGTAATCCTGATGGCAAGAACTTTAGGACGAGACAATTTTGAATATATTTTATACTCGTTTCATTATGTGAAATAGATTATTTCAAATATATGAAACTGATATATTTTCAAATATATGAAAAAAATCAGTGATTTTTATTTCAAATATGCGGATGGGTCAACTAGTTAAAATTGATTTCACATATTTGAAACTAGTGAAATAGGTAAAATAATATCTGAAAATATGCTAAAATGCTAATGAAGTATTGAGATAGTGACATATGTTTTGTGAAACACGAAAGAGATTTTGGTTCAGATTTGTGAAAGAACGTGATTTTGGTTTCATCTTGTGATATGTGAAATACATATTTTATGAAGGGGATTTTGGTGATAAGCGAAATAGTTTTTGAATGTTCTCTGAAATATGTGAAATTGATAATGAAATAGTGAAATGTGTTTTGTTAAAGTGATATTTGTAATATTACACATATTTACCGCGCAAAAAAGTGACATATTTATTTTATGCTTTGTTTAGTTGTTAATGAAAGAGCGAAATTTTATATTAGTTCAAATTTCACTAGGCGTTTCACTGTGTGGAATAGCTTTTTGTAAATATACGAAACTGGTATAGTTGAAATATATATGAAACAAATTTCAAATATTTTTGATTTCATATAACATTTTATTTTATAACGAGTCAAATATGTTTTTTGAAATGAGAGAAATCTATATTTTGAATCGGGTGAAATAAGTTTCTGAAATGAGAAAAAATATTTTCATGAATTGAGTGACATCCGTGCTTTTCAAATTAGTGAATTAATAATTTGAAATGATTGAAATCATTTTTAGAATTGACTGGTTATTTTTAAAGTGAGCGAAATCAATGTTTTGAAATGGGTGAAATTAATTTCTGAAATGAGTAATAAAATATGTATTTTGAAAGGAGTGAAATAAGTTTTTGAAAATGAGCGGAGGTTGGTTTCACTTATTTCAAAATTTTGGTTTCACTTATTTCAGATGACTGATTTCACTTATATCAGAAAATATCATTTCAAAAAAATCACTAGTTTCAAAACTAGATTTCACTCCTTTTAAAATAAGTTGAAATAATCAGCTTCACGTTTTTTAAATAACTAGTTAACATTTTTGAAATAGCAAGTTTCACATTCTCAATTGAATGACCACTGTCTTTGAATTGAAAGGAGTGAAATCAGTTTTTTGAAATGAGTGAAATATGTGTTTTGAAATGACTGAAATATGTATTTTGAAATGAGTGAAATAAACAAGTTAAATCATTTTTTAAGAAATAAATATGCTGTAAGAATTTTAAACTCGTTTGACATGTATTCAAATTTGGTCTTCTTTTACAAATCACGTCGTCAGGAATTCAAATATGTAAAAAGATTTTAAAATGAAATTTTTATTCAAAAGATATCAATGAATTAATATCTACCAAGATAAATAAAATCCTTGTTTTTTCTGTGTATGGAGTGGCTTGACAGCAATACAACACTCTACTATTGGATGTTGCCCCACATAAAGTTAGCTGGCATCACTTTATTGATGGGCACTTCACCGGTGCTACCGGACAGCTAAATTTACTTATTCACATAGTTCCCATCGTCCTCTCCACCCTCTCGGCCCATATCCAAAACTTCCCCATCTCTCTCCTCCTCGCTCTCCCCATGCCTCCTTCGTCGCCGGTCGTCGTTAAATTGTCAGAAAATTAGAGTTTGAGCCTACTTGAATTTAAACTATGTGTAATATATATGAAAAATTGGATCTGTATAAGCGACTTATTAACCGCTTCTCCTCCGTCCATGTGAGATAAACTGAACCCACACCTCACCCTCCTTTTGTTTATTATATTTATACCCTCATAGGCTTGCTGATTGTATGCTTGCAGACATATATAAATCGGTGGGATTCATTCGATCTAAAGCAGCGAGGTGATACTATAAATCGAGCAATCGTTCCAGCCAACAGTAGCTATTATGTTTGTATGGATGGGCTAAGGCGCAGTCTTGGCTTAGCCCGGCAATTATGTTTTCTACGCAGACCAGGAACAAATGAATCATTTTCCTTTTACATAGACTAGAAACGAACTATAATTATTTTCTATGTACAGTAGAAACACGCTTTAGAGCCGATAAAAGAAAAGACATGGAGGTGCTCACAGAAATAGGGTGTGTGTGTGTTCATTGGAATGAATGTATGCGTGTGTATATGAACGCTTGCGTTTGTACTGTGTTAAAAAAAAGACATGGTTTTGACGTACGGAGAGAAACGCTTATGCGATGCGCTATTTTTTATATTTTATTTTCTCGCTGCCCGGCCATGGAGAATGGACAGACATCAACATATGGTCCCGTCTGTGACAAGCAAAGCAATGCGCTGAAATATCTTGGTCTTGGTATTTTCCCTCCAAAAACAAATCTCGGTCTTGGTATTCCGTGTTTATCTGGACGTTCTTTTTTTTGAACTGTCAAGGGGGGGGGGGGGGGGGGGGGGGGGCGATCCCCACCAGAATATATTGCTCAAAATATATTCAGGTGGGGATCCTTTCCCCCCCGGTGACAGTTCAGAAAAGAACGTCCAGATCAACACGGGAATACCAAGACCGAGATTTGTTTTTGGTGACAGTTCAAAAAAGAACGTCCAGATAAACACGGGAATACCAAGACCGAGATATGGACGTTCTAATTTTCAACAATCAAATTCACACCATGGCATAATGGTTTATGCTTAGCGGCTCAGTCCTCATGGGTGTGGGATATGTGTGTTCATAAGGATACGTGTATGTGCGTACGTATGAATGCGTTAGAAAAACCTTGCAACCAATGCCACTACGGCTGAAGCACTAGTTACGAACGAAGGACTAATTCTTGCTTGTTTTTTGGCCTGGATAACATCCAATCGGGGTCGGATTCTTATGATGGGACTCGGCGGTAGCAATTTATGCGGAGTGTCTTGATTTTGATTTAGCCAGTTTAATCGGGAAGATCAAATTTAAGCATTGTATTGAGGGTAGTTAATGGTACCTCTAATGAGCTAGCTAAGTTTAGTTTTTAAATAAGATTACTGGTAGTTGGGACAATGATTCCTCAATCTGCTAATTAGGATGTAATCGTTATTTAATTTTAATAAAGCTAGCCATGATAACCTTTTCTAAAATAAAAAGAATTCTCACCGTGGCATTATCTGCAGCAGTTCTGAACATACAGTCTTAGCAAGGTTTCACGTGCTCCTAAAAAAAGGGTTTCACGAGTTTTTCATGTGTTTTCTTTAAGGTTTTCATTGTTTTTCTTTCATTTTTGGATTGTTGGTTTTCTCTCCTTCTTTTTTTATTTTCAAATACATGTTGCCTTTTTAATACACTTCTTACATTTTCGTATACCCACTAAACATTTTTATACACATTCAACATTTTTAAATGCATCATGAATATTTTGAAATTCATGTTTCAACATATTTTTTGAATACATGTTTTTGTTTTCTTAAACACATGTAGAATTTTTTTAATGCATGTGAAACATTTTTCAAATACAGCTTGAACATGTTTTTAGACATATGATGAAGATTTTTATTTCAAATACATGTTTAACATTTTTATTATATATATTAAACAAATATAATTATTTTCTTACATATATATTTGAATACATGTTTAAAAATATAGAGACATTTTGAAAATTTTTTAATACACTCTGTTCATTTTTCGTTTAAACACTAAACATTTCTTTGTACACGTTGAACATTTTTCAAATTCATGATGGACATTTTACAAAGACATGTTAAATATTTTTCAGATATGCGCTGAATATTTTTGAATACACGTTGACTTTTTTACAGATGTGAAACATTGTTTATAATGATACAATCATCTTTTTTAAATGCGAGAATAAAATACGTTCCCTAAGTGCTTTAATAATGCATGATGAACTTTTTGAAAAAACCAAACAATGTATCTTTTTCATACGTATAATTCTATTTTAGAGATTAGAAATGTAAACATGAGTAAGAAAAGGGAAAAAGAAAAAATGCCTTCCGCTGGAAGAGAAAACAATAACAAAAAGACTGTAATTGGTCGTCCCACTACTAGGTGCCCTTGATGTGAGCAGTTCCTGCCTTAGGGCAACTTCAACGACTTGTATCAAGTCAAACACCAGGTTTTTAACATGGTTCCTCTTACCTCCTCTTTTGAGATAAGAGGTAAGAGTATATAATATATCCGAGCTGTTGATTTTATTAAATAGTGTTCTAATTAATTCGTACTTTCTTACCCTCGTGTGAAAAAGGAGATAAGAAGGATCATGTTAAAATTGCTTAACAAACACACAAAACGCTCACGGACGCGTCCAGGAATTTCGGCAGACAGCGGACAGGGAGCGGCTATCCAACCCGGTGCACAGGGCTGTCTCGGTAATTTGGAGGCTTGTGTGAAATGCTAAATGTGACCCTAAAATTTGTAGAAACTGGCCAGTTGATCGATGAATCAGATGAGCATGAACACAAAGGATGAAATAACAAATTAATATATTTGCTCACCCCTCTGGGCAACCGATAAAAATATAATCATTCAATATAGTGTTTGTCAAGGCAAATAGGTAAAAACTATATAATTACGCAACACATTGTTTGCTTTTAAGGGAATATAGTGTTTGCTAAAACGAACATATATACTTACTTCAAAAGGAAAAGTTAGTTTAAATTAGATAGGGGTTTGGCTTACACATGCCAAATGGAGTCATAGGCTAAGCGCTTAAACAATGTAATGCACTAGTGCTCGTCTTTTTGAATAGTTTGGATTGCTTACCACTTGTGTCACGTGGTATGCACTAGTGCTCGTCTACTCTGATGGATGGCCTCCATGCGCTCACCAAATAGGCGACCGATGAATCACAATCGGGAAAAAAACGACGTCTGGTTTCTATGGCCGAGGTTGCTTTACGGTCCAACGCCTATTCAAAGTCTTCGGCGCTTGACTGTTTGGTTCCTAGCTAGACATTGTCACGTTTTGCCACACCTCATCTTAACCAAATTATGTGGGTGTTTGGTTTTAGCCATACCTAAGGGAAGAATTTTTTTAATGAATAGTAAACCTCACATGTCATAGACACAAAAAGTATGACAAGATTCTCTTAGACAAGCCAAAGTGTGGCTAACAATTTAAGCAACTCCAGTAAGGCAAGTGTGACAAAAGTAATATGATAATATATGGCAAATATAATCACAAATCGTCGCACACACACCACCTCCTCGGGACTCGACCATTTACTTTTTTCGTGCGCGTCATGGGAGTTGAACTCCATACCTCTTGGTTCAGTACAAGCGGCCAAGACCAACTAGGCACAACTATGCTTAGTTTTTTTTTGCTTCTTGTCTGGTAAATATAACGCTAAAAAAGGCAACGCATTCCTTGTCTTTTTTTGTTTGACCTATTTTTCTATGGATTTTTTTCATTTTCTCTTTCTTCCTTTTAAGTTTTTTATTTTTAATTTTACTTTCATAATTCGCAAACTTCTACAATTTTTGTGATTTTTTCCAAAAAAACATCTCTTTCTTCCTTTGTTTCTGCCACTTCCACATCCCCGTGGCCACTTCGCGCCTTGAATTAATGTTCCATTACCCCGTTCATGTCTCGGTTAGGGCATCTCCAACAGTTTGTTGGTTAGCTTGTTGGTAAAATATGCCATGTCATCAACCAACACCTTAACATACAATTATTCCAATAGGTTGTATCTAGTTTGGTCAATAGGATGCGAGATAATAAATAAGGTGCTCTCTCATTCTACATTGGAGCTTGTGCAAGGGGTGTTGGTTCATTTACATACAACCTTGCTCTCGTTTCTCATTTATTGTATGACACATCATTAAAAAATCCTATGTGTCAAAGTCTACCAACAACTATCTTACAACCATTGGAGATGCCCTTAGGCAAGCAAATCACTGGAATGGCTGCTCATTAATTGCGAGCATCTAGTGTTGGCCAACTATAGAAGGAAAGGACAGATCCAGGAGCGTCACTGTCTTGGCACTCATAAAAGGAAGGTAGGCGACAAGAAAAGGATAGAAGTGAGACCGTACGCAGGAAGATGCGTCCCTGCAGTCCAAACTCGTCGTCGTCAATCTGTCGAGCAATGATGCAATCTAAGTCTAGGCCTAGGAACCCTACTACCCCCCAGGTTCTCCTCCATGCCCCTCCACAACAGTCGCATCTAGGACTTCGTCAATGATCTGGCTAGCGACAAGTACGACAACGACGTCGGTCAGCCAGCCTGATTCCCACTTTCCCTCCCCTCGAGCTGATCTGCTTGTCGCTCTTATCTGTTCGCATGTAGATTCGGTGGTCGATAAGCAGGCTAGATAGATTGTTGCTTGCACTTTGTTTAGTTTCTTGCAAATGGAGGAGATGTTTCTACTGTATTTTGGAGAACCCTCTCATTGCTTATACTATGTATTGACCTTTACTTTGTGTGCGGGAATTCTTCTTTTATGACATGCCAATGCATATGAAGAGAGTTAGACTTCGTTGTTACATGCTACATGTTACTTTATGCTCACTACTAAATTATAAATCATTGTTAATTTGGTTTTGATATTCCTTGGGATCTTCGTGGATCAATAACTTGAGAACTTTAGGCCTATCTTAATGGCATTAAACAACTGCTGCATGGGAGACAACTCGTAAGTTCTAGAGAGTCATTTTCTTATTTTGTGTGCCTATAAAATTTTCAAAAACAAAAAACTAAAGTGAGGAACTTTAAAAAAAGAAAGGTGAAAGTGAGAAGGACGCACATCGTTCAAGTGGGTGACGTCCTTAAACTTTTGCATGCCCATGAAAACTTTGCGAATCTTGAATCATAGAAACTGTTCAACAAAAGTAATTATCCCCTTGTACAAATCCATTGTATTATAAAAAAAGTGCGAAGATTTAGAGTGTTTAAATTGCTTGTTTGATATGTGGTTTGCAGAAATAGAAACTTTTGATATAATGTTTAATTTATCATATTTTACTAGAACGTGCAAAGGTTTTGAAAATTTTACATAGTACTGTTATGATTTTTTTTATTACTTACTATTTTTTCAAAAAAAATTAGAGTTACAGAAGAATATGTTTCATCTGCATCTTTACAGATTGTCCTATTTTCACAGATTGTTGTTATAGTTTCTTTATCTGTTTGTGTTTGCAATTTTGTCAAGCCCCATTGATGTGGGAGAATTATAATTGTGTTAGCATACAGTAGGTAATGTTTGATTATAATTATACAATATTGTTACAACAAGACAGGATGGGATTTTGATGTTATATGCACTAACCCCTCTAACAAAACTTCTGTTGAGTTTTGTGTGGATAAAGTGTTTGAAAACTGAGGGTACACATCGATATGAGGAGAATAAAGAGGAGCAAGAGTTCAAGCTTGGAGATGCCCCACGCACCCTAAGTAAATATCCAAGGATACTCAAGCATCTAAGCTTGGGGATGCCCCGGAAGGCATGCCCTCTTTCGTCCTCAACAACTACCGGTATGTCTCGGTTTTTATTTGTTCACATGGTATGCGTAAAATTCTTGGAGTGTATTTTCTTTTTCTTTTAGTTTTGCACCATGCTGGTATGGGATAGTCCCTGGTTGATTTATAGAATGCTCTTTGCACTTCATGCATATCTTTTGATTATAGCTTTATGCAATGCTTCGTGTGTCTCATGTATATCTTTTGAAGTTTGGATGCTCGCTTCTCTTCACTTGAAGTATTGTTACCTATAGAATGCTTTTTTTTGCTTCAAGCAAGTTTTTTAGGTATTGGCCGAGTCTTTTATAGAAAATATTATAACCCTCTTGCTTCACTTATATCTTTTTGGAGAGTTGAATAGGAATTGGTTATCTGCATGGGTAGTCGTAGGTATGTACGGGTGGTATATATAAAAACTTGCATAAAACTTGTAGATCATTGAATGTGATAAGTTTGATTCTGTGCAATACTTTTGTGATATTGAGGCGGTAATGTGTGAGTGTGTTGGTAGATAATCAGAGCTAAGTATTAATATTGGTTTTAAAGTTCGTGAGTCCTTATGCATGAGAGTGGTGGCCACTAGCATTAACAATGAAGTTAGAGTATGATTTATCTTTGATTGAACAAACCTTCATGTGTTTGGATGTTGGGCGTGCGATGGTTAACTCCTCTCAACCTCCTCCCTCAGAGCATGTGAGTTATACTTTGCTTTGAGGGCTAACTAAACTTTTGCAATAAGTACTTGAGTTCTTTATGTTTAAGATGATTTTTTGGTCTCAAAGCACTTCCAAATATCCATATTTTGCTATCCTCCTCGATACCGTGCATTCGCCACTCTCACTTCGAGACTTGGTGCAAACTTTGTCGATGCATCCAAATCTTGTGAATTGACACGCTCTCTCACAAATAAGCCTCATTATATCCTTTCTGAAAACAACCACCATACCTATCTATCATGGCATTTTCATAGCCATTCCGAGATATATTGCCATGCAACTTCCATTGTTACTATTCATATGAGTTGAGAATTCATTGTCATATTGCTTTGCATGATCATATAGAGTTAGCATCATATTTGTGGCAAAGTCACCTTTCATCATTATAATACATGTTACACTAGATCATCACACATCCTGGTACATTGCCAAAGGCATTAATTTCATCATATTGTTCATATCTTTGAGTTGTAAGTAAAATAAAGTATGATGTTCATTATTAGAGTGTGTCCCTACCCGTGAGGAATTAAAAAAGATGCCAAGAAGAGCCCATCAAAAAAATGGAAAAATGAAAAAATGAAAAAAAGAGAAAAAGAGAGAAGGGGCACACTACTATTCTTTTTTCAAACTTGTGCTTCAAAGTAGCACCATGCATTTCATGTAGAGAGTTTTCATATACTTCATGACTATGCAGTGGGATCTTTATATTATAGAACTTGGCTTGCATTGACGAGCTTCCTCAAATGCTTGAGGTCTTCATCAGCGAGCAAGTTGGATGCACACCCACTTAGTTTTAGGAGAGCTTTCATACACTTATAGCTATAGTGTATCTGTTGCATGGCAATCACTACACCTCGCATCAACATCGATTGTAACGCCTCTCCATTGCATAATGATCAAGCCTCGTTGATGTGAGAATTTCCTATACCTTTTGTATTTCCTTATAAACTCTTGTCATCATTCTCTTTGCCATCCTAAGTGCTAAAGACCTTGGCTCACGCTCAAGTATTGCGTGAAAGTTTAAGAAGTTAAAGTGAGAAAAAGTATGATTTAATTGCTTGGTTTGGCACCGGGGTAATTCTTAATTTGATATCTCTATGCTAGCAATACTAAGTGTGACATGCTTATAATGATTAAGTGTGTAGAGATCACTTTCTTTAGCATCTTTATTTCAAAAGGCAATGATTGTTTACTTGCATGTTTATGTATTATTATTTCAGTGTCAAACTGATAGACTTTGACATGAATCACTTTTATCCTAATTAAGTTCATATTACAATTAGTTATATGATAAAGTTTATGATGGGTAGCTTCCACATCAAAAACTATCTTTATTTTATCAGTTACCTACTCCAAGACGAGCAGTAATTAAGCTTAGGGATGCTGATACATCTCCAACGTATCTATAATTTTGATTGTCTCATGCTATTATCATACCACTTTTACATATATTTTTACTAAAATTTATATTATTTCTATTTGTAATAACTTATTAACCCAGTGCCAAAGGCCAGTTCCTGTTTTCTATCTTTTTGGGTTTTTAGTTGAAAAATTCATAGAGCCGGAATGACTAGAAAATTTACGTGGAATTTTTGTGGAATGTATCTGAATTTTTGCCGCAAGAATCAATGCAAGACAAGGCCTCACAAGCCAGGGGCACCCCTAGGGCACGCAGGTTTCTTGTGGATGGACCACAAAACTTTTGGAGCTCTCCTTTGGGTGCAAGGAAGCTAATATCGGGAAAAATCGTGTTAACATTTTAGCCCGGTCATAGTTACGGAACTCCTGATATAAGATAAATGGTGTTCGCCCAGAAAACAGAACCTAAACAGAGAAGAAACCATAGAGATAAAGAAGACGAGAGATCCAATCTCGAAGGGGCTCCCGCCCCTCGGGGGCCATGGAGGCCAAGGATCAAACGGGGAACCCTTCTCCAATCTAGGGGAAGGCCATTCAAGAAGAAGAAGGAGGGGTTCTCTCTCCCCCTCTCTTCCAGTGGCGTTGGACCATCGTTGGGGGAACCATCAGGATAGTGATCATCTCTAACAACACCGTCGTCTTCATTAACATCTCCATTACCTTCCTCCCTCTATAATCAGATGTCCACTCTCCCACAACCCACCGTAATCCCCTACTTGAACATGGTGCTTTATGCTATATATTATTATCCAATGATTTGTTGCACCTCTATTATGTTCGAGTAGAATCCTTTTGTCCTGTGTGCTAATTGGGGTAACGACGTGCTATACAAACGGTTTTTAACACCTTTCCGTGACGTAGATTTAAACCATCGCCTTGCATGTGTGGGTGAAAGGGGGGTCCATCCCACACGACACGAAAAAATTGTGTGCGATGTGGAAGAAGAACCCAAACGTTTGGTCTAACAAAGCGTATGCGATGTCCACATCTATCACAAACGAGAGTCATCGGCCAACCGTTTGAGATATGTAATATTTCCCAAACGATCCATCCTTGAGACTTGTCGTGGTTTTGTCACGGCAGATGTCCTCGTGAAAGGACTTAGGTTCGAGGCCATCGCTAGGCTGGGCTCGAAGGGGTTGATCGGAATCGAGAGACAGGAGTTACCCAAGTTCGGCCCCTCGGAAAGAGGTAAAAGCCTACGTCCTGCTTGGTGTTGTATTGATTGGGTATCGATTACAAGGGAGCGAGTTCGCTTGACCTAGCTATCGATCGATTGTCTCGTGGCCTAAGCCGCCCAGGTAACCCGCCCTTATATACACAGGTCAAGGCCCTGAGCCTACAAGAGTCCGAGGCCGGGTTACACTTGACCACCGACCTCGCCTCTAACTGTACATGCCTTATCTAACAAGTCGCCCCTGGTGACTCAAGCCCACCGGGTTACATCCTGTCTTCTGGCTCTGGGCCTCCTGGCCCATTGGATAAGCTTACTCCTAATCTTGTTGTAAGCCGCCAAATGCATGACCCGGCCCCACCTGGGCGGGTCTCATCCTGGGGTTATATCCCTAACATTAGGCCCCAGATTGATTTGAACCGGTTCATGTCAATCTTCAGTCTTCTGGTTGGCGAGTCTTGCCTTCTTTTATAATCTTCATGACCCGCCAAAAATGGGCGATCGTTGCGTCTGACAAGCTTTCATGACCTGCTGTGACGTCATCAGAAAAATCAAAAAAGATTCCTCTGACGTCAGAGCGGATCTTCGTCATTAATATGACCAGCCCGAAAATCGAGGCATCTCCTTAGTTTAATCATCATCGTGCTCCCTCGATTCCCGCACCAGACCGTTTGAAAGACCATTATGCCCTTATAAATAGGCACGGGGGGTCATCGTTTTCATTTTCCCCCGCCTCCAGCTTCTTCTTCTTCCTCCGAACGCCCGCGCCGCCGAAGCCAGTCGCGCCGCTCGATCTTCGTCGTTTTCACCGACATTGGCCGCTGCATCAACCTGAGACGAACCAGAGCTCCCACGCAGCCGCCGCAACTTTAAGGTTCCAATCCTGCCCCCTGCAGATCTGCACTAGGGTTTCTTTGAATCCATAGAGTTCGTCGGTGTTCATCACCATTCGCGGGAGTGCTCTTCATCGATTGGTGGAAAACACCTCCTTTGAAGCCTCGCGATACTGCCGGAATCCCGCGGCCGCCTGCTCCGCACTTATGCCGCACTCATTGTAGATCTGTAGCTTGTTTGAATCGGAGTAACGGCCACCTGTTCTTCCGCTAGTTCTTTTAGGCTAGAATATTTTTCTTTTTTCCTTGTCCATAGATCTTGAATCCGTAGCTGTAGTTGCGGAAATTGTTTCTCAACACTTAGTCATTTTCTCAATCTGCGTGGATAAATTTAACCCGCCCACAATGCTGCCGGCTCACTTTGTTTTGTCAGAAGTAGCTTCGGCGGCTCACAATTCTTTATTGACCCGCCTGATGTTCTCACCATTTATAGCTGTAGCAAACTTGGTCAAAATGTATTTATAAGCCGCCAAATATTCATGCCTTCCCGCAGCTTCCTAAGCCGCCACCATGTCGAAGACTCCATCTACTTGCAATTGGGTAAAGTTTGGAGTTACCGAAGAATCTCTCAAAGAATTCGTCACCATGGGGATTCTGCCGGCTCAGGACGTCATCCATTGGCGGGTTCCAGGAAGTGAAACCACCCCTAAGCCCAAAGACGGGGAGGTCATTATCTTTATAGATCACCTTCTTCGGGGCTTTTCCCCGCCCGGGTCAAAGTTCTTCCGGGACGTCTTACACGCGTTCAATCTACACCCCCAAGACATCGGCCCAAATTCTGTGACCAACATGTGCCAATTCCAAACCTTCTGCGAAGCCTACCTTCAGGAAGAGCCGTCAGTTAACCTTTTCAAGGAATACTTTTACATCAACCGCCAGACGGAAATGGCAGACGGGTTAAGCCTTGAGCTCGGGGGTGTCACTCTTCAGAGGCAGAGAGACATACTCTTCCCAGCGGCGACTCTGCCAAGTCACCCCAAGGAGTGGAACAAGACTTGGTTTTATTGCCGAGACACTTCACTAGAGAGGGAGAGTCCTCTGCCGGGTTACCATCCTTACCGGCTTAGCACAGACACTGAGCTTCCAGATAGAATGTCAGCCACCGGGCGTGTTCAATATGTCGCCACCTTCTCAAAGGTCAGGGCCCTGCTGGCCAACGGATTGACGGGTATCGATCTGACCCGCTGCTGGGTCTCCTGGAGGATTCTGCCGCTAAGCCGCCATGGCGCTTTAATGTGCCAGTACACCGGCAGACTGGATGACCCTCAACGCTTCACCCGGACCCCTCTGAAGGACCAGGATCTTAACACCATCGTCAAGTCTCTGCTGGGGAAGACATTAGCTATCTGCAGCAAGACTAGCCTACACCCCTTTTCTGCACTTAACCCGGCTCCGGATGTAAGTCATTTCATCCTGGCCTCTATACATTCTTTTGCTGTTGTATTTTATATTTTTATTGAACCTTTTTCCTGCCAATATGCCTTGTCATACATAGGCCGGCTCTTCCTTCTGGAAAAAGATGTTGCCTCCGACTCTCAAGAAGAAGAATAAGGTCCCAAAGGCATCAAAGCCTAAGGCGCAGACCCGCAAGAGGAAACAATCAACAGAAGAGCTATTTGACTTGGACGATTCAGAGGTAGGACTTGACTCCCTTGGCCTTCTCTTTATGCAACTTATTGACGGCAATCACTCACAGGAAGAAGCTGAAACAAGTCATTCCGACGTTGCCGAGGTAACCATTGTCTCCTCTGACTCAGATCTTTCACCAATAAAGAGAGTACGGCGAGCTGTACGAAAGGTAAAGAGTTCCCGTCCTTTTGCTTACTTGAGTCATAACTTTCTTTTGAAGAAACAACAAGATGATAGCAGACGTCAGACCCGGAGCGCCGACTCTGGAGACCTTTTGGCCGGCTTACCAAATGAGCCGGCCCCTCGAAAATGGTGCACCGAGGTACTTCCTTGTCTTAAACTTACTTTGTCTGTACATTATCCATGCAACTTATTGACTGTTACATAATGTTAAATTTTTTCAGGACTCGCCTCCTTCTTCTGGCGATTCAACCGCCTCAAAGCTGCCCCCTCTCATTATTAACCCGGGGTAAGTATTTCCATATCCCGAAATGTGTTTTAATGTCTCATACCTTCTCATGACATATCCATCATTGTCTTTGTTTCACAGGGCTCAAGCCAAACGAAGGAAAGGAGCCGGGTCATCCTCCACTCCTGATGTTCAAGACCCGGAGATCCCGACACCCAATATTCCGGATTCTCATATTGAGCCTTCTGAGGCTGCTAAAGACACCCCTGACGAAGCTCCTCCACAGGCTGAGCCGGCTGCTATGGATATTGAAACTCCTGAAGTCCATCCAGAGTCTACTCCTAAGCCGCCCAGTCCCCGGCCGTCAACTGAACCCATGACTTCTCATGAAGAGGTCGTTGTTACCGAGGCGGCTTACAATCCTCCAGGTCCTTCACATGCACTATCAAAACACATCAAGGAAGACGAAGCAGCTCCCTCCAAGGAAGAGAAGACTTCTGATCTTTCAAACTTGGATAAACTCACTGCTGGTGAATTACACTCCGGCTATCTAAGCCGTCTGTTTGCCAGCCGAGACATGGAGGCCAGCCTGGTTGCCAAGATGAAGGCAAAATATGAGGTACTTCACCTCCCTTGCTTCTTCATGCATATACTTATGTAGCCCCCAAGGGCCGGGTCATTACCTTAAGTAATGAGCTGGTACTCAAGAATAGAGTAAAAGCCAATCTGTAGCCCCCAAGGGTCGGGTCATTACCTAAGTAATGAGCCGGCTCTATAAGAAAGAGCTGAAATAAAATAAGAGCCAATCGTAGCCCCCAAGGGCCAGGTCATTACCTAAGTAATGAGCCGGCTCTATAAGAAAGAGCTGAGATAAAATAAGAGCCAATCGTAGCCCCCAAGGGCCGGGTCAATACCTAAGTAATGAACCGGTACTCCATCATAGAGTAAGCGCCGATCGTAGCCCCCAAGGGCCGGGTCAATACCTAAGTAATGAGCCAGTTCTTGAAAAAAAAAAGCTGAGGCGCATTAGCCCCCAAGTGTCAAGTGAATTGCTTGCAATATGCTTGGGACTTGTAATCATTGCACCAGACTTTACTGTAAAACTGTGTGAGCCGGATTGGCAGCTTAAAACTGATGATTTTGCTTGTCATGACTTGCCCTACGCAGGAATCTTTGAACGCCGCTGAGTTGGTCATGACCGACCTGAAGAAGAGCCTAGCACATCAACAGACAGGCTGAGCAGAGACGGAAGAAAAGTGGCGGCTCTGCTCCATAGAGCTTGAGAAGGTCAAGACAGAGTTTGAGACTTTCAAACAGAATGCTGAATCAAGCCAAACTGCCCTTGCCAAGCGTGCTGAAGACGCAGAGGGCCGGCTCAAAACTGTGAGTGATGAGCTGAACATGCTGAAGGCCCACATAACCCGTATGATAGGAGCTGTGTTTGGTAAGTACCTTTAACCGTCAAAAAATACTGCTCAATACCTTTTCCCAGGCGGCTTATAAAATTTCTAACTTGTCTGCAGGTGAGCGGAGCCGCCAACTGCCCAGCGACAGCCTGCTGAAGCTCAAGGCCTTATACTCTCTAACAGAGCAATTATATGCCGGGTCTCTGATCACCATCAAGGCCGTCATGTCTGAGAGGGGCATTCCAAAGTTTATGAAAGGCGTGCTGGAAACCATGTACACTATCCCAATGCAGCTTCAAGAATTGAAAAGATCAGCCGCCCGTAAGGGCGCAATGGCTACTTTGAGCCGGTCCCTGGCTTACGCCCCGGAACTTAACCCGGATGAAATGATGGACGGCTTCCCTCAGCTGAAGGACGACGGCTCTCAGTTCACGCAAGAGGACTACACCCGCTGCCATAAAGCATCCCGGATCCTGGCAAGCCGTCTGGTCGCAGAAGCTGACTTATCAGTATACCAGGCGGCTTACTCGGAAGACAACAAGCGGATTCGAGGGCCTACTTTTGAAGCAAAGAGCCTGGTTCCTCAACGCCGTAAGCATCTCTTCGCCCCTGATGTTGACCCGTCTCCAATCATGCACGATGAAGCTATGTTTGAAGCTTTGACCAATTGCAATTGGGATGTGGACAACCTCCAGACCGAAGAAATCGAAGACCCGGCGCTGGATGACCCGGCGGCGAGTTAAAAACTGTTCATCCTGTAACCCGGCCTTGTCTTAGTCGCCGAGTAAAACTTGTTGAAAAACTTGGAAGTCTGCAATGCTTGGGGCTTTTGTGTAGCCTTGTAATAGTTGTAGAAAAACTCTTAACTGCATGTTCTTGCACCTTTTGACGTCATGCTTAAAAACTCTGCTGGCGACTCATCAAACTCATCTTTTAACATATGATCACTTTGATTGTTTTGACTCGCCGGGCGGGTTATACTTCATGGACCAAGCCGGAAATTTTCCAAAACTTAGAATCTTATCATGAGAGCACCTGCAAGAACAAACAATTGTATGTCTCATCCTATAAGCCGGCTTTAAAGGCACAGCAGGACAAGATAATTTGTTTTTTATGAAAACATTTTGTTTCCGAAGAAACTAGGCGGAAAGCCTGAAAACTTGTAAACCGAGCCTCACGTGACATAAATCCGTCGTTTAAACCTTAGCAAGTTCAGGGTCTTTAAAAGATTAACATTGCTAAGAGTACGAACAGGCCACATAGCGGAGGGGGTACGGTAAACAAACGAGTTTGTCCTCGCTCACTGTAAGCCGGCTCTCTCGTGACAAAAGCCACCGTTTAAACCTTGACAAGTTCAGTGTCTTCGTGCGAGAATAACTTAAAAAAGTTCAGGGTCTCTTATCAAGAATAACTTTCAAGAGTTCGACGGGTCACATGGCGGAGTAGCAAGTTGCAAACAGGCAGGTTTAACTCGGACATGGCGGAAAGCCGGGTCAAGAGGGTAAGTAAGCTAAACCCATAGGGTTGGAAGCCCCCAAGTGACCAATTTAAGGATCAACTCCTTTGTAATATAAACCTGGCCAAGAGGGTTTAAAAGCCCCCAGGAGACCGGATTAAGGATCAACTCCTTTGCATGTAACTTCATGGCGGAAAGCCGGGTCAAGAGGGTTTAAAAGCCCCCAAGTGACCTGATGGAAAGGATTAACTCCTTTGTATGACACTCAGTGTGGAAGAAAACGGCAGAGGCCCCTAATCATGGGGATGCCAACTTTATTATATCATAAAAGATGGTTTATACAATGACAGGGATATGTACATTGATGAGAGCCGGCCGGCGGCTTAAGTATAATATGGCTGAAGGTGAGCAATATTCCATGGCCTCTTGGTCTCCTCACCAGAAGTGCGGGACTTGTCACTTTCCCGTATATCCATGAGGTAATAAGAGCCATTGTTGAGATTTCTGCTGATCACAAACGGCCCTTCCCAGGGAGGTGACAACTTATGCATATCTGACTGGTCTTGAATCAACCGGAGCACTAAGTCGCCTTCTTGGAACGTCCGGGTCTTGACCCTGCGGCTATGATAACGACGCAGGTCTTGTTGATAAATCGCCGACCGAGCAGCTGCAAGATCACGTGCTTCGTCCAAGGCATCCAAAGCATCCTGACGCGCCGCCTCATTATCAGTTTCCACGTAAGCCGCCACTCTGGGCGAGTCATGACGGATATCACTAGGGAGAACAGCTTCTGCGCCATAAACCATGAAGAAAGGCGTATAGCCTGTAGATCTGTTGGGGGTGGTTCTTATACTCCAAAGAACAGACAACAACTCCTCCACCCAACAACCCGGTGTGCGCTCCAAAGGGACCATAAGCCGGGGTTTGATACCTCTCAAAATTTCCTGATTAGCACGCTCAGCTTGACCATTAGACTGTGGGTGAGCCACCGAAGATACATCAAGACGTATATGCTCCTCATCACAGAATTCCTTCATAGCCCCCTTGGACAGATTTGTACCATTATCAGTGATGATACTATGCGGATAGCCAAAACGAAAGATCAGCTTTTTGATGAACTGAACTGCTGTTGCTGCATCGCACTTACTGACCGGCTCAGCCTCAATCCACTTAGTAAACTTATCAACCGCCACCAAGAGGTGGGTCTTCTTGTCTTTAGACCTCTTAAAAGGTCCTACCATATCAAGCCCCCAGACTGCGAACGGCCAGGTGATTGGAATCATTCGTAGTTCTTGAGCCGGCACATGGGCACGTCACCCAAATTTTTGACACCCGCCGCATTTAGTGACCAAATCCTCCGCATCTTTATGAGCTGTCAACCAGTAAAACCCGTGTCGAAAAGCCTTGGCCACCAATGATTTTGACCCGGCATGATGACCACAATCGCCAGCATGAATTTCTTGCAAGATCACACGGCCCTCATCAGGAGAAACACAGCGCTGGACTGTTGGAAATATGCCCTAGAGGCAATAATAAATTGGTTATTATTATATTTCCTTGTTCATGATAATCGTTTATTATCCATGCTATAATTGTATTGATTGGAAACTCAAATACATGTGTGGGTACATAGACAACACTGTGTCCCTAGTAAGCCTCTAGTTGACTAGCTCGTTGATCAAAGATGGTTAAGGTTTCCTAGCCATTGACATGAGATGTCATTTGATAACGGGATCACATCATTAGGAGAATGATGTGATGGACAAGACCCAAACTATAAACGTAGCATTTGATCGTGTCAGTTTATTGCTATTGTTTTCTGCATGTCAAGTATCTGTTCCTATGACCATGAGATCATGCAACTTCCTGACATCGGAGGAGTACCTTGTGTGTATCAAACGTCGCAACATAACTGGGTGACTATAAAGGTGCTCTACAGGTATCTCCGAGGGTGTCTGTTGGGTTGGCATGGATCAAGACTGGGATTTGTTACTCCGTATGACGGAGAGGTATCTCAGGGCCCACTCGGTAATACAACATCACAATGAGCCTTGCAAGCAGTGTGACTAAAGTGTTAGCCACGAGATCTTGTATTACGGAACGAGTAAAGAGACTTGCCGGTAACGAGATTGAACTAGGTATAGAGATACCGACGATCGAATCTCGGGCAAGTAACATACCGAAGAACAAAGGGAACAACATACGGGATTAACTGAATCCTTGACATAGAGGTTCGACCGATAAAGATCTTCGTAGAATATGTAGGAGCCAATATGGGCATCCAGGTCCCGCTATTGGTTATTGATCGTAGAGGTGTCTCGGTCATGTCTACATAGTTCTCGAACCCACAGGGTCTACACACTTAACGTTTGGTGACGATTAGTATAGTTGAGTTATTTTGTTGGTGACCGAAGGTTGTTCGGAGTCCCGGATAAGATCCCGGACATGACGAGGATCTCCGGAATAGTCCGGAGGAAAAGATTGATATATGTGATAATAGTGTTTTGGTTTCCGGAAGGGTTCCGAAATTCACCGGAAGAGGTTCCGGATGTTTACCGAAGTGTTCGGGTGCAGCAACACTTTATATGAGCCAAAGGGGTAAAGCCCACGAGGTATTGCAAGGTGCAAAAGGAAGTTTTGCTGGCGTCTGGGGCGGTACTACCGCTTATCGTAAGCGGTACTACCGCTACGGGCGGTACTACCGCTTATCGTAAGCGGTACTACCGCTACGGGCGGTACTACCGCTTATCGTAAGCGGTACTACCGCTTGTACGCGATACTGCAGTAATCCGAGTTGGACTCTTTCCCTGCGGGCCAAACCGACCTTGTGCGGGCAAAACCGACCTGGAGGAGGCTTTTACTCCAAGTTTAGACCCCAAGGCTCAACATATAAATAGAGGGGCAGGGCTAGCACACGGGACACATCAAGATTTCCCAAGCCGTGTGTCGGCAACCCTAACCCTCTAGTTCTCCCGTCATAATCTCCGTAGTGCTTGGCGAAGCCCTGCAGAGATTGTTCCTCACCACCATCACCACGCCGTCGTGCTGCCGGAACTCATCTACTACTTCACCATCGCTCGCTGGATCGAGGAGGTGAAGGCGTCATCAAGCCGTACGTGTGTTGAACGCGGAGGTGCCGTCCGTTCGGCACTAGTTCGTGATCGGATCGAGGGACGACTTGCGATTTGGATCGCGGAGACGTTCGACTACATCAACCGCGTTTCTTAACGCTTCCGCTTAGCGATCTACAAGGGTATGTAGATTCACTCTCCCTCTCGTAGATGCTCATCACCATGGATAGATCTTGTGTGTGCGTAGGAAATTTTTTGTTTCCCATGCGACATTCCCCAACAGTGGCATCTGAGCTAGGTCTATGCGTAGATGAGATCTCGAGTAGAACACAAACGAGTTGTGGGCGTGGGTGTATACATATTGCTTGCCGTTACTAGTTGATACTTGATTCGGCGGTATTGTGAGATGAAGCGGCCCGGACCGACATTACGCGTACGCTTACGCGAGACAGGTTCCTTCAACTGACATGTAACTTCGTTGCATAAAGATGGCTAGCGGGTGTCTGTCTCTCTCACTTTAGTTGAATCGATTTCAATGAAGAGGGTTCTTTTAGAAGATCAAAAAGCAATCACTACACCACGTTGTGGTTTTGCGTAGGTAAGAACGGTTCTTGCAAACCCATAGCAGCCACGTAAAACTTGCAACAACAATTAGAGGACGTCTAACTTGTTTTTGCAGGGTATGTTGTGATGTGATATGGCCAATTACATGATGAGATATATGTGATGTATGAGATGATCATGTATTGTATAGAATATCACAACTTGCATGTCGATGAGTACGGCAACTGGCAGGAGCCATAGAGTTGTCTTTAATTATTATATGACCTGCGTGTCAATCATTAAGCGCTATGTAATGCTTTACTTTATCGCTAAACGTTAGCAATAGTCGTGGAAGCAACAGTCGGCGCGACAACCTCATGGCGACACGTTGATGGAGATCAAGATGATGGAGATCATGGTGTCATGCCAGTGACGATGAAGATCATGCTGGTGCTTTGGAGATGGAGATCAAAAGCACGAGTTCATGGCCATATCATGTCACTTATGATTTGCATGTGATGTTAATCCTTTTATGCATCTTATTTTGCTTAGGACGACGGTAGCATTATAAGGTGATCCCTCACTTAAATTTCAAGATAAATT
This sequence comes from Elymus sibiricus, assembly GCA_039707655.1. Taxonomy (NCBI): domain Eukaryota; kingdom Viridiplantae; phylum Streptophyta; class Magnoliopsida; order Poales; family Poaceae; genus Elymus; species Elymus sibiricus. The sequence goes on along the minus strand of CM077663.1, from coordinate 295,710,038 downwards.
GTGTTCTCCCCGAGTGTGCACCGTTGCGAAAGTTCGTCGTTTCGAGACACGCCGTGATGATCGGGTGTGATAGACTCTACGTTCGCATACAACGGGTGTAAGCCATGTTGCACGTGCGGAACACTCGGGTTAAACTTGACGAGCCTAGCATGTACAGACATGGCCTCGGAACACAAGAGACCGAAAGGTCGAACATGAGTCATATAGTAGATATGATCAACATAAAGATGTTCACCATTGAAACCACCTCAACTCACGTGATGATCGGACTTGAGTTGGTGGATTTGGATCATGTTACACTCGAATGACTGGAGGGGTGTCAATTTGAGTGGGAGTTTTTAAGTAATATGATTAACTAAACTCATTATCTAGAACAATAGTCTAAGTTGTCTTTGCTATATTTATGTTGTAGATCATGGCTCGCGCAGTAGCACCCCTGAATTTTAATGCGTTCCTAGAGAAAGCTAAGTTGAAAGATGATGGAAGTAACTTTGTGGACTGGGCCCGTAATCTAAGGATTATCCTTACGGCTTCCCAGAAGGCTTATGTCCTTGATGCACCGCTTTGTGATCCACCCGCTCCAGTTGAGTCTCTAGACGTTGTGAACGCCTGGCAGGCTCGTTCTGAAGATTACTCAATAGTTCAATGTGCAATATTGTATGGCTTAGAACCGGGACATCAAAGACGTTTTGAACGTCATGGAGCATATGAGATGTTCCAGGAGTTGAAGTTTATCTTTCAGAAGAATGCCCGGATCGAGAGATATGAGATCTCCGATAAGTTCTATGCTTGCAAGATGGAGGAGAACGGGTCTATCAGTGATCATGTACTCAGAATGTCTGGGTACTCCACCCGTCTGGCTGAATTGGGGATGCCCCTTCCGCCAGAGGCTATCACTGACAGAGTTCTTCAATCATTGCCACCTAGCTACAAGAGCTTCGTGTTGAACTATAACATGCACGGGATGAACAAGTCAGTCGCCGAGCTGTTTGCGATGCTGAAAGCCGCTGAGTCTGAAATCCAGAAGGAGCATCAAGTGTTGATGGTCAATAAAACCACTAGTTTCAAGAAAAATGGCAAGGGTAAGAAGGGTAACTCCAAGAAGAGTGGCAAAGCAGTTGCTCCTCTCATGAAGAAACCCAAGGCTGGACCCAAACCAGAAACTGTGTGCTTTCATTGCAAGGGAACTGGACACTGGAAGCGGAACTGCCCCAAGTATTTGGCTGACAAGAAGGCGGCCAACAACAAATAAGGTATATATGATATACATGTTATTGATGTGTACCTTACCAACTCTCGTTGTAGTGCCTGGGTATTTGATACCGGTGCGGTTGCTCATATTTGCAACTCAAAACAGGAACTGCGGAATAGACGGAGGCTGGCAAAGGACGAAGTGACGATGCGCGTGGGAAATGGTTCCAAGGTTGATGTGATCGCCGTCGGCACGCTCGCTCTTCGATTATCATCGGGATTAGTGATGAACCTGAATAATTGTTATTTAGTGCCTGCGTTAAGCATGAACATTATATCTGGATCTTGTTTATTGCGAGACGGTTACTCATTTAAATCAGAGAATAATGGTTGTTCTATTTATATGAGTAATATCTTTTATGGTCATGCACCCAATGTGAGGGGTTTATTCTTATTGAATCTCGATAGTAATGATACACATGTTCATAACATTGATGCCAAAAGATGTAGAATTGATAATGATAATACCACTTTCTTGTGGCACTGCCGTTTAGGTCATATTGGCGTAAAACGCATGAGGAAGCTCCATGCTGATGGACTTTTGGAGTCACTTGATTTTGAATCACTTGACACATGTGAGCCATGCCTCATGGGCAAGATGACTAAAACGCCGTTCTCTGGAACAATGGAACGGGCAAGTGACTTGTTGGAAATCATACATACTGATGTGTGCGGTCCGATGAGCATTGAGGCGCGCGATGGTTATCGTTACTTTCTCACCTTCACTGATGACTTAAGTAGATATGGGTATATTTACTTAATGAAACACAAGTCTGAAACATTTGAAAAGTTCAAACAATTTCAAAGTGAAGTTGAGAATCATCGTAACAAGAAGATTAAATTCCTACGATCTGATCAAGGAGGAGAATAGCTAAGTTATGAGTTTGGCAGTCACTTAAGACAGTGTGGAATTGTTTCACAATTGACACCGCCTGGAACACCACAGCGTAATGGTGTGTCCAAACGTCGTAATCGAACCTTATTGGATATGGTGCGATCTATGATGTCTCTTGCCGATTTGCCACTATCGTTTTGGGGTTATGCATTAGAGACAGCTGCATTCACTTTAAATAGGGCACCATCGAAATCCGTTGAGACGACGCCATATGAACTTTGGTTTGGCAAGAAGCCAAAGCTGTCGTTTCTTAAAGTTTGGGGATGTGATGCTTATGTCAAAAAGCTTCAGCCTGAAAAGCTGGAACCCAAAGCGGAGAAATGCGTCTTCATAGGATACCCAAAAGAGACAGTTGGGTATACCTTCTACCTCAGATCCGAAGGCAAAGTGTTTGTCGCTAAAAACGGAACATTTCTTGAGAAAGAGTTTCTCTCGAAAGAATTGAGTGGGAGGAAGATAGAACTTGATGAGGTTGATGAACCATTACTTCAACCTGAGAGTAGCGCAGCACAGAAAGAGGTTTCTGTAGAGCCTACATCAGCTGAAGAAGAAGTTAATGATGATGATCATGAAGCTTTGGATCAAGTTGCTATCGAACCTCGTAGGTCGACAAGGACGCGTACTGCTACTGAGTGGTACGGCAACCCTGTCTTAGAAGTCATGTTGTTGGACAACTATGAACCTACGAACTATGGAGAAGCGATGATGGGCCCGGATTCCGAGAAGTGGTTAGAGGCCATGAAATCCGAGATGGGATCCATGTATGAAAACAAAGTATGGACTTCGGAAGTATTACCTGAAGGGCGTAAAGCCATTCGGAATAAATGGATCTTTAAGAGGAAGACGGACGCGGACGGTAATGTCACCGTCTATAAAGCTCGACTTGTGGCAAAGGGTTTTTCACAAGTTCAAGGAGTTGACTACGATGAGACCTTCTCACCCGTAGCGATGCTTAAGTCCGTCAGAATCATGTTAGCAATAGCTGCCTTTTTCGATTATGAAATTTGGCAGATGGATGTCAAAACAGCGTTCCTTAACGGTTTCCTTAAGGAAGAGTTGTATATGATGCAACCAGAAGGTTTTGTCGATTCAGAGAATGCTAACAAAGTTTGCAAACTCCAGCGATCCATTTATGGACTGGTGCAAGCATCTCGGAGTTGGAATCTTCGCTTTGATGAGGTGATCAAAGCGTTCGGGTTTATACAAGTTTACGGAGAAGCTTGTATTTATAAGAAAGTGAGTGGGAGCTCTATAGCGTTTCTAATATTATATGTGGATGACATATTGCTGATTGGAAACAATATAGAAATGTTGGAAAGCGTGAAGGAATATTTGAACAAGAGTTTTTCAATGAAGGACCTAGGAGAAGCTGCTTTCATATTAGGCATCAAGATCTATAGAGATAGATCGAGACGCTTAATAGGACTTTCACAAAGCACATACCTTGACAAAGTTTCGAAGAAGTTCAAAATGGATCAGTCCAAGAAGGGGTTCTTGCCTGTATTGCAAGGTGTGAAGTTGAGTAAGACTCAATGCCCAGTGACTGCAGAAGATAGAGAAAAGATGAGTGTCATCCCCTATGCTTCAGCCATAGGCTCTATCATGTATGCAATGCTGTGCACAAGACCCGATGTCAGCCTTGCCATAAGTATGGTCGGAAGGTTTCAAAGTGATCCAGGAATGGAACACTGGACGGCGGTCAAGAATATCCTGAAGTACCTGAAAAGGACTAAGGACATGTTTCTCGTTTATGGAGGTGATCAAGAGCTCGTCGTAAAGGGTTACGTCGATGCAAGCTTTGACACTGATCCGGATGACTCTAAGTCACAAACCGGATACGTATTTATTCTTAATGGGGGTGCGGTTAGCTGGTGCAGTTCCAAGCAAAGCGTGGTAGCTAATTCTACATGCGAAGCGGAGTACATCGCTGCCTCGGAGGCGGCGAAGGAAGGTGTCTGGATGAAGGAGTTGATGACAGATCTTGGAGTAGTACCTAGTGCACTTAACCCAATGACTCTGTTTTGTGATAATCATGGTGCCATTGCTCTAGCCAAGGAACCAAGATTTCACAAGAGGACCAGACACATAAAGCGACGTTTCAATTCCATCCGCGATTACATCAAGGAGGACGACATAAATATTTGCAAAGTACACACGGATCTGAATGTTGCAGATCCGATGACTAAACCTCTTCCAAGGGCTAAACATGAACAACACCAGAACTGCATGGGTGTTCGATTCATTACAATGTAAATCACATAGTGATGTGAACTAGATTATTGACTCTAGTGCAAGTGGGAGACTGTTGGAAATATGCCCTAGAGGCAATAATAAATTGGTTATTATTATATTTCCTTGTTCATGATAATCGTTTATTATCCATGCTATAATTGTATTGATTGGAAACTCAAATACATGTGTGGGTACATAGACAACACTGTGTCCCTAGTAAGCCTCTAGTTGACTAGCTCGTTGATCAAAGATGGTTAAGGTTTCCTAGCCATTGACATGAGATGTCATTTGATAACGGGATCACATCATTAGGATAATGATGTGATGGACAAGACCCAAACTATAAACGTAGCATTTGATCGTGTCAGTTTATTGCTATTGTTTTCTGCATGTCAAGTATCTGTTCCTATGACCATGAGATCATGCAACTCCCTGACATCGGAGGAGTACCTTGTGTGTATCAAACGTCGCAACGTAACTGGGTGACTATAAAGGTGCTCTACAGGTATCTCCGAGGGTGTCTGTTGGGTTGGCATGGATCAAGACTGGGATTTTTTACTCCGTATGACGGAGAGGTATCTCAGGGCCCACTCGGTAATACAACATCACAATGAGCCTTGCAAGCAGTGTGACTAAAGTGTTAGCCACGAGATCTTGTATTACGGAACGAGTAAAGAGACTTGCCGGTAACGAGATTGAACTAGGTATAGAGATACCGACGATCGAATCTCGGGCAAGTAACATACCGAAGAACAAAGGGAACAACATACGGGATTAACTGAATCCTTGACATAGAGGTTCGACCGATAAAGATCTTCGTAGAATATGTAGGAGCCAATATGGGCATCCAGGTCCCGCTATTGGTTATTGATCGTAGAGGTGTCTCGGTCATGTCTACATAGTTCTCGAACCCGCAGGGTCTACACACTTAACGTTTGGTGACGATTAGTATAGTTGAGTTATTTTGTTGGTGACCGAAGGTTGTTCGGAGTCCCGGATAAGATCCCGGACATGACGAGGATCTCCGGAATAGTCCGGAGGAAAAGATTGATATATGTGATAATAGTGTTTTGGTTTCCGGAAGGGTTCCGAAATTCACCGGAAGAGGTTCCGGATGTTTACCGAAGTGTTCGGGTGCAGCAACACTTTATATGAGCCAAAGGGGTAAAGCCCACGAGGTATTGCAAGGTGAAAAAGGAAGTTTTGCTGGCGTCTGGGGCGGTACTACCGCTTATCGTAAGCGGTACTACCGCTACGGGCGGTACTACCTCTTATCGTAAGCGGTACTACCGCTACGGGCGGTACTACCGCTTATCGTAAGCGGTACTACCGCTTGTACGCGATACTGCAGTAATCCGAGTTGGACTCTTTCCCTGCGGGCCAAACCGACCTTGTGCGGGCAAAACCGACCTGGAGGAGGCTTTTACTCCAAGTTTAGACCCCAAGGCTCAACATATAAATAGAGGGGCAGGGCTAGCACACGGGACACATCAAGATTTCCCAAGCCGTGTGTCGGCAACCCTAACCCTCTAGTTCTCCCGTCATAATCTCCGTAGTGCTTGGCGAAGCCCTGCAGAGATTGTTCCTCACCACCATCACCACGCCGTCGTGCTGCCGGAACTCATCTACTACTTCACCATCGCTCGCTGGATCGAGGAGGTGAAGGCGTCATCAAGCCATACGTGTGTTGAACGCGGAGGTGCCGTCCGTTCGGCACTAGTTCGTGATCGGATCGAGGGACGACTTGCGATTTGGATCGCGGAGACGTTCGACTACATCAACCGCGTTTCTTAACGCTTCCGCTTAGCGATCTACAAGGGTATGTAGATTCACTCTCCCTCTCGTAGATGCTCATCACCATGGATAGATCTTGTGTGTGCGTAGGAAATTTTTTGTTTCCCATGCGACGTTCCCCAACATGGAAAACACCAGTCACACTGCGTCGATGTAACTCGCCGTTGACAATAGTCATAGACTTAGACCGCCTTGTGATCTGCCATGCCAGAGTCTCGTCTTGAGGTAACTCGCCGCGAGTTAGGTACGTCAGATAAGGCACTGTCCAGTCATGTATCGCGTGAAGAGCCGCCACCAATTGCTCCTCCGGGTCAGGTATAGCCAAATCTTCCTCCGACGGTAACTTGACCGACGGGTGATGCAACACGTCCAAGAACACATTAGGCGGCACCGGCTTACGCTGAGACCCCAGCCTTGATAAAGCGTCAGCCGCCTCGTTCTTCCGGCGGTCAATATGATCCACCTGATAGCCTTTAAAGTGGCCGGCAATAACATCAACCGCCTGACGATAAGCCGCCATGCGATGGTCCTTAGAATCCCAGGTGCCAGAGACTTGCTGAGCCACTAGGTCTGAGTCGCCAAGACATCTGACCCGGCTCAAGTTCATCTCCTTGGCAACCCGGAGCCCATGAAGCAAAGCCTCGTATTCCGCTGCATTGTTAGTACAAGGAAACATTAGCCTTAAAACATAACAGAACTTGTCACCTCGTGGGGAAGTTAAAACAACTCCAGCCCCCGAGCCTTCCAATTGCCTGGATCCATCAAAGTGAATCGTCCAATAAGTATTATCCGGCTTCTCCTCAGGAATTTGACATTCTGTCCAATCATTGATGAAATCCACCAGGGCTTGAGACTTGATAGCTGTCCGGGGCACATATTTCAGATTAAGAGGCCCAAGCTCAATTGCCCACTTAGCAATCCTTCCAGTGGCTTCTCTGTTTTGGATTATATCTCCCAAAGGAGCAGAACTAACCACTGTGATCGAGTGACCAAGGAAATAATGCTTCAGCTTGCGATTGGCCATAAACACCCCAAGCACCAGTTTTTGCCAATGAGGGTATGTTTGCTTAGACTCCGTCAGGACCTCACTGACATAATAAACCGGCCGCTGAACTGGATACTCCTTACCCGCCTCCTTGCGCTCCACCACAACTGCAGCACTGACAGCCTTGTTATTAGCCGCCACATATAAGAGCAGAGGTTCTTTTTCCATGGGAGCAGCCAGAACAGGCGGCTCGGCCAACTGCCTTTTGAGCGCCTCAAACGCCTCATTAGCCACATCACTCCAGAGGAATTTATCTGTTTTCTTCATCATCTGATACAGAGGAATAGTCTTCTCACCCAGGCGGCCTATGAACCGGCTTAACGCAGCGATACGACCCGCCAGGCGCTGAACATCGTTGATGCACGCCGGCTCAGATAAGGAAGTAATAGCTTTTATCTTGTCCGGGTTAGCTTCAATGCCACGCTCAGAGACTAAGAATCCCAAGAGCTTGCCTGCAGGCACACCAAAAACACACTTTGCCGGGTTAAGCATCATCTCGCAAACCCGCAAATTGTCAAAAGTTTCCTTCAAATCAGCCAGCAGAGTCTCCTTCTTCCTGGACTTGACCACAATATCGTCCACATAGGCATGAACATTGCGCCCAATTTGACCATGAAGACAGTTCTGCACACAACGCTGGTAAGTCGCCTGGGTACTCTTGAGCCCAAAAGGCATAGATACATAGTAGAAAGCACCAAAAGGCGTAATAAAAGCCGTCTTCTCTTGGTCTTTAATTGCCATCTTGATCTGATGATAACCTGAATAAGCATCCAGGAAACACAAACTCTCACAACCCGCCGTCGCATCAATGATTTGATCAATACGGGGGAGAGCAAACGGGTCTATTGGACACGCCTTGTTAAGATCCGTGTAATCCACGCACATACGCCACGTGCCGTTCTTCTTTAGTACCAACACCGGGTTAGCAAGCCACTCCGGGTGAAAAACTTCAACGATGAACCCTGTTGCCAAGAGCCGGGCCACCTCTTCCCCAATAGCCTTGCGCCTCTCCTCATTAAACCGACGGAGAAACTGTTTGACCGGTTTAAATTTAGGGTCCACATTAAGGTGGTGCTCATCGAATTCTCTCGGTACACCCGGCATGTCAGAAGGTTTCCATGCAAAGATGTCCCGATTCTCACGGATGAATTCGATGAGCGCGCTTTCCTATTTGGGATCCATACTGGCCCCAATAGTGAACTGCTGTGATGAGTCGCCCGGCGTAAAGTCCACCATCTTGGTATCTTCTGCCACAAACTTGAGGGGTGGCTCAGATTCCATGTTGGGTTTCTCCAGTGGAGTCATATCCGCCGGGTCAACATTCTCTTTATAAAACTTGAGCTCCGCCTCAGCGCAACTCGATTCTGCGTATGCTGCATCACCTTCCTCACACTCAAGAGTCGTCTTCCGATCACCATGCACAGTAATCGTCCCATTTAACCCGGGCATCTTGAGCTGTAAGTTAACATAGCAAGGCTTAGCCATGAATTTGGCGTAAGCCAGTCGACCGAACAGAGCGTGGTAGGGGCTCTTAATTTTGACCATCTCAAACCACAAAGACTCCACCCTGTAATTGAATTCATCGCCGAAAGCTACCTCCAAGGAAATCTTTCCCACTGGATAAGCCGACTTTTTGGGTACCACACCATGAAAAACTGTTGAAGAGGGCTTAAGATCCTTGTCAAGCAAATTCATCCGGCGGAAAGTGTCATAGTACAGGATGTTGATGCTGCTGCGACCATCCATAAGCACTTTCGTAAACACGTATCCTCCCACTTGGGGGGCAACTACCAAAGCCAACTGCCCCGGGTTATCAACACGCGGCGGGTGATCCTCCCTGCTCCAAGTTATGTCATACTCAGACCACTTCAAATATTGCGGGAGAGCCGGCATGACTGCATTAACCGCCCGCTTGCGCACCTTCCGGTCTCGCTTGTCAAGGCTGGATGTAAAAGCATGGTACTGCCCGCCATTAAGCTGCTTGGGGTTACTCTGATACCCGGACTGGTTATTTTGTTGCTGACCTCCACTGCCAGACTGTTGATGATTACCTCCATGGTTTCCTTGGCCCTGATGGCCAGAGCCTGAGCCGCCCGGACCAAAGCCAGACCCGGAAGGACCGGATCCTGACCCGCCGGACGGTCCACCGCCGCCGCCTTGTTGGTGGTTAGCGTTGAGGTTTCAATACTCACGCATAATCCAACAATCCCTCCAAGCGTGAGTAGACGGTTGATCCGGAAGGCTATGTTTCGGGCAAGGAGCATTCAGTATCGCCTCCATGTCAGCCGGCTTCCGCTTAAACGGTGGCTTGCCGTTCCCCTTGCCACGGTTATTCCCAGTATTGGTGTTGGCCACTAGATCTGACCCGCCGTCCTGGTGTTTCCGCTTTCCGCCATTGCCATTATTGTTGTTTCCTCCCCCGTTCTGCGATTGACCCTTGCCATTGTTATTCTTCTTACCCTTGGCCGATTTCTCATCATCAGAGCCGGGGTCCTTCGTGTTATCAGAGTCTGCATACTTGGTGAGAGCCGCCATGAGTTCCCCCATGTCTTGGCATGAACGTTTGAGACGGCCAAGCTTCTGCTTCAAGGGCGTAAAGTGGCAATTCTTCTCCAGAATCAAAACCGCTTGAGCCGTCGTAATATGCTTAGAAGAGTGGATGATGGTTGAGACCCGCCAGACCCAGTGATGGGCCGACTCGTCCTCACGCTGCATGCAATGATCCAAATCCACAATCGTCATAGGCTGCTTGCACGTTCCCTGAAAGTTCTTGATAAACTTCGCCTTTAACTCGGCCCAAGAATTAATGGTGTTAGGTGGCAAACCCTTCAACCACGTGCGAGCCGGCCCTTCCAGCATCATGATGAAATACTTAGCACATATTGCATCGCTAACATCTAACATCTCCATGGCTAGCTCATAGCTTTCAATCCAAGCTTCTGGAGGCAGGTCAGCTATATAATTGGGCACCTTGCGAGGACCTTTAAAATCCTTCGGCAGATGCTCATTCCGCAAAGCTGGCACCAAGCACGGCACTCCCACAGCCCTGGAGGTTACTCCGGCTCCTACTGAAATGGAAGGTGCAACTGTGGGTTCCTGATAAGGCGCCACCGCTGCTAGAGCCGCCGCCGCATCTCGCTGCGCTCTCGCCCGATCCACCAGTGCCTGAGCATCAAGAGCCGCCCGATCAGCCCTCGGCGGGTTTCGATGTTGATCGCTGCTAGAAACCGCTGGCGACTCATAACGCCGGCTGTAGCTGCAGCTTGGGATGGGTGTTGAGTGCACGCGACTCCGGCTATAAGTATATTTCTCCTGCTGGGCCACCGCCGTCTGCAGATATCCAATGGTGTTCCACACCTCCTCTGCGAAAGGCGCCTCATCGGGGATGGGGATTGTACCGAGCCTGGTTGCCACTGCCACCATGTTCGCCGCCGGATTAGAATAATGACCCGGTGGCGTCGGAAAAGACTGTGGTGGGGTCTGGTTCCGGCGGGGCGGGTCTGGCTGGTGATGCTGAACCGCCGCCCGGCTTTCAGGTACTTCCGCCGTCCGGGTTACGGTCAAAGGCACATTCCGTCCCGTCCCTGGCGTGTTAAAAAGATTTCTGGCTTCATATTGATCCGGCAGGCGGGATTGATGCCTCATCCGATGAACCGCCGCTGCAGACTGCTGTTCTAGCTCGAGGTGAAAAGCATCCGCCCCAAGGTGCTCCGCCTCAGCATCCATCTGAGCCTTCAGCGCATTGATTTCCTATTGGACTCCGGCCATCTGGTTCTTAAACCTCGCAATCTCCGTGTTACGGGCCGCTTGGTTTTCAGCAGTGACCTCGGTTTCCATCAGAGTTGTAAGCTCGTTCATCAGATCCAGAAGAACTTGACCGGCGGCCTGCCAGCTCCAGGCCCGGTTGCACCGGCAGCTGTGCTACTAGGGGCCGGCACTGAACCCGCCATGATGACAGCAACGTGGTTCGGCGGCTCATAGTCCTCGGGCTCATGATACTCTGGCTCGGGTTAATCCTCGACGTAGCCCCCAAGCCCGCCGTTGTGAAGCTGATAGATTGATTCCGTCTATCCGCTCGAGGATCCATCCTCTGAGCAGATGAGAGTTTCCTCCCTCAACATGGAATCTTCAAGCTCCATGCCTTGGGTGAAGCCGACGAAGACATGCTTCCTACCCGGGTTAACACGGCCGGCTCGACGAGATCGGTGCAGATGTCCGGCCCGGGTTTAGATCCGCCGATCTTGCCGATGAAGACGTGAATTCCGCCGAAGGGGACCCGGTACCCGTACTCGATTGAGTCGGCCTCGGGGCCCCAGCCGGCGTCGTCGATGTAGAGCTTGCCGCGGTGACTCTTGGTCATTCTGCCAACGGCGTATCCCTCGATCCCTGGGAGAGAGCCCTTCGAGAACTCCACACCACCGAGTGCAGGCCCCACGGTGGGCGCCAACTGTCGTGGTTTTTTCACGGCAGATGTCCTCGTGAAAGGACTTAGGTTCGAGGCCATCGCTAGGCTGGGCTCGAAGGGGTTGATCGGAATCGAGAGATAGGAGTTACCCAGGTTCGGCCCCTCTGAAAGAGGTAAAAGCCTACGTCCTGCTTGGTGTTGTATTGATTGGGTATCGATTACAAGGGAGCGAGTTCGCTTGACCTAGCTATCGATCGATTGTCTCGTGGCCTAAGCTGCCCAGGTAACCCGCCCTTATATACACGGGTCAAGGCCCTGAGCCTACAAGAGTCCGAGGCCGGGTTACACTTGACCACCGACCTCGCCTCTAACTGTACATGCCTTATCTAACAAGTCACCCCCGGCGACTCAAGCCCACCGGGTTACATCCAGTCTTCTGGCTCTGGGCCTCCTAGCCCATTGGATAAGCTTACTCCTAATCTTGTCGTAAGCCGCCAAACGCATGACCCGGCCCCACCTGGGCGGGTCTCATCCTGGGGTTATATCCCCAACAAGACTCGTGTGGGATCGCATTACCATCACATGCACTATTCTGTGGCGCAACGTTTACGATGCGCGCCACATCGCAAATAGTTGACAATTGTAAATCGTGTACGATAAGGGGAATATCACACACATTTACATTTGCCATAGCGTTTGCGATATGTAATTAAGAAGATAATTCAATCATCGTACAAGTGTCGGACAAGCTTACAAAATGTCTGACTATCATACTCGTGTTGGACGGGATAACTATCGCACACGTTATTCTGTGGTGCAACGTTTACGATGGGCACGACATCACAAACAATGGATGATTGTGTAGCGTGTGCGATAGAGACATTATCACTGACATTCAATTCGGCTGCACCGTTTGCGATATTGTCTGACATCACACACGGTTTAGAAACGGCAATTGTGTGCATGGTCGTTGACGTGGCTTGAGACTGCGTCGATATTTCCCCAAAGAGGAAGGGATGATGCAGCACAACGACGGTAAGTATTTCCCTCAGTTATGAAACCAAGGTATCGAACCAGTAGGAGGATCACCACCACGTAATAAGCAGCACCTCCACACAAATAACAAATACTTGCAACCCGACGTGTAAGAGAGGTTGTCAATCTCTCTACGGTAAAAAGATAGATTAGGTAATGATAGATAGGAGAGATAGATCTCTCAAGAACACAAAATAAAAAGGGCAAATAAAAAGTGCAGCAATATATTTTTGGGTTTTTGGTATAGTAGATCTGAAAACAAAGAGGCAAAAATATAGATCGGAAAGCAATATGTTGGAAAAGTAGACCCGGGGGCCGTAGGTTTCACTAGTGGCTTCTCTCATGAGTATAGCACACGGTGGGTGAACAAATTACTATTGGGCAATTGATAGAAGATCAAATAATCATGACGATATCCAAGGCGATGATCATTATATAGGCATCACGTCCAAGATAAGTAGACCGACTCCTGCCTGCATCTACCACTATTACTCCACACATCGACCGCTATCCAGCATGCATCTAGTGTATTAAGTTCATGGAAAAACGGAGTAATGCAATAAGAACGATGACATGATGTAGACAAGATATATTCATGTAGGAATAGACCCCATCTTGTTATCCTTAATGGCAACGATGCATGCGTGTCTTGCTGCCCCTTCTGTCACTGGGAAAGGACACCGCAAGATCGAACCCATCACAAAGCACCTCTTCCCATGGCAAGAAAAATCGATCTAGTTGGCCTAACTAAACCAAAGATTCAAAGAGGAAATACGAGGCTATAAGTAATCATGCATATAAGAGATCAAAGAAGACTCAAATAATATTCATGGATAGAAACTGATCATGAACTCAAAATTCATCGGATCCCAACAAACACACCGCAAAAGTTTACATCAAATAGATCTCCAAGAGACCATTGTATTGAGAATCAAAAGAGAGAGAAGAAGCCATCTAGCTACTACCTATGGACCCGTAGGCCTATGGTGGACTACTCACGCATCATCGGAGAGGCACCTATGAAGAAGATGAACCCCTCCGTGATGGTGTTAGATTGGATCTTGAGGCTCTGGAACTTGCGGCGGCTGGATGTGTTTTTCGTCGACTCCCCTAGAGTTTTCTGAATATTTGGGTATTTATAGGCATCAGAGGCGGTGGAGGGGGGGTCCGTGGAGGGCACAACCCATCAGGGCACGCCGGGGGCCCCCCTGGCGCGCCCTGGTGGGTTGTGACCTCCACAGTCCACCTCTCTGGCACTTCTTTGGCCCACTGTGTGTCTTTTGGTCCAAAAAATCTCCAAAAAGTTTCATCGCGATTGGACTCCGTTTGGTACTTACATTCTGCGAAGTAAAAAACAACCAAAAACAGTAATTGGCACTTTGGCACTATGTCAATAGGTTAGTCCCAAAAAATGACATAAAATTGCTATAAAGTGATTGTAAAACATCCAACAATGATAATATAACAGCATGGAACAAGCAAAAATTATAGATACGTTGGAGACGTATCAGTCGCACAAGTTTTCTATTTGTGAAACGTGTCGGATCATCAGGTATATCACAAACGTTGAGATTTACAAACCGTGTGCGGCGTAATGACCCCCTAGCATACTTTTTCCTTAATTGAATTGCTGCAATTTAAAATTGTACATAATTTGATTTTGAAATCAGGGAATATCTTTTTCCATATCCATCATATACATATAAAGGTTCAACAACCAATGCATTATTCGATTCATAGGTACAGATGCTCAAGAATTACATAAAAATATACATAAGCACCAAATAAAGAATGATGAATGATTGTTGAATACTTGTATTAAAGAGGGTAAAGAAAGAGGCGAAAGATATTCTGGTTGTTGTAAAAGGTGAAGTGGAATGCGCGACTGTGCCCTCTGCATGCCGAATGCACGCACGACTCTAGTCGAACCCCTTGTGATGGCCGACCGCCTATCCTTCACTGCCTTCATAAGGACTTTTATATATTTATTATAGTCTGGTAGAAATACCTATACCTTTGCATGTCCACAATCATGTAGTCTGAGAGATGTTCTTGATTAAATTGCGTTGGGAACAACTGCAAATGAAAAAGATTCAGACATTGTCATCTAACAACTCATTATGGGCAGTAAAAAGGCTACAAAGTTCATAGTTATCATCGTGCAGATCACTCTTTTCTTGGCAAAGTGTAAACAAATAGTTTAATTACCATATTTTGACTCATTGTACTAACAATCTGTATTCATTTGCTCACTTGATGTTGGTTCATGAATATCTCATTGCCCATACGCAAAAAGGGTCGAAGCACAGATCTTTAGCAATGACATATGTAACTACATGCAACAAGTTAATATTAGAAGCTAAACTGCAACTGCACAATGATGTAGTACAATACTATCTCCTTCCCACTATATAAGATCTTATCACATCCAATATACTAACATATTGGATGTATTAACATATTATATTATGGGGTGGAGGGAGTATATATAAGACATGGGAAATAAATATAGCCATGGGAACCAAAAACCATTAAAAGAGACATATGCTCACTACAACATGCTTAACAACAACCAAATATAGTCATTCATAGTGGTATTGTTGAAATTGCATAGAACATAGCTTGTGCTTAAACATCAAATTGTATAAATGAACATCACAGGGTGAAAAAACAGGGGGCGTATTACCTACACCAGGCTTAACAGGAAACAAATATGGCCATTGAACTGGTAGTGATCAAAGTGTACTGCACATTGTGAATAACTGAATAAACAAGGCATACTATAAACAACCAAATAGAGCAATTGAAACTGAGAAAATGCTAACCACAAACAACCAAACAACCAAAAAACCGTTAAAGGAGGCATATGCTCACTACAACATGCTTAACAACACCCAAATATAGTCATTCATAGCGGTATTGTTGAAATTGCATAGAACGTAGCTTGTTCTTAAACATCAAATTGTATGATTGAACATCACATTGTGAGAAAACTAGTATAGACGAAAGTGAACATCACAATACATTGTTGCACATATAGAACATCACATTATGAATAAATGAAATAAACATGGCATACTACAAAAACAACCAAATATAACAATTGAAATTGTACATATGTTCACTACAAACAACCAAAAATAGTTAAAAAAAGAGATATGCTCACTACAGACAACCAAACATAGCCATTCATGAAATTGAACTGAACAATTCATACTCCAGCATATCACATTCCACTTTTGAACATTACATTTTGCATGACTGAAATAATTAAACACGTCATGGTTAAAACCTAGCATGGCAAAAGGTACTAGCACAATCATATGTAGTTTCCCCCCTTTGAAGTGGCACGGCAAAACAAATCATGGGTTTCCTCACTTGTCACAGATGGGCTCCTTCCCCTTGGAAGAGCACAACTACAGGGTGCCCTCCCTGATGTCACGGATTTGCCATTTCCCCTAGGAAGATACGGTGCCCTTGTCGTCATCGTTGTAGATGTGGTCTGACTTGGCACCTGACAATGCCGAGCCACCGCAATAGAACGTGTCCTTCAGAAATGACTATAGGGGCTCGATGGCGATGAAGGAAGGCAAATGCCTGACAGAGAAGCAGAGGAGATCAGCGGCGGGGTCATGAAGGAGATCCACGACGGATGAACCCGAGGGGGTGGGGGTGCACCACTTAACCTGTGACATAGCCCGCGTCAAGGCGTCACTGTTGATGTCGTAGCCGGCTGCCGCGACATGCAGAAATGCGCGAGCCGACTGATTTAAAGCCGCCGTCCAGTCATCATAGTCAGCTTCCCCGGGGGCCTCGGCAGCCACCTCAACATCGTCCAGCGGACATGCCTCGATATACCTCTTTTTGGTCATTCACTCCACGAGCTCCCTGGGATGCGTCGCCGGGCTTAGGCTGCAATGCTCTGGAGTGGGGGATGGTGATGGGTATGTAGATATATGGGAAAGGGGGTGTTTCGCAGGCGTCATCTAAGAAACTCAGGCCAACGAGGGTATGGAGATCGGTGGGTAACATCCACAGGCAGACAAGCAGAGGTTGACGGTGGAGACGGGGGCGGCGGCGGCGAGCTAGCTATGGTGCGAGCGAGGGTAGGAGTGGTGTGTGTGGGTGGGGTGTGGAGGGGGGCCGAGGTGATGTTTGAGGAAATGATGCGGCTACTGAAAATTTTACCAGGCGGGAGCGAAATGTCAGGGCTACTGAAAATTTAGATGAAGGGATTGAAGCGGTGCAGGAGCAACAAACATAGATCCCAAACATAATAATTGTGTGCTATCAAATAGAAAAACCCACGGAACCGCTATTTTTTAAAACCGCTCAAGGCAGGTAGATATATTTGAGATTGCGAGGGAAGCCTCGTGGAGCCCATTTGTATCCGACGGCCACCAGTACACTATGCTAATGTGACAGGACACGGGTGTGTCTCACATATAGTCTGAGCGATCCGTGTCTATTGAGTATACAATCGCAGATCGTTGTTTCGTTCAAATCGTCCGGTATTTACTCCTATAATGATAATATATATATGAGCATTTCGCAAAAAAAAATCGGGAAAGGGTCAGAACACAAACACACCTGCATGTGGAACAAAAATATGTATGCAAAGGGTGGCTTGATGTTCAAATACCCAATGCTCAACTTTGATGTGGCACATGTCTCATCCCCCCCCCCCACTTCGTGTCGGCAGGAGGGAATCCAAGCTACGAATGCATGCCCCCAAATAGTTCTGGCATCTCACCCTGCCGTAATACAAAAATTAAACCTATACGAATCCATCATGGTCAAACCACCCCATCGCGCTTCCGGACAAAGGTGGACTCTGCGGGCCCATAGATGTGTGTGTGTGTGTGCCACGAGTGGGTGAGACCACGACCACCTCTGAGTGGCCCAAACTAGGGCGGTGTGATATTTCAATATACCCAATTCACAACTTTGATGTGGCACATGCGCCTCGCCACCCGGACATCCCCGACCCCACGGAGGTTCGGGAAGTACGCAGTATAGTGCCCCCCCACACACACAGAGACATGCACTTTGAGTCGGTGGGAGCTAGGGCATCTCACGAAGACCTTCTGTAACATGGACCAAGAAGAATCAACATTGGTCAAACCTCTCTCGTTGTCGGTCAAAGTGATGGACGTCCTCTCAGGCCCACGGATGGGCATGCCACCGATAACCATGCGATGGAGTGTCCGAACACAGCCATCGCCTTCATGTCGCTCAAACATATGTACAGAAGTGTTGTGTTTGAGTATATATACCAGGTGCACACTTTTGATGTGGCACCTGCTTCGCAACCGGAAAGCCTACGCACATATCAATGGGTTCATGGCGCGTACAACTAGCTAGCCCCCCCCCCCACTTTGAGCGCAGGTGGGAACGATTCATGCGTACATAAGCGTGGACTCAAAATTTTGGTCAGTAAACTCACCATGACCTATAATATATACCATAACACACCGATAAGAATCGACCTTGGTAACCTCTCTCGTTGTCAGTCAATGTGAGTGTTCGAAGACAACCACCGTCTATGTGTTGCCCAAACATATGTATGTTGGAAATATGCCCTAGAGGCAATAATAAAGTTGTTATTATCATATTTCCTTGTTCATGATAAATGTTTATTATCCATGCCAGAATTGTATTGATTGGAAACTCAAATACATGTGTGGGTACATAGACAACACTGTGTCCTTAGTGAGCCTCTAATACACTAGCTCGTTGATCAAAGATGGTCGTGGTTTCTTGACCATAGACATGAGTTGTCATTTGATAATGGGATCACATCATTAGGAGAATGATGTGATGGACAAGAGCCAAACTATAAACGTAGCATAAGATCATGTTAGTTTATTGGTATTATTTTCTGCATGTCAAGTATCTGTTCATATGACCATGAGATCATGCAACTCACTGACACCGGAGGAATACCTTGTGTGTATCAAACGTCGCAATGTAACTGGGTGACTATAAAGGTACTCTACAGGTATCTCCGAGGGTGTCTGTTGAGTTGGCATGGATCAAGACTGGAATTTGTTACTCCGTGTGACGGAGAGGTATCTCAGGGCCCACTCGGTAATACAACATCATAATGAGCTTGCAAGCAAAGTGACTAAAGAGTTAGCCACATGATCTTGTATTACGGAACGAGTAAAGAGACTTACCGGTAACGAGATTGAACTAGGTATAGAGATACCGACGATCGAATCTCGGGCAAGTAACATACCGATGAACAAAGGGAACGGGGTACGGGATTAACTGAATCCTTGACATACAGGTTCAACCGATAAAGATCTTCGTAGAATGTGTGGGAACCAATATGGGCATCCAGGTCTCGCTATTGGTTATGGACCGTAGAGGTGTCTCGGTCATGTCTACATGGTTCTCGAACCCGCAGGGTCTGCACACTTAACGTTCGGTGACGATTTGGTATTGTTGAGTTATGTATGTTGGTGACCGAAGGTTGCTCGGAGTCCCGGATGAGATCCCGGACATGATGAGGAGCTCCGGAATTGTCCGGAGGTAAAGATTGATATATAGGAAGTTGATGTTCGGGCATCGGAATGGTTTCAGGGTTCGCCCGAGTTTCATCGGGAGTGCCGGAAAGGTTCCGGGGGTCCATCGGGAGGGTCCACCTGCCCCGGAGGGCCCCATGGGCTGTGAGAGGGTGCACGCCAGCCCCTGGTAGGCTGGCCACACCTCCCACCAAGGCCCATGCGGCTGGAAGGGTGGGGGCCAAGCCAAAGGGGGCCGCCGGCCCTTGCCTTGGGTGGCAAGGCACCCCCTTGGCCGCTGCACCAACCCTAGGGGAAACCCTAGGGCGGCTGGCCCCCTCCTCTCTGCCTATATATATGTGAGGGGAGGGAGGGCTGCATACACCTTAAGCCACGGCGCAGCCTCTCCCTCCCTCTAGATCAACTTCTCCTCTAGATTGGTTCGGTTTTGCTTAGCGAAGCTCTGCTGGATCAGCTCCACCACCACCACCGCAACGCCGTCGTGCTACCGGAGAACTCATCTAGCTCTCCGCCCTCGCTTCCTAGATCAAGGAGGTGGAGAACGTCATCGAGCTCCACGTGTGCTAAACGCGGAGGTGCCATTCGTTTGGCACTAGATCGTGATTGGATCGCGGGACGGATTGCGATTTGGATCGCGAAGACGTTCGACTACATCAACCGCGTTTCTTAACGCTTCCCGCTTAGCGATATACAAGGGTATGTGGATCCAATCTCTCCTCTCATAGATGCTCATCTCCTAGATTGATCTTGGTGAAGCGTAGGAATTTTTTTGTTTCCCATGCAACGTTCCCCAACAGTGGCATCATGAGCTAGGTCTATGCGTAGATGACATCACGAGTAGAACACAAAGGAGTTTGTGGGCGTTGATATTCAGATTTGTTCCCTCCTTAGTCTTTTCTTGATTCAACGGTATTGTGGGATGAAGCGGCTCGGACCAACCTTACTCGTCCACGCACGAGAGACCGGTTCCATCGACTAACATGTAACTTTGTTGCATAAGATGGCTGGCGGGTGTCTGTCTCTCCCACCTTAGTTGAATCGGATTCGACAAAGGCGGTCCTTGTAGAAGGTGAAATAGCAACTTGTATATCACCGTTGTGGTTTTACGTAGGTAAGAATCGTCCTTGCTAGATACCCATAGCAGCCACGTAAAACATGCAACAACAAATTAGAGGACGTCTAACTTGTTTTTGCAGGGTATGTTGTGATGATATGGCCAGAAACATGATGTGATATATGTGATGTATGAGATGATCATGTTTTGTAATAGTTTATATTGACTTGCATGTCGATGAGTACGACAACCGGCAGGAGCAATAGGGTTGTCTTTAATTAATTTGTGTCATTTGTTGTTCTTTATCACTATGAGTTAGCAATAGTTGTAGAAGCAATAGTTGGCGCAACAACATCACGGCGACACGTTGATGGAGATCATGGTGTCATGCCGGTGATGATGGAGATCATGCCGGTGCTTTGGAGATGGAGATCAAAAGCACAAGTTCATGGCCATATCATGTCACTTATGATTTGCATGTGATGTTAATCCTTTTATGCGTCTTATTTTGCTTAGGACGACGGTAGCATTATAAGGTGATCCCTCACTAAAATTTCAAGATAAAATTGTGTTCTCCCCGAGTGTGCACCGTTGCGAAAGTTTGTCATTTCGAGACACCACGTGATGATCGGGTGTGATAGACTCTACGTTCGCATACAACGGGTGCAAGCCAGTTTTGCACATGCGGAACACTCGGGTTAAACTTGATGAGCCTAGCATGTACAGACATGGCCTCGGAACACAAGAGACCAAAAGGTCGAACATGAGTCATATATGATCAACATGGAGATGTTCACCATTGAAACCACCTCATCTCACGTGATGATCGGACTTGGGTTGGTGAATTTGGATCATGTAGCACTCGGATGACCAGAGGGATATCGATTTGAGTGGGAGTTTTTTTAAGTAATATGATTAACTAAACTCATTATCTTGAACCATAGTCTAAGTAATCTTTGGAAAATTTATGTTGTAAATCAATGGCTCGCGTAGTAGCTCCCCTGAATTTCAATGCGTTCCTAGAGAAAGCCAAGCTGAAAGATGATGGAAGTAACTTTGTAGACTGGGCCCGTAATCTAAGGATGATCCTCACGGCTTCCCAAAAGGCTTATGTCCTTGATGCATCGCTCGGTGCGCCGCCCACTCCAGTATCGTCTGCAGACGTTGCGAACGCCTGGCAGGCGCGTTCTGATGACTACTCAATAGTTCAGTGTGCGATGTTGTATGGCTTAGAACTGGGACTTCAAAGACATTTTGAACGTCATGGAGCATATGAGATGTTCCAGGAGTTGAAGTTTATTTTTGAGAAGAATGCCCGGATCGAGAGGTATGAGACCTCCGATAAGTTCTATGCTTGCAAGATGGAGGAGAATGGGTCTGTCAGTGAGCACATACTCAGAATGTCTGGGTATTCCAACCGTCTGGCTGAGTTGGGAATTTCTCTCCCGCCAGAGGCGATCACTGACAGAGTTCTTCAATCACTGCCACCTAGCTACAAAAGCTTTGTGTTGAACTATAACATGCAAGGGATGAACAAGTCAGTCGCCGAGCTGTTTGCGATGCTGAAAGTCGCTGAGTCAGAAATCCAGAAGGAGCATCAAGTGTTGATTGTCAATAAAACCACTAGTTTCAAGAAGAATGGAAAGGGCAAGAAGGGTAACTCCAAGACGAGTGGCAAAGCAGTTGCCCCTCCCGTGAAGAAACCCAAGGCTGGACCCAAGCCAGAAACTGAGTGCTTTCATTGCAAGGGAACTGGCCACTGGAAGCGAAATTGCCCCAAGTATCTGGCCTACAAGAAGGCGACCAACGCCAAACAAGGTATATATGATATACATGTTATTGATGTGTACCTTACCAACTCTCGTTGTAGTGCCTGGGTATTTGATACCGGTTCGGTTGCTCACATTTGCAACTCAAAACAGGAACTGCGGAATAGATGGAGGCTGGCAAAGGACGAAGTGACGATGCGTGTGGGAAATGGTTCAAAGGTTAATGTGATCGCCATCGGCACGCTCGCTCTTCGATTACCATCGGGATTAGTGATGAACCTGGATAATTGTTATTTAATGCCTGCATTGAGAATGAACATTATATCTGGATCTTGTTTAATGCGAGACGGTTACTCATTTAAATCAGAGAATAATGGTTGTTCTATTTATATGGGTATTATCTTTTATGGTCATGCACCCAATGTGAGGGGTTTATTCTTGTTGAATCTCGATAGTGATGATACACATGTTCATAACATTGATGCCAAAAGATGTAGAGTTGATAATGATAGCACCACTTTCTTGTGGCACTGCCGCTTAGGTCATATTGGTGTAAAACGCATGAAGAAACTCCATGCTGATGAACTTTTGGAGTCACTTGATTTTTAATCACTTGACACATGTGAACCATGCCTCATGGGCAAGATGACCAAGACCCCGTTCTCTGGAACAATGGAACGGGCAAGTGACTTGTTGGAAATCATACATACTGATGTGTGCGGTCCGATGAGCATTGAGGCGCGCGGTGGATATCATTATTTTCTCACCTTCACCAATGACTTAAGTAGATATGGGTATATTTACTTGACGAAACACAAGTCTGAAATGTTTGAAAAGTTCAAGCAATTTCAGAGTGAAGTTGAGAATCATCGTAACAAGAAGATTAAATTCCTATGATCTGATCGAGGAGGAGAATATCTGAGTTATGAGTTTGGAAATCACTTAAGACAATGTGGAATTGTTTCACAGTTGACGCCGCCTGGAACACCACAGCGTAATGGTGTGTCCGAATGTCGTAATCGAACCTTATTGGATATGGTGCGTTCTATGATGTCTCTTGCCGATCTGCCACTATCGTTTTGGGGTTATGCGTTAGAGACAACTGCATTCACTTTAAATAGGGCACCATCTAAAGCCGTTGAGACGAAGCCGTATGAACTATGGTTTGGCAAGAAACCAAAGTTGTCGTTTCTTAAAGTTTGGGGATGCGATGCTTATGTCAAAAGGCTTCAGCCAGAAACGCTCGAACCCAAAGCGGACAAATGTGTCTTCATAGGATACCCAAAGGAGACGGTTGGGTACACCTTCTATCTCAGATCCGAAGGCAAAGTGTTTGTCGCTAAGAATGGGTCATTTCTCGAGAAAGAGTTTCTCTTGAAAGAATTGAGTGGGAGGAAGATAGAACTTGATGAGGTTGTTGAACCTTTGCTTCAACCAGAGAGTAGCGCAGCGCAGAAAGATGTTTTTGTGGAACCTACGTCAGTTGAAGAAGAAGCTAATGATGGTGATCATGAAGCTTCAGATCAAGTTACCGCCGAACC
This sequence comes from Elymus sibiricus, assembly GCA_039707655.1. Taxonomy (NCBI): domain Eukaryota; kingdom Viridiplantae; phylum Streptophyta; class Magnoliopsida; order Poales; family Poaceae; genus Elymus; species Elymus sibiricus. Next base: position 295,686,487 of record CM077663.1, on the reverse strand, counting down.
TCGTAGGTCGACAAGGACACGTAATGCTCCTGAATGGTACGGTAACCCTGTCTTAGAGGTCATGTTGTTGGACAACGATGAACCTACGAGCTATGGAGAAGCGATGGTGGGCCCAGATTCCAACAAATGGTTAGAGGCCATGAAATCCGAGATAGGATCCATCTATGAAAACAAAGTGTGGATTTTGGAAGTATTACCTGAAGGGCGAAAGGCCATTCAGAATAAATGGATCTTTAAGAAGAAGACGGACGCGGATGGTAATGTCACCGTCTATAAAGCTCGACTTGTGGCAAAGGGTTTTTCACAAGTTCAAGGAGTTGACTACAATGAGACTTTCTCAGCCGTGGCGATGCTTAAGTCCGTCAGGATCATGTTAGCAATAGCTGCATTTTTTGATTATGAAATTTGGCAGATGGATGTCAAAACAGCGTTCCTTAACAGTTTCCTTAAGGAAGAGTTGTATATGATGCAACCAGAAGGTTTTGTCGATCCAGAGAATGCTGACAAAGTTTGCAAGCTCCAGCGATCCATTTATGGGCTGGTGCAAGCATCTCGGAGTTGGAATCTTCGCTTTGATGAGGTGATCAAAGCGTTTGGGTTTATACAAGTTTACGGAGAAGCTTGTATTTACAAGAAAGTGAGTGAGAGCTCTATAGCGTTTCTAATATTATATGTGGATGACATATTGCTGATTGGAAACAATATACAATTTTTGGAAAGCTTGAAGGAATATTTGAACAAGAGTTTTTCAATGAAGGACCTAGGAGAAGCTGCTTTCATATTAGGCATCAAGAACTATAGAGATAGATCAAGATGCTTAATAGGACTTTCACAGATCACATACCTTGATAAAGATTTGAAGAAGTTCAAAATGGATCAGTCCAAGAAGGGGTTCTTGCCTGTATTACAAGGTGTGAAGTTGAGTAAGACTCAATGCCCAATGACTGCAGAGGATAGAGAAAAGATGAGTGTCATCCCCTATGCTTCTGCCATAGGCTCTATCATGTATGCAATGTTGTGCACAAGACCAGATGTCAGCCTTGCCATAAGTATGACCGGAAGGTTTCAAAGTGATCCAGGAGTGGAACACTGGTCGGCGGTCAAGAATATCCTTAAGTACCTGAAAAGGACTAAGGAAATGTTTCTCGTTTATGGAGGTGATCAAGAGCTCGTCATAAAGGGTTACGTCGATGCAAGCTTTGACACTGATCCAGATGACTCTAAGTCTCAAACCAGATACGTATTTATTCTCAATGGAGGACGGTGAGCTGGTGCAGTTTCAAGCAAAGCGTGGTAGCTGATTCTACATGCGAAGAGGAGTACATAGCTGCCTCGGAGGCGGCAAAGGAAGGTGTCTGGATGAAGCAGTTCATGACAGATCTTGGAGTTGTGCCCAGGAACCATTGCTCTAGCCAAGGAACCAAGGTTTCACAAGAGGACCAGACACATAAAGCGACACTTCAATTCCATCTGCGATTACATCAAGGAGGAGGAGATAAATATTTGCAAGGTGCACACAGATCTGAATGTCGCAGACCCGTTGACTAAGCCTCTTCCACGAGCAAAACATGATAAACACCAGAACTGTATGGGTGTTAGATTCATTACGATGTAATTCACATAGTGATGTGAGCTAGATTATTGACTCTAGTGCAAGTGGGAGACTGTTGGAAATATGCCCTAGAGACAATAATAAAGTTGTTATTATCATATTTCCTTGTTCATGATAAATGTTTATTATCCATGCTAGAATTGTATTGATTGGAAACTCAAATACATGTGTGGGTACATAGACAACACTGTGTCCCTAGTGAGCCTCTAATACAATAGCTCGTTGATCAAAGATGGTCGTGGTTTCCTGACCATAGACATGAGTTGTCATTTGATAACAGGATCACATCATTAGGAGAATGATGTGATGGAAAAGACCTAAACTATAAACATATCATAAGATCGTGTTAGTTTATTGGTATTGTTTTCTGCATGTCAAGTGTCTGTTCCTATGACCATGAGATCATGCAACTCACTGACACCGGAGGAATACCTTGTGTGTATCAAACGTCGCAACGTAACTGGGTGACTATAAAGGTACTCTACAGGTATCTCCGACGGTGTCTGTTGAGTTGGCATGGATCAAGACTGGAATTTGTTACTCCGTGTGACGGAGAGGTATCTCAGGGCCCACTCGGTAATACAACATCATAATGTGCTTGCAAGCAAAGTGACTAAAGATTTAGCCACATGATCTTGTATTACGGAACGAGTAAATAGACTTGCCGGTAACGAGATTGAACTAGGTATAGAGATACCGACGATCGAATCTCGGGCAAGTAACATACTGATGAACAAAGGGAATGGGGTACGAGATTAACTGAATCCTTGACATAGAGGTTCAACCGACAAAGATCTTCATAGAATGTGTGGGAACCAATATGGGCATCCAGATACCGCTATTGGTTATTAACCGTAGAGGTGTCTCGGTCATGTCTACATGGTTCTCGAACCCGCAGGGTCTGCACACTTAACGTTCAGTGACGATTTGGTATTGTTGAGTTATGTATGTTGGTGACTGAAGGTTGTTCGGAGTCTCGGATGAGATCCCGGACATGACAGGCAGCTCCGGAATGGTTCGGAGGTAAACATTAATATATAGGAAGTTGATGTTCGGGCACCGGAATGGTTTCGGGGTTCGCCCGGGTTTCATCGGGAGTGCCGGAAAGGTTCCGGGGGTCCACCGGGAGGGTCCACCTGCCCCGGAGGGCTCCATGGTCTGTGAGAGGGTGCGCGCCAGCCCCTGGTGGGCTGGCCGCACCTCCCACCAAGGACCACGCGGCTGGAAGGGTGGGGGCCAAGCCAAAGTGGCCCGCCGGCCCTTGCCTTGGGTGGCAAGGCACCCCCTTGGCCACCGCACCAACCCTAGGGGAAACCCTAGGGCGGCCGACCCCCTCCTCTCCCCCTATATATATGTGAGGGGAGGGAGGGCTACATACCCCTTAAGCCACGGCGCAACCGCTCCCTCCCTCTAGATCAACTTCTCCTCTAGATTGGTTCGGTTTTGCTTAGCGAAGCTCTGCCGGATCAGCTCCACCACCACCGCCGCAACGCCGTTGTGCTACCGGAGAACTCATCTAGCTCTCCGCCCTCGCTTGTTGGATCAAGGAGGCGGAGAACGTTATCGAGCTACACGTGTGCTGAACGCGGAGGTGCCGTTCGTTCGGCACTAGATCGTGATTGGATCGCGGGACGGATTGCGATTTGGATCGCGAAGACGTTTGACTACATCAACCGCGTTTCTTAACGCTTCCCGCTTAGCGATCTACAAGGGTATGTGGATCCAATCTCTCCTCTCGTAGATGCTCATTTCCTAGATTGATCTTGGTGAAGCGTAGGAATTTTTTTGTTTCCCATGCAATGTTCCCCAACAATGTATGGAAAGTGTTGTGTGATCGATGTTTAATTACCCAATGGAACTTTTATGTGGCACCTTCCTCAGAAACCGTAAAGTCCCCACGTTGGGTTCACGCAACGTGTACGCATTATATATATGCTTCGCCCCCTCCCCAATTGGAGCCAATGGGAGGCATTCATGCGTACACATCCGTTCAAATTATACCATGTAATCTCACCATGACCTACCGTAACACAAACAAAAAAGAATCCACATTAATCAACCTCTCTCGTTATGGTCAAAGTGATGGACAATGCGGGGCCACATATGGGCGCGACACAGATAACCGCGCGAGGGGGTATACGAGGACAATGACTGCCTCCTTGTGTCCCAAACATATGTATGGATGTGTTGTGTGATTTTTTAATACCCAATGCACACCTTTGATGTGGCATCTACCTTCTCAAACCGGAAAGTCCCCCACGGAGGTTCACAATGCGTATGCCACTTACTGCGAGCCGGTGGGAGCACGCGTACACACGTGTTCAAACTTTCGTCTGGTATATCACCGTGATCTACACCATAACACAGACAAAGATGAATCCACCTTGATCAAACCCATCTTGCCGCCATTCAAAGTGATAGACCGACGCGGGGGCAACGACCGGGTGCGTCGTTGATAACCGCATGAGGGAGTGTCCGAGGTATACCACCGCATGCAAGTGACCCAAACATATGCATGAAAAAGGGCATGTGTTGTTTTAAATACTCAACGCATGACTTTTGATGTGGCACATGCCTCAAAAACTGGACAATCCCACACGAAGGGACAAGATGCATAGTGTGCCAGACCACCGGCCTTCCCCCACCCATTCCACCACCACCGCCACTTCGCCGCGCATGTCAAACTTTTTCTACCGTCAACATGTGACAATAGGAATGTCATGTTAAAATTAATTTTTTTAGAGAACATTAAGACACATTTTCATACATTAATTGATTTCCTAGGGATTTCTTTTGCAAATTTCAAAGCTGAACTACAAGCAACGCCGTAGTGCACCAAAATGGATTTGAAAATAAAAATTGTGTCGTTGGGTGCATGTTTAGTCCCCATGCAAGAAAAGGCAATAAATTCAAACATCTTGGCATCGTGGCTCCGCCGCGAACATTGATAATCTTGGTTTTCAAATTATAGTAAATCCCCAGTTAAGCTAGAATTCATGAAACATTGACGTCATGATATGGAACCAATAGGTCATGGTAAAAAATGTCCAATTTGAGACAAGTTTTCATCTAAGCTTCTTGCAAACATGAGCTTGTTAATGGATGCAACACATAACTGTCATGTTAACATCGCAAACGGTTTACTAATCCAAACCGTGGTCGTTAGAACTACAATGTACGTGCCGAAGCTTCGTTTAAGTAACAATAAAGAAGCAAAATTAATCCTCAAAAAAGAAAAACAATACATGTCCCGTGTGCCGTGCGAGAGGTGTGATTTGACGGGACGCATGCTAATAGGCCTCCATGCAGGCTGACCGGGAGGCGTGCGAGCACGTGTGTGAATTGACGGGAGGCGTGGTCCCAGCGCAGTTTCACTGGAAGATGTGCCGACAAGCGTGCGAATTGACGGTAGGCATGCGAGCAGTCCGCTGCGCAGGCTGCTACGGGAGGCGAGGCGGCCCTTTGACCTCTGTCCGCCTCCCTTCCAACTACTCCATATGAACGGCGCCTGGGGCGGTTGGGTTTTATAGGCGGTCGCACTCCTCATTCTCGCTACACACAATCCTTTCTCTCTCCCTGCATCCTCGCCGCCGTTCTCAGTCGCCACCGCCATGTCAAGTGCATTAGATGGAACAGAAGCGCACCATGGAAGGGAGTGACCACGCTGGGACCGATGTAGTACCTGAGCCCACTATGAAGCTGGGCACATAGGTTGTCATCGCTGCCGATGAGGTCTCGCGCGGACAGCAGCGTGGCCTTGACGTCGTCGCCGTCGTCGTGCTTCCCCAGCCGGAGCTGATGGTCCATAGCGACTCTGACGAACAACCGGTTAGTCATCTATACCCATTTTTGGTAAATATATCATGGGTCTCTCTGGTTAATGATTAATTGGTTGGTCTGTACAAATGATTTTGCTAAAAATCCGTCTAGGGATAGTGATTGTGCTAATAATTTGTAGCCACATCTTATAGTCCATTTGAATGTCCTATATAGATGATTGTGCAATTTTTTTTCCAGACTGGTATGTAGAAACCTGATTGTGCTAAAAAAATTGAACCAAAATCTTTGGATTTGTGTAGAAAATTTTCCATTAAATCCTAGTCCTACTTTTTTACATGTAGTATTCACTTGAATGTTCCTATGTCTTTTGACAATTATCAGTTCATGCTTTTAAGGCATGCATGAGTTAATTTCGTGGCACTAAGTCGTGTGCTCTTAATTTATCCATTTCTTTCATAAAGATCACTTGAGGATTTAGGGGTCACGTTGTCATATATTATGTTTCATAAACTCTGACTTGCTGAATTCATATTACAAAATATATTGACACCACAATTTTTACTATATATATAGGTGCTATCTGACGATGTTGACAGTGAGGATGAAGAAGTCCAGGAGAGGTACAGGAGGCAAAAGCTCAGGGAGCTTTATGCTGTAAAGTATAATAGGCGTGTCCGGAAGAATGGGGGCTATGGATGCCCGTTCTGCGACCAAAGGCTCAACAACGCATATGCAAGTGTTCTGGCGCATGCAAGAGGACGATTTGTTGGCTCCTTCAAGCAGAAGTATTCTCGCAGGGTGGCACACGCCGCGTACGCTGAGTACCTGGAGAATCCTAATTAACGTTCAAGAATGAAGATGAGATGTTGGATTCAAGCTATCTAGTTTGTGTGTATTATATCTATGCTTCAGTATATGTGTTTACAGGTTGAACTATATGTTTGTGAGACTGTGTGTAATGAACTAATGGTGCAACATAATTGCAATCTTGAGCTGCAATCAGTTTGGTTGATTCGATTTTATGCTTTTCTTAGACCAACCTATGATTGCCCATAGCACACACAACCTCTTATCGTGAATCGTCTGTGTTACTTTCTGTCTTCCCACACAGTTTTATACTTGCAATCATTTGCTCAGAACACGCACAACTTTGTGTCGGAGTTGGCAAAAAAACTGAACACATACGGTGCATATTAGGGTGAATGTTTAGCGTGGGTAACATTTTCCCCCAGTTTGGAACTGTGTGCGATGACTTTCATTGTCCCGCGTCACTTGTGTTCTGATTGGCCAAAACACATCCCCACGGACCGCACGTCTGCACCATAGGATGTACACATCGAACGGCTGTCTGTATCGACCTCAAAATGTTTGATATTTATGATTTATCACACACGGTTGGTTCTACCAAGCCGTTGCTTCCAGGTTCAATTTTTTTTGCCTCTGAAGCGCATTTTTCTGGAATGATATTTACGATTTATAACACACGGTTGGGTCTATCAAACCATTGCCTCGGAAGCACATTATTCCAAGACAGAAAACCCTCATCACCGCCACGTCAAAAAACCCTCACCCCCACCCGCCCGTCACCTCCCCTCCCCGTCCCCAGTAGCACCTACACTACAATACTCCTCCGCGACTTTGCATGTCATCACCTATCGCCGAGGCAACCACTTAGCTCGACGCTTGCCGCCGTTGTCGGCTGCCGCCAAACCTCACTGCATTTCGCCACTGCTGCTTGTCGCGGCCTATCGGCACTCACTTTTTTTTGACGTTGCTCGCCGTCGACCCAACTCTGCCCGATTGAGCAATGTTCGGTACTGGGGTTTTTTGCTCATGGAGAACCAGGTAACTAATTTACTGAAATATCCGCTCATCTCTTATCCCAGTCCATCTGCCCCTTCTAATCACCCAACCAAAATCGCCGTGGATTCATTTTTCTAGCTGATTCGAGGGTTTTCATTCATAGAGCGTACAGTGCAAGGACACATCAGGGCTATGCGGAATCGGCCAGACAGCCGTCCATCTCACCATACTAGATGACTTCATAAAGCACACAATATGTTCAATCTCACCCTACCTCGGTTGGCATGGCCTACTTTTCATGAACCTATACTATATATTGATACATTTGGATGAAAGGTGCCACATGGAGCATATACGTGAAAGGGGATTTTTCTTCTTCTATATTAGGAAAATTAATGATGTATTGTTCCTTCGATTAATCTCATATTTGCATGACATCACGTTATCTGTTTATTTATATTTTTTGCCATTTGATTTCAATGGATCTATTGTTATTTTAATTACTTCCATATTAGCATGTTACCATGTTCTTTAATAATCTTATCATTTCCTGCAGTACATCCCTTGCTTTGCAACAACAACTGTAGTACAAAATCTTGCCCTTTACATAATTGAAGACTCCAGGGATGTCATATTGAACACAAACCATGGATTTACAATCGTTGTTTCTGCAAAACTTGATAAAGATTGTCACTCCTATTTTGACACAGGCCTTTGGATAGAAGTTTCTAAGTTTTATGTACTAAAGCTGGCACTAAATTTACACTGCACCTAAACGAGCCTGGTCATATGATAAATGCTAACTTCCCTGATGACATCATCCATCCAAACATTGTTCGAAGTAAGTGTTCTTGCAAGTATCTTCATGTTGACTTATGTAGCAATATCAAAGTAATTGTGTAGTATTTAAGCAACCAATTGGGGTTTCATTTTCTGAATCTGTTAAACCTGTTCCTACCTAGTATATTCTAATTACCAATACACTATTCTTCTGTGCTGTTCTAAATACATAATCCCCATCCTCCCACTACTCTACTCATGTCAGAAAATGTCGTCGCCGACGAGACGCCGGAGGTGGTGGACGAGTCTGCCATCAAGCGGAGGCGGGTCGAGCCAGAACCGGAAGCGCCTTCAACAGGCATAGACTTCATTAGCAGCCTCCCCGTCGATATGCTGACAATCATCATCTCCCTCCTCCCACTCGTAGATGGCGTGCGGACAACCGTCCTCTCCCGGCGATGGCGCCCCCTATGGCGTTGCGCCCCTCTCTGCAATGGCTATCGCAAACGCTTGGATGCATTGTCCCAGATCCTCGACATGCACTATGGCCCAATCAGAGGCCTTACCATTGGCAAGTTCCGCTCCAATGGCAAGGACCGTGCCAAGCTTGATGAGTGGTTCTTATCGACCGCCCTAAATCAGCTCAAGGAGATCACTTTTAATGATGGACATATGCGCTCGCTCCCACCCTCCGCGTTGCGTCTTGCGCCAACGCCGCTGATACGTCTCCAGCGTATCTACTTTTCCAAACACTTTTGCTCTGGTTTTGACCTCTAATTTGCATGATTTTGAATGGAACTAACCCGGACTGACGCTGTTTTCAGCAGAACTACCTTGGTGTTATTTTTGTGCGGAAATAAAAGTTCTCGGAATTGGATGAAACTTTTTGTGAATTATTTTTGAGAATTATAATGAATTATGGAGCGAAGACCTACCGTAGGGGGTGTGCCAGGGGGCCACCACACATCAGGGCGCGGCCCCCCTAGGTCATGCCCTGATGGCTTGTGGGGCCCTCGTGGCTCCTCCGACCCTAATTCTAGTCCTATAAAATCACATCTTCGGAGAAAAAAATCAGGGAGAAGTTTTCATCGCGTTTCACGAGACGGAGCTGCCGCCACCTCCCGTTCTTCCTCGGGAGGGCTGATCTGGAGTCCGTTTGGGGCTCCAGAGAGGGGAAATCATCGCCGTCGTCATCACCAACCCTTCTCCATCAACACCGCCATGATGCTCACCACCGGGAGTGGGTAATTCCTTTGTAGGCTTGCTGGACGGTGGTGGGATTGGATGAGATTGATCATGTAATCGCGTTAAGTTTGATAGGGCTTGATCCCTAGTATCCACTATGTTCTGAGATTGATGTTGCTATGACTTTGCTATGCTTAATGCTTGTCACTAGGGCCCAAGTGCCATGATTTCAGATCTGAACATATTATGTTTTCACGAATATAAGATTGATTTGGATCCTATCTTGCAAGTTGTATGCACCTATTATGAGTCATGATCCGCATACCTCAGGTTGTAGGCGGGACGGGATGCGGCTGTCCGCGAAACAGCTAAGCGGGAACCAGCTTTTCCGGCGGCCACCGCACATGTCCGCCTTTAGGCCGCTTGAATTGTAGCGGACAATGAGGCAGCCCGCATGTGCCCGCAAAGACCCGCCATGCAGCACAAAATGTACTATCAAACATGCATGTCAGTATCATTCAGTAATAAGCATGTATCATTTCATCATTTGATGCATGTATCATTTGCTCATTCAGTAACAAGCTAAACTTGGTCACCTCTATAACATTCAGTAACATTCTCTGAAAGACAGTATACAGCAAGAGAACCCTCTTAATTATTAAACATGTTGCTCATTCAGTGAGTTTAACTACATAGCATGAATTTAATTGTTATCGAGAGAGTAACCAAATGTAGCGACCACCCTTACAGACTAACAAATGTCTTTAGACGCACATTACGAGCGAGCACACGTCCAAGTTGCTGTCAGTGGTGGAAGCTGCAGGGGTTGGCGCGACCGCAGACACCGTTGGAAACTGAAACCTGCACAAAACACAACAAGGTGCAGTAAGTTTGGTTCTCGGCTGTCCTCAGTTGATATGCAAAGGAGAGAACAGCTTGCCTGACAGTTTGATGCACAAGAACTATTTTGCAACTTGGTAAATTTCTTTATATTAACAAGGATTTCAGCCACAAGACATTCAGACAGGCCTCAAGACACAAGAAGGCTTCAGGTTTCACACTAGTGTGGCATGCACGCATGCAATTTGCCAGATGGAAAGCAAGACAGAGCAACGACAAAAACAACAAGGCGAATGCTCTGAATTCAGCAAACAATGTACAGGAAAACACATTCAGCAAACAATGTACAGCAAGAGAACCCTCTGAATTCTGAAACATTTTGCTCATTCAGTAAATTGAACATGAATAATAGTATCATTTCCAACAACCATCCATTCCCAACAACAAAACAACATGAATAATAGTATCATTTGGCTCAACTTTATGAATCCAGCTCACCAAGCATAAATCTAGAAATGAGTAAATGAACATATGTATTTCAAGATTAGGCTTACCTTATGTTGCAATCAACGTGCATCAATATGGGCACGTGGTCCATAAATAACATCGTTTATTATCGTATCGACAGGTTTCGTTCCTGGAATGAGAGAAAAAATATGTTAAAGTTTTATCATCACAACACCAAAGAATGCTAAATATCACTAAAAAGAGAGCTTGTTACCGCGAGGTCGCAACCAGTCTTGTAGACAGATTAATGCCTCTACAGTGGTTTCTATCATCCTGCTCATATAATCACTGAGTATTCGTCCTCCAGTGGAGAAGGCTGACTCTGATGCTACAGTAGATGCAGGTGCAGCCAATACATCCTTTGCTATCCGAGACACTATGGGGTACTTGTGTGCATTTGCTGACCACCAACATAGTATGTCAAAGCCATCTTCTTGTGGACAAAAATCATCTTTTAGGTAAATGTCAAGTTCACTCAGCTTTGCTCGATTTTGTTGATGTTGCTTAGCATGTTGGTTCCATTGATCCCATGGGTTATCAATACTTGTACCAACATTGTTGGTTTCTTGATCATTCCTCATATGTGAGTCACCCTCATGCACAGAATATTCAACAAATAGATCTTTGAATGTTCTTTTCACTTTAGCAAGATATCTCATTGCCTCACTTCCAAGTCTAGATTTTAAGCAAAAATCTAAGAATTTGGACTTGTACCTTGGGTCGACTATGACTGGAAGACAAATAGTCAAGTATGACAGCTTCCAATACTTCATGAACTTCTTATGCATTGCTTCGACCATAGATTTGATGACAACATCCTTATGTTCGTCCGCTCTTTCCAATGTTAGATGAATTTTCCAAAGTTCATGGAAATACAAATGAGCCGTTGGATATAATGTACCGGACACCACCATAGTCGCGTCGAGGAAAACCTCCAAGAAGCTGCAAACAGATTCTGCCGTTTCCCATTCAACATTTGTAGGTAAACATGTAAATGATGTGTCTTGCGACTTCATAGCGGCGAATGCTCTCCTATACTCTAGAGCTGTTTTGATCATCAAATGTGTTGAATTCCACCGTGTAACGACGTCTAGAGATAGGTTCTTTCTGCAAGCAATGCCTTCTTGTGCAACTATTTCTCTAAATTTCTGTTTTCGAGTGGGGGAGCTTCTAACAAACTTGATGCTTTCCCTGATATTATCCACTGCCTTGCAAGTAACCTCCAACCCATCTTGGACCATAATGTTGATCACATGAGATGCACATCGACCATGTAAAAGATCTCCTTTACAAGGTAGCAAACTCTTTCCTAAGAGATTGGACTTGATGAAGCCCACACACGAGTTGTTGTTTCCTGCATTGTCTAGAGTGATGGAGAAAATCTTCGTTGTCAAACCCCACTCTTGGATGCATTCTAACATGATATTAAATAAATTTTCTCCATCATGTGGTGTTTTTGCCTCGGAAAACCAGATCACTCTTTTTTGCAATTTCCAGTTGTCACTAACATAATGGCATGTTATACACATATAGCTCACCACTTGACTTGACGTCCACATGTCGGCGGTTAAAGAGACACGAGAGGTTAAGTTCTGCATAACCTCTCGAAGCTTTATCCTTTGTTCATCAAATAGCATGATGCAATCAATTCTTATTGTCGCCCTTGACACCACCTCAAATGTGGGATTCAGACTATGCACGAATCGCCTAAATCCATCATATTCCACTATGGAAAATGGCAATTCATGCACGACGATCATCCTCACCAACTCCCAATGAGCTCTCTCGGGGTCATAGTTCCATTTTTCTACACTCTTTGGATCAGGTTGTGGCATGGCTGATTTAATTGAGTCGAGAAACTCATTGACCTTAGCTCTTTCCTCACAAACTAACAAATGCGTAATGCATTCACTAGTACCAACTTTTCTTGCAACCACAAAAGTTCTCTTGCAATGTTTACAATTGGCTTCCTTGAATTTGTTGCCATCATACACAGGATCAAAATCATTCCAGATTTTAGATTTAAGTTCCCGTTTTTTGTTTCTACGGGGAAGACCTACGAAATTTGAGATGAACAAATATCTTATGCCAAGTTGAGATATGCGCACAATTGACATTAAAACTAAACGTATGTACATAATATATACATTAAAACTTACGAGGAATCTGAGGCGGTGTTGGCGACGATCGTTTCACACCGAATCTTGGTGATGCCTGAGATAACACGACATTTACCCCTGGGGATCCCACTACGGGCACCACTAACGGCGATCTCAGTCTCTTCTTTGGTGGGGCTTTTGGGAGTCTTTGTTTTTCTCCTGAGACTCCACATCCTACACACAAGAATCAGGATAACTCAACCAGTTTCTCATTTGTTAATGATCGCCAGCTATATGTAATATATTGTAGGAAGAATAGAAACTAATGAGTAATCTGATTGCAAATAGTACTGGGCCCAATTTTCTAATTAAAAGGCAAGGGAGCAACATGTACCTTGGTGATGATCTTGGGTCACTGGATAAAGGGAGCAAAGTGTTGTAGCTGCAACAACTTCTTCAATTGACGCATGGCCTTTGTTCTTGGTTACAGCAGCCCTTGCTAAAGTTGACGGTGACGAAACAACAACTCCGATTGACAAGGGAATTGACCAAGAAACGGTAGCTTCAACGCGTGAGGGAGGCGGTGGAGGGACAACATCTCCATCAAGGATTTCTGTAGGGCAGTCCCGATGTGGAGATGGTGCCGGCGCAGCCGTCGACCCCACCATGGTTGCTAAACAAACAAGAAGTTCGTCAGACCGTATATCACGGTAATTCAAGGAACCTACACCCAAGCAAATACATACATGAGCAGAATGTTCAGAAAACTAAACTGAACTGGACTAGAATGTTTAGAAAACTGAAATGTTCAGAAAACCTTTTCTTCTCTGCGTTTGAGCATGATTTGACCTACTAATCACTCCATTTGACCTACTAATCATTTGAACATAGTCACGATTTCCAGCATGTTTGTGAGGTTCAGGCAGGTCATAGCATGGTGATCGGATATGGGAGACACGGGCAGGTGGGAATTCTTTCCAAAGACCATATATACTGGAAGATCCAAAAGGAGGCACTAGAAGTGGTGGGCGGATGAAGATACCTGGAGGGGCGACTCCGGTGGCAGGAGATGACCGGGGGACGGAGGAGCAAGGGTGGCTGGACGCGCTGGAGGCAGAGGACGACGGGGCCGTCGGTGAGGCCCGCAGCGAGACAACGGCGCGGATGGGTAAGGCGGAGCAGTTGTGCTCGTCGGCGAGTTGGATCTGGGCGGCCGATGAACGCGAGCACCGACAGTCTATGAAGGGCGGCGGTGGCGGCCAGCGGGGCGTCAGGTAGGCGAAGGCGGCGGCGCCGTGGAAACTTTCCCCATCGAGAGGAGAGGAGGGTTTTCTTTTTTCTTCAGAGAGGTATGCGGGTTGCGGGATATGCGGGATATACGTGGACAAAGCGGTCGGGTCGCTTCCGCCCGCTACAGGCGACGCGGTCAGCCCGGCGGCACAGCAAAGGCCTTTTATGCGAGGCGGCATGGCGGCTCAGCGGGATGTCCCGCGCCGCTTACAACCCTACGCATACCCCAAGGTGATAATAATTGTCCGGTGATTGTCGTAGTTTGAGGAGTTCATGTATTCATCATGTGTTAATGCTTTGTTCCGGTTCTCTATTAAAAGGAGACCTTAATATCCCTTAGTTTCCAATAGGACCTGTCGTGGGAAACGAACACCTATGGGATCAAGGAGATCCCTTACGGTTCGGCAAGGGGAGAGGGTTGCACAAAGAGCAGAACTAACGAACAGCACGCGGGGGATTTACCCAGGTTCGGGCCGCACGGATGCGTAAAACCCTACTCCTGCTTTGATTGTATTATTGTGGATGTTCTTGGCCAAGTTCTGGGAGCTACAGTAGCAGCTACGCATGCAGAATGGGCTTTCGAAGTGTCCTCCTCCTCCCTGTACGTCTCGGGCCTCCTTTTATATTAGTCAAAGGGGCTACCACAGTGACGTACAAGATAAGGCATGAGGTGGAAAGTAACTACAGTGTTACCACAGTATTATCATACCCAACCCTGATGGCTTAGGACAAACTCATTAAATGCACCGTGAGGTGTCCGTCGAGGTGTCCCTTAGCTTCTCGGGCTTGGAAAAGCTTTACAGGGGATGGGCAAAAGCAGCCATCCCATCAACACCGCTTAAGCATCGCGTGGCCAGCATTACGCCACGTCACCATGAGGACAAGCCCTAAACGACAAGGCTGGCCGCTGTACTGGAGCGATAGCGCTGTACTGTGCAGAGCCTTGCCGGGGCTGAATCCTTGCCGGGCCCGGGGTTTGCCGGGACCGAATCCTTGCCGGGCCCGGGGCTTGCCGGGACCGAATCCTTGCCGGGCCGGGGCTTGCCGGGACCGGGGCTTGCCGGGACCGGGTCTTGTCTGGCGCGAGGCCTTGCCGGCAAGGGTCTTGCCGGGCCTCCGCAACCCTTTGGTCTTCTGTTTTCTGGTCTGATCGTTGACTTGAATGTCTCCTTGTCGTCTTAGTCTCGTGATTACTCCTAGCTATTCCCCGGCAAGGCTTGCCGCGGAACGGCTACAACTGCCCGTGCACAAGTAAGGGGTACTAAAAAGACCCATACTTTGGTACACCGACAGGAGCCCCCGGGCCTAGGCCATACACGGGTGCCAGGCCTGTTGGGCTAGGCCCAAAACAGTGCACGGGCACGCGTGGCAGGGAATAACTGCTCGTAATCATTATCTCTTTTACCACGCCCCCCCACCACGCGCATTAATCGCGCGACGTGAGAGACGTGGGCGGAAACTCCGCTGTAAAAGCGGGCGGGAAAGAGCCCGCCTCGCGCCTTCCCCATAAAAAGGGAATCGCAGAGGGCACTGCTCATTTACCCCCTCCGCCTTTCCAATCTCAATCTCAGAGCCGTCGCCATCGTCTTCTTCCTCGCGCCCAAAGCAGAGCCTTTCTCCCTCCACCCGCCTCCACCGCGCTCTCGACGTCTTCAGCGCCCACTTCCATAGCCACCATGCCGCCCAAGCTGAGCAAGGGCAAGGCGGCGGAAGCGGCCGCCGCGGCGGAGAGCAAGCTGGTGAAGATTCGGAAGGAACGCGCCGTCTTCCCCTCGACGCTTGATGCGGAGACCTTGAAGAAGAGGTACCAGTTCGCATGGGCGACTGAGACCACGGCGCATCCAGCCACCAAAGTGAGTGTAGCTTCTCGCAAGGCAAAGCCAGGAGACTATCCCTTCTTTGCCGATTACTTCTGGTGCGGCCTCTGTCCCCCGTACTCGGATTTCTTCGTAGATATCATGCTCACCTACGACTTCCAGTTGTTAGATTTCACGCCGAATGCCGTGACTTGTATGTCCGTCTTTGCGCACCTTTGCGAGAATTTTGTTGGGGTCATCCCGAGCACTGCACTTTTCCGGCACTACTTCTACCCCCGCATCCAAAGGGGCGACGCCCTCTCCGGCAGCATCGCTTGGATCCCGAGGACGGCAACCAAGGAGACATACCCAGAGGGGCTCTACCGCGATAGATGGGATGAGTGGCACGGCAAGTGGTGCTGGGTCCGGGAAAAGGAGCCCCAACCGTTCTGCGAGGTGCGGAAGCAGAAGGTGGCCCGCGGCAAGGATTGGGGCGCCGCGGACCCTGACGACAGCAAACTCACCATCGCCACCACCAGGATACTGCGCCTCAGGGCTGCCGGGCTGAAGGTGGAGATGATTGCTTCAGATTTCCTTCGCCGGCGCATCGCCCCACTGCAAAACAAGGGGCGCCCTGCCTGGGAGTACATGAACGCTGCCGACGTCATGAGGGTGCGGCCTGGGCTGGATAATGATCTGACAGCCATGGGGCACGCAGCCCTCTGCCAACAGCTCTTCAATTCTGGATCAGTGGGAGACTTGCCGGCGGGCGTCGTCCCACTATGCAACAACTCATCACTGACCTCCATCATCGCCATGATGCCGGCGTTTAATGCCCATAGCATCGACGAGAGGTGGATCGAGCCGTCCGCGGAGCAGGCGCTGGCGTTCTTTGACAGCTTGACGGAGAAGGCCATCCGCGCGGAGAACCTTGTCCGTGCCACCACGGAGGAGGAGCTCGCCTACATCGCCAACAGGGCGGAAGAGGCGAACCTTGCCGAAGAAGCCGGCAGCGCTGAGTCCAGCGAAGGCGAGGACTTGCTACTGGAAGATCTTGCCGGGCGAGACGAGGCTGCCGGGGAGCTAAGCGGAGCCGCTGCCGGGAGCTCTTCTGCCGGAGGCGCCGCCGAAGAGGAAGAAGAGGAGGAGGAAGAGCCCCCAGCTCTTCAACACAGAAAGAGGCGCGTCCTCCGGAAGAACGCCACTGGCGCTCCAGCCTGCCAACCTCCCTCAAGCAGCGAGGCTTCCAGGAAAGGGGCAGCTGGCGAGGCCGCGCCGCAACCTGCCGCTGCCAAGCGGCCCAGGGCCAATCCTCCTCCTCCTCCGTCAGGAACTGCGGCGAGGGTCGGCTTCGACCTCTCCGCCATCAGCTCCGAGGAAGAAGAAGACGAGTAAGAGTCCCGCCACAGCCTTGATTCTCGTCCTTCTAGTTTTGCTTGATTAACTTGCTCTGTTTTTGCCTCCTCAGGGATGCGGAGACTCTGGCATAGAGGGTGGCGAAGAGGGCCAAGACCTCAAGCGTCGAGCCGCCGGCAAGCACCTCGGGCACGCCGGAAACGGTTCTCGTCAGCTCGGAGTCAAGCCCAGAACGCAACCCTCGATGCAGTCCTCGACGCAGCCCCCGGCGCAGCCCCCAGCGTGAGTCTTCTACTCACTACCCACTGGCGCGTGCCGGGGTGTGCATCTTCTCTACTGACATCTCCGGGCGTGCAGGAGCGGAGCAACAGCGAGAAGCGACAGCAGGAGCTGCCTCTGCCATGCCACCTCCGTCGACCACACCGCCCAGGGGTGAGTCTTCGGGCAAGCTCTACCGCGACGATGAGGAGGGGCCGGCAAGCGCAAGCTTCGGCAACCCCTTCCTTGACGCAGGTAAAGTTACCTGCCCCAAAGAATTCTTGTCGCTTTGGTTTTTCTTCTTTTTGTCTTCTTGGACTTCCTTCCCAGCTTCATCTTAATCAAGTTCTTGGCTTTCAATCTTCTTCTGACAGAGCTCATGGATACTGACGCCGTCATTGAAGAGACCGCCAAGGATGCCGCCACTGAAGCCGGCAAGGTTGCTGCCGAAGAGGCCGCCAAGCATGCCGCCGCCGAGGCTGCCAAAGCTGCTGCCGCCGAGGCTGCTGCCGCTGAGGCCGCCAAGGCCGCTGCCGCCGAGGCCGCCAAGGCCGCTGCCGCTGAGGCCGCTAGGGCCTCCGAGGGGGCCGGCGAGGAGACCCGCGGCAATACTGACGGCGCTTCCGCCGCAGGAGCGCCAGGCGCTTCTACTGCCGCGGGGCCCTCGACTGCCGAAGACCAATCCTCGTCGTTCCAGGCCCCTCCCTCAAGCCAATATATCAGGGCCGGCAAGAACGTTGTCAGCATGCCGGGGTCGGCAAACATTGAAGAGCTGGTTGAAGGGGAACATCTTGATAGGGAAATCACCGTCGCTGCCGTCAGTGAGCCCAAGGAGGAGCAACTACTTCAAGCCATGAATGACAATTATCAGAAGCTCCAGACGCTCTATCGCGCCCGGAAGGAGAAACTGGACTCCCGGGCAGCGCTCGTCGAGGCCGCGGAAGGAGACTTCCAACAACGCATCACGGAGACACAGGCTTGGTATGGCGAGGCCCTCCAAGAGCTGAATATTTATCGGGAGCAGCTGGCGGAAGAGCGGAACGTCCTCCTGCTGAAGCAATCAGACATCGAGAAAGCGCAGGAGGAGGCCGCCCAGCAAGCCGCCGCGGCAGAAGCCCTCTTGACGCAGCGCCGCATCAGCCTTGACGCCCAAGAAGAGGACCTTGCCGCCCGCGAGGCGGCGCTTGCCGCCAAGCTTCGCAACAATAATGAAGAGCTCGAAAGTCTTGTCGCGCGGCGGGTCCAGGAGCTTGAGCAGAAACACTTGAAGACGCTCAGAGCTCTAACTGAAGACCACGCCGGCAAGCTCAAAGAGGCCCTCGACGCTGCCGGAGCTGCGGAGACCGCCAAGAACTTGCTGGAGGAGAAGACGAAGCAGCTGGAGGTCGCTCTCGAGGACCACGGCAAGAAGGTCTCAACACTCGAGGCCGAGAGAGACAAGGCTCTCCACAGCCTGATGGAGACGCAGGCCGCCGCATCCGAGAGGATCCAGCAGCTCTCCTCCGCCAAGGACTCCATTGAAGATCTGAAGCTAAAGCTATCCACGCTGGAGGAGTCTCTTGAGGCCGCCCGAGTTCGCGAGAGGACTCTTATCAAAGACCTCCATGACGAACAGGAGCTGCTCCAGAACGCCGCCACCACCCACAACGAGTACACTTCAAGCGTGAAGCTCTGGACTGCCAGGCTGGCGGACGTCGCCGAGAAGCTTGGCGCGGAGCTGGAGACCATGGACTTGCCGGGCTTCGAATACTCAGTCGACGACAACATATCCTCAAGCGCCAGGCTAACCATGTTCTTCGACAAGCTCGTCGACGCCCTCAAGCTACTCCAGGCGAATCAGACAAGCAAGCTGGCCGACGAATCCCGGAAGCTCTGCCAGCTCGTCCTCCGCAAGGTGTTGGTGAAGGTGGCGTACAGGAACCCTGGCGTCGACCTCTCCAAAGCCTTGAAGAGCTTGCCGAAGGACGCGGACGTCAAGGCTCTCGAGGAGCTTGTCGCGCCCATCGTCGATCGGGTGAGCCAGGTGAAGAGGGTCGAGGGCGATCGCCGGGATTAACTGTAGCCTCCTATCTCTTCCTCATCTTGCCGCCAGCATTCCATGTAAAAGACAATTCGTCTTATGTCAGAAACGCGGCAAGCACTAGATGTAATATAACTTGCTCTCTTTGAATTATGGCATGCTATTCCCTTTGTTCAATTTCTCTCTGTATGGCGTGTACCCTACGCTTTGCTGGGAACTTGCCGGAGCATAACCCTGTCGCGCGCGCTGGATTCGGGTCGTCAGCAGCTTGTGGGTAGTGCTGCTCACGGCAAGAAATCTTGACGCTTTCAGCGCGGCCACCTAGACTGTTGAGCGGACTCGAAACAGAGTAGGGGCGCAGCCGATCACGACAAGATTCCATCGCGTGCAGGTTTTCCATACAAAGCCGAAATCGTTCAAGGGAATACAGCCTTACAAAAATCAAAATCTGCTTAAGGGGTTTAGCAACTTAGCTCTGCTTTTTGTCGCTATTCCTTTTCTTCCGGCAAGGCGCCAACCTTGAACGTCGTCTGGCCTCCATACCACCATTCTCCTACCCCCCCGGCAAACTTGCGGGCGAGGGAATCTTCTATCTCTTGAGAAAAAGAAAGAAGAGAAAATAAAGGTATGGAACCCTGACGGTTCGTTAGCTCTTACCGGGATCAAGTGCGATACATATCTCAGATAATACATGCATATAGAATGACATGAAATCAACAAGAGATGTAAAGCACACAGATCTCATTAAAATATGCACAGGGATATGCCTGCTCTGTACAAAGGATTACATGCCAGCGGCAACACTTGTACAGAATGGCGTTGCCGGGATCTTGCCGGAGCGTTACGCTGCCGCGAGCGCTGGATTCGGGTCGTCAGCAGCCTGCTGGCCGTATCGCTATCACAGCAAGAAACCCGAACAACGGCGCCTTACGGGTAGAACTTGCGAAGGTGCTCGATGTTCCAGGAGTTGCTTACTGGCAAGCCCTCTTCGGTCTCCAGGCGGACAGCGCCAGGCCTGGTGACTCGCACTACCCGGTAAGGGCCTTCCCACTTCGGCGTCAACTTGTTGGAATTCTTGGCCGACTGAACGCGCCGAAGAACAAGGTCGCCTTCCTCAAGACTCCGGGCGTGAACCTTGCGGCTATGGTAGCAGCACAAAGCTTGCTGGTAGCGAGCGGCTCGCACAGCAGCCCAAAGACGGTTCTCCTCAAGGAGCAGCGCGTCATCTTGCCGCAGCTGCTCTTGCTCAAGCTCATCATAAGCGAGCACTCGAGGTGACCCGTATATGAGTTCCGTGGGGAGAACTGCCTCCGCTCCGTAGACCAGAGCGAAGGGCGTCTGGCCGGTGGCTCGATTTGGCGTCGTCCTGATCGACCAAAGAACCGCCGGCAGCTCATCAATCCAGCGTCTTCCATGCTTTTGCAGCTTGTCGAAAGTTCTGGTCCGGAGACCACGCAGCACCTCAGCGTTTGCCCTCTCCGCTTGGCCATTGCTTCTCGGGTGAGCAACAGAGGCAAAACAAATCTTGCCGCCAAGGTCTTGGACGTACTGCATGAAGGTGCGGCTTGTGAACTGTGTACCGTTGTCAGTGATGATCCTGTTCGGCACACCAAAACGGCACACAATCCCCTTGAAGAACTTGACTGCTGACTGTGCTGTCACCCTCCTCACTGCTTCCACTTCTGGCCACTTCGTGAACTTGTCGATAGCAACGTACAAGTACTCGAAGCCCCCGGCAGCGCGGGGGAAGGGACCCAGTATGTCGAGCCCCCAGACCGAGAAGGGCCAGGAGAGAGGTATCGTTTGGAGAGCTTGAGCTGGCTGATGAAGTTGCTTCGAATGAAACTGGCACGCTTCACACTTGGTTACTAGTGCCGTTGCATCCTGGAGGGCAGTAGGCCAGAAGAATCCTTGCCGGAATGCCTTGCCGACAAGGGCTCTTGAACCTACGTGGGATCCACATACGCCCCCATGAATCTCTGCCAACAGCTCTAGTCCGTCCTCCCGAGGGATGCACTTCAATTTCACACCGTTGGGTCTCTTTCTGTACAGGACGTCGTCGACGAACTGGTACATACTTGACTGACGGGCTACTTTCTCAGCTTCTTCCTGCTCCTCAGGGAGTTCTCCTGTCTGAAGGAAATGGACTATTTGCTGTGCCCATGCCGGAGCCTGTGGTCGACGACAAGGACTAAAGGCAACTCTTCATCTGCGGGAGCATTTGCTTCTACGGCAAGAACCTGAGGCTCTTGGCGGAGCAGCTGCTCACCGGCAACTGGTATTTCTTCGGCAGCCAGGGCGCTCGCTTCGGCGGCAAGAACCAGAGGTTCTGCGCTAAGCCGCTGCTCACCGGCAACCGTGTCGTTCCCGGCAAGATCCTTGCCGGGGGCTTCGGGAAGCCTTGCCGGGAAGTGCTCGCCGGTACTTAACTTTCTTCTCTTATCAGGCCTTGTCGATGGCGACACAGATGGTTGAGTCAAGTGAAGCACAAAAGTCCCTGGTTCCACAGGTAGCTTGAGTGCGGCACGCTTCGACAGGTCGTCGGCAATGCTGTTCTCTGATCGAGGAACATGCTCTGTCTGAAGACCGTCAAAGCGCTCCTCCAGCTTCCTCACTTCATCGACGTATGCTTCCATCAGCGGGCTCTGATAATCTTTGTTGACCTGCCTCATGACGAGCTGGGAGTCACCCCTGACGATGAGCTTCCTAATCCCAAGGTCTGCCGCGATCCTGAGACCGGCAAGCAGTCCTTCATACTCTATCGTGTTGTTGGTCGATCTCTCCCGGGGAAAATGCATTTGGATGACGTACTTGAGGTGCTCTCCGGTGGGTGCGACAAGCAGCACGCCGGCACCGGCGCCCTGCAGCGAAAAGGCTCCATCAAAGTACATGATCCATTCGCGATCTGTTTCCTTGCCGGGAATCGCTGATTCTTGAACTTCGTCGTCTGGCGTTGGGGTCCATTCTGCAATGAATTCTGCCAAGGCCCTGCTCTGGATAGTTGAAGAACTTTCAAACTTGAGACCAAAGCATGGCAGCTCCAACGCCCACTCCACGATCCTGCCGGTTGCTTCTGGGTTCCGGAGAATCCGTTGTAGCGGAAAGCGCATGACGACGGTGATCTCATGTGCTTGGAAGTAGTGGCGCAGCTTCCTCGAGGCCATGAGAAGGCTGAAGAGCAACTTCTGCACACCAGAATACCTCGACCTAGCCCCCTGCAACAGGGAGCTGACGAAATAGACTGGGCGCTGCACCATCTTCTTCTTCTGCACTGCCTGACTTGACTGCGCGGGTCTTTCCTTGTCGGCACCAGACTTTGCCGGGGCTGGCCCCGGCAAGTCGCTTGGCGGGCCTGCCGTTGCCGCTGCATCTTCCTCTGCTTTTCTCTCTGCCACCAGCGCAGCACTAACCACTTGATTCGTTGCCGCCAGATATAGCAGCAACGGCTCTTGTGGTCTAGGCGCGACTAGTACTGGCGAAGAGGAGAGGTACTTCTTCAAATCTTGCAGCGCTGCCTCCGCTTCTGGAGTCCATTTCATTGGACCTGCCTTCTTCAAAATTTTGAAAAATGGCAGGGCGCGCTCAGCAGACTTTGAGATGAACCTACTCAAAGCAGCGACGCAGCCGGCAAGGCGGCGCACATCCTTAACTCGTCTTGGCGCTTCTATCTGCTCAATTGCCTTGATCTTGTCGGGATTGGCTTCAATTCCACGCTGAGATACAAAGAACCCGAGAAGCTTGCCGGATGGGACGCAAAACACGCACTTCTCGGGATTGAGCTTCAGGTTGATCCTGCGCAGATTTGCAAATGTCTCCTCCAGATCTTGAATGAGCGTTGCCTTGTCCTTGGTTTTGACCACTATGTCATCCATGTAAGCCTCCATATTTCTATGCAGCTGGGCCCCGAAACCAATCTGGACAGCTCTAGCGAAGGTCGAACCAGCACTTTTCAACCCGAAAGGCATACGCAAGAAGCAATATGTGCCACACGGGGTGATAAATGCGGTCTTCTCTTCGTCTTCTTTCGCCATGAAGATCTGGTGATAGCCTGAGTATGCGTCAAGAAATGACAGCAAATCGCAGCCGGCAGTGGAATCCACAATCTGGTCGATGCGCGGCAAGGGAAAGGGATCTTTTGGACAGGCTTTATTGATATCTGTAAAGTCAATACATAGCCTCCATTTACCATTCGCCTTGCGCACAACAACTGGGTTGGCCAACCATGTAGGATGGAGGACTCCTCTAACCAGGCCTGCCGCCTCAAGCTTCCTAATCTCTTCCGCAATAAACTCTTGCCGCTCCAAGGCTTGCTTCTGCACCTTCTTCTTGACGGGCCGCGCGTGGGGACAGACAGCTAGGTGGTGCTCAATTACCTCCCTGGGAACACCGGGGATGTCAGATGGTTGCCATGCAAACACATCGACATTCGCCCGCAGGAAGGCAACGAGCGCGCCTTCCTATTTGTCATCAAGGGTGGAGCTTATGGTGAAGGTTCCCCCCGTCCCGTCCTCCTTGGCGGGCACCTTCTTGGTCTCAGGCGGAGCAGCCTTGGATTTCTTGATCTGGCCGGCAGAGCTCTCTGGGGCACCCTCGACGGCAGCACAGCACTCTGGAGAGGCGTGCTTGCCGGAGTTTGTACCAGAGGTCTTGCCGGGCTGCTTCTTCTTGCCGGGATCTTGAGCGGCAGGAGCATGCGCCTTGGCGGCGGACGCTGCAACT
Source organism: Elymus sibiricus (assembly GCA_039707655.1). Classification (NCBI taxonomy): domain Eukaryota; kingdom Viridiplantae; phylum Streptophyta; class Magnoliopsida; order Poales; family Poaceae; genus Elymus; species Elymus sibiricus. Next base: position 295,662,442 of record CM077663.1, on the reverse strand, counting down.
GCTTCCCGGTAGAGCTTGTCGGTGCAAATGAGCGCGTCTTTCTTGTCGGAGTGGACAGTGATGACGCTCATTGGACCGGGCATCTTCAAGACGTTGTAGGCATAGTGCGAGGCCGCCATGAACTTAGCCAGCGCTGGGCGGCCAAGGATTCCATTGTATGGCAATGGAATCCTGGCGACGTCGAAGACGACCTTCTCCGTCCTGAAGTTCAGCTCGCTGCCGAAAGTTACCGGTAGCGTAATCTTGCCTTTCGGCTGGTTCCTTCCCGGATTGACCCCTTGGAAAGAACCTGTCTCCTCGAGATCTTCGTCGGGAATTTGCAGCCTCTTGATCACATCGGGCGAGATCAGGTTCAGGCCGGCCCCACCGTCAACTAACATTTTCGTCACCTGGAGGTTGCGAATCGTTGGTGAAACCAACAACGGCAAGCACCCGACAGCAGTTGTGCGATCAGGGTGATCCTCGGCGTCAAAAATGATAGGCGTGAGGGACCACTTCAGTGGCTTCCGGGCATCGAGGGATGGCTCTGCTGCATTAATCTCACGCGCCCACTGCTTGAGCTGGCGGTGAGAGGAATGCAACGAAGCGGCCCCGTCGACGCACATAGCCTCTGTAGCCTTCTGGAACTCGTGTTCGCTGGACTCGTCGCCCTCTGCATCGTCATCATCATTTCCTTGTTCTTTGGCGCGGCCCCGGGCAGGCTTCTCTTGCTGCGGCCTGGGCTTGCCGCGATGACCTCCTCGACCGCGCTTCCTGCCAGACCCTCCAGCACCATCTTGGGCTCTTTCCTTGTCGCGCCTTTCGTACTCGGCGCGCTGCTTCTCGGCAAGCTCCTCAACTTGCCGGCAGTCTTGGAGATCATGGCCCTTGGTACGGTGGATCTTGCAGTACTGCTTGCCGGATCCTTCTGGCTTGTCGGCAGCCGCCAAGGCCTGACACGCCACACACCCGGCAACCTCCTTGCCGGGGTCGTCGGTCTTGGACTTCTTGGCGGTGCCGGTGTTGCCCGAACCTTCAACGGCGAGCACGGCCTTGCCCTTGCGCTTCTTGTTCTTCCGCCGCCCCTTTCTTGCCGGGGCAGGAACGTCTTCGCTATCGGAGTCGACTCCAGCGCCAGCGTTCTCGCCGGGGAGTCTCCTTCCTTCTTCTGCCCGAGCACATTTGTCGGCCAAGGCGTAGAGCTCGGCGACATCTCTGACTTTGTTCATCGCCAACTCCTCCCGCATCTTACGATTGCGCACATTCTGATGAAAGGCGCTGATGACGGCGGCGGGATGAACGTCAGGAATGTTGTGCTGGATGCGGCTGAACCTCTGGATATATTTGCGCAAAGTTTCGCCCTCCTTCTGGGGAATGATGTGCAGATCACTCTCCTGGCCAGGAGCTTGATGGCCGCCGGTGAAGGCGCCAACAAACTGATGGCACAGGTCGACCCAAGAAGAGATGGAATTCTCGGGCAGGTGCATCAACCACGATCTCACGTTGGGCTTCAGTACCAACGGAAAGTAGTTGGCCAGCACCTTATCGTCACGAGCCCCGGCAGCCTGCACCGCCATGGTGTAGATGCTCAAGAACTCGGACGGATGGGTCTTGCCGTCGTACTTCTCCGGTACTTCCGGCTTGAAGGAGCGGGAGCTAGGCCACTGGACTTGCCGCAGCTCACGAGTAAACGCTGGGAAACCCACCTCGTAAGGTAGGCAGCCAGGGTACCCTGGTGCGGGCTCGTCAACAGAGGTCCCAGCGCGCTTGTCGGACTGGCGACGCGCTTCCCTTCGGCGCTCGATGGTGGTTCGAGCGTCCTCCTTCTTCCGTTCCCGAAGAACGTGACGTTGATCACGGCGAACCCGCGGGTCAGACGATGCCGTGGAATCATCCTCACGGGCGCCGGTCCGCCGAGTTAACGACCGCTCTTGATGCAGCGGAGGGGAACGCAACGTAGTCGTTCCAGCTCCGGTCTTCTCTCCCTCGCCACGCACCAGCTTAGACGACTGTAGCCACGAGGGTTCACCCTGCTGCGGTACGTCGTTGTTGGCTAGGCCGATGAGGCTCTGGATAGCGGCTCGCCACTCGTCTAGCTTCTCCGCGGCGGGAGGGAAGTCTAGGAGCAGCTGAGCTCGCGCCAACGCCTCTGCTGGCGTAGGCAGCGGCGACAGGTGCGAAGAGCGTGAGGTGCTCAAACTCCTAACAGGGTTAGAAGGAGCACCATCACGACTTTGCACCCGCGCGCGGCCTCCACCAGCTTGCTGGCGCGGATCTTGGCCCTGCGCACCCTGGGAGTGATGTGCAGGGGTCTTCCCATGCGGACGCCCAGAACCACCAGCGTCTTGAGGCCGCACGTCACGCGCGTCCTGAGAAGGTCGCGGTGCATGCGCCGGCGTATTCGTCCTGGAAGGCGCCGCTCCATCCTTGGAAGTCGCTGCACCACCCGCAGGTTGCGCAGCTCCATCCATGGACCTGTTGCTCGTCCGGCTCGGATCGCCGGAACGCCGTGGAAGCTCGGAGCCTCCACCTCCTCCACCCGCGTCTACCCCGTCGCCTGCGCGCGCAGCATCAGGCACGATGGATGCGGATGGACCAACCGCCGTGAAACCCTTCTTCTTGGGAGCCATGGTGGTGAAGATGATCAAAGATCTGACGCGCTGATCACTAGATCAGGTTCGCACAACCTCGATCCCCCTACCTGGCGCGCCAAAGATGTCGTGGGAAACGAACACCTATGGGATCAAGGAGATCCCTTACGGTTCGGCAAGGGGAGAGGGTTGCACAAAGAGCAGAACTAACGAACAGCACGCGGGGGATTTACCCAGGTTCGGGCCGCACGGATGCGTAAAACCCTACTCCTGCTTTGATTGTATTATTGTGGATGTTCTTGGCCAAGTTCTGGGAGCTACAGTAGCAGCTACGCATGCAGAATGGGCTTTCGAAGTGTCCTCCTCCTCCCTGTACGTCTCGGGCCTCCTTTTATATTAGTCAAAGGGGCTACCACAGTGACGTACAAGATAAGGCATGAGGTGGAAAGTAACTACAGTGTTACCACAGTATTATCATACCCAACCCTGACGGCTTAGGACAAACTCATTAAATGCACCGTGAGGTGTCCGTCGAGGTGTCCCTTAGCTTCTCGGGCTTGGAAAAGCTTTACAGGGGATGGGCAAAAGCAGCCATCCCATCAACACCGCTTAAGCATCGCGTGGCCAGCATTACGCCACGTCACCATGAGGACAAGCCCTAAACGACAAGGCTGGCCGCTGTACTGGAGCGATAGCGCTGTACTATGCAGAGCCTTGCCGGGGCTGAATCCTTGCCGGGCCCGGGGCTTGCCGGGACCGAATCCTTGCCGGGCCCGGGGCTTGCCGGGACCGAATCCTTGCCGGGCCGGGGCTTGCCGGGACCGGGGCTTGCCGGGACCGGGTCTTGTCTGGCGCGAGGCCTTGCCGGCAAGGGTCTTGCCGGGCCTCCGCAACCCTTTGGTCTTCTGTTTTCTGGTCTGATCGTTGACTTGAATGTCTCCTTGTCGTCTTAGTCTCGTGATTACTCCTAGCTATTCCCCGGCAAGGCTTGCCGCGGAACGGCTACAACTGCCCGTGCACAAGTAAGGGGTACTAAAAAGACCCATACTTTGGTACACCGACAGGACCCCGCTGCCACGGGAGGGTAGGACCAAAGATGTCATGCAAGTTCTTATCGCAAGCACGTATGACTATATACGGAATACATGCCTACATTACATTGACGAATTGGAGCTAGTTCTGTGTCGCCCTTGTGTGTAACTGTTATATGATCAATGTCATCTAAATCATTATCCATCATCGATCCACATGCCTATGCTTTACATATACTGAATCTTGCTAAGTTACCATTGCTACTGCTACTGTCGCAACTGCTACAAAATTTCTGCTATCACTACTACTATTACTTTTGCTACTACTATTTGCTGTCCTACTAAACCTTTGTTGCAGAGAGATATCCCAGGTGCGGTTGAATTAACAACTCAACTGTCAAGGCCAATAAATATTCTTTGGCTCCCCTTGTGTCGAATCAATAAATTAGGGTGAAATACTACCCGTGAAGACTGTCGCGATCCCCTATACTTGTGGGTTATCAATGTCGCGCATTGCCAGGTTCATGAACTGCCATTTCCCTCAGATTAACGCCGAGCCCACTCTTTTGCTCCCTAGAATGAAGCACCTTGAGCTCGTCGCCGTCTCCATCCCCAAGGACGACATGGAGCGCCTGCTCCGTAGCTGTATTGCGCTCGAGTCCCTTCATCTTCAGGTGATCAATGGGTTGAGTAGCCTCAACATAGCCTCCATGAGTCTCTGGGCAATTTGTGTGTATTTTTGGTGCTGCAACAGATCACAGAAGGTGAATGACCAAATGGTCATTGAGGATGTGCCTTTACTAGAGAGATTACTTGTAGTTGATCAAGAAGGACCAACAAGAATTAGGGTCATTTATGCACCAAAGTTGACAATGTTTGGCTACTCGCCTGTCAAATTCTCTAAAGCTTGTAAGAGCACATTTCTCCATGTGTGGTTTTGGTAATTGATGACACCCCTATGAACTAATGGTTGCCTTGAGTTATATTCGAAGGATTTGTCCATAGGCACTTCTTGAAGTCCGTATGTTGGGTTTCAAGGAGTTTATATGGTGACCAAGGTGGTATTCAAGGTTTTATCCAAAGATTGGTCATGTGAGAGTTGATCTCATTGCAAGCATGTCTTGAAGAAGAAGATTGTGTGAACAATCATGTTTACCTTCAAGACATCATCTTTGTGAAGAGAGAAGAGAAGACACAAGGTTGATCAAGATTAAGGCAAAGAATGATTCAAGTTGATCAACACACAAAGCGTAGAAGATGTACCAAGTGGGATCAAGTGATCCCATGGTATGGTAAGCATTGTCCATTACGCTTTGTGTACTAACCCATGGTCTACGTGAGAGTTCGTTGTGGGGTTAGGTATATTTCCATGGGCTTGCGTCAAGAGGAAGATCTCATACAACCCATGGAGGATGACATCAAGTGGTGATCGTCATCAAGGTTGCGGTGTGCAAGTTCAAGTGAAGCATCACAGAGAGATCATGCTTGAAGCTTGCTGTCCATTGTGGTGACAATGGACTTGTGAAGATGTGCCGAAGAGTGGTTCTCCCATAGTGGAGTATGGGGGAGCAATCTACTAGTCTTCATCGAGCCGACGCAATCAAGAAAGGTGGTCCATCTTGAGAAGGACAAGATCGTCATCTTCCAGCTCAAGTGGACTATGCGCAAGGCAAAGGTTTGACCTTGATAGGGTTTTCTATTTTACCGGTCTCATGGTGGTAGTTGGGAGAACGGGTTATAGGATCGATTGCCGTACTATCAAGGGGGGCTCTCAAGTGAGTAGCTTGATCATATCGTTCGTTGAGAGCTCAAACCATTGCATTCTTGGCATCATCATCTTTCTTGGTTCTTGGTTGGCTTTTCTCCATGAGGGTTCTTGAGCTTATGGTCAGCTTCATGACAAGCTCAAGTTCATCGAAAACGGAGTCCATATGCATCTTCTATGATGTTTTCGATGTTGGGGTTTTTGCCGGTTCTTCATTGATAGAGGTTTCACATATCTATATCATTGGCATTTTCATACTGCCTCTTCTTAAGATAACCATCGCTGTTGGATAGCTCTTGTCGTCCTGAATCCAACAAGCTTGAGTTTGCTCAATTCGGAGCTCATATGCGAAGGTTATGGCAGTTCTGGTTTTACTGTTTCCATCTGGCTGCTCTGGTTCTTTGTTACTCTCCCATGGGCGGTAGTACCACTGGCCACAGCGGTAGTACCGCTGGGGGGTTCCAACTCCTTACCCGGTAGTACCGCTGGCCACAGCGGTAGTACCGCTGGGGGGTTCCGACTCCTTACGCGGGACACCAGACACTACCTTGTCTGGTGTCTGGTACCCCGCGCCACCAGAGCGGTAGTAGGGCGGTAGTAACAAGCGGTACTACCGCTGCCCCCTACTACTGCCGAAATCTGCGTGCGGGCAGTAGTACTGCTCCCAGGGGCGGTACTACCACTTGTGTGCGGGTTGTGGGGGTAACGGTTGGATTTCCCCCCACCTATTTAAGGGGGTCTTCTTCCCCAATGGATCTTATCTCTTGAGCACGAGTTTGCCCCCCATTGTTGACCTTGTTCGAGCTTGCTAACTCTCAATCCCTCCAATGATTCTTGCTAGTTCTTGAGGGAAAAGAGAGAGGAGATCTAGATCCACATTTCCACCAATCACTTTCTCCTCTATGTGAGGGCACCCCTTGGATCTAGATCTTGGAGTTCTTCGTGTTCTTCTTCGTTCTTCCTCTCATCTTCTTCCATATCATTAGTTGTTGTGGAGGGATTTGGGAGAGAAGGACTTGGGCACTCCGTGTGCCCTTGCCATTGCATTTGGTGCATAGGTTTGAGTTCTCCACGGTGATACGTGGAAGTGAAGTTTGAGAAGCTTATTACTCTTGGGTGTTTGAGCACCCTAGAGCTTGTTCCTCTTGGGTGCCTTGGCGCCCTAGACGGCTTGTGTTGCCTCGGAGCTCAATCATTGTGGTGCAAAGCTCCGGGCAAGCGTCGGGGTCTCCAATTAGGTTGTGGAGATTGCCCCGAGCATTTGAGGTCACCTCGGAGCCACAGTCCGTTGTGGTGAAGCTTCGTGGTGTCGTTGGGAGCCTCCAATTAAGTTGTGGAGATTGCCCCAACCTAGTTTGTACGGGTTCGGTGACCGCCCTCAAGGGTCCCTTAGTGGAATCACGACATCTTGCATTGTGCGAGGGCGTGAGGAGATTACGGTGGCCTTAGTGGCATCTTGGGGAGCATTGTGCCTCCACACCGCTCCGAACGGAGATTAGCATCCGCAAGGGTGTGAACTTCGGGATACATCGTCGTCTCCGCGTGCCTCGGTTATGTCTTACCTGAGCCCTTTACTTATGCACTTTACTTTGTGATAGCCATATTGTTTCTTGCTATATATCTTGCTATCACTTAGTTGTTTATCTTGCTTAGCATAAGTTGTTGGTGCACATAGGTGAGCCTAGTTGTTTTAGGTTTTGTGCTTGACTTATTAAATGTTAGTTTTATTCCGCATTTGTTCAAGCCTAAACCGTAATTATTTTAAAGCGCCTATTCACCCCCCCTCTAGGCGACATCCACGTCCTTTCAAAGTTGTTATTGGATCCATAACCGTCCAGGTACAATATTCACCTTCTTTTCCTTCTTGAAATTAACATTTTTTCTATTTTCATGATGTATGTTCGTCTATCATCCAGAAAATGATTTCGACAAGCTTGACCCCGTATCTGCTCACAGTGAAGGTCTTGGCACTAGAATCTGAACCCGACCTGGAGCAAGTTGCGAGATTCCTGAGATGCTTTCCATGCCCGGAGAAGCTATATATCAAGGTGATGCTCCTTTCCTGTTAAATGTTAACCACCAGGGTTCAATTTTTGGCCCTTTTTCCCAAGTTTACAATGACGAATGTACGACAATTTCCGAAGGAATTTTACAAGATTCCAATACATAGATGTTTTTTCCTATAGTGGTTGCTTGATTCATGTGGTTACAATCCATAAGTATTTCTTATTTTGATTCATCTGTACTACGTAGTTTTCAAAGGAAATTTTTGATCCACTCTGACCTCCTGTGAAGAATCCTATGTTTTCCTAGACTATAATCATACACCCATGTTAATCATGCAGTATCGAAGATGGCATGCCACTCTATTTGTGTATTTTAGAAACCTTGCAAATGAAAGAGGTCCTTGCGTGTTCAATCACTAATACATTCTCTTCTTTTGCAGATAGGATTAGGCTCGGTAGTGGATAATGTGATGCAATATGACAATCCTATCGAATGCATTGATCTCCTTCTCTTGGAAATTACTTTGAACTCCTACCGAGGGACCTTACTGGAGATTATATTCGCCAGGTTCTTTGTTCTGAGAGAAGTGTGATAAAGGTAATGAGATTTTCCCTACCTGTATCGCGCAAAAAAATGGTTTGCTGATCAGCGCCGGCGACTACGGCAGAATGGAATAGGCTCTGCAGAAGCTCAGTTTCAGTTTGAACTTCAGTTGACAAACTAATCGGAAGTCCTTATGTCAAGCCCATACATGATATGTCAGTGGCGGATCCCTTTGCAGAAATACTGAAGTTACGAAACTAGTTGTAATATCAGCTTGAGCCTCTCATATGTTCATGTTCCGCTAATCAGTGCGGGCATCTAGAGCTGCATGACAAAGTTTCTGCATAAGCTGAATTTCATTTCTAATATCAGTGTGAACCTTGTAATCTTCAAATTGTAGACTTGTAATGATGGAATTTGAACCCTTGTAATATTTCTGTCATTTGTGATACAATAATTCAAATGGCGTCGTATGAAACTCGTATGTTGGTAGTACTATTTCTTCCTTAATATACAATGGACGATTAATATCCGGACCTTAAGAAGAACAACCACGACAAAAAAATATAGAGAGGGTATACTGTGTGGCTCCAATGGCGCTCCCAGCGGCATGCCGACGACGAGCGCCAGTTCACAATGCATGTCGTAGTGGACACACACAGAAGGTTCATAGAGCTCTCGATGGTGTACACCAACCATCCGATCTGGGTGGAGAACTCCATCCATGTTATGGACCTGTTGCTTGACGCGGACGAGTACAAAGTGGTCAGGTTTGACCTCGAGTCCCTCCGGGCGCTCTGGTCTCCCGTCCCTCTGCGTGCTCTTCTCTCACGCCCCTCCGCGCATGCTCTGCCAGCGGTTGGGGCCGACCCATGATCATGTTTGGGGCGCCATATGCATGCGGTTACGTCGCACGCATCGTCACAATACAGTTACATGCGCCACAATGGAATCACGCGGTGCAAAAACTGCCATCCGGTGTGCCGGTTGTCCAGGACCTCCAGCCCCCATTTATACCCGCGGCCATTAACCATAGTCTCTTCAACCATTTGATCTCACCCCCAAAACACAATAAGCACACCCACGACGACACATACAGAGAGGATGTGCAGCAGCACTCCAATGGAGTTTGGCATGCATCATGTGGACACCCACAACAGGAACACGGACCTCACGATGGTGTACACCGACCCGACCGTGGTGGAGGACTTCATCAACAATATGGAGGATTTGCTTGCTTAGAATGGCAAGTACAAAGTGGCCTGCTTCAACCTCACGTACACCGACGGTCGTACCGGGCATGATAAGAAGGTTGCCGTCGCCAAGTTGTGCGTGGGCCATCACGTCCTCATCTACCACTATTGCCTGGCCATAAGGCCTTGCGATCGTTTAGCCAGGTTTGTCAACAACTCTGACTACAGGTTCGCTACGGTGGACACCATCAATGATCTAAAGGTGCTCGAGACTTCGGGCTTGGCCCGTGGAAGCTTGTCGACATCCATCACCACTACAGGGGCTGGGGCAACACGAAGGACAAGGACTCCTTGGTTGACCTTCCCGTGGTGATCATCAACCCCTACTACAAAAACATGAGGGCTAAGTCCAAGAAGAACAAGCTTAAATGGCACAGGGGCTGGGTGAGCAGACTGGATGAAAATCACCTCCAGTCCGTGACCAAGGACGCACACACATGCTACGAGATGTTCAGACGGATCGTTGACATGAGGAAGTGCCTCCTACCTCAAGATGGCAATGGGAACCCAAAACCCGCGTCCCCGCGGGTATTTACCCTATTATGGGACGGGGATGGGCATCTTTTTAACCCCACGGGGCTGTTGTTGGGTAAAGTATAAAACCTGGCACGATCCGTGGGTTCAAACCCTTTTCAACAATACCCGAACCCGAAACCCACCATCCCCGTCAAAATACTACACTAAGCGTATTGGGCCAATCAGCCTCGACTACACACCGGCCAACCCAGCGTCCCAGCCCTAGCCTCGCTAGGTCTCAGCCTCACAGTCGCTCCCGCAGCCTCCCTCTCGCACACCTAAACCTAGCGATCCCATTGTGCTAAAAATGCTCCTTGTAGCTTCTGTTATTGCTCTTTTTTGTCTCAAGTTATGTTGCTGAAATATGCTCCTTGTAGCTGTTGAAATATGCTCCTTGTACCTGATGAACAATTTACTATTGTATTGTGCTGAAATTTTCTCAAGTTATGCTGCTGAAACATGCTCTTTTGCTGCAGAAATGCTATTCTGTGTTGCTACTATGTTTGCTTAAATATGTTGATTTACCTATGGGTTCCCTGTGGGTTTAGAAAACCCGATGGGTTTAGGGGGCGGGCAAAAAGCTAGTCCCGCGCACAGTGACGGGTGATACTTGTAAACTGCGTTGGGATTTTCCCCGAAGAGGAGGGGATGATGTAGCAAAGTAGATGTAAGTATTTTCCTCAGTGAGAACCAAGGTTATCGAACCAATAGGAGAACCATGCAAACTCCCGTCTTCAGCGCCTACACACAAAAGAGCAAACACTTGCACCCAACACGAGAAAGAGGGTTGTCAATCCCCTTGAACTCGTTACTTGCCAGTGATAAGTAGTGATAGATAGATAATTTGATAAATATAAATTGAAAATAAAAAAAAGTAAATAATGGCAGCAAGGTATTTAGAGTTTTTTTAAATATATTTGTGAAGAGACCCCGGGGACATAGTGTTCGCTATAGGCTTCTCTATCGAAGAAAGCATACGATGGGTAAACAAATTACTGTTGGGGAATTGATAGAAAAGCACATAGTTATGTAATATTTATCCACGGCAATGATCATGTATATAGGCATCACGTCCATAAGTAAGTAGACCGACTCCTGCTTACATCTACTACTATTACTCCACCCATCGACCGCGATCCAGCATGCATCTAGAGTATTAAGTAAAAACATGGTAATGCTTGGAGGATGATGACATGATGTAGACAAAGTAAATCCAATTAATATGAATGAACCCCATCGTTTTACCCTTAGTGGCAGCAATACAATACATGTCATGTCCCATTCTGTCACTGGGATTGAGCACCGCTACAACGCACCACTTCCACTGAAGATAAATCAATCTAGTTGGCCAAACCAAACTGATAGATCATAGAGAATTATGAAGCTATAACAATCATGCATATAAATAAGCAGCAAGGATTCAATATATTTTCTTGAATAATCTGAACATAAACCAACAATTCATCGGATCCCAACAAACACACGGCAAAGATAATTACGTAGGATAGATCACCGCGGGAATCACGATGATCTTTGCGTTGAATAACATATATAGAGAGATAGCCATGTAGGTACTAACTACGGACCCTAGGTTTGCGACGAACTACTCATACATCACCATGGGAGCAGCAAGGTTGATGTAAAGGCCCTCCATGATCGATCCCCCTCTGGTAGGGCACCGGAACAGGGCTCCATATGGGCACACGGCGGAATAGAGACTTGCGGCAGTGGAAACAATGTTTTGGGAGGCTCTCTAGGGCTTTGGGCATATTAGAGGATTTATAGGCCAGAGAATAGGTCAAGAGGCCGTGGGAGGTGGCCCCAAGCCATCAGGGTGTGGCCACACCCCCTGGGCGCGCCCTGTTGGCTTGGCGCCACCCCGTGTGGCCTCCGGTCTCCCTCCTAAGTTTCTAGGTCTTATTTTTGTCCACAAAAAATCACCAAAACGTTTTAGGGTATTTGGACTTCATTTGGTACAACATTCTTGAAAGGCCAAAAACAAGCAGAAAACAACAACTGACAGTGGGCACTGGGTTAATAGGTTAGTGCTAAAAAATAATATAAATCAAAAAGTAAATGCTTAAAAAGTATCCTAGAATGATAATATAATAGCATGGAACAATCAAAAATTATAGATACGTTGGAGACATATAGGAATCCCCAAGCTTAATTCCTACTCGTCCTCGAGTAGGTAAATGATAAAAACAGAATTTTTGACGTGACATGCTACCCAAAATGTAATCTCTTTCAGATATGATCATTGAGAAACGATGAAATAATAAACATTAACATATTAATATCCATAAACACAAGTAACACAATCATTAACCTTTAAAATATACGATCCTTAAATAATGTTAACTCCCCATTCATTTTTACCATATTAGCATGGCATGGCTCCGTCTTCACCACATAAATAGAAATGTCAAGCACCACGGTGTTAAGCCAAGCAATTGGATCGTACTTCTTAACGCACTTCAGCTTTTTATACCTCACTTAATACATGAGCTTGAACCATGGACATAGCATATAGGTGGAATAGAATATAGTGGTAGATATCAAAGGAGTAAAAGTGGAGAAGAAAGTCTAGCATCAACTAGCGGATCAACATGCTATGGAGATGCCCGTCAATCGATATCAATGCGAGGAGTAGGGATTTACATGCAACGGATGCACTAGAGCTATAAGTGTATGAAAGCTCAACGGAAGCTAAGTCGGTGTGCATCCAACTTTCTTGCTCATGAAGACCTCGGGCATTTGAGGAACCCCGTCATCAGAATATACAAGCCAAGTTCTATAATGAAAAAAATACCACTAGCATATGAAAATGACAAACCATGAGACTCTTGACGTGGCTTGAGACTGCGTCGGTATTTCCCCAAAGAGGAAGGGATGATGCAGCATAGCAACGGTAAGTATTCCCCTCAGTTATGAAACCAAGGTATCGAACCAGTAGGAGGATCACCAACACTACGTAAACAACACCTGCACACAAAGAACAAATACTTGCAACCCGACGCGAAAGAGAGGTTGTCAATCTCTCTACGGTAAAAAGATAGATTAGGATATGATAGATTGGATAGATAGATCTCTCAAGAACACAAAATAAAAGAGGCAAATAAAAAGTGTAGCAAGGTATTTTTGGTTTTTTGGAATAATAGATGTGAAAACAAAAGCGGCAAAAAGATAGATCGGAAAGCAATATGTTGGAAAAGTAGACCCGGGGGCGTAGGTTTCACTAGTGGCTTCTCTCATGAGTATAGCACACAGTGGGTGAACAAATTACTGTTGGCCAATAGATAGAATATCAAATAATCATGATGATATCGAAGGCAATGATTATTATATAGGCATCACGTCCAAGATTAGTAGACCGAAACGATTCTGCATCTACTACTATTACTCCACACATCGACCGCTATCCAGCATGCATCTAGTGTATTAAGTTCATGGAAAAACGGAGTAATGCAATAAGAACGGTGACATGATGTAGACAAGATCTATTCATGTAGGAATAAACCCCATCTTGTTATCCTTAATAGCAACGATACATGCGTGCCTCGCTGTCCCTTCTGTCACTGGGACAGAAAACTGCAAGATCGAACCCATCACAAAGCACCTCTTCCCATGGCAAGAAAAATCGATCTAGTTGGCCTAACTAAACCAAAGATTCGAAGAAGAAATACGAGGCTATAAGTAATCATGCATATAAGAGATCAAAGAAGACTCAAATAATATTCATGGATAGAAACTGATGATGAACTCAAAATTCATCGGATCCCAACAAACACACCGCAAAAGTTTAGATCAAATAGATCTCCAAGAGACCATTGTATTGAGAATCAAAAGAGAGAGAGAGAGAGAGAGAGAGAGGAAGCCATCTAGCTACTGCCTACGAACCCGTAGGTCTATGGTGGACTACTCACACATCATTGGAGAGGCGCCAATGAGGATGATGAACCCCTCCGTGATGGTGTTAGATGGGATCTCGCAGTTCTGGAACTTGCGGCGACTGGATGTGTTTTTCATCGACTCCTCTAGGGTTTCTAGAATATTTGGGAATTTATAGGCATCAGACGCGGTGGAGGGGGTTCCCGAGGTGGCCACAACCCATCAGGGCACACCAGGGGCCCGTGGCGCGCCCTGGTGGGTTGTGGGCGGCCTGGGCTCCCTCCTGGTAACTTGTTTGGCCCACTGGCCTTATTCTGGTCCCAAAAAAATCTCAAAAAAGTTTCGTCGCGATTGGACTCCGTTTGGTACGGATATTCTATGAAGTAAAAACAAGCAAAAACAGCAACTGGCACTTTGGCACTATGTCAATTGGTTAGTCCCAAAAAATGATATAAAGTTGCTATAAAATGATTGTAAAACATCTAAGAATGATAATATAACAGCATGGAACAAGGAAAAATTATAGATACGTTGGAGACGTATGATACGTCTCCATTGTATCTACTTTTCCAAACTCTTTTGCCCTTGTTTTGGACTCTAATTTGCATGGTTTGAATGGAACTAACCCGGACTGACGCTGTTTTCAGCAGAATTGCCTTGGTGTTATTTTTGGGCAGAAATAAAAGTTCTCGGATTGACCTGAAAATTTACGGAGAATATTTTTGGAATTAATAAAAAATACTGGAAAAGAATCAACCGGAGGGGGTCCACCACCTGGCCACAAGCCAGGGGGGCGCCCCCCCTAGGGCGCGCCCCCGTGTCTTGTGGGCCCCCTGGAGCTCCTCCGACCTCAACTCCAACTCTATATATTCCTATTCGTGGAGAAAAAAATCGGAGAGAAGAGTTCATCGCGTTTTATGATACGGAGCCGCCGCCACCTCCTGTTCTTCCTCGGGAGGGCAGATCTAGGGTCTGTTTTGGGCTCCGGAGAGGGGAAATCGACGCCGTCGTCATCACCAACCATCCTTCATCACCAATTTCATGATGCTCTCCATCGTTCGTGAGTAATCCCATCGTAGGCTTGCTGGAAGGTGATGGGTTGGATGAGATTTGCCATGTAATCGAGTTAGTTTTGTTAGGGTTTGATCCCTAGTATCCACTATGTTCTGAGATTGATGTTGCTATGACTTTGCTATGCTTAATGCTTGTCACTAGGGCCCGAGTGCCATGATTTCAGATCTGAACCTATTATGTTTCCATGAATATATATGTGTTCTTGATCCTATCTTGCAAGTTGTAGACACCTATTACGAGTTATGATCCGCATCCCCCAGGGTGACAATAACTGGGATTCTTTCCGGTGATTACCATAGTTTGAGGAGTTCTTGTATTCACTAAGTGCTAATGCTTTGGTCCAGTTCTCTATTAAAAGGAGGCCTTAATATCCCTTAGTTTCCAGTAGGACCCCGCTGCCACGGGAGGGTAGGACAAAAGATGTCATGCAAGTTCTTTTCCATAAGAACGTATGACTATATATGGAATACATGCCTACATTACATTGATGAATTGGAGCTAGTTCTGTATCACCCTATGTTATAACCATTGCATGATGAATGCCATCCGACATAATTATCCATCACTGATCCATTGCCTACAAGCTTTTCACATATTGATCTTTGCTAAGTTACTTTTCCGTTGCTACTGTTACAATTACTACAACACTGCTACTGTCACTTTTCCATTGTTACCGTTACTTCCATACTGCTTTGCTACTGAATACTTTGCTGCAGATACTAAGTCTTTCAGGTGTGGTTGAATTGACAACTCAGCTGCTAATACTCGAGAATATTCTTTGGCTCCCCTTGTGTCGAATTAATAAATTTGGGTTGAATACTCTACCCTCGAAAACTGTAGCGATCCCCTATACTTGTGGGTTATCAAGTCCTTTTTCTGGCGCCGTTGCCGAGGAGCATAGCTCTATTCTCTGAGTCACTTGGAATTTATATCTGTTGATCACTATGAAGAATTTGAAAGATGCTAAAACCAAGATCTACCCCTCTACTACGAGGACAGGTAAGGAACTGTCATCTAGCTCTGCACTTGATTCACCTTCTGTTATGAGTAAACTTGCGACACCACCACCTGCTAGTAATTCTGATATGTTGCAAGTAATTGATGATGTCACTTCTGCTATGCATGATGCTTATGATGATACTTTGCTTGATACTACTGTGCCACTGGGTGAATTTCTTGATGAACAAATTGTTAGAGCCAATGCTGCAACTGATGATATTTCTGAAACTGAACACTATGAGACACCTGCTAGACCTAGCTCTCCTAGAGACGAATTGCCTAATATACCTAAGGGTTATGTTATGGAAGGAGAGGTAGCTAGGGACTTTCTTGCTTGTAAGGATAGAGATGATCTTAAGAAATTACTATGCAAGTGGAAAGAAAAATCTTTGAATGCTAGAATGCAATATGATCCTAAGTTTGCTACTTCACCTATCTTTGTTACTGATAAGGATTATGAATTCTCTGTCGATCTTGAGTTAATTACTTTGGTTGAATCTGATCCTTTCCATGGTTATGAATCTGAAACTATTGTGGCACATCTTACTAAATTGAATGATATAGCCACCCTATTCACTCATGAGGAAAAAATTCGTTATTACTATATTCTTAAGTTTTTTCCTTTCCCATTAAAGGGTGATGCTAAGATATGGTTTAATTCTCTTGCTCCTGGTTGTGTGCGTAGTCCCCAGGATATGATATATTATTTCTCTGAAAAATATTTCCCTGCCCATAAGAAACAAGCTGCCTTGCAGGATATATTTAACTTTGTGCAAATTAAAGAAGAGAGTCTCCCACAAGCTTGGGGGAGGCTTCTCCAATTACTTAATCCTTTGCCTGATCATCCTCTCAAGAAAAACGAAATACTTGATATCTTTTATAATGGACTAACCGATGCTTCTAGGGAGCACCTAGATAGTTGTGCTGGTTGTGTTTTCAGGGAACGAACTGTTGAACAAGTTGAACTACTATTGAATAATATATTGCGCAATGATAATGATTGGACTATTCCAGAACCACCTCCAAAGCCAACTCCGAAGAAAAGAGGTATTCTATTTCTCAGTCCTGAAGATATGCAAGAGGCAAAGAAATCTATGAAAGAAAAAGGTATTAAAGCTGAAGATGTTAAGAATCTACCACCTATTGAAGAAATACATGGTCTTGATAACCCGACACAGGTAGTAGAGGTAAATTCCCTCCGTAGATTTGATGAAGGTGATATTCCTTATAATAACTCTGCTAGTCAATGCTTGGATGAGTTTGATAACTTTATTGTTAAGCAAGAAAATTTCAATGCTTATGTTAGTAGACAATTGAAACATAATGCTTACATGCTTGATCGCTTAGGTGATTATATGAGTAGAACTATTAATGATCTTAAGCTTATTAGTAAACATGCTTCCATGGTAACTACTCAAGTAGAACAAGTACTTAAGGCACAGAATGATTTGCTTAATGAGATGATTGGTAAGAACAATGATCATTCTGTTAGAGTTGTGACTAGAGGTGGTAGAATGACTCAGGAACCTTTGTATCCTGAGGGCCATCCTAGGAGAATTGAGCAAGATTCTCAGAAAATTAATACTGATGCACCTAGTCGTCCTACTAATAAAAGGAAAAAGAATGACGATAGGACTTTGCATGCTGCTAGTGAACCTGTTATAGATACACATGAAAACCCAAATGATATTTCTATTTCTGATGCTGAGACACAATCTGGTAATGAACATGAGCCTAGTGATAATATTAATGATGATGTTCATGTTGATGCTCAACCTAGTAATGATAATGATGTGGAGATTGAACCTGCTGTTGATCTTGATAACCCACAACCTAAGAATAGAAGTTATGATAAGAGAGACTTTGTTGCTAGGAAGCATGGTAAAGAAAGAGAACCGTGGGTTCAGAAACCCATGCCCTTTCCTCCTAAACCATCCAAGAAAAAGGATGATGAGGATTTTGAGCGCTTTGTTGAAATGCTTAGACCTGTCTTTTTGCGTATGCGCTTGACTGATATTCTGAAAATGTCTCCTTATGCTAAGTATATGAAAGATATTGTGACAAATAAAAGAAAGATACCGAAAGCTGAGATTTCCACCATGCTTGCTAATTATACTTTTAAAGGTGGAATACCAAAGAAACTAGGAGATCCTGGAGTACCTACTATACCATGCTCTATTAAAGGAAATTATGTTAAAACTGCTCTATGTGACCTTGGAGCTGGTGTTAGTGTTATGCCTTTCTCTTTGTATCGTAGACTTGATTTGAATAAGTTGACACCTACTGAAATATCTTTGCAAATGGCTGATAAATCAACTGCTTTACCCATCGGTATTTGTGAGGATGTGCGTGTCGTAGTTGCAAACGTTACTATCCTAACGGACTTTGTTATTGTTGATATTCCCGAGGACGACAGTATGTCGATCATCCTTGGTAGACCCTTTTTGAATACTGCAGGGGCTGTTATTGATTGCAACAAGGGTAATGTCACTTTTCATGTTAATGGTAATGAGCATACGGTACACTTTCCGAAGAAACAACCTCAAGTTCATAGTATCAACTCCATTGAAAAAAAATCAACGATTATTATTGGAGACTTTGAATTCCCTCTCCCTACTGCCAAAAAGAAATATGATATACTTATTGTTGGGGACATGCATATCCCCATTGAGGTAACCTAGTGCTATTCGAAAATTCTCCGGTTCCGTGTCATTCGAAAAAAGTTTGTCAATAAGACTTGATCAACCTTATTGATGGATTCTTTTTTGATGAGCATGAGATGGATGAATTTAGAAAGCACAACCTTCTGTACCCAACTTTTACTTTCTGTTCTTTAGATTTAATTTAGTAAAAATGCTATTATTTTTCTGTTTTCTGTTTTATCCGTGCAATAGAAATATGACCTGAAAATAAAAGTTCTCAGAATTCCCTGAAAATGTAGTATGATTTTTCTGGAATATTTTAGAATTTTTGGCACTGAGAACACATCAGGGGGCTGCACCAGTGGGCCACAAGCCTGCAGGGCACGCCCACCCCCCTGGGCGCGCCCCCTGGCTTGTGGGTCCCACGTGGGGCCCCCTCACTTATTCCAGCACCCATCCACTTCGTCTTCCTCCAGAAAAAATCCCACCATTGCTCAAACCCGTGTTCTAGCTCATCTTGCTGCCATTTTCGATCTCCTTGCTCAAGGCTCCATTTGCAAAACTGTTTTGGGGGATTGTTCTTCGGTATGTGACTCCTCCAATGGTCCAATTAGTTTTTGTTCTAGTGCTTTATATATTGCAAATTTTTGCTGCTGTGGTGACCTTGTTCTTGAGCTTGCATGTCAAATTTGTATGGTCCCAAGTAGTTTTGATGCATGATATAGCCTCTAGGCACTTATGGGAGTAGTTGCTATAAGTTTTGTTGAGTTTTGTTCACCTTTATTGTGAGTCACTAAAAATTTCAGAATTTTTTCAGAGAAAGAAATGATGAGGAGATTGTTAAGAGGCTCTTCAAGCCGGGGTTCTAAAGAAAATGAAAATGAGAAGAAAGAGAAGCCCAAATATAATCTTCCTCGCATCATGGAGGTTCGGCCATGTGAATGGCCAAGTGATGCATTCTTGAGGGCGGTCGGAATTTATGAAGATTTTTATTATTTGGCAGAGAATGCAGGCATCACCGACTTCGTCAACGATAAGTGTGACCAGTACCTCCTACTCACTAAAATCTTCGTGCAAAGTTTTCACTTTTATCCTAGGAAGAATCCTCCCATGGTAGAATTTTACTTATATGATGTGCCTAAGGAGATGAAACTTTAAGATTTTTGCAAAGTTTGCAAAATACCTTATGAGGGCAGCATCAGTGAACCACGTCCTAGAGACATGGAGGACTTTATAGCCGCAATCACTGTGGGGGAAGAGAGAGGGGTGTCAAAGGCAAGAGCAGCTAGTTTACATTTTCCTGTTCTACGCTATTATTCATTATTTGCGGGGAGATGTTTAGTTGGTCATGGGGAGAGTGGAAGCCTTAGTGCCCCCGACCTCGCCATTCTGCGCCAAGCTTTACTTGCTGGTAGAACTTTTAGTCTGGGCGCTATAGTGGCCCAATGGTTGAACTTAAACCGTTCAAAGGGCCCCATATTCAGAGGTATCTATGCATCTTGTCTAGACAAACACTTTGAGATACCCATTAGGCTTGACGAGGAAGAGGAAATGCTGCTACCTACAAGATATTTAGACTATGACAGTATGGTAGCACACGATTTTATTCGGAAAGATAATGATAAGAGGTTGCTTTACAATTTAGTATTTAGTCAGGGTACTTGTGAGATTATTGCTTTGCCTGCTTCTTCTTTGTTCATCATTCATTCAGACAGGTACACTATTATGCCCGAGGACATTTACAGATATTGGGGCCTGTCGCAACCCCCAGCACCTGAGCCGGCACCAGCCCTTGATCCGTATCAAGCTCCAGTTTTTCAGTGGGAGCCACAGGAGCTCACCAACCAGTGGAACCCTCAGTATCCTCCGGAGTATCCAGGAGATGGTTATTTTCAGCCATGGCCCTACACCAACTTAGGCCAAAAGCCTAAGCTTAGGGGAGTACGTATTTCTCACCGACATTACATTCATGTTCACACATTCATCTCAGTAGTCGGTGTTCATACTTTTTCATTATATCAGCCATGGTATTTTATTTTCTCTTTTCTGCTTTCTTCTTGTGTGTTTAATTAATCTTGAGAAAATCCAAAAAAAAAATTAGTTCTAGCTTTATCTTCCAGTTTGTTTAGTTGTTTCGTTAAAAGAAAACCCAAAAAGATTTCTCGTTCTTCTTTTGCTTGTTGGGAGCTTTCCCGTGTAAATAGTTTTTCTTGTTCTTGTTTTGAAATTTCTCTCCTTTGGGTCGTAAGGAGAAGACCACAATGAAAATGTTGAGTGGCTCTCATATGCATTATTGTTTATCTATTAGAGAGCCCATATTACCTTGCCTTCTCCTTTGAGTTATTGTTTGCAGATTCCAGCTTAGTCCAATGCACATGCACTCTTATTATTATTCACACCGTTCGGTCGTGCAAGTGAAAGGCAATAATGACGATATATGATGAATTGACTGAGATGGAGAAAAGCTGGTACGAACTCGACCTATTTTGTTTTTGTAAATATGATTAGCTCATCGTTCTGGATTCAGCTCATTATGGGTGAAACATGTTTGCAATGACAATTAGAGATTATAGTTACTCATGCCATGCTTAATTAGCTAAGAGTGTATAATGGTTTGTTTTGAGTGCCAACATGCATTTTAAAATGGTTGTGATGTAGTATGATAGGATGGTATCCTCCTCTGAATGATTCAAGTGGCTTGACTTGGCACATGTTCACGCATGTAGTTGAAACAAAACCAACATAGCCTCCACGATGTTTATGTTCATGGTGATTTATATCTTACTCATGCTCGCATTCAATGTTGGTTAATCTCAAAGCATGTTTATGACTGTTGTCGCTCTCTAGTTGGTCGCTTCCCAGTCTTTTGCTAGCCTTCACTTGTACTAAGCGGGAATACTGCTTGTGCATCCATTTCCATAAACCCAAAGTTGTTCCATATGAGTCCACCATACCTACCTATATGCGGTATTTACCTGCCGTTCCAAGTAAATTTGCATGTGCCAAAATCTAAACCTTCAAATAATACTCTGTTTTGTATGCCCGAATCGCTCATGTAGTGACTAGGGGCTGTCAGTATCTTCCATGCTAGGTGGGTTATTCTCACGATAAGTGTTGATTCACTATCATTCACGAGAAAGTGGCTGGTATTCGGGATGCCAGTTCCATGCTCAAAAATCAAATCAAATTATAATGAAACAAAACTCCCCCAGGACTGTTGTTTGTATGGACGGTACCCGTGGATTCGGCCCGCCGTGGAGTGTGATTGATTGGTGGAGGGGGAGTAAAAAATTTACTATTCTGTTTGGGAACCGCCTATAATGTATCTAGCATGGAAGATACCGAGATCTCTTAGTTGTTATGTTGACAATAAAAGCATACCTCTCAAAATTATTATTCATCCCTGTTTTAAAAACTCGAGCTCTGGCACCTCTGTAAATCAATGCTTCCCTCCGCGAAGGGCCTATCTATTTTACTTACTGTTGAGTCATCCTCCTCTTATAAAGAGCACCAGTTAGAGAGCACCTCCGTCATTTGTATGCTTTGTTATTAATTGATATTGAGTATGAGTGTGACTGGATCTCTTTTACCATGAATTACAATGTCTAGTCAGTCCTTGTTCTTCAGAGGTGCTCTGCATTTATGTTTTGCGGTCTCAGAAAGGGCTAGAGAGATACCATTATATCATATTGTATCATGATTGTTTTGATAAAATTGTTGTCATCCGAGACTTATTATTATTGCTTGCTAGTTGATTATGCCATTGATATGAGTAAATGTGAGACCTAAATGTTATTGTGGATGTGGTTAGTCTATAATCTTTGCTGAAAATCTTAACATCAGTTAGAAATATTTACAACAGCAAGATCAAACAGAGTTTGTAAAAGTTTTTCTTTATCACTTTCAGTTTGTC
Organism: Elymus sibiricus; assembly: GCA_039707655.1. Taxonomy (NCBI): domain Eukaryota; kingdom Viridiplantae; phylum Streptophyta; class Magnoliopsida; order Poales; family Poaceae; genus Elymus; species Elymus sibiricus. The sequence goes on along the minus strand of CM077663.1, from coordinate 295,640,238 downwards.
AATTGCATTGCCTGAGGACAAGCAATGGGTTAAGCTTGGGGGAGTTGATACGTCTCCATCGTATCTACTTTTCCAAACTCTTTTGCCCTTGTTTTGGACTCTAATTTGCATGGTTTGAATGGAACTAACTCGGACTGACGCTATTTTCAGCAGAATTGCCTTGGTGTTATTTTTGTGCAGAAATAAAAGTTCTCGGATTGACCTGAAAATTTACGGAGAATATTTTTGGAATTAATAAAAAATACTGGCGAAAGAATCAACCGGAGGGGGTCCACCACCTGGCCACAAGCCAGCCCCCCCCCCCCTAGGGCGCGCCCCCCTGTCTTGTGGGCCCCCTGGAGCTCCTCCGACCTCAACTCCAACTCTATATATTCCTATTCGTGGAGAAAAAAATCGGAGAGAAGAGTTCATCGCGTTTTACGATATGAAGCCGCCGCCACCTCCTCTTCTTCCTCGGGAGGGCAGATCTAGGGTCTGTTTTGGGCTCCGGAGAGGGGAAATCGACGCCGTCGTCATCACCAACCATCCTTCATCACCAATTTCATGATGCTCTCCGTCGTTCGTGAGTAATCCCATCGTAGGCTTGCTGGACGGTGATGGGTTGGATGAGATTTGCCATGTAATCGAGTTAGTTTTGTTAGGGTTTGATCCCTAGTATCCACTATGTTCTGAGATTGATGTTGCTATGACTTTGCTATGCTTAATGCTTGTCACTAGGGCCCGAGTGCCATGATTTCAGATCTGAACCTATTATGTTTCCATGAATATATATGTGTTCTTGATCCTATCTTGCAAGTTGTAGACACCTATTACGAGTTATGATCCGCATCCCCCAGGGTGACAATAACTGGGATTCTTTCCGGTGATTACCGTAGTTTGAGGAGTTCATGTATTCACTAAGTGCTAATGCTTTGGTCCGGTTCTCTATTAAAAGGATGCCTTAATATCCCTTAGTTTCCAGTAGGACCCCGCTGCCACGGGAGGGTAGGACAAAAGATGTCATGCAAGTTCTTTTCCATAAGCACGTATGACTATATATGGAATACAAGCCTACATTACATTGATGAATTGGAGCTAGTTCTGTATCACCCTATGTTATAACCGTTGCATGATGAATGCCATCCGACATAATTATCCATCACTGATCCATTGCCTACGAGCTTTTCACATATTGATCTTTGCTAAGTTACTTTTCCGTTGCTACTGTTACAATTACTACAACACTGCTACTATCACTCTGCCATTGTTACTGTTACTTCCATACTGCTTTGCTACTGAATACTTTGCTGCAGATACTAAGTCTTTCAGGGGTGGTTGAATTGACAACTCAGCTGCTGACACTCGAGAATATTCTTTGGCTCCCCTTGTGTCGAATCAATAAATTTGGGTTGAATACTCTACCCTCGAAAAATGTTGCGATCCCCTATACTTGTGGGTTATCAACGTATCAACTCTCTATATGAAAAACATGGTGCTTTCTCTAAGCACAAGTGTGGAAAAGGAGGTAGTAGCATTGTCCTTCTCTCTTTTCTCTGATTTAACTCTTCTTTTTTCTTTTCTCTTTCTCTTTTTTCCTGTTTTCTTTTTTTTCCGTCTGGAGTATCATCCCGACTTGTGGGGGAATCATTGTCTCCATCATCCTTTCCTCACTAAGACAGTGCTCTAATAATGATAATCATCACACTTTTATTTACTTACAACTCGATATGAAAAACTACTAAACAAGATGACTCTATATGAATGCCTCTAGCAGTGTACCATGATGTGCAATGATCCAGCATAACATGTAAACAATGATGAATGGTAGCTTTGCCACAAATACTATGTCAGCTACATGATCATGCAAAGCAATATGAAGATGAACACACAAGTCATATAATGTAACGGTGGAAGTTGCATGGCAATATATCTCGGAATGGCTATGGAAATGCCATGATAGGTAGGTATGGTGGCTGTTTTGAAGAAGATATAAGGAGGCTTATGTGCAACAGAGCGTATCATATCGCAGGGTTTGGATGCACCAGCGAAAGCTGCACCGATCCTCGAGGTGAGAATGGGCAATGCACGGTACCGAAAAGGCTAGCAATATGCAGAAAGGTGAGTGTGTGTACATCCATGGATTCACATTAGTCATAAAGAACTCACATACTTATTGCAAAGCTTTATTAGATCTCTCGAAGAAAAGTACTACTCACATGCCCCTAGTGAGGAGGTTGGTAGGAGTTAACCATCGCGCGCCCCCGACCTAAACAACACTAGGATTTCAATGAGGAATAAGAATGCTCACACATCATCACCATGCCATAACCAATATTTCGATGAATAACAAATTAACACCCTTTAAATATCGATATTTCTACTAACCAACAACTATGCACTCACGCTCTTTCATATTACCACATCAATATCATTAACCCACAATTTCTCTTTTATGTGCTACATGAAGGTTTTGATTATGCACTCCTAGAATACCTATTATTTTTGGACTAGTGAAAGCACATTTGCTCCCTTGGTAGTTTTGGTAATTAATAACAACATATATATCATTGAACTAATGTTTCCACTAAGTATATTTCAGGAAAAGTTCAATGATGGGTTGGCAAAAGGATTGTGGAGGAACCCCGAGATGCAAGGAAATGGATTGGCAAAGCTTCAAGCAAGAGGACTCTACATTTTACTTTGTGAGAAATCACTTTGAGTCCATAGGAAAGCCAATACTATTAAAAGGGGGTAAGGTACTGTTGGTGAACAAGATGCTCCACGTACACAAGAGATAGTCACCAAAAACACCCACAAGCTCTTCCACAAAAGTTTGTCCAAAGCCAAATATCCAAAATCGGTGCAACCAACAATTCCCACTCGGTGCCACCGGTTTCCAAAATCAGACAGACTCATGCCAAACCCTAGCACATCGGTGCAACCGATTCCACTTCGGTGCCACCGAGTTTGGGTTGCCAACTTTCTGTTACCTCGATTCAGAAAATCGGTACCACCGAGTTTTCTGGATCGGCGTCACCGAGTTGCGCAATCTGACCATTGGTCACCTAATCGGTACCACCGAGGATTATATATCGGTCTCACCGAGATTCAAAAGTTACTGCCTTTTGGTCACTTCGGTACCACCGAGATTCACACATCGGTGTCACCGAGTTGGTAACTTTAGGTGTAACGGTTGGATTTTTGGGTATGACTATATATATACCCCTTCACCACCACCCACTCGAAAGTGAAGCACTCAGAACTATTCCATACTTGACCCATCATATTTTCTGAGAGAGAGCCACCTACTCATGTGTTGAGATCAAGCCATTCCATTCCTAGCATATGAATCTTGATCTCTAGCCTCCCCAAGTTGCTTTCCACCAAATCAATCTCTTCCACCATAGCCAAATCTGTGAGAGAGTGATTGTGTGTTGAGGAGTCTATCATCTTGAAGCACAAGAGCAAGGAGTTCATCGACATTGCCGAGTCTATTACCTTTTGGAGGGTGGTGCCTCCTAGATTGGTTAGGTGTCGCTTGGGAGCCTCCTACTTCGTGTTGTGGAGTTGAACCAAGAAGTTTGTACGGGCAAGGAGATCGCCTACTTCGTGAAGATCTACCCATAGTGAGGCTAGTCCTTCGTGGACAGAAGCCGTTATGGAATAGTCAAGGTTGCTACTTCGTGGACCCTTATGGGTGGAGCCCTCCGTGGACTCGACCGTTACCCTCCGTGGGTTGAAGACTCCATAAACGTGGACGTACGATAGCACCACCTATCGGAACCACGGGAAAAATCTTCGTGTCTACAAATTGCGTTTGATCTTCCTTCCTACCCTCTACTATACATGCTTGTTGTTACTTTCCGCTGCTATACTCTTAGACATGCATGTGTAGGGTGTGCTTGACTTGCTATCATTGCTAAAATCTGCCAACACTTAAAATTGGGAAAAGGTAGAATTTTTATTGGGTCAAGTAGTCTAATCACCCCCCTCTAGACATACTTTCGGTCCTACAAGTGGTATCAGAGCATTGGTCTCCATTGCATTGGTCTCACAACCTAGGAGAGTATGGCGTCTAGTGAGGGAAATTATCACCGTAGAGGTCCGTACTTTGATGGCACTAATTTTGCTAGTTGGAAGCACAAAATGAAAATGCATATTCTTGGTCATAACCTCGCCGTTTGGGCTGTTGTTCGTGTTGGCTTGCAAGGTGAATTCTTTGGTGATGGAAAGGAACCGGATCGTGAAGCGACTGCGAATGAATTGAAGATGTTGCAATACAACGCTCAAGCATGTGACATTCTCTTCAACTGCCTATGCCCCGAAGAATTCAACAAAATTAGCCGTCTTGAAAATGCAAAAGAGATTTGGGATACTTTGGTTGATATGCACGAAGGTACCGAGTCTGTGAGAGAATCCAAGTTGGATGTTCTTCAAAGTCAGCTTGACAAGTTCAAGATGAAGGATGGTGAAGGAGTCGCAGAGATGTACTCTAGGCTAGCTCTCATCACAAATGAGATTGCCGGCTTAGGAAGCGAAGAAATGACCAACAAATTCATCATCAAGAAGATACTTAGAGCTTTGGATGAGAGATACGACACCGTGTGCACATTGATCCAAATGATGCCCAACTACAAAGATCTCAAGCCTACGGAAGTCATTGGAAGGATTGTTGCTCATGAGATGACACTCAAAGACAAAGAAGAGCTTCACAACAAGTCTAGCGGTGCTTATAAAGCCACAAGTGATGCTCCCGCAACTTCAAGCGACAACCTTGTCACCAATGAAGAGATAAGCCTCATGGCCAAGAAATTCAACAAGTTCTACAAGAATAGAGGCAAAGAACGAAGCTCCAACTCAAGATATGAAGAGAAGCATTCGTCAAGTCGTGACCGAAACTGCTACAATTGTGGGAAGCCCGGACACTACTCCAATGAGTGCACGGCTCCCTACAAACTAAGAGAAGAGTCACCTAGAAGACGAAGCTCAAGGAATGAATCACCTCAAAGAGAGAGAAGGAGTAGAGATGATCGTTGTGAACGAAGACCCTCAAGGATAAGTAGGGACTCGGAGAAGAAGGACAAGTACACCAAGAGCTACACAAGAAGAAGACATCAAGCTCACGTTGGTGAATGGGTTTCCGGCTCCGACTCCGACAACAACTCTGAGAGAAGCTATCACTCCAACTCCGACTATAGTCAAGATGAAGATGTTGCCGGACTTGCACTAGTGACTACCAACTCCTATGATCTATTTGATTCACCAAATGAAGGTAGTGGAAGTTGCTTCATGGCTAAAGGCCCCAAGGTATCACACCCCGAGTATCTTGATTTCCGTAGTGATGAAGATGACTTACTTTGTGATGATGACTTGCTCTTTGATAAAACTAGTAATGTTAGTCAAAATGAACTTGATAATTCTCATACTAGTCAAGATAAGTCGTTTGATGATGATAAGATGAAAATAGAACGACTAACTAAAGAATTAAACACTCTTAAGTTAGCCCATGAATATACTCTAGAAGATCATAGAGAGCTTGTAAGGACTCATGAGAAGCTACGCTTCGAGAAGCTCACCTTGGAGCAAGAGCATGAGTTTCTTAAAGCTATCAATGACGATCTCCGAAAGAAGACTTCATCTTATCTAGCCAAATGATTACTCTTGTCTACATTCATGCCACAAGTTAAATATAGACAAACTAGTAACAAAGGCAAGAAAGGTTCTTCATCTAGCAACAACAATAAAAATGCTAAACCTAATGATGTTGCTTCTAGTAGTTCTATTGATTCCACTAATGATGATTCTCTTAGCCAAGTTACATTTGAGCAAGAAAACGCTTTATTGAAAGGAATTATAGAGAAAGGTGTCTACAAGAGTCTTGCTGGGTGTAAGCAATTTGAGGAAATTGTACGCAAGCACGGATGATACCGGAAGAACCATGGCATTGGCTACTTCAATGCAAATGGAGTTGAATGGGAAGAAGGTCAATACCCCAAGCCCAAGTTTGTTCCTCAAAAGGAGAAGTATGAACATACTCTTCCCAAGGGAACAAGCTTTCAAGATGACCTTCCACCACAAGACCACAAGCTCAAGGGCAAGAACAAGCTTCAAGAGGACATTGACTCATATGAAGATGAATCCCAAGCTTTGGTGGAGTGGGTTCCCAAGGCTACTTCAAGATCAACTTCTACAAGGGCCACTTCAACACCAAGGATCCCCATCAAGTTGATGTGGGTCCCCAAGAAGAAGAACTAGAGAAGTTCTTGAGGGGTGACTCCGCCAATGAAATTCACTCACATTCATTATTGGCAAGAACTAGTTGCAATCAACATCAGCAACAAGCAATAGTTCAAGGAGTCACACATTCCCTCAAAGGTAAGCAAGGGACAAGGTAATCGACAAATCAATGGACATCATCACACATGCTTTGCACTCCATGTCCATAGATATCCTTGTATTTGTCTCTTGTGTGTTGGGACTAACCCATGTAGGTGAGAAGAGTAAGGAAACAACAAGGATGCTCCCAACTCTTGGTGATCTTCATCAACCTTGAGCGTCCACGACTACCTCACCAACATGAAGTCTTCATCGACAAAACCCAAGGTTAGTTTATCCCTCCTATGGGGGGATGTCACATCAAGGGGGAGCTTTACTCTAAGACTTGAGTTAAAGCATCTCATAGTATGTGACAACATTAAATGCTTTATGTAAAAGTGGTAACCCCACTTGTGCTTAAACGATGAGTATGACCTATGATCAAGTATTCTTACTTGGCTCCTAAGTCAATATACTCATATATAGATGACTCCGTCATTGCCAAAATGCTTGATAGATGCTAGTATATTTGTGCATGTTTGCCATGATTTCATTTGACATCTTATTGTCTGAGCATGTTGGTCTGCATTTATTTATTCATTCGAGGACATCCAATTGTTGCTATTTGGCTTTTGATTTTTCTTTTGCCAATTGGATGGACAAGAATGCCTAGGACCACTCTCTAGCTATCTATGCTTTCTTACCTCATATTCTATTCTTGCTGCATCACAAAATTTGAACAAGGACTTTTCGATCTCTCTGTGTGAGGAGCACTTGGAGTTCCGTATCGACAAAGGACTGACCATTAAAACCTCCCAAGTGCATCTCGGTGGAACCAACCCAAAATCTCGGTCTCACCGAATGCCTAGGGTTGATCTGGTTTTTTATCTCGGTACCACCGATTCCATCTTCTCGGTTACACCGAGTTTCCCTGTCAGCAGACAGTTGAGGAACTCGGTGACACCGAAAAGTTAGAATCGGTGTCACCAACAGCCATGGGTTTATATAGAGGCGGACCTGACTTTTGAAATCTATTCTTCAACCGTCGCCCCCTCCGAAACCCTTGCTGCCGAACCAAGGCCCCTGGTCATCGCCTTCGTCTTCCCGAGCGCCTCCGCCGTTGGAAGTCTCCGCCGTCGACAGAATCCTCTCCCCCGTCGCCGCCGTAGCGAAGTCGTCACCAAGCTAGGGTACGATTTCACCCCCTCTTGCGCTCCAACCTCCGATTCTTGCGCATTAGGGCTTCTCCATCGATAATCCACAGTTTGAAATTGATTCATCCACGAGAAACTCCAGTAGAATAGCGAATGAACGATTTTTTAGGTTTTGCCGTCCGCCACATGAATCTCGGTGGTACCGACGCAAAAGAATCGGTAGCACCGATTCTCCTTTTTCTGGCAAACTGAGAACACCTCGGTGGAACTGAGTGCCAATTTTAGGTGTGACCGAAAATGGTGCCAAGTTCCTAGAAAGTAGGTTGTCTGTCTCGGTGGGTCCGAAAAATTTGCCTCGGTTGTACCGATACTCATCTGGCAGAATGCAAAACTTAAGAAATTCTAGTTCAATCTTTTGAAAATGTCTGCACTTTGTGATGACTCATCCCTTCCACTCTTCTACACTCTATTCACAGGGTCAGATATGTCAGATCCTGAAGACAGTCAGAATGATCTCAGAGAGTAGAGTGTTGACATGAGCTCAGGCACTAGTCCTGAGGGGAGCTATGATGACATTCCTAGTTCTCCTGATTTTCCCAAGGCTGCTACAAGGACAAAAAGGAAGCTCAACTCAGATGAGGAGGATGAGGACTTTATTCCTGAGGAGCTGTCCAAGAAGGATGACACTGCAAAGAACACCACTATTGCTGCTTCTTCATCCAAGAAGAAGGAAGCTATCAGGAAGGAGTATGCTAGCTCAGGGTCAGCCAGAGCACCAGAGAGTGCTAGGGCAACAATGACTCTTCACCTTGAGTCACCCCCAAAGAAGTCTATGCCTAAGAAGGCAGGGGAGAAGAAGAAGAGCAGAAAGAGGATCATACATGTTGTGGGCGGGTCTATCTCTATGTATGAGGATCCAGAGGCTGCTGCTGAAGAGGAGGAGGAAGAGCCAGTTGTCAAGGCTCCTCCAAAGAAGAAGAAGAAGCTTATGGCAGATGCTATGTCTAAGGCTACCACATCCAAGAGCACCAAGATTGCACCTAAGAAGGCTGCTGCTGCTGAAAAACCCAAGAGGTTCTCCAGAGAGATACCAGCTTCCAGCAAGAACAAGACCTCCACCTTTAGGGAAGCTGAGGATGATGATATTACTGCTTTGATGAAGCTAAGACCACACCTTCCAGAGCACAATGCCAGCCATTTGCTTGCTGAGGATATGAAGAAGAGGAAGGATTCTTGTTTGAGGGAATGGAGAGCTGTTGATCCATATGCCCAGAGAAGGAAAACAGTTGTGGACTACAGATTTTATAGCAAGGAGCAACAATGTTTCTATGAGACAATCTTGCTTGATAATAGCCCAGCTATAAGTGACATGAGATATGTTGATTGGAAGTATATCAAGGAGAATGAAGACTACTTCCCAAGTGTTCAAGACAACTTTCACTGCATTGGCTTAGATGAATTTGTTGGCAAAGAATTCACTGCATGGAACGACGAGATGATCATGCAATTCTACTCCACTGCTCACTACTATGGAGATGGTAGAATTGTATGGATGACTGAAGGAGCAAGGTATGAATCAACTGTTGACGAATGAGCTGCCATCTTAGGAGTCCCAAAAGTGGAAGAAGGAGATCTGGATATCTATTCTAAATCCAAGGAGAGCCACAATGCTATGGCTAATATGTACAATGAGATCCCTGCTGCACATGTGAAGTCTCACAGACTAGGATCCATTTACTTCCTCCAGGCTGGCCTCCACACCATGAACACCATCTTGAGGCACACCTTGATGCCTAAGTCTGGAGATGACCAGATGATTCGAGGCTATTCCATCAACATGCTGATCCATCTTGATGGACACACCAGGATAAGGGTGATGGACTTGATAGTAGAGACTGTGAAGAGGGTTGCTGCTGATCAGAAGCGCTCATGCTGCTATGCACCCTACATTTAGATGCTCATCAACTCAAAGCTGGAGAAGCACATCTTTGCTCTTGACAGGCCACATTTGCCCCTACAGCCAGATCTTGAGGACAACATTGTGGTGATGAACCCAGATCATCCCACCTCAGCTGCAGCACAGGCAGAGGCAGAGGCATCTAGAGCCACTAGTGCTCAAGTCCCTAGATCCAGGAATGAGCAAATGGATCTCTTGATCAATACCGTTCAGGGCATGCAGAAGGATATCAAGGACATATTGGAGAATCAGCATAGTCTTGTGAGGATCACGGAAAACAGGATCAAGACACTCAATGACAAGGTGGATGGGCTGACCAAGACCGTGAACGAGCTCAAGAAGGAAGTTGATAGCGTGCCCAGTCCCGACACTTCAGATGATGAGGATGACTCTCCTCTCAGGCCAGGCACTCAGTTCACTACTCAGGCCAGATCAGCCACAGTGCCAGCTCCAGAGTTGTGGCCTTCTTCATCAGCACCTTCTACAGCCTCTTCAGCTCCTCTAGTACCTCCCGTTGCTACTTCAACTCCATCCATGACATCAGTTGAAGTCTTTGCTGAAGCCGTTCTCTCGACTCCTTCATCGACCATCGGAGGAGATCAGCCACAGAAGAGCGCTTAGTTATATACCTTTGAACTTTTTGGTAACTTGTTGCCAAAGGGGGAGAAGATGTATATAGATCTTTAGGCTTCGAGTGAGAGAGCGTTGGTTTTTATCGCTTTTCCAAAACATTTGATCTTTTGGTTTGGATGTGTTAAACTTTGTTGGTGTTTGATCATACACTTGATGTGTATTGCTACTATTTCCTATCATTGTGATGCTTATGACATGGTCATTCACCGTTACTTGTGTGTGTTGTGCTATGATGTTCATTCTTATTATTCTAGCACACCACCAAGTTGTATGTGGCACGAAAGAGTGCCCCATGTACCTAATTGATTGTGCATTTGCATTCAAACGCAAATTTAAAATAATGCACAAATTTAGGGGGAGCTCTTGCTTATCACATACTTCTCAAAGCGACGATTATATTCATTGATTATATCATATGTCGAAGCTTTGATCTATATGTTGTCATCAATTACCAAAAAGGGGGAGATTGAAAGCACATTTGCTTCCTTGGTGGTTTTGGTAATTAATAACAACATATATATCATTGAACTAATGTTTCCACTAAGTATATTTCAGGAAAAGTTCAATGATGGGTTGGCAAAAGGATTGTGGAGGAACCCCGAGATGCAAGGAAATGGATTGGCAAAGCTTCAAGCAAGAGGACTCTACATTTTACTTTGTGAGAAATCACTTTGAGTCCATAGGAAAGCCAATACTATTAAAAGGGGGTAAGGTACTGTTGGTGAACAAGATGCTCCACGTGCATAAGAGATAGTCACCAAAAACACCCACAAGCTCTTCCACAAAAGTCTGTCCAAAGCCAAATATCCAAAATCGGTGCAACCAACAATTCCCACTCGGTGTCACCGATTCCCAAAATCAGACAGACTCATGCCAAACCCTAGCACATCGGTGCAACCGATTCCACTTTGGTGCCACCGAGTTTGGATTGGCAACTTTCTGTTACCTCGATTCACAAAATTGGTACCACCAAGTTTTCTGGATCGGCGTCACCGAGTTGCGCAATCTGACCGTTGGTCACCTAATCGGTACCACCGAGAATTATATATCGGTCTCACCGAGATTCAAAAGTTACTGCCTTTTGGTCACTTCGGTACCACCGAGATTCACACATCGGTGTCACCGAGTTGGTAACTTTAGGTGTAACGGTTGGATTTTTGGGTATGACTATATATATACCCCTTCACCACCACCCACTCAAAAGTGAAGCACTCAGAACAATTCCATACTTGCCCCATCATATTTTCTGAGAGAGAGCCACCTACTCATGTGTTGAGATCAAGCCATTCCATTCCTACCATATGAATCTTGATCTATAGCCTCCCCAAGTTAATTTCCACCAAATCAATCTCTTCCACCATAGCCAAATCTGTGAGAGTGTGATTGTGTGTTGAGGAGTCTATCATCTTGAAGCACAAGAGCAAGGAGTTCATCGACATTGCCGAGCCTATTACCTTTTGGAGGGTGGTGCCTCCTAGATTGGTTAGGTGTCGCTTGGGAGCCTCCTACTTCGTGTTGTGGAGTTGAACCAAGAAGTTTGTACGGGAGGGAGATCGCCTACTTCGTGAAGATCTACCCATAGTGAGGCTAGTCCTTCGTGGACGGAAGCCGTTATGGAATAGTCAAGGTTGCTACTTCGTGGACCCTTATGGGTGGAGCCCTCCGTGGACTCTCGCGACCGTTACCCTCCATGGGTTGAAGACTCCATAAACGTGGACGTTGTAGGACGAAAGTATGTCTAGAGGGGGGTGATTAGACTACTTGACCAAATAAAATTTCTACCTTTTCCCAATTTTTAGTGTTGGCAGATTTTAGCATTCATGGCGAGTCAAGTACACCCTACACATGCATGTCTAAGAGTATAGCAGCGGAAAGTAACAACAAGCATGAGTAGAAAGGAAGGGTAGAAGGATCAAACGCAATTGTAGACACGATGATTTTTCCCGTGGTTCCGATAGGTGGTGCTATCGTACGTCCACGTTTATGGAGTCCTCAACCCACGGAGGGTAATGATGACCCACAAGTATAGGGGATCTATCATAGTCCTTTCGATAAGTAAGAGTGTCGAACCCAACGAGGAGCAGAAGGAAATGACAAGCGGTTTTCAGTAAGGTATTCTCTTCAAGCACTGAAATTATCGGTAACAGATAGTTTTGTGATAAGATAATTCGTAACGGATAGCAAGTAGCAAATGTAGCAAAGGTGCAGCAAGGTGGCCCAATCCTTTTTGTAGCAAAGGACAAGCCTGGACAAACTCTTATATAAAGCAAAGCGCTCCCGAGGACACATGGGAATTTCTGTCAAGCTAGTTTTCATCATGCTCATATGATTCGCGTTCGTTACTTTGATAATTTGATATGTGGGTGGACCGGTGCTTGGGTGCTGTCCTTACTTGGAAAAGCCTCCCACTTATGATTAACCTCTCTCGCAAGCATTCGCAACTACAAAATAAGAATTAAGATAAATCTAACCATAGCATGAAACATATGGATCCAAATCAGCCCCTTACGAAGCAACGCATAAACTAGGGTTTAAGCTTCTGTCACTCTAGCAACCCATCATCTACTTATTACTTCCCAATGCCTTCCTCTAGGCCCAAATAATGGTGAAGTGTCATGTAGTCGACGTTCACATAACACCACTAGAGGAGAGACAACATACATCTCATCAAAATATCGAACGAATACCAAATTCACATGATTACTTATAACAAGACTTATACCATGTCCTCAGGAACAAACGTAACTACTCACAAAGCATATTCATGTTCATAATCAGAGGAGTATTAATTATCATTAAGGATCTGAACATATGATTTTCCAACAAGTAAACCAACTAGCATCAACTACAAGGAGTAATCAACACTACTAGCAACCCACAGGTACCAATCTGAGGTTTTGAGACAAAGATCGGATACAAGAGATGAACTAGGGTTTGTAGAGGAGATGGTGCTGGTGAAGATGTTGATGGATATTGACCCCCTCTCGATGAGAGGATCGTTGGTGATGACGATGGCTTCGATTTCCCCATCCAGGAGGGAAGTTTCCCCAGCAGAACAGCTCCGCCGGAGCCCTAGATTGGTTCTGTCCAAGTTCCGCCTCGAGACGGCGGCGCTTCGTCCCGAAAGCTCTCTTATGATTTTTTTTCCAGGTCAAAACCCTCCATATAGCAGAAGATGGGCACCGGAGGCCTGCCATGGGGCCCACAAGTCACAGGGGCGCGCCCAGGGGGTAGGGCGCGCCCCCTGGCTTGTGACCTTCTGGTGGGTCCCCTCTGGTAATTCTTTCGCCCAATAATTTTTATATATTCCAAAATAATTCTCCGTAACTTTTTAGGACTTTTGGAGTTGTGCAGAATAGGTCTCTCATATTTGCTCCTTTTCCAGTCTAGAATTCCAGCTGCCGGCATTCTCCCTCTGCATGTAAACCTTGTAAAATAAGAGAGAAAAGGCATAAGTATTGTACCATAATGTGTAATAACAGCCCATAATGCAATAAATATCGATATAAAAGCATGATGCAAAATGGACGTATCAACTACCCCAAGCTTAGACATCGCTTGTCCTCAAGCGAAAGCCGAAATCAATAAATATGTCCACATGTTTAGAGATAGAGGTGTCGATAAAATAAAATACGGACATGGGCATCATGGTCATCTTTAGAACAGCAACATATATTGACATATAATCTCTTATGCTAAAGTAACAATTCATTCACAAGGTAAAGTATGAATCAAGAACTCTATTGAGAACCAACAAACTATGATCTTAGTCATTGAAGCAATTCCAATTTATCATAACGTCGAAAAGAGTCAATTAAGAGCTTGCAAAGCAAATCCACATACTCAATCATCTTTTAGTCTTTCATAATTGCTAACACTCACGCGGTACCTATGAGGTCAAAGCTTCAATCAGACACAGAGAAAGATAGGGGCTTATAGTTTTGCCTCCCAACTATTTACCTCAAGGGTAATGTCAACAAAAATAACTCATGATCACCTACATCCGAGTGGATATATGTGTCTAGATCATTCCCCAACACATGACGCTTGCCAAGAGAGAAAGGCAAAATAAAGGAAGTAGTGAAGATCACCATGACTCTTGCATAAAGGTAAGTACTAGAAAGTAAAAGTAACAGATAGGCCCTTCGCAGAGGGAAGCAGAGGTTGTCATGCGCTTTTATAGTTGGATGCGCAATCCCTTAATGCAAAAGAACGTCACTTTATATTGCCCCTTGTGATAAAGAACTTTATTATGCAGTCTGTCGCTTTTATTTCTTCCTTATCACAAGTACGTATAAAGTTTATTTTCCTCACACTAATAGATCACACATATTTAGAGAGCAATTTTTATTGCTTGCACCGATGACAACTTACTTGAAGGATCTTACTCAATCCATAGGTAGGTATGGTGGACTCTCATGGCAAAACTGGGTTAAGGGTGTTTGGATGCACAAGTAGTATCTCTACTTGGTGCGGAAGTTTTGGCTGATATGGGGTGGAAGCAAGCGTCACATGTTAAAGGATCTAAAACCATATAACTTCTATTCGGAAATAAGCAAACATAACTCATTATGTTGTCTTCCTTGTCCAACATCAACTTCTTAGCATATAATATTTTAATGAGTGCTCACAATCATAAAAGATGTCCAAGATAATATATTTATATGTGAACCTCTCTTTCTTTATTACTTCCTTTTAATTGCAACAATGACCAATCGATATGTTTGTCCACTCACAACAAATTTCAATCGACATACCTCTTATATGTGAAGTCATCACCCCCCATAAGATCATCATATATACTCTTTGCTTTTATTTTATATTCCTTTCTATTTCTTTTTCTCAAGATCATGGCAAGCAAGCAAAGCCCTCAACTCAAAACTACTTTTTATTATATAACTCTCGGACTAGCTTACATAAGGGGAACAAAAAAACAAAACTCAAAACTAGATCACACTAAAGACTTTATTCTGCTAGATCAAGATATAACCAAAAGGATCGAACTAAGAAAAATGATAAAAGTAAAAGATGTGATGGTGATATGATACCGGGGCACCTCCCCCAAGCTTGGCACAAGCCAAGGGAAGTGCCCATACCCATGTGTTTAGTTGTCTTTCTTCGGAGGTGGTGATGTTGGAGTTGTTGATGAAGCTGGAGGCCTGTCCTCCGTCTTCCAAGGCATAGGCTCACCATCGTAAAAATATGAACGAGTCTCTGGGATCCTCAAATCTGCAGCCAAACTCATTCTCTTAAATCTGTATTCATACTCACAGTTTTGGTTTTGCAGGCCATAGATCTGGGCTTGGAGATGCTCGATTTTCTCGTAAAGCTTGAAGATGTGCTCTTCGATGTCCTTGGCATCCAGCTTGTGCTTATGGGTAAACTCCGCGATCATCATGTGATTGGCATTGAGTCCTCGTTCCACCATCCCTTGGCACTTGAAGACTTGTTGCTCCATTGCTTCGAGCCTTGTCTCCACGCTTCCGGTCTTCTTTGGCCCCTCAACATCACGGATGTGCAGCACCCCCTCACGCATCTCCATGGTTTGAGGGTGTCGCAGCACCTCCGCAAGGTAGGGGTTGATGACCTTCTCGAAGAACTTGTCCTTCGAAGCACTTGGGGACGTCATGTCGATCTAAATCTGCTGCAGAAACAGCTCAAAATGAAAACATGAGGTATTGTCATGATACGAAGGTCAAAACCTTCGGGAGATTATATAATGAATTTTTACCGACCTGAAGGAGTATACCACAAGAAAACGGAGTCCGGAGGGTACACGTTGTGGCCACAAGCCACAGGGGCGCGCCCAGGGGGGTAGGGCGCACCCCCCTGGCTTGTCGCCTCCTCGTGCACTCTTCGGACTTCTTTAATTTTTCCTAATTTATTAAATATTCCAAAACGGATAAAAATTGCTATTGGAAAAGTTTTGGAGTCGGTTTGCTTACCGTAACACATACCTATTCCTTTTCGAAGTCTAAAACGTTCTGGAAGGTCTCCCTAATGTACTCCTCCGGAGTCATGGTATTGATAATATTGGTTTCAACATTTATGGGAGTACCTGAAATATAATGTTTGATTCTTTGCCCGTTTACCACCTTAGGATTTGTGCCTTCGGCGTTGTTGATCTTGATGGCACCGGAACGATATACTTCCTCGATAATGTAGGGCCCTTCCCATTTAGAGAGAAGTTTTCCTGCAAAAAATCTTAAACGAGAATTGTATAGCAAGACATGGTCACCTACATTGAATTCACGCTTTTGTATCCTTTTATCATGCCATCTCTTAACTCTTTCTTTAAACAACTTGGCATTCTCATAGGCCTGGGTTCTCCATTCATCAAGTGAGCTAATGTCAAATAACCTCTTCTCACCAGCAAATTTGAAATCATAGTTGAGCTCTTTAATTGCCCAATGAGCTTTATGTTCTAGTTCTATAGGTAAGTGACATGCTTTACCATAAACCATTTTATATGGAGACATACCCATAGGGTTTTTATAAGCAGTTCTATAAGCCCATAATGCATCATCAAGTTTCTTAGACCAATTCTTTCTGGATCTATTAACAGTCTTCTGCAAGATCAATTTAATTTCTCTATTGCTCAATTCTACTTGACCACTAGACTGAGGATGATAGGGAGATGCAATTCTATGATTAACATCATACTTAGCAAGCAATTTACGGAAAGCACCATGAATAAAGTGTGAACCACCATCAGTCATTACATATCTAGGGACTCCAAATCTAGGGAAAATAACTTCTTTAAGCATTTTAATAGAAGTGTTATGATCAGCACTACTAGTTGGAATAGCTTCTACCCACTTAGTAACATAATCAACAGCAACTAGAATATGAGTATACTCGTTAGACTTTGGAAAAGGTCCCATATAATCAAAACCCCAAACATCAAATGGTTCAATAACAAGTGAGTAATTCATAGGCATTTCCTGACGTCTACTAATATTACCAATTATTTGACATTCATCACAAGACAAGACAAACTTACGAGCATCCTTGAAGAGAGTAGGCCAATAAAAACCAGATTGTAGTACCTTATGTGCAGTTCTATCTCCAGCGTGGTGTCCTCCGTAGGCCTTGGAATGACACTTGTGAAGGATATGTTCCTGTTCATGCTCAGGTACACAACGTCTAATAACACCATCTACTCCTTCTTTATAAAGGTGTGGATCATCCCAAAAGTAATGTCTTAAATCATAGAAGAACTTTTTTTTTGTTGGTATGTGAAACTAGGCGGTATAAATTTAGCAACAATGCAATTAGCATAATCAGCATACCATGGAGCATTACGCGAAGCATTTATGACAGCTAATTGTTCATCAGGAAAGCTATCATCAATAGGTAGTGGGTCATCAAGAACATTCTCTAATCTAGACAAGTTATCTGCTACGGGGTTATCACCACCCTTTCTATCAATAATAAGCAAATCAAATTCTTGTAGCAAAAGAACCCATCTAATAAGTCTAGGTTTAGCATCTTTCTTTTCCATAAGATATTTAATAGTAGCATGATCACTGTGAACAGTTACTTTGGAATCAACAATATAAGGTCTGAACTTATCACAAGCAAACACAACTGCTAAAAATTCCTTTTCAGTGGTAGCATAGTTTCTTTGAGCACTGTCTAGAGTTTTACTAGCATAATGGATAACATTTAATTTCTTATCAACTCTTTGTCCTAGAACAGCACCAACGGCATAATCACTAGCATCACACATAATTTCAAAGGGTAGGTTCCAATCAGGTGGTTGAACAACAGGTGCGGAAATCAAGGCATTCTTAAGAATTTCAAATGCTTCTACACAATCATCATCAAAAACGAATGGAACATATTTTTGCAAAAGATTAGTGAGAGTTAGAAATCTTAGAGAAGTCTTTAATAAACCTCCTATAGAAACCAGCATGACCAAGGAAACTTCTTATACCTCTGATATCCGAAGGACACGGCATTTTTTCAATAGCATCAACTTTAGCTTTATCAACTTCAATACCTCTTTCGGAGATTTTGTGCCCCAAGACAATACCTTCATTAACCATAAAGTGGCACTTTTCCCAATTCAAGACAAGATTAGTTTCTTCGCATCTCTGCAAAACTCGATCAAGGTTGCTCAAGCAATCATCAAAAGAAGTTCCGTAAACGGAAAAATCATCCATGAAAACCTCAACAATCGTTTCACAAAAGTCAGAGAATATAGCCATCATACATCTTTGAAAGGTAGCAGGTGCATTGCATAAACCAAAAGGCATACGTCTATAAGCAAAGGTACCGAAAGGACAAGTAAAAGTGGTCTTCTCTTGATCCTCTTTTGACACGGGTATTTGAGAGAAACTAGAATAACCATCTAGAAAGCAAAAATGTGTGTGTTTGGATAGTCTTTCTAGCATTTGATCAATAAAAGGTAGAGGGTAATGATCTTTCCTAGTAGCTTTATTTAATTTCCTAAAATCAATTACCATTCTATATCCTGTAACAATTCTTTGCGGGATCAATTCATTTTTATCATTAGGAACAACGGTAATACCTCCCTTCTTAGGGACACAATGAACGGGACTAACCCATCTACTATCAGCAATAGGATAAATTATACCTGCCTCCAGAAGCTTTAGTATTTCATTTCTTACCACCTCTTTCATTTTAGGATTTAACCGTCATTGGTGATCAACAACTGGTTTAGCATCAGGCTCCATATTAATTTTATGCTGACATAGAGTGGGACTAATGCCCTTAAGATCATCAAGAGTATATCCAATAGCAGCACGGTGCTTCCTCAGAGTTTTCAAGAATCTATTTTCTTCATGCTCTGAAAGGTTAGCACTAATAATAACAGGATATATCTCCTTTTCATCAAGATAAGCATATTTCAGAGTATCAGGTAATTGCTTAAGCTCAAACACGGGGTCACCCTTGGGTGGAGGAGGATCCCCAAGTATTTCAACAGGCAGGTTGTGTTTCAAAATAGGTTGCTGATCAAAGAAAATCTTATCTATTTCATTCCTTTCATTCATATGCATATCATTTTCATGGTCTAGCAAATATTGTTCTAAGGGATCAGTAGGAGGCACAACAATAGAAGCAAGACTAATAATTTCATCCTTATTAGGCAATTCTTTGTCATGGGGTTGTCTATGAAATTTAGAGAAATTGAACTCATGAGACACATCCCCAAAACTTACAGTAACAGTTTCTTTCTCACAATCTATCTTAGCATTAACAGTATTCAAGAAAGGTCTACCAAATATAATGGGCAAAAATCATCTTGTGGGGAACCAAGAACAAGGAAATCAGTAGGATACTTTATTTTCCCACACAAGACTTCAACATCTCTAACAATCCCAACTGGTGCTATAGTATCTCCATTAGCAAGCTTAATAGTAACATCAATTTCCTCTAATTCAGCTGGTGCAATATCATTCATAATTTCTTGATATAAGGTAAAGGGAATTGCACTCACACTAGCACCCACATCACACAAGCCATGATAATAATGATCTCCTATTTTAACAGAAACAATAGGCATGCCAACAATAGGTCTATGTTTATCTTTAGTATCAGGTCTAGCAATTCTAGCAGCTTCATCACAGAAATGAATAACATGCCCATCAATATTATCAACCAAGAGATCTTTAACCATAGCAATACTAGGTTCAACTTTAATTTGTTCAGGGGGTGTAGGTGTTCTAGTATAACTCTTACGAACCACAGTTGAAGCTTTAGCATGTTCCTTTATTCTAACAGGAAAGGGTGGTTTCTCAATATAAGCAGCAGGAATAACAGGATCAATATTATAAATAATAGTCTCTTCTTCAACTTTAATAGGTTAAACTACTTTCACTTCAATGGGAGGATGATATTTAAACCACTTCTCCTTAGGGAGATCAACATGAGCAGCAAAATATTCACAGAAAGAAGCTACTATCTCAGAGTCAAGTCCATATTTAGTGCTAAATTCACGAAAAGCATCGGTGTCTATAAAGGATTTAACACAATCAAACTTAAGGTTTATACCTGACTCCTTACATTTGTCGAGTTCCCAATCTTCAGAGTTGCGTTTAATTCTTTCCAATAAGTCCCATTTGAATTCAATATCTTTCTTCATAAAGGAACCAGTACAAGAAGTATCGAGCATGGATTGATCATTACGAGAAAGCCGAGCATAAAAATTATGAATAATAATTTCTCTTGGGAGCTCATGATTGGGGCATGAATATAACATTGACTTAAGCCTCCCCCAAGCTTGAGCGATTCTTTCTCCTTCACGAGGCCAAAAATTATAAATATAATTCCGATCACGATGAACCAGATGCATAGGATAAAACTTCTGATGAAATTCCAATTTCAATCGGTTGTAGTTCCATGATCCAATATCATCACATAGCCTATACCATGTTAATGCCTTCTCCTTCAAAGATAAAGGAAAGACCTTCTTCTTGACCTCATCCTCAGGAAAACCTGCAAGCTTAAATAATCCACAAACTTCATCCACATAGATTAGATGCAAATCAGGATGTAGTGTTCCATCTCCTGCATAAGGATTAGCTAGCAGTTTCTCTATCATACCCGAAGGAATTTCATAATAAATATTTTCAGTAGGTGCAGTAGGTTGAGGGGCATCTCTTTGTGCTTCTGGTCGGGGTGAAGATACCCCGAACAAGCCCCTCAAAGGATTATTTTCCATAGTAACAAGTGACAGTAAATTTCAGCACACTATATAAAATTTTCCTTACCAAGTTCCACTCACCAAAAGTGCTTCACTCCCCGGCAACGGTGCCAGAAAAGAGTCTTGATGACCCACAAGTATAGGGGATCTATCGTAGTCCTTTCGATAAGTAAGAGTGTCGAACCCAACGAGGAGCAGAAGGAAATGACAAGCAGTTTTCAGTAAGGTATTCTCTGCATGCACTGAAATTATCGGTAACAGATAGTTTTGTGATAAGATAATTCGTAACGGATAGCAAGTAGAAAATGTAGCAAAGGTGCAGAAAGGTGGCCCAATCCTTTTTGTAGCAAAGGACAAGCCTGGACAAACTCTTATATAAAGCAAAGCGCTCCCGAGGACACATGGGAATTTCTGTCAAGCTAGTTTTCATCATGCTCATATGATTCGCGTTCGTTACTTTGATAATTTGATATGTGGGTGGACCGGTGCTTGGGTGCTGTCCTTACTTGGAAAAGACTCCCACTTATGATTAACCTCTCTCGCAAGCATTCGCAACTACAAAAGAAGAATTAAGATAAATCTAACCATAGCATGAAACATATGGATCCAAATCAGCCCCTTACGAAGCAACGCATAAACTAGGGTTTAAGCTTCTGTCACTCTAGCAACCCATCATCTACTTATTACTTCCCAATGCCTTCCTCTAGGCCCAAATAATGGTGAAGTGTCATGTAGTCGACGTTCACATAACACCACTAGAGGAGAGACAACATACATCTCATCAAAATATCGAACGAATACCAAATTCACATGATTACTT
The DNA here is from genome assembly GCA_039707655.1 of Elymus sibiricus. NCBI lineage: Eukaryota > Viridiplantae > Streptophyta > Magnoliopsida > Poales > Poaceae > Elymus > Elymus sibiricus. The sequence goes on along the minus strand of CM077663.1, from coordinate 295,618,708 downwards.
ATAACAAGACTTATACCATGTCCTCAGGAACAAACGTAACTACTCACAAAGCATATTCATGTTCATAATCAGAGGAGTATTAATTATCATTAAGGATCTGAACATATGATTTTCCAACAAGTAAACCAACTAGCATCAACTACAAGGAGTAATCAACACTACTAGCAACCCACAGGTACCAATCTGAGGTTTTGAGACAAAGATCGGATACAAGAGATGAACTAGGGTTTGTAGAGGAGATGGTGCTGGTGAAGATGTTGATGGAGATTGACCCCCTCTCGATGAGAGGATCGTTGGTGGTGACGATGGCTTCGATTTCCCCATCCGGGAGGGAAGTTTCCCCAGCAGAACAGCTCCGCCGGAGCCCTAGATTGGTTATGTCCAAGTTCCGCCTCGAGACGGCGGCGCTTCGTCCCGAAAGCTCTCTTATGATTTTTTTTCCAGGTCAAAACCCTCCATATAGCAGAAGATGGGCACCGGAGGCCTGCCAGGGGGCCCACAAGCCACAGGGGCGCGCCCAGGGGGTAGGGCGCGCCCCCTGGCTTGTGACCTTCTGGTGGGTCCCCTCTGGTAATTCTTTCACCCAATAATTTTTATATATTCCAAAATAATTCTCCGTAACTTTTTAGGACTTTTGGAGTTGTGCAGAATAGGTCTCTCATATTTGCTCCTTTTCCAGTCTAGAATTCCAGCTGCCGGCATTCTCCCTCTGCATGTAAACCTTGTAAAATAAGAGAGAAAAGGCATAAGTATTGTACCATAATGTGTAATAACAGCCCATAATGCAATAAATATCGATATAAAAGCATGATGCAAAATGGACGTATCAGGTAACGGTCGCGAGAGTCCACGGAGGGCTCCACCCACTAAGGGTCCACAAAGTAGCAACCTTGACTATTCCATAACGGCTTCTGTCCACGAAGGACTAGCCTCACTATCGGTAGATCTTCACGAAGTAGGCGATCTCCTTGCCCTTACAAACTTCTTGGTTCAACTCCACAACACGAAGTAGGAGGCTCCCAAGCGACACCTAACCAATCTAGGAGGCACCACCCTCCAAAATGTAATAGGCTCGGCAATGTCGATGAACTCCTTGCTCTTGTGCTTCAAGATGATAGACTCCTCAACACACAATCACTCTCTCACAGATTTGGCTTGGTGGAAGAGATGGGATTGGTGGAAAGCAACTTGGGGAGGCTAGAGATCAAGATTCATATGGTTGGAATGGAATGGCATGATCTCAACACATGAGTAGGTGGCTCTCTCTTAGAAAACTGGATGGGGCAAGTATGGAATAGTTCTGAGTGCTTCTCTTGCGAGTGGTTGGTGGTGAAGGGGTATATATATAGGCATCCCCAAAAATCCAACCGTTACACCTAAAGTCACCAACTCGGTGACACCGATGTGTTAATCTCGGTGGTACCGAAGTGACCAAAAGGCAGTAACTTTTGAATCTCGGTGAGACCGATATATAAAACTCGGTTGCACCGATAAGGTGACCAACGGTCAGATTGCGCAGACTCGGTGACGCCGATTTTCACATCTTGGTGGTACCGATTCTTGACCAAGGCTTACCAGAGAGTTGGTCCAGTAACTCGGTGGCGCCGACTCACAATTCTCGGTGGTACCGATTCTTGTGAATGGCTATCCAGAGAGTTGGTCCAGAAACTCGGTGAGACCGACTGGCAAAACTCGGTGGTACCGAAGACTGAAAATAGCTAAACAGAGAGTTGGCAACCTAAACTCGGTGGCACCGAAGCAGAATCGGTTGCACCGAAAGGCTAGGATTTGGCTTAGGTATGTCTGAGTATGGGAATCGGTGGCACCGCGTGGAAAGTGTTGGTTGCACCGATTTTGGATATTTGACTTTGGACAGACTTTTGTGGAAGAGCTTGTGCGTGTTTTTGGAGACTATCACTTGTGCACGTATTAGCATTTTGTTCACCAATAGTACCTTACCCCCTTTTAATAGTATTGGCTTTCCTATGGACTCAAAGTGATTTCTCACAAAGTAAAATGTAGAGTCCTCTTGCTTGAAGCTTTGCCAATCCATTTCCTTGCATCTTGGGGTAATTCCACTATCCTTTTGCCAACCCATCATTGAACTTTTCCTGAAATGTACTTAGTGGAAACATTAGTTCAATGACATATATGTTGTTATTAATTACCAAAACCGCCAAGGGAGCAAATGTGCTTTCAATCTCCCCCTTTTTGGTAATTGATGACAACATATAGATCAAAGCTTCGACATATGAGGGATCACTAGAAGAGTGTCTAGAGGGGGGTGAATAGACTACTAGCAGGAATTTAAAACCTAACCTTTTCCCAAGTTAATTGGTTGGCAGATTTTAACAATTTTAGCAAATCTAGCAAGTCTAACAGCCCTACACATGCATGTCAACAAATATGGCAGCGGAAAGTAAAGACATTGCACATGAAGTAAAGAGTTGAGATATGGAGATCAAACACAATTGGAGACGCAAGGATTTTTCCCGTGGTTCCGATAGGTGGTGCTATCGTACGTCCACGTTTATGGAGTCTTCAACCCACGGAGGGTAACGGTCGCGAGAGTCCACGGAGGGCTCCACCCATAAGGGTCCACGAAGTAGCAACCTTGACTATTCCATAACGGCTTCCGTCCACGAAGGACTAGCCTCACTATGGGTAGATCTTCACGAAGTAGGCGATCTCCTTGCCCTTACAAACTTCTTGGTTCAACTCCACAACACGAAGTAGGAGGCTCCCAAGCGACACCTAACCAATCTAGGAGGCACCACGCTCCAAAAGGTAATAGGCTCGGCAATGTCGATGAACTCCTTGCTCTTGTGCTTCAAGATGATAGAATCCTCAACACACAATCACTCTCTCACAGATTTGGCTTGGTAGAAGAGATGGGATTGGTGGAAAGCAACTTGGGGAGGCTAGAAATCAAGATCTATATGGTTGGAGTGGAAGATCTTGACCTCAACACAAGAATAGGTGGTTCTCTCTCAGAAAACTGGATGGGGCAAGTATGGAATAGTTCTGAGTGCTTCTCTTTCGAGTAGGTGGTGGTGGAGGGGTATATATAGGCATCCCCAAAAATCCAACCGTTACACACAAAATGACCAACTCGGTGACACCGATGTGTAAATCTCGGTGGTACCGAAGTGACCAAAAGTGGCAACTTTTGAATCTCGGTGAGACCGATATAGGAAACTCGGTTGCACCGATAAGGTGACCAATGGTCAGATTGACAATCTCGGTAACGCCGATCCAACAATCTCGGTGGTACCGAAATTGTGAATTTGCGTAACAGAGAGTTGGCAACCTAAACTCGGTGGCACCGGGATTGAATCGGTTGCACCGAAATGGCTAGGGTTTGGCTGAGTCTGTCTGAGGTTGAGAATCGGTGGCACCGGGATGGAAATGTTGGTTGCACCGATTTTGAGTATTTGGCTTTGGACAGACTTTGGTGGGAGAGCTTGTGGGTGTTTTTGGTGACTATCACTTGTGCACGTATGAGCATTTTGTTCACCAACAAAACCTTATCCCCTTTTAATAGTATTGGCTTTCCTATGGACTCAAAGTGATTTCTCACAAATGTAAAATGTAGAGTCCTCTTCCTTGAAGCTTTGCCAATCCATTTCCTTGCTTGGGGTATTCCACAATCTCCACTATCCTTTTGCTAACCCTCTCTGTGGACTTTATCTGAAATACACTAGGTAAAAGTATTAGTCCAAGAGACAATGTATGTTGTCATGAATTATCAAAACCACCAAGGGAGCATGTTGTGCTTTCAATGTCCCCCATTTTGGTAATTGATGACAACATACAATCAAAGCTTCAAATAAAGATATGCATGGATATGATGAAGACTTTGAGAGACACATGACTTAGATTTGCTCCCCCTAAATGTGTGCAGTCCTTTAAAGGATAGTTGCTTTGGAATGCATGGACACACATATGGATGAAGGGATATAATAAGTCATGTATATCTTGGCCATATGCATCAAACATATATGAATGAGATGTATCCTTGTTCAAGACTTCACTCTTGCAAACAATATGTGCAAGAAGCAAGATATCATCTTGATCAAGGGTATGATGCATATACTTACCTTGAGTTCTTGAGCATTCTAGTAGTAGAAACACACTTGAGAAAACAATGTTAGAAAACACAAGAGTATTCTACCAAACAACAAGGCAATAGAACTCAACAGTACCAAGATATGGAGAACATATAGAAGATAGCATTTCTTAAGATTGATATGTCTCCAAAATTATTTCTTTCTCCCCTTAGATATGACAATAGTAGAACATCCTCTCCCCCTGAATCTCAGCATGTAGATATTGGGATTGGATAGGGTGAGAAGGGTAAGCTTCCAAATTTGTCTTCTCCTACTACTTTGATATTCTCCCCTTGTTTAAGTGAGTATGAATATTGATATTGGCTCTCCCCCTTGATCATATCTCCCCCTTTGCATAAGCATGTATCTCCCCTTTAGCATGAAGCTTTGTTCTTCTCCCCCTTTGGCATTAATTTCCAAAAAGGTCAAAAACAAGGATGGATACAGGGATCATTGACTGAGAAGGGATCCTTGAGAACAAGGGTCACTGAATGTAGGGTTCATAGAAATGAAAACTGAGGGAATCATGGAAAATAGTTTCTCTCCCTTGGAGATGTTGTAAGATTTTGTTATTCTCCCCCTTCTTCTGTTAAGGTAGGGATCCTTGAATAAAGAAATTCTCTCCCTAAGATTATCTTTTGTTATTCTCCCCCGATTTTTTTTAACGGGATCATCGAAGTAACAGAAGTATTGCTTGTAGGATTGCAAAAGAAACATAGATTAGAAAAAAAAATCGGTGACTCCGAGACAGATCAATCGGTGGTACCGAAGAATTTCGGTAGAACCGAGAAATATGTATCGGCGGCTCCGAGGTAAAAACAGCAACAGAAATAAGGGACCAAGTTTCTGTTTTCAAGGCGTCAACAGAGAACTTTTTCAAAGGGAATGCAAAAGTTTTTACAGAAAAATATCAACTAGAGAAGATTTGAGTGGTTTCAAGAAATCTTTGCAAAATAGAAAGTGAACCATCCAAAATACTTAACTAGATGATGGGTGGTGACTAGGTCACCTATATTAGAGTATATTGGCTTAGGAGCCAAGTAAGAATACTTGATCATAGGTCATACTCTACGTTAAGCTCAAAATGGGGTTACCATTTTTCGATTAAGCACTTTAATGTCTTCATATCACTTGAGTTGCTTTAGCTCATGACTTGGAGCAAAGACTTTTCAAGGATATGAGTACATACCTTTGAGTGATGTTGATGACGTTGCTCGTAGGTGAACTTGTTAAGGATGCTCGAGGTTGATGAGGATCATCTTGAGTTGGGAGCAATTCTTCGTTTTAGTACACATGTCACCTACAAAGGTTAGTCATGCAAGGAAGGGCAATAGATATATCCATTTGACATGATTCCAAATTAATAATTATAAATGTATGTCAAGGATATGGTTGAGGTGTCTTCTTCCTTCCATCATCAAGAGGGGTTGTGGATACTTGATAATGACAAGATTGCTTAAGAGTTGAATTGATGGCAATCCTGTGGAATGAGATTCTCCCAAGTACCTACAAAAGGGTTAGATGCAATACAAGGGAGCATAGAATTTCATGGCATAAGATAACATGTTAGAAATATCATGGAAGTATCAAGAAAGCTCATGCCCTTGCATGCAACCGAGTGAGTCTAGCTCAAGTTTGAAGCATCAATGATGTTCAACTCACTCCTCAAGTAACAAAATGTTTTCTCATCAAGTGGCTTAGTAAAGATATCGGCCAATTGCTTGTTAGTGCGAACATGCTTAAGATTAATATCTCCTTTGGCAACATGATCACGAATGAAATGATGTCTAACTTGAATATGTTTAGTTCGAGAGTGTTGCACAGGATTATGACCAATTTTAATAGCACTTTCATTGTCACAAAGCAATGGAACATTTTTAACATGGATTCCATAATCCTTAAGCGTTTGTGTCATCCATAACAATTGTGCACAACAAGATCCAGCAGCGATATACTCAGCTTCGGCAGTGGATAAAGATACCGAGTTTTGTTTCTTGGAGGACCAAGACACAAGAGATCTACCCAAAAATTGACAAGTACCCGAGGTGGATTTTCTATCAACCTTGTCACCGGTATAATCCGAATCGGAATAGCCAACAAGGTTAAAGGAGGATCCTTTGGGATACCAAATGCCAAAGTTTGGTGTTTGTATCAAATATCTCAAAATACATTTCACGGCCAAAAGATGACACTCTTTAGGTGCAGCTTGATATCTAGCACACATGCAAACACTAAGCATAATGTCGGGACGAGAGGCACATAGATATAGCAATGAACCAATCATAGATCGATAAACCTTTTGATCAATCGGTTCATCCTCTCTGGTAAGATCAACATGTCCACTAGTAGGCATTGGGGTTTTCATACCTTTGCACTCCTGCATGTTGAACTTCTTGATCAAGTCCTTGGTATATTTAGTTTGAGAGATGAAAGTTCCTTCTCTCGTTTGGTTGATTTGCAAACCAAGAAAGAATTTCAGCTCACACATCATAGACATCTCATACTTCTCGGACATCAACCTTCCAAATCTTTCACTAAATTGTGGGTTAGTAGATCCAAAGATAATATCATCGACATAGATTTGGCATACAAATAATTCACCATTAACTCTCTTAGTGAACAAGGTGGCATCAATTTTACCAATTTCAAAACCTTTTTCAATGAGAAACTTCGTTAAGCATTTGTACCAAGCACGAGGGGCTTGCTTAAGACCATAGAGGGCTTTACGAAGCTTGTAAACATGATTAGGTTTCTTAGGATTCACAAAACCAGGTGGTTGCTTAACATAGACTTCTTGTTCAATCTCACCATTCAAAAAGGCACTTTTAATGTCCATTTGATAAAGCGTGATATCATGGTGATTAGCATAGGCAAGAAGAATGCGAATAGCTTCAAGTCTAGCAACGGGGGCGTAGGTCTCACCGTAGTCCATACCTTCGACTTGCGTATATCCTTGGGCTACGAGACGAGCCTTGTTGCGCACGACTTGACCGTCTTTGTCTTGCTTGTTCGGAAACACCCATTTGGTTCCGATGATGTTTTGCTCATCCTTGGGCTTCTCCACGAGTGTCCACACTTCGTTCCTCTCGAAGTTGTGAAGCTCTTCATGCATCGCGTTCACCCAATCCGCGTCTTCAAGAGCTTGTTCTACCTTCAAGGGCTCAATGCTAGAGATGAAAGAATAATGCTCACAAAAGTTAGCTAGACGAGTTTTAGAGCGAGTGATTCTCCCGGTTTGGATGTCACCAAAGATTTGGTTTAGGGGATGGTTCTTGGTCACTTGTGCTCGAACTCGGGGTAGCTTGGGCTTGCTAGATGGTGGAGCTTCTTCTTATTCATCATCATCTCCTTCATCTTCGTTGTTGTTGATGGTGTCGTTCCCTTGAGGTGGTGGTGAAGGTGGTTGTGGTGGATCTTCATGATGCACTTCCTCCTCTTCATCATCTTGTCGTGTACCGCTTGTGGATGCCTCCATGTCATGTTGTGGTTCACCTTGACGTGAAGTAGGGGCTTCCACGTGTGTTGATGAAGTACTTTCCTTCACCTCCATGGGACGAATCTTGCCGATGGGCAAATCTTGGATAGCTTCCGAAGGGTCCTTGTCACCTACATCATTTGGCAATTGTTCGACTTGCGAACCATTAGATTCATCAAACTTCACATCTACCGTCTCTTCAACTTTTCGAGTGAAGTTGTTGTAGACACGGTAAGTGTGAGAGTTCAATCCGTAACCAAGTAGGAATCCTTCATGAGATTTAGGAGCAAATTTAGTACGACGATTCTTATCAAGAATGTAGCACTTTGAGCCGAATACCCGAAAGTATCCAACTTGGGGTTTGTTACCGGTGAGTAGCTCGTATGCCGTTTTACCGAGAAGCTTATGCAAGTAAAGTCGGTTTGTGGCATGACATGCTGTTTCCACGGCTTCAGCCCAAAAGTGTCTTGGCGTCTTGTATTCGTCAAGCATCGTTCTTGCCATCTCAATGAGCGTCCGGTTCTTCCTCTCAACAACTCCATTTTGTTGAGGCGTGTACGTAGCCGAGAACTCATGTGAGACACCTTCTTCGTCATGGAAGGTATCCACATGGGTGTTCTTGAACTCTGATCCGTTATCGCTCCGAACCTTCTTGATCTTCACTTCAAACTGATTTTGCGCTTTGCGAGTGAAGTTCTTGAAGATCTTTTGAACCTGCGACTTATCATCAAGAAAGAATACCCACGTAAATCTGAAAAAATCATCAACTATAACTAGACCATAGGAATTTCCACCGAGACTCTTGTAAGCGTTGGGACCAAAAAGATCCATGTGAAGTAACTCGAGTGGTCTCCTAGTAGTCATGATATTCTTAACAGGATGACTTCCACCTACTTGCTTTCCAGCTTGACAGGCACTACAAAGTCTATCTTTGTCAAAGATAACATCTTTAACACCAAGTATAAGATAACCTTTGATAAGCTTTTCTAAATTACGCATGCCAACATGTCCTAGTCTTCTATGCCAAAGCCAACCTTTAGAGGATTTAGCAATTAAACAAGTGTGAGGTTTGGATCTCTTAGTGAAGTCAATAATGTATAGATCACCTCTACGGAAACCGGTAAAGACCATTTTATGATTATCTTAACGAAACACTTGGCAATCTATTTTCGTGAATAGCACATTAAAACCAAAGTCGGCAAGTCTAGATACGGAAAGAAGATTGTAGCCAAGAGATTCAACAAGCATAACATTTTGGATAGAGCTATCATGGGATATGGCCACCTTACCAAGACCAAGTACCTTACCCTTGGAGTTGTCTCCAAACGTTACGTACCTTCGCGGTCCATGGTTTGGCGTGATCTCTTCAAACATCTCTCTATCTCCGGTCATATGATCGGTACATCCGCTATCGAGAATCCACTCTTTTCCTCCGGACAAGTAATCCTTGAAGTTTGCCATGAGACTTAGATTCTTCATGATCTTCTCATACTCGATGTCGAACAGCTCATCTTCATCATAGTAGCCATGTTCCACATTGTCATCATCAAGTGGGAAATCCTCGTTAAAAAGAACAAGAGATTCGTTAGGATGGTGATCATGACAATGTTCAAGTTTATGAATGCGAAGGACTTCTACAATGATATTGTTGATAGTTGTGACATCTCCTTTAGCACGCATGAGGTCTCTAAGCTCAAATAGACAATCATCAAATTTAGGATCACTAGGCGTCATTTTGTGGAAGGCAATAGATTTATGAAGAATTTCATCAAGATTACTCAATGAATAACTTGGATATCGTTTCTCCAAGTCATTCCACAAAGTGTAAGCACATACAAAATTCTTCATTTGATTGAGCACATTTCTAGGCAAAGCTCTAACAATGAGATTGACAGTTCTAAGATTGCATAGCATATCAACTTCCTCTTCGTGTGTGGGATGCAAAGGATCAATGGGAGGTACATAGGGGTACTTGACATATTTGCTCAATTGAAATTCATTAAACAACTCAAGCATCAAGGTTTTCCATTGACTATAGTACTCTCCATCAAGAATAGGCACTCTACAACTCAAACTTCCTATACTAGACACATCCATCTTCCTCCTCAGTGATTAGACCGAAGCAATGGAGACCAAAGATCTGATACCAATTGAGGGATCATTAGAAGAGTGTCTAGAGGGGGGGGGGTGAATAGACTACTAGCAGGAATTTAAAACCTAACCTTTTCCCAAGTTAATTGGTTGGCAGATTTTAACAGTTTTAGCAAATCTAGCAAGTCTAACAGCCCTACACATGCATGTCAACAAATATGGCAGCGGAAAGTAAAGACATTGGACATGAAGTAAAGAGTTGAGATATGGAGATCAAACACAATTGGAGACGCAAGGATTTTTCCCGTGGTTCTGATAGGTGGTGCTATCGTACGTCCACGTTTATGGAGTCTTCAACCCACGGAGGGTAACGGTCGCAAGAGTCCACGGAGGGCTCCACCCATAAGGGTCCACGAAGTAGCAACCTTGACTATTCCATAACGGCTTCCGTCCACGAAGGACTAGCCTCACTATGGGTAGATCTTCACGAAGTAGGCGATCTCCTTGCCCTTACAAACTTTTTGGTTCAACTCCACAACACGAAGTAGGAGGCTCCCAAGCGACACCTAACCAATCTAGGAGGCACCACCCTCCAAAAGGTAATAGGCTCAGTAATGTCGATGAACTCCTTGCTCTTGTGCTTCAAGATGATAGACTCCTCAACACACAATCACTCTCTCATAGATTTGGCTTGGTAGAAGAGATGGGATTGGTGGAAAGAAACTTGGGGAGGCTAGAAATCAAGATCCATATGGTTGGAGTGGAAGATCTTGACCTCAACACAAGAATAGGCGGTTCTCTCTCAAAAAACTGGATGGGGCAAGTATGGCATAGTTCTGAGTGCTTCTCTTTCGAATAGGTGGTGGTGGAGGGGTATATATAGGCATCCCCAAAAATCCAACCGTTACACACAAAATGACCAACTCGGTGACACCGATGTGTAAATCTCGGTGGTACCGAAGTGACCAAAAGTGGCAACTTTTGAATCTTGGTGAGACCGATATAGGAAACTCGGTTGCACCGATAAGGTGACCAACGGTCAGATTGACAATCTCGGTGACGCCGATCCAACAATCTCGGTGGTACCGATATTGTGAATTTGCGTAACAGAGAGTTGGCAACCTAAACTCGGTGGCACCGGGATTGAATCGGTTGCACCGAAATGGCTAGGGTTTGGCTGAGTCTGTCTGAGGTTGAGAATCGGTGGCACCGGGATGGAAATGTTGGTTGCACCGATTTTGAGTATTTGGCTTTGGACAGACTTTGGTGGGAGAGCTTGTGGGTGTTTTTGGTGACTATCACTTGTGCACGTATGAGCATTTTGTTCACCAACAAAACCTTACCCCCTTTTAATAGTATTGGCTTTCCTATGGACTCAAAGTGATTTCTCACAAATGTAAAATGTAGAGTCCTCTTCCTTGAAGCTTTGCCAATCCATTTCCTTGCTTGGGGTATTCCACAATCTCCACAATCCTTTTGCCAACCCTCTCTGTGGACTTTATCTGAAATACACTAGGTAAAAGTATTAGTCCAAGAGACAATGTATGTTGTCATGAATTATCAAAACCACCAAGGGAGCATGTTGTGCTTTCAACATATGATATAATCAAAGAATATAATCGTCGCTTTGAGAAGTATGTGATAAGCAAGAGCTCCCCCTAAATTTGTGCATTATTTTAAAATTTGCGTTTGAATGCAAATGCACAATCGATTAGGTACATGGGGCACTTCTTCCATGTCACATACATCTTGGTGGTGTGCGAGAGTAATAAGAGTTAACATTATAGCACAACACAATCAAGCAAAGGTGAGAGATCATCTCATAAGCAGCATAATGATAGGAAATAGTAGCAACACACATTAAGCGTATGATCAAAACACCACATAGGTCAACACAAAAAAAAGCAAAAGATCAACTGTTTTTGAAAAAGCAATAAAAACCAAACGCTCTCTCATGCGAAGCCTAAAGATCTATATACACTTCTCCCCCTTTGGCAACAAGTTACCAAAAACTTCAAAGAGATATAGCTAAACGTTCTTGGGCTGATCTCCTCCGGTTGTTGATGAAGGAGTCGAGAGAACTGCGTCGGCGAAGATCTCAGCTGATGTCCTGGATGGAGTTGGAGTAGCAACTGGAGGAACTGAAGCTGATGGAGCTGAGGTGACAGTAGCAGGTGCTGATGAAGAAGGCCTCAAATCTGGAGCTGGCACTGTGGCTGATCTGGCCTGAGTAGTGAAGTGTGTGCCTGGCCTGAGAGGAGAGTCATCCTCATCATCATCATCATCATCATCTGTAGACTGAGGAAGAGGCACAGAGTCAACTTCCTTCTTGAGCTCATTGACTGTCTTGGTCAGCCCATCTACCTTGTCATTAAGGGTCTTGATCCTGTTCTCAAAGATCCTGACAAGACTGTTTTGATTGACCAGTAAGTCCTTGATGTCCTTCTGCATGCCTTGAATGGACGAGATCAAGAGATCCATTTGTTCGTTCCTGGATCTAGGGACCTAAGCACTAGTGGCTCTAGCTGCCTCTGCCTCTGCATGTGCTTGGTATAAACTTCATCAAAGCAGACATGGCATCCTCATCCTCAACTCTGGAGGTAGTTCCTTTGTTCTTCTCAGAAGCTGGAATCTGTCTGGATGACCTCTTGGATTTCTCAGTAGCAGCCTTCTTGGGGGCAGACTTGGTGCTCTTGGAGGTATTTTGCTTTGGCATAGCATCTGGCAAAAGCTTCTTCTTCTTCTTGGGAGGTGCCTTTGCAGCTGGCTCTACCTCCTCTTCTTCAACAGCACCAGCAGTCTCCTCTGGGTCCTCAAACATAGATGTTTGCCTGCCAGTGACATAGACAATCCTTTTCCTGGCCTTCTTCTCTCCTGCCTTCTTAGGCATAGATTTCCTTGGGGGCTCAATGGTCATGGTAGCCCTAGCACTCTAAGGTGCTCTCATAGCTTCAGAGCTAGCATAAACCTTGCTGACAGTTCTTCTGGAAGAGGTGGCTTCATTAGCAGACTTCTTAGCAGCTTTCTCTTGCTTCTTGGCAAGGACTTCCTCTGGCACAAAATCCGAGTCCTCCTCATCTGAATTCAGCTTCTTCCTGGCCCTAGTAGCAGCCTTGGGCAACCCATGAGAACTGGGGGTGCCTGGATCTGAAGAGGAACTAGACTCAGGACTAGTGCCTGAATCCAACTCAACACTCTGCTCTCTGAAGTTGTTCTCACTGTCCTCAGCATCTGACATACTGACCCTGTGAATAGAGTATAGAAGAGTAGAAGAAGATGAGTCATCACAAAATGCATCTATTTTTGAAAGATTGAACAGAAAAATCTTAGATGTAGTTCACAGCAAAAAAGGATTTCGGTGTCACCGAGTCAACATTTTCTGTGCTGCCGAGACTCACAATACTCTTAACAGAAACTTGGCAGCAGTTTCGGTGGGACCGAAAACTACCACTCGGTTTCACCGAGTACTGTCCTCAGTAGCACAAAAATAAATCGGTGAGACCGATTTTTCTGGCTCGGTATCACCGAGATGCGATTTTGCGGGCAACTAAATCTAAAAAAAATCTATTCGCTAATCTACTCAAACTTTTAGAGGATAGGGAGGATTACACATGGTGGATTATCGATGGAATAAGCTTCAGCGCGCAAGATTCGGACGGGGAGCGCAATGAAGGGTCGGATCCATACCCTAACTTGGTGACGGATCCGCTACGGCGAAGACGGCGGCGAAGATGCCTGTCGACGGCGAGAATCCCAGCGGTGGAGGAGCACGGGGAGACAAGGGCGACGACCAGGGGGTCCTGTTCGGCAGCTTAGGGTTTTGGGGCGCGATGGTTTGAAGATTGATTTTCAAAGCGTCGGGTCCACAACATATATACCCCTCGCTGTCGTTGACACCGATTCTAAATTTTTGGTCACCGAGTTCCTCAATTGTCAACTGACAGGGAAACTCGGTGTAACCGAGAATATGGAATCGGTAGTACCGAGATAGAAAACCAGATCAACCCTAGGCATTCGGTGAGACCGAGAATTTTGGGTTGGTTCCACCAAGATGCACTTGGGAGGTTTTAATGGTCAGTCTGTCGATACGGAACTCCGAGTGCTCCACACAGAGAGGGATCGAAAAGTACTTGTTCAAATTTTGTGATGCGGCATGAATGGAATATGAGGTGAGAAAGCATAGATAGCTAGAGAGTGGTCCTAGGCATTCTTGTCCATCCAATTGGCAAAAGATAAATCAAGAACCAAATAGCAACAATTGGATGTCCTCGAATGGGTAAATAAATGCAGACCAACATGCTCACACAATAAGATGTCAAATGAAATCATGGCAAACATGCACAAACATACTAGCATATAACAAGCACTTTGGCGATGATGAAGTCATCTATATATGAGTATATTGACTTTCGAGCCAAGTAAGAATACTTGATCATAGGTCATACTCATCGTTTAAGCACAAGTGGGGTTACCACTTTTACATAAAGCATTAATGTTGTCACATACTAAGAGATGCTTTGACTCAAGTCTTAGAGTAAAGCTCCCCCTTGATGTGACATCCCCCCATAGGAGGGATAAACTAACCTTGGGTTTTGTCGATGAAGACTTCATGTTGGTGAGGTAGTGGTGGATGCTCAAGGTTGATGAAGATCACCAAGAGTTGGGAGCATCCTTGTTGTTTCCTTACTCTTCTCACCTACATGCATGGGTTAGTCCCAACACACAAGAGACAAATACAAGGATATCTATGGACATGGAGTGCAAAGCATGTGTGATGATGTCCATTGATTTGTTGATTACCTTGTCCCTTTCTTATCTTTGAGGGAATGTGTGACTCCTTGAACTATTGCATAGAGCTGATGTTACTAGATGAATAACCTTTCTTGCCTTTGTTACTAGTTTGTTTAGATTTAACTTGTGGCATGAATGTAGACAAGAGTAGTCATTTGGCTAGATAATATGAAGTCTTCTTTCGGATATCGTCATTGATAGCTTTAAGAAACTCATGCTCTTGCTCCAAGTTGAGCTTCTCGAAGCGTAGCTTCTCATGAGTCCTTACAAGCTCTCTATGATCTTCAAGAGTAGATTCATGAGCTAACTTAAGAGTGTTTAGTTCTTTAGTTAGTTGTTCTATTTTCATCGTATCATCATCAAATGACTTATCTTGACTAGCATGAGAATTATCAAGTTCATTTTGACTAACATCACTAGTTTCATCAAAGAGCAAGTCATCATCACAAAGTAAATCATCTTCATCACTATTGAAATCAAGATACTCGGGGTGTGATACCTTGGGGCCTTTAGCCATGAAGCAACTTCCACTCCCTTCATTTGGTGAGTCAAATAGATCATAGGAGTCAGTAGTCACTAGTGCAAGTTCGGCAACACCTTCATCATGACTATAGTCGGAGTCGGAGTGATAGCTTCTCTCGGAGTTGTTGTCGGAGTCGGAGCCGGAAACCCATTCACCAACATGAGCTTGATGTTTTCTTCTTGTATAGCTCTTGGTGTACTTGTCCTTCTTCTCCGAATCTATACTTCTCCTTGAGGGTATTCGTTCATAACGATCATTTCTACTCCTTCTCTCTCTTTGAGGTGATTCATTCCTTGAGCTTCGTCTTCTAGGTGACTCTTCTCTTCGTTTGTACAGAGCCGTGCACTCATTGGTGTAGTGTCCGGGCTTCCCACAATTGTAGCAATTGCGGTCATGACTTGACGAACGCTTCTCATCATATCTTGAGTTGGAGCTTCGTTCTTTGCCTCTATTCTTGTAGAACTTGTTGAATTTCTTGACCATGAGGCTTATCTCTTCATTGGTGACAAGGTTGTCGCTTGAAGTTGCGGGAGCATTACTTGTGGCTTTGTAAGCACCGCCATACTTGTTGTGAAGCTCTTCTTTGTCTTTGAGTGTCATCTCATGAGCAACAATACTTCCAATGACTTCCGTAGGCTTGAGATCTTTGTAGTTGGGCATCATTTGGATCAATGTGCACACGGTGTTGTATCTCTCATCCAAAGCTCGAAGAATCTTCTTGATGATGAATTTGTCGGTCATTTCTTCACTTCCTAAGCCGGCAATCTCATTGGTGATGAGAGCTAGCCTAGAGTACATCTCTGCGACTCCTTCACCATCCTTCATCTTGAACTTGTCAAGGTGACTTTGAAGAACATCCAACTTGGATTCTCTCACGGAATCGGTTCCTTCGTGCATATCAACCAAAGTATCCCAAATCTCTTTTGCATTCTCAAGACGGCTGATTTTGTTAAATTCTTCGGGGCATAGGCAGTTGAAGAGGATGTCGCATGCTTGAACGTTGTATTGCAACATCTTTAATTCATCCGCGGTCGCTTCACGATCCGGTTCATTTCCATCACCAAAGAATTCACCTTGCAAGCCAACACGAACAACAGCCCATATGGCAGGGTTATGACCAAGAATATGCATTTTCATTTTGTGCTTCCAACTAGCAAAATTAGTGCCATCAAAGTACGGACCTCTACGGTGATAATTTCCCTCACTAGATGCCATACTCTCCTAGGTTGTGAGATGAATGCAATGGAGACCAAAGCTCTGATACCACTTGTAGGACCGAAAGTATGTCTAGAGGGGGTGATTAGACTACTTGACCAAATAAAATTTCTACCTTTTCCCAATTTTTAGTGTTGGCAGATTTTAGCATTCATGGCAAGTCAAGTACACCCTACACATGCATGTCTAAGAGTATAGCAGCGGAAAGTAACAACAAGCATGAGTAGAAAGGAAGGGTAGAAGGATCAAACGCAATTGTAGACACGATGATTTTTCCCGTGGTTCCGATAGGTGGTGCTATCGTACGTCCACGTTTATGGAGTCTTCAACCCACGGAGGGTAACGGTCGCGAGAGTCCACGGAGGGCTCCACCCACGAAGGGTCCACGAAGTAGCAACCTTGACTATTCCATAACGGCTTCCGTCCATGAAGGACTAGCCTCACTATGGGTAGATCTTCACGAAGTAGGCGATCTCCTTGCCCTTACAAACTTCTTGGTTCAACTCCACAACACGAAGTAGGAGGCTCCCAAGCGACACCTAACCAATCTAGGAGGCACCACGCTCCAAAAGGTAATAGGTTCGGCAATGTCGATGAACTCCTTGCTCTTGTGCTTCAAGATGATAGAATCCTCAACACACAATCACTCTCTCACAGATTTGGCTTGGTGGAAGAGATGGGATTGGTGGAAAGCAACTTGGGGAGGCTAGAGATCAAGATTCATATGGTTGGAATGGAATGGCATGATCTCAACACATGAGTAGGTGGCTCTCTCTCAGAAAATTGGATGGGGCAAGTATGGAATAGTTCTGAGTGCTTCTCTTCCGAGTGGATGGTGGTGAAGGGGTATATATAGGCATCCCCAAAAATCCAACCGTTACACCTAAAGTGACCAACTCGGTGACACCGATGTGTTAATCTCGGTGGTACCGAAGTGACCAAAAGGAAGTAACTTTTGAATCTCGGTGAGACCGATATATAAAAATCGGTTGCACCGATAAGGTGACAAACAGTCAGATTGCGCAGACTCAGTGACGCCGATTTTCACATCTCAGTGGTACCGATTCTTGACCAAGGCTTACCAGAGAGTTGGTCCAGCAACTCGGTGGCGCCGACTCACAATTCTTGGTGGTACCGATTCTTGTGAATGGCTATCCAGAGAGTTGGTCCAGAAACTCGGTGAGACCGACTGGCAAAACTCGGTGGTACCGAAGACTGAAAATAGCTAAACAGAGAGTTGGCAACCTAAACTCGGTGGCACCGAAGCAGAATCGGTTGCACCGAAAAGCTAGGGTTTGTCTTAGGTCTGTCTGAGTATGGGAATCGGTGGCACCGAGTGGAAAGTGTTGGTTGCACCGATTTTGGATATTTGACTTTGGACATACTTTTGTGGAAGAGCTTGTGGGTGTTTTTGGTGACTATCACTTGTGCACGTATGAGCATTTTGTTCACCAACAGTACCTTACCCCCTTTTAATAGTATTGGCTTTCCTATGGACTCAAAGTGATTTCTCACAAAGTAAAATGTAGAGTCCTCTTGCTTGAAGCTTTGCCAATCCATTTCCTTGCATCTTGGGGTAATTCCACAATGTCCACAATCTTTTTGCCAACCCATCATTGAACTTTTCCTGAAATGTACTTAGTGGAAACATTAGTTCAATGACATAATTGTTGTTATTAATTACCAAAACCACCAAGGGAGCAAATGTGCTTTCAGACGTACGATAGCACCACCTATCGGAACCACGGGAAAAATCTTCGTGTCTACAAATTGTGTTTGATCTTCTTTCCTACCCTCTACTATACATGCTTGTTGTTACTTTCCGCTGCTGTACTCTTAGACATGCATGTGTAGGGTGTGCTTGACTTGCTATCATTGCTAAAATCTGCCAACACTTAAAATTGGGAAAAGGTAGAATTTTTATTTGGTCAAGTAGTCTAATCACCCCCCCTCTAGACATACTTTCGGTCCTACAACTAGTCTTATAACCCATCCAAATTACTGTCACTATTAGACTCTCAAACAAATTTAAGTGAAGAAAGAGAGTTCAATTATGTCTATAAAATATATACGCCACCGTTCTCTTAAAAGATATAAGTGAAGAACTAGAGCAACTACTTAGCTCAAAAGATATAAGTGAAGCACATAGAGTATTATAACAAATCATGGTGAACACGTGTCTCTCTCAAGTAGGTGTGTCTAGAAAACAATGATTGTGGAAAACTAAAACAAAAGAAAACTATAACACACGACGCTCCAAGCAAAACACATGTCATGTGATGAATAAAAATATAGCTCCAAGTGACATAGTGATACGTCTCCAACGTATATAATTTTTGATTGTTCCATGCTGATATATTGTCATTCTAGGATACTTTTTAAGTATTTATTTACCAATTTATATTATTTTTGAGCACTAACCTATTGACCCAATGCCCAATGCCAGTTGCTGTTTTCTGTATGTTTTTCACTTCTCAGGTTTACAGTACCAAACGAAGTCCAATTGCCACGAAACTTTTTGATGATTTTTTCCGGACCAAAAGAAGACCTGGGAGATCCGGAAGGAAGTCGGGAGCCACACCAGGGCCCCACAAGCCAACAGGGCACGCCCTGATAGCTTGTGTGCCCCTGGCGGCTCCCCCACCCTCGTTCTCTGGCCTATAAATTCTCATATATCGTAAAAACTCTGGAGGCAGTCCCAAAACCCTTTTTACGCCACCGCATGTCTCTGTTCCGTCGCAAGGCCATCCGGAGCTCCGTTCTGGCACCCTGCCGGAGGGGGGATCGATCACGGAGGGCCTCTTCATCAACCTTGCTGCCCTCATGATGATGTGTGAGTAGTTCACCATAGACCTACGGGTCCATAGCTAGTACCTAGATGGCAATCTCTCTATCTCTTGATCTTCAATACAACAATCACCGCACCTTCGCTTTGATCTATCTGATGTAATCCTTTTGTGCGGTGGGGTTGTTAGGATCCGATGAATTGTGGGTTTATGTTCAGAATACTCATGAAAAGTATTTGAGGCACCTCTGAATATTAAGATTCTTATTTGCATGATCGTTCTATCTTTGTAATTCTCTCCGATCTATTGATTTGCTTTGGCCAAGTAGATTGATCTTTCTTCAGTGAGAGAGGTGTGTTGTAGTAGGTTCAACCTGATGAGTTTCTATATCCAAGTGACAGAGGGGGACAAGTTACGTCTTTGTGTTGTTGCTACTAAGGATAACACGATGGGGTTTATTCATATTGCTTGAGTTTACTTTGTCTACATCATGTCATCGTTCTCGATGCATTACTCTGTTTTACTTAATACTCTAGATGCATGCTGGATAGCGGTCGATGAGTGGAGTAATAGTAATAGGTGCAGGCAGGAGTCAGCCTATTTGTTTATGGACGTGATGCCTATATACACATGATCATTGCTATGAAAATCGCATAACTATCCGCTTTTCTATCAATTGCCCAACAGTAATTTGTTACACACCGTATGTTGCCTACATGAGAGATGCCGCTAGGGAAAACAATGCCCCCCTGGTCTATTCACTTATAAATTCACAAACGCTACTATTACCTTGCTGCCTTTATTTGTCTTTTATTTTATTTTGCAATTTACAATTATCTACACAACTCATTTGCTTGCAAATAACAAGATCAAGGGGATTGGCAACCCTCTTGCCTGCATTGGGTGCAAGTTGTTTGCTCTTTTGTGTGCAGCCGCTGAAGAAGGTTGAGGATTGATATTCCTATTGGTTCGATAAACCTTGGTTTCATAACTCAGGGAAATATTTACCCACTTTGTGCTGCAATTACCCGTTCATCTTCACGGAAAACCCAGCGCAGATCACAAGTATCAGGAAGGATTTCTGGCGCCGTTGACGGGGCATATCATCACCAACTATCAAGTAACTTCACACAAATTATCATTCACTTGTTTTTTTATTTGCTGCTATATTTAGTTTGCTTCATAAAAATCAAAAATACAAAAATATTTATCTTTGCTTGTTACTTGTTTTCTTGTTTGAAGTCATGGATAGTTCTTCTTCTGCTCGCGTTACTCCCAATAATGATGTAGTCAATTTTAAACAAAGGGGAGGAGAAAGTTTGAAAGATGCATGGTATAGGATTTTCTTCGCTCAAAATAAAGCAACTAATAAGTTATCCACCACTACCTTGCTTCATATTTTTTATGTTGGTGTGACAACTTCGTATAGGTTTGTCCTTGACACCATCACCGTTGGGAACTTCTTAATGTGTTACACCTTGGATGCTTAAAACGCAATTGAAAATCTCGTTGGGGCACCACCCGTTATCGTTAATGAAACTAGTTTGACCTTGGAACATGTTATGCAAAGGCTTGATGCTATTGAAAAGAAAATGATCACGAATGAACCAATTGAGGATTTAGATAAAAAACTTCATAATCATATCACTCAATTTGGGTCACGGGTAGGAATGACTTTGAAAGCTTTAAAGGAAAAGGACACTATTATTGATGAGAGGATAGAAAAAGGCTTGAATAGAATTGATAAAATGGAGGAAGTCATTGGCAAAGTAGGTTCCGCTTACACACCTCCTAAAACTAATGCTAGTACCTCTCAAAACAAAAGCCCCAAGTTCATATATATATATATTCCGAAGAGCATTTGTACACCTCCTACCAAAAGAAACGAAGACCTACAAATGATTAGTGTTCATCCCAACTTTATAAACCTGATAAAAGATCCTATTTCCAAGCCTCCTATTGTCCCTATTATCCATGGTTGTGTTATTGAGGAGCTTGATGTCAAAGATGACAATACTTGAAACTATGCATTATGCCTAGCTAGGGGCGTAAAACAATAGTGCTTGTCGGGAGGCAACCCAATAGTTATCTTTGTTTTTGCTTTTTAATTTCTGTTTGTTTTTTATAACATGATTATTGCCTCTGTAATGATTATGTTTTTATGTTTTAATTAGTTTTTGTTCCAAGTAAAGCCTTTGGGATGACTCATAAGATGAGTAGAATCGATGCTGAAACAAAACAGAAACTTTTGACTCCAGTACATGAACTTTAATTTTTTACTGAAGTGTGATAATGATCTGAATTTTTTTACACATTATTGATATACAAATTTTCGAGGTTTTACTAAATTTTCACAATTTTTAGAGTTATATAAGTATAAGTTCTCTACAGATTTCTATAGACTGTTCTGTTATAGACAGATTCTGTTTTTTGCTTGCATAGTTTGCTTGTTTTTATTATGCTATGGATCGTATAGGGGGCTATAAGCCATGGAGAAGTTAGAATACATGACCTATTATGAAATTATGAAATGATAATCAATTTATAACAGTACCTAAAGTATTCAATATGTTTCTTATACTAACGGATCTCACGAAGTTTTGTTGAGTTTTGTGTGATTGAAGTTTCCAAGTTTTGGGTGTTATCACGATGGACAAAGGAATAAGGAGCAGCAAGAGCCTAAGCTTGGGGATGCCCAAGGCACCCCAAGGTAATATTCTAAGGAAGACTCAAGAGTCTAAGCTTGGGGATGCCCAGAAGGCATCCCCTCTTTCATCTCAATCCATCGGTATGTCACTTGAAGCTACATTTTTATTCATCACATGATATGAGTTTTGCTTGGAGCGTCGTTTGTTTTTATTTGCTTTTACTTTTAGTTTGCCACAATCATTGTTTTCTGGACACGCCTATTTGAGAGAGACACACCTTCATCATAATTTGTTAGAATACTCTATATGCTTCACTTATATCTTTTGAGCTTAGCAGTTGCTCTAGTACTTCACTTATATCTTTTTGAGCACCGTGGCGTGTAGATTTTATAGAAATAATTTCACTATCTCTCTTCACTTATATTTGTTTGAGGGTTAATAAATAGTGATGGTAATTTGCATAGGTCATAAGACTAGTCCAAAAATAATAGGTATTCAATGAGTGATAATCAAAACCATCATGTAGCACATATAGAGAAATTGTGGGTTAATGATATTGATGTGGTAATATGAAAAAGGTGTGAGTTCATAATTGTTGATGCGTAGAAGTGTCGATATTAAGATAGGTTAACTTCTTGTTCGTCAAAAAATTAAAGACGCATCGTGATGATTGATACTTGTGACCTGCGTTGGGTTTTCCGTGAAGAGGAACGGGTTATTGCAGCACAAAGTGGGTAATTATTTCCCTCAGTTATGAAACCAAGGTTTATCGAACCAATAGGAATATCAATCCTCAACCGTCTGCAGCGGCTGCACACAAATGAACAAACAACTTGCACCCAACGCGGGCAAGAGGGTTGTCAATCCCCTTGATCTCGTTATTTGCAAGCAAATGAGTTGTGTAGATAATTGTTGATAATTGTAAATTGCAAAATAAAATAAAAAGTAAATAAAGGCAGCAAGGTAATAGTAGCATTTGTAAATATATAAGTGAATAGACTTGGGGGCCATAGTTTTCCCTAGCGGCATCTCTCATGTAGGCAACATACGGTGGGTAACAAATTACTGTTGGGCAATTGATAGAAAAGCGGATAGTTATGCGATTTTCACGGCAATGATCATGTGTATATAGGCATCACGTCCATAAACAAATAGGTTGACTCCTTCCTGCACCTATTACTATTACTCCACTCATCGACCGCTATCGAGCATGCATCTAGAGTATTAAGTAAAACAGAGTAATGCATGGAGAACGATGACATGATGTAGACAAAGTAAACTCAAGCAATATGAATGAACCCCATCGTGTTATCCTTAGTAGCAATAACACAAGGACACATCTTGTCCCCTACTTTGTCACTGGGATATAGAAACTCGTCAAGTTGAACCTACCACAATGCACCACTCCCACCGATGAAATATCAATCTACTTGGCCAAAGCACATCAATAAATGGGAGAGCATTACGAAGCTATAAGGATCATGCAATTAAGAGACAATATATATCAGAGGTATCTCAAATACTTTTCATGAATAATCTGAACATAAACCCACAATTCATCGGATCCCAACAAACACACCGCACAATAGGATTACATCGGATAAATAAAACAAAGATGCGATGACCATTGTATTGAAGATCAAGAGATAGAGAGATTGCCATCTAGGTACTAGCTATGGACCCGTAGGTCTATGGTGAACTACTCACACATCATCATGAGGGTAGCAAGGTTGATGTAGAGGCCCTCCGTGATTGATCCCCCCTCTGGCAGGGTGCCGGAACAGAGCTCCAGATGGCCTCGCGACGGAACAGAGATTTGCGGCGGCAGAAAAAGGGTTTCGGGACTGCTTCTGTTTTTTTTTGCAATATTAGACAATTTATTGGCCAGAGAGGGGCGTTGGGAGAGCCACGAGGGGGCCACCACATATCATGGCGCGCCCTGATATGTGGTGGGGCCCTCGTGTGCCTCCCGACCTCCTTCCAAAGCTTCCAGGTCTTCTTTTGGTCCAGAAAAAATCATCAAAAAGTTTCGTGGCAATTGGACTTCGTTTGGTAATGTAAACCTAAAAAGTAAAAAACATGCAAAAAACAGCAACTGGCACTGGGCACTGGGTCAATAGGTTAGTGCTCAAAAATATTATGAATTGGTAAATAAAGACCCAAAAAGTATCCTAGAATGATAATATATCAGCATGGAACAATAAAAAATTATAGATAGGTTGGAGACGTATCAAGCATCCCCAAGCTTAATTCATGCTCGTCCTCGAGTAGGTAAATGATAAGAATGGATTTTTTTTATGTGACATGCTATCCATTATTTAATCTTATGCATGTATGCTCGTTGAGAAAAGATGAATCAACAAATATTAACATATCAACATTTAAAGTGTAAGAAACAAAATCATCAATCCTTAAAAGTATAGGATCCTTAAGAAATGTTTACCCCCCCCCACCATTCATCTTATTATATTAGCAAGGCATGGCTCCATCTTCACCACATTAATACAAATGTTAAGCACCACAGTGTCCAAGTCAGGCAATTGGATCGTACTTTTTCAATATGCATCAACTTTTTATTCTTCACGCAATACATGAGCCTGAGCCATTGGAGATAGCATTTAGGTGGAATAGAGTATGGTGATAGATATCAAAGGGGTAAAAAGTGGAGAAGATAGTCTCACAACAACTAGGCATACCAACGGGCTATGGAGATGCCCATCGATAGATGTCAATGCGAGGAGTAGGGATTGCCATGCAAATGATGCACTAGAGCTAAAAGTGTATGAAAGCTCAAATGAAGCTAAGTGGGGTGTGCATCCAACTTGCTTGCTCATGAAGACCTCGTGCATTTGAGGAAGCCCGTCATAGGAATATACAAGCCAAGTTTGTAATAATGAATAGGCAATTCCTACTAGCATATGAAAGTGACATATCATGAGACTCTCTACATGAAGAGCATAGTGCCACTTTGAGGCACAAGTGTGGTAAAAGATAGTAGCAAAGTCCCTTCTCTCATTTTCTCTCATGTTTTTGAATGGTGGGCTCATTTGGCCTCCCCCATCTTTATTTTTCGTCCGGAGTTTCATGTCGAATTGTGGGAGAATCATAGTCTCCATCATTCTTTCCGCACTGGGACAATGCTCTAATAATGATGATCATCACACTTTTCTTTACTTACAACTCGATATGGAGAACTGATATGAAGATATGACTCTGTATGAATGCCTCTTGCAGTGTACCAGGATGTGCAATGATCTAGCATGACATGTATCAAAAATATGATGAATGGTGGCTTTGCCACAAATACTATGTCAGCTCTATATGATCATGCAAAGCAATATGATGATGAACAAACTAGTCATGTGAAGTGACGATTAAATTTGCATGGCAATATATCACGGCATGGCTATGGAAATGCCATGATAGGTAGGTATGGTGGATGTTTTTAGGAAGATATAATAAGGCTTATGTGCAATAGAGCGTATCATGTCACGGGGTTTGGATGTACCGGCGAAAGTTGCACCGATCCTCGAGGTGAGAATGGGCAATGCACGGTTCCAAAGAGGCTAGCAAATATGAGAAGGTGAGATTGCTTATGTCCATGGTTTCACATTAGTCATAAAGAATGCATATACTTATTGCAAAGTTTTATTAGTTTTATCATATATCAAAGTACTACTCGCATGCCCCGAGGGAAGAGGTTGGTAGGAGTGAACCATCGCGTGCTTCCGACCCGAAACAACACTAGGATTTCAATGAGGAATAGAAATGCTCACACATCATCACCATGCCTCTTTAATTTTTGTTAGATGAACAAAAAGGTCAACCTTTCTTAATATCAACACTTCTATGGTTTAACAATTATGAACTCGCACCTATTTCATATTACCACATCAATATCATTGACCCACAATTTCTCTATATGTGCTACTTGATGGTTTTGATTATCACTCATTGAATACCTAATATTTTTGGACTAGTCTTATGACCCATGCAAATTACCGTCACTATTTATTAACACTCAAACAAATATAAGTGAAGAACGAGAGTGAAATCATTTCTATAAAATCTACATGCCACCGTGCTCAAAAAAATATAAGTGAAGTACTAGAGCAACTGCTAAGCTCAAAAGATATAAGTGAAACACATAGAGTATTCTAACAAATAATGATGAAGGTGTGTCTCTCGTAAATAGGTGTGTCCAGCAAACAATGATTGTAGCAAACTGAAAGTAAAAGCAAACAAAAAACAAACTACGCTCCAAGTAAAACTCATATCATGTGACGAATAAAAATATAGTTTCAAGTGACATACCGATGGATTGAGACGAAAAAGGGGATGCCTTCCAGGGAATCCCCAAGCTAGACGCTTGAGTCTCCTTTAAAATATTACCTTGCGGTGCCTTGGGCATCCCCAAGCTTAGACTCTTGCTACTCCTGTAGGATCACTAGAAGTGTGTGTCTAGAGGCGGGGTGAATAGACTACCAGTAGGAATTAAAACCTAACCTTTTCCCAAGTTAATTGGTTCGCAGATTTTAGCAATTGTAGCAAGTCTAGCACACCCTACACATGCAAGTCAACAAGTATGGCAGCGGAAAGTAAAGACATTGCACATGGAATTAAGGAGTTGAGATAGGAAGATCAAACTCATGAGGGACACGAAGATTTTTTCCGTGGTTCCGATAGGTGGTGCTATCGTGCGTCCACGTTTATGGAGTCTTCAACCCACAGAGGGTAACGGTCGCGAGAGTCCACGGAGGGCTCCACCCATAAGGGTCCACGAAGTAGCAACCTTGACTATTCCATAACGGCTTCCATCCACGAAGGACTAGCCTAACTATGGGTTGATCTTCACGAAGTAGGCGATCTCCTTGCCCGTACAAACTTCTTGATTCGACTCCACAACACAAAGTAGGAGGCTCCCAAGCGACACCTAACCAATCTAGGAGGCACCACCCTCCAAAAGGTAATAGGCTCGGTAATGACGATGAACTCCTTGCTCTTGTGCTTCAAGATGATAGACTCCTCAACACACAATCA
Source organism: Elymus sibiricus (assembly GCA_039707655.1). NCBI lineage: Eukaryota > Viridiplantae > Streptophyta > Magnoliopsida > Poales > Poaceae > Elymus > Elymus sibiricus. The sequence goes on along the minus strand of CM077663.1, from coordinate 295,592,030 downwards.
CTCTCTCACAGATTTGGCTATGGTGGAAGACATTGATTTGGTGGAAAACAACTTGGGAAGGCTAGAGATCAAGATTCATATGGATGGAGTGGAATGGCTTGATCTCAACACATGAGTAGGTGGCTCTCTCTCAGAAAATTGGATGGGGCAAGTATGGAATAGTTCTGAGTGCTTCTCTTTCGAGTGGGTGGTGGTGAAGGGGTATATATAGGCATCCCCAAAAATCCAACCGTTACACCTAAAGTGACCAACTCGGTGACACCGAAGTATAAAACTCGGTGGTACCGAGTTGCTCCAAAGGTAGCAACTTTTGAATCTCGGTGAGACCGATACAACAATCTCGGTGGTACCGATTTAGTGACCAACGGTCAGATTGCACAACTCGGTGAGACCGATTCTCAGATTTTGGTGGTACCAATTCTTGACAACGGCTAACCAAAAAGTTGGTCCAAAACTCAGTGAGACCAATTCACAAAACTCGGTGGTACCGATTCTTCAGAATGGCTAACCAGGAAGTTGGTCCAAATCTCGGTGAGACCTATTAGCAAAACTCGGTGGTACCGATCCTTGAAAATAGGATACCCGAGAGTTGGCAACTGATTTCGGTGGCACCGAATGGAATGTTGGTAGTACCGAGATGGATTTGGCTTAGGATCTATCTAGGGTTTGAATCTCGGTGAGACCGAATAGGAATTGTTGGTCTTACCGATTTGGGTGGTAGGGTTCTAGACAGAGTATTTGTGGAAGAGCTTGTGGGTGTTTTTGGAGACTATCACTTGTGCACGTGGAGCATCTTGTTCACCAACAGTACCTTACCCCCTTTTAATAGTATTCGCTTTCCTATGGACTCAAAGTGATTTCTCACAAAGTAAAATGTAGAGTCCTCTTTCTTGAAGTTTTGCCAATCCATTTTCTTGGATCTAGGGGTTTCTCCACAATCCTTTTGCCAACACTCTCTGTGGACTTTATCTGAAATACACTAGGTAAAAGTATTAGTCCAAGAGACAATGTATGTTCTCATGAATTATCAAAACCACCAAGAGAGCATGTTGTGCTTTCAATCTCCCCCTTTTTGGTAATTGATGACAACATACAATCAAAGCTTCAAATAAAGATATGCATGGATATAATGAAGACTTTGAGAGACACATGACTTAGACTTGCTCCCCCTAAATGTGTGCAATCCCTTTAAAGGATAGTTGCTTTGGAATGCATGGACACACATATAGTAGAAAGGATATAATGAGTCATGTGTATCTTGGCTATATGCATCAAATATATATGAGTGAGGTGTATCCTTGTTCAAGACTTCACTCTTGCAAACAATATGTGCAAGAAGTAAGAGATCATCTTGATCAAAGATATGATGCATATACTTACCTTGAGTTCTTGAGCATTATTGTAGTAGAAATACACTTGAGAAAACAATGTTAGGAAACACAAGAGTATTCTACCAATCAAAAGCAATAGAGCTCAATAGTACCAAGATATCGAGAACATGTAGAAGATAGTATTCCTTAAGATTGATATGTCTCCAAGAACATTTAGAAACTTTCTCCCGAGGATATGAAATACTAGGTCATCCTCTCCTTCTGAATCTTAGCATGTAGATATTGGGATTGGATAGGGTGAGAAAATTCTAACATGAGTAGTCAAATGAAATAAACATATTCTTCTCCCCCTACTTTGGTATTCTCCCCTTGACTATGTAAGCATAAGCTTTGATATTCTCCCCCTTGATTGTCTCTTCCCCTTTGCATTGAAGCATGTGTCTCCCCCTTTAGCATTGAAGCTTTGGTATTTCTCCCCCTTTGGCATTAATTTCCAAAAAGGTGCATACATAGGGTCAGACACAGGGATCATGGAGTAAGAAGGGATCCTTGAGAACAAGGGTCATAGAATGTAGGGTTCACAGAAAAAAATGAAAATCATAGAGAACCTAGAGAATAATTTCTCCCTCTTTGACTGATAGCTTGTAGGTCTTCTCCTCCTTTGAGTTAGGGATCCTAGAGTAAAGTTCCTCTCCCCCTTTTTTTAATAATAAGGGATCATCGAAGAAATGGAGAATTGTTAAGTTAAACAAGGATAGAAAAGATAGCAAAGTCGGTGGCTCCGAGGCAAATAAGTCGGTGGAACCGAGATGTGTATTTGCAGCTGATACGTCTCCAACGTATCTACTTTTCCTCACTCTTTTGCCCTTGTTTTGGACTCTAATTTGCATGATTTGAATGGAACCAACCCGGACTGACGCTGTTTTCAGCAAAATTGCCATGGTTATATTTTTGTGCAGAAATAAAAGTTCTCGGAATGGAACGAAACTTTCTGGAGATTTATTTTGTAAAATATAAAAAATACTGGAGCCAGAAACCACCGGAGAGGGGGGCCAGGGCGCGCCAGCCCTGGTGGGGGCTGGGCACCTCGTGGCCCCACTTGCCCTATCTTCGCCACTATAAATTCCTAAATTTGGAGAAAAAAATAGGAGAGAAAGAATTATCGCATTTCACGAGACGGAGCCGCCGCCACCTCCTGTTCTTCATCGGGAGGCCAGATCTGGAGCCCGTTTGGGGCTCCGGAGAGGGGAATCTTCGGTCTTCGTCATCACCAACCTTTCTCCATCGCCAATTCCATGATGCTCCCCACCGGGAGTGAGTAATTCCTTCGTAGGCTTGCTGGTCGGTGAGGAGTTGGATGAGATTCATCATGTAATCAAGTTAGTTTTGTTAGGGCTTGATCACTAGTATTGTGACGCCCCCAATTTCGACCGTACGCTAATCAAACACGCAATGCGTACGACCAAGATTAGGGACTCACTGATCGATATCACAACACAACACTAGACACAAATTAAAGTCATACAGCTTCATATTACAAGCCAGGGGCCTCAAGGGCTCGAATACAAAGCTCGACAAGCACGAGTCAGCGGAAGCCATAATATCTAAGAACAGACATAAGTTAAACAAGTTTTGCCTTAAGAAGGCTAGCACAAACATAAGCAGCGGATCGAAAGAGGCGAGGCCTCCTGCCTGGTAACTTCCTAACTACTCCTGAGCATCGGCACTCTCCACGTAGTAGTAGGCTCCTGCGGTGGTGTAGTAGTCGTCTCTGGCGTACTCCATCTCCTGTGCTCCGCCATCTGAACGCGGTAATCGTATCGAGAAGGAAAGAGAATGCAAAGCAGCGGTGAGTACTCATCCAAAGTACTCGCAAGACTGACATCAGAACTATGCTAAGTATGCATCAGTATCAAGGAATGGGGTTATATCTGGGCTGACAGCAGAAAGCAAGAATAGGGGGAAGGCCTAGTCCTATCGAAGACTAGCATCTTCAGCATCTTGCAGCATTAGAAGAGAGTAGACTGGTATGTCATATATAGTCATATTATTGTAGCAATTTTATTAAGTAACCATGCCCAGAGATTCTTCCTCGACTCCCTGCGAGGAAGCAATCCCGGAGCCAACATTCATTTCAATTTAAAGTCACAATTTTAGTTATAGTAGATCAAGGTACAACTCCAAGTCGTCATATTACCGTGGACACGGCTATTCGAATAGATAAATTCTTCCCTACAGGGGTGCACCGCATTTCCAACACGCTTGATCACCTCCGGCCGGACACACTTTCCTGGGTCATGCCCGGCCTCGGGATATCAACACGTCGTCGCCCCACCTAGGCTCAACAGAGAAGCCAGCCCGCCGATCTAAATCCTAAGCGCCCAGGGGTCGTGGGCCCACTTGCCCTTTGCGCTCCTGCACGATGCGAAGGCGGCCGACGTCAGCCCTAGCACACTCTAGTCCAAGAGCTATACCGTCCAGGCCACTCGGGCGCGCGCCGCTCCATTGCTGACGTCCGAAGAGCTTCGGCTGATACAACGACGCTGAGTACCCATAACTTCTCCCACGTGAAGGTTTGGTGCGTATAAGGTCAAACGACCAACTCAGATCAAATACCCAACCCATTAGCATTTCATTAATGCGGGGCAAGCGTGACCCATGTAGTGCGGTCCCGTCGCCCCGTCTCGAGGATGTGTGGCAAGGGCCTCTCCGGCCCGTCCACGCCTCATCATCATCAAACCGTGGGTACCCCTCAGGTCCGACCCATCACCAACATGTTTCTGTATCCCGGTCATAGTAATTGTGTGTCTAAAACATCAAGACAGAACCTGAGGAATCACCCTCGAAGGGTCCCGCTCGATGAAACCATCAAGGGGGACTTAGAGGAATCACCCTCAAGGGTCCCACACTTGAGGGGTTGCATGATAGAGTCGTCATCGGGAGTGGTGAAGGAGGAATCACCCTCGATAACCACGACCGACTAGCTGCACTACAGAGTTAACATCATGAGTACTTCACGAGGTGTCACCCTCGGTACTCGATAGTAGCTCTGCAGAGTCGTAAAACAAAGGGGGTGTGCGGTGATGTGAGGGGCCTAGCTTGTCGGTCGGTTGACCGAGTCTTCGAGTCGTCGATTAAGAAGCAGGGGCAACTGGGGCTAAGGGGTCACAGGGGATTCATTGGTCACCTATACTAAGCAGTTGATATAACAGCAGGTATAGTAGCAGTTTATCAAAAACAGGCTATGCATCAGAAATAGGAGCTAGCTAATACAGTAGCAAAATCTAATGCAAGAATGAGAGGGAAAGAAATGGGCGATATTGGAATGCTCAAGGGGGGTTGCTTGCCTTGCTGCTCTGCGGCAAAGGCCTGATCATCGGCGGTGTAGTCGTACCCGGCAGCACCGTCAGTCTCGGGGTCTACTGGTAAGAAGAGGGGGGAGAAACAATAAATATAAAGCACTGATGCAACATGATGCATGACATGGCAATATGCAGGCCTAGGCATGCACTAGCGCAGTACTACATGTCGCAGACGGGTCGGAATAATATCTGATGATATTTATCGGGTCTCGGGCTACTACCGGACAGATGATCCTAACGCAAAATGTCCATGTTCATCTTGCTAGGAGCATGTTACAGATGAACGGACTGCGTATTTGGATTCGTGGGATTTTTCTGATCAACTTTCATGTATAAATTATTTTCATCCTTGTTACGGATTATCTTATATTAATTTTCAAAGTTTTATTAATATTCTGAAATTAAACAGATTTAAATTAATTAAAAAATTCTTTTATGACATCAACATGATGTCAGCATTGCGTCAGCAGCCAACAGTACTAGTTGACTGGTCAGACCTGACCTGTGGGATCCTGCCGTCAGTGACTCAGACTTAAACTAATCTAACCAGTGATTTATTAGTAGGTGGGGTCCATCTGTCAGTGAGACATTAGGGTTAATCAATGATTTTCTTAATCTAATTACCTAATTAGTCCACTGACAAGGGTGGCCCACTTGTCATACACACAGGGGGATTGGGACCTACCTGCCATTGACTGGACTAGGTCGAGTCAGCAGGTTGACCTGGTCAACAGGTCAACTGGGCCCGCGGGACCCACTGGCCAGTGTCTCTGGCAGTGGCCCCGGCCCGGCCACGTAGGCGGCGGCGCCGTCCGGCCATCGGAGAAGCCCCGGCGAGCACCAGGAGCAGCGGCAGGGCTCGGGTTTCGCGTACAGGGCACCAAATCGGTCGCCGTTTCTTGAGTTCGCGAGCAGAGGTCGCCACCGTTCCATCCCTGCCATCAGGGCGAGCTGGGATGGCCTGTGGCGAGCGCTACGTCGACGGCGGCGGAGGTGAGCTTCGGGCATCTACGGTAACTAGCGCAGCAGCACGATTTCGAGCAAACTATCGGTACTACGCGAGCCTACGCGACGTGTGGAGTCGAACGGCAGCGATGGTAGGACCAAATGGTCACCGTATGGTCGCCGGCGTCGAGCTCCAGCGGAACCGAGCTTCGGCTCCGGTGAAATCAACGGCTGTGAGCTCGAATCTGATGGGGGAAAGGAAGGGAAAGGAGCGGGGCCTCACAGCGGTCCTGTAGGTGCGCTTAGCGGGCTCGGGGGAGGCCTGGGGTAGCCGGAATCGTCGCCGGAGCGCGTCGGCGCTCCGAGAAAGAACGCGGCTCGACGGTGGTGGTGCAGGGTCTTGCTCCTGTGGGCGGGGTCGAAGTAGCGGACAGCGGCGGAGCTGGGGGATACGACGGCGAGGCGGATGGGGCTCGGTGGCCGCGGCTAGCCGGCGGCCATGGCGATGGCGGCGCTCGGATGCGGGTGAGGGAGGAGAGCGGCGGCGCGAGGAGAGAGCGAGGGGGGATCTGGGGGCTAGGGTTTGCCAGGGGGCGCGGGGGCGGTCTTATCCCCTCCGGGCCATCGCCGGCGAGCTGGTCCGGCGGGGACGCGCCCGGTCGCGTGCGCGCCTCGGTCGCCACCTCATGTAGCGAGGTTGGGGACGGCCGAGGGGGCTGCTGGGCCGGCCTAGGCCTGCCGCTGTTGCCTAAGGCCCAGGGCAGGGGGGGCTTTTTCGTTTTTTATTTATTTTTGCTTTCTGTTTTAAAACTTTCTTTTATAAATTTATTTTGGGGCTTTAACACTTTAGTAAAAATATGGCACTTGGCCCATAAAATACTTTGCAATATTCCACATGGCCACATACACTTTGGGGATTTTTAGAATCTGTTTGCAATTTCCAATTGAATTTAAGAGAACACTAAATTGCAATTTTGTGCTGTTATTGAAGGTGGGGGCCACACCATATGTTTGGTGATGTTGTTCTCCTTAACACCAATTGTTTTGTGATTTATCACAAGTGTGCAACATTTTTCCTTTGCTATTTGCCAACTTATTTTATCACCATAAAATGCAATGCCCTTTTTAATGGAATTTGAAATGAGATATGAATTTTCAACTTGATCATATCTTGTTTAACAAAATGATTAGGCATTGATCATGGTCATCACTGTGCTTAATTACAATGATCACTGTAGCCAAAATCCAGGGTGTCACAACTCTCCCCTACTAAAAAGAATTCTCGTCCCGAGAATTAAGAAGTAGAAGGAAAGAGCCCGGGGTGTTCTGCACGAAGATGATCTTCGCGTTCCTGAGTGGCTTCATCTTCAGAATGATTTGCCCACTGTAGTTTGAAGAACTTAGTAACCTTCTGGCGAGTCCGACGTTCAGTTTCATCAAGAATGCGGAATGGTTGCTCTTTGTAAGAGAGGTCTTGTTGCAGCTCAAGCATATCATGATCCACTGCTCGGATAGGATCCTTGAAGCAGTGACGAAGTTGTGACACATGGAACACATCGTGAACCTGAGAAAGGTTTGGCGGTAGTTCCAGTTGATATGCCACTTTACCACGCCTTTCGAGAATAGTGAAAGGACCAATATATCGCGGAGCCAGCTTGCCCTTGATCCCAAAATGGTGTGTACCTCTCATTGGCGTGACTCGAAGATAAGCCTTTTCGCCAGGTTGATAGACCATATCTTTGTGATGACGGTCATATTGACTCTTCTGGCGAGACTGAGCAGCCTTCAGATTTGCATGAATAATGCGGACTTGATCTTCGGCATGTTGGATAATATCCGGACCGATAAGTGTACGTTCCCCAGTTTCTTACCAATTCAGAGGAGTCCGACACTTACGTCCATATAATACTTCAAAAGGAGCCATCTTCAGACTAGCTTGATAGCTATTGTTGTATGAGAACTCAGCATACGGGAGAGATTCCTCCCATTTCTTGCTGAAAGAAATGACACAAGCACGAAGCATGTCTTCGAGAATCTGGTTGACTCTTTCAACTTGTCCCTGGGATTGAGGGTGAAAAGCGGTGCTGAATGACAAATGAATTCCCATAGCTTCCTGGAAACTTGCCCAGAATCTTGAAGTAAATAAGCTGCCACGGTCTGAACTAATCACCAATGGAATACCGTGGAGTGAAACAACTCTGGACATGTAAAGATCTGCTAGCTGACTAGCAGTAATAGTTTCCTTGACAGCCAGAAAATATGCAACTTTCGACAGTCGGTCAATGACGACAAGAATAGCATCATTACCTTTCTGCGATCTGGGAAAACCAGTGACGAAGTCCATTTCAACATGGTCCCATTTCCATTCAGGAACCGTAATAGGTTGCAGAGTTCCGGCAGGCCTTTGATGTTCTGCTTTGATACGACGGCAAACATCACATTCAGCAACATAGAGAGCAATGTCTTGCTTCATGTTAGACCACCAGAATCTTTGACGAATGTCTTGGTATATATTGGTACTACTAGGATGAATAGACAGCGGAGTGTCATGTGTTTCCTTCATGACCTCTTGAGTCATATCATTGTTTTTCTCCTTACTCGGTACCACTAGGCGGCCTTTGAAGTACAAAGTGCCATCCTCAGCAATAGTGAAGGATGAGGGCTTTCCTTCTGCGAGATCGAGTTTAATCCTCTCGACTTCATTGTCACACTTCTGGATCCACTTGATGACGTCCACTAGATCTGGTTTAGCAACCAGGGTATTAAGAGAACCCTGGGAAACAACATGGAGGTTCATTTTGTAGGACCCTTCAGGAGGGGGAGCGAGTGCACCAGGCGGAACAATATGGAGATTCAGCTTGCGAAATTCATTTTGAAGAAGGGGGTGAACCTTGTGAACCTGAAGGTGGTTGCAGTATGACTTGCCGCTCAAAGCATCAGCCATTAGATTAGCCTTGCCTGGTGTATAAGAAATACCCACGTTGTAATCTGCTATGCGCTCCATCCATCTCTGTTGACGGAGGTTCAGATCTAGTTGAGTAAATAGGTACTTCAGACTTTGGTGATCGGTGTAGATCTCGCAACGATTACCAATAAGGTACTGCCACCACTCTTTTAGTGCATGAATTAATGCGGCAAGTTCAAGGTCATGAATTGGGTAGTTCCCTTCATGAGGACGCAATTGACGAGGAGCATAAGCTACCACTCTGCGCTCTTGCATTAGGACACAACCTATTCCCTGACGCGAAGCGTCACAATAAATGACGAAGTCCTTACGAGTATCCAGAGGAGCAAGCACTGGAGCAGACGTCAGTTTGTCCTTAAGTGCCTGAAAGCTCTCCTGACATTTTTCTGTCCACTCATATTTAACACCTTTGTGAAGCAGATTGGTTAAGGGCTTTGCAATCTTGGAGAAGTTCTCGACGAATCGACGGCAATAGCTGGCGAGTCCGAGAAAACTTCTGACTTGCTTGACATTCTTCGGGGGAGTCCAGTCAAGAATAGCCTGAACTCGTTCAGGGTTGACCACAATACCATCCTTGGAGATCACATGACCAAGGTAGGTTACTTCGTCCATCCAGAACTCACACTTTGAATATTTTCCATAAAGTTGATGTTCTCGAAGCCTCCCCAGTATAAGACGAAGATGTTCAGCATGCTCTTCTTTATTCTTGGAGTAAACCAGGATATCATCCAGATAAACCACGACGAATTTATCGAGGTAATCCATGAATATATAGTTCATCAGGCGAGAGAAGGTTGCTGGAGCATTGGTTAAGCCGAAGGACATGACGGTGTACTCGTATGAACCATAGCGAGTAACGAATGCAGTCTTGGGAATATCCTCTTCACGAACCCGGATCTGATGGTAACCCAACCTCAAGTTGAGTTTTTGAGAACACTGATGAACCAGCAAGTTGATCATACAGATCGTTGATCCGCGGAAGCGGATATTTGTTTTGAATCGTGGCCTGGTTGATGGGGCGATAATCTTGGACCAATCGATTCGTACCATCTTTCTTCTTGACAAAGAGAGAAGGTGCTCCCCAAGCAGAGGAACTGGGACGAATGAACCCTTGACGACGCGAATCATCGATTTCTTGTTTCAGTTCAAGGAGTTCATGTGGAGGCATCTTATATGGCCGCTTAGCAATAGGGGTGGTGCCAGGTATCAAGTCAATGACAAAGTCGACAGCTCTTACAGGGGGAATCCCTGGAAGTTCTTCCGGAAAGACATCTTGAAAATCCCGGACAACTGGAATGTTTTCAATCCCTTCGAGAGGTGACGCATTCAATGCATTCAGGCATATAGTCAGGCTTCAGCATCTAACAGCTTGGAATGACATGATCGAGTACAACTCATAATCAAAGAAGATTACTAAGAGTTGTTGAATCGCAATGCGTACTCGATTTAGATATCAGTGTCCTTGATTGTCCGACAACTCAGGACACGAGGAAACTGGAATCAGTGAAATATCATAGTTGATGAGGAGCTCATAAGAAGTTATATAGCTCCGTGATATTTATCAAGATACCAGGGATAATACTCGGAGGTAGATCAACGTAGAGGTTAGACTAGCGTATTGATCTGTGGAAGACAAGCACTTTAACTTGTCTGAGAACGAAATCAAAGTAGAACAACATGGTCGGAACCACGATTGCAAAGGACAAGATCGAAGATACAAGATCAAATCATACATTGAATGATTATTGAAAGGAGAAGCTTCTATGATAAGATCAACATCGTTTCCATGGGCATGAACACAAGGTTCAAGGTCGACTCCCACTTCATCAATGCATCACCTTCCATTTACACCTCGCCTTTGATGAAGTTGTAGTTTTGAAAGTTTAACTGGCAAAACACCAGGAGAGTATGACTCGTGAAAACTGTCGGGTTCACACGAATTAAGGAAGGCATAGGTTCAACCCATCGGGGCATCTTAGGAACATATACCACAAGCTTCAAGAGTAATTAACACATGCTTGACAACAGAGCATGGCTGACAAAAGCATAGGATACAACTCATCAGAGGGAGAAGGCACAATTTACCAATAGCATCATGTATCAGGGGATGACCATCACAAGAATTTTGAATGTGAAGGATGCTATCGGACAATAACCCAACAGTGGGTCTGGCAGTCCACAAAGGACCTGATGTGAGTATCGGTACCCAATCACAGGGAGAAAGAATGCAAGGCATCAGATCATAGAACATCCAAATAATTTGATGCTTAAATAACCAAAGGAATTAAGATTTCCAAATTGGTGTATCGGAAACAGATGTTCCGATGAAATACAAGTAAGATGAAAGGACTTAGATGGGCAATCCATCAAGGTTGATTTGTCGGGAACCAACTCATGTTTGGAAAGACGTCTGAGCCGGACGGATAATTTATGATAAACAACTGATGACTGCGTGCATTCACACACATGTTGAATCAATAAAATCAAATGAAAACCACAAAGGATTTACTTAATATTGCTAGACATATGGAATTAACCATAATGCAAGCAGGTGAGAAAGGTCAAGAGCAAAAGGCTACTGAGGATTACGGAAGATCGAATAGCGTTTCAAAGAATTCTGTGAAACACATGATCAACCGAGGAAGAACGAATCTCCGGTAAGATAATTCGATGTACCTTGTAATAATAAGAGCAACTGGATATGAAAGTATGAGCGACAATTGCATGTAGTCATCCATAGGGGTTGACGGCGGAAGGGAATCGCAAAAGCGATGAGCACAAGTTCTCGGGAGAACATCGGAGAGTATCTTTGAAGTCTTCTGGTGAATCCAGCCATCATCTGAAATGAGGGGCTCTCCAGGAGGAGTAGTTACGAGAACCTAGAGTTAGAGTTAGTAAAATCTTTAACCCTAAAGAGAAGAGAGATCAGAACCCAGAGTATAGAAGAGGAATAAAACATCCTAATACCACCCGATTGAGAAGTGGGCCCGTAAGCCACACAACAATGTTAGTAAAAGTTTTTCAATAACTAGACTCAACTTCGGCCAAGGAGTTGGAAAGGGGGATACCTACAGGCAGTCGGCTCTGATACCAACTTGTGACGCCCCCAATTTCGACCGTACGCTAATCAAACACGCAATGCGTATGACCAAGATTAGGGACTCACTGATCGATATCACAACACAACACTAGACACAAATTAAAGTCATACAGCTTCATATTACAAGCCAGGGGTCTCGAGGGCTCGAATACAAAGCTCGACAAGCACGAGTCAGTGGAAGCAATAATATCTGAGAACAGACATAAGTTAAACAAGTTTTGCCTTAAGAAGGTTAGCACAAACATAAGCAGCGGATCGAAAGAGGCGAGGCCTCCTGCCTGGGAACCTCCTAACTACTCCTGAGCGTCGACACTCTCCACGTAGTAGTAGGCTCCTGCGGTGGTGTAGTAGTCATCCCCGGCGTACTCCATCTCCTGTGCTCCGCCATCTGAACGCGGTAATCGTATCGAGGGGGAAAGAGAATGCAAAACAGCGGTGAGTACTCATCCAAAGTACTCGCAAGACTGACATCAGAACTATGCTAAGTATGTATCAGTATCAAGGAATGGGGTTATATCTGGGCTGACTGCAGAAAGCAAGAATAGGGGGAAGGCCTAGTCCTATCGAAGACTAGCATCTTCAGCATCTTGCAGCATTAGAAGAGAGTAGACTTGTATCTCATATATAGTCATATTATTGTAGCAATTTTATTAAGTAACCACGCCCAGAGATTCTTCCTCGACTCCCTGCGAGGAAGCAATCCCGGAGCCAACATTCATTTCAATTTAAAGTCACAATTTTAGTTATAGTAGATCAAGGTACAACTCCAAGTCGTCCTATTACCGTGGACACGGCTATTCGAATAGATAAATTCTTCCCTGCAGGGGTGCACCGCATTTCCAACACGCTTGATCACCTCCGGCCGGACACACTTTCCTGGGTCATGCCCGGCCTCGGGATATCAACACGTCGTCGCCCCACCTAGGCTCAACAGAGAGGCCAGCCCGCCGGTCTAAATCCTAAGCGCCCAGGGGTCGTGGGCCCACTTGCCCTTTGCGCTCCTGCACAATGCGAAGGCGGCCGAGGTCAGCCCTAGCACACTATAGTCCAAGAGCTGTATTGTCCAGGCCTCTCGGGCACGCGTCGCTCCATTGCTGATGTCCGAAGAGCTTCGGCTGATACAACGACGCTGAGTACCCATAACTTCTCCCATGTGAAAGTTTGGTGCGTATAAGGTCAAACGACCAACTCAGATCAAATACCCAACCCATTAGCATTTCATTAATGCAGGGCAAGTGCGACCCATGAAGTGCGGTCCTGTCGCCCCGTCTCGAGGATGTGTGGCAAGGGCCTCTCCTGCCCGTCCACGCCTCATCATCATCAAACCGTGGGTACCCCTCAGGGCCGACCCATCACCAACATGTTTCTGTATCCCGGTCATAGTAACTGTGTGTCTAAAACATCAAGACGGAACCTGAGGAATCACCCTCGAAAGGTCCCGCTCGATGAAACCGTCAAGGTGGACTTAGAGGAATCACCCTCGAGGGTCCCACACTTGAGGGGTTGCATGATAGAGTCGTCGTCGGGAGTGGTGAAGGAGGAATCACCCTCGATAACCACGACCGACTAGCTGCACTACAGAGTTAACATCATGAGTACTTCACGAGGTGTCACCCTCGGTACTCGATAGTACCTCTGCAGAGTCGTACAACAAAGGGGTGTGCGGTGATGTGAGGGGCCTGGCTTGTCGGTCGGTTGACCGAGTCTTCGAGTCGTCGATGAAGAAGCAGGGGCAACTGCGGCTAAGGGGTCACAGGGGATTCATTGGTCAACCTATACCAAGCAGTTGATAGAACAGCAGGTATAGTAGCAGTTTATCAAAAACAGGCTATGCATCAGAAATAGGAGCTAGCTAATACAGTAGCAAAATCTAATGCAAGAATGAGAGGGAAAGAACTGGGCGATATCGGAATGCTCAAGGGGGGTTGCTTGCCTTGCTGCTCTGCGGCAAAGGCCTGATCGTCGGCGGTGTAGTCGTACCCGGCAGCACCGTCAGCCTCGGGGTCTACCGGTACGAAGAGGGGGGAGAAACAATAAATATAAGGCATAGATGCAACATGATGCATGACGTGGCAATATGCAGGGCTAGGCATGCACTAGCACAGTACTACATGTCGCAGACGGGTCGGAATAATATCTGATGATATTTCCCGGGTCTCGGGCTACTACCGGACAGATGATCCTAACACAAAATGTCCATGTTCATCATGCTAGGAGCATGTTACAGATGAACGGACTGCGTATTTGGATTCGTGGGATTTTTCTGATCAACTTTCATGTATAAATTATTTTCATCCGAGTTACGGATTATCTTATATTAATTTTCAAAGTTTTATTAATATTCTGAAATTAAACAGATTTAAATTAATTAAAAAAATCTTTTATGGCGTCAACATGATGTCAGCATTGTGTCAGCAGCCAACAGTACTAGTTGACTGGTCAGACCTGACCTGTGGGGTCCTGCCGTCAGTGACTCAGACTTAAACTAATCTAACCAGTGATTTATTAGTAGGTGGGGTCCATCTGTCAGTGAGACATTAGGGTTAATCAATGATTTTCTTAATCTAATTACCTAATTAGTCCACTGACAAGGGTGGCCCACTTGTCATACACACAGGGGGATTGGGACCCACCTGCCATTGACTGGACCAGGTCGAGTCAGCAGGTTGACCTGGTCAACAGGTCAACTGGGCCCGCGGGACCCACTGGCCAGTGTCTCTGGCAGTGGCCCCGGCCCGGCCACGTAGGCGGCGGTGCCGTACGGCCACCGGAGAAGCTCCGGCGAGCACCAGGAACGGCGGCAGGGCTCGGGTTTCGCGTACAGGGCACCAAATCGGTCGCCGTTTCTTGCGTTCGCAAGAAGAGGTCGCCACCGTTCCATCCCGGCCATCAGGGCGAGCTGGGACGGCCTGTGGCGAGCGCTACGTCGACGGCGGCGGAGGTGAGCTTCGGGCATCTACGGCAACTAGCGCAGCAACACGATTTCGAGCAAACTATCGGTACTACGTGAGCCTACGCGACGTGTGGAGTCGAACGGCAGCGACGGTAGGACCAAATGGTCACCGTATGGTTGCCCGTGTCGAGCTCCGGCGGAACCGAGCTTCGGCTCCGGTGAAATCAACGGCTGCGAGCTCGAATCCGACGGGGGAAAGGAGAGGAAAGGAGCGGGGCCTCACAGCGGTCCTGTAGGTGAGCTTACCGGGCTCGGGGGAGGCCTCGGGTAGCTGGAATTGTCGCCGGAGCGCGTCGGCGCTCCGAGAAAGAAGGCGGCTCGGGGGCGGCGGTGCAAGGGCTCCGGTCTTGGTCTTGTCGGCGGGGTCGAAGCAGCGAACGGCGGCGGAGCTGGGGGATACGACGGCGAGGCGGATGGGCTCGGTGGCCGCGGCTTGCCGGCGGCCATGGCGACGGCGGCGCTCGGATGCGGGTGAGGGAGGAGAGCAGCGGCACGAGGAGAGAGCGAGGGGGGATCTGGGAGCTAGGCTTTGCCAGGGGGGCACAGGGGCGGTCTTATCCCCTCCGGGCCATCGCCGGTGCGCTGGTCCGGCGGGGACGCGCCCGGTCGCGTGCGCGCCTCGGTCGCGACCTCCTGTAGCGAGGTTGGGGACGGCCGAGGGGGCTGCTGGGCCTGCCACTGTGGCCTAAGGCCCAGGGCAGGGGGGCTATTCCTTTTTTACTTATTTTTGCTTTCTGTTTTAAAACTTTCTTTTATAAATTTATTTTGGGGCTTTAACACTTTAGTAAAAATATGGCACTTGGCCCATAAAATACTTTGCAATATTCCACATGGCCACATACACTTTGGGGATTTTTAGAATCTGTTTGCAATTTCCAATTGAATTTAAGAGCACATTAAATTGCAATTTTGTGCTATTATTGAAGGTGTGGGCCACACCATATGTTTGGTGATGTTGTTCTCCTTAACACCAATTGTTTTGTGATTTATCACAAGTGTGCAACATTTTTCCTTTGCTGTTTGCCAAATTATTTTATCACCATAAAATTCAATGCCCTTTTTAATGGAATTTGAAATGAGATATGAATTTTCAACTTGATCATATCTTGTTTAACAAAATGATTAGGCACTGATCATGGTCATCACTGTGCTTAATTGCAATGATCACTGTAGCCAAAATCCAGGGTGTCACAAGTATCCATTATGTTCTGAGATTGATGTTGCTATGACTTTGCTATGCCTAATGCTTGTCACTAGGGCCCGAGTGCCATGATTTCAGATCTTAACCGTTTATGTTATCATCTCTATATCTATGTTCTTGATCCGATTTTGCGTAGTCATATGCACCTATTACGTGTTATGATTTGTCAACCCCATAGTGACAATATTTGGGATACTTCGCGGTGATGACCGTAGTTTGAGGAGTTCATGTATTCACCACGTGTTAATGCTTTGTTCCGGTTCTCTATTAAAAGGAGGCCTTAATATCCCTTAGTTTCCTTATGGACCCCGCTGCCACGGGAGGGTAGGACAAAAGATGTCATGCAAGTTCTTTTCCATAAGCACGTATGACTATTTATGGAATACATGCCTACATTACATTGATGAACTGAGCTAGTTCTGTGTCGCCCTAGGTTATGACTGTTACCTGATGAATATCATCCAATGAGTTACCGATCCAGTGCCTGCGACCTTTTCCACTTATTCTTCTGGCTAAATTACTACTGTTGTTGCTGCTGTTCCAACTGCTACAAAACTACTGCTACTACTGTTACCGCTACTGTTACTATTGCTACTGCTATCAAACCTATCATATTATTGTGCTTCTGATCACTTTGCTGCAGATATTTATCTCCATGTGTGGTTGAATTGACAACTCAACTGCTAATACTCTCAAGTATTCTTTGGCTCCCCTTGTGTCGAATCTATAAATTTGGGTTGAATACTCTACCCTCGAAAATTGTTGCGATCCCCTATACTTGTGGGTTATCAAGACCTTTTTCTGGCGCCGTTGCCGGGGAGCATAGAAATATTTGTTGAGTCACTTGGGATTTATATCAATTTATCACTATGAAGAATCTGAAGGATCCAAGGACCAAGATTTTTCCCTCTACTAATAGGGGAGGTAAGGAACTGCCATCTAGCTCTGCACTTGATTCACCTTCTGTTATGACTAAGCTTGCAACACCACCACATGCTAGTAATCCTGATATGTCGCAAGTTATTGATGATGCTGCCTCTGCTATGAATGATGCTTATGATGATGCTAGTACCATGCTTGATGATAATGTGCCACTAGGAGAATTTCTTGATGAACAAATTGCTAGAGCTAAAGAAAATGAAATTGCTGAAACTGATGAAGCTTATGATACTGATGATGACTATGAAACACCTATTAGTCCTAGCTCTCCTAAGTTTGAAATGCCTAAGATACCTGAAGGTTATGTTATGGAGGAAGAGATAAGTAGAGAAATTCTTTCTTGCAAGGATAGAGACGATCTTAAGAAACTGCTATGCAAGTATAAAGAAAAAACTTTGAATGCTAGAAGGAAATGTGATCCTAAGTTTGCTACTTCACCTATCTGTGTTACTGATAAGGATTATGAGTTCTTTGTCGACCCAGAGTTAATTACTTTGGTTCAATCTGATCCTTTCCACGGCTATGAAACTGAAACTGTAGTGGCACACCTTAGTAAGCTGAATGATATAGCCACCCTCTTTGCTCATGATGAGAAGATTCGCTGCTATTACATCCTTAAGATATTTCGTTCTCATTAAAGGGTGATGCTAAGACATGGTACAATACTCTTACTCCTGGTTGTGTGCGTAGTCCCCAGGATATGATTTACTACTTCTCTGAAAAATATTTTCCTGCTCATAAGAAACAAGCTGCCTTACAGGAAATATTTAACTTTGTGCAAATTGAAGAAGAGAGTCTCCCACAAGCTTAGAGGAGGCTTCTCCAGGTGCTTAATGCTTTGCCTGATCATCCTCTCAAGAAAAATGAAATACTTGATATCTTCTATAATGGACTAACCGATGCTTCTAGGGACTTCCTAGATAGTTGTGCTGGTTCTGTTTTCAGGGAACGAACTGTTGAACAAGCTGAGGAATTATTGAATAATGTATTGAAGAATTATGATGATTGGACTCTTCCTGAACCACCGCCTAAACCTACTCCGAAGAAGAGGGGTATCTTATTTCTCCGTCCTGAAGATATGCAAGAGGCAAAGAAATCCATAAAGGAAAAAGGTATTAAAGCTGAGGATGTTAAGAATTTGTCACCTATTGAAGAAATACATGGCCTTCACACACCACCACCTCCACAGGTGGTAGAGGTAAATTCTTTATTAAATTTTAATGAAAGTGACGTTCCTCATAATAAACCTCCTAGTCAATGCTTAGTCTGGTAGTGAACATCAATCTAGTGATAATGAAAATGATAATGATGATGTTCATAATAATGCTCAACCTAGTAATGATAGAGAACCAGACAACGATGTTGAAATAGAGCCTGCCCCTGATCTTGATAACCCACAACCTAAAAATAAACGATATGATAAGAAAGACTTTGTGGCTAGGAAACATGGAAGAGAAAGAGAGCCATGGGTTCAGAAACCCATGCCATTTCCACCTAAGCCATCTAAGAAAAAGGATGATGAAGAATTTGAGCGCTTTGCTGAAATGATTTGGCCAGTCTTTTTGCGTACCCGCTTAACTGATATTTTGAAGATGGCCCCTTATGCTAAGTATATGAATGACATCATCACCAATAAAAGAAAGATACCGGAAGCTGAAATCTCCACCATGCTTGCTAATTATTCTTTTAAGGATGGAGTACCTAAAAAACTTGGAGATCCTGGAATACCAACTATACCTTGCTCCATCAAAAGAAACTATGTTAAAACTGCTTTGTGTGATTTGGGAGCTTGTGTTAGTGTTATGCCTTTCTCCTTATAAAAAGACTTGATTTGAATAAACTCACACCCATAGAGATATCATTACAAATGGCTGACAAATCAACGGCCATACCTATCGGTATTTGTGAGGATGTGCCCGTTGTTGTTGCAAATGTTACTATCTTAACGGACTTTGTTATTCTTGAGATGCCCGAGGACGACAACATGTCGATTATCCTTGGTAGACCCTTTTTGAATACTGTAGGGGTTGTTATTGATTGCAATAAAAGCAAAGTCACTTTTCATATCAATGGTAATGAGCACATGGTGCACTTTCCGAAGAAACAATTTCAAGTGAATGGTATAAATGTTATTGAAGAATCTCCGACCATCACTATTGGAAGTTTTCAATTACCTCTACCTACTGCCAAAAAGAAATATGATATACTTATTGTAGGGGATATGCACATCCCCATTGAGGTAACCAAGTGTTTTACGAAAGTTCTTCGGTTTCATGCTAATCGGAAGTGGTTGTTAATAAGACTTGATCAACCTTATTAATGAATCATTTTTTAGAGGTATGACGTCGATGAATCTAGTAAGCACAACTTTCTGCTCCTATCTTTTAATTTCGGTTTTCGTTAGTCAAATAAAATAAAATGCCATGTTTATCATGTTTTCTGTTCTCTTCGTGCAATAAAAAAAATGACCCAAAAATAAAAATTCTCAGAATGCCCTGAAAATTTAACAGGAATTTTTTCTGAATATTTATGAATTTTTCGTGCAAATAACACCTGAGGGGGGTGCACCTGGTGCCCACAATACACCAGGGCGCGCCCTGGTGGGTGGTGGCCCCCACGTAGGCCCCCTCACTTATCTCTTTAGCCCACATTTTCACCTACCTCCAGCAAGTAATCACCACAACCACCATTTTCGTGTTCTTGCTCTGAAACCCACGGATTTCGATCTCTTTGCTCGAAGCTCCGTTTCCGAAACTGTTTGGAGGGATTGCTACTTGGTATGTGACTCCTCCATTGCTCCAATTAGTTTTTGTTTTAGTGGGTTATTTTTAGAGTAATTAGCTACTCTTGGTGCTGCTGTAGATGAGCTTGCATGTTGAATTCTTAGAGTTCTAAGTAGTTTGAATGATCAATATGGCCTCTATGCATGCTTGGGAGTAGTTGCTAACAATCTTACAAAGTTTTGTTGACAAATTTTTGTGGACTAAATTTTTTTAGAATTTTTATAGGAATAAAAATGCAATTCTTTAGGAGTTCTTCGAGGAGGAGATCCTCGGGAGCCTCGTCAAGTGGAAGCTCAGTTCGACAGTCTTATGTTGAACCAAGCGAAAGCTCGATGCGAGATGCCGCTACCAAATCATGCTTGTGGCCGTGCGACGAGTTCATGGAAGGTGCAGGTATTAAGGAGGAATTTTATCAATTTATCCACAACACAGTGCTTGCTTCCTTCATCGCAGATAAGTGCCCCCAACACCTCGAATTCACGAAAACCTTCACAAAGAAATTTAAATATTTTCCTTGTGAGTCTACAGTTTCATTCAACATGTACGATCATTCCTTTACCATGCCTTTAGAAATGTTCAGCGATACGTGTAAACTTCCATATGAGGGTTCCTTCGGTGAACCAACAAAATCCGAGTATGAAACATTTTTAGTTAATCTTTGCTTTGGCGAAGAGAGGGGGTCACACAAGGGAGAATTAATAGCATCCATTTTCCATCACTCCAATATTTTGCGCTCTTCAATGGTAAATGTATTGTAGGCAAACAAGATTGTAGCACATTATGTGCTCATGATTTAAGTCTCTTACAAACTGCCATAACTGGGAATAAGGATTATAATCTTGGTGCAATTGTTGCACGGAGGTTGCAGCTTAATGCTGCTAGTGGTAATTTTTATGGAGGAATTTATGCCTCTCGTGTAGCTGAGAGATTAAATGTTTCACCTTGGCCTAATGATCCCATCCTACCCACTCAGTATTTAGACTTTGATGCCATGAAGCGTCATAAGTTCCTTACGGGTACGGCCACCAACTACACCTATAACTTGAGATTCAATAAAAAACATGTTGTGCCTGTTGCTTTGCCTGCTCATGCTCTCTTTGATTTTCACACTAGGGGAAGATATTATGTTCTTGAGAGCAAAGCTTATGAGTACAACGCAGAGGTTGAAGCTGCCAGGAGGGCCGCGGAGTCTGCTCTGAGGTTCTCGATGAGCCATCGCCCAGATTATTATTCATACGGATGGTGATTACCAAGCTAGGCCAAAAGCCTAAGCTTGGGGGAGTACGTATTTCCACTGACATTACATTCATGTTCGCACATTTCATTCCAGTTGTCGGTGTTCATACTTTTTCATTATAATATCCATGTTAGATTTGTTTTCTCGCTTTCTTCTTGTGTGTTTGAAAAACTTTGAGAAAACCCAAAAATATTTCCTACTTCTTTTTAGTTTTTCTTTCTAGCTTAGTTTAATTGTAGTATCAAAAGAAAACCCAAAAAGATTTCTCGCTTCTTCTTTTACTTGTTGGGAGCTTTCCCGTGTAAATAGTTTTTCTCGTTTTTGTTTTATTTAAATTGATTGTTTCATGAAAAATCAAAAACTCCAAAAATATTTCAGTGTGTTTCTCTGAAATTCTTTTCTTTTTACTTGAGTCGTAACGAGGAGAAGACCACGATGAAATTGTTGAGTGGTTCTCATCTGCATTATCGTTCACCTAATAAAGAACCCATATTGCCTTGTCTTCTCCTCTTGAATAAAATGTTTGCAGATTCCAGCTTAGTCCACGGCATTCTTGCACTATTATTATTCTCTTATCATTTGGTCGTGCAAGTGAAAGGCAATAATGATGACATTTGACGAATTGACTGTGGCAGAGAAAGGTAGGTATGAACTCAACTTGTTTTTGTTTTTGTAAATATGTTTAACCTAGTATCCCTTGATTCAGCTCATTATGATCAAACATGTTTGCAATGACCATTATAGATTATAGTTGTTCATGCCATGCTTAAGTAGCTAGGAGTGGATAATGATTTATCTTGGGTGTCAACATGCATTAAAATGGTTGTGATGCGGTAAGATGATATGGTATCCTCCTCTAAATGTTTCAAGTGGCTTGACTTGGCACGTGTTCACACATGTAGTTGAATCAAAACCAACATAGCCTTCATGATATTTATGTTCATGGTGTCCATATCCTACTCATGCTAGTATTCGATGTTGATTATATGTAATGCATGTTCATGACCGTCTTCGCTCTCTAGCTGGCCGCTTCTCAATCTAACTGCTAGCCTTCACCTGTACTAAGCGGGACTATTGCTTGTGCATCAAAACCCTTAAACCAAGTTATACCAGATGAGTCCACTATATCTACCAATATGCGGTATTACCCTGCCGTTCCAAAGTAAATTTGCATGTGCCACCTCTAAAATTCAAATGAACATCTGTTTTGTGTGCCTGGACCGCTCATAAAGCAACGGGGGGCGATCAGTATCTTCCATGCTAAGCGGGTTATTCTCATGACGAGTGTTTATTCACTTGTCCTTACACGAGAGGGGCGGTAATAGGGATTCCCAGTCCCGAAATCAAAAATCAAAAATAATTAGACAAAACTCCCCCGGGAATGTTGTTGGTTTGGACGGTACCCGTGGATGCGGCTCGCCGTGGAGTGTGATTGTTCATGGAGGGGGAGTAAACCTTTACTTTTACCGCTTGGGAACCGCCGCTAATTTGTTTAGCATGGAAGATATTGTTAACTCTTGGTCGTGACGTTGACAGGAAGGGTGTACCTCCCAAAATTATATCTATCTCTATTTTAAACTTTGAGCTCTGGCACCACTGCAAATCCATGCTTCCCTCTGCGAAGGGACTACCTATTTACTTTTATGTTGAGTCACCACCTTCTCAAATAAGCGCCAGACCTGAGAGCACTATTGCCATCCTCATGCATTGTGTATAGTTGATGTTGGATGCAGCATGACTGGATCTTTTCTACCATGAATTATAATGTTTAGTCGCTGCTTGAACTTTGGAGGTGCTCTGCATTTATGTTTTGCGGTCTCAGAAAGGGCTAGCGAGATACCACTATTGTCATATTGTATCACGATTGTTTTGACAAAATGTTGGCATTTGAGATATCTTATTATTGCTCGCTAGTTGCTTATGTTATTGATATGAGTAAATATAATACCTAAGAGTTATTCTTGACATGGTTAGTCATAATCTTTGCTGAAAACCTGGGTGCCACTTAAGCATATATATGTAAACAAGAACAAAAGAGTTCATAAAAGTTTTTCTTTATCACTTTCAGTTTATCAACTGAATTGCTTCAGGACAAGCAAAGGTTTAAGCTTGGGGGAGTTGATACGTCTCCAACGTATCTACTTTTCCTCACTCTTTTGCCCTTGTTTTGGACTCTAATTTGCATGATTTGAATGGAA
The DNA here is from genome assembly GCA_039707655.1 of Elymus sibiricus. Taxonomy (NCBI): domain Eukaryota; kingdom Viridiplantae; phylum Streptophyta; class Magnoliopsida; order Poales; family Poaceae; genus Elymus; species Elymus sibiricus. The sequence goes on along the minus strand of CM077663.1, from coordinate 295,569,016 downwards.
CTAACCCGGACTGACGCTGTTTTCAGCAGAATTGCCATGGTGTTGTTTTTGTGCAGAAATAAAAGTTCTCAGAATGGAACGAAACTTTCTGGAGATTTATTTTGGAAAATATAAAAAATACTGGAGCCAGAAACCACTGGAGAGGGGGCCCAGGGTGCGCAGCACCCACCAGGGCGCGCCAGCCCCCTCCCGGCGCGCCCTGGTGGGGGCTGGGCACCTCGGGGCCCCACTTGCCCTATCTGTGCCACTATAAATTCCTAAATTTGGAGAGAAAAATAGGAGAGAAAGAATTATCGCGTTTCACGAGATGGAGCCGCCGCCACCTCCTGTTCTTCATCGGGAGGCCAGATCTGGAGCCCGTTTGGGGCTCCGGAGAGGGGAATCTTCGGTCTTCGTCATCACCAACCTTTCTCCATCGCCAATTCCATGATGATCCCCACCGGGAGTGAGTAATTCCTTCGTAGGCTTGCTGATCGGTGAGGAGTTGGATGAGATTCATCATGTAATCGAGTTAGTTTTGTTAGGGCTTGATCACTAGTATCCATTATGTTCTGAGATTCATGTTGCTATGACTTTGCTATGCCTAATGCTTGTCACTAGGGCTCGAGTGCCATGATTTAAGATCTGAACCGTTTATGTTATCATCTCTATATCTATGTTCTTGATCCGATCTTGCCTAGTCATATGCACCTATTACGTGTTATGATCCGTCAACCCCATAGTGACAATATTTGGGATACTTCGCGGTGATGACCGTAGTTTGAGGAGTTCATGTATTCACCACGTGTTAATGCTTTGTTTCGGTTCTCTATTAAAAGGAGGCCTTAATATCCCTTAGTTTCCTTATGGACCCCACTGCCACGGGAGGGCAGGACAAAAGATGTCATGCAAGTTCTTTTCCATAAGCACGTATGACTATTTAAGGAATACATGCCTACATTACATTGATGAACTGAGCTAGTTCTGTGTCGCCCTAGGTTATGACTGTTACATGATGAATATCATCCAATGAGTTACTGATCCAGTGCCTACGACCTTTTCCACTTATTGTTCATGCTAAGTTACTACTGTTGTTGCTACTGTTCCAACTGCTACAAAACTACTGCTACTACTGTTACCGCTACTATTACTATTGCTACTGCTATCAAACCTATCATATTACTGTGCTACTGATCACTTTGCTGCAGATATTTATCTCCAGGTGTGGTTGAATTGACAACTCAACTGCTAATACTCTCAAGTATTCTTTGGCTCCCCTTGTGTCGAATCTATAAATTTGGGTTGAATACTCTACCCTCGAAAACTGTTGCGATCCCCTATACTTGTGGGTTATCAGCAGCCTATCTGCATAATCGGTAGAACCCAGTCATTTTGATCGGAGGCTCCGAGGATATAACAGAAACTTGGCAATTACTAGAAATTTGCAAATGAGTTTGGAAAACTTGTAACAAAATGTCAAAAGGATCTGCAAAAGACTTTACAAAGAGATATCAACTAGAGAAGATTTGAGTGGTTCCAAGAAATCTTGCAAATAGAGAATGAACCAAACAAGATACTTAATCTAGGTGATGGGCGGTGACTAGGTCACCTATATTAGAGTATATTGACTTAGGAGCCAAGCAAGAATACTTGATCATAGGTCATACTCATCGTTAAGCTCAAAATGGGGTTACCATTTTTTGATTAAGAATTTTAATGTTTTCATATCACTTGAGTTGCTTTAACTCATGACTCGGAGTAAAGCTTTATCAAGGATATGAGTACATACCTTTGAGTGATGTTGATGACGTGGCTTGTAGGTGAAGTTGTTGAGGATTCTTGAGGTTGATGAAGTTCATCTTGAGTTGGGAGCAATCCTTCTTGTTTTAGTACACTTATCACCTACATAGGTTAGTCAAGCAAGGAAGAACAATATAGATCCATTTGGCATGACATCAATTTAGAATTAGCAAATATGATCACATCAAATATATGTCAAGGATATGGTTGAGTTGTCTTCTTCCTTCCATCAACAAGAAAGGTTGTGGATACTTGGTCATGACAAGATTGCTTATGATTGGAGTTGTTTGCAACGTTGTGGAATGAAATTCTTCCAAGTACCTACAAAAGGTTAGATGCAATACAAGGGAGCATAGAATTCCAAGATATATGAAGTTCATGGTAATGATGGCATGGAATGGTCAAGTAAGCTCATCCCCTTGCATGCATCCGAGTGAGCTTAGCTCAAGTTTGAAGCATCAATGATGTTCAACTCACTCCTCAAGTAACAAAACACTTTCTCATCAAGTGGCTTAGTAAAGATATCGGCCAATTGCTTGTTAGTGCGAACATGCTTAAGATTAATATCTCCTTTGGTAACATGATCACGAATGAAATGATGTCAAACTTGAATATGCTTAGTTCGAGAATGTTGCACAGGATTATGACCAATCTTAATAGAACTTTCATTGTCACAAAGTAATGGAACATTTTTCACATGGATTCCATAATCCTTAAGTGTTTGTGTCATCCATAGCAATTGTGCACAACATGATCCGGCAGCAATATACTCAGCTTCGGCAGTAGATAGAGATACCGAGTTTTGTTTCTTGGAGGACCAAGACACAAGAGATCTACCAAGAAATTGGCATGTACCCAAGGTGGATTTTCTATCAACCTTGTCACCGGCATAGTCCGAATCAAAATAACCAACAAGGTTAAAGGAAGATCCCTTGGGATACCAAATGCCAAAGTTTGGTGTTTGTATCAAAAATCTCACAATACGTTTCACGGCCAAAAGATGACACTCTTTAGGTGCAGCTTGATATCTAGCACACATGCAAACACTAAGCATAATATCGGGACGGGAGGCACATAGATATAACAATGAACCAATCATAGATCGATAAACTTTTTGATCAACCGGTTCGTCCTCCTTGGTAAGATCAACATGTCCACTAGTAGGCATAGGAGTTTTCATACCTTTACACTCTTGCATTTTGAACTTCTTGATAAAGTCCATGGTGTACTTGGTTTGAGAGATGAAAGTTCCTTCTCTTGTTTGCTTGATTTGCAAACCAAGAAAGAATTTCAGCTCACACATCATGGACATCTCATACTTCTCGGACATCAACCTTCCAAATCTTTCACTAAATTGTGGGTTAGTAGATCCAAAGATAATATCATCCACATAGATTTGGCACACTAATAATTTACCATTAACTCTCTTAGTGAATAAGGTTGCGTCAATTTTACCAATTTCAAAACCCTTTTCAATGAGAAACTTCGTTAAGCATTTATACCTAGCGCGTGGGGCTTTCTTAAGACCATAAAGAGCTTTACGAAGCTTGTAAACATGACTAGGTTTCTTAGGATTCACAAAACTAGGTTTTTTTTTAACATAGACCTCTTCTTCAATCTCACCATTTAAAAAGGCACTTTTAATGTCCATTTGATAAAGCATGATATCATGGTGATTAGCATAAGCAAGAAGAATGTGAATAGCTTCAAGTCTAGCGACGGGGGCATAGGTCTCACCGTAGTCCATACCTTCGACTTGCGTATATCCTTGGGCTACGAGACGCGCCTTGTTGCGTACAACTTGACCATCTTCATCTTGCTTGTTCCGAAACACCCATTTGGTTCCGATGACGTTGTGCTCGTCCTTGGGATTTTCCACGAGTGTCCACACTTTGTTCCTTTCGAAGTTGTGAAGCTCTTCATGCATGGCGTTCACCCAATCCGGGTCTTCAAGAGCTTGTTCTACCTTCAAGGGTTCAATGCTAGAGATGAAATAATAATGCTCACAAAAATTAGCTAAGTGGGTTTTAGAGAGAGTGATTCTCCCGGTTTGTATGTCACCAAAGATTTGGTTTAGAGGATGGTTCTTGGTCACTCTTGCTCGAAGTCGGGGTAGCTTCGACTTGTTGGATGGTGGAGCTTCTTCATCATCATCATCTCCTTCATCTTTGTTGTTATTGAAGGTGTCGTTTCCTTGAGGTGGTGGTGAAGGAGGTTGTGGTGGATCTTCATGATGTACTTCCTCCTCTTCATCTTGTCGTGTACCGCTTGTGGATGCCTCCATGTCGTGTTGAGGATCACTTTGACGTGAAGTAGGGGCTTCCACTTGAGTTGACGAAGTACTTTCCTTCACCTCCATGGGACGAATCTTGCCAATGGACAAGTCTTGGATAGCTTCCGAAGGATCCTTATCTCCTACATCATTTGGCAATTGTTCGACTTGCGAACCATTAGATTCATCAAACTTCACATCTACCGTCTCTTCAACTTTTCGAGTGAAGTTGTTGTAGACATGGTAAGTGTGAGAGTTCGATCCGTAACCGAGTAGGAAACCTTCATGAGATTTGGGAGCAAATTTAGTACGACGATGCTTATCAAGAATGTAGCACTTTGAGCCGAATACCCAAAAGTATCCAACATGGGGTTTGTTACCGGTGATTAGCTCGTATGCCGTTTTACCGAGAAGCTTGTGAAAGTAGAGTCGGTTTGTGGCATGACATGCTGTTTCCACGGCTTCTGCCCAAAAGTGTCTTGGAGTCTTGTATTCATCAAGCATCGTTCTTGCCATCTCAATAAGAGTCCGGTTCTTCCTCTCAACAACTCCATTTTGTTGAGGCGTGTACGTAGCCGAGAACTCATGTGAAACACCTTCTTCATCAAGAAAGGTATCTACATGGGTGTTCTTGAACTCCGATCCGTTATCGCTTTGAACCTTCTTGATCTTCACCTCAAACTGATTTTGCGCTTTGCGAGCGAAGTTCTTGAAGATCTTTTGCACCTACGACTTATCATCAAGAAAGAATACCCACGTAAATCTGGAAAAATCATCCACTATAACTAGACCATAGGAATTTCCATCGAGGCTCTTGTAAGCATTGGGACCAAAAAGATCCATGTGAAGTAACTCGAGTGGTCTCCTAGTAGTCATGATATTCTTTACGGGATGACTTCCACCTACTTGCTTTCCAGCTTGACAAGCACTACAAAGTCTATCTTTGTCAAAAGACAACATCTTTAACACCAAGTATATGATCACCTTTGATAAGCTTGTCTAGATTACGCATGCCAACATGTCCTAGTCTTCTATGCCAAAGCCAACCTTTAGAAGATTTTGCAATAAGACAAGTACAAGGTTTGGATCTCTTAGTGAAATCGACAATATATAGATCACCGCTACGGAAACCGGTAAAGACCAAGTTATGATTATCTTGATGAAACACTTGGCAATCTACTTTCGTGAATAGCACATTAAAACCAAAGTCGGCAAGTCTAGATACGGAAAGAAGATTGTAGCCAAGGGATTCAACAAGCATGACGTTTTGAATAGAGCTATCATGGGAGATGGCCACCTTACCAAGACCGAGTACCATACCCTTGGAGTTGTCTCCAAACATTACATAACTTCGTGGTCCATGGTTTGGTGTGATCTCTTCAAACATCTCTCTATCTCCGGTCATTTGATCGGTGCATCCACTATCGAGAATCCACTCTTTTCCTCCGGACATGTAATCCTTGAAGTTTGCCATGAGACTTAAATTCTTCATGATCTTCTCATGCTCGATGTCGAACAACTCATCTTCATCATAGTAGCCATGTTCCACATTGTCATCATCAAATGGGAAATCCTTGTCACAAGGAACAAGAGATTCGTTAGGGTTGTGATCATGACAATGTTCAAGATTATGAATGCGAATGGCTTCTACAATGATGTTTTTTATAGTTATGACATCTCCTTTAGCACGCATGAGGTCTCTAAGCTCAAATAGATAGTCATCAAACTTGGGATCACTAGGCATCATTTTGTGAAAGGAAATAGTTTTATGAAGAATTTCATCAAGATTACTCAATGAATAACTTGGATATCATTTCTCCAAGTCATTCCACAAAGTATAAGCGCATTCAAAATTCTTCATTTGATTAAGCACAATCCTAGGCAATCCTCTAACGATAAGATTAACAGTTCTAAGATTACATAGCATATCAATTTCCTCTTCGTGTGTGCGATGTAAAGGATCAATGGGAGGTACATAGGGGTTCTTAATATACTTTCTCAAATGAAATTCATTGAATAGCTCAAGCATCTTATATTTCCATTGACTATAGTACTCCCCATCAAGAATAGGCACTCTTCAACTCCAACTTTCCACACTAGACACATCCATCTTCCTCCACGCTGATGAAACCGATGCAATGGAGACCAATGCTCTGATACCACTTGTAGGATCACTAGAAGTGTTTGTCTAGAGGGGGGGTGAATAGACTACTAGCGGGAATTAAAACCTAACCTTTTCCCAAGTTAATTGGTTGGCAGATTTTAGCAATTATAGCAAGTCTAGCACACCCTACACATGCAAGTCAACAAGTATGGCAGCGGAAAGTAAAGACATTGCACATGGAATTAAGGAGTTGAGATAGGAAGATCAAACGCATGAGGGACACGAAGATTTTTCCCGTGGTTCCGATAGGTGGTGCTATCGTACGTCCACGTTTATGGAGTCTTCAACCCACGGAGGGTAACGGTCGCGAGAGTTCACGGAGGGCTCCACCCATAAGGGTCCACGAAGTAGCAACCTTGACTATTCCATAACGGCTTCCGTCCACGAAGGACTAGCCTCACTATGGGTAGATCTTCACGAAGTAAGCGATCTCCTTGCCCGTACAAACTTCTTGGTTCAACTCCACAACACGAAGTAGGAGGCTCCCAAGCGACACCTAACCAATCTAGGAGGCACCACCATCCAAAAGGTAATAGGCTCGGTAATGACGATGAACTCCTTGCTCTTGTGCTTCAAGATGATAGACTCCTCAACACACAATCACTCTCTCACAGATTTGGCTATGGTGGAAGAGATTGATTTGGTGGAAAGCAACTTGGGGAGGCTAGAGATCAAGATTCATATGGATGGAGTGGAATGGCTTGATCTCAACACATGAGTATGTGGCTCTCTCTCAGAAAATTGGATGGGGCAAGTATGGAATAGTTCTGAGTGCTTCTCTTTCGAGTGGGTGGTGTTGAAGGGGTATATATAGGCATCCCAAAAATCCAACCGTTACACCTAAAGTGACCAACTCGGTGACACCGAAGTATAAAACTCGGTGGTACCGAGTTTCTCCAAAGGTAGCAACTTTTGAATCTCGGTGAGACCGATACAGCAATCTCGGTGGTACCGATTTAGTGACCAACGGTCAGATTGCACAACTCGGTGAGACCGATTCTCAGATTTCGGTGGTACCAATTCTTGACAACGGCTAACCAGAAAGTTGGTCCAAAACTCAGTGAGACCAATTCACAAAACTCGGTGGTACCGATTCTTGAGAATGGCTAACCAGGAAGTTGGTCCAATTCTCGGTGAGACCGATTAGCAAAACTCGGTGGTACCGATCCTTGAAAATAGGATACCCGAGAGTTGGCAACTGATTTCGGTGGCACCGAATGGAATGTTGGTAGTACCGAGATGGATTTGGCTTAGGATCTGTCTAGGGTTTGAATCTCGGTGAGACCGAATAGGAATTGTTGGTCTTACCGATTTGATTGGTAGGGTTCTAGACAGAGTATTTGTGGAAGAGCTTGTGGGTGTTTTTGGTGACTATCACTTGTGCACGTGGAGCATCTTGTTCACCAACAGTACCTTACTCCCTTTTAATAGTATTGGCTTTCCTATGGACTCAAAGTGATTTCTCACAAAGTAAAATGTAGAGTCCTCTTGCTTGAAGCTTTGCCAATCCATTTTCTTGCATCTAGGGGTTTCTCCACCATCCTTTTGCCAAGACTCTCTGTGGACTTTATCTGAAATACACTAGGTAAAAGTATTAGTCCAAGAGACAATGTATGTTCTCATGAATTATCAAAACCACCAAGGGAGCATGTTGTGCTTTCAATCTCCCCCTTTTTGGTAATTGATGTCAACATACAATCAAAGCTTCAAATAAAGATATGCATGGATATAATGAAGACTTTGAGAGACACATGACTTAGACTTGCTCCCACTAAATGTGTGCAAGCCCTTTAAAGGATAGTTGCTTTGGAATGCATGGACACACATATAGTAGAAGGGATATAATGAGTCATGTGTATCTTGGCTATATGCATCAAATATATATGAGTGAGGTGTATCCTTGTTCAAGACTTCACTCTTGCAAACAATATGTGCAAGAAGCAAGAGATCATCTTGATCAAAGATATGATGCATATACTTACCTTGAGTTCTTGAGCATTCTTGTAGTAGAAATACACTTGAGAAAACAATGTTAGGAAACACAAGAGTATCCTACCAATCAAAAGCAATAGAGCTCAATAGTACCTATGGAGAACATTTAGAAGATAGTATTCCTTAAGATTGATATGTCTCCAAGAACATTTAGAAACTTTCTCCCCTGGATATGAAATAGTAGGTCATCCTCTCCCTCTGAATCTTAGCATGTAGATATTGGGATTGGATAGGGTGAGAAAATTCTAACATGATTAGTCAAATGAAATAAACATATTTTTCTCCCCCTACTTTGGTATTCTCCCCTTGACTATGTAAGCATAAGCTTTGATATTCTCCCCCTTGATTGTCTCTTCCCCTTTGCATTGAAGCATGTGTCTCCCCCTTTAGCATTAAAGCTTTGGTATTTCTCCCCCTTTGGCATTAATTTCCAAAAAGTTGCATACATAGGGTCAGACATAGGGATCATGGAGTAAGAAGGGATCCTTGAGAACAAGGGTCATAGAATGTAGGGTTCACAGAAAAAAATGAAAATCATAGAGAACATAGAGAATAATTTCTCCCTCTTTGACTGATAGCTTGTAGGTCTTCTCCTCCTTTGAGTTAGGGATCCTAGAGTAAAGTTCCTCTCCCCCTTTTTTTAATAATAAGGGATCATCGAAGAAATGGAGAATTGTTAAGTAAAACAAGGATAAAAAAGATAGCAAAGTCGGTGGAACCGAGATGTGTATTTGCAGCTGATACGTCTCCAATGTATCTACTGTTCCTCACTCTTTTGCCCTTGTTTTGGACTCTAATTTGCATGATTTGAATGGAACTAACCCGGACTGACGCTGTTTTCAGCAGAATTGCCATTGTGTTGTTTTTGTGCAGAAATAAAAGTTCTCGGAATGGAACGAAACTTTCTAGAGATTTATTTTGGAAAATATAAAAAATACTGGAGCCAGAAACCACCGGAGAGGGGGCCCAGGGTGCGCAGAACCTACCAGGGCACGCCAGCCCCCTCCCGGCGTGCCCTGGTGGGGGCTGGGCACCTCGGGGGCCCACTTGCCCTATCTCCGCCACTATAAATTCCTAAATTTGGAGAAAAAATAGGAGAGAAAGAATTATCGCGTTTAACGAGACGGAGCCGCTGCCACCTCCCGTTCTTCATCGGGAGGCTAGATCTGGAGCCCGTTTGGGGCTCCGGAGAGGGGAATCTTTGGTCTTCGTCATCACCAACCTTTCTCCATCGCCAATTCCATGATTCGGAAATATTAGTTTTCTTATACCTTCCAACTCATAAAGAATTCCTTCTATTGGTGGGCACTCACAATTAACCCCATAGTAAGAAAATATATCACTAGCCTCTTGCATTATATTTCCAAATTCTTGAACAAGAAATATAGTGGCTAGGTGCTTAGTAGGAACTTCCTGAATATTAGAGAATTCTAGAAACAACCATTGTATGAAAGGATGCATATGGACAAATTGTCTTTCCAATTGTGCTATAAGCATAGATATAGCATCCGCATAACTTGTACTTCTAGTAACAATGGACCCACCCATCAATGGTAATGACCCCGCACAAGTGAAAAAATCTTGAATCACACTCTTCCCAATAATATTTCCAGTACCTATACGGAGTTTGTTTGTTTGCATAGTGGGTTCACTTTTAGAAGGATCATCATCCGCAAGATTATCAAGGTTTTCCTTAGCAACTTCATCAAAATTCCTTTTAGCATTATTAGCACAAGGTGAAGTTTTATGTTCAAGGACTTCCGTACTAGCAGCGGAAACACCACTAATTTCAAAATCAGACAAGGTAGCAACTTCAAGCAAGCAAAGGAGCAAACTAGTAACAAGCAAAGGTAAATATTTTTGTATTTTTGATTTTTATGAGACAAGCTAAATATAGCAGCAAATAAAAAGAAGAACAAGTGAATGAAAATTTGTGTGAAGTTACTTGATACTTGATGATGATATTCCCCGGCAACGGCGCCAGAAATCCTTCCTGATACTTGTGATCTGCGTTGGGTTTTCCGTGAAGAGGAACGGGTTATTGCAGCACAAAGTGGGTAAGTATTTCCCTCAGTTATGAAACCAAGGTTTATCGAACCAATAGGAATGTCAATCCTCAACCGTCTTCAGCGGCTGCACACAAATGAACAAACAACTTGCACCCAATGCGGGCAAGAGGGTTGTCAATCCCCTTGATCTCATTATTTGCAAGCAAATGAGTCGTGTAGATAATTGTTGATAATTGTAATTTGCAAAATAAAATAAAAAGTAAATAAAGGAAGCAAGGTAATAGTAGAGTTTGTAAATGTATAAGTGAATAGACTCGGAGGGCCATAGTTTTCCCTAGCGGCATCTCTCATGTAGGCAGCATACGGTGGGTAACAAATTACTGTTGGGCAATTGATAGAAAAGTGGATAGTTATGCGGTTTTCACGGCAATGATCATGTGTATATAGGCATCATGTCCATAAACAAATAGGCCAACTCCTGCCTGCACCTATTACTATTACTCCACTCATCGACCACTATCCAACATGCATCTAGAGTATTAAGTAAAACAGAGTAATGCATGGAGAACGATGACATGATGTAGACAAAGTAAACTCAAGCAATATGAATGAACCCCATCGTGTTATCCTTAGTAACAACAACACAAAGACACATCTTGTCCCCTACTTTGTCACTGGGATATAGAAACCCGACAGGTTGAACCTACCACAACGCACCACTCCCACCGATGAAATATCAATCTACTTGGCCAAAGCACATCAATAAATCGGAGAGCATTACGAAGCTATAATGATCATGCAATTAAGAGACAATATATATCAGAGGTATCTCAAATACTTTTCATGAATAATATGAACATAAACCCACAATTCATCGGATCCCAACAAACACACCGCACAATAGGATTACATCGGATAGATCAAAGCAAAGATGCGATGACAATTGTATTGAAGATCAAGAGATAGAGAGATTGCCATCTAGCTACTAGCTATGGACCCATAGGTCTGTGGTGAACTACTCACACATCATCATTGGGGCAGGAAGTTTGATGTAGAGGCCCTCCGTGATACATCCCCCCTCCGTAGGGTGCCGGAACGGAGCTCCAGATAGCCTCGCAACGGAACAGAGACTTGCGGCGGTGGAAAAAGGGTTTCGGGACTGCTTCTGTTTTTTTTTGCAATATTAGAGAATTTATAGGCCAGAGAGGGGTGTCGGGAGAGCCACGAGGGGCCACCACTTATCAGGACGCGCCCCCCTAGGACGCACCCTTATGTGTGGTGGGGCCCTCGTGTGCCTCCCGGCCTCCTTTCGAAGCTTCCAGGTCTTCTTTTGGTCCAGAAAAAATCATCAAAAAGTTTCATGGCAATTGGTCTTCGTTTCGTAATGTAAACCTGAAAAGTAAAAAAACATGCAAAAAACAGCAACTGGCACTGGCACTTGGTCAATAGGTTAGTGCTCAAAAATATTATAAATTGGTAAATAAAGACCCAAAAAGTATCCTAGAATGATAATATATCACCATGGAACAATCAAACATTATAGATACGTTGGAGATGTATCAATGATGTGTGAGCATTTCTATTCCTCGTTGAAATCCTAGTGTTGTTTCGGGTCGGAGGCGCGCGATGGTTAACTCCTACCAACCTCCTCCCTCGGGGCATGCGAGTAGTACTTTGATTTGTGATTGAACTAATAAAACTTTGCAATAAGTATATGAGTTCTTTATGACTAATGTGAAACCATGGACATACGCAGTCTCACCTCCTCATATTTGCTAGCCTCTTCGGTACCGTGCATAGCCCATTCTCACTTTGAGGATCGGTGCAAATTTCGCCAGTGCATCCAAACCCCGCGACATGATACGCTCTGTTGCACATAAGCCTCATTGTATCTTCCTCAAAACAGCCACCATACCTACCTATGATGGCATTTTCATAGCCATTCTGAGATATATTGCCATGCAAATTCCATCGTCACTTCACATGACTAGTTCGTTCATCATCATATTGCTTTGCATGATCATATAGAGATGACATAGTATTTGTGGAAAAGCCACCGTTCATCATATTTTTGGTACATGTCACGCTAGATCTTTGCACATGCTGGTACACTGCCAGAGGCATTCATATAGAGTCATATCTTCCTATCAGTTCTTCATATCGAGTTGTAAGTAAATAAAAGTGTGATGATCATCATTATTAGAGCATTGTCCCAGTGAGGAAATAAAAATGGGGGAGGCCAAATGAGCCCACCATTCCATTAAAAAAAGAAATGAATGAATGAGAGAAAATGAGAGAAGGGACTTTGTACTATCCTTTACCACACTTGTGCCTCAAAGTGGCACCTTGTTCCTCATATAGAGAGTCTCATGATATGTCACTTTCATACTCTACTGGGAATTACCTTTTCATTATTATAAACTTGGCTTGTATATTCCTATGACGGGCCTCCTCAAATGCCCGAGGTCTTCATGAGCAAGCAAGTTGGATGCACACCCCACTTAGCTTCAGTTGAGCTTTCATACACTTATAGCTCTAGTGCATCATTTGCATGGAAATCCCTACTCCTTGCATCGCATCTGTCGACGGGCATCTCCATAGCCCGTTGGTATGCCTAGTTGATGTGAGACTATCTTCTACACTTTTTACCCTTTTGATATCTACCACCATATTCTATTCCACCTTTATGCTATGTCCAATGGCTCACGCTCATGTATTGCGTGAAGAATAAAAAGTTGATGCATATTGAAAAGTACAATTCAATTGCCTGACTTGGAAACCGTGGTGCTTGACATTTGTATTAATGTGGGTAAGATGGAGCCATGCCTTGCTAATATAATAAGATGAATGGGGGTAAACATTCATTGAGGATTGTATACTTTGAAAGATTGATGATTTTGTTTCTTATGCTTATAAGTATTGCTATGTTAATATTTGTTAATTCATCATTTCTCAATGAGCGTACATGAAAAAGATTACATAATGGGTAGCATGTCACATAAAAAATTCTGTTTTATCATTTACCTACTCGAGGATGAGCAGGAATTAAGCTTGGGGATGCTTGATATGTCTCCAACGTATCTATAATTTTTTATTGTTCCATGCTGATATATTATCATTCTAGGATACTTTTTAAGTATTTATTTACCAATTTATATTAATTTTGAGCACTAACCTATTGACCCAGTGCCCAGTGCCAGTTGTTGTTTTCTGCATGTTTTTCACTTCTCAGGTTTACAGTACCAAACGAAGTCCACTTGCCACGAAACTTTTTGATGATTTTTTCTGGACCAAAATAAGACCTAGGAGATTCGGAAGGAAGTCGGGAGCCACACCAGGGCCCCACAAGCCAACACGGCGCGCCCTAGGGGGGCGCCCTGATGGCTTGTGTGCCCATGGCGGCTCCCTGACCTCGTTCTCTGGCCTATAAGTTCTCATATATAGGAAAAAACCTGGAGGCAGTCCTGAAACCCTTTTTACACCGCCGCAAGTCTCTGTTCCATCGTGAGGACATCTGGAGCTCCGTTCCGGCACCCTGCCGGAGGGGGATCGATCACGGAGGGCCTCTTCATCAACCTTGCTGCCCTCATGATGATGTGTGAGTACTTCACCACAGACCTACGCATCCATAGCTAGTACCTAGATGGCAATCTCTCTATTTCTCAATCTTCAATACAATGATCATCACACATCTTCGCTTTGATCTATCTGATGTAATCCTTTTGTGCGGTGTGTATGTTGGGATCCGATGAATTGTGGGTTTATGTTCAGATTATTCATGAAAAGTATTTGAGTCACCTCTGAATATTATGATTCTTATTTGCATGATCATTATAGCTTCATAATTCTCTCCGATCTATTGATTTGCTTTGGCCAAGTAGATTGATCTTTCTTCAGTGAGAGAGGTGCATTGTAGTAGGTTCAACCTGACGAGTTTCTATATCCCAATGATAGAAGGGGACAAGTTGCGTCTTTGTCTTGTTGCTACTAAGGATAACATGATGGGGTTTATTCATAATGCTTGAGTTTACTTTGTCTACATCATGTCATCGTTCTCGATGCATTACTCTGTTTTACTTAATACTCTAGATGCATGCTGATAGCGGTCGATGAGTGGAGTAACAGTAATAGGTGCTGGTAGGAGTCGGCCTATTTGTTTATGGACGTGATGCCTATATACACATGATCATAGCCGTGAAAATTACATAACTATCCGCTTTTTTATCAATTGCCCAATAGTAATTTGTTACCCACCGTATGTCGCCTACATGAGAGATGCCGCTAGGGAAAACTATGGCCCCCGGGTCTATTCACTTATAAATTCACAAACACTACTATTACCTTGCTGCCTTTATTTGTCTTTTATTTTATTTTTCAATTTACAATTATCTACACAACTCATTTTCTTTCAAATAACGAGATCAAGGGGATTGACAACCATCTTGCCCGCGTTGGGTGCAAGTTGTTTGCTCTTTTGTGTGCAGCCGCTAACGACGGTTGAGGATTGATATTCCTATTGGTTTGATAAACCTTGGTTTCATAACTGAGGGAAATATTTACCCACTTTGTGCTGCAATTACCCGTCCTCTTCATGGAAAACCCAACGCATATCACAAGTATCACATACCGATGGATTGAGACGAAAGAGGGGATTCCTTCCAGGGCATACCCAAGCTTAGACGCTTGAGTCTTCCTAGAATTTTAGCTTGGGGTGCCTTGGGCATCCCCAAGCTTAGTCTCTTGCCGCTCCTTATTCCTTCATCAATCGTGATTGCACCCAAAACTTGAAAACTTCAGCACACAAAACTCAACAGAAAACTCATGAGCTCAGTTAGTATGATAGGTAAATCAAAAACTTTAGGTACTATAATAAATTGATTCATATTTTATTATTACATAAGGTACTTTATTATAACTTCTCCATGGATTATACCCCCCCAGATACAATCCATTGCATCATCAAAACAAGCAAACTATGCAAGCAAAAAACAAAATCTGTCTAAAACAGAACAATCTGTAATGATCTGCGCAAACACCATACTTCTGTAACTCCAAAAATTCTGAAAAATTAGGACAACCTAGGGAATTTTTATACCAATATTGTGTAAAAAATTCAGATCAAAAAGACATTCTAGTAAAATCAGAGAAGTTCTGCACTGGACGCAAAAGTTTATGTTTTTGCACCGTATTAATTAACTTATCATACAAGTCATCCCAAAGGCTTTACTTGGCACAAACACTAATTTAAACATAAAAACACAATCATTACAGTATCAAGAATCATGTTATCACACCAAGATAGAAAGTAAAATAAAAAATTAAAGATAACTATTGGGTTGCCTCCCAACAAGCGCTATCGTTTTATGCCCCTAGCTAGGCATAATGCATAGTATCAAGTGTTGTCATCCTTGGTGTCAAGCTCCTCAATTACACATCCATATTTCCTAGGAAAAAGAGGAGTCTTAATGATAGGATCTCTTATCATGTTTATAAAATTGGGATGCACACTAATCATTTTAAGATCCTCATTTCTTTTGATAGGAGTGATACTAGTATTCCTAAGGACATACATAATCTTAGAATTTTTTCCTTGAGAGGTGCTAGCATTAGTTTTAGAGGGAGTGAATGCGGAGCCCATTTTTTTAGTTACTTCCTCCATTTTATCAATTCTTTTAAGGCTTTGCTCCACTTGCTCGTCAATAATTGCATCTTTCTCCTTTGATGCTTTCAAAGTAATCCCTACCTTTGATCCAAATTGAGTAATATGATTATGAATCTTTTTATCCAACTCCTCAATTTGTTCTTTAGTGGCCATTTTTTTGAATAATCTCCAGCCTTTGCATAACATGCTCCAAAGTTAAGGTAGTTTCATTAATAATGATGGGTGGTGACCCCACTAAATTTTCCATAGCTTTGAAAGCATCCAAAGTGTGACTCATTAAGAAATTACCACCAGTAATAGTATCAAACACAAATCTATACCAAGTAGTAATACCCACATAAAAATTACGAAGCAAGATGTTAGCGGATTTCTTATGAGTTGATCTATTTTGAGCAGTGCAATTCCTATGCCAAGCATCTTTTAAACTTTCTCCTCCCCTTTGTTTAGAGTTAAGCACCTCATTCTCGAGGGTACACGGAACAAAGGAAGAACCAGCCATGATAACAAGTAAACTAGCAAAGATAAATATTTTTGTATTTTTGATTTTTATATCAAGCAAAATATAATAGCAAATAAAAAGTAGAACAAGTGAATGATAATTTGAGAGAAGGTACTTGATACGTCTCCAACGTATCTACTTTTCCTCACTCTTTTGCCCTTGTTTTGGACTCTAATTTGCACGATTTGAAAGGAACTAACCCGGACTGATGATGTTTTCAGCAGAACTACCATGGTGTTGTTTTTGTGAAGAAATAAAAGTTCTAGGAATGGAACGAAACTTTTAGGAGATTTATTTCAGAATAAATGAGAATTATTGGAGCCAAAATACACCGAAGAGGGGGGCCAGGGTGAGCATCACCCACCAGGGCGCGCCAGGCCCTCTGGGCGCACCCTAGTGGGTTGTTCCCACCTCATGGCCCCACTTGCCCTAACTCCGCCACTATAAATTCCTAATTTCGGAGAAAAAATCAGGGAGAAAGAATTATCACGTTTCATGATACGGAGCCGCCGCCACCTCCTGTTCTTCATCGGGAGGCCAGATCTGGAGCCCGTTTGGGGCTCCGGAGAGGGGAATCTTCGGTCTTCGTCATCACCAACCTTTCTCCATCGCCAATTCCATGATGCTCCCCACCGGGAGTGAGTAATTCCTTCGTAGGCTTTCTGGTCGGTGAGGAGTTGGATGAGATTCATCATGTAATCGAGTTAGTTTTGTTAGGGCTTGATCCCTAGTATCCATTATGTTCTGAGATTGATGTTGCTATGACGTTGCTATGCCTAATGCTTGTCACTAGGGCCTGAGTGCCATGATTTTAGATCTAAACCATTTATGTTATCATCTCTATATCTATGTTCTTGATCCGATCTTGCCTAGTCATATGCACCTATTACGTGTTATGATCCGTCAACCCCATAATGACAATATTTGGGATACTTCGTGGTGATGACCGTAGTTTGAGGAGTTCATGTATTCACCATGTGTTAATGCTTTGTTCCGGTTCTCTATTAAAAGGAGGCCTTAATATCCCTTAGTTTCCTTATGGACCCCGCTGCCACGGGAGGGTAGGACAAAAGATGTCATGCAAGTTCTTTTCCATAAGCACGTATGACTATTTACGGAATACATGCCTACATTACATTGATGAACTGGAGCTAGTTCTGTGTCGCCCAAGGTTATGACTGTTACATGACGAATATCATCCAACGAGTTACCGATCCAGTGCCTACGAGCTTTCCACTTATTGTTCTTGCTAAGATACTATTGATGCTGCTACTGTTCCAACTGCTACAAAACTGCTGCTATTACTGTTACCGCTACTGTTACCGTCACTACTGCTATCAAACTATCATATTACTGTGCTACTGATCACTCTGCTATAGATATTTAATCTCCAGGTGTGGTTGAATTGACAACTCAACTGCTAATACTCTCAAGTATTCTTTGGCTCCCCTTGTGTCGAATCTATAAATTTGGGTTGAATACTCTACCCTCGAAAACTGTTGCGGTCCCCTATACTTGTGGGTTATCAAGACCTTTTTCTGGCGCCGTTGCCGGGGAGCATAGCAATATTTGTTGAGTCACTTGGGATTTATATCAATCTATCACTATGAAGAATCTGAAGGATACTAAGACCAAGATTTTTCCCTCTACTACGAGGGGAGGTAAGGAACTGCCATCACACTCTGCACTTGATTCACCTTCTGTTATGAGTAAGCTTGCAACACCACCACATGCTAGTAATCCTGATATGTCGCAAGTTATTGATGATGCTACCTCTGCTATGAATTATGCTAATGATGATGCTAGTACCATGCTTGATGATAATGTGCCACCAGGAGAATTTCTTGATGAACAAATTGCTAGAGCTAAAGAGAGTGAAACTGGTGAAACTGATGAGATTGCTGAAACGATGAAGCCTATGAAACTGATAATAATTATGAAACTCCTATTAGTCCTAGCTCTCCTAAGTTTGAAATGCCTAAGATACCTGAAGGTTATGTTATGGACGAGGAGATAGGTAGAGAAATTCTTTCTTGCAAGGATAGAGACGATCTTAAGAAATTGCTATGCAAGTATAAGGAAAAGACTTTGAATGCCATAATGAAATGTGATCCTAAGTTTGCTACTTCACATATCTTTGTTACCGATAAGGATTATGAATTCTCTGTCGACCCAGAGTTAATTACTTTGGTTGAATCTGATCCTTTCAATGGCTATGAAACTGAAACTGTAGTGGCACACCTTACTAAGCTAAATGATATAGCCACCCTCTTTGCTCATGATGAGAAAATTCGCTACTATTATATCCTTAAGATATTTCCGTTCTCATTAAAGGGTGATGCTAAGACATGGTACAATACTCTTGCTCCTGGTTGTGTGCGTAGTCCCCAGGATATGATCTACTACTTCTCTGAAAAATATTTTCCTACTTGCAAGAAACAAGCTGCCATACAGGAAATATTTAACTTTGTCCAAATTGAATAAGAGAGTCTCCCACAAGCTTGGGGGAGGCTTCTCCAATTGCTTAATGCTTTGCCTGATCATCCTCTCAAGAAAAATGAAATACTTGATATCTTTTATAATGGACTAACCGATACTTCTAGGGACTTCCTAGATAGTTGTGCTGGTTGTGTTTTCAGGGAACGAACTGTTGAACAAGCTGAGGAATTATTGAATAACATATTGAAGAATTATGATGATTGGACTATTCCTGAACCATCGCCTAAACCCACTCCAAAGAAGAGGGGTATCTGATTTCTCAGTCCTGAAGATATGCAAGAGGCAAAGAAATGTATGAAGGAAAAAGGTATTAAAGCTGAGGATGTTAAGAATTTGCCACCTATTGAAGAAATACTTGGCCTTGACACACCACCACCTCCATAGGTGGTAGAGGTAAATTCTTTATTAAAGTTCAATGAAAGTGACATCCCTCAAAATAAACACCCTAGTCAGTGCTTATATGAGTTTGACAACTATATTATGAAGCAAGATCATTTCAATGCTCATGTTCTGAAACAATTGAAATACAATTCTAATATGATTGCTCGCTTGAGTGACTTGCTATTTAGAATCAGTAATGATGTTAGAGGTGTAGGAAAGCATGCCTCCATGGTTCAAACTCAGTTAGAACAAGTTGCTAAGTCTCAAAAAGAATTGCTTGATGAAATGAATAATAATATGCATGATTTTGCTGCTAGAGTAGTAACTAGAGGAGGTAGAATGACCCAAGAACCACATTATCCTGAGGGTCATACTAAAAGAATTGAACAAGACTCTCAGAGAATTAATAGTGATGCACCTAGTCCTTCTAAGAAGAAAAAGGAAAAGAAAAATGATAAGACTTTGCATACCTCTAGTGAACCTGAGACACAAAAACCTCCTGATAATAATGATGTCTCTATTTCTGATGCACTCAGTCTGGTAATGAACATTCACCTAGTGATAATGAAAATGATAATGATGATGTTAATGATGATGCCAAACCTAGTAATGATATAGAACCAGATATTGATGTTGAAATAGAGCCCGCTCCTGATCTTGATAACCCACAACCTAAAAATAAACTGTATGATAAAAGAGATTTTGTGGCTAGGAAACATGGTAAAGAAAGAGAGCCATGGGTTCAGAAACCCATGCCATTTCCACCTAAGCCATCTAAGAAAAAGGATGATGAAGAATTTGAGCGATTTGCTGAAATGATTAGGCCGGTCTTTTTGCGTACCCGCTTAACTGATATTTTGAAGATGGCCCCTTACGCTAAGTATATGAAAGACATCATCACAAATAAAAGAAAGATACCAGAAGCTGAAATATCCACCATGCTTGCTAATTATTCTTTTAAGGATGGAGTACCTAAAAAACTTGGGGATCCTGGAATACCAACTATACCTTGCTCCATTAAGAGAAACTATGTCAAAACTGCTTTGTGTGATTTGGGAGCCAGTGTTAGTGTTATGCCTTTCTCCTTATATAAAAGACTTGATTTGAATAAACCCACACCTACTGAGATATCATTGCAAATGGCTGACAAATCAACGGCCATACCGATTGGTATTTGTGAAGATGTGCCCGTAGTTGTTGCAAATGTTACTATCTTAACGGACTTTGTTATTCCTGAGATGCCCCAGGATGACAACATGTCGATTATCCTTGGTAGACCATTTTTGAATATTGCAGGGGCTATTATTGATTGCAATAAAAGCAAAGTCACTTTTCATATTAATGGTAATGAGCACACGGGGCACTTTCCGAAGAAACAATTCAAAGTGAATGGTATAAATGTTATTGAAGAATCTCCGACCATCACTATTGGAAGTTTTCAACTACCTCTACCTACTGTCAAAAAGAAATATGATATACTTATTGTTGGGGATATGCACAACCCCATTGAGGTAACTTAGTGTTTTAAGAAAGTTTTTCGGTTTCATGCTAATCGGAAGTGGTTGTTAATAAGACTTGATGAACCTTATTAATGGATCATTTTTGAGAGGCATGAAGTTGAGGAATCTAGTAAGCACAACTCTCTGCTCCCACCTTTTGTTTTCTATTTTTCTTAGTCAAATAAAATAAAATGCCATGATTATCCTGTTTTCTATTTTCTCCGTGCAATAAAAAACTACCCAAAAATAAAAATTCTCAGAATGCCCTAAAAATTTAACACGATTTTTTCGGAATATTTATGAATTTTTGGTACAAATAAATCCAGAGGGGGTGCACCTGGTGCCCACAAGACACCAGGGCGCGCTAGCACCCCCAGGCGCGCCCTGGTGGGTTGTGGCCCCCACGTGGGCCCCCTCACTTATCTCTTTAGCCCACATCATCACCTACCCCCAGCGAAAAATCACCACAGCCACCATTTTCGTGTTCTTGCTCTCAAACCCGCGGATTTCGATCTCTTTGCTCAAAGCTCTGTTTCCGAAACTATTTGGAGGGATTGCTTCTTGGTATGTGACTCCTCCATTGCTCCAATTAGTTTTTGTTTTAGTGGGTTATTTTTAGAGTAATTAGCTACTCTTGGTGCTGCTGTAGATGAGCTTGCATGTTGAATTCTTAGAGTTATAAGTAGTTTGAATGCTCAATATGGCCTCTATGCATGCTTAGGAGTAGTTGCTAACAATCTTACAAAGTTTTGTTGACAAATTTTTGTGGACTAATTTTTTTCAGAATTTTTATAGGAATAAAATGCAAATCTTTAGGAAGTTCTCCTCCAAGAAAAATGTCAAGGGAGTCATTGGGGAATCATCGGACAATGACCTTCACACCCCAAGAAAGGTGGAGGTGCGGCCGTGTGAATGGCCTCATGATGCCTTCATGGAGGAGGCCGGGTTTCATCAAGAGTTTGCTCAGTTCGTCGCAAACGCCGGGTTAACCGAGTTCCTCGCAGCTAAGTGTGACCAATATCACATCCTTACAAATTCCTTTGTGCAAAGTTTTAATTATCTAGGGAGAAACAATCCTCCTGAAGTGCAGTTTGATCTTTATGCTGAAACTTACACAATGTCGCTAACTGACTTCTGTAACATATGCTTGATCCCTTCTGATGGGGACTTGAGAGAACCTAGGCCATCTGAGTTTGAGGATTTTCTCCTCGTGTTAACCGTGGGTGAGGATAGAGGCGTGTCGAGCGCCACGGCTACTAGTTTGCAGTTTCCCTCAGTACATTATTTCGCTTCGGTCATCACTAAGTGTTTAACCGCTAGGGAGAAGGTTGGCGCACTCAGTGCTCCTGACCTTGCTATTTTACGTCGTGCACTATATGATGATCACACCTTTAGTATGGGAGCTATTATTGCTCGACGCTTACATCTTAACAAAACTAAGGGAAAGATACATGGTGGTATTTATGCTACTCGTTTAGCGGACCACTTTAGAATCCCATTTCGCCCACATGATTATCTCTTATCCCGAGTTTACCTTGATCATAAGTCACGGCAGGCTCACCAATTCCTTGATGTAACTGAATCTCCACGTGATATTCATTATAACCTAGTATTTAGCAAGGAAACACGTGATGTTATCCCATTGCATGCACCTGCTTTGTTTGATCCTATTGCAAGGAACGGATACAGGATTATGCCAGATGACATTATAGCTTACCGGAACAACCTAGCAGCTGCTGAGGAGGAGCCCCAGGGGTGGGATGCTCAGGTGCCGCCTCCACCTCACTACGACTTGGGACCGGATGGCTACTACGGATGGTGATTACCAAGCTAGGCCAAAAGCCTAAGCTTGGGGGAGTACGTATTTCCACCGAAACTTACATTCATGTTCACACATTTCATTCCAGTTGTCGGTGTTCACACTTTTTCATTGTATTATCCATGCTTAATTTGTTTTCTCACTTTCTTCTCGTGTGTTTGAAAAACTTTGAGAAAACCAAAAAATATTTCCTCCTTCTTTTTAGTTTTTCTTTCTAGCTTAGTTTAATCGTATCATCAAAAGAAAACCCAAAAAGATTTCTCACTTCTTATTTTACTTGTTGGGAGCTTTCCCATGTAAATAGTTTTTCTCATTTTTGTTTTTCTTCTTTAATTTGCTTTCTTCAAGAAAAATCAAAACTCCAAAAATATTTCAGTGTGTTTCTCTGAAATTCTTTTCTTTTTACTTGAGTCGTACCTAGGAGGAGACCACAATGAAATTGTTGAGTGGTTCTCATCTGCATTATCGTTTATCCAACAAAGAGCCCATATTACCTTGTCTTCTCCTCTTGAATAAAATGTTTGCAGATTCCAGCTTAGTCCACGGCACTCTTGCACTATTATTATCTTCTTATCGTTCGATCGTGCAAGTGAAAGGCAATAATGACGGCATTTGATGAATTGGCTGTGGCAGAGAAAAGCGGGTATGAACTCAACTTGTTTTTGTTTTTGTTTTTGTAAATATGTTTAACCTAGTATCCCTTGATTCAGCTCATTATGATCAAACATGTTTGCAATGACCATTAGAGATTATAGTTGTTCATGCCATGCTTAAGTAGTTAGGAGTGGATAATGATTTATCTTGGGTGTCAACATGCATTAAAATGGTTGTGATGCAGTATGATGATATGGTATCCTCCTCTGAATGTTTCAAGTGGCTTGACTTGGCACATGTTCACGCATGTAGTTGAATTAAAACCAACATAGCCTTCATGATATTTATGTTCATGGTGTCCATATCCTACTCATGCTAGTATTCAATGTTGATTATATGTAATGCATGTTCATGACCGTTTTTGCTCTCTAGCTGGCCGCTTCTCAATCTAATTACTAGCCTTCACCTGTACTAAGCGGGAATACTGCTTGTGCATCAAAACCCTTAAACCAAGTTATGCCAGATGAGTCCACCATATCTACCTATATGCGGTATTACCCTGCCGTTCCAAAGTAAATTTGCATGTGCCACCTCTAAAAAATTCAAATCAACATCTGTTTTGTGTGCCTGGACCGCTCATGAAGCGACAGGGGGCGGTCAGTATCTTCCATGCTAAGCGGTTTATTCTCATGATGAGTGTTTATTCACTTGTCCTTACACAAGAGGGGCGGCAATAGGGATTTCCAGTCCCGAAATCAAAAAAATCAAAAATAATTAAACAAAACTCCCCCAGGAATGTTGTTGGTTTGGACGGTACCCGTGGATGCGGCTCGCCGTGGAGTGTGATTGTTGGTGGAGGGGGAGTAAACCTTTACTTTTATCGCTTGGGAACCGCCGCTAATTTGTTTAGCATGGAAGATATTGATAACTCTTGGTCGTGACGTTGACAGGAAGGGTGTACCTCCGAAAATTATATCTATCTCTGTTTTAAACTTTGAGCTCTAGCACCGCTGCAAATCCATGCTTCCCTCTACGAAGGGACTATCTATTTACTTTTATGTTGAGTCATAACCTTCTCAAATAAGCGCCAGACCTGAGAGCACTATTGTCATCCTCATGCATTGTGTATAGTTGATGTTGGGTGCAGCATGACTGGATCTTTTCTACCTTGAATTACAATGTTTAGTCGCTGCTTGAACTTGGGAGGTGCTCTGCATTTATGTTTTGCGGTCTCAGAAAGGGCTAGCGAGATACCACTATTGTCATATTGTATCATGATTGTTTTGACATAGTGTTGGCGCTTGAGATATCTTATTATTGCTCGCTAGTTGCTTGTGTTATTGTTATGAGTAAATATAATTTCTAAGAGTTATTGTTGACCTGGTTAGTCATAATATTTGCTGAAAACCTGGGTGCTACTTAAGCATATATATGTAAACAAGAACAAAAGAGTTCATAAAAGTTTTTATTTATCACTTTCAGTTTGTCAACTGAATTGCTTGAGGACAAGCAAATGTTTAAGCTTGGGGGAGTTGATACATCTCCAACGTATCTACTTTTCCTCACTCTTTTGCCCTTGTTTTGGACTCTAATTTGCACGATTTGAATGGAACTAACCCGTACTGACGCTGTTTTCAACAGAACTACCATGGTGTTGTTTTTGTGCAGAAATAAAAGTTCTCGGAATGGAACAAAACTTTTTGGAGATTTATTTCAGAATAAATGAGAATTATTGGAGCCAAAATACACCGAAGAGGGGGGCAGGGTGAGCATCACCCACCAGGGCGCGCCAGGCCCCCTGGGCGCGCCCTGGTGGGTTGTGCCCACCTCGTGGCCCCACTTGCCCTAACTCCGCCACTATAAATTCCTAATTTCAGAGAAAAAAATCAGGGAGAAAGAATTATCGCGTTTCACGACACGGAGCCACCGCCACCTCCTGTTCTTCATCGGGAGGCCAGATCTGGAGCCCGTTTGGGGCTCCGGAGAGGGGAATCTTTGGTCTTCGTCATCACAAACCTTTCTCCATCGCCAATTCCATGATGCTCCCCACCGGGAGTGAGTAATTCCTTCGTAGGCTTGCTGGTCGGAGAGGAGTTGGATGAGATTCATCATGTAATCGAGTTAGTTTTGTTAGGCCTTGATCCCTAGTATCCATTATGTTCTGAGATTGATGTTGCTATGACTTCGCTATGCCTAATGCTTGTCACTAGGGCCCGAGTGCCATGATTTCAGATCTGAACCGTTTATGTTATCATCTCTATATCTATGTTTTTGATCCGATCTTGCCTAGTCATATGCACCTATTACATGTTATGATCCGTCAACCCCATAATGACAATATTTGGGATACTTCGCGGTGATGACCGTAGTTTGAGGAGTTCATGTATTCACCATGTGTTAATGCTTTGTTCCAGTTCTCTATTAAAAGGAGGCCTTAATATCCCTTAGTTTCCTTATGGACCCCGCTGCCACGGGAGGGTAGGACAAAAGATGTCATGCAAGTTCTTTTCCATAAGCACGTATGACTATTTACGGAATACATGCCTACATTACATTGATGAACTGGAGCTAGTTCTGTGTCGCCCTAGGTTATGACTGTTACATGACGAATATCATCCAACGAGTTACCGATCCAGTGCCTACGAGCTTTCCACTTATTATTCTTGCTAAGTTACTATTGCTGCTACTGCTGTTCCAACTGCTACAAAACTGCTTCTATTACTGTTACTGCTACTGTTACGGTCACTACTGGTATCAAACTATCATATTACTGTGCTACTGATCACTCTGTTGCAGATATTTAATCTCTAGGTGTGGTTGAATTGACAACTCAACTACTAATACTCTCAAGTATTCTTTGGCTCCCCTTGTGTCGAATCTATAAATTTGGGTTGAATACTCTACCCTCGAAAACTGTTGTGATCCCCTATACTTGTGGGTTATCAGTACTTGATAGGAAATTGGTGATGCTCCCCGGCAACGGTGCCAGAAATCCTTCCTGTAAACTGTGTTGGTATTTTCCTCGAAAAGGAGGGGATAATGCAGCACAGTAGAGGTAAGTATTTCCCTCAGTGGGAACCAAGGTTATCGAACCAATAGGGGAACCACACAAACACCCGTCTTCAGCGCCTACACACAAAAGAGCAAACACTTGGACCCAACGCGGGCAAGAGGGTTATCAATCCCCTTGAACTCGTTACTTGCAAGTGATAAGTAGTGATAGAGAGATAATTTTATAAATATAAATTGAAAATAAAAAGAAAGTAAATAATGTCAGCAAGGTATTTAGAGTTTTTGTAAATATATTTGTGAAAAGACCCGGGGGCCATGGTGTTCGCTAGAGGCTTTTCTCTCGAAGAAAGCATACGGTGGGTAAACAAATTACTGTTGGGGAATTGATAGAAAAGCGCATAGTTATGTAATATTTATTCACAACAATGATCATGTATATAGGCATCACGTCCATAAGCAAGTAGACCGACTCCTGTCTGCATCTACTACTATTACTCCACCCATCGACCGCTATCCAGCATGCATCTAGAGTATTAAGTAAAAATAGCGTAATGCTTCGAGGATGATGGCATGATGTAGACAAAGTAAATCAAATTAATATGAATGAAACCCATCGTTTTACCCTTAGTGGCAGCAATACAATGCGTGTCATGTCCCTTTCTGTCACTGGGATTGAGCACCTCAAGATTAAACCCACTACAACGCACCACTCCGACCAAAGATAAATCGATCTAGTTGGCCAAACCAAACTGATATATCGGAGAGCATTACGAAGCTATAACAATCATGCATATAAATAACCAGCAAAGATTCAATATATTTTCATGAATAATCTGAATATAAACCCATAATTCATGAGATCCCAACAAACACACCGCAAAGATAATTACATAGGATAGATCACCGTGGGAATCGCGATGAACATTGCATTGAATAACATATAGAGAGACATAGCCATCTAGGTACTAACTACGGACCTGTAGGTCTGCGATGCACTACTCACACATCACCATGGGAGCATCAATGTTGTTGTAGAGGCCCTCCGTGATCAATCCCCCCTCCGGCAGGGCACCGAAATGGGGCTCCAGATGGGCATACGGCGCAAAAGAGACTTGCCATGGCGGAAAAAGTGTTTCGGGAGGCTCTCTAGGGTTTTTGGGATATTAGAGAATTTATAGGCCAGATAATAGGTCAGGAGGCCATGGGAGGTGGCCCCAAGCCATCAGGGTACGGCAACACCCCCTAGGCGCGCCCTATTGGCTTGGCGCCACCCCGTGTGGCCTCCGGTCCCCCTCCGACGCTTCCAGGTCTTATTTTTGTCCAGAAAAAATCATCAAAATGATTTGGGGTATTTGGACTTCGTTTGGTACAATATTCCTGAAAGGCCAAAAACAAGCAGAAAACAACAACTCACACTATGCACTGGGTTAATAGGTTAGTGCTAAAAAATAATATAATCAGCAAGTAAATGCTTAAAAAGTAACCTAGAATGATAATATAATAACATGAAACAATAAAAAATTATAGATACGTTGGAGACGTATCAACGGGGATGGGGACGGGCTTGCGATTTTCTCATGGGGATGGGTTTGAGCAGGCATAGCCCGGTGAGTTTCGTCCCCGTTGCCATCTTGACTCCTACCTGAAGACAATGTGGGCTCAAGCCACAAGCGGAGCAGTGGCAACAAGCGTCACAAGAAGTAGATGAGTTGATGATCGTTGCTCATAGTTTATTATGCATGTAATAGTTTATTGAGGTGTGCCAATGTTATGTGTGTAGTCACTTGTGTATTTGGATGCTTAATTAGGTTATGCAATCATGTTATGTGTGTAATAGTTTATTGAGGTGTGCTGATGTTATGTGTGTAGTCACTTATGTATTTGGATGTTTAATTTGGTTATGCAAGCATGATGTTCTGTACAAAAAGTATAGATGTGTGTGCAAACTGAGAAAATTACATCGCATACGGATTAAACTACCGAACCCGTCGGTGGTGATTTCATCAATCGCTAACAATTCTTTACTAGGAACCGTTGCCCACAACACACGCACTCTAATAGACGGAATCGTCTGTGTTATTATCGGTTAAAACATTATTCTTATTACTCAACTATTTACCGGGTATCACACACATCTTGTTAATATGAATCGTTTGTGTTATTTTTCGCTCATCATAGATAGTTCATCCGAGCGACCTGTATGTCATCTATCGCACACAACTTGAGCTAGCTAAACGTTTTTGTTGTGAGGGATGATCATAAACAGTTCATCCGAGTGACATGTATGCCTTCTATCGCACACAACTTGATCTGGCTAAGCATTTCTGTTGTTTGGATTGATCAAAAATGGTTCATCTGAGTGACCTCTTTGTTGTCTATCGCACACACCTTGATCTGCCAAATCGTTTATGTTGTTTTGGCTAAACGCAAACAGTTCATCCGCATGGCCTATATGCCATACATCGCATACATGTGTATTTTGTTAGCCATATGCTTTATGTTGGTTCATCACAAATAGTTCGTTTGGATCGACTATTTACTGCGTATCGCACACACACCTCTTTTCGGAATCGTATTTGATGGACCCGTCATCGCACACAGTTCGCGTTATTGGCGATGAAGCTAGAACTATATCGTTTGCGATTCATGCGTCGCACATAGTTTGGTTGAAGGGTCTTAGATTGAAGTGTCGTCTTTGGGCCTTCCTGTAGTAGTGTATGGTGTTACAATATGTTAATGATTTGCTTATAGTGGGTTGTAGGAGCGAAAAAAACTTAAACCCGAGTTCGTGATTTGTTGCATATGGGATCAAAGGGGACTTTTTTTTCTTAATGTTATGTTTGAGTTTTACCTTAATGAAGCTTAGGTAGTTGTGGATGATTTCTAGTGTTCCAATCATAAGAACATGTGATCCAAGTACGAAAAGTATGTTAGCTTAAGCATCTCCCTCATAAGTATGATAAGTATCACTATCATGTCATATTCAATTGCCTAGGGACAATTCCGCACATCCTACCACCACTTTTCCACACTCGCTTTATTTACTTTATTATTCTTTTATTAAAACAACACCTAACTTTTATTTCCATGTTCTTTATTATCTTGCAAACCTATCCCATTACATCTACAAACTAGTTTTATTTCTTGTTCTAGGCAAAGCAAGCATTAGTGTGTGTAGAGTTGTATCAGTGGCCGATAGAACTTGAAAGAACATTTATTCTACCTTTTAGCTCCTCGTTGGGTTCATGATAGAGGCGAAGGTGTCCTGTCTTTTGATGAGATGGTGGCTATCGTTTTCGGTGGAGTAGACTTTGACGATCCGACTACGAACGTACAAGGATGTCGCGCCTTAGCAATCACTAAAGCAATTCTGAGAGGTTATTGACCACGCTGAAGCATGATCAACCTGACCACGAAGGTCTATTTCCTGCACGCAAACAAAGAACAAGCAAGAAAATGAAATTCAATCTGAATATTGCGAATATAAGAGAAAAGTTTTATTGATGAAAGTGGGGTTCTGTGCCGTCTTGGTCCCGTCGTAGAACACAAACGAAGGACGCGAAGTTGCAGCTATGACGAACTTTTAATCTAAAGAAACCAAGTCTAAACGATGCCTTAAGGTCTGTATTTATAGGGGAAAAGGGAGGGGATTTCGTCCACCCTTGGCAAGGTGGGACTAAAACACCTCCTAATTCGTTTCCCATACAATGCAGACTCTAAAACCAACCTATGAAGTAATATTTCGAAATTACATTGGCCTGGGCCCAAAATAAGGCGGCGCAACATCCATAATCAGCTATGGACGAAATTTATGAATAGGCATCTTGTATATTTCGTCCATGTCCTTGTATGTCATCATGGGGGCTTCAAATCTTGAAAACTCCACTAGAAACATTGTTCTGGTTCCCTTCATGCGCGCCTTCATCTCCATGCTTGATCCTGCTCTAGTGTTCATCCCTCTTGTCCATTCTAGGCCCTTCATTAGTAATCAACACAAATGTATCTATTTTAGGCAGCATCATATTCTGATGAACATTAGAATCATTCCTAAGAAACAAAAGTACCTGATAATTTAATTGGCCTACCTCTAGTAATTGGTCCAGTATGTATAGGAGCAGGGGCTGTGGGTGTAACTATGGTATTGATGTCCTCATCAGTTCGCCACTCTTATTTATCGAAAACGCTACAATTGCCCCCCTATTCTTGTGGGTTATCACATTTCCATGACACATTTTGATGATGCGCCATTTTTTCAAAGAAGCATATACATTTGTTTAGTTGAGAGTTTTTAAGTTTTTATTCAACCAATCTCTGTCCTTTTTGTTTCATTCTCACAAGATTATATCCCAAACCACCGGAAACGCATCGCAAGATCTTTTGAGGCACCCCAGCAACAATTTGGACCCTGAAAAGCAGTTGAAGAAGCTTCTGGAACATTGACAGAAGATCACTTTTCGTCGTCAATGTCAAGGAAGGGGAGGTGGAGCTGGTTTCGGGGGTGTTGGAGTGCTGTGCTATTTTGGGGGCGATAGTTTTCATTTTGTCAACAAAGTTGTAACCTTTTGTGGTGAAACGAAATGATACAAGCATGTGGTTGAATGATTGTCTTAGATGGTTTCCCGTGTGGGTTCCACGGGTTTTTTATGTTCATGGATGTTGGCACACTGTGTTGAAATGAAAATTTACTTTCCTCACATGTGTATTTGTATCCTTGTTGAAAATCAGTGCAGGCTTTTATTTTTGTATGCTGCATATATGATCATTTTGTGCATTTATCTCTTCTTGTTGCGATTATATACAAACACGATTCTCTATTTTCTATTTATTTAAGTTTTTTAGTTTTGGAAAGCAAAGGATGAAAATGCAAAATAAATGTGTCAAAGTCTTTTTGAACATATTGCCATAGGTTCCTCCTAGGTTTATATACAGACACACACATCTTTTTCCAATAATGCTTCCATGAAGCATTTCCTCCCTATAGTGAACCTAAGTTCCCCCTCGATGCTTCTTCACACAAGAATTTATTTCTCAAAATGCAAGTTGTTACATAAATGTTTTAGTCTATAACATTTGGTCCCATGAAGCATTAGGATAGTTTAACCATGGCTCCTTTTTAAATTTATTTGTCTCATTGGAGCGACACACAATCTAGACACTCTGAAAAGCATGTTTGTAGTATTCTAGCAAACCATTCACCACTAAAAAGACAACCTCATATGTGCAACACCCAATATGCGCACACCGAAAATCATATTTGTAGTAATCTAAGCATTTTTGTTGCATAAATTTTGTTTTTGTACCAGAATGACAATGCAACATAAGAGCTTACATGCTAAACATACCTTCTCATCTGCCCAAAACTAGTATGAAAAAATATTTCATTCGAAAGAATATTCAATATGAACGGAGACCAAACACATTTGTAGGAAGCAAGGGAATCAATTTTCTTCCTCTCCTTTCTTCTCGCGTTTTAGAGCGTAAGCAATGTTGCTCTAGCGGCATCAACATCCATTGACATTGCGGACCGTACATAGGGACAATTCTTGACTGCATGATCAACCTCATTGCAGTAGTTACATTTCTGGGCAGCCATCGCAACCATCAAGTACTCACATGCCTAGACGTTGTGATCATCTTCTTTGTAATACAAGAAAACTTCTAGTTTTTTCTTTGGTCTAGATTTCCCTCTGGGCTTGGGTTCCTTCTCATTCTCCTCTTTATTCTCGTATGCTTTTTGTCTTCTTCTTATGTGCATCTTCTTGTTGCTCAAGTAGAGTATTTCTTCTTCTTGACTTTTCCGTCGGCCGACCCTTCTTTGGCACACGCGCTGGTTTTTGAAGCATGACACCCTGCCCGGAATGTTGAGCAATGGCTGGGTTGGCCGCTTGTTGCTGCTGCCTTGGCAAATTGGGTTGATGCTGCATTCGATGATTTGGTTGCTGCTGCAGTGGCTGATTGGTTGTTTGTTGTTGTTGCCTTGGCTGATTTGGTGTGTGTTCCTGCTGCATTGGTTGATGGAGTTTTTCTTGTTGCGGCCTTGGTGCCCTTTGATGCAGTGTTGCTGGTTTTCCTTCACACCATGTTGCGCTTTGTTTTTGGGTTGACTATTGTTGTTGCGATTCCCGCTACTCTGGTATATCCCCTCTCTTTGCTGCATTGATACGTCTCTGTCGTATCTACTTTTCCTAACACTTTTGCTCTTGTTTTGGACTCTAATTTGCATGATTTGAATGAAACTAACCCGAAATTACACTGTTTTCAGAAGAACTACCATGGTGTTGTTTTTGTGCAGAAATAAAAGTTCTCGGAACTGGAAGAAACTTTTTGGAGAATTATTTTACAATAAATAAAAAATACTGGAGCCAAGAACCCCTGGTGGGTTGTGCCCACCTCGTGGCCCCACTGACCCTAATTCCAGCACTATAAATTCCTATTTTCAAAGAAGAAAATGGGAGAAAAAGTTTCATCGCGTTTTACGATACGGAGCCGCCGCCACCTCCTATTCTTCATCGGGAGGCCAGATCTGAAGCCTGTTTGGGGCTCCGGAGAGGGGAATCCTCGGTCTTCGTCATCATCAACCCTTCTCCATCGCCAATTCCATGATGCTCCCCACCGGGAGTGAGTAATTCCTTCGTAGGCTTGCTGGTCGGTGAGGAGTTGGATGAGAATCATCATGTAATCAAGTTAGTTTTGTTAGGGCTTGATCCCTAGTATCCACTATGTTCTGAGATTGATGTTGCTATGACTTTGCCATGCTTAATGCTTGTCACTAGGGCCCGAGTGCCATGATTTCAGATCTGAACCGTTTATGTTATCACCATTATATCTATGTTCTTGATCTGATCTTGCTAGTCATATGCACCTGCTATGTGTTATGATCCGTAAACCCCGAGTGACAATAGTCGGGATACTTTCCGGTGATGACCGTAGTTTGAGGAGTTCATATATTCACTATGTGTTAATGCTTTGTTTCGGTTCTCTATTAAAAGGAGGCCTTAATATCCCTTAGTTTCCTTATGGACCCCGCTGCCATGAGAGGGTAGGACAAAAGATGTCATGCAAGTTCTTTTCCATAAGCACGTATGACTATTTACGGAATACATGCCTACATTACATTTATGAACTGGAGCTAGTTCTGTGTCGCCCTAGGTTATGACTGTTATATGATGAATATTATCCAACGAGCTCACCGATCCAGTGCCTACGAGTTTTCCACATATTGTTCTTGCTAAGTTACTATTGCTACTGCTACTGTTACACTTGCTACAAAACCATTGCTATCACTGTTACCGTTATTGTTACTGTTACTACTGCTATCAATACTATCATACTACTGTGCTACTGATCACTCTGTGATACGTCCATTTTGCATCATGATTTCCTACTGTTATTTATAATGTTTTGTTAAATAATAATGCTTTAGGGAGTGATTCTAATTCCTTTTCTCTCATAATATGCAAGGTTTACACAAAGAGGGAGAATACCGGTAGCTGGAATTCTGGACCTGAAAAAGCACATCAGAGATACCTATTCTGCACTTCTCCAAACAAGTTGAAACTTTACAGAGAATATTTTTGGATTATATTAAAAATACTGGAGCAAATAACTACCAGAGGGGGCCACCCTGGTGGGCACAAGACACCAGGGCGCGCTAGGCCCCCCAGGCGCGCCCTGGTGGGTTGTGCCCTCCTCGGCCCACCTCCGGTGCCCATCTTCTGGTATATAAAGTCTTTTGACCTAGAAAAAATAAGGAGAGGACTTTCGGGATAGAACGCCACCGTCTCGACGTGGAACTTGGGCAGGAGCACTTTTGCCCTCCGGCGGAGCGATTCCGCTGGGGGAACTTCCCTCCCGGAGGGGGAAATCGAAGCCATCATCATTACCAACACCCCTCTCATCTTTGGGAGGCCAATATTCATCAACATCTTCAACAGCACCATCTTCTCTCAAACCCTAGTTCATCTCTTGTGTTCAATCTTTGTACCGGAACCTCGGATTTGTACCTGTGGGTGACTAGTAGTGTTGATTACATCTTGTAGTTGATTGCTATATGGTTTATTTGGTGGAAGATTATATGTTCAGATCCATTATGCTATTCAATACCCCTCTGATCTTGAGCATGAATATTATTTATGAGTAGTTACCTTTGTTCTTGAGGTCACGGGAGAATTCATGTTGCAAGTAATCATGTGAATTTGATATGTGTTCGATATTTTGATGATATGTATGTTGTGATTCCCTTAGTGGTGTCATGTGAACGTCAACTACATGACACTTCACCATCCTTGGGACTAAGGGAATGCATTGTGGAGTAGTTATTAGATTATGGGTTGCTAGAGTGACAGAAGCTTAAACCCTAGTTTATGCGCTACTTCGTAAGGGGCTGATTTGGATCCAAACGTTTAATGCTATGGTTAGATTTTATCTTAATACTTTTCTCGTAATTGCGGATGCTTGCGAGGAGGTTAATCATAAGTGGGAGGTTGTTCAAGTAAGAACAGCACCCAAGCACTGGTCCACCCACATATCAAATTATCAAAGTAGCGAACACGAATCAAACCAACATGATAAAAGTGACTAGACAAAATTCCCGTGTACCCTCAAGAACACTTTGCCTATTACTTGAAACTGTTTTGGCATGTCCTTTGCCACAAAAGGATTGGCCTACTTTGCTGCACTTTATTTACCGTTACCGTTACTTGCTCGTTACCAATTATCTTGTTATCAAACTATCTGTTACCTACAATTTCAGTGCTTGCAGAAATTACCTTGCTAAAAACCGCTTGTCATTCCTTCTGCTCCTCGTTGGGTTCGGCACTCTTACTTATCGAAAGGACTACGATTGATCCCCTATACTTGTGGGTCATCAAGACTCTTTTCTGGCGCCATTTCCGGAGAGTGATGCGCTCTTGGTAAGTGGAAATCGGTAAGGAAAAGCTTATACTACGTGCTGAAATTTATTGTCACTTGCTACTATGGAAGACAATCCTTTGAGGGGTTTGTTCGGGGTATCTTCACCTCAACCAGAACCACAATTAGTTGCCCCTCAACCTACTGCACCTACTGAAAATCTTGGTTATGAAAGTCCTTCGGGTATGGTAGAACAACTGCTTGCTAAACCTTATGCAGGAGATGGAACTGAACACCCTGATATGCACCAATTATATGTGAACGAAATTTGTGGATTATTTAAGCTTGCAAGTCTACCCGGAGATGAAGCTAACAAGAAGGTTTTCCCTTTATCTTTGAAGGGAAAAGCATTGACATGGTATAGGCTATGTGATGATATTGGATCATGGAACTGGAATCGATTGCAATTGGAATTCCATCAAAAGTTTTATCCCATGCATCTAGTTAATCGTGATCGGAATTATATATATAATTTTTGGCCTCGTGAAGGAGAAAGCATTTCTCTAGCTTGGGGGAGGATTAAGTCAATGTTATATTCATGCCCCAATCATGATATCTCGAGAGAAGTTATTATTCATAATTTTTATGCTCACCTTTCTCATAATGTTCAATCCATGCTCGATACTTCTTGTACTGGTTCTTTTATGAAGAAGACTATTGAATTCAAGTGGGATCTCTTAGAAAGAATTAAACGCAACTCTGAAGATTGGGAACTCGACGAAGGTAATGAGTCAGGTACAAAGCTTAAGTTTGATTGTGTTAAATCTTTTATGAATACCGATGCTTTTCACAAGTTTAGCACTAAATATGGACTTGACTCTGAGATAGTAACCTCTTTCTGTGAATCCTTTGCTACTCATGTTGATCTCCCTAAAGAGAAGTGGTTTAAATATCATCCCCCTATTAAAGAAGAAATTAAAGAACCGGTCATAGCTAAAGATGAAACCATCATTTACAATGTTAGTCCAGTTGTGCCTACCGCTTATATTGAAAAACCACCTTTCCCTGTTAGGATAAAGGAACATGCTAAGCTATCAACTATGGTTCGCAAGAGTAATATTAGAGCACCTAAGCCCCCTGAGCAAATTAAAGTAGAACCTAGTGTTGCTATGGTTAAAGATCTCTTGGTAGAAACTATTGATGGGCATGTTATCTACTTCTGTGATGAAGCTGCTAGAATTGCCAAACCTGATGAAAAAGATAAACATAGACCCGTAGTGGGCATGCCTGTTGTCTCAGTCAAAATAGGAGATCATTTCTATCATGGTTTATGTGATTTGGGTGCTAGTGTTAGTGCTATTCCTTTTACCTTATACCAAGAAATTATGAATGAAATAGCACCTGCTGAAATAGAAGATATTGATGTTACTATCAAACTTGCTAATAGAGACACCATCACACCACTTGGGATTGATAGAGATGTTGAAGTCTTGTGTGGGAAATTAAAATACCCTACTTAGTTTCTAGTTCTTGGTTCCCCACAAGATGACTTTTGTCCCATTATCTTTGGTAGACCTTTCTTGAACACCGTCAATGCTAAGATAGATTGTGAAAAACTAATTGTCGGCGTCAGTTTTGGTGATGTGTCTCATGAGTTTAATTTTTCCAAGTTTAGTAGACAACCTCGTGATAGAGGACTATCCAGTAAGGATGAAATAATTGGTCTTGCTTCTATTGTCGTACCTACTACCGATCCACTAGAACAATACTTGCCTGACCATGAAAATGATATGCACTTGTGTGAAAGAAATGAAATAGATAAAATTTTCTTTGAACAACAACCTCTCCTGAAACACAATTTGCCTATTGAAACTCTTGGAGGTCCTCCTCCACCTAAAGGTGATCCTGTGTTTGAATTAAAGCAATTGCCTGATACTTTGAAGTATGCTTATCTTGATGAGAAAAAGATATATCATGTTCTTATTAGTGCTAACCTTTCAGAACATGAAGAAGAAAGATTATAAAAAATTGTGAAGAAGCATCGGGCCGCTATTGGATATACTCTTGATGATATTAAGGGCATTAGTCCCACTCTATGTCAGCACAAGATTAATATGGAACCTGATGCTAAACCCGTTGTTGATCACCAATGGCGATTGAATCCTAAGATGAAAGAAGTGGTAAGAACTGAAATATTAAAGCTTCTGGAAGCAGGTATAATCTATCCCATAGCTGATAGTAGATGGGTAAGTCCCGTTCATTGTGTCCCTAAGAAAGGAGGTATTACCGTTGTTCCCAATGATAAGAATGAACTCATTCCACAAAGAATTGTTACTGGCTATAGAATGGTAATTGATTTTAGAAAATTAAATAAAGCTACTAGAAAAGATCATTACCCTCTGCCTTTTATTGATCCGATGTTAGAAAGATTATCTAAGCACACACACTTATGTTTTCTATACGGATATTCCGGTTTCTCTCAAATACCTGTATCACAATCTGATCAAGAGAAACCACCTTTACTTGTCCTTTTGAAACCTATGCTTATAGATGTATGCCTTTTGGTTTATGCAATGCACCTGCTACCTTTCAAAGATGTATGACTGCTATATTCTCTGATTTGTTTGAAAAGATTGTGGAGGTTTTCATGGATGATTTTTCCGTTTATGGAACTTCTTTTGATGATTGCTTAAGCAACCTTGATGGAGTTTTGCAGAGATGTGAACAAACTAATCTTGTCTTGAATTGGGAGAAGTGCCACTTTATTGTTAATGAAGGTATTGTCTTGGTGCATAAAATATCTGAATGAGGTATTGAGGTGGATAAAGCTAAAGTTGATGCAATTGAGAAAATGCCATGTCCTAAAGATATTAAAGGTATTCGAAATTTCCTTGGTCATGTTGGTTCCTATAGGAGGTTCATTAAAGACTTCTCTAAAATTTCTAGGCCTCTTACTAATCTTTTGCAAAAGGATATCCCTTTTGTTTTTGATGATGATTGTCTAGAAGCCTTTGAAACACTCAAGAAAGCCTTAACCTCTGCACCTATCGTTCAACCACCTGATTGGAACTTGCCTTTTGAGATTATGTGTGACGCTAGTGATTATGCTATTGGCGCTGTTCTAGGACAACGAGTTGATAGGAAGTTGAATGTTATCCATTATGCTAGCAAAAGTCTAGACAGTGCCCAACGAAATTATGCTACTACTGAAAAATAATTTTTAGCAGTTGTGTTTGCTTGTGATAAATTTAGATCCTACATTGTTGACTCCAAAGTTATTGTTCACACCGATCATGCTGCTATAAAATATCTTATGGAAAAGAAAGATGCTAAACCTAGACTCATTAGGTGGGTTCTCTTGCTTCAAGAATTTGACTTACATATCGTCGATAGGAAGGGAGCTGAGAACCCCGTAGCTGATAATTTGTCTAGGTTAGAAAATATTCTTGATGACCCACTACCTATTGATGATAGCTTTCCTGATGAACGGTTAGCTGCAATAAATGTTTCTCAAAGTGCTCCTTGTTATGCTGATTATGCTAATTACATTGTCACTAAATATATACCACCTAGCTTCACATACCAACAAAAGAAAAAAATTCTTCTATGATTTAAGACATTACTTTTGGGATGACCCACATCTTTATAAAGAAGGGGTAGATGGTATTATTAGACGTTGTGTACCTGAGCATGAACAGGAACAAATCCTACGGAAATGTCATTCCGAAGCTTATGGAGGACATCTTGCGGGAGATAGAACTGCTCACAAGGTATTGCAATCTGGTTTTTATTGGCCTACTCTCTTCAAGGATGCCCGTAAGTTTGTCTTGTCTTGTGACGAAAGTCAAAGAATTGGTAATATCGGTAAGCGTCAGGAAATGCCTATGAATTATTCACTTGTTGTTGAACCATTTGATGTTTGGGGTTTTGATTATATGGGACATTTTCCTTCCTCTAACGGGTACACTCATATTTTGGTTGCTGTTGATTATGTCACTAAGTGGGTAGAAGCTATTCCAACTAGTAGTGCTGATCACAAAACCTCCATTAAAATGCTTAAAGAAGTTATCTTCCTGAGGTTTGGAGTCCCTAGATATTTAATGACTGATGGTGGTTCACACTTTATTCATGGTGCTTTCCGTAAGATGCTTGCTAAATATGATGCTAACCATAGAATTGCATCACCCTATCATCCTCAATCTAGTGGTCAAGTTGAACTTAGCAATAGAGAAATAAAATTGATATTACAAAAAACTGTCAATAGGTCTCGAAAGAATAAGAAACTAGATGATGCACTTTGGGCCTATAGAACAGCTTATAAAAATCCTATGGGTATGTCTCCGTACAAAATGGTATATGGAAAAGCTTGTCATTTGCCTCTAGAGTTAGAACATAAAGCATTTTGGGCAATTAAATAACTCAATTATGATTTCAAACTTGCCGGTGCGAAGAGGCTATTTGATATTAGATCACTAGATGAATGGAGAACCCAAGCCTATGAAAATGCCAAACTATTCAAAGAAAAATTAAAAAGATGGCATGAAAAAAGAATCCAAAAGCAGGAATTCAAAATAGGAGACTATTTTCTTTTGTTCAACTCTCATTTAAGATTTTTTTGAAGGCAAGCTTCTCGCCAAATGGGAAGGACCATATATTATCGAAGAGGTTTATCGTTCTGGAGCTATCAAGATTAATAATGCCGAAGGTACTAACCCGAAGGTGGTCAATGGACAAAGAATTAAACATTATATCTCAGGTACACCTATTAATGTTGAAAGCAATGTTATCCAAAGCATGACACCGGAGGAACACATAAAAGAAACCTTCCGGAACACTCCAGAACTCTGAAAAATAGGAGGTACGCGATACGGTAAGTAAACGGACTCCGAAAAATCTGCAAAAATATTTTCTGTCGGTTTTGGAATATTAGAAAAATTAGGAAAATAAGAAATAAACCGGAAGACAACCGAGGTGAGCACGATACACCAGGGCAGTCCAGCCCTGCTAGGCGTGCCCTGTTGGGTTGTGCCCACCTCGGACACCTTCCCGACTCCGTTTTCCTTCCATATGCTTGCTTTCCAAGAATAAAAATTCTCTATATATACCCCTGACTGTTTTGACCACCGCATCGTAGAAAAATCCTCTGTTCTTGTTTCGTGTTGTTTTCCTGGCAGATATGGAAATATTACGTCTCAAGATTCAGAGGGGGAGAGCTATGTTGCTGACTATATTTCAAACCCCAAGATCTATGGAGAAGTGGAGCATTATGGATGGACCTCAGACGAGGAGGAAGACGCTGCCATGAAGGAAACAAAGGATGATAGCTCTGAGGAGGAGGATGACCCGCTACCTCAACCCGGAGACACGCATATGGAATTCAAGAAGTCAAGCCTCCCTAGAGGATACAAACCTGAGGTTCAATTTATTCCATCTCGTTTTCTGTAGGAGAGCAAGGCGGCGTTATGCAAAAAGATATTAAAGCTCGAGTTGGAGAATGATGATCTAAGGGAGGATAATTTTATGCTCAAATTTAAGTTGAAGAAGAAGACCATATCATCACCACCACCTTCTTCATCACCACCACCAAAGGAGACTTGAGCACACGGGTATGGGCACTCCCCTTGGTTTGAGCCAAGCTTGGGGAAGGTGCCCCGGTATCGTATCACCATCACTTTTATTAACCTTTACCTATTTTAGTTTGATCTTTAGTTTCCTTTTTGATTTAGTTGAATAAAAGTTTAGCATGATCTATTTTCGTGTGTTAGTTTCGTGGTCTATCTATCTATGTAATCGAGTGAGAGTTATATAATAAAGTTTAGTTTGAGCTCTTGCTTCTTTATTTTCTTGTTGCAATCAAATAAAGGGAAAGAGAAATAAATGAAAAGAATCATATGCTAATCTTATGGTAAGTAATGACATCACATAAGAAAAAGTATAAGTGGTAAAATTTATTGGAGATTGACAACCATAGCATTGGTCAAAGATGCAATTTATGAAAGAATTAATAAGGGAAGAGAAGATTCACATGCAAATACACTATCTTGGACATCTTTTATGATTGTGAGCCCCCATTAAATATTATATGCCAAAATTGTTGACGTTGGACAAGGAAGACAATGTAATGATTTATGCTTGTTCATATTCACATAGAAGTTATATTGTCATAGATCCTTCAACATGTGGTGCTTGCTCAATATCTTTGCTAGCCAAAAACTCCGCACTAAGTAGAGATACTACTTGTGCATCCATAAACCCAAAACCCAAATTCATGCTTTGAGAGTCCACCATACCTACCTACGGATCGAGTAAGATCCTTCAAGTAAGTTGTCATCGGTGCAATAAGGCAATAAAAATTGCTTCTAAATGTGTTTTGATCAATTAGTGTAAGAGAAAATTGAGCGCTATACGAACTTATGATGGCAAAGTAATAAAAGCGACGGACTGCATAATAAAGATTGCTATCATAGGGGGCAATATAGCGTGACATTCTTTTACATTATGGATTGGGCATACAAACCAAAAAGCGCATGACAACCTCTGCTTCCCTTTGTGAAGGGCCTATCCTTTACTTTTATGTATTTACTTTTATGCAAGAGTCAAAGTATTCTTCACTACTCCTTTTTACTTTTTACTTTTTCTTTTGCAAGCATCATGTGGTGAGGAAAGATCTAGGCACATATATCCGGTTGGATGTGAGTGAGCATGAGTTATTATTGTTGACATCACCCTTGAGGTGAGTACGTTGGGAGGCGAAACTATAAGCCCCTATCTTTCTATGTGTCCGGTTGAAACTTTTTGCTCATGGGTATGCTGTGAGTGTTAGCAATCATAGAAGACTATATGATGGTTGAGTATGTGGACTTGCCAAAAGGCTCCGACACAAGACCCTTCCTGAAAATATGATGAATTGTAGTTGCAAAGTTGACTGAGAACATAGTTTGTTGGTTTTCAATAAGATTTATGCTTTATACTTCTATGTTGTGATGAATTGTTACTTGTTCATGAGAAGTTATATGATGAAGTTATATGAATAAGTTTTATGGTAGAGTTTGTTGCTGTTTTGATAATAAGCATGATGCTACTATGTTCGTATTTTGTTTTTATCAACACCTCTCTCTCAAACCATGTGGACATGCTTTTCAATATCGGCTTTCGCTTGAGGACAAGCGAGGTCTAAGCTTGGGGGAGTTGATACGTCCATTTTGCATCATGATTTCCTACTGTTATTTATAATGTTTTGTTAAATAATAATGCTTTAGGGAGTGATTCTAATGCCTTTTCTCTCATAATATGCAAGGTTTACACAAAGAGGGAGAATACCGGCAGCTGGAATTCTGGACCTGAAAAAGCACATCAGAGATACCTATTCTGCACTTCTCCAAACAAGCTGAAACCTTACGGAAAATATTTTTGGATTATATTAAAAATACTGGAGCAAATAACTATCGGAGGGGGCCACCCTGGTGGGCACAAGACACCAGGGCGCGCCAGGCCCCCCAGACGCGCCTTGGTGGGTTGTGCCCTCCTCGACCCACCTCCGGTGCCCATCTTCTGGTATATAAGGTCTTTTGACCTAGAAAAAATAAGGAGAGGACTTTCGGGATGGAACGCCGCCGTCTCGAGGAGGAACTTGGGCAGGAGCACTTTTGCCCTCCAGCGGAGCGATTCCGCCGGGGGAACTTCCCTCCCGGAGGGGGAAATCGAAGCCATCGTCATCACCAACACCCCTCTCATCTTTGGGAGGCCAATCTTCATCAACATCTTCAACAGCACCATCTCCTCTCAAACCCTAGTTCATCTCTTGTGTTCAATCTTTGTACCGGAACCTCAGATTGGTACCTCTGGGTGACTAGTAGTGTTGATTACATCTTGTAGTTGATTGCTATATGGTTAATTTGGTGGAAGATTATATGTTCAGATCCATTGTGCTATTCAATACCCCTCTGATCTTGAGCATGAATATTATTTGTGAGTAGTTACCTTTGTTCTTGAGGTCACGGGAGAAGTCATGTTGCAAGTAATCATGTGAATTTGATATGTGTTCGATATTTTGATGATATGTATGTTGTGATTCCCTTAGTGGTGTCATGTGAACGTCAACTACATGACACTACACCATCATTGGGACTAAGGGAATGCATTGTGGAGTAGTTATTATGTGATGGGTTGCTAGAGTGACAGAAGCTTAAACCCTAGTTTATGTGCTACTTTGTAAGGGGCTGATTTGGATCCAAACGTTTAATGCTATGGTTAGATTTTATCTTAATACTTTTCTCATAGTTGCGGATGCTTGCGAGGGGGTTAATCATAAGTGGGAGGTTGTTCAAGTAAGAACAGCACCCAAGCATCGGTCCACCCACATATCAAATCATCAAAGTAGCGAACACGAATCAAACCAACATGATAAAAGTGACTAGACGAAATTCCCGTGTATCCTCAAGAACACTTTGCCTATTACTAGAAACTGTTCTGGCCTGTCCTTTGCCACAAAAGGATTGGCCTACTTTGCTGCACTTTATTTACCGTTACCATTACTTGCTCGTTACCAATTATCTTGTTATCAAACTATCTGTTACCTACAATTTCACTGCTTGCAGAAATTACCTTGCTGAAAACCGCATGTCATTTCCTTCTGCTCCTTGTTGGGTTCGACACTCTTACTTATCGAAAGGACTACAATTGATCCCCTATACTTGTGGGTCATCACTCTGCTGTAGATATTTAATCTCCAGGTGTGGTTGAATTGATAACTCAACTGCTAATAGTTGCAAATATTCTTTGGCTCCCCTTGTGTCGAATCTATAAATTTGGGTTGAATACTCTAACCTCGAAAACTGTTGTGATCCCCTATACTTGTGGGTTATCAAGACCTTTTTCTGGTGCCGTTGCCGGGGAGCATAGCTATATTTGTTGAGTCACTTGGTATTTAAATAAATTGATCACTATGAAGAATTTGAAGGATACAAGAACCAAGATTTTTCCCTCTAAGACGAGGGGAGGTAAGGAATTGCCATCTAGCTCTGTACTTGATAAACCTTCGGTTATGAGTAAACTTGCAACACCATCGCATGCTATTAATCCTGATATGTCGCAAGTTATTGATGATGCTACTTCTACCATGAATGATGCTTATGATGATGCTAGTACCATGCTTGATGATAATGTGCCACTAGGTGAATTTCTTGATGAACAAATTGCTAGAGCTAAAGAGAATGAAATTATTGAAACTGATGAAGTCTTTGAAACTTAGAACTATGAAACACCTATTAGACCTAGCTCTTCTAGATTTGAAATGCCTAAGATACCTGAAGGTTATGTTATGGATGAGGAGATAGCTAGAGAAATCGTTTCTTGTAAGGATAGAGATGATCTTAAGAAATTATTATGCAAGTATAAGGAAAAGACTTTGAATGATAGAATGAAATATGATCCTAAGTTTGCTACTTCACCTATCTTTGTTACCGATAAGGATTATGAATTCTCTGTCGACCCAGAGTTAATTACTTTGGTTGAATCTGATCCTTTCCATGGCTATGAAACTGAAACTATAGTGGCACATCTTACTAAGCTGAATGATATAGCTACCCTCTTTGCTCATGATGAGAAGATTCGCTATTACTATATTCTCAAATTATTTCCGTTCTCATTAAAGGGTGATGCTAAGATATGGTACAATACTCTTGCTCCTCGTAGTGTGCGTAGTCCCCAGGTTATGATTTACTATTTCTCTGAAAAATATGCTCCTGCTCATAAGAAACAAGCTGCCTTACAGGAAATATTTAACTTCGTGCAAATTGAAGAAGAGAGTCTCCCACAAGCTTGGGGGAGGCTTCTCCAATTGCTTAATGCTTTGCCTGATCACCCTCTTAAGAAAAATGAAATACTTGATATCTTCTATAATGGACTAACTGATGCTTCTAGGGACTTCCTAGATAGTTGTGCCGGTTGTG
The DNA here is from genome assembly GCA_039707655.1 of Elymus sibiricus. Lineage (NCBI taxonomy): Eukaryota > Viridiplantae > Streptophyta > Magnoliopsida > Poales > Poaceae > Elymus > Elymus sibiricus. The sequence continues at coordinate 295,524,035 of CM077663.1, read as the reverse complement.
TTTTCAGGGAACGAATTGTTAAACAAGTTGAAGAACTATTGAATAATATATTGAAGAATTATGATGATTGGACTCTCCCTGAACCACCACCTAAACCCACTCCGAAGAAGAGGGGTATCTTATTTCTCAGTCCTGAAGATATGCAAGAGGCAAAGAAATGTATGAAGGAAAAAGGTATTAAAGCTGAGGATGTTAAGAATTTACCACCTATTGAAGAAATACATGGCCTTGACACACCACCACCTCAATAGGTGGTAGAGGTAAAAAATTTATTAAAGTTTGATGAAAGTGATATCCCTTACAATAAACATCCTAGTCAATGCTTATATGAGTTTGATAACTACATTAGGAAACAAGATCACTTTAATGCAAATGTTCTGAAACAATTGAAATATAATTCTGATATGATTGCTTGCTTGAGTGACTTGTTATTTAGAATCATTAATGATGTTAGAGGTGTAGGAAAACATGCCTCTATGGTTCAAACCCAGTTAGAACAAGTTGCTAAATCTCAAAGAGAATTGCTTAATGAAATGAATAATAATATGAATGATCATGCTATTAGAGTAGTGACTAGAGGAGGTAGAATGACCCAAGAACCACTTTATCCTAAGGGTCACCCCAAAAGAATTGAACAAGACTCTCAGAGAATTAACACCGATGCACCTAGTCCTTCCAAAAAGAAAAAGAAAAAGAAATATGATAGGACTTTGCATACCTCTAGTCAACCTGAGATAGAAAAACCTCCGGATAATAATGATGTCTCTATTTCTAATGCTGAAACTCAATCTGGTAATGAACATTCACCTAGTGATAATGAAAATGATAATGATGATGTTCATGAAGATACTCAATCGAACAAGGATAAAGAACCAGATAATGATGTTGAAATAGAGCCTGTTGTTGGTCTTGATAACCCACAACCTAAAAATAAACAATATGATAAGAGAGACTTTGTGGCTAGAAAACATGGTAAAGAAAGAGAGCCATGGGTTCATAAACCCATGCCTTTTCCACCTAAACCATCTAAGAGAAAGGATGATGAAGAATTTGAACGCTTTGCTGAAATGATTAGGCCAATCTTTTTGCGTACCTGCTTAACTGATATCTTAAAGATGGCTCCTTATGCAAAATACATGAAAGACATCATCACTAATAAAAGAAAGATACCTGAAGGTGAAATCTCCACCGTGCGTGCTAATTATTCTTTTAAGGATGGAGTACCTAAAAAACTTCGAGATCCTGGAATACCAACTATACCATGCTCCATCAAAAGAAATTATGTCAAAATTGTTTGTGTGATCTAGGAGCTGGTGTTAGTGTTATGCCTTTCTCTTTATATAAAAGACTTGACTTGAATAAACTCACACCTACTGAAATATCATTGCAAATGGCTGACAAATCAACTGCCATACCCATCGGTATTTTCGAGGATGTTGAAAGCACATTTGCTCCCTTGGTGGTTTTGGTAATTAATAACAACATATAAGTCATTGAACTAATGTTTCCACTAAGTATATTTTAGGAAATGTTCAATGGTAGGATTGGCAAAAGGATTGTGGAGATTGTGGAATACCCCAAGATGCAAGGAAATGGGTTGGCAAAGCTTCAAGGAAGAGGACTCTACATTTTACATTTGTGAGAAATCACTTTGAGTCCATAGGAAAGCCAATACTATTAAAAGGGGGTAAGGTTTTGTTGGTGAACAAAATGCTCATACGTGCACAAGTGATAGTCACCAAAAACACCCACAAGCTCTCCCACCAAAGTCTGTCCAAAGCCAAATACTCAAAATCGGTGCAACCAACATTTCCATCCCGGTGCCACCGATTCTCAACCTCAGATAGACTCAGCCAAACACTAGCCACTTCGGTGCAACCGATTCAATCCTGGTGCCACCGAGTTTAGGTTGCCAACTCTCTGTTACACAAATTCACAATATCGGTACCACCGAGATTGTTGGATCGACGTCACCGAGATTGTCAATCTGACCGTTGGTCACCTTATCGGTGCAACCGAGATTCAAAAGTTGCCACTTTTGGTCACTTCGGTACCCCCGAGATTTACACATCGGTGTCACCGAGTTGGTCATTTTGTGTGTAACGGTTGGATTTTTGGGGATGCCTATATATACCCCTCCACCACCACCTACTCGAAAGTGAAGCACTCAGAACTATTCCATACTTGCCCCATCCAGTTTTCTGAGAGAGAACCACCTATTCTTGTGTTGAGGTCAAGATCTTCCACTCCAACCATATGGATCTTGATTTCTAGCCTCCCCAAGTTGCTTTCCACCAATCCCATCTCTTCTACCAAGCCAAATCTGTGAGAGAGTGATTGTGTGTTGAGGAGTCTATCATCTTGAAGCACAAGAGCAAGGAGTTCATCGACATTACCGAGCCTATTACCTTTTGGAGGGTGGTGCCTCCTAGATTGGTTAGGTGTCGCTTGGGAGCCTCCTACTTCGTGTTGTGGAGTTGAACCAAGAAGTTTGTAAGGGCAAGGAGATCGCCTACTTCGTGAAGATCTACCCATAGTGAGGCTAGTCCTTCGTGGACGGAAGCCGTTATGGAATAGTCAAGGTTGCTACTTCGTGGACCCTTATGGGTGGAGCCCTCCGTGGACTCTCGCGACCGTTACCCTCCGTGGGTTGAAGACTCCATAAACGTGGACGTACGATAGCACCACCTATCAGAACCACGGGAAAAAAATCATCGTGTCTACAATTGCGTTTGATCTTCCTACCCTATCCTTTACTACTCATGCTTGTTGTTACTTTCCGCTGCTATACTCTTAGACATGCATGTGTAGGGTGTACTTGACTTGCCATGAAATGCTAAAACTGCCAACTCTAAAATTTGGGAAAAGGCAAAACTTTTATTTGGTCAAGTAGTCTAATCACCCCCCCCCCCTCTAGACATACTTTCGGTCCTACAAGTGGTATCAGAGCTTTGGTCTCCATTGCATTGGTCTCACAACCTAGGAGAGTATGGCGTCTAGTGAGGGTAATTATCACCGTAGAGGTCCGTACTTTGATGGCACTAATTTTGCTAGTTGGAAGCACAAAATGAAAATGCATATTCTTGGTCATAACCCCGCCGTTTGGGCTGTTGTTCGTGTTGGCTTGGAAGGTGAATTCTTTGGAGATGGAAAGGAACCGGATCGTGAAGCGACCGCGGAAGAATTGAAGATGTTGCAATACAACGCTCAAGCATGCGACATTCTATTCAACTATCTATGCCCAGAAGAATTCAACAAAATCAGCCGTCTTGAGAATGCAAAAGAGATTTGGGATACTTTGGTTGATATGCACGAGGGAACCGAGTCCGTGAGAGAATCCAAGTTGGATGTTCTTCAAGGTCAGCTTGACAAGTTCAAGATGAAGGATGGTGAAGGAGTCGCAGAGATGTACTCTAGGCTAGCTCTCATCACCAATGAGATTGCCGGCTTAGGAAGCGAAGAAATGACCGACAAATTCATCATCAAGAAGATACTTAGAGCTTTGGATGAGAGATACGACATCGTGTGCACATTGATCCAAATGATGCCCAACTACAAAGATCTCAAGCCTACGGAAGTCATTGGATGGATTGTTGCTCATGAGATGACACTCAAAGACAAGGAAGAGCTTCATCACAAGTCTAGCGGTGCTTACAAAGCCACAAGTGATGCTCCCGCAACCTCAAGCAACAACCTTGTCACCAATGAAGAGATAAGTCTCATGGTCAAGAAATTCAACAAGTTCTACAAGAGTAGAGGCAAAGAAAGAAGCTCCAACTCAAGATATGATGAGAAGCATTCGTCAAGTCGTGACCGCAATTGCTACAATTGTGGGAAGCCCGGACACTACTCCAATGAGTGCACAGCTCCCTACAAATGAAGAGAAGAGTCACCAAGAAGACGAAGCTCAAGGAATGAATCACCTCAAAGAGAGAGAAGGAGTAGAGATGATCGTTATGAACGAAGACACTCAAGGAGAAGTAGGGATTCGGAGAAGAAAGACAAGTACACCAAAAGCTACACAAGAAGGAAACATCAAGCTCATGTTGGTGAATGGGTTTCCGGCTCCGACTCCGACGACAACTCCGAGAGAAGCTATCACTCCGACTCCGACTATAGTCAAGATGATGGTGTTGCCGGAATTGCTCTAGTGACTACCAACTCCCATGATCTATTTGACTCACTAAACGAAGGGAGTGGAAGTTGCTTCATGGCTAAAGGCCCCAAGGTATCACACCCCGAGTATCTTGATTTCGATAGTGATGAAGATGATTTGCTTTGTGATGATGACTTGCTCTTTGATAAAACTAGTGATGTTAGTCAAAATGAACTTGATAATTCTCATGCTAGTCAAGATAAGTCAATTGATGATGATAAGATGAAAATAGAAGAACTAACTAAAGAACTAAACACTCTTAAGTTAGCTCATGAATCTACTCTTGAAGATCATAGAGAGCTTGTAAGAACTCATGAGAAGCTACGCTTCGAGAAGCTCAACTTGGAGCAAGAGCATGAGTTTCTTAAAGCTATCAATGACAATCTCCGAAAGAAGACTTCATCTTATCTAGCCAAACGACTACTCTTGTCTACTTTCATGCCACAAGTTAAATCTAAACAAACTAGTAACAAAGGCAAGAAAGGTTCTTCATCTAGTAGCAACAATAAAAATGCTAAACCCAATGATGTTGCTTCTAGTAGTTCTATTGATTCCACTAATGATGTTTCTCTTAGCCAAGTTACACTTGAGGAAGAAAATGCTTTATTGAAAGGAATTATAGAAAAAGGTATCTACAAGAGTCTTGCCGGGTGTAAGCAATTTGAGGAAATTGTACGCAAGCACGGAGGATACCGGAAGAATCGTGGTGTTGGCTACTTCAACGCAAATGGAGTTGAATGGGAAGAAGGTCAATATCCCGAGCCCAAGTTTGTTCCTCAAAAGGAGAAGTATGAAAATACTCTTCCCAAGGGGACAAGCACACAAGATGACCTTCCACCACAAGACCACAAGCTCAAGGGCAAGAACAAGCTTCAAGAGGACATTGACTCATATGAAGATGGATCCCTAGCTATGGTGGAGTGGGTTCCCAAGGCTACGTCAAGCTCGACTTCTACAAAGGCTACTACAACACCAAGGATCCCTATCAACTTGATGTGGGTCCCCAAGAAGAAGAACTAGAGAGTTCTTGAGGGGTGACTCCGCCAATGAAATTCACTCACATTCATTATTGGCAAGAACTATTTGCAATCAACATCAACTCTATGCAAAAGTTCAAGGAGTCACACATTCCCTCAAAGGTAAGCAAGGGACAAGGTAATCAACAAATCGATGGACATCATTACACATGCTTTGCACTCCATGTCCATAGATATCCTTGTATTTGTCTCTTGTGTGTTGGGACTAACCCATGTAGGTGAGAAGAGTAAGGAAACAACAAGGATGCTCCCAACTCTTGGTGATCTTCATCAACCTTGAGCATCCACCACTGCCTCACCAACATGAAGTCTTCTTCGACAAAACCCAAGGTTAGTCTATCCCTCTTATGGGGGGATGTCACATCAAGGGGGAGCTTTACTCTAAGACTTGAGTCAAAGCATCTCTTAGTATGTGACAACATTAAATGCTTTATGTAAAAGTGGTAACCCCACTTGTGCTTAAACAATGAGTATGACCTATGATCAAGTATTCTTACTTGGCTCCTAAGTCAAATACTCATATATAGATGACTTCGTCATCGCCCTAGTGCTTGTTAGATGCTAGTGTGTATGTGCATGTTTGTCATGATTTTATTTGACATATTATTGTGTGAGCATGTTGGTCTGCACTTATTTTCTCATTCGAGGACATCCAATTGTTGCTATTTGGCTTTTGTTTTATCTTTTGCCAATTGGATGGACAAGAATGCCTAGGACCACTCTTTAGCTATCTATGCTTTCTCACCTCATATTCTATTCATGCTGCATCACAAAATTTGAACAAGTACTTTTCGATCCCTCTGTGTGTGGAGCACTCGGAGTTCCGTATCGACAAGGACTGACCATTAAAACCTCCCAAGTGCATCTCGGTGGAACCAACCCCAAAATCTCGGTCTCACCGAATGCCTAGGGTTGATCTGGTTTTCAATCTCGGTACTACCGATTTCATATTCTCGGTTACACCGAGTTTCCCTGTCAGTTGACAGTTGTGGAACTCGGTGACACCGAAAATTTAAAATCGGTATCACCGACAGTGAAGGGTATATAGCCTGTGGTCCCGACGGTTCGAAATTTCAATCTTCAAATCATCGCGCCTCAAACCCTAAGTTGCCGCAGAAGGACCCCCTAGTCATCGCCTTGCCTTCCCGAGCCTCTCCGCCGCTGGGAATCCTCACCGTCGACGGACATCTTCGCCGCCGTCGCCGCCGTAGCGGATCCGTCACCAAGCTAGGGTACGGATTCGATCTTTCTTGCGCTCCCGTCTGATTCTTGCGCAATAAAGCTGTTTTTCTCTATAAGCCACAGTTTGCTCATCGTTCTATCCACGAGAAATCTCCGTAGATTAGCGAACCATCGATTTTCTAGGGTTTGCCTTCCGCCCAATGGAACTCGGTAGAACCGAAGTGAACAAATCGGTCTCACCGATTTGTCTGTCTGTGTTGCTGAGAACTGTCTCGGTGAAACCGAGTACTTCTTTTCGGTCCCACCGAAAAGAGTGCCAAGTTTCTGTTAATGAGATAGTCAGTCTCGGTGGCACCGACAATTTTACTTCGGCTGTACCGATTTGCATGTGACAGAATGCAAAACTTTGAAAATCTTTTGTTCACTCTTTCAAAAACCAGCCACATTTTGTGATGACTTATCCTTTTCTGCTCCTCTATATTCTGTTCACAGGGTCAGTATGTCAAGTGCTGAGGATAGTGAGAACAACTTCAGAGAGAAGAGTGTTGAATTGGATTCTGGCACTAGTCCTGAATCTAGTTCATCTTCAGATCCAGGCACCCCCAGCTCTCATGGGTTGCCCAAGGCTGCAACAAGGGCCAGGAAGAAGCTGAATTCAGATGAGGAGGATTCAGACTTTGTTCCAAAAGAGATTCTTGCTAAGAAGCAAGAAAAGGCTGCCAAGAAAGCTGCAAATGAAGCTACCTCTTCAAGGAGAGTTGTAAGGAAAGTGTATGCTAGCTCTGAGGCTATGAGAGCACCTGAAGGTGCTAGGACAAAGATGGCTCTTCACCTTGAGTCACCTCCTAAGAAGGCAGGGGAGAAGAAGGGTGCTAGGAAGAGGATAGTCTATGTCACTGGCAGGCAGACCTCCATGCTTGAGGAACCTGAGGAGGCTGCTGCTGCTTCTGCTGAGGAGGAGGAAGAACATGTTGAGAAAGCCCCTCCCAAGAAGAAAAAGAAGCTTATGGCTGATGCTATGCCAAAGACTGGCACATCCAAGAGCACTAAATCTGTACCCAAGAAGCCTGCTACTGAGAAGCCCAAGAGATTGTCCAGGCAAATTCCAGCATCTGAGAAGAACAAAGGGACTGCCTCCAGAGTTGAGGATGAGGATGCTATGTCTTCCCTAATGAAGATTAGGCCACACCTTCCAGTACATAATGCCAGCTACCCACTTGCTAAGGATATGAAGAAGAGGAAGGACTCTGGCTTGAGGGCATGGAGAGCTGCTGATCCATATGCCCAAAGGAAGAAGACAGCTGTGGACTACAGATTCTTCACCAGAGAGCAACAAGATTTCTATGAAACTGTGCTGTTTGACAAGAGTGCAGCTGTGAGCGATATGCGGTATGTGGACTGGAAATTCATCAAGGAGAATGAGGACTATTTTCCAAATGTCCAAGATAATTTCCACTGCATTGGTTTGGATGAGTTTATTGGCAAAGAGTTCACTGCTTGGAATGATGAGATGATCATGCAATTCTACTCCACTGCACATTTCTATGGAGATGGTAGGATTGTATGGATGACTGAAGGTGCAAGGTATGAGTCTACTGTTGAGGAGTGGGCTAAAATCTTAGGAGTCCCAGAGGTACAGGATGGTGACCTGGATGTCTACTCAGAATCCAAGGCAAACCACAATGCTATGGCCAACATGTACAATGAGATTCCTGCTGCTAATGTGAAGTCTCACAGGCTAGGATCTATCTACTTTCTTCAGGCTGGCCTCCGCACCATGAACACCATTCTGAGGCATACCTTGATGCCCAAGTCAGGAGATGACAAGATGATCCGAGGTTACTCCATTAACATGTTGATCCACCTCGACAAACACACCAGGATCAGAGTCATAGACTTGATTGTTGAGACAATCAAGAGGGTTGCTGCTGATCAGAAGCGATCTTGCTGTTATGCACCCTACATCCAGATACTCATCAACTCAAAGTTGGAGAAGCACATATTTGCTCTAGATCGTCCCCACTTGCCCCTACAGCCAGATCTCGAGGACAATGTTGTGGTGATGAACCCAGATCATCCCACTTCAGCTGCAGCTCAGGCAGAGGCAGAGGCAGCTAGAGCCACTAGTGCTCAGGTTCCCAGATCCAGGAACGAGCAAATGGATCTTTTGATCTCATCAGTTCAGGACATGAAGAAGGACATTAAGGGGATTCTGGACAACCAGAACAGTCTTGTGAGGATCTTCGAGAACAGGATCAAGACCCTTAATGATAAGGTGGATGGGCTGACTAAGATAGTCAATGAGCTCAAGAAGGAAGTTGACTTAGTGCCTCTTCCTCAGACTTCTTCTGATGATGATGATGATGAGGATGGTTCTCCTCTCAGGCCAGGCACACAGTTTACCACTCAGGCCAGATCAGCCACTGTGCCAGCTCCAGACTTGAGGTCCTCTTCATCAGCTCCTGCTACTGTCACCTCAGCTCCTGCTCCATCAGCTTCAGTTCCTCCAGTTGCCACACCAACTCCATCCACGACATCTGCAGAGATCTTCGCCGACGATGTTCTCTCGACTCCTTCATCAACAACAGGAGGAGATCAGCCCAAGAACGCTTAGATATATGCCTTTGAACTTTTTGGTAACTTGTTGCCAAAGGGGGAGAAGTGTATATACATCTTTAGGCTTCGAGTGAGAGAGTGTTTGGTGTTTATTGCTTTTTCAAAACATTTGATCTTTTGGTTGCTTGTGATACATGTTTGTGGTGTTTAATCATACGTGTTATGTGTGATGCTACTATTTCCTATCATCTTAAAGCTTATGAGATGATCTTTCACCTTTGCTTGATTGTGTTGTGCTATGATGTTCATTCTAATTACTCTCGCACACCACCAAGATGTATGTGACATGGAAGAAGTGCCCCATGTACCTAATCGATTGTGCATTTGCATTCAAACGCAAATTTAAAATAATGCACAAATTTAGGGGGAGCTCTTGCTTATCACATACTTCTCAAAGCGATGATTATATTCATTGATTATATCATTTGTCGAAGCTTTGATCTATATGTTGTCATCAATTACCAAAAAGGGGGAGATTGAAAGCACATTTGCTCCCTTAGTGGTTTTGGTAATTAATAACAACAAATAAGTCATTGAACTAATGTTTCCACTAAGTATATTTCAGGAAATGTTCAATGATAGGATTGGCAAAAAGATTGTGGAGATTGTGGAATACCCCAAGATGCAAGGAAATAGGTTGGCAAAGCTTCAAGGAAGAGGACTCTACATTTTACATTTGTGAGAAATCACTTTGAGTCCATAAGAAAGCCAATACTATTAAAAGGGGGTAAGGTTTTGTTGGTGAACAAAATGCTCATACGTGCACAAGTGATAGTCACCAAAAACACCCACAAGCTCTCCCACCAAAGTCTGTCCAAAGCCAAATACTCAAAATCGGTGCAACCAACATTTCCATCCCGGTGCCACCGATTCTCAACCTCAGACAGACTCAGCCAAACCCTAGCCACTTCGGTGCAACCGATTCAATCCCGGTGCCACCGAGTTTAGGTTGCCAACTCTCTGTTACGCAAATTCACAATATCGGTACCACCGAGATTGTTGGATCGGCATCACCGAGATTGTCAATCTGACCGTTGGTCACCTTATCGGTGCAACCGAGTTTCCTATATCGGTCTCACCAAGATTCAAAAGTTGCCACTTTTGGTCACTTTGGTACCACCGAGATTTACACATCGGTGTCACCGAGTTGGTCATTTTGTGTGTAATGGTTGGATTTTTGGGGATGCCTATATATACCCCTCCACCACCACCTACTCGAAAGTGAAGCACTCAGAACTATTCCATACTTGCCCCATCCAGTTTTCTGAGAGAGAACCACCTATTCTTGTGTTGAGGTCAAGATCTTCCACTCCAACCATATGGATCTTGATTTCTAGCCTCCCCAAGTTGCTTTCCACCAATCCCATCTCTTCTACCAAGCCAAATCTGTGAGAGAGTGATTGTGTGTTGAGGAGTCTATCATCTTGAAGCACAAGAGCAAGGAGATCATCGACATTACCGAGTCTATTACCTTTTGGAGGGTGGTGCCTCCTAGATTGGTTAGGTGTCGCTTGGGAGCCTCCTACTTCGTGTTGTGGAGTTGAACCAAGAAGTTTGTAAGGGCAAGGAGATCGCCTACTTCGTGAAGATCTACCCATAGTGAGGCTAGTCCTTCGTGGACGGAAGCCGTTATGGAATAGTCAAGGTTGCTACTTCGTGGACCCTTATGGGTGGAGCCCTCCGTGGACTCTCGCGACCATTACCCTCCGTGGGTTGAAGACTCCATAAACGTGGACGTACGATAGCACCACCTATCGGAACCACGGGAAAAAATCATCGTGTCTACAATTGCGTTTGATCTTCCTACCCTATCCTTTACTACTCATGCTTGTTGTTACTTTCCGCTGCTATACTCTTAGACATGCATGTGTAGGGTGTACTTGACTTGCCATGAAATGCTAAAACTGCCAACTCTAAAATTTGGGAAAAGGCAAAACTTTTATTTGGTCAAGTAGTCTAATCACCCCCCCTCTAGACATACTTTCGGTCCTACAGATGTGCCCGTTGTTGTTGCAAACGTTACTATCTTAACAAACTTTGTTATTCTTGAGATGCCCGAGGATGACAACATGTCGATTATCCTTGGTAGAACCTTTTTTAATACTGCAGGGGTTGTTATTGATTGCAATAAAAGCAAAGTCACTTTTCATATCAATGGTAATGAGTATACGGTGCACTTTCCGAAGAAACAATTCCAAGTGAATGGTATAAATGTTATTGAAGAATCTCCGACACTCACTATTGGAAGTTTTCAACTACCTCTACCTACTGCCAAAAAGAAATATGACATACTTATTGTTGGGGATATGCATATCCCCATTGAGGTAACTTAGTGTTTTACGAAAATTCTTCGGTTTCATGCTAATCGGAAGTGGTTGTTAATAAGACTTGATCAACCTTATTAATGGATCATTTTTGAGAGGTATGAAGTTGATGAATCTACTAGACACAACCTTCTGCTCCCACCTTTTGTTTTCTATTTTTCTTAGTCAAATAAAATAAAATGCCATGTTTATCATGTTTTCTGATTTCTCCGTGCAATAAAAATGACCCAAAAATAAAAGTTCTCAGAATGTCTTGAAAATTTGACACGATTTTTTTCTGAATATTTCTGCATTTCTGGTGCAAATAACATCTAGAGGGGGCTGCACCTGGTGTCCACAAGACACCAGGGCACGCCAGCAGCCCTAGGCGCACCCTGGTGGGTTGTGGTCCTCACGTGGGTCCCCTCACTTATCCCTTTAGCCCATGTCATCTCCTACCTCCAGAAAAAATCACCATAGCTCTCACTCTCGTGTTCTTGCTCTCAAACCCACGGATTTTGATCTCTTTGCTCGAAGCTCTGTTTCCGAAACTGTTTTGGGGGATTACTACTTCGCATGTGACTCCTCCATTGCTCCAATTAGTTTTTGATTTAGTGGTTTATTTTTAGAACAATTAGCTACTCTTGGTGCTGCTGTAGATGGGCTTGCATGTTGAATTCTTAGAGTTCTAAGTAGTTTGAATGCTTAATATGGCCTCTATGCATCCTTAGGAGTAGTTGCTATCAATCTTACGAAGTTTTGTTGACAAAAAATTTGGGACCTAAATTTTTTAGAAATTTGTTCGCAAATAAAATGAACTACTTTGGAAGGAGTTCTTCGAGGAGAAGGTCCTTGGAGGCATCATCGAGTAGTGGCTCAATACGACGTTCTTATGTTGAGCCAAGTGCAAGTTCGATGCAAGATGCCGCTACCAAATAATGCTTATGGCCATGTAACGAATTCATGGAAGGTGCGGGTATCAAGGAGGAATTCAAGCAATTTATCCACAATGCAGAACTTGCCCCCTTCATCGCTGATGAGTGCATTCAACATCTCGAACTCACAAAAACATTCACCAAGAAATTTAAATATTTTCCTCATGAGTCTAGAGTTTCATTCAACCTTCATGACCATCCCTTTACCATGCCTTTAGAGGTGTTCTGTGAAGTGTGCAAAATTCCATATTGGGGTTCGCTAGATGGACCACCAACATCTGAGTATGAGTCATTTTTGAGTAATCTTTGCTATGGTGAAGATAGAGGAGTGACACAAGGTAGAATAAAAAGCATCCATTTTCCATCAATACACTACTTTGCACTCTTTAATGGCAAATGCATCCTAGGCAAGCAAGATTGCAGCACACTGTATGCCCCTGATTTGAGTCTTATACACACTGCTACAATAGGAGATAAACGTTATAATCTTGGAGCAATTGTTGCATGGAGGTTGCAACACAACGCTGCTAGTGGTCATTTTTATGGAGGGATTTATGCCTCCCGTGTAGCTAAGAATTTAAATGTAACACCTTGGCCTAACGATCCCATTTTACCTACTCAGTACTTAGACTTTGAGGCCATGAAACGTCATAGGTTCCTTAAGGGCACAGTCACTAATTATACTTACAACTTGAGGTTCAATAAAGATCCCATTGTAGCTGTTACTTTGCCTGCTCCTGCTCTCTTTGATTATCACAACAAGGGAAGATACTATGTTCTTGAGAGCGAGGCCCGCGCGTACAATGCGGAGGTTGAAGCTACCAGGTGGGCCGAGGAGGCTGCACCAAGAGCCTTGGTGGGCTATCACTCAAACTATTATCCAGGCTACACATGGTGATTACCAAGCTAGGCCAAAAGCCTAAGCTTGGGAGAGTACGTATTTCCACCGACATTATATTCATGTTTACGCATTTCATTCCAGTTGTCGGTGTCCACACTTTTTCATTGTATTATCCATGCTAGATTCATTTTCTCACTTTCTTCTTGAGTGTTTGAAAAACTTTGAGAAAATCCAAAAATATTTCTTACTTCTTTTCGGCTTTTCTTTCTAGTTTAATTTAATTGTAGTATCAAAAGAAAACCCAAAAAGATTTCTCGTTTCTTCTCTTACTTGTTGGGAGCTCTCCCGTGTAAATAGTTTTTCTCGTTTTTGTTTTTCCCTCTTTAATTTGCTTTCTTCAAGAAAAACCAAAAACTCAAAAAATATTTCAGTGTGTTTCTCTGAAATTCTTTTCCTTTTATTTGAGTCGTACCAAGGAGAAGACCACAATGAAAATGTTGAGTGGCTCTCATATGCGTTATTGTTAATCTAACAAGAGAGCCCATGTTACTTTGTCTTCTCCTCTTGAATAAAATGTTTGCAGATTCCAGCTTAGTCCATGGCACTCTTGCACTATTATTATTTTCATATCATTCAGTCGTGCAAGTGAAAGGCAATAATGACGACATTTGACGAAGTGACTATGGCAGAGAGAAGCGGGTACGAACTCAACTTGTTTTTGTTTTTGTAAGTATGATTAACCTAGTATCCATGATTCAGCATATTATGAGCAAACATGTTTGCAATGACAATTAGCGATTATAGTTTCTCATGCCCTACTTAAGTAGCTAGGAGTGGATAATGATTTATCTTGGATGTCAACATGCATTAAAATGATTGTGATGTAGTATGATGATATGGTATCCTCCTCTGAATGTTTCAAGCGGCTCGACTTGGCACATGTTCACGCATGTAGTTGAATCAAAACCAACATAGCCTCCATGATATTTATGTTCATGGTGTCCACATCCTACTCATGCTAGTATTCAATGTTTATTATTCATAATGCATGTTCATGACCGTTTCGCTCTCTAGCTGGCCGCTTCTCAATCTATTTGCTAGCCTTCGCCTGTACTAAGCGGGAATACTGCTTGTGCGTCAAAATCCTTAAACCAAAGTTATTCCAGATAAGTCCACTATATCTACCTATATGCGGTATTACCCTGCCATTCCAAGTAAGTTTGCATGTGCCACCTCTAAAATTTCAAATGAACATTTGTTTTGTGTGCCTGAACCGCTCATGGAGCGATAGGGGGCGGTCAGTATCTTCCATGTTAAGCGGTTTATTCTCATGATGAGTGTTTATTCACTCGTCCTTGCACGAGAGGGGCGGTATTAGGGATTCCCAGTCCCGAAATCAAAAATTGCAAATATTTAAACAAAACTCCCCCAGGAATGTTGTTGGTATGGACGGTACCCGTGGATTCGGCTAGCCGTGGAGTGTGTTTGTTGGTGGAGGGGGAGTAAACCTTTACTTTTACCGCTTGGGAACCGCCGCTAATGTCTTTAGCATGGAAGATATTGATAACTCTTGGTCGTAACGTTGACAGGAAGGGTGTACTTCCCAAAATTATATTTATCACTGATTTAAGCTTTGAGCTCTGGCACCTCTGCAAATCTCTGCTTCCCTCTGCGAAGGGACTATCTATTTACTTTTATGTTGAGTCATCACCTTCTCAAATAAGCGCCAAATCTGAGAGCACTATTGTCATCCTCATGCATTGTGTATAGTTAATGTTGGGTGCAGCATGACTTGATCTTTTCTACCATGAATTACAAAGTTTAGTCGCTGCTTGAACTTTGGAGGTGCTCTGCATTTATGTTTTGCGGTCTCAGAAAGGGCTAGCGAGATACCACTATTGTCATATTATATCACGACCGTTTTGACAAAGTGTTGGCGCTTGAGATATTTTATTATTGCTCGCTAGTTGCTTATGTCATTGATATGAGTTAATATAATTTTTAAGAGTTATTGCTGACATGGTTAGTCATAATCTTTGCTGAAAACCTGGGTGCTACTTAAGCATATATATGTAAACAAGAACAAAAGAGTTCGTAAAAGTTTTTCTTTATCACTTTCAGCTTGTCAACCGAATTGCTTGAGGACAAGCAATGGGTTAAGCTTGGGGGAGTTGATACGTCTCCGTCGTATCTACTTTTCCTAACGCTTTTGCTCTTGTTTTGGACTCTAATTTGCATGATTTGAATGAAACTAACCCGGACTGACGCTGTTTTCAGCAGAACTACCATGGTGTTGTTTTTGTGCAGAAATAAAAGTTCTCGGAACTGGACGAAACTTTTTGGAGAATTATTTTACAATAAATAAAAAATACTGGAGCCAAGAACCCTTGGTGGGTTGTGCCCACCTCGTGGCCCCACTGACCCTAATTCTGTTGGAAATATGCCCTAGAGGCAATAATAAAATGGTTATTATTATATTTCCTTGTTCATGATAATCGTTTATTATCCATGCTATAATTGTATTGATTGGAAACTCAAATGCATGTGTGGATACATAGACAACACTTTGTCCCTAGTATGCCTCTAGTAGACTAGCTCGTTGATGAAAGATGGTTAAGGTTTCCTAGCCATAGACATGAGATGTCATTTGATAACAGGATCACATCATTAGGAGAATGATGTGATGGACAAGACCCAAACTATGAACGTAGCATATGATCGTGTCAGTTTATTGATATCACTACAGGAATCAGCTAATTTGCCGTCTGCCAGTTCTTTGCCGTCAGCTGGCGGACGGCAAAGAAGCTCTTTGCCATCGATTTCCAGAAAACAGACGGCAAAGAACTAGCTGACGGCAAAGAAGCTCCTGCAGCCTTTGCCGTCTGCCAGCAGATGGCAAAGAGCCTGCAGCCTTTGCCGTCTGCCAGCAGATGGCAAAGAGCCTGCTTTGCCGTCTGCCAGCAGATGGCAAAGAGCCTGTAGCCTTTGCCGTCTGCCAGCAGATGGCAAAGAGCCTGCAGCCTTTGCCCCAGTGAGAAACCACAACACACGGACACCTCGCGGATCGATGACGTGGCAACTGAGCTCTTTGCCATCTGTTTTTTTACTGTTGGCAAAATGACACTATCCACTTTTCAAACTATTTGAAAATGTAAATAAGCTCTAAAGTATCTGAAATTTGGCATGGTATTGGTTTCTGATTTCTAGAAGGCATAGAAAAAGTTTGTGAAAATTTACAAACTTTTAACATATTTATTTTGCTAAAAGTAACAGGGTAAACAAACACAAATAATTTGATGCTTTCCTATTGGCTGGAACCTAACTCTCCTGGATCGATGACGTGGCGGGGCAGCCCCCCACACCCATCAGCCCAGCATGCATCGCACGTTACCACCACGCATCGCACGTTCCCATCTCCCTCGATCTCTCTCTCCTCCACATAGAAGCGCCGCAGCAGCGTCCCTCGGCCCTCGCCTACGCGCCCGAGCAGCTACTCGCCGTACTCCGCCCGTCGCCGGACCCCACCGCGGCCGCCCCTCGCTGGAATCCGCCGCGGCCGAGCCTCCCCAGCCTCGTCCTCCTCCTCTCCGCCCCTCGCTGGACAACACCGCCACCGCCCCTTGCCGGACTCCACCACGTCGCCTCTCGTTGGACCCCGCCGCGGCCGCCCCTGCCGGACTCCACCGCGCCGACCCTCGCGGGACCCCATAGCGGCCGCCCCTCGCCGGACTCCTACTTTCTACCACGAGTGCTAGATCCCCAGCCTCCTCCTCTCCGACACTCGCCGGACGACGCCGTGGCCGCCCCTCGCCGGAGCCCACCGCGGCCGCCCCAGCCTCCTCCTCTCTGCCAGAACGACCCCAGGCCGCCGGTCGTGCTCACCACCGGACACCGAGCGTTATCTTGTCGCTGGATGCGCTCACCGCCGGACACGCTCGCCGCGGGACGCCGGCGGCCATCTCTCTCCTATGCCGCCTGAACGACCAACGACCGCCATGGACGTCGCTGCCACCCGAACGACCGAGGACGTCCTGCCCCTAGAACGACCGAGATGACGTCGCTGTTAATTTTTTTAATTAAATGAAAAATCTTTGCCGTCTGTTGTGTACGAGGCTGACGGCAAAGCTATGTAGGGCCCACCGTTAGCCTCCTAACGGGTCTAACCCCTTTGCCGTCTGCCAGCAGACGGCAAAGAAGCAAAGTTCTTTGCCGTCTGCTAGCAGACGGCAAAGAAGCCTTTACCGTGGCTTGTTCAGCCGGATGTGGTGCCGTCTGTTGGCTGACGGCAAAGACCTTTGCCGTCCGCAATGCATGCCTTTGCCGTCAGCCATGGCAGACGGCAAAGATCCTGATTCCAGTAGTGTATTGTTTTCTGCATGTCAAGTATCTGTTCCTATGACCATGAGATCATGCAACTCATTGACACCGGAGGAATACCTTGTGTGTATCAAACGTCACAACGTAACTGGGTGACTATAAAGGTGCTCTACAGGTATCTCCGAAGGTGTCTGTTGAGCTGGCATGGATCGAGACTGGGATTTGTTACTCCGTATGACGGAGAGGTATCTCAGGGCCCACTCGGTAATACAACATCACAATAAGCCTTGCAAGCAATGTGACTAAAGAGTTAGCCACGAGATCTTGTATTACGGAATAAGTAAAGAGACTTGCCGGTAACGAGATTGAACTAGGTATAGAGATAGCGATGATCGAATCTCGGGCAAGTAACATACCGAAGAACAAAGGGAACATCATACGTGATTAACTGGATCCTTGACATAGAGGTTCAACCGATGAAGATCTTCGTAGAATATGTAGGAACCAATATGGGCATCCAGGTCCCGCTATTAGTTATTGACCGTAGAGGTGTCTCGGTCATGTCTACATAGTTCTCGAACCCGCAGGGTCTGCACACTTAACGTTCGGTGACGTTACGGAAGTATTGAGTTATGTATGGTGGTGACCGAAGGTTTTTCGGAGTCCCGGATGAGATCCCGGACGTCACGAGGAGCTCCAGAATGGTCCGGAGGTAAAGATTGATATATAGGAAGTCCCGTTTTGGCCACCGGAAAAGTTTCGGGTATTTCCGGTAGTGTACTGGGAGTGCCGGAGGGCCATCGGGAGGGGCCACCCACGCCGGGAGGCCACATGGTCCTGAGGGGGGTGCACCAGCCCTTATTGGTCTGGGAAAACCATCCCCACAAGGCCCATGCGGCTAGGAGGTGGGAAAAAAGGAAATAGCCCAAGAAGGGGGAAGGTTTTCCAAGTAGGATTGGAGGTGGACTCCTCCACCTCCTCCTTGGTTCGTCCGAAGCCACTTGGGGAAACCCTAGGGGCTGCCTCCTCCTCCCTCCCTCCTATATATACTAGAGGATTTGAGGGCAGCCAAACCCTAATTGCCACGTGCTGCCCTCTTCTTCCTCTAGATCGTTTCTCCTCTAGTCTAGTTTCGGCGGTGCTTGATACGTCTCCAACGTATCTATAATTTATGAAGTATTCATGCCATGTTTACAATAATTTTATATGATTTTGGAATGATTTTATTAGAACTAACCCGGTCTGACGCTGTTTTCAGCAGAACTACTATGGTGTCGTTTTTTGTGTAGAAATAAAAGTTCTCGGAATGGGCTAAAAATTTACGGAGAATATTTTTGGAAAAAATAAAAAATACTGGAGCAAAAAGATACAAGCCTAGGGGGCACCCCCCTAGGGCGCGCCCCCCTGGCTTGTGGGCCCCTCAGGAGTCCCCTTGATGTGAGACCGACGCCAAAAATTCCTATAAATACCAAAACCCCCAGAAAGAAACCTAGATCGGGAGTTCCACCGCCGCAAGCCTCTATAGCCACGAAAAACCAATCGGGAGCCCGTTCTGGCACCCTGCCGGAGGGGGAAACCATCACCGGAGGCCATCTTCATCATCCCGGCGGTCTCCATGACGAGGAGGGAGTAGTTCACCCTCGGGGCTGAGGGTATGTACCAGTAGCTATGTGTTTGATCTCTCTCTCTCTCTCTCATGTTCTTGAGATGACACGATCTTGATGTACCGCGAGCTTTATTAATATAGATGAATCATATGGAGTTTTCCCCTCTCTATCTTCTTGTGATGAATTGAGTTTTCTCTTTGAAGTTTTCTTATCGGATTGAGTCTTTCAAGGATTTGAGAACACTTGATGTATGTCTTGCGATGGGATATCCGTGGTGACAATGGGATGTTCTATTGATCCAGTTGATGTATGTTTTGGTGATCAACTTGCGGGTTCCGTGACCTTGGGAATCTATGCATACGGGTTGGCACAAGTTTTCGTCTTGACTCTCCGGTAGAAACTTTGGGGCACTCTTTGAAGTTCTTTGTGTTGGATTGAACCTGATGAATCTGAAATTGTGTGATGCATATCGTATAATCAAGCCCATGGGTACTTGTGGTGACATTGGAGTAACTAGGTGACATTAGGGTTTTGGTTGATGTGTATCTTAATGTGTTATTTTAGTACGAACTCTAGGGCTGTTCGTGACACTTATAGGGATAGCTCATAAGATTGATCGGAAAAGATAACTTTGAGGTGGTTTCGTACCCTACAATAATTTCTTCGTTTGTTCTCCGCTATTTGTGACTTTGGAGTGAACTCTTTGTCGCACGTGAGGGATTTACATATGATTCAACTATGTCAGTATTGTTGAGAGAATTTGCACTAGTGAAAGTATGAACCCTAGGCTTTGTTTTCAAGCATTGCAATACCGTTTTTGCTCACTTTTGTTACTTGCTACCTTGCTGTTTTTATATTTTCAGATTACAAAAACCTATATCTACCATCCATATTACACTTGTATCACCATCTCTTCGCCGAACTAGTGCACCTATACAATTTACCATTGTATTGGGTGTGTTGGGGACACAAGAGACTCTTTGTTATTTGGTTGTAGGGTTGTTTGAGAGAGACCATCTTCATCCTACGCCTCCCACGGATTGATAAACCTTAGGTCATCCACTTGAGGGAAATTTGCTACTGTCCTACAAAACTCTGCGCTTGGAGGCCCAACACGAGTCTACAAGAAGAAGGTTGCGTAGTAGACATCAAGCTCTTTTCTGGCGCCGTTGCCGGGGAGGTGAGTGTTTGAAGGTATATCTTTAGATCTTGCAATTGAATTTTTTAGTTTCTTGTTTTATCACTAGTTTGGTTTTATAAAAGAAAACTACAAAAAAATGGAGTTTAGGTTGCATCATTTGTTTCGTCTCTATAATGTCTTTCGTGAAAATAAGGATTCCGAAAATTGTGCTCAATGGGTAGAGGAAGAAATTATGAAAATACTTAATGAGAATTACCTTAATGATGAGCATGATTGCAATGTTGCTAGTATGAATTCTCTAAATATCCATGATGCTAATGATATGCAAAGCCACAAGCTTGGGGATGCTATGTTTGATGAAGATGATATTTTTAGTCCCCCAAGTTTTGATGAGCAAATTTATGATGATGATGGCATGCCTCCTATCTATGATTATTATGATGATGACATGTATGCTATAAAGAGTGATAGTAAACATGAAACTTATCATCAAGATTTCAATATTCAAAGTGGTTATGTCAAACAAGTATCTCATGATAGTTATTTTGTTGAGTTTGCTCCCACTATTATGAATGAGAAGAAATATGCTTATGTGGAGAGTAATAAATTTTCTATGCTTGTGGATCATGAAAATAATGCTTTATGTGATAGTTATGTTGTGAAATTCCTTCATGATGCTACTGAAAATTATTATGAGGGAGGAACATATGCTTGTAGGAATTGCAATAATATCAAGTTTCCTCTCTATGTGTTCAAAGTTTTGAAGTTATGCTTGTTTTGCCTTCCTATGCTAGTTGATTCTTGCTCCCATAAATTGTTTGCTCACAAAATCCCTATGAATAGGAAGTGGGTTAGACTTAAATGTGCTTTCCATGAGATTCATGATGCTCTTTTGCATGTTTCAACTACTATTCTTATATGAGCATCATTGAAATCATCATGCCTAGCTAAAAGGCATTAAAGAAAAGCGCTTGTTGGGAGACAACCCAACACTTTTAATTTCTGTTTTTGTGTGTTCACATGATTAATCTACTGTATTAATCATGTTTTGTGCCTTTTATTTCAATAAAGTGCCAAGTAAAGCCTTTGGGATGACTCACAAGATGAGTAGAATTGATGCTGAACCAAAACAGAAACTTTTGATTCCAGTACAGGAATATTAATTTTTTACTGGAGCGTGATAATGATCTGAAATTTTTACACAGTCTTTATATACAAATTCTTCAGGTTGACCTAATTTTTAAGAATTTTTAGAGACTGGGAAGTATGGTTACACTACAGATCTTCACAGACTGTTCTGTTTTTGACAGATTCTGTTTTGCATGCATAGTTTGCTTGTTTTAGTGTTTCCATAGCTTATATTTAGCGGTATAAATTATGGGAATGATAGAATACAGTAGGTATCATGTGGGAATAATTATGAATCTTGTCTTGACAGTACCTAAGTGAATTATCTTTATTTATTATACTAACCCTTCTCACGAAGTTCCGTTAAGTTTTGTGTGATTGAAGTTTTCAAGTTTTGGGTGAGACACCGATATGAGGAGAATAAGGAGTAACAAGAGCCTAAGATTGGGGATGCCCAAGGCACCCCCAAGTTAATATCCATGGAAGACTCAAGCGCCTAAGCTTGGGGATGCCCCGGAAGGCGTCCCCTTTTTCGTCTTCAACACTATCGGTATATCTTATTTGGAGCTATATTTTTATTCGTCACATAATATGAGTTTTGCTTGGAGCGTCATATTATTTTTTTGTTCTCTGTTAGGATTTATTTATAATCTTGTTTTTCAATAAAAATTTCCATGAATTGTCTTAGGATGCTTGCATTGCATGTTTTAATGTGTGCTGTGTAAAAACAGAAACTTTTGATGTAGTGTTTGAATTTTCATATTTTACTGGAACGTGGAACGTTTCTGAAATTTTTACACAGTATTGTCATATAAATAATTTAGCATGTCCTAAATTTTCATAATTTTTTGAGTTACAGAAGTACACTGGTTTAATAGATTGCTACAGACTGTTCTGTTTGGACAGATTGCTGTCATAGTTTCGTTATCTACTTATCCTATAGTTTCCATAGCCTATATTGGTAGATATAAATTGTGGAAATGATAGTATACAGTACCTAATGTTTGAAAATTATTGTGCAACTTGTCTTGGCAGTACATAAAGTGTTGATTTATTATTATGAGTACTAACCTATCTCACGAGTTCTTTTCAAGTTTTGTGTGGATGATGTTCTTGAGAATAGGTGAAACCATGATATGAGAGGATTGAACGAGATACAAAAGCTCAAGCTTGGGGATGCCCAAGGCACACCAAGTAAATATTTCAAGAAGTCTCAAGCATCTAAGCTTGGGGATGCTACGCATCCCACCTCTCTTCATCAACAATTATCGGTTAGCCTATGTTGAGCCTAAATTTTTATTCGTTCACATGATGCGTGCTATTCTTGGAGTGCTATTTTTCTTTTGCTTGCTGTTTAATAAAATACTTAAGATCTGAAATTCTTAGAGAGAGAGTCCTCACATGTCTATTTAACTAATTGACTACGCATTGATCTTCACTTATATCTTTTTGGAGTAGTTTGTCATTCACTCTCGTGCTTCACTTATATCCTATGAGATAATGGTTGAATGAATTGAATATCATAAATCTGAAATTAAATATACTTCATATACTTATCCCATGGGGAGTAATGACTTCACACATAATAAGTATAGGTGGTAAAATTTATTGAAAGTTAGCAAACACCGCATTGGTCACTTGAACAATTCATGAAAGAATATTGAAGGAAGAGAGATTCCACATATAAATATACTATCTTGGACATCTTCTATGATTGTGAGCTCATTAATTATTTTCAAACTCGAGCAAATTACTTAAAATTGGACAAGGAAGACAACTTAATGAGTTATGTTTGGGTATATTTGTATAGAAGTTATATTGTTATGGATCCTCCAACATGTGGTGCTTGCTTCCACCTCATACTAGCCAAAACTTCTGCACCAAGTAGAAATACTACTTGTGCATCCAAACACCCTTAAACCAGTTTTGCCATGAGAGTCCACTATACCTACCTATGGATTGAGTAAGATCCTTCAAGTAAGTTGTCATCGGTGCAAAAAGCAATAAAAATTGCTCCTAAATACGCATGATCTTTTATTGTGAGGGAAAATAAGCGTTGTACGAACTTGTGATGGTAAAGAAATAAAAGCGACGGACTGCATAATAAAGGTTGCTATCACAAGGGGCAATACAACGTGACGTTCCTTTGCATTAAGGGTTTGCACGTCCAAAAACAAAAAGCGCATGACAACCTCTGCTTCCCTCTGCGAAGGGACTATCTTTTACTTTCTAGTACTTACCTTTATGCAAGAGTCATGGTGATCTTCATCACTTCCTATATTTCGCCTTTTTCTCTTGGCAAGCGTCATGTGTTGGGGAATGATCTAGACATATATATCCACACAAATATATTTGATCATGAATTATTATTGTTGACAATTATCTATATGATAAATAAGTTGGGAGGCAAAACATTAAGCCCCTATCTTTCTCTGTGTTCAATGGATGCTATTTGTTCTAAAAATATGCTTTGAGTGTCAATAATCATGGAAGACTATATGATAGTTGAGTATGTGTAATTTGCTAAATCAAAGCTCTTACATAGACCCTTCCTGAAAATAAGATGAAGTGCAATTGTTCGATGACTAGGAATATGGTTTGTTAGTTTTCAAGAAACTTTCTGGTCTATACTTTAACATGTGAATAGCTTGTTACTTGATCATGAGAAGTTTTATGAGATGAGCTACTGTTTATGGTTTATATTGATGCTAGAAAAAGTGATTGGAATTATCATTGATCAAACTTGTGCACTTGCTAGCATTCACACTTCATAAATTATTTCTTTTATCATTTACCTACTCGAGGACGAGCAGGAATTAAGCTTGGGGATGCTGATACGTCTCCAACGTATCTATAATTTATGAAGTATTCATGCCATGTTTACAATAATTTTATATGATTTTATTAGAACTAACCTGGACTGACGCTGTTTTCAGCAGAACTACCATGGTGTCGTTTTTTGTACAGAAATAAAAGTTCTCGGAATGGGCTGAAAATTTACGGAGAATATTTTTGGAAAATATAAAAAATACTGGAGCAAACAGATACCGGAGAGGAGTCCCGAGGCAGCCACAAGCCTAGGGGGCGCCCCCCTAGGGCGCGCCCCCCTGGCTTGTGGGCCCCTCGGGAGTCCCCTTGACGTGAGACCGACGCCAAAAATTCCTATAAATACCAAAACCCCCAGAAAGAAACCTAGATTGGGAGTTCCGCCGCCGCAAGCCTATGTAGCAACGAAAAACCAATCGGGAGCCCGTTCTGGCACCCTGCCGGAGGGGGAAACCATCACCGGAGGCCATCTTCATCATCCCGGCGGTCTCCATGACGAGGAGGGAGTAGTTCACCCTTGGGGCTAAGGGTATGTACCAGTAGCTATGTGTTTGATCTCTCTCTCTCGTGTTCTTGAGATGACATGATCTTGATGTACCGCGAGCTTTATTAATATAGATGAATCATATGGAGTTTTCCCCTCTCTATCTTCTTGTGATGAATTGAGTTTTCCCTTTGAAGTTTTCTTATCAGATTGAGTGTTTAAAGGATTTGAGAACACTTGATGTATGTCTTGCGATGGGATATCCGTGGTGACAATGGGATGTTCTATTGATCCAGTTGATGTATGTTTTGGTGATCAACTTGCGGGTTCCGTGACCTTGGGAATCTATGCATAGGGGTTGGCACACGTTTTCGTCTTGACTCTCCGGTAGAAACTTTGGGGCACTCTTTGAAGTTCTTTGTGTTGGATTGAACCTGATGAATCTGAAATTGTGTGATGCATATCGTATAATCAAGCCCATGGGTACTCGTGGTGACATTGGAGTATCTAGGTGACATTAGGGTTTTGGTTGATGTGTATCTTAAGGTGTTATTTTAGTACGAACTCTAGGGCTGTTCGTGACACTTATAGGGATAGCTCATATGATTGATCGGAAAAGATAACTTTGAGGTGGTTTCGTACCCTACAATAATTTCTTCGTTTGTTCTCCGCTATTTGTGACTTTGGAGTGAACTCTTTGTCGCACGTGAGGGATTTACATATGATTCAACTATGTCAGTATTGTTGAGAGAACTTGCACTAGTGAAAGTATGAACCCTAGGCCTTGTTTTCAAATATTGCAATACCGTTTTTGCTCACTTTTGTTACTTGCTACCTTGCTGTTTTTATATTTTCAGATTACAAAAACCTATATCTACCACCCATATTACACTTGTATCACCATCTCTTCGCCGAACTAGTGCACCTATACAATTTACCATTGTATTGGGTGTGTTGGGGACACAAGAGGCTCTTTGTTATTTGGTTGCAGGGTTGTTTGAGAGAGACCATCTTCATCCTACGCCTCCCACGGATTGATAAACCTTAGGTCATCCACTTGAGGGAAATTTGCTACTATCCTACAAAACTCTGCGCTCGGAGGCCCAACACGAGTCTACAAGAAGAAGGTTGCGTAGTAGACATCAGTGCTTAGGCGAAGCCCTGCCGGAATAATTCCACCACCACTGCCGCCGCGCCGTCGCGCTGCCGGAGAACTCATCTACCTCTCCGCTCCCTCTTGCTGGATCAAGAAGACGAAGATCGTCATCGAGCTGTACGTGTGCTGAACGCGGAGGTGTGATACGTCTCCAACGTATCTATAATTTATGAAGTATTCATGCCATGTTTACAATAATTCTATATGATTTTGGTATGATTTTATTAGAACTAACCCGGACTGACGCTGTTTTCAGCAGAACTACCGTGGTGTCATTTTTTGTGCAGAAATAAAAGTTCTCAGAATGGGCTGAAAATTTACGGTGATTTTTTATGGACCAAAAGAGACCCCCGAAGCACCGGAGCTGGGCCAGGAAGTGACCGAGGAGGTCACAAGCCTGGGGGGCGCCCCCCCTAGGGCGCGCCCCCCTGGCTTGTGGACTCCTCGAGCACCCCCTGACATGATTCCAACGCCAAATATTCTTATAAATACATAAACCCCCGAAAAGAAACCTAGATCGGGAGTTCCGCCGCCGCAAGCCTCTATAGCCACGAAAAACCAATCGGGAGCCCGTTCCGGCACCCTGCCAGAGGGGGAAACCATCACTGGAGGCCATCTTCATCATCCCGGCGGTCTCCATGACGAGGAGGGAGTAGTTCACCCTCGGGGCTGAGGGTATGTACCAGTAGCTATGTGTTTGATCTCTCTCTCTCTCTCATGTTCTTGAGATGACACGATCTTGATGTACCGCGAGCTTTATTAATATAGATGAATCATATGGAGTTTTCCCCTCTCTATCTTCTTGTGATGAATTGAGTTTTCCCTTTGAAGTTTTCTTATCGGATGGAGTCTTTAAGGATTTGAGAACACTTGATGTATGTCTTGCGATGGGATATCCGTGGTGACAATGGGATGTTCTATTGATCCACTTGATGTATGTTTTGGTGATCAACTTGCGGGTTCCGTGACCTTGGGAATCTATGCATAGGGGTTGGCACATGTTTTCGTCTTGACTCTCGGGTAGAAACTTTGGGGCACTCTTTGAAGTTATTTGTGTTGGATTGAACATGATGAATCTGAAATTGTGTGATGCATATCGTATAATCAAGCCCATGGGTACTCGTGGTGACATTGGAGTATCTAGGTGACATTAGGGTTTTGGTTGATGTGTATCTTAAGGTGTTATTTTAGTACGAACTCTAGGGCTATTCGTGACACTTATAGGGATAGCTCATATGATTGATCGGAAAAGATAACTTTGAGGTGGTTTCGTACCCTACAATAATTTCTTCGTTTGTTCTCCGCTATTTGTGACTTTGGAGTGAACTCTTTGTCGCACGTGAGGGATTTACATATGATTCAACTATGTCAGTATTGTTGAGAGAACTTGCACTAGTGAAAGTATGAACCCTAGGCCTTGTTTTCAAATATTGCAATACCGTTTTTGCTCACTTTTGTTACTTGCTACCTTGCTGTTTTTATATTTTCAGATTACAAAAACCTATATCTACCACCCATATTACACTTGTATCACCATCTCTTCGCCGAACTAGTGCACCTATACAATTTACCATTGTATTGGGTGTGTTGGGGACACAAGAGGCTCTTTGTTATTTGGTTGCAGGGTTGTTTGAGAGAGACCATCTTCATCCTACGCCTCCCACGGATTGATAAACCTTAGGTCATCCACTTGAGGGAAATTTGCTACTATCCTACAAAACTCTGCGCTCGGAGGCCCAACACGAGTCTACAAGAAGAAGGTTGCGTAGTAGACATCAGTGCTTAGGCGAAGCCCTGCCGGAATAATTCCACCACCACTGCCGCCGCGCCGTCGCGCTGCCGGAGAACTCATCTACCTCTCCGCTCCCTCTTGCTGGATCAAGAAGACGGAGATCGTCATCGAGCTGTACGTGTGCTGAACGCGGAGGTGTGATACGTCTCCAACGTATCTATAATTTATGAAGTATTCATGCCATGTTTACAATAATTCTATATGATTTTGGTATGATTTTATTAGAACTAACCCGGACTGACGCTGTTTTCAGCAGAACTACCGTGGTGTCGTTTTTTGTGCAGAAATAAAAGTTCTCAGAATGGGCTGAAAATTTACGGTGATTTTTTATGGACCAAAAGAGACCCCCGAAGCACCGGAGCTGGGTCAGGAAGTGACCGAGGAGGTCACAAGCCTGGGGGGCGCCCCCCCTAGGGCGCGCCCCCCTGGCTTGTGGACTCCTCGAGCATCCCCTGACATGATTCCAACGCCAAATATTCTTATAAATACATAAACCCTCGAAAAGAAACCTAGATCGGGAGTTCCGCCGCCGCAAGCCTCTATAGCCACGAAAAACCAATCGGGAGCCCGTTCCGGCACCCTGCCAGAGGGGGAAACCATCACTGGAGGCCATCTTCATCATCCCGGCGGTCTCCATGACGAGGAGGGAGTAGTTCACCCTCGGGGCTGAGGGTATGTACCAGTAGCTATGTGTTTGATCTCTCTCTCTCTCTCATGTTCTTGAGATGACACGATCTTGATGTACCGCGAGCTTTATTAATATAGATGAATCATATGGAGTTTTCCCCTCTCTATCTTCTTGTGATGAATTGAGTTTTCCCTTTGAAGTTTTCTTATCGGATGGAGTCTTTAAGGATTTGAGAACACTTGATGTATGTCTTGCGATGGGATATCCGTGGTGACAATGGGATGTTCTATTGATCCACTTGATGTATGTTTTGGTGATCAACTTGCGGGTTCCGTGACCTTGGGAATCTATGCATAGGGGTTGGCACATGTTTTCGTCTTGACTCTCGGGTAGAAACTTTGGGGCACTCTTTGAAGTTATTTGTGTTGGATTGAACATGATGAATCTGAAATTGTGTGATGCATATCGTATAATCAAGCCCATGGGTACTCGTGGTGACATTGGAGTATCTAGGTGACATTAGGGTTTTGGTTGATGTGTATCTTAAGGTGTTATTTTAGTACGAACTCTAGGGCTATTCGTGACACTTATAGGGATAGCTCATATGATTGATCGGAAAAGATAACTTTGAGGTGGTTTCGTACCCTACAATAATTTCTTCGTTTGTTCTCCGCTATTTGTGACTTTGGAGTGAACTCTTTGTCGCACGTGAGGGATTTACATATGATTCAACTATGTCAGTATTGTTGAGAGAACTTGCACTAGTGAAAGTATGAACCCTAGGCCTTGTTTTCAAATATTGCAATACCGTTTTTGCTCACTTTTGTTACTTGCTACCTTGCTGTTTTTATATTTTCAGATTACAAAAACCTATATCTACCACCCATATTACACTTGTATCACCATCTCTTCGCCGAACTAGTGCACCTATACAATTTACCATTGTATTGGGTGTGTTGGGGACACAAGAGGCTCTTTGTTATTTGGTTGCAGGGTTGTTTGAGAGAGACCATCTTCATCCTACGCCTCCCACGGATTGATAAACCTTAGGTCATCCACTTGAGGGAAATTTGCTACTATCCTACAAAACTCTGTGCTCGGAGGCCCAACACGAGTCTACAAGAAGAAGGTTGCGTAGTAGACATCAGTGCTTAGGCGAAGCCCTGCCGGAATAATTCCACCACCACTGCCGCCGCGCCGTCGCGCTGCCGGAGAACTCATCTACCTCTCCGCTCCCTCTTGCTGGATCAAGAAGACGGAGATCGTCATCGAGCTGTACGTGTGCTGAACGCGGAGGTGTGATACGTCTCCAACGTATCTATAATTTATGAAGTATTCATGCCATGTTTACAATAATTCTATATGATTTTGGTATGATTTTATTAGAACTAACCCGGACTGACGCTGTTTTCAGCAGAACTACCGTGGTGTCGTTTTTTGTGCAGAAATAAAAGTTCTCAGAATGGGCTGAAAATTTACGGTGATTTTTTATGGACCAAAAGAGACCCCCGAAGCACCGGAGCTGGGTCAGGAAGTGACCGAGGAGGTCACAAGCCTG
Source organism: Elymus sibiricus (assembly GCA_039707655.1). Taxonomy (NCBI): domain Eukaryota; kingdom Viridiplantae; phylum Streptophyta; class Magnoliopsida; order Poales; family Poaceae; genus Elymus; species Elymus sibiricus. The sequence goes on along the minus strand of CM077663.1, from coordinate 295,494,328 downwards.
GGGGGCGCCCCCCCTAGGGCGCGCCCCCCTGGCTTGTGGACTCCTCGAGCATCCCCTGACATGATTCCAACGCCAAATATTCTTATAAATACATAAACCCCCGAAAAGAAACCTAGATCGGGAGTTCCGCCGCCGCAAGCCTCTATAGCCACGAAAAACCAATCGGGAGCCCGTTCCGGCACCCTGCCAGAGGGGGAAACCATCACTGGAGGCCATCTTCATCATCCCGGCGGTCTCCATGACGAGGAGGGAGTAGTTCACCCTCGGGGCTGAGGGTATGTACCAGTAGCTATGTGTTTGATCTCTCTCTCTCTCTCATGTTCTTGAGATGACACGATCTTGATGTACCGCGAGCTTTATTAATATAGATGAATCATATGGAGTTTTCCCCTCTCTATCTTCTTGTGATGAATTGAGTTTTCCCTTTGAAGTTTTCTTATCGGATGGAGTCTTTAAGGATTTGAGAACACTTGATGTATGTCTTGCGATGGGATATCCGTGGTGACAATGGGATGTTCTATTGATCCACTTGATGTATGTTTTGGTGATCAACTTGCGGGTTCCGTGACCTTGGGAATCTATGCATAGGGGTTGGCACATGTTTTCGTCTTGACTCTCCGGTAGAAACTTTGGGGCACTCTTTGAAGTTATTTGTGTTGGATTGAACATGATGAATCTGAAATTGTGTGATGCATATCGTATAATCAAGCCCATGGGTACTCGTGGTGACATTGGAGTATCTAGGTGACATTAGGGTTTTGGTTGATGTGTATCTTAAGGTGTTATTTTAGTACGAACTCTAGGGCTGTTCGTGACACTTATAGGGATAGCTCATAAGATTGATCGGAAAAGATAACTTTGAGGTGGTTTCGTACCCTACAATAATTTCTTCGTTTGTTCTCCGCTATTTGTGACTTTGGAGTGAACTCTTTGTCGCGCGTGAGGGATTTACATATGATTCAACTATGTCAGTATTGTTGAGAGAACTTGCACTAGTGAAAGTATGAACCCTAGGCCTTGTTTCTAAGCATTGCAATACCGTTTGTGCTCACTTTTATCATTAGTTACCTTGCTATTTTTATATTTTCAGATTACAAAAACCTATATCTACCATCCATATTGCACTTGTATCACCATCTCTTCGCCGAACTAGTGCACCTATACAATTTACCATTGTATTGGGTGTGTTGGGGACACAAGAGACTCTTTGTTATTTGGTTGCAGGGTTGTTTGAGAGAGACCATCTTCATCCTACGCCTCCCACGGATTGATAAACCTTAGGTCATCCACTTGAGGGAAATTTGCTACTGTCCTACAAAACTCTGCGCTTGGAGGCCCAACACGAGTCTACAAGAAGAAGGTTGTGTAGTAGACATCAAGCTCTTTTCTGGCGCCGTTGCCGGGGAGGTGAGTGCTTGAAGGTATATCTTTAGATCTTACAATTAAATCTTTTACTTTCTTGTTTTTCACTAGTTTGGTTTTATAAAAGAAAACTACAAAAAAATGGAATTGAGGTTGCCTCATATGCTTCATCTTTTTAATGTCTTTCATGAAAATGATGGAAAGGAAAATTGTGCTCAAGTGTTAGAAGAAGAAGTTATTAAAATGTTTGGCACTAAATCTTTGTATGATGAGCATGATTGCAATGTTGTTGGTATGAATTCCTTGAATATTCATGATGCTAATGATATACAAAGCCACAAGCTTGGGATGCTATGTTTGATGAATATGATGTTTTTAGTCCCCCAAGTTTTGATGAGCAAAACTATTATGATGATGGCATGCCTCCTATCTATGATGACTATTGTGATGAAACGTATGCAATAAGAGTGATAGTAATAATGAAACTTGTCATCATGATTTTAATGTTCAAAGTGGTTATGTCAATCAAGTATCTCATGATAGTTATTTTGTTGAGTTTGCTCCCACTACTATTGATGAGAATAAGTTTGCTTATGTGGTGAGTAGTAAAATTTCTATGCTTATGAATCATGAAAAGAATGCTTTATGTGCTGGTTATATGGTGAAATTCATTCATGATGCTACTGAAAATTATTATGAGGGAGGAACATATGCTTGTAGGAATTGCAATAATATCAAGTTTCCTCTCTATGTGTTCAAAGTTTTGAAGTAATGCTTGTTTTGCCTTCCTATGCTAGTTGATTCTTGTTCCCATAAGTTGTTTGCTCACAAAACCCCTATGCATAGGAAGTGGGTTAGGCTTAAATGTGCTAGTCATATGCTTCATGATGCTCTCTTGCACGTTTCAATTCTTATTTTTTTTTATGTGAGCATCATTGAAATCATCATGCCTAGCTAAAAGGCTTTAAAGAAAAGCGCTTGTTGGGAGACAACCCAACAATTTTCCTTTATGTTTTTGTGTGTTCACATGATTAATCTACTGTATAATCATGTTTTATAGCTTTTGTTTCAATAAAGTGCCAAGTAAAGCCTTTGGGATAGTGTGGATGATAGTTGACTTGATTCTGAACCAAAACAGAAACTTTTGACTCCAGTACAGGATTTTTAATTTTTTACTGGAGCGTGATAATGATCTGAAATTTTTACACAGTTTTAATTTACAAATTATTCAGGTTTTCCTAATTTTTCAGAATTGTTAGAGACAGGGAAGTATGGTTACACTACAGATCTTCACAGACTGTTCTGTTTTTGACAGATTCTGTTTTGCATGCATAGTTTGCTTGTTTTAGTGTTCCCATAGCTTATATTCAGTGATATAAATTATGGGAATGATAGAATACAGTAGGTATCATGTGGGAACAATTATGAATCTTGTCTTGACAGTACCTAAGTGAATGATTTATCTTTACTACACTAACCCTTCTCACGAAGTTCCGTTAAGTTTTGTGTGATTGAAGTTTTCAAGTTTTGGGTGAGACACCGATATGAGGAGAATAAGGAGTGACAAGAACCTAAGCTTGGGGATTCCCAAGGCACCCCCAAGGTAATACCCAAGGAAGACTCAAGTGCCTAAGCTTGGGGATGCCCCGGAAGGCATCCCCTCTTTCGTCTTCAACACTATCGGTATATCTTACTTGGAGCTATATTTTTATTCGTCACATAATATGAGTTTTGCTTGGAGCGTCATTTTATTTTGTTGTTCTCTGTTAGGTGTTATTTATAATCTTTTTTTTTTCAATAAAAAGTTCCAAGAATTGCCTTAGGATGCTTGCATTGCATGTTTGATGTGTGCTGTGTAAAAACAGAAACTTTTGTTGTAGTGTTTGAATTTTCATATTTTATTGGAACGTGGAAAGTTTCTCAAATTTTTACACAGTATTGTCATATAAATTATTTAGCATGTCCTAAATTTCATAATTTTTTGAGTTACAGAAGTACACTGTTTTCATAAATTTCTACAGACTGTTCTGTTTGGACAGATTGCTGTCATAGTTTCGTTATCTACTTATCCTATAGTTTCCATAGCCTATATTGGTAGATATAAATTGTGGAAATGATAGTATATAGTACCTAATGTTTGAAAACTATTATGCAACTTGTTTTGGCAGTACATAAAGAGTTGATTTATTATTATGTGTACTAACCTATCTCACGAGTTCTTTTCAAGTTTTGTGTGGAAGATGTTTTTGAGAATAGGTGAAACCATGATATGAGAGGATTGAATGAGATACAAAAGCTCAAGCTTGGGGATGCCCAAGGCACCCCAAGTAAATATTTCAAGAAGTCTCAAGCATCTAAGCTTGGGGATGCTACGCATCCCACCTCTCTTCATCAACAATTATCGGTTAGCCTATGTTGAGCCTAAATTTTTATTCGTTCACATGATGCATGCTATTCTTGGAGTGCTATTTTTATTTTGTTTGCTGTTTGAATAAAATACTCAGATCTGAAAATATTTATTGAGAGAGAGAGAGTCCTCACATAGCTACTTAATTGTTTGACTACTCATTGATCTTCACTTATATCTTTTGAGAGTAGCTTGTCATTTCCTCTCATGCTTCACTTATACCTTTTTGAGGGATAAAATCTTTATGCTCATGTGCTTCATTTAAAATTGTTTGAGCTTGTCAAAAAAAAAGCAATGGCAATATATGAAACTAGTCCCAAAGTGATAGATATCCAAGGAGGATATAATAAAAACTTTCATGAAGATCATGGGACAAATTAAACTTGATTATTTGTAATAGTTTTGAAACATGATGATAGTAATATGTGAGTCATGTTAGTGAGTAATTATGCTTTAGTAGGAATATTGGTGTTAAGGTTTGTGATTCCCTATGCAAATACGAAAGTCAATAGTTATGCAATGAAGTTACATCCTACTTGTGGTGCATTATTCGGTGTTAGTTATGTTCAATGCTCACTTATGTGAATTTTCGTTTCTTGGTTTGGTTGCTTCCCAATCTATTTGCTAGCCTCCATTTGTACTAAGTAGAAATACTACTTGTGCATCCAAAATCCTTAAACCAAGTTTCGCCTTATGAGTCCACCATACCTACCTATATGCGGTATTTCCATGCCGTTCCAAGCAAATTTGTATGTGCCATCTCTAAATTTTCAAAATAAATTTTCTCTTTTGTGTGCCCGTACCGCTCATGAAACGGTGGGGAGTATCCAATATTTTTCCATGCTAGGTGTGTTATTCTCACGATATGTGTTGATTCACTATCATTCACGAGAAAGTGGCTGGTATTCGGGATGCCCGGTTCCATGCTCAAAATTCAAATCAAAATATAATGAAACAAAACTCCCCCAGGATTGTTGTTTGTATGGACGGTACCCGTGGATTTGGCTCGCCGTGGAGTGTGATTGATTGGTGGAGGGGGAGTAAAAACTTTATTTTCTGTTTGGGAACCGCCTATAATGTATCTAGCATGCAAAGTATTGTGAGCTACTTTGTCGTTTTCGTTGACAGGAAAAGCATGCCACTCAAAATATTTTTCTCTCTCAATTTAAACCTTGAGCTCTGGCACCCCTACAAATCCCTACTTCCCTCTGCGAAGGGCCTATCTATTTACTTTATGCAATTTTTATTTTGCTTTGAGTCTCCATCTTCTCTTATAAGCACCAACTAGGGGGCACTATGATCGTACTTGAGCATTGGGCATAGCTAATATTTGAGTGTGTTTCGTGAATGGATCAATGATTGAGCATGATGGGCTAGGGATAACTTTCTTTAGTGTTGATATTTTGAAAGACATGGTTGCTTGTTGACATGCTTGAGTATTGAAGTCATTATGTTAAAACTAGACTATTGCTTTGAATCATTTACCAGTCCAAATGTCCATGCTATACAAATAAGAAAAGAATATGATGAACATGTTAGGTAGCATTCACACTTCATAAATTATTTCTTTTATCATTTACCTACTCGAGGACGAGCAGGAATTAAGCTTGGGGATGCTGATACGTCTCCAACGTATCTATAATTTATGAAGTATTCATGCCATGTTTACAATAATTCTATATGATTTTGGTATGATTTTATTGGAACTAACCCGGACTGACGCTGTTTTCAGCAAAACTACCGTGGTGTCGTTTTTTGTGCAGAAATAAAAGTTCTCGGAATGGGCTGAAAATTTACGGTGATTTTTTATGGACCAAAAGAGACCCCCGAAGCACCGGAGCTGGGCCAGGAAGTGACCGAGGAGGTCACAAGCCTGGCCCCCCTAGGGCGCGCCCCCCTGGCTTGTGGACTCCTCGAGCACCCCCCCCCCCTGACGTGATTCCAACGCCAAGTATTCTTATAAATACAGAAACCCCCGAAAAGAAACCTAGATCGGGAGTTCCGCCGCCGCAAGCCTCTGTAGCCACGAAAAACCAATCGGGAGCCCGTTCCGGCACCCTGCCGGAGGGGGAAACCATCACCGGAGGCCATCTTCATCATCCCGGCGGTCTCCATGACGAGGAGGGAGTAGTTCACACTCGAGGCTGAGGGTATGTACCAGTAGCTATGTGTTTGATCTCTCTCTCTCTCGTGTTCTTGAGATGACACGATCTTGATGTACCGCGAGCTTTATTAATATAGATGAATCATATGGAGTTTTCCCCTCTCTATCTTCTTGTGATGAATTGAGTTTTCCCTTTGAAGTTTTCTTACCGGATGGAGTCTTTAAGGATTTGAGAACACTTGATGTATGTCTTGCGATGGGATATCCGTGGTGACAATGGGATGTTCTATTGATCCACTTGATGTATGTTTTGGTGATCAACTTGCGAGTTCCGTGACCTTGGGAATCTATGCATAGGGGTTGGCACATGTTTTCATCTTGACTCTCCGGTAGAAACTTTGGGGCACTCTTTGAAGTTATTTGTGTTGGATTGAACATGATGAATCTGAAATTGTGTGATGCATATCGTATAATCAAGCCCATTGGTACTTGTGGTGACATTGGAGTATCTAGGTGACATTAAGGTTTTGGTTGATGTGTATCTTAAGGTGTTATTTTAGTACGAACTCTAGGGCTGTTCGTGACACTTATAGGGATAGCTCATAAGATTGATCGGAAAAGATAACTTTGAGGTGGTTTCGTACCCTACAATAATTTCTTCGTTTGTTCTCCGCTATTTGTGACTTTGGAGTGAACTCTTTGTCGCACGAGATCATGAGATCATGCAACTCATTGACACCGGAGGAATACCTTGTGTGTATCAAACGTCACAACGTAACTGGGTGACTATAAAGGTGCTCTACAGGTACCTCCAAAGGTGTCTGTTGAGCTGGCATGGATCGAGACTGGGATTTGTTACTCCGTATGACGGAGAGGTATCTCAGGGCCCACTAGGTAACACAACATCACAATAAGCCTTGCAAGCAATGTGACTAAAGAGTTAGCCACGGGATCTTGTATTACGGAACGAGTAAAGAGACTTGCCGGTAACAAGATTGAACTAGGTATAGAGATACCGACGATCGAATCTCGGGCAAGTAACATACCGAAGAACAAAGGGAACAGCATACGGGATTAACTAAATCCTTGACATAGAGGTTCAACCGATGAAGATCTTCGTAGAATATGTAGGGAACCAATATGGGCATCCAGGTCCCGCTATTGGTTATTGACCGTAGAGGTGTCTCGGTCATGTCTACATAGTTCTCGAACCCGCAGGGTCTGCACACTTAACGTTCGGTGACGTTTCAGTAGTATTGAGTTATGTATGGTGGTGACCGAAGGTTGTTTGGAGTCCCGGATGAGATCCCGGACGTCACGAGGAGCTCCAGAATGGTCCGGAGGTAAAGATTGATATATAGGAAGTCCCGTTTTGGCCACCGGAAAAGTTTCGGATATTTCCGGTAGTGTACCGGGAGTGCCGGAGGGCCATCGGGAGGGGCCACCCACGCCAGGAGGCCACATGGGCCTGAGGGGGGTGCACCAGCCCTTAGTGGGCTGGGAAAACCAGCCCCACAAGGCCCATGTGGCTAGGAGGTGGGAAAAAAGGAAACAACCCAAGAAGGGGGAAGGTTTTCCAAGTAGGATTGGAATCCTACTTGGAGTAGGATTGGAGGTGGACTCCTCCACCTCCTCCTTGGTTCGGCCAAAGCCACTAGGGGAAACCCTAGGGGCTGCCTCCTCCTCCCTCCCTCCTATATATACTAGAGGATTTGACGGCAGCCCTAACCCTAATTGCCACGTGCTGCCCTCTTCTTCCTCTAGATCGTTTCTCCTCTAGTCTAGTTTCGGCGGTGCTTAGGCGAAGCCCTGCCGGAATAGTTCCACCACCGCCGCCGCCGCGCCGTCGCGCTACCGGAGAACTCATCTACCTGTCCGCCCCCTCTTGCTGGATCAAGAAGGCGGAGATCGTCATCGAGCTGTACGTGTGCTGAACGCGGAGGTGCCGTCCGTTCGACACTAGATTGGAAGGACCGTGATTGGATCGCGGGACGGATCGTGATTGGATCGCGAGACGGATCGAGATGGGATCGCGGGACGGCTTGCTATTTGGATCGCGAAGACGTTCGACTACATCAACCGCGTTTCTTAACGCTTCCGCTTAGCGATCTACAAGGGTATGTAGATCCACTCTCCCTCTCGTAGATGCTCATCACCATGGATAGGTCTTGCATGTGCGTAGGAAAATTTTTGTTTCCCATGCAACGTTCCCCAAAAAATTCCAGCACTATAAATTCCTATTTTCGGAGAAAAAAATAGGAGAAAAAGTTTCATCGCGTTTTACGATATGGAGCCGCCGCCACCTCCTGTTCTTCATCGGGAGGCCAGATCTGGAGCCCGTTTGGGGCTCCGGAGAGGGGAATCTTCGGTCTTCGCCATCATCAACCTTTCTCCATCGCCAATTCCATGATGCTTCCCACCGGGAGTGAGTAATTCCTTCGTAGGCTTGCTGGTCGGTGAGGAGTTGGATAAGATTCATCATGTAATCGAATTTGTTTTGTTAGGGCTTGATCCCTAGTATCCACTATGTTCTGAGATTGATGTTGCTACGACTTTGCCATGCTTAATGCTTGTCACTAGGGCCCGAGTGCCATGATTTCATATCTGAACCATTTATGTTATCACCATTATATCTATGTTCTTGATCCGATCTTGCTAGTCATATGCACCTGCTATGTGTTATGATCCGTAAACCCCGGAGTGACAATAGTCGGGATACTTTCCGGTGATGACCGTAGTTTGAGGAGTTCATGTATTCACTATGTGTTAATGCTTTGTTCCGGATCTCTATTAAAAGGAGGCCTTAATATCCCTTATTTCCTTATGGACCCCGCTGCCACGGGAGGGTAGGACAAAAGATGCCATGCAAGTTCTTTTCCATAAGCACGTATGACTAATTACGGAATACATGCCTACATTACATTTATGAACTGGAGCTAGTTCTGTGTCGCCCTAGGTTATGACTGTTATATGATGAATATTATCCAACGAGTTCACCGATCCAGTGCCTACGAGTTTTCCACATATTGTTCTTGCTAAGTTACTATTCCTACTGCTACTGTTACACTTGCTACAAAACCATTGCTATCACTGTTACCGTTATTGTTACTACTGCTATCAAAACTATTATACTACTGTGCTACTGATCACTCTGCTGCAGATATTTAATCTCCAGGTGTGGTTGAATTGACAACTCAACTGCTAACTACTTGCAAATATTCTTTGGCTCCCCTTGTGTTGAATCTATAAATTTGGGTTGAATACTCTACCCTCGAAAACTGTTACGACCCCCTATACTTGTGGGTTATCATGCATCTATAATGGGCTCAAGTGTATGAGTTGCATCATTTAGTATTTTGTAGGCAACATCATTTCTATAAGCTTGGGAGGCCAACCATGTGACCTTCCTGCACAATGAGTTGTACTTGATGGTATAGTTTGAAGGGAGGGCGAAATCCAAAACATATCCGCTACCGCTTGTTGGTGTTGTTGCTCGTTCTGAACACCTTTATAGCAAGTAGCGGCGTGGTATAGCTTGGATATTGAGGTGGACCATTACCCTAATGATGTGGGCACATATGATGCCATTCATTTTAAAACAGTTGCAGTTGCATTCAAATGTCTCATCTCCATCATAACATTTACTGTAAATATCTTGGGGTCCTCGAAATAATTTGAGAAGAGCTCAAACTTCATGCTTCCAATGTCAAGAGCAGGAACTTGGTTCATTACATAGCATGTGGAGGTAGTCACTTCTGCTTGAAACTTGCCAAACATGCATCGGGTGTAGAAACCAACTACCCGACGCTCAATGTTGTAACATGAGTAAAGCGGCGATGTGGTTGATGCACCAATGAAAGCTTGATTGTGCTCATGGTCTAGCATTGTCTCCTAGACCTCATATTGCTGCACAAATCTCCACATATAATCTTGAGGATTGATGAATGCCTTGAAGTAGGAGTTGAGTCCCTCTGACCGCCCCGTAGTGCTTGTAAATGGGAATAAGTACTTCTAGAAGAACACTGGAGCCCATGTGTGTCGGGTGCACCACATGTTGTAAAGATGCCTATTATCAACCAAGTCGAAGCAATGTATCATATGATGCCAATTCTCCTCAAACTCATCAACCCTGCTAGGATCGTTGATACACATGTAGAAACTTGCTAAAAAACTTCAACCCTTCTCACTATCCCACCCAACTTCTCACGTGCTTTCCGCTGGACGTGCCATTTGCAACATCTATGTACCGTGTTGGGCAAGACTTGAGACATGACGCTTTCCATGGCCTTGTCCTGGTCAGTCATAATGTTCAGTGTGTGTTCATTGTTCACCGCAGTCAAAAAGTGCTGGAACACCCACTTGAAAGTTTCAGCCTGTTCATTTGGCAGCAACGCACAACCCATCATGACTGTTTGCAAGTGGTTGTTCACCCCAACAATCAGAGCGAATGGCATGTTGTATTGATTTATGCAAAACGGTGTATCAAAGAAAAGACAACCTTTGTACTTAGGGTACAATGCCCTTGTCATCCCATCCACCCGAAACAGCCATGTGACATAGTTTGTATCCTTGTCAACCATTGTTGCGTAGTAGATTTGAGGATTCTCAGCTTGCCACCTCTTAAAGTCCTCAATTGTCGCATCCATGTCCCGAAGATTTAGGTTTTGCAAGCGGTAGTACCATACAAGATCTGTCTGTGGCATTAGAGGGTGTGCATGCTCCACAAAAAAGTATGACACAATCCACTTATTGCCCTTGATCCCAACTATTAGGTGAGCTTTGCAATCATGAGCAACATCGATCCCTTTGACGCTTGTTTGTGACATCCATTTCAAACAAAGTTTCTTTGGTAGACGAGGCCCCTTCCATTGAGATACCTTCTAAAGCATTGCTACTGTCACCCTTACTTCCCGGCTTCCCTGCATGGACACACCGGAAAATCCTCTTGATAAGTGTTGTGGGACCTTTCTTTTGGCTGTTTTTGGAAGCGGCTATGTGTGTGCCAAAGCCCATCTTGAAGGCATATTCGTTGTAGAAACTTTGGGCATCATCAACGGAGTCAAACTCCATGCCAACATAGGACGCAAGCGGCTGAGATGAAATCTCATCATCTTCTTGATCATCATACATTGCAGTAGGCCAGCGGTTGAGTTGAGCCTGTCATCTGAATTTATTCCTCCATTTGTTGCAAACTGCTTTTAGCATAACTATCCTCACCTCTTGTCCCATCGTTGACATCCTATGAAAAAGTGCAACAATAGTTTAAAACAACCCATCAGAAAATTTTAGTGAACATATCAATATGTAACAATATGTAAATGCTTAATATATCCATTTTTTCCTGTTGAAACAAATAAGAGAACAAATCACTACCAATTGATGCAATTGGTCCATCAGTCAATATCAACTTTGTCACTTTCGCAACCAAAATCATTGTTCCAGTAAAACAAAGCAGAAACAAATCATGCACATTCAATTCAACATACTAAAATCATCTTCATTATCGAACATTTATTACTCGTAGTGAAAATCAGAACTTCTATAAGTTTTCGTTTGGAGTCCTCCCTCGTATAATTTTTTTTTTGCATCAACAACAATTTTTTGCAGCCAATTCAATTGTACAACTGAAACATCAAGTTACTGAAACTGAACTTTTTTAACATGCAACACGTTACTTAGACTGAATTTTTTGAATGCAACACCCTACTGATTTTACTACATGCAATTTTTCCAGCCATCACGTTTTTTTTAAAAATACACAACTATTGCTGAATTCCATAAAAAACCAACAGTTGCTAGTATGTTCAACAATTGTCACTTTTTTTGTTGGGATGCAACTCAATGAATCAAACCTGAATATGGAAAAATATTAAGTACAAGTATCATTGGAACATGGTATATGCTCAAGTTTTGTTCATTTCAAATCCGCAATTGGTGGTTCAAATCACCCACTACAAGTGTCATTGCAACAAGGAATTTTGCTACAAGCATGTGCGCTAGGTTTTTTATGATCTTACCCAATTTGTAGTGGAATTGCAGGGGAAGGGGCATCTTCTGGGAAGATCACTGACGGATTGTTGTAGATGCTCATAGGAGGTACTACGCCGCTCGTCGAAGTTGGATCCGTCCACCTGGATGCAACAAATCCATCAGACCTTCGAGGCAAGCATATTTGTGATGATATGTTGCGCCATCGGGGTTGAAGTAGGCGGTGGGCAGTCGGCGGGGGGTGGGAGGGCGTGGGAGGGTCGCCGTCGCGCGATTTGCATGATCAAGTGGGTTGAGGTCGATTGCCCACCGCCTGCAGTGGAATTGCTGGTGTTGCGTTGCATCTCACCCAGCGATTTGCAGTGGAATTGCTGGTGTTGCGTTGCACCTCACCCCGCATTGCAACGATCTATCGCTAGCAAGTGGCCGCAAATGGCTTGGTTGGCAACTGGATCCGATGACGGGGATGCGTTCGACGGGACGGCTGTCGAGGCGGCTTGTTTGTAGATAAAATCAGCCGACTGATTTGTAGTATCCATCATACTCCCTCCGTTCCTAAATATAAGTCTTTGTAGAGGTTTCACTAGAAGACTACATACGGATGTACATAGATATACTTTAGAGTGTAGATTCAGTCATTTTGCTCGTATGTAGTCCCATATTGAAATCTTTAAAAAGAATTATATTTAGGAACGGAGGGAGTATATTTTTGCGCCAAAAGAAATACAACCGCGAGCCCCTAAACTTTCCTTAGATGAAAAAAACAATTCCCCCTCTCAGTCTCAGGCTCTCTCCCAGCCGTCTCGTGCCCTCGTCCTCCATCTCCTGAACCCTTCTAAACTCTTCCCAGTCCTCTCCGCCGCCGCCCCCTCTACTAGCCTGGCGCACTCCGGCCGCTCCGGCCTCCACCAGACCACCCGCCGGGTCGCTCCCTCCGCCCCGCGGGGATGGAAAACCCCGATGGGCTTTCCCCGTTGCCACCCTTCCTTGAGATCCAGCGCACCCGTGTTCTCCGCAAGGCCGATGCCCCCACTCAGGTATCCATCTATACGCTACCCCCGTACTTTTGCTTCTTTACGCCTTAGTAATTCTTATACACCTTTCTCTTGCCCGTGTGCAGTGTTTTATGCGCTTAAATTGTTTGTAGCGACAATTTTTCGCAGAAATCATGTCCTCTGTACCGTACAGTTCTTGCTGAAGAACCTAATTTCCCATAGAAACATAAATCGTTCTCTCTTAGCATCTAATTGGCCAATAAGTAGAATATTGAAATGGAGATGCTTTTGGTTTCCATGTTCGTGTTGATGTGCTATTTTGCTGTTGTTGAAAGGCTCGAACATGTTCTCCTAAATATTATTACCCGTTTATTTTAGATACAAAATAAACATCGCCTTTTTAGCTAAAAAATGTTGATGCGCTGAGGTATTTACTTGGAATTTGGTTGCGAGCCAAAATCATTTATTTTTCTGTTTTGGAGTATTTGATATAATGTGGCATAATTGTCCAATTATACTGGAAAAATGTTGCTACTTTAAGTACATATTAGGCATTTATGATCTTCATACTGTTTTTAAAACAACATTATCCGTTTAGTACTATTCAAAGTTGTTGTATGATTATAGTGATAGCTCATATATTAATTTTGTATGCTTTCTCTTATAATAGACAGAAGGGTTTCAATACTCTGGTGCTTTTGCTGATATGGGAGTTGATACTAGTGTCTCAGCCGAAAAGTTCTGCAATAGCTTTAAAATCGAGATAAATCGACTTACAGAGGAGGATATGGAGTTTGATATGATTGGTGTTGATGCATCGATAGCTAATGCCTTCCGGAGAATCCTCATTGCAGAGGTATGCACATTCTCGTACTCTACACCATCTCGAAAACTATTTGCTGGCTGCTGGGTATTCCAATAACTCTCCAGTTTAATATCTGACTATTATATGTGTATTGCACAATATCAATTCATAGGTTCCTACAATGGCCATTGAGACAGTCTTCATGGTTGACAATACCTCAGTTATAGCAGATGAAGTCCTTTCACACCGACTAGGCCTTATTCCACTTGATGCTGATCCAAGGCTTTTTTGATTATATCTCTGGTTCGTGGCTTTGTGCCATTAATTTCTACAGTTTCACATTTAAAAACGGGATTGCATCCAGCTTATGCTTCTCTTTTCTTTTTTAGATGATGTCCCAAATGAAAGGAACACTATTGTGTACAAACTGCATGTTTCATGTGAAAAGGGTTCCCAAAGGCTTACAGGTGTTTATTCTTTGCTTGCAAACTGGACCCTAGTACAGTTTCCAATCATCTTACCATTTTTCTCATTGGGAACTTTGCCCTTCAAACTTATATCATTCAACACATTATTTCTTCGTCTATAATCCGCTCCAGCTTATTCTTCTGTATCATTTCAGTTCATTGCTTTTAAAACTAAATGTGCATATGCCTTATACTTTTAAATATCTTGTGTACAACCTAAAGCACCTAAGCAAGCCTATTTTGCTATGCATAAGAATGATGACTCAAACAATGGATATTTGGTTCTTAGTACTGTACTTCTGCCTATGTCCATTCTTGTAACATTGTTCGACTTAGAAGTCATGCAGTGCCCAATCTCATAATCTCTTAAACAATCATGAATAAACTACTTCGCTAAATACATTTATCTTATGCGAATGATTAATTAGACATTTGAGTTTAGTTAGCTTGTTGTAGTTCCTCAATACTGTTAGCATTTTCCAATTTTATTCACGGGATATGGTTGGGCTTTAGCAGTATATCAGGTGCTTACAGCTTTCTTGACTTGCAGTTAAGTCTGGTCAGTTGGAGTGGTTGCCAGAAGGTAGCCAATTAACTATGGCGTCTCCTGCGCATTCTGGGACAAACAGAGGACCTACACATCCTTTGGTCAAAGCCAATAGAATACTACTGAAGGGCCTCTTGGTGTGAAGTATAACGACATAACAATTGCCAGGCTTGGGCCAGGACAGGTAATTTTGTTATTAATAGTTGTATTGCTTCGTATCATTAGCTGGTAGCTCTATCTTATGTCCTTTTGTATGGATGAAGTGTTCAGTCCAGTCCACATGGTACAAGAAAGCTTTAACGCTGTCAATTCGGAGTTGTAACCTGCTTTGCCTTAATTTATACGAATAACCTTTTGTCGTGATTTAAATAATCAAGCGTACGTTTGTGAGAGTCAGCGTATACTTAATAGAAAATTTTGCTTCTACTGTAAAATTCTTGTACACATTTTCAGGGGGTGTCATGTCGTTTGTTTTAAAAGTCAACTACCATGTTTTCTAATGTGTTTTGTTCTATTTCAGGCTATTGAGCTTGAGGCACATGTTGTTAAGGGGGTGGGGAAAGTTCATGCAAAGTGGTCCCCAGTTGCTACAGCAGCCTGGTACAGGATGCTCCCTGAGGTATATTCTTGTTATGGCATTTGCAGTAATTAAAGGTCGAGTGACTGCAAATTGTTCGTCTGCACCACTTATTGTTATTTTATCATGTAGGTTATTCTTCTCAAAGAAATTAAAGATGGTGATGCGGAGCAGCTAGTGAAAAAATGCCCGGTTAATGTTTTTGACATCGAAGACCTGGGAAATGGTAACTTGTCCTTAACTCCCTATTGTGTTTGTCAATCCTAGTAACAGTAACAGTAACTCAACCAGATCATTATTTTGTGGTATTGACTGTAAATTTTACAAATAGAGAGCCCTAGGCCTAGTTTCATTTCCAGTGAAAATGGAAGATGTAACCAACTATAGTTCTTACTTTGAGCTGTTTTATACAGCCACTACCCTGAAAAAGGACACAACCTGCATGGCTACTAGATCATTACAGCCACTAGAGACATGGCACAGCTAGCTCTACAGAAACGAAAAACACAGTACACAAACATTCCATTACCGCTGCAGACAACCATCACAGCATGTGCAGGGTGTCTCTTAGTTCTTCCAGGGTCACCACATCTCCCTTGAACATTTCCTTTCCTTAAGTGCCAGCCAACTTTCTGCAACTCCATGACGCCTCTAACATCACAATAAGTTGCAACCTATAGCCCCGGCACAACAATGTCCTGGCACTTGACCCTGTCTCTGTCATGGTACCTGCATATGGAAGAACCAATATTTGAGAACAGTGAATCATTTCTCAGTTTCCATACAAATCACGTCACAGCTGAAGAAATCATATAGATAATTGTTAAGTTTAGAATCACCAATCAGGGACTACCAATTCTCTCGTAATGCATACCAGTATCTTCCCAACCAATTCAGAATGTCACTCCCCCATAATTTGGCATTAGCACAACCTGGAAATAGCCGATTAATACTTTTGAACTCAAAGAGAAAAGAACATGTTTTATCAGGCACTCACATTTTAGCTATTTTTGGTTAGACAGCAGCCACAAAATGATATTGATTCTAAGTGGCAAGGAAAGCTTCTGAAGTGCGGGAATGAACACAGGAGTACTCTAATGGTGGAGCAGCAATTGGTTTGACACTGTTGTTTAGATAATGGTGCAAAAAAAACCACCCTGACATGGAAGAGAGACCCTGAGGCTTATTGGAACTTCTGTTTATTAATTGCTTGACTAAAATTGTTACACGCTAGTCTTTTATATAGGTGAACTAACTTGATCCATAAGTTGGATTTCAATTCAACTCCAGACGTACCTTCTAAAGGTTAACTTCAACTCAGCAATCCCAAGTTGTTGCCTGTAATGTCTATAACTGTTGCTATTTATTTGGATGTTTACGAGCACTTCGCTCCATTTATGTTGGTATTTAACTAGGACTCGAGCACCCACTGGACCCTAATTCCTAACGTTTAGGTCACTGACAGGGTTGTTTTTGAAGCATTTCTAACTTGCCAATGTTCATTTTGTACTAGTCAATATGGGAAAACATTGGTTCAAAGTTCAAACAAGTACTCCCTCCGACCCGAATTACTTGTCGTAGAAATGGATAAAAATGGATGTATTTAAAACTAAAATACGTCTAGATACATCATACATCCATTTCTGCGACAAGTAATTCTGGACGGAGGGCAAGGTTTACGAGTCGACGAGTCGTTCCGAGGTAGAGACTCATAGACTAATCGTGACTAGTCTAGACTAGTGCTAGACTAGTCGACATGGTACTGTAGTACTCAGCTACTAATACCTAGTAGTAGTATGTAGTATATACTAACAGTACAGTATGCAATAAAACCAGCCACTGTCTAAATAATTGAGCTATGCAGTGTTTTGGGCCCAAGTGGGTATGCAATAGGACCAGCCACTGTCTAAATACTAGCCCAGCACCACGCAGCACCCCCCAGCTGGCCCATTTGGGCCCAAATGGCCAGCCTACTTAGCCCCCCAGCCACTGGAACCCTAGCTCCCGATCTATCCAATCGCCGCCGCCAGCGCCATCACGCACGGGAGCACGCGCGCACGCGACCCGCGCCTCGTGCCGCCTTCCGCCGGCCCCGGCCGCTGCCGCCGGCGAGCCCGCCGACCACCGCCATGCCTCCTCCTTTCCTCTCCTCTCTCTCTCTCTTCCTTCTCTCTCGTCTCAAGGACGCGCACGCCTACGGGTCACGGCCATGGCTGCCGCCTGAGCACGAGCTCCGGCCGGCCGCCGCACCTGGCTGCGCCATCCGCCGTTCCGGCGGTGGCAGAGCAGTGGGTGCTGGCGGCGCCTCGTCCCAGCTGAGGCAGCTCTCTCTGGAAACCTAGCGGGGCCAAATTTTCCCTCCACGGGCTGCGGGCTGGGCGGCTGGGTGACTTATCCCCTCCAATTTTTGAGTCGATCGACTCAAATAGCGCGACTAGTCCAGACTAGTCTACGACTAGTCTGTCGACTGCTCGACTCGACCAACTAGTCTACACGAGATTTGTAGTCGACATGGAAGTTGCGACTCGTAGACTAGTCTATCGACTAGTCTCGACTAGTCCTTCGACTCGTAATCAGTGACGGAGGGAGTAACTAATAAGGGCTAAGATCAAAACCAATTAGATAATCCATGTGGCATCAACATGGAAAGTGCCCTAGTTTTTCTAGGTACCCATACGTTGTGTCTTCAGTTTTCCAAGATGCGTCCTTGTCTGAAGCTTATGTTAACCCCTTTTTATCTCCATGTCCAGGTGGGAAGAGAGCAGTTGTTGCAAATCCAAGGGCATGCACCCTTTGTAGGGAATGTGTCAGATTGGCTGTTGATCAAGTAGAGCTACGACGCATGAGAGACCACTTCATTTGTACTCCCTCCGTTCCTAAATATTTGTCTTTGTAGAGATTCAACTATGGACTACATACAAAGCAAAATGAATGAATCTACACTTTAAATTATGTCTATGTACATCCGTATGTAGTTCATAGTGAAATCTCTAAAAGACAAATATTTAGGAACAGAGGGAGTAAGTAACAGAGGACTTGATTATTCCAATCCTTCTAGCTTGCTGCTAATCACCACTTCTTTTGATGTTTATTTCTGCTGGTTTAGTTACAATCGAGTCCACCGGAGCTCTACCCCCAGAAGTGCTCTTCACAGAAGCGGTGAAGATCCTCGAGGAGAAGTGCGAGAGAGTGATATATGAGCTTTCCTGAGTCTGATTCAGTGTACAAGTTTTGCTCTACTCTGGTGTAGTTTTCTATTGTTACTTCTTGTGGAGGACCTAGCGTAGGAAAGATTTTTTTCTGACGAAGGATTAGTAGGGAAACAATTCCTTATTTAACACTATCTTAAATTTCGTTTCCTTATTTGATACTGGAAAACTTTTTCTTCCCTATCTAACAACGAGTCTAAATTTTATGTCCTTTATAACACTTTTGTCCATTTTAAGCCTAATTGACACATGAAAATACCATTTTACCCCTCATGCGCTATGCTTGTGTGCGTGCTGTTGCGTGTGTGTGTGTGCACGCGCACGTGTCCTAGTGATGTTGTGTGTGCTGTTGCTGTGTGTTTGTGTGCGCGCGCGTGCTGGTGCGTGTGTGTGATGTGTGTGTGCGTGTGTTGCTGCTGTTGTGTGTGCGTTGTTGCGTGTGTGTCTGATGCGTGCGTGTGTGTGCGTGTGCATATGGTTGCTGCAAAACTTGTGTTCCATACTCTGGAGTCACATTCAGTAATCATGTAACTATAGAAGTAAAACGCAGAAGCTAATTACTGAGCTGGAATGTGCATTTCAAGCATGGAATTGAGGAAATACATTGTTTATTCTTCTATTGATTGATGCATGGTGAATGGCAGCACTCGTGCCCAGCTTCGTTTAGAGGTCTTGCGGCAGCACTGTCATGTGTGTCTGTGGTTAATTTGGCAGGTTTACAGGTGCTCTAGCCTGCTCGCTTCAAGCAGGTAAGTATTTAGAAAGCTACAAAAGAAAGTAAGTGTTGCAAAATTAACGACGTGTGTACTTATGCAAAAGTAGCTCCTGAAATTGAAGGGATAGAGCATGAGGCCACTTCGTATCTACTACCTTCGTCCGGAAATAATTGATGTGGTTTTAGCTTAAATTTAAACTAAAATCATGTCAGTTACCACACGTCCACTCCCGAGTCGCCTCCCGCGAGGCGGCCGGGAGGCCTCCAGATCGCATCGGCCGGGCTCCCCCTCTCCTCCTCCTCCTCCCTCGCCGCCGCCCAAGGGCGCGGCTAGGCGAAGCCTTGCCGTCGCCGGCGGCGGCGGGGACTCAGGCTCATCCCGCTCGTGTAGGGCTGGCGCAGGCCGGCGCTCCCGGGCCGGAGCATGGCGTCGGGCCGGACGTCACGGCGGATGGTGGCAGTGCTCCGGCGAGTTCGTTTCTCCGCGGCAGGCGGCTTCACGTTCTGGTGCGTCGTGGTCGCCAGGGACGGCGGCGGCGTGACTGGATCGCTTGGTGGCGGCGTGGCCGGATCTGGGCCCAGGTGTGTGCCTTGGTCCATGGATTGCGGTCGGCGCGGTGGCGGGTGCGGCACGTCGGCAGCTGGGCGAATCCGTCGGGGTTCTACCCTTGTCTGGTCCATGACATCACGGGCAACTCCGGGGGAAACCCTAGATCTCTTTGGGATCGAGCGATGGCGGCGTTTTTGCGTCGTAGTTCCTCTTCATGGCATCGCTTTGGAGTTTGCTCCGGTTGAACGGACCAACGACGCCGGCGGCGCACGCCTGGTGGCGCAACTACCGATGAAAATCGCACCGACTATGGTCATGGCGGGCGATGGCGGCGTCTTTGATGTCGTTCCTTTGTCGAGGCATCGTCGTTGCAGTTTGCGTCATCAGGCTCAGGATGCTCCGGGGGAAACCCTAGATCTGGGTCTCCCGGATCGAACGATGATGGCGTTCGCAGTATCGCTTTTCCTCCTGGGGCATCGTTTTGGAGCAAGTGATGGCTGGAGGGGACAAGAGGAGGAGCGGTGTTGCATCTACCGCAAGGCCGACGGCGGATCACGGTGGCATGGTGCTGCGGAGTTTCGGCGACGGGCGCGTGTGGATGGACACGTGCAGGATGGTGGCGTTGTCAGGAGCCGTGGTGGCGTCGACGGCAGGCCAGACAAGGTCGATGTGTCAGTTTCTGCTCTGAAGATGGACATGTGGAAGATGGCGGCGGCAGCCTCTGAGAGTGCGCCGGGCCGACGTGCGACCCAGTCCCGGTGTGTGGCTGGGCTGGGGCATCCGGCCATAGATGTTAGGGTTTCGTGCGGTGTCTGTTTGGTATTAGGCTCGGATATTCGGCACACCTTCATCAAGGTAATAGGAGTAGCAACAGGTGTTGCCTAGATGGCGGCTTCAGGCTGACTGATGTATTACTTTGTATGGTCCTTGTGAATAATTAATAAAATGGCTGCATGCATCGTCCAGATGCAGAGGTATATCCTCCTTTTCTAAAAAAAAAACCACGCGTCCACTCCCGCACCCTCCACCATATGTGGTGTGAAGGGATCCCACCATGCGCCAACACATGGTGGGCTCACGCTACAGAATCCCACATAGGCGGGACCGGCGGCCGGTCCACCAGCAACAACTCAGGGCGTCACGGTAGCTATACTATACTCCTTCCGTTTCTAATATAAGACTGTGTTTGATAGTAAAGTATTAAAAAATCAAAGTATTGAAAAATTGCAACATTTTCGCATGTAGGAAAATATTGAAAAACCAAAGTATATTGTACTCCTTCTTTTTAGAGATTTCAATACGGACTACATACGAATGTATATAGACGTATTTTAGAGTGTATATCTATTTTGCTCTGTATGTAGTTCATATTGAAATCTCTAAAAAGGCTTATATTTTAGAGATTTTAATACGGACTACATACGAAACCAAGGAAGTAGAAAGGACTATATGTAGCCTGACACTCGCTCAACATACCATCCGATTAATGGAGCTAGTCGAGCAAGAGTAAGGGGAGAAAGATAGACCCGTGACCGTGATCTTTTATATACTACTTTAGAGTAATTATTGATTTGAGCACTTCTATTTTGAGGATTCTACCCAAAAAATACTACAAAGTGTAGTGCAATATAAAAATTACTCGAAACATGGAAATAAAAGGAGGAATCACCAAAACAAACATAATCATTAAAAATAATATAAATTAGGTTTAAAAATATGAATTATTACATACTTAACGTATGGGCTAGGTCTTTTTTCGATGGGTAACATCAAGTTCTGAGGGTGAAACTAAATGATTAATAAAAATAAAAGTGGAAACTACATGACTGACTCATAAGCGACATTTCTTCTTTGCCCTTAGAGTATAAGGTAGAGCATATCTAGTTTATTATACGGAATATGTAATAAGATGTGTTTATCATAGAACTATGAAATCAAGACAATCTCGTGCCTTGAGTGAGTTGTAGTAAACTATCAAATATTCCCATCAAAATATAGTGCATATTAGCGTGTGCGTGCGTGTGCGTGTGTAACTTTAATTTGAAATAGATAATCCAAGACATACATGACATCTTTGGTGACTTCGTCGATATTCGTGAATCCAACCTTTAGTAGGCATTGTACACGCATGTGTGTGGTGTGTTCTTTGCGGGGGAAAATAGAAATGTGTGTGTGCGTGTTGTGGTGAAGCTTTGGTTGTTTGAAATCGAATATAGTGCACCAACTATGTCAGCCGATCATCTGTTAGGGTGAAGCTTGGTTGTTTGAAATCTAATACTAGCTCTGCCTCCTCCCTAAACACCTTAGCATGATCACATGTGATCAAAGTATATAAGGTCTCTTCCCCATGTCCACACATTGGACAGAAAAATGTATCACTAATGTGTCGACGGTGCAATTCCGCGCGAGTTGGAAAAAATTCTTCATTACCCGCCACCAAAAACTTTGATTTTTGGGAGTACCGGGAGCTTCCACAACAATTTCTGATGAGCCTCATTTGCTCTCCACTAGTCCAATGACAAGTCAGAACGAGGTGTCAACCTACCACAATTAGACTACCAATCCAGTAATGACATATCGGACCACCAAAGCGGTCCCTCAAACAACTTAACTAATCGTAGCATATCTCGGTGGTGCAAACCTTTCCAATCAATCTCCCTGATAGATCTCGTAAACGATTTAGTTGATCACAAACTCAAGAGGCCCTCTAGAAACATCTTCGCTTCTCAGCTCTTCAACGATATATGTAACATCGGAATAGATAATCCAAGACAGACACGGCGTCCTTGGTGACTTTGTCGATATTAATCTCTGGGAATCCACCCTTTAGGCATTGTACATGCATGTCTGTGTGTGCGTGTTGTGAACCATATGCTCTCGAGTAGTCGAATGAGGCAATGACAAGTCGGAATGAGATGCCAGTCTACCACAATCAGTCACCCAATCCAGTAATGACATGTCGGACCACCAAATCCCTCCCACAAACATCTTACTTTTTCTTTTCTTTTGGTGAAAACACAAACAACTTAATTAGTTTTTTAATCAAACTCCAAATAGTATGTACTAGTGTGCAAACTTAATTAGTTTTTTATATCCCTGCTTCTCAGCTTTTCGACGACATTTGTGATTTTGACTAAATAAACCAATGCAGACATGGCGGTGCCGCACTAGTGATGAGTGATGACTTGGTCAATCTTAACCTCCTTGAATCCAATATTTAGTACGAGGCACTGTGGGTGCTTGCGTGTGAGCTAGCATTCTGATGAGCCTCATTTGCTCTCCACTAGTCCAATGACAAGTCAGAATGAGGTGGCAGCCTACCAAAATTAGACTACCAATCCAGTAATGACATATCGGACCACCAAAACGCTCCCACAAACGACTTAATTAATCCTAGCATATCTCGGTGGTGCAAACCTTTCCAATCAATCTCCCTGACAGATCCTGGGAAACGTTTTAGTCGATCATGGCCTCCAACCAGTCCCAAGCTTAACTCGTTAAACTAAACTCTAATCTAGAAATCTAGTGGTCAGCTGGGAAACGCACCGAGTTGCTGTGCCAATCATGCTGCTCCAACCTTGTGGCCAGAGGCTATCAGATATGCTCCAGCCTCCATTTTGATAGCTACTCGCTCTTTGCTGCCTGCTTATTGCCTTTTTTCAGATGCGCAGGCACAATCGATCGACGTCTTGGTGTTGACCTGTAAGTTTCGACGGAGCTGTGCCGTCCACATGCTCTGTCTGGATTAGGGTTCTGGAACCTTTCGGGGCAAGAAATATCGAAGTCGCATGGCTCGCGCCACTCACCAACTTTTGCCGCTCCGTTAGTGGGAGCTAGTGGCAGGATTTTCTCCGGCATCCTGCCGACCTTGTTTACCTGATGTATGGGCGATGTATGATTACTGTTCTTGTTCCTAGGTGGTGGCATGATTTGTGAACCATATGCCATGCATGTGAGTGTTTCCCCGGTGGCCAGGAAGGCTGGCGTCAGTTTGTGCGCGTGCATTTTCTGTGGCCTCGCGCGCTATCTGTATCTGACATCGGCTACAGACAGATCGAGAGGAGATGATCTGTATCTAACTTCTCAATTTTTGGCCATGATTTGTGAACCATACGCCATGCATGTGTGTGTTTCCCCGATTGGCAGGTAGACATGCATCAGTTTGTGAGTGTGCATTTTATGTGGCCACGCTTTCTAACATCGGCTTCGAACAGAGAGGAAATGATCAAAACAGTATATGTTATACTCCTTTCGTTTTAAAATATAAGGTGTACTAATTTTTCTGAAACTCAAACCTTTCTATCTTGGACCGAGTTTATAGAAAAGAAAAATAAATCAACATTTACAATATCAAGTAAACAAAAATATGAACATATATTTGAAGGTTAATGTTACAAATTTGGTATTGTGAGTATCAATAATTTTCTTTAGTCAACGATAGACAAATTTGTCTGTAAAAAAAGACCGCTTATATTTGTGTCAATTGTGTATTAAAAATATGAACATATATCTTGAACAGAGAGTATATGCGTAACTTGTGTCATTCCAAAGTATGAAAATCCCCCTAAAAAATTTTACTCCATCCATCGAGTTTATAGGGTTGGCACGGATTTTTAGATCACCAATTTGGCTAACAAAACATGTATAATATGTCATCAAAATCATATCATTGGATTCATATTAATAAAGTTTCTAAACATACCATTTCAGTGGCATATAATTTTTAAGTGAAAACAAACCTCTGGATTATTGTCGTCCAAATTTCAGATAAAGATAAAAGTAAAAATTAAATAATAACTAAAGTTGGAGAATAAATGAATATATCCAAAAGATAAAAAATCCAGGACTATATTAGAGTGTGATATTAAAAATAATAACAACCGTTTATACAACATAAAGTATAGGACCCTGATAAGTGCCACACGTGTGGCATGAAGCAATTCTGCCATGACATTTTTTGATGGCAACTTTAGTTATCCGAGATGGCAATTTTAGTCGTGAAGCATGGCAACTTTCTGTTTGAATGGCAAGTTTCGGTTGTTTTTTGGTTTCGTTTTTTTATGATAATTTTAGTTTTGAAAACATCAGAGCGGTGTTACTTCGTGCCACACGTGTGACACTTACCATTTGGGAAAGTATAATGTTTATTCAAATTAGTTGATTTGTTGCAGGAATCAGTTGCAATATATTTTAAAGATATTTTTTATACGAAACATGAATATTTGAATTAATAATAATTGAACTAAAAAATGCATGTTATATATTACATTTAGCTATTGTATAGTTAAAAATATATATTGAATATAACTGACATAATATAATGAAAAACCCTTCTCCCATGCATGGGACCTTGATGAGTTGCCATGTGTGATGAGGTGAGATGTGTGCATGTTGAGATAAATAGTAGTGGGGATCAATTAATAGTGGGAAAAAATCTCATGCATGTTGTGATGGACCTCTGATGAGGTGGCATATGCAGTAGCAGAGCTAGGTTTGGATTACGCCCTAGGCCAAAAACAGAGATACAACGATGAACAGTGGCTACAGTCAAAGGAGAAGTGAGCAGTCATGCCCCAGGCCAAGGCCCTCGTTGCCTGGGTCTAGCACTGCCCCTGGGCTTGCGTGCATGGTAAGATAGTAGAAGTGGTGGGATCAACTATTAATGTATATCATCTAACTGTTTCAAGCTTTAGTCTAGGGACAGGTCATCATGTTTGGCTTGGTATCCCTGGAGATCCCTTGTTCGTCCCTGTAAAGTGTGTGACGGTTCAATAAAGCTTTGCGAGTTTGCCTAAAAAAACTATTTACGTATATAGGATACAAAATTGCAAAGACAAATCACTAACATTCGTAAACTAGTGAGAAAATGGGGGAATATTTCCCTTTTTTCTAGATAGATATTTTTGAACTTCCCAAGATGTTACCAATTTCCACGATAATTTATGATCCGACATTAAAAAATAATCTAAAATGCTGACGACGGTGAGTTGGTGATTTTTTCAGAGAGAAATTATGTTAGAGAAAGCAATTTGACATGTTTGTTACCATGTACGTAAAAAAACTGTAGGTTTGGTACAGGAGTGAGGGCGTAAGATGAACGATTTGGTGAGTAGAAGTGCTTCCTCACGTCCTTGTAACCAGATTAATTAGAGAGTTAAGGATTTTAGATTAAACCCATATCATAGTACATGGGGTATCCCATGCTTAGATTTGCTTGTATACATTTCAGGATTTAGTTCGATTATAATTCGGATCTCAAACATGATGCTATCCGTAGAAACTCACAAAATAAGTTCGCCGGCGAATTCAGCAAAACAAAAAGGCCTAAGTCAAAGATTGTTGTAGGACCAAACGTGTGTACGTCCTCTAGGGCACCAAAAAAAATATGAGTTTTTGGATATTATTTATTCAACACATAAAAGGTCACTAGTCTATACTGCAATATATGGCCACGAAAATTATAATATTTCAAGTTTCCAATGTAAACTGTATGGGAGATCCTCAAAGTTTCAGATAGACTTAAGATATATCCAAAGCAAAAAAAAGAAGAAGAAGCGAGTATCGAATTTGCGGGTAGATATCTGGTGATACGGACAGTGAGATGCTCCCCTGATACAAGTCCATGTGGGCCGTTCGATCTGGACTGGAGGCACATAATTGAGTTGCCTCATCTAGCATTGCAATGTATGCAGAAAACACCCTAGCTTATTCCATAATTCGGCAACGAAGTGCAATCACATTTCTTTTCTTCGCTTATTCGTCAATACTATTCCAAAAAAAAATGGAATTTGCAAATTAGGATCAAGAATCCACACCGTTCATCTGATGTACTGAGTTTGTCACTTTTCAAATGAAAAAATACAGGGAAGTTCTAATGTGATTGCATAATGTTTTGTACCGATTCATGTGATTGCGTGACGCTAGTTTAAATGCCTGGTCACTCATATCTACTTTTGAATTAGTTGGTTAATCGATGCGGGTCCTTTGTTTATTAAATGAATCAACCGGATAAAATCGCTAATATTAAGTATTTGAGTTTTCCCATGTTCAATCAGTGGCAGCAAATATGCATTTTTGCTGGTGCCTGCAGTAGTTTAAAGTTTGCTGGCAGTCAAAGGTATCCAACTAGCCACTGTATAGATACATATGTAAATGAAAAGCTAAAAAGCTAAAGATACTGATACAAAAGCAATTGGGTTTTGAGAAAAATATTGATATATGATAATCTATCACTGTTCATCTTCTATGCACCACCTCTTGAACTCTATCACTCGGTTCCAGGGAACGACGGATAGCATTTTTTATATATTGAAACCGAATAGATGAGAAGGATAGGACCAGACAATAGTTCTTCCCCTGAACACTATCACTAGTAGAAAACAGGGCTTTGAAACGGGCCAGAATATTGCATTAGTCCCGGTCGTGTTACGAACCGGGACTAATGGGTGCATCAGTCCCGGTTCATGAGGCCAGGGCGCCGGCCGGGCCTCGGCAGGAACCAGTCCCGGTTCGTCTGACCCCTTTAGTCCCGGTTCCAGACACGAACCGGGACTTAAGGGCCTCCCAGTCCCTTTAGTCCCGGTTGGTGGCTGGAACCGGGACTAAAGAGGCACCTTTAGTCCCGGTGCTAGCCACCAACCGGGACTTATACGGACAAAATTTCTGTTCTGACCTTTTCTGCAAACTTAATCACGAATTGACCTCGTTTTAAAAGATTTTCATATCTGATTTTTTTGTTCACGCCAACATCCTTGGCGTCTGGTTTCCACACGAAACGCCAAGGTCTCCGGCGTTTGGCCCTGGCCCACACATGTCCAGTTGGCGCTGACGTGACAAACGCATAGACGCCATCCATCTTGGCGTTTGGAGTAAACGCCATCCATCTTGGCGTTTGGTCCTAGACTAAACAAAAAAGACTACATGCCATTAGTGTAGTTGCTTCCATACACAATTCTCTTGATTAACTCCCATAATTAATGGCCTCCTTGATCGTCCGGCCAACGTCTGAGCATGTGTGGTTACCTCGTTCTGATTGGGTATCGAGCACGCAAAAAGATAAGAAGAAGAAAAATCAAAAGATCCCACGGAATAACTGACTCGAATTGTAAGGGATTACAATTACAATATATGAGATGGTTTGTTAGCCAAACCAGCACTTGTCTTTTCTTCACGAGAATTGGCAAGCTGCTAGAACACACAAACATGTTCGTAGTATGATAATTTTTATTTAATTGGTACTGTTTTTATTTTATTTTATTTTATTGTGCACAATGGAGCATATGAACCTGAACTCACATCTAAGTTTCGTTTCCTGTTTTGCTTTTATGTATTTTTCAAGAATATACAATATTATAAGTCAAGTTGATATATACCATCGCCAACTTTATGTATTTGCCATATGCGATTGCAAAAAAGAATGTCATTGTTAATGCTTCGATATTTGGTCGAACAAACGCTTGGTAATTCAGTAAATGACCACTGTAGGAGTTAAATCATGCGATCTAACTTCAAATAAAAATGAGCTAGCTATTGCTCCAACTTAAGCTCTATGTACTGATCTAATATAATATTCAAATGATATATATATATATATAGTTATTAATATATGTATTTCTAGAATAGCATAGTAATAATTAGTTCACATAATAAACATGATTTAAAATGTACCGCATACTTCTTTATTTTGCATAACATTTTGTAGTGCACATAGAGCCATATTATTTTCTAGTACTTGCGTGGAAAATGCTGCGACGCCGACAGCGAGACAGGGAAGCGGTAGTGTAACAGCCCGAGACCGACGCTCCAGAAGATTCCCCTTTTATTTCCATTCTCGTCATGTGATTCGTTTTATTGTCGCATTCATCATCGCATCATTCGCATCATCTTGCATAGCATCGTCACTCGTTTTCGAAAACCGCATTCGTTCGTAGTTGCCGGTTCTCTCCGTTCGTGTCGTCGACTGTTTCGAGACCAACCACACACGCACGCGTCCGCGGCATAAAAAATATCGTTTTTAAAGCGCGCGAAAAAATATTCTCGGATTGGGTTGAAAGTTGGCATGCGGTCTTGTTATATTGTAGGTAGACCGCCTGCCAAGTTTCGTCGCAATCAGATGTCGTAAGATACCCGAACGGTCAACCGTAGTATCATCGTCATCGGATAAATCGCCGGACGTTTCGGTGTTTTAAAACTCTGTTGTCGGGCCACACAACTTCCCTCTCATCTCAACCCAACCACCCCTTCACAGCCCATCAACCCACCTAGCCAACCCCCCTCGACCGGAGCCGTCCGATCGGATCGAACGGCTCAAAAAACCCCCTAAAACTGCTAACCCTAGAACCCTGCCAATTTAAGAAAGCCTCCCTGCCCAAAAATGGCCTTCTTCTCCCTCCTTCTCGAAATCCGCGCCACCAGCCACCTCCCACCTCTCCACCGCCGCCACTTGGCGCCGCCTAGCGAGCCAACCGCCACCGCGCCGCCGCCCTCCACCCAACCCGTGCGCGCCACGTCACCCCAGCCGGCATCCCACCACCGCGGCCCGCCCGAGCCCGAATCGGACCCGCCCGGGCCCGAATCGCCGTCGCCCGAGCTCCCCTGTGCAGAGCCCCGCTCCCGCGGCTGCCCCTTCGCCTCCGAGCCGCCCCAACCACGTCGCCACGTCGTCGGCCTTCCCAACGTCGCCGTCCGCCGGCGACCACAGAGCAGGAGAAGGCCAGCTTCGGGGGCCAGCTTCGCCGACCCGAAGCTCCGCCCGTTGCCCTCGCTGCCGCCCTGTCGCTACCTCGTCCCCATCGGCGCCCCACGTTCCTGCCATGGCCGTCCGAGCTTGGAGCTTCGCCTGCCGCCGCGCCATCCTCCAGATCGGGACCGGCACCGCCCAGATCCGGCCTCGCCCATCCAGATCCGGACGTCCCGCACCCCCTGCAAGGCCCCTCCGGTCGCCCTTGTCCCTGGAACCGCCGCCGCCGGCCTCTGTGCTCGAGCAGGGACGCTGAGGAGCACGACGCCCCGCTCCAGCGCCGCTCGCGTGGGCTCCAGCCTCACGTGGGCCGCCTCCAGGCCCAGCTGCGCGCCTGTTGCAAGCCGCCTCCTCACCGACATGGGCCTTGGCCCACGAGGTGAGCACCCTTCCAGCCTATCCATCGCCTTAGGAGCTATTTAGCTATGTTACGCCCACACCCGTAGGCCTGTGTAGATTCAGTTTCGGCCCAATAGCATTTTTTTACGCTCTGTGTATTATCTTGAACTAGTGCTTTCATAATTTCAGGAAAAAAACCCATATTTTTTAAATTGCTAATACCTAATTAACCGTGCATCATATCAATATGCTTTATATATGTAAAACGTGTAGAATTTCGTGTAAATTCGTAATATCCCGCTTTCGCAAATTATAAAAATGTTTAACATGCCATTTTCGGTTATTTGCATAAATGTCATGTTTGTTGCATTGCACATAATTATTGAGTCGTGCATCCGAATTAATCAAACCTTGCATGTAAAATGTGTAGATTATTTACATCGCATTTTCATGCATGCTAAAAATATTTGATGTGTTGGTTGCATTTATTTTGCATACATAACCTTGCTAATAGGTTTATGACATAAACTCGCCTAATTAATTGTGACATATTTTCCTACATGAACCTATGCATATTATATATGATTGTGGGGTAGAAAAAACCATATAATTTATCTGCGCAATTAGTTTTGTCATTTGAGCATTTTTGTGTGCATGTCATTTTGGCTATGATGCTCTTTTGTCTATTTTGTGTGAATTAATCCATGCATATTTTGGAATATTTGCAAACATGAGATATGCCCTTGGACATGTGTGCTAGGCCCTGGTAATTTTTGGTTGCTATAGAAATGCATGTTTAGGTGTTATTTTTTTGTTGCCAACATGCTATAAAATACTGCTATTTTGATGGTCCAAAATATTTCTAAGTTTGAAAAACTGTTATTTTGTTGCCATGTTGCCATGTGATTTGCTATTGATCTAGGAGTCTTTTGTGGTTGCTCCAAAGGAGTCTTTTGTTAAGCATGTTATGCTCTATCATGTTATGCCAATAGTTTGCATGAATATGTTTTGCATCATAATTAATTCTGCTGTCCAACATGCCAATCTGTTAAAAACTGCTGCTCATGTATAGTCTAATTTTCACTGTCTGAGAATCTGTTTTCTTCATAATGCCATGTTGTGATGATGCTAGCCACGTTTCATGCATAATTAGACCTTGCCACCATGGTATAAATTGTAGTGCATCATGTATAGTACCATGCTGTTAATTTTCATGCCATAATATGCCCTGTAGCATATAGTTTTGCTGCTGCCAATATGCCTCCATGAAAATCTGCTATGCTAAAAACTGTGATTTTCACTAAGTCCCAATCTGCTATATTTTGTTGCCATGTTGTGAGCTTCCTACCGTGTGATCCATGACTCTTTTGAGTTTGATATGTGAAGATGAAATGAAGTGTGTGTTATATGCTACTGCCCCATGCTTAGTTTGAGCATTTTAGAATCTTGTAGCTTGTTTTCATGTGTGCAATGTGCTATGTTGCTGTTTTGGGCAGATTTGAACTAAAACTTGTGTTGGTTGTTGTGGTTGAACCGTAGCTCCGTTTTGAACATGTCCTATATGAAACTTGCTTAGAATCTCATGTAGTTTCATAATATCTTGTTGCATACATGATTTAACATGTTTGTGGTGGTTGGTTGCATGCATTTTGCAGTCAAGACATATGCATCTTGTGTTGATTATATCTTTTAGGCCGTAGCTCCGTTTTATATGATCTATATATGTAAAACGCCTAGAATGACGAGTAGAATATCATTGTGCACTTTATTTCCCTGTTTAATAAATATAAAACCTGATTAGTTCAGATCTGGTCCATTTTCAAAATTAACATATGGGGTCGTTTCGGAAATGCTATATGTCGTTTCCGGCCTCATTTAAACTTGCCTAGATGTGTAGTTTACTTATGCTTCACCTCTTGCAATGTTTAACAACATTTAATATTGTCATGTACCCAACTCGTTGCATATTGAGCTTCACTTAATGTGTAGAAGTTGATTGTTGTGCTTGCCATGTCGTGCATAACATGCATCATATTTGAAGTGCATCATGTCATGCATATGTCGTGGTGTATCGTGTGTTGATTGTTTGTTCCGGATTGCTTCTTCTCGATAGAGTTCCAAAAGCGTTCGGAGTGTGAGGATTCGTTCGACTACGTCCCGTTCGTCTACTTTACGGATCGCCTGCTTCACGGATTCGTTCTTCTTCCAAGCGGGATCTCAGGCAAGATGATCATTTCCCTGGATACCATTACTATCATTGCCATGCTAGTTGTCTCGTTTCTATCGCTGTCTCGCTACCCACCACTTGTTTGTTAAGCCTCCCAAATGCCATGATAAGCCTCTAACCCTCCACATCCCAGCAAACATTGTTTGGCTATGTTACTGCTTGCTCAGCCCTTCTTATAGCGTTACTAGTTGCAGGTGCAATTGTTTCCAGCTATCACAATATTATTGCTATTTAATTTAATGCACATATATACTTGGTTAAGGGTGGAAGGCTTGGCCTTTTGCTCGGTGTTTTGTTCCACTCTTGCCGCCCTAGTTACTTGTGTACCGGTGTTATGTTCCATATTGAGCGCTCGTAACATGCTCGGGGTTGTTATGGGGACCCCTTTGATTTTCGTTTTAGGATAAAACTTGTCTGGCAAGGCCTAACATTTGTACTACATTTGCTCAACATAACAATATTGAACACCGTTAGTAATGCATTGGGCGTCATGAACCCGTGGATTAATTTAACATAATACAGGGGGGCCAGTGATGATGGTGTTGGTCCCAAACGGGCAGACTGCGGGGCCACCGCGGGGAAACTCGGGGTTTGGTTTGACTCGTAGTGTGACCCATCCGGTTGTGCCCTGAGAACGAGATACGCGGCTCCTATCGGGATTGTCGGCATGTCGGGCGGCCTTGCTGGACTTGTTTTACCTTTCTCAAACGTCTTGTGCGCGGGATTTCGACGACACTTCGGGCTATCTCGAAGTTGAGATTTTCCATCGGGATTCCGCAAATACTATGGGTGATTCCGCAGTTGAGGAATTCCAACGCGACGTGTGGTTAGTTTGTGATGGATGAGTTGGAGCACCCCTGCAGGGTTAAATCTTTCGGAAAGCCGTGCCCGCGGTTACGTGGCAACTTGGAAAACTTTGTTTAACACCCCGTCATAGCAAACTTGAAGTAAACCCAAATAAAATACACCAACCGTGTGCGTAACCGTGACTGTCTCTTCTCGTGAATTTCTGATCCGAGAGAGAACACGGTGGGGTTATGTTTGATCGTAAGTAGGTGTTCAGGATCTCTTAGAGATCATTACTAGTTCACGTTTGTTTATGTGACAATCATCCCCCTTATTCTTGTACTCGTAAGTTAGCCACTCAAATAAATGCTTAGTGCTTGCTGCAGCCTCACCACTTAACCATACCTCACCCATTAAGATTTAATAGTCTTGATACCCTTGGAAATGAGATTGCTGAGTCCCCGTGGCTCACAGATTACTACAACAACAGTTGCAGGTACCGGTAATGCGATGATATGACGTGAGCGCGATGCTTGTTTGATTTGGAGTTCTTCTTCTTCTTCTTCTTCATCGATCTAGGATGGGTTCCAGGCGGCAACCTGGGATAGCAAGGATGGATGTCGTTTTATCGTTTGTTTTCATCCGTAGTCGGACCCTGCTCTTCTGTATGATGTTTGGAGATGTTGTTGTATTGATGTGATCTTGATTTAGCTTGTGGCGAGTGTAAGCCAATTCCATATACTCATCTCTTCTTTACATGTACTTGTAATGATATCCATTCTTGCGAAACGACGAGATGCGCTTCTATCCCTCTCGAGGCCCTCGTGCCAAAATAAGGATATGATCGCATCTTGGGCGTGACAAGTAGTGGCGTCGCAGGAAGGTGCGGACATGGACGAGCGGTTGTCCCCCCTCCGCAGCCGGAACCCCGTACCCCGTCCATCCGAGCCAGGCGGAATGGATGGCGTCCGGACGGTGATCCGACCAGCAAGCGATGCATCCGTCACGCTCGGACACTGACTTCATTTTCGTCGAACTGTTGAATGCGAACAATTTATATCGTATGATCGATGTGCATGAATTGCATGAATTTGAGGCTCCACATTTGAGGTATGTGGATGTGCAGCAACCCATATGAGGGGCCAGCAGACGCTGTCCGCAGATGCGCCGAAGGGCGTATAGGTGGCCGGATTTGTCAAGTCCGGCTGTAAATGCTCTAACAACCCCAAATATTTCAGAAAAGTGAGTCTTCCATGCGATTAATTACTTGAAAACCGGATCACCATATTAATCTCCTAGAACTCCGCTCCTTCTCCCCCTCACGCCTCACCCAAAGTCGACTCGTTGAGAAAACTAGATGATACCCCGCACGTTGTTGTGGGAATATTTTACAACATATTTCAATGTGATTCATTGTATGAAACATTAATATTTGAAGTAATAATATAAAAGGTTAAAACTTAAAATACATATAATTTATTATGTTTGATTACTGTGTAGTTATAAAATGTTAATTAAATATAAATATAATGAAAATTCTCATGTATGTTTGCATGTTGAGATGGGTCATTTTTCCATGCATGTTTTATGATGAAGTGGCATGCTTGCATGTTGAGAGGCATATGGTAGTGGGGATGTGCATTTCTCGTACATGTTATGTGATGATGTGACATGCTTGTAAGTTGAGAGAAATAGTTAGTGGGGGCTAGCTATTTAGATATAGAAGATATGTGTCCTCATTAGTTGCCTTTCGGTGTCGAGTTAATTCATTTTGCAATGGTGGTTAGCATGCTTTTAATTACATGAGTTAATTAAGAGAATTATTTATGAAAGCAACTGCACTAATGATGCATGCAACCTTTTCTGTTTAAGTGATGGACTAGTACCAAACGCCAAGATGGATGGCGTCTACTCCAAACGCCAAGATGGAAGGCGTCTATGTGTTGTCACGTCAGCGCCAACTGGACATGTGTGGGCCAGGGCCAAACGCCGGAGACCTTGGCGTCTCACGTGGAAACCAGACGCCAAGGATGTTGGCGTGATCAAAAAGGTCAGATGTGAAAATCTTTTCAAACCGAGGTCAATTAGTGATTAAGTTTGCAGAGAAGGTCAGAACAGAAATTTTGTCCGACTTATACAACGCCTATATAAATGCTCGCCCCTGCCCGCTCACTCCTCTGTTTTTTGGCCGGCCGGCGTTTGGGAGGTGTGTTGCTCTCTGTTCTCACCTCCTATGCACATGAGGTGTTCGATGAAATGCCGGAGCCACACTTAAGTTTTCTCCTCTCCAAGCTCGACCTCCAAGCTACATTTTCCCTAAGATTTGTTTAGGTTTGGCAGTGCACCAACTACACAAGTGTTCTAAAACGTTAACGACTTCATCGTTTTATCTCTCACTGCTAGTTTAGCTCATTTCAAATGCTCTAGAAGTAGAGTGTGGTTTGTGGGTTTTAGTGGAGGAGTGTATGTGGGAGTTCTTTTGATTTAGACGCACAATTAGAGCTGAAATTAACTTCTTAGAGTCTGCACATGTGTAGGGTGCCATCCCCGTCCCCGTCCTCACCGCCGTCGATCGCCCGCGCCGATCTCGTCGCCGGCACCACCGTGGTGAGCCTCTTGTTCTTATCTTCTTTTTAAAAGAAAAAAAATTCTTACTTGTATGATTTAGATAGATACTTGTATAATTTTCTTACTTGTATGTTGTTCTATGAGAACTATGTATGAACTTTATGTATTTATTTTTTCAGTAATAACATTTGATCACTACTGTACTTTGGTTTTAATGTGATGATGAACTTGTATTAATTTGATCACTTCTCTATTCATGATGTTCTGTAATGGTTTTTGATACATTTAATTATATAATGCACGCAGATGAACTGGCAATGGATGTACGATGACCGACGCACCTCCGAGTACATTGAGGGCCTGCATAAATTTCTCGAAGTGGTTGAGGCAAACAAGCAGAATGGTTTTATGTATTGTCCATGTACTGTCTGTGAGAATACGAAGGATTACTCCAACTCTAAAACCCTTCACTTCCACCTGCTTGAGAAGGGTTTCATGCCACACTATAATGTTTGGACCAAGCACGGAGAAAGAGGGGTTATGATGGAAGAAAACGAAGAAGAAGAGGATGATGACAGCTATCGTCCTATGTACCCTGAATACGGTGATACTGGAACGAGGGAGGCTGAAGATCAAGAGGCACCAGACGATGTGCCCGATGATGATCTTCGTCGGGTCATTGTTGATGCACAGAGAGAATGCGAAAGTGAAAGGGAGAAGTTGAAGTTCGATCGCATGTTAGAGGATCACAAAAAAGGGTTGTATCCAAAGTGCGAAGATGGCAACACAAAGATCGGTATCACACTGGAATTGCTGCAATGGAAGGCAGAGAATGGTTTATCTGACAAGGGATTTGAAAAGTTACTGAAAATAATGAAGAATAAGCTTCCAAAGGATAATGAATTGCCTGACACTACGTATGGAGCAAGGAAGGTTCTCTGCCCTCTAGGATTAGAGGTGCATAAGATACATGCATGCCCTAATGACTGCGTCCTCTACCGCGGTGAGTACGAGGAATTGAACGCATGCCCAGTATGCAATGCATTGCGGTATAAGATCAGACGAGATGACCCTGGTGATGTTGAGGGCGAGCGCCCTAGGAAGAGGGTTCCTGCCAAAGTGATGTGGTATGCTCCTATAATACCATGGTTGAAACGTCTGTTCAGAAACAAAGAGTATGCCAAGTTGTTGCGATGGCACAAAGAAGACCGTAAGAAAGACGGGAAGTTGAGAGCACCCGCTGACGGGTCGCAGTGGAGAAAAATCGAGAGAAAGTGGGAGGACTTTGCAGGTGACGCAAGGAACATATGGTTTGGTTTAAGTGCAGATGGCATTAATCCTTTTGGGGAGCAGAGCAACAATCATAGCACATGGCCCGTGACTCTATGTATCTATAACCTTCCTCCTTGGTTGTGCATGAAGCGGAAGTTCATTATGATGCAAGTGCTCATCCAAGGCCCTAAGCAACCCGGCAACGACATTGATGTGTACCTAAGGCCATTAGTCGAAGAGCTTTTACAGCTGTGGAATGGAAAATGTGTACGTGTGTGGGATTGATGACCCACAAGTATAGGGGATCTATCGTAGTCCTTTCGATAAGTAAGAGTGTCGAACCCAACGAGGAGCAGAAGGAAATGACAAGCGGTTCTCAGTAAGGTATTCTCTGCAAGCACTGAAATTATCGGTAACAGATAGTTTTGTGATAAGATAATTCGTAACGGATAGCAAGTAACAAATGTAACAAGGGTGCAGCAAGGTGGCCCAATCCTTTTTGTAGAAAAGGACAAGCCTGGACAAACTCTTATATAAAGCAAAGCGCTCCCGAGGACACATGGGAATTTCTGTCAAGCTAGTTTTCATCATGCTCATATGATTCGCGTTCGTTACTTTGATAATTTGATATGTGGGTGGACCGGTGCTTGGGTGCTGTCCTTGGGCAAGCCTCCCACTTATGATTAACCTCTCTCGCAAGCATCCGCAACTACGAAAGAAGAATTAAGATAAATCTAACCATAGCATGAAACATATGGATCCAAATCAGCCCCTTACGAAGCAACGCATAAACTAGGGTTTAAGCTTCTGTCACTCTAGCAACCCATCATCTACTTATTACTCCCCAATGCCTTCCCCTAGGCCCAAATAATGGTGAAGTGTCATGTAGTCGACGTTCACATAACACCACTAGAGGAGAGACAACATACATCTCATCAAAATATCGAACGAATACCAAATTCACATGATTACTTATAACACGACTTATCCCATGTCCTCAGGAACAAACGTAACTACTCACAAAGCATATTCATGTTCACAATAAGAGGAGTATTAATTATCATTAAGGATCTGAACATAAGATCTTCCACCAAGTAAACCAACTAGCATCAACTACAATGAGTAATCAACACTACTAGCAACCCACAGGTACCAATCTGAGGTTTTGAGACAAAGATCGGATACAAGAGATGAACTAGGGTTTGGAGAGGAGATGGTGATGGTGAAGCTGTTGATGGAGATTGACCCCCTCTCGATGAGAGGATCGTTGGTGATGACGATGGCTTCGATTTCCCCCTCCGGGAGGGAAGTTTCCCCGGCAGAACAGCTCCGCCGGAGCCCTAGATTGGTTCTGCCCAAGTTCTGCCTCGAGACGGCGGCGCTTCGTCCCGAAAGCTCTCTTATGATTTTTTCCAGGTCAAAACCCTCCATATAGCAGAAGATGGGCACCGGAGGCCTGCCAGGGGCCCCACAAGCCACAGGGGCGCGCCCAGGGGGTAGGGCGCGCCCCCCTGGCTTGTGACCTCCTGGTGGGTCCCCTCTGGTATTTCTTTCGCCCAATATTTTTTATATATTCCAAAATAATTCTCCGTAACTTTTCAGGACTTTTGGAGTTGTGCAGAATAGGTCTCTCATATTTGCTCCTTTTCCAGTCCAGAATTCCAGCTGCCGGCATTCTCCCTCTTCATATAAACCTTGTAAAACAAGAGAGAAAAGGCATAAGTATTGTACCATAATGTGTAATAACAGCCCATAATGCAATAAATATCAATATAAAAGCATGATGCAAAATGGACGTATCAGGGATGAGCATAAACAAGAGGAATTTGACCTACGAGCGTTGCTGTTTGTAACCATCAATGATTGGCCTGCTCTTAGTAACCTTTCAGGACAGACAAACAAGGGATACAACGCATGCACGCACTGTTTAGATGATACCCAAAGTATATATTTGGACAAATGCAAGAAGAATGTGTACCTGGGACATCGTCGATTTCTTCCGACCAAGCATGCCTTAAGAAAGAAAGGCAAGCATTTCAAAGGTGAGGCAGATCACCGAAAGAAGCCTGTCTTCCGTACTGGTGATGATATACTTGATATGGTCAAGGATTTACAAGTAATCTTTGGAAAGGGTCCTGGCGGACAATCTGTTCCGAATGGCGCTGAGGGACGCGCACCCATGTGGAAGAAGAAATCTATATTTTGGGACCTACCCTATTGGAAAGACCTAGAGGTCCGCTCTGCAATCGACGTGATGCACGTGACGAAGAATGTTTGCGTGAACGTTCTAGGCTTCTTGGGCGTGTATGGGAAGACAAAAGATACACCGGAGGCACGGGAGGACCAGCAACGTGTGAACGAAAAAGACGGCATGCATCCAAAGCAGTATCAAGGTCCTGCCAGCTACGCTCTAAACAAAGCGGAGAAGGAAATCTTCTTTGAATGCCTGCTCAGTATGAAGGTCCCGTCTGGCTTCTCGTCGAATATAAAGGGAATAATAAACATGGCAGAAAAAAAATTCCAGAACCTAAAGTCTCATGACTGCCACGTGATTATGACGCAACTGCTTCCGGGTGCATTGAGGGGGCTTCTACCGGAAAACGCTCGATTAGACATTGTGAAGCTATGTGCATTCCTCAATGCAATCTCTCAGAAGGTAATCGATCCAGAAATCCTACCAATGTTACAGAATGATTTGGTGCAATGTCTTGTCAGCTTCGAGTTGGTGTTCCCACCATCCTTCTTCAATATCATGACTCACGTCCTAGTTCATCTAGTCGACGAGATTGCCATTCTGGGTCCTGTATTTCTACACAATATGTTCCCCTTTGAGAGGTTCATGGGAGTCTTGAAGAAATATGTTCGTAATCGTGCTAGGCCAGAAGGAAGCATCTCCACGGGCCATCAAACAGAGGAGGTCATTGGGTTTTGTGTTGACTTTTTTCCTGACCTTCAGCCGATTGGTGTCCCTAAATCGCGGTATGAGGGGAGACTGAGTGGAAAAGGCACGCTAGGAGCGAAATCAATAATATGTAGGGACGGGCATTCTTGGGGCGCAAGCACACTACACAGTTCTACAGAATTCTACCTTGGTGGCCCCGTATATGAATGAACACAAGATTATTCTATGCTGGACACACCCGGAGCAGTTTGATGACTGGATTACACGTGAACACATCGGGACTTTCGGCGGTTGGTTGCAAATGCATCTCATGCGTAACAACACTGTTGCAGATGACCTGTACTTGTTGGCCAGGACACCATCTTCGACTGTATTGACTTACCAAGGGTACGAGATAAATGGTAATACATTTTACACGATCGCCCAAGATAAAAAGAGCACCAACCAAAACAGTGGTGTCCGCTTTGATGCAGCAATCACTAATAGGGCAAAGGACACGTATTATGGTTACATAGAGGAGATATGGGAACTTGACTATGGACATGAATTTAAGGTCCCTTTGTTTCGGTGCAAATGGGTCAATCTGTCAGGAGGCGGCGTACAGTTAGACCCGCAGTATGGAATGACAACAATGGATCTCAACAATCTTGGGTACACAGAGGAATCATTCGTCCTAGCCAATGATGTGGCGCAGGTTTTCTATGTGAAGGACATGTCTACCAAACCGAGAAAAAAAAAGATAAGGAAGCGGATACATCAAACGATGAGCCAAAGCGAAACATAGTTCTTTCAGGGAAAAGAAACATCGTGGGGGTGGAGGGCGAGACAGACATGTCTGAAAATTATGAAAAGTTTCATGAAATTCCCCCCTTCAAAGTGAAGGCTCACCCAAGCATCTTGTTAAACGATGAAGATTATCCATGGTTACGGCGCAATAAGCAAGGGACACACGCGAAAAAAAGTGAAGACTTTCTCTCCACAACTATTCTGATGATGGCTTTCATCTAGAATATCATTGCAGTTACATGTGAAGAATTGAAATCCTTTTGTAATAGATGAGTTTTCGTCCGAAACCCTGATACTTCGAAAGAGATTGTCCAGTTTGTACACGAAGTGCATCCAGTTTTTCCTGTAACCCTCTCAACTTTTTAGCACATGCTATGTGGGTGAAATTATGATACCATGCCAACTTTAAATCATTTCAGAGTTCATTTGCAGTGCTTTTCAATTCAGGGTCATTTTAGCTCAAAATAAATCATGAAATGCATGAAAAATAGCAAATGAAGTCAGAAAAGGATTGAAAAGTGATGATGTGGCTTTGAATGGTGCATATTGAATGCAGAAAAAGTCTTGAGTTAAAATATGTTTAAAAAATTGAAATCCCTTTGTAATAGATGAGTTTTCGTCCGAAACCCTGATACTTCGAAAGAGATTGTCCAATTTGTACACGAAGTGCATCCAGTTTTTCCTGTAACCCTCTCAACTTTTTAGCACATGCTATGTGGGTGAAATTATGATACCATGCCAACTTTCAATCATTTCAGAGTTCATTTGCAGTGCTTTTCAATTCAGGGTCATTTTAGCTCAAAATAAATCATGAAATGCATGAAAAATAGCAAATGAAGTCAGAAAAGGGTTGAAAAGTGATGGTGTGGCTTTGAATGGTGCATATTGAATGCAGAAAAAGTCTTGAGTTAAAATATGTTTAAAAAATTGAAATCCCTTTGTAATAGACGAGTTTTCGTCCGAAACCCTGATACTTCGAGAGAGATTGTCCAGTTTGTACACGAAGTGCATCCAGTTTTTCCTGTAACCCTCTCAACTTTTTAGCACATGCTATGTGGGTGAAATTATGATACCATGCCAACTTTCGACCATTTCAGAGTTCATTTGCAGTGCTTTTCAATTCAGGGTCCTTTTAGCTCAAAATAAATCATGAAATGCATGAAAAATAGCAAATGAAGTCAGAAAAGGGTTGAAAAGTGATGATGTGGCTTTGAATGGTGCATGTTGAATGCAGACAAAGTCTTGAGTTCAAATATGTTTAAATTTTTTAAATCCCTTTGTAATAGACGAGTTTTCGTCCGAAACGCTGATACTTCGAAAGAGATTATCGAGTTTGTACACGAAGTGCATCCAGTTTTTCCTGTAACCCTCTCAACTTTTTAGCACATGCTATGTGGGTGAAATTATGATACCATGCCAACTTTCAACCATTTCAGAGTTCATTTGCAGTGCTTTTCAATTCAGGGTCATTTTAGCTCAAAATAAATCATGAAATGCATGAAAAATAGCAAATGAAGTCAGAAAAGGGTTGAAAAGTGATGATGTGGCTTTGAATGGTGCATATTGAATGCAGAAAAAATCTTGAGTTAAAATATGTTTAAAAAATTGAAATCCCTTTGTAATAGACGAGTTTTCGTCCAAAACCCTGATACTTCGAAAGAGATTGTCGAGTTTGTACACGAAGTGCATCCAATTTTTCCTGTAACCCTCTCAACTTTTTAGCACATGCTATGTGGGTGAAATTATGATACCATGCCAACTTTCAACCATTTCAGAGTTCATTTGCAGTGCTTTTCAATTCAGGGTCATTTTAGCTCAAAATAAATCATGAAATGCATGAAAAATAGCAAATGAAGTCAGAAAATGGTTGAAAAGTGATGATGTGGCTTTGAATGGTGCATATTGAATGCAGAAAAAGTCTTGAGTTAAAATATGTTTAAAAAAATTGAAATCCCTTTGTAATAGACGTGTTTTCGTCCGATCAAAGTTATTTAACTTAATATTATATAAAATTTATGCAACTAAAATTATCAAAGTTATTTTTGTTAAAAACTTTAATAGCAAAAAGAATATTCATAAAGTATTTTTTGTTAAGAACTTTTAATATGCACAAAAATAACATAAAAAATTTGCAAAAATGAAAATGGATGCGCTTATAGAGAAAATTCAACCTAAATTCAAAGTGCTAGTTAACTTTGAATTTACTAGCACTTTGAATTTAGGTTGAATTTTATCTATAAAGCGCATCTATTTTCACTTCAGTAACAACGACATAGTAGGCACATGTTCGGTTTGAGAGAGGCTGGTGCTGCCTCTCTCACAGCAGGGCTTATAAGCTGGTTGTCGTGCTCCTCAACTAGCGAGGTGGGACTAAACTCCCACCACAGCCAAGACCAACCCTTTAGTCCCGGTTGATGGCTCCAACCGGGACTAAAGGTGAATTTCAGCAGCCCAAAGGGCGGGAAGCCCAGCCCTTTAGTCCCGGTTGGTGGCTCCAACCGGGACTAAAGGCTGGGGTATATAAGTGGACCAAAATCCATCTGCAGCTTTCGATCTCCATCTCCCCCGACGGCGCCGAAGAAAACCTTGATGCCGCCAGGCTGTCGGACCGCGCCGTCGCCTCCCCGAGCCCGCTCCTCGTCGCGCCGCCCCCCTGGCCGCCCCCGTCGCCGTCCCCCGACGCCATCGCCGCCCCGAGCCCGCTCCCCTCCTCCTCCTAGGTGAGCCGCCGGCACACCGCCGTTCCCCTCCTCCTACCCCCCCGCACCCCCCCGGCGGTCACCGCCATCGCCTGTCCCCGTCGCCGGCCGAAGTAGTGTGGGATAGAATTGACATGCCAGTTCATCTAATCAAATCAGTGAAACATATTAGGTAGGTACAATTGATAGCGTCATTAGTTAGAAGAACACTGCAACTATAAACTCAAGCTGTATGTTGAGAATTATAAGCAAAAATGTTGTCATGCATTGTCTAGGCTCTATTTTGTTTTCCTTTGAAATGTGGAGGATAGGAATCAATCCTATGTAGGGATAGGAATGCATATTAAATATGATATTGTTGTTAAATAAAATGATATTTGCTATATAGCCACAATTTGTTCTCGTCGACGATGCCAATCCCGCATCCTCGTCGTCGACTCGGCGCCGACAACTAGTTTGAGAGGCGCCATGTCCGGGACTGGGCTCCGCCGGGCTGGCACTGGGAGGTGCCACCTTCCGGGGCGCGCACCTTGGTGAGAAATCCGGGTCTCGTCATCGACCCGGAGCTTCTTTGGTGGCGGTCGCGTAGGCCACTATCGGTGCAGAGGGAGCCGACCCCCGCGGAGGTGGTATGTCGTCGTGTCAGGGAGGAGGACGAGCACGTCCGTCGCTACATGGCCGCGTTGGACGCCAGGTTCTCCAATACCTGGCAGGTTATTCAGGGATCTCACCCGAGCTATGATCCGGCGATGGTTCCTTCTCTTTGGGTGTCCACCGCCTGCGCCGTGAGACGTCAACTCGATCTGTATTAATTAATGATATTATATGATAATATTCGAGCTGTATTAGCGATAATATTCGATGCTTCATTAACTGGATTATTCAAGATGTATTAGTGATATTATATGATAATATTATATGAAGAGTCCCCGACGATCGCCGGTGATATCATATGTATTAGTGATATTATATGATGATCTTGCTTCAAAATTTTGCCGTCGATTTTTAATCTTAGAATCATGAACATAGGAAATGTCGACGTCGTCTGACGACGATAGGATCCCTCAGTGCCCTTTGTGCTGGGACGACAGGGGTCTATGCGACATTTATCCTCACCTGGACAACGATAAGTCGTTCACCGTCAAGCTAACAGAAGAATTTAGTATTATTACGGTATGTACAGACGACATGTATTTTTTGTTAATGAAGTATGACGTGTGCTTTTTTGCTTTAATTAACCTTTAATTTTCTTTTGTACAATTCGACTAGTGCG
The DNA here is from genome assembly GCA_039707655.1 of Elymus sibiricus. Classification (NCBI taxonomy): domain Eukaryota; kingdom Viridiplantae; phylum Streptophyta; class Magnoliopsida; order Poales; family Poaceae; genus Elymus; species Elymus sibiricus. The sequence goes on along the minus strand of CM077663.1, from coordinate 295,450,011 downwards.
TTCCCTGTCATGCAAGATTCGTTGTCTTGGACAAGTTCCATTTCAAAGAGAAGGATAGTAGAGAGCCTAAGATAGCTCACCTAAGAACGGAGCATTACACTTTTGTTGTTAAGGTGAAAAATAACGAAGATCACACATATTTTGGTTGTTCTAATTAATTGGAGAGCATTTTGCAACGCGTATGGGTTGAATGGGGACATGAACATTACCTTCGATCTTGGTAATGACGATGTTCGTGATAATAATATAGATATTTGGGTGCATGCGGAGGATGACTTGATTCCGGTGCTACCTCCAGGTGCGTTTGTCAACAGATTTGTTAGGTACTTTATATTGATTATTGAAAAGTATTTGGTACTCATCCCGACTAAATTTCTTTATTTTTAATTATCAGCTTATTTCCGTGCTACAAGAACTACCCGACAGATAATAGATCGGACGTACTACAGTCATGACTCCAAACTTACTTGTTCGGAGATAAATCATTCCATCTCATTTATTCATGATGTTGAGGATCATGCTAAACATTACCGGACTGGCAACATTTATAATGGATATGTGCCACTAGTGCACAAGTTGAACCATCATAACATCACTTCAAACAACTTTGTAAGATTTTTTTTACCATTGCATCACTAGTCCATCTTTTTCATATATACATTGTTCTAAGCAAAACTAGTTTGCTAACTATGTTATTATTACTAATGTTTTTCAATAGGTACTCCCTCAGAGACCGTGCCTAGATGGATGTTCACAAATGGTGATTTTCAAATGGTTAGCTTACGGCCGCTCCCGATTAATTACAGTGGTAGCTATAGGATATCTAAAAGTGAAGAAACCCTGAAAATCACAGGATGGAGAAATGCAATACAAGCATTTACGCTACCACTTGGAGAGGAATACTTGCGCATCCCACAAGTTGGAGATAGGTTGATCTGTGTTCTTCAATCGGGAGATGGCGGAGTTCGCCTTTATTTTGCTTTTTTACCTAGCAGTAGTTAGTGTTTCAACCTTTTGATAACTACAATAATGAGGATCGTTGATTAAGATGATGATGAGTTGTTGGATGTTGAATGATGAAGAGTTGATTAAGATGATGATGATGAGTTGTTATATGACATATACGAGTACAAATTAGATAGATGCAATAGACCAAGTTGAATTAGAGGCAACTTGGTCTATATATTTCCTCTAATTCAACTTGGTCGTTGCCTCTAATTCAACTTGGTCTATTGCATCCATCTAATTTGTATTGATGTTGGTTGTTTTTTCCATAATTTGTACTAATGATGTTGTATATTAATATGTTTAACCGCGTGAAAATACAATATAAATATAAAAGAAAATGAAAACAAAAAATGAAACACGACCCTTTCCAAAAAAAAAACCAGCGCCTTATTGTCCCGGTTCGTGTTACGAACCGGGACTAAAGGTCCTCCTGCCTCGGCGCCGCATTGCGGCCACGTGGAGCACCTTTGGTCCCGGTTCGTAAACCAACCGGGACTAAAAGTGATCGGCATTAGTCCCGATCGTGTTGTCCCGGTTGTAACCGGGACTAAAGGCCCTCTGGAACCGGGACCGTTGCCCTGTTTTCTACTAGTGTATTGTCAACACATCCACAATTTTAGATTAAAGTGATGGCCTAACGATATAGCGTTTACCTTTGTTTCTCTGAACATTTAGAATTTCCTCTAGAATTGTCACTCGGTGACAAAAATGTGCCAAGCGGTCTACTCTTCTTTGACACTTCATATTTGGAGCACTAGAAGACATGCTGTTTTTTTAGTGTTATAGAACTTTCGATAAATTAAACAGTGTTGTCGCTTGTAGGAAGAATTTGCGCCCCAAGTTAATGGTTCTATGTATCTATGCTATTAATCATATCATTCTCGTATAGAATTGCTGATTGCATTCTTAAATATCACATTTCCTAATTTCATATTGAGTAGTTGATTCCTTTTGAGACTTCAGTATTTAGTTGTCAATCAACAGGTAGTTGATGATATACTGTACTATATTCAATGCTGATGTTTAGGAAAAATCCATCATGCAGATGTGAGAAACTGAGAACGGGGGCTTGAAGGAGAGATAAGAGATATGGCAATGCTTCTTTGAGGGGGCAAGATGCAAATGTTCCAGGGGCCTACGTACACAGCTGAGCGAATTGATCATGTCCCTTCCTTGTAGATCTGACGCCCCATGCAATCCTGGAGCACCGTATCACCCACTGGACGGTAGCACAGGATATTTTCCCTCGAATTTGCATACACAGGAGATGTCGACAGCATTCCCCACGTCCGTCCAAACGTCGGCCCCCTTTCTCCCCTAATGATGGAGAAGGCCACTAAGGTAATGAATCATCAGGTGAACGGGGTGGCTAGCCAGGTTGCATCGATCCGATCCACCAGCGCCTATAAATTGGGAGTGCTGTTTCTGTTTCAGTACAAGACACACGCACAAAGGCGCAGAACGACTACCATCCCAGCCGCTCTTTCCTTGACGTTGCGTATCCCAGCCGTTGGGTGCGTGCAGAACTAGGTAGCCGTAGAGTTTAAGCATGGCCGTGAAGATGGCATCGGACGGCCTGTGGCAGGGCGAGAACCCTCTGGACTTCGCGCTGCCGCTGCTCGCGGTGCAGATAGCCGTCGTGCTCGTCATCACGCAGGGCCTCGCCTTCGCCCTCAAGCCCCTGCGCCAGCCTAGGGTCGTCGCCGAGATCCTGGTATTCTTATGCATATATACGCTCCTTCAACTCCTTTTTTTTATGTACTCCCTTCGTAAAGAAATATAAAAGCGTTTAGATCATATTTGTTTATAGAGGAAGCACATATTATGTTAGTGAAGCGGAGAACATGATAACTTGAGAGTCTTGAGACATATATGGCTTGAAATCGGTTGCAGACTTGCAGTGGTATATATGCTCCCGAAAAGAGGGTCATTAACGCAAACTAGCAATTGTGTGCGTAGTACAATATAGTGCATTTCCGGCTCATGCCAGCAAATACAGACATACTAATAGTATATGGAAAAAAAAAGGCCGGGAAATCAGATTGTGTATATACCGCACATATAGACATACTAATAGTATAGGGAAAAAAGGTGGGAAATCAGATTTATAGTGTACGTATGCTCATTATTATAGATAATAGATGTGTGTTTTCTTTTTTGCCGGGGTAGATAATAGATTTTGATTAGGGGTTAATCAAATAGAAATTATCAGAGTTGAGAGTTTAAGGTGTAAGAGCATCTACAGCCGGACCCCTCATACCCTCCTCAAACGCCCGGGCAGGCCGCTCGGTCACTGTCCGGTCACAAAAAATTGATCTAGACGGACCCCTCATACCCATCTCAAACGCCCGGACTGACCGGCACCCCTCATATCCATCTCAAATATGAGGACGATATGAGGGGTCGCAGACGCGTCCGGGCGCGCCCGGTCAGTCCGCCATGTAGGACGTGACCCCACCCCGGACCACCTTTTCTTTTTCTTTATTCATTCTTTTCTTTCTCTCTCTTCTTCTTCACCAATCACGTGCAAGTGACCTGACATATGAGGAAAAATATGAGAGATGCGGCTGCACGGATGAAAAAGTAGGGGTTCAAAACGGACACGCCCGATCACTGATCGGACGTGTCCGCGGGCGTTTGAGGGGCCGGATTTGCAAGTCGTGGCTGAAGATGCTCTAAGGTCCCAGCTAAAATTCTCAGCCTTGGATCTGTTATTGTTTGCCTGAGCTTATACAGTAAATATTATGAATGGCTAAGATTGCTTGATTGGATCAAGCACTAACTCATTTTTTAATGTGTATATATACAAATATATTTACTAGCTGCTATATAGCTATAACCGTGACGACATCCACAAGTAGAAGATTCGCCAACATGCGGCGTGGTGAGCAATCTCCAAATCATTTGAGAGTAGAAGATGTTGGCGATCAATTCAGGCCATCATCTGAAAATGACAGGCAAAAAAATGACCGCCCGGTAATGCTGCACAATCGGTGCATATACTGTGAGTTCCCACGACGTGACGTTCTCAACCGGTTCTGCTGCCCTGCTTGACATGCGTTTGACATCACACGATCCAGTGCACTAAAAGAGAACTGCGAAGTGCGAAGAATTCACTAGACGAATTTTCTAGACGTAGAATAGGCATGGGTCATATATCGTGGAAGGATCCTGGACACATTTGAGATGCTAGACTAGACTACAGACTCAATTTCTTTCTTTCCCTGCAAAAAAGATAAGACTCATTCTCAAAAAAGAAAAGGCGGACAGTGACCGGGCGGCCTGCTATTTTTTTTCTTCATAAAATGTGGACATGCTATTTTTTTTGAGGAACCTCTACGTGACTAACTAGCACACCAGCAACGACCACTTGGCCCATGTCAAACGTTCACCCCAGCCCAGTAACCTTTCATCCTCGTGATTTTTTATGGGCCAAGCTTCCTGCTCGGATGGGCGAGTGCATGGGGCCATGCACTGTGCAAATAATTAAATACAGATCAATACGAGACCTACAACAGCAATACCATAGGGAACAACAACCAGGGGCAGAATCACGAGGGGGTGGGTGGGTGCCTGGGTGGCTAAGATACTGTAAAAAAAACAGTGTAACGATCTCTGTAGATGACAGCGATGATGTACAGATTTATATCCCACGAAGGGATGCGTCCTACAGACACGACACTTACAATCGACGGACGCGTCCGTTGCATTAGGACGCGATCTATTGGGAGAGAAACCGCAAGTCGGTTTTCCTAAGCAGGGATTTCCATTAATTAAACTAACTAATTAATCCTCACACTCCCCCTAATCTCTGCTTCAATTATTCTTGTAAACATCATCATCAACATCTTGATCATCATCATCATGATTAGTCTCCTCCAGAAACCCTGTAGGAAAAATATGAGGAGATATGTACAATATGCCATCAAAAACTCCTTCCAAAACCCAGTGGGAAAATAAGGAGAAACCGACATATCACAATGCATGTATTACTATTGCCTCATTAAAAACCTTTCATAAGAAATCATTCAAGAAAAACTTATGAAGGAAAAGAGCACAATATCAAGGATCTGAGGATCACAAACAGTTTATTATTCAGGGATACACTCCCCCTGAACTTTGCAAGTCCCGAAGTCGTTTCATACCAATTCCTTTGATACACTTCTCAAATGAAGAACTTGGTAATGATTTTGTAAACAAATCAGCAAGATTATCACATGACTTCGTTTGCAAAATATTTATCTCCCTAGTTTCCTGTAACTGATGGGGATAAAATAGCTTAGGACAAATATGCTTTGTATTATTATTACTCTTTATATAACCTGTTTGCATCTGTGCAATACATGCAGCATTATCTTCATAGATAATGGTGGGTGGTTCCAATGATCCAATCCCACTTGAACTTTCAATAAAGTTTATCATTCTGCGAAGCCATACACATTCACGTGATGCTTCAAACAAAGCAATAATTTCAAAATGATTTGTGGACGTAGCCACCAGAGTTTGTTTTGTCGACTTCCAGGAAAAAGCCGTACCTCCACTCAAGAAGACAAAACCAGTCTGTGATCTGGCATTATGGGGATCCGATAGGTATCCAACATCACAATATCCCACCATGGTCTTATATTGATTTTGCTGATAGAACAAACCAAGATCTTTGGTGCCTTGAAGATATCTGAAAATGTTCTTCACACCAACCCAATGCCTCTTAGTTGGTGATGCACTGAATCTAGCCAATAAATTTACTGCGAATGATATATCAGGCCTGGTGTAGTTTGCTAGATACATTAGTGCCCCAATAGCACCGAGGTAAGGGAACTCGGGTCCTAATACCTCTTCATCATCATCCTTAGGTCTAAATGGGTCTTTATCTCTATCAAGAGATCTAACAACCATTGGTGTTTTCGATGGATATGCTTTATCCATATTAAATTTCTCAAGAATCTTTTGTATATAAGCAGACTGATGAACGAGTATTCCCGAAGGAAGATGTTCAAGTCGTAAGCCCAAACAAAATTTAGTCTTACCCAGATCTTTCATCTCAAACTCCGTCTTAAGATGATTACTTGCCTCATGTATTTCTTGTGGAGTCCCAATGATATTCAGATCATCCACATACACAGAAATAATACAAAATCTATTTTTAGATTCTTGATAAACACACATGGGCAATCACTATTATTTGAGTAACCCTTCTGAAGAAGGAATATACTCAGTCGGTTATACCACATTCTTCCTGGCTGCTTCAAGCCATACAATGACTTCTGAAGCTTTACGCAATACATGTTGCGATTAGCCTTTGGATTCGGAAGCTTCATTCCCTCAGGAACTTTCATATAAATATCAGAATCCAGTGACCCATATAAATATGCAGTCACAACATCCATCAGTTGGATAGACAAATTCATTTTCACTGCCAGTGATATTAAATATCGGAACGTTGTTCCACTCATAATAGGAGAATATGTTTCATCATAATCGATGCCGGGTCTCTGCGTGAACCCCTGTGCTACAAGCCTCGCTTTGTATCTCACCACCTCATTGTTCTCGTTCCTCTTACGAACGAAAACCCATTTTGCTCCCACAGGGAACACATGCTGAGGAGTGGGTATTACTGCAGTAAATACCCCTCTTTTTATGAGCGAGCGCAATTCATCCTCAATTGCCGCCTTCCATTTGGACTAGTCTGAGCGCTTCATGCACTCTGCCATGGACTTAGGTTCTCGATCCAACTCAAGGACTTCTGCAATTCTAGAGGAGAAATAAATGTCGACAACTGTAGTCTTTCTGTTGTATGATTCTCCTGAATCAATATAGTTAATGGATATCTCATCAATACCTTTGGATCCTTCGTGATTTCCCTCAGCAATTGGATCAAGGTCTTCCGATGTCCCAGCACCAAAATTTGTGTGCACACTCGTGCTGGGTTCTGGATGTCCAACATCCTTCAGGTGTCCTTCAACCCTAGGTTGAATATCAACATCTCGTTGACTTGCATTTACTATTTGAGGATTCCTCATTCCCCTTGGACGCTTCTGTGAAGCCTTGTCCTTTGTGTCCAAATTCCTCCCCCTCTTAGGTGGCTGAGTAGATCTATGGGTCACATCTACTCTCTCTGGCACATTCATAGCGGGAACATTTGATTTTGTGACACCTTTATAATCAGTAAATGCGTCTGGCAGATTATTTGCAATATTTTGCAAATTTATAATCTTCAGAACCTCCAGTTCAGACTCATTCATACGTGGATCTAAGGACTGGATGCCTTTCACATCCCAATCGATTTCACAGCATTCTTTGTGGTTATTCTCTCCCCCTAATGCCAGGAAATTGTCCTCATCAAAAATGCAATCAGCGTACCGGGCTGTAAATAAATCCCCTGTCAGGGGTTCCATGTACTTAATGATTGACGGAAAATTGTACCCCACATAGATCCCCATTCGTCTATGAGGGCCCATTGATGTACGCTGCAGTGGTGAGATCGGTACATATACCGCGCAACCGAATTGCCGTAGATGGGAAATACTTGGCTGGTTTCCACGTACTAACTGCAACGGGGAGACCGTATGATATGCAGTTGGTCAAATTTGTATCAACTCTGCAGCATGTAATACTGCATGACCCCAACATGAAGCTGGAAGATTACTATTCTGTAGGAGCGGTCTTGCTATCAACTTGATCCTCTTGATAAGTGATTCCGCAAGACCATTCTGGGTATGTACATAAGGTACTGAGTGCTCCACGGAAATGCCCAAAGCTAGGCAGTAATCATTAAATGCTCGTGAACTAAATTCCGCAGCATTATCCATTCTGATGGTTTTTATCCTATGCTCAGGATGATTTGCTCTCAATTTAATGATCTGAGCAATTAGCTTTGCAAAAGCGTGGTTCCTTGTTGACAAAAGACACACATTTGACCATCTCGTTGATGCATCAATTAGAACCATGAAATATCTGAATGGTCCAGATAATGGTTGTATTGGACCACAAATATCTCCTTGAATACGTTCAAGGAAATCAAGTGGCTCATCCTTTATTTTCACATAAGATGGCCTTGTGATCAATTTCCCAGTTGCACATGATGTGCATACAAAATCCGATGATTTTGGGAACTTTCTATCCGTTATGTTCTGTCCAACAGAACCATCAATAATTTTTCTCATCATCCCAATACCAGGATGACCCAGGCGACCATGCCAAATCTTGAACTTATCAAGATTCTGAAAAACTATCTTGTACACCATATGCGTCTCTAGTTTAATGTATGTATAATACAACCTAGAAGATAGAGAAGGCAAATTCTCAAGGATTTCCTTTCGAAACCCCTTTTGCTGAGTTATGAGTAGGCATTCAGACCCACTCTCTTCATTAGTTTCTACATGGAAACCATTTTTGCGGATATCCTTAAAACTCAGCAAGGTACGAGTAGAATCTGGATACAATAGAGCATCCGGGATTACTAATTTAGTACCCATAGGGAGTGTAATTGTAGCTTGACCAGAACCAACAATTACAGTGTCTCGACCAGCAATTGTCATGACACTTCCATTACTCTTTTTGAGTGTCTGGAAATACTTCATCTCCCTAAGTATTGTGTTAGTAGATCCACTATCCACTAAACACATTTCCTCCTCCATTGTATTATTTCTATAGAGTAAAAGAACAAAGTTCAGTATATAATCAAACTCATATAGAATCAATACATACATTACAAACAATATATGTATTGTACTTATTACAAGCCCTATGTCACATGACATAGCTAACACATTATGTCTAAGGACATAACTTATTTTACAACACATGTTATATGTCTAATAACATCATTACAATACTTAGACAAATGAGACTAAATCTGGTCTCCATATATGTCAGTAGAACCAAATTCAACTAGCATGTCATCGACATTTAGCGTTGGATATTCCACTTGCTGATTCTGCTCCTGGTTGTCCATGTTCGGAGAATCATCTCGAGAACCATCAACCGTAAGGGTACCATCTTCATTTCCAGTGAAGTGTGCTTCATACTGGTTCCCCTGAGCCTTCTTGCCCTTTCCAAGTGACTGTTGGTACAGTTCCACCAAATGCTTCAAAGTGTCACACTTCTTTGCAATATGCTCCTTACAACCACACCTGAAGCAACCCGTGTTGCTAGCCCTTTCATTTTTCTTGAAAGAACCTTTGCCCTTTTGGACTTGCTACTTCTTGAGCTTGCGTTGGTTTTCCCTTGAAGAGGAAAGGGTGATGCAGCAAAGTAGATAAGTATTTCCCTCAGTTGTTAAGAACCAAGGTATCAATCCAGTAGGAGATACAAGCAAGTCCCCAATCTTCCCACCTACACAAACAATCAAACACTTGCACCCAACGCTATAAAGGGGTTGTCAATCCCTTCACGGTTACTTGCAAGGATGAGATATGATAGAGATAGATATAAAAGATTTCTAGAACGAAAAGTAAAACAAAAGTAAAAAGATTGCAGCAAAGTATTTTTTGTATTTTTGGTTTATAGATCTGAAAATATAATATGGAAAATAGACCCAGGGGCCATAGGTTTCACTAGAGGCTTCTCTCTTGAAGGAAAATAATACGGTGGGTGAACAAATTACTGTCGAGCAATTGATAGAAAAGCGCATAGTTATGACGATATCCAAGGCAATGATTATGCATATAGGCATCACGTCCGTGTCAAGTAGACCGAAACGATTCTGCATCTACTACTATTACTCCACACATCGACCGACTCCTGCCTGCATCTAGAGTATTAAGTTCATGAAGAACAGAGTAACACATTATGTAAGATGACATGATGTAGAGGGATAAACTCAAGCAATATGATGAAAACCCCATCTTTTTATCCTCGATGGCAACAATACAAATACGTGCCTCGCTACCCATACTTTGTCACTGGGTGAGGACACCGCAAGATTGAACCCAAAACCAAGCACTTCTCCCATTGCAAGAATTACCAATCTAGTTGGCCAAACCAAACCAATAACTCGAAGAGACTTGCAAAGATATGAAATCATGCATATAAGAATTCGGAGAAGATTCAAATAATATTCATAGATAATCTGATCATAAACCCACAATTCATTGGATCTCGACAAACACACCGCAAAAGAGTATTACATCGGATAGATCTCCATGAAGATCATGAAGAACATGGTATTGAAGAACATAGAGAGAGAAGAAGCCATCTAGATACTAGCTATGGACCCGAAGGTCAGAGGTGAACTACTCACGCATCATCGGAAGGGCAATGGAGTTGATGTAGATGCCCTCCGTGATCGAATCCCCCTCCGGCAGATTACCGAAAAAGGCTCCAAGATGGGATCTCACGGGAACAGAGGGTTCCGGCGGCGGAAAAGTATTTTCGTGGCTCTTTCTGGTATTGGGGGAATATTTGGGAATTTATAGGAGGAAGATTAGGGTTAGGAGGCCTGCTGGGGGGCCACAAGCCAGGGGGGCGTGCCCCCCCCTAGGGCGCGCCCTGGTGGCTTGTCGCCTCCCGACAGGTCTCCTGACTTCATCTCCAAGTCTGGTAGGTTTCTTCTGGTCCAAGAAAATTCATCGCGACGATTTTATTCCGTTTGGACTCCGTTTGATATTCCTTATCTGCAATACTCAAAAACAAGGAAAAAACAGAAACTGGCACTAGGCACTAGGTTAATAGGTTAGTCCCAAAAATAATATAAAATAGCATATTAATGCATATAAAACATCCAAAACAGATAATATAATAGCATGGAACAATAAAAAATTATAGATACGTTGTAGACGTATCAAGCATCCCCAAGCTTAATTCCTGCTTGTCCTCGAGTAGGTAAATGATAAAAACAGAATTTTTGATGTGGAATGCTACCCAACATATTTATCCATGTGATATTCTTTATTGTGGCATGAATGTTCAGATCCATAAGATTCAAAACAAAAGCTCAATATTGACATAAAAACAGCAATACTTCAAGCATACTAACAAGCAATTGTGTCCTTTCAAGATAACATGGCCTTAGAAAGTTATCCCTACAAAATCATATGGTCTGGCTATGCTCCATCTTCCCCACACAAAGTATCTAAATCGTGCACACCCCCGATGACAAGTCAAGCAATTGTTTCACACCTTTTATTTTCTCAAACCTTTTCAACTTTCACGCAATACATGAGCGTGAGCCATGGATATAGCACTATAGGTGGAATAGAATATGGTGGAGGTTGTGTGGAAAAGGAGAAGATAGTCTCACATCAACTAGGCGTATCAACGGGCTATGGAGATGCCCATCAATAGATATCAATGTGAGTGAGTAGGGATTGCCATGCAACGGATGCACTAGAGCTGTAAGTGTATGAAAGCTCAAAAAGAAACTAAGTGGGTGTGCATCCAACTTGGTTGCTCACGAAGTCCTAGGGCAATTTGAGGAAGCCCATCATTGGAATATACAAGCCAAGTTATATAATGAAAAATTCCCACTAGTATATGAAAGTGACAAAAAATAGGAGACTCTCTATCATGAAGATCAAGGTGCTACTTTGAAGCACAGGTGTGGAAAAAAAGGTAGTAACATTGTCCCTTCTCTCTTTTCTCTCATTTTTTTGGTGGGCATCTTTGGCCTCTTTTTTTTATTTGGGCTTCATTGGCCTCTTTTATTATTTGTAAAGTCCAGAGACTCATCCCTACTTGTGAGGGAATCATAGCTTCCATCATCCTTTCCTCTCATGGGACAATGCTCTAATAATGATGATCATCACACTTTTATTTACTTACAACTCGATACCTACAACAAGATATGACTCTATATGAATGCTTCCGGTGGAGTACCGGGATGTGCAACGATCTAGCATAGCAAATGAAATCAAAAAACGGACAAGCCATGAAAACATCATGCTAGCTGTCTTACGATCATGCAAAGCAATACGACAATGATGGTGCGTGTCATAAAAAAACGGAACGGTGGAAGTTGCATGGAAATATATCTCGGAATGGCTATGGAAATGAAATAATAGGTAGGTATGGTGGCTGTTTTGAATAAGGGTATATGGTGAGTTTAATGCACCGGCGAAAGTTGCGCGGTACTAGAGAGGCTAGCAATGGTGGAAGGGTGAGAGTGCGTATAATCTATGGACTCACATTAGTCATAAAGAACTCACATACTTATTGCAAAAATCTATTAGTTATCGAAGCAAAGTATTAGACGCATGCTCCTAGGGGAGAGGTTGGTAGGAGTTAACCATCGCGCGCTCCCGACCCTCACACAAAGGATGACAATCATTAAACAAATCATGCTCCGACTTCGTTACATAACGGTTCACCATACGTGCATGCTACGGGAATCACAAACTTTAACACAAGTATTTTTACCATTCCACAATTTATCACTATCATGACTATATACCTCAAAACTAACATCACCATCTTTATACCTCAAAACTATATGCAAGGAATTCAACTTCTCATAGTATTCAATGCACTTTATATGAAAGTTTTTATTATATCCCTCTTGGATGCCCATTATATTAGGACTAAATTCATAACCTAAACCAATTACCATGCTGTTTAAAGACTCTCAAAATAATATAAGTGAGGTACGAGAGTTCAATTATTTCTATAAAATAAAACACCGCCATGCTCTAAAAAGATATAAGTGAAGCACTAGAGCAACATTGCCTAGCTCAAAAGATATAAGTGAAGCACATAGAGTATTCTAATAAATTCACGATTAGTGCGTGTCCCTCTCAAAAGATATGTGCAGCAAGGATGATTGTGGAAAACTAAAAAGCAAAGACTCATATCATACAAGACGCTCCAAGCAAAACACATATCATGTGGTGAATAAAAATATAGCCTCAAGTAAATTTACCGATGGATTGCAGACGAAAGAGGGGATGCCTTCCGGTGCATCCCCAAGCTTAGGCTCTTTGGTATCCTTGAATATGGCTTGGGGTGCCTTGGGAATCCCCAAGCTTAGGCTCTTGCCACTCCTTATTCCATAGTCCATCAAATCTTTACCCAAAACTTGAAAACTTCACAACACAAAACTCAACAGAAAACTCGTGAGATCCGTTAGTATAAGAAAAATAAATCACCACTGTAGGTACTGTTGTGAACTCATTCTTTATTTATATTGTTGTAATATCTAATGTATTCTAACTTCTCCATGGTTCATACCCCCCGATACAACCGATAGATACATCAAAATAAGCAAACAACACAAAGAAAACAGAATCTGTCAAAAACAGAACAGTCTGTAGCAATCTGTAGACTTCGAATACTTATGTAACTCCAAAAATTCTGAAAAATTAGGAAAATCATGGAAATTTGTATATTAATTTTTTTTTTTAAAATTCAGATCCAATTGATGCTCTGGTGAATTTATAAAATTCCTGGACTGAGCGCAAAAGTTTCTGTTTTTCAGGAAAACCAAACCAACAATCACCGTAGACCATCCAAAAGGTCTTACTTGGCACAAACACTAATCAAAACAATAAAACACAATTACTACAGAGGTAATAATGTGCAAATCACTCAAGAACAGAAGCAAAAAGCAAAAACATAAAATAAAATTGGGTTGCCTCCCAACAAGCGCTATTGTTTAACGCCCTTAGCTAGGCATAACGCAATAGATCTAGGTATTGTCATCTTTGGTATGCAATCCATAAGTAGCTCTCATAATAGATTCATAAGGTAATTTAATTTTCTTTCTAGGAAAGTGTTCCATGCCTTTCCTTAACGGAAATTGGAATATAATGTTTCCTTCTTTCATATCAATAATTGCACCAATGGTTCTAAGGAAAGGTCTATCAAGGATAATAGGACATGTAGGATTGCAATCTATATCAAGAACAATGAAATCTACGGGCACATAATTCCTATTTGCAACAATAAGAACATCATTAATCCTTCCCATAGGTTTCTTAATAGTGGAATCCGCTAGATGCAAATTTAAAGAGCAATCATCAAGATCATGGAAACCTAGAACATCACATAAAGTTTTCGGAATCGTGGAAACGCTAGCACCCAAATCACACAAAGCATGGCACTCATAATCTTTAATTTTAATCTTAATAGTAGGTTCCCACTTATCATAAAGCTTTCTAGGTATGGAAACTTCCAACTCAAGTTTTTCTTCAAAAGATTTCATCATAGCATCAACGATATGTTTAGTAAAAGCTTTATTTTGATTATAAGCATGCGGAGAATTCAACATGGATTGCAACAAGGAAATACAATCAATCAAAGAACAACTATCATAATTAAAGTCCTTGAAATCCAAAAGAGTGGGTTCATTGCTATTTAAAGTTTTGACCTCTTCAATCCCACTTTTATCAATCTTAGCATTAAGATCTATAACCTCCGAATCATTGGGACGACTTTTAACTAAAGTTGACTTATCTGCAGTCCCATCTTTATCAAGATTTGTATTAGAAAACAAAGATTCAATAGGATTCACATCAATCACTTTAAGATCTTCATCATTATTATCACGAGAACACACCTTTTCAAGCCATTCACGCTTAGCACGCATTCTAGCGGTTCTTTCCTTACACTCATCAATAGAAGTTCTCATAGCTTTTAAAGACTCATTAATATCACGCTTAGGTGGAGTAGATCTAATTTTCAAAGAATCAATCTCAAGAGAAATTCTATTAACGTTCCTAGCCAAATCATCAATCTTGAGCAATTTTTCTTCAATCGTAGCATTGAAAACCTTTTGCGAACTAATAAATTCTTTAATATTATTCTCAAGATCAGAGGGCATCTTATTATAATTTCCATAGGAATTGTTGTAGGAATTACCATAATTATTAGAGGAATTACTAGGAAACGGCCTAGGGTTGAAATTACCTCTATACGCGTTATTACCAAAATTGTTTCTACCAACAAAATTCTCATCCATTGATTCATTATCATTTCCAATCAAAGAAGACAAAGGAATATCATTAGGATCAATAGGAGCACTCTTACTAGCAAACAATTTCATTAATTCATCCATCTTTTCACTCAAAGTATTTATTTCTTCAATAGCATGCACTTTTTTACTAGTAGGAGATCTTTCGGTATGCCATTGAGAGTAATTTGCCATAATATTATCTAGGAGTTTAGTAGCTTCTCCTAATGTGATTTACATAAAAGTACCACCCGCGGTGGAATCTAAAAGATTTCTAGAAGCAAAATTCAATCCCGCATAAATTTTTTGTATAATCATCCATAAACTCAAACCATGTGCGGGGCAATTTCTAATCATTAGTTTCATCTTCTCCCAAGATTGTGCACCTTGCTCATGATCGAGTTGCTTAAAATTCATTATATCGTTCCTAAGGGAGATGATCTTAGCGGGCGGAAAGTACTTGGAAATAATAGCATCTTTACACTTATTCCATGAATCAATACTATTTTTAGGCAAAGATGAAAACCAAGTTTTAGCACGATCTCGTAGTGAGAAAGGAAATAGCTTCAATTTAACAATATCATTATCACACATTTCTTCTTTTGCATATCACACAACTCAACGAAAGTATTTAGATGGGATGCGGCATCTTCATTAGGAAGGCTGGAAAATTGTTCTTTCATAACAAGATTAAGCAAAGCGGCATTAATTTCATAAGATTCCGCACTAGTGGCGGGAGCAATCGGAGTACTAATAAAATCATTATTATTAGTATTGGAAAAGTCACACAACTTGGTATTCTCTTGAGTCATCGTGACAAAGCAAGCAATCTAGCACACAAGCAAACAAAAGGCAAACGAAAAGACGAACAGAAGAAGGGCGAATAAAAAGGCAAGTCTTTTTGATATTTTTCTGAAAATCGTTTTAGAAGTGGGGGAGAGGAAAACGAGAGGCAAATGGCAAATAATGTAAATGCAAGAGATGAGTTTGTGATGGGTACTTGGTAGGCTTGATGTAGATCTCCCCGGCAACGGCGCCAGAAATCCTTCTTGCTACTTCTTGATCTTGCGTTGGTTTTCCCTTGAAGAGGAAAGGGTGATGCAGCAAAGTAGATAAGTATTTCCCTCAATTGTTGAGAACCAAGGTATCAATCCAGTAGGAGATACAAGCAAGTCCCCAATCTTCGCACCTACACAAACAATCAAACACTTGCACCCAACGCTATAAAGGGGTTGTCAATCCTTTCACGGTTACTTGCAAGGATGAGATATGATAGAGATAGATATAAAAGATTGCTAGAACGAAAAGTAAAACAAGTAAAAAGATTGCAGCAAAGTATTTTTTGTATTTTTGGTTTATAGATCTGAAAATATAATATGGAAAACAGACCCCGGGGCCATAGGTTTCACTAGAGGCTTCTCTCTTGAAGGAAAATAATACGGTGGGTGAACAAATTACTGTCGAGCAATTGATAGAAAAGCGCATCGTTATGACGATATCCAAGGCAATGATTATGCATATAGGCATCACGTCCGTGTCAAGTAGACCGAAACAATTTTGCATCTACTACTATTACTCCATACATCGACCGACTCCTGCCTGCATCTAGAGTATTAAGTTCATGAAGAACAGAGTAACGCATTAAGTAAGATGACATGATGTAGAGGGATAAAATCAAGCAATATGATGAAAACCCCATCTTTTTATCCTCGATGGCAACAATACAAATACGTGCCTCGCTACCCCTACTTTTTCACTGGGTGAGGACACCGCAAGATTGAACCCAAAACCAAGCACTTCTCCCATTGCAAGAATTACCAATCTAGTTGGCCAAACCAAACCAATAACTCGAAGAGACTTGCAAAGATATGAAATCATGCATATAAGAATTCAGAGAAGATTCAAATAATATTCATAGATAATCTGATCATAAACCCACAATTCATCGGATCTCGACAAACACACCGCAAAAGAGTATTACATCGGATAGATCTCCATGTAGATCATGAAGAACATGGTATTGAAGAACATAGAGAGAGAAGAAGCCATCTAGCTACTAGCTATGGACCCGAAGGTTTGAGGTGAACTACTCACGCATCATCGGAAGGGCAATGGAGTTGATGTAGATGCCCTCCGTGGTCGAATCCCCCTCCGGCAGATTACCGGAAAAGGCTCCAAGATGGGATCTCACGGGAACAGAGGGTTCCGGCGGCGGAAAAGTATTTTCATGGCTCTTTCTAGTATTGGGGGAATATTTGGGAATTTATAGGCTGAAGATTAGGGTTAGGAGGCCTGCTGGGGGGCCACAAGCCAGGGGGCGCGCCCTGGTGGCTTGTCACCTCCCGACAGGTCTCTTGACTTCATCTCCAAGTCTGGTAGGTTTCTTTTGGTCCAAGAAAAATCATCGCGAAGATTTTATTCCGTTTGGACTCTGTTTGATATTCCTTATCTGCAATACTCAAAAACAAGGAAAAACAGAAACTGGCACTAGGCACTAGGTTAATAGGTTAGTCCCAAAAATAATATAAAATAGCATATTAATGCATATAAAACATCCAAAACAGATAATATAATAGCATGGAACAATAAAAAATTATAGATACGTTGGAGACGTATCAAGCATCCCCAAGCTTAATTCCTGTTCGTCCTCGAGTAGGTAAATGATAAAAACAGAATTTTTGATGTGGAATGCTACCCAACATATTTATCCATGTGATATTCTTTATTGTGGCATGAATGTTCAGATCCATAAGATTCAAAATAAAAGCTCAAAATTGTCATAAAAACAGTAATACTTCAAGCATACTAACAAGCAATTGTGTCCTTTCAAAATAACATGGCCTTAGAAAGTTATCCCTACAAAATCATATGGTCTGGCTATGCTCCATCTTCCCCACACAAAGTATCTAAATCATGCACACCCCCGATGACAAGTCAAGCAATTGTTTCACACCTTTTATGTTCTCAAACCTTTTCAACTTTCACACAATACAATAGCGTGAGCCATGGATATAGCACTATAGGTGGAATAGAATATGGTGGAGGTTGTGTGGAAAAGAAGAAGATAGTCTTACATCAACTAGGTGTATCAACGGGCTATGGAGATGCCCATCAATAGATATCAATGTGAGTGAGTAGGGATTGCCATGCAACGGATGCACTAGAGCTGTAAGTGTATGAAAGCTCAAAAAGAAACTAAGTGGGTGTGCATCCAACTTGCTTGCTCACGAAGACCTAGGGCAATTTGAGGAAGCCCATCATTGGAATATATAAGCCAAGTTATATAATGAAAAATTCCCACTAGTATATGAAAGTGACAAAAAATAGGAGACTCTCTATCATGAAGATCAAGGTGCTACTTTGAAGCACAAGTGTGGAAAAAAAGGTAGTAACATTGTCCCTTCACTCTTTACTCTCATTTTTTTGGTGGGCATCTTTGGCCTCTTTTTTTTATTTGGGCTTCATTGGCCTCTTTTATTATTTGTAAAGTCCGGAGACTCATCCCTACTTGTGTGGGAATCATAGCTTCCATCATCCTTTCCTCTCATGGGACAATGCTCTAATAATGATGATCATCACACTTTTATTTACTTACAACTCGATACCTACAACAAGATATGACTCTATATGAATGCTTCCGGTGGAGTACCGGGATGTGCAACGATCTAGCATAGCAAATGACATCAAAAAACGGACAAGCCATGAAAACATCATGCTAGCTGTCTTACGATCATGCAAAGCAATATGACAATGATGGTGCGTGTCATAAAAAAACGGAACGGTGGAAGTTGTATGGCAATATATCTCGGAATGGCTATGGAAATGCCATAATAGGTAGGTATGGTGGCTGTTTTGAGGAAGGGTATATGGTGGGTTTAATGCACCAGCGAAAGTTGCGCGATACTAGAGAGGCTAGCAATGGTGGAAGGGTGAGAGTGCGTATAATCCATGGACTCACATTAGTCATAAAGAACTCACATACTTATTGCAAAAATCTATTAGTTATCGAAGCAAAGTATTAGACGCATGCTCCTAGGGGAGAGGTTGGTAGGAGTTAACCATCGCGCGCTCCCGACCCACACACAAAGGATGACAATCATTAAACAAATCATGCTCCAACTTCGTTACATAACGGTTCACCATACGCGCATGCTACGGGAATCACAAACTTTAACACAAGTATTTTTACCACTCCACAATTACTCACTAGCATGACTATATACCTCAAAACTAACATCACCATCTTTATACCTCAAAACTATATGCAAGGAATCCAACTTCTCATAGTATTCAATGCACTTTATATGAAAGTTTTTATTATATCCCTCTTGGATGCCCATTATATTAGGACTAAATTCATAACCTAAACCAATTACCATGTTGTTTAAAGACTCTCAAAATAATATAAGTGAGGTACGAGAGTTCAATTATTTCTATAAAATAAAACACCGCCATGCTCTAAAAAGATATAAGTGAAGCACTAGAGCAACATTGCCTAGCTCAAAAGATATAAGTGAAGCACATAGAGTATTCTAATAAATTCACGATTAGTGCATGTCCCTCTCAAAAGATGTGTGCAGCAAGGATGATTGTGGCAAACTAAAAAGCAAAGACTCATATCATACAAGACGCTCCAAGCAAAACACATATCATGTGGTGAATAAAAATATAGCCTCAAGTAAATTTACCGATGGATTGAAGACGAAAGAGGGGATGCCTTCCGGTGCATCCCCAAGCTTAGGCTCTTTGGTATCCTTGAATACGGCTTGGGGTGCCTTGGGCATCCCCAAGCTTAGGCTCTTGCCACTCCTTATTCCATAGTCCATCAAATCTTTACCCAAAACTTGAAAACTTCACAACACAAAACTCAACAGAAAACTCGTGAGATCCGTTAGTATAAGAAAAATAAATCACCACTTTAGGTACTGTTGTGAACTCATTCTTTATTTATATTGGTGTAATATCTACTGTATTCTAAATTCTCCATGGTTCATACCCCCCGATACAACCCATAGATACATTAAAATAAGCAAACAACACAAAGAAAACAGAATCTGTCAAAAATAGATCAGTCTGTAGCAATCTGTAGACTTCGAATACTTATATAACTCCAAAAATTCTGAAAAATTAGGAAAACCAGGGAAATTTGTATATCAATCTTGTGTAAAAATTCAGATCCAATTGACGCTCTTGTGAATTTATAAAATTTCTGGACTGAGCGCAAAAGTTTCTGTTTTTCAGCAAAACCAAATCAACAATCACCGTAGACCATCCCAAAGGTCTTACTTGGCACAAACACTAATCAAAACAATAAAACACAATTACTACAGAGATAATAATGTGCAAAACACTCAAGAACAGAAGCAAAAAGCAAAAACATAAAATAAAATTGGGTTGCCTCCCAACAAGCGCTATTGTTTAACGCCCTTAGCTAGGCATAACGCAATAGATCTAGGTATTGTCATCTTTGGTATGCAATCCATAAGTAGCTACCATAATAGATTCATAAGGTAATTTAATTTTATTTCTAGGAAAGTGTTCCATGCCTTTCCTTAACGGAAATTGGAATATAATGTTTCCTTCTTTCATATCAATAATTGCACCAATCGTTCTAAGGAAAGGTCTATCAAGGATAATAGGACATGTAGGATTGCAATCTATATCAAGAACAATGAAATCTACGGGCACATAATTCCTATTTGCAACAATAAGAACATCATTAATCCTTCCCATAGGTTTCTTAATAGTGGATTCCGCTAGATGCAAATTTAAAGAGCAATCATCAAGATCATGGAAACCTAGAACATCACATAAAGTTTTCAGAATCGTTGAAACGCTAGCACCCAAATCACACAAAGCATGGCACTCATAATCTTTAATTTTAATCTTAATAGTAGGTTCCCACTTATCATAAAGCTTTCTAGGTATGGAAACTTCCAACTCAAGTTTTTCTTCAAAAGATTTCATCATAGCATCAACGATATGTTTAGTAAAAGCTTTATTTTGATTATAAGCATGCGGAGAATTCAACATGGATTGCAACAAGGAAATACAATCAATAAAAGAACAACTATCATAATTAAAGTCCTTGAAATCCAAAAGAGTGGGTTCATTGCTATTTATAGTTTTGACCTCTTCAATCCCAGTTTTATCAATCTTAGCATTAAGATCTATGAACTCCGAATCATTGGGACGACTTTTAACTAAAGTTGACTTATCTCCAGTCCCATCTTTATCAAGATTTGTATTAGAAAACAAAGATTCAATAGGAGTCACATCAATCACTTTAAGATCTTCATCATTATTATCACGAGAACACACCTTTTCAAGCCATTCACGCTTAGCACGCATTCTAGCGGTTCTTTCCTTACACTCATCAATAGAAGTTCTCATAGCTTTTAAAGACTCATTAATATCACGCTTAGGTGGAGTAGATCTAATTTTCAAAGAATCAATCTCAAGAGAAATTCTATCAACGTTCCTAGCCAAATCACCAATCTTGAGCAATTTTTCTTCAATCGTAGCATTGAAAACCTTTTGCGATCTAATAAATTCTTTAATATTATTCTCAAGATCAGAGGGCATCTTATTATAATTTCCATAGGAATTGTTGTAGGAATTACCATAATTATTAGAGGAATTACTAGGAAACGGCCTAGGGTTGAAATTACCTCTATACGCGTTATTACCAAAATTGTTTCTACCAACAAAATTCACATCCATAGATTCATTATTATTTCCAATCAAAGAAGACAAAGGCATATCATTAGGATCAATAGTAGCACTCTTACTAGCAAAAAATTTCATTAATTCATCCATCTTTTCACTCAAAGTATTTATTTCTTCAATAGCATGCACTTTTTTACTAGTAGGAGATCTTTCGGTATGCCATTGAGAGTAATTTGCCATAATATTATCTAGGAGTTTAGTATCTCCTAATGTGATTTCCATAAAAGTACCACCCGCGGCGGAATCTAAAAGATTTCTAGAAGCAAAATTCAATCCCGCATAAAAAAATTGTATAATCATCCATAAACTCAAACCATGTGCGGGGCAATTTCTAATCATTGGTTTCATCCTCTCCCAAGATTGTGCAACATGCTCATGATCGAGTTGCTTAAAATTCATTATATCGTTCCTAAGGGAGGTGATCTTAGCGGGCGGAAAGTACTTGGAAATAAAAGCATCTTTACACTTATTCCATGAATCAATACTATTCTTAGGCAAAGATGAAAACCAAGTTTTAGCACGATCTCGTAGTGAGAAAGGAAATAGCTTCAATTTAACAATATCATTATCACATCTTTCTTCTTTTGCATATCACACAACTCAACGAAAGTATTTATATGGGATGCAGCATCATCATTAGGAAGGCCGGAAAATTGTTCTTTCATAACAAGATTAAGCAAAGCGGCATTTATTTCATAACATTCTACACTAGTGGCGGGAGCAATCGGAGTACTAATAAAATCATTATTATTAGTATTGGAAAAGTCACACAACTTGGTATTCTCTTGAGTCATCGTGACAAAGCAAGCAATCTAGCACACAAGCAAACAAAAGGCAAACGAAAAGACGAATGGAAGAAGGGCGAATAAAAAGGCAAATCTTTTTGGTATTTTTCTGAAAATTGTTTCAGAAGTGGGGGAGAGGAAAACGAGAGGCAAATGACAAATAATGTAAATGCAAGACATGAGTTTGTGATGGGTACTTGGTAGGCTTGATGTAGATCTCCCCGGCAACGGCGCCAGAAATCCTTCTTGCTACTTCTTGAGCTTGCGTTGGTTTTCCCTTGAAGAGGAAAGGGTGATGCAGCAAAGTAGATAAGTATTTCCCTCAGTTGTTGAGAACCAAGGTATCAATCCAGTAGGAGATACAAGCAAGTCCCCAATCTTCGCACCTACACAAACAATCAAACACTTGCACCCAACGCTATAAAGGGGTTATCAATCCCTTCACGGTTAGTTGCAAGGATGAGATCTGATAGAGATGGATATAAAAGATTGCTAGAACGAAAAGTAAAACAAAAGTAAAAAAGATTGCAAAAAAGTATTTTTGGTATTTTTGGTTTATAGATCTGAAAATATAATATGGAAAATAGACCCGAGGGCCATAGGTTTCACTAGAGGCTTCTCTCTTGAAGTAAAATAATACGGTGGGTGAACAAATTACTATTGAGCAATTGATAGAAAAGCGCATAGTTATGACGATATCCAAGGCAATGATTATGCATATAGGCATCACGTCCGTGTCAAGTAGACCGAAACGATTCTGCATCTACTACTATTACTCCACACATCGACCGACTCCTCCCTGCATCTAGAGTATTAAGTTCATGAAGAATAGAGTAACACATTAAGTAAGATGACATGATGTAGAGGGATAAACTCAAGCAATATGATGAAAACCCCATCTTTTTATCCTCGATGGCAACAATACAAATACGTGCCTCGCTACCCCTACTTTTTCACTGGGTGAGGACACCGCAAGATTGAACCCAAAACCAAGCACTTCTCCCATTGCAAGAATTACCAATCTAGTTGGCCAAACCAAACCAATAACTCGAAGAGACTTGAAAAGATATGAAATCATGCATATAAGAATTCAGAGAAGATTCAAATAATAGTCATAGATAATCTGATCAAAAACCCACAATTCATCGGATCTCGACAAACACACCGCAAAAGAGTATTACATCGGATAGATCTCCATGAAGATCATGAAGAACATGGTATTGAAGAACATAGAGAGAGAAGAAGCCATCTAGCTACTAGATATGGACCCGAAGGTCTGAGGTGAACTACTCACGCATCATCGGAAGGGCAATGGAGTTGATGTAGATGCGCTCCGTGATCGAATCCCCCTCCGGCAGATTACCGGAAAAGGCTCCAAGATGGGATCTCACGGGAACAGAGGGTTCCGGCGGTGGAAAAGTATTTTCGTGGCTCTTTCTGGTATTGGGGGAATATTTGGGAATTTATAGGCCGAAGATTAGGGTTAGGAGGCCTGCTGGGGGGCCACAAGCCAGGGGGGCGCCCCCCCTAGGGCGCGCCCTGGTGGCTTGTCACCTCCCGGCAGGTCTCCTGACTTCATCTCCAAGTCTGGTAGGTTTCTTCTGGTCCAAGAAAAATCATCGCGAAGATTTTATTCCGTTTGGACTCCATTTGATATTCCTTATCTGCAATACTCAAAAACAAGGAAAAAACAGAAACTGGCACTAGGCACTAGGTTAATAGGTTAGTCCCAAAAATAATATAAAATAGCATATTAATGCATATAAAACATCCAAAACAGATAATATAATAGTATGGAACAATCAAAAATTATAGATACGTTGGAGACGTATCAGGATTCCATTCTTATTCTGCTTCTCATTACGCTTCCACTTTCCATTGAATGTCCTACGATTCTTGTTGGAACCATTGAACTTTTGAGTACTCTTAGAGTTGAAGTGTGATTCAGGCAGAGGCATCGTTCCTGTTGGACGAGCCAAATTGTTCTTCTCAAGAAGCTCATTGTGCTTCTCTGCCTGAAGTAGCGAGTAAATCAACTCAGAATACTTCCTATACTTTTGCTGACGGTACTGTTCATCAAGTATCCTCATCGAAGGATGGAAAGTAGAAAGTGTCTTTTCAATTAGATCAGCATCAGAAACTGCACTATTGCAGAATCTCAACTTGGAGTTGATCTTATGAACAACAGAATTGTATGCAGCTACAGACTTAAAGTCTTGGAATCGGACCAGCGCCCATTCCCGTTGCGCTTCAGGCAACATCACCGCCATTTGTTGATCATATCTCTCCTTTAAGGAGTTCCAGAGTGTCAGAGGGTTCTCCTCCATCAGATACTCTGTCGTTACGTCAGGGTGAAGGTGATGTCGAATGAAGTGCAATGCTGAATACCTTGTTATGTCTGTTATAGACGAAGTCCCTTGGGCAGGTGTGGTTATGGCGGAATTGAGTCTCTTGGCCGTCAAATTGATTTTGACATCCATTGCCCATGTCAAATAGTTAGAACCATCAACGGCAAGTTCAGCAAACTCTTTTTTAGATATGTCAGCCATATCCTGCATGCAATCATCATGCTTATTAATTTACTCTCATAGCAAATTAATTGTGTTGTAAATAAAACAATGTATGTATATCGATCAACATATAGCAATTGCCAAATTGCCGGAACATATACGTTGACATACATTGTGCTTGTACAATACAGTAATATACACTAATTACTGAACAATACACTATAGTAATTTACACAAATTACTAAATAACTACACACAATTTCAATCTGGTAGTTAAAGAACTAAACAGAAAAGAAAAACGAAAAAATGGTTCTGGGTCGCACACAGAGAGGCCCAAACCAACAGATAGCCCACTGCTACAGTACTGCTACAGTAATTTTTCATTTTCCTTCTTTTCCCGTCAGAACCAGGGGCAGCCCATCTGGCCTTTCGGCCCACTTGGCCCGACGCCGCTTTTCTCGCTGCGTAAAAGGGGTCGACGGTTAGGGTTTGCCCTACCGCCCCCAAATCCATTCAGTGGCGCCACCCACCCCTGTCCCTCCCGTCGCGCCGCACGCGCGCTCACTGATACGTCTCCATCGTATCTACTTTTCCAAACTCTTTTGCCCTTGTTTTGGACTCTAATTTGCATGATTTGAATGGAACTAACCCGGACTGACGCTGTTTTCAGCAGAATTGCCTTGGTGTTATTTTTGTGCAGAAATAAAAGTTCTCGGATTGACCTGAAAATTTACGGAGAATATTTTTGGAATTAATAAAAAATACTAGCGAAAGAATCAACCGGAGGAGTTCCACCACCTGGCCACAAGCCAGGGGGCGCGCCCCCTAGGGCGCGCACCCTGTCTTGTGGGTCCCCTGGAGCTCCGCCGACCTCAACTCCAACTCTATATATTCCTATTCGGGGAGAAAAAAATCAGAGAGAAGAGTTCATTGCGTTTTACAATACGGAGCCGCCGCCACCTCCTGTTCTTCCTCGGGAGGACAGATCTAGAGTCTGTTTTGGGCTCCGGAGAGGGGAAATCACATTGCTACTATTATGGAATACATGCCTACATTACATTAGTGAATTGGAGCTAGTTCTGTGTCACCCTATGTTATAACTGTTGCATGATGAATGCCATCCGACATAATTATCCATCACTGATCCATTGTGTACGAGCTTTTCACATATTGATCTTTGCTAAGTTACTTTTCCGTTGCTACTGTTACAAGCACTACAATACTGCTACTGTCACTTTTGTCACCGTTACCGTTACTTCCATACTACTTTGCTACTAAATACTTTGCTATAGATATTAAGTCTTTCAGGTGTGGTTGAATTGACAACTCAGCTGCTAATACTCAAGAATATTCTTTGGCTCCCCTTGTGTCGAATCAATAAATTTGGGTTGAATACTCTACCCTATACTTTTGGGTTATCAAGACCTTTTTCTGGCGCCATTGCCGGGGAGCATAGCTCTATTCTTTGAGTCACTTGGGATTTATATCTGTTGATCACTATGAAGAATCTGAAAGACCCAAAAACCAAGACCTATCCCTCTACTACGAGGGGAGGTAAGGAACTGCCATCTAGCTCTGCACTTGATTCACCTTCTGTTATGAGTAAACTTGCGACACCACCACCTGCTAGTAATTCTGATATGTCGCAAGTAATTGATGATGCCACTTCTGCTATGCACGATGCTTATGATGATACTTTGCTTGATAATAATGTGTCACTGGGTGAATTTCTTGATGAACAAATTGCTAGAGTGAATGCTGAAACTAATGATATTTCTGAATCTGCTGAAATTATTGAAACTGAACACTATGATACACCTGCTAGAGCTAGCTCTCCTAGATATGAACTGCCTAATATACCTAAGGGTTATGTTATGTAAGGAGAGGTAGCTAGGGACTTTCTTGCTTGTAAGGATAGAGATGATCTTAAGAAATTGCTATGCAAGTGGAAGGAAAAATCTTTGAATGCTAGAATGCAATATGATCCTAAGTTTGCTACTTCACCTATCTTTGTTACTGATAAGGATTATGAATTCTTTGTCGATCCTGAGTTAATTACTTTGGTTGAATCTGATCCTTTCCATGGTTATGAATCTGAAATTGTTGTGGCACATCTTACTAAATTGAATGATATAGCCACCCTATTTACTCATGAGGAAAAAATTCGCTATTACTATATTCTTAAGTTGTTTCCTTTCTCATTAAAGGGTGATGCTAAGATATGGTTTAATTCTCTTGCTCCTGGTTGTGTGCGTAGTCCCCAGGATATGATATACTACTTCTCTGAAAAATATTTTCCTGCCCATAAGAAACAAGCTGCCTTGCAGGAAATATTTAACTTTGTGCAAATTGAAGAAGAGAGTCTCCCACAAGCTTGGGGGAGGCTTCTCCAATTTCTTAATGCTTTGCCTGATCATCCTCTCAAGAAAAACGAAATACTTGATATCTTTTATAATGGACTAACCGATGCTTCTAGGGACCACCTAGATAGTTGTGCTGGTTGTGTTTTAAGGGAACGAACTATTGAACAAGCTGAACTACTATTGAATAATATATTGAGCAATGATAATGATTGGACAATTCCCGAACCACCTCCAAAGCCAACTCCGAAGAAAAGAGGTATTCTATTTCTCAGTCATGAAGATATGCAAGAGGCAAAGAAATCTATGAAAGAAAAAGGTATTAAAGCTGAAGACGTTAGGAATCTACCACCTATTGAAGAAATACATGGTCTTGATAACCCGACACAGGTAGTAGAGGTAAATTCTCTCCGTAGGTTTGATGAAGGTGATATTCCTTATAATAAGTCTGCTAGCCAATGCTTGGATGAGTTTGATAACTTTATTGTTAAGCAAGAAAATTTCAATGCTTATGTTAGTAGACAATTGAAACACAATGCTTACATGCTTGATCGCTTAGGTGATTATACGAGTAGAACTATCAATGATCTTAAGCTTATTAGTAAACATGCTTCCATGGTAACTACTCAAGTAGAACAAGTACTTAAGGCACAAAATGATTTGCTTAATGAGATGAATGGTAAGAACAATGATCATTCTGTTAGAGTTGTGACTAGAGGTGGTAAGATGACTCAGGAACCTTTGTATCCTAAGGGCCATCCTAAGAGAATTGAGCAAGACTCTCAGAGAACTAATTCTGATGCACCTAATCGTCCTAGTAATAAAGGGAAAAAGAATGACGATAGGACTTTGCATGCTGCTAGTGAACCTGTTATAGATACACATGAAAACCCAAATGATATTTCTATTTCTGATGCTGAGACACAATCTGGTGATGAGCATGAGCCTAGTGATAATATTAATGATGATGTTCATGTTGATGCTCAACCTAGTAATGATAATGATGTGGAGATTGAACCTGCTGTTGATCTTGATAACCCACAACCTAAGAACAAAAGGTATGATAAAAGAGACTTTGTTGCTAGGAAGCATGGTAAAGAAAGAGAGCCATGGGTTCAGAAACCCATGCCCTTTCCTCCTAAGCCATCCAAGAAAAAGGATGATGAGGACTTTGAGCGTTTTGTTGAAATGCTTAGACCTGTCTTTTTGCGTATGCGCTTGACTGATATTCTAAAAATGTCTCCTCATGCTAAGTATATGAAAGATATTGTGACAAATAAGAGGAAGATACCGGAAGCTGAGATTTCCACCATGCTTGCTAATTATACCTTTAAGGGTGGAATACCAAAGAAACTACGAGATCTCGGAGTACCTACCATACCTTGCTCCATTAAAAGAAATTATGTTAAAACTGCTTTATGTGATCTTGGAGCTGGTGTTAGTGTTATGCCTTTCTCTTTATATCGTAGACTTGATTTGAATAAGTTGACACCTACTGAAATCTCTTTACAAATGGCTGATAAATCAACTGCTTTACCCATCGGTATTTGTGAGGATGTGCCTGTTGTAGTTGCAAATGTTACTATCTTAACGGACTTTGTTATTCTTGATATTCCCGAGGACGACAGTATGTCGATCATCCTTGGTAGACCCTTTTTGAATACTGCAGGGGCTGTTATTGATTGCAACAAAGGCAATGTCACTTTTCATGTTAATGGTAATGAGCATACGGTACACTTTCCGAAGAAACAACCTCAAGTTCATAGTATCAACTCCATTGGAAAAATTTCAACGATTATTATTGGAGATTTTGAATTCCCTCTCCCTACTGCCAAAAAGAAATATGATATACTTATTGTTGGGGACATGCATATCCCCATTGAGGTAACCTAGTGTTATTCGAAAATTCTCCGGTTCCGTGTCATTCGAAAAAGGTTTGTCAATAAGACTTGATCAACCTTATTGATGGATTCTTTTTGACAGGCATGAGATGGATGAATTTAGAAAGCACAACCTTCTGTACCCAACTTTTACTTTCTGTTATTTAGAGTTAATTACAGTAAAAATGCTATTATTTTTCTGTTTTCTGTTTTATCCGTGCAATAAAAAAGTGACCTGAAAATAAAAGTTCTCTGAATGCCCTGAAAATGTAGTATGATTTTTTCTGGAATATTTAAGAATTTTTGGCACTGAGAACACATCAGGAGGCTGCACCAGTGGGCCACAAGCCTGCAGGGCGTGCCCAACCCCCTGGGCGCGCCCCCCTGGCTTGTGGGTCCCACGTAGGGCCCCCTCACTTATTCCAGCCACCATCCACTTCGTCTTCCTCCAGAAAAAATCCCACCATTGCTCAAACCCGTGTTCTAGCTCTTTTTGCTGCCATTTTCGATCTCCTTGTGCAAAGCTCCATTTGCAAAACTGTTTTGGGGGATTGTTCTTTGGTATGTGACTCCTCCAATGGTCCAATTAGTTTTTGTTCTAGTGCTTTATATATTGCAAATTTTTGCTGCTGTGGTGACCTTGTTCTTGAGCTTGCATGTCAAATTTGTTTGGTCCCAAGTAGTTTTGATGCATGATATAGCCTCTAGGCACTTGTGGGAGTAGTTGCTATAAGTTTTGTTGAGTTTTGTTCACCTTTATTGTGAGTCACTAAAATTTTCAGAAAAATGATAAGGAGATTCTTAAGAGGCTCTTCAAGACGGGGCTCTAAAGAAGATGAAAATGAGGTGAAGAAGAAGTCCAAATATAATCTTCCTCGCGTCGCAGAGGTTCGGCCATGTGAATGGCCAAGTGATGCATTCTTGAGGGCGGCCGGAATTCATGGAGATTTTTATTATTTGGCTAAGAATGCAGGCATCACCGACTTCCTCAACGATAAGTGTGACCAGTACCTCCTACTCACTAACATCTTCATGCAAAATTTTCACTTTTATCCTAGGAAGAATCCTCCCATGGTAGAATTTTACTTATATGATGTGCCTAAGGAGATGGAACTTTACGATTTTTGCAAAGTTTGCAAAATACCTTATGAGGGCAGCACCAGTGAACCATGTCCTAGAGACATGAAGGACTTTATTGCCACAATCACTGTGGGGGAAGAGAGAGGGGTGTCAAAGGCAAGAGCGGCTAGTTTACATTTTCCTGTTCTACGCTATTATTCATTATTCGCGGGGAGATGTTTAGTTGGTCGTGGGGAGAGTGGAAGCCTTAGTGCTCCCGACCTCGCCATTCTGCGCCACGCTTTACTTGCTGATAGAACTTTTAGTCTGGGCGCTATAGTGGCTCAACGGTTGAACTTAAACCGTTCGAAGGGCCCCGTATTCGGAGGTATCTATGCATCTCGTCTAGCCAAACACTTTAAAATACCCAGTAGGCTTGACGATGAAGAGGAAATGTTACTACATACAAGATATTTAGACTATGATAGTATGATAGCACATGATTTTATTAGGAAGGATAATGATAGAAGGCTGCTTTACAACCTAGTATTTAGTCAGGGTACTTGTGAGATTATTACTCTGCCTGCTTCTTCTTTGTTCGATATCCATTCAGGCAGGTACACTATTATGCCCGAGGACATCTACAGATATTGGGGTCTGTCGTAACCCCCAGCACCTGAGTCGGCACCAGCCCTTGATCCGTATCAGGATCCAGTTTTTTAGTGGGAGCCACAGGAGCTCGCCAACCAGTGGAACCCTCAGTATCCTCCGGAGTATACAGGAGATGGTTACTTTCAGCCATGGCCCTAGACCAACTTAGGCCAAAAGCCTAAGCTTGGGGGAGTACATATTTCTCACTGACATTACATTCATTTTCACACACTCATTCCAGTTGTCGGTGCTTATACGTTTTCATTGTACCATCCATAGTATTTTATTTCTCCTTTCCGCTTTCTTCTTGTGTGTTTAATTAACCTTGAGAAAAATCCAAAAAAATTTAGTTCTAGTTTTACCTTTTAGTTTGTTTAGTTGTTTCATTTAAAGAAAACCCAAAAAGATTTCTCGTTCTTCTCTTGCTTGTTGGGAGCTTTCCCGTGTAAATAGTTTTTCTCGTTCTTGTTTTGAAATTTCTTTTCTTTGGGTCGTAAGGAGAAGACCACGATGAAAATGTTGAGTGGCTCTCATATGCCTCATTGTTTATCTCACAGAGAGCCCATATTACCTTGCCTTCTCCTTTGAGTTATTGTTTGCAGATTCCAGCTTAGTCCAATGCACGTGCACTCTTATTATTATTCACACCGTTCGGTCGTGCAAGTGAAAGGCAATAATGACGATATATGATGAAGTGATTGAGATGGAGAAAAGCTGGTATGAACTCGACCTATTTTGTTTTTGTAAATATGATTAGCTCATCGTTCTGGATTCAACTCAATATGGATGAAACATGTTTGCAATGACAATTAGAGATTATAGTTATTCATGCCATGCTTAATTAGCTAGGAGTGTATAATGGTTTGTCTTGAGTGCCAACATGCATTTTAAAATGGTTGTGATGTGGTATGATAGGATGGTATCCTTGTCGGTGTCAAAACCGGCGGATCTCGGGTAGGGGGTCCCGGACTGTGAGACTTGGATCGATGGTAACAAGAGACGAAGGGGACAAGGTTTTACCCAGGTTCGGGCCCTCCTATGGAGGTAATACCCTACGTCCTGCTTGATTATATTGATTGTATGGGGATTACAGAGTTGATCTACCTCGAGATCAAGTAACTAAACCCTAGTTGAGTTCTCTTGTTCTACCACCTAAAACCCTCCGGCTTATATAAACGCCAGGGGTCCCTAGGGTTTACACATGGTCGGTTACACGTCGAAGGGATAAACATGCCTATTCACTACTCCAAACGTGGAAGGCAAGCCACGATTCTCGAAGCTTCCTCCTTGGAGACGAGATCTTTAGTCCTTCCAATATTCGGCAAGTGGCCCATATAGTCCGGCCCATATGTAATAGGTCGACCTCCCGAGGACCCCTTAAACCAGGACTCCCTCAGTAGCCCCCGAACTAGCCTCCAACGCCAAGGGTCCAAGCTCCAGCTGCTTCGAGTGATCAGAGTCTTCGGCTTGCGAGGTGAGTTCCTTTCTCCAAACAGTAATCGGTCGGGATATAGCTCGGCCTCCGTCGACGTGTAATCTTTCCGATCATAGATCGTCCGTATACCATGAGTAGCTCGGCCTTTGAAGGCCAAACGTCAGAGAGCCAATAGTGTTCTCTGACAACTTTCAGATGAAAAGTCACGGCCCACCACGACCATTGAACCAGTCGAAAAGACCTGCTTCGTGGTTCGAGGCCGTTTCCACTAGCACGATCCATCAATGCACAAATCGTGCCCCATTTTACACGGGATATGTTTGATCACGCGCATATAACGGCACGCATGCCTTGGGAAGCGGAGAGATTCACGGCGCCGTGAAGGGAGGCTAACCGGCAGCAAGCTTTAATAAAAGGGGAAGAAAACCCCAAGGCTTATCCGCATCTCGCATTCGCATCCCCGCTTCCCCCTTCTCCCGAGCTTCCAGAGCCCAGATCTAGGTTTCCCAATCCACTCCTCCTCCGAGCACAACCATGGCCGGCTCAGGTTCTAGCAGCAAGTGGGAGGCTTCCTCAGTCACCGACCAGGACATCCGAGACCTCAAGGAGGCCGGATACCTCCCCGCCAACGTCTTCCACCGCGCCGCAGAGGAGGGTCAGGTGATCCCCACCCCTAAACCAGGTGAGAGGGTGGTCTTCATCCCTCACTTCATCAGAGGATTAAGCTTCCCGCTTCACCCCTTCGTGAGGGGCCTCATGTTCTTCTACGGCCTCAACTTCCACGACCTCCCGCCGAACTCTTTTATGCATATATCGGCCTTTATCATCGTCTGCGAGGTGTTCCTGCGAGTCGAGCCACACTTCGGACTGTGGCTCAAGATCTTTAACATCAAGCCGAAGTGTGTCGCCGGCGCACATGCGGATTGCGGCGGGGCAGTCATCGACAAGCTTCCGCGCGCAGTGTGGCCATCCGGCACCTTCATCGACACCATCAAGACCTGGCAAAAAGAGTGGTTTTACATCACCGAGCCAAGGGAGGAGGGCGGAACTGTTCCTGCCGAATTCAGATCAGGCCCTCCGACCAGATTGACCTCATGGGTCCGAAAGGGCCTTGACTGGGGGTCGGACATGGAGGTGGAGGACCTGCAGAGGGGCATCGCCTCCCTAATCAGGGAGGGAGTCGGCCTGACCAATGTGGCCCAGGTTATGCTTCGGCGGCGCATCCTCCCCTGCCAGCGCCGGAGTTCTCCTATGTGGGATTACCGGACTGACGACGATCCTACAGTTCATCAACTCTTCTGCACCATGCGGGAGAAGCTATGGAAGGTGCAGGAGAACTGGCCGGGCAAGAAGGAGGACAAGGGCTTGAGCGCCATCAAGCCCCCACCCGAGGTAGAGCATAGTTTCATTTCACCGATTCTATCTTCCTAAAGATAGTCTAAGCATTTTCCGATCACCTTTCACAGGAATGGTTGAGCAAAGCCACGGGTATCAAGTGTCCGGCTCCATAGCCCGAAGACCCCAAGTCTCCGCTACTGTTGGAGATGCTCGTTGTGGCGCCTTACAAGGCGCCAGAGAAGAAGAAGCCAGGCCGAACAGGCCTGCGCATCAGGGACCAGCCGGAGGCTGCGTCCGAAGAAACCCACGCCTCCTCGAATCAAGAGGAGGAGCATGAGGGTGAGGAGGGAGGCGATTCCCCATTCGCAGGAAAGAGGGCGGCGTCATCGGACGCCCCGAAGGACTTAGATCCTCCCGCCCCGAAGAAAGCGCGTCGGACACAGGTGGTCCTGTCCGACGATAGTTCAGACTCGGATACTGAGTCCGAGGACTTCGAGAGGGTTCCGCGAAGGAACCTCAGGGTCAAGCCCCCACCTCGAAGGTACAGATCCGAAGATCTTTCCGATCTATTAATGCTAAGTTTTGATTATGATTAATCAAGTGAGTGCCTTTGTGACTTGCAGCCCACCACAAGTTCTCCCCACCGACCAGTCTTCGGATAGGGAGACCCCACCCGCCGAACTAGCGGAGAGCGGGACCGCGTCGCACCCCTCTCCTCCGGGCACCGCGAAGGACGCCGTGGAGGTGTCCTCCCAACAGGCTCCTTTGGAGCCGGACACTGGAGGCGGGGGTGACTACGTTATGGCTGAGGCTAACACCTCGGCCGCCGAAGATCCGGGAGAGAAGCCTCTCCCGGATACTGAGGAGACCAGACAAGGAGATGTCCAGTCACCTCCAAGGTTGTCTCCGGAGCGCACCACGCCTCCGGAGGCACAGGTTCAATCCCCGGTCGAAGATCGGGTCAACCGACCACCACCGGCACTGCCGACCACTGGGTGGCCGACTATGGGGGAGGCTCTGTCAAGCACCCCCATCTCCGAAGAGCACCGCACCCTTATGGGTACGGTACTGCAGAGCATTCAGTCCATGGATACCGGACTGAAGGAGGCCTTCAACGGTCTCCTGACGGGCTTTCGGGTGAGTCATGTAATGCTCTACTTTGTGGAATATTGATTTCTGTAAGTTATGATTATATGCATGGCAGCCCCCGAGCCCTAGGTGAGTTTGGAAAAACTTACCTGGGGGTCAAGACATAGATTCTTATCCGAACTATGTATAGGACAATATATGTTCGGACCGTTCGGCCAGCCCTCAAGAGGACCGTTCATAGGATCATTTTAGTGACAGTTCGGAGGTTGTAAACTCCTGTAACGTTTTTATGATGTTGTGTTACAGGCTTCGTCGACGGCAGCGGCCAATAATGCTGCCGAGCTAGAAGAGCTAAATCGGAAGCTCAAAAGCTCCGAAGACGAGCTTGACGTTCTAAACAAGAGATTCGACGAGGCGCAAGGTAAGTCGAATTAGAGTAAAAGACTCTTCGTTACCGTACTGTCAATGCAGTGTTGTTTGATATGCTTAATGCTTGCGCAGCCTCGGCGAAGGAGATTGAGAAGCTCAAGGCCGAGCTTGAGAAGGCCAAGCAGGAGGATGCGGTGGAGAAGGCGGCTGCCAAAGAAGCAGCTACCGCGCTATCCGCCCTAAGAGCCACCAGCGACAAGCACGAGGCTCGGGTGGAGGAAATCCAGCAGGAGCTCAAAGACGCTGGGCGGAAGTGCGAGGACCTGGAGTGGAAGGGCAAGGAGCAGGCCGCCGAACTATCCACCCTGAAAACCAATCTCCAGAAGGAGCGGGTGGATAGGCGATCGTTTGAAGAGGAGCTCAGCCAAGCGAAAGCTATCATGGATGGTAAGCCGTATTCATTGAAGTGTATCTTCGGGGACAGCAAGTTCGGGTTGCTTACCCAAGTATGGCGTTCCTCAGGCGCCTGCTCGGACCTCCAGAAGAGCTCAGCGGACGCGAAGCAGTTCTATGCTTCGCGGGGAGAAGGAGATGAAGCTCGGCTATTCTGGGCGCAATTCGAAGCCCCTGAGCGCTCTCCTCTCCTTGTGGAGCAGCTGAAGCAGCTGCTGGAGCTACACCGGATGGCGGAACCGGCCATAAAGGATCTCTGTATCCAGCTATGGCCCAACGAGCCATTGAAGGGCAGCTACTTTGGCCTGGTGCGGAAGCTGAGCGACGCCTCGTCCCGGATCGATGCGCTAAGGCGATCTTCCTGCATCGAGGGAGCTCGGATGACCTTTGTGAAGGCCAAGGTGCACTGGCCGGGGCTGGATCCAATGAAGATAGCCACCGCTCCTCCGCCTACTGAAAAAGAGCATAGGCGCCCCGAGCTATACTTCTCCGGCGTAATGGAGGGTGCTCGGGCAATAGAGGCGCAATGTTCGAGAGAAGATGTGTATGAGTAAAGGCGTTGTAATGTATCTGAAGACTCTTTAACGCATTTATATTTAAGACGCATGGTTTATCATGTCTTATATGCTTTGCATCCTTTATAACTCCTGTGTGGCCGTTAAAACTGGAAGTGGCGAGTCGTCGGCTTCAGCCCCCATGTAGATACTACGTGGGGTGTCTCTTCCAACGCACTGTGACCCTTAGCCGAACTATCGGTACCCGAAGGCGGTAGTTTGGGGCGGACAAGGCAATCAGACCATAATGCTTTATTGCTTTCACTTAGCCATAGGGGCGCGAGAAAGGAGTGCGGGGGCTGATGACTAGCCCCCAGGTGTTTGTGATGTTCGGATAAACCGCGGCCAAAGCCTATATCACCTGGTTTGTACTAACACCAAACCCATCGTATGACACGGAATAACCTCTGACGAGATTTAGTTAAGCTCGGATTCGCAGACCGGTTCTCGCATACCATGACAGTCAGTTTTCGGCTTTCTCCGCTGAGGCGCTTAACCAGACTAGCCGGAAGCACAATCGCAGCGGTGCTCCCTTTGCCCTTTTAGCCGAACTAGCGGAACATAAAGGGGCAAGCATAGGAGCCGGGCAACCCAACTATTGACCCAAGACATAGTTCGGAACCAATGCATATAAAGCGGAATTCCAAGACGCTGAACACTTAAAGAAATTGTGATTAGGGTGATTTTTAAGGTCGAGCCCCCGGTCTATTAGCCGGTTGCATCGTACAGTATACCAAACAGGTTCACAAGTAGAGGGAGAAAAACAGAAAGTGTTCCAAAAAGGAACAGCAAAGAGAAAATGATATATCTGTATTTTACTCAACAACTCTTATTATTCAAATTGCCGATGCAACTGTTTACAGGTATTTGATAAATGAAATATAAATTTTACAGGAGAGGTTGTACCAAGGGCCTTCGATAGATGGCCTGACGTCCTTGATGTGCCCTGTTGCTTATCTGCTCCTGCATCTCCTAAGGAAGTGTATGCCTTTATGGGCTTTGTTAGTTCGGCGAACGGACCTTGAAGAAAGGGTCTTGAGAAGTCGCCGAGGTATGGATGAGCTTGACGCCTTTAGCAAGTACTTTATGGTACCTCTAGTAAGTCCGACGACATGTTGATGGTAATAGTTCGGTCCAGCCGAACACCTACCCTCTAATAGTTTTTCCCCACCGCTGCCCATGGAATTTTGAGCGCGAAGTTGTGCCTCTTCGGCACGTACTTTGCCAGTAATAGGGCCGTGCGATGGGGGGCGAATTCCTATTTATGGGGAGAAGAAGGTTTTCGTACTTCGGGTTGAGACCGAGCTCGCTTCCCAGCCTTGGATGCCTTTGCGGCAGATGTCGGCGCTTGCCAATCATCGGTGTAATGGAATTCGGCCGCCAGGGCCAACGCATGTTCCTCAGTGCGGAGGGAGCGCTCTGTGTTGCCATTGACGGTAATGACCCCCTTAGGGCCAGGCATCTTGAGCTTGAGGTATGCGTAGTGCGGAACGGCGTTAAAGCGAGCGAACGTTGTACGGCCGAGCAGGGCGTGATAGCCACTGCGGAAGGGTACGATGTCGAAGATCAAGTCTTCGCTTCGAAAGTTATCGGGCGAGCCGAACACAACCTCCAGGTTTACAGAGCCTGTGCACCGGGCTTCAACACCCGGGATCACTCCTTTGAAGGTAGTGTTACTGGGCTTGATCCTTCACGGATCTATGCCCATCTTTTTCACCGTATCTGAGTAGATCAGATTGAGGCTACTTCCACCATCCATGAGGACTTTAGTGAGGTGGTACCCATCTATAATCGGGTCTAAAACGAGAGCGGCCGAACCCCCGTGACGGATACTGGTCGGATGGTCACGTTGATCGAAGGTGATCGGATATGCTGACCATGGGTTATACTTCGGGGCTACAGGCTCTATGGCGTAGACATCTCGAAGGGCGCGCTTCCTCTCCTTTTTGGGTATATGAGTGGCGTAGATCATGTTTACTGTCTTCACCTCTGGAGGGAATTTCTTTTGTCCGCCACCGATCGGACCACGAGGTTCGTCCTCATCCTCGCTGCGTGGGCTCTTGCCCTGGTCCTCAGATGCGAGCTTGCCAGCCTGTTTGAAGACCCAACAGTTACGGTTGGTGTGATTGGTGGGCTTCTCCTGAGTGTCATGGATCTGACAAGGTCTCTCCAGGATCTTGTCCAGCGGGGTGGGTCCGTCGTGTTTGCCTTTAGGAGGCTTCTTCCGCTGCCCAGGATGGGAATTGCGGAAGCTGGCATTAACAGCCGTGTCATCGGCATCACTATTATTGTGCCGGCGCTTGTTCTTGTTGCGCTTCGGTTTCCCGTTGCCATCCCGAACTTCAGAGGTTCCGGGGTCTTCGGGGTTATGGCTACGTCTAGCTAGCCAGTTATCCTCACCCGCGCAAAATCGGGCCATGAGTGATGTGAGGGCGGACATTGTCCTTGGTTTGTCCTGGCCGAGCTGTCGAGCCAACCATTCATCCCGAATATTATGCCTGAAGGAGGCTATAGCTTCGGCGTCCGGGCAGTCTACGATCTGGTTCTTCTTGGTCAGGAAACGATTCCAGAATAGCCGCGCGGACTCTCCTGGCTTCTGTACGACGTTGCTTAGATCGGAGGAGTCCGGTGGCCGAACAAAAGTGCCCTAGAAGTTAGATCGGAATGCCTCTTCTAGGTCCTCCCAACACCCAATAGAGTTTTCGGGGACGCTATTTAACCAGTGCCGAGCTGGCCCTTCCCGTCGATCGGGTGAGTATCCCCTGGATCCGTAGATGGATCGCGTACGACCTACTCTGTAATCCAGGTCGTGTCGCAGGTCGAACCTATCATCGGGCTCTAGTGGCTCCTTTCCCCGTCTACGGGGTATCGTCGGCCTATAACCGACATCGTCAGCAGTCCTGTCTCGTCCTCGTGGAGGGCGGTCTGGGCTGTCATATGGGTTATGCTTGGGAGACGGTGTATCGGTGAGCTCGTCGTCGAATTGTGGCAGCAGCCTTATGCGTGGGTAGCTCTTAGGTCGGTCCGATAGACCGGTGCCGTATCCTTCCTCAGCGGAGAGGACTCTCGTCCATCGGTCGTTGAGGTCGTCTTGTTCGGCTTTGAGCTGCCATTCTTTTGCTCTCAGGCTGCGAGCCGTAGATAATAGCTGTTGCCTGAATAGTTCCTGGTCTGCAGGATTGTCGGGAATGGCGAAGTCATCGGCATCCGCATTATCCTCCCCCTCGATAGAGCGGAGGTAGTCGTCGTCATCAGGATCATCTGGATCATCGGGGTTGCGATGGTCTTCGGGCCTCTCCTGACCCTCTAACGGGTGTTCGGGGATTTCGGGGCCACCGATGTCTTCCGGGGTATCTCCGTCCCCGGTGCCATCGGTAGACTTTCGCCCCCTTTTCCCCTTTGACCGTTTATGCGGCTTTCGGCGTCTTGACGGTGCTTCGTCCGATTTATCGCCGTTGTTTTTCGGAGTGTCCACCATGTAGACGTTGTATGTAGAGGTGGCAGTCCACTGCCCCGGTCTTAGCGGGGGTGAGGGAGTGATCTTCCTCATCCATGTACTCTGCTTCCTCGGAAGCGTAGTCTAGCATGTCGGTTAAATCCTCGACAGTGGCTATCAAGTGGGTGGTGGGTGGGACGAAAAATCCGTCCTGACCCGCCTAACGCCCGATCTGAGAATAGATCGGGGTTGGGTCGTCGTTGATCTTCATCGACGAGATCCGATCTAGAGCCTCATCGAGTATTGAGAGTTCGATCGGACCGGTCTGCGCAGAGCTTCCGGAGTGAACCTCCGATGCATCCGTGCAGGGAGAGTGTTCGGCAAGAACTGATGTCCGGACGTCGGGCACTATGACCTGATCCGGAATAACAGTCGGGCCCTCGCCGGGGTAGATCCCGTGGGCAGAGCCGAAAGATGGATCTGGGGTTAAAGCCTCAGAGTCTTCGGGCATGGCAGGCAAGACTGCAAACCCGATTAGTGACAGATCACCTCGAGAGTCTACGGAGAACTCTAAGTTCCCGAATGTGACCTCTTGATCAGGGGCAAAACTTCTGACGCGGCCTAGATGGCCGGTCGGGTCGGCGTGCAGCACAACGCTGCCGAAAGCGAAGATCTATCCGGGGACAAAATTGCCCGGATTGCGGACCTCTTCATTGATGACTAGGCGAGCCATCGATTCCTTCTGGCGATCACAGCGGAACTCTCAATGAAAGCACCAATGTCGGTGTCAAAACCGGCGGATCTCGGGTAGGGGGTTCCGGACTGTGAGACTTGGATCGATGGTAACAAGAGACGAAGGGGACAAGGTTTTACCCAGGTTCGGGCCCTCCTATGGAGGTAATACCCTACGTCCTGCTTGATTATATTGATTGTATGGGGATTACAGAGTTGATCTACCTCGAGATCAAGTAACTAAACCCTAGTTGAGTTCTCTTGTTCTACCACCTAAAACCCTCCGGCTTATATAGACGCCAGGGGTCCCTAAGGTTTACACATGGTCGGTTACACGTCGAAGGGATAAACATGCCTATTCACTACTCCAAACGTGGAAGGCAAGCCACGATTCTCGAAGCTTCCTCCTTGGAGACGAGATCTTTAGTCCTTCCAATATTCGGCAAGTGGCCCATATAGTCCGGCCCATATGTAATAGGTCGACCTCCCGAGGACCCCTTAAACCAGGACTCCCTCAATCCTCCTCTGAATGATTCAAGTGGCTTGACTTGGCACATGTTCACGTATGTAGTTGAAAAAAAATCAACATAGCCTCCACGATATTTATGTTCATGGTGATTTATATCCTACTCATGCTTGCATTCAATGTTGGTTAATCTCAAGGCATGTTTATGATTGTTGTCGCTCTCTAGTTGGTCGCTTCCCAGTCTCTTGCTAGCCTTCACTTGTACTAAGCGGGAATACTGCTTGTGCATCCACTTTCATAAACCCAAAGTTGTTCCATATGAGTCCACCATACCTACCTATATGCGGTATTTACCTGTCGTTCCAAGTAAATTTGCATGTGCCAAACTCTAAACCTTCAAATAATATTCTGTTTTGCATGCCCGAATCGCTCATGTAGTAACTAGGGGCTGTCAGTATCTTCCATGCTAGGTGGGTTATTCTCACGATATGTGTTGATTCACTATCATTCACGAGAAAGTGGCTGGTATTCGGAATGCCCAGTTGCATGCTCCAAATCAAATCAAAATATAATGAAACAAAACTCCCCCAGGATTGTTGTTTGTATGGACGGTACCCGTGGATTCGGCTTGCCGTGGAGTGTGATTGATTGGTGGAGGGGGAGTAAAAACTTTACTATTCTGTTTGGGAACCGCCTATAATGTATCTAGCATGGAAGATACCGAGATCTCTCGGTTGTTATGTTGACAATGAAAGCATACCGCTCAAAATTATTATTCATCCCTGTTTTAAAGCTCGAGCTCTGGCACCTCTGCAAATCAATGCTTCCCTCTGCGAAGGGCCTATCTATTTTACTTTACTGTTGAGTCATCCTCTTCTTATAAAAAGCATCAGTTAGAGAGCACCACCGTCATTTGTATGCTTTGTTATTAATTGATATTGAGTATGATTGTGACTGGATCTCTTTTACCATGAATTACAATGTCTAGTCAGTCCTTGTTCTTTAGAGGTGCTCTGCATTTATGTTTTGCGGTCTCAGAAAGGGCTAGCGAGATACCATTATATCATATTGTATCATGATTGTTTTGATAAAATTGTTGTCATCCGAGATTTATTATTATTGCTCGCTAGTTGGTTATGCCATTAATATGAGTAAATGTGAGACCTAAATGTTATTGTGAATGTGGTTAGTCTATAATCCTTGCTGAAAATCTAAACAACAGTTAGACATATTTACAACAACAAGATCAAACAGAGTTAGTAATAGTTTTTCTTTGTCACTTTCAGTTTGTCAACTGAATTGCTTGAGGACAAGCAATGAGTTAAGCTTGGGGGAGTTGATATGTCTCCATCGTATCTACTTTTCCAAACTCTTTTGCCCTTGTTTTGGAATCTAATTTGCATGATTTGAATGGAACTAACCCAGACTGACGCTGTTTTCAGCAGAATTGCCTTGGTGTTATTTTTGTGCAGAAATAAAAGTTCTCGGATTGACCTAAAAATTTACGGAGAATATTTTTGGAATTAGTAAAAAATACTGGCGAAAGAATCAACCAGAGGAGGTCCACCACCTGGCCACAAGCCAGGGGGGCGCGCGGGCGCCCCCCCTACGGCGCGCCCCCCTGTCTTGTGGGTCCCCTGGAGCTCCGCCGACCTCAACTCCAACTCTATATATTCCTATTCGGGGAGAAAAAAATCAGAGAGAAGAGTTCATCGCGTTTTACGATACGGAGCCGCCGCCACCTCCTGTTCTTCCTCGGGAGGGCAGATCTAGAGTCTGTTTTGGGCTCCGGAGAGGGGAAATCGATGCCGTCGTCATCACCAACCATCCTTCATCACCAATTTCATGATGCTCTCCGCCGTTCATGAGTAATTCCATCGTAGGCTTGCTAGACGGTGATGGGTTGGATGAGATCTACCATGTAATCGAGTTAGTTTTGTGAGGGTTTGATCCCTAGTATCCACTATGTTCTGAGATTAATGTTGCTATGACTTTGCTATGCTTAATGCTTGTCACTAGGGCCCGAGTGCCATGATTTCAGATCTGAACCTATTATGTTTTCATGAATATATGTGCGTTCTTTATCCTATCTTGCAAGTTGTAGACACCTATTACGAGTTATGATCCGCATCCCCCAGGGTGACAATAACTGGGATTCTTTCCGGTGATTACCGTAGTTTGAGGAGTTCATGTATTCACTAAGTGCTAATGCTTTGGTCCGGTTCTCTATTAAAAGGAGGCCTTAATATCCCTTAGTTTCCATTAGGACCCCGCTGCCACGAGAGGGTAGGATAAAAGATGTCATGCAAGTTCTTTTCCATAAGCACGTATGACTATATATGGAATACATGCCTACATTACATTGATGAATTGGAGCTAGTTCTGTATCACCCTATGTTATAACTGTTGCATGATGAATGCCATCCGACATAATTATCCATCACTGATCCATTGCCTACGAGCTTTTCACATATTGATCTTTGCTAAGTTACTTTTCCGTTGCTACTGTTACAATCACTACAATACTGCTACTGTCACTTTTGTCACCGTTACCGTTACTTCCATACTACTTTGCTACTAAATACTTTGCTGCAGATATTAAGTCTTTCAGGTGTGTTTGAATTGACAACTCAGCTGCTAATACTCGAGAATATTCTTTGGCTCCCCTTGTGTCGAATCAATAAATTTGGGTTGAATACTCTACCCTCGAAAACGGTTGCGATCCCCTATACTTGTGGGTTATCACTCACCGGCGAGCTGTCGGCGGTGAGGGGACATATTCCTCCTCATCTAAAGATGGCGTGTAGTCAGGGGTATGGACTCCATTCGGGAGTCCGTTGGCAAGGCCGAGTGACGCCGGATTCCAGGCTCCCGGATGGCGACCCGGGCGACGGTCGACGGCCACGACGGAGCAACCGAAGAGGAGATGGCGGCTCGCGCCGTTGTTAGGCGGACCCGCGGTGCCGCTCGTGCCGGCAACGTCCGTGGCGGGCGCCCCACCAGTGCCGAAGAGGAAGACTTGCTGCTCGCCGGGAGGAGCAGGGGAGTGGCCGAACGCCCATGGGGCGTTGCTTGTCCCTGGCGTGTCCTCTCCCGAACCTGGACCAGCGTTGTCACTCGCTCCGGCAGCGGTGACCGCGCCCACGATGGGCAGGGCGCGTCCTGGAGTCGGTACGAAGACGAGGCCGTCACCCCCGGCGCTGGCGCCGCATGTCGGAGCAGGGCTGTAGCCGCGTGCATGTACGTCAACGATGATTTCCCGTTCCTCCTCCTCTGCCGGCGTTGGTGACGGCAGGCGTGTGCCGGCAGAGCGAGCAGGGCACGGGCCAAGTCCGTGCACACGACACCTCCGTGGTGCGGATGGGGCGGCAACTGCTTGCACGCCCATCTCGCCGTTCAGCGGCGGC
Organism: Elymus sibiricus; assembly: GCA_039707655.1. Classification (NCBI taxonomy): domain Eukaryota; kingdom Viridiplantae; phylum Streptophyta; class Magnoliopsida; order Poales; family Poaceae; genus Elymus; species Elymus sibiricus. Next base: position 295,405,868 of record CM077663.1, on the reverse strand, counting down.
ACTACACTTGATCCGGCGACGAGCCCTGGGTCCAGCCCCTGGCGGTTGACCACAGGCGTGGCCAGGCGCCGGTTCACCGGCGTGGCGTGACGGCGTCGTCCAGCGGCCGCGTGGTGATGGCGTCTTCCAGCAAAGTTCTGGCGGCGGTTAATGCCGAGGCCAGAAACTTGTGGTGGTGCCCCCCATCGATGGCGGACGAATCGGCGGCGCTGCTCGGCAAGGAAGTGACGGCGACCTTCTTCCCAAAGAAGACTAAGGAGGAGGGAGGCAAGGGACGGCATCCTCACCGTTCCAAATCCTTCTCCGGCGAGTTCCTGTGGTGACCTGTCGCTTTCGTGGAAGAGACGTGCGTGATAACGTGTAAAGAAAACAGTGTAATGATCTCTGTAGATGACAGCGATGATGTACAGATTTATATCCCACGAAGGGATGCGTCGTACAGACACGACGCTTACAATCGACGGACGCGTCCGTTGCATTAGGACGCGATCTATCGGGAGAGAAACCGCAAGTCGGTTTTCCTAAGCAGGGATTTCCATTAATTAAACTAACTAATTAATCCTAACAGATACAAGGCTCCCTATCGCTTGAGCTCCAAAAGGAATTTTCGGGATGCTTCCTCTATAGTTTGCTCCGTCGTTGATGTGTGCTTCGCGGATCGGCACGAACACAAAGGGAACGAATCAAGACGGTTCATGAGGAAGTACTGTGTGAAGGAGAGAGGGCGCTATGACGAAGGTGAGATGGGCGTCATTCGACTTTAAAGGAGAGGGCTCCAACGAGAAATATCCCGCTATGACGGGAAACCGAGCGGGAAGGGGAGGATTCGGCAGGAAAAGGGAAGGGCATCGTGGGATACTTTTTTGTGTTAGGATCGTGTGTTGAAAATAATATGGTGGATAGTCCGAACAACCACTCCCCCGCACATGAGCTTGATTTGAGGGAGCTCGGACTGTCCAGAAGGTTGAATTTTGGGAAGCACGCTAGGCGTCCGTGATGTCCGAACACGCCTGGGCGTATGACGGAGAAATGAGCTTCGACCTTGAAGACGACATTAGTCATTTACTTCATTTATTTGTATGCATTGTAGCCCGTAGCAACTCACGGACGTTTTACTGTTTGATAGCTAGCCTGTGATAGACAACATCTCATCGTGCAACATGGTAAGTAAAGTTGTTTGTCCATTGTTATCACGGTTTATTGTTTCTAATAGCTACCACTTGTAGATTTATCTTCTGCATACATTCATCGGTTAATACATCTTGTACGTCATCGTCAAACATGCACGCCGTGTATATATTCTGGACCCTATCCATACATCACAGCTGCCACATGTTAAAACTCTGAGGTATTTATTGAAATTACAAAGATTTGCAAGGGAATTCAATGACGCACTCGAAATAAAGCAACCCGCCTGGAATTCCGATATATCATGGCAATGTTTATATCCGCTTGTTATTCCAACGAGCATAGACGGACAATAAATTTATATGTTGCATTATCATAACATTCAAAATATAAGCATTTATTTTTGTTATCATTCTATTCAAGATAATATTAACTTAGGAAATTGCAGGGATGTGTGTGGCTATCTTTTTATGCTCTGGTGAAAAAACGGTTAAGAATTAGTTCATCCAGTTTGCACGATGAGTATTCTCCGTTAGACATTTTAAGACCTTTGACGTGAATTATTCGTGCTAACTACATATATTGCTTGCACATCACGAGTATGAGTTGAGGAAGATTTTTTTCATTATACTTGTTCAAATATCGTGTGAATGAAGCTAAAGACAATATTTTTGATATTGTGCGAGAATTTCTTAAACGCAAGTGGATCTTAATTTGTAACAAATTTTTAGTTGGTTAATCGCTCTATATGTATACATAATCAGACTGATTTTTTGTTATCAATTTACATTGCAAGTGAAGTGGAATTTAATTATTAGCCGATTATACTCGTGCTATCTATTCTCTTCATGTGAAATTTGCATTATGTTTATATAACTCTAGCAATATATTTCAAAAGCCCGTGACAGCGCACGAGCATTCAACTAGTTGAAGTAAAGTTCTTGGACACATTTTTTACTGGTCCAAGCAAGTTTCAATTGCCATAGAAGCAAATTGTGTCGTTGATGGAAGCAATTTTTTTCTGTTGGAAACAAAAGTAAAGTGATACGCATGACATAGATTTCAGTACGAAGCGATAAGAGCAAATTTTATTACAACCGAAATTTTTTGTCAAACTTAGTTTTTCCATGATAAACGAGTACAGAATATTAGTATCAGATGAGCCATTCTCACTTAGTTGAGCGGTGGAAGCAACGCAGCATGGTCAAATTATGTTTTCGCAAAAAAAAGAAAACATGGTCAATTCTGTTCTATAAGAAGCATGGCTCCCAGAAGTTAACTGCTAGACGTGTTTTCCGAGCAGATACACCAGTCACGTAATAAAAGCTCGAGGTTATCCTATGATTCCTCTCCCACAGATCTAACGTACATTTAAAACTTACTATTATACATGCCGGCTATTATGTTGGTTCTAGATGACATGGCAACTCCTTATAGCCGATTGTTGGCTATATTATTAACCATGCTCTTAGCTACTAATCCTACGACCATGCAGTGGTCTGATAGGATGCTAGGCATCAGTATTTTTTTTAAACGGAGGCAAAAGATTTGCCTCGTATATTAAATAAAAAGGGGAAGGAGTTTCTTACAACACACAACCAAAATACGGCATGACAATTATTCTCGCAATAAAAAAGCCCCTAATTTCTTTGCCCCGGCTTTGATCCAGAGGTTTGCTTCGTAAACAATGATGTTTAGCAAAACTTGTAGAGGTGCGCTCTTCTGCCTGAACACTCTTGTGTTACGCTCATTCCAGATAACCCACGACACGAGCATGGTAATTGAAGCCTTTGCCTTTTGGTCGGCGATGCCGACGCCGCACGTGCTAGCCCACCACGCCTGCAGAACAAGTGCCATGTGGACTTGTCCATATCGTGGATGCGAAGTTTCCGATGCCTAGTGGTTCCATTAATATAAAGCCCACAAACTAGGACAGTCTGTGATTGTCTTACACTCTTGTGCGCATCGCCGACGATGACCGTGCACCAGGCGCCTGAGGAAATGCAGGACCTGACGAAAATGAGGAGAAATTAATGCTACTATGTATCTGCGTCATGATATGCAAGGCGGGCCCTAGGCCATGGCAAAAGGTGGTGTGGCTCAATATATTTGCATACTTAAAAATGAAAAAAAATTGGTTTACAGAACAAACAATCAACATGGACAGGGGGCATATGCCCCCCTCCTCAGCCCACTTCACCACGTTGTATTTATTTAATAGTTATTTATAATTAAGTACATTATAATAATTCATAGGACGAGTAAGCAAATGTAAATACACGATTTATTAAGCACTAGTAATTAACTCCATGATCGATGCACCGATGGACAATCAACCAACCTTTCTTCCTTCTTTGAGCCTGAGATCGGGATAGTCCCGAAGCACCTCCTTGACTTGCTCGGCCAATGGACTCCATCTCTGCAGAGGACAGGGGATCAGAGCAATTGAGATCGATGGGAATCTCTTTCATTAACTTAGAACCTTCTGGAACCGACTGGGAATGTACGAGGTGATTAGTAGAGCATGGGCCATTGATCGTGCGGGAGAGTCCTCGAATTTCTACTTCTTTTGCGAGACCAGGATTTTTTTATAATGGACCTCCAGAATGCTCGTGAAGTGATTGCCATCACATCTTGATACTTATGGTGGGAGAGACGTAAATTGGTTCATGAAGGTAAATTCCAAAATGCATGCCATATCTCTATGAGGGTGCGTGCTTTGACGACAAATTTTGTTAATGTCGCTTCACCAGTGGCTTCAAGTAAGAAGGGAGGGGGTGGATTAGACCCCCTACGGGCTTTGTTAAGTTAAATGTGGTGCATCGTTTGATCATGATCTGCTTCGGGGCATAGCTGGCGCCGTTATTAGAGAGGACAAAGGAAAGTTCATTGTGGGCAGAAATTGGAAGATTGATTGGTGTGTTGACATTCTGATAGCAGAAGCCATGGCTCTTAGATTTGGCTTATCTCTTGCACAAAAGGTAGGATGAAACCGGCTTGTGATTAATTTGGATAACATGGAAGTCACTGATACAATGAAGAATGGAGGACGGTCTGCGGGAGCGGTGGTTTTTGATGATTGTTATTTTCTGTCTTGTGATTTTCCTCTTACTAGCTTTGAATATTGTAATAGGGAGGCGAATAAGGTTGCTCATGAACTTGCTAGGTTAGCGAAATTGTCAACTAGTAGAGACTGGATCGAGGAGCCTCTGGATGAGATTGTATCTTTAATTATAGACGATGTAACCGTTATTTCCAATTAATAAAATTCAGGATTTTTGAAAAAAAAACTTAGAACCTTCTTGTTTGACTTAGATCGTTGTTGCTTAATTTGATCGGTGAGCTCTCTGACTACCTTTTCATCTATGCATCGGAAGTGCACGGAGAGGCAGAACTTGTTGTTCTCCACCCTGGACCCCGGCATGCTCTTGGTCATCTCCACGAGAGCCTCGTAGACCTGCCACCCAAGCCAAAAATAAAACGAAAAAACCGAGAGATCAATACATGCGCCGTTGGTAAGTTCCTCATGTCTCAACTAACAAAAATCCTGAGCTTGGGTGACCATATCTCTGATTAAGGAGCAGGACATGGAGGCCACGAAGTTGTTGATCACTCGTGTCAGGGCTTTGGCGATTTCCATTTGCAACACATATTGTGCTTCGGTCTCCTAGGCTTGGTGGTTGTTTTGGTTATGCTTGCTCGTAGGTAGGGGCATGCGTGCCCCTTCGTCTGTTGTTGCTTCTTCGGTGTGTTTAAACTCTGTTATGATGTTAGTTTGGGCGAGTGGCCGGGATTGGACCTTGTGTTGTTGGTTTGAACTCTGGTTGATGTCATTGGGATATATTTATAAAATTGTCAGACATATGTCTTTCGTAAAAAAAAAACATATGTTTGATTGTGCATAACAATATAAAGTCATTTTGATCAATGTCTACTTATGTTGCCATTCGTCATGATAGAAAGATCTCTTGATTATCACTTCAAATAAAAGAACAATTTCCTACTGATCTTTTTATGTCCCGTAGCATAGCATAGGCATCTTACGAGTATCATAAAGAAAATATTTCGATCGAGGTGCCACACGGTCGAATCATTCTGGACAAAACTGATCCGACTTATAGGGATGATCAAGCACAAGCAGGCCATCAACATTAGGGGGCTGAAAACAACACGTACATGCAAAGACATCATTCATCAAGACGAGGGAATCACGTGTTGCGGTTACATATAAGGTCCAGCCTCGCTCACTAATGATGATAAATCAACGGTTTTGCTAAAACACATCTAGATGTGACATAAGTATTGTACATTTAAGTCATATATCATTGATCTTACGTGAAGATTCAACACTTTAGCATGTCATTCGGAAAAGAAACGAGATCACAACCCGCTGCCGTCAGACCTAGCTAGAACAGCACCAGCCATGCGCCAGCCCAGATCACGAGCACGGAGGAGCAGGCGCCCTTGAGACTGAGAGTGAGCCTGCCCGGGCCGCTGGTCGGCTGACTTTGGACCGCCACGTGCGAGCCTGCAAAGTGCACGTCCACGCAAAAATGTAACACTGGAAATTTCTTCAACGTTCCAATGGTCTCTCGCTGGAATAGAGCAAGTAACATCTCTCAGGCAATAGTTGTTTAAGCCACTCTAGCTTGAATACCAGAAGCTTGAACTAGTCGGTTCAACTCAACTGAATATTCTCTGCACAGATAGGAAGCGCATGCTAGACAATCATCTCTGTTGTCATGGCTTCCTTCAAGCTGACGCACCTGTGTCTCACAGCTGTGGTTTTCTCTGCCGTCTTCTCCTGTTGCAGAGGTGAAGTTCAGCTCTGGTTTGCTTGATGGCTCGCAACGGCTCCCTCCCTCGCGCTTCCACCCTATCCGCTCGTTCTCCTCGCCTCGATGCGGCCTCGCCGGCGTCGGCTGGCTCCTGGCGCGCGGTGGTGCGGCGCCGGGGTGCGCGCGCGGCCGGCTCCGTCACGCCGTCTCCCTCTCCTCTCTCTCCTCCCCCGCCCAGAGGCAGGTTCTGGGCGCTGGCGGACGAGGGGACGGGGACGAGGCCGCTGATGCCCAGTGGTGGTGCTGATGCGGGGGGGGGGGGCTCCGGCGGCCGTGCGTGGCGGTTCCTGGCCTGGCTGCGGCGCTGGTTGACTCGTCTTCTGTGGAGGATTTCGTATTGACGGCGGTGGCGGCCCGAGCGTCCTCGGCGTCCAAGGGTGTTTCGCGTTCGTTGGCGGGGGTGGGCGTGGTGTCGCCGGCGGGTAGCCGGCGGACTGCTGACGGCTCCTCTGTTCTGCAGGAGGCTTCCGCCTCGTTTCGTCGTCGGGCGCGTGCGGGGCTCGTCGGGGCCGGCGTGGTGGGGCAGTGCTCGTCGGTCTTGGAGATGGATTTGGGTGCGGGGCAGGCTGGTGGATCTAATGTTGAGCTGGTGGCCTCCCCATCGCTGGTGCGCGATTCGTTGTCCGTGGGTGCGCTGCTTCCTGCGGCGGCGGCGTCCTCGCCGCTGGTGCGCGGCGGCGCTCCGGGTGGCTTGGCGGTTAGGGGGCCAGTGTTGGCGGCGACCCAACCGGCGGCGGTGGCGGATCCCGATCTAGGGGGATCGTCCTGTCGTCGCCTAGGGTTTGCTCCCTCGTGGTGGATCGGGCCGTGGGGGGTACGGCAGTTGTTGGGCCTCCAAGGCCCAGGCCCAACTCCCCTCCTCCATCGTTTGGGTTTGACTTATCCCACCTGTGCTGTGGGCTAGGTGGGTTGGTGGGACGGGCTGTTGGGCCTCGGGTGTGTGTGGCCCAGGATGCTAGGCCCCTGGATATATACTGGTGGTGGGTTCCCAGGGGTGCGGCGTCGATTTCTTTAGGGTTTCCTGCCTCTAAGCGAGACGTGCGCCGCTAGGGGTGCACGGCTCGATCTCTCCGTCTTGGCTCTCGTCGCTCTCTTCCTCCTTCTCCGGGCTTTGCGTGTCGGCTCGTCTCCCCCGAGATCTCCTTTCGAGACGCACTGATGGGGCGGGACGGCGACCGCTACGGGAAGAGGCCGCGGGAGTGGCCGGAGCCGGATGCGGCGGATCGTCAAAGGGAGTGGGATCTTCGTCAACAGCTCTCTCAAGGTCGTGGCGATCATGAATGGAGGCGCTCGGGGTCGCGACAGCGCCGGGAAGATTCTCCTCCTCGCTCCCCGCCGCGCAGTCGTTCTCCTCTGCCCCCTCCTCCCCCGCTTCCTCCATCGAGGCAGGGTGGCCCCGATGGACGGCAAGGACAAGGGCAGGTGGTGCCTGATGGTCGCTTGCCGGCAAGGGCTGGGGAGGGGGCGGATCTGGTGGTGCGGGATCTTTCCCTTCTCAAGCCAATCCCTCCCAGTCTCGTCAAGCTTGCGGCCAGGGGGGCTGGGCTCCTTCCAACAATCAACCAAGGCAGAAGAAACAACAGCAGGGAGGAGCGCGTTCGGGTCCTCAGCCCACAGGTGGTACGGTGGGGACCGAGTTGGCTGGGGCACAGGAAGGTGTCCCAGCGGCTGGTAGTGGGGCTGGGTCGCAACAGGAGGTTGCGTGCTTCAATTGTGGGGAGAATCATTTCTTAGCTCAATGTGACAAGCCTAAAGTGTGTTTCACTTGCAAGTTACCGGGGCATGTTTCTTCCAACTGCCCGGGTCCGAGAAGAGCTCCTTCGGTGGCCATGCTAGGGTTCGGCATGCGCCAAGCCGGATTCTATTATCTGGATGTTGACGATGAAGATGAGATAGAACCGGAGATTGTTGCTAATGCGACATCGTTGAAGATTACTGGGGATAACCCAATTTTGGTGGATACCCTCAAGGAGGAGCTTCGCAATCTCTTAGAGGATGACTGGGACTGGCAGGTTCATCAAATCAATGAGAAGCTCTTTTCGGTGGTTTTTCCGACCAAGGATATGCTTCGGCTCTCAAGGGCAGTGGGCAAGCTCAATCTGCTCATCAACGACGTGACAGTTCAGGTGGGAGCTCCTATTGATGATGAAGCCGACATTGCTGTGCTGGAGGAGGGATGGGTGCTTATTCACAATGTTCCAAAAAAGCTGAGAGTCAAGGCGATCATTAAGGCAATTTGTAAGGTTCTTGGGGTGGTGCTGGATATTGAGGATGCCTCCATTGCTTCTCATGGTCCGATCCGGGTGAAGATCTGGTGCAGAGAATTAGCTAAGGTCAAAGGCCCGTTTCAGATTTTCCGTCGTCGGAAGGCGTACATTCTGCACGCTGAGCCTGAGCTGGGTGGCTCTTCGGGCAGCGCCCCGTCCGATCCGCCTCCTCCTGGCTTTGATCCTAGGCCCCCATATGATGACGAAGAGGAGGATAACAGTACTGATACTCAGACCTGGGATGCTTTGGGTGCCAAAGACAAGTCCGCGGCCAAATCTGCTCCGGCCGTGGAAGGTTCACAGGTTGCGAGTGCCCCCAAGGGTCAGCAAATGGCTGTTGTTCCTTCGATTTGCTTGGCGCCGCCTCTGGAGGTCTGCTCGGCTCCCGGCCCGATTTGTTCCCGTGCGATTGAGATTGTCCAGAGATCGGCGGGGCTGCTGCAACTCCCTCCAGTTGATGTGCCTTGGATGCGCCGGAAGACCTCTCGGGCCATTCCGCTTCCTCTGAACCAGTATGGGTCCAAGCTGGTGCAGGCTGAGGCCCTTCGCGCCATTCTGGCGTCGGAGCTGGCCCGTGCTTTTCCTCAGGACAAGTCGCCGGGCCCCGGCGCTTCTGACAAAGACAGTTCGCCTGACCCGGTGCCGGCGCTGATGGGTCAGGGTGTGGCGGCGGGTTCGGCGCTTACTGATGAACACTCACCGTTTTCCGTGCCCAGTGCGAAGGACTCGGAGGCCTCCTCTCTTGGTTCCAAAGGATCTGCCTTGGGCTCGACGGCGAAGGTGCTTGACATGGATGCAGTAGTGGATGGTGGGCTCCCAGATCTTGATCAGTGTGAAGCGTTCTCGGATAACCTGATGCCAGTGGAGGATTGCTTGGCGGCCTTCCAGGACTTGGTGGAGGCAGGCCCGGCGGTGGAGGATGGTGTCCAGATGGAGGTGCCGGTGGCCTCTTCGCCCACCGCTCAGAGACAAAGCTCGCGGGTTCGCGTCGTTACACCCATGATGGAGCGGGCGATGGCCCTCAAAGCTAACAAGGAGCTGCAAGGTATAATCTCGAAACCGATTACTCGTTCTATGTCTTCTTTTAAACTACTTGCTGCCGCGAAATCCAAACATCTTTTAAAAGTAGCCAAGGATAGTCATATATCGTTTCGGCCTGAGCTGGGATCCCCTTTAGCTCAGATTTCTGCTCTCCAAGCGCAGCACTTGGTGCAGGTTGCGTTGGCTGAGAAGGAGGCCTTTAATGACCTTCAGCGCACTCGTGCGACTGAGGCGAAGGCTCGGGCACAGCGGCAGGAGGCTGAGCTTGCCGCGGACGTGGCTGCTGGGGATGTCATTCCAGTGGAGGAAGATACCTCACAGCCTCGTCGGCCCGCCCCAGGTAGGGGGCGTGGTAGAGGTCGGGGCCGTGGTAGGGGTCGGGGCCGTACAGGGAGAGATTGTGCCTCGTCGGCACATGTCATGAAAACCAATGATGGGGCGGGGACCCGTTCCCCTTTGTTCCAATGAGAGGTATCTTCTGGAACATTCGGGGCTTCGGTCAGCTTGACAGGAGGCGTCAACTGGCCGAGGCGGTGCGAGTAGAGAAATTAGATTTCAATGCTATTCAGGAAACAATTAAAGAATCATTCTCTGTGGGTGACTTACGTGCGGTTGGGGGTGATGATTTTGAGTGGAAGTGGTTACCCGCGCAGGGACATTCGGGTGGTATCCTGTTGGGAGTAAGGAAAGACACCTTTGAGGTGGTGAGGTTCTCTGCGGGCCGGTCCTTTATTAGTGCAGATTTAATCCAACTTAATTGCCGATTCCCGTGGGAGTTGATTGTGGTTTATGGTCCAGCCGACCATTCGCGCTCCATTAGCTTTCTGTCGGAGCTGCATGACAAGATCTCCGGAACCCTACATCCGGTTGTCATTGGTGGGGATTTCAACCTGATGCGGTCCCTGCAGGATAAGAGCAAAAAGCAACATTTAATAAACCTTTCGCTAGTAGACACCTTTAATAATTGGATCGCTGATTTGGAGTTGTTAGAGATCGACTGGGTGGGGGCCAGTTTCACTTGGACAAACAAGCAATTAGACCCTACTCGTTGTGTGCTGGATCGGGTCTTCGCTTCTCCCGAATGGGAGCGACAATTTCCGTCTTGCACCTTGGTTGCAATGACCCGTTTGGGCTCGGATCACTGTCCCTTGATGTTGGATTCCGGAGAGGCGCGGGTGGTGCGTCCTTCCCGTTTCCACTTCCAGCTTCAGTGGTTCGAGCATCCGGGTTTTTTGGAGATGGTGCGGGAGAGTTGGCAGAGGGCGCTGTCCAACCCGCCCCATCGTTACGGACCTCTTGCTGATTCTATGGACGTTTGGCAGCATTGTATCCGCAAGCTGCGTCAGCACCTTCGCTGGTGGGGTAACAATATCGGTAGTGCTGTGAAATCTCAGAAAGCGAACCTGTTGAGTGCTATTCAAGAGCTTGATACCTTGGCAGATGGGCCGGGTTTATCAGAAGACTAGTGGGAGCGACGCCATGCTTTAGAGAATGACTTGGTATTTATTACTACTTGTGAGGAAATTTATTGGCGCCAGAGGGGAACACAGAACTGGATCACTAAGGGTGACTTGAATACCGCCTACTTTCAGGCCGTGGCCAATGGGCGACGGCAGAAGTGCCAGATCGTTGCGCTGCGGGATGGCAACACAATCATCTCCGATCCAACAGAATTATCCCAACACATATATGCCTTTTACCGGAACTTGTTGGCTTCGGAGGAGCGCGGAGGTGCGTTCTTGGACGCTTCTGCTTGGGCGGAGGAAGGCAGAGTATCCGACGCAGATAATGAAATGCTCACTGCACCTTTCTCCATGGTGGAGCTTGAAAATGCGCTTCGCGATATGCGGAATAATACGGCGCCCGGCCCGGATGGTTTTCCGGTCGAATTTTATAAAAGGTGCTGGCCCATGGTGGGCCCCTAGATGTTCCGGCTTTTGGATGATTTTACTAAAGGAAAGATCGATATTAAACGTCTCAATTACGCGATTATTTCTCTGCTTCCTAAGGTTCCTGGGGCGGACCTTATTAAGCAATTCCGACCAATCGCGCTCATTAACGTTGGATTCCGCTTGATGGTCAAGGGATTTGCCACTCGTTTATCTCCGGTTGCTAACCGGGTTATTAGCCAAAGTCAGTCAGCTTTCATCCGTGGTCGCAGCATTCTTGAGGGAATATCGGTGCTTCATGAGGTGCTTCATTCCGTAGCTCAGCAAACCGAGAGCTATATCATTCTTACATTAGACTTTGAAAAAGCTTACGACAGAGTAAATTGGCAGTTTCTCGAAGAGGTCATGCGGCTGAAAGGCTTCTCGCCCCTTTGGGTGAGTTGGATCATGCAAACAGTTAAAGGAGGTCAGACTGCGATTAATATTAATGGGGAGGCAGGTCCTTTCTTTAGGAATTCGAGAGGGGTGAGACAAGGTGACCCGGCATCTCCCCTCCTTTTCAATATAGTGGTCGAAGCTCTGGTAGTTATCCTAGTGGGTGCTAGGAAAGCTGGCCACATACAGGGTATCTTCCCCGACCTCATGGAAGGCGGAATTACTCATCTACAATATGCGGATGATACGCTCATCATGATCAAGAATGACCCTGTTAGTCTAGTCAACTTAAAGTTTCTGCGGATGTGCTTTGAATCTATGTCCGGGCTTAAAATTAACTATGACAAGAGCGAAGTTTTTGTCTCTAAGGGAGATTTGGAGGAACGTTTGCGTGCTGCCCATATACTGAACTGTCGCCTGGGATCCTTACCAATTAAATATCTGGGGATGCCGCTCACCAATAAGCATTTATCTATTGAGGATTTTCTGTTCATTACCTATCGTGCGGCCCAGCGGGTGGAGCCATGGGTCGGTAAATACCAATCTACTGGAGGCAATACCACGCTGATCAATTCTTGCCTCTCTAGTCTGCCAATGTTCGTTATGGGATTCTTCTTACTCCAGGATGGAGTTCATGCTAAATTTGACACGGTGCGGTCTCGATTCTTTTGGGGTAAAGAATTGGGAAAGCAGAAGTACCACATGGTTCACTGGAGCACCATATGTGCTCCAAAGGAGGTAGGGGGCCTCGGCATTATTAATACGAAACACATGAATTGGTGCTTAATGACGAAATGGGCTTGGAAGATTCTCACTGGGCAAGGGGGCCTATGGTTGGATATTATTCGGCATAAATATTTGCGCCAGGCCCCAATTTCCACAGCCGCTGTTAATAACGGATCCCAGTTTTGGAAGTCAATTGTGAAGATTTGGCACCTTCTGCGGGTGGGTACGGTCCATAATGTTGGGGATGGTAGGGCCACGGTCTTTTGGCGTGACGTATGGTGTGGTTCTGTCCCATTAGCTGACGCTTTTCCTAGCCTGTTTGCTATCTCATCTTTGCCGAATGCCCTCGTTAGTGAGATTTGGCGGAACGGACAGTGGTGTCCACAGTTTCGCCGGTCTCTTGGGCCCTTGGAACAGGTTGAATGGAACCAATTGGCGAGCTTGTTGCGTACTTCTTCGCTTTCCAACTCTCCTGATACCTTTCGTTGGAAGCTAGAGCCATCTGGACAGTTTTCCACGAGCTCCCTCTACCGTGCGTTGCATAATGGTGCAGCTCCTTTTCAGGCAATGGATATTTGGAAAGCCCGGGTCCCAACCAAAGTGAAAATCTTTATGTGGCAGTTGATTCGGGATCGACTCCCCTCAGGAGTTCATGTACAGGCGCGGCATGGCCCTGGTGACGGACGATGCCCGTTATGTGGTGCAGTCGAGGACGTTGATTACATTTTTTTCAAATGCACTATAGCTCATTTTTTATGGAGTTGTCTCCGCGATGTTACCGGGTGCAGGTGGGCGCCGGCAACATTCGGGACTTTCCATACCTTAGCCTCAAGATCCTCTGGCAAAACGCGTAGGCTTACTTGGTTGATTTTTGCAGCCATGTCGTGGGCTCTTTGGCAGATTAGAAACAAAGCGTTGATTGAGGGCAAATTTATTAAGCATCCGGCTGACGCGCTATACAAAATGACTATCTTTCTACAGCTTTGGACGCTTTTGAGCAAGGCGTCGGATACACCAGCCATTAAGGAGGTGGTGAGAGCGCTCAGACGTCTTGCCTCGGAGCTTCGACGTGCCAGCGGCGCTACTTCCGCGGAGGAGACGGAGCCCCCCTTAGCTGCTCCTGCAGTTCGAGACGTTTCAGTCCTCCTTTGATCTGTGATCATTAGCCTTGCATGGCTTGTATCGTACCTTTGGTTATGTCGTCTTTATTTCCGTCCTATGCTACCACTAGACCTTGTGTAAACACTTTAAGGGCTTCAGTTCGCTAAAACCGGGCAAGCGCCTCCTCTTTAAAAAAAGCTCTGGTTTGCTTCATTTTTTTAATTAATCTGTGAATCTGTTTACAGAACACGCTAAAGCGTTTCTCGTTTCGTTTCAACGATGCAGGACAGGGAGGAGGAGGTGGTGCAGGAGGCGGAGGGGGGTCCGGCGTCGGTGCGGTAGTACCAGGGACGCAGGATTCAGTTCAGATCGTGGCACAAGCTGCTCTCTGCTTCGACAACAGACCAGTAATAATCACCTCTCGTCTGCACCTATACTTGTAGCGGCATCAGCATTCAGCAGTTAGCTAATGAAGAAGAAACTTTGCGTGGCAGGTGCTCACCGTCACCGGGTGTCTGCAGGCGATGGGCATCAACGCCAGCGGCAGCGGCGCGAGCATGCCGCCGCGTCGACGGCGATCATGTGCAGCACGCCGTGCATGCTTCGGACACGTGAGCATGGTGATGAGCTGCGTCAACGCCATCTTCGGCAACTTCGTGAGCTACAACCCCGGCCTCATGCAGGGTTTCCAGGCCGTCTTCCAGATGTCCTGCGGCAACGTCAACGGCCCAGGAGGAGCCGACGGTGCTGCTGGTGGAATGGGAGGCGGGCCGGCTGGTAACGCTGGCGCGGTGCCAATGGTGGAGTTGGAGGCGGGGCTCCCGGTGGCATGCTTAACGGCATCGGCGGGCCCAGTAGCATTCCTAACAGCATGGGCGGTGCCGCCGGCGGAGGCGGTGGTGCGGCCGGTGCCAGTGGTACCACTAACAGCATCGGCAGGGCTTTTTTTTTTTTTTTTTGAAAAGAGCTAGCGGTGGGGCTGGAGGCGGCAATGACACTACCAACGGCGGCGCTGCCACTGGTGCTACCGTCAGCGGCAACATCACAAGTGTTTCACCCAATGCAGGTAAGAGTAACATCTACTAATTCCTGGAGCAAAATTTCAATGTTTCCATTGAGATCGAGAGATTTCCAGGGATACATGATCGATGCTATATATGGCCGTGTGAGATGTGACTGCGTGACTATCGACGCCATATAAAAATGAAGTGAATGGTGGTCTGCGCCAGTGTTTGGTATACAAGAACCAACTACCCTTCACTTGTTCCCTTGACTTGTTTGCCTGTGGACGTGTGCAGAAATCACACCTAAACTGGCATTGGGGTGTAGTTCCGACCTAGTTCTATTGACTATGCAGGCCCTAGTTATGTACTTTGATGCTTCAGTTCAGGGCTTGCGATGAATGAGGAATGGCAAACGTGTTCTATTTCTTACCAAGGTAGAGTTGATACGCACACATGACACCTACATAAGAGCAATGCTATGCCTACGAAGGAGTTAACGTAAATCTTACGTAATTAGCCACATGGCAGATTGCGATTGGGATGGGGTGAAGGTGAGGCCCACCCCCACTTAAAATCAGGGTGAGGGGGGGGGGGGGGGGGGGGGGGAGAGAATTGTGTTGAGGAAAAGTTAAGTAGACTTTCGTAAGCTGTTCGTAAGTGTGGGATTTTTGCCTACATAACTACATTCAAAAAATGGACGGGGTAATCTTTGTGCATTTTTCACATACGTGTCAGGTACAATCGGAGAATGATACATGTCACAATGCTTGATGATCCAGCTACACATCAATGGTAATGGCCAGTTTCAAATGATTATGCGAAAAATCATATAGCGCCAGTCCCATGGGAACAATTTGATACATTCAAGTGAGCCAAAGTTTTTCTCGAAAGGCTTCCAAAGGGCTCTGGAAATTCTGGAAAGACGATTGGATATCTCTTGGAGGAAAAGCTTCAAGGTAGTAGCACAAGAAGGCTGGCTCTAACCCTAGATCTGGCATCCTTAAAAAGAATTCTTTCATGAGCAAAAACAAGAAGGATAGCGCTCGAGGGGAGACGCAAATGGTTCCATGATGGATGGTTCTCGGCTTTGTGAGTTGCAGATGTGGGCTGGGTTGTGTGTGTAGTTTTTGTCGATGTGTTCTCCTAGATTTGGAACGAGTCAATTGCTTTTCTTTTGTCATGCTAGGACCCATATTTTGCGGTTTTGTAGTAGTAGTGTGTTGGATGCTTCGGTTCGTGGCTCCACAGTTTGGGAGTAGTTATATGGATGGGTCGTGCTTTTGAGCATCGTGTTGACGGTTATTTCCCACTTTTTTACAAATTAAATGGACAACTCTCTTCTTCCTCCTAATTAACGGATGATGTAAAGCTCTTGCCTCTATTTAAAAAAAAGATGGGCAGCAGTATCGGAGCTCCACAACATTTGATAATCCGAGAGATACAGGGACCTCAGAATAGAGCGCCTATTAATTGCACGTGCAACTGAATCTCGGTTATATTTCAGCGGATTTACTTGGCCTTGAGACTTTTTGATGATGCGCCACTTTTGAAAGCTGGCGCTTCTTTCACATTTGAGTACTTGCAAGTTACAAACACCTGTTCCTTCGTGCTTGCATTGCATGAAGAACACCAGAAGTGGTTGTGCTAGTGCTACGCAGTGAGACTGCATGTCGTTGAGCTCACCCTTGACCGGCTTGCATGCAAACCATGATCATCGAGAGGTACATGTCAAGTACTCCCTCTGTATTAGCTTGAGAACTTATACTAGTTCTTCTCAACAACAAGTATTTAGATATAGAAGGAGTAGCTAGCCATGCAACTACCCGGCCTGCTTTAATTTCTCGAAATTGCCTGCCTGCTTGTGTGCATGCGATGAGCGCACATGCCGATCACCTAATATCTAACCATTTGCAGATCGATCGCATGTTATACTCTTTCTAGTCAGGGTTAGGGTTTCGAGACACCATGGGCGATTCCCCGATCTCAACCTAGTCTGCCAAAAATCAACTTTGAGTCTACGTGATTATGTCATCCTCCGGATCCCGGAGTGAGTTTAAGTCGTCTAAGATTGGTCTCGTGAGGCAGGAGGACTCTTGCATTGCGCAGCAAGGAAACCGGCGGCGGAGCTGTCCTTAAAAACAGATTCAGGCGCCGGATCCGGGCGCCGGGGGCGGTCAGATCAGCTCGCGACCTTTGTCAATCCTCTTTTCGATCCGGCGACTTCCTTTGAGAGCCAAGCGATGCATCGGTCGATGGCATCCATGGGTGATGGGGGTGATCAAGGGGGGACCGGTGAGGTCCCTACCCACTCGAAGTCACTCGGCGGCAACGCGATCATGCCAGTGCATGCTCGAAGGAATCAGCTCCTGGTGATATTTGAGGAGATCGGTAATTCTAGCAACTGGGACGAGAGGGAAAGTACTGGCTTGGACGGGCCGGCGGTCAGGGTGGACGGAGAAGTGGATCTGGATAATGATGTGGTGATGGAGGAGGAACCTGAGGTGGAGCTGAAGGCGGTGCCGCCGCGTTGGAGGTTGTTGGGATGCTACGTCAACCATGGGCGTCCGAACGTGGATGGGATGACTATACACTTCAGCAACGTCTGGAAGATAATATCATGTCTGAATATTGCTAGGATCAAGAACAACTGGTATTCGTTGACCTTTTTCTCTGAGGGGGATTATAATTTTGTGGCTCGTGGCGGCCCCTGGATCTACAAGGGGAATGCACTCTTAGTTGGACAATTTAAGGGCGATGCACAACCATCTGAATTTGAGCTGAATGAGGTGCCGATGTGGGTGCGTATCTTCAACGTCCCATGGGATAAGCAAACAGTGGACTATGGGAACTTTCTTGGTGGTCTGCTTGGCAAGGTCTTGGAAGTAGATGCCGGGGTGGATGCTAGTGGGGTTCGTGAATTTTTGCGGGTTCGGGTTGAGCTGCATTTGAGTCGTCGATTATAGACAAAAATCACCATTGGAAGTGACCCAACGAAGCAGGTGATGTATCCACTGAGATATGAAAGAGTCCCCGACTACTCCTTTTGGTGTGGATTTACAGGACATGATGATTTCAGTGCGAGGAGAAGAGGTTGGGGGTTCCCTCTAGAGCGTATATATGATGAAGGCTGGAGATGCTCACCCTACAGGAAGTATGAAAATAAATCAGCTTTTGTTGCTCTGGGAGAGCATCCAGCAACGCGACGTGGCCTCAACTCCTCAAGCAATGCACCATCCGAGGTGCTAGGAAGACCGAGAGATAGTCGACGCAACAGGCGAAAGTAGCCACAACGTCAGCGAGGGATATACCTGATTGTGTGGACGCGCGTGATGGGTTTGAAGACCGGGAGCGAGCCGGTGCTCTGGGGGTCGATGCTGAACTATCCTCACGGGTCTTGGCCATGCGTATGAGCTTATCACATCAACCTGGGGAGCCGAGCAACATAATAGTTGCGCGTGTTATGTTTGAACCCCCATCCTTTGTGTTCCTCGGGGGTAGGGTGGAGGCACCTATACCATATGAAGTTAGGTCCGCGGCATCTACGACAAGCTACAACAACAATCTGGGTAGTGGGGAGATGATCCCAGCCTTGCGTAATCCAAGTACTAACTCGGGGTACTCCTCTTCAGACTCCGACCAACATATGTAAGAATGTGACTCGGTACTAGGGAAAAGGCTCTCTAGAATTGCATGGGACATGAGGAGTGCTGGTGTGCAAGAGGTTGCGCTTATCCTGCATAGCAAAGAGCTAGAAGGTAATATTAACAAGAAGGGTAAGATTGAGGACGGTGAAGAGGACCATATGGAGGAGGATGGGAGGGCAACTTTGGACAGCTTAGCGGACATGGAGGCAACCGGTCTTGGGGCCACCGGTAAACTGACGGGGCAGGCGGTGCCGTGTATAAGCTGGAACTGTCGAGGGGCGGGGAACCCCTCGACAGTTCGGGACCTCGCGTCACTTGTTAGGACGCATTCCTCGAGTCTTGTTTTTCTTTGTGAAACTAGGCAGGATAAAGAAAAGATGTATCGTCTAAGGAATAGGTTGGGTCTTTCTGGAAGCAGTCAGTTGTAATGGTCGTAGTGGTGGTCTAGCTTTATTTTGGCATGAGTTGTTGGAAATATGCCCTATAGTCAATAATAAAGTGATTATTATTATATTTCCTTGTTCATGGTAATTGTTTATGGTCCATGCTATAATTGTATTTATTGGAAACTCAGATACATGTGTGGATACATAGACAACACCGTGTCCCTAATGAGCCTCTACAGGACTAGCTCGTTGATCAAAGATGGTCAAGGTTTCCTGGCCATAAACATGAGTTGTCATTTGATAACGGGATCACATCATTAGGAGAATCATGTGATGGACAAGACCCAAACTATGAACGTAGCATATGATCGTGTCAAGTTCATTGCTATTGTTTTCTGCATGTCAAGTATCTGTTCCCATGACCATGAGGTCATGCAACTCACTGACACCGAAGGAGTACCGTGTGTGTATCAAACGTCGCAACATAACTGGGTGACTATAAAGATGCTCTACAGGTATCTAAAAGGGTGCCTCATGAGTTGGCATGGATCAAGACTGGGATTTGTTACTCCATGTGACGGAGAGGTATATCAGGGCCCACTCGGTAATACAACATCATAATGAGCTTGCAAGCAAAGTGACTAAAGAGTTAGCCACAGGATCTTGTATTACGGAACGAGTAAAGAGACTTGTCGGTAATGAGATTGAATTAGGTATGGAGATACCGACGATCGAATCTCGGGCAAGTAACATACCGATGAACAAAGGGAACGGAGTACGGGATTAACTGAATCCTTGACATCATGGTTCGACCGATAAAGATCTTCGTAGAATGTGTGGGAACCAATATGGGCATCTAGGTACCGCTATTGGTTATTGACCGTAGAGGTGTCTCGGTCATGTCTGCATAGTTCTCGAACCCGTAGGGTCTGCACACTTAACGTTCGGTGACGATTAGGTATTGTAGAGTTATATATGTTGGTGACCGAAAGTTGTTCGGAGTCCTGGATGAGATCCTGGACGTCACGAGGAGTTCCGGAATGGTCCGGAGGTAAATGTTAATATATGTGAAGTACAGTGTTGGTCACCGGAAAGAATTCGGGCATCATCGGCAGTGTATCGGGGGTGCCGAAGGGTTCCGAGGGTCCACCGGAAGGGGCCCACATGCCCCGAAAGGCTCCATGGGTTGTGAGAGGGGGCGCACCAGCCCCTGGTGGGCTGGCCGCCCCTCCCACATAGGCCCATGCGGCTGGAGGTGGGGGGCCAAGCCCAAAGGGGGCCGCCACCCCTTGCCTTGGGTGGCAAGGCATCCCTTTGGCCGCCGCACCAAACCCTAGGGGAAACCCTAGGGCGGCCGGCCCCCTCCTCTCCACCTATATATATGTGAGGGAAGGGAGGGCTGCAACACCCTAAGCCACGACGCAGCCTCTCCCTCCCTCATAGATCGTTTTCTCCTCTAGATTGATTCCAGTAGTGCTTGGCGAAGCCCTGTCGGATCAGCTCTACCACCGCCGCCGCCACGCCATCGTGCTGCTGGAGAACTCATCTACTCTCCGCCCTTGCTTGCTGAATCAAGGAGGCGGAGAACGTCATCGAGCTGTACGTGTGCTGAACGCGGAGGTGCCGTCCGTTCGACGCTAGATCGGGACGGATCGTGATTGGATCGCAAAGACGTTCGACTACATCAACCGCGTTTCTTAACGCTTCCGCTTAGCGATCTACAAGGGTATGTAGATGCAATCTCTCCTCTCGTAAATGGTCATCTCCTAGATTGATCTTGGTGAAGCATAGGAAATTTTTTGTTTCCCATGCAACGTTCCCCAACAATGGCATCATGAGCTAGGTCTATGCGTAGATGACATCACGAGTAGAACACAAAGGAGTTTGTGGGCTTTGATATTCAGATAGCTTCCTGCCTTAGTCTTATTTTGATTCAGCGTTATTGTGGGATGAAGTGGCTCGGACCAACTTTACATGTCCACGTACTTGAGACCGGTTCCATCGACTGACATGTAACTTTGTTGCATAAGATGGCTGGCAGGTGTCTGTCTCTCCCACCTTAGTTGAATCGGATTCGACAAAGGCGGTCCTTGTAGAAGATTAAATAGCAACTTGTATATCACCGTTGTGGTTTTGCGTAGGTAAGAATCGTTCTTGCTAGATACCCATAGCAGCCACGTAAAACATGCAGCAACAAATTAGAGGACGTCTAACTTGTTTTTGTAGGGTATGTTGTGATATGATATGGCCAAAGACATGATGACATATATTTGATGTATGAGATGATCATGGTTTGTAATAGTTTATATCGACTTTCATGTTGATACGACAACCGGCAGGAGCCATAGGGTTGTCTTTAATTATTATGTGGCATGCGTGTCACTCATTAAGCGCTATGTAATGCTTTACTTTATCGCTAAGTGGTAGCAATAGTAGTAGAAGCATGGTTGGCGCGACAACCCCGATGGCAACACGATGATGGAGATCATGGTGTCATGCCGGTGTCGATGGAGATCATGCCGGTGCTTTGGAGATGGAGATCAAAAGCAAAAGTTCATGGCCATATCATGTCACTTATGATTTGCATGTGATGTTAATCCTTTTATGCATCTTATTTTTCTTAGGACGACGGTAGCATTATAAGGTGATCCCTCACTGAAAATTTCAAGATAAAATTGTGTTCTCCCCGAGTGTGCACCGTTGCGAAAGTTCGTCGTTTCGAAGCACCACGTGATGATCGGGTGTGATAGACTCTACGTTCGCATACAATGGGTGCAAGCCAGTTTTGCACATACGGAACACTCGGGTTAAACTTGACGAGCCTAGCATGTACAGACATGGCCTCAGAACACAAGAGACCGAAAGGTCGAACATGAGTCATATAGTAGATATGATCAACATGGAGATGTTCACCATTGAAACCACCTCATCTCACATGATGATCGGACTTGGGTTGGTGAATTTGGATCATGTAACACTCGGATGACCGGAGAGATGTCAATTTGAGTGGGGGTTTTAAGTAATATGATTAACTGAACTCATCATCTTGAACAATAGTCTAAGTAATCTTTGCAAATTTATGTTGTAGATCAATGGCTCGCGTAGTAGCTCCCCTGAATTTCAATGCGTTCCTAGAGAAAGCCAAGCTGAAAGATGATGGAAGTAACTTTGTAGGTTGGGCCCGTAATCTGAGGATTATCCTCACAGCTTCCCAAAAATCTTATGTCCTTGATATACCGCTCGGTGCGCCACCCGCTCCAGTGTCGTCTGCAGACGTTGTGAACGCCTGGCAGGCGCGTTCTGATGACTACTCAATAGTTCAGTGTGCTATGTTGTATGGCTTAGAACCGGGACTTCAAATACGTTTTGAACATCATGGAGCATATGAGATGTTCCAGGAGTTGAAATTTATTTTTGAGAAAAATGCCCGGATCGAGAGGTATGAGACCTCTGATAAGTTCTATGCTTGCAAGATGGAGGAGAATGGGTCTGTCAGTGAGCACATACACAGAATGTCTAGGTATTCCAACCGTCTGGCTGAGTTGGGAATTACTCTCCCGCTAGAGGCGATCACTGACAGAGTTCTTCAATCACTGCCACCTAGCTACAAAAGCTTTGTGCTGAACTATAACATGCAAGGGATGAACAAATCAACGCCGAGCTGTTTGCGATGCTGAAAGTCGCTGAGTCAGAAATCCAGAAGGAGCATCAAGTGTTGATGGTCAATAAAACCACTAATTTCAAGAAGAATGGCAAGGGCAAGAAGGGTAACTCCAAGAAGAGTGACAAAACAATTGCCCCTCCCGTGAAGAAACCCAAGGCTGAACCCAAGCCGGAAACTGAGTGCTTTCATTGCAAGGGAACTGGCCACTGGAAGCGGAATTGCCCCAAGTATCTGGCCGAAGGGAAGGCGGCCAACACCAAACAAGGTATATATGTTATACATGTTATTGATGTGTACCTTACCAACTCTCGTTGTAGTGCCTGGGTATTTGATACCGGTTCGGTTGCTCACATTTGCAACTCAAAGCAGGAACTACGGAATAGACGGAGGCTGGCAAAGGACGAAGTGACGATGCGCGTGGGAAATAGTTCCAAGGTTGATGTGATCACCGTTGGCACGCTCGCTCTTCGATTACTATCGGGATTAGTGATGAACCTGAATAATTGTTATTTAGTGCCTGCGTTGAGCATGAACATTATATATGGATCTTGTTTAATGCGAGACGGTTACTCATTTAAATCAGAGAATAATGGTTGTTCTATCTATATGGGTAACATCTTTTATGGTCATGCACCTAATGTGTGGGGTTTATTCTTATTGAATCTCGATAGTGATGATACACATGTTCATAACATTGATGCCAAAAGATGTAGAGTTGATAATGATAGTACCACTTTCTTGTGGCACTGCCGCTTATGTCATATTGGTGTAAAACGCATGAAGAAGCTCCATGCTGATGGACTTTTGGAGTCACTTGATTTTGAATCATTTGACACATGTGAACCATGCCTCATGGGCAAGATAACTAAGACCCCGTTCTTTGGAACAATGGAACGGGCAAGTGACTTGTTGGAAATCATACATACTGGTGTGTGCGGTCCGATGAGCATTGAGGCGCGCGGTGTATATCGTTACTTTCTCACCTTCAC
Organism: Elymus sibiricus; assembly: GCA_039707655.1. Taxonomy (NCBI): domain Eukaryota; kingdom Viridiplantae; phylum Streptophyta; class Magnoliopsida; order Poales; family Poaceae; genus Elymus; species Elymus sibiricus. Next base: position 295,382,756 of record CM077663.1, on the reverse strand, counting down.
CGATGACTTAAGTAGATATGGGTATATTTACTTAATGAAACACAAGTCTGAAACTTTTGAAAAGTTCAAGCAATTTCAGAGTGAAGTTGAGAATCATCGTAACAAGAATATTAAATTCCTACGATCTGATCGAGGAGGAGAATATCTAAGTTATGAGTTTGGCAATCACTTAAGACAATGTGGAATTGTTTCACACTTGACGCCACCTGGAACACCACAACGTAATGGTGTGTCCGAACGTCGTAATCGAACCTTATTGGATATGGTGTGTTCTATGATGTCTCTTGCCGATTTGCCACTATCATTTTGAGGTTATGCGTTAGAGACAGCTGCATTCACTTTAAATAGGGCATCATCTAAATCCGTTGAGACGACGCCGTATGAACTGTAGTTTGGCAAGAAACCACAGTTGTCGTTTCTTAAAGTTTGGGGATACGATGCTTATGTCAAAAGGCTTCAGCCAGAAAAGCTCGAACCCAAAGCGGACAAATGTGTCTTCATAGGATACCCAAAAGAGACGGTTGGGTACACCTTCTATCTCAGATCCGAAGGCAAAGTATTTGTCGCTAAGAACGGGTCATTTCTCGAGAAAGAGTTTCTCTCGAAAGAATTGAGTGGGAGGAGGATAGAACTTGATGAGGTTGTTGAACCTTTGCTTCAACCAGAGAACATCGCAGCACAGGAAGATGTTTCTGTGGAGCCTACGTCAGTTGAAGAGGAAGCTAATGATGGTGATCATGAAGCTTCGGATCAAGTTACTATCGAACCTCGTAGGTCGACAAGGACACGTACTGCTCCTGAATGGTACGGTAACCCTGTCTTAGAGGTCATGTTGTTGGACAACGATGAACCTACGAGCTTTGGAGAAGCGATGGTGGGCCCGGATTTCAACAAATGGTTAGAGGCCATGAAATCCGAGATATGATCCATGTATGAAAACAAAGTGTGTACTTTAGAAGTATTACCTGAAGGGCGAAAGGCCATTCAGATTAAATGGATCTTTAAGAAGAAAAAGGACGCGGACGCTAATGTCACCGTCTATAAAGCTCGACTTTTGGCAAAGGGTTTTTCACAAGTTCACGGAGTTGACTACGATGAGACTTTCTCACCCGTAGCGATGCTTAAGTCCGTCAGAATAATGTTAGCAATAGCCGCATTTTTCGATTATGAAATTTGGCAGATGGATGTCAAAACAGCGTTCCTTAACGGTTTCCTTAAGGAACAGTTGTATATGATGCAACCAGAAGGTTTTGTCGATCCAGAGAATGCTGACAAAGTTTGCAAACTCCAGCGACCATTTATGGGCTGGTGCAAGCGTCTCGGAGTTGGAATCTTCACTTTGATGAGGTGATCAAAGCGTTTGGATTTATACAAGTTTACAGAGAAGCTTGTATTTACAAGAAAGTGAGTGGGAGCTCTATAGCGTTTCTAATATTATATGTGGATGACATATTGCTGATTGGAAACAATATAGAATTTTTGGAAAGCGTGAAGGAATATTTGAACAAGAGTTTTTCAATGAAGGACCTAGGAGAAGCTACTTTCATATTAGGCATCAAGATCTATAGAGATAGATCAAGACGCTTAATAGGACTTTCACGGAGCACATACCTTGATAAAGTTTTGAAGAAGTTCAAAATGGATCAGTCCAAGAAGGAGTTTTTGCCTGTATTACAAGGTGTGAAGTTGAGTAAGACTCAATGCCCAGTGACTGCGGAGGATAGAGAAAAGATGAGTGTCATCCCCTATGCTTCTGCCATAGGCTCTATCATGTATGCAATGTTGTGCACAAGACCAGATGTTAGCCTTGCCATAAGTATGGCCGGAAGGTTTCAAAGTGATCAAGGTTTTCGAGTCGCGACTCATGCGAGTCGCTCAGGGGTAGCAACTCGGAAAGAGTCGAGCCTGTAATTGCGACTAGTCGTGACTCGCTTTTTGAGTCGACACTAAATTGAGTCGACCTTCTTGTTGCGACTAATCGAATAGTCGATGACTAGTCGCGACTAGTTGAGCAACTCGAAATCCATGAAAGTGATCCCGGAATGGAACACTGGACGGCAGTCAAGAATATCCTTAAGTACCTGAAAAGGACTAAGGAAATGTTTCTCGTTTATGGAGGTGATCAAGAGCTCGTCGTAAAGGGTTACGTCGATGCATGCTTTGACACTGATCTGGATGACTCTAAGTCTCAAACCGGATACGTATTTATTCTCAATGGGGGAGCGGTAAGCTTGTGCAGTTCCAAGCAAAGCGTGGTATCTGATTCTACATGCGAAGCGGATTACATAGCTGCCTCGGAGGCGGCAAAGGAAGGTGTCTGGATGAAGCAGTTCATGACAGATCTTGGTGTTGTGCCCAGTGCACTGCACCCAATGACTCTATTCTGTGACAACACTGGTGCCATTGCTCTAGCCAAGGAACCAAGTTTTCACAAGGGGACCAGACACATAAAGCGACGCTTCAATTCCATCCGCGATTACATCAAAGAGGAGGACATAAATATTTGCAAAGTGCACACGGATCTGAATGTCGCAGACCCGTCGACGAAGCCTCTTCCACGAACAAAACATGATAAACACCAGAACTGTATGTGTGTTAGATTCATTACAATGTAAATCACATAGTGATGTGAGCTATATTATTGACTCTAGTGCAAGTGGGAGATTGTTGGAAATATGCCCTAGAGGCAATAATAAAGTGATTATTATTATATTTCCTTGCTCATGATAATCGTTTATGGTCCATGCTATAATTGTATTTATTGGAAACTCAAATACATGTGTGGATACATAGACAACACCGTGTTCCTAGTGAGCCTCTACAGGACTAGCTCGTTGATCAAAGATGGTCAAGGTTTCCTGGCCATAAACATGAGTTGTCATTTGATAACGGGATCACATCATTAGGAGAATGATGTGATGGACAAGACCCAAGCTATGAACGTAGCATATGATCGTGTCAAGTTTATTGCTATTGTTTTCTGCATGTCAAGTATCTGTTCCCATGACCATGAGGTCATGCAACTCACTGACACCGAAGGAGTACCGTGTGTGTATCAAACGTCGCAACATAACTGGGTGACTATAAAGATGCTCTACAGGTATCTCCAAGGGTGTCTGATGAGTTGGCATGGATCAAGACTGGGATTTGTTACTCCGTGTGACGGAGATGTATCTCAGGGCCCACTCGGTAAGACAACATCATAACGAGCTTGCAAGAAAAGTGACTAAAGACTTAGCCATGGGAACTTTATTACGGAACGAGTAAAGAGACTTGCCAGTAACAAGATCGAACTAGGTATGGAGATACCAACGATCGAATCTCGAGCAAGTAACATACCGATGAAAAAAGGGAACGGAGTACGGGATTAACTGAATCCTTGACATCGTGGTTCGACCGATAAAGATCTTCATAGAATGTGTGGGAACCAGTATGGGCATCCAGGTCCCGCTATTGGTTATTGACCGTAGAGGTGTCTCGGTCATGTCTGCATAGTTCTCGAACCCGCAGGGTCTGCACACTTAACGTTCGGTGACGATTAGGTATTGTTGAGTTATATATGTTGTTGACTGAAAGTTGTTCGGAGTCCCGGATGAGATCCCGGACGTCACGAGGAGTTTCGGAATGGTCCGGAGGTAAAGATTGGTATATGGGAACCGTGTTGGGCACCGGAAAGAATTCGGGCATCACCGGCAGTGTACTGGGGGTGCCGAAGGGTTCCGAGGGTCCACCAGAAGGGGCCCACATGCCCCGAAGGGCTCCATGGGCTTTGAGAGGGGGCGCACCAGCCCCTGGTGTGCTGGCTGCCCCTCCCACATAGGCCCATGCGGCTGGAGGTGGGGGGCCAAGCCCAAAGGGGGCCGCCACCCCTTGCCTTGGGTAGAAGGCACCCCTTTGGCCGCCGCACCAAACCCTAGGGGAAACCCTAGGGCGGCCGGCCCCCTCCTCTCCCCCTATATATGTGTGAGGGGAGGGAGGGCTGCAAGACCCTAAGCCACGGCGTAGCCTCTCCCTCCCCCATAGATCGTTTTCTCCTCTAGATTGATTCCGATAGTGCTTGGCGAAGCCTTGCCGGATCAGCTCCACCACAGCCGCCGCCACGCCGTCGTACTGCCGGAGAACTCATCTACCTCTCCGCCCTCGCTTGCTGGATCAAGGAGGCGGAGAACGTCATCGAGCTGTATGTGTGCTGAACGCGGAGGTGCCATCCGTTCGGCGCTAGATCGGGACGGATCGTGATTGGATCGCGAAGACATTCGACTACATCAACCGCATTTCTTAATGCTTCCGCTTAGCGATCTACAAGGGTATGTAGTTGCAATCTCTCCTCTCGTAGATGGTCATATCCTAGATTGATCTTGGTGAAGCATAGGAATTCTTTTGTTTCCCATGCAACGTTCCCCAACATGAGTCTATGTACGTAGATGTTCAGGAAGCCAATGAAAGATTGATCGATGTGTACCTGCATGTCTCGGCTGATGCACCACTTTGGAGGGCTACATTTGTGCATGGATAACCACGTGTGGAGAATAAACACCTCATGTGGAACAAAATCAGAAGCTTGCATGCACAAAGCACACTGTCGTGGATCCTCATAGGCAACTTTAATGAAGCCATGTGGGACTACGAGCACCAATCAGAGACGCCTAGACCGCCAGGCTATATTTTAAGTTTTCGTGATTCCTTGGAGGCTTGTGCTCTTACTGATCTTGGTTTTTCAGGTCATCCGTTCACTTACGATGACAGAAGGAGTGGCGGGGCAAATGTTCAGGTCCGGATACATAGATCCGTTGCGTCGAATGAATGGAGGGATTTGTTTGTGCACGCATCGATGACGCATCTAGTCTCGCCGGCGTCCGACCACTGCCCCCTTCTTCTCAAGTTCTCGTTGGAGGAGGACCGGAGACCGCAGAGTGTCTAGAGATACGAGCTAATGTGGGAGAGATCACCGCCGCTCAAAGCCATCATTGCAAACTCATAGACGAGTCAAGGTACGAAACAGAACCTGGGTGATGTTTGAGAGACCCTTGCCTCGGTTATGAACGACTTGCATGTGTGGAGCAACAAGACCTTTGGCAATGTTACAAGAGAACTCAAAAAATCACGTTCACGGTTGGAAGAACACACCAACATGAACGCAGATCGGCGGGAAATAAGAGGAGAGATGGATAAAATGAATGAATTATTGTACAAGGAAGAGATGTTATGGTTACAAAGATCAAGGATCCAATGGCTAAAGGAGGGGGATCAGAACACTAAGATGTTTCACCGGAAGGCGGTGTGGAGAGCTCGGAAAAATAGAATAAAAGGTTTGGCAGATGATCAGGGGGTGGTGCACACCGACCAGAGTATGATGTTACAACTTGTTAACAATTATTTCCAGAACCTTTTTGCCAGTAACCATCTTCTTGATCCTGGAGATGTTTTACATCTTATTCAGCCTAAGGCCTCTACAGCAATGAAGGATGATCTGTGTAAAGAGTTTACTGATGATGAGATATCCAATGCTATGTTCCAAATAGGGCCCTTGAAGGCGCTGGGACCGGATGGGTTTCCAGCAATGTTTTTTCAGCGACATTGGTCAGTGTTGAAGAATGACATTATAGCTGCAGTGAAATTATTTTTTGCCACAGGGGTGATGCCTGAAGGAGTGAACAACACTACAATTGTGTTAATTCCAAAGGTTGACTCTCCAACTCAGCTTATTGATTTTCGGCCAATCAGCCTTTGTAATGTGATTTATACGGTCATTTCCAAGTGCTTAGTGAACAGGCTACGCCCCATTCTGGACGAGCTCGTGTCCCCAGTACAGAGCGCCTTTGTGCCAGGGAGGTTAATCACTGACAATGTACTAATTGCCTTCGAGTGTTTTCATGCGATAAAACGGGAAAATGACCCAGAGCAGAGTTTTTGCGCGTACAAGTTCAATTTGTCGAAGGCATATGATAGAGTGGATTGGGTGTTTTTGGAGCGAAAGATGTAACAGTTGGGTTTCTCTCGCCGATGGATGAATTGGATAATGGCGTGTGTCACCTTGATGAGATATAATGTAAAAATCAATGGAGCCCTCTCAGATTCATTTGCACCGGCATGTGGGCTACGTCAGGGAGGCCCTCTTTTGCCCTTTCTATTCCTTTTTGTTGTTGACGAGTTGGATGATATATTAAGACATGATATTCAAGGGAATCTTATCACGCCTGTGCTGGTCTGTCCTCAAGTCCCGGGCATCTCCCACCTCTTGTTTGGGAACAACACGCTAGTGTTCTTTTGTGCCAATTCCACAGAGGCTAACCATGTGAGGGGTTCTCTTGAGAGGTATGCTACAACAACTGGGCAAGTCATAAACCCAAACAAATGCTCTATTCTATTTGGGCCAAGGTGTCCGGGGAGGAATAAGAAAGAGGTTATGCACACACTATAGGTGGTCAATGCGAGCTTTGAGGAGAAGTATCTTGGCTTCCCTACCCCCAGTGGTCGGCTCTCTAGTGGAAAATTAAAGAACTTGCAATAGAAACTCACGAAGAGAATTATTCAGTGGGGGGAGCTTATGTCCCAGGCAGGAAGGGAGGTTTTGATCAAGGCCGCGGCACAATCACTACCGACGTTTCTCATGAGCATCTTCAAGTTTCTGAGAAGTACATGTGATGATCTTGCACGCATGATTCGCAGCTACTGGTGGGGCGCATATAGAGGTAAGAGGAAAACACATTGGAAGGCTTGGGATCACCTGCTGCGTCCCAAATCCTCTGGTGGGATGAGGTTCAAGGATTTCAAACTGTTTAACCAAGCGATGTTGGCCAAACAAGCTTGGAGGCTGTTGGTAAACCCTGACAGTTTATGTGCTCGAGTGTTGAAAGCATGCTACTACCCGAATGGAAAACTAGAGGACACGGTCTTCTCCACAAATGCTTCTCAAACCTGGCAGTCCATAGTGCATGGTCTGGAGTTACTGAAGAAAGGTTTGGTCTAGCGCATAGGTAATGGCATCTCTGTTCGCATCTGGAGGGATTCATGGATTCCTCATACTACCCGGCGTCCACCAATATCTCAACAAGGACGTTCTATGTTACGAAGGGTCGGTGAGCTGCTTGATGATACTGGTGCTTGGCGCGCTGACCTACTGCAGCAGTTTTTCTTATGAGTTGACACCCCACAGATTTTGGAAATCAAGGCATCTCCAAGGCCAGGTGACGACTTCATTGCTTGGGGTGCAGAACGTACTGGTATCTTCACCGTACAGAGTGCGTATCGACTGGCGCTTGAGGACAAGTTGCATCCTTCTTCAGTCGCAACGAGCATGGCACTGGACGGGCGATGTGCCATCTGGGCATTTTTATGGAGGTGCCCTGCTCCTCCAAAGGTGCGTGTTTTCAGGTGTGGCTACGAATGCACTTGCAACGTGGGCCAATAAATTTGATCGCCATATGGAGTTAACTGACTTGTGCCCACTATGTGGTCTCGAGCGAGAGGACACATTTCATGTGTTTTGAAGGTGTCCACAGGCTATCAATCTATGGCAAGCCATGGCGCAAGTTTTGGTGAATCCCCGACGTGGAATCAATCTGTAACACAGGGCCGGAGTGGTTCCTGAACCTCATTGCTGAGTGCTACGAGGGCGATCGTCTCAGAGTCCTCATGTTGATGTGGAGGTGTTGGTTTGTCCGTAATGAGATCCAACATGAAAATGGACCGCCGCCCTTGGAGGTATCTTGACGGTTCCTACAGAGCTATATCACGTCACTGTTAGGCATACAACAATACCCAGCCGTAGACTGGGACAATGGGAAGATGGTCGTGTAACTAGAAGGGGCGGAGCAACCATTACCGCATGTGATGACAGGGCCGAAGCTTATTCGCAAGTGGTGTCCACCTCTTGAGGGGTGGTCCAATCTTAACATTGATGGGTTCTTCTCGCACGACGACGGTAGGGGCAGGAACCGGGATGGTCTTGTGGGATCATGATGGGGCCATCATTTTTTCTACATGTCGCTCTTTACGTTCATGTCCGGACCCTCTACATGCTGAACTTGAGGGATGCAGGGAGGGGCTCGTCCTAGCTATTCAGTGGACGGAGCTGCTGATTGTGCTGGAGTGTCACAGCAGGCAGGCAGTACAAATGATTAAGGCAACTACATTAGATTGATCCGAGCATGCTATTGTGGTGGCTGAGGTTAAAAATCTTCAGGGTAATAGGGAGTGTTGTGTTACTCATATTTATAGAGAGCAAAATAATGTTAGTCATGTGTTAACAAAGTTTGGTAGAACGGAGGACCGTAATGTGGTTTGGCTCCGATCTGGACCTGCTAACATCCCTAGTCTGTGTAGGGATGAACTCTTATGATCTTGAGTAATACATCCTTTTACCCCCGTAAAAAAAGAATAACATAAGATTCAGCTAACACCGCTCCTCTATTTCCAAGTGATCTCTGACCCATCTCTTTGCTTAACAGCACTCTCAAAATCATCACCAACTCTTGGCTAGTAGGCTTCAACAGATCATTCTCAAGTTAGTGCAATTGAATCAATACGGTTTTCTAAACGAGATGTCCATTGAAGACACTATTGCTTGGGCCTTTGAGTTCTTGTGTCGGTGTCACAAGTCAAGAGAGCAAAATTGTGGTTTACAAACTTGATTTTGAGAAAGCTTTTTACAAGGTAGAATATAATGCTATCCTAGAAATTCTCAAGGCAAAAGGTTTTGGAAATAGGTGGATTGAAAAGACTCGTGCCATCTTAAACACTAGCTCCTTGTTTGTTATCTTAAATTGCGTTCCTAGGAAAAGGTTCTACTAGGCCTCAGGCCTCTTAATGTCGTTAGGCCTCTTAATGTCGTTGGCCACACTAACATTGAAAAAAGGTTTTGAGCAGGCGGTTTTGAATAGAGCAATGAATCTTGACATCTTGCAATGTGCTCTTAATGTCGTCGGCCACACTGTGTTTCCTATAGTTTAGTACGCAGATGCTACTTTAATAATTCTTCCTGTTGATTATAGATATTTGATTTACTTGAAGGCACTGATGCGGTCTTTTGTTCATTCCACTGGTCTCAAGGTTAACTACCACGAATCAAATTTGATTCCTATTAACATTGAGGTGGAAAATGTTGAATATTGTACCAATACTATGAGTTGCAGAAGGGGCTTCTTCCCTTTTACTTATCTTGGTTTAGCTCTTGAGCTATCCAAGCCTAAGGTGGAGCACTATAGAACTGAAAGAAGATTGGCATGTATTTTTTTGTTAATTAACCTATGGATGCAAGTTACTAATGATGAATGTAGTCCTTTCCTCTACCAATTTTCTTCATGTGTTGCCTGGACATTCCTGAACTGTTAAGCATCAAGTATCCAATATCACAAGCAAAATCTTCTGGGAAATGAACCAAGCAAGCCACTTGCTTGCTCGTTTTGGTTGTCAAGAGAAATGGACGGTAGTTTGGTTAGGATCAAGGCCTGAAGAAATCTTAGACATCATCCTTCGGGGTTGTAATGTGACAATTACTTAATCAATACAATCCATTTACCCTGCAAGAAAGGACAGGAATCTGCTTTGGCTGCGTTGGTCCAAAGTATGCATGCCCAAAGGATAAGGCGACTCAGTGTTTGGAACAAGGCTCTGATGCTTAAGAGTTTGCATCACTTCTTGAATAGACATAATATCCTCTCGTTAAAATTGGTCTCGACTACATACTATAGTAGTGACACTTTTCTATGCAATTATATGGAGGGATTTTTCTAATGGAAAGACAGCCTAAACCTATTGTATGTTTATAAGTGAATGGCAAAATGCAATCTAGGAGATGGTAAAAGTGATCTATTTTAGATAGACTTGTGGTTTGATGGCTGCTTTCATCTTAGGTTTCTTCACTTAGTATCCTTTACCAAATATACAAGTATGATAGTGCACAAAGTTCTTCAATGGCGTAGATTTCTACCGTTTCCTTGAGGCGGTGAGGTTATAGTTTCAAGTTATGTGGCAAGATTTGATGTCAGGTGTTTCAGATCTGTGCAAGGTTTTTGTTAACACAATACAGACGCAGACACTCATACATACGCCCATGCTTTCATCCCTATGAATGCACGCACGCACATCCTACCCCTATGAGCACATCCGAGAAATTAAGCCGGCACATCATCATGAGATTGACGAAGTCGCCACAGACTCCTTAGTAGTCGACGAGAACGTCTCCTCCCACTGAAAGCACATCGCTAGAAGGCCTGGACTAAATCCAATAAAATGTGAGCACCAATGTCAAGTCTCAGACTTAAATTCTGATGGGCAGGGGATACCACTATCCTCCTAACCATACAACCATATGTTGGTTCACAGATCTATGCAAAGGATTCAACGATGACAATTGTGACTCCAGGGTGTTGGTCCAGGTCGATATAATGGCAGCTCTGAAGTTATGTTCAAGATGGGCCACGCCGTGAAGACAAGGCAAGCAAGTCATTTACCAAATAAGCCGCCTGGCGGCCCAAGCGCATGGAGACGGCGACTCAAGGCCCACAAGGTAGAAGACGCCAGAAGTTTCCTTGCTTAAAGGACAAGGCGTGTTAGAGACATGATAGGTTATGAGTTATAATATGACTCGGACTCTATTGTAAACCCTAGGGTCTCGACCTGTATATAAAGGCGAGCCCCTAGGACCAAAAGACTCAAGTTACACACCCTCGAAAGCTAGGTTAGCGATTCCGCACCCTTGTAATCGAGATCATCATCAATATAGACGCAAAGCAGGACGTAGGCTATTACCTCCATCGGAGGGGCCGAACCTGGGTAAACTCGCCTCCAGTTCCCGTTTAAGCCCTTTGCGTCGCCACCTAGCGGCGATGGCCTCACACCTAAGTCCTTGCACGAGGACATCTGCCGTGACAAAACCACGACAGTTGGCGCCCACCGTGGGGCCCTCGCCCGGTGGAGTTGGGTTCTCGAAGGGAACTTGTCCAGGGTTCGGGAGATTGACGGCTGGTCAGATGATCAAGGGCCGCCGCGAATTGATCTACATCGACGATCCAGTCAGGGGCGGCAAGGCCGGCTCAATTGAGCCCCAGTACCGGGTCCCCTTCAGGGAGATCGGCGATGCAGTTTCCGAGTCGGACATCCGCACCAACATCAACGAGCCGGCTCAGAATGCCCAACCTGGTCAAGATCAAGCCGGTTGGCATCACGTTTTCGTCGGCTTCACCCAGGGAGTTTACCTCCCGGATGAGCCGGCAAGCAGCAGGGACAGCCTCGTCAACTCGGATGGCGAGTCTTCCATGGGAGAAACTGAGTCAATCTGTCCTCTTTATGATGGCAGACTCGGGGGCTCGTTGGAGATTGAAGCCCTGAAGAATTCCATGAGTCGCCTCGCCAGGTTGTTGTCTATATGGAAGGAACCGTGGTGGCTCAAAACCCGCCCGCGGCTGGAGCGGCTGGTGGCTCCGGCGGGTCTGGCAAGATGCCAGCTCAGGCCATGACAGATTTAATGGCTGAGATGGCAAAGCTCGTGGAGAGTCCTCTCACTACGGAAAATCAAGAAGAGCGCAACACGGAGTTAACCAAGCTACATGACCAGATGACCGAGGTACAGAGGGAAATCGATGCTGAGAACGCCAGGAAGGCGGAGCTATAGGCTCGTATACATAATGATTCAGAGCACCTTAAGGCTGAAGCTTGGCAATTAGGACTTCAGAGAGATGCATCTGAGGCGGTTTACCAGAGGAGACAAAGGAGATGACTACCAACGAACCTCGAGCCGTAGCAACTTTTTAATACCCCTCAGCAGACTCCGAGGGCTGGGCAGCGGCTCGGAAATTAACAGAACGAGCCGTCTCAACCACCACCAATTCACTCGCCGCCCCGACGCTTCTAGACGCCGCGGGGTCACTTTTCCAACCCTGTTGACAATGTGCTAGCAGCAACCTGAAACCTGGAAGCACTACCTATTCATGGAAATACTTCTATTGAGGTTGAGACCAGGAATGCCATAGAGATGCTACAAACAGCGGTGGTGCAGCAGGCACAGTACTCTTATAGCCGCGACCGGATGCACTCCACCCCATATGCCAGCCACAGCAAAAGTCGCCATGTGGAGTCCCCGGCTGTTTCTAACAGTGGGCGCAGGCAGCAGCCCCAGGTTTCCCCGACCAGGCCTGTGCCATTAGGTGCCCAGGCAATTGTCGATGCAGCAAGGGGCGCACAACAGGCAGAGGCGGAAGCAGCAGCACGTGCGATTCAACAACTCCATCCTCAACCAGTGACCGCGGTGGCTGGAATGAATAGTAGGACGATTGGGATACCTTGCTTATCCCCAGCCCTACGCAGTCGAGCGTATGCCCAAAGACTTCAAGGGTCCTCGCAAGGTGCCAAATTACACAGCAGATCTTGAGCAGGTGGCTTGGATCAAAAGCTACGAATTGGCAACGGATATGTTGGATGTTAGTGACGCCGTGTGGGACAAGTACTTGACCATGATGCTGGAGGGACCAGCTCGAACATGGCTGAAAAATCTGCCGCCCAATTCCATCAACACTTGGTCAGATCTTAAGGAGCGCTTCATCAAGAATTTTCATGGAACATGCAAGAAGCCAATGACGATAGTAGATCTTCAGCATTGCATCCGGCACGTAGATGAGTTGGCCCATCATTGGACTCGACGGGTTGCAGAAATCATACACTCGTCAGACAATATCATGGCGGCTCAAGCCGTCCTGATCCTAGAAAGTAATGATGACCCACAAGTATAGGGGATCAATCGTAGTCCTTTCGATAGGTAATAGTGTCGAACCCAACGAGGAGCAGAAGGAAAAGACAAGCGGTTTTCAGCAAGGTAATTTCTGCAAGCACTGAAATTGTAGGTAACAGATAGTTTGATAGCAAGATAATTGGTAACGAGCAAGTAACGGTAACGGTAAATAAAGTGCAGCAAGGTAGCCCAATCCTTTTGTGGCAAAGGACAGGCCAGAACAGTCTCTAGTAATAGGCAAAATGTTCTTGAGGGTACACGGAAATTTCATCTAGTCACTTTTATCATGTTGGTTTGATTCGTGTTCGCTACTTTGATAATTTGATATGTGGGTGGACCGGTGCTTGGTTGGTGCTCTTACTTGAACAACCTCCCACTTATGATTAACCCCTTCGCAAGCATCCGCAACTACAAGAAAAGTATTAAGATAAAATCTAACCATAGAGTTAAACATTTGGATCCAAATCAGCCCCTTACGAAGTAGCACATAAACTAGGGTTTAACCTTTTGTCACTCTAGCAACCCATCATCTAATAACTACTCCACAATGCATTCCCTTAGGCCCAAGGATGGTGAAGTGTCATGTAGTCGACGTTCACATGACACCACTAAGGGAATCACAACATACATATCATCAAAATATCGAACACATATCAAATTCACATGATTACTTCCAGCATGACTTCTCCCGTGTCCTCAAGAACAAAGGTAACTACTCACAAATAATATTCATGCTCAAGATCAGAGGGGTATTGAATACAATAATGGATCTGAACATATAATCTTCCACCAAATAAACCATATAGTAAACAACTACAAGATGTAATCAACACTACTAGTCACCCACACGTACCAATCTGAGGTTCCGGTACAAATATTGAATACAAGAGATGAACTAGGGTTTGAGAGGGGATGGTGCTTTTGAAGATGTTGATGAATATTGGCCTCCCAAAGATGAGAGGGGTGTTGGTGATGACGATGGCTTCGATTTCCCCCTCCGGGAGGGAAGTTCCCCCGGCGGAATCGCTCCGCCGGAGGGCAAAACTGCTCCTGCCCAAGTTCCGCCTCGAGACGGCGGCGCTCCGTCCCGAAAGTCCTCTCCTTATTTTTTCTAGGTCAAAAGAGCCTATATACCAGAAGATGGGCACCGGAGGTGTGCCGAGGAGGACACAACCCACGAGGGCGCGCCTGGGGGCCTAGGCGCACCCTGGTGTCTTGTGCCCACCAGGGTGGCCCCCTCCGGTAGTTCTTTGCTCCAGTATTTTCTATTAATTCCAAAAATAATCTCCATAAAGTTTCAGCTTGATTGGAGTTGTGCAGAATAGGTACTCTGATGTGCTTTTTCAGGTCCAGAATTCCAGCTGCCGGTATTCTCCCTCTTTGTGTAAACCTTTCATATTATGAGAGAAAGGGCATTAGAATCACTCCCTAAAGCATTATTATTCAACAAAACATAATAAATAAGAGTAGGAAATCATGATGCAAAATATGGACATAATATGATAACAAAACATAATAAACGTATCAACTCCCCCAAGCTTAGACCTCGCTTGTCCTCAAGCGAAAAGCCGCCATTGAAAAGCATGTCCACATGGTTTGAGAGAGAGGTGTCGATAAAAACAAAATATGGACATAGAAGCATCATGCTTATTATCATAACAGCAACAAACTCTAACATAACACTTATTCATATAACTTTCATCATATAGCTTCTCATGCACAAGTAACAATTCATCACAACATAAAAGTATAAAGCATAAACCTTATTGAAAACCAACAAACTATGTTCTCAGTCAACTTTGCAACTACAATTCATCATATTTTCAGGAAGGGTCTCATGACGGAGCCTTTTGGCAAGTCCACATACTCAACCATCATTTAGTCTTCTATGATTGCTAATACTCACTGCATACCCATGAGAAAAAAGTTTCAACCGGACACATAGAAAGATAGGGGCTTATAGTTTCGCCTCCCAACGTATTCACCTCAAGCGTGATGTCAACAATAATAACTCATGCCTACTCACATCCAACTGGATATATGTGCCTCGATCTTTCCTCACCACATGATGCTTGCAAAAGAAAATAGGAAAAAGGAAAAGGGGAGAATACTTGACTCTTGCATAAAAGTAAATACATGAAAGTAAAAGATAGTCCCTTCGCAGAGGGAAGCAGAGGTTGTCATGCGCCTTTTGGTTTGTATGCCCAATCCCTTAATGTAAAAGAACATCACGCTATATTGCCCCCTATGATAGCAACCTTTATTATGCAGTCCATCGCTTTTATTACTTTGCCATCATAAGTTCATATAGCGCTCAATTTTCTCTTACACTAATTGATCAAAACACTTTTACAAGCAATTTTTATTGCCTTATTGCACCGATGACAATTTACTTGAAGGATCTTACTCGATCCATAGGTAGGTATGGTGGACTCTCAAAAAATGAATTTGGGTTTGGGTTTTTGGATGCACAAGTAGTATATCTACTTAGTGCGGAATTTTTGGCTAGCAAAGATATTGAGCAAGCATCACATGTTGAAGGATCTATGACAATATAACTTCTATGTGGATATGAACAAACATAAATCATTATGTTGTCTTCCTTGTCCAACGTCAAACATTTTGACATATAATATTTAATGGGGGCTCACAATCATAAAAGCTGTCCAAGATAGTGTATTTGCATGTGAATCTTCTCTTCCCTTATTAATTCTTTCATGTATTGCATCATTGACCAATGTTATGTTTGTCAATCTCCAATAAATTTTACTACTTATACTTTTCCTTATGTGATGTCATTACTCACCATAAGATTAGCATATGCTTCTTTTAATTTATTTCTCTTTCCTTTTATTTTTATTGCAACAAGAAAGTAGAGAGGCAAAAACTCAAACTAAACTTTATTATATAACTCTCACTCGATTACATAGATAGATAGACCACGAAACTACCACACGAAAATAGATCATGCTAAACTTTTATTCAACTAAATCAAAGGGAAACTAAAGATCGAACTAGAATAGGTAAAGGTGAATAAAAGTGATGGTGATACGATACTGGGGCACCTACCCCAAGCTTGGCTCAAGCCAAGGGGAGTGCCCATACCCGTGTGCTCAAGTCTCCTTTGGTGGTGGTGATGAACCAGCTTCCAGGGCAAGGGCTCACCATCAAAAGTTGACACAAGAGTCCACTGAGTCCTGCAACTGGCAGCTAAACTCATACCTTTAAATGTTGCTTCATATTCAAAAACTTGGTTTTGAAGATCATAAACTTGACTTTGCAGAAAAATGATTTGCTCGTTGAGGGTGGAGATGGTGTCCTTCAAGGACCGGCCATCCACCATCTGATCACGGGTGAAGTTTGTGATGATGGAGTGATTGGCACTAAGTCCACGCTCCACCATCCTTTGGCACTTGAAGATATCTTGTTCCACCGCCTCGAGCCTAGCCTCCACGCTTTCGGTCCTCTTGGGTCCCTGAACATCGCAGATGTGGAGCATCCCTTCACGCATCTCAATGGCTTGAGGGTGCTTCATCGCCTCCGACGAATACGGGTTGATGACCTTCTCGAAGAACTTGTCCTTGGAGGAGCTTGGTGGAGCCATGGAGATTTAGATCTCACGAGAAAATAGCACGAAACAAGAACAGAGGATTTTTCTGTGATGCGGTCGTCAAAACAGTCGGGAAGGTGTCCGAGGATTTTTCTGTGACGCAAGATAATTTTTATTCTTGGAAAGCAAGCATATGGAAGAAAAACGGAGTCGGGAAGGTGTCCGAGGTGGGCACAACCCACCAGGGCGCGCCCTGGTGTATCGTGCTCACCTCGATCGCCTTCCGGTTTATTTCTTAAATTCCAAAATTTTCTAATATTCCAAAACTGACAAAAAATATTTTTGAGGATTTTTTGGAGTTCGTTTACTTACCGTATCACGTACCTCCTATTTTTCAGAATTCTAGAGTGTTCCAGAAGGTTTCTTTTATGTGTTCCTCCAGTGTCATGGTTTGGATAACATTGCTTTCAACGTTAATAGGCGTACCTGAGATATAGTGCTTAATTCTTTGTCCATTGACCACCTTCGAGTTAGTACCTTCGGCATTATTAATCTTGATAGCTCCAGAACGATAAACCTCTTCAATAATATATGGTCCTTCCCATTTGGAGAGAAGCTTACCTGCAAAAAATCTTAAACGAGAGTTGCACAAAAGAACATAATCTCCTATTTTGAATTCCCGCTTTTGGATTCTTTTGTCATGCCATCTTTTTACTTTTTCTTTGAATAGTTTGGCATTTTCATAAGCTTGGGTTCTCCATTCATCTAGTGAGATAATATCAAATAGCCTCTTCTCACCGGCAAGTTTGAAATCATAATTGAGTTCTTTAATTGCCCAAAATGCTTTATGTTCTAACTCTAGAGGCAAATGACAAGCTTTTCCATATACCATTTTGTGTGGAGACATACCCATAGGATTTTTATAAGCTGTTCTATAGGCCCAAAGTGTATCATCTAGTTTCTTAGACCAATTCTTTCGAGACCTATTGACAGTTTTTTGTAATATCAATTTTATTTCTCTATTGCTAAGTTCAACTTGACCACTAGATTGAGGATGATAGGGGGATGCAATTCTATGGTTAACATCATATTTAGCAAGCATCTTACGAAAAGCGCCATGGATAAAGTGTGAACCAACATCAGTCATTAAGTATCTAGGGACTCCAAACCTCAGGAAGATAACCTCTTTAAGCATTTTAATGGAGGTGTGGTGATCAGCACTACTGGTTGCAATAACTTCTGCCCACTTAGTGACATAATCAACAGCAACCAAATATGAGTGTACCTGTTAGAGGAAGGAAAAGGTCCCATGTAATCAAAACCCCAAACATCAAATGGCTCAACAACAAGTGAATAATTCATAGGCATTTCCTGACGCTTACCGATATTACCAATTCTTTAACATTCATCACAAGACAAGACAAACTGATGGGCATCCTTGAAGAGAGTAGGCCAATAAAAACCAGATTGCAATACCTTGTGAACAGTTCTATCTCCCGCATGATGTCCTCCATAAGCTTCGGAATGACATTTTCGTAGGATTTGTTCTTGTTCAAGCTCAGGTATGCAACGTCTAATAATACCATCTACTCCTTCTTTATAAAGATGTGGGTCATCCCAAAAGTAATGTCTTAAATCATAGAAGAATTTTTTCTTTTGTTGGTATGTGAAGCTAGGTGTATATATTTAGCAACAATGTAATTAGCATAATCAGCATGCCAAGGAGTGTTTTGAGAAACATTTATTGCAGCTAACTGTTCATCAGGAAAGCTATCATCAATAGGTAGTGGGTCATCAAGAATATTTTCTAACCTAGACAAGTTATCGGCTACGGGGTTCTCAGCTCCCTTCCTATCAACGATATGTAAGTCAAATTCTTGAAGCAAGAGAACCCACCTAATAAGTCTAGGTTTAGTATCTTTCTTTTCCAGAAGATATTTTATAGCAGCATGATCAGTGTGAACAATAACTTTGGAGTCAACAATATAGGATCTAAATTTATCACAAGCAAACACAACTGCTAAAAATTCTTTTTCAGTAGTAGCATAATTTCGTTGGGCACTGTCTAGAGTTTTGCTAGCATAATGGATAACATTCAATTTCTTATCAACTCTTTGTCCTAGAACAGCACCAACAGCATAATCACTAGCATCACACATAATTTCAAAAGGCAAGTTCTAATCAGGTGGTTGAACGATAGGTGCAGAGTTTAAGGCTTTCTTGAGTGTTTCAAAGGCTTCTACACAATCATCATCAAAAACAAAAGGGATGTCCTTTTGCAAAAGATTAGTAACAGGCCTAGAAATTTCAGAGAAGTCTTTAATGAACCTCCTATAGAAACCAGCATGACCAAGGAAACTTCGAATACCTTTAATATCTTTAGGACATGGCATTTTTTCAATTGCATCAACTTTAGCTTTATCCACCTCAATACCTCGTTCAGATATTTTATGCCCCAAGAAAATACCTTTATTAACCATAAAGTGGCACTTCTCCCAATTCAAGACAAGATTAGTTTGTTCACATCTCTGCAAAACTCGATCAAGGTTGCTTAAGCAATCATCAAAAGAAGTCCCGAAAACGGAAAAATCATCCATGAAAACCTCCACAATCTTTTCACAAAAGTCAGAGAATATAACAGTCATACATCTTTGAAAGGTAGCAGGTGCATTGCATAAACCAAAAGACATACGTCTATAAGCATAGGTTCCAAAAGGGTAAGTAAAGGTGGTTTTCTCTTGATCAGATTGTGACACATGTATTTGAGAGAAACCAGAATATCCATCCAGAAAACAAAAATGAGTGTGCTTAGACAATATTTCTAGCATTTGATCAATGAAAGGCAGAGGGTAATGATCTTTTCTAGTAGCTTTATTTAATTTCCTAAAATCAATTACCATTCTATAGCCAGTGACAATTCTTTGTGGACTGAGTTCATTCTTATCATTAGGAACAACGGTAATACCTCCTTTCTTAGGGACACAATGAACGTGACTTACCCATCTACTATCAGCTAAGGGATAGATTATACCTGCTTCCAGAAGCTTTAGTATTTCAGTTCTTACCACTTCTTTCATCTTAGGATTCAATCGCCGTTGATGATCGACAACGGGTTTAGCATCAGGTTCCATATTAATCTTGTGCTGACATAGAGTGGGACTAATGCCCTTAAGATCATCAAGAGTATATCCAATAGCAGCCCGGTGCTTCCTTAGAACTTTTAATAATCTTTCTTCTCCATGTTCTGAAAGGTAAGCACTAATAATAACAGGATATATCTTTTTCTCATCAAGATAAGCATACTTCAAAGTGTCAGGCAATTGCTTTAATTCAAACACAGGATCACCTTTAGGTGGAGGAGGACCTCCAAGAGTTTCAATAGGCAAATTGTGTTTCAGGAGAGGTTGTTGTTCAAAGAAAATTTTATCTATTTCATTTCTTTCACGCAAGTGCATATCATTTTCATGGTCAAGCAAATATTGTTCTAATGGATCAGTAGGAGGCACTGAAATAGAAGCAAGACCAATTATTTCATCCTTACTAGATAATGCTCTATCACGAGGTTGTCTACTAAACTTGGAAAAATTAAACTCAGGAGACACACCACCAAAACTAACACCGACAGTTTTTTTTGCAATCTATCTTAGCATTAGCGGTGTTCAAGAAAGGTCTACCAAAGATAATGGGACAAAAGTTATCTTGTGGGGAACCAAGAACTAGAAAATCAGTAGGGTATTTTACTTTCCCACACAAGACTTCAACATCTCTAACAATCCCAAGTGGTGTGATGGTGTCTCTATTAGCAAGTTTAATAGTAACATCAATGTCTTCTATTTCAGCAGGTGCTATTTCATTCATAATTTCTTGGTATAAGGTAAAAGGAATAGCACTCACACTAGCACCCAAATCACATAAACCATGATAGCAATGATCTCCTATTTTGACTGAGACAACAGGCATGCCCTCTATGGGTCTATGTTTATCTTTTTCATCAGGTTTGGCAATTCTAGTTGCTTCATCACAGAAGTAGATAACATGCCCATCAATATTTTCTACCAAGAGATCTTTAACCATAGCAACACTAGGTTCTACTTTAACTTGCTCAGGGGGCTTAGGTGCTCTAATATTACTCTTACGAACCACAGTTGATACCTTAGCATGTTCCTTTATCCTAACAGGGAAAGGTGGTTTTTCAATGTAAGCGGTAGGCACAACTGGATCAACATTGTAAATGATGGTTTCATCTTTAGCTATGACCGGTTCTTTAATAGGGGGATGATATTTAAACCACTTCTCCTTAGGGAGATCAACATGAGTAGCAAATGCTTCACAGAAAGAGGCTACTATCTCAGAGTCAAGTCCATATTTAGTGCTAAACTTGTGAAAAGCATCGGTATTCATAAAAGATTTAATACAATCAAACTCAAGCTTCATACCTGACTCATTACCTTCGTCGAGTTCCCAATCTTCAGAGTTGCATTTAATTCTTTCTAAGAGATCCCATTTGAATTCAATAGCCTTCTTTATAAAAGAACCAGCACAAGAAGTATCGAGCATGGATTGATCATTATGAGAAAGCCGAGCATAAAAATTCTGAATAATAACTTCTCTCGGGATGTCATGATTGGGGCATGAATATAACATTGACTTAAGCCTCCCCCAAGCTAGAGCGATGCTTTCTCCTTCACGGGGCCAAAAATTATATATATAATTCCGATCACGATGAACTAGATGCATGGGATAAAACTTTTGGTGGAATTCCAATTGCAAACGATTCCAGTTCCATGATCCAGTATCATCACATAGCCTATACCATGTCAATGCTTTTCCCTTAAAAGATATAGGGAAAACCTTCTTCTTAGCTTCATCTCCGGGTAAACCTGCAAGCTTAAATAATCCACAAATTTCGTTCACATATAATAGGTGCATATCAGGATGTTCAGTTCCATCTCCTGCATAAGGTTTAGCAAGCAGTTGTTCTACCATAACCGAAGGAATTTCATAACCAATATTTTCAGTAGGTGCAGTAGGTTGAGGGGAAACTAATTGTGGTTCTGGTCGAGGTGAAGATACCCCGAACAAACCCCTCAAAGGATTGTTTTCCATAGTAGCAAGTAACAATAAATTTCAGCATGTAGTATAAGTTTTTCCTTACCGATTTCCACTTACCAAGAGCACTTCACTCCCCGGCAACGGCGCCAGAAAAGAGTCTTGATGACCCACAAGTATAGGGTATCAATCGTAGTCCTTTCAAAAAAGTAAGAGTGTCAAACCCAACGAGGAGCAGAAGGAAATTACAAGCGGTTTTCAGCAAGGTAATTTCTACAAGCACTGAAACTGTAGGTAACAGATAGTTTGATAGCAAGATAATTGGTAACGAGCAAGTAACGGTAACGGTAAATAAAGTGCAGCAAGGTGGCCCAATCCTTTTGTGGCAAAGGACAGGCCAGAACAGTCTCTAGTAATAGGCAAAGTGTTCTTGAGGGTACACGGGAATTTCATCTAGTCACTTTTATCATGTTGGTTTGATTCGTGTTCGCTACTTTGATAATTTGATATGTGGGTGGACCGGTGCTTGGGTGATGCTCTTACTTGAACAACCTCCCACTTATGATTAACCCCCTTGCAAGCATCCGTAACTACGAGAAAAGTATTAAGATAAAATCTAACCATAGCATTAAACGTTTGGATCCAAATCAGTCCCTTACGAAGTAGCGCATAAACTAGGGTTTAAGCTTCTGTCACTCTAGCAACCCATCATCTAATAACTACTCCAAAATGCATTCCCTTAGGCCCAAGGATTGTGAAGTGTCATGTAGTCGACGTTCACATGACACCACTAAGGGAATCACAACATACATATCATCAAAATATCGAACACATATCAAGTTCACATGATTACTTGCGACATGACTTCTCCCGTGACCTCAAGAACAAAGGTAACTACTCACAAATAATACTCATGCTCAATATCAGAGGGGTATTGAATAGCATAATGGATCTGAACATATAATCTTCCACCAAATAAACCATATAGTAATAAACTACAAGATGTAATCAACACTACTAGTCACCCACAGGTACCAATATGAGGTTCCGGTACAAAGATTGAACACAAGAGATGAACTAGAGTTTGAGAGGAGATGGTGCTGTTGAAGATTGGCCTCCTAAAGATGAGAGGGGTGTTGGTGATGATGATGGCTTCGATTTCCCCCTCCGGGAGGGAAGTTCCCCCGGCGGAATCGCTCCGCCGGAGGGCAAAAGTGCTCCTGCCCAAGTTCCGCCTCGAGACGGCGGCGCTCCGTCCCAAAAGTCCTCTCCTTGTTTTTTTTATAGGTTAAAAGAGCCTATATACCAGAAGATGGGCACCGGAGGTGGGCTGAGGAGGGCACAACCCACCAGGGCGCGCCTGGGGGCCCAGGCGCGCCCTGGTGTATTGTGCCCACCAGGGTGGCCCCCTTCAGTAGTTCTTTGCTCTAGTATTTTTTATTAATTCCACAAATATTCTCCGTAAAGTTTCAGATTGATTGGAGTTGTGCAGAATAGGTATCTCTGATGTGCTTTTTCAGGTCCAGAATTCCAGCTGTCGCTATTCTCCCTCTTTGTGTAAACCTTGCATATTATGAGAGAAAAGGCATTTGAATCACTCCCTAAAGCATTATTATCCAACAAAACATAATAAATAACAGTAGGAAATTATGATGCAAAATGGACATATCAAAAAACTGCCACTTTCAGCCGCTAGTCCACAAGCTCGGGCGACTCAAATTGTTTTTGACATATCACCTCTGTGATTTGCCTTCTGCGCTGTCTGGGTTAACCTCAGGTTGACCCCTCGCCTGAGCCGCCTCCGGGTCATCCTCCACTGGATCTTCTGGTTCTTTGATCTGAAGTTTGTCCATATCCCAGTTGCAATGGGTTGCGGCATGAAATACAGCTTCTTCATTCAGGATGGAGGACGGGTCAACGTCAGGGGCAAAAATATGCTTACGACGTTGAGGAGTCAGGTTCACCGGCACAAAGGAAGGCGGCTGAATTTGTGAGTTGTTAGCATCATAAGCCGCCTAATAATTCTTCAGCTCCATTTCAGTGACAAGTTGTGTGGCCAACACTCGAGATGTCTTGACACACTTAACATAGTCGACATCACTGAATGTCGAGCCGTCATCTTTGAGCTCAGGAAACCCTTTTGCCATTTCTGCCGGGTCTAGCTCCTCTGAGTAAGCTAGAGCCCGGCTTAAAGACGATGTTGCACCAGCCCGGGCGGCTGATCTTTTCAATTCTTCAACTTGTTTGGGGATAGTTGAGAGAAACCTTAGCACATCCTTAATGAGCTTCACCGGCTCTTTGTCCCCCATAACCGCCTTGATTGTGAGATGGCTTCCAGCATAGAGTTGCTCAGTCAGTGTATATACAGCCTTCAGCATAAGCAAGTTGTTATCCTGGAGGCTGCGTGTTCATGGGCCTACAAAACAATTTAAACACATAAGTCGCCAGGCGGTTTATCTGCATACATGAATATTTTGACGGGTTAGCCAGATACTTACCAAAAATAGCCTGAGTCATATGGGCAATATGCCGCTTTAACCCGGATAGCTCCTCTGTGATGGGCTTTAATTGGCCTTCAGCTTTCTCATGTTCTCATAACTCGGAAGCTCCAGCCTTGCTTTCCCCTTCTCAGGCAGTACTGTTTCATCTTTAGCAACAAGTTTTGTCAGCACCCTGGAGACCTCAGGAACGGTGTAACCCGACCCAGTAATGGTGACCTCCTCATTATTATCGCAAGGAGCATCTTCATTTATCTTAGAAGGACTGGGCGGGTTAAGGTTGGCCGCCGGGTCAGCCTCAGTGTCCATAACGTCAGTAGTTGCCGGCTCATGTTGAAGGGGTAAATCAGTTTGGGCCCCCTGATGATCTTCAGGTTGATCAGCATGGGTTTCAGGAGGCACCAAATCTGCATTTCTCGACTCAAAAGTCTCAGGATCAGTGGATGGCTCGCCAGTTTTCCTCTTCTTGGCCTTGGCATGGGCCCTACAAAATAAGAAAACAGAATAAGAAATATGCAAGCCTAAAAGTTTGCATAGGAAGACATATGACAAAAGAGAATTTACCCATGGTTGATGACTAAGGGTGGCAGCTTGGAGGCGGTCGAGTCGTCTGACGAAGGTGGCGACTCCTGATAAACAAAATCAGAATGATTAAAAGACTGCTATATTGAACCAGCTTCGGAAGAAAAGGAGTTCTACTTAAAGGTACCTCATTTGGTCGCTTACGGGTATATCTGGCCATGGGCCGGGCCTAAAAAAGCCCACGGCAGAAAACTGAGGCCCAGGCCCTGCCATCGGACCTACTTTGAAGCCCAAGCCCGGCCCATTTTTTGAAAACCCCGTCGGGCCTAGGGCCGTGGGCCGGGCCTCTTCCTTAAAATCCCAATTTGCCAAGCCCAAGCCCGGCCCGGCCCTGCTGGTGGGCTTAAAACTCAGGCCCAAGCCCGGCCCACGGGCAAGCCCGTCGGGCCTAGGCCCTGGATTTTGAGGCCGGGCCTGGGCAGGCCGGTCGGGCCGGGCCGGAGATGCCCAGGTATACTTACAGGCGACTGTTTTATTTGGTAAGCCGGCTGTAAGACCACCATTACCGCTCCGAGTTTGGCACCTTGATGTATGTTGAGTTTTCTTCAAAACAAAATTGGGATCCAAATAAGCATCTGGATGAGAGAAGCTTACTTTCTGAATAACCCGCCTTGTTCTTGTTGGAAGCAAGGATTCTGAGCCGGAGGAAATGGAAATTACCTCAACATCGTCAGCCCGGTTCGTCTCAACATCACCCTAAGGAAAGGAGGCATCAGCTAGATTCAATAAAATATAGTTAAAGGAAATTGATTTCTACCTCCGATTGCACATCGGCTGCCGCTGATTCGCCCATAAGTGATGGCTCTTCTACGACCGCCTTATGTTTCTTTGAACTTGGAAGGGCCTTAGTTTTCTTGGTTGTAGTTTTTGCTCGCTTCTTGCCCCAAAATGAAGACTTATCCTGCAAAGTTGACGATCAAAAATAACAGGTAAGGATTTGGAATTCAGAAGAAGACATTTATACAAGTCAGGCATAAAGTTGCCAAAGATTCTTACTGGAGGAGCCGGGTTAAGAGCATAAAAGGGCTTCAATCCGTCTTTGCTGCAATCGTCTTGACTTTCACCCAGTAGCTTCTTCACGATCCAATTTATTTCATCAGCACCCAAAGTTAAATTGCTATATCTTTGAGCGTCGTTTAAATCGCCGGAATAAGCGCACGTTAGACTGTCACGGCGGCTTAGCGGCAAGATACTCCAGGATGCCCAACACCGGGTCAAATCAATTCCAGTTAACCCATTGGCTACTAGGGCCCTCAGCTTTGGATATATAGGAGCGTGCTGAGCGCGTTCTTCTGGAGGAGCCCAGCCAGGAAATTCGAGGTCCATGGGAAGACGATTTGTTCTGTAACCCGACAAAGGGTTCTCATCAGCCGGAGCCGTATTCCGGCAATAGAACCAAGTTTTATTCCACCCTTTAGGGTGGCTTGGCAGAATGGCACCAGGAAAGGCAACATCTCTCCTCCTCTGGATTGAGAACCCGCCAAGCTCTAGACTAGGGCCATCAGCACATTCAGGCTGGTGATTCAAGTAGACAAATTCCCTAAAGAGGGAGATAGAGGGGTCTATCTGCATATACGCCTCACAGAGCACTTGGAACTGGAAAAGATTGGATATGGAGTTGGACCCAGATCTTGAGGATGAAGATGGAATAAATGCAGAACATCACGAAAGAATTTTGACCCAGGAGGAGAAAAGCCTCTCAGAAGATGATCCAAGAATACTACTACTTCTCCTTCTTTCAGATTTGGGATTTCCTCTCCAAGGGCAACCCGCCAGCCAATTACTTCTTTAGGCGGCAAAACCCCCTGATCTTGGTAATCTTTAAGAATGAGTTCAGAAACTTGAGAGGCCACCCAGTTGCAAGTTTTCGATTTCGACATAATAAGTTTCCTGGATAAAGTAAAAAGGGGCGGTTTAAGCATATAGTTAAAAAATAAGATGGCCTAATCATTTACAATGGGTAAGTCGCCTCATGAGAAGCCAGCGTCTTGATACAGCAGTCTATCACATGGCGGGTTACAACTATTGAGCCGACGAAAATAAGGGCGACTTACGCTAAATCAAAGACCTCTGGTTTTTGTTAAGTGTGGGACAAACATGTTTCTACCCAACTGGCTACAATTACGGATCTACAAATGATTCGGAAAAGGAAAATATTCGCTAAACCTAACAACAAGGCATGGGAGCAGCAGCAGTCTAATGTACAAATTTTTAAAGTGGGTTTGAAGATGCTATGCGAGAAATGAATCTACCATTCAAAATCGCTCTATTTCTATAATAAGATTCACAGAATCTACATATGGACGAGCAATGATGATAAACGAAAAAGGAACCACCAGAGCGCTCAAGAACTCCGATGAACTACTATGGATCTAGGGAAGAAGAATGATTTACCTGAAGGGGGCCGGGGGCAACGGAGACGATCAGTTGTACCTCGATGAAGACGCGGTGTCGCTGCAGTCCCGAGAGTGGTCACCAGTGACGGATGAACAATGGCACTAGCACGACGAAACCTGCGGGCGCGACGATGAAGAAGCGAGAAGGGCGAGGTGAAAGTGAAAGAAGGGACCCTCCAGTGAATATTTAAAATGGAGAAACTCGAAGAGGCAACCAGCGGGCGCGAAAATCAAGGAGACGCGGTAATTTTGGGAAGCAAAGACGCCTCGATTTTCGGGATGTGTGGATACACTCAGATTCGTTGTGATGTCATCATTGGTTCCCTGGATTTTTGGCGGGTGACGTCACTACATGGACGGCACGAGAAAAATAACAAGTCTGGAAACAGTGCAAGCCGGCATTTTGAGATCGACGAAGGACACAGATACAGGCAGATAATAAGCCGCCAACAGAAATTAAGGGAATTGACATGAATGAATTCAAATCAATCTGGGGCCTAATGTCGGGGATATAACCCCACGGTATGACCCGTCCTATTGGGCCAGGTCAATATAATGGCGGCTCTGAAGTTATGTTCAAGATGGGCCGCGCCGTGAAGACAAGGCAAGCAAGGCGGTTACCAAATAAGCCGCCTGGCGGCCCAAGCGCGTGGAGACGGTGACTCAAGGCCCACAAGATAGAAAACGCCAGAAGCTTCCTTGCTTAAAGGACAAGGCGTGTTAGAGACATGATAGGTTACGAGTTGTAATATGACTCGGACTCTATTGTAAACCCTAGGGTCTCGACCTGTATATAAAGGCGAGCCCCTAGGACTGAAAGACTCAAGTTACACACCCTCGAAAGCTAGGTTAGCGATTCCGCACCCTTGTAATCGAGATCATCATCAAGATAGACACAAAGCAGGACGTAGGCTATTACCTCCATCGGAGGGGCCGAACCTGGGTAAACTCGCCTCCCGTTCCCGTTTAACCCCTTTGAGTCGGCACCTAGCGGCGAGGGCCTCACACCTAAGTCCTTGCACGAGGACATCTGCCGTGACAACACCACGACAATAAGGTAATACTAGCATCTACTACAAAATTTTGCAGACTATCCACTATTACTGCAAGGTCTACATCATGTCACCCTGACAGATGATTACCTTCAAAGTGTTTCATACATTTAGCATAACATAAGGTAATAGAATTATAAACATCTACTGATAAAAGTCAGACTATATTTTATATTACTGAGAGATCTACACCATATTGGTGATTATCTTCAAAGTGTTATCCTATATCAGTTGAGGTCTACACATATGGCTATAAGGCATCAGCCATACAAAAATTTGCTCCTCCGAAGCATTTATTGTTGTTGTTCACCAAAATATTTTACTCTCATAGTAAAATATCATTCATGCATAGTCACTACATGCTGAAATGGTGTTTTTGTGCCAATATGAATTATTCAAGTGTCTCAAACACTCTCGCAATGTCCGCATCACATTGTGGTTATACTTTCATAGTGACTAATCAATGTTAAACATGCAACATCTATGTTTTTGGCAGTGACTCTAAAGTTACATATTTCCTCATGAATAAAGTACAAATTTTTAGCAATGATTTCATCACATGCGTTGTATTGAAGGATACACCCAGATTCACCAAGGATCACCTTGGCCATGATTGTTCTCAAACAAATCATTTTATCAATATATATCGCTTACTCTTAGAAGTAAATTAAATAAATGCATGAGTAACACATGACTGACATGTCCAAATGCAAATTCATGTTAGGTGGGAGTGTTTATTTTAAGATGATCCATGATATCAGTCATTGTATCCATCTATGGCATTTGTGGCCACTATAACTTCACCTTCGGAAAATGTATCATGGCTATTCTCTTAATAGATAAGTATGTTCATATGTATTTCGTGTGTCACCAACTTCACTTAGTTCTCAAACTAAGTACATAATGGGTGAATATTTATTCACCTTGAATATTTGCCTTGAGAGAAACATGCTGCCATGAGCACATCGGGAATGATCACCCATTCAGTTTTCAAGACCTCAAGTCTATCGCAGCTTACAATTTTGTTTCTTATAAAATCAACTTCAAGTTGAGATTTTGTGATCAGATATTATTCATATTTGAATCCAGTTGAAAGGCCTATAATACATTTTACATCATGTAATGATGGTACTACCATTTTCATGGTAAAGAAACACATCATTTCTTAAAATCATCAGATTCACCCAGCGGATGCTATACAATTATTTGAAATTCTTGCTAGTACTCAGAATGCTAAGCAATTCATTGTTCACAAAATAGAACCATGAGGAATTCAAAGTAAAGTGGAGGCTAAAACACAACCAAAAACAAAATTACCTCTTAATAAGGAATATATCGTATTTCAAGCAATCACAACGACAACTCTCAAGTTTGTCAAATGTGTGTTTACACGAATATCGTACATATGATTACCAAACCCTCAAACATATAGTCAAACCACACCACAAATTTATTAAAAAGGCAAAGAAGTTCATTGGGATAAATTTAAAAATCTGCAAACTTATAACTAGAAACTATTCTGGTAAACGATTGTTCTCAAGTCTTCCTCAGAAGGAGAACCAAAAATCCAGTGCAAGAAAAGGATGATGAATTCCTTTGCACCCATGATATGTTTCCATAATAAAAAAAATCACTAATATTGGGGACCTCATGTAATCTTCCAATTATTCCCAAAATATCATTAGCCTATACTTTTACTACTACATGTAGTGCGATGTCCAATATCCTATTTCTTGGACATTATATTTGATAAATTTTGAATGTATGAACCAATTCATACTCAGTTTTATTGCATACGAAATAATTTTCTAAATCTTACAAAATATTTGGCTTCAAGCCTTACAATCCTGGTTTGGGGTTGATTAGAAAAATTATTGGCAATTATATTGGTCACAACTTTTTAAGTTGAAATATTTCCCAAATCGTCAAATTTTATGTGCACTGCATGTGCCATAGGGGAAATAAGTTTTAAGGCTCTCTCACCTTAAAATTTCAAATGAGCCAATCATTCTTCCTTGAACACATTCAGAAGATATGTGGAGTACTCAACCATTATGTTGTATTATAAGTGTGTCTCTTTTCACACAAAACCATGAATGATCTAACTAAATTAATTGCTCAACTTATCAAATGTAAGAGCAAATTATCCTAAACACAGGATAAACCCATTCGACTGGACAATGTCATTGAACTCATTTCACAAGCATTTTCTGATTGCATCCAGTACTGCATGTACATACCCATAATGGTTCAACTAAATTTCTATCAAAAATAGTCAAATGAATTACATGACCACTTTTAAAGAATTGTAAATTTACCAGCCTCTTCCTCGACACATACGGCCTTACACACCCTAAGTATGATCTAAATCATACCAACTGCATGTCATACTACTTTCCCCTGGTAGTAACTACGTGGAAATCAACTATTTCCCATCTGCCATAATTCGGTTACATACTAATATCACCACTCCAGCGTACATCAATCGGCCCTCATAGAAAATTAGGGATCTATGTGAGGAATAACAATTTATCCGTCAATCAAAAGTATTCATAGCCCATATGCTGATTGCATCAGGAATAAGGATATTTTTCGGTATCAGGGGAGATAAGTACCACAAAGAATGTCGAGAAATAAATTAGAAATGTTATTGACATTCAATCCTTATATCCATGTACTCAAAGAATCTGAACTATAAGTTTAGAGAATTATATATTTGCAACATATTGCAAATCTGCCACATACATTTACTGATGACAAGGTGTCACTAAATTCTATGTTCCTACAGAAAAGTGTAAGAAAGAGTGGAGGTACCTGATAAACCACTCTTCTCCCCATATGAGAGCAAGAGGGGGAGAAAACCTAACCACATGAGATATAACTTCTCATATGCTTCCGCGGAAACCGAGGAAATAAGATCCTCAACCAGTAAATGTAATTCAACATCAAGTTGAAAGACACCTCACTGGATGCTCATCATCCAAATCCCGGCATAAATGTGCACAAATGTTTTGGTGTCAGGACATCGAAACACCTTGACTCCATTGTTGTAGGAAATCACAAGGAGTTACAAGGAATAAATGCATTTCCACAAATTTCATCAATTCCACCATAATCATATAATAGAAGTCTACATTTGTAGACATATATTTCTTATCAAAATTGCTAAAACCTTTTGGGCCCTGAACCAAAATCCATGGTAGAGTGCCTCTTGCGGTCATATTGGTTCATATAAAAGGAAGCAAGTAATGAAGAATAGCACTCGCTCTGCGAACGAGTGGTATTTACCACAGTAATACCTACTCCTCATAAGTATCTTCCATATGAAATACTAAAAATTTCTCATTCATAGACAAAGTCAATGAGGTGGTGACAAAGCGAGGCTTGTAGCAAAAGGGTTCACGCAGAGACTCGACATCGATTACGATGTAACATACCCTCTTGGTATGAGTGGAACTATCACTACTACAGAATGGTCCAAAGACAACACATCAATCATAGACCCTTCGTGGAAACTGTGTGTGATCCATCAATCGCAAACGGTATAGTTCAAGCTCCGTCGCTAATGACACGAACTGTGTGCGATAGTGGATCCATCAAATACGATTCAGAAAATAGTTGCGTGTGTGATGCTGGGCATACAGTTGGTGCTTATGAACTATTTGTGATTAGACAAGATAACACAAATGGTTCTCAAAATACATATGTGTGTGAAGTACGGGATACAGTTCATTCATAAAAATTGTTTGCGTTGATCGAGCTAGAACACCAACGAGATACCATAACAAGGTGTGTGTGATACTACGCAAATAGCTCATTCGTCAGAATTGTGTGGGAAGACCAATAATAACGCAAACGATTCTAACTGACAAGCTCTGTGGGTTGTTGGCAGACTGTTGCAACCAAACAATTGTCAGCGATGGATGAAATCATTACTGACGCTTCGTTGGGAAGTGTCGTTTGCCTGTATTAATATCGCAGACGTTTTATTATTATGACCCGTGTGCCTACGCATCACCCCATCCTCCTCTCTCGCGTCTTGTCACCGTGTTGCCGCCCGAGGATTCCAATGCACGCTTCGGCACCTCTTTTGGCCACGCATCCTCTCGATGAGCCCGTTCCCGCGCACAACCGCGCAGGTTCCCGCGCACAAAACCGTCCTACGGCTCTAGCTTCCCGCCCAGCTCGGTGAAATCCCCAATGCTTGCCGGCCTGCTATATAAACCCTTACGACCGGCGACTCCACATTACCTTCATCCCCTCCCTCCCCGTAGCTTGTCTAGTTTGATTCTCCTGCAATCGCCAATGGCACCGGTCACTCGTCGTCGCCCAGCCACTCCACCAGAGGACAGCTCCAGCTGGGAGGCTTCACCGCGTCGGCGCGGCAGTCCTCTGAAGCGTGTGGTGCACGTGGCGTCCCTGGTGGGTGTGCGCACGCCACCAACTACACACTCCACCACCGCTGCCCGAAAGCAGTTGCTGCTGGTGGCAGCCATGACCGCCAACAATCTGGCAGCCGCCGGGGCCGCCACCCCACCGTTGTCCGTCTTTGCCATGACCCCACCTTTAGGCGGCGGGGTCATCACCCGCTCCGCCACCAAGGCCCGAATGCGGGAGGTGGAGGCCGCCAAAGGCCCGCCACCGGGCTTCTGCGTCGCAACCCTTGCGCGCTACATCTACTTCCTAGAGAAGGAGGTGGAGCGCCATGTCACGCACGCAAAGAAGCTCACCGACACCATGGCCGCAGGAGAAGCCGTAGCGGCAGCGCGGAATGCGGAGATCTACGCCGAGTCCCATCGCTTCGAGGAGGGGCATCTTGAGCGCCGGAGGGCAGCACTGGCAGGCAACAGCCACGACTCCACCAACTCGTCGGCAGGCTCCTCCTCCACTTGCTCTTACTGAGCGTGCTCGATTCTGCTGGAAGTGGTACAAAGCCCCTCCGTAGTACTAGTATTTAGGGGCTATTTTTTTTAGTTCATCTAACTATAGATGTGGTTGAATTGTACCACGTACTTTAAATTAGCTGGTATATATAGTTGAACTAGCTATTTCAGTACGTGGTTGGCAACAATTGGGGAAAAGTTTGTTCGATTCAGCTGTCGAGTTGAACTATTTTGTACAAAGACCAATGGTTAATCTATGAATGAAATCCATGTTTGCTAAATTTCAGTTGCAAAAGTGCACCGTAATAGTGATTTTGTTCCTGCGAAATTCGACAAATACCAGTGCTACAATGTTGACAAATGCCAGTGTTACTAGATCGACAGATGCCAATGCTTCCGATTTGACACATGGCAATTTACCCAATATGATAGATGCAAATCTTCTCGGTTTGTCTGTACTAGGCACACGGGTCATATTAGAGAAACGTTTGCGATGACGCATTGCACCAATCCTTCGTGCCAATATTTTCACTTGGCTTACGGGCGAAGGAAAGATAGTTGTCGATCTGTATACGGGTATTCAACCAGAACCGTTTGTGATGAGTGTTTATTCAGAGAAAACGATGATGGTTTTTTGTTTGCTATGTGAATTCAGAGATAAATACATAGTTCATCAAACCATAGATTTCATTCAGTCAAGCTTTGACTTTACATTCATACAATCGAGATACAATATAAAGAAAACTAGTTGCGGCGGCGGCGGCGACGGCGACGTTCTCGTGCTCCGGGGCGAAGTTGTACAGTTCTTCAAACGAGACCAGAATGTTATGGACTTCACAATCAAAGAGCCGGTCGTCGCACGATCGACGGGCGCGGGGCCGGGGGGCGGCGACTAGCGGCGCTGCGAGGAAGCTGTCGACGGCAGCGTCCCAATCCGCTAAGGGGCCCGTGACGGGTGCAAGCGCGCGCACGGGGTCGGGCGTCGTGGGTGCGGGCACGCGCACTGGTACCGGTGTGGCTTATGCAGGGGGGCGCATGAGCACGGGCGAGGGAGGAGGCGCTGGCGCTTGCACGTACACGAGATCGCGCGGGTCCGCGGAGACCTCCCTGACGCCCGTGGTTTCTAGCGCTGCGATGATGCTCGGCGACCAGCCCGTCAATGCCACGAGGATGGTTGCTGGCGCGGACGCGGGGATGGTTGCTGGCGAGTGCGCCGGAGCAGCTGTGACGCCCTGGATTTGCAGCTACGTAATCCGTGTAATTAAGCTACAGTAATCCCACGTTAATGATGCCTTGTCATCACTTTCACTGTTGCTAATCTCAGTTTGTTTCAAATCGCGATGAGATTCAAATTTAAAGTTAAAGTTAAAAACTAAAGTTTCAAGATACCAAAACATAGATGTTCGAAGTACGGCAAATAATGCATAGGTAATTGTGTTGTAGAAATCAACATTTTTGAAAATAATTTAATTCGCTAAATTAAAATAAAACTAAAACAGGAAATTATAATAACAACCCCCCCCCCCTGGCCCAACTGGGCCACCGGCCCAGCAGGCCGGCCCACCCCGGCCACCCGTGGAGCTACAACCCCCCGAAACCCTAACTGCCCGATCCCCACTCGCCCCCGTACCCCACGACCCCTCCCTCTCCTCCCCCCGATTTGGATCGGGATCGGGGAGGTTGCCCCCGCCGGTGCCTTCCTCCGTTGGCGCCGACGTCGCCCGCCGTCTCCATCATCCCTTCGTCGTCGCCCCGCTACCTCGTCGGCCGCCTCCTCGCCTCCTCCCTAACGGACTCCTCCGCACCGTCGTCGCCCCCCCCCCCCCCGAACCCACTGCCCTCCCCGTCCGAATCCGGTGACGCATGGCCTCCCCTTCCTTCCCCCTCCCGTAGCCGCGGGCTTCGCCCCCCCCTCGCCACTCCCTGCTTCGGCCACCGCCCCCCCCCCCCCCCGCGCTCGCCTGCGTGTGCTCGCGTGCAACCGCCCGCGCCCCTGCCGCGCCGCGCACGCGCTCACCGTCGCCCCGCGCGTGCACGCGCGCCGCCTCTTCCCTCACCACCACGGCCGCTCCCGCAAACCCCCCTCCCCGCTGCGCTAGCCGCCGCCGCTAGCTACCCGCTCGCCGTTGCACCTCACCAGCTCGCCGCTCCGGCCCCGTTCGCCCACTAGCCGCCCGCCGCTGCTCGCCGCTACGACCGCGCCGCCGCTGGCCGCGGCTGTCACCGCCGGGCATCGCCACCGCTGGCGCCCCCTCCCACTGGTGCGCACCGCCCCTGGCCACCGGTGCCTTGCACCGTGCGGGCCCGATGCCCCCCTGGCTGGCGGTTGCCCGAGGCCATTGCCTCGGCCAGCCCCGATCTGTTTAGTGGGGGGATTAACCCCCCACTAACCCTCCTCTCCGTGAACCTGACAGCGGGGGCAACCTCCCCGATCCCGATCCAAATCGGGGGGAGGAGAGGGAGGGGTCGTGGGGTACGGGGGCGAGTGGGGTCGGGCAGTTAGGGTTTCGGGGGGTTGGTGGGTTGTAGCCCCACGGGTGGCCGGGGTGGGCCGGCCTGCTGGGCCGGTGGCCCAGTTGGGCTGGGGGTGGGTTTGTTATTATAATTTCCTGTTTTAGTTTTATTTTAATTTAGCGAATTAAATTATTTTCAAAAATGTTGATTTCTACAACACAATTACCAACGCATTATTTGCCGTACTTCGAACATTTATGTTTTGGTGTCTTGAAACTTTAGTTTTTAACTTTAACTTTAAATTTGAATCTCATCATGATTTGAAACAAACTGAGATTAGCAACAGTGAAAGCGATGACAAGGCATCATTAGCGTGGGATTACTGTAGCTTAATTACACGGATTACTGTAGCTGCAAATCCAGGGCGTCACAGCAGCATTCGCTGCGGCATGCAGCTCTTCCAGGGCCATGTCCATGGCGTCCCATTCGTCTTTATGTTCTATCTCTTCCGGCTCGGTGTCAACTTCACCAAACCGGAAGACTAGTGACATATGATCCTTGTGCACCATGGCGTAGGTCGTCGTGGAGGTCTGAATGATGGAGGGGACTAGGAGGCAAAGATGTAGAGAGGATTGTGAGTGAGTGGGCAGTAAAGCCGCCTATTAAAGAGCGGCTCGGGCGCCATTGATGGACAGGTTGGAAGCGAGGAGGGCGGATATGGAGGTCAAAGGGCTCGCTTCCCGGTGAGCCTACGGCGTACAGCCCGCACGCCTCCCGGTGAGCCTGCGCAGCGGAGGCCCGCTCGCATGCCTCCTGTCAACTCTAGCAGCTGCTCGCACGGCACCTCCTAAGCCATAGACAATAGAAGAGTGCGATGCCTGGCGGCACGTAAGGGCAGTAGAACGCCCACGGTTTGAAAATAATGCAACCGTTGACATGGAAACGTGACAGTTCTTTGTTCCAAAAAGCTTTTGTTAGCTATTAATGTGTCCGTCTTTTTCCAAAATGGACACGAAAAATACCACAGCATATTTGTGCTATATCATGACACCATGCCCAATTTCTTGAATTTTGTGTGAGTTCTAGATTTACTATGATTTAACGTAATATTCTCAATGTTGGCTCTAAAAGAAAAAATATATTAAAAAACGAGTCTCAAATAGGAAAACAAAATGATATGACGCCTTTATGTGCCATGTTCATGACACCAAGCCAAGTTTCATGAATCTTCTGACAAGTTTTTGATTTACATCATTTAAAATCCGAGTTTCTCAATGTTTCTCTGGCCTAGCCAAGACCCCGAGATGTTTGAAATTCATTCCCATATCTTGCATGGGACCTAAAGATGCATGCACACTAATATGGTTTTCT
This sequence comes from Elymus sibiricus, assembly GCA_039707655.1. Taxonomy (NCBI): domain Eukaryota; kingdom Viridiplantae; phylum Streptophyta; class Magnoliopsida; order Poales; family Poaceae; genus Elymus; species Elymus sibiricus. The sequence continues at coordinate 295,346,194 of CM077663.1, read as the reverse complement.
AACCATTTTGATGCATCGGACCTTGTGTTAGTAGTTCAAATTTGAATTATGCATATTAAATAATGCATATAAAAGTCAATTAATGTATAAAAAGTCCAAACGAACCATGTATAGTTTCATATTTTGGCACGACACTCATTTTGGTATATGTTGCCTCTGGAAATATATTGTTCAAGATGAGAAGATGCAGCGGATGTCGATTCGCCCACATAAGGTTACGTGTTCCACATCGAAACCACAAAAGCTTCCCATGAGAAGCTTAGGTTTGTGAGAGGCTTGTGCCAAAACTTGTCCCAAATTGGATATTATTTTACTAGGGCACATATGAGCCATGCATGTCATGACACCATGCCAAGTTTCATGACTTTTCTCACGAGTTTTGATTTATACATGATTTAAAACCCGAGTTTGTCAATGTATGTGTGCCCGAGCCAAGACCGTGAATTGTTTGAAATTCATTCCCATATCTTGCATGGGATCCTAAAGATGCATGTATACTTATATTATTTTCAACCCATTTTGATGCACCAGACCTTGTGATTGTAGTTCAAATTTGAATTATGCACATTAAATAATGCATATAAAAGTCAATTAATGTATAAAAGGGCCAAACGAACCATGTATATTTTTCATATTTTTGGAACGACACTCATTTTTGTATATGTTGCCTCTAGAAATATATAGTTCAAGACGAGAAGATGCAGCGGATGTCGATTTGCCCACATAATGTGACGCGTTCCATATCAAAACCACTAAAACTTCCCGTGAGAAGCTCAGGTTTGTAAGGGGCTTGTTGCAAAACTTGTCCCAAATCGGACATTTTTTCACCAGGGCGCATATGAGCCATGTCATGACACCATGCCAAGTTTCATGAAATTATGACGAGTTTTTAATTTATACATGAATGTAAAACCAAGCTTCTCAATGTATGTGGCCGAGCCAAGACCCCGAGATGTTTGAAATCCATTCACATATCTTGCATGGGGCCGAAAGTAGCCATGGACACTTATATGATTTTTCAACCCATTTTGATGCACCAGACCATGTGATTTTAGTTCAAATTTTAATTATCCACATTAAATGCCTAGAGAACTCAATTAACGTATGAAAATGCAAAAAGAACCCTGAATAATTCCATATTTTAGCAAGACACTCTTACTGGTCTATGTTGCCTCTAACAAAAGTTCAAGGCGAGAAGATGAGCAGATGTCGTTTTGCCCACGTAATTAAGGTGATGTGTTCCTTATCGGAACCACAAAGCTTGCAATGAGAAGCTCCGGTTTGTAAGGGACTTGTGCCTATAATTGTCCCAAGTTGGACAATTTTTTCAATGGCACATATGTGCCATGTCATGACAACATGCCAAGTTTTTAGAATTTCTGACACGTTTTGGATTTACAGTAATTTAAAAACCAAGTTTCTCAACATTCGAGGCCGAGCCAAGACCCCGATATGTTTGAAATTCATTTCCATTTCTTGCCCGTGACCTAAAAAGATGAAGCCATGGACACTAATATGATTTTCAACCCATTTTGACGCACCGGACATTGGGACGATAGTTCAAATTTGAATTATACACATTAAATGCCTAGAAAACTCAATTAATGCATAAAAATGCCAAACGGACCCTGAATAATTCCATATTTTAGCACGACACAGCTATTGGAAAGTGTTCACTGCAGATAAATCTTATTGCAATCCAAACACCGTCCTTTATCGAAGTAACCTCATTTTTTGTTCTAAAAATATTTTGAAAATCAAGTCTTTCACAAACAGTTCAAGTTCATGAATCGTGTGTGATGCAGTACAAAACATCTTGGGCCAATCCTCATAATGCATGGCTTAGGACGGAAGCTTCGTCGGCTACAGTACACCGCCAGCCAGTTTACCGCACGGACTCCCCAGAGCATTTTACTTTTCAATCGTCGCTGGTGAAAGATGAGGACGTGGATCCCCGTCGTGAGGGCAACTTCGGCAACCCACTCCGGCCCGAGCGCGGCCGCATCAGGCATGAGCGCGGTCTCAACATGCTTGAACGTGGCCGCTACCTCCGACAGGGCAGCTGCTGTAGCTCAGAGGGCGGTAGCAACAACCGCAACGGGGATAGCAAATGGCGAGAACGGCGCATCAGTTGTCAGTTTCTCGTCGGTCGCCGTAGCCCTGATGGTGGACGCCCAGTCCCATCTCGAGGCCGTCCACGCCCATCTCGTGTCGGTCACTGCACAAATCACATCTGCCTTCTCCGACACCGGTCGACAACCCACGTCCGATGAGTTAGTAATCGCTGAGTGTGCTCGAGCAGGCGTCCATTTGTCAACGGCCTCCCTAGCCAAGATTGTGGCCGTCCATGCCCGGAGCAAGGCCGCCCATGGCCGGCTCATGGCGGCCTTATCCAAAGATATGGTGGAGGAAGACTGCGAGGTGTTGGAGTATGTGGCAACGGATCCCATGGATCTCCTTACCCCAGAGTTCGTCGAGCGGGAGCCAGTCATCGAGGAGGCGGCGGAGATCGACAATTGCCAGGCGGAATATTAGTCTCTGTCCAGAGCGATGATCTTTTGTTAGAGTAATGTTTAAGTCAACTAACTAATGTTTATTAGTTGCTCGATTAAGTAAGTGCGGGCAGTGTTGTAGGCTCTTTTGTGTAGTACTCATATTTGCAAGTGTTGTTAAATTAAGAAATGACGTCGATAACCAATGTAACGAGGGAAATTCTGACCAAAATTTGCTGCCGTATCCCCATTTTCTCTTCTACATGAAAATGAAATGCAAGTACCGTGTGCAATGTAGTATCCGATATCTTACGCCGAAAGCTTGGAGACCAAATTTCCACATTCAGTCTCATCACACACGGGATCAACTATTGGATTCGTTTGTGTTGTTGAATATCTCACACAGTTATGGTAAAGATATTGTGTCTGATGTGACTGTGCGCGCTACTTTTTCGCCGCACCGAACGAAATTTTGGGCTGCCGCACAAATATCTACCTCCCCAGCCTCTCGTACCAACCAAAAGCCACCCCCTGCTTCCCCCTTCCTTTCCTAAGTTCAAACCTGCACAGCTTGCTTGCAGCGCCATCTCCTCGCCGGCGATGCTCCTTCCTGCTGCTCGACCTCCTCCATCTAGTCAGGTAATCCACACCTTCCCCACACCCCTCCCCCTCCACCCCCTCCTCCTCCATTCCACATGCCCCGACCACCGGCGTGACACATTCCACCAAAATCACCGGCCCACCCCCCACATAATCGTCGTCGAAAGTACATGGTGCACCCAGTATAGCCAGGATCTCAAGGAGCACCTGGCAGCGGAGAAGCAAATCGCAACCGCACGCGCGGATGAGGCCGCGATGGCTGCCATGCGTGCCGACCCCAGATCTTGGAGCAACACCTCGCCATCGAGGCCACCGTCGACGCCTCGCGCGCGGACGCCGCCACGCGGTTGTCTGCATTGAACAACAACTCGTTGTGTTTTCTCGAGGGGTCCGCTTTTGCCTTCGACGATGACTAAGAGTTGTTTTCTCAGCGTGCCCATGCTTTCCTCAACTCCAGAGCCGGCAGGTTGGTGCCCAGACAGGCTGAGGCCACTCACCACTACGAGGAGGGCACCCACGATGTGGAGGCCTCGCCCTCTTCCAAGCCCATCGTTATCGATATCTCCGGCAATGAGGAATAGCTTGTTTTTTAGCTTAATTACCAATGACCTGTGTTCAGGTAGCTACGACTGTTAAGCATGTTTGCTTTACCTGTTGCATGTGCTGCTCCTGCCTTTCCTTAAGAAATTCTAGTGAAATATGCAAGTAATGCTACTATGAAATCTGACCTTCTATTATGTTCTATTGTCCAATGTGATGCTCAGTTAACTGTTTGGTTCATTTGTTTTGGTGATCATCTGCAATGTGATGTTCGATTATTGTTGGTACAATTTTGTATTGTTATGCATGTGAAACATACAATTGCTATATTTCATAGTTCTTAGCACGCTTGGCTTTTCCATGTGGCTTGAATTAATATGTTGGATCTGCAATGCGTTTATTTTTCATTAACATATTTTACTGATAGCATGCCAAATCTCACTTAAAACCTGATCAATATCTATCTTAAATGTGTTACAGGGGGAACAATGGGAGACACTGAAGTTTACCATCGAGGTTTGCACTTTCATGATCCTTTGGCTAATAGCACATTGATGTGCAATTGCAGAAACCATTCTAATATTTAGGTTTCTAATAATAATTTGGTCTTGCACATGTAGGTCCTGCTGTAAGAGGTTTAGACCCACTGTTCGACCCATTTTGCATGTGGAGAAATGATGTGTTCATGAATATCAGTCAAATCAAGAAACTCAGAAAGATTGTTAAGATAAAGAAACTTGCGACGAAAAACAACAAGCTGTTTGTCTGCACAATGAAGAAGACATTAGTGAATTATAGGATGGTACTATCGCTTTTACCTTGTCTTTTTTCCCTTTGTGACATTACAATTTTTTGAAACGAAATTTATGCATATCTTTGTTTGCAGTCCTTTCCAAAGCAGTTCATCGATGAGTACGTCTCAAACCACCTGTATGGTCAAGAGGCGAGGAAGGTATTCATACAGCACCCACGGTATAATCTTGAAGTCTTCCTCAAGAGGATGAAGGATGGGCGGGCAACCATCCACAGGCACTGGCATAAAGTTGCAAGGACCTTCGACATCAGCAAAGGCTCAATATTTGCCTTCCGCTTCAACAGTTTTCTAGACAAGATTCATCTGTCTATTTACCGTATATGATGCTATTTTCCAAAGGTTTTAGATGTTGCATGTGAAACTCGGTCCTGTCGTGTAATTGGGTAGCTAGGTAGTATATGCCTATATGATGTTGTACTCTGATGTATTCCAATTATGAAATCCTGGTTGCCGTAATACGAAATGAAATATATTGTGTGCTTGATATGAAGTGTCAATTTGTTTACTAGCTGGATTATAAATAATAGAGCAATTAGCCTGATTATTGGGGTTTCATATTGCAGACGGTTTGTCATAGAACACCGTGGGCGATGACCTCACCAAACCCACATGGTTCCTGTAAATTTGGCGTGTTGGATAAGTGAAAAATCACACACGATTTCCGGTCGTAAACTGTGTGCGTTGGAACAGATATTCGCAAACATTTTCACATAAAACGTGTGTGTGATGGACAGCCCTATGCCAAACAGTTTCTTCTAGGAACCATGCGTGATGGCCACCCCTAACACAAACGATGTTATGCAGAAAATTGTGTGTGATGTAGAATGCGAACAGAAACGTACGTTTGGGATTCACTGTGTGGGATGCTAAGCACATCTCACACGACTTCCCAAATATATCTATTTGTCATGGCCCTTCCAATCGCACACGACATATTTTTGCTCATCGTGTGTCACCGGGTGCAGCCATTGCCGACGGGTTTTCCATGTCGTGTGGGATAGCCCCCCTATCGCCCACACATGCAAGGCGACGGTTTGAGACTACGTCACGAAAGGTGTTAAAAACCGTTTGTATAGCAGGCGCCTGCACTAGTGTATGTTTCGATACTAAATAACATTGGCAATAAACATAATGATATTATCCATGCAGTTGATGGATGAAGTGGCTACATACTCATACGAGTCACTCATTTCGGAAACCTATATTGAAGTCCCTGATGGGTTTACAATTCCGAATCGAAAATGAAATCGCAACATGTATTGTGTAAACCTTCATAAGTAAATCTATGGCTCGAAATAGTCATGAATCATATGGTACTACCGACTAGATGAGTTCCTTCTTCTAAGGATTACTCAAAGAATGATGATTTTTTATATGTTAATAAAGGAATCCCAAATTTTGATTTTATTACATCACCTCAGTGCATATCGATGATTCGTCATCGATGTCTCTACAAGACATAAACATACACAAAATCTTCTCAAGATGGAAAATTTGGATTCGACTAAATTTAGCTTAAGTTTACAACTTGAGCATTCTATCAAGAATATGTATCAGTCTACATATATCCAAAACATATACGAGAAGTTCAGTGTGGATATATCATAACAATAAAAGACATGTATGGTCATACTACCTTTGATAAGGTACAAATTCATTCATACCTAGGGGTGATAATGAAGTGATACTAGGACCTGAAGTTCTATATCTCACTAATGTCAAAAGAACTCATATAATTGCAAACCACGTGAGGCCTGACACTATATTTGCTATTTTTATTCAGAGTCAGCCCCCAACAAAAGGCATATGGTTGATATAAGGAATATCATCTTATATCTGAAGCTTTCAATAAATCTTGGATATTTCCATAGTAAATACAAGATATGATCATGATATGATCTAATGATATTGGCTCTTTATTTGATCCCAATGATGCCATATCAATGACTAAATTTGCTGGAATAGCCTTCATATGGAAGTCATCTAAATGGACTTTATGGTTATTTCCACTTATCATTCTGACATAATTGCTTTATCTAAAGGCATTGCAAAATATGCGTGGCTTAGCAGAATGATTAACTACACTCAAAATCATGTGGTTGAGATTCATCAGAATCACATAACTTGATTTATCAAGATGCTACCACTTGTGTTACACAATACCTATAGGTTATATGAAATCAATACCATAAAGTACATCGCTCGAATTACTTATCCTCACAAATTATAGAAAAATGAGGAAACAATTTGCAAAATACTGTGAAAATCCAACAGATTATTCACAATGGCATGACCATGTCAATGGAATTGGTATGACACATCCTCCAGATTTGCAAAATTCAAGGAGAGTAATCTCCCAAATTATAACGTGTTAACAATCATCAGACTGCATATATTGTACTTTTTTTCCCTTCATGATTTTTCCCTAATGGTTTCTCATAAAAGGTTTTTAATGAGATAATATAAGCACAAGTGTACGTATATGCCATTTCATTTCTCCTTATATTTTCCCCCACTGGATTTTAAAGGAGTTTTCAATGGTATATATAATCGCACTCTTTTCCCTTATGAGTTTTCTCTCAAAGTTTTTCATAATGGTTTTTAATGAGGCTATATCTTCTCAAATATCATATGTCATACTTTCTATTTTTCCCTATCGGTTTTTTTTAAAGGAAGTACTCAAGACATATTTATTGTTCTCTAAACTCACTTATGAGTTTTATCCTTCTTCAAAGGTTTTTCTCATATGGGTTATCAAGAGACATAATCATTATATGTTGCATCATTTTCTCCTTATTTTTTCCACTGGGTTTAAAGGAGTTTTAGCAACATATTAAATACAATTCTCATAATATTTTTCCCACAGGGTTTTTGGAGGAGACTTTCCCAAGATGAAGATGATGAACGTTCAAGGCAAATACATACTAGGAGGAGTCTTTATCAAGATGATGTATATTCACAAAGACAGGCATTGATTAGGGGGAGTGTTAGGAATTAATTAATTAGGTTAATTAACTGTTAATCAATGCTATGTCCACTTTTGGCAACTGCCTTCCTTTTGTAACCGCCTTGTAAACTGGGTATAAATACCCCAATCTTCAATCAATGAAAGATATTTCATCATTTGCTCTCCCTCTTTCCCTTTACTCTTCACAAGTGCATCGCTTCAGGGTCAAGTGAAGGACATGAACGGTTTGGACACATGGCCTTATATTTGGGGGAATGGGAACTTTTCTTCTGTCAAGGCCTATAAAGTGCTTACAGGTTATCAGCCAGCCCTTTCACACTTTAAACCAATATAATATGGGAAAGTTCTTGCGAGGCCAAGCATAAAGTGTTCTTTAATTTTGAGTTCTACTCCATGTTAGGTCCAACACAAGAAATCTTCTGCCATTCTAGGCTACAAGCCTTCTTATTAAAGAATTCCAACATATCGCGTGTTAGCATCTGTGTGTACCGTGTTTCTACAGAAAAGGAAATTCTAACCTAGATTAGCCAAATTTGCCGCGTCCAAATTTACATGCTGCGAACAACAAGTGTAGTTAGAACTCCACACCCGAGCTAATCAAAAGATTAACCACTGTAACTATTACAAACGCAACACAAAAGATTTCCTTCAAGCTGACTATGCACGCTTCATCATAGCATCATAACAATGACACTAGACCATGGAGGCGCGCGTTGCTGCGCCCTTAATTTTTGTCAATAGAATGATCGGAACTTTCACAAGTATAAAGGCAGAAAACATGCATGATAAACATGTAAAGGTGATCCATGTATTGGACGGTAATAGCAATAACAAAATTAAAGGTAGAAAACATGCATGATAAACATGCACCACAACTCCAAAGACAACCATACCATACATACTTGGCAATTATTTTGATCACAAAATATTATGTGTATTAAGAAAATGAACATATATACTACAGAAGCAGTCTCTGTTAGTCAAGATCCCAACATATACTGCATTACTGTGAAATAGGATAAAATTAACCAGCAACTATAATTGATAGGCAATGTGCAATAGGCATCTGTTTGATAGGCAATGCATGGCAGCCATATGATCTGCGCCTATTGGAAAGCAAATTGTTGCTTGTCACCCTACAGTTGAATGCACAACACTCAAATTGTAAGCAAGTTTTCACTTGATAGATCATAACTTCGAATGAAAAATAAAGGCGTTTCTCAAATTGGAAACTTACGTAAGATTGGTATTTCTTGGAGAGGATGGCAAGGCTTCAACCAATGATGGCCCGCGGCGTCGTGCCCATACTTTTGGACGATAGAATAATAGTGATGTTGTAAATACATGGAAACGAAAGCCAAGAATATTTAGAAGAGAAACTATACAGTGATATAAAATATACTGAAATAAGTTATTTCATAGAAGATTTCCTTTTTAAATAATATGAGGTACTCCGATTAGTAGTGAGTAACAACTCAAAACAAAAAAATATTGAGCTGGGAGGTTTATTTAGTTTCTTACAATTGTACATGTCAATCTGTAGCTCGATTTGATTTATACTCGCCACGGGACTACGAACATACTGCAAAACTCATCTGGACATTAAACAATGATCTGGAGCAACAGCTAGCCTCCACTGAGTGTATGAATGGCAGATTGGCAGTAACTTGAACCATGAATTTTCAGGAAACGAGAATTATGAATTAAAGTGGAGAAACATAATTGTGAGGATGAACCCAATCGAAGCAGCTGGATGGTAAACTATGCTGATGTAGTACACCACCTTCATGACAGGTCATAGAATTGCTGAGTCTAAATTCCAAGTGTACAATGCATTATAAGAATATGTAAGCATGTACCTCTGACCCATGATCATCGTACTAATTTCCACATAGAAGTAATGGTTTTGCTAATTCTATGTGGACTGAAATTTTGTTCAGTCCCAATCAATTTCTAAAAGGCGCAACTTCAGCTTCACCAAAATGAAGTTGCAGCACATATACGAACTCTAGAGGTAGTATCAAACATTATCTTTTCTGTACTTGAGGGGGTCAAGGTATATAGAAGTTTTTTCACAATCACCAATCAAAACATAAGTTCTGCTTCTATCGTAATCAAGCCAGAGGAGAATTACATATCAGCAATATCCATATTAGTGTTTACATATTTGTTGGTTTGTGGTCTTCCATTGCAACTTTGGAACAGGAAATAAATATCTATATTTCAAATATACACCCTAACCTGCTTATTTTCAACTATTTGCTAGTTGGCAGAAATCGTAGTTCACATTTACATGAGGTAGGAGGGTTGTGCTCTAGTGCTTATGTTTTTGGTTGGCTTATTCACTTTGATGCCATCAGATCTCTTATATCAAGAATAAGGTCTGAACCAACTGATATATGATTCAACTATGAATCATGAGAGAATCTTATAATATACAATGAACATCATAAGATTGCTTGCTTATTTTAGACGAACATAATAACCTGTACGCAATGCTTAAAAAATTGAGGGGGCATAAATTTCCTAATGAGTGAAACATCGCAGTGTTCCTAATCCACCCAAGAATCTGTAGATAGAAGATGTTCAGAAAAGCATACAACCGGCACAGATCGCCCCAAATGGTGATAAAAATTAGAGAGGCAAAACATAGAAGGACAAAAGTAAGATAGCTTACTTCAAAGACGGGGAGATGATTTCATCTCAAACAAATCATCTCGCCGCTGATGGCTAGAATTTCGTCTCACAATAAAACAATCTGAAATTAGCACTGAGTCTGACGGCTGGGAAGAAGAGCTGATCGTCAGCCAAGTTGGTGGAGATGGATATGGATGTGCAGCGGCGCCATGGAGCGAACTACTGCTCGTTGATGAAGCTACACTATATTGTACCTTCGATTGTCGACCCGAGAGCTCTACACGGGAAGGAACAACGGGTCAGAGGAGACTATATGGACGCACGGGTAGTAAAGAAGGAACACCAATCGACGTGGTAACTGCCCTGCAATTATTCGTCGCCGGCGAGTGGTGCACATCAGTCGCCATTAAGGACTTGTAGCGACGATTGTTTACCTCCTCAATTTTCGCTGACTGTTCGGTGCCCACAAGGTGACCACCTGACTCGCGTCGGCTCGGCTGGATCCCCTCGAGCGTTGAATCCCCTCGCGCCCATTGCCTCGGCTTGATCCACTCAGGCACCGGATCCCCTCGCGCGCATCACATCGGCTTTACCCTCTCCCGCGTCGGATCCCCTCCCAAGCCTCGCCTCGGCTTGATCCTCACCCGCGCATCAGCTGGATGGAGGCAGACCGCGTGGGTCGCCGCATCATCTGTATCGAGAACCTCGGCTGGATCCCCTCGACTGAACAATTTTTTTTTGAGGCAACTCGACTGAACAGATTTTTCATGAGTGCAGCGACATTTCTCTATCACATAAATGGGCTTGCATAACAGCCCAATGTAGCCCAGTCGACCACAGGCCTTCAAAAAGGTCACGAGAATAGCTGCCCTTTAGGACAAGAGGCCCACGTCGCGGTATACTGGCAGCATAACAGAGATCTAACGGCCAGAAATGCTTCAAACACAAAATCGAACGGTCAAAATTGCTAAGGGTGTGAGAGGGCTGGGATTAGGTGCAGTTTTACTGTCCTAAATAGCGATTTTATCATCCAAAGTGTTAGAGTATATCTCTGTATAGTCGGTTGTATAGGAATATATCTCAACCTACCAGATATTATATGATTTGGTTGAGATTTCCCTTGGTCTTCAAGGCATGTAACCCTATACAACATTAACACGTAGGCCACCCCTGGTGTGGTGCTTATTGCCTAAACCTATTCGTTTACTCAAAGTTCTTTTTTTAAATTTGTTTTAAACGAGACTTAAAGAGGTGTAAAATCAGACGAGTCTTAATTCTGCCATATACAAAGACGAGTTTTGAAGCCTACATTAGAGCCACGTAGATGACTTTCAAGTTTCTTTTCCTATCTATTCAACATATCACATGCATGAAATACCTTCAACATGACAATTACAGGCATGGAGTAAACACAACAGGCAATGTTCTCTGGGTAGTGCAAAGCGATGCTACTATCGAGCGCAGCCATGAAGCATTTCATCTCGGTGAAAACCCGCAACTACTGACTGAGGGGCACACACTCGAGCTTGATCTCAAGCTCCCCGTGCTCGACGTTCTGAAGCCTCAAGGCAATCTCCTGCTCCACCTTACCATCGACGACCGAGATGACACTGTCCTTGACTAGAATGCTGTTCTCGCTTGCCAAAAATGTGCATATCGCCGGTTCCGTGACCATCGAGTTCTGGTACTCTCTTGCTGCAGAGATCAATGGCTGGATATCAACTTCGGCCTCCCCCATTCGGTCGTCAGAGCTGAATGTGTCCTTGTCGAACACTTGCTGTCATGTAGTGCAAAGCAGATTGCTAAGAGTAATTTTTTGGGGCAGTTTAGACCTCATATGCTTATCAAAGAACTTTCTTACACAAGTGTGTCAAACCAAAACCAAAATGCAGCCTATCCCTCATCCTAGATATATCCGTTTGAGCGACACTTGATATGGGACGGAGGAAGTACCAGATAAGGATGAGAACTACGTATATCGGTATATGTAAACCTCAGTTACAAGTATGAATTTAGTCACTGGCTACTACTCCATGTTTTATTAGTTAAAACTGACAGGTATTTCAATACCCGAGAAAAATTTAGGCGCTAAAACTTCAACACCTTAGCCATACACATGAAAGATAAGAGTCCATTATGCACACAAAAGCTATTCTAGGACACTCGGTAAAGATACTAACCACAAATTTCCATTGAGATGAACAAAGTAAAATAAATAAAACAAAATAAAATTTTAGCTGCTATTAAACTTCATGTCCGCAGGAAAGAGCACATACCACTTTAAGAGGCGGCACCGGGTCAGGGATTGATAGCATTAGTCTTTCATTCCATATAGGGTTCAGTGTGTTCTTTATCACCTTTGTTTTCATGGACTAAAATGGCGACATCGTTAATTAAATTATAAGAAAATATTTGCACGCCTAATATGTCATAACAAACAATGAAATGTCGTGCTTACTTGGTGTCCTAGCATAATCATAACATATGGATCACTTGACATCACATCACGAACAGCTAAATCGGTGCCCCTTATGATGTCGACCTTAATTAATCCGACGAATTCTATCATGCCCACATCCATCTGAAAAATAGCATGTACTGTTACAGTACAAGAAGTATAAAAGTAGCAATGACTATGACAGTTTGTCGCACCATTTTTTTTACTCCTTTGTTATCGGATTCCTTTTTCCTCCAGCTATTTCTGAAAGTACCATGTTTGCTGCCACCATGTTGCTGGTTATGACGTTTCTCTGCTCCAGGTTTGTGTAAAGGGCATGCAAATTGTGGATTAGTCACGAACTGTTGAAGCTCGTATTTTTTCCTGCATATAAACAAACATAAACAAAATAGTTCCGTCAGACAGAGTCACAGAAAAGTAGCGATGGTAGATGTTATACCTAATGAAAATAGCACGGTCCTCTGTCGCAAAATCTTGTCTTGGCTTTTTGTAGTTTTCAGGTAAAAACGCTTCATATTTAGTGTTCACAGTAGCATTTCCACCTGAATTAGCTAAACAATTGACCTCCTCGTCTGTCCATTCGTCTAGATTCACCGAAATCACCTATGCACACTCAACCAATAATAGTTGATTAGTTCAATAGAAGCTCTGTCAAGAAAATATTCACCATGTTAACTATCTAGGGGTTTCAAGATACGAATACAGGAGGCGATTGCTAGAAAAAATTCACCATATGCGTATACTTTACAGGGAAATTTGGAGTGTTAATACTAGTACGGATCAGCAAATCACAAAATGAATAATAAAGCTATGTTCATGCTTTTAATAATCAGAAATGTTGAGCAACTTCAGTGGACATGTATTGGTCTTATGGAGCGCTAGAACAAGTCGAGCTAAAGTAAAATTGGAGACTAGAATTTATGACATGACAAGAGGAACTGCATAGACCCCATTGCTTACCTTTGATATGTGTACTCCAAGACTTCTGTGAGTTCCAGAACACTTGATGCAAATGAAAGCACCGAAAGGCAAAGCCCTGCAAATGCCATGCCAGTTAATGATAGTGAGAAAATATTTGCATGGCCTGAATATGATCACAATAAAGCGTTAAGCATTTCGACGAAAATTGGAATCCATAAAATGGCATATGTATGGTGTATTCCCACCATGAAACAACACAGTCCTAACGAAAACATCATCAGATGTAGCAGAGACAGTAGGGATTAGTAGGTAAGAATGTTGCGTATTTGAAAATCAGTTGATACTCACGCCCATTTTGGATCTGGGGTGCCACAGTCTGCACAGAACTTGTTGGCAGGTTGATTAAGAAGACTTTCCAATCTGTCCCTCGCATTGGATGGATCTGCATCTGTTAAGCATCGGAAGTGGTCATTAGCAGGCCACGTCATAATACATATATATTCGGACGTTGTCACTAGCAATACGAGCAAGAAATGAGATCAATGAGGATGCAAATTAAGGAAGGGAATCAACAAATGTAATGCAGACAGATGAAGGGACCGAAAATTGGTTGTGCAGAGCGCAGGCCGCAAGGCTCCAGCGGGATGCTAAAGCCTAAAAATAAATGTTGGACTTGCTGCTTGATTTTCAGTACTACTCAATAGGCCCCATCTCTTGGATCCATCGACGTTTTATTTTATTTTAAGACAAATCACGCATTCGAATTGAATTTTTGCAGGGGCAAAATCACGGGGCCGGGAAAAAAGAAAAGAAACAAACCTGATGTATCGGAGTGATCATCGCCGTCATTTTGGGATGAATATCCATCGCATGTCCTTGGAAGGCAGAAAAGGAGCATCAAAATCGCAAGCTCATATCGAATCCACCCGGCATGATTGAAAAATGTGCAAGTATAAAATATAAAATATAAAATCAGAGGGGAGAATGCATGAGATTGTGGTCTGTACTAGTACCCACTTCCTGTAATGCGAACTGGGTGTATCGTCGAGAAAATGCAGGAGATTGTTCTCCTCGTCCATTCCCTCCTCCTCCTCCTTGGGCTCCTAGACGGGGACGTGGGCGTGGCGGCGACCCATCACCACATTCCGCCGATAAAATTGTGGAGTCGGAGCCCGGCGCGGATCAGATCGGTCGGAGGAACAGACGGGCCATGGCGACGTCGGAGCTCCTGTCGTTTGGTCTTGGCGCCGTTGGTGTTCCTCTTCCTCTTCCTCGATCGTCGTCGTTTCTGGTGGGGGTGGAAGCGCTGTTGACCAAGAATAGAATAGGCGGTGAAGGCGATGTGGAAGCCCGAATTAAATGCTGACGCACGTGCCTGATATATGTCTCAATCCTTCCATCTTCGTCTACTTCTTGGATTGCAGAAACGTGAAAAAATAAAAACAGAGGATTGACATGTCACATACCGTGAAATCCTACAGAATTTCAAAATGCAGGAATCTTATAACGAATGCCTTTGGATTTCTTTTCGACAAAGAGCACATTTTACAAACTCAAAATGAAGCATCAAGGGGATAAAACGCAATGAGTACATGCATGTATCCCACACAAATGCACACCCACAAAAATATTTACACCCATAAAGAGCAAAATCATACAAGAACCGCTCTAATCATAAAATTTCTTACACCTGTACGAGAGCAGTCCCCGCGTCGCTCTCAGGAGGGGCGGCTCGGGAGGAACCCTAGCGCAGCCGCCACCTCTTCCCCCTCCTATCTTGCTCCCCCCGCCGCCGTCGAAGGACGCCTCCGGTCAAAGGCCGCTAGCCTAACGGCAGCAGCGGGTTCTCATCCTCCTTGCACGATCGATGGCGGCGGGGGGGGGGGGGTACCATTTCTTGCGTTGTGGGATCTCCAGACGGAGCTTCATGGCAGCTCTGGCCGGCGTGGTTCCTCCGGTGGAGATGGGCGCCGGGGTGGCGGCCCCGAATTTCTTCGATGACCTCGACTACCGCTATGGCCGTGAGGGTGGAACGGCGACCGTATCGGGGGTACTCGGTGTGGCTCACCTACTCATCTTCGCATGGTGCGCGTGGTGGCGGTGGTGCCCGCTGAGATCTCCGGCCTACTGTAGGGAACCGGCGGGTGGCGCGGTCCTTGGGTTCCTTTTGCTCTGAGATGGTGTTCTGCCGGTTGCCGGTCCTCATGGATCTGGCCGTTGACGAGTTCCGGAATGCTCCGTCGAAGATCTTCATTGGGTGCTTGACGCATGTAGATTGCTGGATCGGATGGGATTTGGTCGTGTGCGCCCCTATTTCAGCCTGTGTGGCTTCAGTAGAGTGTGACGCGAAGCTTCTGTATCTTTTGACATTATGGGACACGTCGGTATTTTGATTTCGATGGAATACAATGGGGGAGAATGTCATGGCGGCTGAGGTCTGAGGCCTTGTAATGGAGGATCGAGTCTTCGTGGCGATGAGGACTTTGCTTGGTGATTCATGACTCGTAGCAGTGGCATCGGCAAGTTGGGGCGGCAACACAGGCGAAGTACAGAGTCTCTGCTTTCAGAGTGAAAACCCAAGGCCTGGCCTCAATTGGTTGTGCCTGACAGTGACCTTGTTGAAGGCATTGTTTTGAGAGCCCGGATCTTCTCCAGGGTGAAAACCTAAGATCTAGGATCGGGCAATGACGGTGTTTGTGCACAATTTCCTTCTTAGAGGGGTCGCTTTTGGAGAATTTTGACTTCGGTTGTTGTTTAGGTGGTTGTTCATGCTGCAGCTACAAGGAATTGATCACTGTAGTGGGATCTTTCTTTCTTCTTCTTCTTCTTTTGTCTTTTGCCTATGTGCATCTGTAATGTCTTTACGACATTGCGTTGTTGCAAAGGCCGGGTGTAATTGGTATCTCCGCGATATTAATATATTCCCCTTGTCAAAGAAGAAAATACAAGAGCGAAGTTACGTCTACATGAAGTTATGTCGGTGTGAGATACCATACAAGTGAAGATGATGTTTGCACAAGCAAGCAGTCGAGCCGCGACAAGAGTCAAGCGCCACCAGAGGCTTTGACAATCCCGATTCGCGATGCTCCGACAATCCCACACCGTCCTCAAAGGTCCGTTATCCTCGTTCGCGGCATCATAATCAGTCAGCCAAACATACCCATCATTACCATCAGATCTGAAGATCCAAGCACTAGTAGAAAACGGGACATTAGTCCTGGTTCATAAGGGCCTTTAGTCCCGGTTGTGCAATCGGGACTAAACAATCGGGACTAAAGGCCCCCCTTTTTAGTCCCGATTGTGTTACGAACCGGGACTAAAGGGGTTCCACGTGGCCGCTGCGTAGCGCTCAGGCAGGAGGACCTTTAGTCCCGGTTGGTAACTGATACGTCTCCAACGTATCTATAATTTATGAAGTATTCATGCCATGTTTACAATAATTTTATATGATTTTGGTATGATTTTATTAGAACTAACCCGGACTGACGCTGTTTTCAGAAGAACTACCATGATGTCGTTTTTTGTGCAGAAATAAAAGTTCTCGGAATGGGCTGAAAATTTACGGAGAATATTTTTGGAAAATATAAAAAATACTGGAGCAAAAAGATACCGGAGAGGAGTCCCGAGGCAGCCACAAGCCTAGGGGGCGCCCCCGCCCCCCTAGTGTTGGGGAACGTTGCATGGGAAACAAAAATTTTCCTACGCACACGCAAGATCTATCCATGGTGATGAGCATCTACGAGAGGGAGAGTGAATCTACATACCCTTGTAGATCGCTAAGCGGAAGCGTTAATAAACGCGGTTGATGTAGTCGAACGTCTTCGCGATCCAAATCGCCGAGCGTCCCGCGATCCAATCACGATCCTTCCGATCTAGTGCCGAACGGACGGCACCTCCGCGTTCAACACACGTACGGCTTGATGACGCCTTCACCTCCTCGATCCAGCGAGCGATGGTGAAGTAGTGGTTGAGTTCCAGCAGCACGACGGCGTGGTGATGGTGGTGAGGAACAATCTCTGCAGGGCTTCGCCAAGCGCTACGGAGATTATGACGGAGGAACTAGAGGGCTAGGGTTGCCGGCACACGGCTTGGGAAATCCTGATGTGTCCCGTGTGCTAGCCCTGCCCCTCTATTTATATGTTGAGCCTTGGGGTCTAAACTTGGAGTAAAAGCCTCCTCCGGGTCGGTTTTGCCCGCACAAGGTCGGTTTGGCCCGCAGGAAAAGAGTCCAATTCGGACCCTGCCGAATCGTGCACAGCCGCGCACAAGCGGTAGTACCGCTTCACACAAGCGGTAGTACCGCTTGGGCGGTAGTACCGCTTCACACAAGCGGTAGTACCGCTCCGGCGGTAGTACCGCTTCACCAAGCGGTAGTACCGCTTACGCGGCAGCAAAACTACTTTTGCACTTTCCAATACCTTGTGGGCTTTATCCCTTTGGCTCATATAAAGTGTTGCTGCACCCGAACACTTCGGTAAACATCCGGAACCCCTTCCGGTGAACTTCGGAACTCTTCCGGAGATCAAAACACTATTATCACATATATCAATCTTTACCTCCGGACTATTCCGGAGATCCTCGTCATGTCCGGGATCTTATCCGGGACTCCGAACAACTTTCGGTCACCAACATAATAACTCAATTATACTAATCGTCACCAAACGTTAAGTGTGTAGACCCTGCGGGTTCGAGAACTATGTAGACATGACCGAGACACCTCTACGGCCAATAACCAATAGCGGGACCTGGATGCCCATATTGGCTCCTACATATTCTACGAAGATCTTTATCGGTCGAACCTCTATGTCAAGGATTCAGTTAATCCCGTATGCTGTTCCCTTTGTTCTTCGGTATGTTACATGCCCGAGATTCGATCGTCGGTATCTCTATACCTAGTTCAATCTCGTTACCGGCAAGTCTCTTTACTCGTTCCGTAATACAAGATCTCGTGGCTAACACTTTAGTCACATTGCTTGCAAGGCTCATTGTGATGTTGTATTACCGAGTGGGCCCTGAGATACCTCTCCGTCACACGGAGTAACAAATCCCAGTCTTGATCCATGCCAACCCAACAGACACCCTCGGAGATACCTGTAGAGCACCTTTATAGTCACCCAGTTACGTTGCGACGTTTGATACACACAAGGTATTCCTCCGGTGTCAGTGAGTTGCATGATCTCATGGTCAAAGGAACAGATACTTGACATGCAGAAAACAATAGCAATAAACTGACACGATCAAATGCTACGTTTACAGTTTGGGTCTTGTCCATCACGTCATTCTCCTAATGATGTGATCCCGTTATCAAATGACATCTCATGTCCATGGCTAGGAAACCTTAACCATCTTTGATCAACAAGCTAGTCAACTAGAGGCTTACTAGGGACACAGTGTTGTCTATGTACCCACACATGTATTTGAGTTTCCAATCAATACAATTATAGCATGGATAATAAACGATTATCATGAACAAGGAAATATAATAATAACTAATTTATTATTGCCTCTAGGGCATATTTCCAACAGTCTCCCACTTGCACTAGAGTCAATAATCTAGTTCACATCACTATGTGATTTACATTGTAATGAATCGAACACCCATGCAGTTCTGGTGTTGTTCATGTTTAGCCTTTGGAAGAGGTTTAGTCAACGGATCTGCAACATTTAGATCCGTGTGTACTTTGCAAATATTTATGTCGTCCTCCTTGATGTAATCGCGGATGGAATTGAAACGTCGTTTTATGTGTCTGGTCCTCTTGTGAAATCTTGGTTCCTTGGCTAGAGCAATGGCACCAGTATTATCACAAAACAGAGTCATTGGGTTAAGCGCACTAGGCACTACTCCAAGATCTGTCATGAACTCCTTCATCCAGACACCTTCCTTCGCCGCCTCCGAGGCTGCGATGTATTCCGCTTCGCATGTAGAATCAGCTACCACGCTTTGCTTGGAACTGCACCAGCTAACCGCACCCCCATTAAGAATAAATACGTATCCGGTTTGCGACTTAGAGTCATCCGGATCAGTGTCAAAGCTTGCATCGACGTAACCCTTTACGACGAGCTCTTGATCACCTCCATAAACGAGAAACATGTCCTTAGTCCTTTTCAGGTACTTCAGGATATTCTTGACCGCCGTCCAGTGTTCCATTCCTGGATCACTTTGAAACCTTCCGGCCATACTTATGGCAAGGCTGACATCGGGTCTTGTGCACAGCATTGCATACATGATAGAGCCTATGGCTGAAGCATAGGGGATGACACTCATCTTTTCTCTATCTTCTGCAGTCACTGGGCATTGAGTCTTACTCAACTTCACACCTTGCAAAACAGGCAAGAACCCCTTCTTGGACTGATCCATTTTGAACTTCTTCAAAATCTTATCAAGGTATGTGCTTTGTGAAAGTCCTATTAAGCGTCTCGATCTATCTCTATAGATCTTGATGCCTAATATGAAAGCAGCTTCTCCTAGGTCCTTCATTGAAAAACTCTTGTTCAAATATTCCTTTACGCTTTCCAGCATTTCTATATTGTTTCCAATCAGCAATATGTCATCCACATATAATATTAGAAACGCTATAGAGCTCCCACTCACTTTCTTGTAAATACAAGCTTCTCCGTAAACTTGTATAAACTCGAACGCTTTGATCACCTCATCAAAACGAAGATTCCAACTCCGAGATGCTTGCACCAGTCCATAAATGGATCGCTGGAGTTTGCAAACTTTGTCAGCATTCTCTGGATCGACAAAACCTTCTGGTTGCATCATATACAACTCTTCCTTAAGGTAACCGTTAAGGAACGCTGTTTTGACATCCATCTGCCAAATTTCATAATCGAAAAAGGCAGCTATTGCTAACATGATTCTGACGGACTTAAGCATCGCTACGGGTGAGAAGGTCTCATCGTAGTCAACTCCTTGAACTTGTGAAAAACCCTTTGCCACAAGTCGAGCTTTATAGACGGTGACATTACCGTCCGCGTCCGTCTTCCTCTTAAAGATCCATTTGTTCTGAATGGCCTTACGCCCTTCAGGTAATACTTCCAAAGTCCATACTTTGTTTTCATACATGGATCCCATCTCGGATTTCATGGCCTCTAACCACTTCTCGGAATCCGGGCCCATCATCGCTTCTCCATAGCTCGTAGGTTCATCGTTGTCTAACAACATGACCTCTAAGACAGGGTTGCCGTACCACTCGGGAGCAGTACGCGTCCTTGTCGACCTACGAGGTTCGATAGCAACTTGATCCAAAGCTTCATGATCATTATCATTAACTTCCTCTTCAGCTAATGTAGGCTCCACAGAAACAACTTTCTGCGCTGCGCTACTCTCAGGTTGAAGTAAAGGTTCAACAACCTCATCAAGTTCTATCTTCCTCCCACTCAATTCTTTCGAGAGAAACTCTTTCTCAAGAAATGTTCCGTTTTTAGCGACAAACACTTTGCCTTCGGATCTGAGATAGAAGGTATACCCAACTGTCTCTTTTGGGTATCCTATGAAGACGCATTTCTCCGCTTTGGGTTCCAGCTTTTCAGGCTGAAGCTTTTTGACATAAGCATCACATCCCCAAACTTTAAGAAACGACAGCTTTGGCTTCTTGTCAAACCAAAGTTCATATGGCGTCGTCTCAACGGATTTCGATGGTGCCCTATTTAAAGTGAATGCAGCTGTCTCTAATGCATAACCCCAAAACGATAGTGGCAAATCGGCAAGAGACATCATAGATCGCACCATATCCAATAAGGTTCGATTACGACGTTCGGACACACCATTACGCTGTGGTGTTCCAGGCGGTGTCAATTGTGAAACAATTCCACACTGTCTTAAGTGACTGCCAAACTCATAACTCAGATATTCTCCTCCTCGATCAGATCGTAGGAATTTAATCTTCTTGTTACGATGATTCTCAACTTCACTCTGAAATTGTTTGAACTTTTCAAATGTTTCAGACTTGTGTTTCATTAAGTAAATATACCCATATCTACTTAAGTCATCAGTGAAGGTGAGAAAGTAACGATAACCACCGCGCGCCTCAATACTCATCGGACCGCACACATCAGTATGTATGATTTCCAATAAGTCAGTTGCCCGTTCCATTGTTCCAGAGAACGGCGTTTTAGTCATCTTGCCCATGAGGCATGGCTCACATGTGTCAAGTGATTCAAAATCAAGTGACTCCAAAAGTCCATCAGCATGGAGCTTCTTCATGCGTTTTACGCCAATATGACCTAAACGGCAGTGCCACAAGAAAGTGGTATTATCATTATCAATTCTACATCTTTTGGCATCAATGTTATGAACATGTGTATCATTACTATCGAGATTCAATAAGAATAAACCCCTCACATCGGGTGCATGACCATAAAAGATATTACTCATATAAATAGAACAACCATTATTCTCTGATTTAAATGAGTAACCGTCTCGCAATAAACAAGATCCAGATATAATGTTCATGCTTAACGCAGGCACCAAATAACACTTATTTAGGTTCATCACTAATCCCGACGGTAATCGAAGAGCGAGCGTGCCGACGGCGATCACATCAACCTTGGAACCATTTCCCACGCGCATCGTCACTTCGTCCTTTGCCAGCCTCCGTCTATTCCGCAGTTCCTGTTTTGAGTTGCAAATATGAGCAACCGCACCGGTATCAAATACCCAGGCACTACAACGAGAGTTGGTAAGGTACACATCAATAACATGTATATCATATATACCTTGTTTGTTGTTGGCCGCCTTCTTGTCAGCCAAATACTTGGGGCAATTCCGCTTCCAGTGTCCAGTTCCCTTGCAATGAAAACACACAGTTTCTGGTTTGGGTCCAGCCTTGGGTTTCTTCACGAGAGGAGCAACTGCTTTGCCACTCTGCTTGGAGTTACCCTTCTTACCCTTGCCATTTTTCTTGAAACTAGTGGTTTTATTGACCATCAACACTTGATGCTCCTTCTGAATTTCAGACTCAGCGGCTTTCAGCATCGCAAACAGCTCGGCGACTGACTTGTTCATCCCGTGCATGTTATAGTTCAACACGAAGCTCTTGTAGCTAGGTGGCAATGATTGAAGAACTCTGTCAGTGATAGCCTCTGGCGGAAGGGGCATCCCTAACTCAGCCAGACGGGTGGAGTACCCAGACATTCTGAGCACGTGATCACTGATAGACCCGTTCTCCTCCATCTTGCAAGCATAGAATTTATCGGAGATCTCATATCTCTCGATCCGGGCATTCTTCTGAAAGATAAACTTCAACTCCTGGAACATCTCATATGCTCCATGACGTTCAAAACGTCTTTGAAGTCCCGGTTCTAAGCCATACAACATTGCACATTGAACTATTGAGTAATCATCAGTACGAGCCTGCCAGGCGTTCACAACGTCTAGAGACTCAACTGGAGCGGGTGGATCACCAAGCGGTGCATCAAGGACATAAGCCTTCTGGGAAGCCGTAAGGATAATCCTTAGATTACGGGCCCAGTCCACAAAGTTACTTCCATCATCTTTCAACTTAGCTTTCTCTAGGAACGCATTAAAATTCAGGGGTGCTACTGCGCGAGCCATGATCTACAACATAAATATTGCAAAGACAACTTAGACTATTGTTCTTAGATAATGAGTTTAGTTAATCATATTTTAAAAAACTCCCACTCAAATTGACATCCCTCCGATCATTCGAGTGTAACATGATCCAAATCCACCAACTCAAGTCCGATCATCACGTGAGTTGAGGTGGTTTCAATGGTGAACATCTTCATGTTGATCATATCTACTATATGACTCATGTTCGACCTTTCGGTCTCTTGTGTTCCGAGGCCATGTCTGTACATGCTAGGCTCGTCAAGTTTAACCCGAGTGTTCCGCACGTGTAACATGGCTTACACCCGTTGTATGCGAACGTAGAGTCTATCACACCCGATCATCACGGCGTGTCTCGAAACGACGAACTTTCGCAACGGTGCACACTTGGGGAGAACACAATTTTATCTTGAAATTTAAGTGAGGGATCACCTTATAATGCTACCGTCGTCCTAAGCAAAATAAGATGCATAAAAGGATTAACATCACATGCAAATCATAAGTGACATGATATGGCCATGAACTTGTGCTTTTGATCTCCATCTCCAAAGCACCGGCATGATCTCCATCGTCACCGGCATGACACCATGATCTCCATCATCTTGATCTCCATCAACGTGTCGCCATAAGGTTGTCGCGCCGACTGTTGCTTCCACGACTATAGCTAACGTTTAGCGATAAAGTAAAGCATTACATAGCGCTTAATGATTGACACGCAGGTCATACAATAATTAAAGACAACTCTATGGCTCCTGCCAGTTGCCGTACTCATCGACATGCAAGTCGTGATATTCTATACATCACATGATCATCTCATACATCACATATATCTCATCATGTAATTGGCCATATCACATCACAACATACCCTGCAAAAACAAGTTAGACGTCCTCTAATTGTTGTTGCAAATTTTACGTGGCTGCTACGGGTATCTAGCAAGAACGATTCTTACCTACGCAAAACCACAACGTGGTGTAGTGATTGCTTTTTGATCTTCTAAAAGAACCCTCTTCATTGAACCGATTCAACTAAAGTGAGAGAGACAGACACCCGCCAGTCACCTTTATGCAACAAGTGCACGCAGCGGTGAAACCAGTCTCGCGTAAGCGTACGCGTAATGTCGGTCCGGGCCGCTTCATCTCACAATACCGCGGAATCAAGTATCAACTAGTAACGGCAAGCAATATGTATACACCCACGCCCACAACTCGTTTGTGTTCTACTCGAGATCTCATCTACGCATAGACCTAGCTCAGATGCCACTGTTGGGGAACGTTGCATGGGAAACAAAAATTTTCCTACGCACACGCAAGATCTATCCATGGTGATGAGCATCTACGAGAGGGAGAGTGAATCTACATACCCTTGTAGATCGCTAAGCGGAAGCGTTAATAAACGCGGTTGATGTAGTCGAACGTCTTCGCGATCCAAATCGCCGAGCGTCCCGCGATCCAATCACGATCCTTCCGATCTAGTGCCGAACGGACGGCACCTCCGCGTTCAACACACGTACGGCTTGATGACGCCTTCACCTCCTCGATCCAGCGAGCGATGGTGAAGTAGTGGTTGAGTTCCAGCAGCACGACGGCGTGGTGATGGTGGTGAGGAACAATCTCTGCAGGGCTTCGCCAAGCGCTACGGAGATTATGACGGAGGAACTAGAGGGCTAGGGTTGCCGGCACACGGCTTGGGAAATCCTGATGTGTCCCGTGTGCTAGCCCTGCCCCTCTATTTATATGTTGAGCCTTGGGGTCTAAACTTGGAGTAAAAGCCTCCTCCGGGTCGGTTTTGCCCGCACAAGGTCGGTTTGGCCCGCAGGAAAAGAGTCCAATTCGGACCCTGCCGAATCGTGCACAGCCGCGCACAAGCGGTAGTACCGCTTCACACAAGCGGTAGTACCGCTTGGGCGGTAGTACCGCTTCACACAAGCGGTAGTACCGCTCCGGCGGTAGTACCGCTTCACCAAGCGGTAGTACCGCTTACGCGGCAGCAAAACTACTTTTGCACTTTCCAATACCTTGTGGGCTTTATCCCTTTGGCTCATATAAAGTGTTGCTGCACCCGAACACTTCGGTAAACATCCGGAACCCCTTCCGGTGAACTTCGGAACTCTTCCGGAGATCAAAACACTATTATCACATATATCAATCTTTACCTCCGGACTATTCCGGAGATCCTCGTCATGTCCGGGATCTTATCCGGGACTCCGAACAACTTTCGGTCACCAACATAATAACTCAATTATACTAATCGTCACCAAACGTTAAGTGTGTAGACCCTGCGGGTTCGAGAACTATGTAGACATGACCGAGACACCTCTACGGCCAATAACCAATAGCGGGACCTGGATGCCCATATTGGCTCCTACATATTCTACGAAGATCTTTATCGGTCGAACCTCTATGTCAAGGATTCAGTTAATCCCGTATGCTGTTCCCTTTGTTCTTCGGTATGTTACATGCCCGAGATTCGATCGTCGGTATCTCTATACCTAGTTCAATCTCGTTACCGGCAAGTCTCTTTACTCGTTCCGTAATACAAGATCTCGTGGCTAACACTTTAGTCACATTGCTTGCAAGGCTCATTGTGATGTTGTATTACCGAGTGGGCCCTGAGATACCTCTCCGTCACACGGAGTAACAAATCCCAGTCTTGATCCATGCCAACCCAACAGACACCCTCGGAGATACCTGTAGAGCACCTTTATAGTCACCCAGTTACGTTGCGACGTTTGATACACACAAGGTATTCCTCCGGTGTCAGTGAGTTGCATGATCTCATGGTCAAAGGAACAGATACTTGACATGCAGAAAACAATAGCAATAAACTGACACGATCAAATGCTACGTTTACAGTTTGGGTCTTGTCCATCACGTCATTCTCCTAATGATGTGATCCCGTTATCAAATGACATCTCATGTCCATGGCTAGGAAACCTTAACCATCTTTGATCAACAAGCTAGTCAACTAGAGGCTTACTAGGGACACAGTGTTGTCTATGTACCCACACATGTATTTGAGTTTCCAATCAATACAATTATAGCATGGATAATAAACGATTATCATGAACAAGGAAATATAATAATAACTAATTTATTATTGCCTCTAGGGCATATTTCCAACACCTAGGGCGCGCCCCCCTGGCTTGTGGGCCCCTCGGGAGTCCCCTAGATGTGAGACCGACGCCAAAAATTCCTATAAATACCAAAACCCCCAGAAAGAAACCTAGATCGGGAGTTCCGCCGCCGAAAGCCTCTGTAGCCATGAAAAACCAATCGGGAGCCCGTTCCGGCACCCTACCGGAGGGGGAAACCATCACCAAAGGCCATCTTCATCATCCCGGCGGTCTCCATGACGAGGAGGGAGTAGTTCACCCTCGGGGCTGAGGGTATGTACCAGTAGCTATGTGTTTGATCTATCTCTCTCGTGTTCTTCAGATGACACGATCTTGATGTACCGCGAGCTTTATTGATATAGATGAATCATATGGAGTTTTCCCCTCTCTATCTTCTTGTGATGAATTGAGTTTTCCCTTTGAAGTTTTCTTATCGGATTGAGTCTTTAAGGATTTGAGAACACTTGATGTATGTCTTGCGATGGGATATCCGTGGTGACAATGGGATGTTCTATTGATCCACTTGATGTATGTTTTGGTGATCAACTTGCGGGTTCCGTGACCTTGGGAATCTATGCATAGGAGTTGGCACACGTTTTCGTCTTGACTCTCCGGTAAAAACTTTGGGGCACTCTTTGAAGTTATTTGTGTTGGATTGAACATGATGAATCTGAAATTGTGTGATGCATATCGTATAATCAAGCCCATGGATACTCGTGGTGACATTGGAGTATCTAGGTGACATTAGGTTTTGGTTGATGTGTATCTTAAGGTGTTATTTTAGTACGAAGTCTAGGGCTGTTCGTGACACTTATAGGGATAGCTCATAAGATTGATCGGAAAAGATAACTTTGAGGTGGTTTCGTACCCTACAATAATTTCTTCGTTTGTTCTCCGCTATTTGTGACTTTGGAGTGAACTCTTTGTCGCACGTGAGGGATTTACATATGATTCAACTATGTTAGCATTGTTGAGAGAACTTGCACTAGTGAAAGTATGAACCCTAGGCCTTGTTTCTAAGCATTGCAATACCGTTTGTGCTCACTTTTATCATTAGTTACCTTGCTGTTTTTTTATTTTCAGATTACAAAAACCTATATCTACCATCCATATTGCACTTGTATCACCATCTCTTCGCCGAACTAGTGCACATATACAATTTGCCATTGTATTGGGTGTGTTGGGGACACAAGAGATTTCTTGTATTTGATTGCAGGGTTGTTTGAGAGAGACCATCTTCATCCTACGCCTCCCATGGATTGATAAAACTTAGGTCATCCACTTGAGGGAAATTTGCTACTGTCCTACAAAACTCTACGCTTGGAGGCCCAACACGAGTCTACAAGAAGAAGGTTTCGTAGTAGACATCAAGCTCTTTTCTGGCGCCGTTGCCGGGGAGGTGAGTGCTTGAAGGTATATCTTTAGATCTTGCAATTAAATCTTTTAGTTTCTTGTTTTATTACTAGTTTGGTTTTATAAAATAAAACTACAAAAAAATAGAGTTTAGGTTGCATCAATTGGTTCGTCTTTTTAATGTCTTTCGTGAAAATGATGGTTTGGAAAATTGTGCTCAATTGGTAGAGGAAGAATTTATGAAAATACTTAATGAGAATTCCTTGAATGATGAGCATGATAGAAATATTGTTAGTATGAATTCTCTGAATATTCATGATGCTAATGATATACAAAGCCACAAGCTTGGGGATGCTATGTTTGATGAATATGATATTTTTAGTCCCCCAAGTTTTGATGAGCAAAACTATTATGATAATGACATGCCTACTATCTATGATGATTATGATGATGACATGTATGCTATAAAGAGTGATAGTAACCATGAAACTTGTCATCATGATTTTAATATTCAAAGTGGTTATGTCAATCAAGTATCTCATGATAGTTATTTTGTTGAGTTTGCTCCCACTATTATGAATGAGAAGAAATTTTCTTGTGTGGAGAGTAGTAAAATTTCTATGCTTGTAGATCATGAAAAGAATGCTTTATGTGCTGGTTATATTGTGAAATTCCTTCATGATGCTACTGAAAATTATTATGAGGGAGGAACATATGCTTGTAGGAATTGCAATAATATCAAGTTTCCTCTCTATGTGTTCAGAGTTTTGAGGTTATGCTTGTTTTGCCTTCCTATGCTAGTTGATTCTTGCTCCCATAAATTGTTTGCTCACAAAATCCCTATGCATAGGAAGTGGGTTAGACTTAAATGTGCTTATCATGAGATTCATGATGCTCTTTTGCATGTTTCAATTATTATTCCTATGTGAGCATCATTGAAATCATCATGCCTAGCTAAAAGGCATTCAAGAAAAGCGCTTGTTGGGAGACAACCCAACACTTTTACTTTCCGTTTTTGTGTGATCACATGATTAAGCTACTGTAGTAATCATGTTTTATGCCTTTTATTTCAATAAAGTGCCAAGTAAAGCCTTTGGGATGACTCACAAGATGAGTAGAATTGATGCTGAACCAAAACAGAAACTTTTGACTCCAGTACAGGAATTTTATTTTTTACTGCAGCGTGATAATGATCTGAAATTTTTACACAGTCTTGATATACAAATTCTTCAGGTTGTCCTAATTTTTCAGAATTTTTAGAGACAGGGAAGTATGGTTACACTACAGATCTTCACAGACTGTTCTGTTTTTGACAGATTCTGTTTTGCATGCATAGTTTGCTTGTTTTAGTGTTTCCATAGCTTATATTTAGCGGTATAAATTATGGGAATGATAGAATACAGTAGGTATCATGTGGAAACAATTATGAATATTGTCTTGACAGTACCTAAGTGAATGATCTTTGTTTATTATACTAACCCATCTCACGAAGTTCCGTTAAGTTTTGTGTGATTGAAGTTTTCAAGTTTTGGGTGAGACACCGATATGAGGAGAATAAGGAGTGATAAGAACCTAAGCTTGGGGATTCCCAAGGCAACCCCAAGGTAATATCCAAGGAAGACTCAAGCGCCTAAGCTTGGGGATGCCCCGGAAGGCATTCCCTCTTTCGTCTTCAACACTATCGGTATATCTTACTTGGAGCTATATTTTTATTCGTCACATAATATGAGTTTTGCTTGGAGCGTCATATTATTTTGTTGTTCTATGTTAGGTGTTATTTATAATCTTGTTTTTCAATAAAAATTTCCAAGAATTGCCTTAGGATGCTTGCATTGCATGTTTTGATGAGTGCTGTGTAAAAACAGAAACTTTGGCTGTAGTGTTTGAATTTTCAAATTTTACTGGAACGTGGACAGTTTCTGAAATTTTTACACAGTGTTCTCATATAAAAAATTTAGCATGTCCTAAATTTTCATAAGTTTTTGAGTTACAAAAGTACACTGGTTTAATAAATTTCTACAGACTGTTCTGTTTGGACAGATTGCTGTCATAGTTTTGTTATGTACTTATCCTATGGTTTTCATAGCCTATATTGGTAGATATAAATTGTGGAAATGATAGTAAACAGTAAATTATGTTTGAAAATTATTGTGCAACTTGTCTTGGCAGTACATGAAGAGTTGATTTATTATTATGTGTACTAACCTATCTCACGAGTTCTTTTCGAGTTTTGTGTGGATGAAGTTTTTGAGAATAGGTGAAACCATGATATGAGAGGATTGAACGAGATACAAAAGCTCAAGATTGGGGATGCCCAAGGCACCCCAAGTAAATATTTTAAGAAGTCTCAAGCATCTAAGCTTGGGGATGCTACGCATCCCACCTCTCTTCATCAACAATTATCGGTTAGCCTATGTTGAGCCTAAATTTTTATTAGTTCACATGATGCGTGCTATTCTTGGAGTGCTATTTTTATTTTGCTTGATGTTTAATAAAATACTTAAGATCTGAAATTCTTAGATGAGAGAGTCTTCACATAGTTATTTAATTGTTGGCTACTCATTGATCTTCACTTATATCTTTTTGGAATAGTTTGTCATTCACTCTCGTGCTTCACTTATATCCTATGAGTAAATGGTTGAATGAATTGAATATCATAAATCTGAAATTAAATATGCTTCATATACTTATCCCATGGGGAGTAATGACTTCACACATAATAAGTATAGGTGGTAAAATTTATTGAAAGTTAGCAAACACCGCATTGGTTACTTGAACAATTCATGAAAGAATATTGAAGGAAGAGAGATTCCACATATAAATATACTATCTTGGACATCTTCTATGATTGTGATCTCATTAATTATTTTCAAACTTGAGCAAATTAGTTAAAATTGGACAAGGAAGACAACTTAATGAGTTATGTTTGGGTATATTTGCATAGAAGTTATATTGTTATGGATCCTCCAACATGTGGTGCTTGCTTCCACCTCATACTAGCCAAAACTTCCGCACCAAGTAGAAATACTACTTGTGCATCCAAACACCCTTAAACCCAAAGTTGTTCCATATGAGTCCACCATACCTACCTATATGCGGTATTTACCTGCCGTTCCAAGTAAATTTGCATGTGCCAAACTCTAAACCTTCAAATAATATTCTGTTTTGTATGCCCGAATCGCTCATATAGTGACTAGGGGTTGTCAGTATCTTCCATGCTAGGTGGGTTATTCTCACAATATGTGTTGATTCACTATCATTCACGAAAAAGTGGTTGGTATTCGGGATGCCCAGTTCCATGCTCAAAAATCAAATCAAAATATAATGAAACAAAACTCCCCCAAGATTGTTGTTTGTATGGACGGTACCCGTGGATTCGGCTCGACGTGGAGTGTGATTGATTGGTGGAGGGGGAGTAAAAACTTTACCATTCTGTTTGGGAACCGCCTATAATGTATCTAGCATGGAAGATACCGAGATCTCTCGGTTGTTATGTTGACAATGAAAGCATACCGCTCAAAATGATTATTCATCTCTGTTTTAAAAGCTCGAGCTCTGGCACCTTTGCAAATCAATGCTTCCCTCTGCGAAGGGCCTATCTTTTACTTTCTAGTATTTACCTTTATGCAAGAGTCATGGTGATCTTCACCACTTCCTATATTTCGCCTTTTTCTCTAGGCAAGCGTCATGTGTTGGGGAATGATCTAGACATATATATCCGCACACATATTTGATCATGAATTATTATTGTTGACAATTATCTATATGATAAATAAGTTGGGAGGCGAAACATTAAGCCCCTATCTTTCTCTGTGTTCGATGGATGCTATTTGTTCTAAAAATATGCTTTGAGTGTCAATGATCATGGAATACTATATGATAGTTGAGTATGTGGAATTTGCTAAATCAAAGCTCTTATATAGACCCTTCCTGAAAATAAGATGAATTGCAATTGTTCGATGACTAGGAATATGGTTTGTTAGTTTTCAAGAAACTTTCTGGTCTATACTTTAACATGTGAATAGCTTGTTACTTGATCATGAGAAATTTTATGAGATGAGCTACTGTTTTATGTTTTATATTGATGCTAGAAAAAGTGATTAGAATTATCGTTGATCAAACTTGTGCACTTGCTAGCATTCACACTTCATAAATTATTTCTTTTATCATTTACCTACTCGAGGACGAGCAGGAATTAAGCTTGGGGATGCTGATACGTCTCCAACATATCTATAATTTATGAAGTATTCATGCCATGTTTACAATAATTTTATATGATTTTGGTATGATTTTATTAGAACTAACCCGGACTGACGCTGTTTTCAGCAGAACTACCATGGTGTCGTTTTTTGTGCAGAAATAAAAGTTCTCGGAATGGGCTGAAAATTTACGAAGAATATTTTTGGAAAATATAAAAAATACTGAAGCAAAAATATACCGGAGAGGAGTCTCGAGGCAGCCACAAGCCTAGGGGCGCCCCCCCTAGGGCGCGCCCCCTGGCTTGTAGGCCCCTCGGGAGTCCCCTTGACGTGAGACCGACGCCAAAAATTCCTATAAATACCAAAACCCCCAGAAAGAAACCTAGATCGGGAGTTCCGCCGCCGAAAGCCTCTGTAGCCATGAAAAACCAATCGGGAGCCCGTTCCGGCACCCTGCCGGAGGGGGAAACCATCACCGGAGGCCATCTTCATCGTCCCGGCGGTCTCCATGACGAGGAGGGAGTAGTTCACCCTCGGGGCTGAGGGTATGTACCAGTAGCTATGTGTTTGATCTCTCTCTCGTGTTCTTGAGATGACACGATCTTGATGTACCACGAGCTTTATTGATATAGATGAATCATATGGAGTTTTCCCCTCTCTATCTTCTTGTGATGAATTGAGTTTTCCCTTTGAAGTTTTCTTATCGGATTGAGTCTTTAAGGATTTGAGAACACTTGATGTATGTCTTGCGATGGGATATCCGTGGTGACAATGGGATGTTCTATTGATCCACTTGATGTATGTTTTGGTGATCAACTTGCGGGTTCCGTGACCTTGGGAATCTATGCATAGGGGTTGGCACACGTTTTCATCTTGACTCTCCGGTAAAAACTTTGGGGCACTCTTTGAAGTTATTTGTGTTGGATTGAACATGATGAATCTGAAATTGTGTGATGCATATCGTATAATCAAGCCCATGGGTACTCGTGGTGACATTGGAGTATCTAGGTGACATTAGGGTTTTGGTTGATGTGTATCTTAAGGTGTTATTTTAGTACGAACTCTAGGGCTGTTCGTGGAACTTATAGGGATAGCTCATAAGATTGATCGGAAAAGATAACTTTGAGGTGGTTTTGTACCCTACAATAATTTCTTCGTTTGTTCTCCGCTATTTGTGACTTTGGAGTGAACTCTTTGTCGCACGTGAGGGATCTACATATGATTCAATTATGTTAGCATTGTTGAGAGAACTTGCACTAGTGAAAGTATGAACCCTAGGCCTTGTTTCTAAGCATTGCAATACCGTTTGTGCTCACTTTTATCATTAGTTACCTTGCTGTTTTTATATTTTCAGATTACAAAAACCTATATCTACCATCCATATTGCACTTGTATCACCATCTCTTCGCCGAACTAGTGCACCTATAGAATTTGCCATTGTATTGGGTGTGTTGGGGACACAAGAGATTTTTTGTATTTTATTGCAGGGTTGTTTGAGAGAGACCATCTTCATCCTACGCCTCCCACGGATTGATAAACCTTAGGTCATCCACTTGAGGGAAATTTGCTACTGTCCTACAAAACTCTGCGCTTAGAGGCCCAACACGAGTCTACAAGAAGAAGGTTGCGTAGTAGACATCAGTAACACCAACCGGGACTAAAAGGCAGCCACGGCGGTGAGGACGGGGTTGGAGGAAGAACCGAGGAGAAAGCTTAAGTGTTTTGTGTGAGGACGGGGACGGGTACGGGACGACACCATAAACCACACCTACACCTATGCAAACTAAGAAGTTAATTTGAGCTCAAATTGCATCTAAATCAAATACACTCCTCCACTAAAACCCACAAATCACTCTAATTCTAGAGCATGAAATGAGCTAAACTAGCAATGAGAGACGAAATGATGAAGGTTTGCTAACCTTTTAGAACACTTGGATAGTTGGTGCACCGCCAAATCTAGACAAATCTTGGGGAAAATGGAGTTTGGAGGTCGAGCTTGGAGGAAGAATAGAGGAGAAGAATGGATTGTGTGGCCTCAAGTGGCATCATGTGCTCTTAGGCATTTCATCGAACACCTCATGTGCATAGGAAGGGAGAACAAAGTAGCACACACCTCCCACCTTCTATAAGCGAAAAACGGAGGAGAGGGTTGATACGTCTCCAACGTATCTATAATTTTTGATTGTTCCATGCTATTATATCATCTATTTTGGATGTTTTATATGCATTAATATGCTATTTTATATTATTTTTGAGACTAACCTATTAACCTAGTGCCTAGTGCCAGTTTCTGTTTTTTCCTTGTTTTTGAGTATTGCAGAAAAGGAATATCAAACGGAGTCCAAACGGAATAAAATTCTACGCTGATTTTTCTTGGACCAGAAGGAACCCAGGAGGCTTGGAGAAGAGGCCAGAAGACCTACGAGTGGGCCACAAGCCACCAGGGCACGCCCCTGGGGGGCACGCCCCCTGGCTTGTGGACCCCCCGTAGCTCCTCCAACCCTAACTCTTCACCTATAAATTCAGAAATATTCCCCCAATACCAAAGGGAGCCACGAAAATACTTTTCCGCCGCCGCAAGCCTCTGTTCCCGTGAGATCCCATCTTGGGGCCTTTTCCGGCGATCTGCCGGAGGGGGATTCGATCACAGAGGGCCTCTACATGAACACCATTGCCCTTCCGATGATGCATGAGTAGTTTACCTCAGACCTTCGGGTCCATAGCTAGTAGCTAGATGGCTTCTTCTCTCTCTATGTTCTTCAATACCATGTTCTCCATGATCTTCATGGAGATCTATCCGATGTAATACTCTTTTGCGGTGTGTTTGTCGAGATCCGATGAATTGTGGGTTTGTGATCAGATTATCTATGAATATTATTTGAATCTTCTCTGAATTCTTATATGCATGATTTCATATCTTTGTAAGTCTCTTCGAGTTATTGGTTTGGTTTGGCCAACTAGATTGGTAATTCTTGCAATGGGAGAAGTGCTTAGTTTTGGGTTCAATCTTGCGGTGTCCTCACCCAGTGACAAAGTAGGGGTAGCGAGGCACGTATTTGTATTGTTGCCATCAAGGATAAAAAGATGGGGTTTTCATCATATTGCTTGAGTTTATCCCTCTACATCATGTCATCTTACTTAATGCGTTACTCTGTTCTTCATGAACTTAATACTCTAGATGCAGGCAGGAGTCGGTCGATGTGTGGAGTAATAGTAGTAGATGCAGAATCGTTTTGGTCTACTTGATACAGACGTGATGCCTATATGCATAATCATTGCCTTGGATATCTTCATAACTATGCGCTTTTCTATCAATTGCTCGACAGTAATTTGTTCACCCACCGTATTATTTTCCTTCAAGAGAGAAGCCTCTAGTGAAACCTATGGCCCCCGGGTCTACTTTCCATATTATATTTTCAGATCTATAAACTAAAAAACACAAAAATACTTTGCTGCAATTTATTTACTTTTATTTTAATTATCGTTTTAGTAATCTTTTATATCTATCTCTATCGGATCTCATCCTTGCAAGTGACCGTGAAGGGATTGACAACCCCTTTATAGCGTTGGGTGCAAGTGTTTGATTGTTTGTGCAGGTGCATAGATTGGGGCCTTGCTTGTACCTCCTACTGGATTGATACCTTGGTTCTCAAAACTGAGAGAAATACTTATCTACTTTGCTGCATCACCCTTTCCTCTTCAAGGGAAAACCAACGCAAGCTCAAGAAGTAGCAAGAAGGATTTCTGGCGCCGTTGCCGGGGAGGATACATAGCAAGTCAGGACAAGAACTCTCCCGTCAACTTGCCAATTTCTGGCGCCATTGCCGGGGAGGATACATAGCAAGTCAAGAAAAGAACTCTCGTGTCAACTTGCCAATTTCTGGTGCCGTTGCCGGGGAGGATACATAGCAAGTCAAGACAAGAACTCTCCCGTCAACTTGCCAATTTTTGGCGCCGTTGCCGGGGAGATCTACATCAAGCCTACCAAGTACCCATCACAAACTCATCTCTTGCATTTACATTATTTGCCTCTCGTTTTCCTCTCCCCCACTTCTAAAACGAATTTCAGAAAAAACCAAAAAGATTTGCCTTTTTATTCGCCCTTCTTCCGTTCGTCTTTCCGTTTGCTTTTTGTTTGCTTGTGTGCTAGATTGCTTGCTTTGTCACGATGTCTGAGAATACCAAATTGTGTGACTTCTCCAATACTAATAATAATGATTTTATTAGTACTCCGATTGCTCCCGCCACTAGTGCGGAATCTTATGAAATTAATGCCGCTCTGCTTAATCTTGTTATGAAAAAACAATTTTCCGGCCTTCCTAGTGAAGATGCCGCATCCCATCTAAATACTTTCGTTGAGTTGTGTGATATGCAAAAGAAGAAAGATGTGGATAATGATATTGTTAAATTGAAGCTATTTCCATTCTCACTACGAGATCGTGCTAAAACTTGGTTTTCATCTTTGCCTAAAAATAGTATTGATTCATGGAATAAGTGTAAAGATGCTTTTATTTCCAAGTACTTTCCGCCCGCTAAGATCATCTCCCTTAGGAACGATATAATGAATTTTAATCAACTTGATCATGAGCATGTTGCACAATCTTGGGAGAGGGTGAAATTAATGATTAGAAATTGCCCCGCACATGGTTTGAGTTTATGGATGATTATACAAATTTTTTATGCGGGATTGAATTTTGCATCTAGAAATCTTTTAGATTCTGCCGCGGGTGGTACTTTTATGGAAATCACATTAGGAGAAGCTACTAAACTCCTAGATAATATTATGGCAAATTACTCTCAATGGCATACCGAAAGATCTCCTACTAGTAAAAAAGTGCATGTTGTTGAAGAAATAAATACTTTGAGTGAAAAGATGGATGAATTAATGAAATTGTTTGCTAGTAAGAGTACTCCTATTGATCCTAATGATATGCCTTTGTCTTCTTTGATTGGAAATAATAATGAATCTATGGATGTGAATTTTATTGGTAGGAACAATTTTGGTAATAACGCGTATACAGGTAATTTCAACCCTAGGCCGTTTCCTAGTAATTCCTCTAATAATTATGGTAATTCCTACAACAATCCTTATGGAAATTATAATAAGATGCCCTCTGATCTTGAGAATAATATTAAAGAATTTATTAGTTCGCAAAAGGTTTTCAATGCTACGATTGAAGAAAAATTGCTCAAGATTGATGATTTGGCTAGGAACGTTGATAGAATTTCGCTTGAGATTGATTCTTTGAAAATTTGATCTACTCCACCCAAGCGTGATATTAATGAGTCTTTAAAAGCTATGAGAACTTCTATTGATGAGTGTAAGGAAAGAACCGCTAGAATGCGTGCTAAGCGTGAATGGCTTGAAAAAGTGTGTTCCCGTGATAATAATGATGAAGATCTTAAAGTGATTGATGTGACTCCTATTGAATCTTTGTTTTCTAATATAAATCTTGATAAAGATGGGGCTGGAGATAAGTCAACTTTAGTTAAAAGTCGTCTCAATGATTCGGAGTTTATAGATCTTAATGCTAAAATTGATAAAAGTGGGATTGAAGAGGTCAAAACTTTAAATAGCAATGAACCCACTCTTTTGGATTTCAAGGACTTTAATTATGATAGTTGTTCTTTGATTGATTGTATTTCCTTGTTGCAATCCATGTTGAATTCTCCGCATGCTTATAATCAAAATAAAGCTTTTACTAAACATATCGTTGATGCCATGATGAAATCTTTTGAAGAAAAACTTGAGTTGGAAGTACCTAGAAAGCTTTATGATGAGTGGGAACCTACTATTAAGATTAAAATTAAAAATTATGAGTGCCATGCTTTGTGTGATTTGGGTGCTAGCGTTTCCACGATTCCGAAAACTTTATGCGATGTGCTAGGTTTCCATGAACTTGATGATTGCTCTTTAAATTTGCATCTAGCGGATTCCACTATTAAGAAACCTATGGGAAGGATTAATGATGTTCTTATTGTTGAAAATAGGAATTATGTGCCCGTAGATTTCATTGTTTTTGATATAGATTGCAATCCTACATGTCCTATTATTCTTGGTAGACCTTTCCTTAGAACGATCGGTGCAATTATTGATATGAAAGAAGGTAACATTAGATTCCAATTTCCGTTAAGGAAAGGCATGGAACACTTTCCTAGCAAGAAAATTAAATTACCTTATGAATCTATTATGAGAGCTACTTACGGATTGCATACAAAAGATGACAATACCTAGATCTATTGCGTTATGCCTAGCTAGGGGCGTTAAACAATAGCGCTTGTTGGGAGGCAACCCAATTTTATTTTATGTTTTTTGTTTTAGTTTCTGTTATTGAGTGATTTACACATTATTACCTCTGTAGTAATTGTGTTTTAGTGTTTTAATTAGTGTTTGAGCCAAGTAAGACCTTTGGGGTGGTTTACGGTGATTGTTGATTTGATCTTGCTGAAAAACAGAAACTTTTGCGCTCAGTCCATGAATTTTATAAATTCACCAGAGCGTCGAATGAGTCTGAAATTTTTACACAAGATTGATATACAAATTTCCCAGATTTTCCTAATTTTTCAGAATTTTTGGATTTACATAAGTATTTGAAGTTTCCAGATTGCTACAGACTGTTCTGTTTTTGACAGATTCTGTTTTCTTTGTGTTGTTTGCTTATTTTGATGTATCTATGGGTTGTATCGGGGGGTATGAACCATGGAGAAGTTGGAATACAGTAGATATTACAACAATATAAATAAAGAATGAGTTCACAACAGTAACTAAAGTGGTGATTTATTTTTCTTATACTAATGGATCTCACGAGTTTTCTGTTGAGTTTTGTGTTGTGAAGTTTTCAAGTTTTGGGTAAAGATTTGGACTATGGAATAAGGAGTGGCAAGAGCCTAAGCTTGGGGATGCCCAAGGCACCCCAAGGAATATTCAAGGATACCAAAGAGCCTAAGATTGGGAATGCCCCGGAAGGCATCCCCTCTTTCGTCTTCAATCCATCAGTAAATATACTTGAGGCTATATTTTTATTCACCACATGATATGTGTTTTGCTTGGAGCGTCTTGTATGATATGAGTCTTTGCTTTCTAGTTTTCCACAATCATCCTTGCTGCACACATCTTTTGAGAGAGACACACATGAATAGTGAATTTATTAGAATACTCTATGTGCTTCACTTATATCTTTTGAGCTAGGCAATTTTGCTCTAGTGCTTCACTTATATCTTTTTAGAGCACGTTGGTGTTTTATTTTATAGAAATAATTGAACTCTCGTACCTCACTTATATTATTTTGAGAGTCTTTAAACAGCATGGTAATTGGTTTAGGTTATGAATTTAGTCCTAATATAATGGGCATCCAAGAGGGATATAATAAAAACTTTCATATAAAGTGCATTGAATACTATGAGAAGTTTGATTCCTTGCATATAGTTTTGAGATATAAAGAGGGTGATATTAGAGTCATGCTAGTGAGTAATTGTGGATTGGTAGAAATACTTGTGTTAAAAGTTTGTGATTCCCGTAGCATGCACGTATGGTGAACCGTTATGTAACGAAGTCGGAGCATGATTTGTTTATTGATTGTCATCCTTTGTGTGAGGGTCGGGAGCGCGCAATGGTTAACTCCTACCAACCTCTCCCCTAGGAGCATGCGTCTAATACTTTGCTTCGATAACTAATAGACTTTTGCAATAAGTATGTGAGTTCTTTATGACTAATGTGAGTCCATGGATTACACGCACTCTCACCCTTCCACCTTCGCTAGCCTCTCTAGTACCGCGCAACTTTCGCCTGTGCATTAAACACACCATATACCCTTCCTCAAAACAGCCACCATACCTACCTATTATGGCATTTCCATATCCATTCCGAGATATATTTCCATGCAACTTCCACCGTTCCGTTTATCATGACACGCACCATCATTGTCATATTGCTTTGCATGATCGTAAGACAGCTAGCGTGATGTTTTCATTAATGTCATTTGCTATGCTAGATCGTTGCACATCCCGGTACACCGCCGGAGGCATTCATATAGAGTCATGTTTTGTTCTAAGTATCGAGTTGTAATTCTTGAGTTGTAAGTAAATAAAAGTGTGATGATCATCATTATTAGAGCATTGTCCCATGTGAGGAAAGGACGGAAGCTATGATTCCCTCACAAGTTGGGATGAGACTCCGGACTTTAAAAATAATAAAAGAGGCCAATGAAGCCCAAATAAAAAAAGAGGCCAAAGATTCCCACCAAAAAATGAGAGAAAAGAGAGAAGGGACAATGCTACTATCTTTTTTCCACACTTGTGCTTCAAAGTAGCACCATGATCTTCATGATAGAGAGTCTCCTATTTTGTCACTTTCATATACTAGTGGGAATTTTTCATTATATAACTTGGCTTGTATATTCCAATGATGGTCTTCCTCAAATTGCCCTAGGTCTTCGTGAGCAAGCGAGTCGGATGCACACCCACTTAGTTTCTTTTTGAGCTTTCATACACTTATAGCTCTAGTGCATCCGTTGCATGGCAATCCCTACTCACTCACATTGATATCTATTTATGGGCATCTCCATAGCCCGTTGATACGCCTAGTTGATGTGAGACTATCTTCTCCTTTTCCTCAAAACCTCCATCATATTCTATTCCACCTATAGTGCTATATCCATGGCTCACGCTCATGTATTGCGTGAAAGTTGAAAAAGTTTGAGAACATAAAAAGTGTGAAACAATTGCTTGACTTGTCATCGGGGTTGTGCATGGTTTAAATACTTTGTGTGGGGAAGATGGAGCATAGCCAGACCTTATGATTTTATAGGGATAACTTTCTTTGGCCATGTTATTTTGAAAAGACATGATTGCTTTGTTAGTATGCTTGAAGTATTATTGTTTTTATGTCAACATTAAACTTTTGTTTTGAATCTTATGGATCTGAACATTCATGCCACAATAAAGAATATTACATTGATAAATATGTTAGGTAGCATTCCACATCAAAAATTCTGTTTTTATCATTTACCTACTCGAGGACAAGCAGGAATTAAGCTTGGGGATGCTGATACGTCTCCAATGTATCTATAATTTTTTATTGTTCCATGCTATTATATCATCTATTTTGGATGTTTTATATGCATTAATATGCCATTTTATATTATTTTTGGGACTAACCTATTAACCTAGTGCCCAGTGCCAGTTTCTGTTTTTCCTTGTTTTTGAATATTGCAGAAAAGGAATATCAAACGGAGTCCAAACGGAATAAAATTCTACGCTGATTTTTCTTGGACCAGAAGGAACCCAGGAGGCTTGGAGAAGAGGCCAGAAGACCTACGGGTGGGCCACAAGCCACCAGGGCACGCCCCTGGGGGGGGCGCCCCCTGGCTTGTGGGCCCCCCGTAGCTCCTCCAACCCTAACTCTTCGCC
The DNA here is from genome assembly GCA_039707655.1 of Elymus sibiricus. Classification (NCBI taxonomy): domain Eukaryota; kingdom Viridiplantae; phylum Streptophyta; class Magnoliopsida; order Poales; family Poaceae; genus Elymus; species Elymus sibiricus. The sequence continues at coordinate 295,305,115 of CM077663.1, read as the reverse complement.
TATAAATTCAGAAATATTCCCCTAATACCAAAGGGAGCCACGGAAATACTTTTCCGCCGCCGCAAGCCTATGTTCCTGTGAGATCCCATCTTGGGGCCTTTTCCGGCGATCTGCCGGAGGGGGATTCGATCACGGAGGGCCTCTACATCAACACCATTGCCCTTCCGATGATGCGTGAGTAGTTTACCTCAGACCTTCGGGTCCATAGCTAGTAGCTAGATGGCTTCTTCTCTCTCTATGTTCTTCAATATCATGTTCTCCATGATCTTCATGGAGATCTATCCGATGTAATACTCTTTTGCGGTGTGTTTGTCGAGATCCGATGAATTGTGGGTTTATGATCAGATTATCTATGAATATTATTTGAATCTTCTCTGAATTCTTATATGCATGATTTCATATCTTTGTAAGTCTATTCGAGTTATTGGTTTGGTTTGGCCAAATAGATTGGTAATTCTTGCAATGGGAGAAGTGCTTAGTTTTGGGTTCAATCTTGCGGTGTCCTCACCCAGTGACAAAGTAGGGGTAGCGAGGCACGTATTTGTATTGTTGCCATCAAGGATAAAAAGATGGGGTTTTCATCATATTGCTTGAGTTTATCCCTCTACATCATGTCATCTTACTTAATGCGTTACTCTGTTCTTCATGAACTTAATACTCTAGATGCAGGCAGGAGTCAGTCGATGTGTGGAGTAATAGTAGTAGATGCATAATCGTTTCGGTCTACTTGATACGGACGTGATGCCTATATGCATAATCATTGCCTTGGATATCGTCATAACTATGCGCTTTTCTATCAATTGCTAGACAGTAATTTGTTCACCCACCGTATTATTTTCCTTCAAGAGAGAAGCCTCTAGCGAAACCTATGGCCCCCGGGTCTATTTTCCATATTATATTTTCAGATCTATAAACTAAAAAACACAAAAAATACTTTGCTGCAATTTATTTACTTTTATTTTAATTATCGTTTTAGTAATCTTTTATATCTATCCCTATCGGATCTCATCCTTGCAAGTGACCGTGAAGGGATTGACAACCCCTTTATAGCGTTGGGTGCAAGTGTTTGATTGTTTGTGCAGGTGCATAGATTGGGGCCTTGCTTGTACCTCCTACTGGATTGATACCTTGGTTCTCAAAACTGAGGGAAATACTTATCTACTTTGCTGCATCACCCTTTTCTCTTCAAGAGAAAACCAACGCAAGCTCAAGAAGTAGCAAGGGTGGGCAGGGGCGAGGATATATATATAGGCAGTTTTTTCGTCCCAGTTGGTGTCTAGAACCGGGACTGAAGACAGACCTTTAGTCCCGGTTGAATACACGAACCGGGACAAAAGGGCCTCACTCCTGGCGCAACCCCTTTAGTCCCGGTTGGTGTCACCAACCGGGACTAAAGGTCATGTTCGAACCGGGACTGATGCCTGCCGAGCCCCGGCGGGCGTCCTAGCCGGTCCCGGTTCGTAACGCGGCCGGGACTATTGCTCTGATCCGACTAGAACCAAAGCCCTGTTTTCTACTAGTAAAGATCCCCCATCTCATAGCAATCACCTTGCAACACAGGGCCACGGCTTCACCTGCTCGCCCGACAGTGGTGGAGCCAGGAAATTGAATGAGGAGGGCCAAGTGTTGTTATGCCTTGTTGGGGAGGGGGGCTAGTCCATCAGAATATAGCATTTTAGCATCAAAATGTCACTATTTACATTTATACTACTAAGCTTAAATAAGTGATGTTAGGGAGGCAGGCCCTGCTGGCCCCCTGTCTCTGCCACTGGCGCCCAAGCAGAGGGCCACCATATTATGACACACCATGTCATCGTTGTCGCCCGCGTACCCGCATATGGGATGGTCAACATTGACGTCTCATTACTAGAGATTGTCGGCCTGGCCAAAAAATTCACCGCCGTTGCATGACCATGACCTCTAATTCAAGCCGTCATAGTATCTCACAACCGAAGGCTACCAAAGCAAAGACCTGTCGCCGCCACCTTCATCGACCAGTATCGGGGCTTAGCCTGACCAGTAGTCTCTAGCATCAGTTAGGGGAAGGAGGAACGAAGAAGTAGGAGGTGACGACTTAGGTTTGGGTCGAGGATAGAGCTGGAGGTGGTGACTCGAGTGCCTTTGGATGATGCATAGGAAAGTAACATACTAGGAATTTTAAAGAATTGGGAGAGAGTAGAGAAAGATATAGTGAAAGTGTATTGGACTTATGAAAGGAAAAATAAAAAGAGGTTGAGCTTGTGCAAGAACTCCTATGGAATGAGAGGCATAGGAATGGGTTCCATAGTAATTTGAAAACTCCAATCATATGATCCAAAGGGCTTTCATAGAAAAAAAAAACTTAAGATTTAAATACTCTAAAATTGCTAAAAAATAACCTTGTATCCAACGAGACCTTAACTCTGGCATGCATGCATTGCCGGCAGGCGAAGATCTGAACCTTGCTTGATTATTCAGTTTGCTTTCTTTGCTACTCCAAGGCAGAGTATGAGCTTTGGATTGTCATTGGCTGATCATCAAGAGATTGCCATGTAGTGTGATCATCAGAGAGAACGCCGGTTGGTGCATACTGATGACTAGGTTCCTCGCGATGGAACCAGACTATCAAGGTTTAAATCTCACGCTAACACAAGGTTCAAGTCTCAGACTTCGCATGGGTGTCCGGTTTCTAAATTTATTTTAGGTGTTTCGACGATTTATTTGACAATGTTTCATTTATTATGAGGTGCCCACGACGATTTTGTTAATTTCAGGATTTGTTGGCTGAGCCTTTCAAAAATGTTCATAGAGGGATGGTATGCATATACGCGTTCAAAGGGGTTTATGCTCTGTGTTTTTTCTTAAAACTCCTCCGTTGGCCGTTGAAGAACCCTGGCCTGTTTTCTGCATTCGTGACAGGGCACTTTGCAGCCCACGAATGGCCAAGCGTACTCACTACTACTGAGTACGTACATATGTCGAGATTTGGTGCGTCCCAGCGCGTAGAAGAGCGGTAACTTTGTGTCAGTACAGTGCCTGCCGCAAGTTTTTGACTGAGATTTCTGGTGAGTGGATTATATCAATCTTCTCTCCGACGGCAGGCGTTCGCCAAGAGCGAAGCGAGAGTCAACCCGGCAGTTTGACCCATGGGTTTAGTCACTCATGGCACCCGATCCGAATGGATAGGGTATGGGTCGTTGTCTTCGTTCATGGATCTTACCCACGGGTAAGTTCGTATCCATGGGTTATCCAATGGGTCGCCCGATTAGCATATTAATAATTAAATACATGTACACAGGCTGCTGTCTATATTTGTCTAACACAAATATGCATAATACCGGGATATCATCATGCCTTCTAAGCATCCTAGGTCCACCATCCCTACCACGTTGCAGCCACGTCATGTGGCCATGACAGATTGGCAGCAGCCCATAATGCCCATTCACAACTTTCTCAACTACCGAGTGGGGAGGAACTAATTAGCGAGTACTCCCTTGAAGCCTTCCAGCGATCACTCTCACGCGTCGCCACTTGGCGCGTTTTCAGCCGCCGCCACGTGTCGCTCCGAGCGTTCCCTTCGGATTTTGTTTTTTCGCACGCGTTTTCGGCTTTTTAGAGTGTTTTTTTCGACGTTTTTTTTTGTGTTTCGGTTTCCCACCGGTCTTCCTTAGCTTTTGGACGAAAAAAAGTTTCAAAAAAATCGCAAAAAAACGCGTTCTTTTTGCGAGAGACACGGTTTTGCTATCGCGAGAGGCACGGCCATGCCTCTCGGAAAGGAAAAAAAATACGCGTTTTTTTTTTTTGCGAGAGGCACGGTTTTGCTTCCGCGAGAGGCACGGTTTTGCCTTCGCGAGAGGCACGGCCGTGCCTCTCGAAGAGGAAAAAAATTACGAGTTTTCTGCTCTCTTTTTTCCCGCGAGAGGCATGCCTCTCGGAAAGGGAAAAAACGTGTTTTCTGCTTTCATTTTTTTTTCCGCGAGAGGCACGGTTTTGCTTCCGCGAGAGGCACGGTTTTGCCTTCGCGAGAGGCACGGCCTTTTCGCACCGGTTTTTTCGTCCGGTTTTTTTCGTGAAAAAAAAAGTTCGTTAAAACCTATCAACATGGGATCTAGTTTTGAAGATCTCGATGCGAGAAACCCAACGGTGAAAACGGTTCGAGATTTGGATGCACGATTTAAGAGATAAAATGTTTTGAAAATACGGATCTACGATAAAAGGGAAAACTTCCAGCTTGCGACAAGTGGCACGCATGCAGTGCGCCACTTGTCGCAAACTGGGGAGGTGGAAGTGATCTTTGAAAGGTGTACTCGCTAACTAGTGATCTCGAAATTTTTGATTACAAAATTGTGAAACACCGTGAGACATATGCAACAGGCCCATGGGCCAGCCAGTCTACCTACAGCCACAACAAATAGCCTGAACACAGTAGTTTTAATACAAGCTAACGTTTTTTTTTTTTTTTTTGCAAGGTATCCTATAGTAACGCCGCGCGGTAGTTTTAAAACGTTAGCTTGCAAGCACACGCGCGGCGTCACCTTCAGGTTCCTGGGCAAATTAAAATCTACAGTAACATTTACAGCTTTCCAGGGGAAGAAGCATTTTTACAGCTTTATTTGGCCAGCTGATGCACTTCTTCAGGCATGCCATACACATACAGGGCTAGATATGAAACGGAAATTCACAGAGAGTAGCCACAGCACTGGCGGAGGACCCCGATGGGCAAGGTCTGGCGGCCGCCATACCTTGAATCGGTGCTAAAATTTTCTTATACCTATGCATATGCATCTCTCGGCTGGCACGAGTTTTTAGTTCACGAGTTACAGCGAGTTTTCCGTTGAGATCGAATCGATCCGATCAGTTATGAGCTAGTATCTATCAGGTCGTGTATCTACGTGTGGTTTGCTAGACCGGCATGCACTGTTCGAAGGAAGATCAATCAAGCTGCTAGCTTGCTTGCTTGCTTCTTCTAGCTTCCACGTACGTGTACGTGTACAATTTTTGGTGGATTTGTTTGATTGTTCCAGCGTTCTAAAAGCTAACACCCAGTTTCGTATCCTTCGCGTCGTACCCCTTTTTTATTTATCTGTTTGAAATTTGCTTATACCATGCTCGTCGCATCGTACCCAATTGAAGATGAAGAGGAGAGGGAAAGGGCTAGCAATGTCAAAGGGATAAATCCCTGAATTTTAGTACTCCATCTGTAACTTATAAGGCTTTTTTCAACACTGTCATAGACTTTAAAAATATCTTACAAAAAATTACAGAGATAGTAATAGCATTTTTATTGGTTGTAATATGTAGTTGTAACGATTTTAGATTTTGTGACAATTTAGTGTTGTGAACTGCAGATTCGTTATGGTACGTTTTAGATTGTTTTTCTATTTTAATATGTTTACAGTTTCATTGTCCTTGGTTATTCTCTTAAGGTTCACATAAAAATATTAATGTGCATGGTTAGGGTGTACCATTGACTATTATGATTTTGCATAAAAAAGTTACTTCAAAGTTCGTCACACCTTAATTTTTTTTCGTCCTCCGCCTCTGAGCCACAGGATTCTAAACATTTGCACATAACACCAACACTATACATATATATATATATACGAACTATCACTTCCCACGGCATTTTCGCAGCAAGTCAATGCAGCAAGCACCTCAGCACACTTGGCATTTTCGCAGCTCTCACAAACATCAGTATACATAAACACCAAGCATTACGACTATGACACATACATATATACACACACACAGCTTGGTTGTTGAGCTACTCCTTTGCAGCTCAGCAACTAGACTAGACAGGAAACTCTTCATCAGTGAGTAGTTTACCCTCTCCATGTTACCTTAACCAGAGAGAGATCTCTAGCGATCGATCCATCGATCTCCGGTGACTAGTAAGTAAGTAGTTATTCTCGTCCAACTTGGAGTGGGTCTCTGGCACTAATATTGCAGCGACCACCGAGTTAGTAGCTCGCGAGTCGTCAATCTCACGATTAGTTCAACCACTAACTGCAACACACAAAAGAGAAGCAAGTCAGGTTAGTTAGTGCAAAGGGTTTTAGCTACAGTTAAGTGCAAATAAGTTAACTTTTTACAATTATCACGGCAAACTATGCCGTGAAACATTTCCAAAGTGTTTTCTCACCTCTAGAATCATCAGTTGCAAGCTTGGGCAGGCCTTGTAGGTGAAATGTTTTTCTTCTCATCCTGTGGTAGGACAGTCTCAAAGGCCTGGACCAGAAGCTCCACTTTCTTCTTTCGAGCAGGGCCTAGATTATTCACCGCCCTCCGAAGCGCGTAGTCGATCATCCACTCTTCGGCATTCTTACGGTCTTCCGCCGTCTGATGCTTCAGATCAACCTTCTCTGCATCCGGGTCCGATTCCAGAGGAAGAAAATTCGGTCCCCTTGGGTTAAAGCCTCGCATGTATTCATCTTCTTCAGGTGTTCTCCTCCTCCCGGCAACGATCATTCTGTTTCTCGGACAAATCTCGGACTCGGTAGGATCAACATAGACGTCGCCTTTGAGGTTCATCCCGCTGAATACGTTGCACATGTCGTCAATGGAAAACTCTTCTGCAACAGTGTCTTCTGCTGGTAGGTTCTGAGGCTCGGAGAAGTCAGAGTTGTGCTCGGGTATCTGGATAACTGTTGAGAGATTACCTTCCTCAGCAGTACAAATTTCTTCACAAGCACCTACCGATTCGGACATGATAATTGCAGGTTCCATTAGAGCACCAGTGCATGCACCAGCAGTGTTATCATCTTCTTGGCCCCCTTCTTGGGTAATATCAGATTCTTCACGAGCATCTTCTGATTCGCATGCTAGAACATCTGATAATGCACCATCACTGACATCTGAAGTGTTTTCATCTTGAATAGCTTCTTGAGTAATATCATATGCTTCAGAAGCCTCTGCCAGTTCACAAGGGGTAAGTGCAGATTTATTAGTAGAACCACCGTTGACATCTGTAAAGTTGTTATCGTGATCAGCTTCCTGAACAGCAGCAGATTCTTCTCCCAGTTCGCATGTGGCGATCCCAGAATCACTTTGAGCATCATCACTGACATATGCAGAGTTATCACCTTCACCAATTTCATGAGCAATACCAGATTCTTCAGAAGTGTCTACCAACTTGCTTGTGTCCACCCCTGATTGCACTTCAGCAACCTCGCCGACATACACCAAGTTATCATCAGCAACAGTTTCTCCAGTGATACCAGCTTCTGCAGAAGCATCTTCCAAGTTGCAGTTTGTAGTCTCTGGTTCTATTTGAGCAGCAGCATCAACACATACAGGTTTGACGTCTTGGCTGCTTTCTTGGGCAATACCAGACTCTTCAAAAGAATCTTCCAACTTGCAATTCGCAACCTCTATCTCTGGTTCCATTTCAGCAGTAGCATCAACACATACAGGCTTAGCGTCTTGGCTGCTTTCTTGGGCAATACCAGACTCTTCAGAAGAATCTTCTGAATTGCAATTTGTAATCTCTGGCTCTGGTTCTGGTTCTTGGGAAATAACAGCAGAAAGATCTTCCAACTTGCAATTTGTAACCTCTGGCTCTGGTTCCATTTGAGCAGCAGCATCAACACATACAAAATCAACTTCCTGGTTGCTTTCTTGGGCAGTACCATATTCTTCAGAAGCATCTTCCAAATTGCATGAGGTAATCTCAATTTCCTTCTGAGCATCTTCTTTGGCATCCACTGTGTCTTCTGCAGGGATACATTGATCAACCAAGTTGTTCACGGCGCCACCATACTGCTCAAAAGCGTCTTCCACCGTGTTCACATCTTGTTCAAAGCCACCCTCTGTTGGCTGTGTCGACATTTCAACATCCGGAGAAGCAACATCACTGCAGTCAGAAATTTCACCTCCTGAAACAGCTTTGGAGGTTACTTCTTCCTCAACGAAATCCTCTTCGCATGCAACACCGGGGACAGTCTCAGAAATCTCCATTTCAGACCCATCATCCGGCATGTCCTGCTTCTCTGAAACTTCCAAGTTGCCGGTAGATTCCACGTTGCTCTGATCATCCTTTGTTCCTTGATCTGCAGAACCATCCTCTTCCCGGCTCTCTTCGACGGCATTTTCCACTCTTTCTGCTACTTCATTCTCAGGAATCTCCAGTTCACAGACACCATTGGAGAGCTTCTCTTCTAACGTGCCTTGTCCGTCAGAAGCATCCCCTTGGATCACTTTGCCCAGGATGTTGTCTTGATCTTCTTCTTCCTGCTCATTGCAGACCTCCGCTGCACAAACAATACATGCTTGCGCCGCGGCGATCTCCATTTTGTGGGCAACATCCGAGACACGCTCCTCGTCGTCTTCATGCTGCGTCCCTTGCACTGTGGAAGCCTCCTGTTGATCCATTGTGTTGGAGATGTCGTCGCCTTCATCTCTTCCCTCCCCGTCTTCGCAGATCTCCGCGACGATCCCCGTTTTACGGGGCAAATCGGAGATGATCTCCTCATCTTCCGGTTTCTGTTCTTCATCGGCATCTTCTTCGTGATTATCGCCCGGTCCGCGGGATCTGCCTTCTTCATCGTTACCTTCTTGCCCCTCTGAAACCTCTGCTTCCTGAACATGTTCGTCTGAAACATCATCGTCCAGGCTATCGCACTCGTACCTCATCCAGGGCAGCTCCTCCACGAGGTTGCCGGAGATGAGACCGGGGACGCCTTCGTCGCTGCACTCCGACGAACTGTCCCTGCAGAAACCGAGCCTCTCCTCCTCCGGCCTCGCGTCACCATCACCGCGAACGGCAGGATCGCCGCCCTTCTCGTCGTCCTCGCCCACGCCGCACCGGTCGAAGACGACGAACTCCATCCTCCTCACCGCGGCGTCCATCTCGTCCAAGGACATGTCGCTGCAGCTCATGTCGGAGCTCACCCTCGGGCCGGCGTACACCTCCACGAAGAAGTCGCCGAGCGCCTCCTCGTCGACCAGAGGCGCGGCCTTCGCGACGGCGGCGCACAGGACGGGGCTGCTTTTCTTGTCCTCCGGCCTCTGGTGGCCGGACCCTTTGCGGAACGCCGAGACGCCCTTGTGCTTCATGCTCTGCTGCGTCTTGATCAGCCGGCGGCGCGACGCGAGGAAGCTCCGGAGCGGCACGGCCGGCGAGTGGGCGTGGCCGTTGAGGGAGCAGTAGTTGTACGGGCACACGCGCATCGCCGTGGGGCCCTGGGCGTCTGTCGCCCCGGGCGCCAAGTCGAGCGCGCCGGGGAACTTGGCCTCCTTCATGGTGGAGGAGCACGTGGCGCGGACCATGCCGGGCACCTCCGGCGTCGGGAACAGCACCCTCCCCCTGGTCACCACCCGCACCGGCCCTCGCCTGGTCGTGGGCGACGCCGACGAGGGCACCCCCGTGCCGCGCCGCCCGGGCCCGGGCCCGGCCTTGGCGCCGGAGCTGCTGGTGGCCCGCATGTAGTTGGGCACGGAGACCGGCGCCGGGGACATGGCCGCGCCACCGCGGTTCCTCGGCAGGCTTCCTCCGAAGCCGCCGTCGTCGTCGTCCCTGAACCCCCTGGGCTTGGACGGAGGGGTCATGAGCGGGTCCTTGGGCCTCTTGGGCACCTCTTTGCTCCTCACCATGGCTGGCCGCTACCTACCACAGCACCAGTACCACTAGTATCCCTCCTTCCGATTTCTTGGCTTCTCTCCTCGGATCCTCTCCTGGGGTTCTTGGAACCAAAGCTTCCCTCCGGAATCTCTCGGCGGCTTGCGGTGGGAGGTTCCGTGGAGTGCTTGGCGTCCTCCTTCTCGTCGAGTCCAAGGGCGGCAAGAAAGCCGAGGCAAAGGTGATGTGAAGTGCGGGAGAGGAGAGCGGAGGAGGGAGTTGGGAGTTGGACGAGGGAAGAAACGGGATTAGAGCAGACTCGAGAGGAAGCGTGGAAGGGAAGGATAAAAAAAAGATGGATTCTGTGCGGGGACTGGGAGGAATGCGATGGGAGGAAGAAGGGGAGCCGCGGCGAGTGGGTGGGCGGCCCAAAGGGACATCCTTGATGGTGAAGCCTGGGCAGAGCGCGACGTTTTTCCCTTCTCCTGGACGCCGGATCTTCTGTGACGGCCAACCTTGTTATGCATGGTTGGTTCTAGAGGATCCCTTTATGATGAGCCTTCTCTTCTTAAGGCATACCGTACTATCATCCATTTATGAGTTGGCTGGTGTTAAAAGGCATAGACAATGGATTACCGGTAAGTAGGTTGTTGCTCATAAATTCATTCCTTAAGAGCTCTAGGATTTGTACCAGTGAGATTTTGATGGCGCCAACTAGTACTAGTAGCATTGATGTATGCTTGGTACGCTTAAGACCTCTGGGTTTGCGTACGACGGTCGCGTGAAACCTCTAGGTTTGTTGCTCTAGGGCGTACTCTGCGTCGATGCTTAACTGAAACACTTTCTTTTGTTGGCGCCGTATGCCTTTTCCTTGAACGCGCTGTGACCGTAAACTCGATGCATGGCGGTACATGTGACACAGGCGTGGTGCCTGCTGAGTTGTCGCCTCAGCCGATCCCGGGGATGAAGATCGATGGAGGGGCTGACGTGGATCTCCACTTTACTGGCGGCGATCTGGATTAGCTTTATGTGCCGGGGCGGGGCAATTGGTCTTTCATTATACTGCTGCAGATGGGCCCCAAGTTGTCATCGCATCTTGAGTTGTTTTAGCATTATTACTGTAGTGTAGGACACTAGGAGGAGCTTTAGCCTCTTCACCCCGTAGTTATTCGTAGATGTAGCAAAACTCGCACTAGGAGTGCTACAATTTGCCTTCCACGCAGCCGCGGCAGGCTTTTCCGCCGCGCCGGAGCGCAGCTGCGCGGCGAGAGAGTGCATCACGAATAGCGTGTGCAGTCAACTGGATATGAAACTAGTATTTATGGAGCTACACCAACCAACTAACCTAATAAAAGCTAAACTAAACTAATAAAAAGCAATGGACATGTAGAGCTTCTTTTTGCTACTCCGATTACCTGTTTATGGGCAGCCCGGCCCAAAATACCCTTGCCAGGCCGGGCCGGGCTCAGGTTTTGTTTTCCAGCAGAAAGTATATTCGGGCTGAGCTTGGGCTTTCAGTTTTGCACTTTCCGGGGCGGGCTTCAGGCCGGGCTTACACGTAACTGCACTGATAGGGTCGGGCTCGGCCTTGAGAAAGTGTGCATTTCGGGCTTTTGGTCGGGCTTACACGTAACTGCACTAGTAAACGTTATTCGGACCGGGCTTTCGGACTTCGTGCCAATATTTGAACCAGGCTCGGCCTTGAGAAAGTGTGCATTTCGGGCTTCGGGCTTCAGGCACGGCTCGGGCTTGGAGTTTGGGGTTCGGGCTTTGAGAAGCCCGGCTTGAAACCCGGCCTAGCCCGACATATGAACAGGTTTATTCCGATATCGGGATGTGCTTTGGTTTCATTTTGAGATATCACAGGAGATGTGTATCCACTCCCCTTTTCTTTTAGCATGGTACTCCTATGAACGCATACCACAGTAGTACCATCGAAGTAGCTCACATACACTCACCCCTATGAACGAATGCATGTGCACTCTACCCCTATGAACACCTTCGAGAGACTGAGCCGGTACGTCATCTTGAGATTAACGAAGTCGCCACATACGTCTTCGAAGTCGACGAGAACGTCTCCTTTCACTGAACGCACATCATCAGAAAGCCTGGAATAAATAAATAAAAATATGAGCACCAATGTCAAATTTAAGACTTGAACTCTGGTGGGCTAAGGATAGCCACTCGAAGCTGCGTCAGTTGGTTGTCCTCCTAATCATTCAAGCACAGGTTGGTTCGCGTGTATGAAGTCCCTTAGGGCATCTTCAACTCTCACCCTTAAACTACCTGCAATTGTGTGTAAAACGAAGAGCTAGACGTGGAAGCGTATGCTTTTCTAGCAGGGACGCATGCGTATTAAATAGAATTGATGGATTACATCAGCGTGGGTTGTTACTAGGCTTAGCCTCTACTCCAAGTTGTACAGGCCCATCTCTAATAACAACTTACATGATACAACAGGCGTGCGCACACACACAATTACATCGTGACAACATGTTACGTTACACACCACACAAGACTATCATTTAACATTGTCCAGGTCGCACGGCCCAAGGTGTTTTGCTATCCAACGCACGCGTGTCGGTCCGTCGTCCGGTCCGGACATGATTTTTTCTACAAACCGAAAACAAACTAGGGGTTTTGCGGGCATCCGGTCTGCTACCACCCTCGCGTCTCACAACCGCGGCCATCCAAAAAACCCTTCCTCGCACGCGTGCATTCCCGCTCGAAGCGGACAGTGCCGCTCCAGAGCACCAATGTGGCATTCATGCCTTCTCTGAGCGTCGCGACCTCCCACAACACTCTGGCATTGAGGCGGCACGCCGGCCAAGAGCATCGTCCTCGTCGCTTCTCGACGCATGCGGCTGCCCCGTGTTTAAACGACAACCCGTTCGTCCGTCTACCTACATTAAACATGTGTGCGGTTGCCGAGAAATGGTGAGCCGGCGCCACCCGTACGTCTGTCTGTCGCCCACCATTATCGCCGGTTGCCCTGCCATTTGCCCGCTATATAAACCGTAGGCCCGGCCAGAGTTGTATCCCACATGCTCTGCTGCCTATCTTCTCTCTACAACATGTCCGCCATGGCATCCTCGAGCTCCAAAGCCGAAGCAGCAACAGCAATTGCTCCTCCTCATTCTTTGCCAAACTTATATTCGCATGCGGTTGCCTCGCGTTTAAACGACAACCCGTCCGTCCGCCTACCTTCATTAAACATGTGTGCGGTACCTGAGGAATGGCGAGCCGGCGCCACATGTTCGCCCGTTGTTGCCCAACAATAATCGCCTCGCTGGTTCCCTGTCATTTGCTCGCTATATAAATCGCAGGCTCGGCCATAGTCATATCCAACATGCTCCAATCCCTATTTTCTCTCTACACCATGGCCTCCTCGAGCTTCGAAGCCTTCAGGGATAGTCTCTCGTCTGAGTAGAAACAGAACATCGCCGCCATTGCAACCGGCTGGTGCTGCCGCCTATCTCCAGCCGCGAGCATTGCAGCGTGATGCGGAGGTCCAGCAACGCGATGCAGAGGTCCAGCTCCTCCTTGTCGCTTGTGGCATCGCGGAGGAAGGCGTCGCAATCGTCACTGGATCCGTCGCCTCCACCGCTGCCGGAGTTGGACATGATGGATGGAGAGGAGGATGGGATCTTATGGGGGTGGTAGGAGAAGAAACGGAGAACGGAGCGAGAGTGAAGTGAGCTAGGGTTTGCTCCGAGTGGCGAATTTAGAGGGTCGAGAGTGAAGTGAGCTAGGATTTGCTCCGAGTGGGGAGTTTAGTGGGGTTGGGGTGTACCAGCATGGGCCGGGTTGCCGTGGTGGATGTGCCCGGGCGCGCCCTTGCCTCCCCATATCCGTCCTAAATTTGGATTGGATATGAGGGGTGTCGGACAGCCTAGGCGTTGGGGCAGATTTAAGGCACCCACAGCTGAGTCATTTTTTGGGACCGGTCAGCGATCGATCCATCCGCACGGGCGTTTGAGGCCGGTTGCGGTGTCCAGTTGGGTTGATTTTTTTGGACCGGTTAGTGATCGATACGTCCGCACGGGCATTTGATGTCGTTTTGAGGCACCCGGATGTAGATGTTGTAACGATTAGAGATCCTAACCTCGACGTCCCGAGGAGACGAAGGAGTCCACTTGGAGCTCCATCTAATCTATCCCCGACGAACGAAGTCGAGGCGGATTTAAGCCAAAAATACCTACTCGGAAAATAAAGTGTTGTCATCCATCTGAATGTTGCCCGTGTGAGGATTAAAATCCTAACATATCTATTAGTCAGAGTCGAGGCATCAGGATTCTCTTTCCGGCCAGCATTGGTAGAATTGGGGGAGTCAAATCCATGGACTTGGTGATGAAGATGGAGTGGAGGAAACTCCGCTAGTCGCATGGTTAATCCACAAAGCTTTAATGTCCAATCCTGATGTCGTCGTTTTCTCATGACAGATGCCATGGGGAGGCTTATCGAGAGTGGTTGGGGCCGAAGGACGCCGACGGGCTCCGGTGACGGGATTGGGCACAAGCGGTGCGAGACACACGATGTACCCAGGTTCGGGGCCCTCCGTGGGAGGTAACACCCCTAGTCCTGCTAGTTTGGTTGAAGAACCGAGCGGGCTACAATGGTGCTCCTTGAGATGTTAGCTAGAGGAGGAAGAAGAGGCCTGTTGGCTCTCTCTGCCTCTCTACGTGGGTGGATGTGTGTGTGAAGGTGATCATGCTTGCCCCGTGCATGGGGGCGTCGGGGTGTTTTATAGGCCAACCCCTGGCTTACAATATACATATGCGGTACCGGGGGGGGACCCGGCTGGCAGCCTCTCTAGCCGGCCAGGGGGCCCCCGGTCGATGGGTCTTGTCGTTGGTGGGGCCCACCGGCTGCAGGGTCCCATCGGGAGCCGGTGGGAGGGCCCACCGACGATCCATCGCCATTGGCGCGTGCTTGTCACGCCGCAGTACGGGTCGCCCGGCTTGGCGTCGTCTTGTGGCAGCCGGCCGCGGTCAGCGGTACGGCCGGCCACGCTGTAGCCACGCCGGGGCAGGTAATGGAGTGGTTGAGGGCGTGCAGGCACTGTGCTGCCCGCCCGGTCGCAGTCGGCCGGAGTCAGAGGCACTGTTGCCTCCACAGTGGCCACGCGGGCGCTGACCTCTGACGCGACGGGGGCCACTGTGGCCATGCTCGCCCTGACCGCGGTACCGGAGGCACTGCTGACACGCTGCCCGTCAGATCACCGTCCAGCGAGGCGTGGTGACATGACGGGAGCTGACCCGCCGGCCCGATGGCCTGGCGACTCCGCCTCAGGCCGGCCGGCTAGTCGCAGCCGGCCATGAGGAGCCGGACTACAGGGGGAGGCGGCTTGCCCTGTAGTCGTTCTTCGAAAAGCTGGAACAAAGACCGAGCTGAGGATAAATATGTTAGGTAGCATTCCGAATCAAAAATTCTGTTTTTATCATTTACCTACTCGAGGACAAGCAGGAATTAAGCTTGGGGATGCTTGATACGTCTCCAACGTATCTATAATTTTTTATTGTTCCATGCTATTATATTATCTGTTTTGGATGTTTTATAAGCATTAATATTCTATTTTATATTATTTTTGGGACTAACCTATTAATCTAGAGCCTAGTGCCAGTTTCTGTTTTTTTCTTGTTTTTGAGTATTGCAGATAAGGAATATTAAACGGAGTCCAAACGGAATAAAATCTTCAGAATGATTTTTCTTGGACCAGAAGAAACCCAGCAGACTTGGAGATGAAGGCAGGAGACCTGCCGTGGAGTCACAAGCCACCAGGGCACGCCCTGGGGGGCGCCCCCTGGCTTGTGGCCCCACGGCAGCCCTCCTAACCCTATTCTTCGGCCTATAAATTCCCAAATATTCCCTGGATACCAAAAAGAGCCACGAAAATACTTTTCCGCCGCCGGAAGCCTCTGTTCCCGTGAGATCCAATCTTGGAGCCTTTTCCGGTAATCTGACGGAGGGGGATTCGATCACGGAGGGCATCTACATCAACTCCATTGCCCCTCCGATGATGCGTGAGTAGTTTACCACAGACCTTCGGGTCCATAGCTAGTAGCTAGATGGCTTCTTCTCTCTCTTTGTTCTTCAATACCATGTTCTTCATGGTCTTCATGGAGATCTATCCGATGTAAAACTCTTTTGCGGTGTGTTTGTCGAGATCCGATGAATTGTGGGTTTATGATCAGCTTATCTATGAATATTATTTGAATCTTCTCTGAATTCTTATATGCATGATTTCGTATCTTTGCAAGTCTCTTCGAGTTATTGGTTTGGTTTGGCCAACTAGATTGGTAATTCTTGCAATGGGAGAAGTGCTTAGTTTTGGGTTCAATCTTGCGGTGTCCTCACCCAGTGACAAAGTAGGGGTAGCGAGGCACGTATTTGTATTGTTGCCATCGAGGATAAAAAGATGGGGTTTTCATCATATTGCTTGATTTTATCCCTCTACATCATGTCATCTTACCTAATGCGTTACTCTGTTCTTCATGAACTTAATACTCTAGATGCAGGCAGGAGTCGGTCGATGTGTGGAGTAATAGTAGTAGATGCAGAATCGTTTCGGTCTACTTGACACGGACGTGATGCCTATATGCATAATCATTGCCTTGGATATCGTCATAACTATGCGCTTTTCTATCAATTGCTCGACAGTAATTTGTTCACCCACCGTATTATTTTCCTTCATGAGAGAAGCCTCTAGTGAAACCTATGGCCCTCGGGTCTATTTTCCATATTATATTTTCAGATCTATAAACCAAAAATACCAAAAATACCTCACTGCATTATTTTTACTTTTGTTTTACTTTACGTTCTAGCAATCTTTTATATCTATCTCTATCAGATCTCATCCTTGCAAATAACCGTGAAGGGATTGACAACCCCTTTTAGCGTTGGGTGCAAGAGTTTGATTGTTTGTGTAGGTGCGAAGATTGGGGACTTGCTTGTATCTCCTACTGGATTGATACCTTGGTTCTCAACAACTGAGGGAAATAATTATCTACTTTGCTGCATCACCCTTTCCTCTTCAAGGGAAAACCAACGCAAGCTCAAGAAGTAGCAAGAAGGATTTCTGGCGCCGTTGCCGGGAAGATCTACATCAAGCCTACCAAGTATCCATCACAAACTCATCTCTTGCATTTACATTATTTGCCATTTGCCTCTCGTTTTCCTCTCCCCCACTTCTAAAACGATTTTCAGAAAAACCAAAAAGATTTGCCTTTTTATTCGCCCTTCTTCCGTTCCTCTTTCCGTTTGCTTTTCGTTTGCTTGTGTGCTAGATCTATTCGGTGCCACCATGTCTGAATCTAGAGAGGTTTTTATTGAAAAGGATAGTAATAATCTTGAGGGGAATTTTGACAACTTTTCTAAAAACGACTCTCATAAAGAACCTACTATCATGCATACAAAAAAATTCCGCATAGGTAGCGGTAATATTATTGGAAAAGGCGTTATTCAAGGTTTCTTTACTTGTGCTGGTACGCTACCTACCTTAGGAGGGTCTATTCTCAATAAAACTAATAGTCTTGCGGATGCCATAACACTTCTAATAATTGAACTTGAGAGGCAATTTGTTCATATGCATCCTTGCATACAAAGGATTTTTCTTGAGTTCTCTAATATTCAGTATTCTTTTGTTAAGTGTGCCGCCACTATATTTCTAGCCCACGAGTTTAGATTCATCATGAAAGAGGCTAGTGAAATCTTTGATCATTATAAAATTAATGGTGGATGTCCCCCTATAGAGGAGATCCTTTTTAATCAAGAAGAAATAATGAGATTGCAATCCCCGGATTACGTTGCTTATAATGAAAATTTGAGAAAAAGGGTCCCTATCGAGGTTTTGATTGATAAGATTTCTGAACTCAATGATAATTTTGCTATACAAAATAATGGATTAGAGTTCATATTAAGAGATAGGCTTATGACTTTCCACCAAAGGAAAGCCTACAATGATGAATTGATTATACACTATAGGGGGCCGAAGGAGGAACCTATCCCTCCCGCACTTGATCTTAAGGATCCTTATCCTATTAAATTTAGCCCTTTTGATTATTTTTGCTTGCCACAAAGAAAACTTGTCGCTGAAAGAATGGAGTATGAGATGATCATGGATGATCTCCCTTACTATTATGACAATACCTAGATCTATTGCGTTATGCCTAGCTAGGGGCGTTAAACAATAGCGCTTGTTGGGAGGCAACCCAATTTTATTTTTTATGCTTTTGTTTTTGCTTCTGTTTTTTAGTGTTTTACACATTATTACCTCTGTAGTAATTGTGTTTTCTTGTTTAAATTAGTGTTTGAGCCAAGTAAGACCTTTGGGATGGTCTACGGTGTTTGTGATTTGATTTTGCTGAAAAACAGAAACTTTTGCTCTCAGTACAGGAATTTTGTAAATTTACTGGAATGTGATTTTGATCTGAATTTTTTACACAAGATTTATATACAAATTTACCTGATTTTCCTAATTTTTCAGAATTTTTGGAGGTACATAATTATTCTAAGTCTATAGATTTCTACAGACTGTTCTGTTTTAGACAGATTCTGTTTTCTTTGTGTTGTTTGCTTATTTTGATGTATCTATGGGTTGTATCGGGGGCTATGAACCATGGAGAAGTTGGAATACAGTAGATATTACACCAATATAAATAAAGAACGAGTTCACAACAGTACCTAAAGTAGTGATTTATTTTTCTTATACTAACGGATCTCATGAGTTTTCTGTTGAGTTTTGTGTTGTGAAGTTTTCAAGTTTTGGGTAAAGATTTGATGGACTATGGAATAAGGAGTGGCAAGAGCCTAAGCTTGGGGATGCCCAAGGCACCCCAAGCCATATTCAAGGATACCAAAAAGCCTAAGCTTGGGGATGCCCCGGAAGGCATCCCCTCTTTCGTCTTCAATCCATCGGTAAATTTACTTGAGGCTATATTTTTATTCACCACATGATATGTGTTTTGCTTGGAGCGTCTTGTATGATATGAGTCTTTGCATTTTAGTTTGCCACAATCATCCTTGCTGCACACATCTTTTGAGGGGGACACGCATTAATCGTGAATTTATTAGAATACTCTATGTGCTTCACTTATATCTTTTGAGCTAGGCAATGTTGCTCTAGTACTTCACTTATATCTTTTTAGAGCACGGTAGTGTTTTATTTTATAGAAATTATTGAACTCTCGTACCTCACTTATATTATTTTGAGATTCTTTAAACAGCATGGTAATTGGTTTAGGTTATGAATTTAGTCCTAATATAATGGGCATCCAAGAGGGATATAGTAAAAACTTTCATATTAAGTGCATTGAATACTATGAGAAGTTTGATTCCTTGCATATAGTTTTGAGATGTAAACATGGTAATATGAGAGTCATGCTAGTGAGTAATTGTTAATTGGTAGAAATACTTGTGTTAAAGTTTGTGATTCCCGTAGTATGCACGTATGGAGAACCGTTAGGTAACGAAGTCGGAGCATGATTTGTTTAATGATTGTCAACCTTTGTGTGAGGGTCGGGAGCGCGCGATGGTTAACTCCTACCAACCTCTCCCCTAGGAGCATGCGTCTAATACTTTGCTTCGATAACTAATAGACTTTTGCAATAAGTATGTGAGTTCTTTATGACTAATGTTGAGTCCATGGATTATACGCACTCTCACCCCTCCACCTTTGCTAGCCTCTCTAGTACCGCGCAACTTTCGCCGGTGCATTAAACCCACCTTCCTCAAAACAGCCACCATATACTTTCCTCAAAACAGCCACCATACCTACCTATTATGGCATTTCCATAGCCATTCTGAGATATATTGCCATGCAACTTCCACCGTTCCGTTTTTCATGACACGCACCATCACTTTCATATTGCATATAGAGTCATATTTTGTTCTAGGTATCGAGTTGTAATTTTTGAGTTGTAAGTAAATAAAACTGTGATGATTTTCATTATTAGAGCATTGTCCCGTGAGAGAAAAGGATGATGGAAGCTATGACTCCCTCACAAGTTGGGATGAGTCTCCGGACTTTACAAATAATAAAAGAGGCCAGCGAAGCCCAAATAAAAAAAAGAGGCCAAAGATGCTCACCAAAATAAATAAATAAAAAATGAGAGAAAGAGAGAAGGGACAATGCTACTATATTTTTTCACACTTGTGCCTCAAAGTAGCACCATGATCTTCATGATAGAGAGTCTCCTATTTTGTCACTTTCATATAACTAGTGGAATTTTTCATCTTATGCACAACCACTTAGTTTCTTTTTGAGCTTTCATACACTTATAGCTCTAGTGCATTCGTTGCATGGCAATCCCTACTCACTCACATTGATATCTATTGATGGGCATCTCCATAGCCCGTTGATATGCCTAGTTGATGTGAGACTATCTTCTCCTTTTTCCTCACAACCTCCACCATATTCTATTCCACCTATAGTGCTATAACCATGGCTCACGCTCATGTATTGCGTGAGATTTGAAAAGGTTTGAGAACATAAAAGGTGTGAAACAATTGCTTGACTTGTCATCGGGGTTGTACATGATTTAGATACTTTGTGTGGGGAAGATGGAGCATAGCCAGACCATATGATTTTGTAGGGATAACTTTCTAAGGCCATGTTATTTTGAAAGGACGCAATTGCCTTGTTAGTATGCTTGAAGTATTACTGTTTTTATGTCAATATTAGACTTTTGTTTTGAATCTTATGCATCTGAATATTCATGCCACAATAAAGAATATTACATGGATAAATATGTTTGGTAGCATTCCACATCAAAAATTCTGTTTTTATCATTTACCTACTCGAGGACGAGCAGGAATTAAGCTTGGGGATGCGTGATACGTCTCCAACGTATCTATAATTTTTGATTGTTCCATGTTATTATATTATCTGTTTTGGATGTTTTATAAGCATTAATATGCTATTTTATATTATTTTTGGGACTAACCTATTAATCTAGAGCCTAGTGCCAGTTTCTGTTTTTTCCTTGTTTTTGAGTATTGCAGATAAGGAATATTAAACGGAGTCCAAACGGAATAAAATCTTCAGAATGATTTTTCTTGGACCAGAAGAAACCCAGCAGACTTGAAGATGAAGGCAGGAGACCTGCCGTGGAGTCACAAGCCACCAGGGCACGCCCTGGGGGGCGCCCCCTGGCTTGTGGCCCCACGGCAGCCCTCCTAACCCTATTCTTCGGCCTATAAATTCCCAAATATTCCCTGGATACCAAAAAGAGCCACGAAAATACTTTTCCGCCGCCGGAAGCCTCTGTTCCCGTGAGATCCAATCTTGGAGCCTTTTCCGGTAATCTGCCGGAGGGGGATTCGATCACGGAGGGCATCTACATCAACTCCATTGCCCCTCCGATGATGCGTGAGTAGTTTACCACAGACCTTCGGGTCCATAGCTAGTAGCTAGATGGCTTCTTCTCTCTCTTTGTTCTTCAATACCATGTTCTTCATGGTCTTCATGGAGATCTATCCGATGTAATACTCTTTTGCGGTGTGTTTGTCGAGATCCGATGAATTGTGGGTTTATGATCAACTTATCTATGAATATTATTTGAATCTTCTCTGAATTCTTATATGCATGATTTCATATCTTTGCAAGTCTCTTCGAGTTATTGGTTTGGTTTGGCCAACTAGATTGGTAATTCTTGCAATGGGAGATGTGCTTAGTTTTGGGTTCAATCATGCGGTGTCCTCACCCTGTGACAAAGTAGGGGTAGCGAGGCACGTATTTGTATTGTTGCCATCGAGGATAAAAGGATGGGGTTTTCATCATATTGCTTGAGTTTATCCCTCTACATCATGTCATCTTACCTAATGCGTTACTCTATTCTTCATGAACTTAATACTCTAGATGCAGGCAGGAGTCGGTCGATGTGTGGAGTAATAGTAGTAGATGCAGAATCGTTCCGGTCTACTTGACACGGATGTGATGCCTATATGCATAATCATTGCCTTGGATATCGTCATAACTATGCGCTTTTCTATCAATTGCTCGACAGTAATTTGTTCACCCACCGTATTATTTCCCTTCATGAGAGAAGCCTCTAGTGAAACCTATGGCCCCCGGGTCTATTTTCCATATTATATTTTCAGATCTATAAACCAAAAATACCAAAAATATCTCGCTGCATTATTTTTACTTTACGTTCTAGCAATCTTTTATATCTATCTCTATCAGATCTCATCCTTGCAAATAACCGTTAAGGGATTGACAACCCCTTTTAGCGTTGGGTGCAAGAGTTTGATTGTTTGTGTAGGTGCGAAGATTGGGGACTTGCTTGTATCTCCTACTGGATTGATACCTTGGTTCTCAGCAACTGAGGGAAATACTTATCTACTTTGCTGCATCACCCTTTCCTCTTCAAGGGAAAACCAACGCAAGCTCAAGAAGTAGCATAGGCCCGGGGCCGGGGAGCGGGGGATCGCGGTGGCCGGCCTCGCAGCCGTCCAATGCTCCGCTGGGCGCCTCTATCACCCCGAGGGGCAGAGAGGACGCGCCACGTGTGGAGTGCAGCGGGCCGCGGCCTGACAGTCCACGCGGAGGACAAGACCGGGCCGTGGGGCGGGGCCCACTTCGGCCGCGGCCTCGGCCCGTGCGCGTAGATCCTTTGCGGCCAGGGCCATCGGTTGGCATTCCCGAAACGCCTTAATGCCCCTCCCGCGCGTGGCGGAAGTAGTGGGGTTCGTGCGCGACGGATCCGCTCCCCACTACCCCGCGCGGGGTTTAAATGGGATGGGAGAGGAGCGAAAAAGTGCATTCGCTCCCCTGCCCCCGCACTTCGTCTTCGTCGCCCGTCCCCCTCCCCGCATCGAGAGAGAGAGAGAGAGAGAGAGAGAGAGAGAGACCAGAGGTCACGCGTCCGCCGCGCCACCATCCGTCGCCGTCGAGAGCCGCGACGCGACCGAGCCCACGCGCCCCGCCGCCGCGACCAAGACACCTTCGAGGCGAATGGCGGGCAAGGGCGCCTGGGACGGCAGCGGTGTCGATGAGGCCTACATCGAGCACCTCCGCCACCACCGCAAGCTGCCGCCAGCGGAGAACGTGGAGGCGCGCATCGCCGGGGCGGAGAATGCGCCGGCCCCGCGAGAAGGCTAGGTGGTGGTCTTCGCCGAGCATTTCGCCCGCGGGCTCGGCCTGCCGGCGAGCACGTTCTTCCGGCATTTCCTTTTGCGATTCGGGCTGCAGCCGCACCACCTTAGCGTTAACGCCATCCTGCAGCGAGCGGCATTTGTCACCCTCTGTGAGGGCTTTTTGGGAGTGGAGCCGCGCCTCGACCTCTGGTGCCGGCTCTTCTACCTGAAGCGGCAGACGTTGAAGAACAAGGCCACCGGCGCGACGGTCATGACCGCCTGTGGAGCCGCCCTTGTTCACTATCGCCCCGGAGCCGGCTTCCCTCAGCTCCCCCTGCAGGACTCGGTGAAGAGTTGGCAAAAGGGGTTCTTCTACGTGAAGAACGTGAAGCCGGTCGAGGACTACATCAACCTTCCCGACTTCGTCAACCAGCCGCCGGTCGCGATGCTGAACTGGAGGACGCCTCCGCCCCAAGCGCCCGAGACGGCGGACCGGCTCTGCGAGCGGCTGGTCGTGATGACCAAAACGGAGGGGCTTACGGTCGTGGATCTCCTAGCCACGATGGTGGTGCGCTGGGTGCAGCCGCTGCAACGCTGACCGCACCTCATCTGCCAGATGGGAGGGCGGCGCGACCCGTGCCTGCTCTCCACCAAGGAGTTGAAGGCGGTGCAGGTGGCGAGGAGGGTGAACTCCATCTCAGCCGCCAAGATGAACGAAGGCGGGTGGCAATGGGGGAAGGCCCCGTACAACCGGGTGTTGGGTAACGTTGCATGGAAACAAAAAAAATTCCTACGCACACGCAAGATCTATCCATGGTGATGAGTATCTACGAGAGGGACAGTGGATCTACATACCCTTGTAGATCGCTAAGCGGAAAGCGTTAAGAAACGCGGTTGATGTAGTCGAACGTCTTCGCGATCCAAATCGCAGCCGTCCCACGATCCGTCCCGATCTAGCGTCGAACGGACGACACCTCCGCGTTCAGCACACGTACATCTCGATGACGATCTCCGCCTTCTTGATCCAGCAAGAGGCGGCGGAGAGGTAGATGAGTTCTCCGGCAGCGCGACGGCGCGGCAACGGTGGTGGTGGAACAATTCCGGCAGGGCTTCTCCTAAGCACCGTCGGAATCTATTTGTTGGAGGAACTAGGGAATAGAGAACTAGCACGTGGACTTGTGTCTTTGGGGCTCTATTCCTCTAGTATATATAGGAGGGAGGGGGAGGAGGCAGCCGGCCTAGGGTTCCCCCTAGGGGTTGGCCGAACCAAGGTGGAGGTGGAGGAGTCCACCTCCAATCCTACTTGGAAAGCCTTCCTCCCTCTTGGACTTTTGCCTTTTCCCAGCTCCTAGCTGCATGGGCCTTGTGGGGATGGTTTTCCCAGCCCACTAAGGGCTGGTGCAACACCCCACAGGCCCATGTGGCCTCCCGGCGTGGGTTGCCCCTCCCGATGGCCCTCCGGCACTCCCGGTACACTACCGGAAATACCCAAAACTTTTCCGGTGGCCAAAACAGGACTTCCTATATATCAATCTTTACCTCCGGACCATTCCGGAGCTCCTCGTGACGTCCGGGATCTCATCCGGGACTCTGAACAACCTTCGGTCACCACCATACATAACTCAATACTACCGAAACGTCACCGAACGTTAAGTGTGCAGACCCTGCGGGTTCGAGAACTATGTAGACATGACCGAGACACCTCTACGGTCAATAACCAATAGCGGGACCTGGATGCCCATATTGGTTCCTACATATTCTACGAAGATCTTTATCGGTTGAACCTCTATGTCAAGGATTCAGTTAATCCCGTACGCTATTCCCTTTGTTCTTCGGTATGTTACTTGCCCGAGATTCGATCGTCGGTATCTCTATACCTAGTTCAATCTCGTTACCGGCAAGTCTCTTTACTCATTCCGTAATACAAGATCCCGTGACTAACACTTAGTCACATTGCTTGCAAGGCTTATTGTGATGTTGTATTACCGAGTGGGCCCTAAGATACCTCTCCGTCATACGGAGTAACAAATCTCAGTCTCGATCCATGCCAGCTCAACAGACACCTTCGGAGATACCTGTAGAGCATCTTTATAGTCACCCAGTTACGTTGTGACGTTTGATACACACAAGGTATTCCTCCGGTGTCAGTGAGTTGCATGATCTCATGGTCATAGGAACAGATACTTGACATGCAGAAAACAATAGCAATAAACTGACACGATCATATGCTACGTTCATAGTTTGGGTCTTGTCCATCACATCATTCTCCTAATGATGTGATCCTGTTATCAAATGACATCTCATGTCTATGGCTAGGAAACCTTGACCATCTTTGATCAACAAGCTAGTCTACTAGAGGCATACTAGGGACACAGTGTTGTCTATGTATCCACACATGTATCAGTGTTTCCAATCAATACAATTATAGCATGGATAATAAACGATTATCATGAACAAGGAAATATAATAATAACTACTTTTATTATTGCCTCTAGGGCATATTTCCAACACCGGGACCATCCGGCTCCGCGGGTACGCGACGAGCCGCCCCCTACCTTTTTTCTTCTGAAGCCGGCGCTCCCCCCTCCCCCCCAGCCTGATGACGGAGGGGTTTCCTTTGCGTGTAGGTTTTTCCTTTGCTGCAGGAATACGGGGAGCCGACTGTCGACGTGGCGGATTCAGACCCCGAGGAGGTCGAAGATGTCGATGACGTGGAGCCGGCCGAATCGGTGCGAGCCGGTGCGTCGGGGATCGGCGGGATGGAAGCGGAGAGAACCGAGTCGGCGGGTGAGTTCCTCCCCCAGTCTCTTTTGCGGGACTGGTCCGATGACGATGCTGAGCCGGGGGAGATGCGCAATGCAGCGGCCCCGGAGGACCCCGAAGTTTCGGGAGATGACGCCACTGCGCCGAGGAGGTGCGTTCGCCGGGTCGACCGCGAGCCGGGTCGAGGCGACACGGCCGTGGACGAACAGGGGAAGCAGCCGGCCAGCTCCAGGCCGGCTCCCAAACGGGCAGCCGGGCGGCAGCCGTGGAGGCGGCGGGAAGAAGCCGCTGGTTGCCCCAACGGGCCCTGTTAGGCGGACGGTCCCTGTTAGTATCAGGTAGTCTCTTTTGGGTTTTTGATAGGTTTCTAGTCAGCCCCTTTTCCTCATTCCGTTGTTCAGGGAGCCGCATGCCCTGGGGAGGACCACGGCCGATGAGACGGCGGGGATGGCATAGAAGACCGCCACCAACGAAAGGGAGCGCGAGGCGAGGCGGGACCGGGAGGCAGCCGAGCAGGAGCAGCTCGAGGAGGAGCGCCGCCCGTGGGAGGAGGCGGCGCGGAAGCAGCCACCAGGGAGGGCCCGTGCGGAGGCGGCGGGCCAGTCTTGGGAGCCATTTCCCCCTGGCCGGGAGAGGAGGTCCAAGAGCACGCACGACCCTGCACGGCGGGCGGAAGCGGACGCGCAGGCCGAGGAGGAGGCGCGCGCGGTGGACGCCGCCAAGGGGGCGGAGCCAGGCCGCAGCGGCGCTCCGTCGGGGGCTGATGATGTGTCGCCGGGCACCGACGACGAGCCACCGGAGGTCGTCGTTCTAGAGCCAGAGGTCCCGGCTCCGGAGGTGAGCCGGGGAGGCGCCGCCGGGGGCGGCGTGCCAGAGATCGAGGCTGCGGTGCCTGGAGGAGCGGCCGCCTTCGACTCGTCAGCCAGGGCACCTAGAGCCGCGGTGCCAGGGGAGCGGGTCCCATAGTCGTCGCGGCGCGGGGTCCTCCCGGCCCCGCTGACGGGGGTCAGCCGCAAGAGACCTGGGCCGCGGCCGGCGGCATGCCTATGGACGACGCGCCGAGCGTCCTTGGAGCTGCGGTGGCCGCGGTCGTCGCCGAGTTCGTCGACTGCCGCGCCCAGACGGCGCAGGAGGCCCAGGCCGCCAGGAACCGGCTGGCGCATCTCGAGCAGTCCGTCGCGGTAAGGGCTCGAGGTCCTTGTCTTTTTTGCTTTGGTTTTTTCTAGTGGGCGCGCGCCAGCGCACCCACTGGGTGTAGTCCCCGAGACTAGGGCCGGCTGGGACGCAGGCGGGTCGAGTCTAACTGCGTTGCCTCTTCGCTTTTGTCCTTTGCAGGCTGTTCATGACCGTCGGGTGGCCGCGTACAATGCACTGCTAGGCCTATATCGGGGGGGCCAAGAACAGGCTGGCCGTCATGTCCGCGGACCTGCAAGGTACGTGGATTTTGTAATTTTCAAGTGGGGGCGCGCGAGCGCACCCACTGGGTGTAGTCCCCGGGATTCGGGCCGGCTGCTTTGCAGGCGGGTCGGATCCTTATGTATGCTTTCTTTCTGACGGGAGCGTCTTCGTGTTGCGAAGCCTCAGCTGCCGAGGCAATCTGCCTCCGCCGCCAGGTGATACAACTTGGCGAGCAGCGAGACCTCCAGACCGCGGAGTGCGACCGGCTGCGCCAAGCGGCCGACCACGCGCAGGCAGAGAAGGACGAGCTCGAGGCGGCCCATCGACGCGAGTTGGAGGGGCGGGAGGCGGCCCATCGTGATGCGTTGGGGGCCAAGGACGCCTTGCCGGCAAAGGCGCCCATGGAGGCGGAGGCGGCACGGACCGAGCACGACCGCCAAATCCAGGAGTGGTTGGCCAGGGAGGCTGCACTGCAGGAGGAGGCTCACGCGGTGGACCGGCTTCTGGCCGGTAAGTTTCATTATTTTGCTTGTCTTCGTGTGTCGGATTAGGGACAATGTTTCCTTTGTCTCTCACCGTGCGCCCCTTTCTTCCTCAGGGCTCTTTCCGGGCACGCAGGAGGCCGCGGAAGTGGCCATGGAGGCCCACCGCGAGGATCAGCGGGCGTAGGGAATCCACGTCGGGCAGCTTGCCGCCTGGACCGTGGACGAGGTGGGGATCGCCGCCAAGGTGCGCCTGGCCGAGGTGGTCCGGGCCATGAAGCGACTTCAGGGGGCCGGCTCGGCGCTGGTTCGCACCCTTTGGCCGGGCGCGGTGGAGCCGGTCTCCATGAGCCGGCTGTCGAGGTGGCTGGAAGCCGGGTCCGCACGGGCGAACGTCTGGAGGGCTTCCGCGGCGCGCGCCGGAGCGGCCATGGCGCTTCGCGTCGCGAAGTCGTGGTACCCCGGGCTGGACTTGGGGCTGCTTGCGGCCCAGCGTGCCGGCACAGATGCGGAGCTGGAGGCGGCTGCCGACGCGCTGGCCGTGCGGGCCAGTGACCTCGCGTCCTTTGCTCCGTGGGACGAGTACGTCCCCGAGATGACGGCAGACGGCGAGGTGATCCCGAAGGATCGGTACGCGCTTGCCCTTGATGACCCGGAGGGTAGCGCCGGTGAGACGGACGACGAAGACGCCGAGTCCAGCACCGGCGACTACGTCGACTCCGAGCCGGCTCAGGACTTGGACGCGGGGGCCGACACGGAGCGTGCCGTGGCCAAGGACGGGGTTTCTACCTCAGCCGCCACGGAGAGCAAAGGGGAGGAGATGGTGCCGCCACTAGTTAGGGTCCTTTTGTTTTCCTGCCCTTTTTAGACTGCATTTCCACCCACTGGGGGTGTAATGTAACGAACATGTGGACTTGAGCCTTTATGGTTTTGTGTATGAACTTGTTTTTTTCATGTTTTTGTGTATGAAATTTAATGCGTGCTGACTCGCCCCTGGCCTACCATTCCTTTGACTCCTTTTTTGCCCAAGACTTTGTTCCCTTCGGCTTCGGCCCCGCCAGCCGGACAGCCGGGAGCCGGTCTGTAGCTGGGACGGGGCGTTAACCTCTGGGGAGTCGGTCGTGGGGTTTTTTGGAGTCGCGAAAACGTTCGGCCAGGGTGAGTGCGTTAGAGGCCGGTAGGAAAAGGTAAAGACTCAGCTAGCCGTAGACGACAGCCCGCCCGCCAACGGTGTTCGTGTGTGCTAAGTTTCTGCCCCAGCAACCTGCCGGCCGGACAGCCGGGAGCCGGTCTGTAGCCGGACGAGGCGGGAGGGGTTTTGCTTAGCTCACATTACTTTGGCCGTTTTCGGGGAGTGGTGCCATGGCTAGCCGGTGAGTCCCCGGGTCCGGGGAGCCGGATTTCGGGAGCCGGTTCTTTGCAACAGACTGAATTTGATGGAAACGAGAAGGGTATGCCCCAAGAGTTGGCTTGGGGCACCCGTTGCATTCATAAGCCCAAAAGGGAGGATACATACATACACTGGTTTTAGCAGTAAAACGGACGAAGGAGCGCCGCATTCCACGGGCGCTCTGTCTCCTCGCTGGAGGCGTCTCTTTTGCGCTTCTGCGGCTTCTGGGCGTCTATTAGATAGTACGCATTGTTATGCAGTGCCTTGCTGACGATAAACGGGCCCTCCCATGGGGAAGAGAGCTTGTGCTGCCCGGCGGTCCGCTGGATCCGCCTGAGCACCAGGTCCCCCTCGCGAAAGGAGAGGGGCCGGATCCGCTTGTTGTGGTAGTGCCAGAGCTTCTGCTGGTAGATGGCTGTTCGGCTCAGGGCCAGCTCATGTGCTTCTTCGAGCAGGTCGACGTCGTCTTCTCTTGCTTCCTTTGCATCCTTCTCCGTGTACAGGGTGACCCGAGGCGAATCAAAGTCAATGTCCGTAGGGATGACCACCTCGGACCCGTACACGAGAAAGAAGGGGGTGAAGCCGGTTGACCGGTTGGGCGTGGTCCTGAAGCTTCACAAGACAGTCGACAGCTCTTCGATCCAGCAGCCGGCTGATCGCACGAGTGGTGCCATGAGCCGGGGCTTGAGGCCGGCCAGGATCAAGCCGTTTGCCCTCTCCGCCTGGCCGTTCGACTGTGGGTGGGCCACCGATGCGAGGTCGAGCCAGATGCCCTCCTGGGAGCAGAAACGCGCCATTGCGCCTTTAGCGAAGTTTGTGCAGTTGTCGGTGATGATGCTGTGGGGGACGCCATAGCGGACCGTGATCTCTTTGATGAACCGGACGGCCATGGGGCCGTCCAGCTTCTTGATTGGCCTAGCCACGATCCACTTGGTGAACTTGTCGACGGCCACCAATAGATGCGTCATGCCGCCTCGAGCGGTCTTGAATGGTCCCACCATGTCGAGGCCCCAGACCGCGAAGGGCCAGGAGAGGGGGATGGTCTGGAGTGCCGTAGCCGGCAGGTGGCTCTGCGTGCTGAAGAGCTGGCACCCTTCGTACTTGTCGACCAGCTGCTTTGCTTCTTCCAAGGCCGTCGGCCAGTAGAAACCGTGGCGGAACACCTTGGCCACCAGGGTTCTGGAGGCGGCGTGATGCCCGCACTCGCCCTGGTGGATGTCTTGAAGGATCTCCTGCCCCTTTTCCGGCTGGACGCAGCGTTGAAACACGCCGGTTGCGCTGCGATGGACCAACTCGTGGTTGATGATGCTGTAGGTGGGGGCCCAGCGCTGGATTTGCCAGGCCGTAGCCTCGTCGAGAGGGAGCTCGCCGCGCAAGAGGAAGGTTAGGATGGGCTGGGCCCAGGTGGGGGCCGTGACAGGAGCCGGCACCGGATCGGGATGGATTTCAGGGCCAGCCGTAGCCCCCGTGCTTGGAGGCGAAGCCCCCGGGCCCGAGCCGTCAGTCCCCGGGACCGAGCCGTCAGTCCCCGGGGCCGGCAGATCGATCACCATTAGGACGATTGTGGGGCCGTCAGTCGTCGGAGTCGGCTGAGCTGATGCGGCGGTTGGAGCTGGCGGGGTTGACGGAGCCGCCGGGCCTGACGAGGGGCCAGCGGGGTCAGCCGGCACGAAGATGGATTCCGATTCAGCGGAGGGTTTGATCGGCGGCTTGAGCAGCCGCTCGAGGGAGACACCGGTAGGGATTGCTTGCCGGGTGGAGCCGATTTTGGCCAGCGCGTCCGCCGCCTCGCTGTCCACCCGGGGGACATGGTGGAATTCGCACCCCTCGAAGGAGCCTGTGAGTTGTTGAATGAGGAAGCGGTAGCTGGCCATGTTGGCGTCCCTGGCGTCCCATTCGCCAGAGACCTGCTGCACCACAAGGTCCAAATCGCCGAAACAGAGAATGAGCCGGATGCCGATCTCCTTGGCGAGCCGGAGGCCGTGGACGAGTGCCTCGTACTCGGCTACATTGTTGGAGGCGGCGAAGAGGATCTGGAGTGCGTACTTGAGCTGGTCCCCTTTCGGGGATGACAAGACGATGCCGGCTCCCAAGCCGGTCCGCATCTTCGAGCCGTCGAAGTGCATGCGCCAGTGCGTGGAGTCTGGAGGCGGCGGTACGAACTGGGTCTCTGCCCAGTCGACGAGGAAGTCGGCCATCGTCTGCGACTTGATAGCGGTGCGCGGCTCATACCGGACTTCGTAGTCGGCGAGGGCGATGGCCCACTTGGCGATCCGGCCGGTGGCGTCCCGGCCGCTCATGATTTCTCCGAGCAGCGTCGTGCTCACCATGGTGATGGTGTGCTCCTGGAAGTACTGCTTGACCTTCTTGGCGGCAAAGTATATGCCGTAGCACATCTTCTGGTAGTGGGGGTAGTTCTGCTTGGAGGCAGAGAGGACCTCGCTGAGGTAGTAGACGGGGCGCTGGACTGGCTGCGCCCTGCCTTCCTCCGGCCGCTCCACTACGAGGACGACGCTGATCATGCATGTGGTCGCCGCGATGTACGCGAGCAAAGGCTCCTTCTCAGCTAGAGCCGCCAGGACGGGTGCGCTGGAGAGAGCGCGCTTGAGGTCGCGGAACGCTTCGTTTGCCTGGTCGGTCCACTCGAATTTGGTCGTCTTCTTCATGAGCTGATAAAGGGGCAGCGCCTTTTCGCCCAGCCGGCTGACAAACCGGCTGAGCGAGGCAAGGCAGCCGGCAAACTTCTGGACGTCACGGAGCTTGGCCGGCTTGTGCATGCGCTTGATGGCTCTAATCTTCTCCGGGTTGGCTTCGATGCCGCGGGCGGACACGAAGAAACCCAAGAGCTGGCCGGCTAGCACGTCGAAAACACACTTCTCCGAGTTGAGCCGGACCTTGTACTCGCGCAGGTTGGAGAAGGTTTCCCAGAGGTCGTCAAGAAGGCTGAAATGCTTTTTGGTCTTGACGACGATGTCGTCCACATAGACGTGGACGTTCCTGCCGATTTGGGGCAGGAGGCATTTCTGCATGCAACGCTGGAAGGTGGCGCCTGCATTCTTCAGGCCGAAGGACATGGTGATGTAGCAGTAGGCCCCAAAGGGGGTGATGAAGGAGGTCTTCAGCCGGTCGGCTGGATCCAGCTTGATCTGGTGGCAGCCGAAATAGGCGTCCAGAAAGGACAGCAGGTCGCAACCGGCCATGGAGTCGATGACTTGAACGATCCGGGGCAGGGTGAAAGGGTCCTTGGGACAGGCCTTGTTCAGGCTGGTGTAGTCGATACACATGCGCCAGGTCTTGTTCTTCTTCTGCACCAGGACTGGGTTGGCCAGCCAGTCCGGGTGGAACACTTCCATGATGAAGCCGGCTGCGAGTAGCCGGGTGATTTCTTCTCCTATAGTACGCCGCTTCTCCTCGGAGAAGCGGCGCAGGGGTTGCTTGACCGGCTTAGCATCCGGCCGTACATGAAGTTTGTGCTCGGCGTACTTCCTCGGAACACCCGGCATGTCTTTTGGAGACCACGCAAAGATGTCCCGATTCTCACGGAGGAAGTCGACGAGCTCGCCTTCCTATTTGCTGCTGAGGTTAGCGTCGATTGTGACGCACTGCTTGGGGTTGGCAGGGTCGAGTGGCACCTGCTTGGTGTCTTTGGATGGCTGGAACGTCGCCTCACTGGCCGGCTGGGATGGGGGAGTCGACACGGCCGGCTGCTCGGTAGCCCGGGCTACGAGCCGGTCGAGATGTCGTCTCTCCTCCGCGATCACCAGGGCCTCGGCCAGCCAGCTGCTGTCGCGCGCGCACTCTATCGACTTCTTGTAGTCATCGTCAATGGTGATGATGCCCTTGGGACCCGGCATCTTGAGCTTGAGGTAGGCGTAGTGGGGCACTGCCATGAATTTGACGAGCGCCGGGCGACCAAGCAGCGCGTGGTAGGGACTGTTGAGGTCCACCACCTCGAACCATATCGGCTCGCGGCGGAAGTGGCTTTTGTTGCCGAAGAGGACATCGAGCCGGATCTTGCCGATGGGAGAACAAGATTGCCCTGGCACAATGCCATGGAAAATCGTTCGGCTCGGCTGCAGGTCTTTCTCCTTGAGCCCCAGCTTGAGCAGTGTGTCGCGGTAGAGGATGTTGATGTTGCTGCCCCCGTCGATCAGCACCCGCGAGAAGCGGCAGGTGAGCCTCTTGGAGGCGATGGTGGGATCGAGGACGAGAGCGTAGCTGCCAGGGTTTGGCATCACCGCCGGGTGGTCCGCCCGGCTTCAGGTAAACGGCTTCTCGGACCAGTGCATGAACTGGGGGACCGAGGGGACGGTGGCGTTCACCTCGTGCCGGCGCTGGCGCAGTGTTGGGGATATAACCCCGTGATGAGACCCGCCCAGGTGGGGCCGGGTCATGCGGTTGGTGGCTTAAGACAAGGTTTGGTATGAGCTTACTCAATGGGCCTGGAGGCCCAGAACCAGAAGACAAGATGTAACCCGGTGGGCTTGAGTCGCCGGTGGCGGCTTTTTAGATAAGGTATGTATAGTTAGAGGTGAGGTCGGTGATCAAGTATAACCCGACCCGGACTCTTGTAAGCCCAGGACCTTGACCTGTGTATATAAGGGCGGGTTACTGATACGTCCATTTTGCATCATGCTTTTATATTGATATTAATTGCATTATGGGCTGTTATTACACATTTTGGTACAATACTTATGCCTTTTCTCTCTTATTTTACAAGGTTTATTTGAAGAGGGAGAATGCCGGCAGCTGGAATTCTGGACTGGAAAAGGAGCAAATCTGAGATACCTATTCTGCACAACTCCAAAAGTCCTGAAAATTTACGGAGAATTATTTTGGAATATATAAAAAATACTGGGCGGAAGAAATACCAGAGGGGGCCCACCAGGCAGTCACAAGCCAGGGGGGCGCGCCCCTGTGGCTTGTGGCCCACCTGGCAGCCCTCCGGTGCCCATCTTCTGCTATATGGAGGGTTTTGACCTGGAAAAATCATAACAGAGCTTTCGGGGCAAAGCGCCGCCGTCTCAAGGCGGAACTTGGGCAGAACCAATCTAGGGCTCCGGTGGAGCTGTTCTGCCGGGGAAACTTCCCTCCCGGAGGGGGAAATCGAAGCCATCGTCATCACCAACGATCCTCTCATCGAGAGGGGGTCAATCTCCATCAACATCTTCACCAGCACCATCTCCTCTCCAAACCCTAGTTCATCTCTTGTATCCGATCTTTGTCTCAAAACCTCAGATTGGTACCTGTGGGTTGCTAGTAGTGTTGATTACTCCTTGTAGTTGATGCTAGTTGGTTTACTTGGTGGAAGATCATATGTTGAGATCCTTAATGATCATTAATACTCCTCTGATTATGAACATGAATATGCTTTGTGAGTAGTTACGTTTGTTCCTGAGGACATGGGATAAGTCTTGTTATAAGTAATCATGTGAATTTCGTATTCGTTCGATATTTTGATGAGATGTATGTTGTCTCTCCTCTAGTGGTGTTATGTGAACATCGACTACATGACACTTCACCATTATTTGGGCCTAGAGGAAGGCATTGGGAAGTAATAAGTAGATGATGGGTTGCTAGAGTGACAGGAGCTTAAACCCTAGTTTATGCGTTGCTTCGTAAGGGGCTGATTTGGATCCACACGTTTCATGCTATGGTTAGATTTATCTTAATTCTTCTTTCGTAGTTGCGGATGCTTGCGAGAGGGGTTAATCATAAGTGGGAGGCTTGTCCAAGTAAGGGCAGCACCCAAGCACCGGTCCACCCACATATCAAATTATCAAAGTAACGAACGCGAATCATATGAGCATGATGAAAACTAGCTTGATAGTAATTCCTATGTGTCCTCGGGAGCGCTTTGCTTTATATAAGAGTTTGTCTAGGCTTGTCCTTTGCTATAAAAAGGATTGGGTCACCTTGCTTCACCTTAGTTACACTTGTTACTTGCTACCCGTTACGAATTATCTTATCACAAAACTAGATAATTTCAGTGCTTGCAGAGAATACCTTACTGAGAACTGCTTGTCATTTCCTTCTGCTCCTCGTTGGGTTCAACACTCTTAATTATCGAAAGGACTACGATAGATCCCCTATACTTGTGGGTCATCAAGACTCTTTTCTGGCGCCGTTGCCGGCGAGTGAAGCGCCTCTGGTGAGTGGAACTTGGTAAGGAAAATTTTATATACTGTGCTGAAATTTACTATCACTTGTTACTATGGAAAATAATCCTTTGAGGGGTTTGTTCGGGGTATCTTCACCTCGACCGGAAGCACAAAGAGTTGCCCCTCAACCTACTGAACCTACTGAAAATATTTATTATGAGATTCCTTCGGGTATGATAGAGAAACTGCTAGCTAATCCTTATGCATGAGACGGAACACTACATCCTGATTTGCATCTAATCTATGTGGATGAAGTTTGTGGATTATTTAAGCTTGCAGGTTTGCCCGAGGATGATGTCAAGAAGAAGGTCTTTCCTTTATCTTTGAAGGAGAAGGCATTGACATGGTACAGGCTATGTGATGATATTGGATCATGGAACTACAACCGATTGAAATTGGAATTTCATCAGAAGTTTTATCCTATCCATCTGGTTCATCGTGATCGGAATTATATTTATAATTTTTGGCCTCGTGAAGGAGAAAGTATCGCTCAAGCTTGGGGGAGGCTTAAGTCAATGTTATATTCATGCCCCAATCATGATCTCCCGAGAGGAATTATTATTCAGAACTTTTATGCTCGGCTTTCTAATAATGATCGGTCCATGCTCGATACTTCTTGCGCTGGTTCTTTTATGAAGAAAGATATTGAATTCAAGTGGGACTTATTGGAAAGAATTAAATGCAACTCTGAAGATTGGGAACTTGACGAAGGTAATGAGTGAGGTATAAACCTTAAGTTTGATTGTGTTAAATCCTTTATAGACACCGATGCTTTTCGTGAATTTAGCACTAAATATGGACTTGACTCTGAGATAGTAGCTTCTTTCTGTGAATCTTTTGCTACTCATGTTGATCTCCCTAAGTAGAAGTGGTTTAAATATCATCCTCCCATTGAAGTGAAAGTAGTTGAACCTATTAAAGTTGAGGAGGAAACTATCACTTATAATGCTGATCCTGTTATTCCTACTGCTTACATTGAGAAACCACCCTTCCCTGTTAGGATAAAGGAACTTGCTAAAGCTTCAACTGTGGTTCGTAAGAGTTGTATTAGAACACCTACACCCCCTGAACAAATTAAAGTTGAACCTAGTATTGCTATGGTTAAAGATCTCTTGGTTGATAATATTGATGGGCATGTTATTCATTTCTGTGATGAAGCTGCTAGAATTGCTAGGCCTGATGCTAAGAGTAAACATAGACCAGTTGTTGGCGTGCCTGTTGTTTCTGTTAAAATAGGAGATCATTGTTATCATGGCTTATGTGATATGGGTGCTAGCGTGAGTGCAATTCCCTTTTCCTTATACAAAGAAATTATGCATGATATTGCACCAGTTGAACTAGAGGAAATTGATGTTACTATTAAGCTTGCTAATAGAGATACTATTGCACCAATGGGGATTGTTAGAGATGTTGAAGTCTTGTGTGGGAAAATAAAGTATCCTACTGATTTTCTTGTTCTTGGTTCCCCACAAGATGATTTTTGTCCCATTATATTTGGCAGACCCTTCTTGAATACTGTTAATGCTAGGATTGATTGTGAAAAGGAAACAGTTACTGTGAGTTTTGGGGATATGTCTCATGTGTTCAATTTCTCTAAATTTCGTAGACAACCCCATGACAAAGAATTTCCTAGTAAAGATGAAATTATTGGTCTTGCTTCTATTGTTGTGCCTCCTACTGATCCTTTAGAACAATATATTTGCTGGACCATGAAAATGATATGCATATGAATGAGAGGAATGAAATAGATAAAATTTTCTTTGATCAGCAGCCTATTTTGAAACACAACTTACCTGTTGAAATACTTGGGGATCCTCCTCCACCCAAGGGTGATCCCGTGTTTGAGCTTAAACAATTACCCGATACTTTGAAATATGCTTATCTTGATGAAAAGGAGATATATCCTGTTATTATTAGTGCTAACCTTTCAGAGCATGAAGAAAAGAGATTATTGAAAACTCTGAGGAAGCACCGTGCTGCTATTGGATATACTCTTGATGATCTTAAGGGCATTAGTCCCACTCTATGTCAGCATAAAATTAATATGGAGCCTGATGCTAAACCAGTTGTTGATCACCAACGACGGTTGAATCCTAAGATGAAAGAAGTGGTAAGAAAAGAAATACTAAAGCTTCTGGAGGCAGGTATAATTTATCCTGTTGCTGATAGTAGATGGGTTAGTCCCGTTCATTGTGTCCCTAAGAAGGGAGGTATCACCGTTGTCCCTAATGATAAAAATGAATTGATCCCGCAAAGAATTGTTACAGGTTATAGAATGGTAATTGATTTTAGGAAATTAAATAAAGCTACTAGGAAAGATCATTACCCGCTACCTTTTATTGATCAAATGCTAGAAAGACTATCCAAACACACTCATTTTTGCTTTCTAGATGGTTACCCTGGTTTCTCTCAAATACTTGTGTCAAAAGAGGATCAAGAAAAAACCACTTTTACTTGCCCTTTCGGTACTTTTGCTTATAGACGTATGCCTTTTGGTTTATGCAATGCACCTGCTACCTTTCAAAGATGTATGATGGCTATATTCTCTGACTTTTGTGAAAAGATTCTTGAGGTTTTCATGGATGACTTTTCCGTTTACGGAACTTCTTTTGATGATTGCTTGAGCAACCTTGATCGAGTTTTGCAGAGATGCGAAGAAACTAATCTTGTCTTGGATTGGGAAAAGTGCCACTTTATGGTTAATGAAGACATTGTCTTGGGGCACAAAATCTCCGAAAGAGGTATTGAAGTTGATAAAGCTAAAGTTGATGCTATTAAAAAAATGTCGTGTCCCACGGACATAAGAGGTATAAGAAGTTTCCTTGGTCATGCTGGTTTCTATAGGAGGTTTATTAAAGACTTCTCTAAGATTTCTAGGCCTCTTACCAATCTTTTGCAAAAAGATATTCCATTCGTTTTTGATGATGATTGTGTAGAAGCATTTGAAATTCTTAAGAATGCCTTGATTACCGCACCTGTTGTTCAACCACCTGATTGGAACCTACCCTTTGAAATTATGTGTGATGCTAGTGATTATGCTATTGGTGCTGTTCAAGGACAAAGAGTTGATAAGAAATTAAATGTTATCCATTATGCTAGTAAAACTCTAGACAGTGCCCAGAGAAATTATGCTACCACTGAAAAGGAATTTTTAGCGGTTGTGTTTGCTTGTGATAAGTTCAGACCTTATATTGTTGATTCTAAAGTAACTGTTCACACCGATCATGCTGCTATTAAGTACCTTATGGAAAAGAAAGATGCTAAACCTAGACTTATTAGATGGGTTCTTCTGCTACAAGAATTTGATTTGCATATTATTGATAGAAAGGGTGCTGATAACCCTGTAGCAGACAACTTGTCTAGGTTAGAAAATGTTCTTGATGACCCACTACCTATTGATGATAGCTTTCCTGATGAACAATTAGCTGTCATAAATGCTTCACATAATGCTCCATGGTATGCTGATTATGCTAATTACATTGTTGCTAAATTTATACCACCTAGTTTCACATACCAACAAAAGAAAAAGTTCTTCTATGATTTAAGACATTACTTTTGGGATGATCCACACCTTTATAAAGAAGGAGTAGATGGTATTATTAGACGTTGTGTACCTGAGCATGAACAGGAACAAATCTTACGCAAGTGCCACTCCGAGGCCTACGGAGGACACCACGCTGGAGATAGAACTGCACATATGGTACTACAATCTGGTTTTTATTGGCCTACTCTCTTCAAGGATGCTCGTAAGTTTGTCTTGTCTTGTGATGAATGTCAAAGAATTGGTAATATTAGTAGACGTCAGGAAATGCCTATGAATTACTCTCTCGTTATTGAACCATTTGATGTTTGGGGTTTTGATTATATGGGACCTTTTCCACAATCTAACGGGTATACTCATATTCTAGTTGTTGTTGATTATGTTACTAAGTGGGTAGAAGCTATTCCAAATAGTAGCGCTGATCATAACACTTCTATTAAAATGCTTAAAGAAGTTATTTTCCCTAGATTTGGAGTCCCTAGATATTTAATGACTGATGATGGTTCACACTTTATTCATGGTGCTTTCCGTAAATTACTTGCTAAGTACGATGTTAATCATAGAATTGCATCTCCTTATCATCCTCAGTCTAGTGGTCAAGTAGAATTGAGCAATAGAGAAATTAAATTGATCTTGCAGAAGATTGTTAATAGATCTAGGAAGAATTGGTCTAAGAAACTTGATGATGCATTATGGGCTTATAGAACTGCTTATAAAAACCCTATGGGTATGTCTCCGTATAAAATGGTTTATGGTAAGGCATGTGACTTACCTCTTGAACTAGAACATAAAGCTTACTGGGCAATTAAAGAGCTCAACTATGATTTCAAACTTGCTGGTGAGAAGAGGTTATTTGACATTAGCTCACTTGATGAATGGAGAACCCAAGCCTATGAGAATGTCAAGTTGTTTAAAGAAAAGGTTAAGAGATGGCATGATAGAAGGATACAAAAGCGTGAATTCAATATAGGTGATCATGTCTTGCTATACAATTCTCGTTTAAGATTTTTTGCAGGAAAACTTCTCTCTAAATGGGAAGGTCCTTACGTTATCGAGGAAGTATACCGTTCCGGTGCCATCAAGATCAACAATGCCGAAGGCACAAACCCGAAGGTGGTGAATGGTCAAAGAATCAAACACTATATCTCAGGTACTCCCATATATGTTGAAACCAATATTATCAATACCATAACCCCAAAGGAGTACATTAGGGAGACCTACCAGAACGTTTCAGACTCCGAAAAGGAATAGGTATGTGGTACGGTAAGTAAACGACTCCAAAACTTTTTCAATGGCAATTTTTATCCGTTTTGGAATATTTAAAAAATTAGGAAAATTTAAAGTAGTCCGAATAGTGCACGAGGAGGCGACAAGCCAGGGGGGCGCGCCCTACCCCCCTGGGCGCGCCCCTGTGGCTTGTGACCACCTCGTGTACCCTCCGGACTCCGTTTTCTTGTGGTATTCTCCTTCGGGTAGGTAAAAATTCATTATATAATCTCCCTAAGATTCTGACCCTCGTATCACGACAATACCTCCTGTTCTTGCTTTGAGCTGTTTCTGTAGCAGATTTAGATCAACATGACGTCCCCAAGTGCTTCAAAGGACAAGTTCTTCGAGAAGGTCCTCAACCCCTACCTTGCGGAGGTGCTGCAACACCCTCAAACCATTGAGATGCGTGAGGGGGTGTTGCACATCCGTGATGTTGAGGGGCCTAAGAACACCGGAAGCGTGGAGACAAGACTCGAAGCAATGGAGCAACAAGTTTTCAAATGCCAAGGGATGGTGGAATGAGGACTCAATGCCAATCACATGATGATCGCGGAGTTTACCCATAAGCACAAGCAGGACGCCAAGGACATCGGAGAGCACATCTTCAAGCTTTACGAGAAAATCGAGCATCTCCAAGCCCAGATCTATGACCTGCAAAACCAAAACTGTGAGTATGAATACAGATTTAAGAGAATGAGTTTGGCTGCAGATTTGAGGATCCCGGAGACCCGTTCATCCTTTTATGATGGTGAGCCTATGCCTTGGAAGACGGAGGACAAGCTTCCAACCTCATCAACAACTCCCACATCACCGTCTCCTAAGCAGGACAACTAAACACCTGGGTATGGGCACTCCCCTTGGCTTGTGCCAAGCTTGGGGGAGGTGCCCCGGTATCGTATCACCATCACATCTTTTATTTTTATTGTTTTTCTTAGTTCGATCCTTTTGATTATATCTTGATCTAGTAGAATAAAGTTTTTAGTGTGATCTAGTTTTGAGTTTTACTTTATGTTCCCCCTATGTAAGCAAGTCCGAGAGTTATATAATAAAGAGT
The DNA here is from genome assembly GCA_039707655.1 of Elymus sibiricus. Lineage (NCBI taxonomy): Eukaryota > Viridiplantae > Streptophyta > Magnoliopsida > Poales > Poaceae > Elymus > Elymus sibiricus. Next base: position 295,264,445 of record CM077663.1, on the reverse strand, counting down.
AGTTTTAAGTTGAGGGCTTTGCTTGTTTGCTATGATCTTGAGAAAAAGAAATAAAAATAAGTATAGAATAAAAGCAAAGAGTATATATGATGATCTTATGGGGAGTGATGACTTCACATATAAGAAGTATGTCGATTGAAACTTGTTGTGAGTTGACAAACATAGCTATTGGTCATTGTGGCAATTAAAAGGAAGTAATAAAGAAAGAGAGGTTCACATATAAATACATTATCTTGGACATCTTTTATGATTGTGAGCACTCATTAAAATATTATATGTTAAGAAGTTGATGTTGGACAAGGAAGACAACATAATGGGTTATGTTTGCTTACTTCCGAATAGAAGTTATATGGTTATAGATCCTTCAACATGTGTCGCTTGCTTCCACCTCATATCAGCCAAAACTTCCGCACCAAGTAGAGATACTACTTGTGCATCCAAACACCCTTAACCCAATTTTGCCATGAGAGTCCACCATACCTACCTATGGATTGAGTAAGATCCTTCAAGTAAGTTGTCATCGGTGCAAGCAATAAAAATTGCTCTCTAAATATTGTGTGATCTATTAGTGTGAGGAAAATAAGCTTTGTACGAACTTGTGATAGGGAAGAAATAAAAGCGACGGACTGCATAATAAAGTTCTCTATCACAAGGGGCAATATAAAGTGACGTTCTTTTGCATTAAGGGATTGTGCATCCAACTACAAAGCGCATGACAACCTCTGCTTCCCTCTGCGAAGGGCCTATCTGTTACTTTTATTTTCTAGTACTTACCTTTATGCAAGAGTCGTGGTGATCTCCATCACTTTCTTCATTTCGCCTTTATCTTTTGGCAAGCGTCATGTGTTGGGGAATGATCTAGACACATATATCCACTCGGAAGTGGGCGAGCATGAGTTATTACTGTTGACATTACCCTTGAGGTAAATAGTTGGGAGGCAACACTATAAGCCCCTATCTTTCTCTGTGTCCGATTGAAGCTTTGACCTCATAGGTACCTCGTGAGTGTTAGCAATTGTGAAAGACTAAAAGATGATTGAGTATGTGGATTTGCTTTACAAGCTCTTATATTGACTCTTTCCTACGTTATGATAAATTGGAATTGCTTCAATGACTGAGATCATAGTTTGTTGGTTCTCAATAGAGTTCTTGATTCATACTTTACCTTGTGAATGAATTGTTACTTCAACGTAAGAAATTATATGTCAATATATGCTGCTGTTCTAAAGATGATCATGACGCCCTCATGTCCGTATTTTATTTTATCGACACCTCTATCTCTAAACATGTGGGCATATTTATCGATTTCGGCTTTCGCTTGAGGACAACCGAGGTCTAAGCTTGGGGGAGTTGATACGTCCATTTTGCATCATGCTTTTATATTGATATTTATTGCATTATGGGCTGTTATTACACATTTTGGTACAATACTTATGCCTTTTCTCTCTTATTTTACAAGGTTTATTTGAAGAGGGAGAATGCCGGCAGCTGGAATTCTGGACTGGAAAAGGAGCAAATCTGAGATACCTATTCTGCACAACTCCAAAAGTCCTGAAAATTTACGGAGAATTATTTTGGAATATATAAAAAATACTGGGCAGAAGAAATACCAGAGGGGGCCCACCAGGCAGTCACAAGCCAGGGGGGCGCGCCCCTGTGGGTTGTGGCCCACCTGGCAGCCCTTCGGTGCCCATCTTCTGCTATATGGAGGGTTTTGACCTGGAAAAAATCATAACATAGCTTTCGGGGCGAAGCGCCGCCGTCTCGAGGCGGAACTTGGGCAGAACCAATCTAGGGCTCCGGTGGAGCTGTTCTACCGGGGAAACTTCCCTCCCGGAGTGGGAAATCGAAGCCATCGTCATCACCAACGATCCTCTCATCGAGAGGGGGTCAATCTCCATCAACATCTTCACCAGCACCATCTCCTCTCCAAACCCTAGTTCATCTCTTGTATCCGATCTTTGTCTCAAAACCTCAGATTGGTACCTGTGGGTTGCTAGTAGTGTTGATTACTCCTTGTAGTTGATGCTAGTTGGTTTACTTGGTGGAAGATCATATGTTCAGATCCTTAATGATCATTAATACTCCTCTGATTATGAACAAGAATATGCTTTGTGAGTAGTTACGTTTGTTCCTGAGGACATGGGATAAGTCTTGTTATAAGTAATCATGTGAATTTGGTATTCGTTCGATATTTTGATGAGATGTATGTTGTCTCTCCTCTAGTGGTGTTATGTGAACGTCGACTACATGACACTTCACCATTATTTGGGCCTAGAGGAAGGCATTGGGAAGTAATAAGTAGATGATGGGTTGCTAGAGTGACAGAAGCTTAAACCCTAGTTTATGCGTTGCTTCGTAAGGGGCTGATTTGGATCCACACGTTTCATGCTATGGTTAGATTTATCTTAATTCTTCTTTCGTAGTTGCGGATGCTTGCGAGAGGGGTTAATCATAAGTGGGAGGCTTGTCCGAGTAAGGGCAGCACCCAAGCACCGGTCCACCCACATATCAAATTATCAAAGTAACGAACGCGAATCATATGAGCATGATGAAAACTAGCTTGACAGTAATTCCCATGTGTCCTCGAGAGCGCTTTGCTTTATATAAGAGTTTGTCCAGGCTTGTCCTTTGCTATAAAAAGGATTGGGCCACCTTGCTGCACCTTAGTTACACTTGTTACTTGCTACCCGTTACGAATTATCTTATCACAAAACTATCTGTTACCGATAATTTCAGTGCTTGCAGAGAATACCTTACTGAGAACTGCTTGTCATTTCCTTCTGCTCCTCGTTGGGTTCGACACTCTTACCTATCGAAAGGACTACGATAGATCCCCTATACTTGTGGGTCATCAGTTACCTGGGCGGCTTAGGCCACGAATCAACTCATCGATAGCTAGGTCAAGCGAACTCGCTCCCTTGTAATCGATACCCAATCAATACAACAACAAGCAGGACGTAGGCTTTTACCTCTTTCTGAGGGGCCGAACCTGGGTAAACCCTTGTCTCTCGATTCCGATCAACCCCTTTGAGCTCACCGCCTTAGCGATGGCCCCGAACCTAAGTCCTTTCACGAGGACATCTGCCGTGACAAATCCACGACAGTTGGCGCCCACCGTGGGGCTAGCGCTCGGTGGTGTGGAGTTCTCGAAGGGCTCTCTCCCAGGGATCGAGGGATACGCCGTTGGCAGGATGACAAAGAGTCGCCGTGGCAAGCTCTACATCGACGACGCTGGCTAGGGCCCCGAGGCCGACTCAATCGAGTACGGGCACCGGGTCCCCTTCGGCGAAATTCAAGTCTTCATCGGCAAGATCGGCGGATCTAACCCCGGGCCGGACGTCTGCACCGACCTCGTCGAGCCGGCCCGGCGCGTGCAACCCGCCCGAGTTAATCCGGGTCGGAAGCACGTCTTCGTCGGCTTTACCCAAGGCGCGGAGCTTGAAGGTTCCGTGCCACGGGAGGAAACTCTCATCTGTTCGGACGATGGATCCTCGAGCGGAGAGACGGAATCAATCTACCAGCTTCATAACGGCGGGCTTGGGGGCTACATCGAGGATTACCCTGAGCCGGAGTATCATGAGCCGGAATACTATGAGCCGCCAAGCCGCGCCGCTGTTTTCATGGCGGGATCGGCACCGGCCCCCAGTAGCACGGCTGCTGGTGCGACGGGGTCTGGGTCAGGCAGGCCGCCGACTCAAGTTTTGCTGGATCTGATGAACCAGCTTACTACTCTGATGGGGACCGAGGTCACGGTCAAAAACCAAGCAGCCCGTAACACGGAGATTGGGAGGTTAAAGGACCAGATGGCCGGAGTCCAAGAGGAAATCAATGCGCTGAAGGCTCAGATGGACGCTGAGTCGGAACGCCTTAGGGCGGATGCTTTTCGTCTTGAATTGGAGCAGCAGACCACGGCGGCGGTTCACCGGATGAGGCATCAATCTCGTTTGCCGGATCAGTATGAAGCAAGAAATCTTTTCAACACGCCAGGGACGAGACAGAATGCACCTCTGACCGTAACCCGGACGGCGGAAGTACCTGGGAGCAGGGCGGCGGTTCAGCATCGGCAGCCAGACCCGCCCTGCAGGAACCAGACCCCGCCACAGTCTTTTTCGACACCACCCGGTCATTATTCTAACCCGGCGGAGAACATGGTGGCAGCGGCAACCAGACTTGGCACGATCCCCATCCCTGACGGGACACCTTTCGCAGAGGAAGTGCAGAACGCCATTGGATATTTGCAGACAGCAGTGGCACAGCAGGAGAAATATACTTACAGCCGGAGTCGCGTGCACTCAACCCCCATCCCAAGACGCAGCTACAGCCGGCGTTTAGAGTCGCCGGCGGTTTCCAGCAGTGAGCGACGTCGAAACCCGCTGCGAGACAATCAGCCGGCTCTTGATGCTCAGGCACTGGTGGATCGGGCAAGAGCGCAGCGAGAGGCAGCAGCATTGGCAGCCGCGGCGGCTTATCAAGAACCCACAGTAGCACCTTCCGTCTCGGTAGGAGCCAGAGTAACCTCCAGGGCTGGGGGAGTGCCATGCTTAGTGTCGGCTTTACGAAACGAGCGCCTGCCGAAAGACTTCAAGGGCCCTCGCAAGGTGCCCAACTATACCGCTGATCTGCCTCCAGAAGCTTGGATTGAAAGCTATGAGTTAGCCATGGAGATGTTAGACGTCAGCGATGCAGTATGCGCCAAGTATTTCATTATGATGCTGGAAGGGCCGGCTCGCACGTGGTTGAAGGGTTTGCCACCTAACACCATTAATTCCTGGGCCGAGTTGAAGGCAAAATTTATCAAGAATTTCCAGGGAACGTGCAAGCAGCCCATGACAATTGTAGACTTGGGTCATTGCGTACAACGCGAGGACGAGTCGGCTCATCATTGGGTCCGGCGGGTCTCAACCATCATCCACTCTTCTGACAATATTACGGCGGCTCAAGCGGTCCTTATTCTGGAGAAGAATTGCCACTTTGCGCCCCTGAAGCAGAAGCTTGGCCGGCTCAAACGTACATGCCAGGATATGGGAGAACTCATGGCGGCTCTCACCATGTACGCGGACTCAGACAGCACGAAGGACCCTGGTTCCGATGAGGAGAAGTCGGCCAAGGGTAAGAAGAATAACAATGGCAAGAGTCAACCGTAGAACGGGGGAGGAAACAACAATAATGGCAACGGCGGAAAGCGGAAACACCAAGACGGCGGGTCAGATTTAGTGGCCAACGCTAGTACTGGGAATAACCGTGGCAAGGGGAACGGCAAGCCGCCTTTCGTTAAGCGCAAGCCTGCTGACATGGAGGCGATATTGAATGCTCCTTGCCCGAAACATAGTCTTCCTGATCAGCCGTCCACTCATGCTTGGAGGGATTGTTGGATCATGCGCGAGTATCGAAATTACAGCGCTAACCAGCATCAAGGCGGCGGCGGCGGACCGTCCGGTGGGTCAGGATCCGGTCCTTCCGGGTCTGGCTTTGGTACGGGCGGCTCAGGCTCTGGTCATCAAGGCCAAGGAAACCACAGAGGTAATAATCAACAGTCTGGCAGCGGAGGACAGCAACAAAATAACCAGTCTGGGTATCAGAGCAATCCGAAGCAGCTTAATGGAGGCCAATATCATGTTTTTACGACTAGTCTTGACAAGCGGGATCGGAAGGTGCGCAAGCGGGCGGTTAATGCGGTTATGCCGGCTCTCCCTCAGTACTTAAGGTGGTCAGAGTATGACATAACTTGGACCAGGGAGGATCACCCGCCGCGTGTGGATAACCCGGGACAGTTGGCCTTGGTAGTGGCCCCCCAAGTTGGAGGATATGTGTTCACTAAGGCGTAATGAAAAATTTCTCTGGAGGTAGCTTTTGGTGATGAATCCAACTATAGGGTGGAATCTTTATGGTTTGAGGTGGTCAAGATCAAGAGCCCATACCATGCTCTGTTTGGACGACCGGCTTACGCCAAGTTCATGGCTAGGCCTTGTTATGTGTACTTGCAGCTCAAGATGCCCGGATTAAACGGGACGATTACAGTACATGGTGATCGGAAGATTGCTCTTGAGTGTGAGGAAGGCGGTGCAACATATGCAGAGTCGAGTTGTGCGGAGGCGGAGCTCAAGTTTTATAAAGAGAATGTTGACCCGGCAGATATGACCCCGCTGAAGAAGCCTAGCACGGAATCTGAGCCACCCCTCAAGTTTGTGGCAGAAGATACCAAGATGGTGGATTTCACTCCTGGCGACTCATCGCAGCAGTTCACTATCGGGGCTAATATGGATCCCAAATAGGAAAGCGCGCTCATCAAATTCATCCGTGAGAATCGGGACATTTTTGCATGGAAGCCTTCTGACATGCCGGGTGTACCGAGAGAAATCGCTGAGCACCACCTTAATGTGGATCCTAAATTTAAGCCGGTCAAACAGTTCCTCCGTCGATTCAATGAGGAGAGGCGTAAGGCTATTGGGGAATAGGTGGCCCGGCTCTTGGTAGCAGGGTTCATCGTTGAAGTTTTTCACCCGGAGTGGTTAGCTAACCCGGTGTTGGTACTTAAGCAGAACGGCACGTGGCGCATGTGCGTGGATTACATGGATCTTAACAAAGCATGTCCGATTGACCCGTTTGCTCTCCCCCGTATCGATCAGATCATTGATGCAACGGCGGGTTGTGACAGTCTATGCTTCCTGGATGCTTATTCAGGTTATCATCAGATCAAGATGGCAGTCAAAGACCAAGAGAAGACATCTTTCATTACGCCTTTTGGAGCTTTCTGCTATGTTTCTATGCCTTTCGGACTCAAGAGTGCCCAGGTGACTTACCAGCGTTGTGTGCAGAACTGTCTTCATGGTCAAATTGGGTGCAATGTTCATGCTTATGTGGATGATATTGTGGTCAAGTCATGGAAGAAGGAAACTCTGCTGGCTGATTTGAAGGAAACTTTTGACAATTTGCGGGTTTACAAGATGATGCTTAACCCGGCAAAATGTGTGTTCGGTGTGCCTGCAGGCAAGCTTTTGGGGTTTTTGGTCTCTGAGCGTGGCATTGAGGCTAACCCGGACAAGATAAAGGCCATCACTTCTTTGTCTAAGCCGGCGTATATTAATGATGTTCAGTGCCTGGCGGGTCGTATTGCTGTGCTAAGCCGGTTCATAAGCCGCCTGGGTGAGAAAGCTATTCCTCTGTACCAGATGATGAAGAAAACAGATGATTTTGTATGGAGTGATGCGGCTGATGAAGCGTTTGAGGCGCTCAAAAAGCAATTGGCTGAGCCGCCTGTTCTGGCCGCTCCCGTGGAGAAGGAGCCTTTGCTTCTATATGTGGCGGCTAACAACAGGGCTGTCAGTGCTGCCATTGTAGTGGAGCGCAAGGAGGCGGGTAAGGAATATCCGGTTCAGCGGCCGGTTTATTATATCAGCGAAGTCTTGACGGAGTCTAAGCAAAGATATCCACATTGGCAAAAGCTGGTGCTTGGGGTGTTCATGGCCAATCGCAAGCTGAAGCATTATTTTCATGGTCACCCGATCACAGTGGTCAGCTCTGCTCCTTTGGGAGATATCATTCAAAACAGAGAGGCTACTGGAAGGATTGCTAAGTGGGCAATTGAGCTTGGACCTCTCAATTTGAAGTATGTACCCCGAACGGCTATCAAATCTCAAGCCCTGGTGGATTTTATCAATGACTGGACAGAGTGTCAAATTCCTGAGGAAAAGCCGGACAATACTTATTGGACGATTCACTTCGATGGATCCAGGCAATTGGAAGGCTCGGGGGCTGGAGTTGTCTTAACTTCCCCACGAGGTGACAAATTCTGTTATGTTTTGAGGCTAATGTTTCCTTGTACTAACAATGCAGCGGAATATGAGGCTTTGCTTCATGGTCTCCGGGTGGCCAAGGAGATGAACTTGAGCCGGGTTAGATGTCTTCGCGACTCAGACCTGGTGGCTCAACAAGTCTCTGGCACGTGGGATTCTAAGGACCCTCGTATGGCGGCTTATCGTCAGGCGGTTGATGTTATTGCCGGCCACTTTAAAGGTTATCAGGTGGATCATATTGATCGGCGGAAGAATGAGGCGGCTGACGCGTTGTCAAGGCTGGGGTCTTAGCGTAAGCCGGTGCCGCCTAATGTGTTCTTGGACGTGTTGCATCATCCATCGGTCAAGTTACCGTCGGAGGAGGATTTGGCTGTACATGACCCGGAAGGGCAATTGGTGGCGGCTCTTCGTGCGATCCCTGATTGGACGTTGCCTTATCTGGCGTACATGACCCGCGGCGAGTTACCTTAAGATGAGACTCTAGCACGGCAGATCATAAGGCGTTCTAAGTCTATGATTATTATCAACGGCGAGTTACATTGGCGTAGTGTGACGGGTGTCTTTCAGCGTTGTGTTTCTCCTGACGAGGTCCGTGAGATCTTGCAAGAAATCCATGCTGGCGATTGTGGTCATCACGCCGGGTCAAAATCATTGGTGGCCAAGGCCTTTCGACACGGGTTTTACTGGTTAACAGCTCATAAAAATTTGGGTGACGTGCCCATGTGCCGGCTCAAGAGCTACAGATGATTCCAATCACCTGGCCGTTTGCAATCTGGGGGCTTGATATGGTAGGACCTTTAAGAGGTCTAAGGATAAAAAGACTCACCTCTTGGTGGCGGTTGACAAGTTTACTAAGTGGGTCGAGGCTGAGCCGGTCAGCAAGTGTGATGCAGCAACAACAGTTCAGTTCGTCAAAAAGCTGATTTTTCAGTTTGGTTATCCTCATAGTATCATCACTGATAATGGTACTAACCTGTCCAAGGGAGCTATGAAGGAGTTCTGTGATGAGGAGCATATCCGTCTTGATGTGTCTTCAGTAGCTCACCCACAGTCTAATGGTCAAGCTAAACGTGCTAACCAGGAGATTTTGAGAGGTATAAAACCCCGGCTCATGGTTCCTCTGGAACGCACGCCGGGTTGTTGGGTGGAGGAGTTGCCGTCTGTTCTTTAGAGCATAAGAACCACCCCCAACAGGTCTACAGGCTATACACCTTTCTTCATGGTTTATGGCGCAGAAGCTGTTCTCCCCAGTGATATTCGTCATGACTCGTCCAGAGTGGCGGCTTACGTGGAAACTGATAACGAGGCGACGCGTCAGGATGCTTTGGATGCCTTGGACGAAGAGCGGGATCTTGCAGCAGCTCGGTCGGCGATTTATCAACAAGACCTGCGTCGCTATCATAGCCGCAGGGTCAAGACCCGGACGTTCCAAGAAGGCGACTTAGTACTCCTGCTGATTCAAGACCAGTCAGATATGCATAAGTTATCACCTCCCTGGGAAGGACCGTTTGTGATCAGCAGAAATCTCAACAATGGTTCATATTATCTCATGGATATACGGGAGAGTGACAAGTCTCGCACTTCTGGTGAAGAGACCAAGAGGCCGTGGAATATTGCTCACCTTCGGCCATACTATACTTAAGCCGCCAGTCCGGCTCTCATCAATGTACATATTCCTGTCATTGTGTATACCATCTTTTATGATATAATAAAGTTGGCATCCCCATGATTAGGGGCCTCTGCCGTTTTCTGCACATTGAAAGTGTCATATAAAGGAGTTGATCCTTAATCAGGTCACTTGGGGGCTTCCAACCCTATGGGTTTAGCTTACATACCCTCTTGGCCAGGCTTTACGCCATGTCCGAGTTAAACCTGCCTGTTTGCAACTTGCTACTCCGCCATGTGACCCGCCAAACTATTGACAGTTATTCTTGATAAGAGACCCTGAACTTTTATAAGTTATTCTCACACGAAGACCCTGAACTTGTCAAGGTTTAAGCGGCGGCTTTTGTCACGAGAGAGCCGGCTTACAGTGAGCGAGGATAAACTCGTCTTGTCTACCGTAACCCCTCCGCTATGTGGCCCGTTCATGCTTTTAGCAATGTCAATCTTTTAAAGACCCTGAACTTGCTAAAGTTTAAATGACGGATTTATGTCACGTGAGGCCCGGTTTACAAGTTTTCTTTAGGCTTTCCTCCTGGTTTCTTCGGAAACAACACAAATTTTTTATAAAAACAAGAGGTATCTTGTCCTGCCGCGCCTTTAAAGCCGGCTTATAGGATGAGACATACAAAATTACTTGTTTTTGCAGGTGTTTTCACTCTAAGTCTTGGAAAGTTTCCGGCTTGGTATTGCTCAGGGAAGATAACCCGCCCGGCGCGTCAAAGCAGACAAAAGATTATCTATTACAGATGACTTTGTTAAATCGTCGGCAGGACCTTAAAGCAGTACGTCAAAAGCACAAAAGCACAAGAGCGGGCAGTTAAAAGTTTTCCTACTGCTATTACAAGGCTATCCAAAAGCCCAAAAAGTTGCAGACTTCAAGTTTTTTCAACAATTTCTAACCCGGCGGATTAAACAAGGCCGGGTTACCTTCACATGATGCGACAGTTTCTCTCTAACTCGCCGCCGGGTCATCCTGCGTCGGGTCTTCGATCTCCTGGATCTGGAGATTGTCCACATCCCAATTGCAGTTGGTTAAAGCTTCAAACTTGGCTTCATCGTGCATGATCGGAGATGGGTCAACATCAGGAGCGAAGAGGTGCTTACGGCGTTGAGGGATTAGGCTCTTGGCTTCGAAGGTGGGCCCTCGAACACGTTTGTTGTCTTCAGTATAAGCCGCCTGATACACTGCTAGGTCAGCTTCTGCGGTCAGCTGGCTTGCCAGAACCCGGGACGCCTTACGACAGCGAGAATAATTTTCTTGTGTAAACTCTGAGCCGTCATCCTTCAATTGAGGGAAGCCATCCATCATTTCAGCCGGGTTAAGCTCTGGGGCATAAGCCAGCGACCGGCTCAAAGCGGCTATTGCGCCCTTGCGGGCGGCTGATCTCTTCAGTTCTTCCAGCTGTTGCGGGATTGTTGACATGATTTCAAGCACACCCTTCATAAACTTAGGGACGCCCCTCTCAGTCATGACAGCTTTGATGGTAAATAGAGACCCGGCGTACAGCTGCTCTGTCAAGGAATATAGAGCCTTGAGCTTCAACAGGCTGTTATCTGACAGCTGGCGGCTCCGTTCACCTACAAACATGTCAAAGCTTATGAGTCGCCAGAGAAGATCATTGACAAGTATTTAGATATAGTTGACGGTTAAGAATACCTACCAAATACAGCTCCAATCATACGGGATATCTGGCCCTTCAGAGTGTTCAGCTCGTCAGTACCGTTTTGAGCCGGCCCTCTGCGTCTTCAGCACGCTTGGTCAGGGCGGCTTCGCTTGATTCAGTAGTCTGCTTGAAAGTTTCGAACTCTGTTTTGATCTTCTCAAGATCTATGGAGCAGAGCCGCCACTTTTCTTCTGTCTCTGCTCGGGCGTCTTGTTGCAAAGATAAGTTTTTCTTCAAGTCCAACAAGCTAGACTCGGCAGCATTTAAAGATTCCTGCGCAGGACAAGTCGTGACAATGCAAGGTTGTCAGGTTTAAGCCGCCGATCCGGCTCACACAATTTATGTCAAAGTTTGGTACAATGATTACAAGTCTCAAGCAGATTGCAAGCAATATACTTGACACTTGGGGGCTAATGTATCCCAGCTCTTTCTTATAGAACCGGCTCATTACTCAGGTAATGACCCGGCCCTTGGGGGCTACGTTTGGCTCTTAAGCTATGTCTGAGTCCCGGCTCATTACTTAGGTAATGACCCGGCCCTTGGGGGCTACGTTTGGCTCTTAAGCTATGTCTGAGTCCTGGCTCATTACTTAGGTAATGACCCGGCCCTTGGGGGCTACGATTGGTTCTTAATTTCCGATTGAGTGCCGGTTCATACTTAGGTAATGACCCGGCCCTTGGGGGCTACGGCTTGCTCTCACTCCATGTTCACATATTAATGATGCTTTCAAAGTTACCAAATTAATGGAAGACCCGGCTGACCTTCTGAGAGATCAACCGGCTCTTGGGGGCTACATAAGTATATATATGAAGAGGCAAGGGAAGTGAAGTATATTTGTTCTTCATCTTGGCGACCAGGTTGGCCTCCATGTCTCGGCTGGTAAACAGACGGCTCAGATAGCCGACATGCAGTTCATCAGCAGTAAGTTTCTCCAAATTGGAAAGATCAGCTGGAGTCTTTTCTTCTTTAGAGGGAGCCGCCTCGTCTTCCTTGATATGCTTTGATAGCACACGTGAAGGAGTCGGAGGTTTGTAAGCCGCCCCGGTGACAGTGACTTCTTCATGGGAAGCCATGTCTTCAGTTGACGGCTGGGGGCTTAGGAGCAGAATCTGGATGGGCTTCAGGAGCCTCAACATCCATATCCACCGGCTCATTGTGCTGAGGGGCTTCCTCATGAGTGTCTTTGGCAGTTTCAGAAGCCTCAGCATGGGCTTCCGGGGCGCTTGGCTTTGGAATTGCCGGCTCTGGAACATCAGGAGTGGCGGATGACCCGGCCATTTTCCTTCGTTTGGCTTGAGCCCTGTGAGGCAAAGTTAAAAGTTGTGCATCAATAAGCAAGGGTGGACTATAAGTAAAAGAGTGGGATAGAAAATACTTACCCCTGATTGATGATTAGGGGAGGGAATTTTGAAGCAGTTGAGTCGCCGGAAGAAGGAGGCGAGTCCTGAAAAAGTTAGCATTGTTAAACATTGATAAGTTGCAAGGATAGCTTACAGGGGAAATAAATTCAAGGCAAGGAAGTACTTCGGTGCGCTGTCTCCGAGGGGCCGACACATTGGGTAAACCGGTCAACAGGTCTCCAGAGCCGGCGCTCCGGGTTTGACGTCTGTTGTCGTCTTGCTGTTTCTTCAAGAGAAAGTTACGACTCAAGTGAGCAAAAGAACGTGAACTCTTTACCTTCTGTACAGCCCGCCGTACTTTCTTTACTGGGGAAATATCCGGGTCAGAGGAGACAATGATTACCTCGGCAACGTCGGCATGGCTTGTTTCAGCTTCTTCCTGTGAGTAATCGCCGTCAATGAGTTGCATAAAGAGAAGGCCAAGGGGGTCAAGTTCTACCTCTGAGTCATTAAACTCGAATAAATCTTCGGATGATTGCCTCTTCCTGCGAGTGGGCGCCTTAGGTTTGGTCGCCTTGGGAACCTTGCTCTTCTTCTTGAGAGTAGGGGGCAACAATTTCTTCCAGAATGAAGACCCGGCCTGTACGGGACAAAGCATATTGACAGGAAAAAGTTTAATAAAGTATGGAGTCTAAGGAATGGATGAGGGTTAAGATGAAGAGACTTACATCCGGAGCCGGGTTAAGTGCAGAAAAGGGGTTTAAGCTAGTCTTGCTGCAGGCGGCTAGTGGTTCCCCCAGCAAAGACTTGACGATAGTATTGAGATCCTGATCCTTCAAAGGGGTCTAGTTGAAGCGTTGAGGATCATCTACTTTACCCGTATACTGGCACATCAAGGCGCTTCGGCGGCTCAATGGCAGAATCCTCCAAGAGACCCAGCAGCGGGTCAGATCAACACCCGTCAACCCGTTGGCCAATAGGGCCCTGACTTTGGAGAATGTGGAGGCATATTGAGCACGCCCGGCGGCTGACATCCTGTCTGGAAGCTCCGTATCTGTGCTAAGCCGGTAGGGACGATAACCCGGTAGTGGGTTCTCCCCCTCTGGTGAAGTGTCTTGGCAGTAGAACCACGTCTTGTTCCACTCTTTGGGGTGACTCGGCAGGGTTGCTGCTGGGAAGAGTACATCCCTCCGCCTCTGAAGAGTAACGCCCCCAAGCTCGAGACTTAACCCATCAGCCATTTCTGTCTGGCGGTTGATGTAAAAGTACTCCTTGAAGAGGTCAACAGACGGCTCCTCCTGAAGGTAGGCTTCACAGAAGGTTTGAAATTGGCACATGTTGGTGACAGAGTTCGGGCCGATGTCTTGGGGGTGCAGCTTAAACGCGTGTAAGACATCCCGGAAAAACTTTGACCCGGGCGGGGAAAAGCCTCGAAGAAGATGATCTGTGAAGATAATGACCTCCCCATCTTTGGGCTTAGGGGTAGTCTCATTGCCAGGAACCCGCCAGTGGATAATATCCTGAGCCGGCAGAACCCCCATGGTGACAAATTCCTTGAGTGACTCTTCGGTCACTCCGGACTTTACCCAGTTGCAAGTGGATGGAGTTTTTGACATGGTGGCGGCTTAGGAAACTGCGGGAAGACATGCATATTTGGTGGGTTAAAAATACATTCTGGCTAAAGGTCATTACGACTGGAAATGGTGACAGCGTTTGGCGGGTCAACATAAAATTATGAGCCGCCGAAGCTACTTGCGGTAAAACAGAGTAAGCCGGCAGTTTTTACGACGGGTCAAGCTTATCAACGCAGATTGAAAAATTGCTAAGTGTTGAGAAACTGATTCCGCAACTATGGCTATGAATTTAAGATCTACGGGCGAGGGAAAAAGAAAAATATTCTAGCCCTAACAGGACCAGTGGAAGAACAGGCGGCATTTGCACAGATTAAAACGAGCTGAAGATCTACAATGAATGCAACATGACTATGGAGCGGGCGGCCGCGTGATTTGGGCAATATTATGAGGCCTAAAGAGGTGTTTTTTCTTTATCCAAATCTATGAAGAACGTTCCGATGAACGGAGACGAACGCTGACGAAGCCCGACGAACTCGGAGAAGATCTAAAGGTTAAATGCAGATCTAACTAAGGGCGGCGACGAAACCTGGAGGGTGCGGATGAACGAGAGAAGGCTCTGGTCAGTTTCAGGTTGATGCAGCGGCCGGTGTCGATGAAGACGATGAGCTCCGGACGGCGTAGTGAGCTTCGGCGGCGCGGGCGTATGGAGAAGGAAGTGGCGGCGGGGGAAAATGAAAATGATAACCCCCGGTGCTTATTTATAAAGCTATAATGGTCCCAGAACGGTCTGGTGCGGGTATCGAGGGAGAACGATGATGATTAAACTAAGGAGACGCCTCGATTTTCGGGTTGGTCGTATTAATGAAAAAAGATCCGCTCTGACGTCAGAGGAATCTTTTTTGATTTTACTGATGATGTCACGGCGGGTCATGAAGGTTTGTCAGAAGCAACGACCGCCCATTTTCGGCGGGTTATGAAGATTATCAAAGAAGGCAAGCCTCGCCAACCAGAAGACTTGGAGATTGACATGAACCGGTTCAAATCAATCTGGGGCCTAATGTTGGGGATATAACCCCGTGATGAGACCCGCCCAGGTGGGGCCGGGTCATGCGGTTGGCGGCTTAAGACAAGGTTTGGTATGAGCTTACTCAATGGGCCTGGAGGCCCAGAGCTAGAAGACAAGATGTAACCCGGTGGGCTTGAGTCGCCGGTGGCGGCTTGTTAGATAAGGTATGTATAGTTAGAGGTGAGGTCGGTGATCAAGTATAACCCGACCCGGACTCTTGTAAGCCCAGGACCTTGACCTGTGTATATAAGGGCGGGTTACCAGGGCGGCTTAGGCCACGAATCAACTCATCGATAGCTAGGTCAAGCGAACTCGCTCCCTTGTAATCGATACCCAATCAATACAACAACAAGCAGGACGTAGGCTTTTACCTCTTTCCGAGGGGCCGAACCTGGACCCTTGTCTCTCGATTCCGATCAAACCCTTTGAGCTCACCGCCTTAGCGATGGCCCCGAACCTAAGTCCTTTCACGAGGACATCTGCCGTGACAAATCCACGACTCGCAAGCTATGCTTGTTGGTTCCCTCGCTGGTGAAGACGACGTAGGCCCCATCCTGGTCGGGGAACTGGTCGTGGAGACGGCCATCGTTGGGAGCCTGAGCCGGCGGCGGAGCCGGAGCCGGCGCGGCCGCCGGAGCACGGGGAGCTAGCGGGGGAGGAGCCGGAAGGCCCTGGCCCCGGGCTAGCCGCTGGGAGAAGCTGCACTGCCGCAGCGTGTGCGTGGCCGACTTTGCCCCATAGTGCATTTTGCACGGAGCGTCGAGCATCTGCTCAAAGGTGAGCTTGGGCTGCCAGGTGTTCTTACCGGTTCGCTGGCGCTGGCTGGATGCCTGGGCAGCCGGCTGCTCCTCCTCGATGGAGGCGACCTATTTGCTCCCGTAGCGAGGCTGGAGCTGGTCTGCCTTCCGCTTGTTGTTCTGCTGCTGCCGGTTGTCGGCAGCCGGCCGTGGCGCGGCAGGCGGCGGGATGGCCTTGCCGGTTGCGCTGACCTTGATCCGCATAGCGGAATTGGCCGTGGCGTACTTGTCCGCCTTGGCCATGAGCTCAGCCAAGGTGGCCGGCTCCGAGCACATGAGCTTGTGCTTGAGGAGGGTGCCGTCCCGGCAGCCCTCGGAGAAGTACTGGATGGCTTGCACCTCGTGCACCCCCTCGCAGGAGTTGCGGAGCTTGGTCCATGATACGTCTCCAACGTATCTATAATTTATGAAGTATTCATGCCATGTTTACAATAATTTTATATGATTTTTGGTATGATTTTATTAGAACTAACCCGGACTGACGCTGTTTTCAGTAGAGCTACCGTGGTGTTGTTTTTGTGCAGAAATAAAAGTTCTCGGAATGGGCTGAAAATTTACGGAGAATATTTTTAGAAAATATAAAAAATACTGGAGCAAAAAGATACCGGAGAGGAGTCCCGAGGAGGTCACAAGCCTAGGGGGCGTGCCCCCCCCTAGGGCATGCCCCCCTGGCTTGTGGGTCCCTCGAGCACCCCCCTAACGTGATTCCAACGCCAAATATTCCTATAAATACAGAAACCCCCGAAAAGAAATCTAGATCGGGAGTTCCGCCGCCGCAAGCCTCCAGAGCCACGAAAAATCAACCGGGAGCCCGTTCCGGCACCCTGTCGGAGGGGGAAATCATCACCGGAGGCCATCTTCATCATCCCGGCGGTCTCCATGACGAGGAGGGAGTAGTTCACCCTCGGGGCTGAGGGTATGTACCAGTAGCTATGTGTTTGATCTCTCTCTCTCGTGTTCTTGAGATAACACGATCTTGATGTACCGCGAGCTTTATTAATATAGATGAATCATATGGAGTTTTCCCCTCTCTATCTTCTTGTGATGAATTGAGTTTTCCCTTTGAAGTTTTCTTATCGGATTGAGTCTTTAAAGTATTTGAGAACACTTGATGTATGTCTTGCGATGGGATATCCGTGGTGACAATGGGATGTTCTATTGATCCACTTGATGTATGTTTTGGTGATCAACTTGCGGGTTCCGTGACCTTGGGAATCTATGCATAGGGGTTGGCACACGTTTTCGTCTTGACTCTCCGGTAGAAACTTTGGGGCACTCTTTGAAGTTCTTTGTGTTGGATTGAACATGACGAATCTGAAATTATGTGATGCATATCGTATAATCATGCCCATGGGTACTTGTGGTGACATTGGAGTATCTAGGTGACATTAGGGTTTTGGTTGATGTGTATCTTAAGGTGTTATTTTAGTACGAACTCTAGGGCTGTTCGTGACACTTATAGGGATAGCTCATAAGATTGATCAGAAAAGATAACTTTGAGGTGGTTTCGTACCCTACAATAATTTCTTCGTTTGTTCTCCGCTATTTGTGACTTTGGAGTGAACTCTTTGTCGCACGTGAGGGATTTATATATGATTCAACTATGTTAGTATTGTTGAGAGAACTTCCACTAGTGAAAGTATGAACCCTAGGCCTTGTTTTCAAGCATTGCAATACCGTTTGTGCTCACTTTTATCATTAGTTACCTTGCTGTTTTTATATTTTCAGATTACAAAAACCTATATCTACCATCCATATTACACTTGTATCACCATCTCTTCGCCGAACTAGTGCACCTATACAATTTACCATTGTATTGGGTGTGTTGGGGACACAATAGACTCTTTGTTATTTGGTTGCAGGGTTGTTCGAGAGAGACCATCTTAATCCTACGCCTCCCATGCATTGATAAACCTTAGGTCATCCACTTGAGGGAAATTTGCTACTGTCCTACAAAACTCTGCGCTTGGAGGCCCAACACGAGTCTACAAGAAGAAGGTTGCGTAGTAGACATCAAGCTCTTTTCTGGCGCCGTTGCCGGGGAGGTGAGTGCTTGAAGGTATATCTTTAGATCTTGCAATTAAATCTTTTAGTTTCTTGTTTTTCACTAGTTTGGTATATAACAGAAAACTACAAAAAAAATATGGAATTGAGGTTGCCTCATATGCTTCATCTTTTTAATGTCTTTCGTGAAAATGATGGAAAGGAAAATTGTGCTCAAGTGTTAGAAGAAGAAGTTATTAA
The DNA here is from genome assembly GCA_039707655.1 of Elymus sibiricus. NCBI lineage: Eukaryota > Viridiplantae > Streptophyta > Magnoliopsida > Poales > Poaceae > Elymus > Elymus sibiricus. Next base: position 295,246,299 of record CM077663.1, on the reverse strand, counting down.
AATGTTTGGCACTAAATCTTTGTATGATGAGCATGATTGCAATGTTGTTGGTATGAATTCCTTGAATATTCATGATGCTAATGATATGCAAAGCTACAAGCTTGGAGATGCTATGTTTGATGAAGATGATATGTTTAGTCCCCCAAGTTTTGATGAGAAAATTTGTTATGATGAAAGCATGCCTCCTATCTATGATGATTATGATGATGACATGTATGCTATAAAGAGTGATAGTAACCATGAAACTTGTCATCATGATTTTAATATTGAATGTGGCTATGTCAATCAAGTGTCTCATGATAGTTATTTTGTTGAGTTTACTCCCACTATTAGTCATGAGAAGAAGTTTTCTTGTGTGGAGAGTAGTAAAATTTCTATGCTTGTAGATCATGAAAAGAATGCTTTATGTGCTGGTTATATTGTGAAATTCCTTCATGATGCTACTGAAAATTATTATGAGGGAGGAGTATATGCTTGTAGGAATTGCAATAATATCAAGTTTCCTCTCTATGCGTTGAAAATCTTGAAGTTATGCTTGTTTTGCCTTCCTATGCTAGTTGATTCTTGTTCCCATAAGTTGTTTGCTCACAAAATCCCTATTCATAGGAAGTGGGTTAGGCTTAAATGTGCTAGTCATATGCTTCATGATGCTCTCTTGCATATTTTAACTACTATTCCTATGTGAGCATCATTGAAATCATCTTGCCTAGCTAAAAGGCATTAAAGAAAAGCGCTTGTTGGGAGACAACCCAACACTTTTACTTTCTATTTTTGTGTGTTCACATGATTAAGCTACTGTATAATCATGTTTTATAGCTTTTGTTTCAATAAAGTGCCAAGTAAAACCTTTGGGATGACTCACAAGATGAGTAAGAATTGATGCTGAACCAAAACAGAAACTTTTAACTCCAGTACAGGAATTTTAATTTTTTACTGGAGCGTGATAATGATCTGAAATTTTTAAAAAGTCTTGATATACAAATTATTCAGGTTGTCCTAATTTTTTCAGAATTTTAAGAGACAGGGAAGTATGTCTATACTACAGATCTTCACAGACTGTTCTGTTTTTGACAGATTCTGTTTTGCATGCATAGTTTGCTTGTTTTAGTGTTTTCATAACTTATATTTAGTGGTATAAATTACGGGAATGATAGAATACAGTAGGTATCATGTGGGAACAATTATGAATCTTGTCTTGACAGTACCTAAGTGAATGATCTACCTTTATTATACTAACCCATCTCACGAAGTTCCGTTAAGTTTTATGTGATTGAAGTTTTCAAGTTTTGGGTGAGACACCGATATGAGGAGAATAAGGAGTGACAAGAACCTAAGCTTGGGGATGCCCAAGGCACCCCCAAGGTAATATCCAAGGAAGACTCAAGCGCCTAAGCTTGGGGATGCCCCGGATGGCATCCCCTCTTTCGTCTTTAACATTATCGGTATATCTTACTTAGAGCTATATTTTTATTCGTCACATAATATGAGTTTTGCTTGGAGCATAATTTTATTTTGTTGTTCTCTGTTATGTGTTATTTATAATCTTGTTTTTCAATAAAAAGTTCCAAGAATTGCATTAGGATGCTTGCATTGCATGTTTTGATATGTGTTGTGTAAAAACAGAAACTTTTTCTGTAGTGTTTGAATTTTCATATTTTACTGGAACGTGGAAAGTTCCTGAAATTTTTACACAGTGTTGTCATATAAATTTTATAGCATTTCCTAAATTTTCATAATTTTTTGAGTTACAGAAGTACACTGGTTTAATAGATTGCTACAGACTGTTCTGTTTAGACAGATTGCTGTCATAGTTTTGTTATCTACTTATCCTATAGTTTCCATAGCCTATATTGGTAGATATAAAGTGTGGAAATGATAGTATACAGTACCTAATGTTTCAAAATTATTATGCAACTTGTATTGGCAGTACATAAAGAGTTGATTTATCATTATGTGTACTAACCTATCTCACGAGTTCTTTTCAAGTTTTGTGTGGAAGATGTTTTTGAGAATAGGTGAAACCGGGATATGAGAGGATTGAACGAGATACAAAAGCTCAAGCTTGGGGATGCCCAAGGCACCCCAAGTAAATATTTCAAGAAGTCTCAAGCATCTGAGCTTGGGGATGCTACGCATCCCACCTCTCTTCATCAACAATTATCGGTTAGCCTATGTTGAGCCTAAATTTTTATTCGTTCACATGATGTGTGCTATTCTTGGAGTTCTATTTTTGTTTAGTTTTCTGTTTGAATAAAATACTCAGATCTGAAAATATTTATTGAGAGAGAGAGAGTCCTCACATAGCTGCTTAATTGTTTGACTACTCATTGATCTTCACTTATATCTTTTGAGAGTAGCTTGTCATTTCCTCTCATGCTTCACTTATACCTTTTTGAGGGATGAAATCTTTATGCTCATGTGCTTCATTTAAATTTGTTTGAGCTTGTCGAAAAAGCAATGGCAATATATGAAACTAGTCCCAAAGTGATAGATATCCAAGGAGGATATAATAAAAACTTTCATGAAGATCATGGGACAAATTAAACTTGATTCTTTGTAATAGTTTTCAAACATGATGATAGTAATATGTGAGTCATGTTAGTAAGTAATTATGCTTTAGTAGGAATATTGGTGTTAAGGTTTGTGATTCCCTATGCAAGTACGAAAGTCAATAGTTATGCAATGAAGTTACATCCTACTTGTGGTGCATTATTCGGTGTTAGTTATGTTCAATGCTCACTTATGTGAATTTTTGTTTCTTGGTTTGGTTGCTTCCCAATCTATTTGCAAGCTTCCATTTGTACTAAGTAGAAATACTACTTGTGCATCCAAAATCCTTAAACCAAGTTTTGCCTTATGAGTCCACCATACCTACCTATATGCGGTATTTCCATGCCGTTCCAAGCAAATTTGTATGTGCCATCTCTAAATTTTCAAAATAAATGTTCTCTTTTGTGTTCCCGTACCGCTCATGAAACGGTGGGGAGTATCCAATATTTTTCCATGCTAGGTGTGTTATTCTTACGATATGTCTTGATTCACTATCATTCACGAGAAAGTGGCTGGTATTCGGGATGCCCAGTTCCATGCTCAAAAATCAAATCAAAATATAATGAAACAAAACTCCCCCAGGATTGTTGTTTGTATGGACGGTACCCGTGGATTCGGCTCGCCGTGGAGTGTGATTGACTGGTGGAGGGGGAGTAAAAACTTTACCATTCTGTTTGGGAACTGCCTATAATGTATCTAGCATGGAAAGTATTGTGAGCTACTTTGTTGTTTTCGTTGACAGGAAAAGCATGCCACTCAAAATATTTTTCTCTCTCAATTTAAACCTTGAGCTCTGGCACCTCTACAAATCCCTACTTCCCTCTGCGAAGGGCCTATCTATTTACTTTATGCAATTTTAATTTTTTCTTTGAGTCTCCATCTTCTCTTATAAGCACCAACTAGGGGGCACTATGATCGTACTTGAGCATTGGGCATAGCTAATATTTGAGTGTGTTTCATGAATGGATCAATGATTGAGCATGATGGGCTAGGGATAACTTTCTTTAGTGTTGATATTTTGAAAGACATGGTTGCTTGTTGACATGCTTGAGTATTGAAGTCATTATGTTAAAACTAGACTATTGCTTTGAATCATTTACAAGTCCAAATGTCCATGCTATACAAAGAAGAAAATAATATGATGAACATGTTAGGTAGCATTCACACTTCATAAATTATTTCTTTTATCATTTACCTACTCGAGGACGAGCAGGAATTAAGCTTGGGGATGCTGATACGTCTCCAACGTATCTATAATTTATGAAGTATTCATGCCATGTTTACAATAATTTTATATGATTTTTGGTATGATTTTATTAGAACTAACCCGGACTGGCACTGTTTTCAGCAGAGCTACCGTGGTGTTGTTTTTGTGCAGAAATAAAAGTTCTCGGAATGGGCTGAAAATTTACGGAGAATATTTTTGGAAAATATAAAAAATACTGGAGCAAAAAGATACCTGAGAGGAGTCCCGAGGAGGTCACAAGCCTAGGGGGCGCCCCCCCTAGGGCGCGCCCCCTGGCTTGTCGGTCCCTCGAGCACCCCCCTGACGTGATTCCAACGCCAAATATTCCTATAAATACAGAAACCCCCGAAAAGAAACCTAGATCGGGAGTTCCGCCGCCGCAAGCCTCCAAAGCCACGAAAAACCAATCGGGAGACCGTTCCGGCACCCTGCCGGAGGGGGAAACCATCACCGGAGGCCATCTTCATCATCTCGGCGGTCTCCATGACGAGGAGGGAGTAGTTCACCCTCGGGGTTGAGGGTATGTACCAGTAGCTATGTGTTTGATCTCTCTCTCTCTCTCGTGTTCTTGAGATGACACGATCTTGATGTACCGCGAGCTTTATTAATATAGATGAATCATATGGAGTTTTCCCCTCTCTATCTTCTTGTGATGAATTGAGTTTTCCCTTTGAAGTTTTCTTATCGGATTGAGTCTTTAAAGTATTTGAGAACACTTGATGTATGTCTTGCGATGGGATATCCGTGGTGACAATGGGATGTTCTATTGATCCACTTGATGTATGTTTTGGTGATCAACTTGCGGGTTCCGTGACCTTGGGAATCTATGCATAGGGGTTGGCACATCTTTTCGCCTTGACTCTCCGATAGAAACTTTGGGGCACTCTTTGAAGTTCTTTGTGTTGTATTGAACATGATGAATCTGAAATTATGTGATGCATATCGTATAATCATGCCCATGGGTACTTGTGGTGACATTGGAGTATCTAGGTGACATTAGGGTTTTGGTTGATGTGTATCTTAAGGTGTTATTTTAGTACGAACTCTAGGGCTGTTCGTGACACTTATAGGGATAGCTCATAATATTGATCAGAAAAGATAACTTTGAGGTGGTTTCGTACCCTACAATAATTTCTTCGTTTGTTCTCCGCTATTTGTGACTTTGGAGTGAACTCTTTGTCGCACGTGAGGGATTTATATATGATTCAACTATGTTAGCATTGTTGAGAGAACTTGCACTAGTGAAAGTATGAACCCTAGGCCTTGTTTTCAAGCATTGCAATACCGTTTGTGCTCACTTTTATCATTAGTTACCTTGCTGTTTTTATATTTTCAGATTACAAAAACCTATATCTACCATCCATATTACACTTGTATCACCATCTCTTCGCCGAACTAGTGCACCTATACAATTTACCATTGTATTGGGTGTGTTGGGGACACAAGAGACTCTTTGTTATTTGGTTGCAGGGTTGTTCGAGAGAGACCATCTTCATCCTACGCCTCCCACGGATTGATAAACCTTAGGTCATCCACTTGAGGGAAATTTGCTACTGTCCTACAAAACTCTCCGCTTGGAGACCCAACACGAGTCTACAAGAAGAAGGTTGCGTAGTAGACATCAGTCCACCGCGTGAGGTAGTCGCGGAGGGATTCCTCCGGCCCCTGTACGCACATGGCCAGCTCGCGGGGGCAGCCGGGCCGCTTGTAGGTGCCAGTGAAGTTGCGGACGAACGCCTCCTCGAAGTCCATCCAAGCGTTGATGCTGCCGACCGGCAGGCTGTTAAGCCAAGTCCGGGCCGACCCGATCAGCATGAGGGGAACGTAGCGCACCGCGACACGCTTGTTCCCCCAGGCAATGCCGACTGCGGTGGTGTAGTCGATCAGCCAGTCCTCCGGCTTGGCGGTGCCGTTGTATTTTGGAGTGTCGCGGGGGAGCATGAAGCCGGTGGGGAACGGCTCGTCACGGATCCAGGGGCCGAAGCACGCCGGCCCGATCGGACCCTCCTCCTCCAGGAGGGCGGATTGCGCCAGCCAGTCGATGCCGGTCCGGGCGTCATTCTCGCTCCGCGGGACGCGCGGGCCGAGCCGAGCGGCGAGCTCGGGGCGGACAGTCAGAGCGGGCGAGCGCGCGCGCTCCCGCCGCGGGGGCGGAGTGTGGGCGCGGCTGCGCCGGCCGCCTCTTGTCGCGGCGTCGTTGTGCCGGCTCGTGACAGCCGGCGGCTCGTCTCCCTGACGGGAGCGCCCGTTATGAGATCCGGCACTCCGCCGACCGGAGCCGCGGGGGGAAGAGGCTTGCTGGGCCGGCTGGCGCTGGCCGGCAGTCGGCGGTGCGTCCCCCTCGGGGACGGGTATTTCGAAGCCGGCGTTGGCGCCGTCGAGCCGGGCCTGCTGAGTGTTGGCGGCGGCGATGAGGTCTTGGATGTGCCGCTCGTGCTGCACACGTTCTTCGCCTTCCAAGTCGGCTAGGTCGGCGTAGGCCACCTGGGCGGCCCTCATGTTGGCCGCCGGCGTGTCGTAGGTGGGGAGCCTGCCACCAAGGATTTCCGCGACCACGCGGCCGCGGTTCCGGACGTCACCACGCCGGCTGGGCTCGTTGCCGGCGGGGGTGAGACCGTAGGCGGAGTTGTACTCGCGCTGTGCGGACTCCATTCTGCGCTTGGTGGTTGCGAGGGTTGTCGCTTCCGCGAACAGCAGCTGGCGAGCTGCCTCCAGCTCAGCCGTAGCTGTGGCCGGGTTTGCCGTAGGCGCGACGGGGGTGCTGAGGCCCCGGAGCACAGAGCCGAGAGGGTCGGAGGTGCCGGTGCCGGCGGCCGCCAGCGCCTCCGCCCTGGCGCGACCGGTGCTCGTAGAGGAGCCGGTGACCATCACCTCCGCGCGGGCACAGGAGTCGTCTGTGTTGCCCGGGGCGAGTGCGCCCAAGAGCGAGGGCGGATCAAGGCAGTCGAGCACCTCGCTAGGGTACTCATCTGCAGCTGACTCGTCAGCGAGGCTCAGCCTACCGAAGCGTTCGGTGAGGATGGCGACGTCGGATGGATGGTCGCCGCTGCACCACCCGCCGGAGAGGTCTGTAGCGACGCCCGCACGGCGGACGGGAACGAGGTCCCGCCCCGCGGGAACAAGCCGCACGAGCGTGCAGGTCTGCCCGGACGCGGAGCGGTCGGGGGAGGTGGTGAAGGGTCCTTCCCGGAGCGTGACTCCGTCCGGCGCCGCGGACGGCCCCACGGTGGGCGCCAACTGTCGTTGTTTTCTCACGACAGATGCCATGGGGAGGCTTATCGAGAGTGGTTGGGGCCGAAGGACGCCGACGGGCTCCGGTGACGGGATTGGGCACAAGTGGTGCGAGACACACGATGTACCCAGGTTCGGGGCCCTCCGTGGGAGGTAACACCCCTAGTCCTGCTAGTTTGGTTGAGGAACCGAGCGGGCTACAATGGTGCTCCTTGAGCTGTTAGCTAGAGGAGGAAGAAGAGGCATGTTGGATCTCTCTGCCTCTCTACGTGGGTGGATGTGTGTGTGAAGGTTATGATGCTTGCCCCGTGCATGTGGGGTGTCGGGGGGTTTTATAGGCCACCCCCCCGGCTTACAATATACATATGCGGTACCGGGGGGACCCGACTGGCGGCCACTCTAGCCGGCTAGGGGGCCCCCGGTCGATGGGTCTTGTCGTTGGTGGGCCCCGCCGGCTGCAGGGTCCCATCGGGAGCCGGTGGGAGGGCCCACCGACGGTCCATCGCCATTGGCGCGTGCTTGTCACACCGCAGTACAGGTCGCCCGGCTCGGCGTCGTCTTGTGGCAGCCGGCCGCGGTCAGCGGTACGGCCGGCCACGCCGTAGCCACGCCGGGGCAGGTAATGGATTGGTTGAGGGCGTGCGGGCACTGTGCCGCCCGCCCGGTCGTAGTCGGCCGGAGTCAGAGGCACTGTTGCCTCCACAGTGGCCACGCGGGCGCTGACCTCTGACGCGACGGGGGCCACTGTGGCCATGCGCGCTCTGACCGCGGTACCGGAGGCACTGCTGACACGCTGCCCGTCAGATCACCGTCCTGCGAGGCGTGGTGACATGACGGGAGCTGACCTGCCGGCCCGATGGCCTGGCGACTCCACCTCAGGCCGGCCGGCTAGTCGCAGACGGCTATGAGGAGCCGGACTACAGGGGGAGGCGACTCGCCCTGTAGTCGTTCTTCGAAAAGCTGGAACAAAGACCCAGCTGAGGCTACCCGGGGTTATCCCCGTCACCTGATCAACCATAGTCTCTAGTCGGTTCTGTGTGCTCGAATCTGATGATCTTAAAAATGAACCAATCATCAAGAGCTGACGAATAAAGCGCTCACCCTTCGTCAATCCTCATCATCATCCCAATCCGCATGGCCACTTCTTGGACGGATGCAATGATCGGGTCGCGTCGCGTGGATGTACCTCCATCCAACGTGTGACGCGCACGTGGACCTAACTTATCTCCGGCCGACCAATGCACAAAATGACACCAGGGATAATATAATAACAATATTCAATCGCTCGAGCTCGCAATCTTCGTCCGTGGACTGAAAACTGGCAAGAGAATATTAGGTGCTCGCCCGCAGCTTTGATGCTTGGATGGCACGTCCTTTTCACGAGCCCGGCCCTAACGACCAGCTGATATGTGCATAGTTTAAAGTTAAAACCCCGAGCAAACCTCCAAAATTGCTGGCATGTCAATGCCAAGGCGGCTGGAATGGACAAGCGCAGACGCCGCGAATTTTTAAATCCTGTGGGAGCGTGGGCGACAGCGAGTTTGGTTTCGCGAGGTGAACCACGTTAGTTTAGTTTTAGATTCAGATAAACCCAATAGTTAATAAAGTGGATGCAGAGGTCAGGGGTCATCCTCCTTTTCTAGAAAAAAAGATTTGATAAACCGGCCGAAATCAACATTGCTGGTGTCGTTGATTCTTGTACTGGCATTTGGTTCGTTGCGATCGAGGGCTAGACTGATACTAGTACTGTGCTGGCATGATTATTAATCACTAGCAAATATGCCCGTGCGTTGCAACGGGAGAAAGAATATCCCGGCAGGACGACACACTTCTAATAAAAAATACGTCATGCAATGCTCGATGATTAGGCTATAGAGATATGGCAGGCATACATGAAATTGTGAACATATGTGAGAATGAGATAATTACTTTTAAAAGGACATTAAAAACAATAAATTTAAAAGGTCTAGTTTCCTAAGAACATTCACGTTGCAGTCATTTTTAGTCTAAAGTTGTTTCTCAGTTACCCGTTCCAACTCCTAACCATATGCCTAACAAAGTGACACGAAAAATTGACGTTGGAATGACATACCAATGACCGCGGCAAGGTGATGCCGAAATTGCCAACATCCGGTTCACATCTACAGAAGGCACGGATCATGTGACATAACCAACAACAATAATAGGGAATTTAACAATGTCTAGGAGATTGGCGACATCTAAGTGAATATATCGGTGCTAAAAAACATCACTGAGCATGACGTAGGATTGTAGTAGTCGATGTAGCTTAAACGAAATAATTTGTCCTTCAAGATGCACTGTTCGAGATTTTCTTCATTTCAATAGATTTTCCTTGTCGATGCAATCCTGGTGGCGTGTGGATTCGACCGAGGAAGCTCTTATGCGTTGTGGGTGATAACAACGGCTAGATGCTCCAAGAAGACGACATCAACATCAAGTTGCTGTGGCGGCTGAGGGCAATGGCTATATGCCTGAGAAAGAAGTATAGGAGGAGCATGGGGGAAGGTTGTTGTGGCGGCTGGCGGCTGAAAGGCGTGGTTACTGTTGTATTGTATTTTCGGAGAAGGTTAGGGTGGCCTATTCGTGTTCATGTATTACATAAAAAATTATAGCCACATATTGTATACTGTAATAGAATTTTGCAACAAAATTTTTGCAACGTACCAGCGAGTTCCAAGCAAACAATCGATTGATCACAAGTCGAGGCCCTAGTGAAGCGGTGCACTCGGACAACCATTGAGCTGATTGGCCGAGTCTTCGTCAATGGTCACGGTTGTTACTATTCGGCGCGTAGCTCACTGTCTAGCAACCTAGCTAGCGCATACCCTCCAGCGCGCTCTCCAAAGTATGCGCCAACCTAGTCTAGTTTTTTCCCACCCGGTTTCGGAAGGTTCTAGAGCGCTTCCATAAACTATTTTTTTTCTTTATTATTTCTTTTGATTTTTCATACTTTTTATATTTTTCGTTTTTTCCTTTCCCTTTTTTATTTTCACATTATTTTTTATTTTCGTATCATTATTTTCTTTTTCAACTTTGGATTTTATTTTTATTTTTCTTTTTTCTTTTAATTTTTGCGAACATCGTTTTCCAATTCAAGAACTATTTCAGATCAGAATCGTCTTTTAAAATCATGAACATATTTTAGTTCTTGAAAAGTTTTTATGAAATGATGAACATTTTCAAATTTGCGAAAAAAAATTCAAATATTGTGAATTTTGTTTTTGAAACTTCTGAATATTGTTATGAATCACCAAACATTTTTTGAATCGATGAAGACTGTTTGGAATGGAGGCAGTTTTTTCAAAACTGGTTAATTTTTTTAATCGATTGAATTTTTTTACTATTCATTAACATTTTTGTTTGATGATATTTTTTAAATGCATGAACCTAGTTTTTACCTCACGGTAATTTTTTATTTTTGCGAAAATTGTTTTTAAAAATCTTGAACATATTTTGAATTCGTGTTTTTTTTTCAATTCATGAACATTTTTTCAATATCATGGAAATTATTTTTAAACGACGAAAATTTTATTAATTATAAACCATTTTCCAAAATTCGTATTTCATTTTGAATTAAAATTTCCTTTTTTGCTAAATTATTTTAAAGACGGAAAATAAACAGAAAAAAAGGCCAAGAACGAAACAGAAAAAATAGGGGGCGTCCCTCCCTGCTCATGGGCTTGCCCAATAGGCCGCACTGGTGGGACGGAATCAATAGATTGAAGTTCCTTCTTTTTTCAACAATTTGTCGTAGGTCAGCTGGTTTGAGTTGAGCGGGTCTAACCCAGAGTCCCAGGTTCGAATCCTGCAAGGAACTTATGTTTTTTTGTTAGGCTTGAACGGTCCGAAACTAACGAAGGACGTACGAAAAACGGTAATTTGACGAAAAAAGACACCTCCCGTATTTATTCTGGAAAAAGCGTACGCTGTGTGTGATCGGCACGTCAAGTAGGACAAAGCGTAATCAGCACAATCCGACCACTGTCACATTCATGCGGTGATGATGGTCCCTCGTTTCTTCCCTTTGAGATGCGGTGATGATGTAAAGCTTTATAACTACGGCAGAGTGAGACCCGCGGAGCGCTCCTCTCCCTCACACCCCCAACGCCGTCTGCCACTCCGGCGGCGGCGTCCACCCTCCCGTCGCCGGTCACTCCGACCCCGACGGCCACCCCCCCCCCCCCCCCCCCTCTCCGGCGCCCCCCACCTCCTCGGCGGCCCCCAGTCATGGACGCCAGCCCCGGATCCGTCACCTCCTCCTTCCGGCGTGCCGGAGAGCAGCCCGTGGTCTCGGGCCTGGGGCTCTCCTCGGGCTCGGAGGGCTCGGCCGCCTCGGAGCAGGCGCCGCCGCTGCCGCCGCCGGCGTTGGACAGGCTCGCGTGGATGCAGCCGCGCCCGTCAAGGAGAGAGCTTTGGAGGCAGCGCCATGGCCTCGGCGAGCAGGACCGCTCGGCGGCTCCCTCCAAAGGTCGCCCCGCGAGATCTCGCCGGAGATGCAGGGGCTCTGCTTCCGCTGCTTCGAGGAAGGGCACCTCAGGTGTGACCGCACCAACGACATCGTCTGCTTTCGTTGCGGCCTGTCCGGTCATGGTTCTCGAGAGTGCAAGCGCCCGAAGAAGACCTCAGGCGGTCCACGGCGGCCAAGGTAGCTAGGCGCGACCCGATGGGGGCGGTCTCTACTGGTGGTCGCCACGCTCCCCCCTCACGCACCTCTCCAGTCGCACCGCCCCCACCGCCCCAGGCAGACTCTGCGGTGGTGCGTGCTGCCTGGCCGGCCCTCCGCGTCCCCAGGCTCGAGATTCAGGTGGACACATCCGAGCGGCCGGAAGATATCTGCTACGTGCGACGTTCCCAGTCCATGGAGGATTTGGAGAGGCGCCTCCAGTTCGCCATGGTCGCCTACGCTGGTGGCGCCCACCGCGACATCTCGCCGGAGTTCATCCTTGAGGCCCTGCGCTCGAAAGCTGGCATCACTGAGGAATGGGTGTCTGTTATCAGCTTCAGGCCTGAGGATTTCCTCGTCGTGTTTGGAAGGGAAGAACACAGGAACAGAGTCAGCGCAATTCCGGTTTTCGAGCACAGCGGCATCCGCCTCTTCTTCAGGCCCTGGAATAGGCAGGCCCAGGCTGTACACTCGCTGCTGCGTTTCAAGGTTTTGCTGGAAATCGAAGGCATCCCTCCGCACGCCTGGGACAGGGAGGTGGTCGAGAGCTTGCTGGGCTCCTCCTGCATGGTCGACACGGTGGCGCCGGAGACTCACTTGTGGGCGAATCTTGCCTCCTTCAAAGTCTCGGCCTGGACGTCGGACCCGGATTCCATCCCCCCGCTCCGCTGGCTGGCCGTCCCCGAGCCAGGCCTGATCTCTCCCTTGATGGAGCCGACGCTGTTGCAGTACAAGATCTTGATTCACATAGATGAGGTCCGTGACTACACCAATGTCGGCGAGCCATGGTTCTTGGGTTCTTCTTCGAGCAGTGGGCAGAGCGGCATCCCGGACCCCGGAGAGGGCCCTGGAGGTGGCGGCGGTGTCATTTCTGGCCGTAGGTCATGGCAGTTCGGTGTGCCGGATGTCAGAGGTCAGTCGCCAGGGAGCGGTGGCGCCGGCGATCGCCGTGATAGGCAGCGTGGAGCCTTCCCTGTTTCCCCCCCTGGAAACTGCCGCCCATGGTTTCCCATGCCGACGTTCTGGGTAGCGGGCCAGCCCTACCTGTGCGTGACAGAATTTCTGTCAGGGTTCCTGCTTTTGACCGCTTGACGAGACCGACCGTGCCGGCTCCTGTGCTTTCGAATCAGAGAAGAGCTATCCCCTCACCCTAACCGATCGTGCACCAGGTGGCCGTTCCTGAGTTGGTGCCGGCAGTTCCTGATCAGCTAACGGCATCTTCGCCTCGGATCCAGGGCCCAGCGGCTACGCTTTCCCCCACCAACCCCTCCCCGGCTTTGGTGGAAGAGCCGCTCGGTGCCAAGCAGCCAATTGTCGAAGGGGTGCCTTCCGTCCCAGAGGCCCCATAGGATTTCGTTCCGGCTGGGCCGGACCACACTCCTGGCGGGACCCACGAAGTCAGCAAAGAAGCTCTGGCACGCGATTCGGGCGATTTTCCACAGGGGTTGGAGGTGGATAACACCAAAGATGCTTCGGGATTGGTGTCAAGAAAGGAGTGGGTTCTGGAGGGAGATGCACACCGGAGTGCTAGCCCTGATCCACACGCCTCGTCAGCGCTGGACCCCGCCACTCTAGCTTCACCCAGTGAGGTTGGTGCGTGTTCTGCGTCTGTCCCCTCGGCGGGTCCCACTTTGGTTCCCCTCCCTCCTACATCGCACGGAGAGCCCAACACCGCACCGACTGGGAATGGTACGTGCTTGGAGCTCGCCTTTCTAGGACCCATGCACCCCCAGGAGGGTCTGATTGACTGCGAGGCCCCAGCGCCTAACCCCCAGGATTTGGTGAACTCCATTGGTATGACTTAGCAGGAGGCAATCGCCTACTCGAAGCTCAAATCATTCTGCTCCAGCATCATCAAGAGACTGGCCCCTCCGCTGATCAAGGAAATCCAAGCCTCGTCGCTGCGTTCCAATGCCGAGCCGTTCACTCCTCGTCGCACCACGAGGGCGGCCAAGAAGGCGTGCTCTGTCGGGCCAGCCAAGGCCACTCCAGCAGAAAACGTGCTACTCCGCGCCTTGGGCCTGGCCGATGAGGAGTTAGTGCCCGACGAGGCGGTGGTTCAGGAGCTGAAAGACTTGTTCGACTCCCCCCTCGGAGAACAGCACGTCCGAGTCATCGCGGACATCTTCGGCAAGTCTCTTCCGAGCATGGCGGAGCTGGAACGTGAGCCTGGAGAGATTCAGGTTTGCTAGCCGAGGTTTCCCCGCCTAGCCGGAGTGGATCGTTGCCTTTTCCCTTTATGGATATCAAGCCGGAAATTATCTGCTGGAACGTTCGCGGTTTGAATAATCCCGCTAAAAGGAAGGCTGTTAGGGAGTTTATCTCCTCGGTGAAGTGTAACCTAGCTTGTATTCAGGAAACCAAGTTAGAACGTTTTGATCCGTATTTGCTTGCTCAGTGCATGGGCCCATCATTGGATGGTTTTGCGTACCTACCGGCTATTGACACTAGGGGAGGCATACTCCTTGCTTGGGACACCACCGTTTTGGATGTCGACAATGTGATCCTGGATGACCATTGCATCTCCGGTCTAGTTCACACCAAAGACGATCAGCAATGGTGGATTACTGGAGTCTATGGGCCGCAAGGAGACGAGCAAAAGTTGGAGTTTTTGGACCAGCTCAAATTGCGTAGGGGTGCCTGTCCTGGACCCTGGCTCATCTTGGGAGACTTTAACATGATTCTTCGCGGCTCGGAAAAGAACAACTCTAACCTCAACCGACGCACGATGAACAAATTTAGGGCCTTTGTTAAGGAGTTGGAGCTCAGGGAGGTTTACATGCACGGTAGATTGTTCACTTGGTCGAACGAAAGGGACGACCCGACACTTACTAAGATTGATCGCCTTCTGGTCTCGGTGGATTGGGAACTCGCACATGGAGACTGTTTCTCCAGGCCCTATCGTCGGGGGTATCGGATCATGCGCCGCTACATCTATCCACCAACGCCCTTTTCCATCACAAGCGGAGATCTCGCTTCGAGCTGTTCTGGACCAATCTCGAGGGCTTTGAGGACGCGGTCAAAGATGCCTGGGTGTGCAATGCAGATATCACCGACCCTTTCAAACGGCTTGATGCACTCTTCAGAAACACGGCGACGGCACTTCAAGCGTGGGGGCAGAAAAGTACGGGCAACATCAAAATAAAGATGGCAGTCGCAAATTGGGTGATCCTTCGCCTGGAACAGGCTCAGGAGCGTAGGAGACTTACTTCGGCAGAACTCTGGTTGAGGTGATCGCTGAAGCTAGCCTTGTTGGGCTTAGCTTCTATGGAGAGGACCATTCAAAGACAACGTTCCAGATTAAGATGGATCAGGGAAGGTGATGCCAATACGAAACTGTTCCAAGCGGTGGCGAATGGCCGGAGGAATAAGAATTATATTGCCCACATCAAGAAAGGCGACGAGATCATCACTGACCATGATCGCAAGGAAGAGGTCTTCTTCGAGGCTTTCAGCAATCTGCTTGGTAGAACCCAAGCCAGAGATTTCACGTTAAACCTGGACTTCTTGGGCCTGGAGAGCGTCGACCTCCATGATCTTGAAGGAATTTCCACGGAAGAGGAGGTTTGGTCGATAATTAAAGAGCTACCACCAGATCAGGCGCCGGGACCGGATGGGTTCATGGGCATCTTCTATTAGAAGGCCTAGCCCATTATAAAACACGACATTATGGCGGGTCTGCTCAAATTATTCGTGGGCGATGGTCGGGGTTTCGCTAAGCTGAACAAGGCCCTCATTGTGCTAATCCCCAAGCGGGCTGACGCGGAAAACATTGGAGACTTTCGTCCAATCAGTCTGCCCCACAGTTTCGGCAAGCTTTTTGCCAAACTCCTTGCCAACAGAGCCAGGCCGCGGATGCGAGACATTGTGAGCGCAAACCAATCCGCGTTCATAGCAGGGAGAAATCTCCACGACAATTTCCTTCTGGTCAGACAAATTATGAGGAAGATTTAGAGAAAAACCCCAGGTGTGTTTCTAAAGCTTGACATCCAGCGCGCGTTCGACTCTCTCTCTTGGCCCTTCCTGTTTCAAGTTCTAAGGGCAAAGGGATTCGGAGAAGTTTGGATCAGATGGATCCAAATCCTTCTAAGCTCCTCCACCACTCGCGTCATTGTCAACGGCAATCCGGGACGCAGCTTTGCTCATGTTCAAGGCCTGAGACAAGGAGATCCGGTCTCTCCAATCCTGTTTGTGATAGCCATGGAGGCTCTGAAAGCGCTGTTTCAGTGTGCGGTCCGAGAAGGGATGTTGGGCTCGTTTTCAGGTATCTCGGCTATGCGGAGAATCTCCATCTTCGCTGATGACGTCGCTATCTTCATCAGACCAACCACACGACCTAAGCTTGGTCAGGAACGCCTTGGATATCTTTGGCATAGCGTCCGGTCTCAAGGTCAATTATCAAAAGACCAGCGCGATTCTCATTAGGGGAACGGAGGAAGATGGGCAGAGGGTAGTGAACATGCTCAACTGCGATCTAGGCAGCTTTACCTGCAAATATCTGGGGCTACCCCTTGCGATCAAACAGCTAAGCAGAGGCGACTAGCTGCCTCTCCTAGAGAAGGCGAAAAATTTCCTTCCTTCCTGGCAGAGGGGCTTCATCCAGAGACCGGGGCGTCTAATTCTGGTCCAATCCGTTCTGACTGCGAGGCCTGTGCACCACCTTATGCTGCTGGATGCGCCAGACTGGGTTTTCGACGAGCTGAACTCCTCGATGAGGGCTTTCTTCTGGAAAGGAAAAGATAAAGTCAGTGAAGGGCAATGCCTCGTCGCTTGGGCCAACATCTGTCGCCCCAAGATCTACGGTGGGCTGGGCATAAAAAACATCAAGCTACAGGCTTTGGCGATGAGGGCACGCTGGGAATGGCTTCGGAGAACTGATTCATCGAGGCCATGGCAAGGTATCCCTTTCATGATCGACAAGGATGCCAGAGATGTGTTCAACAGCCTGGTTTGCATCACAGCGGGCGACGGCAAAGCCATATACTTCTGGACGGATCGGTGGATACAGGGCAACTCGGTTGCAGATATCGCGCCGGCCATCCTGGCTCTTGTCCCTACAAGGACCCAAAATCGTCACACAATTCACCAGGTGCTAGCGGATGGCAATTGGGAAAATGACATCCAGGGAGACATCCCGTTCATGGCCTTGATGCAGTTAATGCAACTAAGATTGCTTGTTGCAACAACTGACAGAGATCCACACAACCCGAACAGCTTTTCATGGCCATGTGATACCTCGGGATCATACACCGCGCGCTCGACTTACCAGAGACTCTGTCTTGGCCTAATCCAATCGAACACCCATGATCGCATTTGGAAAAGCTGGGCTACCCTCAAGTGCAAAATCTTCGCGTGGCTGGCTTTACAAAAGAGAATTTGGACCTCGGATAGGCGCACTCGGCACGGATTGCAAGATCAAACATCGGCATGCTTTTTGTGTTTGCAGGAGGAGGACACGGTAGATCACATCCTCATCCAGTGTGTTTACGCCCGCGAAGTCTGGCACTTCTGCTTCACGGACACGCACATGGCAGTACACACCCCAGCGCCACACCATACACTTGTGGATTGGTGGACCATGGCTAGAAGGAACCTTCCCAGAAACCTCTCTCGCAGCTTTGACACACTGGTTATTGCCACTATCTGGTCGTTGTGGAAGCAACGCAACGCGAGAGTGTTTAGGAGGTTGGACCAGATTAGATCAGCTAGACAACTCGCCTCATTAGTTCTAGATGAGATTCATGACTGGCACATGGCAGGAGTAGGATGCCTACAGCATCTGGCGAGAGAGTAGCGTGTGTGTAGGACGGGTGTTGGCTATTTCAAGTGTTCGCACTCGATATTAGTCTCTTGTAAATGTCTTTGCTCCCTTCTATAAAAATACGGTACGCCATTGGCGTACTCTCGAAAAAAAAAGAGATGCGGTGATGATGGCCTTAATTAACGGACATGAAGTTTCTGCTCCCGAGCTCAAATGAGCTCGGTGAACAGTAAAATCGAAAAAAAATCGAAAAATGTTCAAAAAAATCTGAATTTTTTTCGTGAACAACATTGAAAAAATATCTAAGTGCGTGCAAAAATTTGGCCTGAAATAACATTCCTATTAGGCGTGGAAAAAAAAACAAAATCGATACTCTGTCAATTTTTTTTTCAGAGTATCGATTTTGTTTTTTTTCAGACCTTATAGGAATGTTATTTCAGGCCAAATTTTTGCATGCACTTAGATATTTTGTCAATGTTGTTCACGAAAAAATTTCAGAATTTTTTAAACATTTTTCGATTTTTTTTTCGATTTTACTGTTCACCAAGCTCATTTGAGCTCGGGAGCAGAATGGTACTTTCCTTAATTAACTCGCTTTTGGAAGAAAGATTATGGTCCAAAATTATCTTATTCTATCTTACCCACCACAATGCAAGGATCGGGCGCGTCCTAGTCCTACAGTGTGTAAACAGCACCGTGAGCGGGCGCGCGGCCACCGCCCGGCCGGACCGACGGACGGAGCCACAAAATCAGGCGGGGCGTCGCGTCGCCCTCGCCGCTGGCACCGACGCTCACCCTCACCGGCCGCGCGCCACGGGCCGTACCGCCTACGACTACGACCGAGCAGGCCGGCCGTTGGGCGTTGGCATCGTGGTTGCAGCCAGCGTTTGGACTTAAAATTATTGCCTCCGGACCGGGGAGCCTCGAAGCCAGAATAGCCACGGCCGGGGCGCGGGGAGCGAGGGATGCGTAAATGCGCGCTCGCGGCCTGGGGCGGAGCGTACGCGCAGCAGGCTCGAGAGGTGATCACCAGCGCGCGCGCGCGCGCTCGGCAGGGCAGGTCGCAACGGCTAGTTGGCTTTGTTGGTTTTTTTCAAAGGAACGGAAAGAAACCAAGCTGGCTGGTCACGTTCGCTGGGGCTCGGCTTTGGCTACTAGCGACTGACACCACCGGCAGCGGCAGGACTGGGCGCTTTTCGGCTGGGGCCTCTTCTGACAGAAATTTGTTTGATTTCGTGCGCCTCTGCGCTGCGTGTCTGTGGTTGGTTATTGCTTGCTGCTGGGCTGGGCTGGGCTGGGCTACTGTTTGCGCTGGTGGTTTCTGTCTGCCTGCCTGCTGGCGCTATCCTATCTGTCAAGTCAAGTCCAGCTCCAACGGCTACTCCGCGGGCAACTGTTTCTTCTGGGACTACGCGTAAGTTAGAGCAACCAACTCGAAGCAGAGCAAAAGGGCAGCGTCATGCCTTCCAAAAGTTCAAGCCCAGGACGACGCTGCCTCCCGTCATGCGCTCAAACTTAATCGTCCGTCCGTTGCATCTATTTTGTCTTAAGTCAAAGTTTTAAAATTTTGACCAACTTTATAAAAACAGTAGTCACATATATAACACCAAATTGGTACATTATGAAAGTACATTTCAAAATCAATCTAGTGATACTAATTTAGTCATAAATGCTGCTACTTTTTCCTATAAAACTGGTCAAAATTTTAAAACTTTAACTATTGACAAAAATTAGATGTACACTTATTCAGGGACGGAGGGAGTAGCACGTAGAACGAAAGGCTCCATTCGAAGACATTTAACTTACTCTAGATCGCTACTTGGCCCGTCATTTAGGCTACTAAACGCTCTGTCTGTGTAACTGCCAAGCCCATAAAGTTTTAAGGTGGCGGTGAAATGAATGGCGATAATGGTTGCGGTCCTCTGCCGATGCTGCTGCGCGTCCAAGCAAAGCAAAGCAAAGAAGAGAAGCAGCCAACCAAGGAGGAGCATCTCATCTCATCTCGTGTGGGTTCCGTTTTGTCAAACTGTCCTAAAATCGACTAGCGTGAGCTCTGTACGAATTTGACCAAACTAGCTGAGGACATTTTGTCTCGAGACGACATACATACTACTCCCACTTTAAACTAACATAAGATCTTTTATATCATTGTAGATCTGACGTACTTGCGTGTGTATTCTTCCAAGGAAGGATAGCGCAAGTGTGGAAAGGAGCTGAGAAGGAGGAGGACGATTTGCGGGGGCTAAATTTCGTGTTTTGACAATTTTATGAAATTTGATTCAGATCTGGCCTTATTTTATAAAAAATTCGAGATCTAACCCTTTTCCTATCGTCGGAGTCCATGACGTTAGGGTAGAACAACCTACCGCCGAGTACCCTGACGGTAGGGATGCACACCCTATCGTAATTTTTTTTAAGTATCGGATATAGTGCGCGTTCGCACCTATCACCGTGCACTTTAACGGTAGGATTGTACATGCTATCGTTAGCCTATTTGACGGTAGAGGTGCGTTGCGCTGACGTGGATAAGTTTTCTATCGTTAGAAACCTTGGCGATAGGCTGTTATAGGACCCTGCCGGTAAGAAAAGGCTCTGATCCCAAATTTTTTACAAATTAGGATTAAATCTTGATCAACTTTCGTAAAAAGGCAAAACACAAAATTTTGCCATTTGCAGGGACGGCGAGCTCGTGTGGCTTGCGGCATGGGGACACGTGCGAGATAATTGGACGGCAGGTTCTGGGGTGGCATGGGCCAATTCTACCCGTGGTCGGCTGTAAAGGTGCGTGCGTGGGTTGATACTGATAGTACCCCGTGTGGTCCGGCTCAAATTAGAACCCCATCTGTCGTGTACCATTTCTCAAACAACAACAAAAAAAAACTGTCTGTTGTACCGCTGCAGCTGAGCATTTCGGAGCGATTAAATCCTTCCATCTCTTAGAGCATCTCTGATAGACACTTTTTTTTGCGGTAAAATACTGGTGATTATACGAGTTTGGAAACCAGAACTCGTATAGTCGTTCGGTCCATATTTTTTTACGATGGCCCGCAAACCGCCCCCCTCCCCCGGCAGTATATCTACGGGTTCGCGGCTTGGATACGGGGCGAAACCCTATCCGTGCGCCATCGCCAATCCCCAATCCCTTTCTCGATTTCTCGCCGCCAACGAGCTCAATCCCCCCCCCCCCCCCCCTCAAAATGTGCCGTGGAAGTTGGTCGGCGGGCCGCGGCGCCGGCGGCGACCCCGAGCGGCAGCATTGCATGGCATTCGACGCCACGCGAAAGCGGGCCGCTCGCAAGTACACCAACCGCGGCCTGTCGCCACTGCCGTCGCTCCTCCGCCGCGAGACGGAGGAGTATGACCGCAGGCAGGCGCGGTTGTACTCCGACGCGGGCAGCTCCTCCGCCTCGGGCAGCTCCGCCGGAGGGTCGAGCTCCCGTACGCTGACTCCGATGAAAAGGGAGCCGGCGGAGCTCCTGCCGCTCCGCGCGGTGAAGAGAGAGCCGGAGGCGGAGTGAGAGCCAGAGCGGCGGGGCGGTGGCGTCATCCGACCGGAGGATTTCCTTCCCCCGGCGGAGGCGGACACTATTGAGGCGGCCATCCTCGCGCGCAGTGTGCGGAAGGAGGAGGAGAGGCGCAGCGCCGCCGTCGGGTCGACGACCTCGACAGCGTCCTCCTCGAGCAGGGGCTCGCGAATGCGCAGCAGTTCGACGAACAGTTGGGTGCGTGGCGCCGCGAAGCCGAGGCGTAAGACGCCATCTACGTCGACCTCTACTCCTCCTCCGACGAGGTCCGAGGATGTCCGCCCCCGGAGTGTCGCCGCCGCACCCGGATGGCTCCGGCCTCCGGTGAGCCAAATTTTGGCAGTAGGGTTTACGCTATGTATTTTGTAGAACTGTGATTGATGGTCAAAGAAGTATGTATGATGATCAACTATGAATGAAATAGTTTGATTTCTCGCGTGAAGTTCGTTTCAAAATTTACAGGTTAATTTATAGTTTCTGATCTATCGTAGCTTTTTTCAGACCGTATCCGAGACATGCCACGAACTGTAAACGTAATATAAAGGTCCGTGATATAAAGAATCTGTTAGAGTTGCTTCTAACTTTTATTGGAGTAAATTCTCCCAACCAAAGATGAAAGGACACAGAATTCCCCTCAATAGGGGAAAAGATGGCGCACAAGAACTCGCGCAATTCCCATTTGGTCCGTCCGAAATCGGCCTCCACCGGTGCATGTTTCTCGGAGAGGACGGAGTAACCGAGAAAGGCACCCTCCTAAAACGAGACGGCGTAGCGCGTTACGCTTTGTGGACTTGTACATGCTGCTGCTACGAGTTTATACTCCACCGTCACAGTTGCAGGTTTCGACCATGGCAGGGCCCCGGCGACGTTCCTGGTCGGGTCGGAGCTGCCCTCGGTTTTTCCGGACTGGCGTCCTCTGCGAAACCGGCCCCGTTGTTGTGTGCCCAGTCTGAAACCGGCCGGGTACTGAACCACACAGTCAGTCAGTCAGCCACCGACGAAGCTTCCCAGGTCAGGCTCGAGTCCGATCGCCAGCGTTTTTTCATTTAGAAACGACTTGATCTACCATTTCACCGGTGCTACCTTTTGCTATTTCATCAATCAGAAACAGCCCCATCTTTCAAGTTTCAATTTGCTGGCGCTCTTGTTCCAGAGAGCACAGACAGCCCCTCACATCCTATCACACGCTGCAAGCCTTGCGATGGCATCCTGCACCGCGGCAGCTCGGAACTTCTCCCACTAGGCTCATCAAACAAGGCACACCATCTCACCCCCCAGGTTGAAACAAACCGGGTCTGTCTGTTCCCACAGTTACAAGTTGGATTGCCGACAATAGTGAACCAGTGTGATTGCAGGAATTTTTGGAAGTCATACATACGTTCTGGACCGTCATCCAAAAAGGGTTATCGGGCTTTGATCGCATGCACAAGTCACAAATGAACTCGAGCAAAGCTAGGCCCCAAAGAGCAAAGAGCAAAGAGCAAAGATGGCCGGCATCATATGAGACAATGAAGCTGTGAACGAGCATACGCTTCTTCCCCTTGCTTTCTTACAGCATCCAAGATTTTCTCAAAGCGATAAAAGACTTTCTCAAACCGATAAAAGCAATGAAGAATATCGGGGAGACGAGAAGACCATGTATGGGATAATCTTTTAGACCCCACACCCATTGTTCCATTCCGTTCCGTTCTACCCTCTCTATCCCATAATATAAGACTTTTTTTTACACTAGTATTGTTTGTTTTTGAAACAAGATTCCGTTCTACTCCGTGGCATGTACGCACACACTTTTGACGGATGCGTGGCTTCTCTTCAAACTATATGTACGAACAGACTGGCATGAGCTCTGTAGGACGAATTTGACCAAACCGGCCTGGACATATTGTCACGAGATGCATGCATCTCACGTACTGTACGTGTGTGTGTGTATTCTTCGAAGCGAAGGATCGGGAGGGAAAGATGGAGCAAGTGGCGAAGGGTCTGAGAAGGCTGAAGGCGATTTGCAGTGACGGCAAAGCTCGTGCGTGTGGCTTGCGGAATGGGACACGTGCAAGATAATTGGATTTTTTTTTTTTTGAGCGGTGTGCAAGAGATAATTGGATGGAAACGGCAGGTTCTGGTGTGGCATGGGCCAGCCCAACTGGTGGTCGGTTGTAAATGTGTGTGTTCGTTGACACAGATATAATCTATGGCCCCGTGGCCCCGTGTGGTCGATCCGAATCAACGTTTCATTTATCCTACTCCCTCCATCTCGATTTATAGGATGTGCACATAGTTTTAGGTCATCAATTTGATTAACTAAATAGGAGTTATATGTAACCAAAATTATATCATTGGATTCTTAAACGGATGTAGTTTTTAAACATATATTTTTCATTAAATATAATACTCCTTCCGTCCTAAAATAAGTGACTTAACTTTGTACTAACTTAATATAAAGTTAGTACAAAGTTGAGTCACTTAATTTGAGACGGAGGGAGTACATATTTAACTAGTTAAATTGTCAATCTAGAACGACACACATGTCTTATAAACCGAGACGGAGGAAGTAAATGGTTCTATTTTAGACTTAAGTGCATCCATGGCCCCGCGAAAAATATATGGGAACACACATGGATCCCAAGGAACAATACAAGAAAAGTAATCAACCACAAAGAAAATAATTTAATCACTAGAGTGAGTGAGTTGATTAATCCTATAACAAATAGTTGGGATGAACATTTGGTCAAGCAGACCTTTGTTCCAGAAGATGTAAGAATCATACTTCAAATCCTAATTCAAGAACAAATCGATGACTTTATAGCATAGCACTTCGACAAAAGAGGTACATTTTCTGTTAAATCTGCCTATAGAGTGGCAATACAAAGTGCAGCTCAAGAGTCCAGGACATGACTAACTTCCTCCTCAAGTGCAGATGAGGGACAAGCCGAATTTGATTGGCAAAAACTATGGTCGCTTCCCCTCTCAAATAAAGTGCTTCACTTCTTGTGGTGTTTATCCACGAACAGCCTTCCAGTACGGGCGAAGTTACAAATCAAAGGTATGAAGGTAGACACTAGATGTCCTGTATGCTTTAGATTAGATGAAGTGGGAGGACATTGGAGGCTTTTTTATATGTAAGAAAGTTAAGGAGGTGTGAAGGAAATTAAACCTGGAGCATATAGGGTGCTTTTGGCTGATTCTACTAATCCTTTAAGCACCCTAGAGCTAATCCTTAGTCTAGCGGAGGAGGAGAAAATAAAAACTTGGTTGCTCCTTTGGCGCTGGTGGCATGTACGCAATAAGGCAAACTCGGGCGAAGCCCTTATCTCGACTGATGATGTTTGTTCTTCTATTAATTATCATCTATCAAGTGTTATGAAAAGAAAAAAGAATACAAAAGAGCAAAAACAGCAGTTGAACCATAGTTGGTCTCGGCCGCCAAGTGGCTTTCTCAAGATTAATACCGATGCAGCTTTTCATAGGGACACCAACTCCGGCGGCTGGGATTCGTCATCAGAGATGAGCAAGGAAGGGCGTTGGCTGCAGGGACGGGCAATCTGGTACACATCTCAGATGCTCTGTATGCTGAAGCTTTGGCCTTGTTGTATGCCATAACAATGGCTGCTCATATGGGATGCGACAAGGTGTTGTTTGAAACTGATTCCACACAGTTGAGGAAGGCGGTGAATTCTAAAGATTATGATCTGGCGAACATAGGAGCTATTGTTAGAAGTATCAAGTTCCAACTGTATGTGGAGTTTTCTGCTGCTAGTGTTGTGTCTTGCCCTCGGGCTTGTAACAAAGTGGCACATATTTTAGCTGCATATGGAGGTAACCTGGAGCTGATATGTGTGAAACCTGGTTGGATCAACTCCCAGAATTTGTACCGAGCTATGTAATGGGCGATTTGCCCAGTACTGCTATGTAATGGAATGAATTCATGTGTTCCTTTCGAAAAAAACTTATTTGCTCATTCGCCCCTTCGAAGAAATGACTAGCAGGCACGACCGTCACACGTACAAAGGACAAACCGGTTGACGTCTTTGACTGTCAACGTTCAACGATTGTCGCCCCACCAGCCGCCGATGTGGCACCCGTCGGACATTGCCGCTGCAACGCTGTCACCACTAACATTGTACGTCATAGCTTGTTAGTCACAACCGTGTCATGTTGATGCAACTAATAGTGTCAGCCGCACTAACATCATATTAGCGCGTCTGACGGACCTGTTACGCGGGAAACCAAGTGTCATATCACCGGGAGCTATAACGGTATACAAGAAGACATGTTTGTTTTGTTTATGACGCCATACAAGGTGTCATGACAGTTGACGTTGCCGGAAATATTAGAACTTTCCTGATTAGACTAATCCACGAGTAAATAACAAGCACGGTAAATATGGTATGCACTTCATACCGATACCTAAGTATACTAGCACGTACAGTACATAGAAACGGAATATCTATGAACATGGCATATACGGCTAGCACGAGAACGAGTAAATGAGGGATGGACAAATCATACCCTCTGGTTGGCCAAGCCAACGCGGCGGCGGCACTAGCAGCCTCGGCGTCGTCCGTGGCCTTCTTCTTGGCGGCGGCGACGACGGAGGCGGCGTCGACCATGGTGTCGATGGAGGGGAAGTAGTCGAAGCAGAGGAGGATGAGGACGGGGACGGATCGGGAGCAGTCGCGTTGAGACGGTCCTCAAAAACCTTATTGTCGTTCTCCCGGGCAGGATCTCGAACGACAGGGTTCCGGAGGCACCTGCTCTTCCGACCAACCATACACGCGGTCGTCGGGATGGGATCACCGGAAGCATCACACTGAGAGGAACAATAGATGACGGCTAGGGTTGCACAGAGAGGGAGAGAGTGAACGGATTAGGTTACACTCCACAGTTGACGCCTCCTTATATAGGTCGTCAGGTAGATGGGCCTGGGCAGGGCCCACGACCGAGTCCGCGAACATCCCACGATCCAACGTCTCAGACAGTGGCACTTTCGTTTAGCGACTCATTAATTAATCCACAATTAATTAACCATTTTTGACCGGCAAAAATAATGCTCGGCTCGACTCATTCCCGCAACCCGCGGCGCGCGCGCGTCGTGACGAGGCGAGGCGTCGCGAGGTGAGGCGGGCGGCGGAGGAGGAGGAGCGCACGTGTACAACTCCTCTTCCCAAGCACCCAATGGTAACTGATAGAGCAACCCTTATAAAGGGGTCTCATTCTTACTGTAGCAGTATGGTACTAAACTTCCCACCACTTCCCACCACTTGTGGTGCACTCACATGAGCCATAGAGATTAACCAGGGATTATTGTCTTATATGGGCCAAAGCCCATCTATAATCCAACAATCCACCACCAGACCTCGAGGCACATAAGTTTATGAACCGTTCCAAACAATGTTTGATATACCAGAATTTTCAGTTGAGACTGTTAAGTTGAACTTTCACCTAGAGCAACAGGATTAGACTTCTTCACAACTGAACAATGGACTATGCCTTGAATTGTGAGTTTAGCATGCAGAAGTTTCGCCTATTGTCAGCTAATACGTGGCTGCCGAAGGATAAACCCCACGGGTGGAGCTTATTAGTCATACTCCTTAACTTCTCATGAGCTTCCTAGAGATTACCCAATCTCATAGCCTGTGACCAGCAGTCGGGCTCACATAGGTGTGTTCCTCCAAAGAATGCTCTGTAGGTTAGCATCTTGCTTACACAAGCTTTGGAACACATTAAGACAAAGTCAGGCTGCCTTACAGATTACAAGAGTATTGCACCTCGAACGGAGTGGGTTAGTAAGGATACTCTCCTTAGTTGACCGCTGGATTGTTTTCCCAGGTCCTAATTCACGGGATCTACGATCACATAGGTTGGGTTACCTCCATGGCAACTTACGTGGGTCTCATGCCCATCTCCCTCGATGCATTTTCTATCGCAATTCGTGATAGCCCTTTTGTAAAGGGATCTGCCAGATTCTTAGCCATCTGGATATAATCCAATGCTACTACTTCGGAGTTTCTTGAATGCCTGACAGATTTCAATCTTCTTCTTATATGCTTTGTGGATTGCATGTTGTCCTTTGAACTCTTAGCCTTGGCAATCACTGTTTGATTGTCACAGTTCATAAGGATAGACGGGACTGGCTTATCAACCACTGGCAAATCCATCAAAAGCTCTCGAAGCCATTCTGCTTCGACGCATGATGTGTCTAATGCTGTGAGTTCTGCTTTCATAGTCAATCTCGTTAAGATCGTCTGCTTGCAAGACTTCCAGGAAACAGCACCACCACAAAGTGTGAAGACAAATCCACTTGTGGCTTTCATATCATTAGCATCAGATATCCAATTAGAATCACTATACCCTTCGAGTACCGTCGGGTACCTAGAATAGTGAATTCCGTAGTTCGTAGTATCTTGCAAATAATGCATGACTCGCTCAACAACATGCCAATGCACATCTCCCGGGTTGGAAACAAAACAGCTCAGTTTGCACACAACAAATGAGATGTCAGGACGAGTAGCACATGCTAGGTACATGAGTGAACCAATCACTTGAGAGTATCTCAATTAATCAACAGCCGTGCCTTCGAATTTTCTAATCCGCGCGCTAGGATCATATGGTGTTGTAGAAGGTTTGCAGTCAGAATATCCAAAACGACTCAAAATCTTCTCAACATAGTGGGATTGCAAAAGTGTAATTCCACCCTCACGATCTCGCAGCAACTTGATGTGTAAGATAACATCGGCCACACCTAGGTCTTTCATCTCAAAGTTATGAGATAGAAAAGCCTTGACCTCCTCAATGACTTTGAGGTGGGTCCCAAATATCAGTATGTCATCGACATACAGACAAAGTATAACTCCTTCGCCCCCACAATGGCGATAGTATACACATTTGTCAGCTTCATTAACAACAAAGCCAACAGATGTCAAAGTTGTATTAAACTTATCATGCCATGTTTAGGCGCTTGTTTCAGGCCATACAAAGATTTCAATAGCTTGCACACCTTTCTTTCCTAACAATTTACTACAAAGCCATCTGACTGTTGCATGTAAATTTCCTCGTCTAGCTCTCCGTTGAGGAAAGCCGTCTTAACGTACATTTGATGAACGAGAAGACCATGCGAGGCAGCCAACGAGAGTAGCACTCGAATGGTTGTCAGTCTAGCCACGGATGAGTAAGTATCAAAGAAACCATCTTCTTCTTTCTAGGTATAACCCTTGGCCACAAGCCTAGCCTTGTACTTCTAGACAGTACCATCGGGCCTAAGCTTTTTCTTGAACACCCACTTACATCCCAATGGTTGGCAACCATAAGGACGATCAGTGATCTCCCAGGCCCCGTTAACCAAGATGGAATCCATCTCGCTGCGGACCGCATCCTTCTAGCAGTCAGTATCCGATGATGTGTAGGCTTCTGAAATGGAACTAGGAGTGTCATCATCCACGAGGTACACGACGAAATCATCACCAAAAGACTTTGTAGTCCTTTGTCTCTTGCTCCTAACAGGAGCTTCCTCGTCATCCTCCGTGGAACTTTCATCACTTTTGTGTTCATAATATTCCATCGAAATGGCAGGTTCAGGAGGCTCATTAGATTCCAGTCTAAAAGTGCTTTGCATATCTCTTATGGGAAAAATATCCTCAAAGAATGTAGCATCTTTAGACTCATGATCGTACCGACCTTCACGTCGTGTACATCAGATTTCACCAATAGAAATCTATAGCAAACGCTATGCTTCGCATAGCCCCAAAAAACGCAGTCCACGGTCTTTGGTCCCAACTTACGCTTTTTGGTTATTGGCACGTTGACTTTCGCCAAATAGCCCAAGTGCGCAAGTAAGAGAGTGTATTTATTTTCTTTTCCCATTTCTCAAATGGAGTAGTCTCATTATCCTTCGTGGGAACTTTATTCAGGACATGCCATGATGTCAATACAGCCTCCCCCACCATGCCTTGGATAAACCCGATGTATCTAACATGGCGTTAACCAAATCTGTTAGAGTACGGTTTTTTCGTTCGACAACCCCGTTTGACTGGGGTGAGTAGGGAGGCGTCCTCTCATGAATAATACCATGTTCCGCACAGAATAAATCGAACTCACTAGAAAAGTACTCTCCACCACGATCAGTCCGAACTCGTTTTATTCTCTTTTCAAGTTGGTTCTCAACTTCTGCCTTATAGATTTTAAAGCAGTGTAGAGCCTCATCCTTGGTATTTAACAAATACACATATCAGAATCTAGTGGAATCATCAATCAACGTCATAAAATATTTCTTTCCACCTTTAGTCAACACACCATTCATTTCGCAGAGATCTGAATGTATGAGCTCTAGCGGTGCCAGGTGTATCTCCTTTGCAGCCTTGTGAGGCTTATGAGGTTGCTTAGCTTGCACACACGCATTGTACTTAGAGCCTTTGGCTAAAGTGAAACTCGGGATAAATCCATCTTAGGTAGCCGCGTCATACAACTGAAATTAATGTGACAAATACGTGAATGCCAAACCTCACATTTTTTTCAAATTAGAATGAATTTGGTTCACGACGTTATTATAGAAATCCGCTAGGGAAAGGCGGAACAAACCTCCACAATCATATCCTTTTCCAACAAACAGTCGATATCGAGATACGACTACCTTATTGGACTCGAATACTAAATTAAACCCTTCTTTACATAGAAGGGAGCCACTAACGAGATTCTTGTTGATAGCGGGGACATGCTGCATGTTCTTCAGTTGCACGATCTTTCCCGAAGTAAACTTCGGATCTACCATGCCAACACCATGAACAGAAGCAAGCGAGCCATTCCCCATCAGGACGGAGCAATCTCGTGCGACCTGGTAAGAAGAGAACAATGACACATCAGCACACACATGAATGTTGGCCCCGGTGTCAACCAACCAATCGATGGACTGACAAACTGAAAGTACAATAAACAAATTACCATACATAGTTGCCCCATCACTATTGCTCATGGTCACATTGACAGACCTGGAGTCCTGTCCTGGCTTCTTGTACTTGTTTGGGCACTTGTTTGCCTAATGTTCCTCTGAACCACAAGTAAAGCAGCCATCTCTCCTTTTGTCTTTCTTCTTACCCTTCATCTTGAAGGTAGTATTCTGCTGGACAGAGTTATTTCCCTTGAACTTGTGGAAATTCTTCTGCACCACATTGGCGCTAGAAGAACCCTCTGCCACTTTCACGTGTGAGTCCTTTGCTCTCGAGTTCCGCTCAACACTTAGATGGACAATGATAACCTCAACAGAGAATTCACGTCTCAAGTGCTTGAGAGAAGTAGAAGAGTTCCTCCAACCAGGAGGGCGTTTTGCAATAATGCAACCCGCGACAAACTTGTCCGGTAACTCACACTTCAAGAGCTCCAGCTCCTTAGCGAGGCACTGTATCTCATGAGCCTGGTCCAGAATAGGACGGTTATCAACCATCCTGTAATCATGGAACTGCTCCATAGCATACAGTTCGCTTCCAGCATCGGTTGCGCCGAACTTAGCTTCGAGCGCATCCCACAAGTTTTTGGCAACGTACATATGGAGATATGTGTCAACCAACTTGTCTCCGATCACAGTAAGAACTGCTCCCACAAAGACAGTGGTGGCCTCCCTGAACGCCTTCTCCTGTTCAGGAGCAATCGTTCCTGCGGTATCCACAGCACCGACCCAGAACACGTTCATAGCCGTGGGCCACAAGGTGGTCCTTGTATGCCAATGCTTAAAATGCGTTCCGATAAACTTTCTGGTTTCAGTGTAGCGGCAAATCCATGAATCGAAAAGTGCCTAAAATAAGGTTTTTGGATTGTTGGAAATATTAGCACTTTCCTGATTAGACTAATCCACGAGTAAATAACAAGCATGGTAAATACGGTATGTACTTCATATTGATACCTAAGCATACTAGCACGTACATTACATAGAAACAGAATATCTATGAACATGGCATATACGGATAGCGGCGACCATGGTGTCGATGGAGGGGAAGTAGTCGAAGCAGAGGAGGACGAGGACGGGGACGTATCGGGAGCAGTCGCATTGAGACGCTCACCAGAAACCTTATTGCCGTTCTCCCGGGCAAGATCTCGAACGATAGGCTTTTGGAGGCACCTGCTCTCCCGACCAACCGTGGACGCGGTCGTCGGGATGGGATCGCTGGAAGCAGCACACTGAGAGGAACGGTAGATGACGGCTAGGGTTGCATAGAGAGGGTGAGAGTGAACGGATTAGGTTACACTCCATAGTCGACGCCTCCTTATATAGGCCGTCAGGTAGATGGGCCTGGGCCAGTGATACGTCTCCAACATATCTATAATTTTTGCTTGTTCCATGCTATTATATTATCATTCTTGGATGTTTTACAATCATTTTATAACAACTTTATATCATTTTTTGGGACTAACCTATTGACATAGTGCCAAAGTGCCAGTTGCTGTTTTTGCTTGTTTTTTATTTCGCAGAATATCAGTACCAAACGGAGTCCAATCGCGACGAAACTTTTTGGAGATTTTTTCTGGACCAGAAGACACCCAGTGGGCCAAAGAAGTACCAGAGAGGTGGGCTGTGGACGCCACAACCCACATGGGCGCGCCAGGGCCCCCCGGCGCGCCCTGGTGGGTTGTGCCCTCCACGGGCCCCCCTCCACCGCCTCTGACGCCTATAAATTCCCAAATATTCAGAAAACCCTATGGGAGTCAACGAAACACAATTCCAGCCGCCGCAAGTTCCAGAACCTCGAGATCCAATCTAAACACCATCACGGAGGGGTTCATCTTCTTCATAGGTACCTCTCCGTTGATGCGTGAGTAGTCCACCATAGACCTACGGGTCCGTAGGAAGTAGCTAGATGGCTTCCTCTCTCTCTTTTGATTCTCAATACAATGGTCTCTTGGAGATTTATTTGATGTAAACTTTTGTGGTGTGTTTGTTGGGATCCGATGAATTTTGAGTTCATGATCAGTTTCTATCCATGAATATTATACTTTTTTGATCTCTTATATGCATGATTACTTATAGCCTCGTATTTCTTCTTCGAATCTTTGGTTTAGTTGGGCCGACTAAATCGATTTTTCTTGCCATGGGAAGAGGTGCTTTGTGATGGGTTCGATCTTGCGGTGTCCTTTCCCAGTGACAAAAGGGGCAGCAAGGCACGCATGTATCGTTGCCATTAAGGATAACAATATGGGGTCTATTCCTACATGAATAGATCTTGTCTACATCATGTCATCGTTCTTATTGCATTACTCCGTTTTCCCATGAACTTAATACACTAGATGCATGCTGGATAGCGGTCGATGTGTGGAGTAATAGTGGTAGATGCAGGCAGGAGTCGGTCTACTTATCTTGGACGTGATGCCTATATAATGATCATCGCCTTGGATATCGTCATGATTATTTTATCTTCTATCAATTGCCCAACAGTAATTTGTTCACCCACCGTGCGCTATA
The DNA here is from genome assembly GCA_039707655.1 of Elymus sibiricus. Lineage (NCBI taxonomy): Eukaryota > Viridiplantae > Streptophyta > Magnoliopsida > Poales > Poaceae > Elymus > Elymus sibiricus. The sequence goes on along the minus strand of CM077663.1, from coordinate 295,213,863 downwards.
CTCATGAGAGAAGTCACTAGTGAAACCTACGGCCCCCGGGTCTACTTTTCCAACATATTGCTTTCCGATCTATCTTTTTGCCTCTTTGTTTTCAGATCTACTAAACCAAAAAACAAAAATATATTGCTGCACTTTTTATTTATTTTGCTCCTATCTATCACCACCTAATCTATCCTTTTACCGTAGAGAGATTGACAACCTCTCTTTCGCGTCGGGTTGCAAGTATTTGTTATTTGTGTGCAGGTGCTGCTTATTGGGTGGTGGTGATCCTCCTACTGGTTCGATAACCCTGGTTTCATAACTGAGGGAAATACTTACCGTCGCTGTACTGCATCATCCCTTCCTCTTTGGGGAAATACCGACGCAGTCTCAAGCCAGGTCAAAGGAATTTCTGGCGCCGTTGCCAGGGAGGAAGCGGTCTCTTCTACGTGCCAAGCTCAGGCGCCGAGGAGACTCCATCATCATCTACTAGGTTTCTAATCACAAATCTCATCTCCTTGCAATTACATTATTTGCCATTTGCCTCTCGTTTTCCTCTCCCCACTTCACCAAATTGCCGTTTTATTCGCCCTCTTTTTCGTTTGCCTTTTTCTCGTCAGATCCCTTGTTTGCCTACCTTGTTGCTATGACTAGCGTTACTACTCCCCCTTTGGCACCAGATTTTGAAGTTCTATACTTCAAACAAAAACAAAGGGAAAATTTGAAAGATGCTTGGTATAGGCTAATGGAATCCTATCGTATTTCCAATCTAAAAGGAGACACAAAAATTTTGCTTAGAATTTTTTACATAGGATTAGCTTTGCATCATAGAGAACTCTTGGATTTTGCCGCTAAATGGAATTTTATTGAGCTTGATGCAAACACCGCTTATGAAATTTTGGAAGGGATATTGGGGATTCCTCCATTAAAAAAGGGACCTTCTTTTACACAAGAGGGGATTCAAATTCTTGACAAATTGGGTGACTTACATAAGCACTTGGTTAAGTAGCAAAAATATAATGAACCACTCAAACATATAAGTGGGAACCTCAATTGCTTGAATACTTTGATTACCCTTTGCAACAAGCGTTTGGATATTTTGGATCTCAAGATGGTTTCTTCTCCTAAAAATTTGTGGAAGCGTAAAGAGCCCCCCGGATTTGAGAAAGCCCTCACAAAAATAGCCAAAACCAAAGATAACAATACTTGAATCTATGCGTTATGCCTAGCTAGGGGCGTAAAACGATAGCGCTTGTTGGGAGGCAACCCAATGAATAAATAAATTTTTGCTTTTTCCTTTTTATTTTTGAGTGTTTACACAATTATACCTCTATTATTATTGTGTTTTTATGGTTTATTTAGTGTTTGTGCCAAGTAGAGCCTTTAGAATGATTCATGAGATGAGTAGAAGCGATGCTGAATCTGAAACAAAAACATTGCGTCCAGTATTTGAATTTTCATTTTTTACTCGAACGTGATCTTGAGATGAAATTTTAACACAGTGTTTCTATAAAAATTCTTTACGTTGTCCTATTTTTTCAGAATTTTAAGAGTTATAGAAGTATGGTTAGAGTACAGATTACTACAGACTGTTCTGTTTAAGACAGATTCTGTTTTTGTTGCATTATGTGTTTGTTTTGATGAATCTATGGGTTATATTGAAGGGTATGAGCCATGGTAAAGTAAAAATACAGTAGGTATAATGAAATAATAAAATATGAATGGGTTTGCAACAGCACCTCAAGTAGTGATTTGCTTTATTATACTAACGGATCTCACGAAGATTTTGTTGAGTTTTGTGTGATTGAAGTTTTCAAGTTTTGGGTGAGATCACGATGGATGAAGGAATAAGGAGTGAAAAGAGCCTAATCTTGGGGATGCTACAGCACCCCCAAGATATATCCAAAGATAAACAAGCAACTAAGCTTGGGGATGCCCCCGAGTGGCATCCCCTCTTTCTTCTAACGACCATCGGTATTTTACTTGGAGCTATATTTTTATTCGTCATATATCATGAGTTTTGCTTGGAGCGTCTTGTATCATTTGAGTCTTTGCTTGCTTTGCTTGTTAGTTTGTCACTTGTATCCTTGCTGGACACACCTATTTGAGAGAGCCAAAATTATGCTATCATTTGTTAGAATTGCTCTATGTGCTTCACTTAAACTTTTTGAGCTATAGGATTGCTCTAGTGCTTCACTTATATCTTTTTGAGCACGGTGTGCTTGGAAATTTTTGTAGAAATACTCTCATGCTTCACTTAGATTAATTTGAGAGTTAGTAAATTTTGAAGAAATCCTCTCATGCTTCACTTATACCTTTTTGAGAGATGAAATCTTTATGCTCATGTGATTCACTTAAATTTGTTTGAGCTTGTCAAAAAGCAATGGCAATATATGAAACTAGTCCCAAAGTGATAGATATCCAAGGAGGATATTATAAAAACTTTCATGAAGATCATTGGACAAATTAAACTTGATTTCTTGTAATAGTTTTGAGACATGACGATAGTAATATGTGAGTCATGTTAGTGAGTAATTATGCTTTAGTAGGAATACTGATGTTAAGGTTTGTGATTCCCTATGCATGTACGAAAGTCAATAGTTATGCAATGAAGTTACATCCTACTTATGGTGCATTATTCGGTGTTAGTTATGCTCAATGCCCGCTTATGTGAATTTTCGTTTCTTTGTTTGGTTTCTTCTCAATCTATTTGCTAGCCTCCATTTGTACTAAGTAGAAATACTACTTGTGCATCCAAAATCCTTAAACCAAGTTTTGCCTTATGAGTCCACCATACCTACCTATATGCGGTATTTCCACGCCGTTCCAAGCAAATTTGTATGTGCCATCTCTAAATTTTTAAAATAAATTTTCTCTTTCCTGTGCTCGTACCGCTCATGAAACGGTAGGGAGTGTCCAATATTTTTCCATGCTAGATGTGTTATTCTCAAGATGAGTGTTTATTCACTTGTCATTGCACGAGAGTGCGGCGGTAATAGGGATGCCCATTCCCGAAATGAAAAAAGAAAAAAAATTACTTTATGTTGTCAAATAATAAATTCCTTGGAAAGTGTTGCTATGGAAGGCAACCGTGGATACGGCCAGCCATGGAATGTGAAAGTTGGTGGAAAAGGGAATAAACTTTATTTTCTGTTTGGGAACCGCCTATGATATATCTAGCATGGAAAGTATTGTGAGCTACTTTGTCGTTTTCGTTGACACGAAAGGCATGCCACCCAAAATATTTTTCTCTCTCAATTTAAAACTTTGAGCTCTGGAACCGCTATAAATCCCTACTTCCCTCTGCAAAGGGCCTATCTATTTACTTTATGCAATTTTTATTTTTACCTAGAGTCTCCATCTTCTCTTATAAAGCACCAACTAGGGGGCACTATGATCGTACTTGAGCATTGGGCATAGCTAATATTTGAGTGTGTTTCATGAATGGATCAATGATTGAGCATGATGGGCTAGGGATAACTTTCTTTAGTGTCGATATTTTGAAAGACATGGTTACTTTTTGGCATGCTTGAGTATTGAAGTCATTATGTTAAAACTAGACTATTGCTTTGAATCATCTACAAGTCCAAATGTCCATGCTATACAAAAGAAAAGAATACACTACTACAGAATGGTCCAAAGACGACACATCAATCAGAGACCCTTCGTGGAAACTGTGTGCTATCCATCAATCGCAAACGGTATAGTTCAAGCTCCGTCGCTAATGACACAAAATGTGTGCGATGGCAGATCCATCAAATACTATTCAGAAAATAGTTGTGTGTGTGATGCTGGGCATACAGTTGGTGCTTATGAACTGTTTGCGATTAGACAAGATAACACAAACGGTTCTCAAAATACATATGTGTGTGAAGTACGACGTACAGTTCATTCAGACAAACTGTTTGCGTTGATCGAGCTAGAACACAAACGAGTTACCATAACAAGGTGTGTGTGATACCAGGCAAACAGTTCATTCATCAGAATTGTGTGGAAAGACCAATAATAACCCAAACGATTCATACTGACAAGTGTGTGGGTTGTTGGCAGACGGTTGCTGCCAAACAATTGTCAGCGATGGATGAAATCATTATCGACGCTTCATTGGGAAGTGTCGTTTGCCTGTATTAATATCGCAGACGTTTTATAATTATGACCCGTGTGCCTGCGCATCACCCCGTCTTCCTCTGTCGCGTCTTGTCACCGCGTTGCCGCCCGAGGATTCCAGTGCACGCTTCGGCACCGCTTTTGGCCACGCGTCCGCTCGATGAGCCCGTTCCTGCGCAGGTTCCCACGCACAAAACCGTCCTACGACTCTAGCTTCCCGCCCGGCTCGGTGAAATCCCCAATGCTTGCCGGCCTGCTATATAAACCCTCACGGCCGGCGACTCCACATTGCCTTCATCTCCTCCCTCCCCGTAGCTTGTCTAGTTTAATTCTCCCCCAATCGCCAATGTAACCGGTCGTTCGTCGTCGCCCAGCCACTCCGCCAGAGGACAGCTCCAGCTGGGAGGCTTCACCGCGTCGGCGCGGCAGTCCTTTGAAGCGTATGGTGCACGTGGCGTCCCTGGTGGGTGTGCGCACGCCACCAACTACACGCTCAACCACCGCTGCCCGAAGGCAGCTGCTAGCGGTGGCCGCTGTGGCCGCCAACATGCCGGCAGCCGCCGGGTCCGCCACCCCACCGTCGTCCGTCTTTGCCACGACCCCGCCGTCAGGCGGCGGGGTCATCACCCGCTCCGCCACCAAGGCCCGATTGTGGGAGGTGGAGGCCGCCAAAGGCCCGCCGCTGGGCTTCTGCGTCGCAACCCTTGCACGCTACATCTACTTCCTAGAGAAGGAGGTGGAGCGCTAGGTCGCGCACGCGAAGAAGCTCACCGACGTCGTGGCCGCAGGAGAAGCCGCAGCGGCGGTGCGGATGGCGGAGATCTACGCCGAGTCCCGTCGCTTCGAGGAGGGGCGTCTTGTGCGCCGGAGGGCAGCACTGGCAGGCAACTCGTCGGTAGGCTCCTCCTCCACTTGCTCTTACTAAGCACGCTCGATTCTGCTGGAAGTGGTACAAAGCCCCTCCGTAGTACTAGTATTTAGGGGCTATTTTGTTAAGTTCATCTAACTATAGATATGGTGGAACTGTACCACGTACTTTAAATTAGCTAGTATATATAGTTGAACTAGCTATTTCAGTACGTGGTTGGCAACAATTGGGGAAAAGTTTGTTCGATTCAGCTGTCGAGTTGAACTATTTTGTACAAAGACCAATGGTTAATCTATGAATGAAATCCATGTTTGCTGAATTTCAGTTGCAAAAGTGCACCGTAATAGTGATTTTGTTCCTGCGAAGTTCGACAAATGCTAGTGCTACAATGTTGACAAATGCCAATGTTACTAGATCGACAGATGCCAATGCTTCCGACTTGACACATGGCAATTTACCCAATATGATAGATGCAAATCTTCCTGGATTGTCTGTACTAGGCACTCGGGTCATATTAGATAAACGTTTGCGATGACGCATTGCACCAATCCTGCGCGCCAATATTTTCACTTGGCTTACGGGCGAAGGAAAGATAGCTGTCGATCTGTATACGGGTATTCAACATGAATCGTTTGTGATGAGTGTTTATTCAGAGAAAACGATGATGGTTTTTTGTTTGCTATGTGAATTCACAGATAAATACTTAGTTCATCAAACCATAGATTTCATTCAGTCAAGCTTTGACTTTACATTCATACAATCGAGATACAATATAAAGAAAACTAGTTGCGGCGGCGGCGGCGTTCTCGTGCTCCGGGGCGAAGTTGTACAGTTCTTCAAACAAGACCAGAATGTTATGGACTTCACAATCAAAGAGTCGGTCATCGCGCGATCGACGGTCGCGGGGCCGGAGGGCGGCCACTAGCGGTGCTGCAAGGAAGCCGTCGACGGCGGCGTCACAATCCACTAAGGGACCCCTGACGGGTGCAGGCGCGCGCACGGGGTCGGGCGTCGTGGGTGCGGGCACGCGCACTGGTACCGATGTGGCGTGTGCAGGGGCGCGCACGAGCACGGGCGAGGAAGGAGGCGCTGGCGCTTGCACGTACACGAGCTCGCGCGGGACCGCGGAGACCTCCCTAACGCTCGCGGTTTCCAGCGCTGCGATGATGCTCGGCGACTAGCCCGTCAATGCCACGGGGATGGTTGCTGGCGAGTGCAGCGGGGCAGCATCCTCTGCGGCATGCAGCTCTTCCAGGGCCATGTCCATGGCGTCCCATTCGTCTTTATGTTCTATCTCTTCCGGCTCGGTGTCAACTTCACCAAACCGGAAGACTAGTGGCATATGATCCTTGTGCACCATGTCGTAGGTCGCCGTGAAGGTCTGAATGATGGAGGGGAATGGGAGGCGAAGATGTACAGATGACTGTGAGTGAGTGGGCAGTAAAGCCGCCTATTAAAAAGCGGCTTGGGCGCCATTGATGGATAGGTTGGAAGCGAGGAGGGCGGATACGGTGGTCAAAGGGCTCGTTTCCCGGTGAGCCTGCGGCGTACAACCCGCACGCCTCCCGGTGAGCCTGCGCAGCGGAGGCCAGCTCGCACGCCTCCTGTCAACTCTAGCAGCTGCTCGCATGGCACCTCCTAAGCCCTAATACGTCTCCAACGTATCGATAATTTATGAAGTATTTATGCCATATTCACTTATGTTTACAATACTTTTATATGGTTTTGATGCACTCTATATGATTTATTTAGAACTAACCCGGACTGACGTTGTTTTCAGCAGAATTACCGTGGTGTTGTTTTTGTGCAGAAAATGAAAGTTCTCGGAATCGCCCGAAACTTTTTGGTGATTTTTTCTGGACCAAATAAGGAATATTGGAGCGAAGAACCACCGGAGAAGAGCCATGAGGTGGGCACAACCCACCAGGGCACGCCAGAGGGCCCAAGCGCGCCCTGGTGTATCGTGCCCTCCTCGTGGCCCATCTTGGCGTGGAACCGACGCCCAAAAATCCTATAAATATAGAAACCATCAGAAATAACCCTAGACTCTCCGCTCTGTCGCCGCAACTCTCTGTATCGACGAAAAACCAATCTGGAGGCGTTCCAGTACCCTGCCGGAGAGGGTAGAACATCTCCGATGGCCATCTTCATCATCCCGGCAGAGGCCATGACACTAGTGCAGAAAAGCCTAGCTATGGCGTGGCAAAAAGGGCCTTGCTGGCGTAGGCACCCTACGCCAGCAATATGGCGCCACAGTTAAAAATCAGTGATGGCGTTGGAGCCCACGCCAACACTATTTAGAATACCTATGGCGTCGGGTTATGTTGTACGCCGGTATTATTGCCTGCATCTATGGCGTACACATTATTCCGACGTCACAAATAACTGAAAAACACTGTAGGCATTGTACCTTCTAAGCACCCCATTACTTAATTTATAAGCGTCTAAAAATCGCTGCCACGACTGCGGGAAAGGGCACCGTTTGCATGCCAGAATAACGTAACAAATAAAGGCAATTGAAAGACATTTTAGATTCATAGATAGTGCTTAAATAATTAGTTAAGATAGCTAGTGATCAAGTTTTGAAGTACTATAACACAAAACCACACGAACATGTAGTTCACCGAGCTAGAAGTATTGTAGAACCAACAACATAGGTAGCTAACACTATCCTATTACATATTCGGCATAAGGATCATTAACGTATTTCTTCGCCGGATCCGCGATAGACACAAGACCGTCAGCATCAAGCCCCTGCTTCTGAAGGCGAGATTTTATCTCCTCCGGGCCGGAAGGTGCGCCACCGTTGAAAACCCCGCAATGGTCGATGACATCCTTATTGAGGATGGTAGCAAACTTCACCTGGATGCGTCTGAATTCATCTCTGTTATTTCCCGGGCTAATTTCCTCCATTTTCTTCCCCCATGAGATGACGTCTGAGTTCTTTTCAAGGTGTTCTCCCTCCCGTATGTACTCCTCCATGTAGTGGGCAACGTAGTAGCCATCTATATCACTGTTTTCCGGCTGCTGCATGCAACACAAGTCAGTTTTGTGGCCGAAACGTACCGCTTTAAACTTGTCAAACTTGCGATATATGTCTCTGATCACTCCTTCCTGTCTGGTATACTCGAAATGTGCTTTATCCAGGACCTTCTTGATGCCTCTGTAGTCTTTTTTCACTTTCCTCGTCGAATCCAAGAAATAAGTTTCGGCGAACTTCGGGGTAATAACGATGAGGACACAATGTTCTCTGCATACAAAGTCGATCGAGTTAATTAATGGCGTTACGTGGAAGCATGCATAACAAGATTGTACGAAATAGTAATCTAGCTAGACAGAATGACTTAATTACTTCGGATAGTAGGGCACGAAAAGGCAGTCTTTGTCCATGTTGGCAATCATGAAGTCTGTCAAATACTTCCGCATAGCTTGTCGGCGCTCAGGGTGATTGGTGTTGGTTTCGTGCATGAGGTAAGGGTCCGCTACCGCAACATCCTTGTTGAGCTCACATTTGGCAGTGTAGGTAGCATTGATTGCCCATAGGCGTACTAAAGAAGAACTAAGCTTCATTAGATGGAACATGTTGAAGATGTCTTCGAACGGCACATAGAATATTTCCGCGGGGAAATCGTCGCACAAACCAAGATTTGGTGGCACCATCACTGAAAAAATAGGGTGAAACCCACCTCCAGCAGAGAATGCATACCTCTCCCTAGTTAGAACTATGTCATGCAGAATCCTCAATTCTGTTTGCAGAAGATTGCTGAGCTCCTTCGGAAGGATGGGATCACCTTGGGAATGGTAATCCCGCCATTGAATGACATGCCGAACTTGTTTACTCTTCTGAACCGGTTGGCTGGCAGCATGTGCCTTCGTCTTATTACCAGCTGGTCTCTTTCTCTTTTTCTTGTATGTCGGGTTAGGCTGACTGGCTATATTGTCTGGCAATGCATTTGTGACCGTCGCATTGAGTGTGTTTGGACTCAGAAATGTTCTCCTCTGTGGTGGCACCTGTGTGTCTGGTGGTGTGAAGTCCTCATTGAAAAGACTCTTCTGGCAAGGAACAACACATTCCTGTTGAGCAAGCGGAGGCATTGATGAGAATCCAAGAGCAGGACCAACAGACATAGGTCCATCAAGATTGCATATGTTGGGAGCTGATTTCTGATATTCGTCAATAAGGAAGTATCGATTGACAAGTAGATTGTCCTCACCGCCGTAATCACCAGCATTAACATGGCCCTCACCGCCCAAATCCCCACCATTGACATGGTCCGCACCGCCCAAATCACCACCATTGGCATGGTCGACAATTACCGCATTGTCGTGGTCCTCACCGACATGCACATTGTCGTTGTTATGAACTTCATGTTGAATCTGACCCAAAGGAGATGGTCCTCGCCCACGTGTGTTGTCATTGTTCATCTGCTGCGAGGTTGGGGAGATTTGGACGTTTCCTAGCTGAATTTGATTCTTCGTCCACTGCATTGGCCAACCCAAACATTGTGAGAGGGTAAACTGGCTATCTGCACCCAAAGGTTGTATCGGAGGAGAAATATCTTCGAAACCCCTTACGACAACATACACCTCAACTTTGAAGACCCCCTCAGGCATGGCCACTCCGTGCATCATGGTATCATTGGGGCGAATGATCGACCCAATTGCAACTTTAACAAATTCATCACGCACATAAGCTAAGAGACTGCATGGAGTGTCTTCAGTAAGAGCGTTGAGAGCATCCATTGCTGACGGCTTACCAATGAAAGTGACCGAATGCTGGCTGCTATCCTTGGCCAAATTAGTTTGGATCACAACGTTTCCCAGTAAGCCATTCTTGATCCAATTCTTCACGCTCTCGATTATTGAAGGCAGCATGGCTTGGGCTTGGTCTTGGCTTTGAATGTTGATGCGTTCTTCGATGTTGGCTGTGGCTGCGGCGGTGGCTGCGGCCGTGGCTTCCATTATTTGCTGTTCAATGCTCCGCTTGTTGGCTCTCCTTCTCTGCCGTTGCAGCTCCCGGTCTTCGGGATAATGATAGTCCCATTTGGCACTGCATCCAGCACCGTTCACACGGCCACCCGCCGGCGATGCTAACGGCTGCTTGCCAAGGGTAATGTTGATCGACCTGTTAAGAGGAGTGTTCCACCTGGCCGATGACCCTTGCGAGCTATGAGGTTCTGCATGCTGCCTTGCCAGTTCTTCTTCTAGTTTCCTTGTTTGGTGATCCGTGGTAAATTCCCCTGTCTTTTGATCATAATGGTACCGCCCCTGACATAGTTATATTCAAGGGGGTCCTTGAATTGTGCGAAGTGGTTTGGGATGCCCTTTGCTACAAGTGCAGCATCCTGCTTGTCCCATACGGGCTTCTTCCCAACAAAACCACGGCTACCGAGGGTGTGGTTACTTAATGTCTTCGATCGCATTTCCTTCCCCCATGATGACTGGGTCATCACTGAGTTCTCCTGATTTTGCATCTTAAAAATGTTCCAATCATCTACACTAATGGTAGGCCACTTCTGCTAGATCTCGGAGATATCTATGTCGGGTCTCGCTGCAATATCTTTTCTTGCTGCAGATTTCCAAGAACTCAAATTCTTCGAGAACTTATGGATTGCATGGTTGTTTACCTGATTTTTTGGGTACGATAGGTTGTCATACTCCTCAGGAAACTTGAATCTTGCGTGCACCCTTCTTATGAGGAGTTCTCGCAGATTAGCTTTGTCCATATCCCTTAAATTTGTCTCGTTGATGGAGCAAACTTCTCGAAGGATAACACCTAGGGCGTTGCCATGGTGAGCAGCGGCTTTCCGCGGACTAACATGCTCACCAGTCTCGTTAACTCGTGTGACGAAGAGCCTGTCGGTGCCTATAGCATTTCGGCTCCTAGGTTTCTGCTGCTTCTTGGATTTTGAAACATGCTCGTCGACCTCCACATCCTCCTCTTCTGCGGGAGAATACTCCTCCGTGTCCTCTCCATCAGTGTCCATATCAGGATTACTTTCCGCACCAGGAGGAACACTGTAGCCTCTCCCTTTCATGTAGTAGTCATCTGGATTAAGCTCATCACCATAATCTTCCTGTCCCTGCGCGTCCGTAAATGCATCACCCTCGTGTGCCGAATGTGTCGAAGAAGAGTCCTGCGCATCGTTCGTTTGATTGGACATCTACAAAAACAAAACATTGGCAACCTTATTCATTCATATATAAAATACAAAATTTCGGCATGACCTTTGCTAAAAATAGGACATATTGGTTGCCAGAAATTTGACGAAACGGAAATTAATCAACATTTCGCCAAAACATTGGCAACCCTATGCATTCCCTGCAAACAATACACAAGCAACCATATTTCCATCGAAACAAAATTTGAACCACAACATTTCCTCGAACACATTTCGAGCACTTTTCGAGCACTTACCGGAGGAATCGAGGTGGCGGCAGGGGAGATTGAGGTCGACGGTGATGTCTACTACGCAACCTTCTTCTTGTAGACTCGTGTTGGGCCTCCAAGCGCAGAGTTTTGTAGGACAGTAGCAAATTTCCCTCAAGTGGATGATCTAAGGTTTATCAATCCGTGGGAGGCCTAGGATGAAGATGGTCTCTCTCAAACAACCCTGCAACCAAACAAAGAGTCTCTTGTGTCCCCAACACACCCAATACAATGGTAAATTGTATAGGTGCACTAGTTCGGCGAAGAGATGGTGATACAAGTGTAATATGGATGGTAGATATAGGTTTTTGTAATCTGAAAATATAAAAACAGCAAGGTAACTAATGATAAAAGTGAGCACAAACGGTATTGCAATGCTTAGAAACAAGGCCTAGGGTTCATACTTTCACCAGTGCAAGTTCTCTCAACAATACTAACATAGTTGAATCATATGTAAATCCCTCACGTGGGACAAAGAGTTAACTCCAAAGTCACAAATAGCGGAGAACAAACGAAGAAATTATTGTAGGGTACGAAACCACCTCAAAGTTATCTTTTCCGATCAATCTTATGAGCCATCCCTATAAGTGTCACGAACAGCCCTAGAGTTCGTACTAAAATAACACCTTAAGATACACATCAACCAAAACCCTAATGTCACCTAGATACTCCAATGTCACCACAAGTACCCATGGGCTTGATTATACGATATGCATCACACAATTTCAGATTCATCATGTTCAATCCAACACAAAGAACTTCAAAGAGTGCCCCAAAGTTTCTACCGGAGAGTCAAGACGAAAACATGTGCCAACCCCTATGCATAGATTCCCAAGGTCACGGAACCCGCAAGTTGATCACCAAAACATACATCAAGTGGATCAATAGAACATCCCATTGTCACCACGGATATCCCATCGCAAGACATACATCAAGTGTTCTCAAATCCTTTAAAGACTCAATCCGATAAGAAAACTTCAAAGGGAAAACTCAATTCATCACAAGAAGATAGAGAGGGGAAAACTCCATATGATTCATCTATATTAATAAAGCTCGCGGTACATCAAGATCATGTCATCTCAAGAACACGAGAGAGAGAGAGAGAGAGAGAGAGAGAGATCAAACACATAGCTACTGGTACATACCGTCAGCCCCGAGGGTGAACTACTCCCTCCTCGTCATGGAGACCGCCGGGATGATAAAGATGGCCTCCGGTGATGGTTTCCCCCTCCGGCAGGGTGCCGGAACGGGCTCCCGATTGGTTTTTCGTGGCTCTAGAGGCTTGCGGCGGCGGAACTCCCGATCTAGGTTTCTGTCTGGGGTTTTTAGTATTTATAGGAATTTTTGGCGTCGGTCTCACGCCAAGGCGGTGCCCGAGGAGTCCACAAGCCAGGGGGGCGCGCCCTAGGGGGGGGGGGGCGCCCCAGGCTTGTGGCCTCCTCGGTCACTTCCTGGCCCAGCTTTTTGCTCCAGTATTTTTTATATTTTCCAAAAATATTCTCCGTAAATTTTCAGCCCATTTCGAGAACTTTTATTTCTGCACAAAAACAACACCACGGTAGTTCTGCTGAAAACAGCGTCAGTCCGGGTTAGTTCTAATAAAATCATACCAAAATCATATAGAATTATTGTAAACATGGCATGAATACTTCATAAATTATAGATACGTTGGAGACGTATCAGCATCCCCAAGCTTAATTCCTGCTCGTCCTCAAGTAGATAAATGATAAAAGAAATAATTTATGAAGTGTGAATGCTAACATGTTCATCATATTCTTTTCTTCTTTGTATAGCATGGACATTTGGACTTGTAAATGATTCAAAGCAATAGTCTAGTTTTAACTTAATGACTTCAATACTCAAGCATGTCAACAAGCAACCATGTCTTTCAAAATATCAACACTAAAGAAAGTTATCCCTAGCCCATCATGCTCAATCATTGATCCATTCATGAAACACACTCAAATATTAGCTATGCCCAATGCTCAAGTACGATCATAGTGCCCCCTGGTTGGTGCTTATAAGAGAAGATGGAGACTCAAAGCAAAAATAAAAATTGCATAAAGTAAATAGATAGGCCCTTCGCAGAGGGAAGTAGGGATTTGTAGAGGTGCCAGAGCTCAAGGTTTAAATTGAGAGAGAAAAATATTTTGAGTGGCATGCTTTTCCTGTCAACGAAAACGACAAAGTAGCTCACAATACTTTCCATGCTAGATACATTATAGGCGGTTCCCAAACAGAATGGTAAAGTTTTTACTCCCCCTCCACCAATCAATCACACTCCACGGTGAGCCGAATCCATGGGTACCGTCCATACAAACAACAATCCTGGGGGAGTTTTGTTTCATTATATTTTGATTTGAATTTTGAGCATGGAACTGGGCATCCCGAATACCAGCCACTTTCTCGTGAATGATAGTGAATCAACACATATCGTGAGAATAACACACCTAGCATGGAAAAATATTGGATACTCCCCACCGTTTCATGAGCGGTACGGGCACACAAAAGAGAACATTTATTTTGAAAATTTAGAGATGGCACATACAAATTTGCTTGGAACGGCATGGAAATGCCACATATAGGTAGGTATGGTGGACTCATAAGGCAAAACTTGTTTTAAGGATTTTGGATGCACAAGTAGTATTTCTACTTAGTACAAATGGAGGCTAGCAAATAGATTGGGAAGCAACCAAGCCAAGAAACGAAAATTCACATAAGTGAGCATTGAACATAACTAACACCGAATAATGCACCACAAGTAGGATGTAACTTCATTGCATAACTATTGACTTTCGTACTTGCATAGGGAATCACAAACCTTAACACTAATATTCCTACTAAAGCATAATTACTCACTAACATGACTCACATATTACTATCATCATGTTTCAAAACTATTACAAGGAATCAAGTTTAATTTGTCCAATGATCTTCATGAAATTTCTATTATATCCTCCTTGGATATCTATCACTTTGGGATTAGTTTCATATGTTGCCATTGCTTTTTGGCAAGCTCAAACAAATTTAAGTGAAGTACAAGAGCATAAAGATTTCATCTCTCAAAAAAATATAAGTGAAGCATGAGAGCAAATGACAAGCTACTCTCAAAAGATATAAGTGAAGATCAATGAGTAGTCAAACAATTAAGCAGCTATGTGAGGACTCTCTCTTAATAAGGGTTTTCAGATCTAAATATTTTATTAAACAGCAAGCAAAAGAAAAATATCACTCCAAGAATAGCACGCATCATGTGAACGAATAAAAATTTAGGCTCAACATAGGCTAACCGATAATTGTTGATGACGAGAGGTGGGATGCGTAGCATCCCCAAGCTTAGATGCTTGAGACTTCTTGAAATATTTACTTGGGGTGCCTTGGGCATCCCCAAGCTTGAGATTTTGTATCTCGTTCAATCCTCTCATATCCCAGTTTCACCTATTCTCAAAAACTTCATCCACACAAAAACTTGAAAAGAACTCGTGAGATAGGTTAGTGCACGTAATAATAAATCAACTCTTTATGTACTGCCAAGACAAGTTGCATAATAATTTTCAAACATAATCTACTGTTTACTATCATCTCCACAATTTATATCTACCAATATAGGCTATGGAAACTATAGGATAAGTAGATAACGAAACTGTGACAGCAATCTGTCTAAACAGAACAGTCTGTAGAAATTTATGAAAACAGTGTACTTATGTAACTCAAACAATTATCAAAATTTAGGACAAGCTATAAAATTTATATGAAAATACTGTGTAAAAATTTTAGAAACTTTCCACGTTCCAGTAAAATATGAAAATTCAAACACTACAGCCAAAGTTTCTGTTTTTACACAGCACTCATCGAAACATGCAATGCAAGCATCCTAAGGCAATTCTTGGAAATTTTTATTGAAAAACAAGATTATAAATAACACCTAACAGAAAACAAGAAAATAAAATGACGCTCCAAGTAAAACTCATATTATGTGACGAATAAAAATATAGCTCCAAGTAAGATATACCGATAATGTTGAAGACGAAAGAGGTGATGCCTTCCGGGGCATCCCCAAGCTTAGGCGCTTGAGTCTTCCTTGGATATTGCCTTGGGGGTGCCTTGGGCATCCCCAAGCTTAGGTTCTTGTCACTCCTTATTCTCCTCATATCGGTGTCTCACCCAAAACTTGAAAACTTCAATCACACAAAACTTAACGGAACTTCGTGAGAAGGGTTAGTATAATAAATAAAGATAATTCACTTAGGTACTGTCAAGACAAGATTCATAATTTTTCCCACATGATACCTACTGTATTATACCTTTCCCATAATTTATATCACTGAATATAAGCTATGGGAACACTAAAACAAGCAAACTATGCATGCAAAACAGAATCTATCAAAAACAGAACAGTCTGTGAAGATCTGTAGTGTAACCATACTTCCTCCTTCCCTCTTTTCAATAAGAAGAAGTATTTGAAATGAAACAAATTCCTCTTCATTCTGTTGTGCTCAGCGAAGGAACTGCCTAAGCATACTTTTTCCCTGTCTCTAAAAATTCTGAAAAGTTAGGACAGTCTAGGAAATTCGTATATCAATCATGTGTAAAAAATTCATATCAAAATCACGTTCCAGTGAATTTACAAAATTCCTGGACTGAGAGCAAAAGTTTCTGTTTTTGTACAGAATCAAGTCAACTATCATCCACACTATCCCAAAGGCTTTACTTGGCACTTTATTGAAACAAAAGCTATAAAACATGATTATACAATAGTTTAATCATGTGGACTCACACAAACAGAAAGGAAAAGTGTTGGGTTGTCTCCCAACAAGCGCTTTTCTTTAATGCCTTTTAGCTAGGCATGATGATTTCAATGATGCTGATATAAGAATAGTAGTTGAAACATGCAAAAGAGCATCATGAATCTCATGGAAAGCACATTTAAGTCTAACCCACTTCCTATGCATAGGGATTTTGTGAGCAAACAATTTATGGGAGCAAGAATCAACTAGCATAGGAAGGCAAAACAAGCATGACTTCAAAACTTTGAACACATAGAGAGGAAACTTGATATTATTGCAATATGTAGAAGCATAAGATCCTCTCTCATAATAATTTTCAGTAGCATCATGAAGGAATTTCACAATATAACCAGCACATAAAGCATTCTTTTCATGATCTACAAGCATAGAAATTTTGTCACTCTCCACATAAGCAATTTTCTTCTCATTCATAATAGTGGGAGCAAACTCAACAAAATAACTATCATGACATACTTGATTGACATAACCACTTTGAATATTAAAATCATGATGACAAGTTTCATGGTTACTATCACTCTTTATAGCATACGTGTCATCACAATAATCATCATAGATAGGAGGCATGCCATCATCATAATAGTTTTGCTCATCAAAACTTGGGGGAGTAAAAATATCATATTCATCAAACATAGCATCCCCAAGTTTGTGGCTTTGTATATCATTAGCATCATGAATATTCAGAGAATTCATACTAACAATATTTCTATCATGCTCATCATTCAAGGAATTTTCATCAAGTATATTCATAATTTCTTCCTCTACCAATTGAGCACAATTTTCCGAATCCTCATGTTCACGAAAGACATTTTTTTGTAGTTTTCTTTTATAAAACCAAACTAGTAATAAAACAAGAAACTAAAAGATTCAATTGCAAGATCTAAAGATATACCTTCAAGCACTCACCACCCCGGCAACGGCGCCATAAAAGAGCTTCGTTGACGGGATGTGACTGCCGCTTACCTAGCCTCCCCGGCAATGGCGCCAGAAAAGAGCTTGATGTCAACTACGCAACCTTCTTCTTGTAGACTCGTGTTGGGCCTCCAAGCGTAGAGTTTTTTAGGACAGTAGCAAATTTCCCTCAAGTGGATGACCTAAGGTTTATCAATCCGTGGGAGGCGTAGGATGAAGATGGTCTCTCTCAAACAACCCTGCAACCAAACAAAGAGTCTCTTGTGTCCCCAACACACCCAATACAATGGTAAATTGTTTAGGTGCACTAGTTCGGCGAAGAGATGGTGATACAAGTATAATATGGATGGTAGATATAGGTTTTTGTAATCTGAAAATATAAAAACAGCAAGGTAACTAATGATAAAAGTGAGCACAAACGGTATTGCAATGCTTAGAAACAAGGCCTAGGGTTCATACTTTCACTAGTGCAAGTTCTCTCAAAAATACTAACATAGTTGAATCATATGTAAATCGCTCACGTGCGACAAAGAGTTCACTCCAAAGTCACAAATAGCGGAGAACAAACGAAGAAATTATTGTAGGGTACGAAACCACCTCAAAGTTATCTTTTCCGATCAATCTTATGAGCTATCCCTATAAGTGTCACGAATAGCCCTAGAGTTCGTACTAAAATAACACCTTAAGATACACATCAACCAAAACCCTAATGTCACCTAGATACTCCAATGTCACCACAAGTACCCATGGGCTTGATTATACGAGATGCATCACACAATTTCAGATTCATCATGTTCAATCCAACACAAAGAACTTCAAAGAGTGCCCCAAAGTTTCTACCGGAGAGTCAAGACGAAAACATGTGCCAACTCCTATGCATAGATTTCCAAGGTCACGGAACCCGCAAGTTGATCACCAAAACATACATCAAGTGGATCAATAGAACATCCCATTGTCACCACGGATATCCCATCGCAAGACATACATCAAGTGTTCTCAAATCCTTTAAAGACTCAATCCGATAAGAAAACTTCAAAGGGAAAACTCAATTCATCACAAGAAGATAGAGAGGGGAAAACTCCATATGATTCATCTATATTAATAAAGCTCGCGGTACATCAAGATCGTGTCATCTCAAGAACACGAGAGAGAGAGAGAGAGAGAGAGAGATCAAACACATAGCTACTGGTACATACCCTCAGCCCCGAGGGTGAACTACTCCCTCTTCGTCATGCGGATCGCTGGGATGATGAAGATGGCCTCCGGTGATGGTTTCCCCCTCCGGCAGGGTGCCGGAACGGGCTCCCGTTTGGTTTTTCGTGGCCCTGGAGGCTTGCGGCGGCGGAACTCCCGATCTAGGTTTCTTTCTGGGGGTTTTAGTATTTATAGGAATTTTTGGCGTCGGTCTCACGTCAAGGCGGTGCCCGAGGAGTCCACAAGCCAGGGGGGCGCGCCCTAGGGGGGGCGTCCCCCAGGCTTGTGGCCTCCTCGGTCACTTCCTGGCCCAGCTTTTTGCTCCAGTATTTTTTATATTTTCCAAAAATATTCTCCGTAAATTTTCAGCCCATTCCGAGAACTTTTATTTCTGCACAAAAACAACACCACGGTAGTTCTGCTGAAAACAGCGTCAGTCCGGGTTAGTTCTAATAAAATCATACCAAAATCATATAGAATTATTGTAAACATGGCATGAATACTTCATAAATTATAGATACTTTGGAGACGTATCAGATGGCAGGGG
Source organism: Elymus sibiricus (assembly GCA_039707655.1). Lineage (NCBI taxonomy): Eukaryota > Viridiplantae > Streptophyta > Magnoliopsida > Poales > Poaceae > Elymus > Elymus sibiricus. The sequence continues at coordinate 295,195,021 of CM077663.1, read as the reverse complement.
AGGTTGAGCTCGTTCGGGTCGGCGGCGGGAGGGGATAAAGGCGGCTGAAGGTCGACGCAGTTGGGGGTGGACGGAGAGGTCAAGGCGGTTGGGGTCGACGACGAGTCGAGGAGCGGAGACCGGAGGGGAAGGTGGGCGACGGCGGCGAGAGAGGGGGGTGGCGGCGACGACAAGGAAGGTGGCGGCGGCGCCGGCGCCGGGGGAGGGGGTGACGGCGACGACGACGAAGGTGGCGGCGGCGGCGCACGGAGCGGAGCGTGTATGAGCGCGCGAAACGAAAGTTTGGGGTGAACATTTCCCCCCCAAACGGGCAAAGACAATGGAAAAAAATAGCTATGGCGTTGGTGACGTACGCAACGCCATAGATATATTAGTTATGTCGTTGGTGGCGTCACCAACGCCATAGCTATTTTTCTTCCAAAATTACATCAACCTAATTATTTCAACTTCCGATGGTCAATACAAAGGGGTTCGATAAGGTCACTCCGGAAGAAGATTTATTGCACGTACATACGCATCAATATTAAAATTATATCGAACTGCCGAATTAACAATAAATAAAAGATAGATAAAAATCAACTACGACGTTGTTTCTCAGTTTCTCTTGTTTGTGTGCGGGGGCTTTGAATCGATATTTTCCTCTTGTTTGTGCGGAGGCTCTCAACGGAAGCTTTTCTCTTATTTCTGCGGGGGGCTCTCAATGGAAGTTTCTGCATCCGCCATGCTTCTACGTCTTTTCTTACACTTCTCCTTCCGAATAACGTCATCTTCTTCTTGATAGATGCCAGATTGGTCATAGTCATCTAGATCTTCCTTTGACAATTCTTTACCGTTGCGTTTTTTCTGCCCGTCGAGGTGATTTTCATGTTCTACAACATTCTTCACACCTCCTTCTAGCTCATCATCATGTACCTTCCCTTCGACTTCGACATCCTCCTCTTCCTCACCATGACTTGTCCACCGTGTGTAACCAGGCATGAAATCATATTTCAACAAGTGCATCTTCACACGACCAGTACAAGGGTCAATCAAAACTATGTTTTCGCACTTCTTACATGGACATAATATTGTTGTTTCCCCTTTCTGATTCATATCTTCCAACGCGACCTTGAAGAACCCATTTATAGTTCGATCCATATATATATTCCAGCATAAATCATTCACTTCCACGTGCCTACAAAAAAAGGCCAAAAACAATTTCAGCATATTATGTACTATATATAAACACACATATGCGGGCATTACATACCTAAATTAATGATATTCACACACACAAAAAGTCGCCTAGTTCTCTCAATGGATCGAAGGAAGAGTCCGCCGGTCGTGTATCTCTATACACACATATATATAGATGCCTATGATAAACCAGGCTGGCCGGGTCAGCTATATGTAGATGCACCTACTAATTAATGGCGTTCTACATTTACGAACGCCGTCACAATGTTTGTGGCCTCCACAAAATATACCTATGGCGTGCCGTACCATCTGAACGACACAAGTGCTGTGCATAGTCCTGGCGTGGAAACATTAGCCACGCCAACAATAATACGTGAAAGGGGGGAGCGCTAGGGTCCACATACAAGTGGCGTTCGGTCGAATTTGCACGCCACCACTAAGTCCGTACCAATAACGTACAAATTTGGGCAACGCCAGCACTAGTTGAAAATATTAGTGCTGGCGTCGGCTGAAAATGGCGCGCCACCAACAAGAGTTGTGGCTAGCCATTTCTCTACTAGTGTGACGAGGAGGGAGTAGTCCACCCTCGGGGCTAAGGGTATGTACCAGTAGCTATGTGTTCAATCTCTCTCTCTCTCTCTCTCTCGTGTTCTTGAGATATCACGATCTTGATGTATCACGGGCGTTGTTAATATAGTTGGATCACATGATGTTATTCCCTTGCTACCTTGATGTGATGAATTGAATCTTTCCCTTTGAGATATCGTTATGTTGGATTGAATATTGGATTTGAGAACACTTGATATATGTCTTGAATGTGGATACCCGTGGTGACAATGGGGTGTTCTATTGATTCACTTGATATATGCTTTGGTACTCAACTTGCGGATTCCCGCGATGACATTGGGGTAATCTATGCATAGGGGTTGATACACGTTCTTGTCCTACTTTCTCCGATAGAAATCTTGGGGTACTCTTTGAGGTTCTTTGTGTTGGATTGAGTATTATGAATCTGAAATTGTTTGATGCGTATCGTATAATTAACTCATGGATACTTGTGGTGACATTGGAGTATCTACGTGACATTAGAGTTGGTTGATGCGTATCATATGGTGTTATTTTAGTACGAACTCTAGATAGATTGATCGGAAAGGACAACTTGGTGTTATTTTAGTACGAACTCTTGGATAGATCGATTGGAAAGGATAACTTTAAGGTGGTTTCGTACCCTACAAACAATTTCTTCTTATGTTCTCCGCTAGATAAAAACGTTGGAGTGATTCTTCGTTGCACATTGAGGGATGGTTATGTGATCCAATTATATTAGCATTGTTGAGAGATTGCACTAGCGAAAGTCCGGACCCTAGGCCTTGTTTTCAAGCATTGCAATACCGTTTGTGCTCACTTTTGTTACTTGCTACCTTGCTGTTTTTATATTTTCAAATTACAAAAACCTTTATCTACCATCCATATTGCACTTGTATTACCATCTCTTCGTCGAACTAGTGCACCTATACAATTTGCCATTGTATTGGGTGTGTTGGGGACACAAGAGACTTTTTATTATTTGATTGCAGGGTTGTTTGAGAGAGACCATCTTCATCCTACACCTCCCACGGATTGATAAACCTTAGGTCATCCACTTGAGGGGAAATTTCTACTATCCTACAAAACTCCGCGCTTGGAGGCCCAACAAAGTCTACAAGAATAAAGTTGCGTAGTAGACATCAAGCTCTTTTCTGGCGCCGTTGCCGGGGAGGTGAGTGCTTGAAGGTATATCTTTAGATCTTGCAATTAAATCTTTTAGTTTCTTGTTTTTCACTAGTTTGGTTTTATAAAAGAAGACTACAAAAAAATAGAGTTTAGGTTGCATCATTTGTTTCGTCTTTATATTGTCTTTCGTGAAAATAAGGATTCAGAAAATTGTGCTCAGTTGGTAGAGGAAGAAACTATGAAAATACTTAATGAGAATTCCTTGAATGATGAGCATGATTGCAATGTTGTTAGTATGAATTCTATGAATATCCAAAATACTAATGATGATGGCACTAGTCATGATAAAAATGTTTTCTATAAGCATGTCAATTTTTGTGGAGTGCATAAAGTTTGTGAAGACGTGCCTTATATGGATGATAGATTTTGTAAGAAGCATAAACATGATAGAACCAATTTTTTGCTCAAATTGATAGATGAATTTGCTACAAAATTGTGTTCTCTTTGTCCTATTACTTGTGATCTTTGCAATAAAGTTGGTCATCTTAATTTCCAATGCAAACTTTTTCATGATCAAATCATGGCCAAATATTGTAATGACTTGATCACCCTTGTACTTTATAATGAGCTTTCTCTATTTTTGGGGAGTGAAGAATTGACACATAAAAATAGTTGGTTTGAAGTATTCATTCTCACGGACGACATTGAAACTAATCTAAAAAATATCTATATGTTTTGCATGGTAAATTGCAATGAGAATGCTTATATTGCCAACTATAGAAAGATGGGAAAACCAATAGAATATAAAAGGAATACTAATGAAAGGATAGAGATTTCCACTTTCCCTCCTATTGTCTCTCATGATGAAATAGGTGACGAGGAGGAGCTCCCTATTCAACCAGTCTCATCAATAAGAAGCTCGAAGAAATTAATTATACCCACACATGATGTGGTGAAGAAGAAGAAAAGAAGAAAGAGTAGAGGTAAAAAGGTATCTCTTCCAAATGATGTTGCTCCTATTATTGTTGTGCCTCACGAGGATGAATCAGAAATAATTGTGGAAGATGATACACTTTATGATGATTTTGTTATGCCTATTGCTTGTTGTGATGACTATGATTGGGAAGATAATGATACTTCTTATAATCTTGAAAATCTTTTTGGCACCAACTTGGTAAATTATGATGATAATAATTGTTATGCTATTGGTGCTCTTCATACTATTAATGATGAGAATGACATGTTTAAGAATTTATTTGCTGCAATTAATGTTTATCCCAAGATTGGCGCTATGCTTAATGAAGATGATCTTTTTAGTTCCCCTAGTTTGAATGATCAAATTTGTTATGATGATTGCATGGCTCCTATTTATGATGATTGTGATATTTATGAAAGTGGGTTTGGAAGAGTGTCAACTTTAGATAATTATTATCCCACTATTTTGGAGGGTGTTGAATTTTATTATAAAGATAAAAGTGGATTTGGAGAGGTCATGACTTTATTTAGTAATGATTCTACTATTTCGGAAGAGGTTTCACTTGACTATGATGAGAACAAAGTTGCTACTTATGATGATTATTGTGATGATACTTATGTTATAAAAGGTAGTGATAATTATTGTCATAATTTTGAATATCCTTTTATGGAACATTACTCTTTTAATGTGGAAACAATTTATAGTATTCGAGTTTCATTTGATGCTCCCACTATTATGAATGAGAAGAAATATGCTTATGTGGAGAGTAATAAATTTTCTATGCTTGTAGATAATGAAAAGATTGCTTTATGTGATAGTTATATTGTGAAATTCCTTCATGATGCTACTGAAATTTATTATGAGGGAGGAACATATGCTTGTAGGAATTACAATAATATCAAGTTTCCTCTCTATGTGTTCAAAGTTTCAATATGCTTATTTTGCCTTCCTATGCTAGTTGATCCTTGCTCCCATAAATTGTTTGCTCACAAAATCCCTATGCATAGAAAGTGGGTTAGACTTAAATGTGATTGTCATAAGATTCATGATGCTCCCTTGCATGTTTCAAATACTATTCTTATGTGAGCATCATTGAAATCATCATGCCTAGCTAAAAGGCATTAAAGAAAAGCGCTTGTTGGGAGACAATCCAACACTTTTCCTTTCTGTTTTTATGTGTTCACATGATTAAGCTACTGTAGTAATCATGTTTTGCGTCTTTTATTTCAATAAAGTGCCAAGTATTGCCTTTGGGATGACTCACAATATGAGTAGCATTGATGCTGAACCAAAACAGAAACTTTTGACTCCCGTACAGGAATTTTAATTTTTTACTGGAGAGTGATAATGATCTGACATTTTTACACAGTCTTCATATACAAATTCTTCAGGTTGTACTAATTTTTCAGAATTTTTGGAGACAGGGAAGCATGGCTATACTACAGATCTTCACAGACTGTTCTGTTTTTGACAGATTCTGTTTTGCATGCATAGTTTGCTTGTTTTAGTGTTTCCATAGCTTATATTTAGTGGTATAAATTATGGGAATGATAGAATAAAGTAGGTATCATGTGGTAACAATTATGAATCTTATCTTGACAGTACCTAAGTGAATGATTTATCTTTATTACACTAACCCATCTCACGAAGTTCCGTTTAGTTTTGTGTGATTGAAGTTTTCAAGTTTTGGGTGAGACACCGATATGAGGAGAATAAGGAGTGACAAGAACCTAAGCTTGGGGATTCCCAAGGCACCCCCAAGTTAATATCCAAGGAAGAGTCAAGTGCCTAAGCTTGGGGATGCCCCGGAAGGCATCCCCACTTTCGGCTTCAACATTATCGGTATATCTTACTTAGAGCTATATTTTTATTCGTCACATAATATGTGCTTTGCTTGGATCGTCATTATATTTTGTTATTTTCTGTTAGGTGTTATTTATAATCTTGTGTTTCAATAAAAAGTTCCAAGAATTGTCTTAGGATGCTTGCATTGCATGTTTTTATGTGTGATGTGTAAAAACAGAAACTTTTGCTGTAGTGTTTGAATTTTCATATTTTACTAGATCGTGGAAAGTTTCTGAAATTTTTACACAGTGTTGTCATATAATTTTTTTAGCATGTCCTAAAGTTTCATAATTTTTTGAGTTACATAAGTACACTGTTTTCATAAATTGCTACAGACTGTTCTGTTTGGACAGATTGCTGTCATAGTTTTGTTATCTGCTTATCCTATAGTTTCCATAGCCTATATTTTTAGATATAAATTGTGGATAGTAAAAAGTATATGATGTTTGAAATTATTATGCAACTTGTCTTGGTAGTACATGAAGTGTTGATCTATTCTTATGTGTACTAACCTATCTGACGAGTTCTTTTCTAGTTTTGTGTGGATGAAGTTTTTGAGAATAGGTGAAACCATGATATGAGAGGATTGAACGAGATACAAAAGCTCAAGCTTGGGGATGCCCAAGGCACCCCAAGTAAATATTTCAAGAAGTCCCAAGTATCTAAGCTTGGGGATGCTACGCATCCCACCTCTCTTCGTCAACTATATGTTAGCCTATGTTGAGCCTAAATTTTTATTCGTTCACATGACATGTGCTATCCTTGGAGTGCTATTTTTATTTAGTTTGATTTTTGAATACTCAGATCTGAAAATATTTATTGAGAGAGAGAGAGTCCTCACATAGCTACTTAATTGTTTGACTAATCATTGATCTTCACTTATATCTTTTGAGAGTAGTTTGATGTTTACTCTTGTGCTTCACTTATATCCTATCAGTAAATTGTTGAATGAATTGAATACCATGAAGTTAAAATTATACGTTCATATCTTGCCTAGTAGTAGCTTCACATTGGGTTTATAAAGTGAAATCTTTTGAAGCTTGATAATCACAATATTGGTCATACAAGCAATTCGTGAATGATTAGTATAAGGAAGAGAACTTTCACATACAAATATATTATCTTGGACATCTTCTATGATTGTGAATACCCATTAATTATTTTTAAACTTGAGCAAATTAGTTGAAGTTGGACAAGGAAGACAACGTAATGAGTTATGGTTGTGTATATTTGCATAGAAGTTATATTGTTATGGATCCTCCAACATGTGGTGTTTGCTTAGGATCTTTTGCTAGCCAAAAAATCATACTAAGTAGAGATACTACTTGGGCATCCAAAAAGCCTTAAACCCAGTTTCTTGCCATGAGAGTCCACTATATCTACCTATATGCGGTATTACCCCGCCGTTCCAAGTAAATTTGCATGTGCCACCTCTAAAATTTCAAATAAACATTTGTTTTGTGTGCCTGGAGCGCTCATGGAGCGACGGGGGGCGGTCAGTATCTTCCATGTTATGCGGGTTATTCTCATGATGAGTGTTTATTCACCCGTCCTTGCACGAGAGGGGCGGTATTAGGGATTCCCAGTCCCGAAATAAAAAATGCAAATAATTAAACAAAACTCCCCAGAAATGTTGTTGGTATGGACGGTACCCGTGGATTCGGCTAGCTGTGGAGTATGTTTGTTGGTGGAGGGGGGGTAAACCTTTACTTTTACCGCTTAGGAACCGCCGCTAATGTGTTTAACATGGAAGATATTGATAACTCTTGGTCGTAACGTTGACAGGAAGGGTGCACCTCCCAAAATTATATTTATCTCTGATTTAATCTTTGAGCTCTGGCACCTTTGCAAATCCCTGCTTCCCTCTACGAAGGGACAATCTATTTACCTACATGTTATTTACTATTCATGTTGAGTGAACTTCTTATTCCAACCTCAGTCTATTAGTTGGCAAGCATCATGTGATGGGGAAAGATCCAAACATATATATCCAGTCAAATATATTTGATCATGACTTATTATTGTTGACAATTATCTCTATGATAAATGAGTTGGGAGGCGAAACATTAAGCCCCTATCTTTCTCTGTGTTCGATGGATGCCATTTGTTCTGAAAATATGCTTTGAGTACTAGCAATCATAGAAGACTATATGATGATTGAGTATGTGGAGCTCTTACTTAGACTTTGTTGAGAATAAGTTGAATTGCAATTGTTTGGTGACTAAAAACATAGGTTGTTAAGTTTCAAGAGAATTCATTGTTTGAACCATAACATGAGAATTGGTTGATACTTTATCATTATGAGTTTTATGAGAAAGAGTTGCTGTTATGATGCTAGGAAAAGTGGTTGAAATTATCATTGATCAAACTTATGCACTATGCCAGCATTCACACTTCATAAATTATTTCTTTTATCATTTACCTACTCGAGGACGAGTAGGAATTAAGCTTGGGGATGCTGATATGTCTTCAACGTATCGATAATTTATGAAGTATTCATGCCATATTCACCTATGTTTACAATACTTTTATATGGTTTTGATGCATTTTATATGATTTATTTAGAAAACTAACCCGGACTGACACTGTTTTCAGCAGAACTACCGTGGTGTTGTTTTTGTGCAGAAAATGAAAGTTCTCAGAATCGCCCGAAACTTTTTGACGATTTTTTTGGAACAAAAGAGGCACTAGACGCTTCGTGGGAGGGCCAGAAGAGCCACGAAGGCACAGCCCACCAGGGCGCGCCAGAGGGCCCAGGCGCGCCCTGGTGTCTTGTGCCCTCCTCGTCGCCCATCTTCGCGTGAAACCGACACTCAAAAATCCTATAAATATAGAAACCATCAGAAATAACCCTAGACTCTTCGCTCCGCCGCCGCAACTCTCTGTATCGACAAAAACCAATCTGGAGGCGTTCCAGTACCCTGCTGGAGAGGGTAGATCATCTCCGGTGGCCATCTTCATCATCCCGGCGGAGGCCATGACGAGGAGGGAGTAGTCCACCCTCGGGGCTGAGGGTATGTACCAGTAGCTATGTGTTCAATCTCTCTCTCTCTCTCTCTCTCTCTCTCTCTCTCTCTCGTGTTCTTGAGATGTCATGATATTGATGTATCACGGGTTTCGTTAATATAGTTGGGTCATATAGTGTGTTTCCCTTACTATCTTGTTATGATGAATTGAATCTTTCCCTTTGAGATATCGTTATGTTCGATTGAATATTGGATTTGAGAACACTTGATATATGTCTTGCATCTGGATACTCGTGGTGACAATGGGGTGTTCTATTGATTCACTTGATATATGTTTTGGTACTCAACTTGCGGATTCCCGCGGTGACATTGGGGTAATCTATGCATAGGGGTTGATACACGTTCTTGTCCTACTTTCTCCGATAGAAATCTTGGGGCACTCTTTGAGGTTCTTTGTGTTGGATTGAGTATTACGAATCTGAAATTGTTTGATGCGTATCGTATAATTAATCCATGGATACTTGTGGTGACATTGAAGTATCTAGGTGACATTAGAGTTGGTTGATGCGTATCATATGGTGTTATTCTAGTACGAACACTTAGGTAGATCGATCGGAAAGGATAACTTGGTGTTATTTTAATACGAACTCTTGAATAGATCGATCGGAAATGATAACTTTAAGGTGGTTTCGTACCCTACAAATAATTTTTTTTTCTTATGCTCTCCGCTAGATAAGAATTTTGAAGTGATTCTTCGTTGCACGTTGAGGGATGGTTATGTGATCCAATTATATTAGTATTCTTGAGAGATTGCACTAGCGAAAGTACGGACCCTAGGCCTTATTTTCAAGCATTGCAATACTGTTTGTGCTCACTTTTGTTACTTGTTACATTGCTGTTTTTATATTTTCAGATTACAAAAACCTATATCTACCATCCATATTGCACTTGTATCACTATATCTTTGCCGATCCTACACCTCCCACGGATTGATAAATCTTAGGTCATCCACTTGAGGAAAAATTGATACTGTCTTACAAAACTCTGCGCTTAGAGGCCCAACAAAATCTAAAAGAATAAAGTTGCGTAATAGACATCACGACGCTGTCATGATGAATGTTGAAATATATTGCCCACCTCTTTTCATCAGTTCGGACTTTTGAAGTAACTAGCTGGAGCGTGAATTCAATATGGTATCCGATCCAAGAGGTGTTGAGTTCAAGACCCTGCCAATACAGTATTAAAATAAAAAGATTCTGCGACGTACATCGATCCCATATCTAAGGATTAAAATAGACTAGACGTGAGGGATCCTCTCCGTGTACACCGGCGTAGATGCCCGCGTCCTTCGTCTGGCCGGCGATCCGGCTCGTGGAGTTCTCTGGAGATCTTCTTTCGTCTCGCCGGGCGTCGGGTGCTCCTCTCCCTCGCTGGCGTTTGGGTGTTCCTGCGTGATGGATCTCTCCCCGTACGTGGCCTCCCCCGGTTGTATTTATAGGCAGGAGATAGCGACGGGGCTCCCAGCGCGCTGCCAGGGCCGTTTGTAAGTTCCGATCTTCTTGGACTGGATAGGAATGCAATCGCATCTTCTTTCTTATCGGCTCCATCGATGTTTATCTCTCATTCTTGACACGTACGCCTGCACAAAGAAAAAAGAAAACAACACCTCCTCGTACGTACCTAGCTAACTGGCTGCCGGTGGGCCATTTGACTGATGCGTGCAGTCTAGGCGATCCTTTTTTTTTTTTTGCATAGACAGTCTAGGCGATCTGATGTTTTTTTTTAACACAGTACAGACGCAAGCGCTCATATACACACGCATACACTCATCTCTATGAACGCACGCACGCACACCCTACCCCTATGAGTACCTCCGAAAGACTGGGCCGGCATATCATCTTGAGATTTACGAAGTTACCGTAGTCGCTTCGTCATCGACGGGAACGTCTCCTCCCACTGAAAGCGCATCGCCGGAAATTCTGAAAAAAAATCCAGGAATAATGCAAGCACCAGGACTTGAATCCTGGTGGGCTGGGAATACCACTGTCCCTCTAACCATCTAACCACAGGTTGGTTTGCTAGGCGATCTGATGTTGTTTCATCGCCGTCGTCGTACTTATCTCACGAGTAGTTTACTCGCTGGATCGGTTGCGGGTATTCAGAAACGTATAAATACGCGCCGGCCACGCCGCCGGTATACGAATACTCAAGAGGTATGAATACTGAATATTATCTTGCGTGCACATCATAAACATAAACCTGACCTTCTGAAAAGTATATGTACATATATAATCCTAACATGCACGCAAATATGCCAAGCCAAATCTCACAATAGCTAGCGTATGAATGAACTAATGTGTATGTAGTACGTGAGCTAGGCATGCATGCATGCACGTAAGCTGGATCAAGGGTTCATATGCACGTGTGTGTAGTGCACAACCTACGCTTCGCTTAGATAAAACGACGATCCATCTAAACTTAAAATTTTCGGAAAGCGAGAAGCACAAAAACACATCAAACACGATGTTTCTGCAAAGCAGTAATTTTCATACCTTTTGCCCATAACTTTTCATGATACTAGAGGGTTGTTGTTATACAATGGTATGACCACCTGGTACCTTGTAGTTCATAGATCAATTCCATTTACTTGAACAATGGTATGTCCACCTGGTACCTTGTAGTTCATAGATCAATTCCTATTCCCATGAGTATTTTTGTTACTATGAACTTCCAAAGACGGCTACACAATATTTCTGAATCTGAGTACAACAGAGCAGTATTTGCTAGTTTTGACCTCCATAAGCTCATATTCTGAGTTTCAATAGTTGTTGTTATTTGTAGAAAAGTTCCCTATGAATCTGTAGTCAACTTGTTTGCTTGTTTTCGAGCTTCCTAGCTCAAGATATGAATTTTTCCGTGAAGAGGCAGCAAAGGGTTGCTCCCTTGGGAATGCGATTAGGCATGTTTTTGGTTGTGCTTTACATAGCTTGTTTTGCTGCAATCTGTGAAACATATTTGTATGTTTCTGCAGCAGGTCAAAGCACCAATCCACCGGAGATAGCCTCGCACCCCTCTCACAACGGTCGAGGCGAGTACACCGGGCAATAAGGGCTAGATTGCTCTCTTAATATTATGTTCATGTTTTATTCCTTTACATTCAGGTGATAAAAATCCATCATGAGTGAATCTTCCGAGTTGAAGGAATGATCCTCGCTTCGCGAGCGTATGGTCCTTCGGGTCCGTCCTCATGTTATGGTCCTCTCACTTGGTGAGGGTTGAACAGGAGTGAGGTGAGACGTCGCCCCTCCTTAGCTTGCCGGCAAAAGCTCAGAGCCAAGTCCTCGCTCTTATTTGGTTGCATTATTTGTTCATTTTTTCTCATGCCATTCCAAGCATGGAAGATTCGAGTATAGCATTCACCGGTGCAAGCATGGTTCATCTTCATGGTCTTGCTTGCCATTTTATTACATGCTATGTTGTGTACTTGCCGAGTCTTTGGACTCACCTCTCGTAGACTTTGTTTCAGGTACATCATCACGAGGCTTTGCAAATAGTAGGAAAGGGCGTAGTTCCCATGGGTGTTCACTCACAAATTACACTCCCCTTCATTCACCTAGCTTGATCATGAAAACTCTCATACTTTAGTTCATGATTCTTGATAGCTAGGTTCTACTTGTTGTGTATAAACTTTACCTTGGTTTGTTTCCATGATCACTTTGTTCACCTATCCAGGTGGATTGGAGTTGACTAGTCCCCACCTAGTACTCGTGTGTCTTTGAACATATGTTTTCATTATGGGTGCGTCGCTCTGCTAATGTTGCCGCACATAAGTTAGCTAGAGTCGGTGTTGGTGATGAACTATGTAAGGTTTGGTTGGGGGTTACCCCGGACTACGTACTTGATGTAATTTCGGAGGAGATTCCGAACTTTTATGACTAAATAAAGCGGCGACATTGATCCTAAAAAAAGATATTATGAGATTGTACAAACAATCATAGGTAAAACTATGCACATATAGAGGGGAGGGGGGCATTGGCCCCCTGCCTTGGATCAAATTTTCTTTGGGCGAGCTTAGATTGGAATTTTTTTAGCAAGCTCCATACAATAGTTAGTTCATACCGGCTTCATGAAGAGAATGAAGGATGTGACGGCAAACTCCAGGCCTCTGTCTTGAGTGGCGTTTCACTTGGCACGATGAAGTAGATGACCGGCTCCGTGTCGTCATCTTCTATGGTGTCGTGGTGCATTGGGCGTGTGCGATGATGGCAACCTCCACGCCGTCGACCTCCATGGCACCGGCTTTACGACATCGACAGTTGGCGGCGTCATGATGTGCTCCATGTCGTCATGCTCCGCGGCCCCACCATGATGGAGTAGAAACCGGCGGTGACGGCGTCCTAAGTGTCGTCGACCTCCATGACGACGTCGGCGGTGGGCGGCATCTTGGCAGGCTCCATGTCGTCGTCCTCTGCGTCACCATGGTGGTGAAGCAGAGGAGAGTGGTGGTAGCAACACTAAAATTCAAGAAAAAATATAGTGGAGAACATCAGTATCCTCTTCAAAGGTTGTCGGTTTTAAACTTTTAATACGTACTACAACAGTCCCTTATCTCCAAAACTCAATGTCACACAAAGGATATTCAAGTACGATTCATCCAAAACTTTGATTAGTACCTTTATTGGTGAATGAAATTTGTCATATTAGCACACAACCCCGCTCGACCAGAGAACTTCCTTTGTAGGGAGCTCGGAAGCTGTAAAGACCAGGCACATCCACACACGGCTCACCATCGTCACCATGAACGGCAGGAGCAGACACAACCACCCGAACCTCAGTACCGCCACCATGACCAGAAGAGCCAGACACATCGACCTGCCCCTCAGCCCCAACATCGGACAACGACCGGCTAACGACCATCACAACCCAAATTTTTTTGAAAGTTCCGGCGACTACCGGCTTTTCATTGATTAAGCAGGTAGTAGAATATTTACATTGCCGCATGGCAAGGATAAATAAAATATTTCTCACGCCCCGCGTTATTACTATAATTTCTTCAGCATGAACATACTCTCATGGATCAAGAGGCCACAAAAACTCCTGAATCGAAAGCCCGTCAATGAGCCATGCAAGAAATCTGGCCTAGTCAATAAAGGAATGTGTAGCCACATCAAAACATTGCAGGATAATTACAAGTTTCTCAGATGTTGTATCTTTTTATCATGTACACCTGACCATATTTTCTTTTTACACCAACCATTGTGCAGAAAGAATAATAAATGTCCACGTATGTTCTAATTTGTATTTAGTACAAATGAACTTTCATTCGATTTGAATATCTGCATTAAAATGTGTCTCAGTTTATATAGAATTTATTTCTCAGATGACTGAAGCAAGCTGAAAAACTTTTATCCTAGCAGAAAAGAAGCCCATAGATATTACAAGAAACTTTTTGGTGCTCCCGAAGAGAATTTTGTCTCTTTGGATGAGAACACAACAGGTGACATACCACAGCTCAGCTCAGACGAGAATAAGGTATTGTCAGCTCCGTTTACCGAGAAAGAGGTGTTTGACGCAATAGCACAAATGAAACAAAATAAGGCACCGGGACCGGATGGGTTTCCGGCGGAATTTTATAAGAAGTGTTGGCATATTATAAAAGATGATCTTTTGCCTATGTTCCATGATTTGTTCAATGGCCACCTACAACTATTTCACCTTAACTTTGGAACAATAACGTTGTTGCCAAAGAAGGTGGAGGCTATTTGCATTGAGCAGTTCAGACCGATATGTCTGCTCAATGTCAGCTTTAAAATCTTTACAAAAGTTGGTATGAATAGGTTGACGCAGATAGCCCATTCGGTAGTCCAACCGACATAGACAACTTTTATGCCGGGGCGACATATCCTAGAAGGGGTTGTCGTTTTACATAAGACGCTGCACGAAATGCATACCAAGAAACTCGATGGGGTTGTCTTCAAAGTGGATTTCGAGAAGGCGTGCGATAAGGTCAAATGGCCCTTCCTTCAACAAGCCTTATGCATGAAGGGGTTCAATGAATCCTGGAAGGATCAAGTGGATGCCTTCATTCAGAAAGGTAGTGTTGGGATTAAAGTTAATGATGACATCGGGCATTATTTTCAAACCCATAAAGGACCGAGACAGGGAGATTCCATGTCTCCCATCATGTTCAACATAGTAGCAGATATGTTGGCAGTCCTTATTGGGCGGGCTAAAGAGAATGGCCAAGTAGGAGGACTTGTCCCACACCTTGTAGAGGGGGGAGTGTCCATACTACAGTACGCGGACGACACAATCATTTTCATGGAACATGATATTGCAAAAACGAGGAATATGAAGCTTATTCTATGTTTATTTGAGCAGTTGTCTGGGTTGAAAATAAATTTTAACAAGAGCGAATTGTTCTGCTTTGGAAGAGCAAATGAGGAACAAGACGCTTATAGACAACTTTTCGGATGTGAGATGGGATCGCTACCATTTAGTTACCTAGGGATCCCGATTCACCATAGACGATTGACGAATAAGGAATGGAAGTGTATCGAAGATAGATTCAAAAAAAGACTAAGTTGCTGGAAGGGCAAGCTTTTGTCTTATGGGGGCAGGCTCGTTCTGATCAATTCGGTTCTGACTAGCCTGCTGATGTTTCTTCTATCCTTCTTTGAAGTACCGATAGGTGTACGGAAAAGACTAGACTTTTACCGATCTCGTTTCTTCTGGCAGTGCGAGGAAGCTAAGAAGAAATACAGATCGGCAAGGTGGGATATCATTTGCAGACCCAAAGACCAAGGGGGTCTAGGAATTGAAAATTTAGAAGTGAAGAATAAATGCCTGCTTAGCAAGTGGCTATACAGGCTTTCTACTGAGACTGAAGGAATGTGGGTACAAATTTTGAGCAATAAATACTTACATTCTAAAACATTGGCCCAGGTCACTGCTAGACCTAATGACTCACCTTTTTGGAAGGGGTTAATGAAGATGAAGGTAACCTTCTTTCATCGGGTGAAGTTTATAGTAGGTAACGGTACCACAACCAGATTCTGGGAGGACACATGGCTTGGGGATACGCATCTGGTCTTACAATATTCGTCCCTATATAATATTGTATAACGTAAGGAAGATTATGTTGCCACGGTATTACATACGGTACCTCTTAATATCCAATTTTGGCGATCTCTAGTGGGAGAACGTTGGGATTCATGGTTGCACTTGGTCAGACGATTGATGGATGTTCAACTATCTGATCAGTCCGATAAGATTCACTGGAAACTGTCTACCAATGGTGTTTTCTCAGTGAAATCAATGTACATGGATTTAATTGACTCTGGGCCTATTTCGAGATCACTACACATTTGGAAGATTAAAGTACCGCTTAGAATTAAAATATTCATGTGGTTTGTACACAAGGGAGTTGTATTAACCAAGGATAATTTGATAAAGCGAAGATGGGTAGGCTGCTCTAGATGTTGCTATTGTGATAAAAATGAAACATTTAGACACCTCTTTCTCGATTGTCCTCTAGCGGAATTATTACGGCGCACGGTTCATATTGCATTCAACATCACTCCACCAACGAATATTAATATGCTATTTGGGGCGTGGCTCAATGGAGTAGACGGAACTATAGCGAATCATATCCGGATTGGAATATGTGCATTATTTTGGGCCATATGGAACACTAGAAATGACATGATTTTTAATGGCAAGATCTTCAATAATTTTTTGCAGGTTATATACAGGGCCACGTCGTGGATCCGTACGTGGTCGTTACTCAACCATGCGGACTACATGGAGCCTATGGTTATTGGGTGCAACCGATGGGAGACGGTCGCACGGGCTATCTTCAGCCGATTTGGATGGCGAGCTAATAATAGGCTAGGTATATAGGCATCGTAGCCTGATTTTGGTCTTACCGGATGTGGCAGTTTTTTTATTTCAATTTTATGCTTTTGTCTTGCTCAGATTGTGAGCCCTTCGTGGACATACGATTTTTTTCTATACTTGGTTAATAATATGGCTGCATGCATCAATTGATGCAAAGGCCGGGGGCTTCGTTCCTTCTTTTCCAAAAATAAAATAAAAAATGTGCAGATCCTATGTGTACTGTAGTTGTATAATTTTTAAGGGTGCCATGATCAAGGAAAAACTAATCTGCAAAGGCATGTATGTGCGGAAGAACTTAAAAAGGGCAACACCTACAACAACATAAAAGGCAGACTGTACCATGAGCTAAAAAAAGTAAGCAATATCTAATAGTTACTCTCCTCAAGTTTTCTTTATTATGCACTATTTCTCGTGGCATCGGCAAAACCATTAATCATCTTGAAGTGTCGTCATTGTCGAAAATAAAGTGACCAACAAAAGTCTGAATGTGCAGTAAATTTCAGTTACCTTAACATTCAGTGACCAACAAAAGTCTGAATTAATCCATTAATATGCCACTCAAAATGAGTTACAAATGCCAAAATTCATGGCCCATAGCTGTTACAAAAATAAGCTCACCCATGAACCCATGCCTCCAATCTGGTTTTTTTATTCTTTATCTTTTTGACCCTAATACAAACTACAGAGAGACAACAGTGATAAAAAGAGCTCCGAGGCGGACATGCTGGGAACCCAGATTTCCAAACTGACATTTTATATTACAAACCAGATCATCCGCCTAACTGAGATCGACTAAACGAACTAACCCTCCCTAGACCTGGACTGGACGCGGAAATCACAAGGGGGAACAAGATGAGAGCACCGCCACGAACAGCAGATTCAGCAACAGATCCTTCTAACTCCAGGTCGCCAACCCTGAAAAACTTTGTAGATCCCATTTGCTAACCGCTATAGTAGCCTTGCTCCCACCTTTAGAATCCTTGCTCTTTCTTCCTTTATCTGTAGAATGGACCAATCAAAAATCCACGTTGTCATTCGTTTAATAACAGACATTGGATTAAAATTCTCTTTTCTGTCAGAAATGGTATCATTCCTACTCCACAAAGCCCAAAACATAGCAGATATGCCAACCCACACAAGTTTCTTATCTTCTTTTGGAAATCTATTAATTCAACCCCTAAAGCATGTAGTCGAATCAGCAAATAATTCAGATTAAACGCACATTTTAAAAGATTCCACCTACTTAGGGGCACAGGCATGAGGCTCTAAATCTCTCACGTTCCCATGCTCCTCAAAACAAAAATCCTCAACAAAATCAATACCGAAATCTACATAATCATGAATTTCCCCCACCCCAATCAATCTGATATGGGATGAGTTCATTTTCTCCATAACCCCATCCGTCCCCATCAACTTTTGCAAATGTCTCATTAACATCTCCTTCCCCATTCAATGACCTCAACAAATCAGAAGAGTCAGCAATTCCCCTCTCTGAACTATTATCATCCCTAGCAAAATTATCCCTCCTAATTTTTGGAGAAGACATTAGCTCTATTTTTCTTTTTAGACGCAGACTTTACGCAATGCACATTCTCAACACTCACACCATGAATGTAAGCATGAGCAGAAGGAAAATTAGATTGAGTGCGAAGCTTACTGATAACCCTAAGCTCCTCCTCTGATTATTCGTCGGAGCACTCCCCTCCTATGACTCGGCCGCAAACCGCCGCCCCCAGAGACGAGGAGAACGGCGAGGGAACCTTGCAGAACGGCGAGGAAACATCGTCGCGCCAACTGCTTTGCTCCTCTTCGATTTGGGTAGGGTCGAGGAAGACGCCACCGGCTCGGCGCTCTGGAACGGCACCATCGCAAACGGTACCGTGCGGAACATTAGTGGCGCCGGCAACTGGATGCTCGATCCTAGCCCCTCTGGATGCTCGATCTTTGATCGATACTCCCACCACCTTCGCCTCACGTCCGGATTCGGCGAATCTGTCTGCTCCATGGCCCAGAGGAGCACCTCTATATGATCCCGCTCGACTCCCTTCGGGAGGATCCTCGCCTTTTCGCTCGGTTTGAGACTTGAGGCCACCGCCATCGCCCCCTTCGCTAACTCCCACTGGTTGTGAAACCACGACTTGATCTCCATCATCCTGGCTAACTTCACATCGTCACCACCTGCAATCGTCACGTATCGGTTGTACTCCTCCATCGATCTACTTCCCCACAGCACTAGAACTACCCGACGGCCGTTTTGGATTGGAAGAGCCAAAGAGGAGCGACGGCGGCGGGTTGGGTTTGGGAGAGAAAGAAAGGGGGCTGAGCACAACAATGGCTTGGGCACCTCAACCTTAAATGCTGCATGCTGAACCTTGCACGCACGCCCTAGATGCTCCTCTGCCTATATGTGAGCCAAATCAGATTGTTCGGTGTGGTTCGTCCTTGAACTATATGGCCTGGGGAGAAGGATTCCAAACAAAAAGCTTCATGCACTGCCACGACATGGAGCTTTCCTCCCTGGACGCCACAGAGTTCCACTGAATAATCGTCGTTTTATCTAATCACATCAGCAAGTAGTAGAGACAGAAAGCTAAGATAAAAAGTTTCAATCACACTCTCCACCTCGTTTGGATCACGGACAGAAAGGAAGGGGGCGAGTACGATCCGATAGAGCACAGGAACGGCTCAGAACCTTGGGCGTTACAGCACCAACTCACAAGTGGGGCGGCCAATGTCCTAGGCCCTATGTCCATTAAATCGGTGGTTCATCTTTCTAGACTCCAGTGTGGAGTTGTACTAAAAAGAGATAGAAGTGATGTCCTGCACAATGATGCCCCTAAGGCTATGTTCGGTTGCCGGGGAGTGATTTTCCAGGGCTACAAAGCACGGACTTGATTTTTCTTGACACAGTCGAATCCAGGCAGGGATTTCTCGTCCTCATTTGGCACTGTGGGGACTGGAACTGGGCTGGGATTTCTGTGACTACCGTAGTAGTACAAATGATCAGAAAAAGAAAAACAAAACTGACAGAAAACGAGATAATCTTGAACGCCGGCGCAGTCTAAAAGTTTCTCTAGCTCACCAAGCGGATGGTTTGAACTCGCATGGATTCTCTCTAGCTCACCAAGCGGATGAGCACAATCGTCGCTGCACAGGAGCCAGCATGCTGACCTGCACGGCTGCTCCTGCAGTCCTACTCTCATGTGAAAGTGACAACGGAAAGAACGATGACAAGTAAATCAGTGGAGAATGACTCGTAAAGAGAAAGAAAAGCAAGGATTGCAATTGATTGAGGTTCCTTTTGGCAAAGCGCTACAGCAAAGGAAGAGCTACAGGCCTACAGCACATTGCTCATGTCCACTACAGACAGTTGACATGCTTGTGAGCTTGTGTGCTTGCTGCCTACACCTACTTGGCTTTTGAACGTACTCGTGTGCTTGTGGCCTACATTTACTTGGCTTTTGAACGTGCTTGCGTGCTTGCTGCAAGCGGTGCTCCTGCAAGCCCTGGCAAACCACACAAGGCTATCAAGCTGAGAGCTACTGGAACATTCAAACTTTGGGAGATCATGTCCAAACCTGATTTTAGAATTAGTATGGTTCTGTTTAACTCAAGTGTATACACCTAGATGAAATAAACATCCAAGCATGGCATTTGTGCATATACACCACAACAGTCCTAAACTCCCAGGAATAAGTCTCTGCTGTATTTTCAGAGATGTGCGTGCAAGCTTTTTCAATCATCACCCAAATATAGATATGCCAGCAGTTCGTGTTCTTAGGTAAATCATTCCTTGCAGGGGTGCGCTTGTGAGGCTACTCTTGCATATGTGAGGAAATCTTTACATACTGTCGGATGGTTGTGCATTTGCAAAAAATTCATGATGAAAGAAATAGGCCTTGGTTGCAATCTTAGAATGTTTTCCTGAAAATATTTTACACGTAGCTTCCAGGAAATGTTTGACAAAATGCCTTCCTAAAAATAATATGCAGCGTACTACATATATATCCAATTAATTATTCCTTTTAGCATTACTCCATTTTTAACCAGGTCTCTATCATGGCTGAAACTTTAACTCCTTTTTTCTGATGAGAACATGATGATATCTTGATGTAAATTAATTCACTGTGGCATCTTGTTTTAACCTACAGGTTTTTCTCTAAACATGGAAATCTGTACGTGCAGAGATACATAACCCTGAAGCCTAGTGATGATTAAATTAAACTGAAGTTTATGCAATTTTTCTACAGAACCAAGCATCAAACAACACAATAGCAGCCAACCACAAGTTTCATTCACTAAATAGTCTGTTCATGGTACCCTCAACTCCTCAAGCATAAAGGATTTACCTTGACTACCCGAAGATATCTGAATCTGATAGGTGAATGGATTTACTCACCTAAGCTCCGGGGCATGGACAGCGGGTGGTGATGGCTTTAGTGACCATGGTGCCTCCCGGTGCCCCTCGACGCGCCTCCTGGTGCTCATGGCCTTCCACCCCGACCTCGTGCTGACTGCCGCTCGCCTCCTCCGCTGCCGCCAATACCGATGGATGGACGTGGAGT
Source organism: Elymus sibiricus (assembly GCA_039707655.1). Classification (NCBI taxonomy): domain Eukaryota; kingdom Viridiplantae; phylum Streptophyta; class Magnoliopsida; order Poales; family Poaceae; genus Elymus; species Elymus sibiricus. The sequence continues at coordinate 295,173,881 of CM077663.1, read as the reverse complement.
TGGCCACCCTTCAAGATGAGCGGTAGTTCCTCCCCAGGTAATCACTCTTCTTTGCCCTCCCAGGTGAAAGGTTATCTACGCCACCAAGGACAGCAAGATAGGATAGTTGGATGGCATTAAGTTTAGTTATACTGGTTGCACACTATTAAATGTATTGATCCTAATTCTTATATGTGTTGCCACATTGCATACGGTAAGAAAATAGCAAGACATGCAAAACCATGCGCTGATGACTGCATAATGCTAATAGAAACAGGGAGATATATCAGGAAAAGTACTAAAAGCTCTTAATGCATCATCAACTAAACTCCCATCTACCGAGTAGAATGCATGCAGAACACTAACATTTTATCCGGCACTGTAAGATTTGTAGGAACCAAAAAGGATCAAATTAAATCTTACACAAAACTGAGTTAAATAAATAAAACTCTGCGGTGCCAGGAATGCAGTTGGTGTTCAAACCTGATTTTAGAATTTGTATGGTTCTGTTTAACAGTTTAACTCTAATATATAATGTATTTTCAGAGAATAATGTATTTTCAGAGATGCGGGCAGTTGGTGTTCTTAGGTAAATAATTCCTTACAGGGGTGTGCTTGCGAGGCTACTCTTGCATTTGTGAGGAAATCTTTACATACTGTCGGATGGTTGTGTATTTCAAAAAAATGTGATAAAAGTAATAGGTCATGGTTGCTATCTTAGAATGTTTTCCTGAAAATGTATTGCACGTGGCTTCCCAGAAATGTTTCACACAGGCCTTCCTAGAAATAATATGCAGTGTGTTGCATATATATCCAATTAATTAATCCTTTTAGCATTACTCCTTTTTTAACCAGGTCACTATCATGGCTGAACTTTTAACTCTTTTTTTCAGATAAGAACATGATGCTATCTTGATGTATATTAATTCACCATGGCATCTTATTTTCACATACGGATTTTTCTCCAAACATGGAAATCTATAAGTGCAGAGATACATAACCCTGAAGCCGAGTGGTGATTAAATTAAACTGAAGTTTACTAAGTACCCCTTATAAATAAATGCAATTTTTCTACAGAACCAAGCATCAAACAACACAATAGCAGCCAACCACAAGTTTCATTCACTCAATAGTCTGTTCATGGTACCCTCAAGCATAAAGGATTTACCTTGACTACCCGAATATATCTGAATCTGGCAGGGGAATGGATTTGCTCAACTAAGCTCTGGGCCGTGGACAGCGGCTAGTGATGGCCTTCGGGTTTGGAGTGCTCCCACAGTGACCATGGTGCCAGCTTGGTCACCTGTTTTCAGAATTAGTATGGTTCTGTTTAACTCTAGTGTATACACCTAGATGAAATAAACATCCAAGCATGGCATTTGTGCATATACACCACAACAGTCCTAAACTCCCAGGAATAAGTCTCTGCTGTATTTTCAGAGATGTGCGTGGAAGCTTTTTCAATCATCACACAAATACAGATATGCCAGCAGTTCGTGTTCTTAGGTAAATCATTCCTTGCAGGGGTGGGCTTGTGAGGCTACTCTTGCATATGTGAGGAAATCTTTACATACTGTCGGATGGTTGTGCATTTGCAACAAATTCGTGATGAAAGAAATAGGCCTTGCTTGCTGTCTTAGAATGTTTTCATGAAAATGTATTACGCGTGGCTTCCCGGAAATGTTTCACACAGGACTTCCTAGAAATAATATGCAGTGTGCTGCATATATATCCAATTAATTATTCCTTTTAGCATTACTCCATTTTTAACCAGGTCTCTATCATGGCTGGAACTTTAACTCCTTTTTCTGATGAGAACATGATGCTATCTTGATGTAAATTAATTCACTGTGGCATCTTGTTTTAATCTACAGGTTTTTCTCTGAACATGGAAATCTATACGTGCAGAGATACATAACCCTGAAGCCGAGTGATGATTAAATTAAACTGAAGTTTATGCAATTTTTCTACAGAACCAAGCATCAAACAACACAATAGCAGGCAGCCACAAGTTACATTCACTCAATAGTCTGTTCATGGTACCCTCAAGCATAAAGGATTTACCTTGACTACCCGAAGATATCTGAATCTGATAGGGGAATGGATTTACTCACCTAAGCTCCGGGGTGTGGGCAGCGGCTGGTGATGGCCTTTGGGTTTCGCGTGCTCCCGCAGTGACCATGGTGCCCCTCGACGCGCCTCCTGGTGCTCATGGCCCTCCACCTTGACCTCGTGCTGACTGCCGCTCGCCGCCGCCGCCGCCGCCGATGGATGGACGTGGAGCGGGCCACCCTTCAAGATGAGCGGTAGTTCTTCCCCAGGTAATCACTCCTCTTTGCCCTCCCAGGTGCTTGGTCTGTTAGGTTCTAGGTCAATCCATGGCGCCGGGAAGCTGGGATTCTTGAGGTGCGAATTTGTGATCCCAGAACTGAAGCTTGGTCGGAGAGCGAGGTGAGGCGAGTGCTCCTAGTGGCCCACGCCTATTCCAGTATTACTGTTTCTTTTTTCCTGATTGGGAACGGCTAAAATTGAGCTGGTAGTATCGTACCGTGCTACTCCCTCCGTTCGCTTTATATGGCTTATTATATCTTAAAATTTTGGGTTTCGTTTTATAAGTCTTAATTTCATTGTTCCTCATTATATGCCTATATTTAAAAGTGCATTAAATTGTTGCATGCAAAAATTAAGAAAACATTGGCCAATGCATGTTAAATTTTTTGTTCATACATGCATGCATTACCATTAATGCATTGGTAGCACAACCTTTTGAGTAAAACGAGCACATTAATGCATTGGTAGCACGTGGGTATCGTAAAACATACTCCCTCCGTCCAGGTATATAGGACGTGTGCGTAGTTCTAGGTCATCGATTTGACTAACTAAATATATGTTATACGTCATCAAAAGTATACCATTATGGAGGTGTAGTTTCTAAATATATGTTTTTGTCACATATAATCTATATTTAGCTAGTTAAATTATTGACCTAGAACTACGCGTAAGCTCTATACACCCGGGCAGAGGTAGTATCATTTCTTCCTAAATGGCCCTATTTTAAACTTAAGTGCTCCATGGACTTAACTCCCCTCACGTACTACAGGGTGCAGTTGGGTCACTAACAGGTGGGCCAACCTGCTTCCGGGCCCACATGTCAGTAGCCCAACTGCACCCTGCGGTACGTCAGAGAAGCCTCATCCGTGCTCCATGGCCCCGCAAAAAACATATTTGCTCATCTGCCCCTGAAGAAACGACCAGCGGCTAGGCGTGTTCATCACACCTCACAAGTATAGAGAGCAAATCGCTTGCCGTCTTTGACTGTCAACATTCCTCGCCCAGCCAGCCGACATGGCACCTGCCGAACATGTCCTTCCGATTGCCGCCACAACATTGTTGTAGGATCGAAAGTATGTCTAGAGGGGGGTGATTAGACTACTTGACCAAATTAGAAACTAACATTTTTCCCAATTTTATAAGTCGGCAAGTCTTAGCGATTATAACAAGTCTAACACGCCCTACACATGCAAGTCTACGAGTATAGCAGCGGAAAATAATGGCATTGCAAGTGTAAGTAAAGGGAGAGATAGAAAGATCAAACACAACGAAGACACGAAGGTTTTTGGCGTGGTTCCGATAGGTGGTGCTATCGTACGTCCATGTTGATGAAGACTTCAACCCACGGAGGGTAACGGTTGCGCGAGTCCACGGAGGGCTCCACCCATGAAGGGTCCACGAAGAAGCAACCTTGCCTAGTCCACCATGGCTTACGTCCACGAAGGACTAGCCTCACTCAGGGTAGATCTTCATGAAGTATGCCCTTACAAACTTCTTGTTTCAACTCCACACGATCCGGCGGCTCCCAAGCGACACCTAACCAATCTAGAAGACACCACTCTCCAGAAGGTAATAGATGGTGTATAGAATATAGATGATGAACTCCTTGCTCTAGTGCTTCAAAAGATAGTCTCCTCAACACTCAATCACTCTTTCAAGGATTTTGGCTTGGTAGAAGAGGATGATTGGGTGGAAAGCAACTTGGGGAGGCTAGAAATCAAGATTCATATGGTGGGAATGAAATATCTTGATCTCAACACATGAGTAGGTGGTTCTCTCTCAGAAAATGAATAATGAAAGTGTTGGTTTGTTCTGAGTGCTCTCTCTACGAATGAGAGGGGGTGGAGGGGTATATATAGTCATCTCAAAAAATCTAACCGTTACAACATTATTGCCCAACTCGGTGGAACCGAAGTAAAAACTTGGTTGGACCGACTAGTGCAAAATGTTCTAACTTTCAGCTTTTCGGTGAGACCGATAGATAACAACTCAGTGAGACCGATTCGGTTGGCCTAGTACAGATCCAAATCTCGGTGGCTCCGAGATACAAAACTCGGAGGTTCCGAAGTGAAATATCCCGTTTCCAGAGAGTTGACACTGCTTTTCGGTTGTACCAAAACCAATCTCGGTGGTACCGAGGTGCTAGGGTTTTGGCTTGGGTTCTGTCTTGGGTAAACTCGATGGGTCTGATTCTGAAATGTTGGTGGCACCGATTTTGGTAGTTAGGCTTTTGGACAGAATCTTTTGTGAGAGTTTGGTTGAGGCTTTTGGTGGCAAATCTCTAAGCACTTTGCGCAACCAGATCATTATCAATACATCATCCCCTTTTAATAGTATTGGCTTTCCTATGGACTCAATTGTGATTGCTCACATGAAATAAAATGTAGAGTCTTGAAGCTTTTGCCAATAGGTGTTCATTGCATCTAGGGATCCATCTCACAAATCCTAGCCAATCATTGAACTTTCCTGAAATATACTTGATAGGATCATTAGTTCAATGAACTATATGTTGATGTTAATTATCAAAACCACATAGGGAGAAGTTGTGCTTTCAATCTCTCCTTTTTGGTAATTGATGACAACATATAGATCAAAGCTTCGATAAAAGATATAATCAATGCATAGTATCGTCGCTTTGAGAAGTATGCGATAAGCAAGTGCTCCCCCTAAATTTATGCATTATTTTGAATTTGCGTTTGAATGCAAATACAAAATCGATTAGGATCATGAGTCACTCATGTCACATACATTTGGGTTGAGCGCATAAAGGATTTGAGTAAAATGCAATGCACACATCACCAATCATACAAGTGAATGATCATGATATATATCAAAATGATATGAAATAGTAGCATCAACCATTAAGCGTATGATCAAACACGGCATAGTTTGAGTCGTGAAACGAGCAAAAGAATAAGCCAAATGTATCAAAGAGCAAGAGCAACTAAAAATGCAACACTCACTCTCTCGAAGCAGGCCCTATGATCTATACATATTCTCCCCATTTGGCAACAAGTTACCAAAAAGCTCGAATTGTATAGAGCTAAACGTCGCTCTGGGCTTGATCTCCTCCATGTGGTGATGAAGTGGCCCCTCTGATGGTCGTCGAAGGAATCGAAAGAAGAGCGTCAGCAAATGCTTCTGCGGATGTCTTCTGGGCTGGTGGAGTAGAAACTGTAGGTGCTAAAGGAGGAACTGAAGAACTCTCAGCAGGTGTACACATTGAGGGTCTCGTCTCAGGGCTGGCTCATGTTGTTTCCTACAACAAATGCTTACATGTGAAGGGCACACATTAATCAAGAAGGACATGTGACGCGTGTAATTGAATTTGTTTTGGGCTTCACATCAACCAATGCCTCGGTAAGGGTGATGGCACTGGGAAAAGTTTAATGTAAAAAACACAGCTTAGAAAGAAAAAGGACAAATCACCCCATGAATCTGGCTTTGAATTCGCCTTATTAGCATTATTACTTTGTCATTTTTGTTTCTGGAGATCCGAAAGTTTTAAGACCAGGGATACTCCGCTTCGTGGTAAGCTTATGAATTCATCTTCATTCTATATTATTGTTCCCTAAAAGGAAAAAAAGCCTAAGCTTATATTCATAGCTCCAACTTTACCCAGAAACATCTTTCTATATGTATATACGAAAATTACATGCCGTCATATAAGGTACTATACAGAAAATTTAAGTCCTAATGACCTTCGGTCTCAACTATCAAGTAGTATGAGCTAGCAGCCGTCTTTCCCTCTATCTAGTTCTAAATATGAACAGAAGAGTAACAAAAGGCATGTGATTACTCATTCTCCTCATCTTTACATATCCTTTTTGTACAGCTGGAGTAGAAATTGAGCCAATAATACCAGTAATTATTCATAGATAACATCTTCTCTTGAAAAGGGAAACCAAATCTGATAGGTTCATGCTCAATCTCGAATTCCAGAAGACCAAACCATAGTCAAATCTGAACGTAGCACAAGACTGGACAGACCGGTTACTTCAGTCACCATATCCATTTTCCATGCTGAAATCTCAAAGTTTGAAACTCTAAACTTTTGACCAAACTAGAATGAGATTGCCTCGACCTTTTCCACTGTTGTTTGAAATCCTTGAATATTTCTTCTTTATATAAGCACAACAAAAAATGTCAGCTGAATAATGGAACTAGGCATATTATTCTAGAATGGTCTAAATCATTCTAGATGGCTACATGTTCATTACATTCTTTTTCTAGTGCCTACACCTTGTACTTACAAGAATATATGATCTATGTAAAGTAAAGTATGTACATTGAACTGAATGCTATGTGAATTATTTTGTGCATTAAGCACTTTGCTCCAAATTAAGTGTCCCTGATTGTGTACGAATTAGGATAAAAGCGAGTTAGTCGAGAACAGACAAAAGGTACAAGCAGCCTTACATTACAGATAAACTTTGTTGTGACATCATAGATGACATTTGCTTTGACCCAACCTATTCATACAAAGCACTTTCAGTAACAAGATCGTACAAAAATGTAACAACAACAACAACAACAACAACAACAACAACAACAACAAAAATGGCGTAAAAGACAACTATCGCTTCATACCAAGCGCACATTATGTTAGAAAGAGGTGTATTGCAGGAAGAAGATCGTACTTCCTTGCAAAACAGGCTAGCCTAGATAATGAGTAAACTTACTTAGTCGATCAACGATTCGTCGTGGAGAATAATCGCCTACTTGCCAACACCTTAAATAAACTGTGGCAAAATAAGCGACACTAAAATGAGATACTTTTATATTTTACGGTAAAAGATAAGAATAAGTATGTCAGAGACATCGTCACCAATAATTTTTTGTTGAACTTGAAGTTGAAATAAGCCTGTGCACAAAACATAAAATGTAGAATTCATGGTTTTATTGGGTTGCCTTTGTGTGCAGAATACAAACTAAACCTCGATAATGATGTATGAGGCTTGATTTTTACTGATACTGCTGGAATCATCCGTGGAAGGCTACCACAAAAATATATGTTATTACACATGCCTGAACATATGACACACCTAACCCTTCATGACGGGAATACAAAAACATGAAATTATCGATTGAGCAAGCTACTCGTATTCAACCTACCAGAATTAAATTGAAGGAAAAAATCATTCATGAATATGCACATGAATCTAGCTAGAGGACAGTTCGGTATAAAAGATGTAACCACATATGTATATGTGCAAACATATGATAATCAAACTACTTCCCATCAGTCTCTCACGCTCCCCTCTAATTCTCCACAAAATGTAGATGCGCACACCTATGATAACCAAACTATTGTGCATCCTCCTTTCCTCTCACAAAAGACAAGTAGGAGCACAACACAGTAGACCATCGATAACTGAAAATCGCTTAGTTTTCTAGATTCAGAGAACATTCACAAAACAGCAGGAGTTAACTCAACAAATCAAAGAATCACCTAATAACTGAAGCTACAGTTACACACAGACAAATACTTGTATAGAATGGACAGTGATGCTCAAACCTAACGAATTTAATATAGCTGTCAGCATCAGAGGCTACTTGAGAACCCCTATAAGAGATTGAAGCCGGTAATCCTTGTCGTAAGTCGGCAGGATAAACAAACTATACTTCTCAGCAGGGTAAAAATTGTTAGAGTTATATTAGTGATGTCTTTTTGCCTTTTGCATTCTAGTCTCTTAGCATCCTCCTGTAGCCTTTTGGCGTCCTCATGTATGTGTGTATATGTTGGATTTGGCCTCCTAATAATACAAGTTGCTTTCATAACATGGTATCAGAGCAAGGTTGCGGCGTGTGAAAAAACACCGGACAGAGAACCTAGCACAGGCAACACAAACGGAAGAACAAACACCAGCCGGTAATCCTTATCGTAAGCTGGCTGGATAGACGAACTGTAATTCTCAGTAGGGTAAAAAGGACGGGCAGGGAACTTACCACAGGCAACACAAACAGAAGAGAAAACACCAGCCGGTAATCCTTGTCGCAAGCTCGCGAGATAGACAAACTATAATTGTCAGCATGGTAAAAACGACGGGCAGGGAACCTACCACAGGCAACACAAACAAAAGAACAAATACCTACCGTTCATGCCATGCCACAGACAAAGTAACTTGGACGAGCGATCAATGGAGATATCAGAACGACGCATTAGCCGACGAATGACATACATGCATGGGCAGATCTTGATAGAAAAGTGTGAATGGAGAATACGGGGTTACACAGGAGTTTTACGAGTGCATGCATTCGATCTTGTGGATCTGCGTCGGCATTGCCGTGTGCGCCGCAAGGCTCACTGGTGCCACAACCTGCCTACGTCGGTCTCGCCTTCACCACTTTTGACATGCTTGAGGGATACGAGCTCACTGGTGCCACCCTCTCCTCTCACTCCCGTGTGGTACCCTCGGGAGGGCGTGCTGTTGGCGCCAGTCTCGTTGATGGTTGGGACGACGTCCCGTTGATAGGCGAGCTCGCACGTCGACGCTTGCGTCCGGGTTGGTGCTACCGTGCTCACCACCACCATGTTCTCCGCCAGGCATGGCATCTCGGGTGGCGTGTTCGCCATTGCGTTTCCCGAGAGGGGCGGATTGGGAAGACGCCGTCGTAGGCTTCGGCTCCTCCTACACCGGCGACCCCAACCACGGCACCAAAGTGTGGAGGTATGCCGGCGACGATGAAGGGCGTGTCGTCCTGGTAGAGGAGTGCGGGAGGCGGGACGGGACGGGGCGGCGACGATTTTTCTCGGATAGAGAGATAGAAGTTGGGGGCAGTAGGGGTTGAGGAACATGGGGGCGTGGCCGCATGGGATGCGAGTGCGTGTGTTGCGGTTGCTCAACTTTTACCGTGCGGGGAAAGGGTGGGAGGCACATTGAAGCAGGTTGGGCCGGTGGTTGTGGGATGAGCTGGCATGTTTTATTGGGCTTCTTGTGAAATCGTTGCATGTTTTCTGGGCTGGTTTGCTCAGTCGTGTGTGCGTGCGTGCGTCGGGAACAAGGTGGGGATCGTGTTAGACTATTACTTGGATCTCAAGTTACCGGAGTCCTAGTCAATTTGTAATAGCCTTAGTCGGTTTATAAACCTCCTATATAAACTCATGTATGCGGCTGTGATACGTCTCCGTCGTATCTACTTTTCCTCACACTTTTGCCCTTGTTTTGGACTCTAATTTGCATGATTTGAATGAAACTAACCCGGACTAACGCTATTTTCAGCAGAACTACCATGGTGTTGTTTTTGTGCAGAAATAAAAGTTCTCTGAATTGGACGAAACTTTTTGGAGATTTATTTTACAATAAATAAAAAATACTGGAGCGAAGAACCACCGGAGGGGGGCCCTGGCTGGGCACAAGACAACAAGGCGCGCCAGCCCCCCTCCCCCGGCGCGCCCTGGTGGGTTGAGCCCAGCTCGTGGCCCCACTGACCCTAATTCCGACGCTATAAAATCCTATTTTTGGAGAAAAAAATCAGGGAGAAAGTTTCATCGCGTTTTACGATACGGAGCCACCGCCACCTCCTGTTCTTCATCGGGAGGCCAGATCTGGAGCCCGTTAATGGCTCCGGAGAGGGGAATCTTTGGTCTTCGTCATAATCAACCCTTCTCCATCGCCAATTCCATGATGCTCCCCACCGGGAGTGGGTAATTCCTTCGTAGGCTTGCTGGTCGATGAGGAGTTGGATGAGATTCATCATGTAATCGATTTAGTTTTGTTAGGGCTTGATCCCTAGTATCCACTATGTTCTGAGATTGATGTTGCTACGACTTTGCCATGCTTAATGCTTGTCACTAGGGCCCGAGTGCCATGATTTCAGATCTGAACCGTTTATGTTATCACCATTATATCTATGTTCTTGATCCGATCTTGCTAGTCATATGCACCTATCACGTGTTATGATCCGTAAACCCCATAGTGACAATATTTGGGATACTTTCCGGTGATGACCGTAGTTTGAGGAGTTCATGTATTCACCGTGTGTTAATGCTTTGTTCCGGTTCTCTATTAAAAGGAGGCCTTAATATCCCTTAGTTTCCTTATGGACGCCGCTGCCACGGGAGGGTAGGACAAAAGATGTCATGCAAGTTTTTTTCCATAAGCACGTATGACTATTTACGGAATACATGCCTACATTACATTTATGAACTGGAGCTAGTTCTGTGTCGCCCTAGGTTATGACTGTTATATGATGAATATCATCCAACGAGTTCACCGATCCAGTGCCTACGAGTTTTCCACATATTGTTTTCTTGCTAAGTTACTATTGCTACTGCTACTGTTGCACTTGCTACAAAACTATTGCTATCACTGCTACCGTTATTGTTACTGTTACTACTGCTATCAAAATTATCATACTACTATGCTACTGATCACTCTGCTGTAGATATTTAATCTCCAGGTGTGGTTGAATTTACAACTCAGCTGCTAATACTCTCAAATATTCTTTGGCTCCCCTTGTGTCGAATCTATAAATTTGGGTTGAATACTCTACCCTCGAAAACTGTTGCGATCCCCTATACTTGTGGGTTATCAAGACCTTTTTCTGGCGCCGTTGCCGGGGAGCATAACTATATTTGTTGAGTCACTTGGGATTTATATCAATTGATCACTATGAAGAATCTGAAGGATCCAAAGACTAGGATTTTTCCCTCTAAGACGAGGGGAGGTAAGGAACTGCCATTTAGCTCTGCACTTGATTCACCTTCTATTATGAGTAAGTTTGCAACACCACCACATGCTAGTAATCCTGATATGTCGCAAGTTATTGATGATGCCACTTCTGCTATGAATGATGCTTATGATGATGCTAGTACCATGCTTGATGATAATGTGCCACTAGGTGAATTTCTTGATGAATAAATTGCTAGAGCTAAAGAGAATGAAATTATTGAAACTGATGAAACTGATGAAACTGATGAAGCCTTTGAAACTGATGACTATGAAACACCTATTAGACCTGGCTCTCCTAGATTTGAAAGCCTAAGATACCTAAAGATTATGTTTTGGATGGAGAGATAGCTAGAGAAATCCTTTCTTATAAGGATAGAGATGATCTTAAGAAATTGCTACGCAAGTATAAGGAAAAGACTTTGAATGCTAGAATGAAATGTAATCCTAAGTTTGCTACTTCACCTATCTTTGTTACCGGTAAGGATTATGAATTCTCTGTCAACCCAGAGTTAATTACTTTGGTTGAATCTGATCCTTTCCACGGCTATGAAACTGAAACTGTAGTGGCACATCTTACTAAGTTGAATGATATAGCCACCCTCTTTGCTCATGATGAGAAGATTCACTACTACTATATCCTTAAGTTATTTCCGTTCTCATTAAAGGGTGATGCTAAGACATGGTACAATACTCTTGCTCCTGGTTGTGTGCGTAGTCCCCAGGATATGATTTACTTCTTCTCTGGAAAATATTTTCCTGCTCATAAGAAACAAGCTGCCTTACAGGAAATATTTAACTTTGTGCAAATTGAAGAAGAGAGTCTCCCACAAGCTTGGGGGAGGCTTCTCCAATTGCTTAATGCTTTGCCTGATCACCCTCTCAAGAAAACCAAATACTTGATATCTTCTATAATGGACTAACTGATGCTTCTAGGGACCTCCTAGATAGTTGTGCTAGTTGTGTTTTTAGGGAACGAACTGTTGAACAAATTGAGGAATTATTGAATAATATATTGAAGAATTATGATGATTGGACTCTTCCTGAACCACCACTTAAACCCACTCCGAAGAAGAGGGGTATCTTATTTCTCAGTCCTGAAGATATGCAAGAGGCAAAGAAATCTATGAAGGAAAAAGGTATTAAAGTTGAGGATGTTAAGAATTTACCACCTATTGAAGAAATACATGGCCTTGACACACCACCACCTCCATAGGTGGTACAGGTAAATTCTTTATTAAAGTTTGATGAAGGTGATATCCCTTACAATAAACATCCTAGTCAATGCTTATATGAGTTTGATAACTATATTATGAAGCAAGATCATTTCAATGCACATGTTCTGAAACAATTGAAATATAATTCTGATATGATTGCTCGCTTGAGTGACTTGCTATTTAGAATCAGTAATGATGTTAGAGGTGTAGGAAAACATGCCTCTATGGTTCAAACCCAGTTAGAACAAGTTGCTAAATCTCAAAAAGAATTACTTGATGAAATGAATAATAATATGAATGATTTTGCTGCTAGGGTAGTAACTAGGGAAGGTAGAATGACCCAAGAACCACTCTATCCTGAGGGTCATCCTAAAAGAATTGAACAAGACTCTCAGAGAATTAATACTGATGCACCTAGTCCTTCTAAAAAGAAAAAGAAAAAGAAAAATGATAGGACTTTGCATACCTCTAGTGAACTTGAGATGCAAAAACCACCTGATAAGAATGATGTCTCTATTTCTGATGCTGAAACTCAATCTGGTAATGAACATTCACCTAGTGATAATGAAAATGATAATGATGATGTTCATGAAAATACTCAACCTAACAATGATAAAGAACCAGATAATGATGTTGAAATAGAGCTTGCTGTTGATCTTGATAACCCACAACCTAAAAACAAGCGTTATGATAAAAGAGACTTTGTGGCTAGAAAACATGGTAAAGAAAGAGAGCCATGGGTTCAGAATCCCATGCCCGGCCCTTTCCTCCAAAACCATCTAAGAAAAAGGATGATGAAGAGTTTGAACGCTTTGCTGAAATGATTAGGCCAGTCTTTTTGCGTACCCGCTTAACTGATATCCTAAAAATGGCCCCATATGCAAAGTACATGAAAGACATCATCACTAATAAAAGAAAGATACCCGAAGCTGAAATCTCCACCATGCTTGCTAATTATTCTTTTAAGGATGGAGTACCTAAAAAGTTGGAGATCCGGGAATACCAACTATACCTTGCTCCATTAAAAGAAATTATGTCAAAACTGCTTTGTGTGATTTGGGAGCTGGTGTTAGTGTTATGCCTTTCTCCTTATACAAAAGACTTGATTTGAATAAACTCACACCTACTGAAATATCATTGCAAATGGCTGACAAATCAACTGCCATACCTATCGGTATCTGTGAGGATGTGCCCGTTGTTGTTGCAAATGTTACTATCTTAACGGACTTTGTTATTCTTGAGATGCCCGAGGACGACAACATGTCGATTATCCTTGGTAGACCATTTTTGAATATTGGAGGGGTTGTTATTGATTGCAATAAAAGCAAAGTCACTTTTCGTATCAATGGTAATGAGCATACGGTGCACTTTCCGAAGAAATAATTCCTAGTGAATGGTATAAATGTTATTGAAGAATCTCCGACAATCACTATTGGAAGTTTTCAATTACCTCTACCTACCGCCAAAAAGAAATATGATATACTTATTGTTGGGGATATGCACATCCCCATTGAGGTAACTTAGTGTTTTACGAAAGTTCTTCGGTTTCATGCTAATCGGAAGTGGTTGTTAATAAGACTTGATCAACCTTATTAATGGATCATTTTTTAGAGGTATGAATTTGATGAATCTAGTAGGCACAACTCTCTGCTCCCACCTTTTATTTTCTGTTTTACCTAGTCAAATAAAATAAAATGACATGTTTATCCTGTTTTCTATTTTCTCCGTGCAATAAAAAATGACCCAAAAATAAAAGTCTTCAGAATGTTTTGAAAATTTGATACATTTTTTTCTGAATATTTATGAATTTCTGGTGTAAATAACATCAGAGGGGGTGCACCTGGTGCCCACAAGACACCAGGGCGCGCTAGCAACCCCAGGCGCGCCGTGGTGGCTTGTGGCCCCCATGTGGGCCCCCTCACTTATTCCTTTAGCCCATGTCATCCCCTACCTCCAGAAAAAAATCACCTTAGCCTCCATTCCCGTGTTCTTGCTCTCAACCCCGCGGATTTTGATCTCTTTTGCTCGAAGCACCGTTTCCGAAACTGTTTGGATGGATTGCTACTTGGTATGTGACTCCTCCATTGCTCCAATTAATTTTTGCTTTAGTGGGTTATTTTTAGAGTAATTAGCTACTCTTGGTGCTGCTATAGATGAGCTTGCATGTTGAATTCTTAGAGTTCTAAGTAGTTTGAATGCTAAATATGGCCTCTATGCATCCTTGGGAGTAGTTGCTATCAATCTTACGAAGTTTTGTTGACAAAATTTTGCGGACTAAAATTTTCAGAATTTTTATTATAGGAATAAGATGGATTTCTTTAGGAAGTTTTCCTCCAAGAAAAATGCCAAAGGAGTCATTAGGGAATCATCGGACAATGACCTCCACACTCCGAGAACGGTGGAGGTGCGGCCGTGTGAATGGCCGCATGATGCCTTCATGGAGGAGGCCGGGTTCCATCAAGAGTTTGCTCAATTTGTTGCAAATGCTAGGCTGACCGAGTTCCTCGCAGGTAAGTGTGACCAACACCACATCCTTACAAATTCCTTTGTGCAAAGTTTTCATTTTCTCAGAAAGAATAATCCTCCAGAAGTGCAGTTTAACTGTACGCTGAAACTCACAAGATACCGCTAACTGACTTTTGCGACATATGCTTGATCCCTTCTGATGGGGAATTAAGAGAACCTAGACCAGCGGAGTTCGAGGATTTTCTCCTCACTTTAACAATGGGTGAAGATAGAGGCGTGTCGAACGCTACTGTTACCGGTTTGCAGTTTCCTTCTGTGCATTACTTTGCTTTATTCATCGCAAAGTGTTTAACCGCTAGGGAGAAGGTTGGCGCACTCAGTGCCCCCGACTTCGCTATTTTACGCCGTGCACTGTACAATGATCACACCTTTAGTATGGGGGCTATTATTGCACGCCGCTTACACCTTAACAGGACTAAGGGAAAGATACATGGTGGTATTTATGCTACTCGCTTAGCGAGACACTTTAATGTTCAGATTCGCCCACATGATTATCTCTTGTCCCAAGTTTATCTAGATCACAAGGCGTTGCAGGATCACCAATTTATTGAGGCAACTGATTCTTTCCATGACATTCGTTACAACCTAGTATTCGGCGTCGAAACCCGTGATGTTATTCCGTTGCCTGCACCTGCTCTGTTTGATTCTATTGCCAGGAACGGATACAGGACCATGCCAGATGACATTACAGCCTACCGGAACAACCTAGCAGCTACTGAGGAGGAGCCCCAGGGGTGGGACAATCAGGTGCCGCCTCCACCTCACTTCAACTTGGGACCGGATGGCTACTACGGATGGTGATTACCAAGCTAGGCCAAAAGCCTAAGCTTGGGGGAGTACGTATTTCCACCGACATTACATTCATGTTCACACATTTCATTCCAGTTGTCGGTGTTCATACCTTTTTCATTGTAATATCCATGCTGGATTTGTTTTCTCGCTTTCTTCTTGTGTGTTTGAAAAACTTTGAGAAAATCCAAAAATATTTCCTACTTCTTTTCAGTTTTTCTTTCTAGCTTAGTTTAATTGTAGTATCGAAAGAAAACCCAAAAAGATTTCTCGTTTCTTCTTTTACTTGTTGGAAGCTCTCCCGTGTAAATAGTTTTTCTCGTTTTTGTTTTTCCCTCTTTAATTTGCTTTCTTCAAGAAAAAACAAAAACTCCAAAAATATTTCAGTGTGTTTCTCTGAATTTCTCTTTCTTTTATTTGAGTCGTACCAAGGAGAAGACCACGATGAAAATGTTGAGTGGCTCTCATATGCACTATTGTTAATCTAACAAAGAGCCCATGTTACCTTGTCTTCTCCTCGTGAATAAAATGTTTGCAGATTCCAGCTTAGTCCACGGCACTCTTGCACTATTATTATTTTCTTATCATTCGGTCGTGCAAGTGAAAGGCAATAATGACGATATTTGATGAAGTGACTGTGGCAGAGAAAAGCGGGTATGAACTCAACTTGTTTTTGTTTTTGTAAATATGTTTAGCCTAGTATCCTTGATTCAGCATATTATGATCAAACATGTTTGCAATGACAATTAGAGATTATAGTTGCTCATGCCATGCTTAAGTAGCTAGGAGTGGATAATGATTTATCTTGGATGTCAACATGCATTAAAATGATTGTGATGTGGTATCATGATATGGTATCCTCCTCTGAATGTTTCAAGTGGCTTGACTTGGCACATGTTCACGCATGTAGTTGAATCAAAACCAACATAGCCTTCATGATATTTATGTTCATGGTGTCAATATCCTACTCATGCTAGTAGTCAATGTTTATTATGTGTAATGCATGTTCATGAACGTTTTTGCTCTCTAGCTGGCCGCTTCTCAACCTATTTGCTAGCCTTCGCCTGTACTAAGCGGGAATACTGCTTGTGCATCAAAATCCTTAAACCAAAGTTATTCCAGATGAGTCCACTATATCTACCTATATGCGGTATTACCCTGCCGTTCCAAAGTAAATTTGCATGTGCCATCTCTAAAAATTCAAATGAACATCTGTTTTGTGTACCTGGACCGCTCATGGAGCGACAGGGGGCGGTCAGTATCTTCCATGCTATGCGGGTTATTCTCATGATGAGTGTTTATTCACTCGTCCTTACACGAGAGGGGCGGTAATAGGGATTCCCAGTCCCGAAATCAAAAATTACAAATAATTAAACAAAACTCCCCCAGGAAAGTTGTTGGTTTGGACGGTACCCGTGGATGCGGCTAGCCGTGGAGTGTGATTGTTGGCGGAGGGAGAGTAAACCTTTACTTTTACCGCTTGGGAACCGCCGCTAATGTGTTTAGCATGGAAGATATTGATAACTCTTGGTCGTAACGTTGACAGGAAGGGTGTACCTCCCAAAATTATATCTATCCCTGTTTTAAAGCTTTGAGCTCTGGCACCGCTGCAAATCCATGCTTCCCTCTGCGAAGGGACTATCTATTTACTTTTATGTTGAGTCATCACCTTCTCAAATAAGCGCCAGACCTGAGAGCACTATTGTCATCCTCATGCATTATGTATAGTTAATGTTGGGTGCAGCATGACTGGATCTTTTCTACCATGAATTACAATGTTTAGTCGCTGCTTGAACTTTGGAGGTGCTTTGCATTTATGTTTTGCGGTCTCAGAAAGGGCTAGCGAGATACCACTGTTGTCATATTATATCATGATTGTTTTGACAAAGTGTTGGCGTTTGAGATCTTTTATTATTGCTCGCTAGTTGCTTATGTCATTGATATGAGTTAATATAATTTCTAAGAGTTATTGCTGGCATGATTAGTCATAATCTTTGTTGAAAACCTGGGTGCTACTTAAGCATATGTATGTAAACAAGAACAAAAGAGTTCGTAAAAGTTTTTCTTTGCCACTTTCAGTTTGTCAACTGAATTGCTTGAGGACAAGTAATGGGTTAAGCTTGGGGGAGTTGATACGTCTCTGTCGTATCTACTTTTCCTCACACTTTTGCCCTTGTTTTGGACTCTAATTTGCATGATTTGAATGAAACTAACCCGGACTGACGCTGTTTTCAGAAGAACTACCATGGTGTTGTTTTTGTGCAGAAATAAAAGTTCTCGGAATTGGACGAAACTTTTTGGAGATTTATTTTACAATAAATAAAAAATACTTGAGCCAAGAACCACCGGAGGGGGGGCACTGGCTGGGCACAAGACACCAGGGCGCGCCAGCCCCCCCCCCCCCCCCCCCCCCCGCGCGCGTCCTGGTGGGTTGTGCCCACCTCGTGGCCCCACTGACCCTAATTCCGACGCTATAAAGCCCTATTTTTGGAGAAAAAAATCAGGGAGAAGGTTTCATCGCGTTTTACGATACGGAGCCGCCACCACCTCCTGTTCTTCATCGGGAGGCCAGATCTGGAGCCCGTTTGGGGCTCCGGAGAGGGGAATCTTCGGTCTTCGTCATCATCAACCCTTCTCCATCGCCAATTCCATGATGCTCCCCACCGGGAGTGAGTAATTCCTTCGTAGGCTTGCTGGTCGGTGAGGAGTTGGATGAGATTCATCATGTAATCGAGTTAGTTTTGCTAGGGCTTGATCCCTAGTATCCACTATGTTCTGAGATTGATGTTGCTATGACTTTGTCATGCTTAATGCTTGTCACTAGGGCCCGAGTGCCATGATTTCAGATCTGAACCGTTTATGTTATCACCATTATATCTATGTTCTTGATCCGATCTTGCTAGTCATACACACCTATTACGTGTTATGATCCGTAAACCCCATAATGACAATATTTGGGATACTTTCCGGTGATGACCGTAGTTTGAGGAGTTCATGTATTTACCGTGTGTTAATGCTTTGTTCCGGTTCTCTATTAAAAGGAGGCCTTAATATCTCTTAGTTTCCTTATGGACCCCGCTGCCACGGGAGGGTAGGACAAAAGATGTCATGCAAGTTCTTTTCCATAAGCACATATGACTATTTACGGAATACATGCCTACATTACATTTATGAACTGGAGCTAGTTCTATGTCGCCCTAGGTTATGACTGTTATATGATGAATATCATCCAACGAGTTCACCGATCCAGTGCCTACGAGTTTTCCACATATTGTTCTTGCTAAGTTACTATTGCTACTGCTACTGTTACACTTGCTACAAAACTATTGCTATCACTGCTACCGTTACTGTTACTGTTACTACTGCTATCAAAATTATCATACTATTATGCTACTGATCACTCTGTTGCAGATATTTAATCTTCAGGTGTGGTTGAATTGACAACTCAGCTGCTAATACTCTCAAATATTCTTTGGCTCCCCTTGTGTCGAATCTATAAATTTGGGTTGAATAATCTACCCTCGAAAACTGTTGCGATCCCCTATACTTGTGCGTTATCAGGCTGCAATCATTAATAAAAAATAAAGTTCTATTCAATCTTACATGGTATCAGTTTTTCGGTCCTAGGGTATGGCTCCGCCGCCCACACCTCCTCCACCGCTGCCGCCCGGCTACTTCGATCGTCGGGCCGCCATCATCGCCAAAGCCACCGCTGTCTCCTCTTCTTCCACCTCTCTTCTAGCACCACCGCTGCCTCCTACAATCTCCTTTACAGATACAATCTCTGATATTAGCCCATATATCCCTATAACCCTCGATCTCAATTCCCACAACTACTACCATTGGCGCCACCTCTTCGACGTCCACCTTGGGCGCTGCAATCTTCGTTCCCACGTCGGCGCCGGCTTAGTTCCCCAACCTCACGATCCACAATGGTTCAAGGATGATCTCGCCATCATCCAATGGATCTACATGCGAGTCTCCACCGGGATCTTCAATCTTGTCTTCCGTGAAGCTGCCACCGCCGCCGATCTCGGGGCGTCCCTTCGACAACTGTTTCAGGACAACATTGATGCTCGCACCCACATCCTCCACACCGAGCTCAGGAACACGATGCAAGGAGATACTTCTCTCAGCGTCTACTGCCAACGACTCAAGGCCATCTCCGATGAACTTCGTGAACTCGGTGATCCAGTTGACGACCGACAGCTCATCAACATCCTCCTCGTCGGGCTCAGCGAACAATTCGACAAGCAGGCCTCCTTCATCCCCATGATGCGGCCGCATCCGTCCTTTGCCGAAGTTCGCTCCATACTCCAGTGGGCTGATTGTGCCCAATCCAACAAAGATGCTCGCCCTCAGCTCTTCGCCGTCGTCCCTCGCGCTCCACCACCACAGCCGTCACCGCCCTCCCGTGTGGCACCACCATCACCAGCAGCACCCACTCCACCACCGGCCTGGCGTCCTAGCCCCAACTATCGCGGCAAGAACCCCATCTACCGGCCGCCCACGACGCGCTCGACGCCTCCTACGCCACCACCAAGTACACGAGTTGTGCCGGCTGCCAGTGCTCCTCCTGCGGCTCCCACCTTTCATCCTTCGCATGATCCCTGGACCGGGCTTGTCCAGGCATGGCCCATGCCCTGGTCTGCCCCGTCTCCTCTCGGCGCTCCACCTGCATATACCGGTGCGTGGCAGCCCGGCGTTCGTCCGCACACTGGTGCCCCGGGATTCTCACACCCCGACAGCCGATGCATGCGTATCATGCTGCTCCATCCTATGCCGACGGCAGCCACTACTACACGCCACCGTCGGCTCTGCTGCCTACGCCATCGTCCTATGGCGCTCCACCCTATGCTGACGGCGGCCGCTTCTACATGCCACCATCGGCTCTGCTGCCTACGCCATCGTATCCGTCGGCCCTGCTACCCACACCAACCTCAACTACAATGCCGAGATGGGATCAAGCTACTTTTCTCCAGACCATGAACAATTTTGTCGCTCAAGGCAACTCAGGTATAGATTGGATTTTTTATTCCGGTGCATCCAGTCATATGTCTGCATCAAGTACTTTTCTTTCCTCTTGTACCCCATCTTCTTTCCAATCAATCACTCTTGGTGATGGTTCCACTATTCCAATTTATTGTGTTGGTCAGGCTGAACTTCCCTCTCCCACTAAACCACTTCTTCTTCGTGATGTTCCAGCTCTCATCAAAAATTTACTTTCTGTTCGCAAATTCACTTGTGATAATCTCGTTTCTGTTGAGTTTGACCCTTTTGTCTTATCTGTGAAGGACTATTAGACCAAGGCCGAGATTGCACTCTTCAATAGCTCCGGTGATTTATACTCTCTCCATGGTGTTTCTGCTGCCGCACCTCCAACATCCATGATGGCGTCCGTTGATCTCTGGCATGGGCGTTTAGGACATCCCAACCCTGTTGTCTTAGCATCTGTTCTTGGTGAATTTTCAATACCTTGTAATAGAGATTCTCACGATTCCTCCTTTTGTGAGTCTTGTCAATTAGGCAAACATGTGCGTCTTCCTTTTAGTTCATCTAGCTCTTCTAGTACTTATCCCTTTGAATTAATACATTGTGATCTATGGACGTCTCCAATTGCAAGTGTTTCTGGTTTTAAATACTATCTTGTCATACTAGATGATTTTACACACTTTGTCTGGACCTTTCCCCTACACAACAAATCTGATGTTCACACACTTTTTCTTAATTTTCAGCGTTATGTTTCTGTTCACTTCTTTCTCCCAATTCGCTTCATCCAATGTGACAATGGTCGTGAATTTGATAATCTTAAAAATCGTACTTTCTTTCTCCAACATGGCATTCTTCTTCGTTTTTCTTGTCCCTATACCTCTCCCCAAACCGGCAAAGTTGAACGTTCTCTTTGTACTCTCAACGATATTGTTCGTACTCTTCTTATTCAGTCCTCCGTGCCACCAAAATTCTGGGCAGAAGCTCCCCACAACGCTACCTTTCTTCTTAATATTCTCCCTTCCAAAGTTAACCCTAATACCACTCCCTATTTCTCTCTTTTCTTATGTCATCCCAATTATTCCGACATTCGTGTGCTTGGTAGTCTCTGCTTCCCAAATACCTCCGCTACCTGTCCCAACAAACTTTCTTCCCGATATGCTCCGTGTGTCCTCTTAGGTTTTTCTGATGAACACAAAGGATATCGATGCCTCGACCTGCACACTGGACGGGTGCTTGTATCTCGGCACGTTACCTTTGTCGAGCACGTCTTTCCCTTTGCTCAACGTAAAGATCCCACCACCACTATTAACCCCTCGGTCACCCCCTCTCCTCGCCGTACCCCCTTCCCTTTCTATGCTCCTATCACGACAGTCCCACCTGTCGGCAATTCTTCTGCACCAGCACCTTTTAACTCGCCTACCGACAATCAAAATACTACCTCAGCATCGCCTCCTTCTTCACCAGCACCCACCCCACCATCAACCCCTCTCGTGTCCACATCATCCGCTGCGCCGCACACTTCTCCACCTCCTCCTACCCTACCAGCACGTGTTGTTCCAACACTTCCACCTAATAATGATCATACTATGCGCACTAGATCCAAGTCCGGTTTCGTCAACCCATCAATCGCCTAAACCTTCACGCCACCCCGACTCTCTCTCAGGTTCCCAAATCTTACAAATCTGCTCTCCTAGATCCCAACTGGGCTGCCGCTATGCAAGAAGAATATGCTGCTCTAATTGAGAATAATACATGGCAACTTGTTCTTCACCCTTCTAACACAAACATTGTATCTGACAAATGGGTTTTTCGCCAGAAGTTTCACTCCGATGGTAGTCTTTCCAGCTACAAAGCTCGTTGGGTATGTCGTGGTTATTCTCAGCAGCATGGGATTGATTACATCAAAACATTCTCTCATGTTGTCAAACCTAGTACCATTTGCACCATTCATAGTATTGTTGTCTCCTCTTCGTGGCCCATTCACCAATTAGATGTCAAAAACGCTTTCCTTCATGGTTCTCTTCAAGAGATTGTGTACTGTCAACAACCTCTAGGTTTCAAAAATCCTTCTTATCCCAACCACGTATGTCTTCTCCAAAAATCCCTATACGGTCTCAAACAAGCTCCTAGAGCATGGTTTCAACGTTTCTCCTCTTTCATTCAAACCATAGGCTTTCTTCCTTCTATCTCTGACACTTCTCTCTTTGTTTACCATCACAATTCTGAAATTGCTTATTTACTTCTCTATGTTGATGATATCATTCTCACTGCCTCTTCTCAAGGTTTTTTGGACTGTATTATTAATCAACTTCGATCTGAATTTTCTATGACTGATCTTGGTCTTCTTCATCATTTTTTGGGTATTTCTATTCTTCGTGATTCTTCTGGTCTTTTTCTTTCCCAACGGCCATACATTCTTGATCTTCTCAATCGTGCTGGTATGCTTGCCTGCCAATCTTCTCGCACCCCTGTCGACACCAGTTTTAAACTCTCCGCTGCTGGCGAACCTTTTTCAGATGCTACTCTTTATCGTAGTCTCACTGGTGCTCTACAATATCTTACCATCACTCGTCCTGAGATTTCTTTTGCTGTTCAGCAAGCCTGTCTCTACATGCATGATCCCCGTCTTCCTCACTGTAATCACGTCAAACGCATTCTTCGGTATTTGAAAGGTACTCTTGATCATGGTCTCCACATAAACACTTCTTCTCCTACTTCTCTCACTGCGTATTCTGATGCGGACTGGGCTGGTTGTCCCGACACTCGAAGATCTACATCCGGTTTCTGTGTTTTTCTTGGTAACAATTTGGTTTCTTGGTCCTCAAAAAGACAGGTCACGGTCTCCCGCTCGTCCGCTGAAGTTGGGTACCGTGCAGTGGCACATGCTGTTGCTGATACTATTTGGCTTCGTCAGTTGCTCTCGAAGTTGCATCGCCCCATTGAACAGGCTACCATTGTTTACTGTGATAACATCTCAGTTGTCTACATGTCGGGTAATCCTGTTCAGCATCGACGGACTAAACAATTGAGATTGACATTCATTTTGTTCGCGAGAAGGTGGCTCTCGGACAAGTTCGGGTTCTTCATGTTCCTACTACGGCCCAATTTGCTGACATATTTACAAAAGGTCTGGCTACCACACTGTTTCAAGACATTCGGTTCAGTCTCGTTGATACTGCGGGGGGATGTTAGACTATTACTTGGATCTCAAGTTACCGGAGTCCTAGTCAATTTGTAATAGCCTTAGTCGGTTTGTAAACCTCCTATATAAACTCATGTATGCGGCTGCAATCATTAATAAAAAATAAAGTTCTATTCAATCTTACAGATCGAACGAGGTCGAACCATCAGAACGACGTTCGATCCCCCTTTAATAGTAGAGATAATACTGTAGTAATCAAACCAACACCCCATCCGTCTGTTGCACTGCTGCAGCTCAACCTTTTGGAGTAAAATTCTTCCATAAACCAAGGTGAAAAGGACGCATAATTTCCTCAGAGAAAGGGTACAACCGTACAAGGATGCGTAACATATCCGCCCCCAAATTGTTTCCTCAATTTCAATCAGAAACAGACCCATCTTTCAATTTGCCGACGCTCTTGTGTTCCACAAAGTACAAACATCTTTTCACACGCTACTACCAAGTTTTGCGAGGCGTCCCGCACCTCCACACTTTTCAACTTGACACACTAAGGCCTTGTACAATGCAAGACTTAGATGAGGTGCTTGGAGAAATAAACCAGTATGTCTTTAAGCATCGGTGCTTATTTGTAAAGGGTAGACGTTTAGTTAGACGTCTGTCATGTAGAAATAGGCACCGATGCTTCAGAAAAATCCAGTTTGTTTTTCTAAGCATCTTCTTAAGCATCTAGCATCGTACAAGGTCTAATGAGACAAGGCACGCGGTAGCGTCCATCCTCCGGGCTATCGGGCTTTGATCGCATGCACAAATCAAAAATTGAACTCGAGCAAAGCCAGGTCCCAAAAGGCAAAGAGCAAAGATGGGCATCATCATATGACACAATGAAGATGTGAACTCTCTTTCTTACAGCATCAAAGACTTTCTCAAAGCGATGAACGCAACGAAGAATATCGGGGAGACGAGAAAGAGCATGTACGGGATGATCTGCCGGATCCCCACCTCGGGCTCGTCCGGGTTCGCGTAGTAGTTCCTCTGCCCGCCCAACTGGTCGAAGTACCCCTCGTAGCCTGTGTTGCGCGGCACCAGCACGCCGTCCACCTTCAGGAAGTCCGCCGCCTTCGCATGACAGGAGAAACCAAGGGAATCAGGCTCTCACTTGTTCCGAGCTTTGTTTGAAAGGGCGAGAGACGTTGCATGAGTATTTGAGTGAGATGCTTACCTGAAAGCTGAACATGAACATTTTTGCCTTCTTGCTGACTCGATCGTTTGGGTGGTATTTCAGCTTGCTATACATGCCCATGGCTTCCTTGGACCTGCCCAAGCAAGATAGATATTCCATGAAATGTACATCCCGCAATGAGACAATCTTAGATAGGAAACCACACAGACAGTAGTGCACACAGATAAGTTTCAAAAGAGCAGAAATATGGAGATTGTAACAGACTGACAGTATTGGTGCATGTTCTATGTTCATGTGCCACTTTACTCAAAAATAAATCAGCACACCAGAACATGGGCGTGAACATGGATTCACACAGACGGTGATCTTAGTAAACGATAGAAAACACCAGTTCCAAAACAGGAGAACCAAATATATACTACCTCCGTCCCAAAATTCTTGTCTAAAATTTGTCTAGATACGGATGTACCTGACACTAAAACATGACTAGATACATTCATATTTAAACAAATCTAAGACAAGAATTTTGGGACGGAGGGAGTACTAGGTTTGTTCAGGGGATTGGAATGTTGCGTCACATTTCTACCTTGAGAGGAAAAACATGCATGATTGATGAATTGAACAGCCATGCAGGAAAGGACAAAGGGAGCAAAGGGTACCTGCAGAGCGAATCTAGACAGATGGACCACTGGAGAGCAGCCATTCCATGAAGCTCGGTCTGCATGGAACTTACTTTGAGTAAAATGATATGACAAGGGCACCACAATGAAGCAGGCATACAGGCATATTACAAGGAGCATACAGTATACAACGACACAATGCTGCTTCGTATATGAGAGGTTTCGTATCTGAACCGAAGCATAGTATACAGCGATGCAATGCTGCTTAATTTTAAGTATCTACAGCAAATGTCACTTTCATTCCTTCAGATGCTATGTCCTAACAAAGTAGTCAAAACTCAAAACTAATATCCGTAGTGGTTCTAGTGCAAAAATCAGGACTATATATGTATATCCTAAGATGTAAATTAAATTGGAGATAGACCCAGCGCACAGATAGAAGTCGGAAGGATCTGCCTAACATGAAGGGGCAATTTGCTGTAGAGTACAGGGCTTTCTGCAAGATGTCTATGCTAGGTGCAACAAGCTTTGTCAAAAGATTGTCTAATGTACTCGAGCATAAAATGGAAGGGGTATGATGTGCTATTGCTGTGATTCAGAACTAAATCAGCAACACTATTGGCTTTCTCACAATTAAAAAAGTGCAGAAGAGAGGTCCATTTACCACAAGCTAACTTTCACCAATGATACAGCCACAGATATATTTGTATTAAAAGCTACTACCTCTGTTAAGTAATATAAGACGTTTTAGATCACTAAAGTAGTGATCTAAAACGTCCTATATTACTTTACAGAGGGAGTATCTTATTATGGCATTTACCTTAAAGTCCGCAGCCTGCATTACTTTTTCATAATAAGGCAAAGCTTGTTTCAGCCTTCCAGCATTCATAAGCTCGTCACCTTCCTTCAATGCCTTAAACATCAAAAGCCCATGGCATTAAAGAAGTAATAGGTATATCCATATTGATTAACATGGGGTTCAAAAGGAGAATGTGGCAACTAACTTCAAAATCTGAATATGATCTTAGCAAAGCAAAGCCATCACTTCAAAATTTCCATATAAACAATAATTTGCTTCTTATTATTCTCTTGCTCATGAGCAAAACATATTCATGAACAAACAATACCCATATGGTTCATCTCAAAGCAGAACAAAATCACTAAAGCATATACTACACTGATTAGCTTGCCAAATCATCAACAATTTTCCAATGAGAAACTAGCAGTTATTCATGCTCTACGAAAACTCATTTGGCACTGATTATTCAATAACCTCCACTTCAATTTCCTTATTAGCTATTGTTCTTATTCATCAGTAGACGGATTCTAATATTACCAAACAACATCTAAGTATTTCCTACTATACATCATTGGCACGACATTTCACTAGCCAAAAAATGGCTGTGTGAATTTTATTGGTGTAGAGCCCGGCGTAAGAATCTTCTATTATCTACAAAAAGGCTGCTAGCAAGAAATACTTAGTTTGTTGATTACAAATTAATTCACGAAAAAATAAATATGTATAGGTTTTCTATTCAACCACAAATAGATACACGATATCCTGCAAGTACACAGATACAAAGTGCTGATCAAAAAAATTAAAGGCTCCTCGTGAGACACAGGAAGATCCACACATAAAGTGTCCACGGGTACTTAATAAACAAACCAATGTCGATTAATTTACAAGGAATGATGTTCACTCATGTACCTTGGTGCACTCTGCCTTTGTTTTTGCATCGAGTGTCTTGTTTTTCCCACCAATATATGCAGCTAGTAGTTCTCTGGTACGTTTATCTTTAGCTGCCTTCTCTTCAGCACTTTGAGTCTCTCCACCAAGGCTTATATTTCTTCCACCACCATACTAATGAGGAAGTATAAGGGAAATATCAGAACTGGTAAAAGGTAGCACTACTATGGGCCTATATTATCTAACTGAATTATATCAAATAAACTGCTAATGATTTTACAACCGAAACTATTTTGAAACATGTAGTGTATTGGTAGAACAAGCCAAGAAAATGTGCAAAAGAGCACGATCACTACAGAATCAGTTTCAACTATATTTTAGATGCTTTTCCTAGTATATCAATCAAACAAGAAGGAAGCAATGTAGACAGCAAGAAAATTTCAGAAGTGTTGTTATCTTGTATTTCAGACGAGGCAATATCTAAAAAAATGTTAAAAGTCCAAACCAGCCCAAATATATGTAATGTGCATAATTCCTACTCCTTACATGTGGTCCTTGGACAATGGCCTAGAGCCATAGTGGATGACTCCATGTTATCCTTAACAAGGCATGCGAAATGTCCAGAACTAGAATCAAACATTGTGCACCAATATGACTGTTCAAATTATATTTTGTGATGAATGCATATACTGTAAAAATTAATATTACGCTGAATAATTTCCCATTTCGTCATAGTGAATACTTCCAATGTATTAACACTAAAGGCGATAGCAATATTGTTTACAGTAAGCAATAATACAGAACATTACCAATTTACCATGACTTCAACAAGTTTTTGTTCAAAGAGATAGATGTGTCTCCAAAATCCTTAGGTTAAGACGCCAAAGTCAAGTCATAACAAATGGTTCTCACTTTCTCTGAGCAAAGTTACAAGAATATTCAGAGAATAATTGGCACATAGATATTATGCATATCACTGTAGTATACCATTCCACTCTAACAAATCACTGGTCAGTGTAACAGCTAAAAGGGGGGATAACCCGGTTCAAAGATAATAATAATTGCACAGCATCCTTTAAAACTAGAGGGATAGAAAATTGTTTGATCTTACCGCCTTTGAAATATTTTGTGGCCGTGGAAACATTCCCCACGTTGTAACCCTGGGTTTGTAGGACTCTCATCATCTTCAGGTTCAATAACAGTTGAAAGTGGTGTTTCCTCAACCTTGCTATCTTCATTTTGTTTGCCGTCTTTTGAACGTGAAGTTTCCTCAGACTCGGTATCATCTACAGGTTGATTTTCAGTTGAACGACGAGACTTCCCAAATTTACCAGGGTCCCCAACTACTATCTCCACCTCAGGAAAATCTTCATTTGAAAAAGGATCAATTCCTTGAGACAGCCCTGGTGGTGGACCTTGATAACGTTTTTTCTCAAAGAAACCGAGGCCTAAGAAGTCCGTCTCATCGTATGCATAACCTCCCTTTTTCTTTGCCACTTTGCCAAATGAACCATCTTTACTAGTAAACGTGCTTTGGCCTGCAAATAAAACAAATCATGGTAGCTGTTGAAATAGAAAAATAAAAGAATCAATTAATTGTGCAAATTCGAAGAGCAGTTGGTCATGTGTGGGATTTGATATTGAAGTAATCAGTATTGGATTTATTTTTTTGGTCAGTACCGAAACAAATTAAACGGCGTCATGGTTTACTGTTCCAGAATTCAGATGATATGCCAATATACTTTAAACTCTCTGGGACAAACAGAACTGGAATTACAGAAAGATAAGAGAAACTTTGCAAGTACCTCACCACAATGGCAAAGGCCTCCAACCAACATTTAATAATCATGCTTTCAAACACTCTTAATTCCTAGCTCCGACCACATTTTCATTAGGAAGACATAACGAACACACACACAAGCTAATAAATTAACAGCCGTTTCCTTTTTATTTCAACAGTTCCTATGTCCTAGTAGTAGCAATCAACTTCTGCAGAGCGCGAAGCTTGGCGCCTCTACTCACCGAAAGTCGGCGACGGATTGAGAAGAGCTGAGCCGCCGTCAAGCCCTCCCCCGTTGCCGCTCCTGTACTCCAGCGCCCGCTCGAAGGCCTCCTTGCTGCCGCTGGACTCCTTCGCGGAAGGCTGCGGCGGAGGGGGCGGCGACGGTGGCGGTGGCGGTGGCGCTGGCTTGGGCGTCGGATTAGCCCTCTCCTTCTTGTAGGCGGCCGCGCGGGCGAAGGCGAGCTTGACGGGGTCGGTTGGCTCAGCATCCTCCGGCGGAGGCGGAGAGGGCGACGAGGAGGAGGACGCGGCGAGGGGGTGCGGGAGGCGGGGTGGCTTTGGGGAGAGCGTCAGGCTCTTCTTGGGGAGGGTGGCGGCTAGGAGGGGTTGGCGGGTGGGGGTGGGACGGAAGGGGAGGCGGCGCTGGGAAGTGGAGGGGACAAGGGAGGATGCCGCGCCTGCTGCGGCGGCCATTGCTTTGCGGCCCCGGTGGATCAGAGGTGCTTGGTGCCGGAAGGCGACAAGCCGAGCGTCTGTTACTTAGAGGAGAGAATTGCCTCTATACCATTACAACTTTGGCCAAACTCCAAAATACCACCGAAAACTTTGCACTCTTCAAAATACCACTCAAAAGTTCCAGAAGAGACTCCAAAATAGCACTACCGTCAATTGTCAACCCAATTCTGTTAGTCAACATTACACACACATGTCAGTTTTTTTAAATTGCCAAAATTGCCCTTACACAAGCCCTAATATCTCCCTTCCTTCTCTCCTTCCCCATACGCAGCACTCGCCTCCCGTAGCGCCGCCGCACCACACTCCAGCCCCGCCTCAGATCTCCTCTGCTTGGCTCCCCACCCAAGCGACGCTCGGCCATGAGAGCACGGACGAGCTCGGCGTGCCTCCAGCCAGTAGACGCGGCGGCGCCCTCCCCATTGTTGTAGCAGGTCAGGGCGGTGATTCCGATCCGCCGCCTGCTTCGCCGTCGCGGCGTCGCGGCGCCGGCCCCGCCAGGCCACCCGGAGCCACCGCCTTGACGCCCGCGGTCTGCGGCCTGCCTGCCCTGCCCGCCGCCCGGCCGGCTGCTGTCCGCCTGTCAGCGCAGGCGCGCACCGGCGCACGGCGCACCACTGCGCAGCAGCGCGCCCAGCCGCCCTGCTAGCCGGAGCCGGCGATCTGCCCACGGCTCCCAGTCCGCTCAGGTTCAGCCGCTGATCCCCCGCATCCCCTGGCTCCTGCAGTGTTGAGAGGTACTGACCCCATCGGCCTATTTCAGTTTGTTTGACAGGGAAAGCAGATGCAATGTTTGATATATTATATAGATGAGTTATGTTTTTAGTTGTAGATTTTTTCATCTTAACAAACTAGTGGTGTATGTTGTCTGTACCTCTAAGAAAGTAGGTGAGCTGTGAACCGATGAACACCACATACACATAATCTATTGATTTATTTCTATGTGATATTGGTAATTAGTTAGAATGTTCACATGTCATATTTGTTGTCAAATGCTAGCTCCGCCACTGGTTGCGCCTCTGGTGGGTAGTGCCCCTCTGCTCAGGCCTTCATCCATGGCGAATGTAGAAGAAATCCCAACACCGTAATGCCCTCTCCCCTTCTCTTTAATTTCTGGCATGTAATTGTTGCGCCCTGAAACTGAAATTGTAGAATTTGGCTATGTTGTATCTGTTTCAGTGTTGATCTGAAGGATGCATTTCGGGTAGAAATAGATGTTCAGTCATATGTCACGATTCGAGATGGCCGACGAGTGTATCAGAGGGGTAAAACATGGCGTTTTGATGTGGATTGTGCTATATCTTTGGACCAGCTAAAGTGTGTCGTGGAGGAAAATTTTACTTGGTCTTGTGATCAGAGAATGACTGTTTGGTATTATTCACCGGAGGAGGATGGGACTGTCCCTTTAATTTCCGAGTCCGAGATATCACGATTGTTTGATACATGCATGGAAACGAGGCTAGTGAGGTTTGGTGTGACCATTGAGAACAAGCAAGAAAACAAGCAGCAAGCTCCTGTGAGTACTACCAATGGAGATGAGGGTGATGAGCAGCTTGTGCATGCTCCTTTTTTTGCATGGCCCAATCAGTGCTATCAAGGTGAGTACGAGGACGATGAGCCCGTTGAATGCAATCCGGAGGCCACATATTTGCCGGAGGAGAAAATTGCTGGGATTCCTAAGGAGAATGAGCCGGAGGTAGCTGCTAGAAAGCTTCCAATGGGAGCCCAAGATGTGAACAATTCCTCTGATCCACAACATGTGTTAAGTGATGATGAGAATTTACTTGCTAAGAATGTGGCTCCCATGTACATCCATGATAGAACAAATCCTACAATTAAAGAGAAAGCCACATTTGCTGATTGTAAAATGTTTAAGATAGCCTTGAGACAGCTAGCAATTAGAGAAGAGTGGTCCTTTGACATAGAGCATAGCGATCCAACAAGATTTCGGGCTAGATGTCTCGATGAGGAGTGTCAATGGAGGATTCATGCCTCCAAGTTAAAGGGATGTAATACTTTCATGGTATGTTTCTATCTGATTTCATCTTATGAATCTATATTTTTTTCCTTTCCTGAATCTGATTTCGTTGTATCTTATGATTTTGATTTTTATTGCATCTTACAATTCTGAATTTTAATGTAGGTAAAGAAGCTCCCATTCGAGCATACTTGTGGTACTGCCAAAAAACACAAAGGAAGAATAGCAAACAAGGATTGGGTTGCTGATAGAGGGAAAAGCGTACTTCAGGAGGACCCCACGGTGGGTGCTAAAGAACTAAAAGAACGGTTGCAGAGGGAGTTCAATATCAATCTTGGATACAACAATGTATGGAAAGCAAGAACCAAGGCAGTAGAAGCATTGCAGGGTTCATATGAGCAGAATTTTCAGTTGTTGTGGAGCTTGAAGGCAGAAATATTGGCAGCCAACCCAGGAAGTGTGTTTCAGATTAATACTTTGCATCTGTAGTCTATGTGTGCTAATCATGTGCATTGTCTTGCAGAAAAAAATCAAAGAAGGCTGAAACTGCACCAATCAATGCTGATCGTGATGCAACTCCTCCAAAAGGGTAATTTGTCATATGGACGTTTGGTTTGTTACTTTGTACATGTCTTGCCTATAAAAAATTACCGTTGTCTTGCAGGAAAAAGTCAAAAGAGGCTCAAGCTACTGTTTTTAGCACACCTACTAAGCAAGGATCTCAAGCTACTACTTCAAGCCCAATGACAAGGCAGAGGGCAGTAACCATTGCAAGTGCTCAAACACCTCCGAGTGCTTCTACAAGGAGCAAGACGATTGTTGGTAGCCCTCATGAAAAGAGATAGTTGATGTGATTGTGATCTATGGTCTTTTGCTTGCGTGTGATCCGTGGTGTACATGATGTGAACAACTTATGGTCGATGATCTTTTGCTTGTGTGTGGACGCCAAACATTGTCACCATGAACATTTGGAGAATCCTTTGTTGTTATGCTGCTGTTTCAAGTGTTATGTTGTGTTTGAAAAGTGATGTTATTGCCCTATTGAAGTGTTGTTATGTTGCTGAAAATATTATTGATTATGTACTGCTATCTTATAGCTGTTTTGCTGTTGTTGTACTGCTGTTATGCTGCTGAAATTTGTACTGATTATTTTATTTAGAAGGAGATAAAGCTAGGAGGAGCTAATGATGCATTAGTGATTACGTACTACTGTAATAGTAACGTCATGCTGCTGAATTTGAGCTAAATCTGTGCTCAGAGAGAGATGAACAGAGGAGCTCATGGTGTGAAGAGGTAAGGTTAGGATGGTCTTTTCCATGCCCAGTTAGCTTCAGTTAGCACATAGTGGTATTTTGGAGAGTGCAAAGTTTTCGGTGGTATTTTGGAGTTTGGCCAAAGTTGTAATGGTACAGAGGCAATTCTCTCTACTTAGAGCATCTCCACCCACGCCCCCAACAGGCCTCCCTGGGCGTCTTTTTTACCGCCGGCGCCGAAAAATCGGTCCAGTCGCGCCCCCAGAACCCCGTTTTTCGCCGGTTAGAGCCCTTTTTTGGCCCGGCGAATCCAGGCCGAACCCAGCGCGCTGGGGGCCTCCTGGGGGGCTCCGGTGGTAACAAACCGGCGTGTGGGACACCACTGTCAGGCGAATCTCGTCTTTTTCCTCGCCCGAGCCACTCCCCGCCGCGTTCTCCCCAATGCCGACCCCGGCGCCCCTCGCCTGTTCACGGCCACTGCGCCGCCGCTAGAAGGCCCCACTTCGCCCCCCCTCGCCGGATTTCGCTTCCCCCGACCCTCGCCCATCGCCGTCCTCCGGCCCAAACCACGCCGGCAGGGCGCCGGCGGCTGCTCGCCCGTCACGCCGACAAGGTGTTCGTCGTTTTGCCTGCTCGGCCATGGACTCGGACGACGAGGAGGCGTTCGCGGCCCTGTTGGAGGAAGAAGCCGAGGCCGACACCGCCGACGAGGAGCACCTCATGATACTCGCCTCGCTGGCCGGCCTGTTCGTCAACAATGACAAGCCCCGGCGAGGTGGCTCGGCGCCTGGCCGGCGCAAGAGCAAGCAGAGGCATCGGATGGAGGGGTATTGCATGCTCTACGCTGACTACTTCGCCGACTCTCCATTGCACGGTGAGAAAGTATTTCGGTGTCGCTACCAGATGAGCCGGAAGCTCTTCCTCAGGATTGTTAATTCCGTCCGGGAGTTCGACAGCTATTTCGTTTGCAAGAAGGATTGCACCGGCACAGTTGGATTCTCCTCACTCCAGAAATGCACCCAAGCTATGAGGATGCTTGCATACGGAGCTCCCGCGGACATACAAGAAGACTATGGGCGAATGGCCGAGTCCATCACCATTGAGTGTCTATACAAGTTCTGCAGGGCAGTGGTGGCAGTGTTTGGACCACAATATTTGCGATCACCCAATGCTGAAGACACTGCTCGAATCCTAGCACAGAATGCAGCAAGAGGATTTCCAGGGATGCTTGGAAGCATCGACTGCATGCATTGGTCATGGAAAAACTGCCCATTTGCTTGGCAGGGGATGTACAAAGGTGCCAAAGGTGGTTGCAGTGTGGTACTTGAGGCAGTAGCCACACATGACCTATGGATTTGGCACTCCTTCTTTGGTATGCCAGGAACTCACAATGATATCAACGTCTTGCAGTGCTCGAATGTCTTCGCCAAGCTTGTTGAAGGTCATGCTCCTCCGGTGAACTTTGAGGTCAATGGACGGCACTACAACAAGGGATACTATCTAGCAGATGGTATCTATCCAAGATGGTCCACATTTGTGAAGACTATCTCAAAACCTGTGGCGCCAAAGAAGGCACACTTTGCTAAGTGTCAGGAGGCTTGCAGGAAAGATGTCGAGCGAGCATTTGGTGTGCTCCAATCGCGATTTGCTGTTGTCCGGTACCCCACTATGTCCTGGTCCAAAAGGCAGATGTGGGAGTGCTGTGTCTGCTTGTACAACATGATCATTGAGAGCGAGCAGGAAGAGCCAGTGTTTGATCCTGAACCATATCACAGGATGGGACCTCTTGCAGTTGTTGATCACCAGGTACCAGCAACATGGGCTGCCTACCTCAATATGCGCCAGGAGATCCGAGACCCACAAGTGCATCAAGAACTGCAAGACGATCTGGTGGAGCACCTATGGAGGCTCAAGGGCAACGCCTAGCTCGATTTGTTTTAATTTATGTTGGAACTTGCTTCATTGAACTATTTGATTTTGTATTAATTTCTATGATGAACTTTGATACGAAACATTTAGTTTTTTGTTGAATTTATGCCGAAAGAGCGCCGATTTTGTTGATTTTAAAGCCGAAAGAGCGCCGAGTTTGTCAAAGTAATGCCGAAATAGCGCTGAATCTGGGCCGAATTTGGGCCGAATCTGCGCCCATACTGGGCCGAAATCGCCGGTTGGGGGGCGCTCGTGGGGCGGCGGCTGGGAAAACGAGCCCCCCCCAGGCCGATTTTAGCGCCGGCTCGGCCCCAGGCAGCGCTATTTCGGCCCCCTGGGGGTCCAACGGCTGGAGATGCTCTTATCCGTTGTCCGGCATGGGCGTGGGCGCGGCGCAGTGAGTGAGCCGACGTCGCGGTGGATTCTGCGCTTGATTTGCAGAATTGGTCTCCAAGCAACAGCTGAGAAAGGCTAACCACTTTTTCTAAAAAAAAAACATCCTCCAACAACCATGTTCACCCCTGCAAACATTTGAAGGAGCCACCCTAAAAAAACATTTGAAGGAGGAGCCGATGGCTCGCTGCCCTCATCAAAAAGTACAAAACTTACTGTCATTGACTGTCGGAAGGTCATAGTGTCGACGCCTAACATATCGGAACAACATTTGTTACCGATAAAGAAAAATATAGATCGAAAGGACCATGCATGCAAACATAACAACGACCAAGAGGGTCGGCCAAGCTTAGACGGTTCCGTCGGAGACCAACGCCGATCAGACCCAAACGAACCCGTTGGAAACACAACTCTATGTGCCCTCTGTCGACGCTCAGCGCACCATCAGATCGGGAATATTGTGGGAAGGACGTTATTGACTCTGAGACGCCATTGCCTCACTATCCCAACCATGACAATAAAACTACCCTAGATATGCTCCGGCGGCAGGAAGAAGACCATCCTCATTCTGTCATATGTTATGGATGAGATTTTCAAATTCACATTTTTTAAATAATTTCACAGTGGTTATGTCATATCCGTTAAATTCAACTTGATTTGTGAATATTTCTATAATAATGATTTTCTTTAAATAGACATGCCAATGTCGGCATGAAGCTCAAGTCGATGCTCTAGGCAAGGCATTAAAACATAGTGTCGTCGCGTCCCTAGTTGCACTTGACATACTGTGAAAGTTTGAGACCAAATGGATCAAGTCCGCTTCACTAACATGGTGCAAATTTCCCACTGTCCAGAAATGAAAATGAATTTCTAAGTGGTTCAAATGGTCAAGGCTGGGGCTAGCAAAAAATATGGTAGCTTCCCTAAGACGTTATGAGACCCTCCAAAAAGTTTCAGGGCAAGGGGATGCCTAGAAAATCATAAACCATTTTATGGGAGGTTCTGGTCAGAAAACTTGACTGTTTCCAAATGTAAAATATTGAAGTAGGGGTCATGTTTTCGCACATGTGAAACATACATGATCATTAGATACTACCATAATTTTCTTGGCGGAAAATAAGTTGGCTAAAATGTCGCTCTTTCACAAAGGGGTTTAAAAAGGAATTTAAAAAAAGTAATATTAAACCAGTCATTGGAAGAACATACGAAGACCTCCTACGTAACCTTACGAAACTTTTCAATCCACTAATCCAACCTCCCCCTCTGAATTTCAGGATGGGCCTCGCGCCCCCACTAAACCCAATCAAACATTACCATCTCACTCCGTAAGCCTCCTTCTCACGTAACCCTTTGTAGATGTAGCAAAGATCGAAGAAAATCGACTAGTATAACTCCAACTCATTTGGGACAAGGAACATGGTGAAAGCAATTTCTGCAATTAAATCCTGGAAGAAAATCAAAAGGAAAAAATGTCCATAGAAAACCCAGAAAAAGTCAAGAGGTCCAATTTGTGAAATTTAATCTATGACAAGCCCCAAAATCCTCGATTATAAATTCTAGGAATAGATTAGTAAGCGGAGAATCATGCCATTATTGATTGTGCAACTAACTCTATCCAACTTACTCATCCTTCTGGCCAAATATTCCATTTCTTATCTCACACTTCAGAACCAGAGTTTTATGCTCTCAATGAACATCCTCTTCTTGACCTTGAAGACATACCGGTAGTCTGTGACTTTCCGGATGTCTTTCCAGAGGAAGTGCGAGGAATGCATGCCACCTAACACATGGGTAGAATTTTCATAGAGCTAATCCTAGGAATTGCTCCAATCTCCAAATGTCCATACTGGATGGCCTCAAACAAGTTTGCTGAGCTTAAGAAACAACTCGAATAGTTGGAAGGAAAAGGTTTTATCCACCATGGCTCGTCGCCATGGGGTTGCCCCGTCCTCTTCATTAAGAAGAAGGATGGAACATACTAGATGTTTGTCGACTATCATCCTCTTAATCAATCAATGATACAGAATAAATATCCACATCCTAGGATCAATGATCTTTATGATCAATTGGTTGGACACTCAATCTTTTCAAGATGGATTTGAAGTTAAGTTGCCATCAAATCAAAATAAGGAACGAGGACATTCCGAAGACGGCTTTCAGTACTCGTTATGGTCTTTACGAGTATATTGTCATGTACTTTGGTTTAACAATTGCCCCTGCCACCTCAAGTTCTCGTGGTATAACTCGATGACATCCTTATCTCCTCCAAAACTGAAGAACGATATTCTGAACATCTAAAGTTGGTATTGATGAAACTTTGAGAGCGTCTTATGTATGCCAAATTCTCTAAGTGTGAATTCTAATTGTCAGAAGTGACCTACCTAGGTCACATGATTTCTATAGCATGCATTGTTGTCAATCGAGACAGTGTTCAGGCTGTTATTAATTGCAGGGGTGAAGCTAGCTAAATTTGTCACCGGGGGCATCTTCATATATTGCACGTGTTCAACCCTAAATACATTTTGATTACCATCAGTTTAGTACTAGTTTAACATAAATCCACCGGGGTCATTTGACCCCATTGCCATAGTGTAGCTCCGCCCCTGATTAATTGGACTCCACCTGAATCATTCACGCAATTTTGGAGTTTTATGGACTAGAAAGGTATTTTTGTTTCTTCGTCGACAACTTCTCCAAAGATGCTAAACCTCCAACTAAACTCCGCAAGAAAGGCAAGAAATTTGAGTGGACTCCCAGTGCAAGGAAAGTTTTTAGACACTGAAAATTAAACTCTACCGCCCCGTACTTGTACCCCTGGATGTTCACAAGAATTTTGAGCCTTGCAATGATGTATTGATTTGTCCTTTGCCTTTTCGTTGTTTGCTTCTTCTTGATAGATCCAGCGTTGGACGTAGATTCCAACATCAACGTAGAGTAGTATCCAACTACCGAGCTTCAAGGCAAGCAAAACCCCCTTGAAAATAAATCCTACTTTTGGAACTTACATCCCCGTTCAGTAGCATCTGGTTTATTTATTCAACTACTTATTGTTCGATAGCCAGATGGAACCTATCCTCCGCATGACCAGTCCTTGTAACCGCATATGGCTTTACTAGTGATCCTACCATAATTAGAAGTTGCTTGATACATTCATGATGTAACCCTACTTCTTGTCATACTTAGCCATGCTTGGTGTTGTGCAAGTCTCGTTCCATCATGGAAGATGAATCAAAGGTGGTAGTTGACATGTTCATAATAGAGGTAGTTAAAAAGGGCGTGGTGTAGAATATGACTAAAGGTGAACATGAGTCCATGTTGGAGAACATGGTGGGTTGTCTTGTTTGCGCTGCTCTTATGGCCCGAGTTCTTGTTTCTTCGATCCAAGACCGAGTGTACTACCGCACGAGGGCAAGCAGATCCCCTCTTGACCTACTAACTTGCCTTGGACTAGTCCATGAGTTGCACCTAGATTTGTGCTTTCCATTTGGCATATGCATGGAAAAGATACCGAGCACATCATGTTTAGGAGTGGGCTAACATGTCAAGTGGGTAAACTATCCTATGTGACGGGCTTGGGTTGTGTCTCGGAACACTTGATTCTATATCGGAGATACTCGGTCAGACTCGCGATTACGGATAGAATTCATATGGGACACTCAATGGGCTAGATTCGAGTGTAAGGTCAGAGTCATGGTCGATCACCCTATGACGGAATACAATGTGAAGGGTGCTAATGGTGCTAGCATTATAAGACGGTCGACACGTGTGGGCAAAGTTTCACCCTTTTAGTGTTAAATCTATTCGAATAGCCGTGTCCATAACTGTGTCCATGTGACTACTTGGTGATCTAATTAAGCTTGGAGTAAATAACTTTAATGGTTACCTTAACATTGCCAAAATAAGCGTGAGTGTCATGGATTGGTTCTTCGTGGTTGAGTTGAGGGAGGATTCATTGCGGTGTATTGATGTGGTAATTAAGCTAGATGGACTTGAGTTAGATGCCTTCTTACCCCTGTTGCAAAACTACTTGTACTCGTAGCCTAGAGTAGCATCCAAGGGTAAAACTATATTTATGCAAAACTAGTCCACATAAACCCCTCTTCGACACTGAAACATATGTACTTAGATCTGATGTAGGTCTCACAAAGTACATTTATACTCTCCCCGCAAAAAAGTACATTTGTACTCACCCTTGTTTCCGTTGATTTTTGATGCAGAGGGAAGCCACCGCACCCAAGGGTGGTTTCTACGTGAAGATCGACGTTGACGAGTAGCTTGGAGGTCCCAGATGGCAGTTTGGCATGTTGGGAGGGTCGTTGTCTCTTCCTTTTCAGCCTCTTAGGTTTTTGTTAACTTCGTTTGTATCACACACAATAGTTTGCTTCCGTTGTTGCATGTTGCATGTTGGGTCATGTGGCCTATGTGTATATTAAACTGCTATGTTTGCTGTTCTAAGAGCCTTTTGAATAATATACAGGTTTCATTCGTAGAGTTCATTTGGTATATAACAGACGTTGTGCATGGTGCATGTATGTTATAAAGTGTATGGTGTGTGTAGGGTCTTCGAATCTAAGTTATGCGTTCACTAGCGGTCAATCGAATACAGTGTGAAGCCACTCATTTATAAGCAGGGAATTCATGACCTAGCCCCTCTATAACTTGTGAGGAACATTGGATACCCCCATCAGATGGATTTCCCCGATGTGTGGATCATCGAACCAATATTTCGGGCTCCCTGAGCATTTGACATCAATGGACCAGTTCGTTAGGGTTGTTATTGTCCAGACACAAATCTCGGCTTCAGGTATGATCCTCTACATCTACAACTAGACTTGTATACCTAGGACTTGGGTACCGACATGTCGGCCACTTGTATGCTCATTTGTACTAGTTTCTCTTGTGTTACCTCATGATTTTTTCTGTGTTCTTTCTCAAACCCACCTCTTCGTAAAGATCAGGCCACCCCGTCAAAATAATAATAATAATAATTGTTCAACTACAAATCTCCTGAGTTTGTAAATGTCATTGTAATTGAGCATGTATATTGTGCACATAAGCTCCCTTGTTGAGTTGTTTTTCGAGAGCAATGAATTTGACAT
Organism: Elymus sibiricus; assembly: GCA_039707655.1. Lineage (NCBI taxonomy): Eukaryota > Viridiplantae > Streptophyta > Magnoliopsida > Poales > Poaceae > Elymus > Elymus sibiricus. The sequence continues at coordinate 295,133,579 of CM077663.1, read as the reverse complement.
GCAATCCATATATGTACTATTTGTTTTAGTTAGATTTGAATTCAAATTTCATAAAGTATGGATTTGAAATGATGTTGAACCTACTGGGATGAATTATTTGATAATTGCGGGAGATGTTCTAAAATGATTTAATGGGCCACTATGCTATTGAAGAAAAGAAAAAACAAGTGAGACCTCTGCCTCTACTTTATTATACTTTATTAATGATGAACAAGCTAGGTTCCAGCACCAGAGCGCACTTTGTCCAAAAATTCCAACCTCGACAACGTTGCCCAGTGGTTTTAAAAACCTTGGTTCGACAATGATGTCCAGTACAAATAGTTCTAAACACATTGGTGCTAGGTGACGCCGAGACACCAAAGAAATGAGTTTCAGTGCACAAAGCAAGATGCATGCTGAAAATCCCAAGGCAAGGTTTAGCATGTTTCTCTCAGCTCGTACTGGTGGCAAATTGTCAACGGTGTGTCCTTGGAAACTGGCCTTTCCTCCGACCAAAGCTCCATGTTCAAATCACCTGTTCCCCAATGTACCAAGCATTTGCTAACCTGTCGGGGATCAAAACTATTTACCAAGCTCACCCCTGCACATTTGTCCACTAGCATCCATTCCCCTGGTAGTTTACAAGATAACAAATGCAAATAGTCTTAGAAAAGTAAACAATTCAAAGACAAAAAATGCTGATCAGTCAAATAATCTCAGAACTTCGGACAGCTTAATTTACCGTTTGGCCGGAGGTCTCCCTCTAATGTCACTTCTCCAGATTCTGGAGAGAACTCTTGCTTTGAGCCATTGATGGCCGTAAAAGCAACAACCACCTCAGTTGGGTGGAGAAGGGTGAAAGTAGGATGAACTCGCAAACATACCAACCTTCACAGGAGAGGAGGAACATACTTCAGTTTTCCGAGATACTATTTCACTCTGAATAATCAAAGATACCTCTGCCTTAAATTTTAACTGGGGTTGGATCGGAATAATTATAAAACTTGCTGAACGGTGGAACAAAGCATTCTCAGGAGAAAAAGAACATATACCGGCAAAACTAAGATTTAATAGAATCTGAAAGCATTTTGTTTTGTGGCATCAATGCAATCTGTGTGGGCATTCATGTAAGTGTTCTGTATTGTGTAATTACATAAGTCGCAAGCTGCACAATTCCTGATCAAGGATTACAAACATAACTTTTTTTTTTATAAAACTTGGCACTCACCTTGAAAACCCACCAGAGCCAGCTCCAACACTTCTTGCTTGAATGCTAGAGTTAATCTGAACAATCTTTGGGTTGTCTTGCAAAATGGATATGTGGCGCTGAAGAACAAGACCACCCCCAATATCACCTTCCAAACAAATAGATTCCTCCTCTCCTGATTGCTCAAGATACCTCCTGTATTTTTTGAATTAACAGTTATTTTGTTGCCAAAAGTGGCACTACACAACTATTCACCCACAAGTCAAAGAGCATCAAACAGAAGTAAGAAACAGTCTAAATGATGTTTAATTTTACCTAACGACTTTGTACTCTTCTGTGCACCCAGCAGACCTATATTCAGTCCCGCTGTATTCTTCATAACCATTTATTTCAATCCTGCTATGAAGCCACTGGGAATCTGTAGTGATCAAGCATAAACCATACTCAAGTTAACAACAACAACACTCGGGTCAATGTAGAATCCATTCGCAATCATCAATGGCATACAAGGACTGCAAGAACATCACTCAAATGTTGAAGCATCTCAGAATAACCTCAAACTACTCTTTTGCAACAGATGTACTGGTCAACAGCAATTCAGGGCAATCTCTATTTGACCGTATATATATATCCTATCCGTACAATGAGATTGTAAACCTGGCCTGAGTCCATTCATAATATAATAGAGGTGAACCATACCAGTAGGAAGATGTGTCATCGAAATAATACGACCACCAATCCATGGTACAACCTTAAGCAACCAGTCCCCGCTCTTCAAATCAATAGGTATTTTTGAGAGTTCAGCACCTTCCTGTCCTGACGGTTCATCTATATCAGGTATAGGCGAAATCATCTCTGCACGATCACAAGATAGCAATATAAGACAAGTTCAGAGATAAGCCCTTCTAAATCTAAAACGTTATAGCCATGGCAAAATAGTGGGATCGATACCCAAACGTTTCTTGAGCTCAAGTTCACTTGTTGCGACTAAGCTGGACACTTCAGACTCTGAAGGCATCGTAATATGTAGTTCTTTGCCATCGACACCATGTGAACTTATCTGAGTTCACAAGAAGTCATTAAAACCCTAAAACCAACATTTGTTTATTTATCAAGTGAGAGATAAGAAACAAGTCAATAGACATACCATAGCACCTCCACCAAGTAATATACTTATGGTTAAGTTACGTTTTGGTCTGTTCCAGGATCCTTCAGTTTTCAGAACTTTCACAGAAAGCACTGATGAATGGACCTGGGCAACATAATATGTCAAAAGATAGTTCCCTTGTGTGAACCCATATCCATCCCCAGCATCTTCGAATAGGACACCTTCAGCTTTACCTATAAAACAAGTCAGTCATGGTGCAAAGCAGGGTGGATCATTCAGTATGACAATGTTTTAAATCAGTCACTTGAACGCAGAAAATGGGTTGACCAGTGCAGCAAAACATAAGAGATGATGTAAATAAAAATTAAATAGATGGACAGCATATTCCATTATTTATCCAAGAAAAATACATGAGTATTTGCAGATTACTATATATAACTCACGCAAGAAACTAATCCCCCCGTTGCTCTCGCCCGGGCGGCTCAAGGGCGACGCCTGAAGCCTACCTCCGTCCGCTCCCTTCCCTTCTCCCTGCCGCGCCGCTGCCGGAGGACGCCGCCGGGCGAAGCCCGCGCGGCCGACGGCGGCGGCGGTGTGCTTCCTCGCGGCGCCTCCGATCTTTGGGCAGCAGATACTGGAGCAGCGCCGGCCCATGCGTAGTGGCAGCATCTAGAGGCGTCGCTAGACCTGGGAGCGGGGTGGCGTCTGGTTCCTTTGTTGGCGGACGAGGTGGTTGGCTGGTGCGGCCTGCATTGCGGATCGGCTGTGTGGGCGTGACGGTGCAAGGAGCAATGGTGGCTGGATCAGTTGCTCGACTTCCAGATCGAAGGGATTCGCATGTTGACACAACCTTGGTTCTCTTGCAGGCGGCTATGCGCTCCTGATCTAGCGACAACGGGGCTCCGCAGGCGCACGTCGGCGATAATGATCTGCCTTTTGTGCTCTAGCTCCGGCAATGCTAGCCTGTGAAGGGGGCTCTCTCCGGCAAAGTGGTAGTCGGCGGTGGTGTGCTCCGCCGTCGGGTTGGTCCTTGTGTCACTCTGAACTGCGACGGCAGCCTCACTACGGATTAAGGTGGCCACCGATCTCCAGATTAGGTGGTTGACTTTGGCAGGAGACGCAAGCTATGGACGACGACTTGACGCAGAGGGATGGTTGTGCAACAGCGGATGGTACATCGCATGTAGCTATTGGGGTGGCATAAAGGTGGTGGCGATGACACATGATTGACTTTGATGGTGGAGCTTCTCGAGCACCTGATCTCAAGCTCAGGGGTGAAGGCCTAGGTCTGACCTAAGTTGGTTATACCTGGGAATGGCAATGTTTTCTCATTGTTACCTTGTTGAATGGCATTGCTCGGATATCCTTAGATTGGTTCTTCAGGGTGAAAACCTGTAATCTGGCCTTGGGTGGTTGGATCCGGTGACGGTGACGATTGAGCATCACTCCCTTCCTGAAGGCGTTGTTGTTGAAGAACTTCGTTGTCCGGGCGATGTCATGAGTTGGTTGGTCCAGATATGGTCATTGTTGTAGTTTGTCGATCGCGATTTGATCGCTTTGGGGGTCTTTTATTTTTTTCTCGCCAACGCATAGTTTCGGTCTTATATGACTTTGCTATTTGTGGGTGTTTTTTTATGTGTGTGTTCGTTGGTATTGGTTGTGTGCATCCTAGCTATGCAGAGGCCGGATGTGTGCTCATTGTGTTTGTATCTTCTTGATTCTCCATTTGAGTGAATAAAAACCACCCTTTATCGAAAAAAACTAGATATGATCTTCACAAAGAGAAAATGGGAGATTTTTTTTCCGAGAACACGCAAAAGCCTTGAGTTTTGATGCATTGATAGAAAGAAGAGTTTGTACAAAAGCCCTAAGAAGGGCATCACCTGGAGTTTATAACATGACGCCGCTAAACACCTCCACCATCGAAACCAAAGCCACGAGACCCCTCACACTTGCTCCAGCCCATTGCTTGGTTTCCGTCTTGATCGTGTCAACCAGACAAGGTAAGCTGAGTTGGGCGTTGACGAAGATGGTCGTGCTGCGATGCTTCAGATGCACCGACCGCCTGGATTATAGCTGTTGACATGATTTTCCAGACCGAGGGGGAGGAGGGGGGGGGGGGGCGATCGGATCTAGGAGTGCACCTCGTGCCACACCGTCCACGAAAAGGAGCAACCAGTGAAGAAATGGGCCATCGTCTCCCCTGACTGATCGCAAAGCACACAACAAGATGTACGATAAAGACCTCTCAGCAATGTAGCAACTATCCTAGCAAGCTGGCCACACGAAGAACTTGACTCTAGGGAGGCCCAAGTCTTCCAGTTAAGATTCCAAGAGCTTGAATCAACCGTCCTTGAAATAGTGCATCATAGCAGCTCTAGGAAGTATATTGGCCGAAATCTTCCACCCATATCGCCGGTGAGTGTACATCCCCAACCTAAGCCCCCGCGTCAGCCCCCCACGGGTGACACGGGTGGTGGCGCCACCTCTCCCTCTCTCCCTCCGTCGCTGTTGGACAGAGCCACCAGGGCAAAGCCCTTCGCGGTGGATGGCGGCGAGGCATCTCTCCCCCTTGCAACGGATGTCTCGGGCTGGGCTCGCGCGGGGCTCGGCAGTGCAGCGGCCAGCTTGCGTCACGGCGACGGGGATGGCTGGTGGCGCGGCGTCTGCATGGGCCTATGCTGCGGATCGGGTCCAGCCGGTGAGTGGCGCACTGCTGGAGGGCGTTGTAGCAGCTAGCAGGACAAGTCCCAACAGCGCGGATCCGGCACGGAGGTGGCAACGCAGGTGTGGATCCTGTGTGGATCTGTTGATGCGGGCACAACTCTAGCCTGGAGTGGCTACTTCGACGCGAGCCTGTCTGACAGTTGGTTGGGTTGTGGTGGAGCTCTCGTCCGTGGCGGCGGCCCTGCCCCGATCCAGTTCTGCTGAGTCATAGTGATTGCATCGGTTCAACAGCTGGGTGCGGACGGTGGTGGCGTCCTCCCTTCTCCTTGATCCGAGTTGGCGGCGCGCGGGCTGCTCGCGGAACGAAGGTGGTTTTGACCTAGGGTTCGTGCTCGGGTGGGCCAGATCTGGGCTCGGAACGAGTCGAGGCTTCCGCTCCAGGTAGGTGAAGGTGGGCTCGGTCCGGGTGGCGGTCGGTGGTGGCGTAGCCCAGGGTCCTTCGGGCGGCGATGGGGCGGCGCGACTGTTGTGGTTTGGCGGTGGTGCGATCCGGGTCGTTGGCGGCTTCGGCGGGCAGTGTGGTTCTGGTTCGTGGTGGTAGGCGACGTCCGACGGCGCGCAGCTACAAGGACTAACTTGGTCCGCGCTGGTTGCCTTTCGCGTTGTGCTCTTCTTTTCTGATGTCTGTTGGTGGCATCGGTCCAAAGTGGGCTCTTCGTCAAACGGATTGGCGTCGGTGGCCACAGGCATGGTGGCATTCGAGCTTGCTTGGCGACGGCCACCGGCAGTCACCAGGTTGTATCCCCCCTCCCCCCGGTCCCAGGGCCAGCTGGGGAGGCAAGTGTGGGCGCTTCCTACCGGGGAGGCGCCGACCCAAACCAGGTGACTGATATGGTAGGAATGGAAGGAGGTGCCTTCCACTCCTACCATGGTTGGGTGTCCATGACTTGCATGGTTGGCGGTGTGGATACTGGGGCGGCGGCCCTGGGTGATGGTCCGCACGGTTGGCTTTCCGACTGGCTTCATAACGACTATGGTGGCTATGTCTCTTGGTCGTCTAGACGACGAGTGGTGTAGCGGTGGAGGGCTCGAGATCATTCTCTGTCGCTGGTAGTGCTCGTTGCGGCAGTCCTAGGTGCATTGTGGTGGTGGCGGAGCTCCAACATGTAGGCATGGCCGGCTTGCTTCGCCTCGAGGCGCTCGCGGGCCTCCCGGTCTTCCCGCATCTCCCGTGCGATGGACGCCCACGGGGCGACCGACTCCAACCGCGACAGGCCATGGGGGAAGTTGTACCGGGCGTTGGCGCCATGGAGGCGGACCAACATGATGTCGTACTCATGCGCTACCTGCACCGTTTAGTGGAAGGAGCCAATGCAAACCCACTTGTGGGTGTCGCGGTCGGTGATCTCCGCGGCCCACGTCCCCCACCGGCGCAGCCGCACGCCGATGTATTTTGGCTGCTGCGGCGGCGGCAGGTGGGAATGCGGGATGTGCCGACACAAGGGGGTATGCCGGCACGACGACGCTCATGGCGGCGTGGATCCGTACTGGGGATGTGCAGCAGGCAGCGGTTGGATCTGACCATTATCGGCGGCGAAGCCGATGTGGGTGAGGATGGGTGCGCTCCGGCATGGATTGGGCAGTGGGAGGTGAGGTGAAATGGGGTGGGGAATTTTTACTCCGTAGTCGGCCGGTCGAGCATATTTAAGAGTCCTGCCACGGACTAATTTTTTTACTCCATCAACAATGTTCGGGTTCGGTTAGTCCCCGATTAGAGGAGGAAATGTTTTCCTCCTCAATGCTTTATTGGGGTCAGTTAGAGATGCCCTAAGGAAATAGGGCTAAGGCACCCCTAATGTCAGAGATCCATCGGCGGTCCACCAAGGCGTCCTTGACGGTCCGCCGCTTCCGGATGCGCCGAGACAAGAAGCAATAACTCAGGCACAATCTCCGAAATAGCGTGGCCATCTAGCCAGCGATTCTCCTAGAAAAAGGACGAGGCTCTGTCGCCAACCGCCATCCTGGTGGATGCAACAAACACCGCGTGCTCTTCTCGAGAGAATTGCATGCCAAGGCCCCTCCAAGGACGAATGAGGTCAGTGCGCATCCTCCACAACCGACGAACCCTGAGAATGATCGCTATCCTACCTAGATCCGGAACACCCAAATCCCCAAGCCTTAGGGGTCGACACACCATGACCCAATTGACGTGGCAATGGCCACCCGCTGTGGCCTCCTGCCCGCCCAAAGAAAGCCCCGAAGGATCTTGTCTATCTTCTTCTGAGCCTTCTTATTGAGCCCTAGAACCACCAGCTGATGGAGAGGCATAGTGACAAGGACAGACTTGACCAAAGTAAGGCAACTAGCTATGTAAGACTAAGTGGGAGCATGCCCCACTTAGATTTCCCTTGAACATAACCAATCTCCAATGTGCAACAAACCACAGACATAAATCGTTCCAGACATAAGTTAAAAGGAACAACATGCATGAGGTGTGTAGTGCATACCATTTTCATCCAGCGAAACAATTAGTGATAAATCATCATCTAAACTTGCTTCACCAACATGCTTAATAGGAAGGCCTACAGGAAGTATGGCTCCACCTTGTAAATACATCACCGGCAGATCCTGTATAATCATTCAATTGCAAATAAAATCAGTTCAGCTCCCAGACCAGCACTCAAGACAGCACAATGAAAGTTTACCAACCAACTTACAGGATGTGAATCTCCAAAATCAAAACGTGACCAAACACCCTTTGGCAACTTATGTGCACATTCATGAGCACCTTTATCAGGTGAAGTGCTGCCAAAATACCAGAGCAACTGAAGTCACACCAAAGCACAGATGAAAAATACAAATTATTTCATTATTTTGCTATTATTTCACTATACATAATAACACATGACAGAAAATCAAGTATTTTACAGCCGACAATGCAAAATCAGATTGCAGGCAAGCCCACTGGCACAATAATATTCAAGCACATATACAGAAGAAAATCAGGAGTACATATCTGGTATTCGAAGAGAAGAAAGCAAGAATTTTGTTGTAAGCACATCGACGTGAAATCATTACCTTGCACAGATTAAAAGTGGTCCCAGGAGAAAGGAAGTCTCTACTTTCCTCAATTCTGGGTCTTGTGAGTCTACAAGGAAAACAAGGGATATGATTTAGTATCACAAAATACATCTATCCTAACAAGACTATTTTCTATCAGCCCACCAATGAGATAATCTCAGTAAGGAAGAAGACAAAGGGCAGATTTTTTTTTCAGATATGTAATTTTGCATCAGAATTTCAATAGCTGGCATTGGTCAGAATCAGAAAAGATTCCTCCAAACAAACGTATTCTGTAGTTCAGCAACCAAAGGCTGTGACCTAGAATATGGGTATTCGCTACTTAGATACATTAGTGGGACAGTGAGACAGCAATTATTACCAGCAAAGAAAAGTGGAGCAGCAACTGGAGCACCCTTCTTATGTGAAAGGTAAAATAGAGTGTAAATATGTGGCAGTAGGCGATACCGTCTTAGCAGCGCAAGACGACAAACTTCCTCGCACTGAAATATATATGAGCTGTTAGAAATTAGCAGTGCCAGAAATCGAAGGGGCTTGACTTTAAATTAGCTAAAATCAACGAGATAACCAAAAGAAGGTAACTTCCATGTCAACTTCACTTCAGGTTCTCAGACACTGACACACGAGACCTGTTCAACTTCAAACAACAGCACAGTGGAGAAGAGTATTGCCACGACACTCCAATACACAAACCCTGTGAAGTTGCAAATTGGAAAGCCAAATTCTTGAAGGATCTTCAGCTGATCCCTTATCATACCAAGGCCGAAGTTTGCAAGTTGGAAAGCTAAATTCTTGAAGGATACTCAGCTGATCTCTCATCATATCAGGCTCAAAATAGACAAGATTTCTCTGATTGATGTAACTCACTCTAGTGCCAAGTGTGTTGGCTTGGGTGTTTACTCCCTTATAGTCGTTCAGCTAAACCATTCACCAAGCTTTTATAATGATGTGATACAGTTAGTACTTGCAAAGTGAAGCTAGTGTGGGTGTGTAGGGGGGCCTTATACAAAGGTCGCCGTATAAGGACAAAGTTGACACATCAATATTTTAAATAGGCTCAGTCACCTCATGGGGCACGACCTACTCCCACGTTAGGAGATGCAACGATAGAAGTGCTTAGCTCGCCGGAAGTCCGTAGATGTAGCCATTTCCGAAGCTCCCCTTCTCTTGACGATCTGAGACTTAAAGGTCCCTCGGATCCCTGACACCCAAGTCCAAGCCTTACAAGGTCCCCTTGGAGGGGGGGTGCCTCTCCCTTGTGTTGATTTACGTGAGCGTGGATGAGAGTACATGCTCATGGGGGCTATTTATAGCCCAGGGGTCATTGACAAATGACCAAGGCTACCCTTTAGGTGGTACTTAGGAGGTGTAAGCTAAGTAATTTATGGTCCACTAGTCCATGGAGGACTAGGGAGGGGGTTGTGGATGGTCCATGGTGGACCAGACCACCCATCCCTCCACCTATGGGCCTCAGTTTAGCATCTCCTTTCCTTTGACTTGGTCACCATGGCTAGTTGCTTGGACTTCTGTTAACTTGACTTCAACAATTTTGCCACATAAACGTCCTGGCAATTGACCACAGTTATGGGAAGGTATTTGGGTGCAATTAAAAGTGGAAGTGACAAAACACCAAGAGGCCAGTCCCCTCCTGGCTCGAAACTGTACCAGATTGGTTCGAGCGTAGTTAAGATCTAGATGGTTTCAGAGTTAAAGGTCAAGCTGTGGACTTTCTGCCGGAGTTCTTTAGGGGCAAATGAAAACTGTCCAAACATATTATTACTTCCATAGAACAAGCCCAAAAAGGTTAAAATGACCACATATGATTTATATGCTAACCATTATTGGAAAAAATAAATGAAAAGTGTCCAAACATATTATTACTTCCATGGAACAAGCCCAAAAAGAGTAAAATGATCACATATGATTTATATGTCAACTATTATTGGAAAAAAGTTAAACTGCCCAAACATATTATTACTCCAATGGAACAAACCCAAAAAGATTAAAATAATCACACATGATTATATGTTAACTATTACTGAGAAAAATGAAAACTGTCCAGACATATTATTACTTCCATGGAACAAACCCAAAAAGATTAAAATGATCACAAGATTAGCGACCCATGATTGTATGCAGTATATACAATGAGAAAAATTCCTAGACAGTAACTCCTTTTATGAAGAAAAAGTTGGCCCCATAATTTATATCAATTATCGAATAAAAACTTAAGGTTATGGGTGGTTAATTGATTGACCCAACAAAGTGGATTACTTATAGATCTGGAGAAAAAAGTGGCCCCATAATGTATAGTACCTCAATATCAAGAGGACTCACTCATAGATCGGGCATTGTTTTTAACAGGTCTGACATGTCAACTAAGCAAAAATATATTAATAGAAAAAATACCTTTGCTAGCAATTCATACATCATGGCAAGTAAAGTGCAGAAAAGCATCATGCAAAGAGTTCTAGGCTTCTTCATGTGCATTGGCGAGGGCCGCAGGCAGGAAAACAGTACCTCTCACAAAAAAAGAAAGAGAAAAGGCAGTACCTCTTCACCGAAGGACCATGGCTCATGGTCAATGCTTCCAGTTTCAGAATGGCCACGTGAAAATGGAAACAATGCACCAACTCCCATCCATCTCCCAAAAAGTTTTGGAGTGGCATTTCCAGCAAACCCACCAATATCAGGACCTGACAGTGGCTGACCACTAAGACCCTGACAAGATAACCACATAGTTAGATTCCTAGAAATGTATGCCAATGTCTTCTCAAAATCACACCAATAATAGTAAGTTTAACACAGTGAAAGTTTTTCATGTCAAAATATACTAAAAATGCTGCGATCACTTATGGAACAGATTAAGAGATATGCTAAGAAACAGACTTGTCATAAAAACAGAACTACAATTTACTGAAGAACCAGTTTTTTAATACGGGAAACAACGGTTTTCAAGCGTAATACAAACAAAACTTGTCTGTTGCTTTTAGGTCACAAGATTATATTCACAACACGATTAATTCATAGACTGCTTAATTGTTAATTTGTTTATTAGAATAACTGAGCATGTTTTTAAGGTGAACTGGGATACTGTCAAAGATGGAGGAGGACTAGGTTTTGGTACATTTTTTAGATGGAACCATTGGGACTAGGATAAATATTTCACTTACCAATTGAAGAACCATTGGCAGACTCATATGCATATGCTCCCAGTTTGACAGATTATCACCAGTCCATGTTGCAGCATAACGCTGGCTTCCTATAAAACCAGCTCGTGTAAGAACAAATGGTCGTTTGTCTGTATTAGACATCGCCATTCCTTCATATGTAGACCTTGCCATTAGCATTCCATAGACCTGAAAACTTATAAAGATCAAAGCATAAAACACGTAAAGTAGCCAAACTTTTGGACTGCATTCCATTACTTTTACTGATAAAGGGATAAAATGATACATTATGATAGTAAGAATGATTCTGGACACCACCAATATCTGCATCGCCTCTATGTATATTGCTTTCCGGCATTGTTTTTGTAGTTGTCTGCAAGTTGACACCATCACTTTTGGTTACATGGGACAAAATGAAATAATAGGATATAAAATAAGGAACAATAATTAACATATGGCAAAAAGAATGAATTATGATAGAGCATATACTTTGAAGACAGCAGGCTCATTCATATCATTCCATATTCCGTCAACGCCATTGGAGACAAAATCCCTGACCAAAGTAGCCCACCAGGTGCGCGTTCTTTCACAGGTAAAATCAGGAAAAACACAATCACCAGGCCAAACCTCCCCTGGATTTAAAGTTCATGAGGGATCTTTTACTGATAAGTTCATCAAGATGATCAAAGGAGCTTATTTAAGTCATGAAATGTACCAACGAATGGACTGTCATCTGCCTTTTTAATCCAAACATCAGTTTCTGAACCACTCTCATATACAAAGTAACCCTTCTCTTTCTTGATTCCTGGATCAAGCATCCAGATTGATTTGCAACCGATGGAATGGAGATCATCAACCATAGATTTCGGATCAGGAAAACGGTTCTGTAACATACGATAAGATGCCAAATTACTCAAACAAGAGCAAACAAAATAAATGGCCATATCACGCAAAGACAATCAATGGCCATGGAAAAAACATGTCAAAATGCACTCAGAATAACATTGTCTGGTTCACATTGTGAAAAGATTGCTCCATGGCAATTCATACAACACTAGGCAGAACAAATTACATGCCCTATTTGCCATTTTGAAGCAATATGTATTTTTAACATGCAAATGAAGCTAATGCAGGTTTTCACCGATACTACTTTCATGCAGTGGCGGACCTAGAACCTTATCATTGTGGGTGCCACAATAAAAAAATTGTCAAAATTTACACTACAAATAGTGTAATTTGGTCTAAATTTTATCATAATCTAAACAAACTGTCTTACATTAGCATTAAGTTGTCAGATATCAATGATTTATAGTACTTACACTATCAATTGGAAGCATCTAAAACCATCCATATAGTTAATATCAACCCAAACAATATCGCAAATTACATGCCCTATTTGGCATTACCAAGCAGTTTGTCATACTATTTCCATGAAGGGGGAGCTAATGCAGTTTGTCATACTATTTTCATGTAGCAATTATGATAGAACAGGAAGTACTTACACTATCAAATGTGAAGCATCTAAAACCATCCATATAGTCAATATCCATCCAAATTACATCGCAAGGAATGCCTTTCTCTCTAAAAGTTCTGACAACCTGTGGAAATAGCACAAAACAATTATGCCTGAAAGTGCATTCAGAGAGAGAGAGAGAGAGAGTGCGCTCAAGAAACATGAGACCATTTATTTATGGTAGTGACGGTTGGACCAACTATCCGAGAACTATGCTCCGCAACTGAACCTCTTGACAGAAATAAATAATGTATAATATAAAGCAAGCAAATGGACCGAGATTTTGTTATGTCTTGCACTGCTCGGCGAGGTCGGTTTAAACAGGAATGTTGTGGTGGTTTAAACCACGAATTCGGTGGTTCGGGAATTTTCTCTGAGGTACTGAGTTTTGGTTATGTTGTGCCCCTTTTTGTTAGGGCAGTTTATAGTGAGTTGGTTTAAGCCTCCGTTATGGGGTGGTTTAAATCGGGCGACCAAAGTTTGCTCTGGGGAATTCTTCTCGGTGATCCTGAGGCTCTTCTCTGTGGGATGTGTTGTTTATCTCAGTAAAACCGAGATTCAAACTCGGTAGCTCCAAGTTTGCCCTTTGTTTTTTGCAGAGTACATTTCAGAAATGCCAACACTGTCACATATGGTGTCAGGATAGGTTCATGCGTGTCCAACAGTCACACCTAATAGCATCCACGTTGATTGCGTCCGAGAGCTTGTTACTCTTGGCGGCCACTGCCTCCTAGATGGCTTGGTGGTTGCGAGCTCGGCGTTGTTGTAGCCTCGAAACATATGGAGTCTACACTGAACCCTCTTGCAGCAGGCGCCACCTGCCGCTTCTTAGTTCACATATGCACGACATGCAAGATAGTGAACTGAACATTACTTAAACAGTAATAACTATTACACTTTTATTCATCCTACTGAAGGGTAGGAATTGTTGCCCCTAGTATTTCCTTCAGAAAAAATGCATGTAGAAACAAATATCCACTCTGTCAAGAAAAATACCTTGAGTACTTTCTCAGAAGAATCATAGCTCCAACGACATTGATGATAGCCAAGAGACCATTTTGGGGGCATGGCCACAGTTCCTGCAATGGATATTTTTGTATTTATACTTTTAAGTAGAGGTCAAGTTAAATACTCGGTCCCCTAAATGTCATTATTTTGGACAAAGGCAAAGTCAACCTTTCAAAACTTTGACCACTTATGGCATTCAAAACATTTACATTGATAGACCATTATTTATCGAACCGGAGGGAGTAACATATCCACATCTAAGTTCCAATTCTGGGTTATGCTATGACCAATTAGATATAAAAGTAATTACTAATTAGCAAAATGAAGCAAGAAAACTGTGCTAGATGGTGCATGGCTCTTCGGAGCAAACTGCAAACTGCAGACTACAGAGCTATGATCCCACCAAAGAGCTACTACAACACTTCGATTTTCCAGTCGCTCAATTGCCCTAAAGAATATCTCACTTCAAATATACCCCCTCCGTCTCAAAATGAATGTCTCAAGCTTAGTACGACTTTATACTAAAGCTAGTACAAAGTTGAGACACTAATTTTGGGACGGAGGGAGTACTTAACAGTACCAAGTGCCAACTGATAATGCAAAATCAGTTAGACTTAGAACTGAATTTTTGCTCACCAGTAAAATAATTTATACACTTCTTCTAAATGGAATTATAAATTTTATAGAAAACACGCCTACTTTCATACCAGAGCAGAGATATACAACTTCAGAGTTTCTATACAGTATGATAATTAAAGTTCAAAACACTGGACATGAAAGGTACATCTGATAAACATTTAGTAGGGGAAGAGATTGATTATGAGATGAGAAATACCTATTGCATGGGACAATGACATCGTAACTTCAGCTGGAGAATTATATGGTCCAAAAGTAATGATAGGGTAAGCAGATGGGGCAGAAAACTTGATAGTACATTCTTGTCTCAAGTCAATCTGATAGTACACGATAATTAAGTTAAGAGAAATAGATCAGTTCATAACATAAGCTACAGAGAAATGCAGGGAACATACCTCACATCGTCGTGTGGTGTCAGCTAGGACGCCAAATGCCTTCCCGTCAGGGAGGACAGCCAACACCCAAGGGTGTGATTGATATAATGAAGTGGTCCCTGGCCCAAAACCCCATGCATCTGTGTTCCAAGTGAAAACCTAATGGAAGATGCCAAGAGAGACCACGTGAAGAAATTATTTCATTTGTTGAAGAAGCAGGAATGGGATATAATTATGCGTTCATCAAAGATCCATACTCGTTTCCCAGTTCGTTCAAGTGGACCACTAGCTTCTCCTGTACCGTAGAAGGACGTCCCAGAAGGAAGCTGCTTGTTGAAAGGATATTCAAGTTAGTATATAAACTACATACATTCAATATTTGAGCAATATTACAGTTGAAAGGAGATGGTATGAGAGCACTTAAAGCGGTAAACACATCATGATTATGTTAAGAGATAATGCACATTACCCTCCTGAACTATGGGCTGAGTTTATAAATAAAGCATAAACCCCAATAACTTTTCAGCAGAAACCCCTAAACTTTAAAACAGTTCGCCTACCACCTTCTATCGAAACTAAATGTTCGTTGTTTGTTTATTTTTTGTGAAAACACAAAGCTTGCACCTCGATACATTGATAGAAAGAATAGAACTACAACTGTTTAGGCCGAAGACTATGCCAAACAATCGAATACTAAAGACAAGACAATGACAAACAGCCAGCAGACAGACATTACAACCGACCCACCAAATAACCCTAGACTAGATGCCATCCACAGAAGCGTCAAGCGCACTAAACCTACCAAACCCTCGCCACAGGAAAAGAGAATCCGACTGCAGAGAAGACCAGAATTGGTCCGCTTCCACTTTGGAGCAGCAAGTCGATGGCATCGTGGACCACGGGCTTCCGACCAGGCGACCGCCAATGGTGTCGAGGACTAGAACTACCATAAACGCCGCATTTTGATAAAGAACTTGAAGTCATAGGAGGAAATGCATCCCACATGTCTAGTTCACCTACAATCGCTCTGTCCACTCAACATTCACATAAGAGTCCATTTGAGGTGTTGTGCGGCTTCAACCCACTCACACCCCTCGATCTACTTCCACTATCATTCCGAGAGAGGACATGTATGGATGCCAACAAACGAGCCGAGTACATTAAGAAGCTCCATCAGTCCACATCGAGCACCAAGTACAACGCCAAACCGCCAAGGTTAACCAGTGATGATATCCGATGATCTTCAACCCCCCGGATCTCGTTTGGGTACACCTTCAGAAGGAGCAATTCCCAGAGGAGAGGAAATCCAAGCTTATGCCTAGAGGAGATGGACCTTCCCAAATCCTTCAACGCATCAATGACAATGCCTACAAGACTAACCTTCCCAAGGACAAGTACCCCGTGAGCGACACGTTCAACGTCACCGATCTCTCTCCCTGTCATGGTGATAGGCCTTTAGAATCTAGGACGACTCATTTTCAAAGTGGGGAGAGATGATACGCCAGGTTCCTCAGACATCACCATGCCAAGCAAGGAAGGACTAGTTGGACCAGTGACAAGGGCACATGCAAAGGCAATCCAAGGCAGATGAGCTCCGATTGATACACTCAAGGATTGGCTACTACCGAATTTTCCCTTCGACTTACCTTAGCTTTCCCCCCATTGTTTCCAAAAGTAACTAGTATATGTCTATCATTTTTTTTACTTTATCTTGTCTGGTAGTTAAATAACTAGCATGCCGACTTTGTGGTATGAAGTGCTAATGCTGACGAACTTGTAGCAGGGAACAGAAAACATGGGAAATCATAAATCAACGCCCGGGCTTATTTTCCCTTCTGGGAAGAACGTGTAGCTTCTTTACCTCAAAAGGCCAAAACCATTAAATATTCATGGTTTCAGGCTTCACTCCAAAGTTTCAGCAATTTTCGTTGCGTAAAAAAATATTTCGCTCAAAATAGCTCGGCTGGTCAAGCTGTAAACATACGAAAAGCCTCAGAAGTGCAATGCAACAAATTGACATCTCTATCCGAATGTAAGCGGTGTGGGCAGCCTATTGAAGTTATTGGGTTTTCACTCAGAATTTCAATTCCTTTGCTTTTCATTCTGAAACTCCGCCATTTTGCTGAACTTTGGCTAAGGTCCTTGCGCAATCACTTAGTGCAAAAGGAAGTGATCGGGTGATGACAACCAGGGGTTTGGCCTGGAAGCAGCCTTCCTTCGAAGAAAGTGTAAATGTATCAGGGCCCAAGTGATTCACCCAGGAGACAATGCCTTGAAAGCAGCTTTTTCAAGTGTTGGTAGCGGAACGTTCTATCAATCAGGGATTTATTTTTTGGGGGGTGAAAGATCAAGTTTAAATGAAGGGAAAATCTAACTGGGGGCGTGCCCACACTTGCCTTAGCGTGCGGCGGCCGCTAGCCCACGTCCGATTTCCTGTGGACGAGCACGATCTAAAATGCGTTGATTTTGTTTTCTCCGCTGAAGAACGCTAACAAAAGATATACTGTACCACTACTCTATTACGCTGCTACATTAGACTTGACTGTTGCTACAGCACGTTACACATACACCACTGCAACCGCAATGCGTCATGGGACATGCTAAACTAGTCAAGTATGTGCATGTTATTGCTACGGACGCACATACTTTTTCTCCAATATGTACAGTCGAACAAAAAAAATTGCCAACCTGGTAATCACTTTTTTGAAAAAATGGCGATTGTATCAAAACCCGCTAACTGCTTCGAAGAATTTGGCGGTTGATTTCAAACAACCTGGTAACTGTACCAGTCAATTTGGTAGTTCCATTATAAAAAAATGGCAATTGTTTTCGAAAAATTCGATAGCTACATCATAGAGTATGGCTACGAAAAATCTAATAGTCGTATCCAAACAGTGTGGTAGCTGCATCAAAACAAATTGGCAATCACTTCTAAAAGAACTGGCAACTGTATCAAAATAACCCAGTAAACTGGATCGAATAATTTTATATATGCATTTGAAAAACCTGGTAAAAACTTTTCTGAATAATCTGATATGTACTTCTAAACAACCCTTGCTTCAGAAACTCAAGTTGCTCAACGGTTGTTTTCATGAACGGTAATTACATCGCGGAAACAGCAGTCCAGGTGCTGTTTTGTGAACGGTGGCTGACGCCTTTTAAGTGTAGCTAGCTACTAGTAGTACTTGTGTTACTGTAGCTAGCTAGTATTCTACCTAGGAGACATGCATGCACTGCTCTTTTCCTGTGTGTGAGGCGCGCCATGCTCTGCCAAACCTGCTACTCTTTTTCTGCTGTCCCGCAACAATTTTACAGTATTATGACATTAACAAAATCAATACCACACCAGCAGATCGATCAAACACATAAATAAAAGCATCTTATGTCGCAACAAATTTACGGTGCCCCTAAGCATCATCGACATTGCCAAATCAATACCGCACCCGCGCATCAGTATCACTCACATGCTTCACATCCACCAGCCAGAGACTCACCGCAGAACAGTAGCACGTCTGTGCGAAGCACGCATACCTTAATGACAACCTTCTGGACGTTCCCCGCCACCTCGTACGCCGGCACTACCGCGGGACGATCCCCACCCTCGCGCGGCTCCTCCCGCCGCCGCGGCTCGACGAACGACAGGCTGGGCCCGGCCGCGGAGCGCGCCTCCTCCGACGCGTCGAACCGGAACACCCCCTCCTCCAGTACGGGCACCCAGACCATCTCCCCGACGGGCGCGGCCATCGTCGCCGCCACCCCCGCCGCGGCCGCAGGCGGATGAGTCCCGCGGAAGCACCTGCGATGACCTCAGCGCGGTGAGGGGTCCAGACCGGAATCGCCGATCGACGCTTGAGCCGAGAGAGCGCTCGGGGATGGAGGTTGATCGGGGGGACGAACCTGAGAGGAGGGAGACGAGGGGCGCGTGGACTGCGCTGGTGGGAGTGGATGCGGAAGCGGAAGCGGAAGTGGGACGCGAGGAGTGGAGGTGCGATCTTGTGGGTGCACGGAGACAGCATCTCTTCTTGAGCGATTCGCTCGCTTGCTTGAGTGGTTTTGGATTTGTTATAAATTAATGGGACTCGCAGTGCCTGTCTACCTGTCTTGGATCCAAGTGTCTGACGGTATGGGACGCTGGAGCCTCCGTCGTTTCTGGCCCACATGTCACTGGTCCAAAGGCACCTGCAGTTACGGCACCGAAGCTCAGTCCGTGCGCATGGGGCCACCTGGCATGTGAGGAGATAAAACTGGGGTTTATTTAAGGGTAATTCCGACACCTTGCATCAAAGCGTCCGTAAAAAAAATCGATTATTTTTGGTATGGCGACTGCTAGGCGCCAGCGCGCCGGCCCAACAGTTGAGTCGGTCAGCCCCAGCCATCCGATGGAGCGCAACACAGCCGTTTGATCTGGCTTTCACATCGTCTTCTTTCCCTGTCCCTCGTCTTCCTCTTCTTCCCTAGCGACATGGCCGGTCCTAGTCCCGCACTAATTACCCTGACCCGACCCCACGTCGATTACCCCCGAGCGAGACGTCCGGCCTCGAAGCACCACGCGCGCTCGCCCGTCGCCGTCCTCGCCGCCAGTCGCCGCACTCGCCGCCGGTCGTCGTCGTCGCCTCGCTGGTGCAAACTTTCATCCCGTGAGTTGCAGCTCCCTCGCTGGTGATGGTCGCGGCTCCGGCAACACCAGTCGCGGTCGCAACACCCCGGCGACGAGCTCGCGAGAAGTACTCCTTCGGTTGCTGGTGGCAACAAAAATGCCCGCCGGTAGTAGCAAAAATTTGTGCTGGTTCCAGCAAAAATAGCTCGTCGGTGCCGCCACCCGTCGCCATTATAGCAAAATCGATAACCGGTTGTAGCATTTATGATTGCCTATTGTAGCTTTTGTGATTGCCGGTTGCAGCAAAAAATTGACGCCACCCGATGTCGCCCCAGCACCACTTCGATCGGGTTGTAGCAAAACAAAATGCCAGTAACAGCTTCTGCCATTGCTCGATGCAGCTCCACCAGCATCGGGTTGCAGCTCCGCTGGATGCAGCTCTTGTTGCCGCCGGTTGCAGCTCGTCGTCAGCCGTCGCCGCTAGCATGCTGCTCCGGTCCATTGGTTGCAGCTGCCAGCCCGTTGCAGCTTTCTATTGCTCGTTTGTAGCAAAAAAAAAACAGTCGCCGGCGGTAGCATCCTCGACCACGAGTCTATCGGTCGTAACAAAAAAAATGGATGCAGCATTCCCGACGACCAGTTCCGGCACACGCGGCCACCGGATGCAGCATTTTGCGACCACCACGAGCCAGCGTAGAGCAAAACCAGTTGCGGACGCCGGACGGCAGTAGTCGGGCAGTCCGTGGGCTCGGCACAACCAGCAGCAGCCGTCGCCGGCAGCATGCAGCTTCTGCCGTTTCCATGCCGCAGAGGTAGGGGAGCAGAGATACAGGGAGAAGATGGAGGTTGCGGGGGACGCGGGGTGGGGCCACCAAGGAAAGTGTGTGTGTGGGGGGGGGGGGGTCAGGAGCGATGGAAGGAAGCGATCGAATGCGCACGTCCAGCGCAACGCTTCGACCGGCGCGTCGGGTCTAAACATTTCCCTTTTGGTATTCCAGCGTCATGTATCAAACGTTATGTGATGCGGTTTGGAAGTTTAAAATCATACCAGCAAATATGCCCGTGCGTTGCAACGGGAGAAAAAAATAATCCTCACAAACACACTTGATGACATTAGCAAATCCCTTAAAAATCTTTCACGGGTGTCATACGAGAAGCAACATGATAAATGGTATTGTAAAGGCGGGATGCTTTTTAGTGTACTAAAATTGTGTCCAATTTATTAGACAACATACGTATCTACTTAGTTGCCGGTATCAATTCATGCCTTTGCTGGCATTTCATAGTGATGTGGAAAAAATAGTGCATTAAGCTGAAAGTAGCAAAGTGTGTTTTAGTACTCAATAATAGCATGCGCATAAAAGCATTATGTTTGTTTTGCTGATATATGTGTTTGCAATTGTAGTCCTAGTTAAGACTTAATTTGGGTTGCAAACACATTATACGTCTCCACCAAGAATAATCAATATGTAAAGATGTGCATAACGAATGTTCAATATTGCATATCAACATTAATATTCTTAAAAAAATACGGACACAATTTCAAACATTAAGCCATTAATTTACATGAAGCTTGTATTATACATCATAGTATATGGGTTGGTTATAGTTATCCTTTTAGTAAATTTAATTGGGTAGGAGACATTTTCAAAATACACCATAAAAAGAGAAGTATTAATTAAAGACCCAACATGAACATAATTTTAGAAAGGATAAACATACAAAATAATATCATATTTAGAATCTTCACATTTTTCTGAGCGATTTTCATATATAATATGTGAAATTTAAAGTTACAGTTTGAAAGATATAAATATTTTAAAAAATACTTGTATCTGACAAAAAGAAAGTTAGAAAAAATAGCTGGGCCGAAATTGCAAGATTGTACAACCCATTTGTTAAACGACACTTAGGCGAGACAACTCTATTTTACGCTACCGGAATTAAGGAAAAAGAGACGCAGAAAGTGGATCTGCTGGGATTCAAACCCAGGTCTCCGTAGAGGAAGACTCTATCTCTAGCCAGCGAGCTGCATTGTGGGGTTGTGATGATTGTGGGGATAGCAATAGATGAATCATATGCAATGGTCGGCGACTCTAACGCAAAAACGAATCGTTTTTTCACTTATGGGTGGCATAGTGGGTAATTTTTGTCAACTTTAAGGTTAATTTTAATGACGGACGAGCAAAAGCAATAGCCCCTTTATTAGTAGGTATAGATAAACCAGAAGCAAAGTTGGAAGAAGTTTGCAAGGGTCTAAGACTTCGCCACATAGGTCTCCGACACCCTCGGCCGACGCAAAAACCTCACCCGGAGCCCTGATTTGCTCACTCGGTCCATCCCCGCTTACTATGTATCTGCATAGTTTGAGACCGACGCTACCGTTGTACCACCAACTTGGTTATCCAGGCCTTGTCGGACCTTCGCCACTCCACTAGAGATCTAGCCTTGATTTGCCTA
Organism: Elymus sibiricus; assembly: GCA_039707655.1. Lineage (NCBI taxonomy): Eukaryota > Viridiplantae > Streptophyta > Magnoliopsida > Poales > Poaceae > Elymus > Elymus sibiricus. The sequence goes on along the minus strand of CM077663.1, from coordinate 295,111,779 downwards.
TGCCTCCCTTCCACCCCTGGTCAGCCGCCACCCAGGTACCACCCCTGCACATTTTTTCCATCCATGACAGACACCATGTCCGCCAAGTTTTCGGCCAAAGGCCATAGCCAAAATTAATGGCGTGTTGTTGTTTACTTGAACCAAACATGCTAGATTCGGACGCAGAGTAATTCTATGTCGAGTTCATTGATACGTCCTCGTCGGATGAGGACGAATATGAAGATGAAACAACGATGATGCATGTGGTTATTGACGATGCCCAACGTGCGGAGGAGCATGTTCTCAATTTTAAGGAATCAGTCCTGGAACAACCAGTGATGGACTGGAATAGGTCACGGTGGCATATGATGTTGATAGACGATTACTTTCTCCCTAATGCGTTATTCGAGATCTATTTCGGCCATCTATTCCAGACGCGGCGAACTGTGTTCGACCACGCTCTACAATGGTGTCTGGGCATACGATGGCTGCTTCCTTTTGAAGAAGGGTGTCGTTGGAAACTTTGGATTCTCTGGTCAGTATAGTGTACATATGCATTGAGGATGGTTGATATGGCACGGGCGCAGATTTGTGGGACGACTATCTCCAGATGTCCGAAAGCACTCTTTAAGCCATGGTTAGATTTGCTACTACGGTGGTGATGGTGTTTGGACCAGGGTACTCAAGAGAACCAATTGTCGAAGACACCGCAAGGCTCATAGGACAGTCGAAAGCAAGAGGTGGACAAGTTTGCTCGGATCCCTAGATTGCATGCAATAGCAACGGGAGAATTGCACATATGCTCTACAAGGGCAATATCATGGACATTGTAGAAGATTACCATCATTCTTGAAGCAGTTGCATTACAAGACCTTTGGGTTTGGCACTCTTTCTTTGGGATGCTCGGGTCGCATAATAACATCAACGTGTTACAGCGGTCTAAATTGTTTGCAAGGTTGTGTGTCGGAGAAGCTACTCCATGCAACTATATCATTAATGACCATGACTACAACATTGGCTATTATCTTTATGATGGTATCTATCCATGTGGACAACTTCCGTTAAGACCGTCTCTGATCCAAGGGGCGAGAAAATATCTCACTTTGCCCAAAGACAAGAAGGAGCTAGCAAGTATGTCGAGAGGACATTTGAAGTGCTCCAAGCCCACTTTGAGGTTGTTCAAAGACTCACAAAACTATGGGATGCGCAGACGTTATGGGATGTCATGACAGCTTGTGTGATGATGCACAACATGATCGTGGAGGACGATGGTGACAGAATTCGCCATGGTCTAGAATTCGAGCAGATGCATGATCTTATCCAACTTCCAGAGCAAAATTCGGCGAGATTTGACGATTTTATCCAAATGCATCAAAAGATTCTCCATCGAGCAATACATGAGCAACTCCAAAATGAATTGGTTGAGCATTTGTGGGCACTTCGAGTAGAGAACTACAAAATTTGTCTTAATAAGTTGAATTCAAATTTGAACTATTTTATTGGAAAGTTCCATGTTTGGATTGTAAATTTTATATTTGAATTAGTGTTCCATTGGAATATTTGCACAATATGGTTATGAACAAACTATGCTATTTATCTTTACTTATTTTGCATGCTCGGTGTCCACCTAGGGCCCCACGTGTCGGCCGCCCAACCACCGTCGCGATCATATTCAATGGAACCCATCCACCTCGGGCTCGCAAGGCGGCCGTTGGAAGCGTCTGCAGTCCACGCGTATTTTAAACGGCAAGCATGCGGGGGAGGGGCTCTCATCCACTTCCCACTCCTGTAAACATCTAGCCACACCCACTCCCTCGCTGGCGATAGAAAACCCTAGCCCTAGCCATGGTTGGCTTCTTTGGGAAGGGGAAGGCGAAGCATGCCGCTAAGGTCACCTCGTCGCGGTGGCTGAAACGTCTCCAACGTATCGATAATTTATGAAGTATGCATGCCATGTTTACAATGATTTTATATGGTTTTGGTGCACTTTTATATGATTTTTGGGAACTAACCTATTAATATAGTGCCCAGTGCCAGTTTCTGTTTTTTGGCTATTTTTGTTTCGCAGAAAAATCCATACCAAACGAAGTCCAAATGCCACGAAAATATACGGTGATTTTTTATGGACAAGAGGAGACCCACGAAGACTCGAAGAAGGACCAGTAGGTGTCCAGGTGGGCACAAGCCTGGGTGGTGCCCCCCTAGGACGCGCCACCTGAGCTTGTGGGACCCTCGGGCATGCCCCTGGCGTGATTCCAATGCTGAAAAATCCTATATACTGTGAAACCTCCAAAAAGAAACCTAGATGAGTTTTTTTCGTCGCCGCAAGCCTCTGTTCCGAAGCGATCTCATCCGGAGCTTCGTTCCGGCAACCTACTAGAGGGGGGGGAGTCATCACCGAAGGCCATCTTCATCATCCATGCTGCCTCCATGACGAGGAGGGAGTAGTTCACCCCCGGGGCAGAGGGTATGTACCAGTAGCTATGTGTTTGATCTCTCTCCTAATCTTGATAGGGCACAATATTGATGTGCCATGAGCCTTGTTAATGTAGTGGAATCATACGGTATTCTTCCCTTTTGTTGTGATGAATTGAGTCTCGCACGTTGATGTTTCATTATTATCAGATTGAATATATGAGGATTTAAGATCGGTTGATATATGTCTTGCATTTGGATACCCGTGATGACAATGGGGTATTCTATTGAGTCACTTGATGTATGTTTTGGTAATCAACTTGCGGATTCTCGTAGTGACATTGGGGTAATCTAAGCACATAGGTTGATACACGTTTTCGCCCTACTTTATCCGATAGAAACTTTGGGGCAACTCTTTGAAATTCTTTGTGTTGGATTGAATATTATAAATCTGAAATTGTTCGATGCATATCGAATAATTAACTCACGGATACTTGTGATGACATTGGAGTATCTAGGTGACATTAGAGTTGATTAATGCGTATCATATGGTGTTATTGTAGTATGAACTCTATGGTTGTTTCTGACACTTATAGGAATGATTCAATAAATTGATCGGAAAGATAACTTCGAGGTAGTTTGCTACCTACAACAATTTCATCTTATGTTCTCTGCTATTGATAAGAACTTTGGAGTGACTTTTTGTCACATATTAAAGGATTGATATATGATTCGATTATATTAGCATTGTTGAGAGATTGCACTAGTGAAAGTATGAACCCTAGGCCTTGTTTACAAGCATTGCATTATCGTTTGTGCTCACTTTTATCAATTGTTACCTTGTTGTTTTTATTATTTCAGATTACAAAAGCCTATATCTACTATCTATACTACACTTGTATCACCATCTCTTTGCCGAACTAGTGCACCTATCCAATTTGCCATTGTATTGGGTGTGTAGGGGACACAAATGGATTTCTTGTATTTGATTGTAGAGTTGTTTGAGAGAGACCACCTTCATCTTACACCTCTCGCGGATTGATAAATCTTAGGTCATCCACTTGAGGGAAATTTGCTACTTGATACGTCCATTTTGCATCATGATTTCCTACTGTTATTTATAATGTTTTTATGCATAATAATGCTTTATGGAGTAATTCTAATGCCTTTTCTCTCATAATATGCAAGGTTTACACAAAGAGGGAGAATGTCGGTAGCTGGAATTCTGGACCTGAAAAAGCATATCAGAGACACCTAGTCTGCACATCTCCAAATAAGCTGAAACTTTACGGAGAATTATTTTGGAATATAAAAAAATACTGGAGCAAATAACTACCGGAGGGGGCCACCTGGTGACCATAAGACACCAGGGCGCGCCAGGCCCCCTAGGCGCGCCCTGGTGGGTTGTGGCCAGCCCAGCCCACCTCCGGTGCCCATCTTCTGGTACTTAAGGTGTTTTGACCTAGAAAAAATCAAGGGGGGACTTTCGGGACGGAACGCCGCCATCTTGAGGCAGAACTTGGGCAGGAGCACTTTTGCCCTCTGGCGGAGTGATTCCGCCGGGGGAACTCCCCCCCCTCCGGAGGGGGAAATCGAAGCCATTGTCATCACCAACAACCCTCTCATCTTTGGGAGGCCAATATTCATCAACATCTTCAACAGCACCATCTCCTCTCAAACCCTAGTTCATTTCTTGTGTTCAATCTTTGTACCGGAACCTCAGATTGGTACCTGTGGGTGACTATTAGTGTTGATTACATCTCGTAGTTGATTACTATATGGTTTATTTGGTGGAAGATTATATCTTCAGATCCATTATGCTATTTAATACCCCTCTGATCTTGAGCATGAATATCATTTGTGAGTAGTTACCTTTGTTCTTGAGGTCACGGGAGAAGTCATGTTGCAAGTAATCATGTGAAGTTGATATGTGTTCGATATTTTGATGATATGAATGTTGTGATTCCCTTAGTGGTGTCATGTGAACGTCGACTACATGGAACTTCACCATCTTTGGGCCTAAGGGAATGCATTGTGGAGTAGTTATTAGATGATGGGTTGCTAGAGTGACAGAAGCTTAAACCCTAGTTTATGCGCTATTTCATAAGGGGCTGATTTGGATCCAAATGTTTAATGCTACGGTTAGAGTTTATCTTAATACTTTTCTCGTAGTTGCGGATGCTTGCGAGGGGGTTAATCATAAGTGGGAGGTTTGTTCAAGTAAGAACATCACCCAAGTGATGACCCACAAGTATAGGGGATCTATCGTAGTCCTTTCGATAAGTAAGAGTGTCGAACCCAACGAGGAGCAGAAGGAAATGACAAGCGGATTTCAGTAAGGTATTCTCTGCAAGCATTGAAATTATCGGTAACAGATAGTTTTGTGATAAGGTAATTCGTAACGGATAGCAAGTAACAAATGTAACAAAGGTGCAGCAAGGTGGCCCAATCCTTTTTGTAGCAAAGGACAAGCCTGGACAAACTCTTATATAAAGCAAAGCGCTCCCGAGGACACATGGGAATTTCTGTCAAGCTAGTTTTCATCATGCTCATATGATTCGCGTTCGTTACTTTGATAATTTGATATGTGGGTGGACCGGTGCTTGGGTGCTGTCCTTACTTGGACAAGCCTCCCACTTATGATTAACCTCTCTCGCAAGCATCCGCAACTACAAAAGAAGAATTAAGATAAATCTAACCATCGCATGAAACATATGGATCCAAATCAGCCCCTTACGAAGCAACGCATAAACTAGGGTTTAAGCTTCTGTCACTCTAGCAACCCATCATCTACTTATTACTTCCCAATGCCTTCCTCTAGGCCCAAATAATGGTGAAGTGTTATGTAGTCGACGTTCACATAACACCACTAGAGGAGAGACAACATGCATCTCATCAAAATATCGAACGAATACCAAATTCACATGATTACTTATAACAAGACTTATCCCATGTCCTCAGGAACAAACGTAATTACTCACAAAGCATATTCATGTTCATAATCAGAGGAGTATTAATTATCATTAAGGATCTGAACATATGATCTTCCACCAAGTAAACCAACTAGCATCAACTACAAGGAGTAATCAACACTACTAGCAACCCACAGGTACCAATCTGAGGTTTTGAGACAAAGATCGAATACAAGAGATGAACTAGGGTTTGAGAGGAGATGGTGCTGGTGAAGATGTTGATGGAGATTGACCCCCTCTCGATGAGAGGATCGTTGGTGATGACGATGGCTTCGATTTCCCCCTCCGGGAGGGAAGTTTCCCCGGCAGAACAGCTCCGCCGGAGCCCTAGATTGGTTCTGTCCAAGTTCCGCCTCGAGACGGCGGCGCTTCGTCCCGAAAGCTCCCTTCTGATTTTTTCCAGGTCAAAACCCTCCATATAGCAGAAGATGGGCACCGGAGGTCTGCTAGGGGGCCCACAAGCCACAGGGGCGCGCCAAGGGGGGTAGGGCGCGCCCCATGGCTTGTGACTCCCTGGTGGGTCCCCTCTGGTATTTCTTTCGCCCAATATTTTTTATATATTCCAAAATAATTCTCCGTAGATTTTCAGGACTTTTGGAGTTGTGAAGAATAGGTATCTCAGATTTGCTCCTTTTCCAGTCCAGAATTCCAGCTGCCGGCATTCTCCCTCTTCATGTAAACCTTTTAAATTAAGGGAGAAAAGGCATAAGTATTGTACCAAAATGTGTATTAACAGCCCATAATGCAATGAATATCGATATAAAAGCATGATGCAAAATGGACGTATCACCAAGCACCGGTCCACCCACATATCAAATTATCAAAGTAGCGAACGCAAATCAAACCAACATGATGAAAGTGACTAGATGAAATTCACCAGCAAGAACGCTTGCTTATTATAAGAGACCGTTTTGGCCACAACAGGATTGGGCTATCTTTCTGCACTTTATTCACCGCTACCATTACTTGCTCGTTACCAATTATCTTGCTATCAAACTACCTGTTACCTACAATTTCAGTGCTTGCAGAATTACCTTGCTGAAAACCGCTTGTCATTTCCTTCTGCTCCTCGTTGGGTTCGACACTCTTACTTATCGAAAGGACTACAATTGACCCCCTATACTTGTGGGTCATCAAGGCTCTTTTCTGGCGCCGTTTCCGGCGAGTGAAGCGCTCTTGGTAAGTGGAAATCGGTAAGGAAAAATTTATAATACGTGCTGAAATTTATTGTCACTTGCTACTATGGAAAACAAACCTTTGAGGGGTTTGTTCAGGGTATCTTCACCTCGACCGGAACCACAATTAGTTGCCCCTCAACCTACTGCACCTACTGAAAATATTGGTTATGAAATTCCTTCGGGTATGATAGAACAACTGCTAGCTAATCCTTATGCAGGAGACGGAACTGAACATCCTGATATGCATCTAATACATGTGGATGAAATTTGTGGATTATTTAAGCTTGCAGGTTTACCCGGAGATCAAGTTAACAAGAAGGTTTTCCCTTTATCTTTGAAAGGAAAAGCATTGACATGGTATAGGCTATGTGATGATATTGGATCATGGAACTGGAATCGATTGAAATTAGAATTCCACCAAAAGTTTTATCCTATGCATCTAGTTCATCGTGATCAGAATTATATATATAATTTTTGGCCTCGTGAAGGAGAAAGCATCGCTCTAGCTTGGGGGAGGCTTAAGTCAATGTTATATTCATGCCCCAATCAAGAGCTCTCGAGAGAAAATATTATTCAGAATTTTTATTCTCGGCTTTCTCATAATGATCGATCCATGCTCGATACTTCTTGTACTGGTTCTTTTATGAAGAAGACTATTGAATTCAAGTGGGATCTCTTAGAAAGAATTAAACGCAACTCTGAAGATTGGGAAATCGACAAAGGTAATGAGTTAGGTATTAAGCTTAAGTTTGATTGTGTTAAATATTTTATGAATACTGATGCTTTTCACAAGTTTAGCACTAAATATGGACTTGACTCTGAGATAGTAGCCTCTTTTTGTGAATCATTTGCTACTCATGTTGACCTCCCTAAGGAGAAGTGGTTTAAATATCATCCCTGAGGGAGTCCGGGATTAAGGGGTCCTCGGGTCGTTGACTTATCTCATATAGTCTGGCCCGGTGGGCCGCCTTGTGGCATCTTTGGGAAGGCCGGACTGCGAAATGACCCTAGGCTTATGGGGGAATATTCCGAAGACTTGGTGTGTCCTCCAAGTAAGAATGGGCGTATCTATGCCCGGATGGAAACCGACCATGTGTAAACCCTAGGTACCCCGGGTGTCTATATAAACCAGGGGGCTTAGTTCGTAGAGAACTCAACTCATTAGGGTTTAGCTCGTTTGATCTCGAGGTAGATCTACTTTGTAAACCTTCATACTTAGCAATACAATCCAACAGGACGTAGGGTTTTACCTCCTCACGAGGGCCCGAACCTGGGTAAACACCGTCTCCTTCGTCCCCTGTTACCATCGTTCCTAGATTCACAGTTCGGGACCCCCTACCCGAGATCCGCCGGTTTCGACACCGACATTGGTGCTTTCATTGAGAGACCCGTTGTGAGATCACTTGTGGATCGATGGCCCGCCTAATCATCAGCGAACAGGCCCGGAATGAGGACATCTTTGTCCCCAGACAAGTCTTCGCATTCGGCAGCGTCGTGCTGCATGCTAACTCGACCGGCCACCTAGGCCGGATCGAAAATTTCGCCCACGGTCAAGAGATCAGGTTCGGGAACCTAGAGTTCACCGCCGACTCCCGTGGCGATCTATTCCTCGCGGGGCCCTCGGTTTTGTCCGACGGACCCGAAAATCCCAGAGCTTTGACTTCTGGTCCCCTATCCGGCTCGACCCTTGGATCCATCTTCGCCGGAGCCCTGGCCTTGAGCCCGGGCTCGTCGATGGTGCCTGAATATCAGAATTGGGCTTGTGCCGAACACGACAATCCCGCAGACGCCTTGGGGTTAACTCCAAGGGCCCTCAGGAAACTGATCTGGTCGTCCTCTCGTGGTTGAACGAGGCTCTAGACCGGATCCAGTCGATTGCAATCGAGGACGAGCTTTCCTCGACCCACGTCCCGGTCGACCTAGAGGCCGGTTATGGGGAATTTTATGGCCCACCCGCCGCCCACTTAGTAGCCACTGTCGAAGACTTAACCGACATGTTGGACTACGCCTCCGAGGAGGCAGAACACATGGACGAAGAGATCGGCGACCCCGCCCCCTTGACCACCGGGCGGTGGACAGACACCTCGACCTATGATGTCTATATGGTGGATACCCCTAACGACAGGGACAACCACACTCCCAGAAGGAACGGAGAAAAATCCGGCGAAGCGTCAAAGCGCCGTAAACAATGCAAGCGATCCAAGACCAATAAGGGAAGGGAAGCCATCACAGGCACCGGGGAAATCGACACCCCGGAGGACCTCGGCGACCTTGAAGCCCCCGAGGAGCCGTTAGAGGACCCGGAAAGGCTAACGGATCAACAGGACGCCGAGAACCTCAATGGTTCCGACGATGATAACTACCTCCCACCTGCCGAGGAGTTGGAGAGCCTCGAAGCCGAAGACTTCACCGTCCCCGAAAACCTCGAGGACCAAGAACGATTCAGGCAACAGCTCATAGCCACCGCTCGGAGCTTAAAGGCGAAGCAGCAGCAGCTCAAAGCCGAGCAGGACACAATCAACAACAGATTGACCAAAGTCCTGGCAGCCGAAGAAGGGTTCGACATTGAGCGGCCAAACCAAAACAAGAGTTACCCACGCCGGCGCCTGCTGCCGCAATTCGACGACGAGGCCTTTGAGCCCGAATCCCCCAGGCACCCCCAGTACGACCAGCCGGACAACCCCCCTCTAGGACGGGACAGGGTGGCTAGAGATGCCGATTACTGGCCCGCATCACCTCGTAGAAGGGGAAAGGGGCCAGTGACGTAGCATGAGACTATGTCGGTATTTCCCCAAAGAGGAAGGGATGATGCAGCACAGCGACGGTAAGTATTTCCCTCAGTTATGAACCCAAGGTTATCGAACCAGTAGGAGGAGCACCAGCACCCAATAAGCAACACCTGCACACAAACAAAAAATACTTGCAAGCCGACGTGAAAGAGAGGTTGTCAATCTCTCTACGGTAAAAAGATAGATTAGGTAGCGATAGATAGGAGAGATAGATCTCTCAAGAACACAAAATAAAAAGAGCAAATAAAATATGCAGCAATATGTTTTTGGATTTTTGGTTTTGTAGATCTGAAAACAAAGAGGCAAAAAGATAGATCGGAAAGCAATATGTTGGAAAAGTAGACCTGGGGGCCGTAGGTTTCACTAGTGGCTTCTCTCATGAGTATAGCGCACGGTGGGTGAACAAATTACTGTTGGGCAATTGATAGAAGATCAAATAATCATGACGATATCCAAGGCGATGATCATTATATAGGCATCACGTCCAAGATAAGTAGACCGACTCCTGCCTGCATCTACCACTATTACTCCACACATCGACCGCTATCCAGCATGCATCTAGTGTATTAAGTTCATGGAAAAATGGAGTAATGCAATAAGAACGATGACATGATGTAGACAAGATCTATTCATGTAGGAATAGACCCCATCTTGTTATCCTTAATGGCAACGATACATGCGTGTCTTGCTGCCCCTTCTGTCACTAGGAAAGAACACCGCAAGATCGAACCCATCACAAAGCACCTCTTCCCATGGCAAGAAAAATCGATCTAGTTGGCCTAACTAAACCAAAGATTCGAAGAAGAAATACGGGGCTATAAGTAATCATGCATATAAGAGATCAAAGAAGACTCAAATAATATTCATGGATAGAAACTGATCATGAACTCAAAATTCATCGGATCCCAACAAACACACCGCAAAAGTTTACATCAAATAGATCTCCAAGAGACCATTGTATTGAGAATCATAAGAGAGAGAGAGAGAGTAAGCCATCTAGATACTGCCTACGGACCCGTAGGTCTTTGGTGGACTACTCACGCATCATCGGAGAGGCACCTACGAAGAAGATGAACCCCTCCGTGATGGTGTTTAGATTGGATCTCGAGGTTCTGGAACATGCGGCGACTGGAATTGTGTTTCGTCAACTCCCCTAGGGTTTTTGGAATATTTGGGAATCTATAGGCATCAGAGGAGGTGGAGAGGGGCCTCGAGGAGGGCACAACCCATCAGGGTGCGCCGGGGCCCCCCTGGCGCGCCCTGGTGGGTTGTGGTCTCCACGGCCCACCTCTCCGGCACTTCTTTGGCCCACTGGGTGTCTTCTGGTCAAGAAAAAATCTCCAAAAAGTTTTGTCGCGATTGAACTCCGTTTGATATTGATATTCTGCGAAGTAAAAAACAAGCAAAAACAACAACTGGCACTTTGGCACTATGTCAATAGGTTAGTCCCAAAAAATGATATAAAGTTGCTATAAAATGATTGTAAAACATCCAAGAATGATAATATAACAGCATGGAACAAGTAAAAATTATAGATACGTTGGAGACGTATCAGCATCCCCAAGCTTAATTCATATTCGTCCTCGAGTAGGTAAATGATAAAAACAGAATTTTTGATGTGGAATGCTGCCTAACATGTTCATCTCATATTCTTTTCTTTTGTATAGCATGGACATTTGGACTTGTAAGTGATTCAAAGCAATAGTCTAGTTTTAACATAATGACTTCAATACTCAAGCATGTCAACAAGCAACCATGTCTTTCAAAATATCAACACTAAAGAAAGTTATCCCTAGCCCATCATGCTCAATCATTGATCCATTCATGAGACACACTCAAATATTAGCTATGCCCAATGCTCAAGTACGATCATAGTGTCCCCTAATTGGTGCTTTATAACAGAAGATGGAGACTCAAAGTAAAAATAAAAATTGCATAAAGTAAATAGATAGGCCCTTCGCAGAGGGAAGTAGGGATTTGTAGAGGTGCCACAGCTCAAGGTTTAAATTGAGAGAGAAAAAATATTTTGGGTGGCATGCCTTTCCTGTCAATGAAAACGACAAAGTAGCTCACAATACTTTCCATGCTAGATATATCATAGGCGGTTCCCAAACAGAAAATAAAGTTTATTCCTTTTTCCACCAAACTTTCACTTTCCATGGCGGGCCGTATCCACAGTTGCCTTCCATACCAACACTTTCCAAGGAATTTATTATTTGACAACATAAAGTAAATATTTTTTTCTTTTTCATTTTGGGAATGGGCATCCCTATTACCGCCGCACTCTCGTGCAATGACAAGTGAATAAACACTCATCTTGAGAATAACACATCTAGCATGGAAAAATATTGGACACTCCCCACCGTTTCATGAGCGGTACGAGCACACAAAAGAGAAAATTTATTTTTAAAATTTAGAGATGGCACATACAAATTTGCTTGGAACGGCATGGAAATACCGCATATAGGTAGGTATGATGGACTCATAAGGCAAAACTGGGTTTAAGGATTTTGGATGCACAAGTAGTATTTCTACTTAGTACAAATGGAGGCTAGGAAATAGATTGAGAAGCAACCAAACCAAGAAACGAAAATTCACATAAGCGAGCATTGAGCATAACTAACACCGAATAATGCACCATAAGTAGGATGTAACTTCATTGCATAACTATTGACTTCCGTGCATGCATAGGGAATCACAAACCTTAACACCAATATTCCTACTAAGCATAATTACTCACTAACATGACTCACATATTACTATCATCATGTTTTAAAACTATTACAAAGAAGTAAGTTTCATTTGTCCAATGATCTTCATGAAAGTTTTTATTATATCCTCCTTGGATATCTATCACTTTGGGACTAGTTTCATATATTGCCATTGCTTTTTGGCAAGCTCAAACAAATTTAAGTGAAGCACATGAGCATAAAGATTTCATCTCTCAAAATAGTATAAGTGAAGCATGAGAGGATTTCTTCAAAATTTACTAACTCTCAAATTAATAGAAGTGGAGCATGAGAGTATTTCTACAAAAAATTCCAAGCACACCGTGCTCAAAAAGATATAAGTGAAGCACTAGAGCAATTCTATAGCTCAAAAAGTTTAAGTGAAGCACAAAGAGCAATTCTAAAAAATCATAGCATAATTTTGGCTCTCTCAAATAGGTGTGTCCAGCAAGGATACAAGTGACAAACTAACAAGCAAAGCAAGCAAAGATACAAGACGCTCCAAGCAAAACTCATGATATGTGACGAATAAAAATATAGCTCCAAGAAAAATACCGATGGTCGTTAGAAGAAATAGGGGATGCCACTCGGGGGGGATCCCCAAGCTTAGTTGCTTGTTTCTATTTGGATATATCTTGGGGGTGCTGTATCATCCCCAAGCTTAGGCTCTTTTCACTCCTTATTCCTTCATCCATCGTGATCTCACCCAAAACTTGAAAACTTCAATCACACAAAACTCAACAAAATATTCGTGAGATCCGTTAGTATAATAAAGCAAATCACTACTTTAGGTGCTGTTGCAAACCTATTAATATTTTATTATTGCATTATACCTACTGTATTTTAACTTTACCATGGCTCATCCCCTTCAATATAACCCATAGATTCATCAAAACAAGCACACAATGCAACGAAAACAGAATCTGTCTTAAAGAGAACAGTTTGTAGTAATCTGTACTCTAACCATACTTCTGTAACTATAACAATTCTAAAAAATTAGGACAACCTAATGAATTTGTATAGCAACACTTTGTTAAAATTTCAGCTCAAGATCACGTTCCAGTAAAAAATGAAAATTCATATACTAGACGCAAAGTTTTTTGTTTCAGATTCAGCATCGCTTCTACTCATCCCATGGATCATCCTAAAGGCTTTACTTGGCACAAACACTAAACAAACCATAAAAACACAATCATAACAGAGGCATAATTGTGTCAACACTCAAAAAAAGAAAGGAAAAAGCAAAAATTTATTTATTCATTGGGTTGCCTCCCAACAAGCGCTATCATTTTACGCCCCTAGCTAGGCATAACGCATAGATTCAAGTATTGTCATCTTTGGTTTTGGATGAGGAGCTTTTGTCAAGAGGTTTTGCAAATAGAACTTGAAACACATCATCCATAGCAACCTTAGCACTATCAAGTTGTCCCTCTACATACCCCCTTTGATTACCGGCTACGATCCAAGAATATTGTTGGTTCACGTCATTGAAAACTTGTTGGATCATATCTAAAACGGGGACTTCCTTTTTGAGATTCTCATGAAAAAATTGGTTATTTCCAAGAAAATATCTCATCATGTAATCACTATTGTAAAGGATTTCTCCTATTACTAGTTTTTGACGGCTCATACCATAAAAGTCAAAGATCTCCCTAGCTTCCCGTACTATGTGATCAAATTCATTCATAAGAACAAGGGTAGCTAACTTCTTAGCTTTGGGATTCTTTATGACGGGTAGCTCATAAAACAATCTTTGCAAGGTAGGATGGGTACGAATAAATCAATTTTCAAGTTTTAGAACTAGCGCCGAGATAGCTTCCGCATAAGATTTAGTTCTTTTTAGTATAGGAGTATCATCGAGAGTCAAATTCCCAACGCAATTAAAAAACTCTTGGATAGTTTCTTTTCCTATTACGTTCCCTTGCCCCAAATCAAAAGTTTTAGAATCCAGATTACCAGAACGTCCAATTTTAGTAGTCCTGCCATCATCTGTTTCTGCCATACCAAAATCACTCATGGTGACAAGCAAACAAGAGATCTGACGAGAAGAAGGCAAACGAAAAAGAGGGCGAATAAAACGGCAAATTGGTGAAGTGGGGACAGGAAAACGAGAGGCAAATGGCAAATAATGTAATTGCAAGGAGATGATATTTGTGATTAGGAACCTGGTAGATGAAGATGGAGTCCCCTCGGCGCCTACGATAGGCACGTAGAAGAGACCGCTTCCTCCCCGGCAACGGCGCCAAAAATTCATTTGACGTGGCTTGAGACTGCGTCGGTATTTCCCCAAAGAGGAAGGGATGATGCAGCACAGCGACGGTAAGTATTTCCCTCAGTTATGAAACCAAGGTTATCGAACCAGTAGGAGGATTACCACCACCCAATAAGCAGCACCTGCACACAAACAACAAATACTTGCAACCCGACGTGAAAGAGAGGTTGTCAATCTCTCTACGGTAAAAAGATAGATTAGATAGTGATAGATAGGAGAGATAGATCTCTCAAGAACACAAAATAAAAAGAGCAAATAAAATATGCAGCAATATGTTTTTGGTTTTTTGGTTTTGTAGATCTAAAAACAAAGAGGCAAAAAGATAGATCGGAAAGCAATATGTTGGAAAAGTAGACCCGGGGGCGTAGGATTCCCTAGTGGCTTCTCTCATGAGTATAGCGCACGGTGGGTGAACAAATTACTGTTGGGAAATTGATAGAAGATCAAATAATCATGACGATATCCAAGGCGATGATCATTATATAGGCATCACGTCCAAGATAAGTAGACCGACTCCTGCCTGCATCTACCACTATTACTCCACACATCGACCACTATCCAGCATGCATCTAGTGTATTAAGTTCATGGAAAACGGAGTAATGCAATAAGAACGATGACATGATGTAGACAAGATCTATTCATGTAGGAATAGACCCCATCTTGTTATTCTTAATGGCAACGATACATGCGTGTCTTGCTGCCCCTTCTGTCACTGGGAAAGAACACCGCAAGATCGAACCCATCACAAAGCACCTCTTCCCATGGCAAGAAAAATCGATCTAGTTGGCCTAACTAAACCAAAGATTCGAAGAAGAAATACGAGGCTATAAGTAATCATGCATATAAGAGATCAAAGAAGACTCAAATAATATTCATGGATAGAAACTGATCATGAACTCAAAATTCATCGGATCCCAACAAACACACCGCAAAAGTTTACATCAAATAGATCTCCAAGAGACCATTGTATTGAGAATCATAAGAGAGAGAGAGGAAGCCATCTAGTTACTGCCTACGGACCCGTAGGTCTATGGTGGACTACTCACGCATCATCGGAGAGGCACCTATGAAGAAGATGAACCCCTCCGTGATGGTGTTTAGATTGGATCTCGAGGTTCTGGAACTTGCGGCGGCTGGAATTGTGTTTCGTCGACTCCCCTAGGGTTTTTGGAATATTTGGGAATTTATAGGCATCAGAGGCGGTGGAGAGGGGCCCCAAGGAGGGCACAACCCATCAGGGCGCCCCGGCCCCCCCTGGCGCGCCCTGGTGGGTTGTGGTCTCCACGACCCACCTCTCCGGCACTTGTTTGGCCCACTGGGTGTCTTCTGGTCCAGAAAAAATCTCCAAAATGTTTCGTCGCCATTGGACTCCGTTTGATATTGATATTCTGCGAAGTAAAAAACAAGCAAAAACATCAACTGGCACTTTGGCACTATGTCAATAGGTTAGTCCCAAAAAATGATATAAAGTTGCTATAAATGATTGTAAAACATCCAAGAATGATAATGTAACAGCATGGAACAAGCAAAAATTATAGATACGTTGGAGACGTATCAGCCAGTATAGCCCGAGGATCGATACGATCTACGACAGGACCTGGACTATAGGGCACACCGGATCCATTTACGGATCTAGAGTACGCTCCCCCGCTAGACGGGACGGCTACCAATCATAGCTCGACCGCAACCACAGAAGCCGGGAACAATACCGGGCCCAGCCATCAGCCGACCTCCGGCGTGACGTAGCCCGGGTCAGAGGCGCCGCACACCCGCTGTGTTTCACAGACAAGATCATGCAGCACCAGTTCCCCGAAGGGTTTAAACCCGTAAACATAGAATCATACGATGGAACGACAGACCTAGCCGTATGGATAGAGGACTTCCTCCTTCATATCCATATGGCCAGAGGAGACGATCTTCATGCCAGCAAATACCTACCACTCAAATTGAAGGGACCAGCTCAGCACTGGTTAAACAGTCTCCCCGAGAACTCCATTAGGAGTTGGGAGGAGCTCGAAGACGCCTTCCGGTCTAACTTCCAAGGCACTTACGTCCGGCCTCCGGACTCTTCCGACCTAAGCAACGTCGTCCAGAAGGCTGGTGAATCAGCCAGATAGTTCTGGAATTGTTTCTTGACCAAGAAGAACCAGATCGTCGACTGTCCGGACGCCGAGGAGATAGCCTCGTTCAGACACAAAATCCGGGATGAATGGTTAGCCCGCCAGCTCGGCCAGGATAAACAGAGAACAATGTCGGCCCTCAACTCACTCATGACCCGCTTTTGTGCGGGCGAGGACAACTGGCTAGAGCACCGAAGCCACAATCCTAAAGATCCCGGCACCTCTGAAGTGCGGGACAGCAACGGAAAGCCAAGGCGCAACAAAAATAAACGCCGCATAGCAATGATGACTCGGAAGACACGGCCGTAAATGTCGGTTTTCGCCACGCCAAACCCGGTCAATGGAAGAAGCCCTCTAAAGGTAATAGGGATGGACCTACCGCCTTGGACATAATCATGGATAGGCCTTGCTAGATCCACGACACCCAAGACAAGCCGGCCACCCACACTAACAAAAACTATTGGGTGTTCAAACAAGCCAGCAAGCTCGTAGCCGAGGAACAGAGCAAGAGCCCGCGCAGCGAGGGCGATGAAGAACCTCGCGGGCCAAGCAATGGCGGGCAGAAGCAATTCCCTCCCGAGGTAAAAACTGTGAACATGATATACGTCACGCACATACCAAAAAAGGAGAGGAAATGCGCACTTCGGGAGGTCTACGCCATAGAGCCCATAGCCCCGAAGTTTAACCCGTTGTCGGCTTGCCCGATCACCTTCGATCACAGGGATCATCCGACCAGCATCCGTCATGGAGGCTCGGCCGCCCTCGTCCTGGACCCCATCATCGATGGGTTCCACCTCACTAGAGTCCTTATGGACGGAGGAAGCAGCCTCAATCTGATTTACTCAGACACAGTAAAAAAGATGGGTATCGACCCTTCGAGAATCAAACCTAGGAACACTACCATCAAGGGAGTCATCGGCGTCGAAGCACGCTGCTCGGGTACCGTGACGCTGGAATTAGTGTTCGGCTCGCCCGACAACTTTCGTAGCGAAGACTTAATCTTTGACATCGTGCCCTTCCGCAGTGGCTATCATGCACTGCTCGGCCGTACAACTTTCGCTCGCTTTAACGCCGTTCCCCACTACGCGTACCTGAAGCTCAAGATGCCTGGGCCAAAGGGGGTCATCACCGTCAACGTCAACACAGAATGCTCACTCCGGACGAAAGAGCACACAGCGGCTCTAGCGGCCAAATTCCAGTTCGGCATCGAGGCACCAAGACCCCAACCAGGCGACAAGCTGCGACAGGTGAGCAAGCGGGTTCGAGGACGACCCGATCTCCCGGAGCAATCTCCTGTTCATCATCAATAGGGACTCCCCCCCCCACAGCACGGCCTCGCTACCCGTTAGGTACGTACCGAGAAGGCACAATTTCGCGCTTAAAATACCATGGGCAGCTGCGGGGGAAACACCCTTTCAAAACGGAGTGGCCGGCTCAACCGAACTACTCTCAACATGGCATGGCGTCAAGCTCATGCACGTCTCGGCGACTCAACTCGTAACTATCTCAAAGGTCCATTCGCTGATTACAGTTGCCTTTAAAGGAGCACACTACTCTGTAAGAGCAAAGGATCGGAGGCGCGCAGGGATACGCCAAGGACATCAAGCTGTCTACCAAGAGCCCCGAGCGAACCTCCCCTTTGTATACATTTGCTTTTTAAAAGAAACACCTATAACAGTCATGCCCGCAGTATGAATTGTAAAAATTCACAATATATGAAGATCATCTTTTACGGTCTGGTTACAACATTTTATAAAGTGTTTTCCAACTCCCCGCCTCTGGAAACAAAACTGTTCGGTACATATTTGATGCAACCGGCTAGTAGACCGGGGGGCTTAGCTATAAAGCTCGTCCCAAGCATCGCCCCGGCATTGTACTATATATGTCCGGCGTGTCTGATTTTTGCGTTATATGCATGGGTTCCGAAATATGTCTTAGGTCAATGGTTGGGTTTCCCGGCTCCTATGCTTACCCTCTTACGTTCCGCTCGTTCGGCTAAAAGGGCAAAGGGAGAACCACTGCGATTGTATTTCCAGCTCGCCAGGTCAAGTACCTCAGTGGAGAAAGCTGAAAATTGGCCGTCATAATAAGCGCGAACCGGTCTGCAATCCGAGCACAAGTGTCAAACTAAAACTCGATAGAGATTATTCCGTGTCATACGAGGGGTTTGCATTCTCGCGAGCCACGTGGTAATAGTTTTTACCTCGGTTCACCCGAATACCACACAACACTGGGGGCTAGCAACCAGCCCCCGCAGTCAAGCTCCTCCGGCTAAGTGAAAGCATTAAAGCCGCATAGTCTGATTGCCTCGTTCCCATCTCTCGCATCACCGCCCCTGAGTTCCGATAATTCGGCTAAGGATAATACTGCGGAGGACGGAACACCCCTTGTAATAATTACATGGGGGCTAAAGCCGACGACTGGCAACTTTCAGTTCCAAAACGGCCACACAGGAGTCAAAATAATCAAAACACCAAAGCATGATAAACCATGCATACGCATCATCAAATACAATATTCATCGGACATACAATAACATGTTCACTCGAAAATTATGTCCTTAGGGCACTGGGTCTCTACCGACCGAGCACCCTCCATTGCAGCGGTGAAGTAGAGCTTGGGGCGCCTATGCTCCTTCCCAGGCGGCGGGGGCGCTGTAGCTATCTCGAGTGGCTTCATCCCTAGCCAGTGCATCATCATCCTCGCAAAAGCCATCCGCGCTCCCTCAATACACACAGAGCACTTCACGGCCTCAATGTGGGAGGAGGCGTCGCAGAGCTTCTGCACCAGGCCGAAGTAACTGCTCGGTAGGGGCTCGAAAGGCCACAACCGAATACAGAGGTCCTTTAAGGCCGGCTCCACCATTCGATGCAGCTCCATCAGCTGCTTCATCTGCTGGCTAAGGACGGGACGGGGCTCGGGGTTCTGAAATTGCACCCAGAACAGCCTCTATTCTGCATCCCCGTCCCGAGCCGCAAAGTGCTTGGCCGCTTCCACCGCACTCCTTGGAAGTTCCGTGAAGGCGCATGAGGAATGACATAGCCGTGTAAGATGAGCAAACCTGTTACCACCAAAGGCGCATTGCAGTAAGTACGGCTTACCATCCGCGATCATCCTGACTTGGTGGAGTTCTTCCTCATAAGACCGCCTATACACACACTCTGATTTAAGATCGGAAGACAATGTGGATAGCTCAGCCGCCTGGTCCTTGGTCTTCTGCTCAAGAGCCTCGCTCTTAGTGCTGGCATCTTGGAGCTCTTGCTGCACTTCGGCCACCCGAGATTCGTGCTTTTCACTGATAGCCTTCAAGGAGCTCAGTTCGGCCGCCGCCTGGTCAGCTGCCATCTTATGATCGGCAGCCTCCCACTTGGCCTTCTCCAGCTCGGCCTTGAGGTTCTCGACCTCGGAAGAAACGGCTGTAAAAACAATGGAATACCAAAAATTAGGATTTGAAATCTCAAGAACCTCAATCAATGAGGATTAGGCAGGGTCTCCGAGACAAAGTTCCCACTCACCTTGCATTTCATCAAACCGCTTGTTCAGACGGTCAAGCTCCTCGTCGGAGCTCTTGAGCTTCCGGTTGAGCTCGACCAGCTCCACGTCATGGACCACCGCCGCCGCCGACGAGGCCTGCAAAGCAAAAATTATGTGAGACACACATCGGAACTGTTGGTCCTAAACCCTCCTTTCTAGACCATCTTCGGAAACAGCCAAAATATCGATGTTACTTGGAACCAGAGGTCCTCTGATCCCCGGGTAAGTTTCTTAAACTCACCCAGGGCTCAGGGGCTACTATACCTATCCGGAACATATATACCTCATGAACAAATTCCGTTTAGAGAGAGGAGCATTACACGGCTTACCTTGAAGCCCGTCAAATGACCGCCGAAGGCCTCCTTCAGTCCGCTGTCAACGGACTGAATGCCTTTCAGAACCGCGCCCATAAGGATGCGGTGGTCTTCGGCGATGACGGAGCTGCGCAAGGCCTCCTCCATCGCGGTCGGCCACCCAGCTGTGGCCTGCCCCGTCGCGGGCGGCGCCGGTGGCGGCACTATAGCTCCTCCTTCTTGTGAAGGGAGAGTCGCCGGTATTGGAGACTTGGCAGTCTCCGGAGCCATCTTCGAAGAAAGCTCCGATGACTCGTGGCCTCCCTCTTTGTCCTCCAGGAGGGGCTCGGCCTCCTGATCCTCGGCCACCGAGGTCTGGGCCTCGGTCATAACCTCCTCACTCTTGGTATTTGGCCGAGGAGGGCCCCGTCGGGATATCGCCTCCATGGCCTCTCCAGCGGCCTGGGGAGGGGAAGTGCGGGACGCGGTCCCGCTTTCCGCTAGCTCGGCTAGCGGGCGATCTCCCTCTGAGACCTGTTCAGTCAGGAGATCACGGGCCGGGCTGCAACATGAGAGGCATTAGTCCGGTTAATAACAGAAATCTTGCATAAGCAATGTGTTCGGAATCGTTACCTCTGTGCCGCGGGCTTGGTCCTGAGGACCCTTCGCGGGACCCTCTCGAACGCCTCATATTCCTCATCGGAACCCGGGCTGACGTCGGGCAAGGTCACCTTGACCTTGCAGGGCCTCTTTGGAGAAGGAGGAGATGAGTCCTCCTCGGCATCTACAGATGCCGCCCTTTTCCTTGGCTAGGGGGAATCGATTTCCCCCCTTCCTCCGTCTACTCCTCCTCGTGAGCGGAGGAGGCTAGGGTCTCCCCGGACCTAGCATCCGGAGGACCTCTTGGGCGAAGACCATCTCGGGTCTCCTTCTTCTCGCCCTTCTTCTTCTTGTCCTTCTTCTCTGGCGCCAAGTACGGCGCCTCGACCAGCATCGCCGTCAAGAGGGTCGACCTGGGGGCTTCGGGCAGCGGGGCAGGGCCGTTGATCCGCATGGCCTTAGCTAGCTAGCCCTAGGGAAACCAGGAAAGGAGAGGTTAGAATCCTTGCTAAAAGACTGAACCCGAAGATAAAAGATTGAAGCTTTACCTTAAGCGGAGGGTGTTCGGCGTCCAGGCCGGTGTCTTCCTCTTTGGCCGGCCACTCCTCCTGAGGCTTGAACAGTGCCTTCCATAACTTCTCCCGAGTGGTGCGGTAGAGCTTGCGCACGGTGGGAGGATCGTCGGACTTGTAGGCCCACATCGGTGTGGCCTGGAGCTGACAGGGGAGGAGGCGGCGACGAAGCATGACCCGGACCACGTTGGTCAGACCGATGTTTGCTTCTAGCATCTTTCCGATGTGTTCCTGCATCGCCTTTACCTCAGTGGCCGACCCCCAGTCCAGCCCTTTCTTGATCCACGAGGTCAGCCTCACGGGAGGACCGGATCAAGGGGCCGTCCAATCTGCGGCTCGTGGTTCGATGATATAGAACCACTCCTTTTGCCAGGTATTGATGGTGTCGATGAAGGTGCCCTCCGGCCACTGGACTCGAGGGAGCTTGCTGATCACCGCTCCCCCACAGTCCGCGTGCTGGCTGTTTATGGTCTTCGGCTTGACGTTGAAGACCTTCAGCCATAAGCCAAAGTGTGACTGGACCCGCAGAAAGGCCTCGCAGACGATGATGAAGGCCGATATGTGCACGATGGAGTTTGGGGGAAGGTCCTGGAAGTCCAACCCGTAGAAGAACATCAAACCCTCACAAAGGGGTGCAGCGGGAAGCTCAATCCCCAGATGAAATGGGGAATGAACACCACCCATTCCCCAGGCTGTGGCGTAGGGATTACTTGGCCCTCTTCGGGGGCGCGGTGGGCGACGTCGACCGGGAGGTAACCGGTGCGCTTCAACTCCTGGATGTCGTCCTCGGTGACGCACGACGCCTCCCACTTGCCTCACGAGCCTAAACCAGCCATGGCCGTGCTCGGGGAAGGAGGATGGGTGTTGGTGGAAGGGCTGGTGAAAGACAAGATTTGTGCGCTCGGAGCAAGGAAGGTTTGAGAAAGCGAATCTGGGGAGCGTGGAAAGGCTGTGAAGATGTTTCTCTCCCTTTTATGGAAGCCCGTAATACCAAGCGTCCCCTTACTGCGCCGTAAGCTGCGCCAGTCCCCGAAGTGACCGCCCCGTTATGCGCGCGTGGGATAGCCCAAATCATTGATCATATCCCGTAAAAAAATGGAGCACGATCTCCATGTCGATTGAACGTGCCAGTAAAATGCGGCCTCGAACCGCGAATCGAGTTTTTGTAACTGGTTAAGTGGCCACGACCCGTCTGAGCCTTTCGTCAGGAAAGTTGTCAGGAAGGGTACTATTCACATTCTGGCGTTTGACCTTCAAGGCTAAGCAAGGTATGTTCGGACAACAAGGAGTCATCGGTGACCGAGCTAAGGACGGCTGGAGCATGAAGGGAAGAAAGGAACTAGCCCCGCAAGCCGAACACTCTGGACGTGCGGAGCAGCTGATGTCCTGAAGATCGACGTTGGAGGCTAGTTCGGGGGCTACTAAGGGAGTCCGGGATTAAGGGGTCCTCGGGCCATTGACTTATCTCTTATAGTCCGGCCCGGTGGGCCGCCTTGTTGCATCTTCGGGAAGTCCGGACTGCGAAATGACCCTAGGCTTATGGGGGAATATTCCGAAGTCTTGGTGTGTTCTCCAAGTAAGAATGGGCGTATCGATGCCCGGATGGAAACCGACCATGTGTAACCCTAGGTACCCCGGGTGTCTATATAAACTAGGGGGCTTAGTTCGTAGAGAACTCAACTCATTAGGGTTTAGCTCATTTGATCTCGAGGTAGATCTACTCTGTAAACCTTCATACTCAGCAATACAATCCAGCAGGACGTAGGGTTTTACCTCCTCACGAGGGCCCGAACCTGGGTAAACACTGTCTCCTTCGTCCCCTGTTACCATTGTTCCTAGATTCACAGTTCGGGACCCCTACCCGAGATCCACCGGTTTCGACACCGACAATCCCCCTATTAAAGAAGAAATTAAAGAACCGGTAAAAGCTAAAGATGAAACCATCATTTACAATGTTGATCCAGTTGTGCCTACGGCTTATATTGAAAAACCGCCTTTCCCTGTTAGAATAAAGGAACATGCTAAGGTGTCAACTGTGGTTCGCAAAAGTAATATTAAAGCACATAAGCCCTCTGAACAAATTAAAGTAGAACCTAGTGTTGCTATGGTCAAAGATCTCTTGGTAGAAAATATTGATGGGCATGTTATTTACTTCTGTGATGAAGCTGCTAGAATTGCCAAACCCAATGAAAAAGATAAACATAGACCCGTAGTTGGCATGCCTATTGTCTGAGTTAAAATAGGAGATCATTGCTATCATGGTTTATGTGACGTGGGTGCTAGTGTGAGTGCTATTCCTTTTACCTTATACCAACAAATTATGAATGATATAGCACCCGCCGAAATAGAAGACATAGATGTTACTATTAAACTTGCTAATAGAGACACCATCACACCACTTGGGATTGTTAGAGATGTTGAAGTGTTGTGTGGGAAAATAAAATATCCTACTGATTTTCTAGTTCTTGGTTCCCCACAAGGATACTTTTGTCCCATTATCTTTGGTAGACCATTCTTGAACACTGTTAATGCTAAGATAGATTGTGAAAAACAAACTGTCGGTGTTAGTTTTGGTGATGTGTCTCATGAGTTTAACTTTTCCAACTTTAGTAGACAACCCCGTAATAAAGAATTATCTAGTAAGGATGAAATAATTGGTCTTGCTTCTATTACCGTACCTCCTACCGATCCACTAGAACAATATTTGCTAGACCATGAAAATGATATGCACTTGCATGAAAGAAATGAAATAGATAAAATTTTCTTTGAACAACAACCTCTCCTAAAACACAATTTGCCTATTGAAACTCTAGGAGGTCCTCCTCCACCTAAAGGTGATCCTGTGTTTGAATTAAAACAATTGCCTGACACTTTGAAGTATGCTTATCTTGATGAGAAAAAGATATATCATGTTATTATCAGTGCTAACCTTTCAGAACATGAAGAAGAAAGATTATTAAAAATTCTGAGGAAGCAACGGGCTGCTATTGGATATACTCTTGATGATCTTAAGGGCATTAGTCCCACTCTATGTCAGCACAAGATCAATATGGAACGTGATGTTGAACCCGTTGTTGATCACCAACGACGTTTGAATCCTAAAATGAAAGAAGTGGTAAGAACTCAAATATTAAAGCTTCTAGAAGCAGGTATAATTTATCCCATAGCTAATAGTAGATGGGTAAGTCCCATTCATTGTGTCCCTAAGAAGGGAGGTATTACTGTTGTTCCTAATGATAAAAATGAACTTATCCCACAGAGAATTGTCACTGGCTATAGAATGGTAATTGATTTTAGAAATTAAATAAAGCTACTAGAAAAGATCATTACCCTCTGCCGTTCATTGATTAAATGCTATAAAGATTATCTAAGCACACACACTTTTGTTTTCTGGATGGATATTCTGGTTTCTCTCAAATACCTGTATCACAACCTGATCAAGAGAAAACCACCTTTACTTGTCCTTTTGGAGCCTATGCTTATAGACGTATGCCTTTTGGTTTATGCAATGCACCTGCTACCTTTCAAACATGTATGACTGCTATATTCTCTGATTTTTGTGAAAAGATTGTGGAGGTTTTCATGGATGATTTATCCGTTTACGGAACTTCTTTTGATGATTTCTTAAGCAACCTTGATCGAGTTTTGCAGAGATGTGAACAAACTAATCTCGTCTTGAATTGGGAGAAGTGCCACTTTATGGTTAATAAAGGTATTGTCTTGGGGCATAAAATATCTGAACGAGGTATTGAGGTGGATAAAGCTAAAGTTGATGCAATTGAGAAAATGCCATGTCCTAAAGATATTAAAGGTATTTGGAGTTTCCTTGGTCATGCTGGTTTCTATAGGAGGTTTATTAATGACTTCACTAAAATTTCTAGGCATCTTACTAATCTTTTACAAAAGGATATTCCATTTGTTTTTAATGATGATTGTGTAGAAGCCTTTGAAACACTCAAGAAAGCCTTAACTTCTGCACCTATTGTTCAACTTCCTGATTGGAACTTGCCTTTTGAAATTATGTGTGATGCTAGTGATTATGTTGTTGGTGCTGTTCTAGGACAAAGAGTTGATAAGAAATTAAATAATATCCATTATCCTAGAAAAACTCTAGACAGTACCCAAAGAAATTATGCTACTACTGAAAAAGAATTTTTAGCAGTTGTGTTTGCTTGTGATAAATTTAGATCTTACATTGTTGATTCCAAAGTTATTGTTCACACTGATCATGCTGCTATAAAATATCTTATGGAAAAGAAAGATGCTAAACCTAGACTCATTAGGTGGGTTCTCTTGCTTCAAGAATTTGATTTACATATCATTAATAGGAAAGGAGCTGAGAACCCCGTAGTTGATAACTTGTCTAGGTTAGAAAATATTATTTATGACCCACTACCTATTGATGATAGTTTTCCTTATGAACAGTTAGCTACAATAAATGTTTCTCAAAATACTCCTTGGTATGCTGACTACATTGTTGCTAAATATATACCACCTAGTTTCACATACCAACGAAAGAAAAAAATTCTTCTATGATTTAAGACGTTACTTTTGGGATGACCCACATCTTTATAAAGAAGGGGTAGATGGTATTATTAGACGTTGTGTACCTGAGCATGAACAGGAACAAATCCTACGGAAATGTCATTCCGAAGCCTATGGAGGACATCATGCGGGACATAGAATTGCTCACAAGGTATTGCAATCTGGTTTTTATTGGCCTACTCTCTTCAAGGATGCCCGTAAGTTTGTCTTGTCTTGTGATGAATGTCAAAGAATTGGTAATATCGATAAGCATCAGGAAATGCCTAGGAATTATTCACTTGTCGTTGAACCATTTGATGTTTGGGGTTTTGACTATATGGGACCTTTTCCTTCCTCTAATGGATATACTCATATTTTGGTTGTTGTTGATTATGTTACTAAGTGGGTAGAAGCTATTCCAACTAGTAGTGCTGATCATAACACCTCCATTAAAATGCTTAAAGAAGTTATTTTCCCGAGGTTTGGAGTCCCTAAATATTTAATGACTGATGGTGGTTCACACTTTATTCATGGTGCACTACTGCAGGATGGTCCAAAGATGACACAGCAATTAGAGACCCTTCGATGAAACTGTGTGCGATGACCAAATCGCAAACGGTATAGTTATAGCTCCGTCGCTAATGACGCGAAATATGTGCGATAACGGGCCCATCAAATATGATCCCAAAAAAGTTGCGTGTGCGATCTGTGGCAAACAGTTGGGCCAGATAAACTGTTTGCTATTGTACAATATAACGCAAACGGTTAGAAAAATGCAAGTGTGTGCAATGTACGACATACAGTTCACCCTGATAAAATGTTTGCGCTGATCCAGCAGAACACAAACGATTGTCCAGATGATTACGTGTGTGATAGATGGCATACAGGTCACTCGGATGAACTGTTTGTGATGAGATAAGATAACATAAACGGTTACATAGATCAAGATGTGTGTGATAGACAGCTGATACGTCTCTAACGTATCTATAATTTATGAAGTATTCATGCCATGTTTACAATAATTCTATATGATTATGGTATGATTTTATTAGAACTAACCCGGACTGACGCTGGTTACAGCAGAGCTACCGTGGTGTTGTTTTTGTGCAGAAATAAAAGTTCTCGGAATGGGCTGAAATTTTACGGAGAATATTTTTGGAAAATATAAAAAATACTGGAGCAAAAAGATACCGGAGAGGAGTCCCGAGGCGGTCACAAGCCTAGGGGGCGCCCCCCTAGGGCGCGCCCCCTGGCTTGTGGGCCCCTCGAGCACCCCCCCCTGACTTGATTCCGACGCCAAGTACTCCTATAAATCGAGAAACCTCCAAAAAGAAACCTAGATCGGGAGTTCCGCTGTTGCAAGCCTCTATAGCCACAAAAAACCAATCGGGAGCCCGTTCCGGCACCCTGCCGGAGGGGGAAACCATCACCGGAGGCCATCTTCATCATCCCGGCGGTCTCCATGACGAGGAGGGAGTAGTTCACCCTCGGGGCTGAGGGTATGTACCAGTAGCTATGTGTTTGATCTTTCTCTCTCGTGTTCTTGAGATGACACGATCTTGATGTACCGCGGTCTTTATTAATATAGATGAATCATATGGAGTTTTCCCCTCTCTGTCTTCTTGTGATGAATTGAGTTTTCCCTTTGAAGTTTTCTTATCGGATTGAGTCTTTAAGGATTTGAGAACACTTGATGTATGTCTTGCGATGGGATATCCGTGGTGACAATGGGATGTTCTATTGATCCACTTGATGTATGTTTTGGTGATCAACTTGCGGGTTCCGTGACCTTGGGAATCTATGCATAGGGGTTGTCACACGTTTTCGTCTTGACTCTCCGATAGAAACTTTGGGGCACTCTTTGAAGTTCTTTGTGTTGGATTGAACATGATGAATCTGAAATTGTGTGATGCATATCGTATAATCAAGCCCATGGGTACTCGTGGTGACATTGGAGTATCTAGGTGACATTAGGGTTTTGGTTGATGTGTATCTTAAGGTGTTATTTTAGTACGAACTCTAGGGCTGTCCGTGACACTTATAGGGATATCTCATAAGATTGATCGGAAAAGATAACTTTGAGGTGGTTTCGTACCCTACAATAATTTCTTCATTTGTTCTCCGCTATTTGTGACTTTGGAGTGAACTCTTTGTCGCACGTGAGGGATTTACATATGATTCAACTATGTCAGTATTGTTGAGAGAACTTGCACTAGTGAAAGTATGAACCCTAGGCCTTGTTTTCAAGCATTGCAATACCGTTTTTGCTCACTTTTGTTACTTGCTACCTTGCTGTTTTTATATTTTCAGATTACAAAAACCCATATCTACCATCCATATTACACTTGTATCACCATCTCTTCGCCGAACTAGTGCACCTATACAATTTACCATTGTATTGGGTGTGTTGGGGACACAAGAGACTCTTTGTTATTTGATTGCAGGGTTGTTTGAGAGAGACCATCTTCATCCTACGCCTCCCACGGATTGATAAACCTTAGGTCATCCACTTGAGGGAAATTTGCGTAGTAGACATCAAGCTCTTTTCTGGCGCCGTTGCCGGGGAGGTGAGTGCTTGAAGGTATATCTTTAGATCTTGCAATTGAATATTTTAGTTTCTTGTTTTATCACTAGTTTAGTCTATAAAAGAAAACTACAAAAATATGGAATTGAGGTTGCTTCATATGCTTCATCTTTTTAATGTCTTTCGTGAAAATGATGGAAAGGAAAATTGTGCTCAAGTGTTAGAAGAAGAAGTTATTAAAATGTTTGGCACTAAATCTTTGAGTGATGAGCATGATTGCAATGTTGTTCGTATGAATTCTTTGAATATCCATAGTACTAATGATGATTGCACTAGTCATGATAAAAAGATTTCTTATAAGCATGTCAATTTTTGTGGAGTGCATAGAGTTTGTGAAGACATGCCTAAAAGGGAAGATAGATTTTGTAAAAGGCATAAGTATTTAGAAACTAAATGGTTGCAAGAGAGGCTATATGTTTGTGCTGAAAGACTTAATATTTCTCGCCGTCCTTGTGAACTTTGCAATGAAAGTGGTCATTTTAATTTCCAATGTGAATTATTTCATGATCGAATTGTGTCCAAAAATTGTGATAACCTCATTACCCTTGATCATCATAATGAACTTAGTCTATTTTTGGGGTATGAAGAAATAAACATAAAACTAAGGATGTTCCAGCTTAGGTTCTCATGAAAATGATTGATTTTGATCTAAATGAAATCTATATGTATTGCGTGGTAAATTGCATTGAGAATCCTTATATTGCCAATTACTTAAAGACAAGAAAACAAATAGAAGATGAAGAGAATACTAATGAAGGGGAAGAGGTTTCCCAATATCCTCCTATTTTTTCTTATGATAAATCAGGTAACGAGGAGGAGCTTTTTATTCAACCAACCTCTTCAAAAAGAAGCTTGGAGGAATTAAATAAACCCACACATAATGTGGTGAAGAGGAAGAAAAGAAGGAAAAGTAAAGGTAAAGAGGTATCTCTCCCAAATAATGTTGCTCCCATTATTGATAGGCCTCATGAGAATGAATCAAAAATAGTTGTGGAAGATGATACACTTGAGGATGATTTTGTTATGCCTATTGCTTGTTGTGATAATTATGATTGGGAAGATAATGATACTTCTTATAATCTTGAAAATATTTATGGCACCAACTTGGAGGATGATGATAATAATTGCTACACTATTGGTGCTATTCATACTATTAATGATGAGAGTGATTATGTTTATGATATACAAAGCCACAAGCTTGGGGATGCTATGTTTGATGAAAATGACATGTTTGAGAATTTATTTGCTGCAATTAATGTTTCTCCCAAGCTTGGGGATGCTATGCTTAATGAATATGATCTTTTTATTCCCCCTACTTTGAATGATCAAATTTGTTATAATGATTGCATGCCTCCTACTTATGATGATTATTGTGATGATACTTATGCGATGAAAAAGAGTGATGATTACTATTATGATACTTGTCATAATTATGAATATCCTTTTACTGAATATTACTCTTTTAATGTGGAACCAATTTGTAGTATTCAATTCTTTTATGATACTCCCACTTTTAGTCATGAGAAGAAATTTTCTTGTGTGGAGAGTAGTAAAATTTCTATGCTTGTAGATCATGAAAAGAATGCTTTATGTGCTGGTTATATTGTTGAATTTTTTCATGATGCTACAGAAAATTATTATGAGAGAGGATCTTATGCTTCTACATATTGCAATAATATCAAGTTTCCTCTCTATGTGCTGAAAGTTTTGAAGTTATGCTTGTTTTGCCTTCCTATGCTAGTTGATTCTCGCTCCCATAAATTGTTTGCTCACAAAATCCCTATGCATAGGAAGTGGGTTAGACTTAAATGTGCTTGTCATGTGATCCATGATGCTCTTTTGCATGTTTCAAATACTATTCCTATGCGAGCATCATTGAAATCATCATGCCTAGCTAAAAGGCATTAAAGAAAAGCGCTTGTTGGGAGACAACCCAATATTTATCCTTACTGTTTTAGTGTGTCCACATGATTAAGCTACTGTATAATCATGTTTTATAGCTTTTGTTTCAATAAAGTGCCAAGTAAAGCCTTTGGGATAGTGTGGATGATAGTTGACTTGATTCTGTGCAAAAACAGAAACTTTTTCTCTCAGTCCAGGAATTTTGTAAATTCGCTGGAAAGATCTTTTGATCTGAATTTTTTACACATCATTGATATACAAATTTCCTAGATTTTCCTAATTTTTCAGAATTTTTAGAGACAGGGAAGTATGGTTACACTACAGATCTTCACAGACTGTTCTGTTTTTGACAGATTCTGTTTTGCATGCATAGTTTGCTTGTTTTAGTGTTCCCATAGCTTATATTCAGTGATATAAATTATGTGAATGATAGAATACAGTAGGTATCATGTGGGAACAATTATGAATCTTGTCTTGACAGTACCTAAGTGAATTATCTTTATTTATTATACTAACCCATCTCACGAAGTTCCGTTAAGTTTTGTGTGATTGAAGTTTTCAAGTTTTGGGTGAGACACCGATATGAGGAGCATAAGGAGTGAAAAGAACCTAAGCTTGGGGATGCCCAAGGCACCCCCAAGGTAATATCCAAGGAAGACTCAAGCGCCTAAGCTTGGAGATGCCCCGGAAGGCATTCCCTCTTTCATCTTCAACACTATCGGTATATCTTACTTGGAGCTATATTTTTATTCGTCACATAATATGAGTTTTGCTTGGAGCGTCATTTCATTTTCTTGTTTTCTGTTAGGTGTTATTTATAATCTTGTTTTTCACTAAAAAGTTCCAAGAATTGCCTTTTAGGATGCTTGAATTGCATGTTTGATGTGTGCTGTGTATAAACAGAAACTTTTGCTGTAGTGTTTGAATTTTCATATTTTACTAGAACGTGGAAAGTTTCTGAAATTTTTACACGGTATTGTCATCTAAATTTTATATCCTTTCCTAACTTTTCATAATTGTTTGAGTTACAGAAGTGCACTGGTTTAATAGATTGCTACAGACTGTTCTGTTTGGACAGATTGCTGTCATAGTTTTGTTATCTACTTATCCTATAGTTTCCATAGCCTATATTGGTAGATATAAATTGAGGAAATGATAGTATACAGTACCTAATATTTGAAAATTATTATGCAACTTGTCTTGGCAGTACATAAAGAGTTGATTTATTTTTATGTGCACTAACCTATCTCACGAGTTCTTTTCAAGTTTTGTGTGGATGAAGTTTTTGAGAATAGGTGAAACCGGGATATGAGAGGATTGAACGAGATACAAAAGCTCAAGCTTGGGGATGCCCAAGGCACCCCAAGTAAATATTTCAAGAAGTCTCAAGCATCTAAGATTGGGGATGCTACGCATCCCACCTCTCGTCATCAACAATTATCGGTTAGCCTATGTTGAGCCTAAATTTTTATTCGTTCACATGATGCGTGCTATTCTTGGAGTGATATTTTTATTTTGCTTGCTGTTTAATAAAGTATTTAGACCTGAAAACCCTGATTGAGAGAGAGAGAGTCCTCACATAGCTACTTAATTGTTTGACTACTCATTGATCTTCACTTATATCTTTTGAGAGTAGCTTGTCATTTGCTCTCATGCTTCACTTATATCTTTTTGAGAGATGAAATCTTTATGCTCTTGTACTTCACTTAAATTTGTTTGAGCTTGCCAAAAAGCAATGGCAACATATGAAACTAGTCCCAAAGTGATAGATATCCAAGGAGGATATAATAGGAATTTCATGAAGATCATTGGACAAATTAAACTTGATTCCTTGTAATATTTTTGAAACATGATGATAGTAATATGTGAGTCATGTTAGTGAGTAATTATGCTTTAGTAGGAATATTAGTGTTAAGGTTTGTGATTCCCTATGCAAGTACGAAAGTCAATAGTTATGCAATGAAGTTACATCCTACTTGTGGTGCATTATTCGGTGTTAGTTATGTTCAATGCTCACTTATGTGAATTTTCGTTTCTTGGCTTGGTTGCTTCCCAATCTATTTGCTAGCCTCCATTTGTACTAAGTAGAAATACTACTTGTGCATCCAAAATCCTTAAAACAAGTTTTGCCTTATGACTCCACCATACCTACCTATATGCGGTATTTCCATGCCGTTCCAAGCAAATTTGTATGTGCCATCTCTAAATTTTCAAAATAAATTTTCTCTTTTGTGTGCCCGTACCGCTCATGAAACGGTGGGGAGTATCCAATATTTTTCCATGCTAGGTGTGTTATTCTCACGATATGTGTTGATTCACTATCATTCACGAGAAAGTGGCTGGTATTCGGGATGCCTAGTTCCATGCTCAAAATTCAAATCAAAATATAATGAAACAAAACTCCCCCAGGATTGTTGTTTGTATGGACGGTACCCGTGGATTCGGCTCGCCGTGGACTGTGATTGATTGGTGGAGGGGGAGTAAAAACTTTACCATTCTGTTTGGGAACCGCCTATAATGTATCTAGCATGGAAAGTATTGTGAGCTACTTTGTCGTTTTCGTTGACAGGAAAAGCATGCCACTCAAAATATTTCTCTCTCTCAATTTAAACCTTGAGCTCTGGCACCTCTACAAATCCCTACTTCCCTCTGCGAAGGGCCTATCTATTTACTTTATGCAATTTCTATTTTTGCTTTGAGTCTCCATCTTCTCTTATAAGCACCAACTAGGGGGCACTATGATCGTACTTGAGCATTGGGCATAGCTAATATTTGAGTGTGTTTCATGAATGGATCAATGATTGAGCATGATGGGCTAGGGATAACTTTCTTTAGTGTTGATATTTTGAAAGACATGGTTGCTTGTTGATATGCTTGAGTATTGAATTCATTATGTTAAAATTAGACTATTGCTTTGAATCATTTACAAGTCCAAATGTCCATGCTATACATAGAAGAAAAGAATAAGACGAACATGTTAGGCAGCATTCCACATCAAAAATTCTATTTTTATCATTTACCTACTCGAGGACGAGTAGGAATTAAGCTTGGGGATGCTGATACGTCTCCAACGTATCTATAATTTTTGCTTGTTCCATGCTGTTATATTATCATTCTTGGATGTTTTACAATCATTTTACTACAACTTTATATTATTTTTGGGACTAACCTATTAACCTAGAGCCCAGTGCCAGTTTCTGTTTTTTCCGTGTTTTTGAGTTTTACAGAAAAGGAATATCAAACGGAGTCCAAACGGAATAAATATCTACGGTGATTTTTTATGGACCAGAAGAAGCCCAGGGAGCATTGGAGTTGGGCCAGAAGAGCCACGAGGCCACCACAAGCCTGGGGGGGCGCCCCCCTAGGGCACGCCCCCCTGGCTTGTCGTCGCCTCGTGGCCCACCTTGACTTGTTTCCGACGCCAAAAATTCCTATAAATATAGAAACCCCTAGAAACAAACCTAGATCGGGAGTTCCGCCGCCGCAAGCCTCCAGAGCCATGAAAAACCAATCGGGAGCCCGTTCCGGCACCCTGCCGGAGGGGGAAACCATCACCGGAGGCCATCTTCATCATCCCGGCGGTCTCCATGACGAGGAGGGAGTAGTTCACCCTCGGGGCTGAGGGTATGTCCCAGTAGCTATGTGTTTGATCTCTCTCTCTCTCTCGTGTTCTTGAGATGGCACGATCTTGATGTACCGCGAGCTTTATTAATATAGATGAATCATATGGAGTTTTCCCCTCTCTATCTTCTTGTGATGAATTGAGTTTTCCCTTTGAAGTTTTCTTATCGGATTGAGTCTTTAAGGATTTGAGAACACTTGATGTATGTCTTGCGATGGGATATCCGTGGTGACAATGGGATGTTCTATTGATCCACTTGATGTATGTTTTGGTGATCAACTTGCGGGTTCCGTGACCTTGGGAATCTATGCATAGGGGTTGGCACACGTTTTCGTCTTGACTCTCCGATAGAAACTTTGGGGCACTCTTTGAAGTTCTTTGTGTTGGATTGAACATGATGAATCTGAAATTGTGTGATGCATATCGTATAATCAAGCCCATGGGTACTCGTGGTGACATTGGAGTATCTAGGTGACATTAGGGTTTTGG
Source organism: Elymus sibiricus (assembly GCA_039707655.1). Classification (NCBI taxonomy): domain Eukaryota; kingdom Viridiplantae; phylum Streptophyta; class Magnoliopsida; order Poales; family Poaceae; genus Elymus; species Elymus sibiricus. The sequence continues at coordinate 295,077,205 of CM077663.1, read as the reverse complement.
TTGATGTGTATCTTAAGGTGTTATTTTAGTACGAACTCTAGGGTTGTTCGTGACACTTATAGGGATAGCTCATAAGATTGATCGGAAAAGATAACTTTGAGGTGGTTTCGTACCCTACAATAATTTCTTCGTTTGTTCTCCGCTATTTGTGACTTTGGAGTGAACTCTTTGTCACACGTGAGGGATTTACATATGATTCAACTATGTCAGTATTGTTGAGAGAACTTGCACTAGTGAAAGTATGAACCCTAGGCCTTGTTTTCAAGCATTGCAATACTGTTTTTGCTCACTTTTGTTACTTGCTACCTTGCTGTTTTTATATTTTCAGATTACAAAAACCCATATCTACCATCCATATGACACTTGTATCACCATCTCTTCGCCGAACTAGTGCACCTATACAATTTACCATTGTATTGGGTGTGTTGGGGACACAAGAGACTCTTTGTTATTTGATTGCAGGGTTGTTTGAGAGAGACCATCTTCATCCTACGCCTCCCACGGATTGATAAACCTTAGGTCATCCACTTGAGGGAAATTTGCTACTGTCCTACAAAACTCTGCGCTTGGAGGCCCAACACGAGTCTACAAGAAGAAAGTTGCGTAGTAGACATCAACAGCATACATGCCACTTGGATGAACTGTGTGCGATAAGCAAAAATAACACAAACGGTTGCTCCGATCAAGATGTGTGTGATGTATAGCATACACAGGCCATTCAGATGTGTTGTGGGCAAACGTTTCCGGATAAAGAACTGTCTGGGACTGATGAAATCATCACCGACGGATATGGTTGTTTATTCCGCATGCGATGTGATTTGCTCAATCTGCCCACAAACATCTATGCTTCTGTTTAGAACAACATGATTGCAGAACCAAATTAAACATACAAATACATAAGTGGCTACACACATAACATTGGCACACCTCAATAAACAATTACACACATAACAACATGATTGCCATAACCTAATTAAGCATCCAAATACATAAGTGACTACACACATAACATTGGCGCACACACCTCAATAAACTATTACATGCATAATAAACTTATCCCTCTAAAACTACAAATATTTCGGCGTAGAGGGAGTATGAGCAACGATCATCAAATCATCTACTTCCTGTGACGCTTGCCACCATCGCTCTGCTTGTGGCTCGATCCCGCGTCGTCTTCAGGTAGGAGGCACTTCCTCATGTCAACGATCCGCCTGAATCGTATCAAGTGTACGCTTGTTTGGCCGCGGTCTGGAGGTGATATTCATCCAGTTTCTTCACCCAGCCCCTGTGCTAGGCAGGCTTGTTCTTGTCACACTCAGCCTGCATGTCTCTGTAGTAGGGGTCGATGATGGCCTCGGCCAGGTCAACATGGGAGTCCATGTTCTTGTTGCTGCCCCAGACCTTGCAGTGGCCGCGGATGCCGACAAGCTTCTTGCAGGCCAAGCCCGAAGTCTTGAGCACCTTTGGATCGTTGGTGGTGTCCATCATTGCGAACCTGTAGTTGGGGCTGTTGACAAACCTGGTGAAATGCTCGCAAGGCACTATGGCCAGGCAGTAGTGGTAGAGGAGGACGTGATGGCCGACGCACAACTGGGCGATGGCAACCTTCTGATCATGCCCGACACGACCGCCGGTGTAAGCGAGGTCGAAGCCGACCACTTTGTACTTGTCATCCGCATCAAGCAACCGCTCCATAGTGCCGATGGAGTCCTCCACCATGCCTGGGTCGTTGGTGTACACCACCGTGAGTTCCGTCTTCCTCATGTGGGTCTCCACATGATGCTCGCTGTACTCCATTGGAGCGCCGCTGGACATCCTCTCTGTATGCGTCGTCGAGGGTGTGCTTATTGTATTGTGGGCGCGATCGAAAGCGTGAAGATACTATGGTTAATGGTCGTGTGTATAAATGGGGGCCGGACGTCCTGTAAAACCAGCACTTCCGGATGGCAGTTTTTGCAGCGCGTGATTCTGTCGAGGAAGCACGTAACTGCATGGGGCGACACGCGTGGCGCAACCGCATGCATATGGAGCCCCGAACGTGATCGTGGGCCGGCCCCAACCACTGGTAGAGCGCGCGCGGAGGGGCGCGAGAGCAGAGCACGCGGAGGGGCGCGAGAATAGAGCACGTGGTGGGACGTGAGGTCTAACCAGACCACTTTGTGCGTGTCCACTACGGCATGCATGGTGAACTGGCGCTCGTCGTCGGCAGCCGCTGGGAGCGCCATTGGAGCCGTGCAGGATACCCTCGGTCGTGGTTATGCTTCTTAAGGTCCGGATATTAATCGTCAGTTGCATATTAATGTCCAGATATTAATTGGACATTGCATACTAAGGAAAAGATGGTACTACCGACATACGAGCCTCCTTCATAAGATGCCATTTGCATGGTTGTATCACAAATGATAGAAATAGTACAAAGGTTCAAATTCCAGCATTACAAGGCTCAAATTCAAAGATTACAAGGTTCAAACCGATAATAGAAATGAAATTTAGCTTATGCAGAAACTTTGTCATGTAGCTCTAGATGCCCGTGCTGATCAGTTGAACATGAACATATATGATAGGTTCATACTGATATTACTACTAGTTTGGCAACTTCAATATTTCTACAAAGGGATCTGCCACCGGCATGTCATTTATGGGCTTGACATAAGGACTTTCGAATAGTCTGTCAACTGAAGTTACAAAACAAAATTGAGCTTCTGCAGAGCCTTTTCCATTCTTTCATAGTCGCCGGAGCTGATCGGCAAACCATTCTTTCTTGCGCGATAAATGTAGGGAAAATCTCATTATCTTTAGCACACTTACTCTCACAACAAAGAACCTGGTGAATATAATCTTCGGTAAGGTCCCTCAGTAGGAGTTCAAAGTAATATCTGAGAGATGGAGATCAAGGCATTCGATGGGTTGTTATATTGTATCACATTATCCACTACCGGGCCTAACCGTATCTTCAAAAGAAGAGAATGTATTACTGCTTGGACACATAAGGGACCTCTAATGATTTGCAGGGTTTCAAAAATTGAACTCCCTTGTGGTAAAATTTAACATGAAAGAGCATCACCTCGATATATAGCTTCTCCAGGCACGGAAAGCATCTCAGCAATCTGACAACTTGGTCCAGGTCGGGGCCGATAGATTCTACTGCCAAGACCTTCAGTGTACGCAGATGCGGGGTCGAGCTTGTCGATATAATTTTCTGGATGACAGACGAACATACATCTTGAATTGAGAGAAAAAATGTTAATTCAAGAATGAGAAGAGGGCGACTGTTGTACCTGGATGGTTATGGATCCAAAAACAAGTTCAGATAAGTTGACGGGCGAGTAGCCAAACACTGTCAATTTTGGCGCTTGAATGACCCTGATTCTTGTTGGACCTTGTTGATCAACAACAAGTAATCTCTCAAGTAAAGGCATGTCCTCAATGACCATTTGGTGATTCACCTTGTGCGATCTCTTGTTGCAGCACCAGCAATACACACAAATTGTCCGGAGACTCATGGAGGTGATGTGGAGGCTACTCAACCCATTGATCGCCTGAAGATGAAGGTACTCGAGCGCAGTACAGCCACGGAGCAGGTGCTCCATGTCATCGTTGGGGATGCAGACGGCGATGAGCTCAAGGTGTTTCAGTCGAGGTAGCAAAAGAGCGGGATTGGCGTTAATCTGGGGGAAATGGTAGTTCATGAACCTGGCGATGCGCAGCGTTGGCGCGAGGCGCAACGTGGAGGGTGGCAGCGAGCGCATATGTCCATCATTAAAAGTGAGTTCCTCGAGATGATCTAGGGCGGTCGATAAGAACCACTCGTCAATATTGGCTCGGTCCTTGCCATTGGAACGGAACTTGCCCATAGTAAGGCCTTTGATTGGGCCACAGTGCGTGCCGAGGATCTGGGACAATGCATCCAAGCGTTTGCGATAGCCAGTGTAGAGCATGTGCTCGCTGATGAGGCCGAGAGGGGCGCAGCGCCATAGGGGCGCCACCGCCGGGAGAGGACGGTTGTGCGCACGCCATCTTCGATAGGGAGGAGGAAGATGATGACTCTCAACATATCGTCGGGGAGGCTGCTGATGAGGTCTGGGCCTATCGGAGGCGCTTGTCTTTCTGGCTCAGCCCGCCTCCGCTTGTTGGCAACCTCGACATCCACGTCCGGAGAATGGCCGCCGGCGTATCTTTCTGTCAAGAGTAGAGCAGTGGGAGGATAGTGATTATGTAGCTAGATTAGTGCAGAAGAATAGTGCATTGGTAATTACAAGTTACTAGGTAGGAACATTTTTAACAGATTAAGAAAATGAAATCGCAATTGGTTGCTTGATACGTCTCCAACGTATCTATAATTTTTTCTTGTTCCATGCTGTTATATTATCATTCTTGGATGTTTTGCAATCATTTTATAACAACTTTATATCATTTTTTGGGACTAACCTATTGACATAGTGCCAAAGTGCCAGTTGCTGTTTTTGCTTGTTTTTTACTTCGCAGAAAATCAATACCAAACGGAGTCCAATCGCGACGAAACTTTTTGGAGATTTTTTCTGGACCAGAAGACACCCAGTGGGCCAAAGAAGTGCCGGAGGAGTGGGACGAGGAGACCACAACCCACCAGGGCGTGCCAGGGGGGCCCCGGAACGCCCTGATGGGTTGTGCCCTCCTCGGGGCCCCTCTCCACTGCCTCTGATGCCTATAAATTCCCAAATATTCCAAAAACCCTATGGGAGTTGACGAAACACAATTCCAGCCGCCGCAAGTTCCAGAACCTCGAGATCCAATCTAAACACCATCACGGAGGGGTTCATCTTCCTCATAGGTGCCTCTCCGATGATGCGTGAGTAGTCCACCATACACCTACGGGTCCGTAGGCAGTAGCTAGATGGCTTGCTCTCTATCTCTTATGATTCTCAATACAATGGTCTCTTAGAGATCTATTTGATGTAAACTTTTGCGGTGTGTTTGTTGGGATCCGATGAATTTTGAGTTCATGATCAGTTTCTATCCATGAATATTATTTGAGTCTTCTTTGATCTCTTATATGCATGATTACTTATAGCCTCGTATTTCTTCTTTGAATCTTTGGTTTAGTTAGGCCGACTAGATCTATTTTTCTTGCCATGAGAAGAGGTGCTTTGTGATGGGTTTGATCTTGAGGTGTTCTTTCCCAGTGACAGAAGGGGCAGCAAGACACGGATGTATCGTTGCTATTAAGGATAACAAGATGGGGTCTATTCCTACATGAATAGATCTTGTCTACATCATGTCATCGTTCTTATTGCATTACTCTGTTTTTCCATGAACTTAATACACTAGATGCATGCTGGATAGCGGTCGATGTGTGGAGTAATAGTGGTAGATGCACACAGGAGTCGATCTACTTATCTTGGACGTGATGCCTATATAATGATCATCGCCTTGGATATCGTCATGACTATTCGATTTTCTATCAATTGCCCAACAGTAATTTGTTCACCCACCGTGCGCTATACTCATGAGAGAAGCCACTAGTGAATCCTACGGCCCCCGGGTCTACTTTTCCAACATATTGCTTTCCGATCTACTTTTTTGCAATCTTTGTTTTCAGATCTACAAAACCAAAAACCCAAAAATATATTGCTGCATATTTGCTCTTTTTATTTTGTGTTCTTGAGAGATCTATCTCTCCTCTCTATCACTACCCAATCCATCTTTTTACCGTAGAGAGATTCACAACCTCTCTTTCACGTCGGGTTGCAAGTATTTGTTGTTTGTGTGCAGGTGCTGCTTATTGGGTGGTGGTGATCCTCCTACTGGTTCGATAACCTTGGTTTCATAACTAATGGAAATACTTACTGTCATTCTGCTGCATCATCCCTTCCTCGTTGGGGAAATACCGACGCAGTCACAAGCCACGTCAAAGGAATTTTTGGCGCCGTTGCCGGGGAGGAAGCGGTCTCTTCTACGTGCCTATCGTAGGCGCCGAGGGGACTCCATCATCATCTACCAGGTTCCTAATCACAAATCTCATCTCCTTGCAATTACATTATTTGCCATTTGCCTCTCGTTTTCCTCTCCCCCACTTCACCAATTTGCCGTTTTATTCGCCCTCTTTTTTGTTTGCCTTTTTCTCGCCGGATCTCTTGCTTGTTGCTATGACTAGCGTTACTACTCCCCCGTTGTCACCAAATTTTGAAGTTTTATACTTCAAACAAAAGCAAAGGGAAAATTTGAAAGATGCCTGGTATAGGCTAATGGAATCCTATCGTATTTCCAATCTAAAAGGAGACGCAAAAGTTTTTCTTAGAAATTTTTACATTGGATTGGCTTTGCATCATAGAGATCTTTTGGATTTCGCCTCAAAAGGGAATTTTATTGAACTTGATGCAAACGCCGCTTATGAAGTTTTGGAAGGGATTTTGGGGGTTCCTCCACCAAAAAAGGGGCTTGCTTTTTCACAAGAGGGAGTTCAAATTCTTGACAAATTGGGTGACTTACATAAGCACTTGGTCGAGTTACAAAAATAACACGAACCCCTCAAACATATTAGTGGGAACCTCAATCGCCTGAACACTTTGATTACCCTTTGCAATAAGCGTTTGGATATTTTGGATCTTAAGATGGTTTATTCTCCTGAAAATTTGGGGAAGCGGAAAGAGCCCCCTGTATTCGAGAAGTTCCTCACAAAAGTGGCCAAAACCAAAGATGACAATACTTGAATCTATGCGTTATGCCTAGCTAGGGGCGTAAAACGATAGCGCTTGTTGGGAGGCAACCCAATGAATAAATAATTTTTTTGCTTTTTCCTTTCTGTTTTTGAGTGTTGACACAATTATGCCTCTGTTATGATTGTGTTTTTATGGTTTATTTAGTGTTTGTGCCAAGTAAAGCCTTTAGGATGATTCATAGGATGAGTAGAAGCGATGCTGAATCTGAAACAGAAACTTTGCGTCCAGTATATGAATTTTAATTTTTTGCTGGAACTTGATATTGGGCTGAAATTTTAACACAGTGTTTATATACAAATTACTTACGTAGTCATATTTTTTCAGAATTTTATAGTTACAGAAGTATGGTTAGAGTACAGATTACTACAGACTGTTCTGTTTAAGACAGATTCTGTTTTCCTTGCATTGTGTGCTTGTTTTGATGAATCTATGGGTTATATTGAAGTGTATGAGCCATGGTAAAGTTAAAATACAGTAGGTATAATGCAATAATAAAATATGAATAGGTTTGCAACAGCACCTAAAGTAGTGATTTGCTTTATTATACTAACGGATCTCATGAAGATTTTGTTGAGTTTTGTGTGATTGAAGTTTTCAAGTTTTGGGTGAGATCACGATGGATGAAGGAATAAGGAGTGATAAAAGCCTAAGCTTGGGGATGCTACCGCACCCCCAAGATATATCCAAAGAGAAACAAGCAACTAAGCTTGGGGATGCCCCCGAGTGGCATCCCCTCTTTCTTCTAACGACCATCGGTATTTTACTTGGAGCTATATTTTTATTCGTCACATATCATGAGTTTTGCTTGGAGCGTCTTGTATCTTTGCTTGCTTTGCTTGTTAGTTTGTCACTTGTATCCTTGCTGGACACACCTATTTGAGAGAGCCAAAATTATGCTATGATTTGTTAGAATTGCTCTTTGTGCTTCACTTAAACTTTTTGAGCTATAGAATTGCTCTAGTGCTCCACTTATATCTTTTTGAGCACGGTGTGCTTGGAATTTTTTGAAGAAATACTCTCATGCTTCACTTAAATTAATTTGAGAGTAGGTAAATTTTGAAGAAATTCTCTCATGCTTCACTTTTACCTTTTTGAGAGATGAAATCTTTATGCTCATGTGCTTCACTTAAATTTGTTTGAGCTTGCCAAAAAGCAAAGGCAATATATGAAACTAGTCCCAAAGTGATAGATATCCAAGGAGGATATAATAAAAACTTTCATGAAGATCATTGGGCAAATTAAACTTGATTCCTTGTAATAGTTTTGAAACATGATTATAGTAATATGTGAGTCATGTTAGTGAGTAATTATGCTTAGTAGGAATATTGGTGTTAAGGTTTGTGATTCCCTATGCATGCACGAAAGTTAATAGTTATGCAATGAAATTACATCCTACCTATGGTGCATTATTCGGTGTTAGTTTTGCTCAACGCTTGCTTATGTGAATTTTCGTTTCTTGGTTTGGTTGCTTCCAATTCTATTTGCTAGCCTCCATTTGTACTAAGTAGAAATACTACTTGTGCATCCAAAATCCTTAAACCAAGTTTGGCCTGATGAGTCCACCATACCTACCTACATGCGGTATTTCCATGTCGTTCCAAGCAAATTTGTATGTGCCATCTCTAAATTTTCAAAATAAAATTTTCTCTTTTGTGTGCCCGTACCTCTCATGAAACGGTGGGGAGTGTCCAATATTTTTCCATGCTAGATGTGTTATTCTCAAGATGAGTGTTTATTCACTTGTCATTGCACAAGAGTGCGGCAGTAATAGGGATGCCCATTCCCGAAATGAAAAAGAAAAAATATTTACTTTATGTTGTCAAATAATAAATTCCTTGGAAAGTGTTGGTATGGAAGGCAACCGTGGATACGGCCCGCCATGGAAAGTGAAAGTTTGGTGGAAAAAGGAATAAACTTTATTTTCTGTTTGGGAACCGCCTATGATATATCTAGCATGGAAAGTATTGTGAGCTACTTTGTCATTTTCGTTGACAGGAAAAGCATGCCACCCAAAATATTTTTTCTCTCTCAATTTAAACCTTGAGCTCTGACACCTCTACAAATCCCTACTTCCCTCTGCGAAGGGCCTATCTATTTACTTTTTGCAATTTTTATTTTTACTTTGTGTCTCCATCTTCTCTTATAAAGCACCAACTAGGGGGCACTATGATCGTACTTGAGCATTGGGCATAGTTAATATTTGAGTGTGTTTTATGAATGGATCAAGGATTGAGCATGATGGGCTAGGGATAACTTTCTTTAGTGAATGGATCAAGGATTGATCATGATGGGCTAGGGATAACTTTCTTTAGTGTTGATAAGACATGGTTGCTTGTTGACATGCTTGAGTATTGAAGTCATTATGTTAAAACTAGACTATTGCTTTGAATCATTTACAAGTCCAAATGTCCATGCTATACAAAGAAAAGAATATGATGAACATGTTAGGCATCATTCCACATAAAAAAATTCTGTTTTTATCATTTACCTACTCGAGGACGAGTAGGAATTAAGCTTGGGGATGCTGATATGTCTCCAACGTATCTATAATTTTTGCTTGTTCCATGCTGTTATATTATCATTCTTGGATGTTTTACAATCATTTTATAACAACTTTATATCATTTTTTGGGACTAACCTATTGACATAGTGCCAAAGTGCCAGTTGCTATTTTTGCTTGTTTTTTACTTCGCAGAAATCAATACCAAACGGAGTCATATCACGACGAAACGTTTTGGAGATTTTTTCTGGACCAGAAGACACCCAATGGGCCAAAGAAGTGCTGGGGGAGTGGGCCGAGGAGACCACAACCCACCAGGGCGCGCCAGGGGGCCCTCGGCGCGCCTTGATGGGTTGTGCCCTCCTCGGGGCCCCTCTCCACCGCCTCTGATGCCTATAAATTCCCAAATATTCCAAAAACCCTAGGGGAGTCGACCAAACACAATTCCAGCCACCGCAAGTTCCAGAACCTCAAGATCCAATCTAAACACCATCACGGAGGGGTTCATCTTCCTCATAGGTGCCTCTCCGATGATGCGTGAGTAGTCCACCATAGACCTACGGTCTGTAGGCAGTAGCTAGATGGTTTCCTCTCTCTCTCTCTCTTATGATTCTCAATGCAATGGTCTCTTGGAGATCTATTTGATGTAAACTTTTGCAGTGTGTTTGTTGGGATCCGATGAATTTTGAGTTCATGATCAGTTTCTATCCATGAATATTATTTGAGTCTTCTTTGATCTCTTATATGCATGATTACTTATAGCCTCGTATTTCTTCTCCGAATCTTTGATTTAGTTAGGCCGACTAGATCGATTTTTCTTGCCATGGGAAGAGGTGCTTTGTGATGGGTTCGATCTTGCGGTGTTCTTTCCCAGTGACAGAAGGGGCAGCAAGACATGCATGTATCGTTGCTATTAAAGGTAACAAGATGGGGTCTATTCCTATATGAATAGATCTTGTCTACATCATGTCATCGTTCTTATTGCATTACTCCATTTTTCCATGAACTTAATACACTAGATGCATGCTGGATAGCGGTCGATGTGTGGAGTAATAGTGATAGATGCAGGCAGGAGTCGGTCTACTTATCTTGGACGTGATGCCTATATAATGATCATCGCGTTGGATATCGTCATGACTATTCGATTTTCTATCAATTGCCCAACAGTAATTTGTTCACCCACCGTGCACTATACTCATGAGAGAAGCCACTAGTGAACCCTACGCCCCCCGGGTCTACTTTTCCAACATATTGCTTTCCGATCTACTTTTTTGCAATCTTTGTTTTCAGATCTACAAAACCAAAAACCCAAAAACATATTGCTACATATTTGCTCTTTTTATTTTGTGTTCTTGAGAGATCTATCTCTCCTATCTATCACTACCTAATCTATCTTTTTACCGTAGAGAGATTGACAACCTCTCTTTCGCGTCGGGTTGCAAGTATTTTTTGTTTGTGTGCAGGTGCTGCTTATTAGGTGGTGGTGATCCTCCTACTGGTTCGATAACCTTGGTTTCATAACTGAGGGAAATACTTACCGTCGCTATGCTGCATCATCCCTTCCTCTTTGGGGAAATACCGATGCAGTCTCAAGCCATGTCATTGCTGAAATACTACACAGTTGCATTGATATTGCTACGCAAGTCATCATGCAGATACTAGAAAGAACACTTACTTCCAACAAAGCATGGACGGAGAATGTCGTCGGGGAAGTTAGCATTTATCGTATGGTAAGGCTCTTTTAGGTGCAGCGTAATTTTAGTGCCAGCTTTCAGTACATAAAACTTAGAAATTTCTCCCCAAAGGCCTTCTTCAAAATAGGAGTGACAATCTTCATCAAGTTTTACAGAAACAACGATTGTAAATCCATGGTTTGTGCTCAATGACATCCCTAGAGTCTTCATATATGGAAAGGCCAAGATTTAGCGTTACAGTTGTCATTGCAAAGCAAGGGATGTACTGCAGGAATTAATAAGATTGTTAAAGAACAGGGTAACATGATAGTATGGGAGTAGTAGTTAAAAGAACAGTGCAATAGTTCATATAAAAGGACAAGAAATTACAAGTAAACAGATAATGTAACCATGATGTCGTGCAAATATATATGAGAGTAAACGAAAGAACAATACAACATTAATTTGCCTAATATAGAAGGAGAAGAATAAGAAGAAGAGAAGAAATCACATTTGATGCAAATGCTGCATGTGGCGCCTTTTACCCAAATGTAGCAATATATAGTATAGGTTCAGAAAAAGTATATGACATGCATGTCAACACGGGTAGTGTGAGATTGAACATACCGTGCGCTTCGTGAAGTCATCTGGTATGGTGAGATGGAACTCCTCGGTTTTTTGGCCGAGGCCGCATAGCCTTGATGTGTCCTTGCACAGTACACTCTATGAATGAAAACCCTCGAATCAGCTAGAAGAAACATGAATCCACGGCGATTTAGGACGGGTGATTAAAAGGGGGCCGACGGACTGGGATAAGAGATGAGCGAAAATATTTCAGTAGATTAGTTTCCTGGTTCTTCATGGGGAAAAAACCAGTACCGAAGATTCCCCAATCGGGCGAGCTGGGTCGACAGCGAGCAGCGTCGAGAAAGTTAGTGCCGATAGGCCGCGGCAATTGGCAGTGGAGATATGCGGTGGCGTTTTGCGGCAACTGGCAGCGGTGACAGGCGTCGAGCTGAGTGGTTGCCGCGGGGATAGGCGGTGACATGCATGGATAGTCCCGGAGAACTAGCATTAGTGTAGGTGCTACTGGCGATGGGGAGGGGGAGTGGAGCAGGCGAGGGTTTTGTGACGTGTGGGTGCTGAGGGTTTTTTTTTGAAGTGGTGCTAAGGGTTTTCTGTCCTAGAATAATGTGCTTCGGAGGAAACGGTTTATTAGATCCAACCATGTGTGATAAATCCTATATAAATATTACTCTCAACTCAAGTAATCTAGCACTCCGGTGTGATGGAGATACCGCACAATGAAAGTCGTCGCACAATTTCAATCTCGGGAAAAAATATAATACACAAGCATAGATATAATACACACAAACTAGATAGATTCAATCCAACATCTCATCTTCATGCTTGATCGTTAAGATTCTCCAGGAACTGGGCGTACGCGGCGTGCGCTATCCTGCGAGAATACTTCTGCTTGAAGGAGCCAACGGCTCGTCCTCTTGCATGCGCCAGAACACTAGAGTACGTGTTGTTAATCTTATGGTTGTAGAACGAGCATCCATAGCCCCCATTCTTCCGGACACGCCTGTTATGCTTCTAGCCATAAGCTGTCTCAGTGTTTGCCTCTTGAACCTCTCTTGGACGTCTTCATCCTCGCTATCCACATAGTCAGATAGCACCTATACATAGTAAAAAAATGTGACGTCCATATATTTTATAATGCGAATTTGCAAGGCAGAGTTTATGAAACATATTATATCATGCGACAACGTGAACCCTAAATCGAAGCTAATAGGTTTGATGCCAAAAGTTGGCATGCCATATTTTAGCAATTGCCAAATGTTGGCTAGAGATTGGTTGCATACCAATTCTCGTTATCAATCTCACAAAAGGTTGCGAAATGTTGACAACTTTTGATTTTGCCAAATATTAGCAGCAATGCCAGATGTTGGTAGCAAACCAATCAACCTTTTATCTGTATTTACCAAAAATGGGTATATATGACCAACCGGTTCTCCGTCCGAGTCGTTGTCGTCGCTGGAGTGTTCGTCGGAGTCGCTGTGGACCACCGGCTCCGGCTGGGGAAGCACGGCAGCGGCGACAACGTCAAGGCCACGCTGCTATCTGCGCGATACATCATCTCCGACGAAGGTAATCTCTGTGCACACCTTCACACTGTGCTCGGGTGCTTCGACGACACCGACGTGGTTACTCCCTCACATGGTGCAGGGAGGCCGGTGATGACGATTGAGAACGACGGCGAGGATGCAGGGGGTGAGAGAGGATTGTGTGTAGAGAGAATGTGAAAACGAGCGGCTCGGGCGTGGTTAATAAAGGGGAGTTGGGACTTGAGAGGGCGGCCGGCGGCGATTTAAAGGGACGGCTCACCTCCCGGTGAGTCGCCTGCGTGCCGGACTGCTCGCATGCGCACCGTCAATTCACACGCCTGACGGCACGTCTCCCTGTGAAACTGCGCAACGAACATGCCTCCCATCAATTCACACACCTTCTCGCACGCATCCCGGTCAGCCTATGAGGCGACCTGCTAGCATGCGTCCCGTCAAATCATATCTGCGTGCACGGATCGTGGGGCGTGTATTGTTTTTCTGCGAAGCTACGACACTTACTCCCTCCGTTTTTATTTAGTCTGCATATTAGAGTTGACTGAAGTCAAACTTGATACAGTTTGACCAACTTTAAAGAAAGAAATAGAAATAATTACCATGACAAATATATATGATGTGAAAGTACATTCAATAAGGAATCTAATGGTAATAATTTTTTATTGTAAACTTTAACATTTTTTTCTAAATTTGGTCAAAGTTTACAAAGCTTGACTTTAACCAACGCTAATACGCGGACTAAATAAAAACAGTTTGGATTAATAAACCGTTTATGATGTAAACGTGACGGTTCTGTGTTGCATCTATTAATAAGCCCCCTTTTGCAAGAAGCTTAGATGAAAACTTCTCTCAAATTGGACGATTTATTTACCATGACCTATAAGGTCCCTATCATGAAATCATGTCAATGTTTCATGAATTCTAGCTTAGCTGGGCATTTGCTGGAATTTGAACGCCAAGAGTCAATGTTTGCGGCCCCGAGATGTTCGAAATTTATTGTTTTTCCTTCCATGGGGACTAAACATGCACCCAAGACAAAAAAAATGAATTTCTAATCCATTCGGGCGCACAACCGCGTGTGCATATAGTTCAAATTTGAAATTTACAAATTAAATAACTAAGGAATCAATTTAATGTATAAAATGTCTTAATGTTCTTTAAAAATCAAATTTTAACACTGCACTCCTATTGTCACATGTGCACTATATAAAAAAGTTTGACATGCATGCCTCGAAGTGACGGTGGTGTGGTGGGACGAGTGGGGTTGTGGGGTCCGGCACACAATACGCGTCGTATGCGCGCCACCACGTGGGGTTATCCGGTTAGTTAGGCATCAAGGTGACAATGGGGATTACTCAGGCGGGTATATTGGAGTCCCATCCCTGTCCCCATCACCGCCCTCCCATTCCCGTCACCGTCTCCGTACCCGTGCGCCGGGATAAATAGTTTCCCATTCCCGTCACCGTCTCTGTACCAGTGCGCAGGGATAAAAAGTTTCCCATCCCCGTTGCCACTTCTTTATCCCCGTGGGGAAACCCAACATGCATTTAAGAACAACATTCGATAGTATTTCAGTAAAAAAAACAGTATTTCAACGCAATAAACAATATGTTGTGGATAAGTTTGGGATTTCTTAGGGATATTTGGGCCAGATGGGTGGGATCTGTGGAAATTTGGGTGACCGAGGGCGCAAAGTACGTGGGGTCTACTAATTTCAGAGCCCACATGTAAGTACTTCATGGTTAAGGCGGGTAATGCTATGTATGCCCCATCCCCATCCCCGTCCTGCACGATGGGTAAGGTATTTGACCAACCATCTTCCCCATGGGAATTCAAGCTGGCACTTCTCCATGCCCTAATATAGTAAACACCCATGGGGATGCGGGTAATGGTTTTAACCATTGACAGCTTCAGGTGAGGCACACGTGCCCCGTCTAAAGTCATGCATTGGGTATATATTTAAAGCATCTCGATCATGACCTTTTTCATGCATATGTTTGTGTCTTATGCATGCGGTGGTGGTCCTCGTACACTCACCCATGCGTTTACCACCGACACACCCATTCGTTGCCCCCGCGTGGTCTATCACCTTGGATGGCGCGCGCGAGAGGGGTTTGCTCAAAGCTGGATTCATCTTAGCCCGTGTTTCGGCGAATATCATGGTGAGATTACAGACGAAAGTTTGGGCGCATGTGTGCATGCGCGTGCTCATTGTACAAGTTGTGAACCTCCGTTTTTTTCCGATTTGCAAAGGTGCCACATGAAAGGTGTGCATTTGGTATTCAAAACATCACACAACACCTCCGTACATATGTTAGGGCAACATGGAGGCGGTAGTTGTCCTCGGACACCGCCCCCCTCGCACAAATTAGTGTCACTCCCATCTATGGCCTTGCGTACTTTTGTACCGCAATGAGAGAAGTTAATTATTGTGGATTCTTTTTTCGTCGATGTTTGTGGTAGGCCATGGGTGTGAGATTACATGGTATAATTTGAGTGCGTGTAGTGTACGCATGAATGTCTCTCCCATCGGCTCGAATGGGGTGTGGGTATATATATACTACGCGTCGTGAACCTCGCTTTCCATGCGGACTTTAAGATTCCCGAGGAAGGTGTGCCATGCTAAAGTTTGTGTGTTGGGTATGTAAACATCACACAACACTTCCATGCATATGTTTGATCCACGCTTAGACGGTGATTGTCTTTGGATACTCCTTCATGTGGTTGTCGTTGGAAAGTCCATTCCTGGGCCCGTGTGGATGTCCATCACATTGACAGACAACGAGAGAGAGTTTACCATGGTGGATTCTTCAATTGTTTTGTGTTATGGTATATATTATATAGGTCATTTGAGTTTCCTTACCCAAGTCTGAGCACACGCGTACGTATGCGTGAATCGTTCCCATCGACGCTCGGCATACTAGTTGTACGCATCATGAACACTCGCTCGGGGAGGGGGAGGGGGTCTTTCCTGTTCCAAAGCATGTGACACATCAAAGTTGCACATGAGGTATATATTAATGAATTCAAACGCAAACACAACATTTTCGTACATATGTTTTGACGTGGCTTGAGACTGCGTCGGTATTTCCCCAAAGAGGAAGGGATGATGCAACACAACGACGGTAAGTATTTCCCTTAGTTATGATACCAAGGTATCGAACCAGTAGGAAGATCACCACCACCTAATAAACATTACCTACACGCAAAGAACAAATACTTGCAACCCAACGCGAAAGAGAGGTTGTCAATCTCTCTATAGTAAAAATATAGATTAGGTAGTGATAGATTGGAGAGATAGATCTCTCAAGAACACAAAATAAAAAGGGCAAATAAAAAGTGCAGCAAGGTATTTTTGGGTTTTTGGAATAATAGATCTGAAAACAAAAGAGGCAAAAAGATAGATCGGAAAGCAATATGTTGGAAAAGTAGACCCGGGGGCCGTAGGTTTCACTAGTGGCTTCTCTCATGAGTATAGCACACAGTAGGTGAACAAATTACTGTTGGGCAAATGATAGAAGATCAAATAATCATGACGATATCCAAGGCGATGATCATTATATAGGCATCACGTCCAAGATAAGTAGATCGACTCCTGCCTGCATCTACTACTATTACTCCACACATCGACCGGTATCCAGCATGCATCTAGTGTATTAAGTTCATGGAAAATGGGAGTAATGCAATAAGGACAGTGACATGGTGTAGACAAGATCTATTCATGTAGGAATAGACCCCATCTTGTTATCCTTAATAGCAACGATACATGCGTGCCTCACTGCCCCTTCTGTCACTAGGAGTGGACACCGCAAGATCGAACCCATCACAAAGCACCTCTTCCCATGGCAAAAAAAATCGATCTAGTTGGCCTAACTAAACCAAAGATTCGAAAAAGAAATACGAGTCTATAAGTAATCATGCATATAAGAGATCAAAGAAGACTCAAATAATATTCATGGATAGAAACTGATCATGAACTCAAAATTCATCGGATCCCAACAAACACACAGCAAAAGTTTACATCAAACAGATCTCCAAGAGACCATTGTATTGAGAATCAGAAGAGAGAGAGAGGAAGCCATCTAGCTACTGCCTACGGACCCGTAGGTCTATGGTGGACTACTCACGCATCATCGGAGAGGCACCAATGAGGATGATGAACCCCTCCGTGATGGTGTTAGATTGGATCTCGAGGTTCTAGAACTTGCGGCGGCTGGATGTGTTTTTCGTTGACTCCTCTAGGGTTTCTGGAATATTTGGGAATTTATAGGCGTTAGAGGTGGTGTAGAGGGGCCCCGAGGAGGGCACAACCAATCAGGGCGCGCCTGGGGCCTCTGGCGCGCCCTGGTGGGTTGTGGTCTCCACGGCCCACCTCTCTAGCACTTCTTTGGCCCACTGGATGTCTTCTGGTCCAAAAAAATTCTCCAAAAAGTTTTGTCGCGATTGGACTCCATTTGGTACTGATATTCTGCAAAGTAAAAAACAAGCAAAAACAGCAACTGGCACTTTGGCACTATGTCAATAGGTTAGTCCAAAAAAATGATATAAAGTTGCTATAAAGTGATTGTAAAACATCCAAGATTAATAATATAACAGCATGGAACAAGCATAAATTATAGATACGTTGGAGACGTATCAACATCCCCCAGCTTAATTCCTATAAAAACAGAATTTTTGATGTGGAATGCTGCCTAACATGTTCAATACATAATCTTTTCTTTTGTAGCATGGACATTTGGACTATTGGATGGTTCAAAGCAATGGTCTAGTTTTAACATAATGACTTCAATACTCAAGCATGCTAGCAAGCAACCATGTCTTTCAAAATATCAACACTAAAGAAAGTTATACCTAGCCCATCATGCTCAACCATTGATCCATTCATGAAACACACTCAAATATTAGCTACACCCAATGCTCAAGTACGATCATAGTGCCCCCTAGTTGGTGCTTTATAAGAGAAGATGGAGACTCAAATAAAAATTGCATAAAGTAAATAGATAGGCCCTTCACAGAGGGAAGTAGGGATTTGTAGAGGTGCCAGAGCTCAAAGTTTAAACTGAGAGAGAAAAATATTTTGAGTGGCATGCCTTTCCTGTCAACGAAAACGACAAAGTAGTTCACAATACTTTCCATGCTAGATATATCATAGGTGGTTCCCAAACAGAAAATAAAGTTTATTCCTTTTTCCACCATTCTTTCACATTCATGGCTGGCCGTATCCACGGTTGCCTTCCATACCAACACTTTTCAAGGAATTTATTGTTTGACAACATAAAGTAATTTTTTTTTCATTTTTTTATTTTGGGACTGGGCATCCCTATTACCGCCGTACTCTCGTGCAATGACAAGTGAATAAACACTCATCTTGAGAAGAACACATCTAGCATGGAAAAATATTAGACACCCCCTACCGTTTCATGAGCGGTACGAGCACACAAAAGGGAAATCTATTTTGAAAATTAGAGATGGCACATACAAATTTGCTTAGAACGGCATGGAAATACCGCATATAGGTAGGTATGGTGGACTCATAAGGCAAAACTGGGTTTAAGGATTTTGGATGCACGAGTAGTATTTCTACTTAGTACAAGTGGAGGCTAGCAAATAGATTGAGAAGCAACCAACCAAGAAACGGAAATTCACATAAGCAAGCATTGAGCATAACTAGCATCGAATAATGCACCATAAGTAGGATGTAATTTCATTGCATAACTATTGACTTTCGTACTTGCATAGGGAATTGATACGTCTCCATCGTATCTACTTTTCCAAACTCTTTTGCCCTTGTTTTGGACTCTAATTTGCATGATTTGAATGGAACTAACCCGGACTGACGCTGTTTTCAGCAGAATTGCCTTGGTGTTATTTTTGTGCAGAAATAAAAGTTCTCGGATTGACCTGAAAATTTATGGAGAATATTTTTGGAATTAATAAAAAATACTGGCGAAAGAATCAATCGGAGGGGGTCCACCACCTGGCCACAAGCCAGGGGGGCGCGCTCCCTGTCTTGTGGGCCCCCTGGAGCTCCTCCGACCTCAATTCTAACTCTATATAAACCTATTCGGGGAGAAAAAACCAGGGAGAAGAGTTCATCGCGTTTCACGATACGGAGCCGCCGCCACCTCCTGTTCTTCCTCGGGAGGGCAGATCTGGAGTCTGTTTTGGGCTCCGGAGAGGGGAAATCGACGCCGTCGTCATCACCAACCATCCTTCATCACCAATTTCATGATGCTCTCCGCCGTTCGTGAGTAATCCCATCGTAGGCTTGCTGGACGGTGATGGGTTGGATGAGATCTACCATGTAATCGAGTTAGTTTTGTTAGGGTTTGATCCCTAGTATCCACTATGTTCTGAGATTGATGTTGCTATGACTTTGCTATGCTTAATGCTTGTCACTAGGGCCCGAGTGCCATGATTTCAGATCTGAACCTATTATGTTTTCATGAATATATATGTGTTCTTGATCCTATCTTGCAAGTTGTAGACACCTATTACGAGTTATGATCCGCATCCCCCAGGGTGACAATAACTGGGATTCTTTCTGGTGATTACCGTAGTTTGAGGAGTTCATGTATTCACTAAGTGCTAATGCTTTGGTCCGGTTCTCTATTAAAAGGAGGCCTTAATATCCCTTAGTTTCCATTAGGACCCCGCTGCCACGGGAGGGTAGGACAAAAGATGTCATGCAAGTTCTTTTCCATAAGCACGTATGACTATATATGGAATACATGCCAACATTATATTGATGAATTGGAGCTAGTTCTGTGTCACCCTATGTTATAACCGTTGCATGATGAATGCCATCCGACATAATTATCCATCACTGATCCATTGCCTACGAGCTTTTCACATATTGATTTTAGCTAAGTTACTTTACTGTTGCTACTGTTACAATCACTACAAAACTGCTACTGTCACTTTTGCCGTCGTTTCCGTTACTTCCATACTACTTTGCTACTAAATACTTTGCTACAGATATTAAGTCTTTCAGGTGTGGTTGAATTGACAACTCAGCTGCTAATACTCGAGAATATTCTTTGGCTCCCCTTGTGTCGAATCAATAAATTTGGGTTGAATACTCTACCCTCGAAAACTGTTGCGATCCCCTATACTTGTGGGTTATCAAGACCTTTTTCTGGCGCCGTTGCCGGGGAGCATAGCTCTATTCTTTGAGTCACTTGGGATTTATATCTATTGATCACTATGAAGAATCTGAAAGACCCAAAAACCAAGATTTATCCCTCGACTACAAGGGGAGGTAAGGAACTGCCATCTAGCTCTGCACTTGATTCACCTTCTGTTATGAGTAAACTTGCGACACCACCACCTGCTATTAATTCTGATATGTCGCAAGTAATTGATGATGCCACTTCTGCTATGCATGATGCTTATGATACTTTGCTTGATAATACTGTGCCACTGGGTGAATTTCTTGATGAACAAATTGCTAGAGTCAATGCTGAAACTGATGATATTTCTGAAACAGATGAAATTATTGAAACTGAACACTATGAGACACCTGCTAGACCTAGCTCTCCTAGATATGAATTGCCTAATATACCTAAGGGTTATGTTATGGAGGGAGAGATAGATTGGGACTTTCTTGCTTGTAAGGATAGAGTTGATCTTAAGAAATTACTATGCAAGTGGAAGGAAAAATCTTTGAATGCTAGAATGCAATATGATCCTAAGTTTGCTACTTCACCTATCTTTGTTACTGATAAGGATTATGAATTCTCTGTCGATCCTGAGTTAATCACTTTGGTTGAATCTGATCCTTTCCATGGTTATGAATCTGAAACTGTTGTGGCACATCTTACTAAACTGAATGATATAGCCACCCTATTTACTCGTGAGGAAAAAATTCGTTATTACTATATTCTTAAGTTCTTTCCTTTCTCATTAAAGGGTGATGCTAAGATATGGTTTAATTCTCTTGCTCCTGGTTGTGTGCGTAGTCCCCAGGATATGATATATTACTTCTCTGAAAAATATTTTTCTGCCCATAAGAAACAAGCTGCCTTGCAGGAAATATTTAACTTTGTGCAAATTAAAGAAGAGAGTCTCCCACAAGCTTGGGGGAGGCTTATCCAATTACTTCATGCTTTGCCTGATCATCCTCTCAAGAAAAACAAAATACTTGATATCTTTTATAATGGACTAACCGATGCTTCTAGGGACCACCTAGATAGTTGTGTTGGTTGTGTTTTCAGGGAACGAACTGTTGAACAAGTTGAACTACTATTGACTAATATATTGAGCAATGATAATGATTGGACTATTCCCGAACCACCTCCAAAGCCAACTCCGAAGAAAAGAGGTATTCTATTTCTCAGTCCTGAAGATATGCAAGAGGCAAAGAAATCTATGAAAGAAAAGGGTATTAAAGCTGAAGATGTTAAGAATTTACCACCTATTGAAGAAATACATGGTCTTGATAACCCGACACAGGTAGTGGAGGTAAATTCTCTTCGTAGATTTGATGAAGGTGATATTCCTTATAATAAGTCCGCTAGCCAATGCTTGGATGAGTTTGATAACTTTATTGTTAAGCAAGAAAATTTCAATGCTTATGTTAGTAGACAATTGAAACATAATGCTTACATGCTTGATCGCTTAGGAGATTATATGAGTAGAACTATCAATGATCTTAATCTTATTAGTAAACATGCTTCCATGGTGACTACTCAAGTAGAACAAGTACTTAAGGCACAAAATGATTTGCTTAATGAGATGAATGGTAAGAACAATGATCATTCTGTTAGAGTTGTGACTAGAGGTGGTAAAATGACTCAGGAACCTTTGTATCCTGAGGGCCACCCCAAGAGAATTGAGCAAGATTCTCAGAGAATTAATACTGATGCACCTAGTCATTCTAGCAAAAGAAAGAAAAAGAATGACGATAGGACTTTGCATGCTGCTAGTGAACCTGTTATTGCCACACCTGAGAATCCAAATGATATTTCTATTTCTAATGCTGAGACACAATATGGTAATGAACATGAGCCTAGTGATAATATTAATGATGATGTTCATGTTGATGTTAAACCTAGTAATGATAATGATGTGGAGATTGAACCTGCTGTTGATCTTGATAACCCACAACCTAAGAACAAAAGATATGACAAAAGAGACTTTGTTGCTGGGAAGCATGGTAAAGAAAGAGAACCTTGGGTTAAGAAACCCATGCCCTTTCCTCCTAAGCCATCCAAGAAAAAGGATGAAGAGGATTTTGAGCGCTTTGTTGAAATACTTAGACCTGTCTTTTTGCGTATGCGCTTGACTGATATTCTGAAAATGTCTCCTTATGCTAAGTATATGAAAGATATTGTGACAAATAAAAGAAAGATACCGGAAGCTGAGATTTCCACCATGCTTGGTAATTATACCTTTAAGGGTGGAATACCAAAGAAACTAGGAGATCCCGGAGTACCTACTATACCATGCTCTATTAAAAGAAACTATATTAAAACTGCTTTATGTGACCTTGGAGCTGGTGTTAGTGTTATGCCTTTCTCTTTGTATCGTAGACTTGATTTGAATAAGTTGACACCTACTGAAATCTCTTTGCAAATGGCTGATAAATCAACTGCTTTACCCATCGGTATTTGTGAGGATGTACCTATCGTAGTTGCAAATGTTACTATTCTAACGGACTTTGTTATTCTTGATATTCCCGAGGACGACAGTATGTCGATCATCCTTGGTAGACCTTTTTTGAATACTGCTGGGGCTGTTATTGATTGCAACAAAGGCAATGTCACTTTTCATGTTAATGGTAATGAGCATACGGTACACTTTCCGAAGAAACAACCTCAAGTTCATAGTATCAACTCCATTGAAAAAATTTCAACGATTATTATTGGAGATTTTGAATTCCCTCTCCCTACTACCAAAAAGAAATATGATATACTTATTGTTGGGGACATGCATATCCCCATTGAGGTAACCTGGTGTTATTCGAAAATTCTCCGGTTCTGTGTCATTCGAAAAAAGTTTGTCAATAAGACTTGATCAACCTTATTGATGGATTCTTTTTGATGAGCATGAGATGGTTGAATTTAGGAGGCACAACCTTCTGTACCCAACTTTTACTTTCTGTTATTTAGATTAAATAAAGCAAAAATGTTATTATTTTTCTGTTTTCTGATTTATCCGTGCAATAAAAAATGACCTGAAAATAAAAGTTCTCCAATTGCCCTGAAAATGTAGTATGATTTTTTCTGGAATATTTAAGAATTTTTGGCACTGAGAACACATCAGGGGGCTGCACCAGTGGGCCACAAGCCTGTAGGGCGCGCCCCCTGGCTTGTGGGTCCCACGTAGGCCCCCCTCACTTATTCCAGCACCCATCCACTTCGTCTTCCTCCAGAAAAAATCCCACCGTTGCTCAAACCCGTGTTCTAGCTCATTTTGCTGCCATTTTCGATCTCCTTGTGCAAAGCTCCATTTGCAAAACTGTTTTGGGGGATTGTTCTTCGGTATGTGACTCCTCCAATGGTCCAATTAGTTTTTGTTCTAGTGCTTTATATATTGCAAATTTTTGCTGCTGTGGTGACATTGTTCTTGAGCTTGCATGTCAAATTTGTATTGTCCCAAGTAGTTTTGATGCATGATATAGCTTCTAGGCACTTGTGGGAGTAGTTGCTATAAGTTTTGTTGAGTTTTGTTCACCTTTATTGTGAGTCACTAAAAATTTCAGAAATTTTTCAGAAAAAGAAAGATGTTGAGGAGAATATACCAAGGTGGTTCCTCGAGCACGAAGACCCCGAGACTCGCAATACGTGAGTCCGACTTTGAACCACCGAGGGAAGCTCAAGTGCGGCCTTGTGAATGGCCGTCGGATCAATTCATGGTTCATGCCGGGTTCAAGGAAGAATTTTACGCGTACATACGAAATGCTGGCCTTGAAGATTTCATTTCAGACCAATGCAAGCAATATTATCAACTCACTGATTCCTTCGTGCGGAGGAAAAGCGGAGACACTTTATAACCAAAGAGGAGGCAAACGAGTACGAGAGAGAGGCGGAGGCCGCTCGTCTCCGCGCTGCAGCCGTTCAGGCGGTAGCCGCCGCGGCCCAGTACAACCCCAACTATGACTTTGGATATTATCCGGGTCAGCCATGGCCCTAGACCAACTTAGGCTAAAAGCCTAAGCTTGGGGGAGTACATATTTCTCACCGACATTACATTCATGTTCACACACTCATCTTAGTAGTCGGTGCTTATACTTTTTCATTGTACCATCCATGGTATTCTATTTCTTCTTTCCGCTTTCTTCTTGTGTGTTTAATTAACCTTGAGAAAAATAAAAAAATTAGTTCTAGCTTTACCTTTTAGTTTGTTTAGTTGTTTCATTAAAAGAAAACCCAAAAAGATTTCTCGTTCTTCTTTTGCTTGTTGGGAGCTCTCCCGTGTAAATAGTTTTTCTCGTTCTTGTTTTGAAATTTCTTTTCTTTGGGTCATAAGGAGAAGACCACAATGAAAATGTTGAGTGGCTCTCATATGCATTATTGTTTATCTTATAGAGAGCCCATATTACCATGCCTCCTCCTTTGAATTATTGTTTGCAGATTCCAGCTTAGTCCAATGCACGTGCACTCTCTTTATTATTCACACCGTTCGGTCATGCAAGTGAAAGGCAATAATGACGATATATGATGAAGTGATTGAGATGGAGAAAAGCTGGTACGAACTCGACCTATTTTGTTTTTGTAAATATGATTAGCTCATCGTTCTAGATTCAGCTCATTATGGATGAAACATGTTTGCAATGACAATTAGAGATTATAGTTACTCATGCCATGCTTAATTAGCTAGGAGTGTATAATAGTTTGTCTTGAGTGCCAACATGCACTTTAAAATGGTTGTGATGTAGTATGATAGAATGGTATCCTCCTCTGAATGATTCGAGTGGTTTGACTTGGCACATGTTCACGCATGTAGTTGAAACAAAATCAACATAGCCTCCACGATATTTATGTTCATGGTGATTTATATCCTACTCATGCTTGCATTCAATGTTGGTTAATCTCAATGCATGTTTATGACTGTTGTGGCTCCCTAGTTGGTCGCTTCCCAGTATCTTGCTAGCCTTCACCTGTACTAAGCGGGAATACTGCGTGTGCATCCATCTCCATAAACCCAAAGTAGTTCCATATGAGTCCACCATACCTACCTATATGCGGTATTTACCAGCCGTTCCAAGTAAATTTGCATGTGCCAAACTCTAAACCTTCAAATAATATTCTATTTTGTATGCCCGAATCGCTCATGTAGCGACTGGGGGCTGTCAGTATCTTCCATGCTAGGTGGGTTATTCTCACGATATGTGTTGATTCATTATCATTCACGAGAAAGTGGCCGGTATTCGGGATGCCCAGTTCCATGCTCAAAAATCAAATCAAAATATATTGAAACAAAACTCCCCCAGGATTATTGCTTGTATGGACGGTACCCATGGATTTGGCTCGCCATGGAGTGTGATTGATTGGTGGAGGGGGAGTAAAAACTTTACTATTCTGTTTGGGAACCGCCTATAATGTATCTAGCATGGAAGATACCGAGATCTCTTAGTTGTTATGTTGACAATGAAAGCATACCGCTCAAAATTATTATTCATCCCTGTTTTAAAAGCTCGAGCTCTGGCACCTCTGTAAATCAATGCTTCCCTCTGCGAAGGGCCTATCTATTTTACTTTACTGTTGAGTCATCGTCCTCTTATAAAAAGCACCAGTTAGAGAGCACCACCGTCATTTGTATGCTTTGTTATTAATTGATATTGAGTATGATTGTGACTGGATCTCTTTTACCATGAATTAGAATGTCTAGTCAGTCCTTGTTCTTCAAAGGTGCTCTGCATTTATGTTTTGCGGTCTCAGAAAGGGCTAGCGAGATACCATTATATCATATTGTATCACGATTGTTTTGATAAAATTGTTGCCATCGAGATTTATTATTATTGCTCGCTAGTTGATTATGCCATTGATATGAGTAAATGTGAGACCTAAATGTTATTGTGAATGTGGTTAGTCTATAATCTTTGCCGAAAATCTGAACATCAGTTAGACATATTTACAACAACAAGATCAAACAGAGTTTGTAAAAGTTTTTCTTTGTCACTTTCAGTTTGTCAACTGAATTGCTTGAGGACAAGCAATGGGTTAAGCTTGGGAGAGTTGATACGTCTCCATCGTATCTACTTTTCCAAACTCTTTTGCCCTTGTTTTGGACTCTAATTTGCATGATTTCAATGGAACTAACCCGGACTGACGCTGTTTTCAGCAGAATTGCCTTGGTGTTATTTTTGTGCAGAAATAAAAGTTCTCGAATTGACCTAAAAATTTACGGAGAATATTTTTGGAATTAATAAAAAATACTGGCGAAAGAATCAACCAGAGGGGGTCCACCACCTGGCCACAAGCCAGGGGGGCGCGCCCCCCCTAGGGCGCGCCCCCCTGTCTTGTGGCCCCCCTGGAGCTCCTCCGACCTCAATTCTAACTCTATATAAACCTATTCGGGGAGAAAAAACCAGGGAGAAGAGTTCATCGCGTTTCACGATACGGAGCCGCCGCCACCTCCTGTTCTTCCTCGGGAGGGCAGATATGGAGTGTGTTTTGGGCTCCGGAGAGGGGAAATCGACGCCGTCGTCATCACCAACCATCCTTCATCACCAATTTCATGATGCTCTCCGCCGTTCGTGAGTAATCCCATCGTAGGCTTGCTGGACGGTGATTGGTTGGATGAGATCTACCATGTAATCGAGTTAGTTTTGTTAGGGTTTGATCCCTAGTATCCACTATGTTCTGAGATTGATGTTGCTATGACTTTGCTATGCTTAATGCTTGTCACTAGGGCCCGAGTGCCATGATTTCAGATCTAAACCTATTATGTTTTCATGAATATATATGTGTTCTTGATCCTATCTTGCAAGTTGTAGACACCTATTACGGGTTATGATCCGCATCCCCAAGTGTGACAATAACTGGGATTCTTTCCGGTGATTACCGTAGTTTGAGGAGTTCATGTATTCACTAAGTGCTAATGCTTTGGTCCGGTTCTCTATTAAAAGGAGGCCTTGATATCCCTTAGTTTCCATTAGGACCCCGCTGCCACGGGAGGGTAGGACAAAAGATGTCATGCAAGTTCTTTTCCATAAGCACGTATGACTATATATGGAATACATGCCTAAATTATATTGATGAATTGGAGCTAGTTCTGTGTCACCCTATGTTATAACCGTTGCATGATGAATGCCATCCGACATAATTATCCATCACTGATCCATTGCCTACGAGCTTTTCACATATTGATTTTTGCTAAGTTACTTTACTATTGCTACTGTTACAATCACTACAAAACTGCTACTGTCACTTTTGCCGTCGTTACCGTTACTTCCATACTACTTTGCTACTAAATACTTTGCTGCAGATATTAAGTCTTTCAGGTGTGGTTGAATTGACAACTCAGCTGCTAATACTCGAGAATATTCTTTGGCTCCCCTTGTGTCGAATCAAAAAATTTGGGTTGAATACTCTACCCTCGAAAACTGTTGCGATCCCCTATACTTGTGCGTTATCAGGAATCACAAACCTTAACACCAATATTCCTACTAAAGCATAATTACTCACTAACATGACTCACATATTACTATCATCATGTCTCAAAACTATTACAAGGAATCA
The DNA here is from genome assembly GCA_039707655.1 of Elymus sibiricus. NCBI lineage: Eukaryota > Viridiplantae > Streptophyta > Magnoliopsida > Poales > Poaceae > Elymus > Elymus sibiricus. Next base: position 295,049,521 of record CM077663.1, on the reverse strand, counting down.
AGTTTAGTTTGTCCAATGATCTTCATGAAAGTTTTTATTATATCCTCCTTGGATATATATCACTTTGGGACTAGTTTCATATATTGCCATTGCTTTTGACAAGCTCACACAAATTTAAGTGAAGCACATGAGCATAGAGATTTCATCTCTCAAAATAGTATAAGTGAAGCATGAGAGGATTTCTTCAAAAATTACTAACTCTCAAATTAATCTAAGTGAAGCATGAGAGTGTTTTCTACAAAAATTTCCAAGCACACCGTGCTCAAAAAGATATAAGTGAAGCACTAGAGCAATTCTATAGCTCAAAAAGTTTAAGTGAAGCATATAGAGCAATTTTAACAAATCATAGCATAATTTTGGCTCGCTCAAATAGGTGTGTCCAGCAAGGATACAAGTGACAAACTAACAAGAAAAGGAAGCAAAGACTCAAATGATACAAGACGCTCCAAGCAAAACTCATGATATGTGACGAATAAAAATATAGCTCCAAGTAAAATACCGATGGTCGTTAGAAGAAAGAGGGGATGCCAATCGGGGCATCCCCAAGCTTAGTTGCTTGTTTCTCTTTCGATATATCTTGGGGGTGCTGTAGCATCCCCAAGCTTAGGCTCTTTTCACTCCTTATTCCTTCATCCATCGTGATCTCACCCAAAACTTGAAAACTTCAATCACACAAAGCTCAACAAAATGTTCGTGAGATCCGTTAGTATAATAAAGCAAATCACTACTTTAGGTGCTGTTGCAAATCCATTAAAAATTTATTATAGCATTATACCTTGTGTATTTTAACTTTACCATGGCTCATACCCTTCAATACGACCCATAGATTCATCAAAACAAGCACACAATGCAACGAAAACAGAATCTGTCTCAAACAGAACAGTTTGTAGTAATCTGTAGTCTAACCATACTTCTGTAACTCTAAAAATTCTGAAAAATTAGGAAAACATAAATAATTTGTATAGAAATACTGTGTTATAATTTTAGCTCAATATCACATTCCAGTAAAAAATGAAAATTCGAACACTGGAGGCAAAGATTCTGTTTCAGATTTAGCATTGTTTCTACTCATCTTATGAATCATCCTAAAGGCTTTACTTGGCACAAACACTAAATAAAACATAAAAACACAATCATAACACAGGTATAATTGTATCAACACTCAAAAATAGAAATAAAAAAACAAAAATAAATTTATTCATTGGGTTGCCTCCCAACAAGCGCTATCGTTTTACACCCCTAGCTAGGCATAACGCATAGATTCAAGTATTGTCATCTTTGGTTTTTGCTCCATAGGATGCTCTCATGATTGATTCATATGGTGGATTAATTCTTGTTCTAGGTAAGTGTTCCATGCCCTTTCTTAGTGGAAACTGAAATCTAATATTGCCCTCTTTCATATCAATCACAGCACCTATAGTGCGTAAAAACGGTCTACCAAGTATAATTGGACAAGACGGATTGCAATCAATATAAAGAACAATAAAATATATGGGCACATAGTTCCTATTTGCAAGAATAAGAACATCATTAATTCTTCCCAAAGTATTTTTAATAGTAGAATCCGCCAAGTGCAAATTAAGAGAACATTCTTCAATATTGGTGAGACCAAGCACATCACATAGAGATTTCGGAATCGTGGAAACACTAGCACCCAAATCACATAAAGCAAAGCACTCATAATTTTTAATCTTGACCTTAATGGTAGGTTCCCAATCATCATGTAATTTTCTAGGAATAGAAATCTCCAACTCCAACTTTTCTTCAAAAGATTTCATCATGGCATCAACGATATGTTTAGTAAAAGCTTTATTTTGCTCGTAAGCGTGGGGTGAATTCAACATGGATTGCAGCAAAGAAATACATTCAATAAAAGAGCAACTATCATAATTAAATTCTTTGCAATCCAAAATAGTGGGCACATCACTAGTTAAAGTTTTGACCTCTTCAAATCTACTTTCATCAAATTTTTCATCAAGATTTTCACCCTCGAAATTATTGGGACGCCTTCTAGCTAAAGTTAAATCTACTTCAGTCCCTTTATCATCAATTTTAATATTACTAAACAAGGAATCAATAGAAGAAACAGCAATCATTTTAAGATCTTCATCATTTTTCTGAAAGCAATCACTAGAAAATGATTTTTCTAAGAATTCTCTTCTAGCTCTAAGCATAGCGGTTCTTTTCTTACTTTCATCCATAGAGACGTATAAAGCTTTAATAGATTCATCAATCTTAGGTGCAAAATCTTTCAACTTGAGATTTTCCACATCATGAGAAATTCTATCAATGCTTCTAGACATATCATCAATTTTATTCAACTTCTCTTCTATCGTAGTATTGAAAACCTTTTGCGCATTGATAAATTATTTAATATTACTCTCAAGATCAGAGGTGTTCCTATTATTATTGTAAGAAGAATTACCATAGGAATTACCATAATTGTTAGAGGAATTTCCAGGAAAAGGCCTAGGATTGAAATTACCTCTATAAGCATTGTTATTGAAATTGTTTCGCGAGACGAAGTTCACATCTACGGAATCACTATTTTGCTCAATCAAGGTAGACAAAGGCACATCATTAAGATAAATAGGAGCATTTTTACTAGAAACCAACTTCATCAAAGCATCAACCTTATCACTCAAAGTACTAATTTCTTCAACCGAATTAACCTTTTTACTAGTGGGTGCTCTTTTGGTATGCCATTGTGAATAATTTGCCATAATATTATCTAGCAATTTAGTAGCTTCACCCAAAGTAATTTCCATAAAAGTACCACCCTTGGCGGAATCTAAAGATTTCTAGAGACAAAAATCAATCCCGCATAAAAAATTTGTTAGCATCAATTTCATTCTTTCCCAAGATTGTGCAACGTGTTCATGCTCAAGTTGCTCTAAGGGAAATAATTTTCGCGGGCGGAAAATACTTAGGGATAAAAGCATCCTTGCACTTATTCCAAGAATCGATACTATTGCGAGGCAAAGAAGAAAACCAAATTTTTTCATGACCCCGCAAGGAGAAAGGAAATAATTTCAACTTCACTATATCATTGTCAACATCTTTTTTCTTTGGCATATCACACAATTCTATGAATGTGTTTAGATGGGACGTGTCATCCTCATTAGGACTACCGGCAAATTGTTCTTTCATGACAAGATTCAACAAACCGCTATTAATATCACAAGACTCCGCACTAGTGGTGAGAGGAGCAATAGGAGTACTAATAAAATTATTATTATTAGTATTGGAAAAATCACACAACTTGGTGTTTTCTTGAGTCATCGTGACTACACAAACAAGATTGCAAGCAAGCAAGAGATCTGACGAGAAAAAGGCAAACGAAAAAGAGGGCGAATAAAACAACAAATTTGGTGAAGTGAGGGAGAGGAAAACGAGAGGCAAATGGCAAATAATGTAATTGCAAGGAGATGAGATTTGTGATTAGGAACCTGGTAGATGATGATGGTGTCTCCTCGGCGCCAGAGATTGGCACGTAGAAGAGACTGAAAGCACATTTGCTCCCTTGGTGGTTTTGGTAATTAATAACAACATATATATCATTGAACTAATGTTTCCACTAAGTATATTTCAGGAAAAGTTCAATGATGTGTTGGCAAAAGGATTTTGGAGAAACCCCAAGATGCAAGGAAATGAATTGGCAAAGCTTCAAGCAAGAGGACTCTACATTTTACTTTGTGAGAAATCACTTTGAGTCCATAGGAAAGCCAATACTATTAAAAGGGGGTAAGGTATTGTTGGTGAACAAGATGCTCCACGTGCATAAGTGATAGTCACCAAAAACACCCACAAACTCTTCCACAAAAGTCTGTCCAAGCCTATCATGAAAATCGGTGCCACCAAGAATTTCCACTCGGTCCCACCGATTCCCAAACTCAGACAGACACATGCCAAACCCTAGCCCTTCGGTGCAACCGATTCTGCATCGGTGCCACCGAGTTCAGTTGCCAACTTTCTGGTTAGCTATTTTCAAGCTTCGGTACCACCGAGTTTCGTCAATCGGTCTCACCGAGATTTGGACCAACTTCCTGGTTAGCCATTCTCAAGAATCGGTACCACAGAGTTTTGTGAATTGGTCTCACCAAGATTTTGGACTAACTCTCTGGTTAGCCGTAGTCAAGAATTGGTAACACCAAAAATTGAGAATCGGTCTCACCAAGTTGTGCAATCTGACCATTGGTCCCCTAGTCGATACCACTGAGAGTTATGTATCGGTCTCACCGAGATTCAAAAGTTACTGCCTTTTGGTCACTTCGGTACCACCGAGTTTTACACTTCGGTGTCACCGAGTTGGTCACTTTAGGTGTAACGGTTGGATTTTTGGGGATGCCTATATATACCCCTTCACCACCACCCACTCGAAAGAGAAGCACTCAGAACTATTCCATACTTGCCCCATCCTATTTTCTGAGAGAGCCACCTACTCGTGTGTTGAGATCAAGCCATTCCACTCTATCCATATGAATCTTGATCTCTATCCTCCCCAAGTTGCTTTCCACCAAATCAATCTCTTCCACCATAGCCAAATCTGTGAGAGAGTGATTGTGTGTTGAGGAGTCTATCATCTTGAAGCACAAGAGCAAGGAGTTCATCGACATTGCCGAGCCTATTACCTTTTGGAGGGTGGTGCCTCCTAGATTGGTTAGGTGTCGCTTGGGAGCCTCCTACTTCGTGTTGTGGAGTTGAACCAAGAAGTTTGTACGGGCAAGGAGATCGCCTACTTCATGAAGATCTACCCATAGTGAGGCTAGTCCTTCGTGGACGGAAGCCGTTATGGAATAGTCAAGGTTGCTACTTCGTGGACCCTTATGGGTGGAGCCCTCCGTGGACTCTCACGACCGTTACCCTCCGTGGGTTGAAGACTCCATAAACGTGGACGTACGATAGCACCACCTATCGGAACCACGGGAAAAATCTTCGTGTCTTCAAATTGCGTTTGATCTTCCTTCCTACCCTCTACTATACATGCTTGTTGTTACTTTCCGCTGCTATACTCTTAGACATGCATGTGTAGGGTGTACTTGACTTACTATCATTGCTAAAATCTGCCAACACTTAAAATTGGGAAAAGGTAGAATTTTTATTTGGTCAAGTAGTCTAATCACCCCCCCCTCTAGACATACTTTCGATCCTACAGAGACCGCTTCCTCCCCGGCAACGGCGCCAGAAATTCAAGCGGCAACTTCAAGCGACAACCTTGTCACCAATGAAGAGATAAGCCTCATGGTCAAGAAATTCAACAAGTTCTACAAGAATAGAGGCAAAGAACGAAGCTCCAACTCAAGATATGAAGAGAAGCGTTCGTCAAGTCGTGACCGAAACTGCTACAATTGTGGGAAGACCGGACACTACTCCAATGAGTGCACGGCTCCCTACAAACGAAGAGAAGAGTCACCAAGAAGACGAAGCTCAAGGAATGAATCACCTCAAAGAGAGAAAAGGAGTAGAGATGACCGTTATGAACGAAGACCCTCAAGGAGAAGTAGGGACTCAGAGAAGAAGGACAAGTACACCAAGAGCTACACAAGAAGAAGACATCAAGCTCATGTTGGTGAATGGGTTTCCGGCTCTGAATTCGACAACAACTCCGAGAGAAGCTATCACTCCAACTCCGACTATAGTCAAGATGAAGGTGTTGCCGGACTTGCACTAGTGACTACCAACTCCTATGATCTATTTGATTCACAAAATGAAGGGAGTGGAAGTTGCTTCATGGCTAAAGGCCCCAAGGTATCACACCCCGAGTATCTTGATTTCAATAGTGATGAAGATGATTTACTTGGTGATGATGACTTGCTCTTTGATAAAACTAGTGATGTTAGTCAAAATGAACATGATAATTTTCATGCTAGTCAAGATAAGTCGGTTGATGATGATAAGATGAGAATAGAACAACTAACTAAATAATTAAACACTCTTAAGTTAGCCCATGAATCTACTCTCGGAGATCATAGAGAGCTTGTAAGGACTCATGAGAAGCTACGCTTCGAGAAGCTCACCTTGGAGCAAGAACATGAGTTTCTTAAAGCTATCAATGACGATCTCCGAAAGAAGACTTCATCTTATCTAGCCAAACGATTACTCTTGTCTACATTCATGCCACAAGTTAAACCTAGACAAACTAGTAACAAAGGCAAGAAAGGTTCTTCATCTAGTAGCAACAATAAAAATGCTAAATCTAATGATGTTGTTTCTAGTAGTTCTATTGATTCCACTAATGACGATTCTCTTAGCCAAGTTACACTTGAGCAAGAAAACGATTTATTGAAAGGAATTATAGAGAAAGGTAACTACAAGAGTCTTGCTGGGTGTAAGCAATTTGAGGAAATTGTACGCAAGCACGGAGGATACCGGAAGAACCATGGCATTGGCTACTTCAACGCTAATGGAGTTGAATGGGAAGAAGGTCAATACCCCAAGCCCAAGTTTGTTCCTCAAAGGGAGAAGTATGAACATACTCTTCCCAAGGGAACAAACACTCAAGATGACCTTCCACCACAAGACCACAAGCTCAAGGGCAAGGACAAGCTTCAAGAGGACATTGACTCATATGAAGATGAGTCCCAAGCTTTGGTGGAGTGGGTTCCCAAGGCTACTTCAAGCTCAACTTCTACAAGTGCCACTTCTACACCAAGGATCCCCATCAAGTTGATGTGGGTCCCCAAGAAGAAGAACTAGAGAAGTTCTTGAGGGGTGACTCCGCCAATGAAATTCACTCACATTCATTATTGGCAAGAACTAGTTGCAATCAACATCAACAACATGCAATAGTTCAAGGAGTCACATATTCCCTCAAAGGTAAGCAAGGGACAAGGTAATCAACAAATCCATGGACATCATCATGTATGCTTTGCACTCCATGTCCATAGATATCCTTGTATTTGTCTCTTGTGTGTTGGGACTAACCCATGTAGGTGAGAAGAGTAAGGAAACAACAAGGATGCCCCCAACTCTTGGTGATCTTCATCAACCTTGAGCATCCACCACTAGATCACCCACTAAAGTCGTCTACGACAATCCCAAGGTTAGTTTATCCCTCCTATGGGGGGATGTCACGTCAAGGGGGAGCTTTACTCTAAGACTTGAGTTAAGGCTTCTCTTAGAATGTGACAACATTAAATGCTTTATGTAAAAGTGGTAACCCCACTTGTGCTTAAACGATGAGTATGACCTATGATCAAGTATTCTTACTTGGCTCCTAAGTCAATATACTCATATATAGATGACTCTGTCATCGCCAAAATGCTTGATAGATGCTAGTATGTATGTGCATGTTTGCCATGATTTCATTTGACATCTTATTGTGTGAGCATGTTGGTCTGCATTTATTTATCCATTAGAGGACATCCAATTGTTGCTATTTGGCTTTTGATTTTTCTTTTGCCAATTGGATGGACAAGAATGCCTACGACCACTCTCTAGCTATCTATGCCTTCTCATCTCATATTCCATTCTTGCTGCATCACAAAATTTGAACAAGTACTTTTCGATCTCTCTGTGTGAGGAGCACTCGGAGTTCCGTATCGACAAAGGACTGACCATTAAAACCTCCCAAGTGCATCTCGGTGGAACCAATACCAAAATCTCGGTCTCACCGAATGCCTAGGGTTGATCTGGTTTTCCATCTCGGTAACACCGATTCCTTATTCTCGGTTACACCGAGTTTCCCTGTCAACTGACAGTTGAGAAACTCGGTGGCACCGACAATTTCGAACCGGTGTCACCGACAGCAAAGGGTATATTACCTGGCGGACCCGACTTTTGAAATTCAACTGCAAAAGTCTGTTTCCTCCAACCCTAAGCTGCCGCTCCGGACCCCTTGGTCGTTGCCCTTGCCTCCCCGTGCGCCTCTGCCATTGGGATTCGCCGCCGCCGACGGAATCTTCACCGCCGTCGTCGCCTTAGCGGACTCTTCACCGAGTTAGGGTATGGATCCGTCCCTCTTTGCGACCCCCTTCTGATTCATGCGCATTAGAGTAACTTTTATCGATAATCCACTGATTGCAATCCTCTCAATCCTCTAGAAATCTCATTAGCTTAGCGAACAAAAGATTTTTAGGTCTAGCCGTCCGCAAAACCGAATCTCGGTGATACCGAGTCAGAAAAATCGGCTCTACCGATTTTGTTTTGGACTACTGAGGACAGTCTCGGTGAAACCGAGTGGCAATTTTTGGTACGACCGAAATTGTTGCCAAGTTTCTGTAAAGAGTTCTGTGCGTCTCGGTGGTACCGAAACTTTTGACTCGGTGACACCAAAATCCCTTTTTGCTGAAAGCTATATCTAAGAATTTCTTTGTTCAAACCTTTGAAAAATCTCTGCATTTTGTGATGACTCAACCCTTCCACTCTTCTATACTCTATTTCACAGGGTCAAAGATGTCAGGCTCAGATGACAGTGAGAACAATTTCAGAGAGCAAAGTGTTGACATGAGCTCAGGCACTAGTCCTGATGAGAGCTTTGATGATGTTCCTAGCTCACCTGATCTGCCCAAGGCTGCAACTAGGGCAAGAAGGAAGCTCAACTCAGACGAGGAGGATGAAGATTTCATACCTGAGGAGCTGTCCAAGAAGGATGATGCTGCCAAGAGCACTGCTGCTGCCTCTTCATCCAAGAAGAAGAAGGCTATAAGGAAAGAGTATGCTAGCTCAGGGACAGCAAGAGCACCAGAGAGCTCTAGGGCAACAATGACCGTTGAGCCCTCCAAGAAATCTATGCCTAAGAAGGCAGGTGAGAAGAAGAAGAGCAAAATAAGGATCATTCATGTCATGGGCAGGCCTACCTCAATGTATGAGGACCCAGCAGTGGCTGCTGCTGAAGAGGAGGTGGAAGAGCCAGCTGCTAAGGCTCCTCCTAAGAAGAAGAAGAAGCTCATGGCTGATGCTATGCCTAAGGCTACCTCATCCAAAGGCACCAAGACTGCCCCCAAGAAGGCTGCTGCAGACAAACCCAAGAGGTTCTCCAGAGACATACCAGCTGCTTCCAAGAACAAGACTTCTACCTTTAAGGAAGCTGAGGATGATGCTATGTCAGCTTTGATGAAGCTAAGACCACACCTTCCAGAGCACAATGCCAGCCACTTGCTTGCTGAGGATATGAAGAAAAGGAAGGACTCAGGTTTGAGAGAATGGAGAGCCGTTGATCCATATTCACAGAGGAGGAAAACTGTTGTGGACTACAAGTTCTATACAAAGGAGCAACATGATTTCTATGAAACAATCTTGCTTGACAAGAGCCCTGCTGTGAGTGACATGAGATTTGTGGACTGGAAATACATCAAGGAGAATGAGGACTACTTCCCAAGTGTGCAAGACAACTTCCATTGGATTGGACTTGATGAGTTTGTTGGTAAGGAATTTACTGCTTGGAATGATGAAATGATCATGCAATTCTACTCCACTGCTCACTTCTATGGAGATGGTAGAATTGTATGGATGACTGAAGGAGCAAGGTATGAATCAACTATTGAGGAGTGGGCTACCATCTTAGGAGTCCCAGAGGTGGAAGATGGTGACATCAATGTCTACAATGAGCCCAAGGCAAGCCACAATGCCATGAAGAACATGTACAATGAGATTCCTGCTACACATGTGAAGTCTCACAAGCTAGGATCCATTTACTTCCTCCAGGCTGGTCTACGCACTATCAACACCATATTGAGGCATACCTTGATGCCTAAGTCTGGAGATGAGAAGATGATTAGAGGCTATTCCATCAATATGCTGCTCCATCTAGATCAACATACTAGATTCAGAGTGATGGATTTGATAGTGGAGACTGTGAAGAGGGTTGCTGCTGATCAGAAGCGTTCATGTTGCTATGCACCCTATATCCAGATACTTATCAACTCCAAGCTGGAGAAGCACATTTTTGCACTTGACAGACCACATTTGCCACTATTGCCAGATCTAGAAGACAACGTTGTGGTGATGGACCCAGATCATCCCACTTTGGCTACATCACAGGCACATGCAGAGGCAGCCAGAGACTCCAGTTCTCAGGTGCCAAGGTCTAGGAGTGAGCAGATGGATCTCCTACTTAGCTCTGTGCTCAGCATACAGAAGGACATCAGTGAGATATTGAAGAACCAGGCGAGCCTCTCGAGGATTGTTGACAACAAATTTCATATTCTCAACAACAAGGTGGATGAGCTCACAGTGACTGTGACTGAGCTCAAGAAGGAAGTTGACGCAGTGCCTAGCCCTCATTCTACAGATGATGATGATAAGGATCGTGCACCTCTCAGACCGAGCACTCAGTTCACTACTCAGGCTAGATCAGCTACAGTGCCAGCTCCAGAGTTGCGACCTTCTTCATCAGCACCTGCTACAGCTTCTTCAGTTCCTCCAGTTCCTCCAGTTGCTACACCGACTCCGTCCATGACGTATGCCGACATCTTCGCTGATGCCGTTCTCTCGACTCCTTCATCGACCACCGTAGGAGATCTTCCCCAGAAGAACGATTAGCTATATACCTTTGAACTTTTTGGTAACTTGTTGCCAAAGGGGGATAAGATGTATATAGATCTTTAGGCTTCGAGAGAGAGAGCGTTGGTTTTTATCGCTTTTCAAAAACATTTGATATATTTTGGTTTGGATGTGTTAAACTTTGTTGGTGTTTGATCATACACTTGATGTGTATTGCTACTATTTCCTATCCTTGTGATGCTTATGAGATGATCATTCACCTTTGCTTGATTGTGTTGTGCTATGATATTCATTCTTATTATTCTCGCACACCACCAAGTTGTATGTGATATGGAAGAGTGCCCCATGTACCTAATCGATTGTGCATTTGCATTCAAACGCAAATTCAAAATAATGCACAAATTTAGGGGGAGCTCTTGCTTATCACATACTTCTCAAAGCGACGATTATATTCATTGGTTATATCATATGTCGAAGCTTTGATCTATATATTGTCATCAATTACCAAAAAGGGGGAGATTGAAATCACATTTGCTCCCTTGGTGGTTTTAATAATTAATAACAATATATATCTCATTGAACTAATGTTTCCACTAAGTATATTTCAGGAAAAGTTCAATGATGTGTTGGCAAAAGGATTTTGGAGAAACCCCAAGATGCAAGGAAATGGATTGGCAAAGCTTCAAGCAAGAGGACTCTACATTTTACTTTGTGAGAAATCACTTTGAGTCCATAGGAAAGCCAATACTATTAAAAGGGGGTAAGGTACTGTTGGTGAACAAGATGCTCCACGGGCACAAGTGATAGTCACCAAAAACACCCACAAACTCTTCCACAAAAGTCTGTCCAAGTCTATCATGAAAATCGGTGCCACCAAGAATTTCCACTCGGTCCCACCGATTCCCAAACTCAGACAGACCCATGCCAAACCCTAGCCCTTCGGTGCAACCGATTCTGCATCGGTGCCACCAAGTTCACTTGCGAACTTTCTGGTTAGCTATTTTCAAGCTTCGGTACCACCGAGTTTCGTCAATCGGTCTCACCGAGATTTGGACCAACTTCCTGGTTAGCCATTCTCAAGAATCGGTACCACCGAGTTTTGTGAATCGGTCTCACCGAGATTTTGGACCAACTCTATGGTTAGCCGTTGTCAAGAATTGGTACCACCGAAAATTGAGAATCGGTCTCACCGAGTTGTGCAATCTGACCGTTGGTCACCTAGTCGGTACCACCGAGAGTTATGTATCGGTCTCACCGAGATTCAAAAGTTACTGACTTTTGGTCACTTCGGTACCACCGAGTTTTACACTTCGGTGTCACCGAGTTGGTCACTTTAGGTGTAACGGTTGGATTTTTGGGGATGCCTATATATACCCCTTCACCACCACCCACTCAAAAGAGAAGCACTCAGAACTATTCCATACTTGCCCCATCCTATTTTCTGAGAGAGAGCCACCTACTCATGTGTTGAGATCAAGCCATTCCACTCTATCCATATGAATCTTGATCTCTAGCCTCCCCAAGTTGCTTTCCACCAAATCAATCTCTTCCATCGTAGCCAAATCTGTGTGAGAGTGATTCTGTGTTGAGGAGTCTATCATCTTGAAGCACAAGATCAAGGAGTTCATCGACATTGCCGAGCCTATTACCTTTTGGAGGGTGGTGCCTCCTAGATTGGTTAGGTGTCGCTTGGGAGCCTCCTACTTCGTGTTGTGGAGTTGAACTAAGAAGTTTGTACGGGCAAGGAGATCGCCTACTTCGTGAAGATCTACCCATAGTGAGGCTAGTACTTCGTGGACGGAAGCCGTTATGGAATAGTCAAGGTTGCTACTTCGTGGACCCTTATGGGTGGAGCCCTCCGTGGACTCTCGCGACCGTTACCCTCCGTGGGTTGAAGACTCCATAAACGTGGACGTACGATAGCACCACCTATCGGAACCACGGGAAAAATCTTCGTGTCTTCAAATTGCGTTTGATCTTCCTTCCTACCCTCTACTATACATGCTTGTTGTTACTTTCCGCTGCTATACTCTTAGACATGCATGTGTAGGGTGTACTTGACTTACTATCATTGCTAAAATTTGCCAACACTTAAAATTGGGAAAAGGTAGAATTTTTATTTGGTCAAGTAGTCTAATCACCCCCCCTCTAGACATACTTTCGATCCTACAGAGACCGCTTCCTCCCCAGCAACGGCGTCAGAAATTCCTTTGATGTGGCTTCAGACTGCGTCAGTATTTCCCCAAAGAGGAAGGGATGATGCAGCACAACGACGGTAAGTATTTCCCTCAGTTATGATACCAAGGTATCGAACCTGTAGGAGGATCACCACCACCTAATAAACAACACTTGCACAAAAGAACAAATACTTGCAACCCGACACGAAAGAGAGGTTGTCAATCTCTCTACGGTAAAAGATAAATTAGGTAGTGATAGATTGGAGAGATAGATCTCTCAAGAACACAAAATAAAAAGGGCAAATAAAAAGTGCAACAAGGTATTTTTGGGTTTTTGGAATAATAGATCTGAAAACAAAAGAGGCAAAAAGATAGATCAGAAAGCAATATGTTGGAAAAGTAGACCCGGGGGCCGTAGGTTTCACTAGTGGCTTCTCTCATGAGTATAGCACACGGTGGGTGAACAAATTACTGTTGGGCAATTGATAGAAGATCAAATAATCATGACGATATCCAAGGCGATGACCATTATATAGGCATCACGTCCAAGATAAGTAGACCGACTCCTGCCTGCATTTACTACTGTTACTCCACACATCGACCGCTATCCAGCATGCATCTAGTGTATTAAGTTCATGGAAAATGGGAGTAATGCAATAAGAATGGTGACATGATGTAGACAAGATCTATTCATGTAGGAATAGACCCCATCTTGTTATCCTTAATAGCAACGATACATGCGTGCCTCGCTGCCCCTTCGGTCATTGGGAGAGGACACCGCAAGATCGAACCCATCACAAAGCACCTCTTCCAATGGCAAGAAAAATTGATCTAGTTGGCCTAACTAAACCAAAGATTCGAAGAAGAAATACGAGACTTGATAAGTCTCCAACGTATCTATAATTTTTGTTTGTTCCAAGCTGTTATATTATCATTCTTGGATGTTTTACAATCATTTTACTACAACTTTATATTATTTTTGGGACTAACCTATTAACCTAGAGCCCAGTGCCAGTTTCTGTTTTTTTCCGTGTTTTTGAGTTTTATAGAAAAGGAATATCAAACGGAGTCCAAACGGAATAAAAATCTTCGGTGATTTTTTATGGACCAGAAGAAGCCCATGGAGCATTGGAGTTGGGCCAGAAGAGCCACGAGGCCACCACAAGCCTGGGGGGCGCCCCCCCTAGGGCGCGCCCCCTTGGCTTGTCGTCGCCTCGTGGCCCACCTTGACTTGTTTCCGACGCCAAAAATTCCTATAAATATAGAAACCCCCAGAAACAAACCTAGATCGGGAGTTCCGCCGCCGCAAGCCTCCAGAGCCATGAAAAACCAATCGGGAGCCCGTTCCGGCACCCTGCCGGAGGGGGAAACCATCACCGGAGGCCATCTTCATCATCCCGGCGGTCTCCATGACGAGGAGGGAGTAGTTCACCCTCGGGGCTGAGGGTATGTACCAGTAGCTATGTGTTTGATCTCTCTCTCTCTCGTGTTCTTGAGATGGCACGATCTTGATGTACCGCGAGCTTTATTAATATAGATGAATCATATGGAGTTTTCCCCTCTCTATCTTCTTGTGATGAATTGAGTTTTCCCTTTGAAGTTTTCTTATCAGATTGAGTCTTTAAGGATTTGAGAACACTTGATGTATGTCTTGCGATGGGATATCCTTGGTGACAATGGTATGTTCTATTGATCCACTTGATGTATGTTTTGGTGATCAACTTGCGGGTTCCGTGACCTTGGGAATCTATGCATAGGGGTTGGCACATGTTTTTGTCTTGACTCTCCGGTAGAAACTTTGGGGCACTCTTTGAAGTTCTTTGTGTTGGATTGAATATGATGAATCTGAAATTATGTGATGCATATCGTATAATCAAGACCATGGGTACTTGTGGTGACATTGGAGTATCTAGGTGACATGAGGGTTTTGGTTGATGTGTATCTTAAGGTGCTATTTTAGTACGAACTCTAGGGCTGTTCGTGACACTTATAGGGATAGCTCATAACATTGATCGGAAAAGATAACTTTGAGGTGGTTTCGTACCCTACAATAATTAGTTCGTTTGTTCTCCGCTATTTGTGACTTTGGAGTGAACTCTTTGTCGCACGTGAGGGATTTACATATGATTCAACTATGTTAGTATTGTTGAGAGAACTTGCACTAGTGAAAGTATGAACCCTAGGCCTTGTTTCCAAGCATTGCAATACCGTTTTTGCTCACTTTTATCATTAGTTACCTTGCTGTTTTTATATTTTCAGATTACAAAAACCTATATCTACCATCCATATTACACTTGTATCACCATCTCTTCGCCGAACTAGTGCACCTATACAATTTACCATTGTATTGGGTGTGTTGGGGACACAAGAAACTATTTGTTATTTGGTTGCAGGGTTGTTTGAGAGAGACCATCTTCATCCTATGCCTCCCACGGATTGATAAACCTTAGGTCATCCACTTGAGGGAAATTTGCTACTGTCCTACAAAACTCTGCACTTGCAGGCCCAACACAAGACTACAAGAAGAAGGTTGTGTAGTAGACATCAAGCTCTTTTCTGGCGCCATTGTCGGGGAGGCTAGGTAAGCAGCACCCACATCCCGTCAACGAAGCTCTTTTCTGGCGCCGTTGCCGGGGAGGTGAGTGCTTGAAGGTATATCTTTAGATCTTGCAATTGAATCTTTTAGTTTCTTTTTTTATCACTAGTTTGGTTTTATAAAAGAAAACTACAAAAAAATGGAATTGAGGTTGCCTCATATGCTTCATCTTTTTAATGTCTTTCGTGAAAATGATGGAAAGGAAAATTGTGCTCAAGTGTTAGAAGAAGAAGTCAATAAAATGTTTGGCACTAAATCTTTGTATGATGAGCATGATTGCAATGTTGTTAGTATGAATTCCTTGAATATTCATGATGCTAATGATATGCAAAGCTACAAGCTTTGGATGCTATGTTTGATGAAGATGATATGTTTAGTCCCCCAAGTTTTGATGAGCAAATTTATTATGATGAAAGCATGCCTCCTATCTATGATGATTATTAGGATGACACGTATGCTATAAAGAGTGATAGTAATCATGAGACTTGTCATCATGATTTTAATATTCAAAGTGGTTATGTCAATCAAGTATCTCATGATAGTTATTTTGCTGAGTTAGCTCCCACTATTATGAATGAGAAGAAATTTTCTTGTGTGGAGAGTAGTAAAATTTCTATGCTTGTAGATCATGAAAAGAATGCTTTATGTGCTGGTTATATTGTGAAATTCCTTCATGATGCTATTGAAAATTATTATGAGGGGGGAACATATGCTTGTAGGAATTGCAATAATATCAAGTTTCCTCTCTATGTGTTCAAAGTTTTAAAGTCATGCTTGTTTTGCCCTCCTATGCTAGTTGATTCTTGCTCCCATAAATTGTTTGCTCACAAAATCCCTATGCATAGGAATAGGGTTAGACTTAAATGTGCTTGTCATGAGATTCATGATGCTCTTTTGCATGTTATAATTATTATTCCTATGTGAGCATCATTGAAATCATCATGCCTAGCTAAAAGGCATTAAAGAAAAGCGCTTGTTGGGAGACAACCCAATATTTATCCTTACTGTTTTAGTGTGTCCACATGATTAAGCTACTGTATAATCATGTTTTATAGCTTTTGTTTCAATAAAGTGCCAAGTAAAGCCTTTGGGATAGTGTGGATGATAGTTGACTTGATTCTGTGCAAAAACAGAAACTTTTGCTCTCAGTCCAGGAATTTTGTAAATTCGCTGGAAAGATCTTTTGATATGAATTTTTTACACATGATTGATATACAAATTTCCTAGATTTTCCTAATTTTTCAGAATTTTTAGAGACAGGGAAGTATGGTTACACTACAGATCTTCACAGACTGTTCTGTTTTTGACAGATTCTGTTTTGCATGCATAGTTTGCTTGTTTTAGTGTTCCCATAGCTTATATTCAGTGATATAAATTATGTGAATGATAGAATACAGTAGGTATCATGTGGGAACAATTCTGAATCTTGTCTTGACAGTACCTAAGTGAATTATCTTTATTTATTATACTAACCCATCTCACGAAGTTCCGTTAAGTTTTGTGTGATTGAAGTTTTCAAGTTTTGGGTGAGACACCGATATGAGGAGCATAAGGAGTGAAAAGAACCTAAGATTGGGGATGCCCAAGGCACCCCCAAGGTAATATCCAAGGAAGACTCAAGCGCCTAAGCTTGGGGATGCCCCGGAAGGCATTCCCTCTTTCATCTTCAACACTATCGGTATATCTTACTTGGAGCTATATTTTTATTCGTCACATAATATGAGTTTTGCTTGGAGCGTCATTTCATTTTCTTGTTTTCTGTTAGGTGTTATTTATAATCTTTTTTTTCACTAAAAAGTTCCAAGAATTGCCTTTTAGGATGCTTGAATTGCATGTTTGATGTGTGCTGTGTATAAACAGAAACTTTTGCTGTAGTGTTTGAATTTTCATATTTTACTAGAACGTGTAAAGTTTCTGAAATTTTTACACAGTATTGTCATCTAAATTTTATATCCTTTCCTAACTTTTCATAATTGTTTGAGTTACAGAAGTGCACCGGTTTAATAGATTGCTACAGACTGTTCTGTTTGGACAGATTGCTGTCATAGTTTTGTTATCTACTTATCCTATAGTTTCCATAGCCTATATTGGTAGATATAAATTGTGGAAATGATAGTATACAGTACCTAATATTTGAAAATTATTATGCAACTTGTCTTGGCAGTACATAAAGAGTTGATTTATTTTTATGTGCACTAACCTATCTCACGAGTTCTTTTCAAGTTTTGTGTGGATGAAGTTTTTGAGAATAGGTGAAACCGGGATATGAGAGGATTGAACGAGATACAAAAGCTCAAGCTTGGTGATGCCCAAGGCACCCCAAGTAAATATTTCAAGAAGTCTCAAGCATCTAAGATTGGGGATGCTACGCATCCCACCTCTCGTCATCAACAATTATCGGTTAGCCTATGTTGAGCCTAAATTTTTATTCGTTCACATGATGCGTGCTATTCTTGGAGTGATATTTTTCTTTTGCTTGCTGTTTAATAAAGTATTTAGACCTGAAAACCCTGATTGAGAGAGAGAGTCCTCACATAGCTACTTAATTGTTTGACTACTCATTGATCTTCACTTATATCTTTTGAGAGTAGCTTGTCATTTGCTCTCATGCTTCACTTATATCTTTTTGAGAGATGAAATCTTTATGCTCTTGTACTTCGCTTAAATTTGTTTGAGCTTGCCAAAAAGCAATGGCAACATATGAAACTAGTCCCAAAGTGATAGATATCCAAGGAGGATATAATAGGAATTTCATGAAGATCATTGGACAAATTAAACTTGATTCCTTGTAATATTTTTGAAACATGATGATAGTAATATGTGAGTCATGTTAGTGAGTAATTATGCTTTAGTAGGAATATTAGTGTTAAGGTTTGTGATTCCCTATGCAAGTACGAAAGTCAATAGTTATGCAATGAAGTTACATCCTACTTGTGGTGCATTATTCGGTGTTAGTTATGTTCAATGCTCACTTATGTGAATTTTCGTTTCTTGGCTTGGTTGCTTCCCAATCTATTTGCTAGCCTCCATTTGTACTAAGTAGAAATACTACTTGTGCATCCAAAATCCTTAAAAAGTTTTGCCTTATGACTCCACCATACCTACCTATATGCGGTATTTCCATGCCGTTCCAAGCAAATTTGTATGTGCCATCTCTAATTTTTCAAAATAAATTTTCTCTTTTGTGTGCCCGTACCGCTCATGAAACGGTGGGGAGTATCCAATATTTTTCCATGCTAGGTGTGTTATTCTCACGATATGTGTTGATTCACTATCATTCACGAGAAAGTGGCTGGTATTCGGGATGCCTAGTTCCATGCTCAAAATTCAAATCAAAATATAATGAAACAAAACTCCCCCAGGATTGTTGTTTGTATGGACGGTACCCGTGGATTCGGCTCGCCGTGGACTGTGATTGATTGGTGGAGGGGGAGTAAAAACTTTACCATTCTGTTTGGGAACCGCCTATAATGTATCTAGCATGGAAAGTATTGTGAGCTACTTTGTTGTTTTCGTTGACAGGAAAAGCATGCCACTCAAAATATTTCTCTCTCTCAATTTAAACCTTGAGCTCTGGCACCTCTACAAATCCCTACTTCCCTCTGTGAAGGGCCTATCTATTTACTTTATGCAATTTTTATTTTTGCTTTGAGTCTCCATCTTCTCTTATAAGCACCAACTAGGGGGCACTATGATCGTACTTGAGCATTGGGCATAGCAAATATTTGAGTGTGTTTCATGAATGGATCAATGATTGAGCATGATGGGCTAGGGATAACTTTCTTTAGTGTTGATATTTTGAAAGACATGGTTGCTTGTTGATATGCTTGAGTATTGAAGTCATTATGTTAAAATTAGACTATTGCTTTGAATCATTTACAAGTCCAAATGTCCATGCTATACATAGAAGAAAAGAATAAGACGAACATGTTAGGCAGCATTCCACATCAAAAATTCTATTTTTATCATTTACCTACTCGAGGACGAGTAGGAATTAAGCTTGGGGATGCTGATACGTCTCCAACGTATCTATAATTTTTGCTTGTTCCATGCTGTTATATTATCATTCTTGGATGTTTTACAATCATTTTACTACAACTTTATATTATTTTTGGGACTAACCTATTAACCTAGAGCCCAGTGCCAGTTTCTGTTTTTTCCGTGTTTTTGAGTTTTACAGAAAAGGAATATCAAACGGAGTCCAAACGGAATAAATATCTACGGTGATTTTTTATGGACCAGAAGAAGCCCAGGGAGCATTGGAGTTGGGCCAGAAGAGCCACGAGGCCACCACAAGCCTGGGGGGGCGCCCCCCTAGGGCACGCCCCCCTGGCTTGTCGTCGCCTCGTGGCCCACCTTGACTTGTTTCCGACGCCAAAAATTCCTATAAATATAGAAACCCCCAGAAACAAACCTAGATCGGGAGTTCCGCCGCCGCAAGCCTCCAGAGCCATGAAAAACCAATCGGGAGCCCGTTCCGGCACCCTGCCGGAGGGGGAAACCATCATCGGAGGCCATCTTCATCATCCCGGCGGTCTCCATGACGAGGAGGGAGTAGTTCACCCTCGGGGCTGAGGGTATGTCCCAGTAGCTATGTGTTTGATCTCTCTCTCTCTCGTGTTCTTGAGATGGCACGATCTTGATGTACCGCGAGCTTTATTAATATAGATGAATCATATGGAGTTTTCCCCTCTCTATCTTCTTGTGATGAATTGAGTTTTCCCTTTGAAGTTTTCTTATCGGATTGAGTCTTTAAGGATTTGAGAACACTTGATGTATGTCTTGCGATGGGATATCCGTGGTGACAATGGGATGTTCTATTGATCCACTTGATGTATGTTTTGGTGATCAACTTGCGGGTTCCGTGACCTTGGGAATCTATGCATAGGGGTTGGCACACGTTTTCGTCTTGACTCTCCGATAGAAACTTTGGGGCACTCTTTGAAGTTCTTTGTGTTGGATTGAACATGATGAATCTGAAATTGTGTGATGCATATCGTATAATCAAGCCCATGGGTACTCGTGGTGACATTGGAGTATCTAGGTGACATTAGGGTTTTGGTTGATGTGTATCTTAAGGTGTTATTTTAGTACGAACTCTAGGGATGTTCGTGACACTTATAGGGATAGCTCATAAGATTGATCGGAAAAGATAACTTTGAGGTGGTTTCGTACCCTACAATAATTTCTTCGTTTGTTCTCCGCTATTTGTGACTTTGGAGTGAACTCTTTGTCACACGTGAGGGATTTACATATGATTCAACTATGTCAGTATTGTTGAGAGAACTTGCACTAGTGAAAGTATGAACCCTAGGCCTTGTTTTCAAGCATTGCAATACTGTTTTTGCTCACTTTTGTTACTTGCTACCTTGCTGTTTTTATATTTTCAGATTACAAAAACCCATATCTACCATCCATATGACACTTGTATCACCATCTCTTCGCCGAACTAGTGCACCTATACAATTTACCATTGTATTGGGTGTGTTGGGGACACAAGAGACTCTTTGTTATTTGATTGCAGGGTTGTTTGAGAGAGACCATCTTCATCCTACGCCTCCCACGGATTGATAAACCTTAGGTCATCCACTTGAGGGAAATTTGCTACTGTCCTACAAAACTCTGCGCTTGGAGGCCCAACACGAGTCTACAAGAAGAAGGTTGTGTAGTAGACATCAAGCTCTTTTCTGGCGCCGTTGCCGGGGAGGCTAGGTAAGCAGCACTCACATCCCGTCAACGAAGCTCTTTTCTGGCGCCATTGCCGGGGAGGTGAGTGCTTGAGGGTATATCTTTAGTTCTTGCAATTGAATCTTTTAGTTTCTTGTTTTATCACTAGTTTGGTTTTAAAAAAGAAAACTACAAAAAAATGGAATTGAGGTTGCCTCATATGCTTCATCTTTTTAATGTCTTTCGTGAAAATGATGGAAAGGAAAATTGTGCTCAAGTGTTAGAAGAAGAAGTCAATAAAATGTTTGGCACTAAATCTTTGTATGATGAGCATGATTGCAATGTTGTTAGTATGAATTCCTTGAATATTCATGATGCTAATGATATGCAAAGCTACATGCTTGGGATGCTATGTTTGATAAAGATGATATGTTTAGTCCCCCAAGTTTTGATGAGCAAATTTATTATGATGAAAGCATGCCTCCTATCTATGATGATTATTGGGATGACACGTATGCTATAAAGAGTGATAGTAATCATGAGACTTGTCATCATGATTTTAATATTCAAAGTGGTTCTGTTAATCAAGTATCTCATGATAGTTATTTTGTTGAGTCTGCTCCCACTATTATGAATGAGAAGAAATTTTCTTGTGTGGAGAGTAGTAAAATTTCTATGCTTGTAGATCATGAAAAGAATGCTTTATGTGCTGGTTATATTGTGAAATTCCTTCATTATGCTACTGAAAATTATTATGAGGGGGGAACATATGCTTGTAGGAATTGCAATAATATCAAGTTTCCTCTCTATGTGTTCAAAGTTTTAAAGTCATGCTTGTTTTGCCCTCCTATGCTAGTTGATTCTTTCTCCCATAAATTGTTTGCTCACAAAATCCCTATGCATAGGAAGTGGGTTAGACTTAAATGTGCTTGTCATGAGATTCATGATGCTCTTTTGCATGTTATAATTATTATTCCTATGTGAGCATCATTGAAATCATCATGCCTAGCTAAAAGGCATTAAAGAAAAGCGCTTGTTGGGAGACAACCCAATATTTATCCTTACTGTTTTAGTGTGCCCACATGATTAAGCTACTGTATAATCATGTTTTATAGATTTTGTTTCAATAAAGTGCCAAGTAAAGCCTTTGGGATAGTGTGAATGATAGTTGACTTGATTCTGTGCAAAAACAGAAACTTTTGCTCTCAGTCCAGGAATTTTGTAAATTCGCTGGAACGTTCTTTTGATCTGAATTTTTTTACACATGATTTATATACAAATTTCCTAGATTTTCCTAATTTTTCAGAATTTTTAGAGACAGGGGAGTATGGTTACACTACAGATCTTCACAGACTGTTCTGTTTTTGACAGATTCTGTTTTGCATGCATAGTTTGCTTGTTTTAGTGTTCCCATAGCTTATATTCAGTGATATAAATTATGGGAATGATATAATACAGTAGGTATCATGTGGGAAAAATTATGAATCTTGTCTTGACAGTACCTAAGTGAATTATCTTTATTTATTATACTAACCCATCTCACGAAGTTCCGTTAAGTTTTGTGTGATTGAAGTTTTCAAGTTTTGGGTGAGACACCGATATGAGGAGAATAAGGAGTGAAAAGAACCTAAGCTTGGGGATGCCCAAGGCACCCCAAGGTAATACCCAAGGAAGACTCAAACGCCTAAGCTTGGGGATGCC
The DNA here is from genome assembly GCA_039707655.1 of Elymus sibiricus. Lineage (NCBI taxonomy): Eukaryota > Viridiplantae > Streptophyta > Magnoliopsida > Poales > Poaceae > Elymus > Elymus sibiricus. The sequence goes on along the minus strand of CM077663.1, from coordinate 295,026,937 downwards.
GCGGAAGGCATCCCCTCTTTCATCTTCAACACTATCGGTATATCTTACTTGGAGCTATATTTTTATTCGTCACATAATATGAGTTTTGCTTGGAGCATCATTTTATTTTCTAGTTTTCTGTTAGGTGTTATTTATAATCTTGTTTTTCACTAAAAATTTCCAAGAATTGCCTTTTAGGATGCTTGAATTGCATGTTTGATGTGTGCTGTGTATAAACAGAAACTTTTGCTGTAGTGTTTGAATTTTCATATTTTACTGGAACGTGGAAAGTTTCTGAAATTTTTACACAGTATTGTCATATAAATTTTATAGCCTGTCCTAAATTTTTATAATTTTTTGAGTTACTGAAGTACACTGGTTTAATAGATTGCTACAGACTGATCTGTTTGGACAGATTGCTGTCATAGTTTTGTTATCTACTTATCCTATAGTTTCCCTAGCCTATATTGGTAGATATAAATTGTGGAAATGATAGTATACAGTACCTAATATTTGAAAATTATTATGCAACTTGTCTTGGCAGTACATAAAGAGTTGATTTATTATTATGTGCACGAACCTATCTCACGAGTTCTTTTCAAGTTTTGTGTGGATGAAGTTTTTGAGAATAGGTGAAACCGGGATATGAGAGGATTGAACGAGATACAAAAGCTCAAGCTTGGGATGCCCAAGGCACCCCAAGTAAATATTTCAAATAGTCTCAAGCATCTAAGCTTGGGGATGCTACGCATCCCACCTCTCGTCATCAACAATTATCGGTTAGCCTATGTTGAGCCTAAATTTTTATTCGTTCACATGATGCGTGCTATTCTTGGAGTGATATTTTTCTTTTGCTTGCTGTTTAATAAAGTATTTAGATCTGAAAACCATGATGCGTGTTATTCTTGGAGTGAACATATGTCCAGTTTCATTGCTAGATTAGGTTGTTCAATCACATAATTGGTTCCCGTTAAAGATGGTGTATTTAACACGCCCCTGTTTATTTCAGCTTTCTCACAATGTGATGTTGAATCATACAATTTGATATTTAAGCACATGGTGTGTTCTATCTTCTATGCAATTTCAACAATACTGATATGAATGACTGGTTGGGTGCTGCTAAGTCTGTTGTAGTGAGAATATGCTTCGTTTAAAGGTTTTTTGGTGGTTTGTGGTTATGATTTGTCCAGTTTCAATTGCTATATTTGGTTGTTTCTAGACCTCGAGAGCGTGAGAGGTTAGAGTCCCTCTCCCAGAGCTAGCAGGCCCCATGTCACCCTCCCCGCGGGCGGCTCGGGCGCACACCTGCAGCCACCGGCCAACCAGCCTCCTCCGCCCCTACTCCCCTGCCACCCCCGGTGACGGTGTCCTGGACTAGGGGGTACTCACCACGTCGTCTCCCGACCGGTGGGTTGGGACGAGGACCCCCATGATGATTCACTAATGGGCCACTTCGGGCAGCCCGTGATGTATACAAGGGAGATTCCACAAGACTTGGCGCTCAAGACAAGGACTCCTTTAAACCCTAGGCCTACGGTGCATTAAATAAACCGAGGCCAGGCTAGTTAATAGACAATCTCATATTCATTACAATAATCTCGTGTTAGATACCTGTACTATCCCCATATCAATACAATCAAAAGCAGGACGTAGGGTATTATCTCTTTGAGAGAGCCCGAACCTGGGTAAAATCCTGTGTCCATGTTACCATCGCTCCAAGACGCCTAGCTTAGGACCCCTACTACGAGATATGCCGGATTTGACACCGTCATTGGTGCTTTCATTGAGAGCCTGCTGGTAGTCGCCGCGGTGCGATGGGAATTCAGATCGTCCCCGGCGCGATCTACGCGTCGGAACCGAGCTTTGTTGTCGATGTCGGCGTCTTCGTCGCCGGCCCGACTGGTCACCTTGGCTGGACCGAGGACTGCGCTCCGCGTTGGATCATCAAGATTGGACGTATACTTTCATGATCATCATCTCCGATCTCTATCAAGATCATGGGGAAAATCATCCATGGAGCTCGGGGGCTCGATGTTAACATCGTCCTCGAGCAACCGTGCAATTTTTCTGGACAGCGACTCATGTTCGTCGTCCCCGCTTCCTCGAGCGTCGCTTTGACTATTGCTTCAGTGAAATTGTGCGGAATTGGGTCTAGAATAACCCTGTAAAATTTCATCTTGTTCCGATGGAGGAATCTTCGGGAAACTCCGATCTACCGGAGCCCTGTCGAATCTGGACGAGAATCTGGATGAGTTTAGGGCGAGGAGTCCAGCGATTAGGTCGGAGATCTTTTGCAAGATCCCACCGTTCATCGGCTGCGGAATTTTCATACCGATCACCCCTCAAAATTTCAGCTCGATCCGACCGTCCAAACTCCGGGAAACGTCCAATGAGTACATCAATTTTCGGATCTGTTTTCTGCGCGAAAACGAATCCGACCCGAATTCACCTTTCTTCATGAACGGGATAATGGACATCCTTTTTGAGGAATTTTTTTTCTAGGGTATTGTGTGTTGTTTTCGAACACGTGCCCACAATTTTTGAGTCTTTTCCGAGGCGATCTTCACTGTCGCGCCGATGTCAAACCGGCCCGACCACGTTGCTCCATGGCTACCGACCTGCGCGAACATCGACTGCGTCACCGCTCCATCGAGCCGACGACAACCACCGCAGATCATCACCTCGGCGAGCCGACCAAGAGTTCGGCATCGTGAGGGACAAATAATTATCAAGACAAGATTGTTGCCCCACGGATTGCACGGGTCGGGCGCGCCAGCATCGTCGCACGGTCTCTTCTCAAGCCAGCATTGACCGCGTCACAAATTTCGACCTGCGTCGCCATCGCCACGCCATCGCTTCTTCAAGCCAACATCCACCATGCCGACCTTCTTCAACACCTCGGCTGGCATGAGACTTCGGCATCACCAGCCGACCTGCTCCGTCACCTCGGCTAGACCGGGGGCTTCGCCATCTCTTCATCAACCTGCTCCGGGGACTTCGGCATCACCAGCCGACCAGCTTCATCATGTTGGCTGGACCAAGGGCTTCCGAACAGTTCTCGGCAACTGGCTTTGTCAATGCAATTCGGCAGAGTCTGTTCTCGCCCCGCGGCAGCAGACGCAAGACGCTCAAGTTACGAGAGATCGGCCAACTTCTATCACTACGAACAATTAGGTAATCGACTTCGGCTGTGTCACGTCGTCACCTTGGCGTGCCGACATCGTCGTCCCGCCTCCATCAACCAAATCGCGTCGTCAACATGGTCGACTGACGTGGGGGCTTCGCCGACATGCTGCTGAACTGCACTATCTCCTCGACTGGAATGGGGGTTTCACCTCGGCCCTTCGGAAGTGTTGTGTTGTCACTTCATCATGCCGAGCTCTTCGTCGGCTACCTCGTGACTGGCTTGGGGGCTGGGACCTTGTCCCGTCGTAGCTCGAACCGCGTCATCCACACCGAGCATATTAACCAGCTAAGTCGCTTTCATGCTCAAATTTCTTAAGTTTGTAAATTTTTCTTCGGTTCAACCGAGCATTATGTTTTTGTTTCAAAACAAGAACTTTCTTTGTTAAAAATGTTGTTTGTTCAAACAACTTTGTTTACCCAATTTAACCGGGGGCTCTTAAATTTATATGAGCCATTTTATAATAAATGTTTTCTTCTTGGTCGTTGCAAAGTCTTTTTCTACTACTCCTTTTTTCCGACACTAGTGTGTGGTCAATAGCCGGATAGCCTGGTTTCTTTCTAAAGCCGCTCGAGCTTAGTTCGCTAAACAGGCCTCGGTGTAACACTCCGCCTTCGGGATATGGAGGTTGAAGCCAAAGGCCGACCGGCTTGAAGTCCGGAGATCGGATGTATCATGTTAAAGCACGACCGAAGGACGTATTAATTTTAAGACCAATTTTGGATTGGCACCAAAAAAATTGATTTAGTTAGGATGTCAAAGTTTTTACATAAGTTTTTTGGCTTTTCGAGCTGATGGGACTTTTAAGCTATTTGTATGTTTTTCTTTTAGGAGGCGGGACATCCTCACGACCGACGTGCCCTGCATAATAATTTAGCTCGGGAGATCTTTTCCGACCCACAACTCGGTATCTTTCCTGCCGACTTACACCTCGGCGTTGGCGAAACGCACATGACATCTGGACTAGTTCCCGTGGAGATTCGATCCTCAGGTTGGTCGGCCGCACCCAACCCGAGTCTCGGGGGATACTGTGTGTCTCCAGCATAGCTCTCGTAGTACAACGTCGGATGCCTTTAAAGTATCGGCAAAATCAACGGGGGACTCCGACTAGAGCCGAACCCACCAAAAGCCAAGGTACTCCGAGCAGTCCTCGGCAAAATACTCTCGGATTTTGCTTTATATACATCAGCTTCGAATTGTGTCTTCGGTCAATAGTTGGGTTGCCCTACTCCTATGATTGCGCCCTACATTCCGCTTTGTTCGGCTAGGTGTGCAAAGGGAGAACCACTGCGATTGTACTTCCGATTTAACTGGTCAAGTACCTCAGTGGAGAAAGCCGAAAACTGACTGTCACAATGAGCGCAAACTGGTTAGCGATCCGATAACTCTGTCAAACTATAGATCGATAGAGGTTACCCCGTGGGTCTTTCATAAATTTGGCCGGGGTGTTAATGGCTTGACCTCGGCTGACACCGAACACCAACCGGGGGCTAGTAACTGGCCTCCAAAACTTTAAGCTCCTATGACTAAGTGAAAGTTATAAAGCCTAGATATCTGATTGCCTCGTTTCCGCTAACACAACCGCCTTCGAGCACCGAGACGTCGGCTAAGGGTTGTCTTGTTACTGCAGAAACACCCTGCGTAGCATCTACAAAGGGGTAGAGGCCGAGGATGGGCCACTCTCAAATGATAAACGGTCACAAAGGAGTCAAAATAGCATATAGCATAAAAGCATTTGTATTCAATATGCGAGTGTTGCCTTCCGTAATCATCGTTATAAAGCCATAAATATGCATCAATTTGACTTAAGATTTTGACCAAGCTGGGTTGCCTGGCTCCTGTGCTTACCCCATACGTTCCCGATTGTTCGGCTAGGAGGTAAAGGGAGCACCTCTGTGATTGTTACTTCCGGGTCATCCGGGTTAGTACCTCAGACTGGGTGAAGCCGAAAGCTAGTCATCTTAAGAATATAATTGGTCGGCAACGACGGAAGTGAAAATTTCGGTTCATTAAAGACCACTGATTTCGGGAACATTTCCCAAACTAAATCCTCGCTATTTTCCTCCCACATTGATCGGAGGTGAGGTTTTTCACGATCATGGTCAACATGATAGCCTGGGAAAAGGAACTTATAAAGGAACTATTTTTCACAGAAGATGTTTCTTACGTTAAATAGTAATATAACATATCTCTCCGCGTACCTTTGTTTATAAAACCGTATGGCCGGATTGCCTTGTTTGCCGTAAATCTTTGCCCTTATAAAGGCTTTATAAAGTAGGACAAACACTCCTCGGCTACTGGCCGAGGAGGTTGAAGCCGATGGTCGGTCAACAAAGTCTTGTACAATGCGGATCCGAGCATTAATGATGTAAAGTACTTGGATACATAGAATCATTATACATAAATTGTGTCGAACGTAACAAAGTTTGTGTCAAACAAATATCGATCCTTAATTCGACCACCCATGCCCAAATTAAGGCTCGGGGGCTACTGCATTGCCTATTCAATGCAACAAATTCAAAGTGAAATACGGTTTCCGAGGAGATTCGATCCTCAGGTTGGTCGGCCGCACCCAACCCAAGTTTCGGAAACTACTGCGTACCGCGTTTCCATCGCTAACGTATGCCGTCGAGCAAGAACTTGATCCTCAGGCTGATTTTGTAAATCGACCTAAGTCTCAGGGGCTATTGGGATCAATGGTTTTATTTTGATTATTACTTTTTCTTTCAGGTACATCTCGGGTTATAGACCGACACACACCTTTAGGGCTACTGGCTATAAATCTTAGTAGTAAATAAATTGCAGCAATCGGAAATAATTTCCACAAAAATCAGCCCGCTGCCGAGGTGGTGCACCACCTCGGAAGCAGTCCAGCATAAAGCTCGGGCGCAAGTGGCTGGCTCCATAGAGGGCATTTCCAGCATTAAGCTTGGCTGAATTCCTTCAGGTTGTTAAAAAGACCAAGGTAATTTATGACACCTCGGACGCCGATCATTGTTGGAGCTCGGATGCAATCCGGCCTTGGAGCTCGGAAGCAGTCCGACATAAAGCTCAAGATCGGAGACACCTCAGAAGCAGTCCGGCATAAAACTCGGATGCGAATGGCTGGCTCCATAAAAGATTATTTCCGGCATTAAGCTCGGATAAACTCCTTCAACTGTTTCAAGACCGAGGTAATCTATGACGCCTCGGATGCAGTTCGGCGTTGGAGCTTGGCTGCAAAAAGACACGTCGAATGTAAAAAATAACAAGGCATTGATAAAGGCTGTGAACTTAAAGGGGCTCCTCGGATGCCCGATGTGTGAACTCTTCGGATACACCTCGTCGATCCTCAAGATCGGAGATGGGAAGATTTGTTGAACCAGTTTTCAAGACCGATGATCGAAGACGAAGAACAGTTCGGAAGAACCGAGGAGCGTTCCCAACTTGAAGACCGGTTCAGGGGGCTACTGACGGTGTCTTGGACTAGGGGGTACTCACCACGTCGTCTCCCGACCGGTGGGTCGGGCCGAGGACCCCCATGACGATTCACTAATGGGCCACTTCGGGCAGCCCATGATGTATACAAGGGAGATTCCACAAGACTTCGCGCTCAAGACAAGGACTCCTCTAAACCCTAGGCCTACGGTGCATTATATAAACCGAGGCCAGGCTAGTCAATAGACAATCTCATATTCATTACAATAATCTTGTGGTAGATACCTATACTATCCCCATATCAATACAATCAAAAGCAGGACGTAGGGTATTATCTCCTTGAGAGAGCCCGAACCTGGGTAAAATCCTGTGTCCATGTTACCATCGCTCCAAGACGCCTAGCTTAGGACCCCTACTACGAGATATGCCGGATTTGACACCGACAGCCGGCAAGCTCCACCGGGCAAAGCCCGCTTGGGGTCGGTGGTGGCGGGCCCTTCGTTCCCCGCTCGTTTGGCATGCTGTGCGGGGACAGTCTCTGTAGGACCGAAAGTATGTCTAGAGGGGGGTGATTAGACTACTTGACCAAATAAAATTCTACCTTTTCCCAATTTTAAGTGTTGGCAGATTTTAGCAATGATAGCAAGTCAAGTACACCCTACACATGCATGTCTAAGGGTATAGCAGCGGAAAGTAACAACAAGCATGAGTAGTAAAGGAAGGGTAGGAAGATCAAACACAATTTGTAGACACGAAGATTTTTCCCGTGGTTCCGATAGGTGGTGCTATCGTACGTCCATGTTTATGGAGTCTTCTACCCACGGAGGGTAACGGTCGCGAGAGTCCACGGAGGGCTCCACCCATAAGGGCCCATGAAGTAGCAACCTTGACTATTCCATAACGGCTTCCGTCCACGAAGGACTAGCCTCACTATGGGTAGATCTTCATGAAGTAGGCGATCTCCTTGCCCGTACAAACTTCTTGGTTCAACTCCACAACACGAAGTAGGAGGCTCCCAAGCGACACCTAACCAATCTAGGAGGCACCACCCTCCAAAAGGTAATAGGCTCGGCAATGTCGATGAACTCCTTGCTCTTGTGCTTCAAGATGATAGACTCCTCAACACACAATCACTCTCTCACAGATTTGGCTATGGTGGAAGAGATTGATTGGTGGAAAGCAACTTGGGGAGGCTAGAGATCAAGATTCATATGGTTGGAATGGAATGGCATGATCTCAACACATGAGTAGGTGGCTCTCTCTCAGAAAACTCAATGGGGCAAGTATGGAATAGTTCTCAGTGCTTCTCTTTCGAGTGGGTGGTGGTGAAGGGGTATATATAGGCATCTCCAAAAATCCAACCATTAGACCTCAAGTGACCAACTCGGTGACACCGATGTGTGAATCTCAGTGGTACCGAGTTGCTCCAAAGGTAGCAAATTTTGAATCTCGGTGAGACCGATATATAAATCTCGGTTGCACCGATTAGGTGACCAACGGTCAGATTGCCCAATCTCAGTGACGCCGATTCAACAAACTCGGTGGTACCGATTTTGTGAATCGAGGTAACAGAAAGTTGGCAACCCAAACTCGGTGGCACCGAAGTGGAATCGGTTGCACCGATGTGCTAGGGTTTGGCATGGGTCTGTCTGAGTTTGGGAATCGGTGGCACCGAGTGGAAAGTGTTGGTTGCACCGATTTTGGATATTTGACTTGGGACAGACTTTTGTGGAAGAGCTTGTGGGTGTTTTTGGTGACTATCACTTGTGCACGTATGAGCATTTTGTTCACCAACAATACCTTACCCCCTTTTAATAGTATTGGCTTTCCTATGGACTCAAAGTGATTTCTCACAAAGTAAAATGTAGAGTCCTCTTGCTTGAAGCTTTGCCAATCCATTTCCTTGCATCTTGGGGTGTTTCCACAATCCTTTTGCCATCCCTATCATTGAACTTTTCCTAAAATGTGCTTAGTGGAAACATTAGTTCAATGACATATATGTTGTTATTAATTACCAAAACCACCAAGGGAGCAAATGTGCTTTCAATCTCCCCCTTTTTGGTAATTGATGACAACATATAGATCAAAGCTTCGACATATGATATAATCAATGAATATAATCGTCGCTTTGAGAAGTATGTGATAAGCAAAAGGTCCCCCTAAATTTGTGCATTATTTGAAATTTGCGTTTGAATGCAAATGCACAATCGATTAGGTACATGGGGCACTTCTTCCATGTCACATACATCTTGGTGGTGTGCGAGAATAATTAGAATGAGCATCATAGCACAACACAATCAAGCAAAAGTGAATGATCATTTCATAAGCATCAAAAGATAGGAAATAGTAGCAACACACATCAAGCGTATGATCAAAACACCACATAGTTCAACACATCCAAAACAAAAGACCAAATGTTTTTGAAAAAGCGATAAAAACCAAACGATCTCTCACTCGAAGCCTAAAGATCTATATACACTTCTCCCCCTTTGGCAACAAGTTACCAAAAAGTTCAAAGAGATATAGCTAATCGTTCTTGGGCTGACCTCCTCCGGTGGTTGATGTAGGAGTCGAGAGAACTGCGTCGGCGAAGACCTCTGCAGACGTCATGGATGGAGTTGGTGTAGCAACTGGAGGTACTGGAGCTGATGGAGCTGAAGTGACTATAGCAGGTGCTGATCAAGAAGGCCTCAAATTTGGAGCTGGCACTATGGCTGATCTGGCCTGGGTAGTGAAGTGAGTGCCTGGCCTGAGAGGAGAGTCATCCTCATCATCATCATCATCATCATCTGTAGAGTGAGGAAGAGGCACATAGTCAACTTCCTTCTTGAGCTCATTCACGGTCTTGGTCAGCCCATCCACCTTGTCATTTAGGGTCTTGATCCTGTTCTCAAAGATCCTCACAAGACTATTCTGGTTCTCCAGTATGTCCTTGATGTCCTTCTGCATGCCTTGAACGGTTGAGATCAAAAGATCCATTTGCTCGTTCCTGGATCTGGGGACCTGAGCAATAGTGGCTCTAGCTGCCTCTGCCTCTCCCTGTGCTTGAGCTGCAGCTGATGTGGGATGTTCTGGGTCCATCACCACAATGTTGTCCTCTAAATCTGGTTGTAGGGGAAAATGGGGTCTGTCAAGAGCAAAAATGTGCTTCTCCAGCTTGGAGTTGATGAGCATCTGAATGTAGGGTGCATAGCAGCATGAGCGCTTCTGATCAGCATCAACCCTCTTCACTGTCTCCACAATCAGATCCATCACTCTGAATCTCTGATGCTGGTCAATATGAAGCAGCAAGTTGATGGAGTAGCCTCGGATCATCTTCTCGTTTCGTGACTTAGGCATCAAAGTATGCCTCAGAATGGTGTTAGTGGTACGGAGACCTGCCTGGAGGTAATAGATAGATCCTAGCTTGTGGGACTGGAGATGTGCAGCAGGAATAGCATTGTACATGTCCTTCATGGCATTGTGGCTGGCCTTGGACTCTGAGTACACATAGATATCTCCATCCTGTACCTCTGGGACTCCTAAGATGGCAGCCCATTCATCAACAGTGGACTCATATCTTGCTCCTTCTGTCATCCATACAATCCTACCATCTCCATAGAAGTGAGCAGTGGAGTAGAATTGCATGATCATCTCATCGTTCCATGCAGTGAACTCTTTGCCAACAAACTCATCTAGACCAATGCAGTGGAAGTTGTCTTGCACACATGGGAAGTAGTCTTCATTCTCCTTGATATACTTCCAATCAACATATCTCATGTCACTCATAGCTGGACTCTTGTCAAGCAACACAGTCTCATAGAAGTCATGTTGCTCCTTGGTGTAGAACCTGTAGTCCACCGCTGTTTTCTTCCTCTAAGAGTAAGGATCAATGGCTCTCCACTCTCTCAAACCTGCATCCTTCTTCTTCTTCATATCTGCAGCAAGTGGATGGCTAGCATTGTGCTCTGGAAGGTGAGGTCTGAGCTTCATCAATGCATACATGGCATCCTCATCCATATCTCTGGAGGTAGTTCCCTTGTTCTTCTCAGAAGCTGGAATCTGTCTGGATGACCTCTTGGACTTTTTAGCAGCAGCCTTCTTGGGGGCAGACTTGGTGCTCTTGGAGGGACCTTGCTTTGGCATAGCATCTGCCAAAAGCTTCTTTTGCTTCTTCTTGGGAGGGGCCTTGGCAACTTGCTCTTCCTCCTCCTCCTCAGCAGCAGCAGCAGTCTCCTCTGGGTCCTCATACATGGATGTAGCCCTGCCAGTGACATAGACAATCCTCTTTCTGGCATGCTTCTTCTCTCCTGCCTTCTTAGGCAATGACCTCCTTGGGGGCTCAATGGTCATGGTAGCCCTAGCACTCTCAGGTGCTCTCGTAGCCTCTGGAGGGGCATATGTCTTGCTGACAATTCTCCTGGAAGAGGTGGCTTCATTTGCAAACTTCCTGGCAGCTTTGTCTTGCTTCTTGGCAAGAACTTCCTCTGGAACAAAATCAGAATCCTCCTCATCTGAATTCAGCTTCTTCCTGGCCCTAGTAGAAGCCTTGGGCAACCCATGAGAACTGGGGGTGCCTGGATCTGAAGAGGAACTAGACTCAGGACTAGTGCCTGAACTCATGACAATATTCTCCTCTCTGAAATTGTTCTCACTGTCCTCAGCCTCTGACATATCTGACCCTGTGAATAGAGTGTAGAAGAGTAGAAGAAGATAAGTCATCACAAATTGCAGCTATTTTTGAAAGTTTGAACAGAAAAAATCTTAGATGTAGTTCACAGCAAAAAGGAATTTTGGTGTCACCGAGTCAAAATTTTCGGTGCTGCCGAGACTCACAATACTCTTAACAGAAACTTGGCAGCAGTTTCGGTCGGACCGAAAACTGCTACTCGGTTTCACCGAGTAGTGTCCTCAATAGCACAAAAAATAAAATCGGTGGAGCCGATTTTTCTGACTCGGTATCACCGAGATGCGATTTTGCGGGCAACTAAACCTAAAATTTTTCGGTTCGCTAATCTAATGAGATTTCCAGTGGATGGAGAGGTTTGCAAACGGTGGATTATCGATGGAATAAACTTCAATGCGCAAGATTCAGACGGGGAGCACAAAGAAGGGCCGGATCCATACCCTAACTTGGCGACGGATCCGCTACGGCGGCAACGGGGGTGATGATTCCGTCGGCGGCGGCGATTCCCAGTGGCGGAGACGCACGGGGAAGCAAAGGCAATGACCAGGGGTCACGAGTCGGCAGCGTAGGGTTTTGGAGGGGGTGACGGTTTGAAGGAATTTTCAAAGGTCGAGTCTGCCTCCAATATACCCTCGGCTGTCGGTGACACCGATTCTAAATTTTTGGTGTAACCGAGTTCCTCAACTATAAGCTGATAGGGAAACTCGGTGTAACCGAGAATATGGAATCGGTGGTACCGAGATTGAAAACCAGATCAACCCTAGGCAGTCGGTGAGACCGAGATTTTTGGGTTGGTTCCACCGAGATGCACTTGGGAGGTTGTAATGACCAGTCCTTTGTCGATACGGAACTCCGAGTGCTCCTCACACAGAGAGATCAAAAAGTACTTGTTCAAAATTTGTGATGCAACATGAATAGAATATGAGGTGAGAAAGCATAGATAGCTAGAGAGTGGTCCTAGGCATTCTTGTCCATCCAATTGGCAAAAGAGTAAACAAAAGCCAAATAGCAACAATTGGATGTCCTCGAATGGATAAATAAATGCAGACCAACATGCTCACACAATAAGATGTCAAATGAAATCATGGCAAACATGCACATACACACTAGCATCTAAAAAGCATTTTGGCGATGACGGAGTCATCTATATATGAGTATATTGACTTAGGAGCCAAGTAAGAATACTTGATCATAGGTCATACTCATCGTTTAAGCACAAGTGGGGTTACTACTTTCACATAAAGCTTTTAATGCTGTCACATACTAAGAGATGCTTTGACTCAAGTCTTAGAGTAAAGCTCCTCCTTGATGTGACATCCCCCCATAGGAGGGATAAACTAACCTTTGGTATTGTCAATGAAGACTTCATGTTGGTGAGGTAGTGGTGGATGCTCAAAGTTGATGAAGATCACCAAAAGTTGGGAGCATCCTTGTTGTTTCCTTACTCTTCTCACCTACATGGGTTAGTCCCAACACACAAGAGACAAATACAAGGATATCTATGGACATGGAGTGCAAAGCATGTGTGATGATGTCCATTGATTTGTTGATTACCTTGTCCCTTGCTTACCTTTGAGGGAATGTGTGACTCCTTGAACTATTGCATAGAGTTGGTGTTGATTGCAACTAGTTCTTGCCAATAATGAATGTGAGTGAATTTCATTGGCGGAGTCACCCCTCAAGAACTTCTCTAGTTCTTCTTCTTGGGGACCCACATCAACTTGATGGGGATCCTTGGTGTTGAAGTAGCCCTTGTTGAAGTTGAGCTTGGAGTAGCCTTGGGAACCCACTCCACCAAAGCTTGGGATTCATCTTCATATGAGTCAATGTCCTCTTGAAGCTTGTTCTTGCCCTTGAGCTTGTGGTCTTGTGGTGGAAGGTCATCTTGAGTGTTTGCTACCTTGGGAGGAGTATTTTCATACTTCTCCTTTTGAGGAACAAACTTGGGCTTGGGGTATTGACCTTCTTCCCATTCAACTCCATTAGCGTTGAAGTAGCTAATGCCATGGTTCTTCCGGTATCCTCCGTGCTTGCGTACAATTTCCTCAAATTGCTTACACCCGGCGGGACTCTTGTAGATACCTTTCTCTATAATTCCTTTCAATAAAGCATTATCTTGCTCAAGTGTAACTTGGCTAAGAGAATCATCATTAGTGGAATCAATAGAACTACTAGAAGCAACATCATTACGTTTGACATTTTTATTGTTGCTACTAGATGAAAAACCTTTCTTGCCTTTGTTACTAGCTTGTTTAGATTTAACTTGTGGCATGAATGTAGACAAGAGTAATCGTTTGGCTAGATAAGATGAAGTCTTCTTTCGGAGATCGTCATTGATAGCTTTAAGAAACTCATGCTCTTGCTCCAAGTTGAGCTTCTCGAAGCGTAGCTTCTCATGAGTCCTTACAAGCTCTCTATGATATTCGAGAGTAGATTCATGGGGTAACTTAAGAGTGTTTAATTCTTTAGTTAGTTGTTCTATTTTCATCTTATCATCATCGAATGACTTATCTTGACTAGCATGAGAATTATCAAGTTCATTTTGACTAACATCACTAGTTTCATCAAAGTGCAAGTTATCATCACAAAGTAAATCATCTTCATCACTATTGAAATCAAGATACTCGGGGTGTAATACCTTGGGGCCTTTAGCCATGAAGCAACTTCCACTCCCTTCATTTGGTGAATCAAATAGATCATAGGAGTTGGTAGTCACTAGTGCAAGTCCGGCAACACCTTCATCTTGACTATAGTCGGAGTTGGAGTGATAGCTTCTCTCGGAGTTGTTGTCGGAGTCAGAGCCGGAAACCCATTCACCAACATGAGCTTGATGTCTTCTTCTTGTGTAGCTCTTGGTGTACTTGTCCTTCTTCTCCGAATCCCTACTTCTCCTTGAGGGTCTTCGTTCATAACGATCATCTCTACTCCTTCTCTCTCTTTGAGGTGATTCATTCCTTGAGCTTCATCTTCTAGGTGACTCTTCTCTTCGTTTGTAAGGAGCCGTGCACTCATTGGAGTAGTGTCCGGGCTTCCCACAATTGTAGCAATTGCGGTCACGACTTGACGAATGCTTCTCTTCATATCTTGAGTTGGAGATTCGTTCATTGCCTCTATTCTTGTAGAACTTATTGAATTTCTTGACCATGAGGCTTATCTCTTCATTGGTGACAAGGTTGTCGCTTGAAGTTGTGGGAGCATCACTTGTGGCTTTGTAAGCACCGCTAGACTTGTTGTGAAGCTCTTCTTTGTCTTTGAGTGTCATCTCATGAGCAACAATCCTTCCAATGACTTCCGTAGGCTTGAGATCTTACTAGTTGGGCATCATTTGGATCAATGTGCACACGGTGTCGTATCTCTCATCCAAAGCTCGAAGTATCTTCTTGATGATGAATTTGTCGGTCATTTCTTCGCTTCCAAAGCCGGCAATCTCATTGGTGATGAGAGCTAGCCTAGAGTACATCTCCGCGACTCCTTCACCATCCTTCATCTTGAACTTGTCAAGCTGACTTTGAAGAACATCCAACTTGGATTCTCTCACGGACTCGGTTCCTTCGTGCATATCAACCAAGGTATCCCAAATCTCTTTTGCATTCTCAAGACGGCTGATTTTGTTGAATTCTTCGGGGCATAGGCAGTTGAAGAGAATGTCACATGCTTGAGCGTTGTATTGTAACATCTTCAACTCATCCGCGGTCGCGTCACGATCCGATTCCTTTCCATCACCAAAGAATTCACCTTGCAAGCCAACACGAACAACAGCCCATACGGCGGGGTTATGACCAAGAATATGCATTTTCATTTTGTGCTTTCAACTAGCAAAATTAGTGCCATCAAAGTACGGACCTCTACGGTGATAATTTCCCTCACTAGACGCCATACTCTCCTAGGTTGTGAGACCAATGCAATGTAGACAAAAGCTCTGATACAACGTGTAGGACCGAAAGTATGTCTAGAGGGGGGGTGATTAGACTACTTGACCAAATAAAATTCTACCTTTTCCCAATTTTAAGTGTTGGCAGATTTTAGCAATGATAGCAAGTCAAGTACGCCCTACACATGCATGTCTAAGAGTATAGCAGCGGAAAGTAACAACAAGCATGAGTAGTAAAGGAAGGGTAGGAAGATCAAACGCAATTTGTAGACACGAAGATTTTTCCCGTGGTTCCGATAGGTGGTGCTATCGTACGTCCACGTTTATGGAGTCTTCAACCCACAGAGGGTAACGGTCGCGAGAGTCCACGAAGTAGCAACCTTGACTATTCCATAACGGCTTCCGTCCACGAAGGACAAGCCTCACTATGGGTAGATCTTCACGAAGTAGGCGATCTCCTTGCCCATACAAACTTCTTGGTTCAACTCCACAACACGAAGTAGGAAGCTCCCATGCGACACCTAACCAATCTAGGAGGCACCACCCTACAAAAGGTAATAGGCTCGGCAATGTCGATGAACTCCTTGCTCTTGTGCTTCAAGATGATAGACTCCTCAACACACAATCACTCTCTCACATATTTGGCTATGGTGGAAGAGATTGCTTGGTGGAAAGCAACTTGGGGAGGCTAGAGATCAAGATTCATATGGTTGGAATGGAATGGCATGATCTCAACACATGAGTAGGTGGCTTTCTCTCAGAAAACTCAATGGGGCATGTATGGAATAGTTCTCAGTGCTTCTCTTTCGAGTGGGTGGTGGTGAAGGGGTATATATAGGCATCTCCAAAAATCCAACCGTTACACCTCAAGTGACCAACTCGGTGACACCGATGTGTGAATATCGATGGTACCGAGTTGCTCCAAAGGTAGCAACTTTTGAATCTCGGTGAGACCGATATATAAATCTCGGTTGCACCGATTAGGTGACCAACGGTCAGACTGCCCAATCTCGGCGACGCCGATTCAACAAACTTGGCGGTACCAATTTTGTGAATCGAGGTAACAGAAAGTTGGCAACCCAAACTCGGTGGCACCGAAGTGGAATCGGTTGCACCGATGTGCTAGGGTTTGGCATGGGTCTGTCTGAGTTTGGGAATCGGTTGCACCGAGTGGAAAGTGTTGGTTGCACCGATTTTGGATATTTGACTTGGGACAGACTTTTGTGGAAGTGCTTGTGGGTGTTTTTGGTGACTATCACTTGTGCACGTATGAGCATTTTGTTCACCAAAAATACCTTACCCCATTTTAATAGTATTGGCTTTCCTATGGACTCAAAGTGATTTCTCACAAAGTAAAATGTAGAGTCCTCTTGCTTGAAGCTTTGCCAATCCATTTCCTTGCATCTTGGGGTTTTTCCACAATCCTTTTGCCATCCCTATCATTGAATTTTTCCTGAAATGTGCTTAGTGGAAACATTAGTTCAATGACATATATGTTGTTATTAATTACCAAAACCACCAAGGGAGAAAATGTGCTTTCAGTCTCGTCAGGCGGTGACGCTGGTAGCCGCGACGGGCGGCCGGGGGCTGGTAGGCGCTGGCCGGCGCGCCAGTCAGGCGCGGTGACGCGCGTACGCGCCTGAGGCGCGAGATGGGTGGCGGATCCATCGGGCTTCGGAGTCGCTGCTGACGCGCCAGATCTGGAGCGGCGCGGCGAGTTGGCGACGACGGTCCGCGCGGCAGGAGCGGCGAGCCATGGCCATCCATGACCGGTCGCGGCACGGCGCTGCGGCAGCCGGCACGCGAGGTGTGCGCGTGTGTGCGGCGCGGCGGGGCAGGGTGCCAGATCCAGTGCAGTTATGCTACTGCGTGCGGGGCAGGTTGCCAGATCCGGGAAGGCGCAGGTGCATGGTGCTAAGGAGTCACTCCACTGCGGATCGGCGGCCTGTCGGTGGTGGGAGGCATGCGGACGGCGCCCCCTGCGCGGATCTGCTGGGTGACGGGTTGATGGCTCCGGTAGACTGTCCGGTGGCTTGGATTGGCAGCCCTGCGGGCGGGCCACCGGTCTTGTGTTGCGTCTAGTGCGTGTTTGGAGTTGTTCTGCGCGAGGAGGTGCCTGCGGTGGCTCCGGGGTAGTCGGAGGCGTGAGATCTGCATGTGGCAGGACCCGGTCTGATGGTGGTTCGGAAGGCTCGACGCTGCTGCGGGTGGGAGGACGAGATGGTGGTGGCTGGAGGGAGACGAATGGCGTCAGTGCGGTTGTTGCATCCTTTGTCGGGAGATGAATGGCCCGCAGGCGTTGCATCCTCAAGGAGACGAATGGCGTCGTGCTTGGTTGCATCCTTTCGATGGGAGACGAATGGCGCCGCGCAGAGGTTGCATCCTCTGTCCAGCGGGGGACGCGGAAGCAAGTTTTGGAAGCACGTCGAGTTTGCCGGGGAGGTGTGGTTGGCCGTGGAGGCAGAGGTAGTGGTGTGGTGTGTAGGCTGATCAGATCCTGAATTTGGGCTATGCAAGTGAGGCTGCCGGCGAAAGTTGTACTCCGGTTCCGACCGGAGTCATTGATGGCGACGCCTTCAGGCGCACTCCCTTGTTGAAGGCATCGATGTAGCTGCTCTCACCTTGCGTTTCCCGATGTGTTTCGGGGGAAACCCTTGATTGAGTTTAGATCGGACGATGTCAGCGCTATCTGGCGTCACATTCTCTCTTGGGGGCATCGTTTTGGAGTTGGATCCGTTTAGAGGGGCCAGTGGCTTGTGGGGCGGTGTGTGTTGTATGCTGATAGGCGCCGTTTGTATGGTTTTTGGGTCCGGTTTTCCTCATAAACTGGACCAATCCTTCTTCTCCTGATCAATGAATTTGGTAGAACAACTACCAACATTCAAAAGAAAAAATATTTGGTTGTTTGTAGTATGCCTCTGATCTACTCTGCTTTGTTGTCAGGAATTTGTTATGCTGGAGTATGAATTGTAATGTTCAAAAGTGCAATTTGATATACTGGAGTATGAATTGTTCAGTTCAACTTCACTGCCTTTGTTTGGTTGTCTGTAGTTAGCATATACCTATATTTGGTTGTTTGTAGTATGCATCTGATCTACTCTGCTTTGCTGTCAGGAATTTTCCTTCATCGCCAACGAGACCCTTTTGTCATTTATGGAAGTTGCGTTCTATGGCGATGTTTTGGCATCGTCAGCTGCCAAGTCAAGCCTCATTGACGAAGACAACTTGTCGTCGACAAGTGCGCCCTACGGTGGAGTATGAATTGTTCAGTTCAATTTCACGAACGCCTATGTTTGGTTGTCTGTAGTGAGCATATACCTGATACGTCCATTTTGCATCATGATTTCCTACTGTTATTTATTATGTTTTGTTGAATAATAATGCTTTAGGGAGATATTCTAATGCCTTTTCTCTCATAATATCCAAGGTTTACACAAAGAGGGAGAACACCAGCAGCTGGAATTCTAGACCTGAAAAAGCACATCAGAGATACCTATTCTGCACATCTCCAATGAAGCTGAAAACTTTACGGAGAATATTTTTGGAATTTATGAAAAATACTGGAGCAAATAACTACCGAAGGGGGCCACCCTGGTGGGCACAAGACACCAGGGCGCGGCAGGCCCCCCAGGTGCACCCTGGTGGGTTGTGCCCTCCTCGGCCCACCTCCGGTGCACATCTTCTGGTATATAGGGTCTTTTGACCTAGAAAAAACCAAGAGAGGACTTTTGGGACGGAACACTGCCGTCTCGAGGTGGAACTTGGGCAGGAGCACTTTTGCCCTCCGGCGGAGCGATTCCGCCGGGGGGAACTTCCCTCCCGGAGGGGGAAATCCAAGCCATCGTCATCACCAACACCCCTCTCATCTTTGGGAGGCCAATCTTCATCAACATCTTCAACAACACCATCTCCTCTCAAAGCCTAGTTCATCTCTTGTGTTCAATCTTTGTACAGGAACCTCAGATTGGTACCTGTGGGTGACTAGAAGTTTTGATTACATCTTGTAGTTGATTACTATATGGTTTATTTGGTGGAAAATTATATGTTCAGATCCATTATGATATTCAATACCCCTCTGATCTTGAGCATGAATATTATTTGTGAGTAGTTACCTTTGTTCTTGAGGTCACGGGAGAAGTCATGTTGCAAGTAATCATGTGAATTTACCACCTTGGTATGCTGATTATGCTAATTACATTGTCGCTAAATATTTACCACCTAGTTTCACATACCGACAAAAGAAAAAATTCTTCTGTGATTTAAGACATTACTTTTGGGATGATCCACATCTCTATAAAGAAGGAGTAGATGGTATTATTAGACGTTGGGTACCTGAGCATGAACAGGAACAATTCCTACGGAAATGTCATTCCGAAGCATATGGAGGACATCATGCGGGAGATAGAACTGCTCACAAGGTATTACAATCTCATTTTTATTGGCCTACTCTCTTCAAGGATGCCCGTTAATTTGTCTTGTCTTGTGATGAATGTCAAAGAATTGGTAATATCGGCAAGCGTCAGTAAATGCCTATGAATTATTCACTTGTTGTCGAACCATTTTATGTTTGGGGTTTTAATTATATGGGACCTTTTCCTTCCTCTAACGTGTACACTCATATTTTGGTTTCCGTTGATTATGTCACTAAGTGGGTAGAAGCTATTCCAACTAGTAGTGCTGATCACAAGACCTCAATTAAAATGCTTAAAGAAGTTATCTTCCCGAGGTTTGGAGTCCCTAGATATTTAATGACTGATGGTGGTTCACACTTTATTCATGGTGCTTTCCGTAAGTTGCTTGCTAAATATGATGTTAACCATAAAATTGCATCACCCTATCATCCTCAATCTAGTGGACAAGTTGAACTTAGCAATAGAGAAATAAAATTAATATTACAAAAAACTGTCAATAGGTCTCGAAAGAATTGGTCTAAGAAACTAGATGATGCACTTTGGGCCTATAGAACAGCTTATAAAAATCCTATGGGTATGTCTCCATACAAAATGGTATATGGGAAAGCTTGTCATTTGCCTCTAGAGCTAGAACACAAAGCATTTTGGGCAATTAAAGAACTCAATTATGATTTCAAACTTGCCGGTGAGAAGAGGCTATTTGATATTAGCTCACTAGATGAATGGAGAACCCAAGCCTATGAAGATGCCAAACTATTCAAAGAAAAAGTGAAAAGATGGCATGACAAAAGAATCCAAAAGCGGGAATTCAAAATAGGACACTATGTTCTTATGTTCAATTCTCGTTTAAGATTTTTTGCAGGTAAGCTTCTCTCCAAATGGGAAGGACCATATATTGTCGAAGAGGTTTATCATTCTGGAGCTATCAAGATTAATAATGTCAAAGGTACTAACCGAAGGTGGTTAATGGACAAAGAATTAAGCACTATATGTCAGGTACGCCTATTAATGTTGAAAGCAACGTTATCCATACCATGAGACCGGAGGAACACATAAAAGAAACCTTCTGGAACACTCCAGAATTCTGAAAAATAGGAGGTACGTGATACGGTAAGTAAACGGACTCCGAAAAATGCGCAAAAATATTTTCTGTCAGTTTTGGAATATTAGAAAAATTAAGAAAATAAGAAATAAACCGGAAGGCAACCGAGGTGCGCCCTGGTGGGTTGTGCCCACCTCGGACACCATCCCGACTCCGTTTTCCTTCCATATGCTTGTTTCCCAAGATTAAAAATTCTCTATATATACCCCCGAATGTTTTCACGACCGCATTGCAGAAAAATCCTTTGTTCTTGTTTCGTGATGTTGTCTCGTCAGATCTAGATCTCCATGGCTCCACCAAGCTCCTCCAAGGACAAGTTCTTCGAGAAGGTCATCAACCCGTACTTGCTGGAGGTGATGAAGCACTCTCAAGCCATTGAGATGCGTGAGGGGGTGCTCCACATTCGCGATGTTCAGGGACCTAAGAGGACCGGAAGCGTGGAGGCTAGGATCGAGGCGGTGGAACAAGACATCTTCAAGTGCCAAAGGACGGTGGAGCATGGACTTAGTGCCAATCACTCCATGATCACGGAATTCACCCGTGATCAGATGGTGGATGGCCGGTCTGTGAAGGAGACCATCTCCACCCTCAACGAGTAAATCAATTTTCTGCAAAGTCAAGTTTATGATCTTCAAAACCAAGTTTTTGAATATGAAGCAAGATTTAAAGGTATGAGTTTAGCTGCCAGTTGCAGGACTCAGGGGACTCTTGCGTCAACTTTCGATGGTGAGCCCTTGTCCTGGAAGCTGGAGGACAAGCCTACTTCTTCATCACCACCACCTTCTTCAACACCACCACCAAAGGAGACTTGAGCACACGGGTATAGGCACTCCCCTTGGCTTGAGCCAAGCTTGGGGGAGGTGCCCCGGTATCGTATCACCATCACTTTTATTCACCTTTACCTATTTTAGTTCGATTTTTAGTTTCCCTTTGATTTAGTTGAATAAAAGTTTAGCATGATCTATTTTCGTGTGTTAGTTTCGTGGTCTATCTATCTATGTAATCGAGTGAGAGTTATATAATAAGGTTGGTTTGAGCTTTTGCTTCTCTACTTCTCGTTGCAATCAAATTAAAAGGAAAGAGAAATAAACGAAAAGAATCACATGCTAATCTTATGGTAAGTAATGACATCCCATAAGGAAAAGTATAAGTGGTAAAATTTGTTGGAGATTGACAAACATAGCATTGCTCAATGATGCAATTCATGAAAGAATTAATAAGGGAAGAGAAGATTCACATGCAAATACACTATCTTGGACATCTTTTATGATTGTGATCCCTCATTAAATATTATATGTCAAAATTGTTGACGTTGAACAAGGAAGACAACGTAATGATTTATGTTTATTCATATTCACATAGAAGTTATATTGTCATAGATCCTTCAACATGTGGTGCTTGCTCAATATCTTTGCTAGCCAAAAATTCCGCACTAAGTAGAGATACTACTTGTGCATCCAAAAACCCAAAACCCAAATTCATGTTTTGAGAGTCCACCATACCTACCTACGGATCGAGTAAGATCCTTCAAGTAAGTTGTCATCGGTGCAATAAGGAAATAAAAATTGCTTCTAAATGTGTTTTGATCAATTAGTGTGAGAGAAAATTGAGCGTTATACGAACTTATGATGGCAAAGTAATAAAAGCGACGGACTGCATAATAAAGGTTGATATCATAGGGGGCAATATAGCGTGACGTTCTTTTACATTAAGGGATTGGGCATAAAAACCAAAAAGCGCATGACAACCTCTGCTTCCCTTTGCGAAGGGCCTAACTTTTACTTTTATGTATTTACTTTTATGCAAGAGTCAAAGTATTCTTCCCTATTCCTTTTTACTTTTTCTTTTGCAAGCATCATGTGGCGAGGAAAGATCTAGGCACATATATCCAGTTGGATGTGAGTGAGCATGAGTTATTATTGTTGACATCACCTTTGAGGTGAGTATGTTGAGAGGCGAAACTATAAACCCCTATCTTTCTATGTGTCCGGTTGAAACTTTTTGCTCATGGGTATGCTGTGAGTGTGAGCAATCATAGAAGACTAAATGATGGTTGAGTATGTGGACTTGCCAAAAGGCTCCGACATGAGACCCTTCCTGAAAATATGATGAATTGTAGTTGCAAAGTTGACTGAGAACATAGTTTGTTGGTTTCCAATAAGGTTTATGCTTTATACTTCTCTGGTGTGATGAATTGTTACTTGTTCATGAGAAGTTATACGATGAAAGTATATGAATAAGTTTATGATAGAGTTTGTTGCTGTTATGATAATAAGCATGATGCTACTATGTCCGTATTTTGTTTTTATCGACACCTCTCTCTCAAATCATGTGGACATGCTTTTCAATATCGGCTTTTCGCTTGAGGACAAGCGAGGTCTAAGCTTGGGGGAGTTGATACGTCCATTTTGCAGCCTGATTTTCTACTGTTATTGTCGGTGTACTAAAGTTTGGGTCTTTTAGTACCCCATACTTGTGTTCGGGCGGTTGTAGCCACACCAGCGGCAAGGCCTGCCGGGGGGCAGCTGGACGCAAATACAAGGATATCAAGAAGACATTCAAGTCAATAATCAGAAGACAGAAGACCGAAGGCTGGGATCCCGGCAAGATCTTGCCGGGATGGCTTGCGAAGCCCCGGCAAGCCTCGCGCCCGGCAAGACCTCGCCACCCTGTCACCGCTCCAGCGCAGTGACCAGCTTGTCTTTTAGCTGTTGTCCTCCTGGGTACGTGTCAGGCGCTAACGGCGGATGGGCTTAAGCGGTGCTGATGGGACGGGCTCTTTTTCTGTCCCCAAGAAAGTTAGGGACACCTCAACGGAGCATTTAATGCGTTTGTCCTAAGTCGTCAGTATTAGGTATGATAACACTGTAGCAACTTTACACCTCTTGTACTTCGCCACTGTTGGTGACCCCTTCGACGTATAAAAGGAGGCCCAAGGCGTAGCTACAGAGGGGAGGACCTTCTGGCCCATTCTGTATGCGTAGCGGCCGTGTACTGTTCATCACATAGCGCTCCTGAAGCTTGGGCATAAACACATCCAATACACCAAAGCAGGAGTAGGGTTTTACGCTTCCCAGTGGCCCGAACCTGGGTAAAAATCCCTCGCGTTGTTCGTTGGATCTGCTCTTTGTGCAAGCCTTTCTCCCTGCCGAACCGTAAAGGGATCCTCTCGATCCCATAGGTGTCGTACGCCGACATCTTTGGCGCGCCAGGTGTCGTATGCCGACATCTTCGTAAGTTCTATCCATAAGGCGCGGTTGCCGGGTCTCCCGGCAACCACCTTTTGTACGAGTCTTGCCGCCAAGGCATATGATCCTTTGTACAAAGCCAGGCGCAGACCCTGTGCATAGTCGAAGAAGATTAAGTGTTTTACAATTCTTGTCGATTTTCATGTTTACTTATATGCATGCTTATCTGAGACATTGTATTACACTTGCTTCCGGTAAGCATTAACGAACCGCCAAGGTTCCATATCTCTATTTTCTCTTCTTTCTTTTTCTCAAAGGACAGAAGGTTCCCTCGCATGCAAGTTTGCCAGGGGGGAATGATGGTATGGATACCGACAGGCGACGTTCAAGGTTGACATCTTGCCGGAAGGAGTATAGCAACGAAAAGCTAAGTTGCAGAAACCTTAAACAAAATTTTGTTTTGTAAGGTTATTCTCCTTGAACGATTCCGGCCTATTTATGGGAAACCTGCACATGAAGGAACCTTGTCATGATCGGTTGCGCCCTTATTTTGTTTCGAGTCCGCTCAACAGTTTAAGTGGCTGCACTAAAAACGTCAAGGTTTCTTGCCGGTAGCGGCACCTCCAGCAGGCTGCTAAAGTCCCGCACCTAGCGCTCGCGGCAAGGGTGCGCGCGCCGGCAAGTTCCTAATAAGCGTAGGGTTTTTCCATACAGAAAGAAATCAGACAAGGGAAATAGCATACATTCATCGAGAGCATAGCAAGTTATATTACATTGGTAGTTGCCGCGATTCTAACATAAGACAAAATTGTCTTTGGCATGGAATGGTGGCGACAACAAGTGAAGCAGCTAGTCCCTGCACTGGCCTTCGACCCTCTTGACTTGGTTCACCTTGTCGACGATGGGTGCGACAAGTTCTTCGAGCGCCTTGAGGTCCACATCCTTCGACAAGCGGTCAAGAACGTTGGAGAGGTTGATGCCAGGGTTCTTGTGCACCACTTTGATGAGCACCTTGAGGAGGACGGCCCGGCAGAGTTTGCGGGATTCGTTGGCCAGATGGGTTGCTCGATCAGAATGGAGCTGCTTCAGGGCATCAATCATGCCCTCGAAGAACAAGGTCACCTTGGCGCTTGGAGACACTCTTTCATCAGAAGAATACCCGAAGTTCTGCAGGCCCATGGAGGATAGTTCTGCTACAAGCCTTTCTGCAACATCGACAAGGCGTTCAGTCCAGATCTTGACGCCTTTCTCGAAGTCATTATAAGTGGCAGCAGCACTCTTGAGCAGGTCCTTTTTGTTCCGGAGATCTTTGATCAAGACCTTCTCACGAGCCCTGCTGTTCTCAAGGGATTCTTCCAGCGTGGACAGCTTCAGCTTCAGATCGGCGATAGAGTCATTGGCTGAGGAGAGCAGCTTGGTCTTGTCGGACATGGCAACTTGTATCTCCGCCAAGCTGTAGAGAGTCTTCTCTCTTTCGGCTTCGAGCGTCGAGATCTTCTTGCCATGATCCTCGAGGTCCGCCTCCAGCCTCTTCACCTTATCGTCAAGCTCGTTCTTGGCGGCCTCTGCAGCTTCGGCAGCATTGACGGCTTCCTTCAGCTTGCCGATGTGATCTGTGGCCAGAGCTTCGAATGCTTCCTTGTGCTTCTGCTCCAGCTCTTGGGTCCGCTGCGCGACAAGCCTTTCAATCTCTTCATCCTTGCCGCGAAGTTTGTCGGCAAGCGCCTTCTCGCGAGCGGCGAGCTCTTCTTCATGAGCGTCGAGCCCGACACGGCGCTCTGTTAGGCGAGCTTCCTCTGCCGCGGCCTGTTGTTTAGCCTCTTCTTGTGCCTTCTCAACATCAGACTGCTTCATGAGGAGCTCGTTCCAATTTTGGCTCAACTGCTCTTGGCTCGCCTTCAGCTCCTGAAAAGCTTCGGCGTACCAGACTTGCGTTTCCTCGACGTGCTTCTGGAAATCCGCCTCCGCTGCTTCGACGACTGCTGCCCTGGAATCCAAATTCTCTTTCCAGGCGCGGTGAAGCGCTTGAAGCTTCAGGAAGTTGTTGCTCATGGCCTGGAGGAGCTTTTCTTCTTCGGATTTGCTGCTGCTGGCGCATGGCTCATCGACAATCTCGAGCCCAGAAGTGGCGACGACGTCTTCGTCGAAGATTTCCCCTTCAGTCGGCACCCCAATGCTTGCCGTTCCTGGTATGCTGACGAACAGGTTATCGCCAACCTTGAGGTATTTGCTTGAACAGGGGGCCTCGGATGTTGACAGCTGATCCTCAACAGCCGCCTCACCGGCAACTGGGGGCTCCGTGGCCGGCGTAGCGCCTGGCGCTCCTGCGGCAGGAATGCCGTCAGTATGGTCACTGGACTCCTTGCCGGCCCTCTCAGCAGACTCCTTGGTGGCCTTTTCCTGTGTGGCCTTGGCGGCCTCGGCGGCAGCATCCTTGGCGGCCTCGGCGGCAGCATTCTTGGCGGCCTCGTCAGCGAAAATTCTGTCGGCCTCGGCGGCAGCATCCCTGGCGATCTCCTCGATAACGGTGTCAACATCCATGTGTTCCGTCGAGGGAAGATCTGAAAGCCAAGAAAACAAACAAGATATGGCTGAGGAGGAAGTTCAAGAAGACAAAAAGAAAGACAAAGCGACAAGTACTCTGAGGCAAATGGTTTACCCGCGTCAAGCTGTCGAGAGGTGGTTCCTCCTTTCCCGGCAACATTGGTTGCCGATGTAGGACTGCCGGTGCCTGTGTTTGTCGGCCCCTCTTCAACAAGAATGGGCTCGTCAGCGGAAGCCCTTGCCTAAGATTCATCTCTGGGCGGCATGGTTGACGGAAGCGACACGTTTGAGGTGGCTCCTGATGGTGCTCCTTGTTGCCGCTCCTCTCCTACAAGCCTGGTGATGTTAGCACTGAAGATACACACCCCGACACTTGCTAGCGGAAAGTGAGTAGTGAACTCACGCTGGGGGCTGTGTCGGGGGCTGCGTCGTGGGCTGGGCTCCGGGCTGATGTTAATTAGCTCTGGCGCACCTGAGGTGCTTGCCGGCGGCTCATCGCCCGCTGAAGTCTTCGCCCTCTTCGCCATCCTTTGCGCCAATGTTTCCGTATCTCTGCGGAGACGAGCCAAAGCAAGACCAATTAGTTAAGCAAAACCGTAAATTCAGAAGATAAACTATGTGACAGGACCCTTACTCTTCTTCTTCCGAGCTGAAGGCAGAGAGGTCGAAGTCGACTTCCGCCACGGCGCTCGTGCGAGGAGGTGAGGGAGTGGTCCTGGGTCGCTTGGCTGCGGCAGAAGAAGAAGGTTGCTGGGTTGAGGCACTAGAGGTGGCTTTCAGAAGAACGCGCTTCTTCTTCTTCTCGGGAGCTGGGGGCTCCTCGTGCAGCTCCTCCTCGGCTGTATCTTCGGCAGAAGGACCCCCGGCAGATGTGCCACTCTGCTCTCCGGCAACCTCGCCCTGCCCGGCAAGTTTTCCTTCAGACATCACTTCTTCTTCACCGGCTTCCCCTTCCGTGAAGCCAGCACTGTCGGCCTTCTCGGCAAGATTCACATCTTCCGCCCTGCTGGCGATGTACGCCACTTCTTCTTCAGTAGTGGGGCGGATGAGGTTCGCCTCTTCCCGGATGGCCTTCTCCGATAAGTTGTCGAAGAATTCTTGTGCTTGCTCTGCGGATGGCTCTTCCCAAGTTCCGTCAAGGCCGTGGGCATTACATGCCGGCATCATGGCGATGATTGAGGCCAAGGCAGAGTTGTTAAACAGAGGAATTACGCCCGCCGGCAACTTGAATCTCGCGTCAGTCCTGAACAGCTTGTGGCAGAGGGCTATGTGCTGCATGACCGTCAAGTTGTTATTCAACCCAGGGCGCAGCCTCATAATATCTGCCGCATTCCGGAACTCCCAGGCTGGTCTCCCTTTGTTCATCAGAGGGGCGATACGCCGGCGAAGGAAATCAGCGCCGATCATCTCTATTGTGAGCCCGGCAGCTTTGAGGCGGTGAATCCTGGTAACTGCAATTGTGAGCTTCTCATCTTGAAGATCGAAGGCGCTCCAATCAGTACCACGCGCCATTTTTGTTTCTCGAAGCGAACAGAAGGGCTGAGGGTCTGTCTCCTGAATCCAGCACCACTTGGCTCGCCATTCTTCCCACTTCTCGCGGAAGACCCCGTCTGGGTATATCTCTTTGTTCCATGCCCTTGGAATCCAGGTGATAGAACTAGAAAGGGCGCCTCCCTTTTGGATGCGGGGAATGAAGTAATGGCGGAAGAGGGCTGTGCTAGGGACTACTTCGGCAAAAATTTCGCAAAGATGAGCAAAGGCTGACATACATGTCACGGCATTCGGCGTAAAATCCAAGAGTTGGAAGCCGTACGTGTACATGATGTCGTTGAAGAAATCAGAGAAAGGGGGACAGAGCCCGCAATAAAAGTAGTCAATAAAAAAGGGGAATTTATCTGGGCCACCCTTGGAGGAACCTGGACTCACGCGAGTGGCAGGATGAGCCTTCGTCTCCCTCGCCCACATGTAGAGGTATCGGTCCATCAGGGCTCTCGCATCGAGTGCCGAAGTGAAGACGACGTGCTTCTTCCGCATCTTCACCAGTTCGTTCTCCAGGACAGCGGCTTTCACCGCCTTGCCCTTGCTCGCCTTGGGTGGCATGGCAGCTGTGGAGCAAAGACCGTGGACGGTGAGGGCGTGGAGGCGGCGGATGAGTGGGAGAGGCTCTGTTTCGGGCTCGAGGAAGGAGACGACGGCGGTTCCCAGATTGGAAAGGACGGGGGGTAAATGAGCAGCGCCTCTGCGGATTCCTTTTTACGGGGAAGGCGCGAGGTTGCCTCTTTACTAGTCGGTATGAAAACGCTTTTGTGAGCGCGCTGCTGTAACGGCTGCTCCGCGCACGTATCCCACGTCCCGCATTCAATGGGCGTCGTGGGGGGGCGCAGTAAGCGGAATGATTATAGCAGTTAACTCCTGCCACGCGTGCTCGTGCACTGTTTGGGCCTAGCCCAACAACGCCTCGCACTCGTGTATGGCCTAGGCCTGGGGGCTCCTGTCGGTGTACTAAAGTTTGGGTCTTTTAGTACCCCATACTTGTGCACGGGCGGTTGTAGCAACACCAGCGGCAAGGCCTGCCGGGGGGCAGCTCGACGCAAATACAAGGATATCAAGAAGACATTCAAGTCAATAATCAGAAGACAGAAGACCGAAGGCTGGGATCCCGGCAAGATCTTGCCGGGATGGCTTGCGAAGCCCCGGCAAGACTCGTGCCCGGCAAGACCTCGCCACCCTGTCACCGCTCCAGCGCAGCGACCAGCTTGTCTTTTAGCTATTGTCCTCTTGGGTACGTGTTAGGCGCTAACGGCGGATGGGCTTAAGCGGTGCTGATGGGACGGACTCTTTTTCCGTCCCCAAGAAAGTTAGGGACACCTCAACGAAGCATTTAATGCGTTTGTCCTAAGTCGTCAGTATTAGGTATGATAACACTGTAGCAACTTTACACCTCTTGTACTTCGCCACTGTTGGTGACCCCTTTGACGTATAAAAGGAGGCCCAAGGCGTAGCTACAGAGGGGAGGACCTTCTGGTCCATTCTGCATGCGTAGCGGCCGTGTACTGTTCATCACATAGCGCTCCTGAAGCTTGGGCATAAACACATCCAATACACTAAAGCAGGAGTAGGGTTTTACGCTTCCCAGCGGCTCGAACCTGTGTAAAAATCCCTCGCGTTATTCGTTGGATCTGCTCTTTGTGCAAGCCTTTCTCCCCGCCGAATCATAAAGGGATCCTCTCGATCCCATAGGTGTCGTACGCCGATAGTTATTTATTATGTTTTATTGAATAATAATGCTTTAGGGAGTGATTCTAATGCCTTTTCTCTCATAACATGCAAGGTTTACACAAAGAGGGAGAATACCGACAGCTGGAATTCTGAACTTGAAAAAGCACATCAGAGATACCTATTCTGCACATCTCTAATGAAGCTGAAACTTTACGGAGAATATTTTTGGAATTTATGAAAAATACTGGAGCAAATAACTATCGGAGGGGGCCACCCTGGTGGGCACAAGACACCAGGGCGCGCCAGGCCCCACAGACGCGCCCTGGTGGGTTGTGCCCTCCTCTCCCCACCTCCGGTGCCCATCTTCTCGTATATAGGGTCTTTTGACCTAGAAAAAACCAAGAGAGGAAATTCGGGACGGAACCCCGCCGTCTCGAGGCGGAACTTGGGCAGGAGCACTTTTGCCCTCCGGCGGAGCGATTCCGCCGGGGGAACTTCTCTCCCGGAGGGGGAAATCGAAGCCATCGTCATCACCTACAACCCTCTCATCTTTAGGAGGCCAATCTTCATCAACATATTCAACAGAACCATCTCCTCTCAAACCCTAGTTCATCTCTTGTGTTCAATCTTTGTACCAGAACCTCAGATTGGTACCTGTGGGTGACTAGTAGTGTTGATTACATCTTGTAGTTGATTACTATATGGTTTATTTGGTGGAAGATTATATGTTCAGATCCATTATGCTATTCAATACCTCTCTAATCTTGAGCATGAATATTATTTGTGAGTAGGTTCCTTTGTTCTTGTGGTCACGGAAGAAGTCATGTTGCAAGTAATCATGTGAATTTGATATGTGTTTGATATTTTGATGATATGTATGTTGTGATTCCCTTAGTGGTGTCATGTGAACGTCGACTACAAGACACTTCACCATCCTTGGGCCTAAGGGAATGCATTGTGGAGTAGTTATTAGATGATGGGTTGCTAGAGTGATAGAAGCTTAAACCCTAGTTTATGCGCTACTTCGTAAGGGGTTGATTTGGATCCAAACGTTTAATGCTATGGTTAGATTTTATCTTAATACTTTACTCGTAGTTGCGAATGCTTGCGAGGGGGTTAATCATAAGTGGGAGGTTGTTCAAGTAAGAACAGCACCCAAGCACCGGTCCACCCACATATCAAATTATCAAAGTAGCAAACACGAATCAAACCAACATGATAAAAGTGACTAGATGAAATTCCCGTGTACCCTCATGAAAACTTTGCCTATTATTAGAGACTGTTCTGGCCTGTCCTTTGCCACTAAAGGATTGGGCTACCTTGCTGCACTTTATTTACTGTTACCGTTACTTGCTCGTTACCAATTATCTTGCTATCAAACTACCTGTTACCTGCAATTTCAGAGCTTGCAGAAATTACCTTTCTGAAAACCGCTTGTCATTTCCTTCTGCTCCTCGTTGGGTTCGACACTCTTACTTATCGAAAGGACTACGATTGATCCCCTATACTTGTGGGTCATCAATACCTTGTTTAGCTGTTTTTGGTTGTTTATAGTGAACATATGTCCAGCTTCAATTGCTAGATTTGGTTGTTCAATCATACAATTGGTTCCTATTAAAGCCGGTGTAGTTAACATGCCCCTGTTTATTTCGGTTTTCTAACAATGTGATGTTCAATCATAGAATTTGATGTTTAAGCACATGTTACATTCTATGCAATTTCAACAATACCGATATGAATGACTATTTGGTTGCTGTAGTGTGCCTTGTTTATTTAGTTATTCACAATGTCCAGTACAATTTGATTAATACCAGTTCAATGGCCATATTTATTTCCTGTTAAGCCTGGTGTAGGTAATACACCCCCTATTTTTTTCACTCTGTGATGTTCAATTATACAATTTGATGTTTAAGTAAAAGCTTTGTTCTATGCAAATTCAACAATACCATTATGAATGACTTTATTTGCTTGTTGTTAAGCCTGATGTTGTGAGCACATGCCTATCATAATAGTTTTTGGTTCACATGGCTATATTTGTTTCCCATGTTATACTCCCTCCGCCCCATAATATAGGGACAATTGCATTTTTGCCCCTAGTTGAAACCTACCCACGGGTTTTGCCCTTACTTTTTGAATCTGCTCAGTTTTGCCCTTAGATTTGCCTCCGAGGTCGCCCAAATGTCCTTTGACCGTTTGACCAATATTTGAAAATTCATAACAAATTCATACGAACTAAAAAAAATGCAAACAAGATATCAAAATGTTCAAAAAAACATTATCTTTATGTACATGTCATTTTCATTCACGAAAAAAGTACCATTTAAATTACCCATGGTTATCAATGTTATCAACATTATGAAAATAAAAAGGTATAAACAATAGTGTTTTCATGAATAAAAATTACATGCAAATGTAGGTGATGTTCTCCGAACATCCTGATATCTTATTTGCATTTTTCTGAGTTCATATGAACTTGTTATGAAGTTTCAAAGTCAACTGAAACTTCATAACAAGTTCATATGAACTCAGAAAAATGCAAATAAGATATCAGCATGTTCAGAAAACATCACCTACATTTGCATGTAATTTTTATTCACGAAAAAGTATTGTCTATACCTTTTTATTTTAAAAAATGTTAATAACATTAATAACCATGGGTAGTTTAAATGGTACTTTTTTCGTGAACGAAAATGACATGTACATAAAGGTAATGTTTTTCTGAACATTTTGATATCTTGCTTGCATTTTTTTGAGTTCATATGAATTTGTTATGAATTTTAAAAGTATTGGTTAAACGGTCAAAGGGCATTTGGGCGACCTCGGAGGCAAATTTAAGGGCAAAACTGAGCAGAGTCGAAAAGTAAGGGCAAAACCCGTGGGTAGGTTCCAACTAGGGGCAAAAATGTATTTGTCCCCATAATATAAGACGCTAATACATCCAATATGTTCGTGCATTGGATGTAATTAGATCTTATATAGTGGGACGGAGAGAGCATCATGTGAGGTAACTAATAAAGATTGCTAGTACAATGGGTCAAGATGTGGCAATTAAACTATTTATTTATAGTTTGTCCAAGACAACAGTGATATGAAGTATATTAACTCAGAACTATGTACCCTTTTTACTGCACATAATGAGTTGTTAGATGACAATCTCTGTATCTTTTTTCCTTTGCAGTGGTTCCCAATGCAGTCTGCCCAAGATCACCTCTCAAACTACATGATTGTTGGACATGCAAATGTACATGTATTTCTACCAGACTAGAATGACTATCTGGAAGTCATGAAGATTTGAAGGATGGGCGGTCAGCCATCACAAGGGATTGGGCTAGAATCGTGTGTGCATACGACATGGAGGAGGGCACACTACGGTCATTCCGCTTCACCTTTTACAGCAATCAGAATATCTTTTGCCTCTTTATTTGCCGTCTTTAATACAAGTATTCAACCGTCGTTCATCATTCTTTATTTGGTGCTTATGTAATTCTTTCGTTGACGTAATTCTTGAATGTATGTACCTGTGAATGGAATAATGCATTGGTTGATGTACCTATCTATGTATATGTAAAAAGCTACTCCCTACTTTCAAATTCAAATTCTGTACCATTTTAAATTGTAGCGATTAAA
Organism: Elymus sibiricus; assembly: GCA_039707655.1. Taxonomy (NCBI): domain Eukaryota; kingdom Viridiplantae; phylum Streptophyta; class Magnoliopsida; order Poales; family Poaceae; genus Elymus; species Elymus sibiricus. The sequence goes on along the minus strand of CM077663.1, from coordinate 294,993,728 downwards.
ATAATAATAAAATGCTCTGCGGGTCATTACGCCGCACACGGTTTGTAAGTCTCAACGTTTGTGATATACCTCATGATCCGACACGTTTCACAGATAGAAAACGTGTGCGCCCATGCACACAGTTGCCGTTTACAAACTGTGTGTGATTTCAGATAATATAACAAACGGTGCAACTGAATTCAATGTTGGTGATATAATCTCTGTCGCACACATTTTAAAATGATAAACTGTTTGTGATGTAGTATGCATCGCAAACGTTGGACCACAGAATAGCGCATGCGATACTTATCCTGTCGGACGCGAGTACTACACTCAAACGTTTCTTAAACCTATCCGATACTTGTATGACGGTTAAATTATCATCTTAGTTAAATATCTCCAACGGTTCGTCCAATATAAGTGTTTGTGATATTAGTGTGATCTCACACGAGTTGCAAGGATGGGTCGTATGGGAAGTCCACCATATCTCAAACGGTTGACCGGTGACCCTCGTTTGTGATACATACGGACATCCCATACGCTTAGTTTTGCCAAACGTTTGCGTTCGTTGGACACCATCCCCGACGATTGTTCTATGTCGTGTGGGATGGACCCCCCTATCGCCCACACATGTAAGGCGACGGTTTCAAAGTACGTCACGGAAAGGGGTTAAAAACTGTTTGTATAGCACGTCGCTGCACCAGTGGTGGTTTCCGTATAATGCTTGCTAAATGTGATGTTAACAACAGAATTGCATCACCCTATCATCCTCAATCTAGTGGTCAAGTTGAACTTAGCAATGGAGAAATAAAATTAATATTACAAAAAGCTGTCAATATGTCCTGAAAGAATTGGTCTAAGAAACTAGATGATGCACTTTGGGCCTATAGAACAGCTTATAAAAATCCTATGGGTATGTCTCCATACAAAATGGTATATGTAAAAGCTTGTCATTTGCCTCTAGAGTTAGAACATAAAGCATTTTGGGCAATTAAAGAACTCAATTATGATTTCAAACTTGCCGGTGAAAAGAGGTTATTTTATATTAGCTCACTAGATGAATGGAGAACACAAGCTTACGAAAATGCCAAACTTTTCAAAGAAAAAGTTAAAAGATGGCATGACAAAAGAATCCAAAAGCGGGAATTCAAAGTTGGAGAATATGTTCTTTTGTACAACTCCCGTTTTAGATTTCTTGCAGGAAAGCTTCTTTCCAGATGGGAAGGACCGTATATTATCGAAGAGGTTTATTGTTCTAGAGCTATCAAGATTAATAATGCCGAAGGTACTAACCCAAAGGTGGTCAATGGACAAAGAATTAAACACTATATCTCAGGTACGCCTATTAATGTTGAAGCAATATTATCCAAACCATGACACCGGAGGAACACATAAAAGAAACCTTCCGGAACACTCCAGAATCCTGAAAAAGAGGAGGTACGTGATACGGTAAGTAAACGGACTCCGAAAAATATGCAAAACTATTTTATGTTAGTTTTGGAATATTAAAAAAATTAGGAAAATAAGAAATAAACAGGAAAGCAACCGAGGTGAGCACGATACACCAGGGCCCGCTTGCCCTCCCTGGCGCGCCCTGGTGGGTTGTGCCCCCCTCGGGCACCTTCTCGGCTCCGTTTTCCTTCCATATTCTCGCCTCCCAAGATAAAAAAAATCTTTATATATACCCATGATTGTTTTGACCACCGCATCACAGAAAAATCCTCTGTTCTTGTTTCGTGTTGTTTTCTCGTCAGATCTAGATCTCCATGGTTCCACCAAGCTCCTCCAAGGATAAGTTCTTTGAGAAGGTCATCAACCCGTACTTGTCAGAGGTGATGAAGCACCCTCAAGCCATTGAGATTCGTGAGGGGGTGCTCCACATCCGAGATGTTGAGGGGCCCAAGAGGACAGGAAGCATGGAAGCTAGGCTCGAGGCGGTGGAACAAGACATCTTCAAGTGCCAAGGGATGGTGGAGCGTGGACTTAGTGTCAATCACTCCATGATCGCGGAATTCACCCGTGATCACATGGTGGATGGCCGGTCCATGAAGGACATCGTCTTCACCTTCAACGAGCAAATCAATTTTGTGCAAAGTCAAATCTATGATCTTCAAAACCAAGTTTTTGAGTATGAAGCAAGATTTAAAGGTATGTGTTTAGCTGCCAGTTGGAGGACTCGAGAGACTCGTGCATCATCTTTTGATGGGGAGCCCTTGCCCTGGAAGCAGGAGGACAAACCTACCACTTCATCACCACCACCTTCATCATCTCCACCACCAAAGGAGACTTGAGTACACGGGTATGGGCACTCCCCTTGGCTTGAGCCAAGCTTGGGGGAGATGCTCAGGATCACCATCACTTTTATTTACCTTTACCTATTTTAGTTCGATCCTTAGCTCTTTCGTGATCTAGTTGAATAAAAGTTTAGTATAATATATTTTCGAGTGCTAGTTTCGTGATCTATCTATCTATGTAATCGAGTGAGAGTTATATAATAAAGTTTAGATTGTTTTTTTGCTTCTTTAATTTCTTGTTGCAATCAAAATAAAAAGGAAATAAATGAAAAGGATCATATGCTAATCCTATGGTAAGTAATGACATCACATAAGGAAAAGTGTAAGTGGTGAAATTTATTGGAGATTGACAAACATAGCATTGGTCAATGATGCAATTCATGAAAGAATTAATAAGGGAAGAGAAGATTCACATGCAAAGACACTATCTTGGACATCTTTTATGATAGTGAGCCCCCATTAAATATAATATGCCAAAATTGTTGATGTTGGATAAGGAAGACAACGTAATGATTTATGTTTGTTTGTATTCACATAGAAGTTATATTGTCATAGATCCTTCAACATGTGGTGCTTGCTCAATATCTTTGCTAGCCAAAAATTCCGCAGTAAGTAGAGATACTACTTGTGCATCCAAAAACCCTAAACCCAAACTCATGTTTTGAGAGTCCACCATACCTACCTATGGATTGAGTAAGATCTTTCAAGTAAGTTGTCATCGGTGCACTAAGGCAATAAAAATTGCTTCTAAATGTGTTTGATCAATTAGTGTAAGAGAAAATTGAGCGTTGTACGAACTTGTGATGGCAAAGTAATAAAAGCGACGGACTGCATAATAAAGGTTGCTATCAAAAGGGGCAATATAACATGACATTCTTTTACATTAAGGGATTTGGCATACAAACCAACAAGCGCATGACAATCTCTGCTTCCCTCTGTGAAGGGCCTATCTTTTACTTTTATGTATTTACTTTTATGCAAGAGTCAAAGTATTCTTCCCTATTCCTTTTTACTTTTTCTTTTTGCAAGCATCATGTGGCGAGGAAAGATCTAGGCACATATATCCAATTGGATATGAGTGAGCATGAGTTATTATTGTTGACATCACCCTTGAGGTGAATACGTTGGGAGGTGAAACTATAAGCCCCTATCTTTCTATGTGTCCGGTTGAAACTTTTTGCTCATGGGTATGCTGTGAGTGTTAGCAATCATAGAAGATTAAATGTTGGTTGAGTATGTGGACTTGCCAAAAGGCTCCCACATGAGACCCTTCCTGAAAATATGATGAATTGTAGTTGCAAAGTTGACCGAGAACATAGTTTGTTGGGTTTCAATAAGGTTTATGCTTTATACTTCTATGTTGTGATGAATTGTTACTTGTTCATGAGAAGTTATATAATAAAAGTTATATGAAAAAGTCTTATGATAAAGTTTGCCGCTGCTATGATAATAAGCATGATGCTACTATGTCTGTATTTTGTTTTTATCGACACCTCTCTCTCAAACCATGTGGACATGTTTTTCGATATAGGCTTTCGCTTGAGGACGAGTGAGGTCTTAGCTTGGGGGAGTTGATACGTTTATTTTGCATCATGATTTCCTACTGTTATTTATAATGTTTTTATACATAATAATGCTTTATGAAGTAATTCTAATGCCTTTTCTCTCATAATATGCAAGGTTTACACAAAGAGGGAGAATGCCGGCAGCTAGAATTCTGTACCTGAAAAAGCATATCAGAGACACCTATTCTGCACATCTCCAAATAAGCTGAAACTTCACGGAGAATTATTTTGGAATATATAAAAAATACTGGAGCAAATAACTACGGGAGGGGGGCCACCTGGTGACCACAAGACACCAGGGGCGCCAGGCCCCCCAGGCGCGCCCTGGTGGGTTGTGGCCAGCCCAGCCCACCTCTGGTGCCCATATTCTGGTACTTAAGGTCTTTTGACCTAGAAAAAAATCAAGGGGGAACTTTTGGGACGGAACGTCGCCGTCTCGAGGCGGAACTTGGGCAGGAGCACTTTTGCCCTTCGGCGGAGCGATTCCGCCAGGGGAACTTCCTCCCGGGAGGGGGAAATCGAAGCCATCGTCATCACCAACAACCCTCTCATCTTTGGGAGGCCAATTGTGACATCCCCAGATTACTAAAATATAGTCATGCTCATTAGTCATGCCAAGTCATCATCATTAAGCTCTATAAAAAACAATTTTGAATAATTCAACTTCAAATTCAAATTTAAAATAAAGTCAAAATTAATAATTATCCAAACAGCAAAAAAATATTGTTCATAATATTGCAAATAATCCCAATGCAATTATAAAAATAAAACCAACTTTATTTGAATTCCCAAGTTGACCCTAGCACCCAAAACAGGACCAAACAGCAACCTTATTAGCCATTAAATTGCAAACAAAAAATTCAAATGAATTCATTTGAACCCCAAACCTCTTTATGTCAGTACTAAATATTGTAATATAATTAGGTGGTACAACTCCATATTTTACCAAAGTCTTCTGGAGGCCAAACAAATTGCAAAACAGAAAAGAAATGAGAAAACAAACAAAAAAATGAGAAATGGAAAGGTTGCACTGTGCACTCGGCCCAGCAACGCTACAGGCTGGCCCAGCCTGTCTAAGCCGGCCTTTCCCTAACCTCTCGCCAAGCAGAGGCCATGCCACTGGCCGCGTGCGCCTGCGCCGTCCACGCCGTGGATGTCGTGCTGTCGAGCATCCGGTGCTCCCCCTTGTGGATAAGGGCGACCCCCAGCCGAACCCTAGCCCCCACTTTTCCCTCCCTCTCAATCGTGCTCGCCTCTGCATCACACCCGCAGCCGTCGCCATGGCCAAGCTCTTCACCACGGCCATCGTCATGCCCCGTGGCTGTGGGGGTGACTAGCAGCTGCGCCGTCTGCGTCTATCTTGACCGCGCACGACCGTTCGACCGGAGCCACACCGCATCGTCGTCCCGCTCGTCTTCGTCAACCTCGTGACGCCGGACGCCTACGTCGAATTCATCGCCACCCTGCGCTCCCGCCCCTCGCCGAGCCTCCGTATGCTTCGCCGTGAGCTCCTCGCCCGATTTCCCTTGTTTCCCGGTTCGATTCGTCGCTGTTTGCCGCCGTCCCCGAGCGTACGCGTACGTGCGCGTTCGTGCTCCTGATGCGCTGCTTGCCGCCGCTGGCTATTGCTCTTTGCCCCTGCTACTTGCAGCTGCTCGCCCGTGCCGTCCGCATGCGCCCCACCGCTGCACATGCTCCCCTGCGCCGCCGGCCGCCGCTGTCCCCGTGTAGTTCTGCTGCCGCTGCTGCGCCCGTGTTACTGCCCTCGAGCCGCTGCTCGCTAGCTGCTGCTGCTCCTAGGTGCGGCTGCTTGCCGCAGCTGCTTGCTCCTAGCTGCGCTGCTCTGCTGCTGGTGCAACTGTCTGTTGCCGCTGCTAACTGCTGCTGCGTGTTGCTGCTACTGGCCATGGCTTGGCCATGGCCGGATGTGTGTGTAGTGTGTGCAGCGTGGGGGTGTGTGGTGTGTGTGTGGCCGGCTGTGGCCGCCACCGCCGTGTGTTGCCGGCCTGTGTTTAATTAGTACTAGGTCTAGTTTAGGGTTAAATTAGTACTAGATTAGTAGACTAGCAAATGACATGTGGGTCCCCTTTAATTAGATTAAATAAATCATTTTAATTTTTTAATAAAACCCTTACATGTGGGACCGTCAACCCTGTTCACTTTGACTAGTCAAATTGACTTGGTCAATTCGGATTAATTAAATATAATAATTCTAGAAATTCTTGAATATTGATTAATCTTTGTAAAATTAGTAGAAAATAATCCGTAGCTCGGATGAAAATATTTTATACATGAAAGTTGTACAAAAAAATCCCACGAATCCGAATACGCAGTCCGTTCGTCTGTCACGTGCTTCTATCATAACGAACGTGGAACTTTTCCATCGTTTTCGTCTGTCCGGTAGTAGCCCGAGACCCGGAAAATATCGTCAGATATTCTTCCGACCCGTCTGTGACGTGTGGTACTGCGTTAGTGCATGCCTAGCTCTGCATATTGCCATGTCATGCATCGTGATTGCATCTGTGCTTTATATTTACTGTTTCTCCCCCCTCTTCTTACCGGTAGAGCCCGAGACTAACGCTGCTGCCGGGTACGACTACGCGCCTGACGATCAGCCTTTTGCCGCAGAGCAGCAAGGCAAGCAACCCCCTTGAGCATTCCGATATCGCCCATTTCTTTCCCTCTCATTCTTGCATTAGATTTTGCTACTGTATTAGTTAGCTCCTACTTCTGATGCATAGCCTGCTTTTGATGAACTGCTACTGTACTTGCTGTCATATCAACTGTTTAGTATAGGTTGATCAATGAATCCCTAGTGACCCCTTAGTCCCAGTTGCCTCGCTTTTAATATCAGTTACTCGGTCATCATGATCGACGAGCCAGGCCCCTCACATCACCGCACACCCCTTTAGTTGTATGACTCTGCGGAACTACCATCGAGTACCGAGGGTGACACCTCGTGAAGTACTCATGATGCTAGCTCTGTAGTGTAGCTAGTCGGTCGTGGTAATCAGAGGGTGATACCTCTCTGCCACTCCCGATATCGACTCTGTCGTGCAACCCCCCTCAAGTGTGGGACCCTCGAGGGTGATTCCTCTAAGTCCACCTTGACAGTTACATTGAGCGAGAACCTTTGAGGGTGATTCCTCAGTTTTTCGCTTTGATGTTATATACTGACGGGGTTATTACCCCTGGGTATGCCATGACGAGGGAGTTCAAGTCCCTTTCAGAAAAACCATACGGCCGGCTAGTCCGCGACCGGCTGGCGAATGGCCGGCTGGTCCATGACCGGCTGGCGAATAGCCGGCTAGCCCCATGGCCGGCTGGCTCCCTGACCGGCTGGCCCACGGCCGGCTGGTCCGTGGCCTTGTAGGAGATATGCCCAAGATGCAATAATAAATGTTATTGATTATCTCCCTGTTCATAATTAGGTTTATGTTCCATGCTATAACTGCTATGGTTCTCGAGTCTACAATAACCACGAGGCTCGGAGGAAGACTCATATGCACGTGTGGAATAATAAACGGTAAAATGTATTCCTAGTCTGGCCTCTAAGACTAGCTCAAGTGTTGCATGATGGTTCTGTTTTCCTGATCATGGGCATGTCTATGCTAGCAACTTTGAGGGCACAATATTAGCAGAACATTTGTGTTGAATCGACCCGAATTGATGTTATGCTATGAGATACATTCATCACAAGTTAAATGGTTAATAACACAGAGATGGTTAACGTTTGCATGATTCCTCAGACCATGAGAGTATCGAGTTTCTTCATGCTTGATTCATGAACTTTGGGGTTTGTTAAACGTCATCCGTAACTGGATGGCTATTACGGCGGCTTACGGGTTCATGGGAAAGTATGTCAAGTAACTTGATAGCTCAAGATTGGGATTTGCTACTCCGACGATGCAGAGATATCTCTGGGCCCTCTTGGTGTTACGGTATCCATCATCGTCTAGCCAGACACTTTGTGATTTGATCACGGGGATGCCGGAACACGGTAACGAGGAAAGAGAACAATACCGGTAATGAGGTAACTGGCATAGTGTACAAGTTGTTGATCCACGGGGATGCCAACATGTCTCACCTCGGGTATTTGTAACATATCGCGAAGCAACAGGAATAGCTCACGGCAACTGGAGGTTCACTCGAATATTCATTCGTGTGGGTATAGGGGTCAATATGGGTGTCCACGCCTCCGATGTTGATCATTGATCGGAATGGGTTCCGGGTCATGTCTATACTTCACCGAACCTATAGGGTCACATGCTTCAGGGTCATCTATCTGCTGAATACTAGACAGGGAGTCTGAGAGAAAATCACCGGAAAAGTTTCGGACAACGGAAAAGTTCCGCAGAGAGAATACCGGAACCGTTTCGGTAAAACTGAAAAGTTGTTTCAGGGGATACCATTAAGTCAAATTGGTTTTGGCACATGCCTGATAATTCTTGGAGGGTGCCAGAATCATTCTGGAAACTTTTGGGAATTTTTCGGAAGAAAAACCGGAAATGTTCCGGAGCTGCTGGAACCACTTTAGATGCTTTTCGCAGATGAATATCACTAATCCGGAATTGTTTCGGAACGCGTTGAAAATTATTTTAGTGGGTACTGGAAATATTCTAAGCCCACATAAATATATTCAGTTCGAACGGACGCTGAAAAATGTCGTCGTGAATAGTGAAAGTGCTTTTTGGATTACTTTTTGGAAAGCCATTCTTTTGGGCTTTTGCTTAAAAGATCTTGGGGTGTGACATGGATGGATAGGAACCCTTTTGGGGTGACCCACTAGGGGGTGGCCGGCCACATGGGGGTTCTTCCTTGGAGCCCCCACTTGTCCCATGGCTTCACCTTTATGCCCTTGTGAAGGACTTCATTCATGTGCACTTTTGGGTTTTATTGTAAAACCACCCTACCCCTTGGTTTTCCTATAAATAGGAGGTGAGGGGGCTGCCCAAAGCTCATCCCTTCTCACATACAAGTGCCATGCATGATCTGGCTTTCTCTCTCCCTCCCAGCGAAATAGTTTCGTAGAGCCGAAAGGCTGTCTGGGTTCCGGCTAGTTCTGGACGGCGAAGCCCTACCGGATAGATGACACCGTATGTGTGCAACTCTGTAGAGAGATCGTAGTTTCGGTCTTAGTTCAAGAGTGCCTCCCGAAGTGCTGTCCGGATGACTGTCCGTGTTTCGACGGTCCTCCCGAAGGGTTGTCCGAGTTTCGATGGTCCTCCCGAAGGGCTGTCTGTGATACCGTCCGGGGGACTGTCCGACCGCCTCCCGAAGGGCTGTCCGAGGGGCGGATGAGGGTATACATCCTCGCGGTTGGGAGGTTGTAAATCCTAGCTGTGGGGATCTGCACCGCCGATCGTCATCGACTCTACTTCCGCTGCGCTACGAGTCGGTAACGAAAAAGATCAAACCTTGTATGCAGTCTCCATAGTGGTCCTGGGCTGGTGCGTATGTCGGAATTTTTTTTGTTTTCTGCTGCGTTACCCTACAGTGGCATCATGAGCCGTGCTATGCATAGATGCAGGTTGCGATCTAGAATACATAGAGATGTATGGGTGTTGCACAATATAATTAGGTAGTAGATGAGTTCTATTACTGAAAATTATTTGTGCGGGTAGCAGATGAAATATGTTACCCAATGTTCTTGTTGCTTCCCTGGAATTTGCATATTTCTGATCTTGATAACAGCATGGTGGAGTTTCAATGTTCTGGCAATCAGCGATCTTGATTGATCAACGAAGTGCTAACAGCTCATTGTATTCCACCGTAGTTAAAAAGAAAGATGAAATTTCGCAGACGAAAGGGCAATGCGGATATGATCTGCACGGGGGTCATGCGTATGACGAAGTTTAGTATGGGGCTCGAGATTTTATTATCTCGTGTTTCATACACCCCGCAATGTTAATCTAGCGACTTGGATTATCATGCTTGATGATGGACGTTGGTAGCTTCGGTTTGTTTCGAAACCTTAGAAGCCACGTAAAACAAGTTTTTGCATGAACCGATTAGAGGCGTCTAACTTGGTTTTGCAGGATGGTTTGCATGTGCATATGATGTGGTATAGCAGTGCTCATATTAATTTGATTATGTATGAGATGACTATATGATGTAATATTAACATGACCTGCGTGTCATTGATGTCTACTACGCAACCTTCTTCTTGTAGACTCGTGTTGGGCCTCCAAGCGCAGAGTTTTGTAGGACAGTAGCAAATTTCCCTCAAGTGGATGACCTAAGGTTTATCAATCCGTGGGAGGCGTAGGATGAAGATGGTCTCTCTCAAACAACCCTGCAACCAAATAACAAAGAGTCTCTTGTGTCCCCAACACACCCAATACAATGGTAAATTGTATAGGTGCACTAGTTCGGCGAAGAGATGGTGATACAAGTGTAATATGGATGGTAGATATAGGTTTCTGTAATCTGAAAATATAAAAACAGCAAGGTAGCAAGTAACAAAAGTGAGCAAAAACGGTATTGCAATGCTTGAAAACAAGGCCTAGGGTTCATACTTTCGCTAGTGCAATCTCTCAACAATACTGACATAGTTGAATCATATGTAAATCCCTCACGTGCGACAAAGAGTTCACTCCAAAGTCACAAATAGCGGAGAACAAACGAAGAAATTATTGTAGGGTACGAAACCACCTCAAAGTTATCTTTTCCGATAAATCTTATGAGCTATCCCTATAAGTGTCACGCACATCCCTAGAGTTCGTACTAAAATAACACCTTAAGATACACATCAACCAAAACCCTAATGTCACCTAGATACTCCAATGTCACCACAAGTACCCATGGGCTTGATTATACGATATGCATCACACAATTTCAGATTCATCATGTTCAATCCAACACAAAGAACTTCAAAGAGTGCCCCAAAGTTTCTACCGGAGAGTGAAGACAAAAACATGTGCCAAACCCTATGCATAGATTCCCAAGGTCACGGAACCCGCAAGTTGATCACCAAAACATACATCAAGTGGATCAATAGAACATCCCATTGTCACCACGGATATCCCATCGCAAGACATACATCAAGTGTTCTCAAATCCTTAAAGACTCAATCCGATAAGGAAACTTCAAAGGGAAAACTCAATTCATCACAAGAAGATAGAGAGGGGAAAACTCCATAGGATTCATCTATATTAATAAAGCTCGCGGTACATCAAGATCGTGTCATCTCAAGAACACGAGAGAGAGAGATCAAACACATAGCTACTGGTACATACCCTCAGCCCCGAGGGTGAACTACTCCCTCCTCGTCATGGAGACCGCCGGGATGATGAAGATGGCCTCCGGTGATGGTTTCCCCCTCCGACAGGGTGCCGGAACGGGCTCCCGATTGGTTTTTCGTGGCTACAGAGGCTTGCGGCGGCGGAACTCCCGATCTAGGTTTCTTTTCGGAGGTTTCTCGATTTATAGGAGCACTTGGCATTGGAATCACGTCAGGGGGGTGCCCGAGGGGCCCACAAGCTAGGGGGGCGCCCCCCAGGCTTTAGGCCTCCTCGTTCACTTCCTGGCCTAGCTTTTTGCTCCAGTATTTTTTATATTTTCCAAAAATATTCTCCGTAAATTTTCAGCCCATTTCGAGAACTTTTATTTCTACACAAAAACAACACCACGGTAGGTCTGCTGAAAATAGCGTCAGTCCGGGTTAGTTCTAATCAAATCATACCAAAATCATATAAAATTATTGTAAACATGGCATGAATACTTCATAAATATAGATACGTTGGAGACGTATCAGCATCCCCAAGCTTAATTCCTGCTCGTCCTCGAGTAGGTAAATGATAAAAGAAATAATTTATGAAGTGTGAATGCTAGCTACATTTTTATCATATTCTTCTCTTCTTTGTATAGCATGGACATTTGGACTTGTAAATGATTCAAAGCAATAGTCTAGTTTTAACATAATGACTTCAATACTCAAGCATGTCTACAAGCAACCATGTCTTTCAAAATATCAACACTAAAGAAAGTTATCCCTAGCCCATCTTGCTCAATCATTGATCCATTCATGAAACAGACTCAAATATTAGCTATGCCCAATGCTCAAGTACGATCATAGTGCCCCCTAGTTGGTGCTTATAAGAGAAGATGGAGACTCAAAGCAAAAATAAAAATTGCATAAAGTAAATAGATAGGCCCTTCGCAGAGGGAAGTAGGGATTTGTAGAGGTGCCAGAGCTCAAGGTTTATATTGAGAGAGAAAAATATTTTGAGTGGCATGCTTTTCCTATCAACGAAAATGACAAAGTAGCTCACAATACTTTCCATGCTAGATACATTATAGGCGGTTCCCAAACAGAATGGTAAAGTTTTTACTCCCCCTCCACCAATCAATCAGACTCCACGGCGAGCCGAATCCACGGGTACCGTCCATACAAACAACAATCCTGGGGGAGTTTTGTTTCATTATATTTTGATTTGATTTTTGAGCATGGAACTGGGCATCCCAAATACTAGCCACTTTCTCGTGAATGATAGTGAATCAACACATATCGTGAGAATAACACACCTAGCATGGAAAAATATTGGATACTCCCCACCGTTTCATGAGCGGTACGGGCACACAAAAGAGAAAATTTATTTTGAAAATTTAGAGATTTCACATACAAATTTGCTTGGAACGGCATGGAAATACCGCATATAGGTAGGTATAGTGGACTCATAAGGCAAAACTTGGTTTAAGGATTTTGGATGCACAAGTAGTATTTCTACTTAGTACAAATGGAGGCTAGCAAATATATTGGGAAGCAACCAAACCAAGAAACGAAAATTCACATAAGTGAGCATTGAACATAACTAACACCGAATAATGCACCACAAGTAGGATATAACTTCATTGCATAACTATTGACTTACGTACTTGCATAGGGAATCACAAACCTTAACACCAATATTCCTACTAAAGCATAATTACTCACTAACATGACTCACATATTACTATCATCATGTTTCAAAACTATTACAAAGAATCAAGTTTAATTTGTCCCATGATCTTCATGAAAGTTTTTATTATATCCTCCTTGGATATCTATCACTTTGGGACTAGTTTCATATATTGCCATTGCTTTTTAGCAAGCTCAAACAAATTTAAATGAAGCACATGAGCATAAAGATTTCATCCCTCAAAAAGGTATAAATGAAGCACGAGAGGAAATGACAAGCTACTCTCAAAAGATATAAGTGAAGATCAATGAGTAGTCAAACAATTAAGTAGCTATGTGAGGACTCTCTCTCTCTCTCAATAAATATTTTCAGATCTAAGTATTTTATTCAAACAGCAAACAAAATAAAAATATCACTCCAAGAATAGCACGCATCATGTGAACGAATAAAAATTTAGGCTCAACATAGGCTAACCGATAATTGTTGATGAAGAGAGGTGGGATGCGCAGCATCCCCAAGCTTAGATGCTTGAGACTTCTTGAAATATTTACTTGGGGTGCCTTGGGCATCCCCAAGCTTGAGATTTTTTATCTCATTCAATCCTCTCATATCATGGTTTCACCTATTCTCAAAAACATCTTCCACACAAAACTTGAAAAGAACTCGTGAGATAGGTTAGTACACATAATAATAAATCAACTCTTTATGTACTGCCAAGACAAGTTGCATAATAATTTTCAAACATTAGGTACTGTATACTATCATTTCCACAATTTATATCTACCAATATAGGCTATGGAAACTATAGGATAAGTAGATAACGAAACTATGACAGCAATCTGCCTAAACAGAACATTCTGTAGCAATTTATGAAAACAGTGTACTTCTGTAACTCAAAAAATTATGAACATTTAGGACATGCTATAAAATTTATATGAAAATACTGTGTAAAAATTTCAGGAACTTTACACGTTCCAGTAAAATATGAAAATTCAAACACTACAGCAAAAGTTTCTGTATTTACACAGCACACATCAAAACATGCAATGCAAACGTCCTAAGGCAATTCTTGGAACTTTTTATTGAAAAACAAGATTATAAATAGCACCTAACAGAAAACAACAGAATAAAATGACGCTCCAAGCAAAACTCATATCATGTGACGAATAAAAATATAGCTCCAAGTAAGATATACCGATAATGTTGAAGATGAAAGAGGGGATGCCTTCCGGGGCATCCCCAAGCTTAGGCGCTTGAGTCTTCCTTGGATATTACCTTGGGGGTGCCTTGGGCATCCCCAAGCTTAGGTTCTTTTCACTCCTTATTCTCCTCATATCGGTGTCTCACCCAAAACTTGAAAACTTCAATCACACAAAACTTAACGGAACTTCGTGAGATGGGTTAGTATAATAAACAAAGATCATTCACTTAGGTACTGTCAAGACAAGATTCATAATTGTTCTCACATGATACCTACTGTATTCTACAATTCCCATAATTTATACCACTAAATATAAGCTATGGAAACACTAAAACAAGCAAACTATGCATGCAAAACAGAATCTGTCAAAAACAGACCAGTCTGTGAAGATCTGTAGTGTAACCATACTTACCTGTCTCTAAAAATTCTTAAAAATTAGGACAACCTGAACAATTTGTATATCAATCATGTGTAAAAAATTCAGATTAAAATCACGTTCCAGTGAATTTACAAAATTCTTGGACTGAGAGCAAAAGTTTCTGTTTTTGCACAGAATCAAGTCAACTATCATCCACACTATGCCAAAGGCTTTACTTGGCAGTTTATTGAAACAAAAGCTATAAAACATGATTATACAGTAGCTTAATCATGTGGAAACACAAAAACAGAAAGTAAAAGTGTTGGGTTGTCTCCCAACAAGTGCTTTTCTTTAATGCCTTTTAGCTAGGCATGATGATTTCAATGATGCTCACATAGGAATAATAATTGAAACATGCAAAAAGAGCATCATGAATCTCATGACAAGCACATTTAAGTATAATCCACTTCCTATGCATAGGGATTTTGTGAGCAAACAATTTATGGGAACAAGAATCAACTAGCATAGGAAGGCAAAACAAGCATGACTTCAAAACTTTCAACACATAGAGAGGAAACTTTATATTATTGCAATTCCTACAAGCATATGTTCCTCCCTCATAATAATTTTCAGTAGCATCATGAAGGAATTTCACAACATAACTATCACATAAAGCCTTATCTTCTTGATCCACAAGCATAGAAAATTTGTCACTCTCCACATAAGCAATTTTCTTCTCATTCATAATAGTGGGAGCAAACTCAACAAAATAACTATCATGATATACTTGATTGACATAACCACTTTGAATATTAAAATCATGATGACAAGTTTCATGATTACTATCACTCTTTATAGCATACATGTCATCATCATAATCATCATAGATAGGAGGCATGCCATCATCATAATATATTTGCTCATCAAAACTTGGGGGACAAAAAATATCATCTTCATCAAACATAGCATCCCCAAACTTGTAGCTTTGCATATCATTAGCATCATGCATATTCAAGGAATTCATACTAACAACATTGCAATCATGCTCATCATACAAAGATTTAGTGCCAAACATTTTAATAACTTCTTCTTCTAACACTTGAGCACAATTTTTCTTTCCATCATTTTCACGAAAGACATTAAAAAGATGAAGCATATGAGGCAACCTCAATTCCATTTTTTTGTAGTTTTATTTTATAAAACCAAACTAGTGAAAAACAAGAAACTAAAAGATTTAATTGCAAGATCTAAATATATACCTTCAAGCACTCACCTCCCCAGCAACGGCGCCAGAAAAGAGCTTCGTTGACGAGATGTGGGTGCCGCTTACCTAGCCTCCCCGGCAACGGCGCCAGAAAAGAGCTTGATGTCTACTACGCAACCTTCTTCTTGTAGACTCGTGTTGGGCCTCCGAGCGCAGAGTTTTGTAGGACAGTAGCAAATTTCCCTCAAGTGGATGACCTAAGGTTTATCAATCCATGGGAGGCGTAGGATGAAGATGGTCTCTCTCAAACAACCCTGCAACCAAATAACAAAGAGTCTCTTGTGTCCCCAACACACCCAATACAATGGTAAATTGTATAGGTGCACTAGTTCGGCGAAGAGATGGTGATACAAGTGTAATATGGATGGTAGATATAGGTTTCTGTAATCTGAAAATATAAAAACAGCAAGGTAGCAAGTAACAAAAGTGAGCAAAAACGGTATTGCAATGCTTGAAAACTAGGCCTAGGGTTCATACTTTCGCTAGTGCAATCTCTCAACAATACTGACATAGTTGAATCATATGTAAATCCCTCACGTGCGACAAAGAGTTCACTCCAAAGTCACAAATAGCGGAGAACAAACGAAGAAATTATTGTAGGGTACGAAACCAACTCAAAGTTATCTTTTCCGTTCAATCTTATGAGCTATCCCTATAAGTGTCACGAACAGCCCTAGAGTTCGTACTAAAATAACACCTTAAGATACACATCAACCAAAACCCTAATGTCACCTCGATACTCCAATGTCACCACAAGTACCCATGGGCTTGATTATACGATATGCATCACACAATTTCAGATTCATCATGTTCAATCCAACACAAAGAACTTCAAAGAGTGCCCCAAAGTTTCTACCGGAGAGTCAAGACGAAAACATGTGCCAACCCCTATGCATAGATTCCCAAGGTCACGGAACCCGCAAGTTGATCACAAAAACATACATCAAGTGGATCAATAGAACATCCCATTGTCACCACGGATATCCCATCGCAAGACATATATCAAGTGTTCTCAAATCCTTAAAGACTCAATCCGATAAGTAAACTGCAAAGGGAAAACTCAATTCATCACAAGAAGATAGAGAGGGGAAAACTCCATAGGATTCATCTATATTAACAAAGCTCGCGGTACATCAAGATCGTGTCATCTCAAGAACACGAGAGAGAGAGAGAGAGAGATCAAGCACATAGCTACTGGTACATACCCTCAGCCCCGAGGGTGAACTACTCCCTCCTCATCATGGAGACCGCCGGGATGATGAAGATGGCCTCCGGTGATGGTTTCCCCCTCCGGCAGGGTGCCGGAACGGGCCCCCGATTGGTTTTTCGTGGCTACAGAGGCTTGCGGCGGCGGAACTCCCGATCTAGGTTTCTTTTCGGAGGTTTCTTGATTTATAGGAGCACTTGGCGTTGGAATCACGTCAGGGGGGGGTGCCCGAGGGGCCCACAAGCTAGGGGGGCGCGCCCTAGGGGGGGCGCCCCCCAGGCTTGTGGCCTCCTCGGTCACTTCCTGGCCCAGCTTTATGCTCCAGTATTTTTTATATTTTCCAAAAATATTCTTCGTAAATTTTCAGCCCATTCCGAGAACTTTTATTTCTGCACAAAAAACAACACCACGGTAGCTCTACTGAAAACAGCGTCAGTCCGGGTTAGTTCTAATCAAATCATACCAAAATCATATAAAATTATTGTAAACATGGCATGAATACTTCATAAATTATAGATACATTGGATACGTATCAATCATGATTCGGCAAGATGGCTGGAGCCATATGATTGTCACTTTAATGACCCGCGTGTCAACCTTAAGTAATACACTTATTTTATTAGCTATAGAGATAGCAATATTATCTGGTGCATCAACAAGGTGGTGGCAATCTTCGCGAAGGTGAACACCAACGCGAATGCCGAAGACGAAGAAATGAAAGACTTCTCCGTCAGAAAGGGCTATACCATATCATGCTATTATGAATTGCCTGAGATGTTTATCCCTTATGATGCACCCTTCTTGATTGCGCGGTAGTCGCTTTTTATTAGGGTGATCTCTCACAAAAATATCAAGTAGTTAGTGTTCTCCCAAGTGTAGCACCGTCACGGCACCTATCTTTTCGGGGTGCGCCGTGTCACACGGGTACGAACGATTAGAGAAGTGTGAGGCGGGTGAGTTGAGACCTCGCAGCGAGACCACTTGGTTGTCTTGATGTTCAGGCATGACCGTCATGAGCTCGGAACACACGCATCGAAAGATGAACAAGAGTCACATAGAGATGTGATTGGCAAGTTGGCCTACCGGTTGAGATTTTCGTCATCAGTGGTGTTACACCAATGGCGAACAATTTAAATGCGGGTCTTGTATCACTCAAAATCAGTGAAATTAATTTTGAGTGGGAGCGCACTGCAGAATTAACTTGTTTAAATTCTCAGTGAAATTAATTTTGAACACTGTCTAAGTGTGTTTTGCATAAATAATTGTAGAATAATGGCTCGTGTTTCCACCTTCCCTATTAAAAATTGAATAGCTGTTAAATATCTGGTTAAAACTTTACGGTTGGTAATATAATGTGAGGATTGTCCTCAAGAGTGCCGAGAAGGACTTTGTCCTATCGCATACTTTCGGTATTCTCCCACTAATGCTATGGATGATGTGACTCTCGCCCTTCGATCCAAAAGCTAAAATTCCATTACGGTCAAAGTGCAATATGTTTGCTTCCATGAGACCCGAACTTCGAAAGTTTGGGATAGTTATATGATATTCATGGAACTGAAAATTGATTTTCAGATACAAACAAAGGCTGAAAGATATGAAATATCCAAAGCAATGTTTGTTTGCAAACTATTAGTAAAGGTGTTTACTATGCATTAGACTGATAAGAGAGGGATCCAGAAGAACGCCTGTCATATGATGATGGTGAATAAAACAAACAACTTAAAGAGAAAGGAAGTGTCCGAAGGGTGTTAGTGAAACTTTCACGCCTAGGAAGTCCAGGGCTATGCCACTCTTAAGTTGGGTGCTTCTTCTGAGAGTAGGAGAAATACTGAAAGTTAAACTGTTAGAAGTATGAAGGCAGAAAGAAAGAAAACTGGAATATCCAGCTCATGTATGAATGTCATACAAGTTTTTGATGTATAAAGGCTAGTCAAAGATATAGTTCTTGGAAATTGCGGTTAAACATGTTAATCACTAATTCTTGGGTATTGTGAGTTGATCACAAAGATACCCGCTCGATTGCATTCTGTTGCAACTCGATGTAAGAACTACTATGGCCTGAAAGACTAGCCAGGAATGAGGTTTAGATACACGCAGGGAACATAGTAAATGTTACTATGCCTTCCATCGGTGTATTCCCTATGTATTTACTTTCATAATTCATTTTAGAGTTTCACACTCTAGCCCTTTGCATAAGGTATCTTGCAAGAAGATTGTTCATAAGAGAACTTTTGATGTTCGGTGTTATGAATAGCATAAGGGCCATACTTTCATTATGAATGAGACGTATGTTATGAATATTGATAATAATACATTACCTCTGGGTTTACTTTCATAATTCAGTTTAGAGTTTCATACACTCTAGCCCATTGCACAATGTTTGTTGCAAAAGAGTTGTTCATAAAAACAACAATTGTTGTTCAGTATTATGAATAACATGAAGAGCCATGCTTCCATCAAAGATGGGATGTATGTTATCAATATTGATGGAAATATGATACATCCATAACACTGACGCTAAATGTCGCAAGACTAAAAGAATTCCACATGTGTGTGGCACTGCATTTGGTCACATTGGAGAAACCCGCATGGAAAATTCCATTATGATGGATTTTGAAGTCGTTTGATTTTGAATCATCTGACACTTGCGACTTTCCTCCAAAAGGTGAAGTGACTAAAATACCGTTCACAGGCCATAAGGAATAAGCAAAGAACTTATTGGTGATCATACATTTTGATGTATGTAGTCCGATAAATGTTGTTGCAAACAGTGGATTTGTCTACCTTCAAAAATGACTCAAGTAGATATATGGATATTTACTTGATGAGACGTAAGTCTGGATCTTTTGAAATCATTCGAAAGGTTTTCAAAAATGAAGTAGAAGTTATTGTAACAAGAAAATTATGTTTCTGCAATATGATTGCGGAAAGGAATATTTGAGTTACAAGTTTAGCGAATGTCTGATGAGTTGTGAAAAGAGTTTCATAACTTGCACCTCCCGGAACACCACTGCAAGTGGAAAGTCCGTGAAGATGTAATCGAACCATTTATGACATGGTAAGATCAAAGATGACATAAATAAATTTGCCATTATCCCTTTTAAGGTGATGCTTTAGAGACTGCGGCTTTTACACTGAAAAGAGCTCCATCGGGTCTGTTGAAATGACGCCATGGTATGGTACGCCCAACCATGTTATATCTTTTCTTAACATTTGGAATATGGGGCTTTTGTAAAAGGTTACAAACCTATTCCAAATCAAACAAGTGCTACTTTGTAGGTTATCCCAAGTCATTGGGTATTCCCCCACCACTATACCGAGGCAAATAGGTTTGCCACAAAGAACGGTATGCTTTTTGAAGAAAATGGTTTTTTCAAAAGGTGAGTGGGAGAACAGTGCAATTCGACGAGATAAACAGTATCTTCATCATCAGATCAAAGGAAAGAGACCTTGGAAGTAATTCCAGAGTTTCCTACTGCGACTGATACGGAAGTCTCTACAATAAAATGTATGGACTTCGGTCGAACTTGCAGCTGAACCACGTAGGCAAGGCTCGTGCAAACCTCTCAGGTGCGCAAACGAGATATTGTTGTTAGACAACAGTATACCTACGATACACAAGGAAGCGTTGATGGGCCCTGATTCCGGAATTGGCTAAATGCCAATACAATCCGAGATAGTTTCCATATAAGTGATTCAAGATTAAAATCTTGATACACCTTTCGGAAGACTTAGAGTCTAACGAATATTTATGGAACTTAAAACTGATACGGATAAAAATGTTTTATCCATAAAGCTCGACTTGTTGCAATAACAAGTTCAAGGAGTTGACTACGATAAGGTTGTTTCATCGTAGCGATGCTTAAAGTCGGTTCGGGTTGAACTAGCAATTAACACATATTTCAATCATGAGATATGAAACAAGGATGACGAAAGGATTTCTATCTGATGGAAATGAAACCAAGGACTTGCATGTGTTACAGTCCAAGGTATTTTTCCAGTCCATAGGATGCTAGTAAGTATCCAAACTTCAGAGATCCAGCGATGGACAGAAGAGAGCAAAATGGAGTTGGAATCTTCGTGTTTTGATGAAATGGTCGAAAGGGTTTTGACTTCATCAATGGGTAACGAAGATGCTTGTGATTCAAGAAAGTAAGTGGGAGCATAATAATATTTCTAAAAATGTTGTGTGCTTGACACATTGTTAATTGGAAATAAATTTCTTGACACGAATTATGACTTCATTTGAAAAGGGTTTTTCGATGAAGTGCTTGGGCTAAATAGCCTTTATATTAGGCATGATGATCTATGGAGATAGATTTACCTAATGGGGCTAAGCAAAGATACATATTGACAAGATGCTAAAACTTTTTATCATTTAAAACTCCAAGGAGTGATTCTTGCCGAAGTCACATGGAAAGAGTTTTTGCAAGACTCGGTGTCCCAAATACACTGATGAGCAAAATACATGATGGAGATTCCACACACCTTCGTGTTTGGATTAATCATGTATTCCATGGTATGTAAAAACAACCAGATATGTCCAATACTCCAAAGTTGTTGCGAGTATAGATACCAAAGTGATCAAAAGTACTGATCATGGGACAACAGTGAAAGATGTCATTAAGTACTAGAGTAGTACTGATGACATGTTTTCTCGCAAGCAGAGATTATGAAGTGCTCGTTGTAAGTAATTACATCGATACAGTCTTCATCAATGCTCCATGCGATTTTCGATTTAAGTTAGGGATTTTTTGTGTAATACACAATATGGTGGCACGGTAGTTGGAAATTGTTCCAAATAGGTTACTGTGGCGAATTCTATAACAAATGGCTAAGTATGTTGACGCTTTAGAAGCGACAAAGAAGTTGTTGAATCATATAGTTCATTCATGAACTTAGTATGGTTCCAAGAAGTCTTTGGTCAATGGGACACTATTGCAGATAATTGCTCCATAGCTCAGTCTGAGGAATCAGGTTTCGACTAATGATTCACACATATGCAAAGCCAAGTCCACACAAAATATGAATTTTGTGAAAGCGTAAAAATGCAAGGATATGCAAAGTTACACATGGAGCTGAAGTCGTCAGATCCGTTGGACATCAGGCTATACCACATGCGAAGCATATTTTACACCAGTGTGCCACAGGTGTAAAGTGCATTAGCATTAACTAGATTATTGACTCTAGTGCAAGTGGGAGTCTGTAGGAGATATGCCCTAGAGGCAATAATAAATGTTATTCATTATCTCCCTGTTCATAATTAGGTTTATGTTCCATGCTATAACTGCTATGGTTCTCGAGTCTACAATAACCACGAGGCTCGGAGGAAGACTCATATGCACGTGTGGAATAATAAACGGTAAAATGTATTCCTAGTCTGGCCTCTAAGACTAGCTCAAGTGTTGCATGATGGTTCTGTTTTCCTGATCATGGGCATGTCTATGCCAGCAACTTTGAGGGCACAATATTAGCAGAACATTTGTGTTGAATCTACCCGAATTGATGTTATGCTATGAGATACATTCGTCACAAGTTAAATGGTTAATAACACAGAGATGGTTAACATTTGCATGATTCCTCAGACCATGAGAGTATCGAGTTTCTTCATGCTTGATTCATGAACTTTGGGGTTTGTTAAACGTTATCCGTAACTGGATGGCTATTACGGCGGCTTACGGGTTCATGGGAAAGTATGTCAAGTAACTTGATAGCTCAAGATTGGGATTTGCTCCTCCGACGATGGAGAGATATCTCTAGGCCCTCTTGGTGTTACGGTATCCATCATCGTCTGGCCAGACACTTTGTGATTTGATCACGGGGATGCCGGAACACGGTAACGAGGAAAGAGAACAATACCGGTAACGAGGTAACTGGCATAGTGGACAAGTTGTTAATCCACGGGGATGCCAACATGTCTCACCTCGGGTATTTGTAACATATTGCGAAGCAACAGGAATAGCTCATGGCAACTGGAGGTTCACTCGAATATTCGTTCGTGTGGGTATAGGGGTCAATATGGGTGTCCACGGCTTCGATGTTGATCATTGATCGGAAGGGGTTCCGGGTCATGTCTATACTTCACCGAACCTATAGGGTCACACGATTAAGGGTCATCTATCTGCTGACTACTAGACAGGGAGTCTGAGAGAAAATCACCGGAAAAGTTTCGGACAGCGGAAAAGTTCCGCAGAGAGAACACCGGAACAGTTTCGGTAAAACTGAAAAGTTGTTTAAGGGGATACCACTAAGTCAAATTTGTTTTGGCACATGCCTGATAATTCTTGGAGGGTGCCAGAATCATTCTGGAAACTTCTGGGAATTTTCTGGAAGAAAAACCGGAAATGTTCCGGAGCTGCCGGAACCACTTCAGATGCTTTTCGCAGATGAATATCACTAATCCGGAATTGTTTAGGAACGCGTTGAAAATTATTTTAGTGGGTACTGGAAATATTCTAAGCCCACATAAATATTTTCAGTTCGAACGGACGCTGAAAAATGTCGTCGTGAATAGTGAAAGTGCTTTTTGGATTACTTTTTGGAAAGCCATTCTTTTGGGCTTTTGCTTAAAAGATCTTGGGGTGTGACATGGATGGATAGGAACCCTTTTGGGGTGACCCACTAGGGGGTCGCCGGCCACATGGGGGTTCTTCCTTGGAGCCCCCACTTGTCCCATGGCTTCACCTTTATGCCCTTGTGAAGGACTTCATTCATGTGCACTTTTGGGTTTTATTGTAAAACCACCCTACCCCTTGGTTTTCCTATAAATAGGAGGTGAGGGGGCTGCCCAAAGCTCATCCCTTCTCACATACAAGTGCCATGCATGATCTGGCTTTCTCTCTCCCTCCCAGCGAAATAGTTTCGTAGAGCCGAAAGGCTGTCTGGGTTCCGGTGGGAACTAGTTCTGGACGGGGAAGCCCTGCCGGATAGATGACACCGTATGTGTGCAACTCTGTAGAGAGATCGTAGTTTCGGTCTTAGTTCAAGAGTGCCTCCCGAAGGGCTGTCCGGGTGACTGTCCGAGTTTCGAGGGTCCTCCCGAAGGGCTGTCCGAGTTTCGATGGTCCTCCCGAAGGGCTGTCCGTGACACCGTCCGGGGGACTGTCCGACCGCCTCCCAGAGGGCTGTTTGAGGGGTGGATGAGGGTATACATCCTCGCGGTTGGGAGGTTGTAAATCCTAGCTGTGGGGATCTGCACCGCCGATCGTCATCGACTCTACTTCCGCTGCGCTACGAGTCGGTAACGAAAAAGATCAAACCTTGTATGCAGTCTCCATAGTGGTCCTGGGCTGGTGCGTAGGTCGGAATTTTTTTTGTTTTCTGCTGCGTTACCCTACAGTCCGGCAGGCGAGCGGTTGGCTGACCCCCTGGTCGGCTGGCTCGCGGCCGGCTGAACAGGAGCCGGCTGCCTGGCCCTCGGTTAGGCGCCCTGGCCGCCACACGACCAGCCTGCCCGCTGACCTCTGGACGGGCAGGTATCCGTCCCCTCCCACTGCGTCCAAGTACGCTGACAAGACGCGACCCCCGCGACGGACTCCGATGTGGCTACAGCGGCCGCTGACGCACGGGCGCGCATGGCTACAGTCTGGGCGGTCGTACTGCTGACCGAACACTGATCGAGACCCGGCGGAGCCACTGTACCGCTGCGCCACCGTCCACTCCGTTACCTGCCCCGGCGTGGCTACAGCGCAGCCGGCCGTACCGCTGACTTCGGCCGGCTGGCGCAAGACAACGTCGGGCGGGGAGGCCCGTGCCGTGGCAGGTGAGCGCGGGCCAATAGAAGAGCCGGCTGGCGGGCCCCAGTTGGCGATGGGACCGCGCAGCCGGCGGGCCCTACGGGCGACAAGACGACCCAGCCGGCGGGCCCCCTGGCTGGCTGGAGAGGCTGCCAACCGGGTCCCCTCTCTTAGTACCTTAGGAATATTCTAAGCCGGGGGGTTGGCCTATAAAACTCCCCGAGGCCACCATGCATCGGGCAAGGCACGCACAGAGGCTTTCGCCCCATCTCACACTCACACTCCCACATAGCAAGGAAGAGGAGCCGGCTGCTCCTTCTTCCACCCATAGACAAACAGCTCAAGGAGCACCATTGTAACATCACCCCCCATCTAACTAGACCAGCAGGACTAGGGGTATTACCTCCCACGGAGGGCAGTGAACCTGGGTACATCGTGTGTCCCTCACCGCTTGTGCCTAATCCCGCTCCCGGAGCCCGTCGGCGTCCTTCGGCCCCAACCACTCTCTATAAGCCACCCAATGGCATCTACCGTGAGAAAACCACGACAGTTGGCGCCCACCGTGGGACCCTCCACGGCGCTGGCCGGAGTCACGCTCCGGGCGGGACCCTTCACCACCTCCCCCGGCCGCCCCGCGTCCGGGCGGGACTGCACGCTCGTGGGGCTTGCTCCTGCGGGGCGGAACCCCGCCCCCGCTAGCCATGCGGGCGATGCTGCCGGCCTCTCCGTTGAGCGGCTCGGCAGCGACCCTCTGATCGACATCGCCGTCCTCACCGAGCGCGTCGGTAGGCTGAGCCTCGCCGACGAGCCAGCTGCCGACGAGTACCCTAGCCAGGTGCTCGACTTCCTCGACCCGCCCTCGTCCGTGGGCCCACTCGCCCCGGGCAAGGCCAGCAACTCCCGCGCCCGCGCGGGGGTAATGGCAACCGGCTCCTCCACGACCTCTGGCCGTGCCAGGGCGGAGGCGGACGCGACCGCCGCGGCCGCTCGCACCGGCACCTCCGACCCCCTCGGCTCCGTGCTTCGGGGCCTCAGCACCCCCGTCGCACCGACGACCAACCCAGCCATGGCCACGGCTGAGCTGGAAGCTGCTCGCCGGCTGCTGTTCGACGAGGCAACCATGCTTGCCACCACCAAGCGCCGGATGGAGTCCGCGCAGCGTGAGTATAACTCCGCCTACGGCCTCACCCCCGCCGGCAACGAGCCCAGCCGGCGCGGTGATGTCCGCAACCGCGGCCGCGTGGTCGCGGAAATCCTCGGTGGCAGGCTTCCCACCTACGACACGCCGGCCGCCATCTTGAGGGCCGCCCACGTGGCCTACGCCGACCTTGCCGGCCTGGAGGGCGAAGAGCGAGAGCTACAAGAACGACACATCCAAGACCTCAACGCCACCGCCAACGCCCAGTAGGCCCGGCTCGACGGCATCACCGCTGGCTCTGAAATCCCCGTCCCCGAGGGGGACGCTCCGCCTACTGCTGGTCAGCGCCAGCCGGTCCAGCAGGCCTCTTCCCCTCATGGCTCTGGCCGGCGGGGCGCTGGGTCCCACAACAGACGCACCCGGCTGTGAGACAAGCAGCCGGCCGTCAGCAGCCGGCGCAACGACTCTCCGGCTGGCGGTAGCCGGCGCAGCCGGGACCATACCCCGCCCCCACGGCGGGAACGTGCCCGCTCGCCTGCCCCAACTGTTTGCCCCGAGCTCGCCGCTCGGCTCGGCCCGCGCGTCCCACGGAGCGAAAACGACGCTCGGACCCGCATCGAGCGGCTAGCGCAGTCGGCCCTCCTCGAGGAGGAGGGCTCGATCGGCCCGGCATGCTTCGGCCCCCGGATTCGCAACGAGCCATTCCCGGCCGGCTTCACTCTCCCCCGCGACACCCCGAAGTACAACGGCTCCGCCAAGCTGGAGGACTGGTTGGTCGACTACACCACCGCGGTCGGCATTGCCAGGGGGAACAAACGCATAGCCGTGCGCTACGCCCCCTAATGTTGACCAGCTCAGCCCGAACCTGGCTTAACAGCCTGTCGGCTGGCAGCATCAACACCTGGACAAACTTCGAGGAAGCGTTCGTCCGCAACTTCACCGGCACCTACAAGCGGCCCGGCCGGCCCCGCGAGCTGGCCATGTGTGTCCAGGGGCCGGAGGAGCCCCTCCGTGACTACCTCACGCGCTGGACCGAGCTCTACAACTCCTGCGAGGGAGTGCACGAGGTTCAGGCCATCCAGTATTTCATCGAGGGTTGCCGCGACGGCACCCACCTCAAGCACAAGCTCTTGTGCTCCGAGCCGGCTACCCTGGCAGACCTGATGGCCAAGGCGGACAAGTACGCCACGGCCGACTCCGCAATGCGGATGAAGGTCACCACGCCAGCCAAGCCAACTCCGCCGCCTGCCGAGTCGCGGGCGGCCGCCGACAACCGGCAGCAGCAGAACAACAAACGCAAGCCCGACCAGCCGGACCCCCGCTACGGGAGCCGGCAGGTCGCCACCATCGAAGAAGAGCAACCGGCTGCCCAGGCCCCCAGCCAGCGCCAGCGCACCGGCAAGGCCGCCTAGCAGCCCAAGCTTACCTTCGACCAAATGTTCGAGCTACCCTGCAAGCACTACTCCAGGGCCAAGCCGGCCACCCATACGCTCCGGCAGTGCAGCTTCTCCCAGCGGCTAGCCTAAGGCGAGGGCCTTCCGGCTCCTCCGCCTTCGGCTCCCCGCGAGCCGGCTTCGGCCCAGGCCCCGCCGCCTGCTCCGGCCCCGGCAGCCAACGACGGCCGCCTCCACGACCAGTTCCCTCGTCAGGACGGGTCCTACGTCGTCTTCACCAGTGAAGCAGTCGACAAACACAGCGTGCGCCAACGCCGGCACGAGGTGAACGCCACCGCCCCCTTGGTCCCCCAGTTCATGCATTGGTCCGAGAAGCCGGTCACCTGGAGCCGGGCGGACCACTCGGCCGTGATGCCAAACCCAGGCAGCCACGCCCTCGTCCTCGATCCCACCATCGTCTCCGAGAGGCGCACCTGCCGTTTTTCACGGGTGTTGATCGACGGAGGCAGCAGCATCAACATCCTCTATCGCGACATGATGCTCAAGCTGGGGCTCAAGGAGAAAGACTTGCGAGCAAGCCGGACGGTTTTCCACGGCATCGTGCCGGGAAAGTCCTGCACCCCCATCGGCAAGATCGAGCTCGATGTCCTCTTCAGCAACCAGAGCCACTTCCGCCGTGAGCCGGTCTGGTTCGAGGTGGTGGACCTCGACAGCCCCTACCACGCGCTGCTGGGCCGGCCGACCCTCGTCAAGTTCATGGCGATCCCCCACTATGCCTACCTCAAGCTCAAGATGCCGGGTCCCAAGGGCATCATCACCATCGCCGGCAACTACAAGATGTCGA
The DNA here is from genome assembly GCA_039707655.1 of Elymus sibiricus. Lineage (NCBI taxonomy): Eukaryota > Viridiplantae > Streptophyta > Magnoliopsida > Poales > Poaceae > Elymus > Elymus sibiricus. The sequence goes on along the minus strand of CM077663.1, from coordinate 294,965,848 downwards.
TCGAGTGTGCTCGCGACGGCAGCCGGCTGGCCGAGGCCCTGGAGATAGCAGAGGAGAAGCGGCAGCTCGACCAGCTCGTGGCTCATGCCTCCAACGAGCCGGCCATGCCGGCTCCCCCGTCCCAAACGGCCGGCGAGGCGTCATTCCAGCCGTCCAAATACACCAGGCAGGTGCCGCTCGACTCGGCCAACCCCAAACAGTGCGTCACCATCAGCAGCAAATAGGAAGGCGAGCTCGTCGACTTCCTCCGTGAGAATCGAGACATCTTTGCATGGTCTCCAAAAGACATGCCGGGTGTTCCGAGGAAGTTTGCCGAGCACAAACTTCATGTACGGCCGGATGCAAAGCCGGCCAAGAAACCCTTGCGCTGTTTCTCCGAGGAGAAGCGGCGTACCATAGGAGAGGAGATCGCCCGGCTGCTCACAGCTAGCTTCATCATGGAAGTGTTCCACTCGGACTGGCTGGCCAACCCGGTCCTGGTGCTAAAGAAAAACAAGACGTGGCGCATGTGTATCGACTACACGAGCCTGAACAAGGCATGTCATCGTCCTCGGGGCCTTGAGGATTGCCGAAGGAGTCCTCGGCGATCGGCTCGCCGTCCTCACCTAGCGCCGGCAGGAGCTCGTTCGGGTCGACGTAAGACGCCAGCTCGTTGGCTCGGCGGACCAGGGCGCCTTCGCGGGCGGCTCGCTCCGCTTCGGGAACCTCACGCATCGTGACCAGCCGGTCCAGGTTGACGCCGGGGTACCACGAGGTGACAAACCGAAGGGCCATCTGTGCCCCGGAGCGGGCCGCCGACGCCTTCCAAACCTCGAGTCGGGCCACCGCATTCTCCAGCCACAGCGCCACGCGGCCCTCCGGGGCCCCACAACCCGGCCAGAGGGCTGAAATCACCTCCTTGCCGGCCGTAAGGAGCCGGTCCATGCACCGCTGAACGTGGATCAGCCGGTTCTTGACGGCCAGCGCAAGCTCCGGCACGTCCCAGCCGGCGTGCTCCTCGACCTCCTGCCCGTGCTGCCACAGACACTCCCGGTGCTTCGCGACAGCCCGCTCGGCGCGGCGCTAGGTCTCCGGGAACCGGTCTAGAGAGAGGGAGAGGAATCAACAAACAAGACAAAAGCAAGTCGAAAGCGGTCGGCAAAGGAAGAAGACTCGAAAAACAAAACTTACGCTGGAAAGCCTCGTCCATCTCAAGGGCGAACTGAAGGCCTGTGCTCCGCTCCCTCTCCAGCGCCTCCTCCACCTGAGCAAGGGCGACCCCGCGCGTCTCAAGCTCCCCCTTGAGGCGATCTACCTCGTCCTGAAGAGCGGTGGCCCGCTGGGTGGCGTCGGCCGCCTACTTGGCGGTGTCCTCCCGAGCCGCCACCTCCCGCTGCAGCTCCACGGTCAGGCGCCCCTGCGCCGCCCGACCGTCAGCAACCAGGCCGCCCAGCCGGTTCTGCTCCAACGCAGCCGCCTGGAGCTCCTGCCCCAGCCGGTCCCGCTCGGAGGCCAGTTCATCCCTCTTCTGCCGAATCGGGATCAGCTCCTCTGCGAAAAACCAAGCATGAGCTACTCAAACGCGGAAGACCCGGACCGACTGCCGAGCAGCCGACCCGACTCTCGGGGGCTACACCCAGTGGGTGCGCTCGCGCGCCCCCACTGGAATAAATATACCTTACGCCTTCTTCAGCTCCTCATGGACCCGGTTGAAGCCGAGCTTGCCGCGGTTGTGGATAGCGACCGCCTCATCGAAGAGCGCCTGCCGCCTGGCGTTCTCAGCCTGCTCCGCGCCAAGAAACAAGGAGTTAGACAAACAAAGGTGGGTTAGATCCGGCCTGGCTGCCACGCAGCCGGCCCGAATCTTGGGGGCTACACCCAGTGGGTGCGCTCGCGCGCCCCCACTGAAAGATCAACGCAAGGCAAAAGAATCTCACCTCCACCGCCTCCTCTACGCGCCGAAAATTGCTTTTGGCGGCCTCCGCGAACCTAGCCAGTCCCTCACAGCAGTGCGCCATGATGCGGCCTGGCTCCCCAGGCGCAAGGGCCGAGACGCTGGCTGGCGGGGCCGGGACGGCCGGGACGAGAGCCCGCGCCTCCCAGTCCCGGATCACGTCCAGCATGGTCCTCCTTGACCGGCTCGACCCACCGCTCGACCCGGCGTCCACCACGTCGGCAGCCGGTGGAAGGTTGGCGGTGACCACCTAGGCTCGGGAGCCGGCCTCGGGCCCCTCCACGACCGGCACCGCCGGCTCCACCACCTGCCGGGCCGGCTCGACAGCCGGCTGGGCCGGCTCGCTCCTCCCGCCGGCCGATGCCTCCGATGCCGCCTCCGGCAAAGCCGGGGCGATAGGCACGCCCGCTGCAGCCGGCTCGACGGTGGGCGGGGTCACCACCGCGTCCTCCCGCTGGGCCGTCTCCAGAGCCGGCTCGGGGACCGCTCACGCCGGCCGGATCACCTCCGCCATGGGCGGGGCCACGGCCGTCTCCACGGCCGGCTCTCGCGACTCACTCGACGGAGGCCTCGACCTCCGCGTCGATTCCACCGCGGAGTCCGTCGCACGCTCCGGGTCGGCGGACCGCCTCCGCCTCCCGCCGCTCGAGGCCCCCGAACGCGAGGGCGCGCCCTTCGCCCCTGCCTTCGCGGCTCGCATCTCCGCGAGCCGCCTCTTCTCTTCCCGCACCGTGGCCACGTGCTCCTGCGCCTACAGGCTGGCGGCGTCCCCCGGGTCGGCGGTCGACTCCGTGTCGTGGAGCACGATGGCGTCCCCGGGGCAGGCGAAAGATGGGCCCTCAGGCGCTTGCCAGCTCGAAAACTCAAAAAACTGATAAGAGTCCAGAAGGAGTGCTTACCCAGCGACGACGGGGAGGACCCGCCTGGCCCGGGACGGCGGCTTCGTGGCAGCCGTTCACACTCTCTTGCGGGCCGGCGGCGGCGCCGACGGCTGCCCCGATGCCGGCCTCTTCCCCTGGCGGGAGGCCTCGGCCGTCTGGCCACGAGCCGGTCGCTCCTCGCTCCGCCCGCGTATCTCCCGCCGAGCTGTGGGGGGAGGTGCGTCCAAGATCCGGACGTCATCATCATCATCATCATCATCGTCAGTCAAATCTTTGATGGAGGGTCCGGAGGGGAACTCACCAGCCACTCTAGACCCCCCGGCTCCTGGGTCGCCCATCGCCCCATCTGCCTCGACCTCCCCCGAGGAGTCAGCCCCTTCTTCGATGCCTCCCCCCAGCTCGAAATCCTCCGGGTCGGATTCAGCGTGTTCCGCCTGGAATACCCTGGGGTGCGGGCCGTCCGGTGTGTTCTGTCGAACGAAATGCTGCGGTCAGCACGGCGAGTGAGCAAGGGGTGGCCGGCTGGAAAAACGAAGAAGGAAGAAAGTTACCACGTCAGGGCGTACCAGGGGCGCCGGGTCGTGCCGGCTGTACGGCAACTTGCTGAATCTCCAAGTCCCCGGCTTCAGCTTGAAATTGGTGATGGTGTTCACCCGCCTCGCCACCTGGGACATCGACAGGTCGAACGTGGACAGCCGGCAGGGGTCCCGCCGGCCCGACATGTCGCAGATCCGGTGCGGCCTCTGCAGCAGGGGCAGCACCCGGCGGTCGATGAAGGCGGCCACCAGGTCGGTCGCGACCAGCCCCTCTCCGGCCCTCATGGTCTTGAGCCGGCCCAGCTCCCCGACTAGGTCTCCAGGCGGCCCGTCGCCCATCCAATTTATCCCCGAAGATGGGGCGTTGACGAAGGACGGCAGCCGGATGTAGTCCCGCGCCGGGTCGACGTTCTTCACGTAGAAGAACGTCCGGTTCCACCTCTTGACGGAGTCAATGAGGGTAAGACGGGGGAATAGCGGGCCCCGGACGCATATCACCGCGCCCCCGCAGGCGTATGGATCGTCGTCGTTCCTCAGGGCCTTGAGGTAGAAGAGCTTCCTCCACAACTCCAGGAAGGGGAGAAGTCTGAGGTAGCCCTCGCAGAGCGTCATGAAGCTCGAGAGCTGGAGGATGGAGTTGGGCCCGAGGTGGTGCAGCTGGAGATCAAATGTATCCATGAAGAAGCGGCTGAATTGGCTCACCGGCAGACCGAAGCCGCGCGAGAAGTGCCACGCGAACACCACGAACTCCCCCTCCTGGGGCTCGGGCGCCACCTTGCCGCCCGGCGGACGGGCGGCAACGCGGTCCTCCGACGGCAGCATACGGGCGTGGCGTAGGTGCGCGATGTCCTCCTCGGTGATGATGGATCCGCCCCAGCTGCCGGAGGGTCCGGCGGCCATCTCCGTGGCAATCGAGCGTGAGGAAGAAGGCGAGTGGAGCAGCGGCGCAAGCCAAAGTGACGAACTGCGCAAGAGGAGGAAGACGAAGGGGAGAGGGGTGCGCAAACTGCCTCCGCCCCTCCCCCTCCCCTTACAAATACGAGGCGATGCCCGGGGGACGTGGGGATTAACTACGCCCACTCCCCCGGGGAATCGGCGGGGCGTGGGCACCGCGCTTCGCGGACGCTGGGGTCCGGGCGCAAAGGATCCCGGCCTGCGGCCCGAGACCTACCAAGCTAGGCCCGCGACCTATCGGGCTAGGCCCAGGAAGATGTCCCGTCGGGCCTCAGGTGCGGGACCCACGTCATCATCACGCCCCGCGTGGCGCGCCACGGTCCGGCACGGGGCCCGAAGCGGCACGGCAGGACCCGAGGCGTCGGGGGCGGTTGCCGACGCAGCTGGCCGACCGGTCCCACACGACAGGCGAGCATAGCCGGATGAAACCGCTGGCTGCCCCTCGTCGGGCGGACGCGGGCCCCCGCCGGCTTCGGGGACTACTGACGGGGTTATTACCCCTGGGTATGCCATGACGAGGGAGTTCAAGCCCCTTTCAGAAAAACCATACGGCCGGCAGGTCCGTGACCGTCTGGCGAATGGCCGGCTGGTCCACGACCGGCTGGCAAATAGCCGGCTAGCCCCATGGCCGGCTGGCCCACGGCCGACAGGCGAGCGGCCGGCTGACCCCCTGGCCGGCTGGCCTGCGGCCGACTGAACAGGAGCCGGCCGCCTGGCCCTCGGTCAGGCGCCCCGGCCGCCACACGACCAGCCTGCCCGCTGACCTCTGGACGGGCAGGTATCCGTCCCCTCCCACCGCGGCAAAGTACGCTGACAGGACGCGACCCCCGCGACGGACTCCGATGTGGCTACAGCGAACGCTGACGCACGGGCGCGCATGGCTACAGTCCGGGCGGTCGTACCGCTGACCAAAGACTGATCGAGACCCGGCGGAGCCACAGTACCGCTGCGCCACCGTCCACTCCGTTACCTGCCCCGGCGTGGCTACAGCGCTGTCGGCCGTACCGCTGACTTCGGCCGGCTGGCGCAAGACGACGCCGGGAGGGGCGGCCCGTGCCGCGGCAGGTGAGCGCGGGCCAATAGAAGAGCCGGCTGGCGGGCCCCAGTTGGCGATGGGACCGCGCAGCCGGCGGGCCCTACGGGCGACAAGACGACCCAGCCGGCGGGCCCCCTGGCTGGCTGGAGAGGCTGCCAGCCGGGCCCCCCCTCTTAGTACCTTAGGAATATTGTAAGCCGGGGGGTTGGCCTATAAAACCCCCCGAGGCCCCCATGCATCGGGCAAGGCACGCACGGAGGCTTTCTCCCCATCTCACACTCACACTCCCACATAGCAAGGAAGAGGAGCCGGCTGCTCCTTCTTCCACCCATAGACATACAGCTCAAGGAGCACCATTGTAACATCACCCCCCATCTTACTAGACCACCAGGACTAGGGGTATTACCTCCCACGGAGGGCCCTGAACCTGGGTACATCGTGTGTCCCTCACCGCTTGTGCCTAATCCCGCTCCCGGAGCCCGTCGGCGTCCTTCGGCCCCAACCACTCTTGATAAGCCACCCCATGGCATCTGCCATGAGAAAACCATGACATATACACACGGTTACTATGACCTGGTTATAGAAAGATGTTGGTGATGGGTCGGCCCTGAAGGGTACCCACGGTTTGATGATGACGAGGCATGGCCGGCAGGTGAGGCCCTTGCCACACATCCTCGAGAAGGGGCGACGGGACCGCACTTCATGGGTCGCGCTCGTCCCGCATTAATAGAATGCTAATGGGTTGGGTATTTGATATGAGTTGGTCGTTTGACCTTTTACGCACCAAACCTTCACGTGGGAAAAGTTATGGGTACTCAGCGTCGTTGTATCAGCCGAAGCTCTTCGGACGTCAGCAATGGAGCGGCGCGCGCCCGAGTGGTCCGCAACGGCATTGATCTTGTATTAAGTGATGCTAGGACCGACGTCGGCCGCGGATGCATCGTGCAGGAGTGCAATGGGTGAGTGGGCCCATGACCCTTGTGCTCTTAGGATTTAGACCGGCGGGCTGGCCTCTCTGTTGAGCCTAGGTGGGGCGACGACGTGTTGATATCCCGAGGCCGGGCATGACCCCAGAAAGTGTGTTCGGCTGGAGGTGATCAAGCGTGTTGGAAATGCGGTGCATCCCTGCAGGGATGAATTCAAGTATTCGAATAGTCGTGTCCACGGTAATAGGACGACTTGGAGTTGTACCTTGACTTGATATAACTAAAATTGTGATTTACATTGAAATGATTGTTGGCTCCAGGATTGCTTCCTCGCAGGGAGTCGATGAAGAATCTCTGGGCGTGGTTACTTAATAAAATTGCCTACAATAATATTGCTATATATGAGATACCAGTCTACTCTCTTCTAATGCTGCAAGATGCTGAAGATGCTAGTCTTCGATAGGACTAGGCCTTCCCTCTATTCTTGCTTTCTGCAGTCAGTCCAGATATACCCCATTCTTTGATAATGATACATACTTAGCATAGTTCTGATGTCAGTCTTGCGAGTACTTTGGATGAGTACTCACCACTGCTTTTCTTGCTCTTTCCCCCTCGATATGATTGCTGCGTTCAGATGATGGAGCCCAGGAGATGGAGTACGCTGGAGACGACTACTACACGACCGTTGGAGCTTACTACTACGTGGAGGCTGCCCCCGACCAGCAGTAGGATAGGAGGTTCCCAGGCAGGAGGCCTCGCCTCGTTCAATCCGTTGTTATGTTTGTGCTAGCCTTCTTAAGGCAAAACTTGTTTAACTTATGTCTGTACTCAGATATTATTTGCTTCCGCTGACTCGTGCTTGTCGAGCTTTGTATTCGAGCCCTCGAGGCCCTTGGCTTGTAATATGAAGCTGTATGACTTTAATTTGTGTCTAGTGTTGTGTTGTGATATCGATCAGTGAGTCCCTAATCTTGGTCATACTTATTGCTTGTATGATTAGCGTACGGTCCAAATTGGGGGCGTCACAAGTTGGTATCAGAGCCAACTGCCTGTAGGTAGCCGCCTTTCCAGCTCCTTGGCCGAAGTTGAGTCTAGTACTTGAGAAACTTTACTAACATAGTTGTGTGGCTTACGGGCCCACATCTCAATCGGGTGGTATTAGGATCTTTTATTCCTCGTCTATACTCTGGGTTCTGATCTCTCTTCTCTTTCGGGCTAACGATTGTGCTAACTCTAACTCTAGGTTCTCGTAACTACTTCCTCTAGGAGAGCCCCTCATTTCAGACGATGTCTTGATTTATTAGAAGACTTCGAAGGTACTCCCCGATGTTCTCCCGAGAACTTGTGTCCATCGCTTTTGCGATTCCCTCGACAGTCAACCCCTCCGAATAAATCCTCTCACTTACTGGGGATTCGTTCGTCCTCAGTTGTCATGGGTTTCACAAAATCCTTCGAATTGCTATTCGATCTTCCAAATCCTCAATAGCCTTTGACTCTTGACCTTTCTCATGTGCTTGCATTATGGTTAATTCCATATGGCTAGCAATATTCATTAAATCCTTTGTGATTTTCAATTGATTTTATTGATTCCCCCTGTGTGTGAATGCATGCAGTCATCAGCTGTTTCTCATAAATTATCTTTCCGGCTCAGACATCTTTCCAAACATGAGTGGGTTCTCGACAATTCAACTTTGATTGATTGTCCATCTAAGTCAATTCAACTTACTTGTATTTGATCGGAGCATCTGATTCCGATACACCATTTTGGAAATCTTAATTCCTTTGGTTATTTAAGCATCGAATTATTTGGATGTTCTATAATATGATGCCTTGCATTCTTTGTCCCTCTGATTGACTACCGATACTCACATCAAGTCCTTTGTGGATCGTCTGACCCATTGTTATATTATTATCCGATAGCATCCTTCACATTCTAAATTCTTGTGGTGTTCTTCCCCTGATACATGATGCCATTGGTAAATTGTGTCTTCTCCCTCTGATAAGTTGTATCCTATGCTTTTGTCAGCCATGCTCTATTGTCAAGCATGTGTTAATTACTCTTGAAGCTTGTGGTATATGTTCCTAAGATGCCCCGCTGGGTTGACCCTATGCCTTCTCTAATCCGTGTAAACCCGAGAGTTTTCACGAGTCCTACTCTTCTGGTGTTTTGCCGGATAATCTTTCAAAGCTACAACCTCATCGAAAGCGAGGAGTAAATGGAAGGTGATGCATTGATGAAGTGGGAGTCGACCTTGTACCTTGTGTTCATGCCCATGGAAACGATGTTGATCTTATCATAGGAGCTTCTCGTAACAATAATCTTTCTCTTTGTATGATTTGACCTTGTATCTGTGATTTGATACTTTACAACCGTGGTTCTGACCATGATTGTTCTTCTTTGATCCCATTTTTAGACCAGTTTAAGAACTTGTCTTCTGCAGATCAATACATCGGTCCATGCTTTAATTCTGATCTACATCTGAGTATTCCCCCTGGTATCTCGAGAAAATCATGGAGCTACAAAGCTTCTTATAAGCTCCTCATCAGCTATGTTTTCCTTCACTGATTCCAGTTTCCTCGTGTTATGAGTTGTTGGACACTCAAGGACACCGATAATTGAATCGAGTCCGCATTGCGATTCAACAACTCTTAGTAATCTTCTTTGCTTATGAGTTTGTACTCGATCATGCCATTCCAAGCTGTTAGGCTACATCATCATCGTCATGCTAAAGCTTGACCATGCTATCTATGTCCTTCATCCTTGAAGCACCATTCCAATAGTGCATTAAGCTTACATCGAGCTTCCAACGTCATGTTGGTTGTCTTGAAAGGCTTTTTTCGATTTTGAGCTAGCACCCTCATCTGTGGTTCCGACAACTTTTTTGCTTCACCATTTCTTTGCTTGATGCCGTTGCTGACCGATTACATCTACAAGAGACTTCTCGACATATGTGCCATTTTCCTCTCATTTTCCTCTCCCCCAGTTCACCCAATTGCCGTTTTATTCGCCCTCTTTCTCGTTTGCCTTTTTCTCGCCAGATCTCTTGCTTGCTTGCAATCTTGTTTGCGTAGTCACGATGACTCAAGAAACACCAAGTTATGTGATTTTTCCAATACTAATAATAATGATTTTATTAGTACTCCTATTGCTCCTCCTGCCACTAGTGCGGAGTCTTGTGATATTAATGCCGCTTTGTTGAATCTTGTCATGAAAGATCAATTTGCCGGTAATCCTAATGAGGATGCCGCGTCCCATCTAAACACATTCGTAGAATTGTGTGATACGCAAAAGAAAAAAGATGTGAACAATGATATAGTGAAGTTGAAATTATTTCCTTTCTCCTTGCGGGATCGTGCAAAAATTTGGTTTTCTTCTTTGCCTCGCAATAGTATCGATTCTTGGAATAAGTGCAAGGATGCTTTTATTACTAAGTATTTGCCACCCATGAAAATTATTTCCCGTAGGACACAAATCATGAATTTTAAGCAACTTGAGCATGAACATGTTGCACAATCTTGGGAAAGAATGAAATTGATGCTAAGAAATTGTCCTACTCATGGTTTAAATCTTTGGATGATCATTCAAATTTTTTGTGCGGGATTGAATTTTGTCTCTAGAAATCTTTTAGATTCCGCCGCGGGTGGTACTTTTATGGAAATTACTTTGGGTGAAGCTACTAAATTGCTAGATAATATTATGGCAAATTATTCACAATGGCATACCGAAAGAGCACCTACTAGTAAAAAGGTTAATTCGGTTGAAGAAATTAGTATTTTGAGCGATAAGGTTGATGCTTTGATGAAGTTGGTTGCTAGTAAAAATGCTCCTATTAATCTTAATGATGTGCCTTTGTCTACCTTGATTGAGCAAAATAGTGATTCCGTAGATGTGAATTTCGTCTCGCGAAACAATTTCAATAACAATGCTTATAGAGGTAATTTTAATCCTAGGCCTTTTCCTAGAAATTCCTCTAACAATTATTGTAATTCCTATGGTAATTCTTCTTACAATAATAATAGGAACACCTCTGATCTTGAGAGTAATATTAAATAATTTATCAATGCGCAAAAGGTTTTCAATACGAGGATAGAAGAAAAGTTGAATAAGATTGATGATATGTCTAGAAGCATTGATAGAATTTCTCATGATGTAGAAAATCTCAAGTTGAAAGCTTTTGCACCTAAGATTGATGAATCAATTAAAGCTTTATATGTCTCTATGGATGAAAGTAAGAAAAGAACCGCTATGCTTAGAGCTAGAAGAGAATTCTTAGAAAAATCGTTTTCTAGTGATTGCCTTCAGAAAAATGATGAAGATCTTAAAGTGATTGGTGTTTCTTCTATTGATTCCTTGTTTAGTAATATTAAGATTGATTATATAGGGACTGAAGTAGAGTCAAATTTAGCTAGAAGGCGTCCCAATAATTTGGAGGGTGAAAATCTTGATGAAAATTTTGATGAAAGTGGGTTTGAAGAGGTCAAAACTTTAACTAGTGATGTGTCCACTATTTTGGATTGCAAAGAATTTAATTATGATAGTTTCTCTTTGATTGAATGTATTTCTTTTCTGCAATCCATGTTGAATTCACCCCATGCTTATGAACAAAATAAAGCTTTCAGTAAACATATCGTTGATGCCATGATGAAATCTTTTGAAGAAAAGTTGGAGTTGGAGATTTCTATTCCTAGGAAATTACATGATGAGTGGGAACCTACCATTAAAGTCAAGATTAAAAATGATGAGTGCTTTGCTTTATGTGATTTGGGTGCTAGTGTTTCCACGATTCCGAAATCTTTATGTGATGTGCTTGGTCTCACCAATATTGAAGAATGTTCTCTTAATTTGCACTTGGCGGATTCTACTATTTAAAAGCCTTTGGGAAGAATTAATGATGTTCTTATTCTTGAAAATACGAACTATGCGCCCATAGATTTTATTGTTCTTGATATTCATTGCAATCCGTCTTGTCCCATTATACTTGGTAGACCGTTCTTACGAACTATAGGTGCCGTGATTGATATGAAAGAAGGCAATATTAGGTTTCAGTTTGCACTAAGAAAGGGCATGGAACACTTTCCTAGAACAAGAATTAAGCCACCATATGAATCAATCATGAGAGCATCCTATGGAGCAAAAACCAAAGATGACAATACTTGAATCTATGTGTTATGCCTAGCTGGGGGCGTAAAACGATAGCGCTTGTTGGGAGGCAACCCAATGAATAAATTTATTTTAGTCTTTTGATTTCTGTTTTTGAGTGTTGACACAATTATGCCTCTGTTATGATTGTGTTTTTTTATGTTTTATTTAGTTTTTGTGCCAAGTAAAGCCTTTAGGATGATTCATAAGATGAGTAGAAACAATGCTGAATCTGAAACAGAAATTTTGCCTCCAGTGTTCGAATTTTCATTTTTTACTGGAGCGTGATAATTAGCTGAAATTTTAATACAGCGTTTCTATATAAATTCGTTACCTTTTCCTAATTTTTCAGAATTTTTAGAGTTACAGAAGTATGGTTAGAGTACATATTACTACAGGCTGTTCTGTTTAAGACATATTCTATTTTTGTTGCATGGTGTGCTTAGAATCTATGGGTTGTATTGAAGGGTATGAGCCATGGTAAAGTTAAAATACAGTAGGTATAATCAATAATAAAATTTGAATGGGTTTGCAACAGTACTTAAAGTAGTGATTTTCTTTATTATACTAACGGATCTCACAAAGATTTTGTTGAGTTTTGTGTGATTGATGTTTTCAAGTTTTGGGTGAGATCACGATGGATGAAGGAATAAGGAGTGAAAAGGGCCTAAGCTTGGGGATGCTACATCACCCCCAAGATATATCCAAAGAGAAACAAGCAACTAAGCTTGGGGATGCACCGAGTGGCATCCCCTCTTTCTTCTAACGACCATCGGTATCTTACTTGGAGCTATATTTTTATTCGTCACATATCATGAGTTTTGCTAGGAGCGTCTTGTATCAATTGAGTCTTTGCTTGCTTTGCTTTTTAGTTTGTCACTTTTATCCTTGCTGGACACACCTATTTTGAGAGAGCCAAAATTATGCTATGATTTGTTAGAATTGCTCTATATGCTTCACTTAAACTTTTTTGAGCTATATAATTTCTCAAGTGCTTCACTTATATCTTTTTGAGCACGATGTGCTTGGAAACTTTTGAAGAAACACTCTGATGCTTCACTTAGATTATTTTGAGAGTTAGTAAATTTTGAAGAAACACTCTCATGCTTCACTTAGAATAATTTGAGAGTTAGTAAATTTTGAAGATATCCTCTCATGCTTCACTTATACTATTTTGAGAGATGAATTATCTATGCTCATGTGCTTCACTTAAATTTGTGTGAGCTTGTCAAAAGCAATGGCAATTTATGAAACTAGTCCCAAAGTGATAGATATCCAAGGAGTATATAATAAAAACTTTCATGAAGATCATTGGACAATTTAAACTTGATTCCTTGTAATAGTTTTGAGACATGATGATAGTAATATGTGAGTCATGTTAGTGAGTAATTATGCTTTAGTAAGAATATTGGTGTTAAGGTTTGTGATTCCCTATGCATGCACGAAAGTCAATAGTTATGCAATGAAATTACATCCTACTTATGGTGCATTATTCGGTGTTAGTTATGCTCAATGCTCACTTATGTGAATTTTCGTTTCTTGGTTGGTTGCTTCTCAATCTATTTGCTAGCCTCCACTTGTACTAAGTAGAAAGACTACTTGTGCATCCAAAATCCGTAAACCCAGTTTTGCCTTATGAGTCCACCATACCTACCTATATGCGGTATTTCCATGCCGTTCTAAGCAAATTTATATGTGCCATCTCTACTTTTCAAAATAGATTTCCTTTTTGTGTGCTCGTACCGCTCATGAAACGGTAGGGGGTGTTGATACGTCTCTGTCGTATCTACTTTTCCTCACACTTTTGCCCTTTTTTTGGACTCTAATTTGCATGATTTGAATGAAACTAACCCGGACTGACGCTGTTTTCAGCAGAACTACCATGGTGTTGTTTTTTGTGCAGAAATAAAAGTTCTCAGAACTGGACGAAACTTTTCGGAGATTTATTTTAGAATAAATAAAAAATACTGGAGCCAAGAACCACCGGAAGGGCCCCCTGGATGGGCACGATACACCAGGGCGCGCCAGCCCCTCCCGGCGCGCCCTGGTGTGTTGTGCCCACCTCGTGGCCCCACTGACCCTAATTCCGACGCTATAAAATCTTATTTTTGGAGAAAAAAATCAGGGAGAAATTTTCATCGCATTTTACGATACGGAGCCATCGCCACCTCCTGTTCTTCATCGGGAGGCTAGATCTGGAGCCCGTTTGGGGCATCGGAGAGGGGAATCTTTGGTCTTCGTCATCATCAACCCTTATCCATCGCCAATTCCATGATGCTCCCCACCGGGAGTGAGTAATTCCTTCTTAGGCTTGCTGGTCGGTGAGGAGTTGGATGAGATTCATAATGTAATCGAGTTAGTTTTGTTAGGGCTTGATCCCTAGTATCCACTATTTTCTAAGATTGATGTTGCTATGACTTTTCCATGCTTAATGCTTGTCACTAGGGCCCGAGTGTCATGATTTCAGATCTGAAACGTTTATGTTATCACCGTTATATCTATGTTCTTGATCCGATCTTGCTAGTCATATGCACCTATTACGTGTTCTGATCCGCAAACCCCAGAGTGACAATAGTCGGGATACTTTCCGGTGATGACCGTAGTGTGAGGAGTTCATGTATTCACCGTGTGTTAATGCTTTGTTCTGGTTCTCTATTAAAAGGAGGCCTTAATATCCCTTAGTTTCCTTATGGTCCCCGCTGCCACGGGAGGGTAGGACAAAAGATGTCATGCAAGTTCTTTTCCATAAGCAAGTATGACTATTTACGGAATACATGCCTACATTACATTTATGAACTGGTGCTAGTTCTGTGTCGCCCTACGTTATGACTGTTATATGATGAATATCATCGAACGAGTTCACCGATCCAGTGCCTACGAGTTTTCCACTTATTGTTCTTGCTAAGTTACTATTGCTGCTGCTACTATTCCAACTGCTACAAAACTATTGCTATCACTGTTACCGTTACTGTTACTGCTGCTACTGCTATCCAAACTATCATATTACTGTGCTACTGATCACTTTGCTGCAGATATTTAATCTCCAGGTGTGGTTGAATTGACAACTCAGCTGCTAATACTCTCAAATATTCTTTGGCTCCCCTTGTGTCGAATCTATAAATTTGGGTTGAATACTCTACCGTCGAAAACTGTTGTGATCGCCTATACTTGTGGGTTATCAAGACCTTTTTTCGGCGCCGTTGCCGGGGAGCATAGCTATATTTGTTGAGTTACTTGGGATTTATATCAATTGATCACTATGAAGAATCTGAATGATCCAAAGACCAAGATTTTTCCCTCTAAGACGAGGGGAGGTAAGGAACTGCCATCTAGCTCTGCACTTGATTCACCTTCTGTTATGAGTAAGCTTGCAACACCACCACTTGATAGTAATCCTGATATGTCGCAAGTTATTGATGATGCTACCTCTGCTATGAATGATGCTTATGATGATGCTAGTACCATGCTTGATGATAATGTGCCACTTGGTGAATTTCTTGATGAACAAATTGCTAGAGCTAAAGAGAATGAAATTACTGAAAATAATGAGATTGATGAAACTGACGAAGCTTATGAAACTGATGACTATGAAACACCTATTAGTCCTAGCTCTCCTAGATTTGAAATGCCTAAGATAACTGAAGGTTATGTTATGGATGAGGAGGTAACTAGAGAAATTCTTTCTTGCAAGGATAGAAATGATCTTAAGAAATTGCCACGCAAGTATAAGGAAAAGACTTTGAATGCTAGAATGAAATGTGATCCTAAGTTTGCTACTTCACCCATCTTTGTTACCGATAAGGATTATGAATTCTCTGTCGACCCAGAGTTAATTACTTTGGTTGAATCTGATCCTTTCCATGGCTATGAAACTGAAACTGTAGTGGCACACCTTACTAAGCTGAATGATATAGCCACCCTCTTTGCTCATGATGAGAAGATTCGCTACTATTATATTCTCAAGTTATTTCCGTTCTCATTAAAGGGTGATTCTAAGACATGGTACAATACTCTTGCTCCTGGTTGTGTGCGTAGTCCCCAGGATATGATTTACTACTTCTCTGAAAAATATTTTCCTGCTCATAAGAAACAAGCTGCCTTGCAGGAAATATTTAACTTTGTGCAAATTGAAGAAAAGAGTCTCCCACAAGCTCGGGGGATGCTTCTCCAATTGCTAAATGCTTTGCCTAACTGATGCTTCCAGGGACTAACTGATGCTTCCAGGGACTTCCTAGATAGTTGTGCTCGTTGTGTTTTCAGGGAACGAACTATTGAAGAAGCTGAGGAATTATTGAATAACATATTGAAGAATTATGATGATTGGATTCTTCCTGAAACACCGCCTAAACACACTCCGAAGAAGAGGGGTATCTTATTTCTCAGTCCCGAAGATATGCAAGAGGCAAAGAAATCTATGAAGGAAAAATGTATTAAAGCTAAGGATGTTAAGAATTTACCACCTATTGAAGAAATACATGGCCTTGACACACCACCACCTCCACAGGTGGTAAAGGTAAATTCTTTATTAAAGTTTGATGAAGGTGATATCCCTTACAATAAACATCCTAGTCAGTGCTTATATGAGTTTGACAACTATATTATGAAGCAAGATCCTTTCAATGCACATGTCCTGAAAAAATTGAAATATAACTCTGATATGATTGCTCGCTTGAGTGACTTGCTATTTAGAATCAGTAATGATGTTAGAGGTGTAGGAAAGCATGCCTCTATGGTTCAAACTCAGTTAGAACAAGTTGCTAAGTCTCAAAAAGAATTGCTTGATGACATGAATAATAACATGAATGATTTTGCTGCTAGAGTAATAACTAGAGGAGGTAGAATGACCCAAGAACCGCTTTATCCTGAAGGTCATCCTAAAAGAATTGAACAAGACTCTCAGAGAATTAATACTGATGCACCTAGTCCTTCTAGAACGAAAAAGAAAAAGAAAAATGATTGGACTTTGCATACCTCTAGTGAACCTGAGATACGAAAACCTCCTGATAATAATGATGTCTCTATTTCCGATGCTGAAACTCACAAAATGCCGTTAACTGACTTTTGCGACATATGCTTGATACCCTCTGACGGGGAATTAAGAGAACCTAGACCAGCGGAGTTTGAGGATTTTCTCCTCACCTTAACGGTGGGTGAAGATAGAGGCGTGGCGAACGCTACTGCTACCAGTCTGAAGTTTCCTTCAATGCATTACTTTGCTTTGTTCATCGCGAAGTGTTTAACCGCTAGGGAGAAGGTTGGCGCACTCAGTGCCCCCGACTTCGCTACTTTACGCCGCGCACTGTATAATGATCACACCTTTAGTATGGAAGCTATTATTGCACGCCGCTTACACCTTAACAGGACTAAGGGAAAGATACATGGTGGTATTTATGCTACTCGCTGAGCGAGACACTTTAATGTTTAGATTCGCCCACATGATTATCTCTTGGCCCAAGTTTATTTATATCACAAGGCATTGCAGGATCACCAATTTATTGATGCAACTGATTCTTTCCGTGACATTCGTTACAACCTAGTATTCAGCGTAGAAACCCGTGATATTATTCCGTTGCCTGCACCTGCTCTGTTTGATTCTATTGCCAGGAACGGATACAGGATGATGCCAGATGACATTACAGCCTACCGGAACAACCTAGCAGCTGCTGAGGAGGAGCCCCAGGGGTGGGACGCTCAGGTGCCGCCTCCACCTCACTTCAACTTGGGACCGGACGACTACTACGGATGGTGATTACCAAGCTAGGCCAAAAGCCTAAGCTTGGGGGAGTGCGTATTCCCACCGACATTACATTCATGTTCTGACATTTCATTCCAATTGTCGGTGTTCATACTTTTTCATTGTAATATCCATGCTAGATTCGTTTTCTCGCTTTCTTCTTGTGTGTTTGAAAAACTTCAAGAAAATTCAAAAATATTTCCCACTTCTTTTCGGTTTTTCTTTCTAGCTTAGTTTAATTGTAGTATCAAAAGAAAACCCAAAAAGATTTCTCGTTTTTTCTTTTACTTGTTGGGAGCCTTCCCGTGTAAATAGTTTTTCTCGTTTTTGTTTTTCCTTTTTATTTGCCTTCTTTAAGAAAAACCAAAAACTCCAAAAATATTTCAGTGTGTTTCTCTGAAATTGTTTTCCTTTTATTTGAGTTGTACCAAGGAGAAGACCAAGATGAAAATGTTGAGTGGATCTCATATGCATCACTGTTAATCTAAAAAAGAGCCCATGTTACCTTGTCTTCTCCTCTTGAATAAAATGTTGCAGATTCCAGCTTAGTCCATGGCACTCTTGCACTATTATTATTTTCTTATCATTCGGTCGTGCAAGTGAAAGGCAATAATGACGATATTTGATGAATTAACTGTGGCAGAGAAAAGCGGGTATGAACTCAACTTGTTTTTGTTTTTGTAAATATGTTTAACCTAGTATCCTTGATTCATCATATTATGATCAAACATGTTTGCAATGACCATTAGAGATTATAGTTGTTCATGCCATGCTTAAGTAGCTAGGAGCGGATAATGATTTATCTTGGGTATCAACATGCATTAAAATGGTTGTGATGCGGTAGGATGATATGGTATCCTCCTCTGAATGTTTCAAGTGGCTGGACTTGGCACATGTTCACGCATGTAGTTGAATCAAAACCAACATAGCCTTCATGATATTTATGTTCATGGTGTTCATATCCTACTCATGCTAGTAGTCAATGTTTAATATATGTAATGCATGTTCATGATCGTTTTTGCTCTCTAGCTGGCCGCTTCTCAATCTATTTGCTAGCCTTCGCCTGTACTAAGCGGGAATACTGCTTGTGCATAAAAATCCTTAAACCAAAGTTATTCCAGATGAGTCCACTATATCTACCTATATGCGGTATTACCCTGCCGTTCCAAGTAAATTTGCATGTGCCATCTCTAAAAATTCAAATGAACATTTGTTTTGTGTGCCTGGACCGCTCATGGAGCGACAGGGGGCGGTTAGTATCTTCCATGCTAAGCGGGTTATTCTCATGATAAGTGTTTATTCACTCGTCCTTACACAAGAGGGGCGGTAATAGGGATTCCCAGTCCCGAAATAAAAAATAAAAAATAATTAAACAAAACTCCCCCAGGAATGTTGTTGGTTTGGACGGTACCCATGGATGCGGCTAGCCGTGGAGTGAGATTGTTGGTGGAGGGGGAGTAAACCTTTACTTTTACCGCTTAGGAACCGCCGCTAATTTGTTTAGCATGGAAGATATTGATAACTCTTGGTCGTAACATTGACACGAAGGGTGTACCTCCCAAAATTATATGTTTCTCTGTTTTAAACATTGAGCTCTGGCACCTCTGCAAATCCATGCTTCCCACTGCGAAGGGACTATCTATTTACTTTTATGTTGAGTCATCACCTTCTCAAATAAGCGCCAGACCTAAGAGCACTATTGTCATCCTCAAGCATTGTGTATAGTTGATGTTGGGTGTAGCATGACTGGATCTTTTCTACCATGAATTACAATGTTTAGTCGCTGCTTGAACTTTGGAGGTGCTCTGCATTTATGTTTTGCGGTCTCAGAAAGGGCTAGCGAGATACCACTATTGTCATATTGTATCATGATTGTTTTGACAAAGTGTTGGCGCTTGAGATATCTTATTATTGCTCGCTAGTTGCTTATATCATTGATATGAGTTAATATAATTTCTAAGAGTTATTGCTGACATGGTTAGTCATAATCTTTGCTGAAAACCTGGGTGCTACTTAAGCATATATATGTAAACAAGAACAAAAGAGTTCGTAAAAGTTTTTCTTTATCACTTTCAGTTTGTCAACTGAATTGCTTGAGGACAAGCAATGGGTTAAGCTTGGGGGAGTTGATACGTCTCTGTCGTATCTACATTTCCTTAGACTTTTGCCCTTGTTTTGGACTCTAATTTGCATGATTTGAATGAAACTAACCCGGACTGACGCTGTTTTTAGCAAAACTACCATGGTGTTGTTTTTTGTGCAGAAATAAAAGTTCTCGGAACTGGACGAAACTTTTTGGAGATTTATTTAAGAATAAATAAAAAATACTAGAGCCAAGAACCACCGGAGGGGGGCCCCAGGCTGGGCACGATACACCAGGGTGCGCCAGCCCCCCCAGCGTGCCCTGGTGGGTTGTGCCCACCTCGTGGCCCCACTGACCCTAATTCCGATGCTATAAAATCCTATTTTTGGAGAAAAAATCAGGGAGAAAGTTTCATCATGTTTTTCGATACGGAGCCGCCGCCACCTCCTGTTCTTCATCGGGAGACCAGATCTGGAGCCCGTTTGGGGCTCCGGAGAGGGGAATCTTCGGTCTTCATCATCATCAGCCCTTCTCCATCGCCAATTCCATGATGCTCCCCACCGGGAGTGAGTAATTCCTTCGTAGGCTTGCTGGTCGGTGAGGAGTTGGATGAGATTCATCATGTAATCGAGTTAGTTTTGTTAGGGCCTGATCCCTAGTATCCACTATGTTCCGAGATTGATGTTGCTATGACTTTGCCATGCTTAATGCTTGTCACTAGGACTCGAGTGCCATGATTTCAGATCTGAACCATTTATTATATCACCGTTATATCTATGTTCTTGATCCGATCTTGCTAGTCATATGCACCTATTATGTGTTCTGATCCGCAAACCCCAGAGTGACAATAGTCGAGATATTTTCCGGTGATGACCGTAGTATGAGGAGTTCATGTATTCACCGTGTGTTAATGCTTTGTTCCGGTTCTCTATTAAAAGGAGGCCTTAATATCCCTTAGTTTCCTTATGGACCCCGCTGCCACGGGAGGGTAGGACAAAAGATGTCATGCAAGTTCTTTTCCATAAGCACGTATGACTATTTGCGGAATACATGCCTACATTACATTTATGAATTGGAGCTAGTTCTGTGTCGCCCTACGTTATGACTGTTATATGATGAATATCATCCAACGAGTTCACCGATCCAGTGCCTAGGAGTTTTCCACTTATTGTTCTTGCTAAGTTACAACTGCTGCTGCTACTGTTCCAACTGCTACAAAACTATTGCTATCACTGTTACCGTTACTGTTATTGCTGCTACTGCTATCCAAACTATCATACTACTATGCTACTGATCACTCTGCTGCAGATATTTAATCTCCAGGTGTGGTTGAATTGACAACTCAGCTGCTAATACTCTCTAATATTCTTTGGCTCCCCTTGTGTCGAATCTATAAATTTGGGTTGAATACTCTACCCTCGAAAACTGTTGCGATCCCTTATACTTGTGGGTTATCAGGTGTCCAATATTTTCCCATGCTAGATGTGTTATTCTCAAGATGACTGTTTATTCACTTGTCATTGCACGAGAGTACGGCGGTAATAGGGATGCCCAGTCCCGAAATGAAAAAAATTACTTTATGTTGTCAAATAATAAATTCCTTGGAAAGTGTTGTTCTGGAAGGCAACCGTGGATACGGCCAGCCATGGATTGTGAAAGAATGGTGGAAAAAGGAATAAACTTTATTTTTTGTTTGGTAACCGCCTATGATATATCTAGCATGGAAAGTATTGTGAACTACTTTGTCGTTTTCGTTGACAGGAAAGGCATGCCACTCAAAATATTTTCCTCTCTTAATTTAAACTTTGAGCTGTGGCACCTCTACAAATCCCTACTTCCCTCTGCGAAGGGCCTATCTATTTACTTTATGCAATTTTTATTTTTACTTGGAGTCTCCATCTTCTATTATAAAGCACCAACTAGGGGGCACTATGATCGTACTTTAGCATTGGGTGTAGTTAATATTTGAGTGTGTTTCATGAATGGATCAATGATTGAGCATGATGGGCTAGGGATAACTTTCTTTAGTGTTGATATTTTGAAAGACATGGTTGCTTGTTGGCATGCTTGAGTATTGAAGTCATTATGTTAAAACTAGACTATTGCTTTGAACCATGTAAAAGTCCAAATGTCCATGCTACAAAAGAAAAGATTATGTGATGATCATGTTAGGCAGCATTCCACATGAAAAATTCTGTTTTATCATTTACCTACTCGAGGACGATAGGAATTAAGCTTGGGGATGCTGATACGTCTCCAACGTATCTATAATTTTTGCCTGTTCCATGCTGTTATATTATCATTCTTGGATGTTTTACAATCATTTTATAGCAACTTTATATCATTTTTTGGGACTAACCTATTGACATAGTGCCAAAGTGCCAGTTGCTGTCTTTGCTTGTTTTTTTACTTCGCAGAATATCAGAACCAAACGGAGTCCAATCGCGACGAAACTTTTTGGAGATTTTTTTGGGCCAGAAGACATCCAGTGGGTCAAAGAAGTGCCAGAGGGGAGGGTCGAGGAGACCACAACCCACCAGGGCGCGCCCTGATGGGTTGTGCCCTCCTTGGGACCCCTCTCCACTGCCTTTGAAGCCTATAAATTCCCAAATATTCCAGAAACCCAAGAGGAGTCGATGAAAAACACATCTAGCCGCCGCAAGTTCCAGAACCTCGAGATCCAATCTAACACCATCACGGAGGGGTTCATCATCCTCATTGGTGCCTCTTCGATGATGCGTGAGTAGTCCACCATAGACCTACGAGTCCGTAGGTAGTAGCTAGATGGCTTCCTCTCTCTCTCTTTTGATTCTCAATACAATGGTCTCTTGGAGATCTATTTGATGTAAACTTTTGCGGTGTGTTTGTTGGGATCTGATGAAATTTGAGTTCATGATCAGTTTCTATCAATGAATATTATTTGAGTCTTCTTTGATATCTTATATGCATGATTACTTATAGCCTCGTATTTCTTCTTCGAATCTTTGGTTTAGTTAGGCCAACTAGATCGATTTTTCTTGCCATGGGAAGAGGTGCTTTGTGATGGGTTCGATCTTGCGGTGTCCTCTCCCAGTGACACAAGGGGCAGCTAGGTACGCATGTATCGTTGCTATTAAGGATAACAAGATGGGGTCTATTCCTACATGAATAGATCTTGTCTACATCATGTCACCGTTCTTATTGCATTACTCCGTTTTTCCATGAACTTAATACACTAGATGCATGCTGGATAACGGTCGATGTGTGGAGTAATAGTAGTAGATGCAGAATCGTTTCGGTCTACTAATCTTGGACGTGATGCCTATATAATGATCATCGCCTTGGATATCGTCATGATTATTTGATCTTCTATCAATTGCCCAACAGTAATTTGTTCACCCACCGTGTGCTATACTCATGAGAGAAGCCACTAGTGAAACCCACGGCCCCCGGGTCTACTTTTGCCAACTTATGCTTTCCAATCTATCTTTTTGCCGCTTTTGTTTTCAGATCTATTATTCCAAAAACCCAAAAATACCTTGCCGCACTTTTTATTTGCCCTTTTTATTTTGTGTTCTTGAGAGATCTATCTCTCCAACCTATCACTACCTAATTTATCTTTTTACCGTAGAGAGATTGACAACCTCTCTTTCGCGTCGGGTTGCAAGTATTTGTTCTTTGTATGCAGGTGTATTTTATGTCGTGGTGGTGATCCTCCTACTGGTTCGATACTGTAGAGAGATTGACAACCTCTTTTTACCGTAGAGAGATTGACAACCTCTCTTTCGCGTCGGGTTGCAAGTATTTGTTCTTTGTATGCAGGTGCTGTTTACATCGTGGTGCTGCACTTTTTATTTGTTCTTTTTATTTTGCTCCTATCTATCACCACCTAATCTATCTTTTTACCGTAGAGAGATTGACAACCTCTCTTTCGCGTCGGGTTGCAAGTATTTGTTATTTGTGTGCAGGTGCTGCTTATTGGGTGGTGGTGATCCTCCTACTGGTTCGATAACCCTGGTTTCATAACTGAGGGAAATACTTACCGTCGTTGTGCTGCATCATCCCTTCCTCTTTGGGGAAATACTGATGCAGTCTCAAGCCATGTCACTACTCTAGCAGCAAAATCGTTCATATTATTATTCATTTCATCAAGCAATTCTTTATGAGATTTAGCAACTTGTTCTAACTGGGTTTGAACCATAGAGGCATGTTTTCCCACACCTCTAACATCATTACTAATTCTAAATAACAAGTCACTCAAGCGAGAAATCATATCAGAATTATATTTCAATTGTTTTAGAACATTTGCATTGAAGTGATCTTGTTTCATAATGTAGTTATCATACTCTTATAAGCATTAACTAGGATGTTTATTGGAAGGGATATCACTCTCATCAAACTTTAATAAAGAATTTACCTCTACCACCTGTGGAGGTGGTGGTGCATCAAGGCCATGTATTTCTTCAATAGGTGGTAAATTCTTAACATCCTCAGCTTTAATACCATTTTCCTTCATACATTTCTTTGCCTCTTGCATATCTCCAGGACTGAGAAATAAGATACCCCTCTTCTTCGGAGTGGGTTTAGGTGGTGGTTCAGGGAGAGTCCAATCATCATAATTCTTCAATATATTATTCAATAGTTCCTCAGCTTGTTCAACAGTTCGTTCCCTAAAAACACAACCAGCACAACTATCTAGGAAGTCCCTAGAAGCATCAGTTACTTCATTATAGAAAATATCAAGTATTTTATTTTTATTAAGAGGGTGATCAGGCAAAGCATTAAGCAATTGGAGAAGCCTCCACCAAGCTTGTGGGCGACTCTCTTCTTCAATTTGCACAAAGTTAAATATTTCCTGTAAGGCAGCTTGTTTCTTATGAGCAGGAAAATATTTTTCAGAGAAGTAGTAAATCATATCCTAGGGACTACGCACACAACCAGGAGCAAGAGTATTGTACCATGTCTTAGCATCACCCTTTAATGAGAACGGAAATAATTTGAGAAAATAGTAGTAGCGAATATTCTCATCATGAGCAAAAAGGGTGGCTATATAATTCAACTTAGTAAGATGTGCCACTACAGTTTCAGTTTCATAGCCATGGAAAGGATCAGATTCAACCAAAGTAATTAACTCTGGGTCGACAGAGAATTCATAATCCTTATCGGTAACAAAGATAGGTGAAGTAGCAAACTTAGGATCACATTTCATTCTAGCATTCAAAGTGTTTTCCTTATACTTGCATAGTAATTTCTTAAGATCATCTCTATCCTTACAAGAAAGGATTTCTCTAGATATCTCCTCATCCATAGCATAACCTTCAGGGATCTTAGGCATTTCAAATCTAGGAGAGCCTGGTCTAATAGGTGTTTAATAATTCTTAGTTTCAAAGACTTCATGAGTTTCAATAATCTCATTAGTTTCAGTAATTTCATTCTGTTTAGTTCTAGCAATTTGTTCATCAAGAAATTCATCTAGTGGCACATTATCATCAAGCATGGTACTAGTATCATCATAAGCATCATTCATAGCAGAAGTAGCATCATCAATTACTTGCAAAATATCAGGATTAATAGCATGTGGTGGTGTTGCAAGCTTACTCATAACCGAAGGTGAATCAAGTACATAGCTAGATGGCATTTCCATACCTCCCCTTGTCTTAGAGGGAAAAAATCTTGGTTCTTGGATCCTTCAGATTCTTCATAGTGATCAATTGATATAAATCCCAAGTGACTCAACAAATATAGCTATGCTCCCCGGCAACGACGCTAGAAAAAGGTCTTGATAACCCACAAGTATAGGGGATCGCAACAGTTTTCGAGGGTAGAGTATTCAACCCAAATTTATAGATTCGACACAAGGGAAGCCAAAGAATTTTTGCAAGTATTAGCAGTTGAGTTGCCAATTCAACCACACCTGGAGATTAAATATCTGCAGAAGAGTGATCAGTAGCATAGTAGTATGATAGTTTGGATAGTAGTAGTAGCAGTAACAGTAACGGTAGCAGTGATAGCAGTAGTTTTGTAGCAAATGTGACAGTAGCAGTAGCAATAGTAACTCAGCAAGAACAATATGTGGAAAACTCGTAGGCACTGGATCGGTGAAGTCATTGGATAATATTCATCATGTAACAGTCATAACCTAGGGCGAAACAGAACTAGCTCCAGTTCAAAAATGTAATGTAGGCATGTATTCCGTAAATAGTCATACGTGCTTATGGAAAAGAACTTGCATGACATCTTTTGTCCTACCCTCCCGTGGCAGCGGCGTCCACAAGGAAACTAAGGGATATTAAGGCCTCCTTTTAATAGAGAACCGGAACAAAGCATTAACACATAGTGAATACACGAACTCCTCAAACTACGGTCATCACCGAAAAGTATCCTGACTATTGCCACTCCGGGGTTTACGGATCATAACACATAGCAGGTGCATATGACTAGCATGATCGGATCAAGAACATAGATATAATGGTGATAACATAAACGGTTCAGATCTGAAATCATGGCATTCGGGCCCTAGTGACAAGGATTAAGCATGGAAAAGTCATATCAACATCAATCTCAGAACACAGTGGATACTAGGGATCAAGCCCTTACAAAACTAACTCGATTACATGATGAATCTCATCCAACTCCTCACCGACCAGCAAGCCTACGAAGGAATTACTCACTCTCGGTGGGGAGCATCATGGAATTGGCGATGGAGAATGGTTGATGATGACGAAGACCGAAGATTCCCCTCTCCGGAGCCCCAAACGGCCTCCAGATCTGGCCTCCCGATGAAGAACAGGAGGTGGTGGCGACTTCGTATCGTAAAATGTGATGAAACTTTCTCTCTGATTTTTTTCTCCAAAAATAGGATTTTATAGCGCTGGAATTAGGGTCAGTGGGGCCCCGAGGTGGGCACAACCCAACAGGGCGCGCCTGGAGGGGGTGGCGCGCCCTGGTGTATCGTGCCCAACTAGGGCACCCCCTCCGGTTGTTCTTGGATCCAGTAATTTTTATTTATTGCAAAATAAATCTCCAAAAAGTTTCATCCAGTTCGGAGAACTTTTTTTCTGCACAAAAACAACACCATGGTAGTTTTGCTGAAAACATCAGTCCGGGTTAGTTTCATGCAAATCATGCAAATTAGAGTCCAAAACAAGAGCAAAAGCGTGAGGAAAAGTAGATACGACGGAGACGTATCATGCATTCCCATTTCAACCTCAATTATTCTCTAGTTGGCACGCATCATGTGGTGGGGAAAGATCTAGGCACATATGGCCAGTCAAATATATTTGATCATGACTTATTATTGTTGACAATTATCTCTATGATAAATGAGTTGGGAGGCGAAACATTAAGCCCCTATCTTTCTCTGTGTTCGATGGATGCCATTTGTTCTAAAAATATGCTTTGAGTACTAGAAATCATAGAAGACATATGATGATTGAGTATGTGGAGCTCTTACCTAGACTTTGTTGAGAATAAGTTGAATTGCAATTGTTTGGTGACTAAGAACATAGGTTGTTAAGTTTCAAGAGAATTCATTGTTTGAACCATAACATGAGAATTGGTTGATACTTTATCATTATGAGTTTTATGAGAAAGAGTTGCTGTTATGATGCTAGGAAAAGTGGTTGAAATTATCATTGATCAAACTTATGCACTATGCTAGCATTCACACTTCATAAATTATTTCTTTTATCATTTACCTACTCGAGAACGAGTAAGAACTAACCCGGACTGACGCTGTTTTCAGCAGAACTACCGTGGTGTTGTTTTTTGTGCAGAAATAAAAGTTCTCCAAATGCAACGAAACTTTTTGACGATTTTTTTGGAACAAAAGAGGCACTAGAGGCTTCGTGGGAGGGCCAGAAGAGCCACGAGGTGGCCACAACCCACCAGGGCGCGCTAGCCCCCTCTGGCGTGCCCTGGTGTCTTGCAGGCCCCTCGTGGCCCATCTTCGCGTGAAACCGACGCCCAAAAATCCTATATATTTAGAAACCCCCAGAAATAACCCTAGATGAGAAGTTCCGCCGCCGCAACTCTCTGTATCGACGAAAAACCAATCTGGAGGCATTCCAGTACCCTGCCGGAGAGGGTAGATCATCTCCGGTGGCCATCTTCATCATCCCGACGGAGGCCATGACGAGGAGGGAGTAGTCCACCCTCGGGGCCGAGGGTTTGTACCAGTAGCTATGTGTTTAATCACTCTCTCTCTCTCTCTCGTGTTCTTGATTTGGCACGATCTTGATGTATCGCGGGCTTTGTTAATATAGTTGGATCATATGGTGTTTTCCCCTCTCTATCTTGTTGTGATGAATTGAGTTTTCCCTTTGAGATTTCGTTATTACCGGATTGAATACTTTTATGGATTTGAGAGCACTTGATCTATGTCTTGGCACTCAACTCGCAGATTCCCGAGGTGACATTGGGGTAATCTATGCATAGGGGTTGATGCACGTTTTCGTCCTACTTTCTCCGGTAGAAATCTTGGGGCACTCTTTGAGGTTCTTTGTGTTGGATTGAGTATTATGAATCTGAAATTGTTTGATGCGTATCGTATAATTAACTCATGGATACTTGTGGTGACATTGGAGTAGCTAGGTGACATTAGATTTGGTTGTTGCGTATCATATGGTGTTATTTTAGTATGAACTCTTAGATAGATCGATCGGAAAGGATAACTTGGTGTTATTTTAGTACGAACTCTTGGATAGATCGATCGGAAAGGATAACTTTAAGGTGGTTTCATACCCTACAAACAATTTCTTCTTATGTTCTCCGCTAGATAAGAACATTGGTGTGATTCTTCGTTGCACGTTGATGGATGGTTATGTGATCCAATTATATTAGCATTGTTGAGAGATTGCACTAGCGGAAGTACGGACCCTGGGCCTTGTTTTCAAGCATTGCAATACCATTTGTGCTCACTTTTGGTACTTGCTACCTTGCTATTTTTTATTGTTACTATTACAAAAATCAATACCTACTATCATTACTACACTTGTATCACCATCTCTTCGCCAAACTAGTGCACCTATACAATTTACCATTGTATTTGGTTTGTTGGGGACACAAGAGACTTTTTATTATTTGGTTGCAGGGTTGTTTGAGAGAGACCATCTTCATCCTACGCCTCCCATGGATTGATAAACCTTAGGTCATCCACTTGAGGGAAATTTTCTACTGTCCTACAAAACTCTGCGCTTGGAGGCCCAACACCTTGTGGTTCACGGCTATGAACAGTAAGTGCATTAGTTCGGCGAAGAGATGGTGATACAAGTGCAATATGGATGGTAGAAATAGCTTTTTCTAATCTGAATAAATAAAAACAGCATGGTAATAAATAGTAAACAGCGAGCAAAACGTTGTATAAATGCTTGGAAATAAGGCCTAGGGTTCATACTTTCACTAGTGCAATCTCCCAACAATGCTAACATAGTTGAATCATATGATCATCCCTCAACGTGCAACAAAGAATCATTCCAAAGTTCCTACCTAGCGGAGAACAATAAGATGAAATTGGTGTAGGTAGTAGAACCACCTCAAAGTTATTCTTTCCGATCAATCTTTTGGGCTATTTCTATAAGTGTCACAAACAGCCCTAGAGTTCGTACTAGAACAACACCAATGATACATATCAATCAACCCTAATGTCACCTAGATACTTCAATGTCACTTCAAGTATCCGTGGGTCAATTATGTGACATGCATGCAAACAATTTCAGATCTATCATATTCAATCCAACACAAAGAACTTCAAGGAGCACGCCAAGATTTCTATCAGAGAACATGGTATGAAAACGTGCAATCAACCCCTATGCATAGATCCCCTAGGTCACCGGAATCCGCAAGTTGATGCCTCAACATATATCAAGTGAATCAATAGAATACCCCAATGTCACTACGGGTATCCCACTCAAGACGTACATCAAGTGTTCTCAAACCAAAATATGCAATCCAACATAACGAGATCTCAAAGGGAAAGATTCAATTCGTCACAACATGATAGAAAGGGAATAACATCATATAATCCGACTATATTAACAAAGGCCGTGAGACAAAAAGATCGTGACATCTCAAGAACACAAGAGAGAGAGATTGAACACATAGCTACTGGTACATACCCTCAGCCCTGAGGGTGAACTACTCCCTCCTCGTCATGGCCTCCGCCGGGATGATGAAGATGGCCACCGGATGATGATTTCCCTCTCCGGCAGGGTACTGGAAAGGCTCTAGTTTGGTTTTTCATCAATACATAGAGTTTTGGCAGTGGAACGGAGAGTCTTTGTTTATTTGTGGGGTTTCTGGTATTTATACGATTTTTCAGCGTTGGAATCACGCGCAATGGAGCTATGAGGGCCCCACAAGCCAACAGGCCACGACCCCCTGGGCCGCGCCTTGATGGCTTGTGGCCCAGGGGTGGCTCCCCTCCAGTGGTTCTTCGCTCGAATATTGCTTATTTGGTCCAGAAAAAATCACCAAAAAGTTTCGGGCGATTTCGAGAACTTTCATTTTCTGCACAAAAACAACACCACGGTAATTCTGCTGTAAACAATGTCAGTTCGGGTTAGTTCTAAATAAATCATATAAAGTGCATCAAAACCATATAAAAGTATTGTAAACATAGATGAATTTGGCATGAATACTTCATAAATTAATGATACGTTGGAGACGTATCAGCATCCCCAAGCTTAATTCCTACTCGTCCTCGAGTAGGTAAATGATAAAAGAAATAATTTATGAAGTGTGAATGCTAGCATAATATATAAGTTTGGTCATTGATAATTTCAGTCACTTTTCTAGCATCATAACCAGCAACTTTTTCTCATAAAAATCATCATGATAGAGTAGCAAACAATTCATTCACTTGAAACTTAACAATCTATGTTCTTGGTCACCAAACAATTTCAATGCATCATCAAGTCTAGTAAGAGCTGCATATACTCAATTATCATATAGTCTGTTATGATTTCTAATACTAAAGGCATATTTTTAGAACAAACAATATCCATCGAACACATAGAAAGATAGGGGCTTAATGTTTCGCCTCCCAACATACTTGTCATGAAGATAATTGTCAACAATAATGAATCATGATCAAATATATTTGACTGGATATATATGTTTGGATCTTTCCCAACCACATGGTGCTTGCCAACTAATAGACTGAGGTTGGAATAATAAGTTGACTCAACATGAATAGGAAATAGAATGAAAGTAAATAGATTGTCCCTTCGCACAGGGAAGCAGGGATTTGCATAGGTGCCAGAGCTCATTGTTTAAAACAGAGATGAAAATGTAATTTTGAGTGGTGTGCTTTTCCTGTCAACGTCACAACAGAGTTTTCAAAATCTTCCATGCTAATCACATTATTGGAGGTTCCCAAACAGAATTGAAATTTTACTCCCCCTCCACCATTCAAACACATTCCATGGCTGGCCGAATCCACGGTTGCCCTCGAAACAATCAACCTTCTAGGGGGAGTTTTTGTTTATTTATTTTTGTATTATGCAGGACTGGGCATCCTTTTTACCAGCCTCTCTCGTGCAATGACAAGTGAATAAACACTCATCTTGAGAATAAGTCGCTTAGCATGAAAGATAATGACCGCCCGGTCGCTCCATGAGCGGTACGAGCACACAAAACAGATGTTTATTTGAATGTTTAGAGGTGGCACATGCAAATTTACTTGGAATGGTAGTGAAATACCATATATAGGTAGGTATGGTGGACTCTCATGGAAGAACTTGGCTCAAGGATTTGGATGCACAAGTAATATCTCTACTTAGTACGAAGTTTTGGCTAGCAAAAGGTCTAAACAAGCACCACATGCTGGAGGATTCATAACAATATAACTTCTATGCAAATATACCCAAACATAACCATTACGTTGTCTTCCTTGTCCAACTTCAACTATTTGATCAATTTTGAAAATAATTAATGGGTATTCACAATCATAAAAGATGTCCAAGATAATATATTTGTATGTGAAAGTTCTCTTTCTTATACTAATCATTCATGAATTGCTCATATGACCAATAGGGTGATTGTTAAACTTCAATAGATTTTACTTTCTAAACCAAATGTGAACTTGATACTAAAAATTGTAGGGTAACGCAGCAGAAAACAAAAATTTTCTGACCTACGTACCAGCCCAGGATCACTATGGAGACTGCATACAAGGTTTGATCCTTTTCGTTACCGACTCGTAGCGCAGCGGAAGTAGAGTCGATGACGATCGGCGGTGCAGATCCCCGCAGCTAGGATTTTACAACCTCCCAACCGCGAGGATGTACTCCCTCGTCAGCTCACCGGACGGATCTCCGGGCAGCCCTTCGAGAGGCCTCGGGACAGTCCCTCGGATAGTCCCACCGGACGGATCCTCGGACAGCCCTCCGGGAGGCCTCTGGACAGTCTTTCGGATAGTCCCACCGGACGGATCCTCGGACAGCCCTCCGAGAGGCCTCTGGACAGTCTTTCGGATAGTCTCACCGGACGGATCCTCGGATAGCCCTCCGGGAGGCCTCACGGACAGCCCTTCGGGAGGACCCCCGAAACTCGGACAGAAACTCGGACAGCCCTTCGGGAGGACCCTCGAACAGCCCCTCGGGCAAAAAGATCGAACCTACGACCTCTCTATGGAGTTGCACACATACGGTGTCATCTATCCGGCAGGGCTTCGCCGTCCAGAACTAGTTCCCACCGGAACCCAGACAGCCTTTCGGCTCTACGAAACTATTTCGCTGGGAGGGAGAGAGAAGCCAGAAATGTCATGGCACTTGTATGTGAGAAGGAGTGAGTGTGGAGGCAGCCCCTCCACCTCTATTTATAGGAAATCCAAGGGGTAGGGTTTCTTGGCCCCCAAGCCTTCTAGAAACCTTTTGGGAAAATATCGCAAAAGGTGACTTTTCCATAAATATCCCAAAAAGCACTTTCACTATTCACGACGACATTTTTCAGCGTCCGGTCGAACTGAAAATATTTATGTGGGCTTAGAACATTTCTATTACCCACTAAAATAATTTTCAATGCGATCCGGAACAATTCCGGTTTAGTGATTTTCATCTGCGAAAAGCATCTGAAGCGGTTTCGGCAGCTCCGAAACATTTCCGGTTTTCATCCCGAAAAATTCCAGAAAGTTTCCAGAATGATTCTGGAACCCTCCAAGAATTATCAGGCATGTGCCAAAACCAATTTGACTTTATGGTATCCCCTGAAACAACTTTTCAGTTTTACCGAAACTGTTTCGGTGTTCTCTCTGCGGAACTTTTCCGCTGTCCGAAACTTTTCCGGTGTCCGAAAACTTTTTCGGTGATTTTCTCTCAGACTCCCTGTCTAGTATTCAGCAGATAGATGACCCTTAAGCGTGTGACCCTATAGGTTCGGTGAAGCATAGACATGACCCGGAACCCCTTCCGATCAATGATCAACATCGGAGCCGTGGACACCCATATTGACCCCTATACCCACACGAATGAATATTCGAGTGAACCTCCAGTTGCCGTGTGGTATTCCTGTTGCTTCGCGATATGTTTCAAATACCCGAGGTGAGACATGTAGGCATCCCCGTGGATCAACAACTTGTCCACTATGCCAGTTACCTCGTTACCGGTATTGTTCTCTTTTCTCGTTCCCGTGTTCCGGCATCCCCGTGATCAAATCACAAAGTGTCTGGCCAGACGATGATGGATACCGTAACACTGAGAGGGCCCAGAGATATCTCTCCATCGTCGGAGGAGCAAATCCCAATCTTGAGCTATCAAGTTACTTGACATACTTTTCCATGAACCCGTAAGCCGCCATAATAGCCACCCATTTACGGATGACGTTTAACAAACCCCAAAGTTCATGAAGCAAGCATGAAGTAACTCGATACTCTCATGGTCTAAGGAATTATGCAAACGTTAACCATCTTTGTGTTATTAACCATTAACTTATGACGAATGAATCTCATAGCATAACATCAATTCGGGTCGATTCAACACAAATGTTCTTCTAACATTGTGCCCTCAAAATTGCCGGCATAGCCATGCCCATGATCAGGAAAACAGGATCATCATGCAATACTTGAGCCAGTCTTAGAGGCCAGACTAGGAATACATTTTACCGTTTATTTTTCCACACATGCATATGAGTCTTCCTCCGAGCCTCGTGGTTATTGTAGACTCGAGAACCATAGGAGTTATAGCATGGAACATAAACCTAATTATGAACAGGGAGATAATCAATACCATATATTATTGCCTCTAGGGCATATCTCCTACAAAAATATACTCCCGCCGTCCCAAAATAAGTGACTCAACTTTGTACTAACTTTGTACTAGAGTTAGTGCAAAGTTGAGTCACTTATTTTGGGACGGAGGGAGTAGCACATTGATAATTTCAGATTTATGATATTTCGTTCATTCACAATTTACTCTTAGGATATAAGTGAAGCGCAAGAGTAAACATCAAACTACTCTCAAAAGATATAAGTGAAGATCAATGAGTAGTCAAACTATTAAGTAGCTATGTGAGGACTCTCTCTCAATAAAGATTTTCAGATCTGAGTATTTTATTCAAACAGCAAACTAAATAAAAATTCATTCCAAGAATAGCACATATCATGTGGACAAATAAAAATTTAGGCTCAACATAGGCTAACTGATATTTGTTTGATCAAGAGGGTGGGATGCGTAGCATCCCCAAGCTTAGACGCTTAAGACTTCTTGAAATATTTACTTGGGGTTCCTTGGGAATCCCCAAGGTTGAGCTTTTGTATCTCGTTCAATCCTCTCATATCCCTATTTCACCTAAGTCTCAAAAACTTCATCCACACAAAACTCAAAAAGAACTCGTGAGATAGGTTAGTACACATAAGAACAAATCAACACTTCATGTACTGCCAAGACAAGTTGCACAATAATTTTCAAACATAATCTACTGTTTACTATCGTTTCCACAATTTATATCTACCAATATAGGCCATGGAAACTATAGGATAAGCAGATAACAAAACTATGACAACAACCTATGCAAACAGAACAGTCTGTAGCAATTTATTAAACTAGTGTACTTCTGTAACTCAACAAATTATAAAAATTTAGGACATGATAAATAATTTATATGAAAATACTGTGTAAAAATTTCAGAAACTTTCCACGTTCCAGTAAAATATGAAAATTCAAACACTACAGCAAAAGTTTCTGTTTTTACGCAGCACACATCAAACATGCAATTCAAGAATCCTAAAAGGGAATTCTTGGAACTTTTTATTGAAAAACAAGATTATAAATAACATATAACATAGAAAAACAAAATAAAATGACGCTCCAAGCAAAACACATATTATGTGACGAATACAAATATGGCTCTAAGTAAGATATACCGATAGTGTTGAAGACGAAAGAGAGGATGCCTTCCGGGGAATCCCCAAGCTTAGGCGCTTGAGTCTTCCTTGGATATTACCTTGGGGGTGCCTTGGGCATCCCCAAGCTTGGGTTATTGTCACTCCTTATTCACGTCATATCGGTGTCTCACCCAAAACTTGAAAACTTCAATCACACAAAACTTAACGGAATTTCGTGAGATGGGTTAGTATAATAAAGATAGATCAATCACTTAGGTACTGTCAAGACAAGATTCATAATTATTCTCACATGATACCTACTGTATTCTATCATTCCCATAATTATATCACTCAATATAAGCTATGGAAACACTAAAACAAGCAAACTATGCATGCAAAACAGAATCTGTCAAAAACAGAACAGTCTGTGAAGGTCTGAACGAACACCATACTTTCCTGACTCTAAAAATTCTTAAAAATTAGGAAAACATAGAAAGTTTGCATATAAATACTATGTAAAAATTTCAGAATTTTCTCATGCTCCAATATAATTAGAGAAATTCTTTACTGGAGGAAAAAGTTTCTGTTTTTGCACAGAATCATATCAACAAGTATCCACACTATCCCAAAGACTTTACTTGGCACATTGTTGAAATAAAAGACACAAAGCATGATTACTACTATATCTTAATCATGTGAACACTCAAAAACATAAAGGAAAGGTGTTTGGTTGTCTCCCAACAAGCGCATTTCTTTAAAGCCTTTTAGTTAGGCATGATGATTTCAATGATGCTCACGTAAGAATAGTAATTGAAATATGAAAGAGAGAATCATGAATCACATGGCAAGCACATTTAAGTCGAACCACTTCCTATGCATAGGGATTTTGTGAGCAAACAATTTATGGGAGAAAGAATCAACTATCATAGGAAGGCAAAATAAGCATAACTTCAAAACTTTGAGCACATAGGGAGGAAACTTGATATTATTGCAATTCCTACAAGCATATGTTCCTCCCTCATAATAATTTTCAGTAGCATCATGAAGAAATTCCATAATGTAACTATCACATAAATCATTCTTTTCATGATCTACAAGCATAGAAAATTTATTACTCTCCCCGCAAGCAAACTTCTCATACATAATAGTGGGAGTATCATAGGAGACTCGAGTGCTATAAATTGTTTCCATATTAAAAGAGTAATGTTTAGAGAAGGGATATTCATAATTGTGACTAGTTTTATAATAATAATCAACACTACCTTTTATAAGATAAGTATCATCACCATAATCATCATAAGTAGGAGGCATGTAATCATCATGACAAATTTGATCATTCGAAGTAGGGGGAGTAAAAAGATCGTCTTCATTATGCATAGCATCCCCAAGCTTGGGACACACATCAATTGTAGCAAATATATTCTCAAATCTGTCATTCTTCTCAAGCAAAGCATCCCAAGCTTGTGGGTTTGCGTATCATTAGCATAATCATCAATAGCATGAATAGCACCAATAGTGTAACAATTATTATCATCATAATTTTCCAAATTGGTGCCAACAAGATTTTCGATATTATAAGGAGTATCATTATCTTCCCAATCATCCTCATCACAACAAGTAGTAGGCATAACAAAATAATCATCAAGTGTATCATTGTCCACACTACTTTCGTATTTATTCTCAACAATGATAGGAGCAAGATTATTTGAGAGGGATACCTTTTTACCTTTACCCTTTCTTCTCTTGTTCTTCTCATTTCCCACATTTTGTGTGGGTTTATGTAATTTTTCCGAGCTTCTTATTGAAGGGATTGGTTCGATGGGAAACTCCTCCTTGCAACCTGATTCATTACGAGAAACAATAGGAGGGTAATGAAAAATTGAGAAACTAATAGAATATAAAAGGAATACTAATGAAAGAATATATCAAACCAATCATTTTATGTGATAATTCTTCACACCCCAAAAATAGGCAAAGTTTATTATAATGCTCACGGGAGATCAAATTATCACAATATTTGGAAATGGTTCAGTCATAAAAAAGCATGCATTGGAAATTAAGATGACCAACCCTATTGCAAAGTTCACAAGTAATGGGATGAAGAGAGCACAATCTTGTGGCACGTTCATCTATCTCCTTAAGCAATGATTCAGTCATATCATTTGTATGCTTCCTACAAAATCTATCATCCCTATATGGCATGTCTATGCAAATTTTATTCACTCCACAAAAATTGACATGCTTATAGGAAATCTTTTTATCATGACTAGTGCAATCATCATTAGCATCATGGATATTCAGAGAATTCATACTAACAATATTGCTATCATGCTTTTCATTCAAGGAACTATCATGAATCACTTTATAAATTTGACAATTTTTAGATTCATGATTTTCGAGCAAGACCTCATAAAGATAATCTAGTGAACTCTCACTAGCAATTGTTCCAACATAATCGGGTCTTTTTAAAAGATTAGCAAGTGGCTGAGGATCCATTTATATTTATTTTGTAGTTTTCTTTTATAAAACCAAACTAGTGAAAAACAAGAAACCAAAAGATTTAATTGCAAGATCTAAAGATATAGCTTCAAGCACTCACCTCCCCGGCAACGGCGCCATAAAACGGCTTGATGTCTACTACACAACTTTATTCTTGTAGACTTTGTTGGACCTCCAAGCACAGAGTTTTGTAGGACAGTAGCAATTTTTCCTCAAGTGGATGACCTAAGGTTTATCAATCTGTGGGAGTTGTAGGATGAAGATGGTCTCTCTCAAACAACCCTGCAATAACATACAAGAAATCTCTTGTGTCCCCAACACAGCCAATACAATGGAAAATTGTATAGGTGCACTAGTTCGGCGAAGAGATGATGATACAAGTGCAATATGGATGGTAGAAATAGCTTTTTATAATCTGAATAAATAAAAACAGCAAGGTAATAAATAGTAAACAACGAGCAAAACGTTGTATAAATGCTTGGAAACAAGGCCTAGGGTTCATACTTTCACTAGTGCAATCTCCCAACAACGCTAATATAGTTGAATCATATGATTGTCCCTCAACGTGCTATGAAGAATCACTCCAAAGTTCCTATCTAGAGGAGAACAATAAGGTGAAATTAGTGTAGGTAGTAGAACCACCTCAAAGTTATTCTTTCTGATCAATCTTTTGGGCTATTCCTATAAGTGTCACAAACAGCCCTAGAGTTCGTACTAGAACAACATCAATGATACATATCAATCAACCCTAATGTCACCTCAAGTATCCGGGGGTAAATTATGCGACATGCATCAAACAATCTCAGATCTACCATATTCAATCCAACACAAAGAACTTCAAGGACCACCCCAAGATTTCTATCGGAGAACATGGTATGAAAACGAGCAATCAACCCCTATGCATAGATCCCCTAGGTCACCGGAATCCGCAAGTTGATGACTCAACATATATCAAGTGAATCAATAGAATACCCCAATGTCACTACGGGTATCACACGCAAGACGTACATCAAGTGTTCTCAAACCAAAATATTCAATCCAACTACGGGTATCCCACGCAAGATGTACATCACGTGTTCAATTCATCACAACATGATAACAAGGGAATAACATCATATGATCCGACTATATTAA
The DNA here is from genome assembly GCA_039707655.1 of Elymus sibiricus. Lineage (NCBI taxonomy): Eukaryota > Viridiplantae > Streptophyta > Magnoliopsida > Poales > Poaceae > Elymus > Elymus sibiricus. Next base: position 294,927,694 of record CM077663.1, on the reverse strand, counting down.
CAAAGCCCATGATACATCAAGATAGTGACATCTCAAGAACACGAGAGAGAGAGATTGAACACATAGCTACTAGTACGTACCCTCAGACCCGAGGGTGAACTACTGCCTCCTCGTCACCGCCTCCGCTGGGATGATGAAGATGGCCACCGGATGATGATTTCCCTCCCCGGCAGGGTACTAGAAAGGTTCCACATTGATTTTTCGTCGATACAGAGAGTTGCGGTGGCGAAACAGAGAGTCTCTGTTTATTTCTGGGGTTTCTGGTATTTATAGGATTTTTCAGCATTGGAATCACGCGCAACGGAGCTACGAGGGCCCCACAAGCCAACAGGCCATGACCCCCCTGAGCCGCGCCCTAATGGCTTGTGGCCCAGGGGTGGTTCCCCTCCGGTAGTTCTTCACTCCAATATTTCTTATTTGGTCCAGAAAAAATCACCAAAAAGTTTCGGGCGATTCCGAGATCTTTCATTTTCTGCACAAAAACAACACCAGGGTAATTCTGGTGAAAACAGCGTCAGGGTTAGTTCTAAATAAATCATATAAAGTGCATCAAAACCATATAAAAGTATTTTAAACATAGATGAATATGGCATGAATACTTCATAAGTTAATGACATGTTGGAGAGGTATCAGTCCCAAATATCATTATGTCATCGACATACAGACAAAGTATAACTCCTTCGCCCCCACCATGGCGATAGTATACACATTTGTCAGCTTCATTAACAACAAAGCCAACAGATGTGAAAGATGTATTAAACTTATCATGCCATTGCTTAGGCGCTTGTCTCAGGCCATACAAAGATTTCAACAGCTTGCACACCTTTCTTTCCTGACCATTTACTACAAAGCCATCTGGCTATTGCATGTAAATTTCCTCGTCTAGCTCTCCATTGAGGAAAGCTGTCTTAACATCCATTTGATGAACGAGAAGACCATGCGAGGTACCCAAGGAGAGTAACACTCGAATGGTTGTCAGTCTAGCAACAAGTGAGTAAGTCTCAAAGAAATCATGTTCTTCTTTCTCGGTATAACCCATTGGCCACAAGCCTAGCCTTGTACTTCTCGATAGTACCATCGGGCCTAAGCTTTTTTTGAACACCCACTTACATCCCAATGGTTGGAAACCATAAGGACGATCAGTGATCTCCCAGGTCCCGTTAGCCAAGATGGAATCCATCTCGCTGCGGACCGCATCCTTCCAGTAGTCAGCATCCGGTAATGTGTAGGCTTCTGAAATGGAACTGGGAGTGTCATCATCCACGAGGTACACGAGGAAATCATCACCAAAAGACTTTGTAGTCCTTTGTCTCTTGCTCCTAATAGGAGCTTCCTCGTCATCCTCCGTGGAACTTTCATCACTTTTGTGTTCATAATATTCCAGCGGAATGGCCTCATTAGATTCCAGTCTAGAAGTGCTTTGCATATCTCTCATGGGCAAAATATCCTCAAAGAATGTAGCATATTAGGCCCATGATCGTACTGACCTTCACGTCGTGTACATCAGATTTCACCACTAGAAATCTATAGCAGACGCTATGCTTCACATTGCCCAAAAAAACGCAGTCCACGGTCTTTGGTCCCGACTTGCGCTTTTTGGTTATCAGCACGTTGACTTTCGCCAAACAGCCCCAAGTGCGCAAGTAAGAGAGTGTATTTATTTTCTTTTCCCATTTCTCAAATGGAGTAGTCTCATTATCCTTCGTGGGAACTTTATTCAGGACATGACATGATGTCAATACAGCCTCCCCCCACCATGCCTTGGATAAACCCGACGTATCTAACATGGCGTTAACCAAATCTGTTAGAGTACGGTTTTTCCGTTCGGCAACCCCATTTGACTGGGGTGAGTAGGGAGGCGTCCTCTCATGAATAATAGCATGTTTCGCATAGAATAAGTTGAACTCACTAGAAAAGTACTCTCCACCACGATCAGACCGAACTCGTTTTATTTTCTTTTCAAGTTGGTTCTCTACTTCTGCCTTATAGATTTTAAAGTAGTGTAGAGCCTCATCCTTGGTATTTAACAAATACACATAGCAGAATCTAGTGGAATCATCAATCAACGTCATAAAATATTTATTTCCACCTTTAGTCAACACACCATTCATTTCGCAGAGATCTGAATGTATGAGCTCTAGCGGTGCCAGGTGTCTCTCCTTCGCAGCCTTGTGAGGCTTACGAGGTTGCTTGGCTTGCACATACGCATGGCACTTAGAGCCTTTGGCAAAAGTGAAACTCAGGATTAAATCCATCTTAGCCAGCCGTGTCATACAACCGAAATTAATGTGACAAAGATGTGAATGCTGATACGTCTCCGTCGTATCAACTTTTCCTAACACTTTTGCCCTTGTTTTGGACTCTAATTTGCATGATTTGAATGAAACTAACCCGGACTAACACTGTTTTCAGCAGAACTACCATCGTGTTGTTTTTTGTGCAGAAATAAAAGTTCTCGAAATTGGATGAAACTTTTTGGAGATTTAATTTGGAATAAATAAAAAATACTGGAGTTAACAACCACCGGAGGGGGGCCAGAGGCTGGCCAACATACACCAGGGCGCGCCAGCCCCCTAGGCGCGCCCTGGTGGGTTGTGCCCACCTCGTGGCCCCACTGACCCTAATTCCGCCACTATAAATTCCTATGTTCGGAGAAAAAAATCAGAGAGAAAGTTTCATCGCGTTTTACGATACGGAGCCGCTGCCACCTCCTGTTCTTCATCGGGAGGCCAGATCTAGAGCCCGTTTGGGGCTCCGGAGAGGGGAATGTTCGGTCTTCGTCATCACCAACCCTTCTCCATCGCCAATTCCATGATGCTCCCCACCGGGAGTGAGTAATTCTTTCGTAGGCTTGCTGGTCGGTGAGGAGTTGGATGAGATTCATCATGTAATCGAGTTAGTTTTGTTAGGGCATGATCCCTAGTATCCACTATGTTTTGAGATTGATGTTGCTATGCCTTTGCTATGCGTAATGCTTGTCACTAGGGCCCGGGTGCCATGATTTCAGATCTGAACTGTCGGAGAAATCACACCTATGGGACCGGGAGGATCCCTTTACGATTCGGCAGGGAGAAGGTTTGTACAGAGAGCAGATCAAGCAATCAACACGCAGGAATTTTACCCAGGTTCGGGCCGCAAAGATGCGTAAAACCCTACTCTTTCTTGGTCGTATTAAGTGTGTTCTAGCTCAAGTCCTGGGAGCGCTACAGTACTTAGCAGCTACACATGCAGAATGAGCTCTAGAAGATCCCATCCCCCTGTAGCTACGCCTTGGGCCTCCTTTTATACGTTCGAAGGGGTCACCAACAGTGGCGTACAGTGCATACATGAGGTGTAAAGTATCTACTGTGTTATCATACCTAACACTGACAGTTTACGATAAGAACGTTAAATGCTCCATTGAGGTGTCCCTTATCGTCTTGGGAACGGGAAAAGAAGCCGTTCCATCAGCACCGCTTAAGCCCATCCACCGCTAGCACCTGACACGTTACCAGGAGGACAACAGCTAAAAGACAAGCTGGTGACCGCACTGGAGCGGTGACAGGGCAGCGAGGGCTTGCCGGGTGCGAGCCTTGCCGGGGCTGCAAGCCATCCCGGCAAGATCTTGCCGGGGCTCCAGCCTCCAGTCTTCTATCTTCTGATTATTGCCTTGTCCTGGATGTCTTCTTACCCCGGCAAAGGGCCTTGCCGAGGAATTCGGTCCTTCCTCCAAGCTTAGAAGCAAAGAGGCTTGCCGGGGGCTGGCATGCACCCGGCAAGGTCTTGCCGGCCCCAGGAATCCTGCCGCGGTCGCCGGCGCACAAGTCAGGGTAATAGGTACCCTGGTTCTTAGTGCACTGACAGGAGCCCCCGGGCCTGGGCCACACATGCCCGCGCGGCGCTTGTTGGGCTAGGCCCAAAATAGTGCGCGGGCACACGCGGCCACAGTTTTTGTAATGATGACGATTGATTGCTTTTTCCCATGACGCATAGTAATTGCAGGTCTTGGGAATAGTGGAGTGAGGCGGTCCACCTTCTTCCTCGGGAGGGGAAGCGACGAACAGTGCGACGCTCATTCGCCTTCACCATTAACGCCTTTGCTCCCACCCCTGACTTATTCGCGCCTTGGGTGACGCGTACTGTCCAGGATTACGAAGAGTCGGCCTCCCTCCTCCTCTAGCACTCAGCCCTATAAAAGGGAGATGAGGGGAAGAAGAAGAACGCCGCTCATCCGCAATCCTCCATCTTCTCCTGCTGCTCAGCGCTTCCCCCTTCTGTCTCTCGCCACTTCCCCCGAAGCGCCGCCCCAAAATGGTGGGGGGACGTGGCCGCGCCCGGGGTTCCCACAGCGCTGCGAGGAGTAGCCCCCGGAATCCGGCGCGCGTTGTGGTGACAGCGGCGGGCTCGAGCTCCCGCGGCAGGACAGCGTCTCGTGGCCGCGCGAGGACGACTCCGATGGGGCGCGGTGGTCGCAGCAGTGTACCTCTCCCGCAGCCCCACGTGGGGATCCATGCGGGGGAGGAGGTACATGAGTTCGTCGTGGTCCTCCCCCGCCGGATCCGGAGTTGGCTGCGCCTCCCTGATCTTTTCGCAAGGGCCATGGAGAGTAGCCGGCCTCGTGGCCTATGGCTCCGAGCAGACGGCTGTAGCAACGGCCCTTGGTGGGTGGCAGTCGACCTCTCCCCTCGAAGCACCATGTTCCTGACAAGGGGATGGAAGTCGTTCGCCCGTTCCCGGGGCCTCGCCCCTGGGCAGCTGCTTTACTTCAAGTTCGACGGCTCCGCCACCCTCTCCGTGAAGTTCTTCAGAGCAACTGGCGTCCGCCTGGAATGCTGCGCTGAGAGTTCGAGCGGCAGCAATTCCGGTTCCTCCAGTGATGGCGACGACGAGGACAGCGTCTTCGGCATGAAGCACGAGGACTCCGACTAGGCACGCCTGGCGCCGTACTATCCATCCGCGAGACCTCGTTTCCGGATCAGCCGCCGCGTCGTTGTGGTAGATTTCCTTTCATGTATCAGACTGCACCCAATGTAATCCCGTGAATGTTCGAGAAGAGATGCACTGGGTATCAATCTTTTAAAACTCCTTGGCTCTTGTGTGCGTTTTCGCTTCCCGCTGTCCCCCGACAAGCATCTTGCCGGTAGAGCTCTCTGGCACGCCCTCAACGGGAGCGCAGCACTCCGAAGAGGCGCACTTGCCGGAGTGTGCGCCAAAAGCCTTTCCGGGCCTTGGGCTTGCCGGTGATGTGCAGACCTGTTCCCGGCTGCTCCTCCCGCCTGGAGGCCGTGGCTTGCCGGGGAGCTCTCTGGCGCGCCCTCAACGGGAACGCAACATTCCGAAGAGGCGCGCTTGCCAGAGTGTGCGCCAAAGGCCTTGCCGAGCCTTGGACTTGCCGGCGGTGTGGCAGATAGAGCAAGATGATGGCAGGGGTCGCGGGCTCAAAAAGGAGCGCCGCGCCATGCGATGAAGAGCCAGCCCCCGGGCTTCCTCGTAAAGGATACCGCGGGTGTGATGCTCGATCCATACACCCATCTTTGCCGTCACTGTCATCTTGCCGACCTCCAGCACGGCGTCATTGGCTTTCCCAGCTGTCGGAAGTGAAGTACTTTTCCGCATACATGTTGCTGTAATGGCACACATAAGAAAGTAATTTAGCTTAGTCTGACCATCCTTTATGTACGCAACACATGCTTCTTTATGCTAGATGAATGTTTGCTCTCCTCTTGATTAAACCCGTCCTCGTACACATCTTACATCCTACGCCATCCGGAAACCTTGCCGGCGCATGCACTTGCCGCGAGCGCTTTGAGGAACAGGTCCTTAGCAGCCTGCTGGAAATGCCGCCGCCGGCAAGGCGCCTTGCCGGGCCAAAACGAAGCTGCCAAGTTTGCCGAGCAGACTCGAGGCGAAACTAGGGCGCGGTCTAACCACGGCAAAGTTCCTCCGCGTGCAGATTGATGTACAAAGACGGAAGAATCAATCAAGACAACCCACGCTTGCCGGATGACTTTTCGGTGCACACGCCCCAGTCGGCAGCGCTCGAGGAACGGGTCCTTAGCAGCTGGCCGGGGGCGCCGCCTCCCGGAAAAGTTAACCTTCCCAATGCTTGCGCAGCCGTCCAAGTTGTCGAGCGGACTCGAGACAACTCGGAGCGCTATTGATTCTGGAAAGGCTCCTTCGCGTGTTGGTGCAAAGGAGCAAATGAAGACAGCAAAAGAAGTATGATTGCTACGAATCTTAATAACTTATCTTTTCTGCCGTTCGTCCCGCATAGCGAGGCTGCGCCCAGGGTGATGGCCGGCGGCTCTCAGGAAGGTTATTCTCTGGGGCGCTGCCAGCCCCCGAGCTCGCCTTCCATGCCTCAGAGGAACTGGCGCGCTAATCACCAGATCAGGTCCGCACAACCTTCTTCCCCCTACTTGGCGCGCCAAAGATGTCGGAGAAACGACACCTATGGGACTGGGAGGATCCCTTTACGATTCGGCAGGGAGAAGGTTTGTACAGAGAGCAGATCAAGCAATCAACACGCAGGAATTTTACCCAGGTTCGGGCCGCAAAGATGCATAAAACCCTACTCCTGCTTGGTCGTATTAAGTGTGTTCTAGCTCAAGTCCTGGGAGCGCTACAGTACTTAGCAGCTACACATGCAGAATGAGCTCTAGAAGATCCCATCCCCCTGTAGCTATGCCTTGGGCCTCCTTTTATATGTTCGAAGGGGTCACCAACAGTGGCGTACAGCGCATACATGAGGTGTAAAGTATCTATAGTGTTATCATACCTAACACTGACAGTTTATGACAAGAACATTAAATGCTCCGTTGAGGTGTCCCTTATCGTCTTGGGGACGGGAAAAGAAGCCGTCCCATCAGCACCGCTTGAGCCCGTCCACCGCTAGCACCTGACACGTTACCAGGAGGACAACAGCTAAAAGACAAGCTGGTGACCGCACTGGAGCGGTGACAGGGCAGCGAGGGCTTGCCGGGTGCGAGCCTTGCCGGGGCTGCAAGCCATCCCGGCAAGATCTTGCCGGGGCTCCAGCCTCCAGTCTTCTATCTTCTGATTATTGCCTTGTCCTGGATGTCTTCTTACCCCGGCAAAGGGCCTTGCCGGGGAATTCAGTCCTTCCTCCAAGCTTAGAAGCAAAGAGGCTTGCCGGGGGCTGGCACGCACCCGACAAGGTATTGCCGGCCCCAGGAATCCTGCCGCGGTCGCCCGCGCACAAGTCAGGGTAATAGGTACCCTGGTTCTTAGTGCACTGACATGAACCGTTTATGTTATCACCATTATATCTATGTTCTTGATCCGATCTTGCCTAGTCATATGCACCTATTACGTGTTATGATCCGTCAACCCCATAGTGACAATATTTGGGATACTTCACGATGATGACCGTAGTTTGAGGAGTTCACGTATTCACCATGTGTTAATGCTTTGTTCCGGTTCTCTATTAAAAGGAGGCCTTAATATCCCTTAGTTTCCTTATGGACCCCGCTGCCACGGGAGGGTAGGACAAAAGATGTCATGCAAGTTCTTTTCCATAAGCACGCATGACTATTTACGGAATACATGCCTACATTACATTAATGAACTGGAGCTAGTTCTGTGTCGCCCTAGGTTATGACTGTTATATGATGAATATCATCCAACGAGTTCACCGATCCAGTGCCTACGAGTTCTCCACTTATTGTTCTTGCTAAGTTACTATTGCTACTGCTACTGTTCCAATTGCTACAAAACTATGGCTATCACTGCTACTGTTACCGTTGCTACTACTACTTCTATCCAAACTATCATACTACTGTGCTACTGATCACTTTGCTGCATATATTTAATCTCGAGGTGTGGTTGAATTGACAACTTAACAGCTAATACTCTCAAATTATCTTTGGCTCCCCTTGTGTCGAATCTATAAATTTGGGTTGAATACTCTACCCTCGAAAACTGTTGCAATCCCCTATACTTGTGGGTTATCAAATGCCAAACCTCACATTCGTTCACATTAGAATGAATGTAGTTCACGACGTTATTATAGAAATCCGCTAGGAAAAGGAGGAACAAACCTCTGCAATCATATCCTTTTCCAACAAACAGTGCATACCGTGAAACGAGTACCTTATTGGACTCGAATACTAACGTAAACCCTTATTTACATAGAAGGGTGCCACTAACGAGATTCTTCTTGATAGCGGGGACATGCTGCACATTCTTCAGTTGCACGATCTTTCCCGAAGTAAACTTCAGATCTACCGTGCCAACACCATGAACAAAAACAAGCGAACCATTCCCCATCAGGACGGAGCAATCTCGTGCGACCTGGTAAGAAGAGAACAATGACACATCAGCACACACATGAATGTTGGCCCCGGTGTCAACCCACCAATCAGTGGACTGACAAACTGAAAGTACAGCAAACAAATTACCATACCCAGTTGCCCCATCACTATTGCTCATGGTCACATTGACAGACCTAGAGTCCTGTCGTGGCTTCTTGTACTAGTTTGGGCACTTGTTTGCCAAATGTTCCTGAGAAGCACAAGTAAAGCAGCCATCTCTCTTTTTGTCTTTCTTCTTACCCTTCTTCTTGGAGGTAGTATTCTGCTGGACAGAGTTCTTTCCCTTGAACTTGTGGAAATTCTTCTACACCACATTGGCGCTAGAAGAACCCTCTGCCACTTTCACGTGTGAGTCGTTTGCTCTCGAGTTCTGCTCAACACTTAGATGACCAATGACATCCTCAATAAAGAATTCACGTCTCAAGTGCTTGAGAGAAGTAGCAAAGTTCCTCCAACCAGGATGAAGTTTTGCAATAATGCAACCCGCGACAAACTTGTCCGGTAACTCACACTTCAGGAGCTCCAGCTCCTTAGCGAGGCACAGTATCTCATGAGCCTGGTCCAGAACAGGACGGTTATCAACCATCCTGTAATCTTGGAACTACTCCATATCATACAATTCGCTTCCAGCATCGGTTGCGCCAAACTTAGCTTCGAGTGCATCCCACAAGTTTTTGGCAACGCGCATATGGAGATATGCGTCAACCAACTTGTCTCCGATCACAGTAAAAATGGATCCCACAAAGACATTGGTGGCTTCCCTGAATGCCTTCTCCTGTTCAGGAGCAATTGTTCCTGCGGGATCCACAACACCGACCCAGAACACGTTCATAACTATGAGCCACAAGATGGTCCTCGTCTGCCAACGCTTAAAATGCGTTTCGGTAAACTTTTTCGGTTTCAGTGTAGCGGGGAATCCATGAATCGAAAAGTGCCTAAAATAAGGTTTTTGGATTGTTGGCAATATTAGCATGAGTAAATAACAAGCAAGGTAAATACAGTATGCACTTCATACCGATACTTAAGCATACTAGCACGTACAGTACATAGAAATGGAATATCTATGAACATGGCATATACGGCTAGCACGAGAACGAGTAAATGACGGATGAACAAATCATACCCTCCGGTTGGCCAAGGCAACGCGGCGGCGGCAGCAGCAGCCTCGGCGTCGTCCATGGCCTTCTTCTTGGCAGCGATGGCGACGGCGGTGGCGTCGACCATGTTGTCGATGGAGGGGAAGTAGTCGAAGAAGACAAGGACGAGGACAGGGACGGATCGGGAGCAGTCACGTCGAGACGCTCCCCAATAACCTTATTGCCATTCTCTCGGGCATGATCTTGAACGACAGTGTTCCGGAGGTACCTGCTCCCCCGACCAACAGTGCACGCGGTCGTCGAGATGGGATCACCGGAAGCAGCATACTGAGAGGAACAATAGATGACGACTAGGGTTGCACAGAGAGGGAGAGAGTGAACGGATTAGGTTACACTCCATAGTCGGCGCCTCCTTATATAGGTCGTCGGGTAGATGGGCCTGGGCCAGGCCCACGACTGAGTCCGCGAACAGCCCACGGTCTAACGTCTCGGACAGTGGCACTTTCGTTTAGCGACTCGTTAATTAATCCACAATTAATTAACCATTTTTGACCGGCAAAAATAAGGCTTGGCTTGGCTCATTCCCGCAACCTGCAGCACGCGCGCGCGTCGTGACGAGGCGAGGCAGGCGGAGGAGGAGGAGGAGCGCGCGTGTACAACTCCTCTTCCTAAGCTCCCAATGGCAAGTGATAGAGCAGCCCTTATAAAGGGGTCTCACTCTTACTACTATAGTAGTATGGTACTAAACTTCCCACCACTTGCCACCACTTGCCGTGCACTCACATGGGCCATAGAGATTAACCAGGGATTATTGTCTTATATGGGCCTAAGCCCATCTATAATCCAACAATCCCCCACCAGATCTCGAGGTACATAAGTTTGTCAACTGTTCCAAACAATGTTTGATATACCAGAATTTTCAGTGGAGACTGTTAAGTTGAACTTCCACCTTGAGAAAAAGGATTAGACTTCTTCACAACTGAACAATGGACTATGCCTTGAATTTTCACTTTAGCCTGCACAAGTTTCGCCTATTGTGAGCTGATACATGGCTGCCAAAGGCTAAACCCCACGGGTGGAGCTTATTAGTCATACTCCTTACCTTCTCATGAGCTTCCTAGAGATTAACCAACCTCATAGACTGTGACCAGCAGTCGGGCTCATAGGTGTGTTCCTCCAAAGAATGCTCTGTAGGTTAGCATCTTGCTTGCACAAGCTTTGGAACACATTAAGATAAAGTCAGCCTACCTTACAGATTACGAGAGTATTGCACCTCGAATGGAGTGGGTTAGTAAGGATACTCTCCTTAGTTGACTGCTGGATTGTTTTCCCAGGTCCTAATTCACGGGATCTCCGATCAGATAGGTTGGGTTACCCCCATGGCAACTTACGTGGGTCTCATGCCCATCTCCCTCGATGCATTTTCTATCACAATTCATGATAGCCCTTTTGTAAAGGGATCTGGCAGATTCTTAGCCATCTAGATATAATCCAACGCTATTACTCTAGAGTTTCTTGAATGCCTGACAGATTTCAATCTTCTTCTTATATGCTTTGTTGATTGCATGTTGTCCTTTGAACTCTTAGCCTTGGCAATCACTGTTTGATTGTCACAGTTCATAAGGATAGCCGGGACTGGCTTATCAACCACTGACAAATCCATCAAAAGCTCTCGAAGCCATTTTGCTTCGATGCATGATGTGTCTAATGCTGTGAGTTCTGCTTCCATAGTCGATCTCGTTAAGATCATCTATTGGCAAGACTGCCAGGAAACAACACCACCGCCAAGTGTGAAGATATATCCACTTGTAGCTTTCATATCATCAACATCAAATATCCAATTAGAATCACTATACCCTTCGAGTACCTTCGGGTACCCAGAATAGTGAATTCCGTAGTTCGCAGTATCTTGCAAATAACGCATGACTCGCTCAACAGCATGCCAATGCACATCTCCCGGGTTGGAAACAAACCGGCTCAGTTTGCACACAGCAAATGAGATGGCAGGACGAGTAGCACATGCTAGGTACAAGAGTGTAACAATCACTTGAGAGTATCTCAATTGATCAACAGTCGTGCCTTTGAATTTTCGAATCCGCACGCTTGGATCATATGGTGTTGCAGAAGGTTTGCAGTCAGAATATCCAAAACGACTCAAAATCTTCTCAACATAGTGTGATTGCAAAAGTGTAATTCCACCCTCACTATCTCGCAGTAGTTGATGTTTAAGATAACATCAGCCACACCAAGGTCATTCATCTCAAAGTTATGAGATAGAAAAGCCTTGACCTCCCCAATGACTTTGAGGTGGGTACCAAGTATCAGTATGTCATCGACATACATACAAAGTATAATTCCTTTGCCCCCACCATGGCGATAGTATACACATTTGTCAGCTTCATTAAGAACAAAGGCAGCAGATGTCAAAGTTGTATTAAACTTATCATGCCATTGCTTAGGTGCTTGTTTCAAGCCATACAAAGATTTCAATAGCTTGCACACCTTTCTTTCCTGACCATTTACTATAAAGCCATCTGGGTGTTGCATGTAAATTTCCTCGTCTAGCTCTCCGTTGAGGAAAGCCGCCTTAAAGTCCATTTGATGAACGAGAAGAACATGCGAGGCAGACAACGAGAGTAACACTCGAATGGTTTCAGTCTAGCCACATGTGAGTAAGTATCGAAGAAATCCTCTGCTTCTTTCTGAGTATAACCCTTGGCCACAAGCCTAGCCTTGTACTTCTCGACAGTACCATCGGGCCTAAGCTTTTTATTGAACACCCACTTACATCCCAATGGTTAGCAACCATAAGGACGATCAGTGATCTCCCAGGCCCAGTTAGCCAAGATGGAATCCATCTCGCTGTGGACCGCATCCTTCCAGTAGTCAGCATCCGGTGATGTGTAGGCTTCTGAAATGGAACTGGGAGTGTCATCATCCACGAGGTACACGAGGAAATCATCACCAAAATACTTTGCAATCCTTTGTCTCTTGTTCCTAATAGGAGCTTCCTCGTCATCCTCCATGGAACTTTCATCACTTTTGTGTTCATAATATTCCATCGGAATGGCAGGTTCAGGAGCCTCATTAGATTCCAGTCTAGAAGTGCTTTGCATATCTCTCATGGGAATAATATCCTCAAAGAATGTAGCATATTTATACTCCATGATCGTACCAACCTTCACGTCGTGTACATCAGATTTCACCACTAGAAATCTATAGCAAACGCTATGCTTCGCATAGCCCAAAAAATGCAGTCCACGGTCTTTGGTCCCAACTTACACTATTTGGTTATCGGCATGTTGACTTTCGCCAAACAAACCCAAGTGCGCAAGTAAGAGAGTGTATTTCTTTTCTTTTCCCATTTATCAAATAGAGTAGTCTCATTATCCTTCGTGGGAACTTTATTCAGGACATGACATGATGTCAATACATCCTCCCCCCACCATGCCTTGGATAAACCTGACATATCTAACATGGCGTTAACCAAATCTGTTAGAGTACGGTTTTCCCGATCGGCAACCCCGTTTGACTGGGGTGAGTAGGGAGGCGTCCTCTCATGAATAATACCATGTTCTGCACAGAATAAATCGAACTCACTAGAAAAGTACTCTCCACCACGATCAGACCGAACTCATTCTATTTTATTTTCAAGTTGGTTCTGAACTTGTGGCACCCCGATAGAGGGCCTATGCACGCCAGTCCCAGGATAAGACCTGGCACACGTCAAAGACATGATACAGCAATTCCAGGCACAAAATGGCTTTATTAATTATAATGGAGTATTACAATACTGTTGCTTACAACAATATTACATATCTCCAAGGCTAACTAAATGGCAGCAGAGGTCTTGGTTCAGCGGCAACGACATCTCTGGCTGGGCTCCATAACGCACAGGACTGGCTAGGTTACGATCTAGCACGACGGATCTTCTCCTGCAACTGGCCACGTGCAAGGCCAGGTGAGTACTTTGAATGTACTCGCAAGACAACCAAATACATAGCATCCAAACAAGCAGATAACAAAGCAAGCCCTATGGTACGCATGAATTAATCCTAAGCATGGCATGAATGCTAACAAGGCAAGCATCAATCAAGCATGGCATATCATGGACCAGACAAGTAATCTATGGCAAGACCACACTAAATGCTTAGAAGACTTACTGTACCGGATACCAACTTACTCTCTTCTAGGTTGTTCCACAACCCTCGACATACTCATGATCCAACCTGAAGTGACTCAAATCCAATCCCAATCATGTGGTCATCCGACCACTCATCATATAGCCATCCCATGGCTAACATAATCATATTCCTGACATCATCGGATGTCTACCCAAGATGAGTTCTTCCATCATTGTTAACATTGATACGGTTGACCATCTACTGAGGTCTGGACGGGCTGTCCAATACCATGGACGCGGCTATTCGAATAGATTTTTACACTCTGCAGAGGTTGTACACTTTACCCACACCATGAAGCATCTGGCCTCGTGATCCCACTCGGGTGGACCAACGTTGCTTCAACAAAACCTGCCTGACCCGTGACTCTCCCATCGTACCACCGGCACTCTTCCTCCCCCGGAGGTCAGCCTTGGGTGGCCCCTGTGTCCTCATGACACCTGCCACCGTCGTGGCCAAACTAGGTAATCCCAAACGGGGATTACTATCCCAAACGGGGACGGGCCCAAACAAACAATCAACTGGGCTCACAGGGTTATCACCGCCTACCTGATCAGGGTAGCACGCGTGCATAACCCTCCCTCTTTGGAGGTATCGGTGAAAGAGCACGCGATCAGACCAAGTCAAGGCCGTCCCATACCGGCAAATGTGGTTGCACGGATAAGCCCGGACAGGTGACTCAAGATCAACCACTAAGCTCACTTGATTACTCCAACTCAACATATCGATCATCGTACCATTGCATCGACAATTAAAATTGCCAACAGTCACTTAACAATAGTATGGCAAGATCATAATAATGATAATCACGGCATGGGATCAACCATAGTACTAACATGTCAATATTATTATTATTATTAGCATGGCAATATGGAAACATGATATAATATTCGACGAAAGGTAAGGTTATTATCTAACACCGATGTCATCACATGTGTATGCATATGCAGACTAACAGGTAATACACAGGGTGCAAGCAAAGTCATCACGCAAGTCCGGAGCTCATGGTAAGAGGTTGGCTTTCCTGGGGGCCGACGAATACGCCGGGAGGAAGTGCGATCACTTCGCGGAAGAATTCGCCGGAAAGGGTTCCCTCACAGAGGGGCAGATATAGGGCAAGGGCAAAATGGTTATTTTCACAGTGTGAACACATTGTGAAAATAGTACCATCGGAACGGGCTCGACGAGACGAAAACGTGGGCGTTGGTTTTACCTCGATCGGAGCTACGGTTGCCGAGATACGGGCGTTCGTTCGTTAGGCTGTAAAGTAGACAAAACAGTGTCCACCACAGTCTCTAACGGGTGAACGTTCATTAACTAATAGGTTCGGCCGGCGGGCTGGATTGAAAACGTATTTATTAAAATAAGCTTTCAGAACTGCAAAAGCGCACTTCTGCCTACGTTTCACTGCAGGAAAGCGCACTCTACAAAATGCGCTTTCACTTAATCCAGTCAGCGGGCGGGGCCGGTCAACGCTGAGCGGCTGACACTCGGGGCCCACGCGGCTCTTCTCTCTCCTCCTACTGCCTTCTTCTCCATCGCGACAGAGAGGCGGGGGCAGCTCCGGCCGCCGGCCTGGCCGTCACCTCGCCGTCCGAGAGGGCCGGCCGGAGGGCGCACGGGCTCCGCCGTCCCTCGCCGCCTCTGAGGGTAGTCTCGAGGTCGCCGGAGGCGGCCGCAGCGCCGTCACCACTGGCCGGGACGCGGTGGCCGGCGGGCGCTCGCGGTGCCGCTGCAGCGGGGCTTCCCCGGAGAAATGGAGGGTGGCGGCGGCTTCACCAGCTCTGGAGGAGGCTGAGGGCGAGGTTGGAGAGGAGGGGAGGGTCAGGGGCGCCGGAATCGGCCGCGGGAACCGGCGGCCGCCTTCGGCCATTGCTGGGCAGAGAGCTCTAGGAGCTCAAGGGAAGGGCTGGGGAGGTGCTGCTCATCGGGAGGGGCATGGGGACTCGTTATTTATAGCTCGGGGAAGAAGCTAGCCGACGATGGACGGAGCTCCGAGAAGCTCCTCGCCGACGACCGAGGCTTCGAGCGCTCCACCAGCTAGGGGACGAGGGCGAGAGGCCTTTGGATGGATCACGCACGCGCTAGGGAGCTCTACGGCACTACTGAACAAGCTGGAGCTCACTGGAAACGCGCTCCCGACGAATCCAACGCACATAGCACCAATTTGGCAGCATCAGGCGTGGTCACCACGCGGCCAGGGCCTTGCCACGCCCTACATGAAGCCAAACCATGTCTAGGGGCATCTCCACACTGCTTTGAGTTGACTAGACCCCTCAAGCACTACACTGGAGCCCTGGTGTGACTTCTCCTTGCTCAACAAGAAGCCAATAGCCAAGTGTTTGTGCTGTGCAGTAGCCATCACAGTGCTCCTCTTGGCATGACCATGGGCAGGGGTCAATCATCTACTAGGGTAACCAACCTGGCAAAATCTCAGCTCAAACCAACCATTCTAGATAGTACTTCCCTTGCAACTTGGCATTCTGGCCAGATTTGGAAATGAGAGTGCTGGGGACAAATGGCCACATAGATTTGAACGATTTTTGGTGGAGGGTTATGATTTGATCATGAGAGATGGCTGAACAAGTTTCAGATCAAATTGATCATCTATGATGGTACTTCCTTCACAGAGATGCAATCTGGTCAGAAACTTGAGAAAATTATAGAAAAAGATTGGCTTGGAGAATTGAGCTGACTTTTGGGTTACAGTAGTAATACATCAATATGCACTACCCTGCCAAATTTCAGCTCAATTGAATCAAGAGAACAAGCACTTCCTTCACAAAGTGCCAGACTGGACAGAAATAGAAATCAGATGGTTCTGAGGAATTGGCCAGATGAAAATGACTCAAATTTGGAGGAGACCAATGATTTAGGCATATGGAGTCACCGTAATAGTTTCATACCATTTGCATAAGCAAAAATGGTACTTCCTTCACAGTACTCCAATCTGGACAGAAACTTGAATAATTTGTTGAGGAATATTGGCTTGATGGAATGGGCTAATTTTTGGTGTCCAAGGTTAATTTATCACCATGAATCACGCTGCAAAATTTTATCCCAAGGAAATCAAGAAATCATGCACTTCCTTTGCAAATGGGAGATCTGGACAGAATTTGCAAATGGAAGTGGTGCTCAAAATTTGAATTGGAGAACTGGATATTTTGATTAGAATGGAGAATATATGGATATGAGAAGCTCCACAAATTATTTGGGATTTTTCCTAGCTACCAAAATGGTAGTTCCTTTGGAAAGGCCCCAAATTGGAATATTGGCTTTAAATAGGAAAATGCAATTTCCCCTATTTAATTATGGCCAATATTTTTGTGAGAGCTCAATATGATCACAAGGAATATCTCCACATGTTTTCATGAGCTTTGGAGATGGATAGATATTTTCCTGGATTTAATTCCTTCGAAAGGCAGAAGAAAGAATTAATTCTGGATGAGAAATATTGCATATGACTTAGCAATATTTTTACACATCTAAGGTTTATGAGAGAAGGAGGATCTCTGGAAATTTTGGGAGGATTAACAGAGCAAGGGAAATGATAGCTCCTTTGTAAACACAAAGGCAGGATTTCCGGTTCCAATATTTCGGAACTAGGGTTTGAATAAGATTCGGGGTTTACTGACGGGAGGTTGACTGGCACAAGAGCATGGGAAAGGCACTGAGAGGTTGGGGAATGACTGGATTCACCTGGTCACTTGCCAAATTCCAGAGGAAAAATTCGGGAGAGAAAAACTAGGAAGGAATAACAGCACAAAAATCGATAACCCGATTTTGGGGGTGTTACAAAACTTCTGCCTTATAGATTTTAAAGTAGTGTAGAGCCTCATCCTTGGTATTTATCAAATACACATAGCAGAATCTAGTGGAATCATCAATCAACGTCATAAAATATTTCTTTCCACCTTTAGTCAACACACCATTCATTTCGCAGAGATCTGAATGTATGATCTCTAGCGGTGCTAGGTGTCTCTCCTTCGCAGCCTTGTGAGGCTTATGAGGTTGCTTGGCTTGCACACACGCTTGGCACTTAGAGCCTTTGGATAAAGTGAAACTCGGGATTAAAAATCCATCTTAGCTAGCCGCGTCATACAACCAAAATTAATGTGACAATGACGTGAATGCCAAACCTCACATTCGTTCACATTAGAATGAATTTGATTCACGATGTTATTACAGAAATCCGCTAGGGAAAGGCGGAACAAACCTTCGCAATCATATCCTTTTCCAACAAACAGTCCAAACCGAGATATGACTACCTTATTGGACTCGAATACTAACTTAAACCCTTCTTTACATAGAAGGGAGCCACTAACGAGATTCTTCTTGATAGCAGGGACAAGGTGCATGATCTTCAGTTGCACGATCTTTCCCGAAGTAAACTTCAGATCTACCATGCCAACACCATGAACAGAAGCAAGCGAGCCATTCCCCATCAGGACAGAGCAATCTCCTATGACCTGGTAAGAAGAGAACAATGACACATCAGCACACACATGAATGTTGGCCCCGGTGTCAACTGATACGTCTCCGTCGCATCTATAATTTTTGATTGTTTCATGCCAATATTCTACAACTTGCATATACTTTTGGCAACTTTTTATACTATTTTTGGGACTAACATATTGATCCAGTGCCCAATGCCAGTTCCTGTTTGTTGCATGTTTTTTGTTTCGCAGAATATCCATACCAAACGAAGTCCAAACGTGATAAAAACTTACGGAGATTTTTTTTGGAATATATGTGATTTTTGGGAAAAAGAATCAACGCGAGACGATGCACGAGGGGCCCACAAGCCATAGGGGCGCGCCCTACCCCCCTGGGCGCACCAGGGTTGCTTGTGGTCACCCCGTAAGGCGGTTGGGGCCCTTCTTTCGCCGGAAGAAAGCTAATATCCGGATAAAAATTGTGTTAAAATTTCAGCCCAATCAGAGTTACGGATCTCCGGGAATATAAGAAACGGTGAAAGGCCAGAATCTGGAAGCCAGAAACAGAAGGAAACAGAGAGAGAGATCCAATCTCGGAGGGGCTCTCGCCCCTCCGCCACCATGGAAGCCAAGGACCAGAGGGGAAACCCTCCTCCCATCTAGGGGGGAGGTCAAGGAAGAAGAAGAAGAAGAAGGAGGGGGGCTCTCTCCCCCTCTCTCCCGGTGGCACCGGAACGCCGCCGGGGCCATCATCGTGACGGCGATCTACACCAACAACTTCGCCGCCATCATCATCAACTCTCTCCCCCTCTATGCAGCGGTTCAACACCTCTTCTCCCCGCTGTAATCTCTACTTAAACATGGTGCTCAATGCTATATATTATGTCCCAATGATGTATGGCTATCCTATGATGTTTGAGTAGATCTGTTTTGTCCTATGGGTTGATTGATGATCATGATTGGTTTGAGTTGCATGTTTTATTATTGGTGTTGTCCTATGGTGCTCTCCGTGTCGCGCAAGCGTGAGGGATCCCCGCTGTAGGGTGTTGCAACGTGTTCATGATTTGCCTATGGTGGGTTGCTTGAGTGACAGAAGCATAAACCCGAGTAGGTGGGTTGTTGCATATCGGAGTAAAGAGGACTTGATACTTAATGCTATGGTTGGGTTTTACCTTAATGATCTTTAGTAGTTGCGGATGCTTGCTAGAGTTCCAATCATAAGTGCATATGATCCAAGTAGAGAAAGTATGTTACTTATGCCTCTCCCTCATATAAAATTGCAATAATGATTATCTGTCTAGTTATCGATTGCCTAGGGACAAATAACTTTCTTGTGACAAAAAGCTCTCTACTAAGACTAACTTAGTTGTTTCTTTATCTAAACAGCCCCTAGTTTTTATTTACGTGCTCTTTATTATCTTGCAAACTTATCCTACAACACCTACAAAGTGCTTCTAGTTTCATACTTGTTCTAGGTAAAGCGAACGTTAAGCGTGCGTAGAGTTGTATCGGTGGTCGATAGAACTTGAGGGAATATTTGTTCTACCTTTAGCTCCTCGTTGGATTCGACACTCTTACTTATCTAAAGAGGCTACAACTGATCCCGTATACTTGTGGGTTTTCAAGACCTTTTTCTGGCGCCGTTGCCGGGGAGCAATAGCGTGGGGTGAATATTCTCGTGTGTGCTTGTTTTCTTTATCACTAAGTAGATTTTATTTGCTGTTCTAAGTTGTTCTCTATCTTTAGTTATGGATATGGAACACGAAATACCAAAAAAATTAGGTGTACTTGCTACTCATGGAGATGGGGAACCTCCTAAAACCCTCGATGCTCATTATGTGAAAGATATTATGCACTACTTTAATAATCCTGAGAAAACCCCATTCAATTATATAATGGGAGTCACGTTGGATCAACGTGAATACTTTAGGGATTATCGCTTGACTCAAAAAGGGAAACTGTTATGGGATCAATTTTATATGTTGAAATGGTATACTTGGAATCTATGCTTGAGATATGATATTACTTGTTGCTCTAGGATGAAGGCTAAACACCTTCCCTTTTCATGTAAATTTAATGATAATGAAACCTTGGCTTCTTATGCTAATGGTATATATGATTACTATGATGTGGAACAAATAGAAGAGTTTGTTGCTTTTAAGGGTGCTTATGAAATTGAAGCTTTGTTTGAAAAGTATGAAGATTATGATGATGTTGTTTACCAATCTCAAAATTTGGCTATGCTTCGTTATTGTTATGCCAATTATAAATATAATGCCGGTATTAATGCTTTTATTGAGAAAGTCTCCGCTGTCCAAGAAGAGACTAATATTTTGCAGGAATCTATGGAAGAAAAAATTCCTGACACTGTGAGCTCATTAGATGAAAAAGATGACGAGGAGAGTGAAGAACAAAAGGAGGAAGAGCGGATTAGCTACCCATACCCACCTTATAATGAGAGTAACTCTTCAACTCATACATTGTTTAATTTCCCTTCGTGCTTACCGAAGGATGAATGCTATGTTGATTGCTATGATCCCTTGGAGTCATTTGAATTATCCCTTTTTGATGAACTTGATGCTTGCTATGCTTGTGGCCATGATGCCAATATGAATGATGCTTATGGAGATGAACTTGCTATAGTTCCTTATGTTAAACGTGAAATTGTTGCTATTGCACCCACACATGATAGTCCTATTATCTTTTTGAATTCTCCCAACTACACTATATCGGAGAAGTTTGCACTTATTAAGGATTATATAGATGGGTTGCCTCTTACTATTACACATGATGATTTTGATAGATATAATATGCATGTGCTTGCTGCTCCTACTTGCAATTATTATGAGAGAGGAACTACATCTCCACCTCTCTATGTTTCCAATATGATAAAATTGCAAGAAACTGCTTATGCTATGTATTGACCTTTACTTTGTGTGCATGAATTGTTCTTTTATGACATGCCGATGCATAGGAAGAGAGTTAGACTTCGTTGTTGCATGATATATGTTACTTTGTGCTCACTACTAAATTACAAATCATTGTTAATTAAAATTGGCTTTGATATACCTTGGGATCCGGGTGGATCCATTACTTGAGCACAATATGCCTAGCTTAATGGCTTTAAAGAAAGCGCTGCCAGGGAGACAACCCGGAAGTTTTAGAGAGTCATTTTATTCTGTTGTGTGCTTTTATATAGTTTAAAAAACAAAAAAATAAAGAGGGGAACCTAAAAAAATTTCAAAAAGAAAAGTGAAAGTGAGAGAGACGAGCATTGTTAAAATGGGAGCATGCCTTGAACTTTGTTCATCCCCATGGAAACCTTGTGAATCTTAATTACAGAAACTTTTCAACAAAAATAATTATCCCCTTGTATAAATCCATTGTATTATAAAAATAATGTGCCAAGATTTGCCTTTAGGATGATTAGATTGCTTGTTTGGTGTGTGCAGTGCAAAAACAGAAACTTTGGCTGTAGTGCGTGAATTTACATTTTTGACTGGAATGTCAAAAGTTTTTGAAATTTTTACACAGTACTGATATGCAAATTTTTTATTTTTTCCTAATTTTGCAGAATTTTTGGAGTTACATAAGTATGGTAGATGTTCAGATTTCTACAGACTGTTCTGTTTTTGACAGATTCGGTTTTCTATGCATTGTTCTCTTATTTTGATGGATCTATGGGTAGTATCGGAGGGTATGAACCATGGTGAAGTTGGACTACAGTAGACATAATGCTAATATGGATTTGGAATGAGTTCACAAAAGTAATTAAAGTGGTAATTTGCTTTATTATATTGACTGATCTCACGAGGATTTTGTTAAGTTTTGTGTGATTGAAGTTTTCAAGTTTTGGGTGAGATCACGATGGATGAAGGAATAAGGAGTGGAAAGAGACTAAGCTTGGGGATGCCCGAGGCACCCCAAGGTAATATTCAAGGACTCCCAAAAAACTAAGCTTGGGGATGCCCCGGAAGGCATCCCCTCTTTCTTCTAACAACCATCGGTAATTTTACTTGGAGCTATATTTTTATTCGTCACATGATATGCGTAAATCTTGGAGCGTCGTGTGCTTTTTTTTTATTTTTCTTTTAATAATGCACCATGCTGGTATGAGAAAGTTCTTGGTTGATTTATAGAAGGCTCTTTGCACCTCACTTATATCTTTTGAGTATGGCTTTATAGAATGCTTCATGTGCTTCACTTATATCATTTGAAGTTTGGATTGCCTGTTTCTCACACATAGAAAACCGCCATTTGTACAATGCTCTTTTGCTTCACTTATATTTGTTAGAGAGTGGGCATATCTTTTGTAGAAAGAATTAAACTCTCATGCTTCACTTATATCTATTTAGAGAGTTAACAGGAGTTGGTCATTCACATGGTTAGTCATAAAATCCTACATAAAACTTGCAGATCACTGAATATGATATGTTTGATTCCTTGCAATAGTTTTGCGATATAAAGATGGTGATATTAGAGTCATGCTAGTGAGTAATTGTGGATTGGTAGAAATATTTGTGTTAAAGTTCGTGATTCTCGTAGCATGCACGTATGGTGAACCGTTATGTGAAGAAGTCGGAGCATGATTTATTTATTGATTGTCATCCTTTGTGTGGAGGTCGGGATCGTGCGATGGTTAACTCCTACCAACCCTTCCCCTAGGAGCATGCGTGTAGTACTTTGTTTCGATGACGAATAAATTTTTGCAATAAGTATGTGAGTTCTTTATGACTAATGTTGAGTCCATGGATTATACACACTCTCACCCTTCCACCTTTGCTAGCCTCTCTAGTACCGCGCAACTTTCACCGGTGCATTAAACCCACCATATTCACTTCCTCAAAACAGCCACCATACCTACCTATTATGGCATTTCCATAGCCATTCCGAGATATATTACCATGCAACTACCACCGTTCCGTTTATTATGACATGCACCATCATTGTCATATTGCTTTGCTTGATCGTAAGATAGATAGCATGATGTTTTCATGGCTTGTCCGTTTTTTGATGTCATTGCTACGCTAGATCATTGCACATCCCGGTACACTGCCGGAGGCATTCATATAGAGTCATATTTTGTTCTAGTATCGAGTTGTAATTCTTGAGTTGTAAGTAAATAAAAGTGTGATGATCATCATTATTAGAGCATTGTCCCATGTGAGGAAAGGATGATGGAAGCTATGATTCCCTCACAAGTTGGGATGAGTCTCCGGACTTTACAAATAAATAAATAAAAGAGGCCAAAGAAGCCCAAATAAAAAAAAGAGGCCAAAGAAGCCCACCAAAAAAAACAAAAAAAAAACAAAAAAAAATGAGAGAAAAGAGAGAAGGGGCAATGCTACTATTCCTTTTTCCACACTTGTGCTTCAAAGTAGCACCCATGATCTTCATGATAGAGAGTTTCCTATATTGTCACTTTCATATACTAGTGGGGATTTTTCATTATAGAATTTGGCTTGTATATTCCAATGATGGGCTTCCTCAAATTGCCCTAGGTCTTCGTGAGCAAGCGAGTTGGATGCACACCCACTTAGTTTCTTTTTGAGCTTTCATACACTTATAGCTCTAGTGCATCCGTTGCATGGCAATCCCTACTCACTCACACGGATATCTATTGATGGGCATCTCCATAGCCCGTTGATATGCCTAGTTGATGTGAGACTATCTCCTTCTTTTTGTCTTCTCCACAACCACCATATTCTATTCCACCTATAGTGCTATATCCATGGCTCACGCTCATGTATTGCGTGAAAGTTGAAAAAGTTTGAGAATACTAAAGTATGAAACAATTGCTTGGCTAAAACCGGGGTTGTGCATGATTTAATACTTTGTGTGATGAAGATGGAGCATAGCCAGACTATATGATTTTGTAGGGATAACTTTCTTTTAGCCATGATATTTTGAGAAGACATGATTGCTTTATTAGTATGCTTGAGGTATTGTTGTCTTAATGTCAAATGATAGACTATTGCTTTGAATCACTCGTGTCTTAATATTCATGCCATGATTAGATTATATGATCAAGATTATGGTAGGTAGCATTCCACATCAATTTTTTTTATCATTTACCCGCTCGAGGACGAGCAGGAATTAAGCTTGGGGATGCTGATATGTCTCCATCGTATCTATAATTTTTGATTGTTTCATGCCAATATTCTACAACTTTCATATACTTTTGGCAACTTTTTATACTATTTTTGGGACTAACATATTGATCAAGTGCCCAATGCCAGTTCATGTTTGTTTTATGTTTTTTGTTTCGCAGAATATTCATACCAAACGAAGTCCAAACATGATAAAAACTTACGGAGATTTGTTTTGGAATATATGTGATTTTTGGGAAAAAGAATCAACGCGAGACGATGCCCGAGGGGCCCACAAGCCATAGGGACGCGGCCTATCCCCCTGGGCGCGCCAGGGTGGCTTGTGGTCACCGCGTAAGGCGGTTGGGGCCCTTCTTTCGCCGCAAGAAAGCTACTATCCGGATAAAAATCGTGTTAAAATTTCAGCCAAAACGGAGTTACGGATCTCCGGGAATATAAGAAACGGTGAAAGGCCAGAATCTGGAAACAGAAATAGAAGGAAACAGAGAGAGAGATCCAATCTCGGAGGGGCTCCCGCCCCTCCGCCGCCATGGAAGCCAAGGACCAGAGGGGAAACACTCCTCCCATCTAGGGGGGAGGTCAAGGAAGAAGAAGAAGGAGGGGGGCTCTCTCCCCTCTCTCCCGATGGCACCGGAACGCCGCCGGGGCCATCATCGTGACGGCGATCTACACCAACAACTTCGCCGCCGTCATCACCAACTCTCTCCCCCTCTATGCAGCGGTTCAACACCTCTTCTCCCCGCTGTAATCTCTACTTAAACATGGTGCTCAACGCTATATATTATGTCCCAATGATGTATGGCTATCCTATGATGTTTGAGTAGATCCGTTTTGTCCTATGGGTTGATTGATGATCATGATTGGTTTGAGTTGCATGTTTTATTATTGGTGTTATCCTATGGTGCTCTCCGTGTCGCGCAAGCGTGAGGGATCAACGCTGTATGTTGTTGCAATGTGTTCATGATTTGCCTATGGTGGGTTGCTTGAGTGACAGAAGCATAAACCCGAGTAGGTGGGTTGTTGCATATGGGAGTAAAAAGGACTTGATACTTAATGCTATGGTTGGGTTTTACCTTAATAATCTTTAGTAGTTGCGGATGCTTGCTAGAGTTCCAATCATAAGTGCATATGATCCAAGTAGAGAAAGTATGTTAGCTTATGCCTCTTCCTCATATAAAATTGCAATAATGATTACCGGTCTAGTTATCGATTGCCTAGGGACAAATAACTTTCTTGTGACAAAAAGCTCTCTACTAAGACTAACTTAGTTGTTTCTTTATCTAAACATCCCCTAGTTTTTATTTACGTGCTCTTTATTATCTTGCAAACTTATCCTACAACACCTACAAAGTGCTTCTAGTTTCATACTTGTTCTAGGTAAAGCGAACGTTAAGCGTGCGTAGAGTTGTATCGGTGGTCGATAGAACTTGAGGGAATATTTGTTCTACCTTTAGCTCCTCGTTGGGTTCGACACTCTTACTTATCGAAAGAGGCTACAACTGATCCCCTATACTTGTGGGTTATCATCAACCCACCAATCGGTGGACTAACAAACTGAAAGTACAATAAACAAATTACCATACCTAGTTGCCCCATCACTCTTGCTCATGGTCACATTGACAGACCTAGATTCCTGTATTGGCTTCTTGTACTTGTTTGGGCACTTGTTTGCCAAATGTTCCTCTGAACCACAAGTAAAGCAGCCATCTCTCGTTTTGTCTTTCTTCTTACCCTTCTTCTTGAAGGTAGTATTCTGCTGGACAGAGTTCTTTCCCTTGAACTTGTGGAAATTCTTCTGCACCACATTGGCGCTAGAAGAACCCTCTGCCACTTTCACGTGTGAGTTTTTTGCTCTCGAGTTCTGCTCAACAATTAGATGACCAATGACATCCTCAACAAAGAATTCACGTCTCAAGTTCTTGAGAGAAGTAGCAAAGTTCCTCCAACCAGGAGGGAGTTTTGCAATAATGCAACCCGCGACAAACTTGTCCGGTAACTCACACTTTAGGAGCTCCATCTCCTTAGTGAGGCACTGTATCTCAGGAGCCTGGTCCAGAACAGGACGGTTATCAACTATCCTATAATCATGGAACTGCTCCATAGCATACAGTTCGCTTCCAGCATCGGTTGCGCCGAACTTAGCTTCGAGTGCATCACACAAGTTTTTGGCAACGCGCATATGGAGATATACGTCAACCAACTTGTCTCTGATCACAGTAAGAACGAATCCCACAAAGACAGTGGTGGCCTCCCTGAACGCCTTCTCCTGTTCAGGAGCAATCGTTCCTGCGGGATCCACATCACCGACCCAGAACACGTTCATAACCGTGAGCCACAAGGTGGTCCTCGTCTGCCAACGCTTAAAATGCGTTCCGGTAAACTTTTTCGGTTTCAGTGTAGCGGCGAATCCATGAATCAAAAAGTGCCTAAAATAAGGTTTTTGGATTGTTGGAAATATTAGCACTTTCCTGATTAGACTAATCCACGAGTAAATAACAAGCATGGTAAATACGGTATGCACTTTATATCGATACCTAAGCATAGTAGCACGTACAATACATAGAAACATAATATCTATGAACATGGCATATACGGCTAGCATGAGAACGAGCAAATGAGGGGTGAACAAATCATACCCTCCGGTTGGCCAAGCCAACGCGGCGGCGGTAGCAGCAGCCTCGGCGTCGTCCGTGGCCTTCTTCTTGGCGGCGGCAGCGACGGCGGCGACGTCGACCAGGGGAAGCACTACAGCGACCCGAAGACCTAGCCTGGCCATCGCCGCCATCCCTAGATAGTGTCGTTGGCGCCCTCACGGAATCAGGACATCGAGGAGATCATCATCTTCGACCACTTCATCCTGCCACCTTGCCTGCAATGGGCAGGCGATTATGTCAACATCAGTAGGCAGTAATGAATATTAAACCCATCTTTGTTCATGTTCTTGGATGTTCTAGATGCAATCTATTTCCTGTAAATGGCATCCTAGCAATGCAAATAATCTAACAGTGAAATGCAAACAACCCCTGGACTTTTGAATGAGACCAATAGTTCCAACGTCAGGGACATGTATGTTCCTCCATGTTTTCCCCTCGTTGTTCACCGTGGCCATATCAGAATCCTTGGTGAGAAAATGCAAACATCCATTAAGAAACACATCCCCCGAGTGATAATGACCAACAAGGGCAATGAGCGCATCTTCATCTTCCATATCGATCTATCCATTCTCCTTATGAACCTATCCTCCTGTTTTAGATGAGTACACCTCCATTCCGGCCTCCTCGCCGACATCATGAACCTCGAAGAACTCAAACTAAAACCATGGATGTGACCTGACACAACCGAGGCCAAACTCAGAAGTTCCATGCACTCACCGCCGACGTTTACGAAGCCGGGCAACCGAACCTACTCCTCAGTTGTGGGATTGCACACACCGTAATCGAAGTCGTCCTGGACGTTCCATCAGCGGCAGGAGAAGGCCATTGCAGTAGGCCAGTAGGAAGATATCCTGTCGTTTGGCCAAGAAATCGAAGAGAGAAGAGACCAAAGGGTGGCCTGTCCTGGTGACGTCGATGAAAAAGGGGGTTTGCGATGACTCACTACCGGACTTGTAGAAGAAACCCTCAAGGGTCTGGGTGTATTACCCCCGTTTCCTAATAATCACTTCTCGATTAAATATGCTTCCGGACTCTCTATATCCATATAAATTTGGTCCGTCGAATAATTAATCCGACTCTTTAGTTGTGTTGGGCTCGTCGAGATAGTGTAAACACACTACCTATTTGCTTGAATCGGACGCCGGGTTCATCTTCTATGGTTTATTCCAATTCAATGGTTTGGATTGTTAATAAATTTTGAAAAGTATTTTCTACTTTAAGAAAAAATATTGAGCTGAGCCTTATCTCTAGGTTCTCCTTCACATGAGCTATCCTATGTAGATAGGAGTCGTGCTCCACCAGAGCTGGCCAAACTAGCCGGGCCAATCAGGCCAGCCCGCGAGCACGCAGGCACGGCCCGCCATGGGCCAGGCCCGACACAACCTAAACAGGCCAGGCCCGGCACGCGACAAGCCTTGGGCCATGCCTGGCCCTGGAGGCGGGGCACGCGGGCCAGCACGACACGGCCCGTTAATTTTTTTACGTATTTTCAGAATTTTTTAATATATATATATACACCTAAAATACAACCCAATAGGCCTAAAAATGAGCCCAACAGGCTGAAAATGTGCAACCTAGCATGCTAAACGGGCCAACATGCTAGCCCGTTTAGTAACCAGGCCGTGCCTGGGCCTGGAGGCTGTCGGATTTCGGGCTCTGCAAAACCCAAAGAAGTTCGAACACAGGGGCGTGTGCGAAGATCCCCAACAGCTTCAACCTCTAGCTCTCAGCTCGACAGCCTAGCCAAACAAGCTCGCGCACTCCCGGGAAGAAGATCAACACACGAGGATTTACCCAGGTTCAGGCCGCTGCGAAGCGTAAAACCCTACTCCTGCCTTTTGGTGGATTGCCTCACGAGGAGGTTGTTGGATGAACTAGTACAGTGGTCAGTCGCCTCGTGAGGGTGCTCGGGCGGTGTTTTTTCGTCCGTCCCTACGAAGCAGCCTAGCCTCTATTTATAGTGGCCCAGGTCCTCTTCCCTTATAGCAATAGCGGGAAGGGATCCCACAACGGCCAAATTCGAAAGGGGGCAGGAGGTACATCTTATCCTGACGAAAGGTGATCTTTGCTTGCAAAGTAGCTGGTGGTGACGCAGTGGTGGGCTCGCTGATGACATCCGTCCTGCCGAGCCCGCTGGTCTGGTCTCGTTGCACCGGAATGGAAACCTTTGGTGGGGCGCCTTGGGAAACCGCGTACGCCCCTGCCTCCTTTGCACCAAAGAGGAAACTGTCTCCTCTGCGCGCGCTGGTGCCCACCTGGCTCGGCCTGCGTCATCCTTGACCTCCCGAGGCCGAGTATTGCATAGAGATCTCCGCCGCTCAGGAGGGGGCCTGGGGAGGCATCTTCCCTCCGAGGGCCTTGGCGCCGTCTCCCTCGCGAGCGCGGGGCTCTCGCGAGGGCCTTGTCTTGAATGAGGCCACGCTGGGCCGTACCGGGTCTCCGTAGTGGGCTGCACCCTGGGTCGCAGGCAGGCAGTTCTGGGCACCCCCGTTCCCAGGACGCCGACAGTAGCCCTCGGGCCCAAGGCGCACTCGGGCTGGCTTCGGGGCGAAGCCGGAGAAGATGGCCCGAAGCGTCGCGGGCCCCAAAGGCCTGCGAGCCCAGTCTGTCGCATGGCAAATAACGAAGCGTGAACGCCTCCACTTCCCCATGGCGCCTCAACAACCGCTCCGTCTGACTAGCAACCGGCACACGTCGCAGGGCCATCATTGCCCGGGATGGGGGAAGGTGCCGTGGCCTCCACCTGGCTATAAACGGGCGGGGGGAACGGAGCCTGCATCCCAATCCTACTTCTTGCTCCCCCGCCTTCGTCCTTTGCCTCCTCCATCATGACGCCGGTGAGGAGGTTTTCCGCCGCCGAGAAGGGGAATGCCTGCCAGGAGGGGCCGGACCAACAGCCTCCCAAGAGGAGCCGGGGTCGTCCTCGCAAGTATACCGAGGCGTCGGCGGCGGCGCCCCGTGGGCGTGGTCGTTCCTCCGTGAGGACCGGTACTTCTGCTGGCGCAGCCGGAGGCGGCGGGCGCGGCGGCCGTTGCTGGGGAGGGAGACCCGCAGTTGGTGCTCGGCCACCGCGCCCGCGAGCCCGCATGGCTGACACGGGCCAGGAGTTCCTGGTGCTTGTGGAGAGACCGGCGAGCACCTGGTTGCAGCTCCCGTGCTTCTTCGTGGAGACGTTGCGGGTTAACAAGCCCATAGGTGTGTGGCTGCAGGCCGATAGTTGTTGCAGCGGCGCGTTGTGGGTGGAGGTCGAGGTTACCCCCGCAGGCAATGCCTTCTTGAGCCATGGGTGGTAGACCTTCGCCCGCGCCCATGGCCTGGAGAGGAGGCCCACGCTCCACTTCAAGCACGATGGCGCCGCAGCGCTTTTCGTCAAGATCTTCGGGGAGGACGGTAGGCGCTTGGGGTGCTGCCCGGAGGGCGGCGGCGGCAGCGACCTTGGATGTGAGCTTGCCCTTGGCGACAGCCGCCATGCTTCCAGCAGCAGCGACCCCTCCTCCGAGGAGAGTTCGAGCGACGACAGCTACGATGCCCCGACGTGTCGGCGCGCTCGGACTTCGGGGGGTAGCCAGCCGCGACGGCGCCGCTCCCCCGCCCGGGAAGCGGCTACGCCGGCGTGCCACCATGGCCCCGTCAAGGAGGAGGAGGACTCCGACTGAGCGCTGGCGCGCTGGAGCCAGGGCCTCAAGAGAGGTAGCCCCTCGAGAGGGCTCCTTCATCTTCTTTTTCTTTTCCTTTCCCTGTAACCAAAAAATCATGGGGGGCCCTTCTGGGCGTGTAATGAACTTTGGCGCTTGCGCCCTTATATTAGCACTCTCATCATGTATTGCGGTCCCTGTGTTACTGTTAATCGAGACTTCCTGTTGGTCGTGGTTAGGGTACTTAGCTCGATGCGCCCGCGGCGGGTTTCTGCGTCGTGAGGTCTGGCAGTGGCACCTGGGGAGCTTGGGGGGTTCCTCCTTCCTGCGAGTGAGGCAGTTTGGGGGCCCCTTTCGGCACTGTACGTCTGTGGGGCCCAATCCCGCGCATTCCCCGACCACCGTTGGGGCGTCCGGATCACCAGGACGAGAACAAGGGGCGAGGCCTCGACCGCCGTTGGGGCGTCCGGATCACCAGGACGAGACCAAGGGGCGAGGAGCGACGCGATCAGTGAGGCTCCTGAGGCGCGTTGCTCAGGAGCCCCCCATGACGCTCAAGTGGCACTCTACGTCGGCGGGGCCCAATCCCTCGCATGCCTCGACCGCCGTTGGGGCGTCCGGATCACCAGGACGAGACCAAGGGGCGACGCCTCGACCGCCGTTGGGGCATCCGGATCACCAGGACGAGACCAAGGGGCGAGAAGCTACGTGATGAGTGAGGCTCCTAAGGCGTGTTTCTCAGGAGCCCCCCCTTGACACTCAAGCTGCGACCATTCCTTTCCGCCGGTTCTTGCCCCAGGAGGCGTGAGCCTCCAGAGGCTCTAAGATAGCGCACCGGGCCACGGCGGAGCCCCCGAGCGAGGGTGAGGCGGCACACGCCTGCTAGCTCACTCGAGAGCGCCACGCGAGGACCAGGATGCCAAGGCCACGCGGGGACCAAGACGCCAAGGCCTTGGCGAGGTGTGCGCACCGTGCCTGTAGCCCCCGCTCGCGGGGCGCAAGAGGGAGAGGCTGGCAGGTGTTAACCCGGAGAAAGAAACTTCAAGATAGAAAACTGTAAGGAGAAAAATTCCTGCCCCTTTTTCTTTAAATAAAGTCGAAAAGCCTCGAGTTTCATTTCAGAAAGTGGCAACTCGAATACAAAAAAGGAAGCAAGCAACAGCCGCGTCCGACACCTAGGCTAGTCTTCGTCTTCGTCTTCCCCCAGCGCGGAGCATTGGGCTTCCACGTTGCATGGGCATAGTCATTGGAGGACAGTGTTGTCCGCCAGCGCGGAGCATGGGGCTTCCAATTGGGCATGGGATGGAACCCCTCCGCGTCCTCGGGGGGCTCCGGGCGTATACAGCCCACTCATTATTACGTGAGAGTGTCACGGCCGAAGATAGCTGGGGAAGCCCCCAGGCGCATGGCCTAGGTGCTCCCAACTCAGTTAAGAACCATCCTGCGCATTTCTGCGCGGTTGCGCGCCCCTACAGCCCAAACCTGAGTGCATCGTTCCCCGCGTAGCCGCGGGATTGCGCTCCCGCGGCCCAAACATGAGCATAATGCACCCAGCGCAGCCATAGGGGTGTTGTGTCGATGAAGCCGCCTTGTGAGGCGTCGGGACGCCGGCCAGACAACGACCCGAGGACCTCGCGAGGCCCTGCCTCCTGAGGGCCATGCCGGCGCCCCCGTTGCCGCGCGTGGCCCGCGCTGCTCATATCCTGCCGGTCCCCCTAGGCGGTTGCCCCTGCGGCCCAGAGGGCTCGGCTGCGTGCTGATACGTCTCCAACGTATCTATAATTTTTGCTTGTTCCATGCTGTTATATTATCATTCTTGGATGTTTTACAATCATTTTACTACAATTTTATACTATTTTTGGGACTAACCTATTAACCTAGAGCCTAGTGCCAGTTTCTGTTTTTTCCGTGTTTTTGAGTTTTACAGAAAAGGAATATCAAACGGAGTCCAAACGGAATAAAAATCTACGGTGATTTTTTAAGGACCAGAAGAAGCCTAGGGAGCATTGGAGTTGGGACAGAAGAGCCACGAGGCCACCACAAGCCTGGGGGGCGCCACCCCCTGGCTTGTCGCCGCCTCGTGGCCCACCTTGACTTGTTTCTGCCGCCAAAAATTCCTATAAATATAGAAACCCCCAAAAACAAACCTAGATCGGGAGTTCCGCCGCCGCAAGCCTCTATAGCCACAAAAAACCAATCAGGAGCCCGTTCCGGCACCCTGCCGGAGGGGGAAACCATCACCGGAGGCCATCTTCATCATCCCGGCGGTCTCCATGACGAGGAGGGAGTAGTTCACCCTCGGGGCTGAGGGTATGTACCAGTACTTATGCGTTTGATCTCTCTCTCTCGTGTTCTTGAGATGACACGATCTTGATGTACCACGAGCTTTATTAATATAGATGAATCATATGGAGTTTTCCCCTCTCTATCTTCTTGTGATGAATTGAGTTTTCCTTTTGAAGTTTACTTATCGGATTGAGTATTTAAAGATTTGAGAACACTTGATGTATGTCTTGCGATGGGATATCTGTGGTGACAATGGGATATTCTATTGATCCACTTGATGATGTTTTGGTGATCAACTTGCGGGTTCCGTGACCTTGGGAATCTATGCATAGGGGTTGGCACACGTTTTCGTCTTGACTCTCCGGTAGAAACTTTGGGGCACTCTCTGAAGTTCTTCGTGTTGGATTGAACATGATGAATCTGAAATTGTGTGACGCATATCGTATAATCAAGCCCATGGGTACTCGTGGTGACATTGGAGTATCTAGGTGACATTAGGGTTTTGGTTGATGTGTGTCTTAAGGTGTTATTTTAGTAAGAACTCTAGGGCTCTTAGTGACACTTATAGGGATAGCTCATAAGATTGATCGGAAAAGATAACTTTGAGGTGGTTTCATACCCTACAATAATTTCTTCTTTTGTTCCCCGCTATTTGTGACTTTGGAGTGAACTCTTTGTCGCACATGAGGGATTTACATACGATTCAACTATGTCAGTATTGTTGAGAGAACTTGCACTAGTGAAAGTATGAACCCTAGGCCTTGTTTCTAAGCATTGCAATACCGTTTGTGCTCACTTTTGTTACTTGCTACCTTGCTGTTTTTATATTTTCAGATTACAAAAACCTATATCTACCATCCATATTACACTTGTATCACCATCTCTTCGCCAAACTAGTGCACCTATACAATTTATCATTGCATTGGGTGTGTTGGGGACACAAGAGACTCTTTGTTATTTGGTTGCAGGGTTGTTTGAGAGAGACCATCTTCATCCTACGCCTCCCACGGATTGATAAACCTTAGGTCATCTACTTGAGGGAAATTTGCTACTGTCCTACAAAACTCTGCGCTTGGAGGCCCAACACGAGTCTACAAGAAGAAGGTTGCGTAGTAGACATCAAGATCTTTTCTGGCGCCGTTGCCGGGGAGGTGAGTGCTTGAAGGTATATCTTTAGATCTTGCAATTAAATCTTTGAGTTTCTTGTTTTATCACTAGTTTGGTTTTATAAAAGAAAACTATAAAAAAATGGAATTGAGGTTGCCTCATATGCTTCATCTTTTTAATGTCTTTCGTGAAAATGATGGAAAGGAAAATTGTGCTCAACTGTTAGAAGAAGAAGTTATTAAAATGTTTGGCACTAAACCTTTGAGTGATGAGCATGATTGCAATGTTGTTAGTATGAATTCTCTGAATATCCATGATGCTAATGATATGCAAAGCCACAAGCTTGGGGATGCTATGTTTGATGAATATGATATGTTTAGTCCCCCAAGTTTTGATGAGCAAATTTATTATGATGAAAGCATGCCTCCTATTTATGATGATTATTGTGATGACATGTATGCTATAAAGAATAATGATAACCATGAAACTTGTCATCATGATTTTAATTTTCAATTGGATTATGCTTCACATGATAGTTATTTTGTTGAGTTTGCTCCCACTACTATTGATGAGAATAAATTTGCTTATGTGGTGAGTAGTAAAATTTCTATGCTTGTAGATCATGAAAAGAATGCTTTATGTGCTGGTTATATTGTGAAATTCATTCATGATGCTACTGAAAATTATTATGAGGGAGGAGTATATGCTTGTAGGAATTTCAATAATATCAAGTTTCCTCTCTATGTGTTCAAAGTTTTGAAGTTATGCTTGTTTTGCCTTACTATGCTAGTTGATTCTTGTTCCCATCAGTTGTTTGCTCACAAAATCCCTATGCATAGGATGTGGGTTAGGCTTAAATGTTCTAGTAATATGCTTCATGATGCTCTCGTTGTGTTTCAATTCTTATCTTTTTTGTGAGCATCATTGAAATAATCATGACTAGCTAAAAGGCTTCAAAGAAAAGCGCTTGTTGGGAGACAACCCAACACTTTTACCTTCTGTTTTAGTGTGTTCACATGATTAAGCTACTGTATTAATCATGTTTTGTGCCCTTTATTTCAATAAAGTGCCAAGTAAAGCCTTTGGGATAGTGTGGATGATAGTTGACTTGATTATGTGCAAAAACAGAAACTTTTGCTCTCAGTCCAGGAATTTTGTAAATTCACTGGAACGTGGATTTGATCTGAATTTTTTACACATGATTGATATACATATTTCCTAGATTTTCCTAATGTTTCAGAATTTTTAGAGACAGGGAAGTATGGTTACACTACAGATCTTCACAGACTGTTCTGTTTTTGACAGATTCTGTTTTGCATGCATAGTTTGCTTGTTTTAGTGTTTCCATAGCTTATATTTAGTGGTATAAATTATGGGAATGATATAATACAGTAGGTATCATGTGGGAACAATTATTAATCTTGTCTTGACAGTACCTAAGTGAATGATTTATCTTTACTACACTAACCCTTCTCACGAAGTTCCGTTAAGTTTTGTGTGATTGAAGTTTTCAAGTTTTGGGTGAGACACCGATATGAGGAGAATAAGGAGTGACAAGAACGTAAGCTTGGGGATGCCCAAGGCACCCCCAAGGTAATATCCAAGAAAGACTCAAGTGCCTAAGCTTGGGGATGCCCCGGAAGGCATCCCCTCTTTCGTCTTCAACACTATCGGTATATCTTACTTGGAGCTATATTTTTATTCTTCACATAATATGAGTTTTGCTTGGAGCGTCATTATATTTTGTTATTTTCTGTTAGATGTTATTTATAATCTTGTTTTTCAATAAAAAGTTCCAAGAATTGCCTTAGGATGCTTGCATTGCATGTTTTGATGAGTGCTGTGTAAAAACAGAAACTTTGGCTGTAGTGTTTGAATTTTCATATTTTACTGGAACGTGGAAAGTTTTTGAAATTTTTACACAGTGTGGTCATATAAATTTTATAGAATTTCCTAAATTTTCATAATTTTTTGAGTTACAGAAGTACACTGTTTTCATAAATTGCTACAGACTGTTCTGTTTGGACAGATTGCTGTCATAGTTTTGTTATCTACTTATCCTCTAGTTTCCATAGCCTATATTGGTAGATATAAATTGTGGAAACGATAGTAAACAGTAGATGATGTTTGAAAATTATTGTGCAACTTGTCTTGGCAGTACATAAAGAGTTGATTTATTATTATGTGCACTAACCTATCTCACGAGTTCTTTTCAAGTTTTGTGTGGATGAAGTTTTTGAGAATAGGTGAAACCATGATATGAGAGGATTGAACGAGATACAAAAGCTCAAGCTTGGGGATTCCCAAGGCACCCCAAGTAAATATTTCAAGAAGTCTCAAGCATCTAAGCTTGGGGATGCTACGCATCCCACCTCTCTTCATCAACAATTATCGGTTAGCCTATGTTGAGCCTAAAGTTTTATTCGTTCACATGATGCGTGCTATTCTTGGAGTTCTATTTTTGTTTTGTTTGCTGTTTGAATAAAATACTCAGATCTGAAAATATTTATTGAGAGAGAGAGATAGAGTCCTCACATAGCTACTTAATTGTTTACCTACTCATTAATCTTCACTTATATCTTTTGAGAGTAGCTTGTCATTTCCTCTCATGCTGCACTTATGCCTTTTTGAGGAATGAAATCTTTATGCTCATGTGCTTCATTTAAATTTGTTTGAGTTGTCAAAAAGCAATAGCAATATATGAAACTAGTCCCAAAGTGATAGATATCCAAGGAGGATATAATAAAAACTTTCATGAAGATCATCGGACAAATTAAACTTGATTCCTTGTAATAGTTTTGAAACATGATGATAGTAATATGTGAGTCATGTTAGTGAGTAATTATGCTTTAGTAGGAATATTGGTGTTAAGGTTTGTGATTCCCTATGCAAGTACGAAAGTCAATAGTTATGCAATGAAGTTACATCCTACTTGTGGTGCATTATTCGGTGTTAGTTATGTTCAATGCTCACTTATGTGAATTTTCGTTTCTTGGTTTGGTTGCTTCCCAATCTATTTGCTAGCCTCCATTTGTACTAAGTAGAAATACTACTTGTGCATCCAAAATCTTTAAACCAAGTTTTTGCCTTATGAGTCCACCATACCTACCTATATGCGGTATTTCCATGCCGTTCCAAGCAAATTTGTATGTGCCATCTCTAAATTTTCAAAATAAATTTTCTCTTTTGTGTGCCCGTACCGCTCATGAAACGGTGGGGAGTATCCAATATTTTGCCATGCTAGGTGGGTTATTCTCACGATATGTGTTGATTCACTATCATTCACGAGAAAGTGGCTGGTATTCGGGATGCCCAGTCCCATGCTCAAAAATCAAATCAAAATATAATGAAACAAAACTCCCCCATGATTGTTGTTTGTATGGACGGTACCCGTGGATTCGGCTTGCCATGGAGTGTGATTGATTGGTGGAGGGGGAGTAAAAACTTTACCATTCTGTTTGGGAACCGCCTATAATGTATCTAGCATGGAAAGTATTGTGTGCTGCTTTGTCGTTTTCGTTGACAGGAAAAGCATGCCACTCAAAATATTTTTCTCTCTCAATTTAAACCTTGAGCTCTGGCACCTCTACAAATCCCTACTTCCCTCTACGAAGGGCCTATCTATTTACTTTATGCAATTTTTATTTTTGCTTTGAGTCTCCTTCTTCTCTTATAAGCACCAACTAGGGGGCACTATGATCGTACTTGAGCATTGGGCATCGCTAATATTTGAGTGTGTTTCATGAATGGATCAATGATTGAGCATGATGGGCTAGGGATAACTTTCTTTAGTGTTGATATTTTGAAGGACATGGTTGCTTGTTGACATGCTTGAGTATTGAAGTCATTATGTTAAAACTAGACTATTGCTTTGAATCATTTACAAGTCCAAATGTCCATGCTATACAAAGAATATAAGAATATGATGAACATGTTAGGCAACATTCCACATCAAAAATTCTGTTTTTATCATTTACCTACTCGAGGACGAGTAGGAATTAAGCTTGGGGATGCTGATACGTCTCCAACGTATCTATAATTTTTGCTTGTTCCATGCTGTTATATTATCATTCTTGGATGTTTTACAATCATTTTACTACAATTTTATACTATTTTTGGGACTAACCTATTAACCTAGAGCCTAGTGCCAGTTTCTGTTTTTTTCCGTGTTTTTGAGTTTTACAGAAAAGGAATATCAAACGGAGTCCAAACGGAATAAAAATCTACGGTGATTTTTTATAGACCAGAAGAAGCCCAGGGAGCGTTGGAGTTGGGACATAAGAGCCACGAGGCCACCACAAGCCTGGGGGGCGCCCCCCCTAGGGCGCGCCCCCCTTGACTTGTTTCCGCCGCCAAAAATTCCTATAAATATAGAAACCCCCAGAAACAAACCTAGATCGGGAGTTCCGCCGCCGCGAGCCTCTTTAGCCACGAAAAACCAATCGGGAGCCCGTTCCGGCACCCTGTCGGAGGGGGAAACCATCATCGGAGGCCATCTTCATCATCCCGGCGGTCTCCATGATGAGGAGGGAGTAGTTTACCCTCGGGGCTGAGGGTATGTACCAGTAGTTATGTGTTTGATCTCTCTCTCTCGTGTTCTTGAGATGACACGATCTTGATGTGACACGAGCTTTATTAATATAGATGAATCATATGGAGTTTTCCCCTCTCTATCTTCTTGTGATGAATTGAGTTTTCCTTTTGAAGTTTACTTATCGGATTGAGTCTTTAAGGATTTGAGAACACTTGATGTATGTCTTGTGATGGGATATCCGTGGTCACAATGGGATATTCTATTGATCCACTTGACGTATGTTTTGGTGATCAACTTGCGGGTTCCGTGACCTTGGGAATCTATGCATAGGGGTTGGCACACGTTTTCGTCTTGACTCTCCGGTAGAAACTTTGGGGCACTCTTTGAAGTTCTTTGTGTTGGATTGAACATGATGAATCTGAAATTGTGTGATGCATATCGTATAATCAAGCCCATGGGTACTCGTGGTGACGTTGGAGTATCTAGGTGACATTAGGGTTTTGGTTGATGTGTATCTTAAGGAGTTATTTTAGTACGAACTCTAGGGCTCTTCGTGACACTTATAGGGATAGCTCATAAGATTGATCGGAAAAGATAACTTTGAAGTGGTTTCGTACCCTACAATAATTTCTTCTTTTGTTCTCCGCTATTTGTGACTTTGGAGTGAACTCTTTGTCGCACATGAGGGATTTACATATGATTTAACTATGTCAGTATTGTTGAGAGAACTTGCACTAGTGAAAGTATGAACCCTAGGCCTTGTTTCTAAGCATTGCAATACCGTTTGTGGTCACTTTTGTTACTTGCTACCTTGCTGTTTTTATATTTTCAGATTACAAAAATCTATATCTACCATCCATATTACACTTGTATCACCATCTCTTCGCCGAACTAGTGCACCTATACAATTTATCATTGTATTGGGTGTGTTGGGGACACAAGAGACTCTTTGTTATTTGGTTGCAGGGTTGTTTGAGAGATACCATCTTCATCTTACGCCTCCCACGGATTGATAAACCTTAGGTCATCCACTTGAGGGAAATTTGCTACTGTCCTACAAAACTCTGCGCTTGGAGGCCCAACACGAGTCTACAAGAAGAAGGTTGCGTAGTAGACATCACGTGCTGCTTGCTCGCGAGGGCGGCGGTTGTGCCGGGCCCCCGCGCATCCCGGGACGCCCCCTCGCTTGCACCGACCAGTCCTGGTGCCTTCCCAGTGGAAGCCCTGAAAGTGCGTTATATCGACTAGAGGGGGGGGGGTGAATAGGCAATTTTTACAAATTCCTCACTTGAGGAAATACTAGTTGAGGAATTTGCTAAGTGACGATCTACTTGTAGCGGAATAAGTACTCAAGTGCATGTGAAACATAGCAGTTGCATAGTCATCATGATGAAATGAAACATACACAGAGCATGAGTAGCGTGAACAGGATAAGCAAGCTGAAGATAATGTGACTGAAGAATTTGAGATGAGGAAATTGAGAAAGTCTTCAGTCAAATTCTTCGAACAGTAACGATCAGATTCATCAACAAGTACTTCAAGGAAATAAGGGGTTGAGGAAATAGAACCAGGTGCTCGATGAAGACAATGGTTTGATGACCCAGTTCCAACTATTGTGACAGTCGTACGTCTGGTTTGGAGCGGCCTGGTATTTAAACCAGAGGACACACAGTCCCAGGACACACAGTCCTTACCGTATTCTCCTTGAGCGAAGGTCACACAGTCCTCGCCCAACACTTGTGGTAAGTCTTCAGGGTAGACTTCCAAAACCTTCACAAACTGGTCACCCGGCGATCCACAATTGACTGTTGGATGCTCTACACCACGGTCACCCGGCGATCCCCAATTGACTGCAGGATGCACTAGACCATGACGCCTAACCATTTGGAAGATACACAGTCTTCAAAGGTAAAAAGCGTCGGTTCCACACATGAACAATTTCTCCAGTGATGCTCAATCACTTTGGGTTTTGGTGGTTTGGGTTTTTGAGTTTTTCCTCACTGATGATTTTCGCTCAAAGTCCTCGAGGAATGGGTTGCTCTCAAATGACAAGTGTCAAGTTCTCTCTCGAAGTAGCCAACCATCTATTGGTTGAGGGGGTGACTATTTATAGCCAGGGTGCAACCCGACATGATAAGACATAAATGCCCCCAATGATATGACCGTTAGGTGGAAATATCTGGACAGCTGGCGCAAAGCCCAACAACGGTCGGAATTTGAACTGTCAAATTCCTCAGGGCTTATCATATTCCTCACTTGTAGGTAATTCGCACTGGCGAAATCCTAACTCCTCAGTCAGACCAATTTCCTCAGAGACTAGAAGAACATCGTCTCTGTCACTGAAGAACTTGACCGAACTGCAAGAGATTTCCATTGGCTTCACTCGAAGGATTGGGTTGTGTTGAGGCTTTTTGAGTGGAGCATCAGATGGAAATTTTTCCTTAGTATTACCTCGGCCCCCTTTAACAGTACGGTGTTTCCTATGACTCAAAGAAGGAAATGAAACAATAAAAACAAAGTCTTCATGCTTCATTGTCCTCGTTCATATCTTCAAGGTCACACCATCTTCTTCATTTTCAAAGTCTTTAGGGAATACCAAAGTCTTCAGCAAAGTCTTCACAAAGTCTTCACCAAAGTCTTCAGATGAAGACATTCATTTTTAGGGGTCGACATTTTTCGAACATATCAAACTCCTCAGCGACTTATAGGGCCTGTGTACACTCACAAACATATTAGTCCCTTAACATATAAGTCTTCAATACACCAAAATCACTAAGGGGCACTAGATGCACTTACAATCTCCCCATTTTTGGTGATTGATGACAAATAGGTTAAGTTTTCAACGGGGATAAACATATGAAGTGTAAGTAATGAGTTTGAGGAATTTGATTGCAAGATATAGAGGAACTCCCCCTGAAGATGTGCATATTTGAGGAATTTGCTTTGGACTGCAAATGGACATGGCAGGATAAAATCTTTGAGATCTCCCCCTATATCTTGTAATCCATACACGCATTTAATATATATCATGAGGAAATTGAAATGCATGATGGAAAATGGGGTCTGAGGAAATTCAGCATTCGTGCATTAAGATACTTGAGGAAATAAGCATGTAGAACGGAGTTCAAAAGTATCATACCACCATCGGACTTAAGTTTACAACTCTTCAAACAAACACCTCAGAAGAGCGAGAGTTGTAACTTAAACAAAACAGCCCATATAAAGAGACCCGCTTGAAGACTAACTCAAATTTCTCCCCCTTTGTCATCAAGTGACCAAAAGGGACGAAATTGAGGACTAACGCCCCTGAAGAATTTCATCTTGAAGGTGGTGGAGGAGCGCCAGCGTTGTCGGGGTCGGTTGGTGGA
Source organism: Elymus sibiricus (assembly GCA_039707655.1). NCBI lineage: Eukaryota > Viridiplantae > Streptophyta > Magnoliopsida > Poales > Poaceae > Elymus > Elymus sibiricus. Next base: position 294,885,974 of record CM077663.1, on the reverse strand, counting down.
GCAGGGCCTGCAGCAGTGTCGTCAATGTCCTCAGCTTCATCTGTTGCACGCGATGAAGAATATGAGCATGTCACCAGCTAAGGAACTTGAACTTTCTTCCACTTCTTCTTTGGAGGAATCGACCAGTCAAAGTTCATCTGAAAGTCCATCTCCTTTAGTTCTCCGGGAGTCTTGAGGTGAGACAGAATGGCCCAAGTGCGATCGAAGATTTCATGCACATAGTAATGATTTTTCCTCACAGAGTTATGTGTCACAGTCATGTCACGAAGAATTGAAGCAAACTGACACTTTACCCACTTGTGATTGTGATCAACCTTTTGATAAAGACTTAAGAGGAGCTCAGGATCAGTCATCACCCAAGGAGCAAAAGCTTGAGGTTTTTGAGCTGAGGCTTTTGCTGCAGAATCTTGTGTAGCAGAGTCATCATTGTTGGAATAAGATGCAGCTTTGCGAAACTGACCATCCAATGGACGAGTGCCTTCATCAATTACAGCCTTGCCTTTTCCTTCAACTGAAGCGAATGTCTTCTTGAGGACTTCAATTGGAGGCAAAAAACTGAAGTGATTCTGAAAGTCAGCCTTGAAGGGAATTAAAGACCTTGATCTGATGAATTTCATGATCCAGGGAGCATAAGGCTTCAATTCGAATGGTGACACTGCAATATTGGCCAAAGTCCTCGTGAAGAAATCGTAATAGTTGATGGGAATCCCATGAATGATGTTGAAAAGCAGATTCTTCATGATGCCAACAACTTCTTCTTCTTCAGAGTTGCGGCCCTTGATTGGACCGAGGGTTTTGGTCAATATGCGGTATGGTCCTGGGCACATAAAGCAAATCCTTCACTAAGAAGGTGGTCCTTGGAGGCTTGCCTGGATCCAAAGGCTTCATCGGCACTTGCATCATGTGGTTTGGCAGTTCAGGTTCATCATAGATGCATCTTGCTCCTTCTAAAGTAATTGGAATCGGGACGCGGTGAAGCAATTCGCTCGCTGGAGCAGTGTAGTGGGTGTTGCCAGACATCCAATCCAGAATCCATGTGTTGATATCAGAAGCTTCACCAGAGATATGCAGAGTTGCATAGAATTGAAGAATTAGCTCTTCATTCCAATCGCAAACATCAGCACAAAATGGAAGAAGTCCAACGTCATGAAGAACTGAAAGCACTGGAGGGAAGCATGGGATAGATTCCATATCCACATGAGGAATTTGATGATGCTGGAAGACTTTGTCCTTGTCAAACAGCACAGCAACATAGAAGTTCATCTGAGCTGGGGTCCAAAACCTTGAGCGACCAACCCTTGCTGAGTCATAAGGATTTGGTCCAGTGAAGAATATATGCTCATTGAAGAAATTCGCCTTGATGAATTTGGGACGCTTCGTGCCTTTGAAAGGTAGCTTTTGCTTCGGCTGAAGATTTGGCTTGAAGCGCTGTCCAGACTCGCTTGGAACAACGGCAGTTTCTTCAGCTTGAGGAACTTGTGCAGCAATTTCATCAGGAACATTCTGGACAGGAATTTCATCAGCTGATGCAGCTGGAAGATCTTCAGGAGCAGTTATGAGGGGAGTGGACAGATCGGCAAACTCTGTTTGAATTTCATCAGTTTGGGCAGGAGACTGAGGAATCTGAGTGAGAGGAGTGGTCATTGGTGAATTTGGGTGTGCTGCTTCCCAAAATTCATCATTGATGACTGGAGTGGTAGATCCAATGTCCACATCCTCATCCATTTCTTCAACACCGGCCTCTTCAGCAGTCAACTAAGGCTGGGGTGATGACACTAGAGGGGTTGAAACATTTGCGTCCACCTCTATTTCTTCATCAATCTGCTCTAAGGAAGCAGCAGATTGAGTTTCTTCATCGTCCTCACTTGGGATGACATAGTCTTCACCAAATGGGACTATTTCATAGGCTGGGACTGATGAGATAGGAACATCATCAATTGGTTCATTTGAAGAACTTGTTGAAGTCTTCAACTTCTTTGCAGCTGAGGAATCTACAGATGGTGACGCTTTCTTTTTTAGAGCAGTTGTCCTTTCCGCAGCCTTGGTCTTCTTCGCTTCTGATGCAGAAGGAAGTGTGATAGTCTTCACCCTTGATGATTTTGCTGGGGGAGCCTGGAGTGAAGATGGAACAGTTTCTTCAGGCACGACTGATGGAGTCGCCCTGGCAGTTTCTTCAGTCACAGCAGTTTCTTCAGCTGGCCTCTCAATTTCTTCAGGCGCAACATTGGGAATTGCCCTGGGAATTTCTTCAGCAGCATGAATTTCTTCAGCTGCACTTGTAGTTTCTTCAGCAGGCTGAGCAGAGGAGCTAGCCTAAGGAATTTGTGGTTGCGATCTGGCTGCAACCCTTGAGTTGTGGTCCTTGATGGCTCTGTCAGCCAGATTGACGAATCTGACCTTGGCGCCTTTCCAGTCTGCATAGTAGCGGTCAAATTCATCACTGAGGCCTTTGATGTCCTTTTGGACAGAGACAAGTTGATCAGGCATCAGATTAAGAACATTGTTCTTCATGAAGCGCTCTTTCTTGTATTGAGCCTTCTTTGCCTTTCTGGCCTTTTCATACTTCCATTTTTCCTCACCTATGAAAGCTGTGAGGACATGGATAGGACCAGGAGGCAGATTCAAATCATCAATTAGAGTATTTGGGTCCTGGTGCCAAATGTCGATAAAGTTGAGCACAGTTTTTGGGTCCAACAGGAGAGGAATTGAAGTGCCCTTGGCTTGAGCCACTCTCTCTTGCTTATTTCTAATAATGGCAGCAAGTTCTCCATCACTTGCTTCATCTTCCTCAGACTCTGAGGGAATATTGAAGACTACTTGCTTCTTGTGAGGACTTGGCCTCCTGCCTCGTCCAGCTGTTGCCTTCACTTTCAGCAAAGTGGGACTGCTTGAGGAATGTGCTTGGGCAGATGAAGTTGCAGATGCCCCTAAAGCAATTGAAAAACTGGCAGTCCTCTGACAAGATGCAAGGTGCACCAAAGTTGAGGACTTGGCAGCGGCAGCAGAAGATTGTGCAGCCACTGAGGGCATTGCAGGAGCCCTTGAAGATTTTGCCGTAGGCATTTGCTGTGAAGAACTTGGAGCCGAGGACTTTGGTGCTGAGGATTTGGCAGTGGATTTCTTCACCACTAATTTCTTTGGAGCAGGTGCACTAGCAGAGGTAGTAGTAGCAGCAGCAGAGTCCACATTGAATTGCCTCATAGCTTCTTTAGAGATCTTTTGAAGCTTTTTCTGATGTTTTGCCCATTCTTCAGGAAAATCCTCACCTCTCATGAGGCTAGTGGGATCTGCAGCCTGGTTATTTGCCAATGGAGGTCTTCGGCAAGGTGGTTTTAGTGCAAATTTCTTCATGTATTTAGGGGTGACATAGCGGTATTCTCTCCATTCCTTCATCCATCTCCTTTCAATCTTTTGAATGCGAATCTTGCGCTTCTCTTTGGTTTCTTTCCCATAGATTTCTTCATCAGGTGTACAATACTCAGGATAGATATCCTCAGGGATCTCAAATGCAGTATTGGATGCAAGTTTCTTTCCTCCTTTCTGAGGACTTTTCCCATCTGCCATTTTCTTCAGCTGAGGATTATGAACTGTTGAAGTTTCTGACGAAGTATGCAACTTTTCTTCAAGGAACGCTGCAAATGAGTTAAGTTGATGAGAACCTAGAGATTCATCAGCTGACATTTGTACTTGTGAATAGAGTATAGTTGCGAAGAATTTGAAGAGGTCATATGCATTCTGATGTCTACTACGCAACCTTCTTCTTGTAGACTCGTGTTGGGCCTCCAAGCGCAGAGTTTTGTAGGACAGTAGAAAATTTCCCTCAAGTGGATGACCTAAGGTTTATCAATCCGTGGGAGGCGTAGGATGAAGATGGTCTCTCTCAAGCAACCCTGCAATCAAATAACAAAGAGTCTCTTGTGTCCCCAACACACCCAATACAATGGTAAATTGTATAGGTGCACTAGTTCGGCGAAGAGATGGTGATACGAGTGCAATATGGATGGTGGATAAAGGTTTTTGTAATCTGAAAATATAAAAACAGCAAGGTAGCAAGTAACAAAAGTGAGCAAAAACGGTATTGCAATGCTTAGAAACAAGGCCTAGGGTTCATACTTTCACTAGTGCAAGTTCTCTCAACAATACTAACATAGTTGAATCATATGTAAATCCCTCACGTGCGACAAAGAGTTCACTCCAAAGTCACAAATAGCGGAGAACAAACGAAGAAATTATTGTAGGGTACGAAACCACCTCAAAGTTATCTTTTCTGATCAATCTTTTGAGCTATCCCTATAAGTGTCACGAACAGCCCTAGAGTTCGTACTAAAATAACACCTTAAGATACACATCAACCAAAACCCTAATGTCACCTAGATACTCCAATGTCACCACAAGTACCCATGGGCTTGATTATACGATATGCATCACACAATTTCAGATTCATCATGTTCAATCCAACACAAAGAACTTCAAAGAGTGCCCCAAAGTTTCTACCGGAGAGTCAAGACGAAAACGTGTGCCAACCCCTATGCATAGATTCCCAAGGTTACGGAACCCGCAAGTTGATCACCAAAACATACATCAAGTGGATCAATAGAACATCCCATTGTCACCACGGATATCCCATCGCAAGACATACATCAAGTGTTCTCAAATCCTTTAAAGACTCAATCCGATAAGAAAACTTCAAAGGGAAAACTCAATTCATCACAAGAAAATAGAGAGGGGAAAACTCCATATGATTCATCTATATTAATAAAGCTCGCGGTACATCAAGATCGTGTCATCTCAAGAACACGAGAGAGAGAGATCAAACACGTAGCTACTAGTACATACCCTCAGCCCCGAGGGTGAACTACTTCATCCTCGTCATGGAGACCGCCGGGATGATGAAGATGGCCTCCGGTGATGGTTTCCCCCTCCGGCAGGGTGCCGGAACGGGCTCCCGATTGGTTTTTCGTGGCTCTGGAGGCTTGCGGCGGCGGAACTCCCGATCTATGTTTCTTTCTGGGGGTTTCTCGATTTATAGGAGTTTTTGGCATCGGTCTCACGTCAAGGGAGTGCTCGAGGGGCCCACAAGCCAGGGGAGCGTGCCCTAGGGGGGGCGCCCCCCAGGCTTGTGGCCTCCTCGGTCACTTCCTGGCCCAGCTTTTTGCTCCAGTATTTTTTATATTTTCCAAAAATATTCTCCGTAAATTTTCAGCCCATTCCGAGAACTTTTATTTCTGCACAAAAACAACACCACGGTAGCTCTGCTGAAAACAGCGTCAGTTCGGGTTAGTTCTAATCAAATCATACCAAAATCATATAGAATTATTGTAAACATGGCATGAATACTTCATAAATTATAGATACGTTGGAGACATATCAGCATCCCCAAGCTTAGTTCATGCTCGTCCTCGAGTAGGTAAATGATAAAATAAATAATTTATGAAGTGTGAATGCTACCTAACATGTTCATCATATTCCTTTTCTTCTTTGTATAGCATGGACATTTGGACTTGTAAATGATTCAAAGCAATAGTCTAGTTTTGACATAATGACGTCCATACTCAAGCATGTCAACAAGCAACCATGTCTTTCAAAATATCAACACTAAAGAAAGTTATCCCTAGCCCATCATGCTCAATCATTGATCCATTCATGAAACACACTCAAATATTAGCTATGCCCAATGCTCAAGTACGATCATAGTGCCCCCTAGTTGGTGCTTATAAGAGAAGATGGAGACTCAAAGCAAAAATAAAAATTGCATAAAGTAAATAGATAGGCCCTTCGCAGAGGGAAGTAGGGATTTGTAGAGGTGCCAGAGCTCAAAGTTTAAATTGAGAGAGAAACAATATTTTGACTGGCATGCTTTTCCTGTCAATGAAAACGACAAAGTAGCTCACAATACTTTCCATGCTAGATACATTATAGGCGGTTCCCAAATAGAATGGTAAAGTTTTTACTCCCTCTCCACCAATCAATCACACTCCACGGCGAGCCGAATCCACGGGTACCGTCCATACAAACAACAATCTTGGGGGAGTTTTGTTTCAATATATTTTGATTTGATTTTTGAGCATGGAACTGGGAATCCCGAATACCAGCCACTTTCTCGTGAATGATAGTGAATCAACACATATCGTGAGAATAACCCACCTAGCATGGAAAAAATATTGGACACTCCCCACCGTTTCATGAGCGGTTCGGGCACACAAAAGAGAAAATTTATTTCTAGAATTTAGAGATGGCACATACAAATTTGCTTGGAACGGCATGGAAATACCGCATATAGGTAGGTATGGTGGACTCATAAGGCAAAACTTGGTTTAAGGATTTTGGATGCACAAGTAGTATTTCTACTTAGTATAAATGGAGGCTAGCAAATAGATTGGGAAGCAACCAAACCAAGAAACGAAAATTCACATAAGTGAGCATTGAACATAACTAACACCGAATAATGCACCACAAATAGGAAGTAACTTCATTGCATAACTATTGACTTCCGTACTTGCATAGGGAATCACAAACCTTAACACCAATATTCCTACTAAAGCATAATTACTCACTAACATGACTCACATATTACTATCATCATGTTTCAAAACTATTACAGAGAATAAATTTTAATTTGTCCCATGATCTTCATGAAAGTTTTTATTATATCCTCCTTGGATATCTATCACTTTGGGACTAGTTTCATATGTTGCCATTGCTTTTTCGACAAGCTCAAACAAATTTAAATGAAGCACATGAGCATAAATATTTCATCCCTCAAAAAGGTATAAGTGAAGCATGAGAGGAAATAACAAGCTATTCTCAAAAGATATAAGTGAAGATCAACGAGTAGTCAAACAATTAAGTAGCTATGTGAGGACTCTCTCTCTCTCAATAAATATTTTCAGATCTGAGTATTTTATTAAACAGCAAGATAAATAAAAATATCACTCCAAGAATGGCACGCATAATGTGAACGAATAAAAATTTAGGCTCAACATAGGCTAACCGATAATTTTTGATGAAGAGAGGTGGGATGCGTAGCATCCCCAAGCTTAGATGCTTGAGACTTCTTGAAATATTTACTTGGGGTGCCTTGGGCATCCCCAAGTTTGAGCTTTTGTATCTCGTTCAATCCTCTCATATCATGGTTTCACCTATTCTCAAAAACTTCATCCACACAAAACTCGAAAAGAACTCGTGAGATAGGTTAGTACTCATAATAATAAATCAACTCTTTATGTACTGCCAAGACAAGTTGCACAATAATTTTCAAACATCATCTACTGTTTACTATCATTTCCACAATTTATATCTACCAATATAGGCTATGGAAACTATAGGATAAGTAGATAACGAAACTATGACAGCAATCTGTCCAAACAGAACAATCTGTAGCAATTTATGAAAACAGTGTACTTATGTAACTCAAAAAATTATGAAAATTTAGTACATTCTATAAAATTTATATTAAAACACTGTGTAAAAATTTCACAAACTTACCACGTTCCAGTAAAATATGAAAATTCAAACACTACAGCCAAAGTTTCTGTTTTTACACAGCACTCATCAAAACATGCAATGCAAGCATCCTAAGGCAATTCTTGGAACTTTTTATTGAAAAACAAGATTATAAATAACACCTAACATAGATCAAGAAAATAAAATGATGCTCCAAGCAAAACTCATATTATGTGACGAATAAAAATATAACTCCAAGTAAGATATACCGATAGTGTTGAAGACGAAAGAGGGGATGCCTTCTGGGGCATCCCCAAGCTTAGGCGCTTGAGTATTCCTTGGATATTACCTTGGGGGTGCCTTGGGCATCCCCAAGCTTAGGTTCTTGTCACTCCTTATTCTCCTCATATCGGTGTCTCACCCAAAACTTGAAAACTTCAATCACACAAAACTTAACGGAACTTCGTGAGAAGGGTTAGTATAATAAAGATAAATCATTCACTTAGGTACTGTCAAGACAAGATTCATAATTTTTCCCACATGATACCTACTGTATTCTATCATTCCCATAATTTATATCACTCATTATAAGCTATAGAAACACTAAAACAAGTAAACTATGCATGCAAAACAGAATCTGTCAAAAACAGAACAGTCTGTGAAGATCTGTAGCGTAACCATACTTCCCTGTCTCTAAAAATTCTTAAAAATTAGGAAAATCTATTAAATTTGTATATAAATCATGTGTAAAAAATTCAGATCAAAATAATGTTCCAGTTAATTTACAAAATTCCTGGACTGAGAGCAAAAGTTTCTGTTTTTGCACAGAATCAAGTCAACTATCATCCACACTATCCCAAAGGCTTTACTTGGCACTTTATTGAAATGAAAGATACAAAACATGATTAATACAGTAGCTTAATCATGTGAACACAAAAAAACAGAAAGTAAAAGTGTTGGGTTGTCTCCCAACAAACGCTTTTCTTGAATGCCTTTTAGCTAGGCATGATGATTTCAATGATGCTCACATAGGAATAATAATTGAAACATGCAAGAGAGCATCATGAAGCATATTACTAGCACATTTAAGCCTAACCCGCTTCCTATGCATAGGTATTTTGTGAGCAAACAACTTATGGGAACAAGAATCAACTAGCATAGGAAGGTAAAACAAGTGCAACTTAAAAACTTTGAACAGATAGAGGGGAAACTTGATATTATTGCAATATGTAGAAGCATAAGATCCTCTCTCATAATAATTTTCAGTAGCATCATGAAGGAATTTCACAATATAACCAGCACATAAAGCATTCTTTTCATGATCTACAAGCATAGAAATTTTAATACTCTTCACACAAGAAAATTTCTTCTCATGACTAATAGTGGGAGTGTCATAAAAGAATTGAATACTACAAATTGGTTCCACATTAAAAGAGTAATATTCAGTAAAAGGATATTCATAATTATGACAAGTATCATAATAGTAATCATCACTCTTTTTCATCGCATAAGTATCATCACAATAATCATCATAAGTAGGAGGCATGCTTTCATCATAATAAATTTGCTCATCAAAACTTGGGGGACTAAACATATCATCTTCATCAAACATAGCATCCCCAAGCTTGTAGCTTTGCATATCATTAGCATCATGAATATTCAAGGAATTCATACTAACAACATTGCAATCATGCTCACCACTCAAAGATTTAGTGCCAAACATTTTAATAACTTCTTCTTCTAACACTTGAGCACAATTTTCTTTTCCATCATTTTCACGAAAGACATTAAAAAGATGAAGCATATGAGGCAACCTCAATTCCATTTTTTTGTAGTTTTCTTTTATAAGACCAAACTAGAGTATAGTTGCGAAGAATTTGAAGAGGTCATATGCATTCTGATGTCTACTACGCAACCTTCTTCTTGTAGACTCGTGTTGGGCCTCCAAGCGCAGAGTTTTGTAGGACAGTAGCAAATTTCCCTCAAGTGGATGACCTAAGGTTTATCAATCCGTGGGAGGCGTAGGATGAAGATGGTCTCTCTCAAGCAACCCTGCAACCAAATAACAAAGAGTCTCTTGTGTCCCCAACACACCCAATACAATGATAAATTGTATAGGTGCACTAGTTCGGCGAAGAGATGGTGATACAAGTGTAATATGGATGGTAGATATAGGTTTTTGTAATCTGAAAATATAAAAACAGCAAGGTAGCAAGTTACAAAAGTGAGCACAAACGGTATGGCAATGCTTAGAAACAAGGCCTAGGGTTCATACTTTCACTAGTGCAAGTTCTCTCAACAATACTGACATAGTTGAATCGTATGTAAATCCCTCACGTGCGACAAAGAGTTCACTCCAAATTCACAAATAGCGGGGAACAAAAGAAGAAATTATTGTAGGGTATGAAACCACCTCAAAGTTATCTTTTCCGATCAATCTTATGAGCTATCCCTATAAGTGTCACGAAGAGCCCTAGAGTTCGTACTAAAATAACTCCTTAAGATACACATCAACCAAAACCCTAATGTCACCTAGATACTCCAATGTCACCACGAGTACCCATGGGCTTGATTATACGATATGCATCACACAATTTCAGATTCATCATGTTCAATCCAACACAAAGAACTTCAAAGAGTGCCCCAAAGTTTCTACCGGAGAGTCAAGACGAAAACGTGTGCCAACCCCTATCCATAGATTCGCAAGGTCACGGAACCCACAAGTTGATCACCAAAACATACATCAAGTGGATCAATAGAACATCCCATTGTCACCACGGATATCCCATCGCAAGACATACATCAAGTGTTCTCAAATCCTTTAAAGACTCAATCCGATAAGAAAACTTCAAAGCGAAAACTCAATTCATCACAAGAAAATAGAGAGGGGAAAACTCCATATGATTTCTATATTAATAAAGATCGCGGTACATCAAGATCGTGTCATCTCAAGAACACGAGAGAGAGAGAGAGATCAAACACATAGCTACTGGTACATACCCTCAGCCCCGAGGGTGAACTACTCCCTCCTCGTCATGGAGACCGCCGGGATGATGAAGATGGCCTCCGGTGATGGTTTCCCCCTCCGGCAGGGTGCCGGAACGGGCTCCTGATTGGTTTTTCATGGCTCTGGAGGCTTGCGGCGGCGGAACTCCCGTTCTAGGTTTCTTTCTGGGGGTTTCTCGATTTATAGGAGTTTTTGGCGTCGGTCTCACATCAAGGGAGTGCTCGAGGGGCCCACAAGCCAGGGGGCACGCCCTAGGGGGGGCGCGCCCCCCAGGCTTGTGGCCTCCTCGGTCAGTTCCTGGCCCAGCTTTTTGCTCCATTATTTTTTATATTTTCCAAAAATATTCTCCGCAAATTTTCAGCCCATTTCGAGAACTTTTATTTCTGCACAAAAACAACACCACGGTAGCTCTGCTGAAAACAGCGTCAGTCCGGGTTAGTTCTAATCAAATCATACCAAAATCATATAGAATTATTGTAAACATGGCATGAATACTTCATAAATTATAGATACGTTGGAGACGTATCACATTCTCAGAAATTTTTGCAAAAAGTATCAAGTTTGAGGAATTTGACCATAGATGACTTGAAGGATTTCACTAAGTATTCTTGACTTAGGTTCCAGAGTTGTATAGATTTGAAGATCCACACAATTGAGGAATCTTGAAGAAAATCATGACTTAGTGAAATGAATCAAGAGAAGGGATATGTTTGGTGCTTTAAGAGATGGATAGCTGAAGAATAAACACCTTTTGAGGTTTTTGTAAAAATCATGGGAATCAAAATAGGGCAGTAAAATTAGATTTTAATTACCCTGAAGAAGAACACGACGAACTGTGAGTGGAAACAGTGAAGTTCGTCAGTCCAGATCTCCCACGCCCTAGCTTGGTAGAGGGAGACAGCTACAGCGGCAACGGGGTGAAAACTTCCGTGGCCGATGCGAGTACGACGACGGCGAGGTCGAGGCAGTGAAGCTCTTCCTCTCCGGCGACGATGAGGTTAGCGGCGGCGCTAGGTCTGGAGCTCGGGAGAGATGGGAGTGAGGAGTAACCCGAGCAAGTGGAAGGGAGGGGGTATTTGTAGCGGCAGTAAAAACCAACTGGTCCGAAGATTTTGGACCAGTATGCCCCTGACCCTTGCTATCCACGCGTCATGTGTCACCCACGTACTGTGTAGTGGAGATAGTGGGGGATCGTGGGTTATCCAGTTGTGGGAATCGGAACGGTTTGAGCGGCAATTGCCAAAAATTGAGATTGAATATTTTAAAGTTTCATTCGCAAATTCTTCAGCTGTCAAGGACACAGTGAAGACTTTGAACGGGTTTCAAAGTAGAACGCATATGAAGAATTTGTGAACAGACTAGGTTGAGCTTAGCATAGAGGGGGAACGGGTCCGATCACATTCACATTTACTAGTAGGAGATCTTTCGGTATGCCATTGAGAGTAATTTGCCATAATATTATCTAGGAGTTTAGTAGCTTCTCCTAATGTGATTTCCATAAAAGTACCACCCGCGGCAGAATCTAAAAGATTTCTAGATGCAAAATTCAATCCCGCATAATTTTTTTTTATAATCATCCATAAACTCAAACCATGTGCGGGGCAATTTCTAATCATTAATTTCATCCTCTCCCAAGATTGTGCAACATGCTCATGATCAAGTTTCTTAAAATTCATTATATCGTTCCTAAGGGAGATGATCTTAGAGGGCGGAAAGTACTTGGAAATAAAAGCATCTTTACACTTATTCCATGAATTAATACTATTTTTAAGCAAAGATGTAAACCAAGTTTTAGCACGATCTCGTAGTGAGAACGGAAATAGCTTAAATTTAACAATGTCATTATCCACATCTTTCTTCTTTTGCATATCACACAATTCAACGAAAGTATTTAGATGGGATGCGGCATCTTCACTAGGAAGGCCGGAAAATTGTTCTTTCATAACAAGATTCAGCAAAGCGGCATTAATTTCATAAGATTCCGCACTAGTGGCGGGAGCAATCGGAGTACTAATAAAGTCATTATTATTAGTATTGGAGAAGTCACACAACTTGGTATTCTCTTGAGTCATTGTGACAAAGCAAGCAATCTAGCACACAAGCAAACAAAAAGACGAATGGAAGAAGGGCGAATAAAAAGGCAAATCTTTTTGGTTTTTTTCTTCTGAAAATCATTTTAGAAGTGGGGGAGAGGAAAACGAGAGGCAAATGGCAAATAATGTAAATGCAAGAGATGAGTTTGTGATGGGTACTTGGTAGGCTTGATGTAGATCTCTCCGGCAACCACGCCAGAAATTGGCAAGTTGACGGGAGAGTTCTTGTCTTGACTTGCTATGTATCCTCCCCGGCAACGGCGCCAGAAATCCTTCTTGCTACTTCTTGAGCTTGCGTTGGTTTTCCCTTGAAGAGGAAAGGGTGATGCAGAAAAGTAGATAAGTATTTCCCTCAGTTTTGAGAACCAAGGTATCAATCCAGTAGGAGGTACTAGCAAGGCCCCAATCTATGCACCTGCACAAACAATCAAACACTTGCACCCAACGCTATAAAGGGGTTGTCAATCCCTTCACGGTCACTTGCAAGGATGAGATCTGATAGAGATAGATATAAAAGATTACTAAAACGATAATTAAAATAAAATTAAATAAATTACAGCAAAGTATTTTTGTGTTTTTTAGTTTATAGATCTGAAAATATAATATGGAAAATAGACCCGGGGGCCATAGGTTTCACTAGAGGCTTCTCTCTTGAAGGAAAATAATACGGTGGGTGAACAAATTACTGTCGAGCAATTGATAGAAAAGCGCATAGTTATGACGATATCCAAGGCAATGATTATGCATATAGGCATCACGTCCGTATCAAGTAGACCGAAACGATTCTGCATCTATTACTATTACTCCACACATCGACCGACTCCTGCCTACATCTAGAGTATTAAGTTCATGAAGAACAGAGTAATGCATTAAGTAAGATGACATGATGTAGAGGGATAAACTCAAGCAATATGATAAAAACCCCATCTTTTTATCCTTGATGGCAACAATACAAATACGTGCCTCGCTACCCCTACTTTGTCACTGGGTGAGGACACCGCAAGATTGAACCCAAAACTAAGCACTTCTCTCATTGCAAGAATTACCAATCTAGTTGGCCAAACCAAACCAATAACTCGAAGAGACTTACAAAGATATGAAATCATGCATATAAGAATTCAGAGAAGATTCAAATAATATTCATAGATAATCTGATCATAAACCCACAATTCATCGGATCTCGACAAACACACCGCAAAAGAGTATTACATCGGATAGATCTCCATGAAGATCGTGGAGAACATGGTATTGAAGAACATAGAGAGAGAAGAAGCCATCTAGCTACTAGCTATGGACCCGAAGGTCTGAGGTAAACTACTCACGCATCATCGGAAGGGCAATGGTGTTGATCTAGAGGCCCTCCGTGATCGAATCCCCCTCCGGCAGATCGCCGGAAAAGGCCCCAAGATGGGATCTCACAGGAACAGAGGCTTGCGGCAGCGGAAAAGTATTTTCGAGGCTCTCTTTGGTATTGGTGGAATATTTCTGAATTTATAGGCGAAGAGTTAGGGTTGGAGGAGCTACGGGGGCCCACAAGCTAGGCCCACCCCAGGGGCGCGCCCTGGTGGCTTGTGTCCCACCCATAGGTCTTCTGGCCTCTTCTCGAAGCCTCCTGGGTTCCTTCTGGTCCAAGAAAAATCAGCGTAGAATTTTATTCCGTTTGGACTCCGTTTGATATTCCTTTTCTGCAATACTCAAAAACAAGGAAAAAACAGAAACTGGCACTGGGCACTAGGTTAATAGGTTAGTCCCAAAAATAATATAAAATAGCATATTAATGCATATAAAACATCCAAAACAGATAATATAATAGCATGGAACAATCAAAAATTATAGATACGTTGGAGACATATCACACTCTCATTGTCGCAGTAGAGAGGGACATTCTTCACGTTGATGTCGTAGTCCTTGAGGGTTTGCTTCATCCATAGCAATTGAGCACAGCAAGAACCAGCAGCAATGTACTCAGCTTCAGCAGTAGATAGTGACACGTAGTTCTGCTTCTTCGAGGATCGTCCGAGGAAATGACAAGTGCCTGACGTTGACTTGCGGTCCACACGATCACCAGCATAATCAGAATCAGAATATCCAATGAGGTCAAGATCTGGACCCTTGGGGTACCATAATCCTAGTGTTGGAGTGTGAGCTAGATATCGAAGAATATGTTTCACAGCCTTGTGGTGTGATTCCTTCGGTTTTGCTTGAAATCGGGCACACATGCAAACACTAAGCATAATATCTGGCCTAGATGCACATAGATACAATAAGGAACCAATCATGGAGCGGTATACCTTCTGATTGAAATCTTTACCACTTTCGTCAGTGCATAGTTGAGCCGATGTGGGCATAGGAATCTTGATGCCTTTGCAATCCTGCATGCCGAATTTCTTCAGGACATCCTTGAGGTATTTCTCTTGAGATATGAAGATGCCATTGCGTTGTTGACGAATTTGAAGCCCTAAGAACAATTTGAGCTCTCCCATCATAGACATTTGATATTCTTCACTCATCATATAGGCAAATTTGTCGCTGTAACATTTGTCAGTACATCCAAAGATAATATCGTCCACATATATTTGGCACACAAATAATTCATCATCATATGATTTTGTGAAAAGAGTTGGGTCAAGTGAATCGGGTTTGAAGCCTTTCTTCATGAGGAATTCCTTCAGTGTGTCATACCACGCCTGAGGGGCTTGCTTGAGGCCATACAGAGCCTTGTTGAGTCTGAAGACTTTGTCCGGATACTTAGGATCTTCAAAACCTGGGGGTTGAGCAACATATACTTCTTCCTCAAGCTTACCATTGAGGAATGCACTTTTCACATCCATTTGATATAAGATGATATTGTGATGGTTAGCATAGGCAAGCAATATGCGAATATCTTCAAGTCTAGAAACAGGTGCAAAAGTTTCATCAAAGTCAATTCCCTCAACCTGTGTGTAGCCCTGTGCCACAAGACGGGCCTTATTCCTCACTACCTGACCAAGTTCATCTTGTTTGTGGCGGTAGATCCACTTGGTACCTATGATATTGTGCTTGCAAGGATCTGGGCGTTTGACGAGTTCCCACACGTTGTTGAGCTGGAATTGATGTAATTCCTCTTGCATGGCTTGAATCCACTCAGGCTCCAAGAATGCTTCATCAACTTTGGTGGGCTCTGTGATAGAGACAAAAGCAAAGTGCCCACAAAAGTTAGACAAATGAGAAGCTTTTGAGCGTGTGAGGGGACCTGGTGCATTGATGTCGTCGAGGATTTTCTCGATCTGCACTTCATTTGCAAGTCGAGGATGAGTAGGTTGAAGACTTTGTTGAGGATGAACAATTTCTTCAGCGCCATTTTCTTCAGGTGTATCAGCATGAATATCTTCAGCGGTTGGTAAAACTTCTTCAGAGAGTAGTGGTTCTTCAGTAGGGATCACGTCTTCAGTGGCCTTGAACCTAATGGATTCCTCAGAAGGCATTTCATCTAGCATAGGAGGTAGGTGCTCTCTTTGCGAGCCGTTAGTTTCATCGAACCGCACATCTACAGTTTCAACAACCTTGTTGTGATAGGTGTTGAAGACTATGTAGGTGTGTGAGTCCTTTCCGTAACCAAGCATAAAACCTTCATGTGCTTTCGGTGCAAATTTAGAACTGTGGTGAGGATCTATAATCCAACATTTAGCACTGAAGACTTTGAAATAACTCACATTGGGTCTCTTGTCAGTGAGAAGTTCATATGAAGTATTTTTGAGGAATTTGTGAAGATATACCCTGTTGATGATGTGGCAAGCAGTGTTGATTGCTTCAGGCCAGAAACGACGAGGGGTCTTGTATTCATTAAGCATGGTGTGAGCCATCTCAACAAGAGTCCTGTTCTTGCGCTCCACAACGCCATTCTGCTGAGGAGTATAAGGGGCAGATAGCTCATGAGTAATACCAAGTTCCTCAAGATAATCGTGAAGACCAGTGTTCTTGAACTCAGTCCCATTATCACTCCTGATATGCTTGATTTTGACGCCGAAGTTCGTTGAGGCCCTTGAAGAAAATCGTTTGAAGACGTTCTGCACTTCAGATTTGTACAGGATAATGTGCACCCAAGTATAGCGAGAGAAATCGTCAACAATAACAAATCCATATAAGCATGGAGTATTTGTTAGTGTGGCATAGTGAGTGGGACCAAAGAGATCCATATGAAGCAATTCAAAAGGACGAATGGTAGTCATGAAGGTCTTGGATGGATGCTTGGATCTGGTCATCTTTCCAGACTCACAAGCCCCGCACAAGTGATCCTTGAGGAATTTGACACCCTCAATACCAATGACGTGCTTTTTCTTCGCGAGCGTGTGCAAGTTCCTCATACCAGCATGTCCAAGTCGTCGATCCAATAGCCAGCCTTCTAAAGCTTTTGCAAGTAGACATGTGGCCGGCTGTGGACCTGTAGAGAAATCAACAATATACAAGTCTCCTCTCCCAAAGCCTTCGAAGACTTTGGATTTGTTAGATTCCATGATGACAACACAACGGTATTTGCCAAAGATGACAACCATATCAAGATCACAAAGCATTGAGACAGACATGAGGTTGAATCCTAGGGACTCGACATGCATCACCTTATCCATGTGTCGATCCTTCAAGATTGCAACCTTACCTAGAACCAATACCTTGCTTTTTTCCTTTATCAGCGTAGGTGATATGCTTTAGATGAGAGGGAGCGAGTGGAATGTTCATCAATAGGTTCTTGTCACCAGTCATGTGGTTGGTGCATCCACTGTCGAGGACCCACTCAGTAGCTTTGGGTGTTTCATCCTGCAGATGAATTAGTACATCTTATGAACGAATATGCTTCAGAGTGAAGAATATGACATCAAATTCATCAGATTGAATTTCATCACATAGTATAGTAAGCAAAGTAATGTGAGGACGTGAGAAATGAATGATTCATTTCTTCATGATTAGCTTGCGTCCTTTCAAGCATTTCCTCAGGTCTCCAGCAAATTCATCAGACGTTTAAGTTCGTCTGTAGACTTGACCCTGTATAAGAGATTAGTCCAATTTCTTCACCACCCACATCTGGAGGGGTGGCAAAGAGTTCATCATTCTGCGAGCTCCATATGAGAAGGGTGGCATAGAAGCAAGTGCACTTCGTTTCACAGGACGGGGGTTAGTGTACTCATATGAATAAGCAGAGAAATTCTTCGAGGACTTATGAACATAATGATTTGAAGAATAATGAGCATATTCGTGACCCTTAGATTTTCCCAGCGAAACAGAAGCATTAGCACGAGAATGATATGATTTTTGACCATATGAGGAATTTGGTCCATATGAGGACTTTGGTCCTTGTGAAGACTTTGGTCCAACTAAAGAATTTGATCTGGAGTTCCTGTTGTTCATTTGTGGTGTCATGAGGACATTCACCTGAAGACTTTCCAAGCAGCTCTTGGGAACCCAGATTTTCTTCAGAGGGGGACCATTCCTGCAGTTAGTTCCAACATATCTAGCAAATACTTCACCATTCTGATTTTTGAACAGTTTGTAGTTGGAGTCAATTGACTCATCAGAGGAATATGAAGATTCACAAGTAAAACCAGATAACGTGGATGGATCTATAGGAGGTTCTTTTGCAGCAACCCATGAGGTTTTGGGATACTGCTCAGGTTTCCAGTAAGATCCATCAGCATTGAGTTTCCTCTCAAAGGCAATACCCTCTTTCCTAGGGTTCCTGTTCAAAATCTGCTTTTTAAGCACATCACAAAGGGTTTGATGCCCTTTGAGGCTTTTGTATATGCCTGTCACATACAATTCCTTCAACCCTGCATTTTCGTCAGTGATACTAGTGGTATCCTCAGATGAGGAATTTTTGACCACGGAAATAGTTGTTGAATTTGCAGCAATAGAAGCATTTGAACATTCAGGTGAAGAATGAGTAGTTTCACGTTCGATGCATTTCAAGCAAGGTGGAACAAAATCTTCCTGAGCGGTACTGATCTGTTGAGCAAGCAAGGAGTCATTATCCCTTTGAAGATCTTCATGAGTCACCCTTAGTTTCTCAAGATCTTGCTTTCTTTGAAGAAATTCATAAGAAAGCTTCTCATGATCGACCAAGAGGGCCTCATGATGACTTTGAAGGTTATCATACTTGGACTGAAGACTTTGAAGGTCCGTAGTCAAAGTTTGAGTATGATCCACTTCCTCATTCAATAGGTCATCGCTTTTGTCTAGCTGTTTGTGAAGCTTTTCAATGACACTTTGTTGTTTAGTAGCAATATTAGCAAGTTTGGAATAGCTAGGTTTCATGTAATCCTCAGATTCACCATCACTTGATTCAGAGGAGGAATGGTGTTTGAGTACCTTGGCACCTTTTGCCATGAAGCAATAGGTGGGAGCATAGTCGTCGTTGCCGACGTCAGAGTCGTTGGAGTTGCCATTTTCCTCATCGTTGAAGATGGACTTGCTGACGAAAGCAGTAGCGAGAGCTAGGCTCGCCACACCAGAGTCCGACTCCTCCTCGGATTCCTCCTCTTCTTCATATTCTTCAGAATCCATTTCCTTGCCAATAAGTGCCCGAGCCTTCCTTAAGTTGTTCTTCTTGTGCGATGAGGACTTTGAAGATGAGGACTTTGAAGATTTCTTCTTTTTCTTCGAGTCATCAGAACTGTCATCCTTGTATTTCTTCTTTCTTGACTCTTTTTCCTAGAGAGGACAGTCAGAGATAAAATGACCAGATTTCTTGCATTTGTGGCAAGTTCTCTTCTTGTAGTCGCTTGATGAAGAATCTGATTTCTTCATGCCACTTTTTGATGATTTTCCAAACCGACCTCTCCTTGAGAACTTCTGGAATTTCCTCACGAGCATTGCTAGCTCCTGACTCAGTTCTTCAGGATCACCAAGGCTACTATCAGATTCTTCGTCTTCGGATGAGGAAATTGCCTTGGCCTTCAAAGCACGAGATCTTCCATAACTTGGCCCGTAGAGGTCTCTCTTCTCAGGTTGTTGGAATTCATGAGTATTGAGTCTCTCAAGAATATCAGCAGGATCTAGTGACTTGTAGTCTCCACGTTCTTGGATCATCAAAGCAAGTGAATCGAATAAGGAATCAAGAGATCTCAGCAGTTTCTTCACCACCTCATGGTCGGTGATGTCAGTGGCACCAAGAGCCTGTAGCTCATTGGAGATATCAGTGAGGCGAACGAAAGTTTGCTGAACATTTTCGTTGTCGAATCTTTTGAAGCGGTTGAAGAGATTGCGAAGAACATCAACTCGAGAGTCACGTTGAGTTGAAATGCCTTCTTTGACTTTGGATAGCCTATCCCAGATAAGCTTAGCAGTCTCCAAAGCACTCACTCTGCCATACTGACCATTGCTCAGATGGCCACATATGATATTCTTCGCTTGAGAATCGAGTTGCTTGAATCTCTTCACATCAGCAGCAGTGACAGTGGGAGTGACGCGGGGAACACCATTTTCCACAACATACCAGAGATCGTTGTCAATTGCCTCAAGATGCATGCACATCTTGTTCTTCCAGTAGGGGTAGTCCGTCCCATCGAAGGTAGGACACCCAGCCGAGACCTTGATCATGCCTGCAGTCGACATTACTAAAACTCCAGGTGGTTAAACCAAAATCACACAGAACAAGGGAGTACGTTGCTCTGATACCAATTGAAAGTGCGTTATATCGACTAGAGGGGGGTGAATAGGCGATTTTTACAAATTCGTCACTGAGGAATTACTAGATGAGGAATTTGCTAAGTGACGAAATACTAGCAGGGGAATAAGTACTCAAGTGCATGCGAAACATGGCAGTAGCATAGTCATTATAATGTAATGAAGCATACATAGAGCATGAGTAACGTGAACAGGATAAGCAGGCTAAAGATAATGTGACTGAAGAATTTGAAATGAGGAAATTGAGCAAGTCTTCAGTCAAATTCTTCAAACAGTAACGATCAGTTTCATCAACAAGTACTTCGAGGAAATGAAATGGTTGAGGACATATAACCAGTAGCTCGATGAAGACAAGGATTTGATGACCCAGTTCCAACTGCTGTGACAGTCGTACGTCTGGTTTGGAGCAGCCTGGTATTTAAACCAGAGGACACACAGTCCCAGGACACACAGTCCTTACCGTATTCTCCTTGAGCTAAGGTCACACAGTCCTCGCCCAACACTCGTGGTAAGTCTTCAGGGTAGACTTCCAAAACCCTCACAAACTGGTCACCCGGCGATCCACAATTGACTGCTGGATGCTCTATACCACGGTCACTCGGCGATCCCCAATTGTCTGCAGGATGCACTAGACCATGACGCCTAACCATCTGGAAGATACACACAGGAACAATTTCTTCAGTGATGCTCAATCACTTTGGGTTTTGGTGGTTTGGTTTTTTGAGTTTTTCCTCACTGATGATTTTCGCTCAAAGTCCTCGAGGAATGGGTTGCTCTCAAATGACAAGTGTCAAGTTCTCTCTCGAAGCAGCCAACCATCTATTGGTTGAGGGGGGGCAGCTATTTATAGCCAGGGTGCAACCCGACATGATAAGACATAAATGCCCCCCCAATGATATGACCGTTAGGTGGATAAAATATCTGGACAGCTGGCGCAAAGCACAACAACGGTCGGAATTTGAACTGTCAAATTCCTCAGGGCTTATCATATTCCTCACTTGTAGGTAATTCGCACTGGCGAAATCGTAACTCCTCAGTCAGACCAAATTCCTCAGAGACCAGAAGAACATCGTCTCTGTCACTGAAGAACTTGACCGAACTACAAGAGATTTCCAATGGCTTCACTCGAAGGTTTGGGTTGTGTTGAGGCTTTTTGAGTTGAGCATCAGATGGAAAATTTTCCTTAGTATTACCTCGGCCCCCTTTAACAGTACGGTGTTTCCTATGACTCAAAGAAGGAAATGAAACAATAAAAACAAAAGTCTTCATGCTTCATTGTCCTCGTTCATATCTTCAAGGTCACACCATCTTCTTCATTTTCAAAGTCTTCAGGGAATACCAAAGTCTTCAGCCAAGTCTTCACAAAGTCTTCACCAAAGTCTTCAGATGAAGACATTCATTTTTAGGGGTCGACATTTTTCGAATATATCAAACTCCTCAGGCGACTTATAGGGCCTGTGTACACTCACAAACATATTAGTCCCTTAACCTATAAGTCTTCAATACACCAAAATCACTAAGGGGCACTAGATGCACTTACAAGCCCCCAGGCCCGGCTTGGAGAGGTCGTCCGGGACATCTCCCTACTCCGGGAGGATGCCGGCTCCTGCGGGGGGCGCGTGATCCACCTCGCCATCCGCAGGTATGACATAGCTCGGAACATAGGCCTCTGTGTAAAGGCCTTGGCCTCCTCCTGAACCGTCTCCGTGCGCCCCATGGGCAGCCGCCATGGGCGCGCGGCCCACAAACCCTCCTACGACGGGCCTCCGCCCGAAGTTGCTTACCTCTGCCATCGCCGTGGGGTTGGCCGCGCGTGTCTTGACATGGGTTGCCTCCCTGGGTATCCACCGCGCCTCCGTTATGGTTACCTGTCTGCCCGGAAGCTTGAGTCGCCTGATCCCTGCACCGGTTGGCGTGCTCTCGCCGGGACGACCCAGGCTGTTGATGATCCACCGGGGCATGAGTGCGCGCGTTGAGGTGCGCGCGGAGCGCCCCATCACCTTCTTCAAAGGCACCACTGGCGTGGCCGTACGGCGCCCCGAAGCCGGTCACCAGGATCCGAAGGAGAAGGAGCACGGCGTGCGGCGGGCCCTGCCCGGGCTCTCCCGGGCATGGGGCGTGCACGCCGTCCGCAGATGAGGTGAGAGGCACGGCGAGCGAGCCCCCGGCACCCAGCGTCGGTGGTCGAGAAGAGGGGTGCGGAACCCAGGCCCTCCTCGCAACGGTGACCAACTCGGCGATGTGGTCGGCCCCGGCGTCGAATCTCCCGTGCGTCGGGCGGTGGCGAAGCATCTCACTCGCCATCAGCAGCGCGTCATGAGCGTTGAGGTCTCCCACGTGGGTACAGTGTGATGTCGGTCCCAGGGGCGCCGCTCGCCCGGCGCGCGCCTGGCCGGCACGAGCGGCCACGGCGGGGGTGACGATGCTGGTGGCCTGGTAACGACCACCCAGCACCGAGCTGCCAGGGCGTGCGTCTTGGGTGGTAGCGGCGAGGTTGGTGAAGGCGGATCCGCCGGGGCCGAAGGAAGCTTGTCGGGCGTCGGCCATCGACACGACGGAGCGAAGAAGAAGTGAAGCTTGCAGAGACTCCGACACGCCCCCTACATGGCGCGCCAAATGTCGGATTTCGGGCTCCGCAAAACCCAAAGAAGTTCGAACACAGGGGCGTGTGCGAAGATCCGCAACAGCTTCAACCTCTAGCTCTCAGCTCGACAGCCTAACCAAACAAGCTCGCGCACTCCCGGGAAGAAGATCAACACACGAGGATTTACCCAGGTTCGGGCCGCTGCGAAGTGTAAAACCCTACTCCTGCCTTTTGGTGGATTGCCTCATGAGGAGGTTGGTGGATGAACTAGTACAGTGGTCAGTCGCCTCGTGAGGGTGCTCGGGCGGTGTTTTTTCGTCCGTCCCTACGGAGCAGCCTAGCCTCTATTTATAGTGCCCCGGGTCCTCTTCCCTTATCGCAATGGCGGGAAGGGATCCCACAACGGCCAAATTCGAAAGGGGACAGGAGGTACATCTTATCCTGACGGAAGGTGGTCTTCGCCTGCAAAGTAGCTGCTGGTGACACGGTGGTGGGCTCGCTGGTAACATCCGTCCTGCCGAGCCCGCTGGTCTGGTCTCGTTACACCGGAATGGAAACCTTTGGCGGGGCGCCTTGGGAACCCGTGTATGCCCCTTGAAAGCACATTTGCTCCCTTGGTGGTTTTGGTAATTAATAACAACATATAAGTCATTGAACTAATGTTTCCACTAAGCATATTTCAGGAAAAGTTCAATGATAGGGATGGCAAAAGGATTGTGGAAATACCCCAAGATGCAAGGAAATGGATTGGCAAAGCTTCAAGCAAGAGGACTCTACATTTTACTTTGTGAGAAATCACTTTGAGTCCATAGGAAAGCCAATACTATTAAAAGGGGGTAAGGTACTGTTGGTGAACAAGATGCTCCATGTGCACAAGAGATAGTCACCAAAAACACCCACAAGCTCTTCCACAAAAGTCTGTCCAAAGTCAAATATCCAAAATCGGTGCAACCAACACTTTCCACTCGGTGCCACTGATTCCCAAACTCAGACAGACCCATGCCAAACCCTAGCACATGGGTGCAACCGATTCCACTTCGGTGCCACCGAGTTTGGGTTGCCAACTTTCTGTTACCTCGATTCACAAAATCGGTACCACCGAGTTTGTTGGATCGGCGCCACCGAGTTGCGCAATCTGACCGTTGGTCACCTTATCGGTACCACCGAGAATTATATATCGGTCTCACCGAGATTCAAAGTTGTCACCTTTTGGTCACTTCGGTACCACCGAGATTAACACATCGGTGTCACCGAGTTGGTCACTTTAGGTGTAACGGTTGGATTTTTGGGGATGCCTATATAAACCCCTTCACCACCACCCACTCGAAAGAGAAGCACTCAGAACTATTCCATACTTGCCCCATCCAATTTTCTGAGAGAGAGCCACCTACCCTTGTGTTGAGATCAAGCCATTCCACTCCATCCATATGAATCTTCATCTCTAGCCTCCCCAAGTTGCTTTCAACCAATTCAATCTCTTCTACCAAGCCAAATCTGTGAGAGAGTAATTGTGTGTTGAGGAGTCTATCATCTTGAAGCACAAGAGCAAGGAGTTCATCGACATTACCGAGCCTATTACCTTTTGGAGGGTGGTGCCTCCTAGATTGGTTAGGTGTCGCTTGGGAGCCTCCTACTTCGTGTTGTGGAGTTGAAGCAAGAAGTTCGTACGGACAAGGAGATCGCCTACTTCGTGAAGATCTACCCATAGTGAGGCTAGTCCTTCATGGACGGAAGCCGTTATGGAATAGTCAAGGTTGCTACTTCGTGGACCCTTATGGGTGGAGCCCTCCGTGGACTCTCGCGACCGTTACCCTCCGTGCGTTGAAGACTCCATAAACGTGGACGTACAATAGCACCACCTATCGGAACCACGGGAAAAATCTTCGTGTCTACAAATTGCGTTTGATCTTCCTTCCTACCCTCTACTATACATGCTTGTTGTTACTTTCTGCTGCTATACTCTTAGACATGCATGTGTAGGGTGTACTTGACTTGCTATTAATGCTAAAATCTGCCAACACTTAAAAATTGGGAAAAGGTAGAATTTTTATTTGGTCAAGTAGTCTAATCACCCCCCCTCTAGACATACTTTCGGTCCTACAGCCCTGCCTCCTTTGCACCAAAGAGGAAACTGTCTCCTCTGCGCGCGTCGGTGCCCACCTGGCTCTGCCTGCGTCATCCTTGACCTCCTGAGGCCGAGTATTGCATAGAGATCTCCGCCGCTCAGGAGGGGGCCTGGGGAGGCCTCTTCCCTCCGAGGGCCTTGGCGCCGTTTCCCTCGCGAGTGCGGGGCTCTCGCGAGGGCCTTGTCTTGAATGAGGCCGCGCTGGGCGTACCGGCTCTCCGTAGTGGGCTGCACCCTGGGTCGCAGGCAGGCAGTTCTAGGCACCCCCGTCATCAGGACGCCGACAGAAGCGCAGCACACCGGCTGGCACGGCACGACCCGCTTACTAAACGTGCCCTTGTGGGCCGGGCCATGCCTGGCACGATTAGCATGGGCCGTGTCGTGCTGTGCCGGCCTAGCCCGTTTAGCCAGCTCTTTGCTCCACCTCCACCTCTCCCATCCTCCTTTCCCCAAGCCGAAGGGAGACCGCCCACCCCCTCCAGCCAGCCTACTCCCTCCTCCTCTTCCCTCCCCACTCCTCCCCAGGTCTCTCCTTGCTGCACCCCGCCCTTCACCACCTCCATGCCAGCCTTTTTGATCTAGGGCTTGAGGAAGAAGAAAAGGAGACAAGGATAGGAGGAGAACAAGAAGGCTTCCCCAACTTTCCCCTTCATCAAATCTTTCTGATTTGATCATAGAGGTGAGGTTCCTCATCATTTAGGATCTTTTCCCTCTATTAGTGATGGTTCATGGAGTGTAGGCCTAGGATTAGAAACCCTACATGAGGGAATTGGGGGAAAGGTTGTTCATGTTGTAGTTTCTTGTAGTTCAGATTCAGAAATCAGCAATTTTGGGTCCCTAGATGGCAAAATCGGAGGAGGATCATCTGGAATGTTTTGTAGGTGTTGTTCCCACGATCGTTTCGAGTGGTCATTCACTCAATTCGATTTAGCCGTTTAGCCGTGGCGATAAAAACAAGTTGATGCGATGTTTTTGCAAAGCAGTAATTTTCATACCTTTTGCCCATAACTTCTCATGATACTAGAGGGTTGATAAATTGTTGTTATACAATGATATGGACATCTGGTACCTGGTAGTTCATAGATCAATTCCATTTACTTGAACAATGGTATGGCCACCTGGTACCTTGTAGTTCATAGATCAATTCCATTTACTTGATTCCCATGAGTATTTTTGTAACTATGAACTTCCAAACACGGCTACTCAATATTTCTGAATCCGAGTACAACAGAGCAGCATTTGCTAGTTTTGACCTCCATAAGCTCATATTCTGAGTTTCAATAGTTGGTGTTATTTGTAGGAAAGTTCCCTACGAATCCGTAGTCATCTTGTTTACTTGTTTTCAAGTCTCCTAGCTCAAGATATGAATTTTTCCGTGAAGTGGCAGCAAAGGGTTGCTCCCTTGGGAATGCGATTAGGCGCGTTTTTGGTTGTGCTTTACATAGCTTGTTTTGGTGCAATCTTTGAAACATATATGTATGTTTCTACAGCAGGTCGGAGCAACAATCCATCGGAGATAGCCTCGCACCACCCGACTTGCAACGGTTGAGGCGAGTACACCGGGAAACAAGGGCTAGATTGCTCTCTTAATATTATGTTCATGTTCACTTTATTGCTTTACATCAAGTAATGGTGAACATACAACTCCCTAGTGTACATTTCAATACTCCATACCATTAGTCTATGATAAGGATTGGTTTTTATTCGTTCTTCTTGATAAAAATCCATCATGAGTGAATCTTTCGAGTTCAAGGAGTGATCCACGCTTCACGAGCGTATGGTCCTTCGGGTCCATCCTCATGTTATGGTCCTCTCACTTGGTGAGGGTTGAACAGGAGCGAGGTGAGATGTCGCCCCTCCTCAGCTTGCCGGCAAAAGCTCACAGCCAAGTCCTCGGTCTTATTTGGTTGCATTATTTGTTCATGTTTTCTCATGCCATTCCAAGCATGGAAGATCCGAGTATAGCATTCACTAGTTCAAGCATGGTTCATCTTCATGGTCTTACTTGCCATTTTATTACATGCTTTGTTTTGTACTTGCTGAATCTTTGGACTCACCTCTCGTGGACTTTGTTTCAGGTACATCATCATGAGGCTTTGCAAGTAGTAGGAAAGGGCGTAGCTCCCATGGGTTTTCACTCACAAATTACACACGCCTTCATTCACCTAGCTTGATCATGACAACTCTCATACTTTAGTTCATGATTCTTGATAGCTAGGTTCTACTTGTTGTGTATAAACTTTACCTTGGTTTGTTTCCATCATCACTTTGTTTACCTATCCAGGTGGATTGGAGTTGACTAGTCCCCACCTAGTACTCGTGTGTCTTGGAACATATGTTTTCCTTCTATATGTGTAGCATATTGGTTTGTGTCTTCACCACTTAGTTCTACATAGGTTGTATGAGCTTGTTGGATGCTTCCTCTCGTGATATTATATATATGCTCTGTTTATTCAATTGCCCGTCATGGATGTCCAGTGGTACAAAGGAGGTGCTGCCGGATTTTCCCACGAGTATGTTTGGTCTGGTTGTGTTTTGGTGGTAACGTTCCTTCTTACAAGGAGGGTTGTTATAGTTGGTATCAGTTAAGCTCTAACTTTGCTATATATGTGTAAGCATATATACCAAAGAATCATCTTAGGACCTTTGAAATGCTTTCTTGCTGGATTCATTGTTTGCTTGTTAGTATAAAACAAAATTGACGAGGGTGTCAATTCTTTTGAGATTGGGTGAAATATCCCAGTTCTCCCACTAGTATTCTATTAGGTTTCTTCTAAATAGAACTTGATTAGATGGTTAAATAGCCTAAAATATGACACACTGGTGCACAATAGGAACGATCTCTTTCAGTTAGCTACTTGGAAGCCTTGTCCTGTTTGCATAGATTGCTTGTTGTGCTTTTTAAAACATATTTAGTAGTCTTGTATATGAGTACTTGTGTTCAAGTAGTACTTGTTTCCGGGTCTTCTGTGTTATATTACAAGTAATCCAGTTTCAAGTTGTATCTTCTTTACTCGTCTACATCCTAGTTTTTTATTTCTTTGGTTGACTGGCTAATCCTCTTGTGTTCCTTAGATGCCTAGGGGTAAATCCGGTAGAAACAAGGTTCCACCCGTTGGGAAAAAACTGCAGCTGGTACTAACCCTGGAGATCATGGACTCAAGAGTGCCCAACCTGTAGCTAAGGAGAGCGGTGATGGTCAGTGGTGGCTCATGATGTTGATGATGATGTTGCTCCACTACCACAAGCTGAGTGGCGTGAGTTGATGCAAGAACTCCACACACTTCATCCACAAGCTCAAGCCCAGCCACAACTCCTGCACCTGCCAATGTTCAGGGCATGATGAACAAGTCATTGGGATCAAGACAAGTCAATCCTCTTCTCACCTGGTGTATGGTACATTCGGACACTTTTAATGGGACTAGGTCTCCTGTAGTGACAATTGATTGGTTGCGCATCATGGAACAACGCCTTGAGGTCATGCAAGTGCAACCAGCCCTGAAGGTGATGTTTTCTACTATCCAACTGAAGGGCAATGCAGATA
This sequence comes from Elymus sibiricus, assembly GCA_039707655.1. Classification (NCBI taxonomy): domain Eukaryota; kingdom Viridiplantae; phylum Streptophyta; class Magnoliopsida; order Poales; family Poaceae; genus Elymus; species Elymus sibiricus. The sequence goes on along the minus strand of CM077663.1, from coordinate 294,857,525 downwards.
TTTGGTGGGAGAATGTCCGTTCCTCTTTACTACTAGAGCATGTTGCACCTAGTTGGGAGTTCTTTCGAACTCAGTTCATTGAGAAGTACTACCCAGCCTCCTATGTTGAGAGGATCGAGAATGCCCTAAGAAAATTAAGGCAAGGAACCAGAACCATTTAGGACTATGAAACCGAATTCAACAACATCATACGCTTTGTCCTAACGGTGGTTAATAATGATAAAGAGAAGGCAAGGAGGTTCAAGGATGGGTTCGAGAGCAGTATCGTGTTGTGCTCAGTGCTGCTGGGTTCTCTACCTTCGCTTCCTTGGTTGAGAAAGCCAAAAAGATAGAGTTTGAGCTGCAGAATGGCTCACCTCCTCCAATGATATCTTCTCCACTTGGTGGCCCAAGTAATTTCCCTACCGTAGGTGGCAACCAAAAGATAGAGCATCGGGACAATGGCAAGTCTAACCAATGCCCCATGAAGAAGTTTAAGAATGTACAATCTTGTGGGATCACTAGAAGAGGCGTCTAGAGGGGGGATGAATAGACTACTTGACAAACTAAAAACCTAACCTTTTCCCAAGTTAATTGGTTGGAAGATTTTAGCAATTCTAACAAGTCTAATGCACCCTACACATGCTAGTCAACAAGTATGGCAGAGGAAAGTAAAGACAAGCATATGTAAGAGAGTAGAGATAGGAAGATCAAACGTAATTTGGAGACACAGAGATTTTTCCCGTGGTTCCGATATGTGGTGCTATCGTACGTCCACGTTTATGGATACTTCAACCCACGGAGGGTAACGATCGCGAGAGTCCACGGAGAGCTCCACCCACGAAGGGTCCACGAAGTAGCAACCTCGGCTATTCCATGATGGCCTACGTCCACGGAGGACTAGCCTTACTCGGGGTAGATCTTCACGAAGTAGGTGATCTCCTTGCCCTTACAAACTCCTTGGTTCAAATCCACAATCACGAAGAAGGAGGCTCCCAAGCGACACCTAACCAATCTAGGAGGCACCACCCTCCAAAAGGTAATAGATGTGGTAGTATGATGAGCTCCTTGCTCTTGTGCTTCAAAAGATAGTCTCCTCAACACTCAATCACTCTCTCATAGGTTTGGCATGGGTAGAACAGATTGATTGGATGGAAATCAACTTGGGGAGGCTAGAAATAAAGATCCATATGGTTGGAGTGGATGATCTTGACCTCAACACATGAGTAGGTGGCTCTTTTTCAGAAAAATGAATGGGGCAAGTGTAGATCTGTTCTGAGTGCTTCTCTTGCGAGTGAGAGGTGGTGGAGGGGTATATATAGGCTTCTCCAAAAATCCAACCGTTACAACATTATTTCCCAAATCGGTGAAACCGAAGTGAAAACTTGGTTGCACCGACTAGTGCAACATGTGGGAACTTTGGCGTTTTCGGTGAGACCGATATATGAATCTTAGTGGTACCGATATGGGTGACCTAGGCAGTTACCAAAACTCAGTCAGACCGATTCTCAAAACTCGGTGGTACCAATTCCTGAAAATGGCTAGCCAGGGAGTTGGTCCAAAACTTGGTGAGACCGATTCTCAAAACTCGGTGGTACCGATTCTTGAAAATGGCTAACCAGAAAGTTGGTCCAAATCTCGGTGAGATCGATTCTCAAAACTCGGTGGTACTGATTCTTGAAAATGGCTAACCAGAAAGTTGGTCACTAGTTTCGGTTGCACCGAATGGAATGTTGGTAGTACCGAGATGCTAGGGTTTGGTTTGGCTTCTGTCTAGGGTAAAACTCGATGGATTCGAACGGGAAATGTTGGTGTCACTAAATTTTGACTTTTGGCATTGGACAAAAGATTTGTGTGGGAAAGTGGGTGAGTATTTTTGGTGGCTAATATCTAAGCACTTGAGCAACTAGATCATCATATTTACCTCATCCCCTTTTAATAGTATTGGCTTTCCTATGGACTCAAACGTGATTTCTCACAAAATGTAAAATGTAGAGTCCTCGTTCTTGAAGCATGGCCAATTCTATTCCTTCCTTTCCTTGGTGAGGTTCTCAACACAATCCTTTAGCCAATCCTCTCTGTGGACTAAACCTGAAATAAACTAGATAGAACTATTAGTCCAAGAGACAATGTATGTTGTCATGAATTATCAAAACCACCAAGGGAGCATATGTGCTTTCAATCTCCCCCTTTTTGGTAATTGATGACAACATACAATCAAAGCTTCAAATTAAGATATGCAGGAATATGTGATAGCTTTGAAGGATACATGACTAATACAAGCTCCCCCTAAATGCGTGCAATCCATTTTAAAGGATAGTTGCTTTGGAATGCATGAACACACACATAGTAGAAAGGAAATGAGAAGTCATGTATATCTTGGCTATATGCATCAAATATATGTGAATGAGGTGTTTCCATGTTCAAGACTTCACCCTTGCAAACAATATGTGCAAGAAGCAAGAGATCATCTTGACCAAGGATATTATGCATATACTTACCTTGAAGTTCTTGAGCATTTTAACAGTAGGAACACACTTGAGAAAACAATGTTAGGAAACACAAGAGTATTCTACTTATCCAAATGCAAAAAGATTCAAGAGTACCAAGATGTGGAAGCCATATAAGAAATAGAGTTTCTTAAGATTGATATGTCCTCAAAACACATTTAGAACTTTCTCCCCTAGGTATGGATTTGTATTTCTTCCTCTCCCCCTGAATCTTAGCATGTAGATATTGGGAGTAGGTAGGGTGAGATAAGTCTAACATAAAAACATATGCTCTCTCTCCTTAAATTGAGTAGCATGAATTTGGTCTTCTCTCTCTCCCTTGAATAGATATTTCTCCCCCTTTGGGTAAGCATAAGCTTAAATGTTCTTAGATATTCTCCCCTTATTTATATTCTCCCCCTTGATGTTCTCCCCCTTATATACAAGCATAAGCTTTGATATTCTCCCCCTTCTGAGATTTCTCCCCCTTTCTCAGCAAGTATAAGCTTTGATATTTCTCCCCCTTTGGCATTAATTTCCAAAAAGGGTGACACAAAGGGTCAGAGGAAAGGGATCATTGAGAGGGAAGGGATCCTTGAGAATAAGGGTCATAGAAAGTAGGGATCCTGAGAGTATTTGAGACTAAGGGATCCTTGAAGATAGTTTCTCCCCTACTAGCATCTGAAAAACTTTAAGGTTTCTCCCCCCTTTTTACAAAGAGATCCTTGAATAAATTTAAATTTTGCTAATTTTGACACAGAACACAGAAGGTGGCAAAATCGATGGCTCCGAGGCAAAACGAGTCGGTGGAACCGATATGTGGTTGCGCAGCCTATCTGCATGATTGGTGGCACCGAGTTATCTGGATCGGAGGGTCCGAAATGCAAAACAGAAACTTGGCAAAGTTTGTCAAAAGCAATTTTTCATGAAGTCCTAATAGAATAAAATGTTTTGCAGTGAATTTTCAAAGTGATTTGCAAGAAATTTTAAGAATGATTTGCAATGAATTTTCAACTAGATGGAAATTAAGTGGTTCCAAGAAAGCATGCAACTATAAGAATGAACCAATCAAGATACTTCATCTAGATGATGGTCGGTGACTTGGTCACCTATATTAGAGTATATTGACTTAAGGAGCCAAGCAAGAATACTTGATCATAGGTCATACTCTATGTTATGCTCAAAATGGGGTTACCATTTTTAGATTAAGAATATTTAATGTTTTCATAACACTTGAGTTGCTTTATCTCATGTCTTGGAGTAAAGCTATTTCAAGGATATGATCACATACCTCTGAGTGATGTTGATGACGTGGCATGTAGGAGAACTTCTTGTGGATGCTCGAAGTTGATGAAGATCATCTTGAGTTGGGAGCAATCCATATTTTCTTTGAAGCTAGGTCCTCCTACAAGAGTTAGTCATGCAAGGAAGAACAATGTATATATCCAAATGACAATAGCGAAATTTTCATCATATGTAAGTCAAGGATATAGTTTGTGTTGTCTTCTTCCTTTCATCATCAAGGAAGGGTTGTGGATACTTGGCCATGACACGATTGCTTGTGATATGAGTTGATGGCAATCTTGTGGACTGTAGTTCATCCAAGTACCTACAAAAGGTTAGATGCAATAAAAGGGAGCATATATTTCCAAGGTATAAGATAGTGTCATATAAAGTGCAACATGGAATAGTCATGTAAGCTCATGCCCTTGCATGCATCCGAGTGAGTCTAGCACAAGTTTGAAGCATCAACGATGTTCAACTCACTCCTCAAGTGAAAAAACACTTTCTCATCAAGTGGCTTAGTAAATATATCGGCCAATTGCTTGTTAGTGGGAACATGTTTGAGATTAATGTCCCCTTTGGCAACATGATCACAAATGAAATGATGACGAACTTGAATATGTTTAGTTCGAGAATGTTGCACGAGATTATGAGCAATCTTAATAGCACACTCATTGTCACACAACAATGGAATGTGTCTCACATGGATTCCATAATCCTTAAGAGTTTGAGTCATCCATAGCAATTCAGCACAACATAATCCGGCGACAATGTATTTCGCTTCGCGGTAGATAGAGATATCGAGTTTTGTTTCTTGGATGACCGAGACACAAGAGATCTACCAAGAAATTGACATGTACCCGAGGTGGATTTTCTATCAACCTTATCTTCGGCATAGTCCGAGTCGGAATAGCCAACAAGGTTAAAAGAAGATCCCTTGGGATACCATATGCAAAAGTTTGGTGTTTGTATCAAGTATCTCACAATTCTTTTCAAGGCCTTAAGATGACACTCTTTAGGAGCAGCTTGATATCTAGCGCACATGCATACACTAAGCATAATGTCAGTACGAGAGGCACATAGATATAGCAATGAACCAATCATTGATCGATAAACCTTTTGATCAATCGGTTTGTCCTCCTTGGTGAGGTCAACATGTCCACTAGTAGGCATAGGAGTTTCATACCTTTACACTCTTGCATTTTGAACTTCTTGATCAAGTCCTTGGTATACTTGGTTTGAGAGATGAAAGTTCCTTCTCTTGTTTGCTTGATTTGCGAACCAAGGAGAAATTTCAGCTCACACATCATGGACATCTCGTACTTCTCATACATCAACCTTCCAAATTTCTGACTAAATTGTGGGTTAGTAGATCCAAGGATAATATCATCCACATAAATTTGGCACACAAATAATTCACCATTAACTCTTTTAGTGGATAAGGTTGCCTCAATTTTTCCAATTTCAAAACCTTTTTCGATAAGAAACTTCGTTAAGCATTTGTACCAAGCTCGTGGGGCTTGCTTAAGACCATAGAGAGCTTTACGAAGCTTGTAGACATGATTAGGTTTCTTAGGGTTTACAAAACCAGGGGGTTGTTTAACATAGACCTCTTATTCAATATCACCATTTAAAAAAATGCACTTTTAATATCCATTTGGTAAAGCGTGATATCATGGTGATTAGCATAAGCAAGAACAATGCGAATAGCTTCAAGTCTAGCAACGGGGGCATAGGTCTCACCATAGTCCATACCTTCGACTTGGGTGTAGCCTTGAGCCACGAGACGCGCCATGTTGCATACGACTTGACCGTCTTCATCTTGTTTGTTCCGAAACACCCACTTCATTCCGATGATGTTTTGCTCGTCCTTGGGCTTCTCCACTAGTGTCCACACACTTCGTTCCTCTCGAAGTTGTGTAGCTCCTCGTGCATAGCATTCACCCAATCCGGGTCCTGAAGAGATTCTTCCACCTTCAAAGGCTCAATACTAGATATGAATGAATAATGCTCACAAAAGTTAGCTAATCGAGTTTTAGAGCAAGTTGTCCTCCCGATTTGTATGTCACCGAAGGTTTGATCTAGAGGATGAGTTTTGTTTACTCTTGCTCGAACTTGGGGTAGCTTTTGCTTATTGGATGGTGGAGCTCCCTCATCATCATCTTCTTCTTCGTTGTTGTTGAATGTGTCATCTCCTTGAGGTGGTGGTGAAGGAGGTTGTGGTGGATCTTCATGTTGAACTTCTTCCTCCTCTTCATCTTTTCATGTACCGCTTGTGGATGCCTCCATGTCATGTTGAGGTTCGCCTTGACGCGAAGTAGGGGCTTCCACTTCGGTTGCTAAAGTAATTTCCTTCACCTCCATGGGACGAATCTTGCCGATGGACAAGTCTTGGATAGCTTCCGAAGGTTCCTTATCTCCTACATCATTTGGCAATTGTTTGACTTGCGAACCAATAGATTCATCAAACTTCACATCTACCATCTCTTCAATTTCTCGAGTGAAGTTGTTGTAGACACGTTAAGTGTGAGAGTTTGATGCGTAACAGAGTAGGAAATCTTCATGAGATTTAGGAGCAAATTTAGAACGACGATGCTTATCAAGAATGTAACACTTGGAGCCGACTACGCAAAAATATCCAACTTGGGGCTTGTTACCGGTGAGTTGCTCATATGCCATTTTATAGAGAAGCTTGTGAAGGTAGAGTCGGTTCGTAGCATGACAAGCTGTTTCCACGGCTTCTTCCGAAAAGTGTATTGTCGTCTTGTATTCGTCGAGCATCGTTCTAGGCATCTCTATAAGAGTCTGGTTCTTCCTCTCAACAACTCCATTTTGTTGAGGCGTGTACGTAGCCGAGAACTCATGTGAAATCCCTTCTTTGTCAATAAAGGAATCCACATTTGTGTTCTTGAACTCCGATCCGTTGTCGCTCCGAACTTTCTTGATCTTCACTTCAAATTGATTTTGCGCTTTGCGAGCGAAGTTCTTGAAGATCTTTTGCACCTGCGTCTTATCATCAAGAAAGAATACCCACGTAAATCTGGAAAAATCATCAACTATAACTAGACCAAAGGAATTTCCACCGAGGCTCTTGTAAGCATTGGGACCAAAAAGATCCATATGAAGCAACTCGAGTGGTCTCCTAGTAGTCATGATGTTCTTTATGGGATGACTTCCACCTACTCGTTTTCCTGCTTGACAAGCACTACAAAGTCTATCTTTGTCAAAGATAACATCTTTAACACCAAGTATGTGATCACCTTTGATGAGCTTGTCTGGATTACACTTACCAACATGTCCTGGCCTTCTATGCCAAATCCAACCTTTAGAAGATTTTGCAATAAGACAAGTACGAGGTTTGGATCTCTTAGTGAAATTAATAATGTATATATCACCTCTACAGAAACCGGTAAAGACCATGCTATGATTGTCTTGACGAAACACTTGGCAATCTACTTTGGTAAATAGCACATTAAACCCGAAGTCGGCAAGTCTAGATACGGAAAGAAGATTGTAGCCAAGGGATTCAACAAGCATGAAATTTTGAATAGAGCTATCATGAGATATGGCCAACTTACCAAGGCCGAGTACCTTACCCTTGGAGTTGTCTCCAAAAGTCACATACCTTCGTTGTCCATGGATTGGTGTGATCTCTTGAAACATGTCTCTACCTCCGGTCATATGATCGTTGCATCCACTGTCGAGAATCCACTCTTTTCCTTCGGGCATGTAATCCTTGAAGTTTGCCATGAGACTTAGATTCTTCATAGTCTTCTCATACTCGATGTCAAACAATTCATCTTCATCATAGTAGCCATGTTCCACATTTTCATCATCAAGTAGGAAATCCTCGTCATAAGAAACAAGAGATTTGTTAGAGTTGTGATCATGACAATGTTCAAGATTATGAATGTGAATGGCTTCAACAATGATGTTGTTGATAGTTATGACATATCCTTTAGAACGCATGAGGTCTGTCACCTCAAATAGGTAGTCATCAAACTTAGGATCACTAGGCAGCATTTTGTGAAAAGCAATAGATTTATGAAGAATTTCATCAAGATTACTCAATGAATAATTTGGATATCGTTTCTCCAAATCATTCCACAAAGTATAAGCACATTCAAAATTCTTCATTTGATCAAACACAATTCTAGGCAATCCTCTAATGATAAGATTAACAACTCTAAGATTACAAAGCATATCAATTTCCTCTTCGTGTGTGGGATGTAAAGGATCAATGGGAGGTACATAGGGGTTCTTAACATAGTTGCTCAAATGGAATTCATTGAATAACTCAAGCATCTCATATTTCCATTGACTATAGTACTCCCCATCGAGAATGGGCACTCTACAACTAAGGCTCCCCAAACTAGACACATCCATCTTCCTCCAATGGTGATGAAACCGAAGCTATGGAGACCAAGCTCTGATACCAATTGTGGAATCACTAGAATAGGCGTCTAGGGGGGTGACTAGACTACTTGACAAATTAAAACCTAACCTTTTCCCAAGTTAATTGGTTGGCAGATTTTAGCAATTCTAACAAGTCTAATGCACCCTATACATGCTAGTCAACAAGTATGGCAGCGGAAAGTAAAGATAAGCATATGTAAGAGAGTAGAGATAGGAAGATCAAGCGCAATTTGGAGACACGAAGATTTTTCCCGTGGTTCCGATAGGTGGTGCTATCGTACGTCCACGTTTATGGAGACTTCAACCCACAGAGGGTAACAGTCGCGAGAGTCCACGGAGGGCTCCACCCACGGAGGGTCCACGAAGTAGCAACCTCATCTATTCCATGATGGCCTACGTCCATGGAGGACTAGCCTTACTCGGGGTATATCTTCACGAAGTAGGCGATCTCCTTGCCCTTACAAACTCCTTGGTTCAACTCCACAATCATGAAGAAGGAGGATCCCAAGCGACACCTAACCAATCTAGGAGGCACCACCCTCAAAAAGGTAATAGATGTGGTATTATGATGAACTCCTTGCTCTTGTGCTTCAAAGGATAGTCTCCTCAACACTCAATCACTCTCTCACAGGTTTGGCATGGTTAGAAGAGATTGATTGGATGGAAAGCAACTTAGGAGGCTAGAAATAAAGATCCATATGGTTGGAGTGGATGATCTTGACCTCAACACATGAGTAGGAGGCTCTCTCTCAGAAAAAATGAATGAGGCAAGTGTAGATCTGTTCTGAGTGCTTCTCTTGCGAGTGAGAGGTGGTGGAGGGCTATATATATAAGCTTCTCCAAAAATCCAACCGTTACAACATTATTTCCCAACTCGGTGAAACCGAAGTGAAAACTCGGTTGCACCGAATAGTGCAAAATGTGGCAACTTTGGCGTTTTCGGTGAGACTGATATATGAATCTCGGTGGTATCGATATGGGTGACCTAGCCAGTTACCAAAACTTGGTGAGACCGATTCTCAAAACTCGGTGGTACCAATTACTGAAAATGGCTAACCAGGGAGTTGGTCCAAAACTCGGTGAGACTGATTCTCAAAACTCGGTGGTACCAATTCTTGAAAATGGCTAACCAGAAAGTTGGTCCAAATCTCGGTGAGACCGATTCTCAAAACTCGGTGGTACTGATTCTTGAAAATGGCTAACCAGAAAGTTGGTCACTGGTTTCGGTTGCACCGAATGGAATGTTGGTAGTACCGAGATGCTAGGGTTTGGTTTCACTTCTGTCTACGGTAAAACACGGTGGATCCGAATGGGAAATGTTGGTGTCACCGAATTTTGACTTTTGGCATTGGACAGAAGATTTGTTTGGGAAAGTGGGTGAGTATTTTTGGTGGCTAATCTCTAAGCACTTAAGCAACCATATTATCATATTTACCTCATCCCCTTTTAATAGTATTAGCTTTCCTATGGACTCAAAAGTGATTTCTCACAAAATGTAAAATGTAGAGTCCTCATTCTTGAAGCATGGCCAATTCGATTCCTTCCTTTCCTTGGTGAGGTTCTCAACACAATCCTTTAGCCAATCCTCTCTGTGGACTAAACCTGAAATAAACTAGATAGAACTACTAGTCCAAGAGACAATGTATGTTGTCATGAATTATCAAAACCACCAAGGGAGCATATGTGCTTTCAAATCTATGCCAACCCTTCAAGCAAAAGTCGCAGAAGGCCTCATCATCTGCTGGCCCACATGTGCATTATCGTCCAATGCCTAGGCAAGGGATGATGTGCTTCAAGTGTGGTCAAGGCCATAGAGCTAATGAGTGCGATTGGACCGGTGTGTGCAACGGCTGCTACAAAAGTGGTCACATGGAACGGGTTTGTAAGTTGAACCCTGCTACCATTATCAAATGGCAGACTGTGTCTTCCCAAGTCAAGTCTTTATCTACGCCCGTGTCCTCACATGGATCTGTTCAAGCAATGAAGAATGTTCAAGCCGCTCCGTATCCATATGCAACTTGGGGACCTCCTCCTGAAGGGTACTATTGGCCACCAACTCACATAATGCCACCAAACTATCCAACGCCCCATGCTCCTCCAACGGTGCCGAAATTGGCGCTCCTGCTGCACTAGTTTGCCAAAGCTTTTATACCTTGCCTTCATCATCCACGGCTGGATGTCCAGATGTCGTGATAAGTACTCTACCTGTCAACTCAGTTGAAGCTCTAGTACTATTTGATTCTGGTTCTAGTTTCTCATATGTATCGTGATACGTCTCTGATGTATCTATAATTTATGAAGTATTCATGCCATGTTTACAATAATTTTATATGATTTTGGTATGATTTGATTAGAACTAACCCGGACTGACGTTGTTTTCAGCAGAACTACCGTGGTGTTGTTTTTGTGCAGAAATAAAAGTTCTCGGAATGGGCTGAAAATTTACGGAGAATATTTTTGGAAAATATAAAAAATACTGGAGCAAAAAGATACTGGAGAGGAGTCCCGAGGAGGCCACAAGCCTAGGGGGCGTGCCACCCCCAAGGGCGCGCCCCCTGGCTTGTGGGTCCCTCGAGCACCCCCTGTGACGTGATTCCAACGCCAAGTACTCCTATAAATCGAGAAACCCCCAGAAAGGAACCTAGATTGGGAGTTCCGCCGCCGCAAGCCTCTATAGCCATGAAAAGCCAATCGGGAGCCCGTTCCGGCAACCTGCCGGAGGGGGAAACCATCACCGGAGGCCATCTTCATCATCCCGGCGGTCTCCATGACGAGGAGGGAGTAGTTCACCCTCGGAGCTGAGGGTATGTACCAGTAGCTATGTGTTTGATCTCTCTCTCTCGTGTTCTTGAGATGACACGATCTTGATGTACCGCGATCTTTATTAATATAGATGAATCATATGGAGTTTTCCCCTCTCTATCTTCTTGTGATGAATTTAGTTTTCCCTTTGAAGTTTTCTTATCGGATTGAGACTTTAAAGATTTGAGAACACTTGATGTATGTCTAGCGATGGGATATCCATGGTGACAATGGGATGTTCTATTGATCTACTTGATGTATGTTTTGGTGATCAACTTGCGGGTTCCGTGACCTTGGGAATCTATGCATAGGGGTTGGCACACGTTTTCGTCTTGACTCTCCGGTAGAAACTTTGGGGCACTCTTTGAAGTTCTTTGTGTTGGATTGAACTTAATGAATCTGAAATTGTGTGATGCATATCGTATAATCAAGCCCATGGGTACTTGTGGTGACATTGGAATATCTAGGTGACATTAGGGTTTTGGTTGATATGTATCTTAAGGTGTTATTTTAGTACGAACTCTAGGGCTGTTCGTGCCACTTATAGGGATAGCTCATAAGATTGATCGGAAAAGATAACTTTGAGGTGGTTTCGTACCCTACAATAATTTCTTCGTTTGTTCTCTGCTATTTGTGACTTTGGAGTGAACTCTTTGTCGCACGTGAGGGATTTAAATATGATTCAACTATGTCAGTATTGTTGAGAGAACTTGCACTAGTGAAAGTATGAACCCTAGGCCTTATTTTCAAGCATTGCAATACCGTTTTTTGCTCACTTTTGTCACTTGCTACCTTGCTGTTTTTATATTTTCAGATTACAAAAACCTATATCTACTATCCATATTACACTTGTATCACCATCTCTTCGCCGAACTAGTGCACCTATACAATTTACCATTGTATTGGGTGTGTTGGGGACACAAGAGACTCTTTGTTATTTGGTTACAGGGTTGTTTGAGAGAGACCATCTTCATCCTACGCCTCCCACGGATTGATAAACCTTAGGTCATCCACTTGGGAAATTTGCTACTGGCCTACAAAACTCTGCGCTTGGAGGCCCAACACGAGTCTACAAGAAGAAGGTTGTGTTGTAGACATCAAGCTCTTTTCTGGCGCCGTTGCCGGGGAGGTGAGTGCTTGAAGGTATATCTTTAGATCTTGCAATTGAATCTTTTAGTTTCTTGTTTTATCACTAGTTTGGTCTATAAAAGAAAACTACAAAAAAATGGAATTAAGGTTGCCTCATATGCTTCATCTTTTTAATGTGTTTTGTGAAAATGAAGGAAAGGAAAATTGTGCTCAAGTGTTAGAAGAAGAAGTTATTAAAATGTTTGGCACTAAATATTTGTATGACGAGCATGATTGCAATGTTGTTAGTATGAATTCTCTGAATATTCATGATGCTAATGATATACAAAGCCACAAGCTTGGGGATGATATGTTTGATGAATATGATATTTTTACTCCCCCAAGTTTTGATGAGCAAGTTTGTTATGATGATGGCATGCCTCCTATTTATGATGATTATGATGATGACATGTATGCTATAAAGAGTGATAGTAACCATGAAACTTGTCATCATGATTTTAATATTCAAAGTGGTTATGTCAATCAAGTATCTCATGATAGTTATTTTGTTGAGTTTGCTCCCACTATTATGAATGACAAGAAAATTTCTTATGTGGAGAGTGACAAATTTTCTATGCTTGTGGATCATGAAGATAATGCTTTATGTGATAGTTATATTGTGAAATTCCTTCATGATCCTACTGAAAACTATTATGAGGGAGGAACATATGCTTGTAGGAATTACAATAATATCAAGTTTCCTCTCTATGTATTCAAAGTTTTGAAGTTATGCTTGTTTTGCCTCCCTATGCTAGTTGATTCTTGCTCCCATAAATTGTTTGCTCACAAAATCCCTATGCATAGGAAGTGGGTTAGAATTAAATGTGCTTGTCATGAGATTCATGATGCTCTTTTGCATGTTTCAATTATTATTCCTATGTGAGCATCATTGAAATCATCATGCCTAGCTAAAAGGCATTAAAGAAAAGCGCTTGTTGGGAGACAACCCAACACTTTTACCTTCTGTTTTGGTGTGTTCACATGATTAAGCTACTGTATTAATCATGTTTTGTGTCTTTTATTTCAATATAGTGCCAAATAAAGCCTTTGGGATAGTGTGGATGATAGTTGACTTGATTCCGTGCAAAAACAGAAACTTTTGCTCTCAGTCTAGGAATTCTGTAAATTCACTGGAACGTGATTTTGATCTGAATTTTTTACACAGTCTGTATATACATATTCTTCAGGTTGTCCTAATGTTTCAGAAGTTTTAGAAACAGGGAAGTATGGTTACTCTATAGATCTTCACAGACTGTTCTGTTTTTGACAGATTCTGTTTTGCATGCATAGTTTGCTTGTTTTAGTGTTTCCATAGCTTATATTTAGTGGTATAAATTATGGGAATGATAGAATACAGTAGGTATCATGTGGGAACAATTATGAATCTTGTCTTGACAGTACCTAAGTGAATGATTTATCTTTATTACACTAACCCTTCTCACGAAGTTCCGTTAAGTTTTGTGTGATTGAAGTTTTCAAGTTTTGGGTGAGACACCGATATGAGGAGAATAAGGAGTGAAAAGAACCTAAGCTTGGGGATGCCCAAGGCAACCCCAAGGTAATATCCAAGTAATACTCAAGCGCCTAAGCTTGGGGATGCCCCGGAAGGCATCCCCTCTTTCGTCTTCAACATTATCGGTATATCTTACTTGGAGCTATATTTTTATTCGTCACATGATATGTGCTTTGCTTGGATCGTCATTATATTTTGTTATTTTCTGTTAGGTGTTATTCATAATCTTGTTTTTCAATAAAAAGTTCCAAGAATTGTCTTAGAATGCTTGCATTGCATGTTTTGATGTGTTCTGTGTAAAAACAGAAACTTTTGCTGTAGTGTTTGAATTTTCATATTTTACTGGAACGTGCAACGTTTCTGAAATTTTTACACAGTATTTTCATATAAATTATTTAGCATGACCTAAATTTTCATAATTGTTTGAGTTACAGAAGTACACTGTTTTCATAAATTGCTACAGACTGTTCTGTTTGGACAGATTGCTGTCATAGTTTTGTTATCAACTTATCCTATAGTTTCCATAGCCTATATTGGTAGATATAAATTGTGGAGATGATAGCATACAGTACCTAATGTTTGAAAATTATTTTGCAACTTGTCTTGGCAGTACATGAAGTGTTAATTTATTCTTATGTGTACTAACCTATCTCACGAGTTCTTTTCGAGTTTTGTGTGGATGAAGTTTTTGAGAATAGGTGAAACCATGATATGAGAAGATTGAACGAGATACAAAGGCTCAAGTTTGGGGATGCCCAAGGCACCCCAAGTAAATATTTCAAGAAGTCTCAAGCATCTAAGCTTGGGGATGCTACGCATCCCACCTCTCTTCATCAACAATTATCGGTTAGCCTATGTTGAGCCTAAATTTTTATTCGTTCACATGATGCGTCCTATTCTTGGAGTGCTATTTTTCTTTTGTTTGCTGTTTAATAAAAATACTCAGATCTGAAAATATTTATTGAGAGAGAGAGAGAGAGAGAGTCCTCACATAGTTATTTAATTATTGACTACTCATTGGTCTTCACTTATATCTTTTGAGAGTAGCTTGTCATCTGCTCATGTGCTTCACTTAAATTTGTTTGAGCTTGCCAAAAAGCAATGGCAATATATGAAACTAGTCCCAAAGTGATAGATATCCAAGGAGGATATAATAAAAACTTTCATGAAGATCATGGGACAAATTAAAACTTGATTCTTTGTAATAGTTTTGAAACATGATGATAGTAATATGTGAGTCATGTTAATGAGTAATTATGCTTTAGTAGGAATATTGGTGTTAAGGTTTGTGATTCCCTATGCAAGTACGAAAGTCAATAGTTATGCAATGAAGTTACATCCTACTTGTGGTGCATTATTCGGTGTTAGTTATGTTCAATGCTCACTTATGTGAATTTCCGTTTCTTGGTTTGGTTGCTTCCCAATCTATTTGCTAGCCTCCATTTATACTAAGTAGAAATACTACTTGTGCATCCAAAATCCTTAAACCAAGTTTTGCCTTATGAGTCCACCATACCTACCTATATGCGGTATTTCCATGCCGTTCCAAGCAAATTTGTATGTGCCATCTCTAAATTTTCAAAATAAATTTTCTCTTTTGTGTGCCCGTACCGCTCATGAAACGGTGGGGAGTATCCAATATTTTTCCATGCTAGGTGGGTTATTCTCACGATATGTGTTGATTCACTATCATTCACGAGAAAGTGGCTGGTATTCGGGATGCCCAGTTCCATGCTCAAAAATCAAATCAAAATATAATGAAACAAAACTCCCCCAGGATTGTTGTTTGTATGGACGGTACCCGTGGATTCGGCTCGCCGTGGAGTGTGATTGATTGGTGGAGGGGGAGTAAAAACTTTACCATTCTGTTTGGGAACCGCCTATAATGTATCTAGCATGGAAAGTATTGTGAGCTACTTTGTTGTTTTCGTTGACATGAAAAGCATGCCACTCAAAATATTTTTCTCTCTCAATTTAAACTTTGAGCTCTGGCACCTCTAAAAATCCCTACTTCCCTCTGCGAAGGGCCTATCTATTTACTTTATGCAATTTTTATTTTTTGCTTTGAGTCTCCATCTTCTCTTATAAGCACCAACTAGGGGGCACTATGATCGTACTCGAGCATTGGTCATAGCTAATACTTGAGTGTGTTTCATGAATGGATCAATGATTGAGCATGATGGGCTAGGGATAGCTTTCTTTAGTGTTGATATTTTGAAAGACATGGTTGCTTGATGACATGCTTGAGTATTGAAGTCATTATGTTAAAACTAGACTATTGCTTTGAATCATTTACAAGTCCAAATTCCATGCTATACAAAGAAGATAAGAATATGATGAACATGTTAGGTAGCATTCACACTTCATAAATTATTTCTTTTATCATTTACCTACTTGAGGACGAGCAGGAATTAAGCTTGGGGCTGCGGATACGTCTCCAACGTATCTATAATTTATGAAGTATTCATGCCATGTTTACAATAATTTTATATGATTTTGGTATGATTTGATTAGAACTAACCCGGACTGACGCTGTTTTCAGCAGAACTACTGTGGTGCTGTTTTTGTGCAGAAATAAAAGTTCTCGGAATGGGCTGAAAATTTATAGAGAATATTTTTGGAAAATATAAAAAATACTGGAGCAAAAAGATACCGGAGAGGAGTCCCGAGGAGGCCACAAGCCTAGGGGGCGCGCCCCCTGGCATGTGGGTCCCTCGACCACCCCCCCTGACGTGATTCCAACGCCAAGTACTCCTATAAATCGAGAAACCCCCAGAAATAAACCTAGATCGGGAGTTCCGCCGCCGTAAGCCTCTGTAGCAACGAAAAACCAATCGGGACCCCGTTCCGGCACCCTTCCGGAGGGGGAAACCATCACCGGAGGCCATCTTCATCATCCCGGCGGTCTCCATGAAGAGGTGGGAGTAGTTCACCCTCGGGGCTGAGGGTATGCACCAGTAGCTATGTGTTTGATCTCTCTCTCGTGTTCTTGAGATGAAACGATCTTGATGTACCGCGAGCTTTATTAATATAGATGAATCATATGGAGTTTTCCCCTCTCTATCTTCTTGTGATGAATTGAGTTTTCCCTTTGAAGTTTTCTTATCGGATTGAGACTTTAAGGATTTGAGAACACTTGATGTATGTCTTGCGATGGGATATCCGTGGTGACAATGGGATGTTCTATTGATCTACTTGATGTATGTTTTGGTGATCAACTTGCGGGTTCCGTGACCTTGGGAATCTATGCATAGGGGTTGGCACACGTTTTCGTCTTGACTCTCCGGTAGAAACTTTGGGGCACTCTTTGAAGTTCTTCGTGTTAGATTGAACTTAATGAATCTGAAATTGTGTGACGCATATCGTATAATCAGCCCATGGGTACTTGTGGTGACATTGGAGTATCTAGGTGACATTAGGGTTTTGGTTGATGTGTATCTTAAGGTGTTATTTTAGTACGAACTCTAGGGCTGTTTGTGACACTTATAGGGATAGCTCATAAGATTGATCGGAAAAGATAACTTTGAGGTGGTTTCGTACCCTACAATAATTTCTTTGTTTGTTCTCTGCTATTTGTGACTTTGGAGTGAACTCTTTGTCGCACGTGAGGGATTTACATATGATTCAACTATGTCAGTATTGTTGAGAGAACTTGCACTAGTGAAAGTATGAACCCTAGGCCTTGTTTTCAAGCATTGCAATACCGTTTTTTGCTCACTTTTGTCACTTGCTACCTTGCTGTTTTTATATTTTCAGATTACAAAAACCTATATCTACTATCCATATTACACTTGTATCACCATCTCTTCGCCGAACTAGTGCACCTAAACAATTTACCATTGTATTGGGTGTGTTGGGGACACAAGAGACTCTTTGTTATTTGGTTGCAGGGTTGTTTGAGAGAGACCATCTTCATCCTACGCCTCCCACGGATTGATAAACCTTAGGTCATCCACTTGAGGGAAATTTGCTACTGTCCTACAAAACTCTGCGCTTGGAGGCCCAACACGAGTCTACAAGAAGAAGGTTGCGTTGTAGACATCATATCGCTAGACTTTTGAAAGTGCGTTATATCGACTAGAGGGGGGTGAATAGGCGATTTTAACAAATTCGTCACCGAGGAATTACTAGATGAGGAATTTGCTAAGTGACAAAATACTAGCAGCGGAATAAGTACTCAAGTGCATGCAAAACATGGTAGTAGCATAGTCATTATAATGAAATGAGGCATACATAGATCATGAGTAACGTGAACAGGATAAGAAGGCTAAAGATAACATGCCTGAAGAATTTGAAATGAGGAAATTGAGTAAGTCTTGAGTCAAATTCTTCAAACATTAAAGATAAGTTTCATCAACAAGTACTTCGAGGAAATGAAATGGTTGAGGAAATAGAACCAGTAGCTCGATGAAGACAAGGATTTGATGACCCAATTCCAACTGCTGTGACAGTCGTACGTCTAGTTCGGAGTGGCTTGGTATTTAAACCAAAGGACACACAGTCCTTACCGTATTCTCCTTGAGCTAAGGTCACACAGACCTCGCCCAACACTCGTGGTAAGTCTTCAGGGTAGACTACCACTTCACAAACTCGGTCACCCGGCGATCCACAATTGACTGCTGGATGCTCTAGACCATGACGCCTAACCGTCTGGAAGATGCAGAGTCTTCAAAAGTAAAAAGCGTCGGTTCCACACATGAACAATCTCTTCAGTGATGCTCAATCACTTTGGGTTTCGGTGGTTTGGGTTTTGGGTTTTTTCGTCATCGATGATTTTCTCTCGAAGTCCTCGGAGGATGGGTTGCTCTCAAATGACAAGTGTCAACTCTCTCTGAGCATCCAACCAACTATTGGTTGTGGGGGGCGGCTATTTATAGCCAGGGTGCAACCCAACATGATAAGACATAAATGCCCCTAATGATATGACCGTTATGTGGATAAGATATTTGGACAGCGGGCATAAGGCACAACAACGGTCGGAGATTTGAACTCTCAAATTCCTTAGGTCTATCATATTCCTCACGGTAGGCAATTCACACTGGCGAAATCCTAACTCCTCAGTCAGAACAAATTCCTCACAGAACAGAAGAACTTCGTCTGTGTCACTGAAGAAATTGACTGAACTACAAGAGATTTCGATAGGCTTCACTTGAAGATTTTGGGTATGTGTAGGCTTTGAGATGAGCACCACATGGAAATTCTTCCTTAGTATTACCTCGACCCCCTTTAATAGTACGATGTTTCCTATGAATCAAAGAAGAAAATGAAACTACGAAAACAAAAGTCTTCACGCTTCATAATCCTCGTATCAATATCTTCAAAGTCACACCAATTTCTTCATTCTTCAAAGTCTTCAGGGAATGTCAAAGTCTTCAGCTGAAGACATTCATTTTTAGGGGTCGACATTCTTCGTATATATCAAACTCCTCTGCAACTTATAGAGCCTTTGTACACTTACACATATATTAGTCCCTTAACCTATAAGTCTTCAATACACCAAAATCACTAAGGGGCACTAGATGCACTTACAATCTCCCCCTTTTTGGTGATTGATGACAAATAGGTTAAGTTTTCAACGGGGATAAACATCTGAAGTGTAAGTACTGAGTTTGAGGAATTTGATTGCAAGATATAGAGGAACTCCCCCTGAAGATGTGCATTTTGAGGAATTTGCTTTGGACTGCAAATGCACATGGCAGGATAAAAATCTTGGAGATCTCCCCTTATATCTTGTAATCCATACACGCATTTTATATATCATGAGGAAATTGAAATGCATGATGGAAAATGGTGTCTGAGGAAATTTAGCATGCGTGCATTAAGATACTTGAGGAAATAAGCATGCAGAAAGCAGTTCAAAAGCATCAGACCACCATCGGACTTAAGTTTACAACTAAACCAACAAACACTTCATAAGAGCGAGAGTTGTAACTTAAAAAAATAGCGCATATAATGAGACCCGCTTGAAGACTAACTCAAATTTCTCCCCCTTTGTCATCAAGTGACCAAAAGGGACGAAATTGAGGACTAACACCCCTGAAGAATTTCATCTTGAAGGTGGTGGAGGAGCCCAGCGTTGTCAGGTTCGTTTGTGGATGCAGGGCCCGCAGCAGTGTCGTCAATATCCTCATTGGAATCTGTCCCGCGCGATGAAGAAAATGAACTTGTAACCAACTGAGGAACTGGAAGCTTCTTGTATTTCGTCTTGGGAGGATAAGACCAATCAAAATCCCGCTGAAATTCCACCTCTGCAAGTTCTTCAGGAGTATAGAGCTGCTGAAGTGTGGCCCAAGTGCGGTCGAAGACTTCACGCAGATAGTAGTGATTCTTCCTCACAGCATTATGCGTGATAGTCATATCACGAAGAATTGCACCAAACTGCCGTTTGACCCACTTGTGATTGCGATCGACTTTTTGATGAAGACTGAGGAGAAGCTCACGATCAGTCATCACTCTTGGAGCAGTTTCAAGAGGTTTTTGAGCAGTTGCTCTAGCTACTAAGTCTTGTGATGCTGTGTCATCATTGGTTGAATAAGAAGCGGCAGGACGAAATTGACCATTCAGAGAACGAGATCCTTCATCAATAACAGATTTCCCTTCCCATCAATCGAGGAAAATGTGTTCTTGGGAACTTCAATCGGGGGCAGGTAACTGAAATGATTTTGAAAATCGGCTTCATAAGGAATTGAGGATCTCGCTCTGATGAATTTCATGATCCAAGGAGCATATGGCTTCAGTTCAAATGGAGACAGAGCAATGTTGGCCAATGTCCTCATGAAGATTTATAGGAATCCCGTGAATAATGTTGAACTGCAGATTCTTCATCATGCCTACCACATCTTCTTATTCATTGTTGTGACCTTTGATAGGGATGAGGGTTTTGGTCGTGATGCGGTACACGGTGTGGGGCACATACAACAAATCCTTCACCAGAAAAGAGGTTCTGGGTGCTTGACCTGGAGCAAAAGGCTTCATCAGTACTTGCATGAGATGATTTGGAAGTTCAGGTTCTTCATAGAGGCATCTGGCATCAGCTAAGGGAATACTGACTGGAACTGCTCGAAGTAATTCAGTTGCTGGAGCAGTATAGTGGGTGTTTTTAGTCATCCAGTCAAGTACCCAGGAGTAGATATCTTGCGCATCACCTGAGATATGAAGTGTAGCATAGAACTGAAGAATGAGTTCTTCATTCCAATCACAAATATCAACGCAGAATGTCAGCAGACCAGCATCATGAAGACCATTAAGTACTGGGGTGAACCAAGGAATGGTTTCCATGTCAGCATGAGGAATTTGATAGTGTTGAAAAACCTTGTCCTTCTGAAACAGCACGACACTATAGAAGTTGGCTTGAGTTGCAGTCCAGAATCGCTTTTGACAAATCCTCGGAGAGTCATATGGATTTACACCAGCGAAGAAATGGTGTTCATCATAGAAATTCTCCCTGAGGAATTTGGGTCGCCTTTTGAAAGGCAGTGCAGGCTTGGGCTGAAGATTAGGTTTGAAACGTCTCCCAACCTCCCTTGGCAAAATTGCAGTTTCATCAGTCTGAGGAATTTGCACTACAAGATCCTCAAGTGCACTTGGGACAGCTTTTCATCAGCTGGTGCAGCTGGAATTTCTTCATTGAGCGACTTGAGAGGGGTATGATGTTCTTCAGACCCTGTTTGAATTTCTTTAGTTTGAGCAGGCGACTGAGGAATCTGTGCAAGAGGGGTGGCCATTGGTGAATTTGGGTGTGCTGCTTCCCAAAATTCATCATGTATAACAGGAGTAGTGGATCCAATGTCCACATCTTCTTCCATTTCTTAAACTCCAGCCTCTTCAGCGGTTAACTGAGGCTGGGGAGATGATACCACTGGTGTGGAAGCAGCTTCATCTATCTGTATTTCTTAATCAATTGGCTCTGAAGCAGCAGATTGATTTTCATCAGCTTCATCATTTGGAATTTGATACTCTTCACCAAATGGAACAATTTCATAGGCTGGGACAGATGACAGAGGAGTAGCATCAATGGGTTATGTTGAAGAACTGGGCAGAGTCTTCAATCTTTTTGCAACTGAGGAATCTGCAGTTGCTGATGCTTTCCTTTTCTGAGTCGCTTCCTTCTCCGCAGCCTTGGTCTTCTTCGCTTCTGATGCAGAAGGAAGAGTCAAATTCTTCACCTTTAAGGATTTTGTTGGGGGAGCATGAGGTGAAGGAGCAGCAGTTTCTTCAGGAACAACTGATGCAGTTGTCCTGGCAGTTTTTTCAGGCGCAACATTGGTAGTTGCCCTGGGAATTTCTTCAGCAGCAGGGATTTCTCCAACTGCACTAGCAGTTTCTTCAGCAGGCTGGGCAGAAGAGCTTGCCTGAGGATTTTGTGGTTGCGAGGAAGCTGCAACCCTTGTGTTGTGGCCCTTGATGACTTTGTCAGCCATCTTGATGAATCTGCTCTTGGCTCCTTGCCAATCGAAGTAGTGATTGCTGTATTTTTCACTGAGGCCTTTGATATCCCTTTGGACCGATACAAGTTGATTTGGCATCAGGTTGAGGACATTCTCCTTCATGAATCGTTCCTTGTTCAGTTGAGCTTTCTTGGCCCTTCTGGCCTGCTCAAACTTCCACTTTTCCTCACCAATGAAAGCGGCGAGGACATGACTTGGGCCTGGAGGAAGCTTCAAATCATCAATGGGAGTGTTTGGATCCTGATGCCACAAGTCAATGAAATCCAACACAATCTTTGGATCGAGCATGAGAGGAATTTGAGTCCCCTTTGCTTGTGCCACTCTCTCTTGCTTGTTTCTGACAATAGCAGCCAGTTCTTCATCATCATCAGCATCATCCTCAGATCCTGAGGGGACTTGAAATACAACTTTCTTTTCATGAGGACTTGGCCTCCTACCTCGTCCAGCAGTAGCTTTTATCTTCAACAAAGTGGGACTGCTTGATGAATGTGCTTGGGCTGATGAGGTTGCAGCAGCCCCTGAAGCAATAGAAAAACCTGCAGTCCTTTGACATGTTGCTAGATGTACTAGAGTTGAGGACTTCACAGCAGCGGCTGAGGATTGTGCAGCTACTGAGGTTTTTGCAGCACCCCTTGATGAAGTTACCTGAGGTATTTGCTGTGAAGAACTTGGAGCTGAAGACTTTGGTGTGGAAGACTTTGCCTTTACTGCTGATTTCTTTGATGCAGTGGCACTTACAGAGACCCCGGCAGCGACAGCAGCAGCAGAGTCCTCATTGAATTTCTTCACAGCCTCTTTTGCCTTTCTTGCCAGCTTGGCTTGTTGCTTTTCCCAGTCATGAGGAAAATTTTCACCAGTTTTGAGACTAGTGGGATCATCTACTTGTCCTTCAGCCAAAGGAGGTCTGTTGCATGGAGGTTTAATAGCAAATTTCTTCATGTATTTTGGAGTGACATACCGATATTCTCTCCATTCTCGTGCCCATCTCCTCTCAATTCTCTGGATACGGATCTTTCGCTGCTTTTGAGTTTCTTTGCCATGTGTGGCTTCTTCTGGTGTGCAATATTCATCATACAAATCATCAAGTATCTCAAAGGCAGTTTGCACTTCTGGTCGCTTTCCTCCTTTCTGAGGTCTTTTACCCTCAGTCATTTTCTTCAGCTAAGGATTTTGTACTTTTGAGGATTCAGATGAAGTGTGCAATTTCTCTTCGAGGAATGCTGCAAATGAGTTAAGTTGATAAGAACCTAGAGATTCATCAGCTGACATTTGTACCTGTGAATAGAGTATAGGTGCGAAGAATTTGAAGAGGTCATATGCGTTCTCAGAATTTTTTGCAGAAGAATCAAGTTTGAGGAATTTGACCATGGAAGACCTGAAGAATTTCACTAAGTATTCTTGACTTAGGTTCCAGAGTTGTGTAGATTTGAGGATCCACACAATTGAGGAATCTTGAAGAAAATCATAACTTAGTGGAATAAATCAAGAGAAGGAATTTGTTTAGTGCTTAAGAGATGGATTGCTGATGAATAAACATCTTTTGAGGACTTTGTGAAAATAATAGGAATCAAACACGGTAATAAAATTGAATTTTAATTACCACTGATGAAGAACACGACGAACAGAGGAGTGAAGTGGAGGAGTTCATCAGTCCAGATCACCCATGCCCTAGCTTGGCAGAGGGAGACAGCTACAGTGGCGGCGGAGTGAAGACTTCCGCAACCGATGAGAGTACGACGACGGCGAGGTCGAGGCAGCGAAGCTCTTCCTCTCTGGCGACGATGAGGTTAGCGGCGGCGCTAGGTCTTGATCTCGGAAGGGATGGAAGTGAGGAATAACTCGAGCAAGTGGAGGGGAGGAGGTATTTATAGACGCAGTAAAAACTAACTGTTCCGAAGATTTTGGACCAGTATACCCCTGACCCTTGCTCTCCACGCGACATGTGTCACCCACGTACTGAGAGGTGGAGATAGTGGGGGATCGTGGGTTATCCAGTCGTGGGAAACGGAATCGGTTTGAGCGGCAACCGCCAAAAAATTGAAATTGAAAATTTTAAAGTTTCGTTCGCAAATTCTTCAGCTGACAAGGACACAGTGAAGACTTTGAACGGGTTTCAAAGTAGAATGCATATGAAGAATTTGTGAACAGACTGAGTTGAGTTTAGCATAGAGGGAGAACGAGTCCGATCACGTTCACTTAGAAGAAAATCAACTTGAGGAAATAGCAATAAGTGAATGCCGTTGAGGACATGAAAAACTCATATATATATGTGTATATATATATATATATATATATATATATACACATAATCAACGAAAAAAAACTCTCATGAAAAATGTCAATTGAAATGTCTGAAGAATTTGTAGATTTTAAGTATTTTGCAAACTTGAAGAATTTGAAAATTTGAAGAATTTGCAAAATGATGGAAAACTCAAACTTGAAGAATTTCAACCGTGGTTGGTGGCGTGACCCACCGTATAAGAATGATGATTTCAGACACCGCGTACAATTGTCGTAGGGTTCTGAGAATCGAATTCTTCATTAATTTCTTCACACTTAGAGTGTTAGTCTTCATTGATTGAAGAAAAATGTTACTTCGTGTGTTGCGCATCAAAGTCATCAATTTTGCATCAGTGTTTGGATGTGTGTCCTTTCAAAGAACATTCAAAGATTCTAAGATATTTAGCTCACATCGCAACTTGCAAAATCTCTTCTCATCCAAGGGCTTTGTGAAGATATCAATCAGTTGTTCTTCGGTCTTCACTTGGTCGATGAAGATATCGCACTTCATCACATGGTCACGAAGAAAATGATGACGAATTTGGATGTGCTTGGTCTTTGAGTGCTGAACTGGGTTGTAAGCAATCTTGATGGCACTCTCGTTGTCGCAGTAGAGAGGGACATTCTTCACATTGATGCCATAGTCCTTGTGGGTTTGCTTCATCCATAGCAATTGAGCACAACAGGAACCAGCAGCAATGTACTCAGCTTCAGCAGTAGATAGTGACACACAATTCTGCTTCTTCAAGGACCAACAGACTAAGGATCGTCTGAGGAAATGACATGTGCCTAATGTTGACTTGCGGTCCAAACGATCACCAACATAATCAGAATCAGAATATCCAATGAGGTCAAGATCTGAGCCCTTGGGGTACCATAATCCTAGTGTTGGTGTGTGAGCTAGATATCGAAGAATATGTTTCACAGCCTTATGGTGTGATTCCTTCGGTGTTGCTTGAAAACGGGCACACACGCAAACACTAATCATAATATTTGGCCTAGATGCACATAGATACAATAAAGAGCCAATCATGGAGTGATATACCTTCTGATCGAAATCTTTACCATTTTTGTCAGTGCACAGTTGACCAGTTGTGGGCATAGGAATCTTGACGCCTTTGCAATCCTGCATGCCGAATTTCTTCAGGACATCCTTGAGGTATTTCTCTTGAGATATGAAGATGCTATTGCGTTGTTGACGAATTTGAAACCCTAGGAAGAATTTGAGCTCTCCCATCATAGACATTTGATATTCTTCATTCATCATATAGACAAATTCATCACTGTAACGTTTGTCAGTACATCCAAAGATAATATCATCCACATATATTTGGCACACAAATAATTCATCATCATATGATTTTGTGAAAAGAGTTGGGTCAAGTGAACCAGGTTTGAAGCCTTTCTTCATGAGGAATTCCTTCAGTATGTCATACCACGCCCGAGGGGCTTGCTTGAGGCCATAGAGAGCCTTGTTGAGTCTGAAGACTTTGTCAGGATGCTTAGGATCTTCAAAACCTGGTGGATGAGCAACATATACTTCTTCCTCAAGCTTACCATTGAGGAATGCACTTTTCACATCCATTTGATATAAGATGATATTGTGATGGTTAGCATAAGCAAGCAGTATGCGAATAGCTTTAAGTCTAGCAACAGGTGCAACAGGTGCAAAAGTTTCATCAAAGTCAATTCCATCAACCTGAGTGTAGCCTTGTGCCACAAGATGGGCCTTATTCCTCACTACCTGATCAAGTTCGTCTTGTTTGTTGCGGTAGATCCACTTGGTACCTATGACATTGTGCTTGTGAGGATCTGGGCGCTTAACAAGTTCCCACACGTTGTTGAGCTTGAATTGATGCAATTCCTCTGGCATGCCTTGAATCCACTCAGGCTCCAAGAATGCTTCATCAACTTTGGTGGGCTCTGTGATAAAGACAAAAGCAAAGTGCCCACAAAAGTTAGACAAATGAGAAGCTCTTGAGCGAGTGAGAGGACCTGGTGCATTGATGTTGTCGAGGATTTTCTCAATCTGCACTTCATTTGCAAGTCTTGGATGAGCAGGCTGAAGACTTTGTTGAGGCTGAGCATTTTCTTCAGGTGTATCAGCATGAATGTCTTCAGCGTTGGGTACAACTTCTTCAGAGAGTAGTTGTTCTTCAGTAGGGATCACATCTTCAGTGGCCTTGAACCTAATGGATTCCTCAGGAGGCATTTCATCTAGTACAGGAGGTAGGTGCTCTCTTTGCGAGCCGTTAGTTTCATCGAACCGCACATCTATAGTTTCAACAACGTTGTTGTGATAGGTGTTGAAGACTCTGTAGGTGTGCGAGTCCTTTCCGTAACCAAGCATAAAACCTTCATGTGCTTTCGGTGCAAATTTAGAGCTGTGGTGAGGATCTCTAATCCAGCATTTAGCACCGAAGACTTTGAAATAACTCACATTGAGTTTCTTGTCAGTGAGGAGTTCATATGAAGTCTTCTTGAGGAATTTGTGAAGATATACCCTATTGATGATGTGGCAAGCAGTATTGATTGCCTCAGGCCAGAAGCGATGAGGGGTCTTGTATTCATCAAGCATGGTGCGAGCCATCTCAACAAGAGTCCTATTCTTGCGCTCCACAACGCCATTCAGCTGAGGAGTATAAGGGGCAGATAGCTCAAGAGTAATACCAAGTTCATCAAGATAATCATCAAGACCAGTGTTCTTGAACTCAGTCCCATTATCACTCCTGATATGCTTGATCTTGATGCCAAAATTCGTCAAGGCCCTTGAAGAAAATCGTTTGAAGACATTCTGTACTTCAGATTTGTACAGGATAATGTGCACCCAAGTATAGCGAGAGAAATCATTAATAATAACAAAGCCATATAAGCATGGAGTATTTGTTAGTGTGGCACAGTGAGTGGGACCAAAGAGATCCATATGAAGCAATTCAAAAGGACGAGTGGTAGTCATGATGGTCTTGGATGGATGCTTGGATTTGGTCATCTTTCTAGATTGACAAGCCCCACACAAGTGATCATTTAGGAATTTGACACACTCAATACCAATGACGTGCTTTTCCTTCGTTGATGCCATAACCAGCCTTCTGAAGCCTTTGCAAGTAGAAATGTGGCCGGCTGTGGACCTGTGGAGAAATCAACAATATACAAGTCTCCTCTCCGAAAATCTTCGAAGACTTTGGATTTGTCAGATTCCATGATGACAACACAATGGTATTTGCCAAAGATGACAACCATATCAAGATCACAAAGCATTGAGACATACATGAGGTTGAATCCAAGGGATTCGACAAGCATTACTTTATCCATGTGTCGATCCTTCGAGATTGCAACCTTACCTAGACCCAATACCTTGCTTTTTTCCTTTGTCGGCGTAGGCGATATGCTTCAGATGTGATGGAGCAAGTGGAATATCCATCAATAGACTCTTGTCACCAGTCATGTGGTTGGTGCAGCCACTGTTTAGGACCCACTCAGTAGCTTTGGGTGGCTCATCCTGCAGATGAATTAGTACCACTTACGAACACATATACTTCAGAGTGAAGAATATGACATCAAATTCATCAGATTGAATTTCATCAGATAGTATAGTAAGCAAAGTAATGCAAGGACATGAGAAATGAATGATTCATTTCTTCATGATTAGCTTGCGTCCCTTCAAGCATTTCATTAGGTCTCCAGAAAATTCATCAGACACTTAAGTTCGTCCCGAGACGTGAACCTGCATAAGAGATTAGTTCAATTTCTTCACCACTCACATCTGAAGGGGTGGTAAAGAGTTCATCATAATGTGCGCTCCATATGAAAATGGTGGCATTGAAGCAAGTGCACTTCGTTTCACAAGAGGGGGTTATAGTACTCATATGAATAAGCAGAGAAATTCTTCGAGGACTTATGAACATAGTGATTTGATGAATAATGAACATATTCATGACCCTTAGATTTTCCCTGCAAAACAGAAGCATTAGCATGAGAATGATATGACTTTTGACCATATGAGGAATTTGGTCCATATGAGGACTTTGGTCCTTGTGAAGATTTTGGTCCGGATGAAGAATTAGATCTAGGGTTCCTGTTCATCACTGGTGGTGTCATGATGACATTCACTTGAAGATTTTTCAAGGTGCCTTTTGGGGACCCATATTTTCTTCATTGGAGGACCGTTCCTACATCAAACTTCGAATGAAGACTTTGAAGTCCCTTCGTCAGAGTTTGAGTGCGATCCATTTCCTCATTCAAAGATCATCGCTTTTGTCTAGCAGTTTTTGAACCCTTTCCAAAGCAGTTTGTTCTTTGGTGGCAATATTAGCAAGTTTGGAATAGCTAGGTTTGAGGTTTTCATCAGATTCACATTCACTAGATTCATATGAGGAATGATGTTTGAGTACCTTTGAACCTTTTGCCATGAGGCACATAGACGAGGAAGATGAAGTTGGATCTGTTTCCGAAGTTTTGAGGAAATTCTTGTATTCAATGAACATGGGATCTTGACGAGTGCGATAACCTTCATGAACATCAGAGAGCCTGTCCCAGATGAGCTTTGCATTCTGAAGATGGTAGATGCTTTTGAACATGACCTTTGATAAGCTAGAGCAGATGATATTCTTCGCCCGAGCCTCCAACTGCGTGTACTTATGAATGACATCAGCGTTTTCCATCTTGCAGAGATCCGTCAGTCCAAGCTCAGTAATAGTCCATAACTTGCTGTTCTTCGACATGAGATGCTTCCGCATGAGGACTTTCCATTTGGGATAGTCAGAGCCATCAAAGACGGGGCACACTGTGGTTGCCTGGGCACTTTTTGCCATGAAGCAATAGGTGGGCGCATAATCATCGTTGCCAAGGTTGGAGTCATCATTAATTTCCTCAGTGTTGAAGATTGACTTGCTGACAAAGGCAGTAGCGAGGGCTAGGCTAGCCATACCTGAATCAGACTCCTCTTCAGATTCCTCCTCTTCCTCATATTCTTCAGATTCGTCTTCAGAATCCAATTCCTTGCCAATAAGAGCCCGAGCCTTCCTTGAGTTGTTGTTCCTATGCGATGAGGACTTTGAAGATGAGGACTTTGAGGACTTTGAAGATTTCTTCTTTTTCTTCGAGTCATCAGAACTATCATCCTTGTATTTCTTCTTCTTTGATTATTTTTCCCAGAGAGGACAGTCAGCGATATAGTGGCCAGATTTCTTGCATTTGTGACAAGTTCTCTTCTTGTAATCGCTTGATGAAGATTCTGAGTTCTTTATGCCGCTTCTTGATGATTTTCCAAACCGACCTCTCCTTGAGAACTTCTGGAATTTCCTCACCAGCATTGCTAGCTCCTGACTCAGTTCTTCACGATCACCAAGGCTACTATCAGATTCTTTGCCTTTGGATGAGGAAATTGCCTTAGCCTTCAAAGCACGAGATCTTCCATAGCTTGGCCCATAGAGGTCTCTTTTCTCAGTTTGTTTGAATTCATGAGTATTGAGTCTCTCAAGAATATCAGCAGGATCTAGTGACTTGTAGTCTCCACGTTCTTGAATCATCAAAGCAAGTGTATCGAATGAGGAATCAAGAGATCTCAGCAGTTTCTTCACCACCTCATGGTCGGTGATGTCAGTGGCACCAAGAGCTTGGAGCTCATTGGAGATATCAGTGAGACGATCGAAGGTTTGCTGAACGTTTTCGTTGTCGAGTCTTTTGAAGCGGTTGAAGAGATTGCGAAGAACATCAACTCGAGAGTCACATTCAGTTAAAACACCTTCATTGACTTTGGACAGCCTATCCCAGATATGCTTAGGAGTCTCCAAAGCACTCACTCTGCCATACTGACCGTTGCTCAGATGGCCACATATGATATTCTTCGCTTGAGAATCGAGTTGCTTGAATCTCTTCACATCAGCAGCAGTGACAGTGGGAGTGACGCGGGGAACACCATTTTCCACAACATACCAGAGATCGTTCTCAATTGCCTCAAGATGCATGCACATCTTGTTCTTCCAGTAGGGGTAGTCCGTCCCATCGAAGGTAGGACACCCAGCCAAGACCTTGATCATGCCTGCAGTCGACATTACTAAAACTCCAGGTGGTTGAACCAAAATCACACAGAACAAGGGAGTACGTTGCTCTGATACCAATTGAAAGTGCGTTATATCGACTAGAGGGGGGGTGAATAGGCAATTTTTACAAATTCGTCACTAAGGAATTACTAGATGAGGAATTTGCTAAGTGACGAAATACTAGCAGGGGAATAAGTACTCAAGTGCATGCGAAACATGGCAGTAGCATAGTCATTATAATGTAATGAAGCATACATAGAGCATGAGTAACGTGAACAGGATAAGCAGGCTAAAGATAATGTGACTGAAGAATTTGAAATGAGGAAATTGAGTAAGTCTTCAGTCAAATTCTTCAAACAGTAACGATCAGTTTCATCAACAAGTACTTCGAAGAAATGAAATGGTTGAGGAAATATAACCAGTAGCTCGATGAAGACAAGGATTTGATGACCCAGTTCCAACTGCTGTGACAGTCGTACGTCTGGTTCGGAGCGGCTTGGTATTTAAACCAAAGGACATACAGTCCTTACCGTATTCTCCTTGAGCTAAGGTCACACAGACCTCGCCCAACACTCGTGGTAATTCTTCAGGGTAGACTTCCAAACCCTCACAAACTCGGTCACCCGACGATCCACAATTGACTGTTGTATGCTCTAGACCATGACGCCTAACCATCTCGAAGATGCACAATCTTCAAAGGTAAAAAGCGTCGGTTCCACACAGGAACAATCTCTTCAGTGATGCTCAATCACTTTGGGTTTCGGTGGTTTGGGTATTGGGTTTTTTCATCACTGATGATTTTCTCTCAAAGTCCTCGAAGGATGGGTTGCTCTCAAATGACAAGTGTCAACTCTCTCTGAGCAGCCAACCAACTATTGGTTGTGGGGGGCGGCTATTTATAGCCAGGGTGCAACCCAACATGATAAGACATAAATGCCCCTAATGATATGACCATTATGTGGATAAGATAATTGGACAGCTGGCGCAAGGCGCAGCAACGGTCGGAGATTTGAACTCTCAAATTCCTCAGGGCTATCATATTCCTCACGGTAGGCAATTCGCACTGGCGAAATCCTAACTCCTCAGCCAGAACAAATTCCTCAGAGAACAGAAGAACTTCGTCTCTGTCACTGAAGAAATTGACTGAACTGCAAGAGATTTCCAAAGGCTTCACTCGAAGGTTTTGGGTATGTGTAGGCTTTGAGATGAGCACCACTTGGAAATTCTTCCTTAGTATTACCTCGACCCCCTTTAACAGTACGGTGTTTCCTATGACTCAAAGAAGAAAATGAAACTACAAAAACAAAAGTCTTCACGCTTCATAATCCTCGTATGAATATCTTCAAAGTCACACCAATTTCTTCATTCTTCAAAGTCTTCAGCTGAAGACATTCATTTTTAGGGGTCGACATTCTTCGTATATATCAAACTCCTCATTGACTTATAGAGCATGTGTACACTTACACACATATTAGTCCCTTAACCTATAAGTCTTCAATACACCAAAATCACTAAGGGGCACTAGATGCACTTACAACTTTGCGAATCAGGCAAACATGTCTAGGCAAGAAATTTCTCAATCGGTGAGGGTTAGTTCTCCAAGGGGACATCTTTCTTGTAGCACCGTGTGCCCTGGCTGTGATATTTCTATTGAGGATGAAGATTTCACTACAAATATGTTCATCCTTCCACTTAAACCTTTTGATGTAATTCTTAGCATGGATTGGCTACAAGCTTACAAAGCAGTGATCTCTTGCATTTGGAGAATTATCACCTTTGACTCCCCCTCGGGAAAGGAGTGTGCCTACCAAGCTAGTGCACCTCCGCCATCCTTGTTAGTGTTGGCTAGTTTCTTTCCAGGCCAGCCATCTCCAAAGAGTGCAATATTATGGACTCTTATTGGAGAGCCGAGTGCCCCTCTGTGCCTCCAGAAGATACCGCTAGTGTGCGACTATCCTGACGTCTTCCCGGATGAGCTCCCAGGCATGCCTCCAAAGCGGGACACTGAGTTCTGTAGTGAATTGATTCCTGGCACTCAGCCTATTTCTATAGCACCATACTGCTTGGCTCAACTCTTCCAGGAAGAGCTCAAGAACCAAATAGATGACCTTCTCTCTAAAGGACTTATTCGGAAGAGTGTGTCTAAATGGGGCGCACCCGTACTTTTCATGGCTAAGAAGGATGGTAGTTGGCGCATGTGTATTGACTACCGTGGCCTTAATCGGGTGACTATAAAGAACAGGTATCCACTTCCTCATATCGAGGACCTGTTTGATCAATTGAAGGGAGCCAAGGTTTTCTCTAAGATCGACTTGCAATATGGTTATAATCAGATTCGTGTTCGAGAGCAAGATATCAAGAAGACTGCCTTCTCCACTAGGTATGGGCATTATTAGTTTAACGTCATGTCCTTTTGTCTGACAAATGCCCCATCCTGTTTCATGGAGACAATGAATAGCATGCTTCACCCTTATGTTGACAACTTCGTAGTCGTATTCATTGATGACATTCTTATTTATTCCAAGATATAGGAAGATCATGCTCGACATCTCAGAATAGGGCTTGAAACCTTGCGACGAAAAAAATTATATGCCAAGTTGAAGAAGTGTGAGTTCTGGCTTTCCGAAGTTGGCTTTCTAGGCCACGTAATCAACCAACATGCATATCCGTTGACCCAAGCAAGATATCCATTGTCGTTACTTGGGCAAGGCCAACCAATGTTAAGGAAGTACGGAGCTTCCTAGGCTTTGCTAGGTATTATAGGCGGTTTGTGAAGAACTTCCTACCATTGCTAAGCCAATGACCAAGTCGACGGAAGCCAATTTGAGATTCCATTGGGATGAGGATTGCGAGGAAAGTTTTTGTCATCTCAAGGAGCGATTGGTGACTGCTCCAATCTTGTCGCTATTTGAACCAGGTAAGCGTTTTGCAGTATATTCAGATGCATCCCAACTTGGACTTGGATGTGTGCTCATGCAGGATGACAAGGTTATTGCCTATGCATCCTGACAGTTGAAGCCACATGAGCAGAATTACCCAACCCATGATCTAGAATTGACAGAAATCGTTCATGCTCTCAAAATCTGGAGACATCTTCTCTATGGAGAGGTTTGTGACATGTATATGGATCACAAAACTCTGAAGTATATCTTTACTCTTAAAGAGTTGAATCTAAGACAGAGAAGGTGGTTGAAACTGATCAAGGATTATGATCTCCCTATCCACTACAAACCCGACCGAGCCAATGCAGTGGCTGATGCCCTAAGCCGCAAGGTAGTTGCTCCTACCATGGTGATCCTCTCATCCTAGATGGAGAGAATGGATATTTCCTATTGTTACGCGGGCACATCACAAACAAAAATCAAAATATCCATTGAGTCTGACATTGTGGAGTACATTAGGCAAGCACAAGAACAAGATTGCTTGTTGATGCAAGCAGCTAAGCGCGTCCGTGAAGGAAGGGTAGGTCCATTCACCATAAATGGAACTATAGTTGTGCGATTTCAAGGTCGCCTTTGCATTCCACAGAAGTCTCACGTGAAAGATGATATCCTCAAAGAAGCCCATCGCACTCCTTACACAGTTCATCCTGGTGAGACCAAGATGTACCATGATCTAAAGCAAAGCTTCTGGTGGAATCGAATGAAAGTAGACGTGTCTAAATATTGGCTGCATGTGGTGTTTGCCAGCGAGTCAAGGCCGAACACAAAAGCCCTAGTTGGAAGCTTCAATCTCTAGAGGTTCCTCAATGGCCATTGGAATATATCACCATGGACTTTGTCATTGGGTTACAGCGCACCCCAAGTGGTAAGGATGTCGTTTGGTTTGTGGTGGATCGTCTCAGCAAGTCGGCACACTTCATTCCGATTCGTACCACAAACTCAGCTAGTCAATTAGCACCAATATATACACGTGAGATCATTCGTCTCCATGGTGTGCCTAAAACTATCATCTCCGATCGTGATGCAAAGTTCACCTCCAAATTCTTGGAGAGCATACATAATTCCTTGGGTACTGAGATATGACTCAGCACAACTTTTCACCCTCATACCGATGGTCAGTCTGAGCATACCATTCAAACTCTCGAAGACTTGCTTCGCACATGTGCCCTATGTTGGCAAGTTACCTGGGAAGACCACTTGCCTCTTGTGGAGTTCGCCTATAACAATAGTTATCATGCAAGTATTAAGGCTGCACCGTTTGAAGTTCTTTATGACCGAAGGTGTAGGTCACCTCTTTGTTGGGATTCAGTAGGTGAGTGGGCAGGTCTTGGACCGGATTGGGTTAAACAAACTGTTGATCATGTCGTGGAGATCCACCAGAACATGCTTATAGCACAAAGTAGACAAAAAGATATGCTGATGTCAGATGGTGAGCTCTAGAGTTTCAAGTGGGTGACCAAGTGCTTCTTAAAGTGTCACCTACCAAAGGAATTGTGAGATTTGGCACCAAAGGCAAGCTTAGTCCTCGCTATGTCAGGCCGTTTCCTGTGGTTGCTCGGGTTGTGAAGCTTTCCTATCGCTTGGATTTGTCACATTCAATTCAAGGAGTGCGCAACGTTTTCCATGTTTGCATGCTTCAGAAGTATCTTGAATACTCTGAACATCTTGTTCTTACTAAACTAGTCACCATTGCACAAGATCTTACTCTTGAGTCCCGTCCATTGAAGATTCTTGATGAGTCTGAGCATGCCTTGAGGCACGGAAATCTCAAGTATGTGAAGATTCTTTGGACAAATCAAACAATGCGAGAAGCAACTTGGGAACTAGAATCCCAAATGCGGGAAAAGTACCCATAATTGTTCTCTGATCGTACGCTCTAACCACTAAAGTTCTTTCCTGTTACGTTCTGATACGTCCATTTTGCATCGTGATTTCCCTATCAATATTTATAATATTCTTGTCCATTATTCCACTTTATGATACAATTCTTATGCCATTTCTCTCTGAATTTACAAAGTACATCACAAAGAGTGAAATTGTCGGGAACTGGAATTCTGGACCTAAAAACCAGGAAAAAGGGTGAAAATTCACTGGACTCCAAATGACCTGAAACTTTTTATGAATTATTTCCAGAATATATGAAGAATTATGGAGCGAAGAACTGCTAGAGGGGGCTGCGTGTGGGACACCAACCAACAGGGTGCGCCACCCCCCTTGGCGCACCCTGTTAGGTTGTGGGGCCCACGTGGCTCCCCCGACCCTAATTCCAGTCCTATAAATTCACAATTATGGAGAAAAAATCAAGAAGGAACCTTCGGGACGAAGCGCCGCCGTCTCAAGGCGGAAACCTGGGCAAAGGCCCTTTTGCTCTCCAGCAGGGAGATTCTACTGGGGAAATCCCTCTCCGGGAGCGGGAGATCGAAACCATCGTCATCACCAACATACCCTCCTTCGTGGGAGGACCAATCTTCATCAACATCTTCACCAGCACCATCTCATCTCAAACCCTAGTTCATCTCTTGTACTCAATCTCTATATCAAAACCTCAGATTGGTACCTGTGGGTTACTAGTAGTGTTGATTACATCTTGTAGTTGATGCTTGTTGGTTTATTTGGTGGAAGATATTATGTTCTGATCCTTAATCACCATTATTACACCTCTGATCTTGAACATGTTGATGACTTGCTAGTAGTTACTTTTGTTCCTGAGGACATGGGAGAAGTCTTGTTATAAGTAATCATGTGAAGTTGGTATTCGTTCGATATTTTGATGATATTATGTTGTTATTTCCTTTAGAGGTGTCATGTGAATGTCGACTTCATGACACTTCACCATCTAATGGGCCTAAGGGAAGGCATTGTGGAGTAATAAGTAGATGATGGGTTGCTAGAGTGATAGAATCTTAAACCCTAGTTTATGTGTTACTTCGTAAGGGGCTGATTTGGATCCATATGTTTCATGCTATGGTCAGATTTATCTTAATTCTTCTTTCGAAGTTCCGGATGCTAGCAAGAGGGGGTAATCATAAGTGAGTTACTTGTTTAAGTAAGAACAACACCTTAGCACCGGTCCATGATACGTCTCCAACGTATCTACTTTTCCAAACACTTTTGCTCTTGTTTTGAACTCTAATTTGCATGATTTGAATGAAACTAACCCGGACTGACGCTGTTTTCAGCAGAACTACCTTGGTGTTATATTTGTGCATAAATAAAAGTTCTCAGAATTGGACGAAACTTTTCGTGAATTTTTTCTGGAATATATAATGAATTATGGAGCGAAGAACTACCAGAGGAGAGCTGTCGGGGGGGGGGGGGGGGCACAAGTCAACAGGGCGCGACCCAGCCCCTGGTCGTGCCCTGTTGTGTGGTAAGTCCCACGTAGGTCCTCCGACCCTAATTCGAGTCCTATAAATGCACATCTTTGGAGAAAAAAATCGGAGAGAAGATTTCATCGCGTTTTACGTGACGGAGCCGCCGCCACCTCCTGTTCTTCATCAACACCACCATGATGTTCACCACAAGGAGTGCTTAATTCCTTTGTAGGCTTGTTGGACGGTGATGGGATTCGATGAGATTGATCATGTAATCGAGTTAAGTTTGATAGGGCTTGATCCCTAGTGTCCACTATGTTCTGAGATTGATGTTGCTATGACTTTGCTATGCTTAATGCTTGTCACTAGGGCCCGAGTGCCATGATTTCAGATCTGAACCTGTTATATTGTCATGAATATAAGAGTGATTTGGATCCTATCTTGCAAGTTGTATTCACCTATTACGTGTTATGATCCGCATACCCCAAGGTGACAATAACTGGGATTCTTTCCGATGATTGCCTTAGTTTGAGGAGTTCATGTGTTCACCATGTGTTAATGCTTTGTTCCGGTTCTCTATTAAAAGGAGGCCTTAATATCCCTTAGTTTCCAATTGGACCCCGCTGCCACGGGAGGGTAGGACAAAACATGTCATGCAAGTTCTTATCGCAAGCACGTATGACTATATACGGAATACATGCCTACATTATATTGATGAATTGGAGCTAGTTCTGTGTCGCCCTAGTGTGTAACTGTTACATGATTGATATCATCTAAATCATTATCCATCACCGATCCACGTGCATACGCTTTTCACATATTGAATCTTGCTAAGTTACTATTGTTGCTGCTACTATCACAACTGCTACATAATTGTTGCTATTACTGTCGCTGTTACTATTGCTACTATTATTTGTCGTGCTACTAAATCTTTGCTACAGAGAGATATCCCAGGTGTGGTTGAATTGACAACTCAACTTCCAAGGCCGATAAATATTCTTTGGCTCCCTTGTGTTGAATCAATAAATTAAGGTGAAATACTACCCGTGAAGACTGTCGCAATCCCCTATACTTGTGGGTTATCAAGACCTTTTTCTGGTGCCGTTGCCGGGTAGCATAGCTATATTTAGTGTGTTAACTTGAGGATATCCAACTGCTACTATGAAGAATCTGAAAGACACTCGAACTAAGATCGTCCCCTCTCCTACGAGAGTAGGTAAGGAACTGCCATCTAGCTCTGCTTTTGATTCACCTACTGCTGTGAATCAACTTATAACACCACCACCTGTTGCTCGTCCTGATATGACACATGAACTTGATGATGCCACTTTTGAAATGATTGATGATACTACTGGTACACATGATGAAACAGAAACTGTGCCACTGAATGAATTACATGATGCTCATATTGCTAAAGCTAGAGAACTTGGAAATGCTGAAACTAATGAAGATTTTGACTCGCCTACTACACGTCGCTCTCCCAATAAATATGAATTGCCTTATGTACCTGAAGGTTATGTTATGGATGGGGAAGTATCTAGAGACTTTCTGGCTTGTGAGAATAGGGATGATTTGAAGAAATTATTATGCAAACTGAAAGAAAAATCTATGCTAGAGAAAATGAAACGTGATCCTAAATTTGCTACTTCTCCTATATTTGTTACTGATAAGGATTATGAATTCTTTGTAGACCCTGAGTTAATCCCTATAGTTGAATCTGATCCTTTCCAAGGTTATGAAACTGAAACTGTTGTCAGACATCTTGCCAAATTGAATGATATTGCTGCTTTGTTTACTCATGAGGAAAAGATGCGCTACTACTTTATCCTTAAGATTTTTCCTTTCTTGCTAAAAGGCGAGGCTAAAGAATGGTTCCTTTATCTTACTCCTGGTTGTGTGTGTAGTCCCCAGGATATGCTTTATTACTTCTCTCAAAAATATTTTCCTTCTCATAAGAAACAAGCTGTCTTACAGGAAACATTTAATTTTGTGCAAACTGAAGAAGAGAAACTCCCTCAAGCTTGGGGGAGGATTCTCCGGTTACTGTAGCGACCCGACCCGAAACGGTCGAATCTCCGGTGTTTCCGTACCATCCCAAGATCATGCTGGTACACACACGGTACATCAATGTATATATCAAGAGTTCAATCACAACTGCTTTATTAATCGAAATCTCATATCGAGTCCTTTATTACAATAAGGATTACAATAAAGTGGCTGAAGGCCAACTCATGAGATAAACTAATCAAAATCTTGCGGAAGCTTCAAAGGTAGTTGAGTCCATCTGACTCCAAGGGCATCTCACCGAGCGTAGAGCGTATCCTCACTCCTGGTCGGAAAAGTACTCTGCAACATGATACGTTGCAGCCGTGTAGGTCAGCATATTGAATATGCCGGCAAGTCACAAAAGAAAGGGGGAAAATAATCATCTATTCTATATGCATATATGGCAGGTGGGGCTGAAAGTTAAGTTTAGCGTAAAGCAAATTTTCCTACAACAAGAGAGGGGCAAAGCGAAAATTATTACTACCATGTTGGTTGATTAATGAGAAGGTTCCACCAACCATTTCTCATACCCAATAATACCCACATCATTATAATTATTTGTGTTGAGAATTCCTGATAGTTTCAGTTCCTTTGGCTCAAGTTGTCCATGACCGTGGACACGGCTAATCGATTAGGTTTGGTACTCTGCAGAGTTTTGCACACGTTCCCCACAAGATTTGATCGCCTCCGTTGAAGTCCTCGCACTGCAGTGTGTTTGAGAACCGGATGATCAAAACATGGTCTTCTAAAGGGTTCCTCTGAGACACTGTCGGTGCCCATCCTTTCCTACCGTTCGTCTACTTCTCGTAGCACCGCCCGTCCAGAGTCGCCACGATGTCCAACCAAGCCAGAGCCCATAATGGCTTGTGGCTGTGCAGGTAAGCCTCGGGTCTTGAAGTATCCATCCATCTCTTTGTGCCTGGGTGGACCTTTCCGCATGAATACTGGCGCTTCTCCAGCATCATCTAGGCAAATCCACTGGTTTCTCCAGGGTGCCGTTCATACCGTCATCCACCCAGAGGTGTATTGCATCTTAAGGTCTTGAAAATTCTTGGAGTCTTGAGTCTTTATCATTAAGTTCTCACAACACTCATGAAACACTCAACCACACCCCGTCTACTAAAAAGCATAGCAAAATAAAATAACGTCCCGGGTCAAAGTAACAAGGGTGTTGGGGTACCTACCACATGATACTACTCAAGTAACCAAATTTCCAAGTACCTACTTTTCATGCAATGGGTGGAAGGGTAGAACTAATGCAATTTGAAAACATAGGTAATAACATGATCAATGTGAACTTGCCTTGCTGACGATCTTCGTACTCGAGTGACTCTAGATAACAAGCCTCGCACTCCGGATGATCTAACGAATCAAACAATTACACAATCAGCATAACCATAACACAACTTACACTAACAGCAAGGTAAACTAATAATACTAAAACCATCAATAGCACAATCAAAAGAAAAGAAAACCAAAACAAATAGAAAGCCTCTCAAATTTTGTGGCAAAGCTTCTACTAAAACAAAACAAGACAAGAATTGTTTTCAGCAACTAATATATAAATAACAGAAAGGAAAAGTAAAATTTTATTAGAAAACAGAAAGTATTTCACCATAAATCTTTTATGCAAAAAGAACTATTATAAACCTTTTATAAAACACCACATAAAGTGGAAACAATGTTTTTCCTACTAAAACAAAGAACAAAACAATAAAAATATTTTTATTAACAGAGAATAAATCACCTAATGCTAAACAACAGAAACTAAAAGAAATATAACAGAAAGTTAAGATAAAACAGAATCAAAACAAACTAAAACAAAAATAAAACAAATTAACCCTATAAGAAACTAAACAGAATCTGTTTTGGTAAAAACACTATTTTAAATTATACTAAAAATTCCAAAATTGAACAGGGTGATAAAACTAACTAATAAAAAAACAGTAGCAAAAAGAATCACTCAAAAATATATTTTTAAACTCAAGATATTCAGATTCTAGTGATTTGAACAAATTCAAAATAATTCAAATTTAAAAGTCCAGAATTTGAAATCTAAAGTTACTGGCATAAACTACATAAAATTTGTGAACTACTGCAAAAAGAA
The DNA here is from genome assembly GCA_039707655.1 of Elymus sibiricus. Lineage (NCBI taxonomy): Eukaryota > Viridiplantae > Streptophyta > Magnoliopsida > Poales > Poaceae > Elymus > Elymus sibiricus. The sequence goes on along the minus strand of CM077663.1, from coordinate 294,816,737 downwards.
TCAAATTAAAACAATAAACATCCTAAGAGATATCCTATTTGCAAAAACAGAAACTATTCTGTTTTAGAAAACAAAAACAGAAAAGAAAATCCTAACTAACGAACGGTGAGGCCACGTGGCGTTCTGTGAGTGGACAGAGGCATGCGCGCGCGGTTGCTAACGAGCGGACGGCCACTAATTAGAGAAAAACGGTTCGGGCACTTAACGTACTCCTCGGCTTCTAATCTCACGCGTTGATTTTAGATCCGAGGGCTCAGAGAGGGGGTGGGGTGCTCACAGCGGGATGGCGGTGCTCCGGCGATGACCGACGGCGGTGGAGCTTCGGGCGTGGACGGGGACGATGCTCCGGTGGTCGGGAACGGCGTCCGAGGCAACCAAACGGCGGCGGGGATCCTCCGGCGTCGATTGGCGGTGGAGTTGGAGCTCGGGGGCGTCGGCGTTGAGCTCCACGAGCTCGGGGAGCTTCGGTGGTGGAGCCGAACTCCGGCGAAGATGTGCGGTGGCGTGGAGGCGTGGAGGTTCGGGTTTTTGAGCAAAAATGAGCTGCGGGGGTCCTCCTCTATTTATAGGGGCGTCTCGGGGCGAAGATTAGGCAAGAGAGAGGGAGATCTGGTCGGATCCGGTGCGGCTCCGGCGATAGAAGGAAAGGGAGGGAGAAGGAAGGAGAAGAGCGACGGGAAGGAAGGAGCGGTGGTGGGTCCGGGCGGTCAGTGGGAGAGAGGGAGGCGGCGGGACAATCGGTGGCCGATCCGAAAGATCTTCGGATCTGGTCCGGGGTGGATCGGGCCGCCACTATTCCTATTGGGCCTCGGATACGATTCCGTTTATAAAACTTTTTCCTAATAATCAAAAACAGGAAAGAAAACAAAGAAAAGGAAAAAGTAGATAGGGGCAAATATATTGGTATTATATACCAAAATTCTCAGAAAAATAAATTCTATACGATGGACATTTTTCCACGGACAAATAAAATACTTTTTAAAACAGTATTTTCAGAAATGCCCAAATTTGATTTATTTCTTTTGAAAATATTTTTCAAATAACCCCCTGGTTATTATAGTTCAAAAATTCCACAAAATACCTCTGGTTTGGAGAGTCATGTTTCTCCTCTCATTTATTTTATTTTATTTTCAGAGGCTTGCAAATTTTGAAAAAAAAACAAAAACAAAAGAATAGAAATGAATTTCCATATTTCAAATAAGAACTCCAGATTTTTTTTTCACTCACAAATATTATGCAAACAATATGATGTGATGCTTAACTATATTTCATAACATTCCAAAATGAAATTTTGGGATGTTACAAACCTACCCACCTTAAGATGAATCTCGCCCTCGAGATTCGGGTTGGCTAGAAAATAGGTGCGGGTGGTCTCGACGAAGATCTTCTTCTCGTTCCCAGGTGGCTTCTTCCTCGGTGTGGTGACTCCACAGAACCTTGCAGAACTTGATGATCTTGCTGCGGGTAACTCTGTTGGCTGTCTCGAGGATCCTGACGGGTTTCTCCTCATAGGTCAGATCACTGTCAAGCTGTATGGCCTCTAGGGGCACTGTGTCTCTCAAAGGAATATCAGCCATCTCAGCATGGCATTTCTTCAACTGGGAAACATGGAAGACATCGTGAACTCCGGACAATCCTTCCGGCAATTCCAGCTTATATGCCACTTCGCCTCTACGTTCAAGAATTTTGTAGGGGCCTATAAATCGGGGTGCTAACTTTCCTTTAACACCAAACCTCTTGATTCCTCGAAGTGGGGACACACGGAGATATGCTCGGTCTCCCACTTCGTATGTCACCTCCTTGCGTTTGCTATCAGCATAGCTCTTCTGTCTGGACTGGGCTATCTTGAGTCGGTCACGAATCAGCTTGACCTTCTCTTCAGAATCTCGGATAAGATCGGGACCAAAAAGTTTTCGGTCTCCAACACCATCCCACAACAATGGTGTTCTGCACCTCCTTCCATATAAAGCTTCGAAAGGGGCCATCTGGTGTTTTCAGAGTGATGAGAATTAGAATAGAACAAGGGTCTAAAGAGAAAATTCACTACCCATATGCAATGCAACAAACATTAACACACCAAACACTCATTCATTTATTCAACTCAAAAGGTTCACACTCGAGATACAAGTCTCATCACAAACGAAACATCGACCTACGATTCAACGAGAAAATAAAAGATACATGGTGGTCATGTCTAAAGTTCTCCTCAAAACTCCATGGTCGTGCGTCCTCCTCCGGTGGTGCTCTCCTCATAGTCGTCCTGGTTGCTGATCAAAGGGGCATCGTCACCTTCAGGGTGAAGGTTTTCTCCCATGTCCAGTTGCTCCTCCAGATTTGCAACGAGAGTCTTCAGGTTCTTGATCCTCTCTAAGAAGTCCTTCACTTCATCTTCGTGCTCGTAGTGGGCTTCTCGTGCTGCATCTTCGAGTTCAAGTTCACGGGTCTTCAGCTGCTTAATCGTCTTCGTGTCCTTGCGTACACGGAGCTCCAGGGTCCTGATGTGTGTCTCCAATGTTTCGACATAAGCACGAACGGGGTCTTCAGTCATGGTGTTTATGATTTCTCCATCTGCACCTCTGCGGCAGACCATGCTGAGTCCTGGCGAAATGGGACAACCTCTGTATTCCTCCTGGATACGTCCGAGGGCATGGTGAATCGCTATGTTCCTTCCGAGAATCCAGCTGGGTGCCACAAACTTGAAATTTATGGGCTCTCTGCGATTTCCGAATGTCTTTCCGGGGATATGCACCTCGATCCTGTAGCGAGTGTCTGCTGCAAAAGACATGATAGCAGTCCCGGTGATGCTTGGCACAGCAATCCTTACGTCCTTTGTGATCTGCACCAGCTCTTTGCCGAAAGGCATGGTTGCGTCCGGCTGGCAAAACTCTGTGAACAAAACTGGGTGGAAGGTGGCCATCTAAAAATGTTGGAAAATCGGAGAGAAGTCAGAAATGAGCAGATGAGAACATAGGAGAATTTTAAAGACAGTAAAATGATTTTCTTCCTAAGGCTTTTCCAATCCTAGAGGTTACGTCCTACGGTCAGCGTGTGCTCTGATACCATATCTGTAGCGACCCGACCCGAAACGGTCGAATCTCCGGTGTTTCCGTACCATCCCAAGATCATGCTGGTACACACACGGTACATCAATGTATATATCAAGAGTTCAATCACAACTGCTTTATTAATCGAAATCTCATATCGAGTCCTTTATTACAATAAGGATTACAATAAAGTGGCTGAAGGCCAACTCATGAGATAAACTAATCAAAATCTTGCGGAAGCTTCAAAGGTAGTTGAGTCCATCTGACTCCAAGGGCATCTCACCGAGCGTAGAGCGTATCCTCACTCCTGGTCGGAAAAGTACTCTGCAACATGATACGTTGCAGCCGTGTAGGTCAGCATATTGAATATGCCGGCAAGTCACAAAAGAAAGGGGGAAAATAATCATCTATTCTATATGCATATATGGCAGGTGGGGCTGAAAGTTAAGTTTAGCGTAAAGCAAATTTTCCTACAACAAGAGAGGGGCAAAGCGAAAATTATTACTACCATGTTGGTTGATTAATGAGAAGGTTCCACCAACCATTTCTCATACCCAATAATACCCACATCATTATAATTATTTGTGTTGAGAATTCCTGATAGTTTCAGTTCCTTTGGCTCAAGTTGTCCATGACCGTGGACACGGCTAATCGATTAGGTTTGGTACTCTGCAGAGTTTTGCACACGTTCCCCACAAGATTTGATCGCCTCCGTTGAAGTCCTCGCACTGCAGTGTGTTTGAGAACCGGATGATCAAAACATGGTCTTCTAAAGGGTTCCTCTGAGACACTGTCGGTGCCCATCCTTTCCTACCGTTCGTCTACTTCTCGTAGCACCGCCCGTCCAGAGTCGCCACGATGTCCAACCAAGCCAGAGCCCATAATGGCTTGTGGCTGTGCAGGTAAGCCTCGGGTCTTGAAGTATCCATCCATCTCTTTGTGCCTGGGTGGACCTTTCCGCATGAATACTGGCGCTTCTCCAGCATCATCTAGGCAAATCCACTGGTTTCTCCAGGGTGCCGTTCATACCGTCATCCACCCAGAGGTGTATTGCATCTTAAGGTCTTGAAAATTCTTGGAGTCTTGAGTCTTTATCATTAAGTTCTCACAACACTCATGAAACACTCAACCACACCCCGTCTACTAAAAAGCATAGCAAAATAAAATAACGTCCCGGGTCAAAGTAACAAGGGTGTTGGGGTACCTACCACATGATACTACTCAAGTAACCAAATTTCCAAGTACCTACTTTGCATGCAATGGGTGGAAGGGTAGAACTAATGCAATTTGAAAACATAGGTAATAACATGATCAATGTGAACTTGCCTTGCTGACGATCTTCGTACTCGAGTGACTCTAGATAACAAGCCTCGCACTCCGGATGATCTAGCGAATCAAACAATTACACAATCAGCATAACCATAACACAACTTACACTAACAGCAAGGTAAACTAATAATACTAAAACCATCAATAGCACAATCAAAAGAAAAGAAAACCAAAACAAATAGAAAGCCTCTCAAATTTTGTGGCAAAGCTTCTACTAAAACAAAACAAGACAAGAATTGTTTTCAGCAACTAATATATAAATAACAGAAAGGAAAAGTAAAATTTTATTAGAAAACAGAAAGTATTTCACCATAAATCTTTTATGCAAAAAGAACTATTATAAACCTTTTATAAAACACCACATAAAGTGGAAACAATGTTTTTCCTACTAAAACAAAGAACAAAACAATAAAAATATTTTTATTAACAGAGAATAAATCACCTAATGCTAAACAACAGAAACTAAAAGAAATATAACAGAAAGTTAAGATAAAACAGAATCAAAACAAACTAAAACAAAAATAAAACAAATTAACCCTATAAGAAACTAAACAGAATCTGTTTTGGTAAAAACACTATTTTAAATTATACTAAAAATTCCAAAATTGAACAGGGTGATAAAACTAACTAATAAAAAAACAGTAGCAAAAAGAATCACTCAAAAATATATTTTTAAACTCAAGATATTCAGATTCTAGTGATTTGAACAAATTCAAAATAATTCAAATTTAAAAGTCCAGAATTTGAAATCTAAAGTTACTGGCATAAACTACATAAAATTTGTGAACTACTGCAAAAAGAATCAAATTAAAACAATAAACATCCTAAGAGATATCCTATTTGCAAAAACAGAAACTATTCTGTTTTAGAAAACAAAAACAGAAAAGAAAATCCTAACTAACGAACGGTGAGGCCACGTGGCGTTCTGTGAGTGGACAGAGGCATGCGCGCGCGGTTGCTAACGAGCGGACGGCCACTAATTAGAGAAAAACGGTTCGGGCACTTAACGTACTCCTCGGCTTCTAATCTCACGCGTTGATTTTAGATCCGAGGGCTCAGAGAGGGGGTGGGGTGCTCACAGCGGGATGGCGGTGCTCCGGCGATGACCGACGGCGGTGGAGCTTCGGGCGTGGACGGGGACGATGCTCCGGTGGTCGGGAACGGCGTCCGAGGCTACCAAACGGCGGCGGGGATCCTCCGGCGTCGATTGGCGGTGGAGTTGGAGCTCGGGGGCGTCGGCGTTGAGCTCCACGAGCTCGGGGAGCTTCGGTGGTGGAGCCGAACTCCGGCGAAGATGTGCGGTGGCGTGGAGGCGTGGAGGTTCGGGTTTTTGAGCAAAAATGAGCTGCGGGGGTCCTCCTCTATTTATAGGGGCGTCTCGGGGCGAAGATTAGGCAAGAGAGAGGGAGATCTGGTCGGATCCGGTGCGGCTCCGGCGATAGAAGGAAAGGGAGGGAGAAGGAAGGAGAAGAGCGACGGGAAGGAAGGAGCGGTGGTGGGTCCGGGCGGTCAGTGGGAGAGAGGGAGGCGGCGGGGCAATCGGTGGCCGATCCGAAAGATCTTCGGATCTGGTCCGGGGTGGATCGGGCCGCACTATTCCTATTGGGCCTCGGATACGATTCCGTTTATAAAACTTTTTCCTAATAATCAAAAACAGGAAAGAAAACAAAGAAAAGGAAAAAGTAGATAGGGGCAAATATATTGGTATTATATACCAAAATTCTCAGAAAAATAAATTCTATACGATGGACATTTTTCCACGGACAAATAAAATACTTTTTAAAACAGTATTTTCAGAAATGCCCAAATTTGATTTATTTCTTTTGAAAATATTTTTCAAATAACCCCCTGGTTATTATAGTTCAAAAATTCCACAAAATACCTCTGGTTTGGAGAGTCATGTTTCTCCTCTCATTTATTTTATTTTATTTTCAGAGGCTTGCAAATTTTGAAAAAAAAACAAAAACAAAAGAATAGAAATGAATTTCCATATTTCAAATAAGAACTCCAGATTTTTTTTTCACTCACAAATATTATGCAAACAATATGATGTGATGCTTAACTATATTTCATAACATTCCAAAATGAAATTTTGGGATGTTACAGTTACTTAGAACTTTACCTAACCATCCTCTCAAGAAAAATGAAATAATTGATATCTTTTATAATGGGCTAACCGATGCTTCTAGGGATTTCCTAGATAGTTGTGCTGGTTGTGTTTTTAGGGAAAGAACTGTTGGACAAGCTGAAGAACTATTGAATAACATATTGCAAAATGCCGATGATTGGACACTTGCTAAACCACCACCGGAACCTATTCCAAAGAAGAGAGGTATTCTATTCCTCAGTCCTGAAGATATGCAAGAAGCAAAAAGATCTATGAAAGAGAAAGGTATTAAAACTGTAGATGTCAAGAAATTACCACCTATCGAAGAAGTACATGGACTTGACACCCCGACACAGGTAGTAGAGGTAAATTCTCTCCGTACTTTTAATAAAAGTGATATACCTTATACTAAACTCCTAGTCAATGCATGGATGAATTTGCTAATTATGTCAAAGATCAATTAAGACGTAATGTTATGATGATAGATCACTTAAGTGACTTGATGTTTAGAATTGCTAATGATGTTAGGGGTCTAGGTAAACATGCTTCTATGGTTCACACCCAACTAGACCAAGTTGCTAAGTCACAAAATGATTTGCTTGCTGAAACAAATGATAATTCAAATGATCATGCTTTTAGAGTAATGACTAGAGGAGGTAGAATGACTCAGGAACCAATTTATCCTGAAGGTCACCCTAAAAGAATTGAACAGGATTCTCGGAGAATTAATGATGATGCACCTAGTCCATCTAAGAAGAAAAAGAAACAGAAAAATGATAGGACTTTACATGCTTCTAGTGAACCTGTTATAGAAAAACCTTCTGAAAAACATAATGATGTTTCAATTTTTGATGTTGAGACACAATCTGGTAGTGAACATGCACCTAGTGATATTGAGAATGATGATAATAATAATGATGAGACTCACGTAGATGTTCAGAAAGATAACAAAGAGCAAGATAATGATGTGGAAATAGAGCCCACTGAGGATCTTGATAACCCACATCCCAAAAATAAGCGTTATGAAAAGAAAGACTTCGTTGCTAGGAAACACGTTAAAGAAAGAGAACAATGGGTTCAAAATCCCATGCCATTCCCTGGTAAGCCTTCCAAGAGTAAGGACGAGGAAGATTTTGATTGCTTTGCTGAAATGATTAGGCCTGTCTTTTTGCGCACTTGCTTGACTGACATTTTGAAAATGCCTCCGTATGCTAAGTATATGAAGGATATTATTACCAAGTTGGGAGATCCTGGTATACCCACGATACCTTGCTCCATTAAACGAAACTAATGTTAAAACTGCTTTATGTGATCTAGGAGCTGGTGTTAGCGTTATGCCTTTCTCTCTATATAAAAGACTTGATTTGAATAAGCTTATACCTACTGAGATATCTATGCAAATGGCTGATAAATCCACTGCTTTACCTATTGGAATTTGTGAGGATATTCCTGTTGTGGTTGCAAATGTTACTATCTTAACAGACTTTGTTATTCTTGATATGCTCGAGGACGACAACATGTCGATCATCCTTGGTAGACCATTTTTAAATATTGCAGGGGAAGTTATTGATTGCAACAAAAGCAAGGTCACATTTCATGTCAATGGCAAACAACATACCGTGCATTTCCCGAAGAAGAAAGTTCTGGTTAATAAAATTAATGTCATTAAGCCTAGTGCCACGGTTATCATTGGAGGTTTTAAAATCCCTCTATCTATTGCCAAGAAGAAATATTATAATCTTATTGTTGTGGAGATGCAAATCCCCATTGAGGTAACTTAGTGTGACAAGAAAATTCTTCGGTCTCATGTCAATCAGAAACGGTTATTAAGAAGACTTGATCAACCTTATTAATGGATCCTCTTTGAAAGACATGTGGTTGATGAATTTAGTAAGCACAATTCTCTGTACCATTAGTTTATTCTCTATTATTCTTAGTTAAATAAAATAAAGCACCGTGTTTTTCTGTTTTTCCGAGTTTCCCATGCATTAAAAAATGATCCAAAAATAAAAAGTCTCAGATTGTCACAAAATTTAAACATGATTTTTTATGGAATATTTAAGATTTTTTGGTGCTGAAAACACATCAGGAAGGGGCACCTATGGGCCACAAGGCAACAGGGCGCAGTTCAGCCCCTGGTCGCGGCCTGTTGTGTGGTGGGTTCCACGGGCCCCCCCGGCCTTATCTCTTTAGCCCATGCCATCCCCTACCTCCAGCAAAAAATCATTCACACACTCTCTCTCGTGTTCTTGCTCCTGAAGTTGAAATTTTCGATCTCTTTGCTCGGAACTCCGTTTCGAAAACTCTTTTAAGGAATTGCTCCTTGGTATGTGACTCTCCCACTCCTCCAATTAGTTTTTGCTTTAGTGGTTTATATTTTGCATAGTTTGCTGCACTTGGTGCCACCGAAAATGAGCTTGCATGTTGAATTCTTTGAGCTCCAAGTAGTGGGAGTGCTTGATATGTCCTCTAGGCATCTATATGAGTACTTGCTACCAATCTTGCAAAGTTTTATTGGCATAATTTTGTGGTCCAAATTCTTTAGAAATTTGTTCATAGGAAGATGAGTTTCTTCAGGAGGGGTTCTTCAAGCCGGAGTTCTAAAGGAGTTGTTGTGAGCATCCCTGACAAAGATATCAAAATCCCTCGCAACACGGAGGTTTGTCCGTGGGAATGGCCACATACACCTTTCATGAGTCAGGCGGGCTTTCATCAAGAGTTCATGCAATTCATTGCAAATGTCGGGTTGACCAAGTTCCTCGCAGATGAGTGTGACCAATACTATCTCCTTACAAATTCCTTCGTGCAATTTTTTTATTTCAATAATAGGCCCGATGCTCCCATGGCGCGTTTTTATTTATATGTTGAACATCATGAATTACCACTCTCTGAATTCTATGAAATATGCATGATTCCTTATGACGGGGAAATTCATGAGCCTAAACCAGAGGAGTTCGAGGACTTCCTCCTCACCTTAACCATGGAAGAAACTAGGGGTGTATCAAAGGCTAGGGCCACTAGTTTACATATTTTCCTTCTGTGCACTACTTCGCTTTATTTATAGGAAAATGTTTAACTGCTATGTCTCAGGGTGGTGGTCTCAGTGCCCCCATCCTTGTTGTCTTACGTCGCACACTATATGGTGACAATGCCTATAGCATAGGAGCTATTGTTGCACGCCGCTTGATATTAATAGGACTAGGGGCAAGATGCATGGTGCGATTTATGCCACACGCCTAGCAAAGCATTTCAATGTTGCCATACGCCCAACTGATTATTTATTGCCTAAGGTTTATTTAGATCACCAATCTATGTTAGATCACCAGTTCATTGAGAAACCTCCACCTCCACAGCACATTCGCTACAACTCAGTATACATCGAGATTACTCGTGATGTTATTGTGTTTCCTGCACCTTCTTTGTTTAACTTTCATGCCTGGCACGGATACACTATCATGCCAAAAGATATAACTGCTTATCGGAACGAGTTGGCTGCGGCGGAGGCCGAGGCCCAGGCATGGGAAGCTCAGGTGCCTCAGCAACAGTACTTTCCCGGACATGACGGCTACTATCAGTGGTGATCACCAAGATATGCTAAAAGCCTAAGCTTCGGGGAGTACGCATTTCTTACCGACATTACATTCATGTTCACATACTACATATAAATTGTTGGTGTTCATCCTCTTTCATTGCATATCCATGTTAGTTTTATTTTTCCGCTTTCTTCTTTTGTGTTTGAGAAACTTTGAAAAACCCAAAAATATGTCCCACTTCTTTTCGGTTTCTCTTTCCTGTTTAATTAGTTGTAGGGTTAAAAGAAAACCCAAAAGATTTCCTTTACTTGTTGGGAGGTTTCCCGTGCAAATAGTTTTTCTCGTGTTTGTTTTTCCTTTGTCTGTTTTCTTTGAGAAAAAACAAAAACTCCAAAAACATTTCAGTGTTTTTCTCATAACTTGTTTTCTTTTTTTTGAGTCGTTAAAAGGAGAAGACCACGATGAAAATGTTGAGTGGCTCTCATATACATAAATGTTGATTTAACAAAAAGAGCCACCATTACCTTGTCTTCTCCTTTGTCTAAATTGTTTCACAGATTCCAGCTTAGTCCATGACACACTTGCACTATTATTATTATCACATCATTCGGTCATGCAAGTGAAAGGCAATAATGACGATATTTGATGAAGTGGTCGTGGCAAAGGAAGCTGGTATGAACTCTTCTTGTTTTCCGTTTTTGTAAATATGTTTAGCTCGTTCGATCTTGATTCAGTATATTATGAGTGAACATGTTTATGATGACAATTAGAGATTATAGTTTCTCATGCCATGCTTAAATAGCTAGGAGTGGATAATGATTTTTCTTATATGTCAGCATGCATTAAAAAATTTATGATGTGGTATGGCAGTATGGTATTTCCCTCTGAGTAATTCGAGTGGCTTGACTTGGCCCATGTGCAAACATGTAGTTGATTCAAAACCAATGCAACCTTCTTGATTTTTAAATTCAAAGTGTTCATATCCTACTCATGCTATGTTCAATGTTAATTACTCGCAATGCATGATTATGACCGTTTTCGCTCTCTAGCTGGTCACTTCTCAATCTATTGCTAGCCTTCACGTGTACTAAGCGGGAATACTTTTTATGCATCCAAAATCCTTAAACCAAGTTGTTCCACATGAGTCCATCATACCTACCTATATACGGTATTACCCTATCGTTTCAAGTAAATTTGCATGTACCTAATATTCAAATAAAACTCCTATTTTGTGCACTCGTACCGCTCATGGTGCGACGGGGAGGCCGGTATCTTCCATGCTAAGTGGGTTATCCTCAAGATGGGTGTTTATTCGCATGTCATTGCACGAGAGAGGCTGGTAAAAAGGATGCCCAGTCCTACAAAACAAAAATCCCGGGGCAGTCGAAATGTTGGAGGGCATCCGTGGATTCGGTCAGCCATGGCTTGTGTATGTATGGTGGATGGGAGTAAACTTTACAGTTCCGCTTGGGAACCGCCAATATTGTGCTTAGCATGGAAGATATTGAAATCCTTTGTCATGACGTTGATAGGAATAATGCACCACCCAAAAACTATAATTTCAATCATGTTTTAAACCTTGAGCTCTGGCACGTCTGCAGATCAATGCTTCCCTCTGCGAAGGGCCTATATATTTACTTTTATGTTGAGTCATCACCCTCTCACTAAAAGCACCAGACCGGAGAGCACTATTTTCATTCTTATGCATTGAGTCTAGTTAATGTTGCATGTGAGCATGACTGGATATTTTCTTCCCTAAATTATAATGTTTAGTCGCTGCTTGAACCTCAGAGGTGCTCTGCATTTATGTTTTGCGGTCTCAGAAAGGGCTAGAGAGATACCATGTTGTCATACTATATCATGATTGTTTTGACAAATTGTTGGCATGTGAGATATCTTATTATTGCTCGCTAGTTGGTTATGTATTGCCATGAGTGAATATGATGTTTAATTGTTATCATGGATATGGCCATTTATGATTTATGCTGAAAACTTGAACACTAGCTAAGCATGTGTATAACAACGAGAACAAAAGAGTTTGTAAAAGTTTTCTTTATGACTTTCAGTTTATCAACTGAATTGCTTGAGAACAAGCAATGAGTTAAGCTTGGGGGAGTTGATACGTCTCCAACGTATCTACTTTTCCAAACACTTTGCTCTGGTTTTGGACTCTAATTTGCATCATTTGAATGAAACTAACCCGGATTGACGTTATTTTCATCAGAACTACCTTTGGGTTATTTTTGTGCAGAAATAAAAGTTCTCAAAATTGGATGAAACTTTTTGTGAATTTTTTTCCGTAATATATAATAAATTATGGAGCGAAGAACTACCAGAGGAGGGCTGCCAGGGGGCCAGAAGACAACAGGGCGCGGCCCAGCCCCTGGCCGCGCCCTATTGTTTGGTGGGTCCCATGCAGCTCCTTCGACCCTAATTCCACTCCTATAAATTCACATTTTCGGATAAAAAAATAGGAGAGAAGATTTCATCACATTTTACGAGACAGAGCCGCCACCACCTCCCATTTGGGGCTCCGGAGAGGGGGATTCATCGCCGTCGTCATCACCAACCCTTCTTCATCAACACCGCCATGATGCTCTCCAACGGGAGTGAGTAATTCCTTTGTAGGCTTGCTGGATGGTGATGGGATTGGATGAGATTGATCATGTAATCGAGTTAAGTTTGATAGGGCTTGATCCCTAGTGTCCACTATGTTCGGAGATTGATGTTGCTATGACTTTGCTATGCTTAATGCTTGTCACTAGGGCCCGAGTGCCCTGATTTCCGATCTGAACCTATTATGTTTTCATGAATATAAGAGTGATTTGGATCCTATCTTGCAAGTTGTATGCACCTACTACGTGTTAGGTTCCGCATACCCCAAGGTGACAATAATTGGGATTCTTTCCGATGATTGTCATAGTTTGAGGAGTTCATGTATTCACCATGTGTTCATACTTTGTTCCGGTTCTCTATTAAAAGGAGGCCTTAATATCCCTTAGTTTCCAATTGGGCCTCGCTGCCACGTGAGGGTAGGACATTAGATATGATGCAAGTTCTTATCACAAGCATGTATGACTATATACGGAATACATGCCTACATTATATTGATGAATTGGAGCTAGTTCTGTGTTGCCCTAGTGTGTAACTATTACATGATTGATGACATCTAAATCATTATCCATCACTGATCCACGTGCCTACGCTTTTCACATATTGAATCTTCCTAAGTTACTACTGTCATTGCTACTGTCACAACTACTACACAATTGTTGCTATTACTGTCACAGTTACTATTGCTACTATTATTTGCCGTGCTACTAAATCTTTGCTGCAGAGAGATATCCCAGGTGTGGTTGAATTGACAACTCAACTACCAAGGCCGATAAATATTCTTTGGCTCCCCTTGTGTCGAATCAAGAAATTAGGGTGAAATACTACCCATGAAGACTATCGCGATCCCCTATACTTGTGGTTTATCAGTCAACCCACATATCAAATTATCAAAGTAAGAAACGCGAATCAACTAAACATGATGAACATGACTTGACGGAAATTCCCATGTGTCCTCGGGAGCGCTTTGCTTTATATAAGAGTTCCTTCAGCTCTGTCCTTTTCTATAAAAAGGATTGGGCTACCTTGCTGCACACTTGCTACTATTGTTACTTGTCACTTGTTACAAATTATCTTGATACAAAACTATCTATCATTATTACTCATAGCTCTTGCAGAGAATATCTAGCTGAAAACTGCATATCATTTACTTATGCTTCTTGTTGGGTTCGACACTCTTACTTATCGAAAGGACTACGATTGATCCCCTATACTGGTGGGTCATCAATACTATTTTTTGGCGTTGTTGCCGTGGAGTGAATTGCCTTTGGCGAGTGGAATTTGGAAAGAAAACATTTTAGGTACGTGCTGAAATTTACTGTTACTCGTTACTATGGATAATCATCCTTTGAGCGGTTTGTCCGAGGCATCTTTGCCTTGAACGGAAGTGTTAAGAGTCGTTCCTCAACCTACTGAACCTAGTGAAGATATTTATTATGAGATTCCTTCGGGTATGTTAGAGAAACTGCTAGCTAATCCTTATGCAGGAGACGGTACAACTCATCCTGATTACCATTTGAAATATGTATATGAGATTTGTGTATTATTTAAGCTTGCAGGTTTATCCGAGGTCAAAGTCAAGAAGAAGGTTTTCCCTTTATCTTTGGAGGGAAAAGCATTGATGTGGTTTAGGCTATTGGAATATATTGGATCATGGGACTGGAATCGCTTGAAGCTAGAATTTCATCAGAAGTTTTATCCTATGCATCTAGTTCATCGTGATCAAAATTATATATATAACTTTTGGCCTCGTGCAGGAGAAAGCATCGCTCAAGCTTAGGGGAGGCTTAAATCTATGATGCACACTTGCCCCAACCATGAGCTCCCTAGAGAAGTGATTACACAAAAAATTTATGCTCGGCTTTCTCATCATGATCAATCACTATTGGATTCTTCTACTACTAGCTCATACATGAAGAGAACTATTGAATTCAAATGGTATTTCCTGGAAAGAATTAAATGCAACTTTGAAGATTAGGAACTCGACGAAGGTAAAGAGTCAAGTATAACGCTTGAGTTTGATTGTGTTAAATCTTTTATGGAAACTGATACTTTTCATAAGTTTAGCAATAAATATGGCTTGACTCTGAGATAGTAGCGTCTTTCTGTGAATCATTAGCTACTCATGTTGAACTCCCTAAGGGGAAGTGGTTTAAATTTCATCCACCTATTAAAGAATTGATAGAGGAACCCATTAAGGTTAAGGAAGAAATAATTGTTTGGCATGTTGATCCAGTTGTACCCACGACTTACATTGAGAAACCACCTTTTCCTATTAGGATTAAGGAACATGCTAAAGCTACAACCGTGGTTAATAAAAGCAATATTAGAACACCTAAACCTTCTGAACAAATAAATGTAGAACCTAATATTGCTATGGTTAAAGATGTCCTAGTTGATAATATTGATGGACATGTTATTTACTTTTGTGATGAATCTGCTAGAATTGCAAAACCTTTTAGAAGCAAGCATGATGAGCTAGATAAAAACAAACCAGTTGTTGGCATGCGTGTTGTTTCTGTTAAAATTGGAGATCTTTGTTATCATGGCTTCTCTGACATGGGTGCTAGTGTTATTGCTATATCATTTATCTTATATCAAGAAATTATGAATGACATAGTGCCCTCTGAGATTGAAGATATCGATGTCACAATTAAACTTGCAAACAGAGACACTATTTCACCACTTGGGATTGTTAGGGATGTTGAAATCTTGCGTGGAAAAGTCAAGTACCCCACTGATTTCTTAGTACTTGGTTCAAAACAAGATAATTTTTGTCCCAATATATTTGGTAGACCATTCTTGAATACCGTTATTGCTGAAATTAATTGTGTAACAGAGAAGGTTAAAGTAAGCTTTGGTGATGTGTCTCATGAATTTAATTTATCTAAGTTTAGTAGACAACTACATGAGAAAGAATTGTCTAATAAAGATGAAATTATTGGGCTTGCTTCAATTGCTATGCCTCCTACTGATCCTTTAGAACAATACTTGCTAGACCATGAGAATGGTATGCATATGAATGAAACAAATGAAATAGATGTGATATTTTTTAGGAAAATATCTACCCTTAAACACAACTTGCCAGTTAAGATCTTAGGGGATCCTTCCCCACCTAAGGGATATCCCGTGTTTGAGCTAAATAAATTACCTAATACTTTGAAATATGCTTATCTTGATGAAATTAAGATATATCCTATTATTATTAGTGCTAACCTTTCAGAGCATGAAGAAAAAAGGTTACTCAAAACTCTAAAGAAGCACCGAGCTGATATTGGATATACTCTTGATGATCTTAAGGGCATTAGTCTCACTCTATGTTAGCACAAAATTAATATGGAACCGGATGCTAAACCTGTCGTTGATCATCAATGTTGATTGAATCCTAAGAGGATGTTGTCTCTCCTCTAGTGGTGTTATGTGAACGTCGACTACATAACACTTCACCATTATTTGGGCCTAGAGGAAGGCATTGGGAAGTAATAAGTAGATGATGGGTTGCTAGAGTGACAGAAGCTTAAACCCTAGTTTATGCGTTGCTTCGTAAGAGGCTGATTTGGATCCATATGTTTCATGCTATGGTTAGATTTATCTTAATTCTTCTTATGTAGTTGCGGATGCTTGCGAGAGAGGTTAATCATAAGTGGGAGGCTTGTCCAAGTAAGGACAGCACCCAAGCACCGTTCCACCCACATATCAAATTATCAAAGTAACGAACGCGAATCATATGAGCATGATTAAAACTAGCTTGACAGAAATTCCCATGTGTCCTCGGGAGCGCTTTGCTTTATATAAGAGTTTGTCCAGGCTTGTCCTTTGCTACAAAAAGGATTGGGCCACCTTGCTGCACCTTTGTTACATTTGTTACTTGCTATCCGTTACGAATTACCTTATCACAAAACTATCTGTTACCGATAATTTCAGTGCTTGCAGAGAATACCTTACTGAAAACCGCTTGTCATTTCCTTCTGCTCCTCGTTGGGTTCGACACTCTTACTTATCGAAAGGACTACGATAGATCCCCTATACTTGTGGGTCATCAAGACTGTTTTCTGGCGCCGTTGCCGGGGAGTGAAGTGCATTTGGTGAGTGGAACTTGGTAAGGAAAATTTTATATAGTGTGCTGAAATTTACTGTCACTTGTTACTATGGAAAATAATCCTTTGAGGGGTTTGTTCGGGGTATCTTCACCTCGACCGAAAGCACAAAGAGATGCTCCTCAACCTACTGCACCTACTGAAAATATTTATTATGAAATTCCTTCGGGTATGATAGAGAAACTGCTAGCTAATCCTTATGCAGGAGATGGAACACTACATCCTGATTTGCATCTAATCTATGTGGATGAAGTTTGTGGATTATTTAAGCTTGCATGTTTGCCTGAGGATGATGTCAAGAAGAAGGTCTTTCCTTTAGCTTTGAAGGAGAAGGCATTGACATGGTATAGGCTATGTGATGATATTGGATCATGGAACTACAACCGATTGAAAATGGAATTTCATCAGAAGTTTTATCCTATGCATCTGATTCATCGTGATCGGAACTATATTTATAATTTTTGGCCTCGTGAAGGAGAAAGAATCGCTCAAGCTTGGGGGAGGCTTAAGTCAATGTTATATTCATGCCCCAATCATGAGCTCCCGAGAGAAATTATTATTCAGAATGTTTATGCTCGGCTTTCTCGTAATGATCAATCCATGCTCGATACTTCTTGTGCTGGTTCCTTTATGAAGAAAGATATTGAATTCAAATGGGACTTATTGGAAAGAATTAAACGCAACTCTGAAGATTGGGAACTCGACGAAGGTAAGGAGTCAGGTATAAACCTTAAGTTCAATTGTGTTAAATCCTTTATAGATACCGATGCTTTTCGTGATTTTAGCACTAAATATGGACTTGACTCTGAGATAGTAGCTTCTTTCTGTGAATCTTTTGCTACTCATGTTGATCTCCCTAAGGAGAAGTGGTTTAATATCATCCTCCCATTAAAGTTAAAGTAGTTGAACCTATTAAAGTTGAAGAAGAGACTATTATTTATAATGCTGATCCTATTATTCCTGCTGCTTATATTTGTTGGAAATATGCCCTAGAGGCAATTAATAAAGTGTTTATTATCATATTTCTCCGTTCATGATAATGGTTTATTATTCATGCTAGAATTGTATTGACCGGAAACTTAATACATGTGTGGATAATAGACAAATATTGAGTCCCTAGTAAGCCTCTACTAGACTAGCTCGTTGATCAAAAGATGGTCAAGATTTCCTGACCATGGACATGAGTTGTCATTTGATAACGGGATCACATCATTAGGAGAATGATGTGATGGACTTGACCCAACCGTTAGCATAGCAAATGATCGTTCAGTTTATTGCTATTGCTTTCACTATGTCAAATACACGTTCCTCTGACCATGAGATCATGCAACTCCCGGATACCGTAGGAATACTTTGGGTGTATCAAACGTCACAACGTAACTGGCTGATTATAAAGGTGCACTACAGGTATCTCTGAAAGTGTTTGTTGAGTTGGCATGGATCAAGATTGGGATTTGTCACTCCGACTATCGGAGAGGTATCTCTGGGCCCTCTCGATAATACAGCATCACAGAAGCCTTGCAAGCACCGTGACTAAAGAGTTAGTTGCAAGATGATGTATTACGGAACGAGTAAAGAGACTTGCCGGTAACGAGATTGAACTAGGTATTGGATACCGACGATCGAATCTCGGGCAAGTAACATACCGCCGGACAAAGGGAACAACGTATGTTGTCATATGAGGTTCGACCGATAAAGATCTTCGTGGAATATGTAGGAACCAATATGAGCATCCAGGTTCCGCTGTTGGTTATTGACCGGAGAGCCGTCTCGGTCATGTCTACATCATTCCCGAACCCGTAGGGTCCGCACGCTTAAGGTTCGATGACGATTTAGTATTATATGAGTTATGTGATTGGTGACCGAAGTTTGTTCGGAGTCCCGGATGAGATCACGGACATGAAGAGGAGTCTCGAAATGGTCGAGAGGTAAAGATTCATATATTGGAAGGCTATATTCGGACGTCGGAAAGGTTCCGAGTGATTTGGGTATTTTTCGGAGTACCGGGGAGTTACGGGAATTCACCGGGAGAAGTAATGGGCCTTATTGGGCCATACGGGAAAAGGAGAGGCTTGCCACATGAGGAGGCGCGCGCCCCCCCTTGCCCAAACTGAATTGGACTAGGGGAGGGGGCGCAGCCCCCTTTTTCCTTTCCCTCTCCCTTCCCCCTTTCCTACTCCGTATGGGAGGTGGAATCCTACTAGGACTAAGGAGTCCTAGTACGACTCCCCACACTTGGCGCACCCCTAGGGGTCCGGCCTCCTCCCTCTCATCCTTTATATATGGGGGCAAGGGGGCACCCCAAAGAACACGATTCATTGTTAGCCGTGTGCGGCGCCCCCTCCACCGTTTACACCCTCGGTCATATTTTCGGAGAGCTTAGGCGAAGCCCTGCCGAGATTACTTCACCGTCACCGTCGCCACGCCGTCGTGCTAACGGAACTCATCTACTTCCTCGACGTCTTGCTGGATCAAGAAGGCGAGGAACGTCACCGAGCTGCACGTGTGTAGAACTCGGAGGTGCCGTACGTTCGGTACTCGATCGGTGGAGCTCGAAGGATTGTTCGACTACATCAACCGCGTTGTGAGACGCTTCCGCTAAACGGTCTACGAGGGTACGTAGACACACTCTCCCCTCTCGTAGCGATGCATCTCCATGGATAGATCTTGTGTGAGCGTAGGAAATTTTTTGAAATTCATGCTCGGTTCCCCAACAGTGGCATCCGAGCCAGGTCTATGCGTAGATGTGATTTGCACGAGTAGAACACAAGTGAGTTGTGGGTGTGGGTGTATACATATTGCTTGCCGTTACTAGTAATTACTTGATTCGGCGGTATTGTGAGATGAAGCGGCCCGGACCGACATTACGCGTACGCTTATGCGAGACAGGTTTCACCGCTACGTGCACTCGTTGCATAAAGGTGACTGGCGGGTGTCTGTCTCTCTCACTTTACTTGAATCGGTTTCAATGAAGAGGGTTCTTTTAGAAGATCAAAAAGCAATCACTACACCACGTTGTGGTTTTGCGTAGGTAAGAACGGTTCTTGCAAACCCGTAGTAGCCACGTAAAACTTGCAACAACAAAGTAGAGGACGTCTAACTTGTTTTTGCAGGGTATGCTGGTGATGTGATATGGTCAAGACATGATGTGATATAAGTTGTTGTATGAGATGATCATGTTTTGTAAGTTATCAGGCAACCGGCAGGAGCCTTATGGTTGTCTCTTTATTGTATGCAATGCCAACGCTATGTAATTGCTTTACTTTACCACTATAAGTTAGCAGTAGTAGTAGTAGCAATAGCCGGCGAGACGACCACGACGCTACGATGGAGATCAAGGTGTCACGACGCTACGATGGAGATCAAGGTGTCAACCCGGTGACGATGGAGATCATGACGGTGCTTTGCTGATGGAGATCAAAAGCACAAGACGATGATGGCCATATCATGTCACATATATTGAATTGCATGTGATGTTAATCCTTTTTATGCATCTTATTTTGCTTAGAACGACGGTAGCATTATAAGATGATCCCTTCACTAAATTTCAAGATAAGTGTTCTCCCCTAGTATGCACCGTTGCGAAGGTTCGACGCTTCTAAGCACCACGTGATGATCGGGTGTGATGGATTCTTTCGTTCGCATACAACGGGTGTAAGCCAGTTTTACACACGCAGAATACTTGGGTTAAACTTGACGAGCCTAGCATGTACAGACATGGCCTCGGAACACAAGAGACCGACAGGTCAAACATGAGTCATATAGTAGATATGATCAACATGAAAGATGTTCACCATTGATAACTAATCCACCTCATGTGATGATCGGACGTGGTTTAGTTGATGTGGATCATGTTACACTTAGACAACTTGAGGGATGTTAATCTAAGTGGGAGTTCTTAAGTAATTTGATTAATTGAACTTCAATTGTCATGAACATAGTCTTACTTGTCTTAGCAAATTTATGTTGTAGATCAATAGACCGCGCTGTAGTTCCCCTGTTTTTATTATGTTCCTAGAGAAAACGAAGTTGAAAGTTGATGGAAGCAACTATGCGGACTAGGTCCGTGATCTGAGGATTGTCCTCACTGCTGCACAGAAGGCTTATGTCCTTAATGCACCGCTCAGTGAAATACCCCTACGGCTTCGTCTGAGGACGTTATGAACGTCTGGCAGACAAGAAAAGATGACTACTCGATAGTTCAGTGCGCCATACTTTATGGCTTAGAACCGGAGCTCCAAATATGTTTTGAGCAACACGGAGCATATGAGATGTTCCAAGAGCTGAAAATTTGTTTTTCAAGCTCACACCCGGGTCGAGAGGTATGACACCTTCGACAAGTTCTATAGCTACAAGATGGAGGAGAACAGCTCCGTTAGTGAGCATGTACTCAGAATGTCTGAGTACTTCAATCACTTGAATTAAGTAGGAGTTAGACTTCCAAATAAAGTGGTGATTGATAGAGTTCTCTAGTCACTATCACTAAGCTACTGGATCTTCGTGATGAACTATAAACATGCAAGGGATAGAAGATCCTTAAGCTATTCGCGATGCTACAATCTGCGGATGTGGAAATAAAAAAAAAAGGGGAGCATCAAGTGTTGATGGTTAATAAGACCACTAGTTTCAAGAAGGGCAAGGGAAAGAAAAGGGAACTTCAAGAAGAACGGTAAAACAGTTGCCGCTCACGCGAAGAAACCCAAGGCTGAACCAAACCCGAGACTTAGTGCTCCTATTGCAAAGGGAAATGTCAGAGGGAGCGGAACTTCCCCAAAGTAACTGGCAGATAATAAGACTGGCAATGTCAACAAAGATATTTGATATACATGTTATTGATATGTACCTTACTAGTACTCGTAGGAGCACCTGGGTATTTGATACTTGTTCAGTTGCTTACAACTTGAAACATGGAGCTTCGGAATAAACGAGGGCTAGCTAAGAACGAGGTGACGATGTGCATTGGAAGTGTCTCCAAGGTTGATATGATCACCATCGCCACGCTCTTTCTACCTTCAGGATTAGTGATGAACCTAAATAATTGTTATTTGGTGCTTGCGTTAAGCATGAACATTATATCTGATAGTGTTTATTGCAAGACGATTATTCAATTTCATAGAATAATTGTTATTCTATTTATTTGGATAATATCATTGATGATCATGCACTTAAAATGAAAGGTTTATTGAATCTTGATCGTAGTAACACATATGTTCATAACACGAATGCCAAAAGATAATGATAGTACCACATATTTGTGGCACAACCTCTTAGGTCATATCAGTGTTAAACGCATGAAGAAACTCCATGCAGATGGACTTTTGGAATCAATTGATTATGAATCATTTGAGACATGCGAACCATGCCTCATGGGCAAGATGACTAAGACTCCGTTCTCCGGAACAATGGAGCGAGCAACAGACTTATTGGAAATAATACATACCGATGTATGCGGTCCGATGAGTGTTGAGGCGCGCGGTGGATATCGTTATGTTCTCACGTTCACAGATGATTTGAGTAGATATGGCTATGTCTACTTGATGAAGCGTAAGTCTGAAACATTTGAAAAGTTTAAAGAAATTCAGAGTGAAGTAGAGAATCATTGTAACAAGAAAATAAAGTTCTTACGATTTGATCGAAGAAGAGAATATTTGAGTTCGAGTTTGGCAATCACTTAAGACAATGTGGAATTGTTTCACAGCTCACGCCACCTGGAACACCACAGCGTAATGGTGTGTCCGAACGTCGTAATCGTACTCTATTAGATATGGTACGTTCTATGATGTCTCTTACCGATTTGCCACTATCATTTTGGGGTTATGCATTAGAGACAGCTGCATTCACTTTAAATAGGGCACCGTCTAAATCCGTTGAGACGACACCGTATGAACTGTGGTTTGGCAAGAAACCTAAGTTGTCGTTTCTGAAAGTTTGGGGATGCGATGCTTATGTCAAAAAGGCTTCAACCAGATAAGCTCGAGCCCAAAGCGGATAAGTGCGTCTTCATAGGATACCCAAAGGAGACCGTTGGGTACACCTTCTACCACAGATCCGAAGGCAAAGTATTCGTTGCTAAGAATGGATCCTTTCTAGAGAAGGAGTTTCTCTCGAAAGAAGTGAGTGGGAGGAAAGTAGAACTTGATGAGGTAATTGTACCTCCTCTGGATAGTAGTACGTCACAGGAAGAAATTTCTGTGACACCGACACAGACCAGAGATGAAGTAGATGATGATGATCATGAAGCTTCGGATCAAGTTGCTACACAACCTCGTAGGTCAACCAGGACACGCTCCGCACCAGATTGGTACGGCAATCCTGTCTTGGAGGTCATGTTGTTAGACAACGGTGAACCTACAAACTATGAAGAAGCGATGGTGAGCCCGGATTCCAACAAATGGCTTGAGGCCACGAAATCCGAGATTGGATCCATGTATGAGAACAAAGTGTGGACTTTGGTAGACTTGCCCGATGAACGGCGAGCTATTAAAAATAAATGGATCTTTAAGAAGAAGACGGACGCTGATGGTAATGTCACCGTCTATAAAGCACGACTTGTTGCTAAAGGTTATCGACAAGTTCAAGGAGTTGACTACGATGAGACTTTCTCACCCGTAGCGATGCTAAAGTCTGTCAGAATTATGTTAGCAATTGCCGCGTTTTATGATTATGAAATCTGGCAAATGGACGTCAAAACGGCATTCCTTTACGGATTCCTTAAGGAAGAATTGTATATGATACAGCCGGAAGGTTTTGTCGATCCTAAAGGCGCTAACAAAATATGCAAGCTCCAGCGATCCATCTATGGACTGGTGCAAGCATCTCGGAGCTGGAATACTCACTTTGATGAAGTGATCAAAGTGTTTGGGTTTATACAAGTTTATGGAGAAACTTGTATCTACAAGAAAGTGAGTGGGAGCTCTATAGCATTTCTAATAGTATATGTGGATGACATATTGTTGATTGGAAATGATGTAGAATTTCTGGAAAGCATAAAGAATTGAAAGGAGTTTTTCAATAAAAACCTGTTTTTGAGTTATCCACAGATTGGGCATCGAGATCTATGGAGATAGATCAAAACGCCTGATAAAAGTTCACACATCTTGATGAGTTTTTTGAAGAAGTTCAAAATGGATCAAGTCAAAGAAATGAGTTCTTGCCTGGTGTGAAGTGGAGTAAGACTTGAAAATCTAGGTAAAGGTTGTTTTACATGTTAGGCATCAAAATCTATAGAGATAGATTGAGACGCCTCATAAGACTTTCACGAAGCACATACCTTGACAAGTTTGAAGAAAGTTCAAAATGGATCAGTCAAAGAAGGAGTTCTTGACTGTGGTGCAAGGTGTGAAGTTGAGTAAGACTCAAATCTCGACCACGGCAAAATAAATAGAATGGATGAAGGTTATCCCCTATGCCTCGGCCATAGGTTCTATAAAGTATGCCAAGCTGTGTGCCTTGCCATGTGTCTGGCAAAAGAGGTACCAAAGTGATCCAGGAGTAGATCACTGGACAGCGATCAAATTATCCTTAAGATGACTAAGGAAGAATTTCTCGGGAATAGAGATGATAAAGAGTTCGTCGTAAGGGGTTACGTCGATGCAAGCTTTAAACACTGATCTGAAAGACTATGAGTCTCAGACCGGATAAGTATAGTGGGGAAATTTTTTGGAGTAGCTCCAAACAGAGTGTGGTAGCAGCATCTACATATAACATAGAGATTTGCCAAGAACACACGGATCTGAATATTGCAGACCCGTTGACTAAAACCTCTCTCACAAGCAAAACATGATCAGCCCTAGAACTGATTGGATGTTAATTACATGGAGATGTAAACTAGATTATTGACTCTAGTGCAAGTGGGAGACTGTTGGAAATATGCCCTAGAGGCAATTAATAAAGTGTTTATTATCATATTTCTCCGTTCATGATAATGGTTTATTATTCATGCTAGAATTGTATTGACCGGAAACTTAATACATGTGTGGATAATAGACAAATACTGAGTCCCTAGTAAGCCTCTACTAGACTAGCTCGTTGATCAAAAGATGGCCAAGATTTCCTGACCATGGACATGAGTTGTCATTTGATAACGGGATCACATCATTAGGAGAATGATGTGATGGACTTGACCCAACCGTTAGCATAGCAAATGATCGTTCAGTTTATTGCTATTGCTTTCACTATGTCAAATACACGTTCCTCTGACCATGAGATCATGCAACTCCCGGATACCGTAGGAATACTTTGGGTGTATCAAATGTCACAACATAACTGGGTGATTATAAAGGTGCACTACAGGTATCTCCGAAAGTGTTTGTTGAGTTGGCATGCATCGAGATTGGGATTTGTCACTCTGACTATCGGAGAGGTATCTCTGGGCCCTCTCGATAATACAGCATCACAGAAGCCTTGCAAGCACCGTGACTAAAGAGTTAGTTACAAGATGATGTATTACGGAACGAGTAAAGAAACATGCCGGTAACGAGATTGAACTAGGTATTGGATACCGACGATCGAATCTCGGGCAAGTAACATACCGCCGGACAAAGGGAACAACGTATGTTGTCATATGAGGTTCGACCGATAAAGATCTTCGTGGAATATGTAGGAACTAATATGAGCATCCAGGTTCCACTGTTGGTTATTGACCGGAGAGCCGTCTCGGTCATGTCTACATCATTCCCGAACCCGTAGGGTCCGCACGCTTAAGGTTCGATGACGATTTAGTATTATATGAGTTATGTGATTGGTGACCGAAGTTTGTTCGGAGTCCCGGATGAGATCACGGACATGACGAGGAGTCTCGAAATGGTCGAGAGGTAAAGATTCATATATTGGAAGGCTATATTCGGACGTCGGAAAGGTTCCGAGTGATTCGGGTATTTTTCGGAGTACCGGGGAGTTACGGGAATTCACCGGGAGAAGTAATGGGCCTTATTGGGCCATACGGGAAAAGGATAGGCAGGCCACGTGAGGAGGCGCGCCCCCCCCCCCCTTGCCCAAACCGAATTGGACTAGGGGAGGGGGCGCAGCCCCCTTTTTCCTTTCCCTCTCCCTTCCCCCTTTCCTACTCCGTATGGGAGGTGGAATCCTACTAGGACTAAGGAGTCCTAGTAGGACTCCCCACACTTGGCGCACCAATAGGGGCCGGCCTCCTCCCTCTCATCCTTTATATACGGGGGCAAGGGGGCACCCCAAAGAACATGATTCATTGTTAGCCGTGTGCGGCGCCCCCCCCTCCACCGTTTACACCCTCGGTCATATTTTCGGAGAGCATAGGCGAAGCCCTGCCGAGATTACTTCACCGTCACCGTCGCCACGCCGTCGTGCTGACGGAACTCATCTACTTCCTCGACGTCTTGCTGGATCAAGAAGACGAGGAACGTTACCGAGCTGCACGTGTGTAGAACTCGGAGGTGCCGTACGTTCGGTACTCGATCGGTGGAGCTCGAAGGATTGTTCGACTACATCAACCGCGTTGTGAGACGCTTCCGCTAAACGGTCTACGAGGGTACGTAGACACACTCTCCCCTCTCGTAGCGATGCATCTCCATGGATAGATCTTGTGTGAGCGTAGGAAATTTTTTGAAATTCATGCTCCGTTCCCCAACAATATTGAGAAACCACCCTTCCCTGTTAGAATAAAGGAACATGCTAAAGCTTCAACTGTGGTTCGTAAGAGTTGTACTAGAACACCTACGCCTCCTGAACAAATTAAAGTTGAACCTAGTATTGCTATGGTTAAAGATCTCTTGGTTGATAATATTGATGGGCATGTTATTCATTTCTGTGATGAAGCTGCTAGAATTGCTAGACCTGATACTAAAGGTAAACATAGACCTATTGTTGGCGTGTCTGTTGTTTCTGTTAAAATAGGAGATCATTGTTATCATGGCTTATGTGATGTGGGTGCTAGTGTGAGTGCAATTCCCTTTACCTTATACCAAGAAATTTTGAATGATATTGCACCAGCTGAATTAGAGGAAATTGATGTTACCATTAAGCTTGCTAATAGAGATACTATTGCACCAATTGGGATTGTTAGAGATGTTGAAGTCTTGTGTGGGAAAATAAAGTAACCTACTAATTTTCTTGTTCTTGGTTCCCCACAAGATGATTTTTGTCCCATTATATTTGGTAGACCTTTCTTGAATACTGTTAATGCCAAGATAGATTGTGAGAAAGAAACTGTTACTGTAAGTTTTGGGGATGTGTCTCATGAGTTCAATTTCTCTAAATTTCGTAGACAACCCCATGACAAGGAATTTCCTAGTAAAGATGAAATTATTGGTCTTGCTTCTATTGCTGTGCCTCCTACTGATCCTTTAGAACAATATTTGCTAGACCATGAAACTGATATGCATATGAATGAAAGGAATGAAATAGATAAGATTTTCTTTGATCAGCAGCCTATCTTGAAACACAACCTGCCTGTTGAAATACTTGGGGATCCTCCTCCACCCAAGGGTGATCCGTGTTTGAGCTTAAACAATTACCTGATACTCTGAAATATGCTTATCTTGATGAAAAGGAGATATATCCTGTTATTATTAGTGCTAACCTTTCAGAGCATAAAGAAAAGAGATTATTGAAAACTCTAAGGAAGCACCGTGCTGCTATTGGATATACTTTTGATGATCTTAAGGGCATTAGTCCCACTCTATGTCAGCATAAAATTAATATGGAGCCTGATGCTAAACCAGTTGTTGATCACCAACGACGGTTAAATCCTAAAATGAAAGAAGTGGTAAGAAATGAAATACTAAAGCTTCTGGAGGCAGGTATAATTTATCCTATTGCTAATAGTAGATGGGTTAGTCCCGTTCATTGTGTTCCTAAGAAGGGAGGTATTACCGTTGTTCCTAATGATAAAAATGAATTGATCCCGCAAAGAATTGTTACAGGATATAGAATGGTAATTGATTTTAGAAAATTAAATAAAGCTACTAGGAAAGATCATTACCCTCTACCTTTTATTGATCAAATGCTAGAAAGACTATCCAAACATACACATTTTTGCTTTCTATATGGTTATTCTGGTTTCTCTCAAATACCTGTGTCAAAAGAGGATCAAGAAAAGACCACTTTTACCTGTCCTTTCGGTACCTTTGCTTATAGACGTATGCCTTTTGGTTTATGCAATGCACCTGCTACCTTTCAAAGATGTATGATGGCTATATTCTCTGACTTTTGTGAAAAGATTGTTCAGGTTTTCATGGATGATTTTTCCGTTTACGGAACTTCTTTTGATGATTGCTTGAGCAACCTTGATCGAGTTTTGTAGAGATGCGAAGAAACTAATCTTGTCTTGCACTGGGAAAAGTGCCACTTTATGGTTAATTAAGGTATTTTCTTGGGGCACAAAATCTCCGAAAGAGGTATTGAGGTGGATAAAGCTAAAGTTGATGCTATTGAAAAAATGCCGTGTCCTACGGATATCAGAGGTATAAGAAGTTTCCTTGGTCATGCTGGTTTCTATAGGAGGTTTATTAAAGACTTCTCTAAGATTTCTAGGCCTCTCACTAATCTTTTGCAAAAAGATGTTCCATTCGTTTTTGATGATGATTGTGTAGAAGCATTCGAAATTCTTAAGAATGCCTTGATTTCCGCACCTGTTGTTCAACCACCTGATTGGAACCTACCCTTTGAAATTATGTGTGATGGTAGTGATTATGCCGTTGGTGCTGTTCTAGGGCAAAGGGTTGATAAGAAATTAAATGCTATCCATTATGCTAGTAAAACTCTAGACAGTGCTCAAAGAAACTATGCTACCACTGAAAAGGAATTTTTAGCAGTTGTGTTTGCTTGTGATAAGTTCAGACCTTATATTGTTGATTCCAAAGTAACTATTCACACTGATCATGCTGCTATCAAATATCTTATGGAAAAGAAAGATGCTAAACCTAGACTTATTAGATGGGTTCTTCTGCTACAAGAATTTGATTTGCATATTATTGATAGAAAGGGTGCTGATAACCCCGTAGCAAACAACTTGTCTAGGTTAGAAAATGTTCTTGATGACCCACTACCTATTGATGATAGCTTTCCTGATGAACAATTAGCTGTCATAAGTGCTTCGCGTAATGCTCCATGGTATGCTGATTATGCTAATTACATTGTTGCTAAATTTATACCGCCTAGTTTCACATACCAACAAAAGAAAAAGTTCTTCTATGATTTAAGACATTACTTTTGGGATAATCCACACCTTTATAAAGAAGGAGTAGATGGTGTTATTAGACGTTGTGTGCCTGAGCATGAACAGGAACAGATCCTTCACAAGTGTCATTCCGAGGCCTACGGAGGACACCACGCTGGAGATAGAACCGCACATAGGGTACTACAATCTGGTTTTTATTGGCCTACTCTCTTCAAGGATACTCGTAAGTTTGTCTTGTCTTGTGATGAATGTCAAAGAATTGGTAATATCAGTAGACGTCAGGAAATGCCTATGAATTACTCTCTTGTTATTGAACCATTTGATGTTTGGGGTTTTGATTATATGGGACTTTTTCCACAGTCTAACGGGTATACTCATATTCTAGTTGCTGTTGATTATGTTACTAAGTGGGTAGAAGCTATTCCAACTAGTAGCGCTGATCATAACACTTCTATTAAAATGCTTAAAGAAGTAATTTTCCCTAGATTTGGAGTCCCTAGATATTTAATGACTGATGGTGGTTCACACTTTATTCATGGTGCTTTCCGTAAATTGCTTGCTAAGTATGATGTTAATCATAGAATTGCATCCCCTTATCACCCTCAGTCTAGTGGTCAAGTAGAATTGAGCAATAGAGAAATTAAATTGATCTTGCAAAAGACTGTTAATAGATCTAGAAAGAATTGGTCTAAGAAACTTGATGATGCATTATGGGCTTATAGAACTGCTTATAAAAACCCTATGGGTATGTCTCCGTATAAGATGGTTTATGGTAAAGCATGTCACTTACCTCTAGAGCTAGAACATAAAGCTTATTGGGCAATTAAAGAGCTCAACTATGACTTCAAACTTGCTGGTGAGAAGAGGTTATTTGACATTAGCTCACTTGATGAATGGAGAACCCAGGCCTATTAGAATGCCAAGTTGTTTAAATAAAAAGTTAAGAGATGGCATGATAAAAGGATACAAAAGCGTGAATTCAATGTAGGTGATCATGTCTTGCTATACAATTCTCGTTTAAGATTTTTTGCAGGAAAACTTCTCTCTAAATGGGAAGGGCCTTACATTCTCGAGGAAGTATATCGTTCCGGTGCCATCAAGATCAACAATGCCGAAGGCACAAATCCGAAGGTGGTAAACGGGCAAAGAATCAAACATTATATCTCAGGTACTCCCATAAATGTTGGAACCAATATTATCAATACCATGACTCCGGAGGAGTACATTAGGGAGACCTACCATAACGTTTCAGACTCCGAAAAGGAATAGGTATGTGTTACGGTAAGCAAACCGACTCCAAAACTTTTCCAATGGCAATTTTTATCCGTTTTGGAATATTTAAAAAATTAGGAAAATTTAAAGCAGTCCGAAGAGTGCACGAGGAGGCGACAAGCCAGGGGGGCGCGCCCTACCCCCCTGGGCACGCCCCTGTGGCTTGTGGCCACCCCGTGTACCCTCCGGACTCCGTTTTCTTGTGGTATACTCCTTCAGGTCGGTAAAAATTCATTATATAATCTCCCGAAGGTTTTGACCTTCGTATCACGACAATACCTCCTGTTTTCCTTTGCGTTGTCTCTACAGCAGATTTAGAGCAAGATGTCTTCGCAAGAGTCGGTCGGGGAGAGCCGTGCCTCTCACCTGACACCGGGGTCCGGAGCATTCAGCGAAGCCAACCACTTCGGGCAGGCCACGGAGGAAGAGATGGAGGCCGACTTGAAAAGGATAGATGCCATGGAGGAAGACCAAGAAGTTACCTCTCGTCTACAACCTGGAGCCATGTTGGAAGAACTTCAAAGCTCAGCAATTCCGAATTCGGTTATCCCTCCCAATGCTAAATTTCTTACTTATGAAAATATGAAAAAGAGTGTTGCTTCTTCCCCCGCAGCAATGAAACATCCATGGGTTATGGGAGCTCTAACCATCACTGGAAAACTTTGCAAGGAAATAATGGATCTCAGACAGCAAAATAACAAGCTTGAGGAGGAGAATCGCATTCTGAGGGGCATCATCGCCAAGAATATAACATCACCACCTCCGAAGAAAGACAACTAAACACATGGGTATGGGCACTCCCCTTGGCTTGTGCCAAGCTTGGGGGAGGTGCCCCGGTATCGTATCACCATCACATCTTTTACTTTTATCGTTTTTCTTAGTTCGATCCTTTTGGTTATATCTTGGTCTAGTACAATAAAGTCTTTAGTGTGATCTAGTTTTGAATTTTGCTTTTTGTTCCCCCTATGTAAGCAAGTCCGAGAGTTATATAATAAAGAGTAGTTTTGAGTTGAGGGCTTTGCTTTCTTGCTATGATCTTGAGAAAAAGAAATAGAAAGAAGTATAGAATAAAAGCAAAGAGTATATATGATGATCTTATGGGGGGTGATGACTTCACATATAAGAGGTATGTCGATTGAAATTTGTTGTGAGTTGACAAACAAAGCTATTGGTCATTGTTGCAATTAAAAGGAAGTAATAAAGAAAGAGAGGTTCACATATAAATATATTATCTTGGACATCTTTTATGATTGTGAGCACTCATTAAAATATTATATGTTAAGAAGTTGACGTTGGACCAGGAAGACAACATAATGGGTTATGTTTGCTTATTTCCGAATAGAAGTTATATGGTTTTAGATCCTTCAACATGTGTCGCTTGCTTCCACCCCATATCAGCCAAAACTTGCGCACCAAGTAGAGATACTACTTGTGCATCCAAACACCTTTAACCCAGTTTTGCCATGAGAGTCCACCATACCTACCTATGGATTGAGTAAGATCCTTCAAGTAAGTTGTCATCGGTGCAAGCAATAAAAATTGCCCTCTAAATATGTGTGATCTATTAGTGTGAGGAAACTTTATAAGAACTTGTGATATGGAAGAAATAAAAGCGACAGACTGCATAATAAAGTTCTTTATCACAAGGAATATTTGAACAAGAGTTTTTCAATGAAGGACCTAGGAGAAGCTGCTTTCATATTAGGCATCAAGATCTATAGAGATAGATCGAGACGCTTAATAGGACTTTCACAAAGCACATACCTTGACAAAGTTTTGAAGAAGTTCAAAATGGATCAGTCCAAGAAGGGGTTCTTGCCTATTTTGCAAGGTGTGAAGTTGAGTAAGACTCAATGCCCAGTGACTGCAGAAGATAGAGAAAAGATGAGTGCCATCCCCTATGCTTCAGCCATAGGCTCTATCATGTATGCAATGCTGTGCACAAGACCCGATGTCAGCCTTGCCATAAGTATGGCCGGAAGGTTTCAAAGTGATCCAGGAGTGGAACACTGGACGGCGGTCAAGAATATCCTGAAGTACCTGAAAAGGACTAAGGACATGTTTCTCGTTTATGGAGGTGATCAAGAGCTCGTCGTAAAGGGTTACGTCGATGCAAGCTTTGACACTGATCCGGATGACTCTAAGTCACAAACCGGATACGTATTTATTCTTAATGGGGGTGCGGTTAGCTGGTGCAGTTCCAAGCAAAGCGTGGTAGCTGATTCTACATGCGAAGCGGAGTACATCGCTGCCTCGGAGGCGGCGAAGGAAGGTGTCTGGATGAAGGAGTTCATGACAGATCTTGGAGTAGTGCCTAGTGCGCTTAACCCAATGACTCTGCTTTGTGATAATATTGGTGCCATTGCTCTGGCCAAGGAACCAAGATTTCACAAGAGGACCAGACACATAAAGCGACGTTTCAATTCCATCCGCGATTACATCAAGGAGGACGACATAAATATTTGCAAAGTACACACGGATCTAAATGTTGCAGATCCGATGACTAAACCTCTTCCAAGGGCTAAACATGAACAACACCAGAACTGCATGGGTGTTCGATTCATTACAATGTAAATCACATAGTGATGTGAACTAGTTTATTGACTCTAGTGCAAGTGGGAGACTGTTGGAAATATGCCCTAGTGGCAATAATAAATTAGTTATTATTATATTTCCTTGTTCATAATAATCGTTTATTATCCATGCTATAATTGTATTGATTGGAAACTCAAATACATGTGTGGGTACATAGACAACACTGTGTCCCTAGTAAGCCTCTAGTTGACTAGCTCGTTGATCAAAAGATGGTGAAGGTTTCCTGGCCATGCACATAAGATGTCATTTGATAACGGGATCACATCATTAGGAGAATGATGTGATGGACAAGACCCAAACTATAAACGTAGCATATGATCGTGTCAGTTTATTGCTATTGTTTTCCGCATGTCAAGTATCTGTTCCTATGACCATGAGATCATGCAACTCCCTGACATCGGAGGAATACCTTGTGTGTATCAAACGTCGCAACGTAACTGGGTGACTATAAAGTTGCTCTACATGTATCTCCGAGGGTGTCTGTTGGGTTGGCATGGATCAAGACTGGGATTTGTTACTCCGTGTGACGGAGAGGTATCTCAGGGCCCACTCGGTAATACAACATCACAATGAGCCTTGCAAGCAATGTGACTAAAGTGTTAGCCACGAGATCTTGTATTACGGAACGAGTAAAGAGACTTGCCGGTAACGAGATTGAACTAGGTATAGAGATACCGACGATCGAATCCCGGGCAAGTAACATACCGAAGAACAAAGGGAACAACATACGGGATTAACTGAATCCTTGACATAGAGGTTCGACCGATAAAGATCTTCGTAGAATATGTAGGAGCCAATATGGGCATCCAGGTCCCGCTATTGGTTATTGATCGTAGAGGTGTCTCGGTCATGTCTACATAGTTCTCGAACCCGCAGGGTCTACACACTTAATGTTTGGTGACGATTAGTATAGTTGAGTTATTTTGTTGGTGACCGAAGGTTGTTCGGAGTCCCGGATAAGATCCCGGACATGACGAGGATCTCCGGAAGAGTCCGGAGGTAAAGATTGATATATGTGATAATAGTGTTTTGATGTCCGGAAGGGTTCCGGAATTCACCGGAAGGGGTTCCGGATGTTTACCGAAGTGTTCGGGTGCAGCAACACTTTATATGGGCCGAAGAGGTAAAGCCCACGAGGTATTGGAAAGTGCAAAAGGAAGTTTTGCTGCTGCCTTAAGCGGTACTACCGCTGGTAAGGCAGTACTACCGCTCGTGAGCGGTACTACCGCTCGTGAGCGGTACTACCGCTTGTGCGCGGTACTGCAGGGATCCGAGTTGGACTCTTTCCCTGCTGGCCAAACCGACCTTGTGCGGGCAAAACCGACCTGGAGGAGGCTTTTACTCCAAGTTTAGACCCCAAGGCTCAACATATAAATAGAGGGGCAGGGCTAGCACACGGGACACATTAAGATTTCCCAAGCCGTGTGTAGGCAACCCTAACCCTCTAGTTCTCCCGTCATAATCTCCGTAGTGCTTGGCGAAGCCCTGCAGAGATTGTTCCTCACCACCATCACCACACCGTCGTGCTGCCGGAACTCATCTACTACTTCACCATCGCTCGCTGGATCGAGGAGGTGAAGGCGTCATCAAGCCGTACGTGTGTTGAACGCGGAGGTGCCGTCCGTTCGGCACTAGTTCGTGATCGGATCGAGGGACGACTTGCGATTTGGATCGCGGAGACGTTCGACTACATCAACCGCGTTTCTTAACGCTTCCGCTTAGCGATCTACAAGGGTATGTAGATTCACTCTCCCTCTCGTAGATGCTCATCACCATGGATAGATCTTGTGTGTGCGTAGGAAAAATTTTGTTTCCCATGCAACGTTCCCCAACATTTACATGAAGAGGGAGAATGTCGGCAGCTGGAATTCTGGACTGGAAAAGGACCAAATCTGAGATACCTATTCTGCACAACTCCAAAAGTCCTGAAAATCTACGGAGAATTATTTTGGAATATATAAAAAATATTGGGCGAAAGAAATACTAGAGGGGACCCACCAGGGAGTCACAAGCCAGGGGGGCACGCCCTACCCCCCTGGGCGCGCCCCTATGGCTTGTGGGCCCCCTGGCAGGCCTCCGGTGCCCATCTTCTGCTATATGGAGGGTTTTGACTTGGAAAAAATCATAAGGGAGCTTTCGGGATGAAGCGCCACCGTCTCGAGGCGGAACTTGGACAGAACCAATCTAGGGCTCCGGCGGAGCTGTTCTGCCGGGGAAACTTCCCTCCCGGAGGGGAAAATCTAAGCCATCGTCATCACCAACGATCCTCTCATCGAGAGGGGGTCAATCTCCATCAACATCTTCACTAGCACCATCTCCTCTCCAAACCCTAGTTCATCTCTTGTATCCGATCTTTGTCTCAAACCTCAGATTGGTACCTGTGGGTTGCTAGTAGTGTTGATTACTCCTTGTAGTTGATGCTAGTTGGTTTACTTGGTGGAAGATCATATGTTCAGATCCTTAATGATAATTAATACTCCTCTGATTATGAACATGAATATTCTTTGTGAGTAATTACGTTTGTTCCTGAGGATATGGGATAAGTCTTGTTATAAGTAATCATGTGAATTTGGTATTCGTTCGATATTTTGATGAGATGTATGGTGTCTCTCCTCTAGTGGTGTTATGTGAACGTCGACTACATAACACTTCACCATTATTTGGGCCTAGAGGAAGGCATTGGGAAGTAATAAGTAGATGATGGGTTGCTAGAGTGACAGAAGCTTAAACCCTAGTTTATGCGTTGCTTCGTAAGGGGCTGATTTGGATCCATATGTTTCATGCTATGGTTAGATTTATCTTAATTCTTCTTTTGTAGTTGCAGATGCTTGCGAGAGAGGTTAATCATAAGTGGGAGGCTTGTCCAAGTAAGGACAGCACCCAAGCACCGTTCCACCCACATATCAAATTATCAAAGTAACGAACGCGAATCATATGAGCATGATGAAAACTAGCTTGACAGAAATTCCCATGTGTCCTCGGGAGCGCTTTGCTTTATATAAGAGTTTGTGCAGGCTTGTCCTTTGCTACAAAAAGGATTGGGCCACCTTGCTGCACCTTTGTTACATTTGTTACGTGCTATCCGTTACGAATTACCTTATCACAAAACTATCTATTACCGATAATTTTAGTGTTTGCAGAGAATACCTTACTGAAAACCGCTTGTCATTTCCTTCTGCTCCTCGTTGGGTTCGACACTCTTACTTATCGAAAGGACTATGATAGATCCCCTATACTTGTGGGTCATCAATTGTGTAGAAGCCTTTGAAATACTTAAGAAAGCTTTGATTTCTGAACCTATTGTCCAACCAACTGGTTGGAATTTACTATTTGAAATTATGTGTGATGCTAGTGATTATGCTGTTGGTGCTATTCTAGGACAAAGAGTTGATAAGAAATTAAATGTTATTCATTATGCAAGTAAAACTCTAGACAATGCTCAAAGAAATTATGCTACCATTGAGAAGGAATAACAGTCATTTTTTGCTTGTGATAAGTTTAGACCTTATATTGCTGATTCTAAAGTTACTATTCACACTGATCATGCTACTATTAAATACCTTATGGAAAAGTAAGATGCTAAGTCTAGACTGATTAGGTGCGTGCTTTTACTTCAAGAGTCTGATTTGCATATCGTTGATATAAAAGGAGCTGAAAATCATGTAGCGGATAACTTTCCTATAATGGAAAATGTTCTTGATGACCCACTGCCTATCGATGATAATTTTCCTGATGAGCAATTATCTGAGATGAATGCTTCCCGTAGCACCCCTTGGTATGCATATTATGCTAATTACATTGTTGCTAAATATATACCACCTAGTTTCACCTACCAACAATAGAAAAAGTTCTTCTATGATTTATGACATTACTTTTGGGATGACCCACATCTTTATTAAGAAGGAGTAGATGGTGTTATTAGATATTGTATACCCGAGCATAAATAGGAACAAATCCTACGGAAGTGTCACTCCAAGGCCTACGGAGGGCACCACGCTAGTGACAGAACTGCACACAAGGTATTACAATCCAGTTTTTATTGGCATAATCTCTTTAAATATGCTCGTAAGTATGTCCTCTCTTGTGATGAATGTTAAAGACTTGGTAATATTAGTAGACGTCCGAAAATGCCGATGAATTATTCACTTGCTATTGAACCATTTGATATTTGGGGCTTTGATTTTATGGGACCTTTTCCTTCCTCTAATGGGTATACTCATATTTTAGTTGTTGTTGATTATGTTACTAAGTGGGTAGAAGCTATTCCAACTAGTAGTGCTGATCATAACACTTCTATTAAAATGCTTAATGATATTATTTTCCCGAGGTTTGGAGTCCCTAGATACTTGATGACTGATGGTGGTTCACATTTTATTCATGATGCTTTCCGTAAACACTTAGCTAAATACGATCTTAACCATAGAATTGCATCACCTTATCATCCCTAGTCTATTGGTCAAGTTGAATTGAGCAACCGAGAAATAAAATTAATCTTGCAACAGACCATTAATAGATCTAGAAAGAATAGGTCTAAGAAACTTGATGATGCTTTGCGGGATTAAAGAACTGCTTATAAAATCCAATGGGAATGTCCCCATATAAAATAGTTTATGGAAAAGCTTGTCATTTACCCATTGAATTAGAACATAAAGCTTATTGGGAAATTAAAGAACTCAACTATGATTTTAAGCTCCCTGGTGAAAAGAGGTTATTTGATATTAGCTCATTAGATGAATGGAGGACACACGCCTATGAAAATGCCAAGTTGTTTAAAGAAAAAGTTAAAAGATGGCATGACAAGAGAATTCAAAAACGTGAATTCAATGTAGGAGACCTAGTTCTTTGTACAAATCTCATTTGAGATTCATTGCAGGTAAGCTTCTCTCCAAATGGGAAGGACCTTATATCGTCGAAAAGGTTTATCGCTCCGGTGCTATCAAAATCAATAATGCCGAAGGCACACATCCGAGAGTGGTTAATGTGCAAAGAATTAAACACTATATCTCAGGTACGCCCATTAATGTTGAAACTAATATTATCCAAGTGATGACACCGGAGGAACACATAAGAGAGACCTTCCGGAACACTCCAGAAACCTGAAAAAGGAATAGGTATGTGATACCGTAAGTAAACCGATCCCAAAAATTCCGTAAAAATATGTTTTGTTGGTTTTGGTATTTTAGATAAATTACAAAAATAAAAATGAGTTGGGGGTCCCACGAGGGAGCCACAAGCCTATAGGGTGCCCCCACCCCCTGGGCGCGCCCTGATAGCTTGTGGGCCCCTCGTGTGCCTCTCGGTTCGGTTTTCTTTCTGGACACGTATTCTGACCTAGAAAAAAACATTGTATGTACTCCCGTATGTTTTGACCACCGCATCGCAGGTTTCTCCTCTGTTCTTGTTTTGAGCCATTTTTCTGTCAGGTTTCTAAATTTTCATGAGGCGCCTATGGCTCCTCCGACTCTCCACAAGAAGCATCGTATAGTCCGGCCTTCGCCTGGCAAGCGCCCTTACAACAAAGTCTATTATGAATTGTTTGCTGGAGAAGAGGATGAACTGGAGGTTCCAGAGGATGCTAGAAGGAAGGGCGAGGAAGAAGCCGGAGGAATGGAAAAGAAGCATGCTAGCTACTCTTCTAAGGGTCCCAACCAGGGAGATGTGTTATCACCTCTTTATGATGATATTTCCTTCCCTGAAATTGATGCTTTGAATGCCATGTAATCTATCTGTGCTAGGAATACAACACTTACTCATGAAGTTATTCTGCTGGAGGAGCTGAACCGTGCCTTGCGGAAGATAATTGATAATCTTGAGTATTTGCTTCTAAAATACATGCCTAACACATCGTCACCATCATCACCCAATGACACTTGAGTACATGGGTATGGCTTGATGTCTATTACGCAACTTTATTCTTGTAGACTTTGTTGGGACTCCAAGCACAGAGTTTTGTAGGACGGTAGCAATTTTCCCTCAAGTGGATGACCTAAGGTTTATCAATTCATGGGAGGTGTAGGATGAAGATGGTCTCTCTCAAGCAACCCTGCAATAAAATACAAGAAATCTCTTGTGTCCCCAACACACCCAATACAATGGTAAATTGTATAGGTGCACTAGTTCGGCGAAAAGATGGTGATACAAGTGCAATATGGATGGTAGATATAGATTTTTGTGAGCTGAAAATATAAAAACAGCAAGGTAACAATTGTAAAACAGCGAGCAAAATGTTGTATAAATGCTTGGAAATAAGGCCTAGGGTTCATACTTTCACTAGTGCAATCTCCCAACAATGCTAACATAGTTGAATCATATGGTCATCCCTCAACGTGCAACAAAGAATCACTCCAAAGTTCCTATCTAGCGGAGAACATAAGATGAAATTGGTGTAGGTAGTAGAACCACCTCAAAGTTATTCTTTCCGATCAATCTTTTGAGCTATTCCTATAAGTGTCACAAACAGCCCTAGAGTTCGTACTAAAATAACACCAATGACACATATCAATCCACCCTATTGTCACCTAGATACTCTAATGTCACCTCAAGTATCCGTGGGTAAATTATGTGACATGCATCAAACAATTTCAGATCTATCATATTCAATCCAACACAAAGAACTTCAAGGAGCACCCCAAGATTTCTATCGGAGAACGTAGGACAAGAATGTGTATCAACCCCTATGCATAGATTACCCCAATGTCACCTCAGGAATCCGCAAGTTGAGTACCAAAACATACATTAAGTGAATCAATAGAACACCCCATTGTCACCATGTGTGACACCCTGGATTTTGGCTACAGTGATCATTGTAATTAAGCACAGTGATGACCATGATCAGTGCCTAATCATTTTGCTAAACAAGATATGATCAAGTTGAAAATTCATATCTCATTTCAAATTCCATTTAAAAGGGCATTAAATTTTATGGTGATAAAATAAGTTGGCAAACAGCATCAGGAAAATGTTGCACACTTGTGGGATAATCCAAAACAATTATTGTTAAGGAAAACAACATCACCCTCAAGCTGGTGTGGACCCCATCTTCCAAAACAGAACCATTTTGCATTTAAAATGCCCTTTAAATTGCATGGTTAATTCCAACAGTACCCAAAAATCCTCAAACTTGTTGTTGCCATTCAAAATATTGCAAGTTATTAAATGGACCATGTTACACATTTCTGCTAAAAGGAAATATGGCCAAAAGGAATTAAAACAGAAACTTATAAAAGAAAACGGAAAAGAAAAAAGAAAGAAAAGAAAAGGCCCGCCCCTGCCCTGGGCCTTAGGCCGCAGTGGCAGGCCCAGGCCGGCCCAGCGGCCCCCTCGGTCGTCTCCCACCTCGCTACAGTGGGGTGACCGAGGCGCGCGCGCGCGACCGGGTGCGTGCCCGCCGGACCGGCTCGCCGGCGACGGCCCGGTGGTTATAAGGGCGCCCCGACGCCCCCCCTGAAACCCTAGCCCCCAGATCCCCCTTGCTCTCTCCTCGCACCGCCACTCTCCTCCCGCACCCGCATCCGAGCGCCGCCGTCGCCATGGCTGCCGGCTAGCCGCAGCCACCGAGGCCCATTCGCCTCGCCGTCGTGTCCCCCAGCTCCGCCGCCGTCCGCTGTTTCGACCCCGCCCACAGGAGCAAGACTGGAGCCCCTGCATCGTCCCCGCGCCGTCGTCTTCCACCTCGGACCCGAGCGCTCGCCACCGTCGCGCTACCCCGAGCCCACCTTTGCACACCTACAGGACCACCATGAGCACCCCGTCCTCCTCCCTCTCTCTATGCGCTCTCCTCTATGCCGAAGCCGCCGTTCCGTCGAGCTCCCGAACGCGTCGCCGCCGACGAGCTCGCTGCCGTTGTTGTGGCCATTGCCATGCTCGCCCGAGCTCACCATCGAGCTCCTGGTGCTTCCAGGAGCGCGACGCACATGCGCACACACTCTTCCAAGCCCCTTATCACCGTTTCCGTCGAGCTCCCGAACGCGCCGCCGCCTCCGCTCATCGCCGGCGCCGTTTCCGGCCAACTCTGGCAATGCCGCGGCCACCACTAGATGCGGCGATGCGCGCTCGTTCAAACGCGCCCATGCGCGGGGCAAATGGCCCTCTGTGGGCGAATCCCGACGCCGGCCCGTGCCCTCCGCCGCGTTTTGGCGTCGCCGGCGTTGAGCCGCCGGCTGCCGCCGACGTGGCTGGGTTGGGGCCACCCCCAGTGACCCTGCCAGTGGGCCAGGGCGACCCAGTTGACCAGTTGACTTGGTCAACTGGCTGACTGGGCATAGCCCAGTCACTGACAGGTGGGGCCCGACCCCCCCTGTGTATGGCATGTGGGCCCAGTCCCTTTTTAATTAATTAAGTTAGTTTAATTAATTTTGATAATTAGTTTAACCTAATTAGTCACTGACAGATGGGGCCCACCCCACTAATTAACCCGTTAGTTGAATTTAAACCCTGTTTACACTCTAAAATCTATGACAGGTGGGGCCCACTTGTCAAGTTTGACCAGTCTGCCCCACTGTTGTCTGCTGACGCAATGCTGACATCATGCCGACGTCATAAATGCTTTTTCGAATTAAATTAAATCTGTTTAATTTCAGAATATTAATAAAACTATGAAAATTAATACAAAATAATCCATAACTCGGATGAAAAAGTTTTATACATGATAGTTGATCAGAAAAATCCCACGAATCCGAATACGCTGTTTGTTCGTCTATCACATGCCTCTAGCATAGCGAACATGGAACTTTTCCATCGTTTTCATCTGTCCGGTAAAAGCCAGAGACCCGGGAAATATCATCAGATATTCTTCCGACCCGTCTGCGACGTGTAATACTGCGTTAGTGCATGCCTAGCTCTGCATATTGCCATGTCATGCATCGTGATGTATTTGTCTGCTTTATATTTATTGTTTCTTCCCCCCTCTTCTCTCTGGTAGACCCCGAGACTGATGGTGCTGCCGGGTATGACTACACCGG
This sequence comes from Elymus sibiricus, assembly GCA_039707655.1. Taxonomy (NCBI): domain Eukaryota; kingdom Viridiplantae; phylum Streptophyta; class Magnoliopsida; order Poales; family Poaceae; genus Elymus; species Elymus sibiricus. The sequence goes on along the minus strand of CM077663.1, from coordinate 294,775,033 downwards.
GGACGATCAGCCTTTTTCCGCAGAGCAGCAAGGCAAGCAACCCCCGTTGAGCATTCTGATATCGCCCATTCTTCCCTCTCATTCTTGCATTAGATTTTGCTACTGTATTAGCTAGCTCCTATTTCTGATGCATAGCCTGCTTTTGATAAACTGCTACCATACCTACAATCATATCAACTGCTTAGTATAGGTTGATCAATGAACCCCCAGTGACCCCCCTTAGTCCCAGTTGCCCCTGCTTCTTCATCAACGACTCGACGACCCGAAGATTCGAAGACTCGGTCAACCGACCGACAAGCCAGGCCCCTCACATCACCGCACCCCCCCCCCCTTAGTTGTACGACTTTGCGGCGCTACTATCGAGTACCGAGGGTGACACCTCGTGAAGTACTCATGATGCTAGCTCTGTAGTGCAGCTAGTCGGTCGTGGTTATCGAGTGTGATTCCTCCTTCACCACTCCCGACGATGACTCTGTCGTGCAACCCCACAAGTGTGGGACCCTCGAGGGTGATTCCTCTAAGTCCACCTTGACGGTTTCATCGAGCGGGGCCCTTTGAGGGTGATTCCTCAGGTTCCGTCTTGATGTTTTATACACACGGTTACTATGACCTGGTTACCGAAACATGTTGGTGATGGGTCGGCCCTGAGGGGTACCCACGGTTTGATGATGATGAGGCGTGGACGGGCAGGAGAGGCCCTTGCCACACATCCTCGAGACGGAGCGACGGCACCACACTTCATGGGTCGCGCTTGCCCCGCATTAATAAAATGCTAATGGGTTGGGTATTTGATCTGAGTTGGTCGTTGGCCTTATTGCGCACCAAACATCACGTGGGAGAAGTTATGGGTACTCAGCGTCGTTGTATCAGCCGAAGCTCTTCGGACGTCAGCAATGGAGCGGCGCGCGCCCGAGTGGTCCGCAACGGCACTGTGCTTGTTATAAGGGGTGTTGGGACTGACCTCGGCCGCCTTCGCATCGTGCAGGAGTGCAAAGGGCGATTGGCCCATGACCCCTGCGCTCTTAGGATTTAGACCAGCGGGCTGGCCTCTTCGTTGAGCCTAGGTGGGGCGACAACGTGCTGATATCCCGAGGCCGGGCATGACCCAGGAAAGTGTGTCCGGCCAGAGGTGATCAGGCGTGTTGGAAATACGGTGCACCCCTACAGGGATGAATTATCTATTCGAATAGCCGTGTCCATGATAACAGGACGACTTGGAGTTGTACCTTGACCTTATACAACTATAACTGTGATTTAAATTTGAGATGAATGTTGGCTCCGAGATTGCTTCCTCGCAGGGAGTCGAGTAAGAATCTCTGGCGTGGTTACTTAATAAAACTGCTACAATAATATGACTATATATGAGATACCAGTCTACTCTCTTCTAATGCTGCAAGATGCTGAAGATGCTAGTCTTCGATAGGACTAGGCCTTCCCCCTATTCTTGCTTTCTGCAGTCAGCCCAGACATACCCCATTCCTTGATACTGATGCATACTTAGCATAGTTGTAATGTTAGTCTTGCGAGTACTATGGATGAGTACTCACCGCTGCTTTGCTTTCTCTTTCCCCCTCGATACGATTCTGCGTTCAGACGATGGAGCCCAGGAGATGGAGTACGCCGGAGACGACTACTACACCACCGCTGGAGCCTACTACTACGTGGAGAGTGCCGACGCTCAGGAGTAGTTAGGTTGGCTCCCAGGCAGGAGGCCTCGCCTCTTTCGATCCGCTGCTTATGTTTGTGCTAGCCTAGGCAAAACTTGTTTAACTTATGTCTGTACTCAGATATTATTTGCTTCCGCTGACTCGTGTTTGTCAAGCTTTGTATTCGAGCCCTCGAGGCCCCTGGCTTGTAATATGAAGCTGTATGACTTTAATTCGTGTCTAGTGTTGTGTTGTGATATCGATCAGTGAGTCCCTAATCTTGGTCGTACGCATTGCATGTATGTTTAGCGTACGGTCGAAATTGGGGGCGTCACAAGTTGGTATCAGAGCCGACTGCCTGTAGGTAGCACCTTTCCAACTCCTTGGCCGAAGTTGAGTCTAGTACTTGAAAAACTTTTACTAACATTGTTGTGTGGCTTACGGGCCCACATATCAATCGGGTGGTATTAGGATCCTTTACTCCTCATCTATACTCTGGGTTCTGATCTCTCTTCTCTTTCGGGTTAAAGATTTTGCTAACTCTAACTCTAGGTTCTCGTAACTTCTTCCTCCCGGAGAGCCCCTACTTCCAGATGATGGCTTGATTCTATCGTTGTCCCCGACGTTGATGTAGCATATCGCTATGCCTCGTTGTTGTATCCATCTACCGCGAGCCTGCGTGCCGCCTAGTTATCTAGGTTAATTTCATGCCGGACCTATCATCTATTTTGTAACGAACTTATGGTTTGTAATAGACCTATGTATGGATCCGTATGCTGGATTTGAACTACTATGTCGTATCTATCGCACTTTCTCCTTAGTGCAATTTACTTCATGAATGGTTCTTTGTCTTTGCAATTATCCAATGCTAAACAACCACTGTTAAAAATTTGACAGAATGGTTAGGCCAGCTGGTCGTGGTCGTGGTGCGCCTGAACCACCACCTCCACCGGAATACATGGCTGGTATGATGCAGCAGTTTGAACTGAATCGCCAGTTTATGCAAGGACTTATGGACCAGTTCCCGAGGCCGAATATGAATCAGCAGCCAGCCCCAATGACTCTGCAAGACTTCATGCGTCTCAACCCTGCGATCTACCGCAGCTCAACTCAGCCGCTTGACGCAGATGACTGGCTCCGTGACATCACTTATGAGCTAGAGTCTTCAGGCGCCCCAGTGGCTAGCTATGTCACCTTTGCCTCGTACTTTCTGAAGGGTCCCGCTGCTCAATGGTGGGACAGCCACAGGCGCTCACAGCCTGTTGGAACAATCATCACCTGGACGGAATTCCAAGCTGCATTTCGTGCTCGTCACATTCCTCAGGGACTGATGGATAAGAAGAGCGTGAATTTCGCAACCTAGTCCAGGGAAACAAGACTGTGGATGCTTATCAGCGGGAATTTCTGGACTTATCTCGCTATGCTGCAGAAGACGTTGCAACTGATGCTCGTAGGCAGGAGAAGTTCCGTGAAGGCCTCCACCCTGATATCAAACTGGCACTCCTTGTTCAGGACTTTGATAACTTCGCCATCTTGGTGAACAAGTCTATTCTAGTGGAAACAGGTCTGCAGGACTAAAAGGACAACAACAAGCACAGTCGTGACATGAGCGCTTCTTCGGGCTCATCTGCTCAGAAGCGCAAGATCTAGATCCCCCACAACATGTACCATGCACCGCCTCCTGCTCCGAGGCCATCCTATGCTGTACCTCGTCTGCCTCCACCCCCACCTAGGCAGCCGAGGCTCCCGGCTCCGCCACCACGAGCTCATGTTCCCCCTTCTCATCCTGAGGATGGGCTGTGCTTCAAGTGTGGTCGTCCAGGACACCGTGCTAGAGACTGCAGGCAGAATCAGAATCAACTTGCACTGCCTTCCAACCAGCCCCGCAACAACAATGCCATGCCTGCTCAGGGTCGTGCTCAAGCTAACAATGCTGAACTGAATGAAGTTCAAGACCAGCCTACTACTGTGATGGGTACTCTTCTCGTCAACTCAGAACCAGCTTCTGTATTGTTTGATATAGGAGCACCGCATTCCTTTATGTCTGAAGATTTTGCATACATGCATGGCATTAAGTACGAGGAGATGAACATTCCAATAGTGGTAAACACCCCCGCTGGCCAATGTCGAACCTCAATGGTTTGTCAAGATGTCCCCATTGAAATAGAAGGACTGGAATTCCATGCTTCCCCCATTATATTGAAGTCTTGCAAGATCGACCTTATTTTGGGAATGGATTGGTTGAAAGCACATACCGCTTCCGTCGGTTGTGCCACCAAAACTGTCCACCTTCTGCATCCTTCGAATGAGATAGTCAGCTACCATGCTCATCTTGTTCGAGATGCTGAAGCCCGACTATATGCCATGAATGCATTAAACGAGTCACCTCTTGAATTAATTGAAAACATTCCAGTTGTCCGGGATTTCCAAGATGTTTTTCCGGAAGAACTTCCAGGGATTCCCCCTGCCAGAGCTGTCGAGTTTGTCATCGACTTGGTACCTGGTACCACTCCTATAGCCAAGCGTCCGTATAAGATGCCATCACATGAACTCCTTAAACTTAACCAAGAAATTGACAATTCGCTTCGTCTGGGTTTCATTCGTCCAAGTTCCTCTACTTGGGGAGCACCTTCTCTCTTTGTCAAGAAGAAAGATGGTACGAATCGATTGGTCCAAGATTACCGTCCCATCAACCAAGCAACGATTCAAAACAAATATCCGCTTCCTCGGATCAACGATCTGTATGATCAACTTGCCGGTTCATCAGTGTATTCAAAACTCGACTGGAGGTTGGGTTACCATCGGATCCGGGTTCGTGAAGAGGATATTCCCAAGACTGCATTTGTTACTCGCTATGGTTCATACGAGTACACCGTCATGTCCTTCGGCTTAACCAATGCCCCGGCAACCTTCTCTCGCCTGATGAACTATATATTCATGGATTACCTCGATAAATTCGTCGTGGTTTATCTAGATGATATCCTAGTTTACTCCAAGAATAAAGAAGAGCATGCTGAACATCTTCGTCTTATACTCGAGAGGCTTCGAGAACACCAAATTTATGCAAAGTATTCAAAGTGTGAGTTCTCTATGGACGAAGTAACTTACCTTGGTCATGTGATCTCCAAGGATGGTATTGCGGTCAACCCTGAACGAGTTCAGGCTATTCTTGATTGGACTCCCCCGAAGAATGTCAAGCAATTCAGAAGTTTTCTCGGACTCGCTAGCTATTGCCGTCGATTCCTCGAGAACTTCTCCAAGATTGCAAAGCCCTTAACCAATCTGCTTCACAAAGGTGTTAAATATGAGTGGACATAAAAATGTCAGGAGAGCTTTCAAGCACTTAAGGACAAACTGACGTCTGCTCTAGTGCTTGCTCCTCCGGATACTCGTAAGGACTTCGTCATTTATTGTGATGCTTCACGTCAAGGAATGGGATGTGTCCTAATGCAAGAGCGCAGAGTGGTTGCTTATGCATCTCGTCAATTGCGTCCTCATGAAGAGAACTACCCAGTTCATGACCTTGAACTTGCTGCGGTAATTCATGCACTGAAAGAGTGGTGAAAATACCTTGTTGGTAATCGTTGCGAGATCTACACCGATCACCAAAGTCTGAAGTACCTGTTTACTCAGCCAGATCTGAACCTCCGTCAACAGAGATGGATGGAGCGCATAGCGGATTACAACGTGGGTATTTCTTATACACCAGGAAAGGCTAATGTAATGGCCAATGCTTTGAGCCGCAAGTCTTACTGCAACCACCTTCAGGTTCACAAGGTTCACCCCCTTCTTCAAAAGGAATTCTGCAAGCTGAACCTCCATATTGTTCCTCAGGGTTATCTCGCTCCCCCTCCTGAAGGGTCCTACAAAATGAACCTCCATGTTGTTTCCCAGGGTTCTCTTAATACCCTGGTTGCTAAACCAGATCTTATGGACGTCATCAAGTGGATCCAGAAGTGTGACAGTGAAGTCGAGAGGATTAAATTCGATCTCGCAGAAGGAAAGCCCTCACCCTTCACTATTGCTGAGGATGGCGCTTTGTACTTCAAAGGCCGCCTAGTGGTACCGAGTAAGGAGAAGAACCATGATATGACTCAGGAGGTCATGAAGGAAGCACATGACACTCCGCTGTCTATTCATCCTGGTAGTACCAAGATGTACCAAGATATTCGACAAAGATTCTGGTGGTCTAACATGAAGCAAGACATTGCATGCTATGTTTCAGAATGTGACATTTGCCGTCGGATCAAAGCAGAACATCAAAAGCCTGCTGGAACTCTACAACCTATTTCTATTCCTGAATGGAAATGGGATCATGTTGAAATGGACTTCATTACTGATTTTCCCAGGTCATAGAAAGGTAATGATGCTATTCTTGTCGTCATTGACCGGTTGTCCAAAGTTGCACATTTTCTGGCTGTCAAGGAAACTATTACTGCTAGTCAGCTAGCAGATCTTTACATGTCCAGAGTTGTTTCACTCCACGGTATTCCATTGGTGATTAGTTCAGACCGTGGCAACTTATTCACTTCAAGATTCTGGGCAAGTTTCCAGGAAGCTATGAGGACTCATTTGTCCTTCAGCACCGCTTTTCACCCTCAATCCCAGGGGCAAGTTGAAAGAGTCAACCAGATTCTCGAAGACATGCTTCGAGCTTGTGTCATTTCTTTCGGCAAGAAATGGGAGGAATTTCTCCCGTATGCTGAGTTCTCCAACAACAATAGCTATCAAGCTAGTCTGAAGATGGCCCCCTTTGAAGTGTTATATGGACGTAAGTGTCGAACTCCTCTGAATTGGTCAGAAACTGGGGAACGTACACTTATCGGTCCGGATATTATTCAACATGCTGAAGCTCAAGTCCGCATTATTCATGCAAATCTAAAGGCTGCTCAGTCTCGTCAGAAGAGTCAGTATGACCGTCATCACAAAGATATGGTCTATCAACCCGGCGAAAAGGCTTATCTTCGAGTCACGCCAATGAGAGGTACACACCGTTTCGGGATCAAGGGCAAGCTGGCTCCTCGATATATTGGTCCTTTCATTGTTCTCGAAAGGCGTGGTAAAGTGGCATATCAACTGGAACTACCGCCAAACCTTTCTCAGGTTCACGATGTGTTCCATGAGTCACAGCTTCGTCGCTGCTTCAAGGATCCTATCCGAGCAGTGGATCATGATATGCTTGAGCTGCAACAAGACCTCTCTTACAAAGAGCAACCAGTCCGCATTCTCAATGAAACTGAACGTCAGACTCGTCAGAAGGTTACCAAGTTCTTCAAAGTGCAGTGGGCAAATCATTCTAAGGATGAAGCCACTTGGGAACGCGAAGATCATCTTCGTGCAGAATACCCCGGGCTCTTTCCTTCTACTTCTTAATTCTCGGGACGAGAATTCTTTTTAGTAGGGGAGAATTGTGACACCCTAGATTTTGGATACAGTGATCATTGTAATTAAGCACAGTGATGACCATGATCAGTGCCTAATCATTTTGCTAAACAAGATATGATCAAGTTGAAAATTCATATCTCATTTCAAATTCCATTTAAAAGGGCATTAAATTTTATGGTGATAAAATAAGTTGGCAAACAGCATCAGGAAAATGTTGCACACTTGTGGAATAATCCAAAACAATTATTGTTAAGGAAAACAACATCACCCTCAAGCTGGTGTGGACCCCACCTTCCAAAACAGAACCATTTTGCATTTAAAATGCCCTTTAAATTGCATGGTTAATTCCAACAGTACCCAAAAATCCTCAAACTTGTTGTGGCCATTCAAAATATTGCAAGTTATTAAATGGACCATGTTACACATTTTTGCTAAAAGGAAATATGGCCAAAAGGAATTAAAACAGAAACTTATAAAAGAAAACAGAAAAGAAAAAAAAAAGAAAAGAAAAATCCCCCCCTGCCCAGGGCCTTAGGCCACAGTGGCAGGCCCAGGCCGGCCCAGCGGCCCCCTCGGTCGTCTCCCACCTCGCTACAGTGGGGCGACCGAGGCGCGCGCGCGCGACCGGGTGCGTGCCCGCCGGACCGGCTCGCCGGCGACGGCCCGGTGGTTATAAGGGCGCCCCGACGCCCCCCCTGAAACCCTAGCCCCCAGATCCCCCTTGCTCTCTCCTCGCACCGCCACTCTCCTCCCGCACCCGCATCCGAGCGCCGCCGTCGCCATGGCTGCCGGCTAGCCGCAGCCACCGAGGCCCATTCGCCTCGCCGTCGTGTCCCCCAGCTCCGCCGCCGTCCGCTGTTTCTACCCCGCCCACAGGAGCAAGACTGGAGCCCCTGCATCGTCCCCGCGCCGTCGTCTTCCACCTCGGACCCGAGCGCTCGCCACCGTCGCGCTACCCCGAGCCCACCTTTGCACACCTACAGGACCACCATGAGCACCCCGTCCTCCTCCCTCTCTCTATGCGCTCTCCTCTATGCCGAAGCCGCCGTTCCGTCGAGCTCCCGAACGCGTCGCCGCCGACGAGCTCGCTGCCTCCAAGGATCAGAATAACTATTTTGATCACGATCGGCCCTATAAGGGCGCGCGGAGGTCCTCCCGAACTCCCCTGAACCCGCAAAGAAAAAAGGAAACCCCACCTGGTACAAAAAATAACCCAATCCCGCACCACCTCCACCCCGATTCCTCCCGCACCGCCCCTCCTCTGCCCCGGGAACCAGCCACCGCGCCGCCACCGGTCCCAAATCTGGCCATTGCGCCGCTCCCTCCCCGGGATCCGGCCGCCACCGCCCCTGGATCTCACCTCCGCGCCGCAGCCAGTCCCAAATCCGGCCGCCACCGCCCCTGGATATTGCCTCCGCGCCGCCGCCGCGCGGATCCAGCCACCCACCCCGTCGGCCGCCGTGATCCAGCCACCCTTCCCGCCGGCGGCCGCTGTGTGTGGCTTCCTCTGGCTTGCTTCGGTCGAGTGGACTTCTCGCGCCGCCGGCCCGCCAGTCCAGGTACCATGACATCCTCGCCTCGCGCCTTGCCCGATTGCAGTTACGAGCGGGCGTCATCGTCTCCACCGACGACAGTCCAAGTCTTCCTTCGGATGAAGTTATCCAAGTCCTCGCTCGCTCTAATTTCTATGACGATGAGCAACGGGCTTCTCTAGTAGAATATCAAGTCCAGAAGTTCTTGAGCAAACCCCACGTACCAGATGTTGGAGATACATATTTTGGAGCGGACTGGGGCGATGATATCACTGAGGAGGAATTCGTCAACTAGTCCGAAAGGCTAAGGACTCACAGACCTGCTGAAATTAGTATGGTTGCACACGCTCAACTATTCTTGACCATTTTTTGTAGTAGTTAGTATGCTAACAATTTTCAGTAGTAATTAGCATGGCTGCAGTCCACTGTGTCGATTTTTGGAAGGCCAACTTGATTAATGCTAGTGCAACTCACCTTCCACTATCATGGTGAGTTGTCGTGCGTGTGCATACATCTCAAACATTTGGACTATTAGTGATGTTTGATGCTTATTTGAAAACATATTTCCTTTCTAAGAATAAGACTAAGAAGTTCAAATTCAAATAACAAAGAAGTTCGAAGTATGTAAAAAACTCGGATTTGTTGCAAGAAGTTCACGTGCACCTCCATGCACGATTCATAATTTATATTGCAGGACGTCCGACCTCCAATTACATGTTTTTAAATGGCAAAAAATGACGTCCCACCTTCAATTACGTGTAATTTGATGTATACACAAAAACGTGACAGAAGTTCATAGTGAAAACAACGAGAAGTTCAAGTACTACAAGGAATGCGTTTCAGGTGAGAATAAAAGAATAGAAAAATAAAAGCTTAAAAGGTTTGTTGAAAGAAGTTCACGTGCTCTGCCCGGGAAAGTTTGATGTGTATAAAAAACTCAAATTATATAACGAACGGTCCAATATTTATTAAATAAATGATTTTTAAGTAAACATCGAAGTACTTTCAAAAAAATTGATCTTCTCTACTTTTAAAAAAATAACAGAGAAATTCGAAGTATATAAACTACTCAGATTTTTTCTCGTTACTAAATAATAAAATGAAGAAGTTCAAATTAAAACAGCAGAGAAGTTCGAAGTTTATGAAAAACTCAGATTTTTTTTCTCGTTACTAGAATTCTTTACTCAAAAATAGAAAATGTGAAGTTCAAATTAAAATAACACAGAAGTTCAAAGTGAAAACAGCCAGAAGTTCACGTGTTGCATGGTGTGTGTTTTCATATGAGAAAAAGGAATAAAAAGACAAAGTATACAAAATTTGTTGCTAGAAGTTCAGGTGCTAAACACGGGAAGGTTCAAAACTTCTTGTGAGTGTGGTTCACTGTGTATTTCTCACCCATTCTTGTGAGTGAGAAAAATGAATAAAAAGGCAAGGTCCAATTTTTTTCTTGCTATAAGTTCAAGTTCTCGGTCGGAGAAAGTTAGAAAAATATTGTGACAGAGGTTTGTACAAAAAGGAATATCATTTGTGTAACACCGACGAATGGGTGAGAAATTACAAACAAAAAATACGCGACAGAAGTTCAACGTGGAAACAGCAGGAAGTTCAACTACTATGCTAAATGAATTTCAGATGAAAATCTTTTAAACCGTCGCGAGTATGAAAAAAATGATCAAGACGGAAAAGTTGCGTGTTTACAGCAGCTTTTCATCGGTATATCACTTGCTCAATTCCGGTGAGTGGATGGAGAGCTACGAGCAAAAAATAGCACGTGATGAAACAGACTGAAGTTCAAGTAGACGTGTTGATGAAGTTCAAGTTCTTCACGCGGTGCATTTTCGAAGACTCTGTTTCGCGATAAAAGGCACAACGCATGATCTCGCTGTTTTCAAAATTGCTTGAAAATGGCTAGGAATCAGAGAAAACCATCTACATGAAAAAGTTTTGCATTTTCCCGAGCTTTTCAACGGTATATTGTTTGCCCCATTCCGATAAATTTTGTAGAAATTACGGCCAAAAAATGTTTTTCGCCATTTTTGAAATTGACTTAAAACCGTAAAAAATTGGAAAAAACAATCTACATAAAAAAGTTTTGCATTTCGTCAAGCTTTCCAACGCCATATCATTTGCTGCATTCCGTAAAACCGTTGATAAAACAACGCGAAAATACGAACTCGGTGCGACTTCGGCCATTTTCAAAATTACGTTTAAATAGTTTAAAATTGGAAAAAACTTTCTGAATGAAAAAGAAGAGGATTTGCAGCAGCTATCCAACGCCATCTCATTCCGATAAACGGTTTAGAAATAGACTCGAAAATACGATTCGCGTTTTTTTGTATGAAGAAAAACAGTTTTCAAAACTGCTCTTAAGCCATTTAGATTTTGACAAAAATTCAACTTAGGCCGTGACCGTCGTGTCCACAGCTTTCCAACGGTATATTGCAAGCCTCATTTGGACAATGTTACGGGAAGGTCAACCTCTCACAAAGGGAAGTTCAAGTCGAACAACTCAGGCAGTAAAATTGCAACAGACGCAAGTTCATCACGTCCCGAGAGCAAATCCGCCAACGAGCGAGATTCCTATTTAAAACGGGCATTTAGTTGCTAAAAACCGTTTCCAGATTACACTTACATCACATAGAACACGACTGACCAGAATAATTCGCGCGGGGAGACACGGTTGCGAAGATAGCACGAAGGTCGAGTTCCTACAGAGGGAAGTTCAGGTTGTGTAACTCAGGAAGTTCAACCCGTGATCAGAATAATATTCTCGTCCCGTGATCAGAATAGTGTTTATGTGTGTATATATATATATATATATATATATATATATATATATATATATATATATATATATATATATATACATAAACACTATTCTGATCACGGGACGAGAATAATATTCTGATAACTACCTGACTCGTCCCAGCAGTAGAACTTGAACTTCCCCGAGTGCTAGGTTGAACTTCCGCCAAAAGTGCCCAAATGGGGCTTGTGATATACCGTTGGAAAGATATTGACACCAGTATAACTGCCTAGGTCGATTTTTTGGCAAAATGTTCACGGTTTAAGAGCAGTTTTGAAAACCGTTTTTCTTCATGCAAAAAAACGTGAATCATATTTTCGAGCCTATTTCTAAACCCTTTATCGGAATGAGGCAAATGAGATTGCGTTGGATAGCTGCTGAAAATCCGCTCATTTCACATGTTAAAATTTTTCCCAAATTCCCAACGGTTAAAGAGGGATTTCAAAAATGGCGGAATTTTTGAAACCGAACAGCCGGGTTCGTATTTCGGGGTTAATTTTAAAACGGATAGTCCGCTCGACGCATATGATATGGCGTTGAAAAGCTTATGAAAATGCGCATCTTCTCATATAAAAAGTTTGTTCCAAATATGAACGGTTTAAAAGTAATTTAGGAAACGACAGAATCTATACCGAGTTCGTTTTTTCACGTTATTTTCTCAACAGTTTGTCGGAATCCAGCAAATGATATGGCGTTGGAAAGCTGGAACAAATGCGAAACTTTTATATGTAGATTGTTTCTTCCAATTCTTTACGGTTTTAAGTCTATTTCCAAAATGGCTAAAAACGTATTTTGGTCGTAGTTTCTACAAATTTTATTGGAATGAGACAAATAACATACCGTTGAAAAGGTACGGAAAATGCGAAACTTTTTCATGTACATGGTTTTCTCTGATTCCTATCCGTTTTCAAGTAATTTCGAAAACAGCGAGATCACCCGTTCTGCCTTTTATCGCGAAACACAGCCTTCGAAAATGCACCGTGTGAAGAACCTGAACTTCTCGGCTTGTCTACCTTGAACTTCACTCTGTTTTTCACGTGGTCTATTTTGTTCGTAACTCTCCATCCACTCATCGGAATTGAGCAAATGATATACGGATGGAAAGCTGCTGTAAACACGCAACTTTTCCGTCTTGATCGTTTTTTAATACTCGCGACGGTTTAAAAAAAAATCATCTGACATTCATTCAGTGTAGTAGTTGACCTTCCTTCTGTTTTCACGTTGAACTTCTGTCGCGTATTTTCGTTTGTAATTTCTCATCCATTCGTGGGTGTTACACAAATGATATTCCTTTTTGTACAAACCTCTCTCACAATAATTTTCTAACATTCCCCGACCGAGAACTTGAACTTATAGCAACAAAAAATTTGGACCTTGCCTTTTTTATTTATTTTTTCATATTAAACACGCACCATGTAGTACGTGAACTTTCTTTGAGTTTTTTATATACTTCGAACTTCTGTGTTATTTTAATTTGAACTTTTTAGTCATATTCTTAAAAAGGAAATATGTTTTTAAATAAGCATAAACATTTTTTTTCTAAATTGGACTTCATAGTTTTATTTTTCTTAGAAACGGTAATAATTTGAGTTTCCCGTATACATCAAACTACTCCTCTATATTAATTTGAACTTCTTCATTTTTATTCTTTAATAACGAGAAAAAATCTAAGTTTTTCATAAACTTCAAACTTCTCTATTATTTTAATTTGAACTTCTTAGTTTTTTTAAATTGAACTTCATATTTTTATTTTTCCTAGAAACGTAAATAATTTGAGTTTTTAGTATACATTGAAATACTCCTTTATTTTAATTTGAACTTTTTTCATTTTATTATTTAGTAACAAGGAAAATCTATGTTTTTTTAAATAGGGAACTGCACTATTTTTGTAATTTGGACTTCTTGGTTTATTTCTTTTAGTAACGTAAAATCCTAGTTTTGTAATAAATATTGAACCGGTCCTTTATTTAAATTTGAACTTCTAGTTTTTTTATTTAGAAACAATGAAAATCGTTTTTGTTATGAACTTTTAACTGCTCTATTTCTTAAAATTGAACTTCCTGTTTTTTGATTTAGAAATGCTGAAATATCCGCTAAAAAGTGCTCTATTATTTTTGTAATGCTCTATTGTTTTAATTTGAACTTATTGGTTTATTATTTTGTTAAAGGGGAATTCCTAATTCTCTAATAAACATCGAACTTCCTATTGGTGTGGATTTCTCTATTTTTTCGAGTGAAAAATGCCCCCACTATAGGTATGGATTTCTCTGTTTTCCCATTCGAACTTCACTATCACGTTTCTTCTTATTGCATATTTTTAGTGCTTTTGACCTTCTCTGACTTCCAGACCTGAACTTACATGAAAATTTATATCTATTTTTCTTATTCGAACGCCCTATGTTTTAACATGTGAAAAAGTTGGTTTTAATTTTTTTTTTATAGTATATTGAACTTTTTGTTTTCTTGGTTACCATAGTACTTCAAACATATGTGACTAAACCGATGTTGTAGGTGTGTTTCTTTTTGTCAATGCACTGTTTTAAATATATGTACTTGAACTAATACCACATTATTTGTATAGAAACTGGATTATTCCCTTTTAGTTTATTTTGTAATACTTTTATATTTTTTACTACAAAAATTCATTTTGTTTGTGAATTGGCATGAAACGGTAGGTTTTCCATCGAATATGTTATGTGTAATGGTCGGAAGACTATAGTACATCAAGGTAATAGGGACCGACCATCAGTGGTCCCCTAACAATTAAAGACTGAGCTACCAGCATCTACATTTAAATGTTGAAATTTGGAAGCGCTCGGTGGTGCGGGGCTTCAACGGCGGGGAAGGTGGCGGCGGGTGGGGGCGGGGGCTGGAGCGGCGGCGCCGGTTGGTTATGGAGCGGGGGCGGTGGCGCCGATTGGTGGTGAGGTGGGGGCGGTGGTATCTTAGGGAGGAGGTCCGGTATGGCACCAGGGAAGAAGGTAGGGGAGGAGGGGGGAGGCGGGGTGGGGTGGCGCTCCGGCGGAGCAGGAGGAGGTGCGTCGACAGCAGGGGAGGAGGGGCGCCGGCGGTGGGGAAGAAAGCATTGTTCTGGTGCGAGGGGCAGCAGAGGGTGGAAGCGCGGCGGGGATGCGGGGGTTGGATGGAATTTGGGGGAGGTGGGTTGACCAGGGATTTTTGTTGGACGTACCGGTTTGGTTGAGTTCAGGAACACCTCCGCGTCTCCTTATAGGGTGCGTTGTGATCATAATAACTATTCTAATCCTGCGATCAGAATAGTGTCACCCTATATATATATACCATCTATTCTGACATCGATTTCAGAATAACTATTCTGACAACACTTCCGAACTGCAGGTTTAACGCGGGTGCACTGCATCCATATGAAACGAACACTGCAATGTCAGCAGAAAAAACTGCACGTGTTTTTTCGGCACCGTTTTTGCTCCAGTTTCTAAACCGTTTGTCGGAAAGAGACATATAATATACCGTTGGATAGCTACGGAAAATCCGCAACTTTTCCATGTTGACTACTTTTCGCGATTGCCCACGGTTTAACAGTAGTTTCAAAAACGGTGGCCGCCCGACGAGTGACAGAAAGCGTATTTTCGCGGTTTTTTCTAAACCGCTCTTTTGAATGAATCAAACGATACGGCGTTCAAAAGATATCGTCGAGGCACAACATTTTCATGTAGATTACATTCTCTAATTCCTTACGGTTTGAGAGTAATTTCAAAATTACTCAAACGCGAAATTCTGTTTTTCAAAAATTTCGGTTTTTTGGGTACGGTTTTTGCTCCAATTTTTTAGCCGTTTGTCGAAACGAGGCGTGTGATAAGGCGTTGGAAAGCTGTGTAATAGACGCAACTTTCATATTTTGATCATTTGTTGAGATTCCTCATGTTTTTTAATTAATTTTGAAAACGGTGCGGCTGCCTACGAGTGATAGCGAGCGTATTTTCATGAATTTTTCCAAACCGTTTGTCGGAACGATGCGATTGATACGGCGTTGGAAAGATATCGACGAGGCACAACTTTTTCATGTAGAACACTCTCTCTAATTCTTTACGGTTTAAAAGCAGTTTTGATTTTACCGAAATGCGGACATTCTGTTTTCGCGACACCAAAATCGATGCGTGAACCGCATCAGAGAGAAGAACGCAGTGCTTCAAACTGAAGACCACACTGTATCGGATGGACAAGCGAACTGCATTGTTTTCTTTTATCCGACGTGAATTTTTCAAGACGAGGAAGTGGACCGCACTTCACATCAGGCGTTAATGAACCGCAACGTATCAAGAAGTGAACCGCATAGTTTTTTCCATTGTTCCGTAATAATTTTTGTACTTCACATTTGTGAGTAAGTGAACCTCAACATTACTGGAAGTGAGCCTCGACAGTACCAGAAGCGGACCGCATGAGTTTTTGTTGTTTTTTCTAACTTTTTAATGAAACCGTGATTTTTTGGGTCTTCTCTTATTTCTTTCTAGGTCTTCATGGAGCACAATGGTACAGGACAGGATGGGTGCAGCTGAGTTCCGAAACTTTTGTCTTTCTATAATTTTATTTATAAAAGCATGTGTGTACTCCATAGTCAAGGGCTCAAGGCTAGCGAGCTGCATTTTTTTTGTCTTTTTCTCACATTTTTATTCAATGCATCTGGACTACGGAGATAAGACAAATGGTCTGCAAGAAATAAATAGAGTTTTTACCAATAAGCTACAAAAAATTTGCGGGGGTGATATTAGTGCAGCGAACTACAGAGTTTGATATAACAAACTGCTTCGATTTTTTAACTAGTGAATTGCACTTTTCCTACAAAACCAAGTGAAATGCAGGGCTCTTCGAAGTGGACTGAATCATGCAAAATTGCAGTGAAACCGTCCGAAGCGCACTGCAAAAAATGTGTTTTTTCTCTAAATAGACACAGTGAAGTGCGCCGGGGTACCGAGCCGATTTGTAGTAGACCAACTCCAGCGGCGAACCACAAATTATTTCTTACAAAGTGAACTCAGCACTTACACAACACACAGAGATCACACATCAGAAAAGAAATCCAAAATAACATGTATCAGGCGGCTATCGAACTCGCTGCTACGTGCAAAACCACGCGTACGTCGCTAATGAGCTGCAAGTCACCGCCATCCATACTGCATGCTGGGGGCGCCTGGGACCTTCGCGGATGAGCTGCATGGTGTCACCCTCCGTACTGCTTGTCAGGGCAGCCTAGGACCTCGTCGGGCACAATTTTTTTGACAATTGACAAACGGAAACACAAGATCCACGGGTGCTGAACCACACCGCAATTCCACCGTTACCAAACTGCACTGGAATTTTTGCAATGTGCTTACTCCAAAAAAAAGAACCGCACGTCGACGGGCGCCGAACCACATGCCCACACGCACTGAACCGCACGCCGTCTGCGCTGAGCTAACACAGCCACGATTGAGAAGTGCACATCACGGCAGCGGCTCCCACACGGGAAGGGAGTGAGGCGGCGTAGTCCGCCGCAAGGCTGACGCAGGGCCGCGGCGGAAAGAACTATAGGGAGGGGAGGGAGGAGCTCATCGATGCAGGGGCATGGGGGAACCAGATCGGTGCTGGTTGGGGGCAGTGGAGACTGCCCTCGATTCGATCCAGCTGCGCGCCCATCCCCGCAAGCTTGGAGCGTCATGCAGGGCTGCCCCTGACTGGTGCCCTCCCCACACCGGCGTGGTGCGCGGCGGAGGCACATCCGGGCAGCGCGGGGGAAGCAGGTTGGGCAGCGGCGTGGCGGAAGGTGGGGAGGCGGCTCGGCGGAAGGTGGGGCAACGGCTCAGTAGCGCGGGGAGGCAGGTGGGGTGGCGGCGCAACGGAGGCACATGGGGCGGCGCCGCGGTGGAGGCGGGTTGGGCCGCGGCACCGCGGAAGGGATCGAGCCGGAGAGGAGGGCTGGAGGCCGGAGCAGGCAGAGGAGGGAGGTTGTGGCGCGCCGGTTACTAGTAGTGTTGATTACATCTTGTAGTTGATGGTTGTTGGTTTATTTGGTGGAAGATATTGTGTTCAAATCCTTGATCACCATTATTACACCTCTGATCTTCAACATGTTGATGGATTGTGAGTAGTTACTTTTTTTCTCGGGGACATGGGAGAAGTCTTGTTATAAGTAATCATGTGAAGTTGGTATTCGTTCGATACTTTGATGATATTTATGTTGTTGCTTCTCTGCAAGTGTTGTGAGTAACAATAGCAGATAGTTTTGTAGCAAGATAATTCGTAACAAGTGACAAGTAGCAATAGCAATTAAGGTGCAGCAAGATAACTCAATCCTTTTTATAAAAAGGACAGGCCGGAAAGAATTCTTATATGAAGCAAGCACTCCCGAGGACACATGGGAATTTCTGTCTAGTCATGTTCAACATGTTGAGTTGATTCGAGTTCACTACTTTGATAATTTGATATGTGGGTGGACCGGTGCTAAGGTGTTGTTCTTACTTGAACAAACAACCCACTTATGATTACCCCCTCTCGCAAGCATCCGCAACTATGAAGGAAGAATTAAGAATAATCTAACCATAGCATGAAATGTGGTGATCCAAATCAGCCCCTTATGAAGCAACGCATAAACTGGGGTTTAAGCTTCTATCACTCTCGCAACCCATCATCTACTTGTTAGTCCAGAATGAATTCCCTTAGGCCCATAACATGGTGAAGTGTCATGTAGTCGACGTTCACATGACACCACTAAGAGAAGCAACAACATACATATCATTAAAATATCAAACGAATACCAACTTCATATGATTACTTATAACAAGACTTCTCCCATGTCCTCGGGAACAATAGTAACTACTCACACCTCATCAACATGTTCAAGATCAGAGGTATAATAATGATGATCAAGGATCTGAACATAATATCTTCCACCAAGTAAACCAACAAGCATCAACTACAAGATGTAATCAACACTACTAGCAACCCACAGGTACCAATCTGAGGTTTTGAGACAAAGATTGAATACAAGAGATGAACTAGGGTTTGAGATGAGATGGTGCTGGTGAAGATGTTGATGAAGATTGGTCCTCCCACAAAGGAGGAAGCATTGGTGATGACGATGGCTTCGATCTCCCCCACCCGGAGAGAAGTTTCCCCGGCAGAATCAGCCTGTAGAAGTGCACAAGGGCCTCTGCCTAGGTTTCCGCCTCGAGACGGTGGCGCTTCATCCCGAAAGATTGCTTATGATTTTTTCTAGGGTAAAACACACCATATATGAGAATAGGGGGTCGGGAGACCCGCTGGGACCCCACAAGCCATCGGGGCACACCCAGGGGTTGTGGCGCGCCCTGTTGGCTTGTGCCTCCCTCGTGGGTCCCCCTGACTCCTCTTTATTTTTGGAATTTTTCTAAAACAAAACCATCAGAACATATTTTTTTGGAATTTTTGGAGTCGGTTTACTTACCGTATCACATACCTACTACCTTTTCAGGGTTTTGGAGTGTTTCGGAAGACCTCTCTTATGTGCTCCTCCGGTGTTATCACTTGAATAATATTATTTTCAACATTAATGGGCGTACCTGAGATATAATGCTTAATTCTTTGCCCATTTACCACTCTTGGATTTTTTCCTTTGAAGTTATTAATCTTTATAGCACTGGAGCGATAGACATCCTCGACGACATACGGGCCTTCCCATTTAGAGAGAAGCTTACCTGCAAAAAATCTGAAACGAGAATTGCATAAAATAACTAGGTCTCCTACATTGAATTCCCGATTTTGGATTCTCTTATCATGCCATCTTTTAACTTTTTCTTTAAACAACTTGGCATTTTAATAAGGTTCTGTCCTCCATTCATCTAATGAACTAATATCAAATAACCTCTTTTCACCCGCAAGTTTAAAGTCATAATTAAGTTCTTTAAGTGCCCAATAAGCTTTATGTTCTAACTCAAGAGGTAAGTGACAAGTTTTTCCATAGACCATTTTATAGGGAGACATTCCCATGGGATTTTTGTAAGCAGTTCTATAAGCCTATAAAGCATCGTCGAGTTTCTTAGACCAATTATTTCTACATCTATTAACAGTCTTTTGCAAGATCAATTTTATTTCTCGATTGCTTAGGTCAACTTGACCGCTAGATTGAGGATAATACGGTGATGCAATCCTATGATTAACATCGTATTTAGCTAGAAGCTTACGGAAAGCACCAAGAATAAAATGCGAACCACCATCAGTCATTAAATATCTAGGGACTCCAAACCTCGGGAAATTGATATCTTTAAGCATTTTAATAGAATTGTTATGATCAGTGATACATCTCCAACGTATCTACTTTTCCTCACTCTTTTGCCATGTTTTGGACTCTAATTTGCATGATTTGAATGGAACTAACCCGGACTGACGCTGTATTCAGCAGAATTGCCATGGTGTTGTTTTTGTGCTGAAATAAAAGTTCTCGAAATGGAACGAAACTTTCTGGAGATTTATTTTGGAAAATATAAAAAAATACTGGAGCCAGAAACTACCGGAGAGGGGGCCCAGGGTGCACAGCACCCACCAGGGCGCGCCAGCCCCCTCCCGGCGTGCCCTGGTGGGTGGTGGGAACCTCGAAGCCCCACTTGACCTATTTATGCCACTATAAATTCCTAAATTTGGAGAAAAAAAATAGGAGAGAAAGAATTATCGTTTTTCACGAGACGGAGCCGCCGCCACCTCCTGTTCTTCATCGGGAGGCCAGATCTGGAGCCCGTTTGGGGCTCCGGAGAGGGGAATCTTCGGTCTTCGTCATCATCAACCTTTCTCCATCACCAATTCCATGATGCTCCCCACCGGGAGTGAGTGATTCCTTCGTAGGCTTGCTGGTCGGTGAGGAGTTGGATGAGATTCATCATGTAATCGAGTTAGTTTTGTTAGGGCTTGATCACTAGTACCCATTATGTTCTGAGATTGATGTTGCTATGACTTTGCTATGCCTAATGCTTGTCACTAGGGCCCGAGTGCCATGATTTCAGATCTGAACCGTTTATGTTATCATCTCTATATCAATGTTCTTGATCCGATCTTGCCTAGTCATATGCACCTATTACGTGTTATGATCCGTCAACCCCATAGTGACAATATTTGGGATACTTCGCGGTGATGACCGTAGTTTGAGGAGTTCATGTATTCACCATGTGTTAATGCTTTGTTTCGGTTCTCTATTAAAAGGAGGCCTTAATATCCCTTAGTTTCCTTATGGACCCCGCTGCCACGGGAGGGTAATACAAAATATGTCATGCAAGTTCTTTTCCATAAGCACGTATGACTATTTACGGAATACATGAATACATTACATTGATGAACTGGAGCTAGTTCTGTATCGCCCTAGGTTATGACTGTTATATGATGAATATCATCCAACGAGTTACCGATCCAGTGCCTACGATCTTTACACTTATTGTTCTTGCTAAGTTACTACTGCTGTTGCTGTTGTTCCTACTGCTACAAACCTATTGCTACTACTGTTACCGCTGCCCTTACTATTGCTACTGCTATCAAACCTATCATATTACTATGCTACTGATCACTTTGCTATAGATATTTATCTCCAGATGTGGTTGAATTGACAATCAACTGCTAATACTCTCAAGTATTCTTTGGCTCCCCTTGTGTCGAATCTATAAATTTGGGTTGAATACTCTACCCTCGAAAACTGTTGCGATCCCCTATACTTGTGGGTTATCAAGACCTTTTTCTGGCGCCGTTGCCAGGGAGCATAGCAATATTTGTTGAGTCACTTGGGATTTATATCAATTTATCACTATGAAGAATTTGAAGGATCCAAGGCCCAAGATTTTTCCCTCTACTACGAGGGGAGGTAAGGAACTGCCATCTAGCTCTGCACTTGATTCACCTTCTGTTATGAGTAAGCTTGCAACACCACCACATGCTAGTAATCCTGATATGTCGCAAGTTATTGATGATGCTACTTCTGCTATGAATGATGCTTATGATGATGCTAGTACCATGCTTGATGATAATGTGCCGCTAGGAGAATTTCTTGATGAACAAATTGCTAGAGCTAAAGAAAATGAAATTGCTGAAACTGATGAAGCTTATGAAACTGATTATGATTATGAAACTCTTATTAGTCCTAGTTCTCCTAAGTTTGAAATGCCTAAGATACCTGAAGGTTATGTTATGGATGAGGAGATAACTAGAGAAATTCTTTCTTGCAAGGATAGAGACGATCTTAAGAAACTGCTATGCAAGTATAAGGAAAAAACTTTGAATGCTAGAATGAAATGTGATCCTAAGTTTGCTACTTCACCTATCAGTGTTACCGATAAGGATTATGAGTTCTCTGTTGACCTAGTGTTAATTACTTTGGTTGAATCTGATCCTTTCCATGACTATTAAACTGAAACTGTAGTGGCACACCTTACTAAGCCGAATGATATAGCCACCCTCTTTACTCATGATGAGAAGATTCGCTACTATTACATCCTTAGGTTGTTTCCGTTCTCATTAAAGGGTGATGCTAAGACATGGTACAATACTCTTCCTCCTGGTTGTGTGCGTAGTCCCCAGGATATGATTTACTACTTCTCTGAAAATATTTTCCTGCTCATAAGAAACAAGCTGCCTTACAGGAAATATTTAACTTTGTGCAAATTGAAGAAGAGAGTCTCCCACAAGCTTGGGGGAGGCTTCTCCAGTTGCTTAATGCTTTGCCTGATCATCCTCTCAAGAAAAATGAAATACTTGATATCTTTTATAATGGACTAACCGATGCTTCTAGGGACTTCCTAGATAGTTGTGCTGGTTGTGTTTTTAGGGAATGAACTGTTGAACAAGCTAAAGAATTATTGAATAACATATTGAAAAATTATGATGATTGGACTCTTCCTGAGCCACTGCCTAAATCTACTCCGAAGAAGAGGGGTATCTTATTTCTCGGTCCCGAAGATATGCAAGAGGCAAAGAAATCCATGAAGGAAAAAAGGTATTAAAGCTAAGGATGTTAAGAATTTGCCACCTATTAAAAAAATACATGGCCTTGACACACCACCACCTCCACAGGTGGTAGAGGTAAATTCTTTATTAAAGTTTAATGAAAGTGACATCCCTCACAATAAACCTCCTAGTCAATGCTTATATGAGTTTGATAACTATATTATGAAGCAAGATCATTTCAATGCTCATGTTCTAAAACAATTGAAATACAATTGTGATATGATTGCTCTCTTGAGTGACTTGCTATTTAGAATCAGTAATGATGTTAGAGGTGTAGGAAAGCATGCCTCTATGGTTCAAACTCAATTAGAACAAGTAGCTAAGTCTCAAAAAGAATTGCTTGATGAAATGAATAGTAATATGCATGACTTTGCTGCTAGAGTAGTAACTAGAGGAGGTAGAATGACCCAAGAACCACTCTATCCTGAGGGTCATCCTAAAAGAATTGAACAAGATTCTCAGAGAATTAATACTGATACACCTAGTCCTTATAAGAGGAAAAAGAAAAAGAAAAATGATAGGACTTTGCATACCTCTAGTGAACCCGAGACACAAAAACCTCCTGATAATAATGATGTCTCTATTTCTGATGCTGAAACTTAGTCTGGTAGTGAACATCAACCTAGTGATAATGAAAATGATAATGATGATTTCCACGATGATGCTCAACCTAGTAATGATAGAGAACCAGATAATGATGTTGAAATAGAGCCTGCTCCTGATCTTGATAACCCACAACCTAAAAATAAACGGTATGATAAGAAAGACTTTGTGGCTAGGAAACATGGTAAAGAAAGAGAGCCATGGGTTCAGAAACCCATGCCATTTCCACCTAATCCATCTAAGAAAAAGGATGATGAAGAATTTGAGCGCTTTGCTGCAATGATTAGGCCAGTCTTTTTGCGTACCCGTTTGACTGATATTTTGAAAATGGCCCCTTATGCAAAGTATATGAAAGACATCATCACTAATAAAAGAAAAATACCTAAAGCTGAAATCTCCACCATGCTTGCTAATTATTCTTTTAAGGATGGAGTACCTAAAAAACTTGGAGATCCTGGAATACCAACTATACCTTGCTCCATCAAAAGAAACTATGTTAAAACTGCTTTGTGTGATTTGGGAGCCGGTGTTAGTGTTATGCCTCTCTCCTTATATAAAAGACTTGATTTAAATAAACTCACACCTACCGAGATATCATTGCAAATGGCTGACAAATCAACAGCCATACCTATTGGTATTTGTGAGGATGTGCCCGTTGTTGTTGCAAATGTTACTATCTTAACGGACTTTGTTATTCTTGAGATGCCCGAGGACGACAACATGTAGATTATCCTTGGTAGACCCTTTTTGAATACTGCAGGTGCTGTTATTGATTGCAATAAAAGCAAAGTCACTTTTCATATTAATGGTACTGAGCACATGGTGCACTTTCCGAAGAAACAATTTCAAGTGAATGGTATAAATGTTATTGAAGAATCTCTGACCATCACTATTGGAAGTTTTCAATTACCTCTACCTACTGCCAAAAAGAAATATGATATACTTATTGTAGGGGATATGCACATCCCTATTGAGGTAACTTAGTGTTTTACGAAAGTTCTTCGGTTTCATGCTAATCAGAAGTGGTTGTTAATAAGACTTGATCAACCTTATTAATGAATCATTTTTGAGAGGTATGACGTCGATGAATCTAGTAAGCACAACTTTCTGCTCCCATCTTTTATTTTTTGTTTTAGTTAGTCAAATAAAATAAAATTCCATATTTATCCTGTTTTCTGTTTTCTCCGTGCAATAAAAAAATGACCCAAAAATAAAAATTCTCAGAATGCCCTAAAAATTTAACACGAATTTTTTACGAATATTTATGAATTTTTGGTGCAAATAACACCTGAGGGGGGTGCACCTGGTGCCCACAATACACCAGGGCGCGCCAGCACCCCCAGGCACGCCCTGGTGGGTGGTGGCCCCCACGTAGGCCCCCTCACTTATCTCTTTAGGCCACATTGTCACCTACCTCCAGCAAAAAAATCACCACAACCACCATTTTCGTGTTCTTGCTCTCAAACCCGCGGATTTTGATCTCTTTGCTCGAAGCTCCGTTTCTGAAACTGTTTGGAGGGATTGCTACTTGGTATGTGACTCCTCCATTGCTCCAATTAGTTTTTGTTTTAGTGGGTTATTTTTAGAATAATTAGCTACTCTTGGTGCTGCTGTAGATGAGCTTGCATGTTGAATTCTTAGAGTTCTAAGTAGTTTGAATGCTCAATATGGCCTCTATGCATGCTTGGGAGTAGTTGCTAACAATCTTACAAAGTTTTGTTGACAATTTTTTTTGTGGACTAATTTTTTTTCAGAATTTTTATAGAAATAAAAATGCAATTATTTAGGATTTCTTCGAGGAGGAGATCCTCGGGAGCCTCGTCAAGTGGAAGCTCAGTTTGACAGTCTTATGTTGAACCAAGCGAAAGCTCGATGCGAGATGCCGCCACCAAATCATGCTTGTGGCCTTGCGACGAGTTCATGGAAGGTGCAGGTATTAAGGAGGAATTTTATCAATTTATCCACAACACAGGGCTTGCTTCCTTCATCGCAGATAAGTGCCCCAACACCTCGTACTCACGAAAACCTTCACAAAGAAATTCAAATATTTTTCTCGTGAGTCTAGAGTTTCGTTTAACCTGTACGATCATTCCTTTACCATGCCATTAGAAATGTTTAGCGATGCATGCAAACTTCCATTTGAGGGTTCCTTTGATGAACCCACAAAATCTGAGTACGCGTCATTTTTAGTTAATCTTTGCTTTGGTGAAGATAGAGGGGTTACACAAGGGAGAATTAACAGCATCCATTTTCCATCACTCCAATATTTTGCGCTCTTTAACGACAAATGTATTGTAGGCAAACAAGAGTGTAGCACCTTATGTGCTCATGATTTGAGACTCTTACAAACTGCCATAACTGGGAATAAGGATTATAATCTTGGTGCAATTGTTGCACGGAGGTTGCATCTTAATGCTGCTAATGGTAATTTTTATGGAGGAATTTATGCCTCCCGTGTAGCTGAGAGATTAAATGTTTCACCTTGGCCTAATGACCCCATCCTACCCATTCAGTATTTAGACTTTGATGCTATGAACCGTCATAAGTTCCTTACGGGTACGGCCACCAACTACACCTATAACTTGAGATTTAATAAAAAACTTGTTGTGCCTGTTATTTTGCCTGCTCCTGGTCTCTTTGATTTTCACACTAGGGGAAGATATTATGTTCTTGAGAGCGAAGCTTATGAGTACAACGCGGAGGTTGAAGCTGCCAGGAGGGTCGCGGAGTCTGCTCCGAGGTTCTCGATGAGCCATCGCCCAGATTACTATTCATACGGATGGTGATTACCAAGCTAGGCCAAAAGCCTAAGCTTGGGGGAGTACGTATTTCCACCGACATTACATTCATGTTCGCATATTTTATTCCAGTTGTCGGTGCTGATACTTTTTCATTGTAATATCCATGTTAGATTTGTTTTCTCGTTTTCTTCTTGTGTGTTTGAAAAACTTTGAGAAAACCCAAAAACATTGCCTACTTCTTTTTAGTTTTTATTTCTAGCTTAGTTTAATTGTTTCATTAAAAGAAAACCCAAAAAGATTTCTCGCTTCTTCTTTTGTTTGTTGGGAGCTATCCCGTGTAAATTGTTTTTCTCGTTTTTGTTTTTCCTCTTTAATTTGCTTCCTTCAAGAAAAACCAAAAACTCCAAAAATATTTCAGTGTGTTTCTCTGAAATTCTTTTCTTTTTTATTTTGAGTCGTACCTGGGAGAAGACCACGATGAAATTGTTGAGTGGTTCTCATCTGCATTATCGTCTACCTAACAAAGAACCCATATTACCTTGTCTTCTCCTCTTGAATAAAATGTTTGCAGATTCCAGCTTAGTCCACGGCATTCTTGCACTATTATTATATTCTTATCATTCGGTCATGCAAGTGAAAGGCAATAATGACGCCATTTGATGAATTGACTGTGGCAGAGAAAGGCGGGTAGGAACTCAACTTGTTTTTGTTTTTGTAAATATGTTTAACCTAGTATCCCTTGATTCAGCTCATTGTGATCAAACATGTTTGCAATGACCATTAGAGATTATAGTTGTTCATGCCATGCTTAAGTAGCTAGGAGTGGATAATGATTTATCTTGGGTGTCAACATGCATTAAAATAGTTGTGATGCGGTATGATGATATGGTATCCTCCTTTGAATGTTTAAAGTGGCTTGACTTGGCACATGTTCACGCATGTAGTTGAATCAAAACCAACATAGCCTTCATGATATTTATGTTCATGGTGTCCATATCCTACTCATGCTAGTATTCAATGTTGATTATATCTAATGCATGTTCATGACCGTCTTCGCTCTCTAGCTGTCCGCATCTCAATCTAACTACTAGCCTTCGCCTGTACTAAGCGGGAATACTGCTTGTGCATCAAAACCATTAAACCAAGTTATGCCAGATGAGTCCACTATATCTACCTATATGCGGTATTACCCTGCCGTTCCAAAGTAAATTTGCATGTGCCACCTCTAAAATTTCAAATAAACATCTTTTTTGTGTGCCTGGACCGCTCATGGAGCGACAGGGGGCGGTCAGTATCTTCCATGCTAAGCGGGTTATTCTCATGACGAGTGTTTATTCACTTGTCCTTACATGAGAGGGACGGTAATAGGGATTCCCAGTCCCGAAATCAAAAAAATCAAAAATAATTAAACAAAACTCCCCCAGGAATGTTGTTGGTTTGGACGGTACCCGTGGATGCGGCTCGCCGTGGAGTGTGATTGTTGGTGGAGGGGGAGTAAACCTTTACTTTTACCGCTTGGGAACCGCCGCTAATTTTTTAGCATGGAAGATATTGATAACTCTTGGTCGTGACGTTGACAGGAAGGGTGTACCTCCCAAAATTATATCTTTCTCTGTTTTAAGCTTTGAGCTCTAGCACCGCTGCAAATCCATGCTTCGCTCTGCGAAGGGACTATCTATTTACTTTTATGTTGAGTCATCACCTTCTCAAATAAGCGCCAGACCTGAGAGCACTATTGTCATCCTCATGCATTGTGTATAGTTGATGTTGGGTGCCGCATGACTGGATCTTTTCTACCATGAATTACAATGTTTAGTCGCTGCTTGAACTTTGGAGGTGCTCTGCATTTATGTTTTGCGGTCTCAGAAAGGGCTAGAGAGATACCACTATAGTCATATTGTATCATGATTGTTTTGACAAAATGTTTGCGCTTGAGATATCTTATTATTGCCTGCTAGTTGCTTATGTTATTGATATGAGTAAATATAATTCCTAAGAGTTATTGTTGACATGGTTAGTCATAATCTTTGCTGAAAACCTGGGTGCTACTTAAGCATATATATGTAAAGAAGAACAAAAGATTTCATAAAAGTTTTTCTTTATCACTTTCAGTTTATCAACTGAATTGCTTGAGGACAAGCAAAGGTTTAAGCTTGGGGGAGTTGATACGTCTCCAACGTATCTACTTTTCCTCACTCTTT
The DNA here is from genome assembly GCA_039707655.1 of Elymus sibiricus. Lineage (NCBI taxonomy): Eukaryota > Viridiplantae > Streptophyta > Magnoliopsida > Poales > Poaceae > Elymus > Elymus sibiricus. Next base: position 294,747,148 of record CM077663.1, on the reverse strand, counting down.
TGCCCTTGTTTTGGACTCTAATTTGCATGATCTGAATGGAACTAACCCGGACTGACGCTGTTTTCAGCAGAATTGCCATGGTGTTGTTTTTGTGCAGAAATAAAAGTTCTCGGAATGGAACGAAACTATCTGGAGATTTATTTTCGAAAATATAAAAAATACTGGAGCCAGAAACTACCGGAGAGGGGGCCCAGGGTGCGCAGCGCCCACCAGGGCATGCCAGCCCCCTCCCGGCATGCCCTGGTGGGTGGTGGGCACCTCGGAGCCCCACTTGACCTATTTCCGCCACTATAAATTCCTAAATTTGGAGAAAAAAAGTAGGAGAGAAAGAATTATCATTTTTCACGAGACGGAGCCGCCGTCACTTCCTGTTCTTCATCGGGAGGCCAGATCTGGAGCCCGTTTGGGGCTCCGGAGAGGGGAATCTTTGGTCTTCGTCATCATCAACCTTTCTCCATCGCCAATTCCATGATGCTCCCCACCGGAAGTGAGTAATTCCTTCGTAGGCTTGCTGGTCGGTGAGGAGTTGGATGAGATTCATCATGTAATTGAGTTAGTTTTGTTAGGGCTTGATCACTAGTACCCATTATGTTCTGAGATTGATGTTGCTATGACTTTGCTATGCCTAATGCTTGTCACTAGGGCCCGAGTGCCATGATTTCAGATCTGAACCGTTTATGTTATCATCTCTATATCAATGTTCTTGATCTGATCTTGCCTAGTCATATGCACCTATTACGTGTTATGATCCGTCAATCCCATAGTGACAATATTTGGGATACTTCGCGGTGATGACCGTAGTTTGAGGAGTTCATGTATTCACCATGTGTTAATGCTTTGTTCCGGTTCTCTATTAAAAGGAGGCCTTAATATCCCTTAGTTTCCTTATGGACCCTGCTGCCACGGGAGGTTAGGACAAAAGATGTCATGCAAGTTCTTTTCCATAAGCACGTATGACTATTTACGGAATACATGCCTACATTACATTGATGAACTGGAACTAGTTCTGTATCGCCCTAGGTTATGACTGTTATATGATGAATATCATCCAACGAGTTACCGATCCAGTGCCTACGATCTTTCCACTTATTGTTCTGGCTAAGTTACTACTGCTGTTGCTGCTGTTCCTACTGCTACAAAACTATTGCTACTACTATTACCGCTGCCGTTACTATTGCTACTGCTATCAAACCTATCATAGTACTATGCTACTGATCACTTTGCTGCATATATTTATCTCCAGGTGTGGTTGAATTGACAACTCAACTGCTAATACTCTCAAGTAGTCTTTGTCTCCCCTTGTGTCGAACCTATAAATTTGGGTTGAATACTCTACCCTCGAAAACTGTTGCGATCCCCTATACTTGTGGGTTATCAATCAACACTACTAGTTGGAATAGCTTCTACCCACTTAGTAATGTAATGAACGGCAACTAGGATATGATTTTACCCATTAGAGGAAGGAAAAGGTCCCATATAATCAAAGCCCCACACATCAAATGGTTCAATAGCAAGTAAATAATTCATAGGCATTTCCTGACGTCTACCAATGTTACCAATTCTTTGACATTCATCACAACAGAGAACATACTTTTGCACATCTTTGAAAAGAGTAGGCCAATAAAAACCAGATTGTAGTACCTTGTGTGTAGTTCTGTCACCAACATGGTGTCCTGCATAGGCCTCAGAGTGACATTTCCGTAGGTTTTGTCCCTGATCATGCTTAGGTACACAATGTCTAATAACACCATCTACTTCTTCTTTATAAAGATGTGGGTCATTCCAAAAGTAATGTCTTAAATCATAAAAGAACTATTTCTTTTGTTGGTAGGTGAAAATAGGCGGTATATATTTAGCAACAATGTAATTGGCATAATCAGCATACCAAGGGGTACTATGTGAAGTATTTATAACAGCAAGTTGCTCATCAGGAAAATTATCATCAATAGGCAGTGGGTCATCAAGAACATTTTCCATCCTAGACAAGTTATCTGCTACAGGGTTTTCAGCTCTCTTCCTATCAACAATATGCAAGTCAAATTCTTTAAGTAAAAGCACCCACCTAATAAGTCTAGCCTTAGCATCATTCTTTTCCATAAGGTATTTAATAGCAGCATGATCAGTGTGAATAGTTACTTTGGAATCAACAATGTAAGGTCTAAACTTATCACATGCAAACACGACTGCTAAAAATTCCTTTTCAGTGGTAGCATAATTTCTTTGAGCTTTGTCTAGGGTCTTACTAGCATAATGAATAACATTCAATTTCTTGACTACTCTTTGCCCTAAAACAACACCGACAGCATAATCACTAGCAACACACATAATTTCAAATGGTAGATTCCAACCAGGCGGTTGGACAATAGGTGCAGAAATCAAGGCTTTCTTAAGTATTTCAAAGCCTTCTACACAATCATCATAAAAAACAAAAGGAATATCTTTTTGAAGAAGATTAGTTAGTGGCCTAGAATTTTTGAGAAATCTTTAATGAAACGCCTATAAAAACCAGCATGACCGAGGAAACTTCTTATACCTTTGGTATCTTTTGGACATGACATTTTCTCTATTGCATCAACTTTAGCTTTGTCGACTTCAATGCCCCGTTCAGAAATTTTATGCCCAAGTAATATACCTTCATTCACCATAAAGTGGCACTTATTAGTTTCTTCACATCTCTGCAACACTCAATCAAGGTTACTCAAGAAATCATCAAAAGAAGTCCCGTGTACGGAAAATCATCCATGAAAACCTCAACAATCTTTTCACAAAAGTCAGAGAATATAGCAGTCATACATCTTTGAAAGGTAGCAGGTGCATTACATAAGCCAAAAGGCATTCGTCTATAAGCATAAGTTCCAAGAGGGATCGTATAATTTTCTCTTGGTCTTCATTTGACACGGGTATTTGAGAGAAACCAGAATATCCATCAAGAAAACAAAAATGTGTGTGCTTAGATAACCTTTCTAACATTTGATCGATACATGGCAAGGGGTAATGATCTTTTCTAGTAGCTTTGTTTAGTTTCCTGAAATCAATTACCGTCCTATAACCAGTTATGATTTTTTGTGGAATAAGTTCATTTTTATCATTAGGAACAACAGTTATACCTCCTTTCTTAGGAACACAATGAATAGGACTTACCCATCTACTATCAGCAATAGGATAAATTATACCTGCCTCCAGAAGCTTTAGTATTTTAGTTCTTACAACTTCCTTCATCTTAGGACTTAAACGGCGCTGATGATCAATGACAGGTTTAGCATCATGTTCCATATTAATCTTATGCTAACATAGAGTGGGACTAATGCCCTTAAGATCATCAAGAGTATATCGAATAGCAGCCCTGTGCTTCTTCAGAGTTTTAAGTAATCTCTTCTCCTCATGCTCTGAAAGGTTAGCACTAATAATAACAAGATATATCTTCTTTTCATCAAGATAAACATATTTCAAAGTATCGGGTAATGTCTTTAGCTCAAACACAGGATCTCCCTTGGGTGGAGGAGGATCTCCTAATATGTCAACAGGCAAGTTGTGTTTGAGAATAGGTGTTTGTCTAAGAAGTATATCATCTATCTCATTTCTTTCATTCATATGCATATCATTCTCATGGTCTATCAAATATTGTTCTAGTGGATCAGTAGTAGGCACGACAGTAGAAGCAAGACCAATTATTTCATCCTTACTAGGTAATTCTTTTTCATAATTTTTTCTGTCGAACTTAGAGAAATTAAATTCATGAGACTCATCACCAAAGCTTACCTTCACTTTCTTAGTAACACAATTAATTTCAGCATTAGCAGTGTTCAATAAAGGTCTACCAAATATAATGGGACAAAAACTATCTTGTTGTGAACCAAGCACTAAGAAATCTGTAGGGTACTTTACTTTTCCACAAAAGACATCAACATCTCTAACAATCCCAAGCGGTGCAATGGTGTCCCTGTTTGCAAGTTTAATAGTGACATCAATATCTTCAATCTCAGAGGGTGCTATGTCATTCATAATTTCTTGGTATAAGGTAAAAGGTATAGCACTGACACTAGCACCAATGTCACAACAATGATCTCCAATTTTAACAGAAACAACGGGCAGGCCGGTAACAGGTTTATTTTTATCTAACTCATCCCGATTGTTTCTAATAGGTTTTGCAATTCTAGTAGCTTCACCACAGAAATAAATAACTTGTCCATCAGTATCATCAGATAAGAGATCTTTAACCAAAGCAATATTAGGCTCAACATTTATTTGTTCACAGGGTTTAGGTGTACTTATATAACTTTTATTAACCACAGTTGTAACTTTAGCATGTTCCTTAATCCTAACAGGAAAAGGAGGTTTCTCAATGTAAGCGGTAGGCACAACTGGATCAACATGGTAAACAATTATTTCCTCTTTAATTCTAACAGGTTCCTCTAATGGTTTTTCAATAGGTGTGTGATATTTAAACCACTTCTCCTTAGGGAGATCAACATGAGTAGAAAATGATTCACAGAAAGTAGCTACTATCTCAGAGTCAAGACCATATTTATTGCTAAACTCATGGAAAGCATTAGTTTCCATAAAAGATTTAACACAGTCAAACTTAAGCTTTATACCTGACTCTTTACCTTTGTCGAGTTCCGAATCTTCATAGTTGCATTTAATTCTTTCCAGAAGATCCCATTTGAATTCAATAGTCATGTTCATATAGGAACCACTAGAAGAAGAATTGAGTAATACTTGATTATCATGAGAAAGCCGAGCATAATTTTTTTTGTATAATCATCTCTCTTGAGAGCTCATGATTGGGGCAAGTGTGCATCATAGATTTAATCCTCCCCCAAGCTTGAGCGATACTTTCTCCTTCACGAGGCCAACAATTATAAATAAAGTTCCGATCACGAATAGCATGAAACGTGGTGATCCAAATCAGCCCCTTATGAAGCAACGCATAAACTGGGGTTTAGGCTTCTGTCACTCTCGCAACCCATCATCTACTTGTTACTCCAGAATGACTTCCCTTAGGCCCATAACATGGTGAAGTGTCATGTAGTCGATGTTCACATGACACCACTAAGAGAAGCAACAACATACATATCATCAAAATATCGAACGAATACCAACTTCATATGATTACTTATAACAAGACTTCTCCCATGTCCTCAGGAACAATAGTAACTACTCACACCTCATCAACATGTTCAAGATCAGAGGTATAATAATGATGATCAAGGATCTGAACATAATATCTTCCACCAAGTAAACCAATAAGCATCAACTACAATATGTAATCAACACTACTAGCAACCCATAGGTACCAATCCGAGGTTTTGAGACAAAGATTGAATACAAGAGATGAGCTAGGGTTTGAGATGAGATGGTGCTGGTGAAGATGTTGATGAAAATTGGTCCTCCCACGAAGGAGGAAGCGTTGGTGACGATGATGGCTTCGATCTCCCCCTCTCGGAGAAAAGTTTCCCCGGCAGAATCAGCCTGTCAGAGTGCAAAAGGGCCTCTGCCCAGGTTTCCAGCTTGAGATGGCGGCGCTTCGTCCTAAAAGATTGCTTATGATTTTTTTCTAGGGTAAAACACACCATATAAGAGAAGAGGGGGATCGGGAGACCTGATGGGGCCCCACAAGCCATCAGGGCGCGCCCAGGGGCGGTGGGCGCGCCCTGTTGGCTTGTGGCAAGCAGATGACCCCCCCTCGGGTATATTTTTGGCCCAATAATTCTTAAATATTCCATAAAACGTCTTCGTTAAGTTTTCAGAGATTTCCCTTTTTGTGGTGTACCTTGCATATTCAGAGAGAAAAGGCATAAGAATTGTATGATAATGAGGAATAATGGACAAGAATGACATAAATATCAATAAGAAATCATGATGCAAAATGGACGTATCAGGTCCTCACGTTCTATGCCATGTTGCTAGAGTGAAAGAAGCTTAAACCCTAGTTTAAGGAGAGAAGAACGCGGGAGCGAGTTCCAGTTAAGGTGGTGAGACTGTAACAACCCCGTTTTCTAATAATCACTTTTCGATTAAACATGCTTTCGGACTCTCTATATCCATATCTATTTGGTCCGTCGAATAATAAATCCGACTCTTTAGTTATGTTGGGCTCGTCGAGATAGTCGAAACGCACTACCTATTTGCTTGAATCGGACTCAGGATTCATCTTCTATGGTTTATTCCAATTCAATGGTTTGGATTGTTAAGAAATTTTGAAAAGTATTTTCTACTTTAAGAAAAATAATAATGAGTTGAGCCTTATCTCTAGGTTCTCCTCCATGTGAGCTATCCTATCTAGATAGGAGTCGTGCTCCACGTCCACCTCTCCCATCCTCCTTTCCCCAAGCCGAAGGGAGACCTCCCACCCCCCCTCCAGCCAGCCTACTCCCTCCTCCCCTTCCCTCCCCACTCCTCCCCTAGTCTCTCCTTGCTACACCACGCCCTTAACCACCTTCATGGCATCCTTTTTGATCTAGGGCTTGAGGAAGAGGAAAAGGAGACAAGGATAGGAGGAGAACAAGAAGGCTTCCCGAACTTTCCCCTTCACCAAATCTTTGTGATTTGATCATAGAGGTGAGGTTCCTCATCACTTAGGATCTCTTGCCCTATATTAGTGATGGTTCATGGAGTATAGGCCTAGGATTGCAAACCCAACGTGAGGGAATTGGGGGAAATGTTGTTCATGTTGTTGTTTCTGGGTGTTCAGATTCAGAAATCACCATTTTTAGGTCCCTAGATAACAAAATCGGAGGAGGATAATGTGGAACGTTTTGTAGGTGTTGTTCCCACAATCGTTTCGAGAGGTCATTCACTCAATTCGGTGCAGCCATTTAGCCGTGGCGATAAAAACAAGTTGATGCGATGTGTTTGCCACGAGAAAAATATTTAAAGAAACTCTGGGAGAAGGTAAGGGGAGTGTATTTCTCTCTTGCGCCGGGAAAGGGAAAAGCAAGTATGCGGGCGTGCCGGTGTACCGTAGTACACAAACAAAATGAGGTACGGGAAACAAGTATTTCATTAATCTCATTGGATAAACAAAATTACAAGATCCCGTAATTAAAAGCGCTCTGTAGCCTACTAGTGCGGCCATGCTGACTGTGACGACTGTGTGATCTCCTGGTTCCCGGGGCCTCGGAAGGCTCCCGGTTAATTACTCCCGCGGGTTGCTCCACAGGATACCTCCGATTGAGCTGTGTGGTCGTCTTCGTCGTCTTCACTTCACGTTCTCCATGCATGATGAGGATGGTGGGGTGTGTGTGTGGGCGGCGGCAGAGCCCATGTCCTCGTCGGTACACGCGCCGCAAGTAGCGTGGCCTCTGCAGTGGCCGCGCCCGCCCTCTCCGTCCTGCCTCGACGGTCATGGCGGCGTTGGAGTAGTTGTTGTTGGGGTAGCATGGATCACGCTTGGCTCGGACTTCTTGACGACCGGAAGCTTCATCGGGGTATGCAAGGGGCTACGCCTTGCAGGAGTAATTGTCAGTGGAGACCGGCGCCTCGTTCACAATAGCATGGCCGGAGTTGAAACACAGGGTTTAGGGTTTTGCGTGGGTGGTTAACATCCAGCCTCACGTCTCAATATATAGATGATCACAACTACAATTACATACGTATACAAATACGTGTACAAGGACAATATACTAGACCCTACTTTACATGCCCCCTCAATCTGAACTACATACAAGATTCAGATTGGTTCTAAAACGGTCTAGCATCTGTCTAGTAGCGGGTTTAGTAAATACATCCGCTAACTGATCATCTGTAGAAATAAACCTGACTTCCAGTTCACAAGCAGCTACTCGTTCTCTCACAAAATGGAAATCAATCTCAATGTGTTTGGTCCGAGCATGAAACACTGGATTCGCTGTCAGGTAAGTTGCCCCTAAGTTATCACACCACAATATAGGAGTGCGCTGACGTGGGACTCCAAGTTCTGTGAGAACTGAGTCTATCCAAATGGCTTCAACTGCGCCATTGGCCAATGCCTTATACTCTGCCTCGGTGCTTGATCTCGAGACTGTGGGTTGCTTCTTCGAGCTCCAAGATACAAGGTTAGGTCCAACAAATATAGCAAAACCACCAATGGAGCGCCTATCATCAACACAGCCTGCCCAGTCTGCATCGGTGAATATACTCACTCCAGTAAATCTGGAACGAATCCGTAGTCCCATGTCTAGCGTACCTTTGACATATCTCAGAATACGCTTGACTGCTTCCCAATGATCCTCCGTTGGCTGAGACAGGAACTGACACACTTTGTTCACTGCGAAGGAGATATCAGGACGAGTGAGGGTCAAATACTGAAGTGCTCCAACCACACTGCGATACCGAAAGGAGTCATCTCTACCCAGTAGTGCACCACTATGACGTGAGAGACTCTCGGAAGTAGCAAGCGGAGTGGAAGTGGCCTTGCAGTTCTCCATGTTGACGCGATGAAGAAGATCCAAAGCATACTTTTCTGCGTCAAGGTCATGCCCCCTGAATGAAAGGACGCTTCCAAACCAAGAAAGTACTCGAGGCGTCCCAAATCTTTGATGGGAAAGCTAGCAGACAACGATTGCACAAGACGATCCACCACGGCGGGGGTAGAGCCAGCAATCACAATATCATCAACGTACACCAGCATGTATATCTGTATAGTACCCTGGGAGAAGATGAACAGAGATGCATCTGATCTGGAGGCAACAAAACCGAGCTGCGAAAGGCGCTGACTCAAACGAGCATACCAGGCACGAGGCGACTGCTTGAGACCATAAATAGACCGCTGAAGTTTGCAGACATGAGAGGGATAAGTGGCATCCTCGAACCCAGGTGGCTGCTGCATGTACACATCTTCGGCCAAGAACCCATGTAAAAAGGCATTGCTCACATCAACCTGTCGGAGGCTCCAACCACGAGACACAGCAAGAGACAGAACCAAGCGAACCGTGGCAGGCTTCACCACCGGGCTAAAAGTATCTCCGTAGTCAATCCCATGCTGTTGTGTGAAACCGCGAGCAACAAGACGAGCCTTGTGCTTATCAACAGACCCATCCGGACGATGCTTGGTTTTGAAAATCCACTTGCAGCTCACAATATTAACACCAAGTGGCCGAGGCACCAACACCCAGGTGTTAGTGTGACGGAGAGCAGCAAACTCCTCGGACATGGCGGCACGCCAGGCAGGTTCACCCAGAGCATCACGATGGGAAACCGGCGCGGCGAAGAAGGCACGGCGGCGAGGGTCATACCGAACCATGCCATCAGTGTAAGACTTCTCCTTGCGCATATGATCACGATGGCGTGTAACCATAGCATGCGCCGGAGCTGCATCGCCGGTAGGAGAAGACGACGGTGACGAGGGCTCGGCCGAGGGTGTCGTGGCTGAGGGGACCTCAGCAAGGGGTGACACGGGCCGAGAGACGATGGTGTGCTGGACCGGCCCAAGCGAGGGTGGCGGCCCGGGCGACGGACCGGGCGAGGATGGCGACCCAGCCGCGCCGGGCGAGGATGGTGACCCAGCCGCGTCCGCGATCACCCCATCGGGTGCCGCGCCTGCCTCGGGCGGCGGGACATGCACGTCGGGCGCATCAGGAGGCGTCGGAGCAGCAACCTGTACCTGGGGGGAACTCAAGGCAATATCACCTGCAAAAGACAAGTTAGGTGACAAATAGGACAGGTCATATTTACGCACATGGACATCCGGAACCGGTTCATCGGAGGGAAAAGTGAGTGCATGTTCAAGAGAAGCAGGATCAACCGAAATGCCGGGTTGAGAGTAAGGGAACACAGTCTCGTCGAAAACAACATCACGAGAGATGTATATCCGACCGGAAGTACGGTCAAGTCACTTATAGCCCTTATGCAAAGGACTATAGCCAAGGAAAACACACATCTTGGACCGAAACTCAAGCTTGTGAGCATTGTACTTGCGGAGACTAGGCCAGCAAGCACACCCAAAAATCCGAAGGGAGGAGTAGTTGGGCTGAACATGAAACAGACGGAACAGAGGTGTGTCCTTGTTGAGAACCGGAGTGGGCATACGCTTGATGAGGTAACATGCCGTAAGAAAAGCCTCATCCCAAAACCGAAGGGGAAGGGAGGAGTGCGCAAGCAAGGCAAGACCGGTCTCGACCAAGTGTCGGTGTTTGCGCTCGACAATACCGTTCTGCTGAGAGGTATGTGGACATGACACTCTGTGAGAGATGCCCGTGCGTTGAAAGTAGCGATGGAGTTTGTGGTATTCACCACCCCAGTCGGACTGAACGGCCTTGATTTTATAATCCAGAAGGCGTTCGACATGAGCCTGAAAGTTGTAGAAAACTTGCTCAACATCAGACTTGTGTTTAAGCAAATAAATCCAGGTGAAGCGCGTGTAGTCATCAATAAAACTAACATAATACTTGTACCCTCCCGACGAAGCAAGAGCGGGACCCCAAACATCTGAATGTATTAATTCAAGAGGTACAGTAGTGATATGAAACGAAGTAGAATAAGGGAGTTGATGACTCTTAGCACGCTGACAGGCATCACAAACTAACGATGAATTATTGGAACTAGAACACGGAAGTTCATGACTCCAAACAATGGAAGTGACCACATTATTTGTAGGATGACCAAGACGTTGATGCCATTGCGACGACGAAACTCGAACACCGGAGGAGGCACGGCGAGACGATGAAGATGACGCACGAGCGAAGGGGACCGGATAGACCCCCCCGTAACTTCTACCGTGAAGGATGACGCACCTGGTTGCTTTGTCCTTAACAAGGAAAAAACGACGGTGAAATTCAACAAAGACGTCATTATCACAAAGAAGACGATAAACAGAGAGAAGATGCTGGCTGATGTGTGGAACATGAAGGATGTTACGCAGTTTAAGAGATGAACCGGGTAAACGCGGATGACCAATGTGTGAAATAGACAAACCTGCACCATTGGCCACCTGAACCTGATCCTTGCCGTCATAGCGCTCGTGAACCTGGAGGCGCTCAAGATCATTAGTCAAGTGATCCGTAGCCCCGGTATCCAGCACCCAAGGGAAGTCGACGGTGTTGGTGGAGGCCGAGTTTGCGGAGCGGGAGTTGTGATCCTGATCATAGCGCTTGCGGCAGTCGTCGGCTTCATGGCCCCAGTTCTTGCAAATTTGGCACCGGGGACGCCAGCGGTTGCGACGCCCACCTCCTCCGCCGTTGTTGCCGGCGTTGCCCCCTCCACCTTGCCGGCCATTGCCGGCATAACCAGCGTTGCGGTCACGGCCGCCGGTGTTGCCGCCATTACCGCCCTGGCGGTTCTGCCCTGGCTGGCCATGTCCATCAGCCGGGCGCCCCCCACCGTGGGAGGGATAGGGATCGGAGTAGGGCGCGCGTCCGCCCGCGCCGTATGAACCCGAACGGGACACGGCGTTCGCGGAGGGAGACCACCCCTCCACTGCACTCTGCTGTGCCTGCAGCGCCTCGAAGGACAGAACCAATGAGTAAAAACTGGAGTAGGGCATGGATGTGTTACTCACGCCCAAGGAGGCGGCGATGGAGTTGTAGGCGGAGCCGAGGCCGGTGAGGATGTGATCGATAAGCTCATCATCGCGGATCGGAGAGCCGGCCGCGGCCATAGTGTCGGCCAGGGCCTTCATCTTGTGCATGTATTCCGCGTCAGACAGATCGTCCTTCCTCAGCGACTGAAGTTGCCGCCGGATGTGGCGGACATTGGCGCGGCTCTGGGCGCCGAACATGGCGGCGACGGCTGTCCATACCGCATGCGCCGACTCGCAGCCAATGAGTTGGCATGCAATATCCTCATCCATGGAGGTGAGAAGAAGCCCCTTGACGCGCTGATCTTGAACCCACCATTGGTGGTACTCCGGGTTGGCGACGGTGGTAGCAGCGTCGCCGGTGCCGACAACGAGTGTTTTGGCCGGTGCCGCCTTGGTGCCATCGAGGTGTCCGTGGAGGTTGGCACCGGCAAGAACGGTGCTGGTGATGCCCCCCCAGAGCATGAAGTTGTGGCGACCGAGGCGGACGGAGATCGTCGGGACGGCGAGCGCGGCGAGGATCGAGGCGACGGGGGAAGAGACGATGGCGCCGGCGGTTTGGGCGACGGACATAGCGGCGGACGACATCGCAGCGGCGGCGCGGATGGGACAGCGCGCGGCGGCAGCGGAGCAAAACGCGGCGGCGGTCGCGGAAGATGGCACGCGCGGCGGCAGCGATCGGAAGCGGCGGCAGCGTACGGGCAAAGCTAGCTAGCTAGCTAGCAAGCAGCTGGATGGATTCCTGCGTATGCGCGTACGTGAAGTAGCAAGACGCGGCGGCGACGCGGAAGATGGCACGCGCAGCAGCAGCGATCGGAAGCGCGGCGGCTACGCGGAGAGAGGAGCGAGCGGCGGCGCGAGGGACTTGCGGCGGCGGCCCGACCTAGCTGATACCAAGTTGAAACACAGGGTTTAGGGTTTTGCGTGGGTGGTTGACATCCAGCCTCACGTCTCAATATATAGATGATCACAACTACAATTACATACGTATACAAATACGTGTACAAGGACAATATACTAGATCCTACTTTACAGCCGGCATGGACGACGCCTCGTCCCGACCGGACACCGAGTCCACGGCAGTCGGCGTAGTCAAGGCGTCATCTCACGATTTCGTAGAGGAGCGGTGTTGTTGTTGAAGTCACGTCGCCCCGCCTCGCCATCACGCCTTGTCTTCGGATAGCGTCACCTTGCTCGACTCCGGCCTCCGATGAGTGCGACGCAGGTGGCAGCGAGACCATGGCGGGGCGACATCTTCCCAGGCACAGATGATGATGGTGTGTCGCTGCTTTCCTCGACTCCGGCCAGTGTCGCTGATGCCCCATGGCTCGAAGTAGGTTTCGGGTTGGTGGTGAACAAGATAGTGTCCAACGTCCACGGCGACGACGTTGACATCCCCATGACAAAGTGAAGATGGACGTTGATGATGTGTCGCCTACGAGATAGCATGCATGCTCCCGTACAACCGACCCTCATGCACGCGTACGCATTGGGTTTTGCTTGCTTGTGCTTCATGTCATTCACGTACACGCACATGCATGGAAACGTGCATGGGTGATCAGCGAGTAGCTTGCCCGTGGTAGCTCACACACGCATGTGCGTACTGACGCACTTCCGGCCAGCCTGATGGAGGACCGGTGCACGGACGTGACTAGCTGGTTGATGAAGAGACGTCCAAGGCGATATCCCATCGAGAGTGACGGGAGCACACCGGTGGGTACACCGACGGGTCCAGTGTGCGAGCAGCCTAGGGCCACCGTCTTCGATTCTTGCTGAAAATGACATCGGAGTACGTCAGTCCGACAACGCCGCCTTCAACACCATCACGTCCGTCATCGGCGACCTCCGGCATGGCCAAGTGTAGCACGGGCTCCAGGTTGGTGCGCTCCACGTCCACGTCGCGCTGGCCTGACGAAGGGAGGGTGAGGGGCAAGTCTTCATCTTGGGTGGTGTCCGTCCGGCCCGGTGAAACGGATGATGGTTCGGGTCAACAAGCTTCGAGTCCTCATCTGCCACGGTGCCGACGTGACAAAGAGTGAGCGGGTGGTGCGATGGCAAACTCTATGCCGCCGACCGAAGGGTGTGACGATGAGCTCCAAGTCACCGTCTTCAGCGGCGTCTGGCGTGACGAAGCGGTCGACGGGCTGCAACATGGTGAGCTCCGCATCTTCATTAACGGCACCTGCTTCATGTAGAGAATGAAGGATGTGATGGCAAACTCCGGGCCTCCGTCTTGAGTGGCGTTTCGCTTGGCACGATGAAGTAGATGACCGGCTCCGTGTTGTCATCTTCTATGGTGCCGTGGTGCAGTGGGCGTGTGCGATGATGGCAACCTCCACGCCGTCGACCTCCATGGCACCGGCTTGACGACATCGACAGTTGGCGGCGTCATGACATGCTCCTTGTCGTCGTGCTCCATGGCCCCACCATGATGGAGTAGAAACCGGCGGTGACAGCGTCCTCAGTGTCGTCGACCTCCGTGGCGACGTCAGCGGTGGGCGACCTCTTGGCAGGCTCCATGTCGTCGTCCTCTGCGTCACCATCGTGGTGAAGCAGAGGAGAGCGGTGGTGGCGACCTCGGTGTCGTCAGACTCCATGGCGCCGGCTTGACGAAGTGGGCGGCACCTCGGCGAGCTCCATGCAGTCGTCCTCCATGATGCCGGCTTGACGAAGTGGGCGAGTGGTGATGGCGATCTACTTGGCATTGACCTCCATGGCATCGGCTTGGCGACGTCGACGGTGGGCAGCGTCTTGGCCAGCTCCTTGTCGTCGTCCTCCGCGGCGCCGGCTTGGCGACGTCGACTGTGGGCAGCGTCTTGGCCAGCACCTTGTCGTCATCTTCCGCGGCGCCGGCTTGACGAAGTGGGCGGCACCTCGGCGAGCTCCATGTCGTCGTCCTCCGCGGCGTGATACGTCTCCAACGTATTGATAATTTATGAAGTATTCATGCCATATTCATCTATGTTTACAATACTTTTATATGGTTTTGATGCACTTTATATGATTTATTTAGAACTAACCCAGACTGACGCTGTTTTCAGCAGAACTACCGTGGTGTTGTTTTTGTGCAGAAAATGAAAGTTCTCGGAATCGCCCGAAACTTTTTGACGGTTTTTTTTGAAACAAAATAGGCACTAGACGGTTCGTGGGAGGGCCATAAGAGCCACGAGGTGGGCACAAACCCACCAGGGCGCGCCAGAGGGCCCAGGCGCGCCCTGGTGTCTTGGCCCTCCTCGTGGCCCATCTTCGCGTGAAACCAACGCTCAAAAATCCTATAAATATAGAAACCATCAGAAATAACCCTAGACTCTCCGTTCCGCTGTCGCAACTCTCTGTATCGACGAAAACCAATCTGGAGGCGTTCCAGTACCCTGCCGGAGGGGGTAGATCATCTCCGGTGGCCATCTTCATCATCTCGGTGGAAGCCATGACGAGGAGGGAGTAGTCCACCCTCGGGGCTGAGGGTATGTACCAGTAGCTATGTGTTCAATCTCTCTCTCTCTCTCTCTCTCTCTCTCTCTCTCGTGTTCTTCAGATGTCATGATCTTGATGTATCGTGGGCTTTGTTAATATAGTTGGATCATATGGTTTGTTTCCCTTACTATCTTGTTGTGATGAATTGAATCTTTCCCTTTAAGATATCGTTATGTTGGATTGAATATTGGATTTGAGAACACTTGATATATGTCTTGCATGTGGATACCCGTGGTGACAATGGGGTGTTCTACTGATTCACTTGATATATGTTTTGGTACTCAACTTGCGGATTTCCGCGGTGACATTGGGGTAATCTATGCATAGGGGTTAATACACGTTCTTGTCCTACTTTCTCCGATAGAAATCTTGAGGCACTTTTTGAGGTTCTTTGTGTTAGATTGAGTATTACGAATCTGAAATTATTTAATGTGTATCGTATAATTAACTCATGGATACTTGTGGTGACATTGGAGTATCTAGGTGACATTAGAGTTGGTTGATGCGTATCATATGGTGTTATTCTAGTACGAACTCTTGGATAGATCGATCGGAAAGGATAACTTTAAGGTGGTTTCGTACCCTACAAACAATTTCTTCTTATACTCTCCGCTAGATAAGAACTTTGGAGTGATTATTCGTTGCACGTTGAGGGATGGTTATGTGATCCAATTATATTAGAATTGTTGAGAGATTGCACTAGCGAAAGTACGGACCCTAGGCCTTGTTTTCAAGCATTGCAATAGCGTTTGTGCTCACTTTTGTTACTTGCTACCTTGCTGTTTTTATATTTTCAGATTACAAAAACCTATATCTACCTTCCATATTGCACTTGTATCACCATCTCTTCGCCGAACTAGTGCACCTATACAATTTGCCATTGTATTGGGTGTGTTGGGGACACAAGAGATTTCTTGTATTTGATTGCAGGGCTGCTTGAGAGAGATCATCTTCATCCTACACCTCCCACGGATTGATAAAACTTAGGTCATCCACTTGAGGGAAAATTGCTACTGTCCTATAAAACTCTGCGCTTGGAGGCCCAACAAAGTCTACAAGAATAAAGTTGCGTAGTAGACATCAAGCTCTTTTCTGGCGCCGTTGCCGGGGAGGTGAGTGCTTGAAGGTATATCTTTAGATCTTGCAATTAAATCTTTTAGTTTCTTGTTTTTCACTAGTTTGGTTTTATAAAAGAAAACTGCAAAAAAATGGAGTTCAGGTTGCATCATTTGTATCGTCTTTATAATGTCTTTCATGAAAATAAGGATTCAGAAAATTGTGCTCAATTGGTAGAGGAAGAAATTATGAAAATACTTAATGAGAATTCCTTGAATGATGAGCATGATTGCGATGTTGCTAGTATGAATTCTCTGAATATCCATGATACTAATGATATGCAAAGCCACAAGCTTGGGGATGCTATGTTTGATGAAGATGATGTTTTTATTCCCCCAAGTTTTGATGAGCAAATTTATGATGATAATGGCATGCCCCCTGAAAAGATCGATATGGTTGACTAGAGGGGGGTGAATAGGCAACTACCACTTTTTAACTTTTCTTTAACAAATTAGGCTTAGCAACAAATAGGTTAGCTAGATATGCAACTAGGTGAGTAACCTATATGATGCTAACAGCAATAACCATACAAGCAAGGAGATAAACAATACAAATAGCTTGCACAAAGTAAGGGTAAGAAGTAACCACAAGTGGAGCCAATGGAGACGAGGATGTGTTACCGAAGTTCCTTCCCGGTAAGGGGAAGTACGTCTCCGTTGAAGCAGTGTGGAGGCACAATGCTCTCCAAGAAGCCACTAGGGCCACCGTATTCTCCTCACGCCCTCACACAACGCGAGATGCCGTGATTCCACTAGTGGTGCCCTTGAAGGCGGCAACCGGACCTTTACAAACAAGGTTGGGGCTCTCTCCACAACTTAATTGGAGGCTCCCAACGAAAGCACGAAGCTTCACCACAATGGAATATGTCTTCGGGGTGACCTCTTCCGTCTAGGGTGCTCAAACACCCAAGAGTAACAAAATCCACACAAGAAACTATGGAGGAATCAATTTTCCTTTGGTGGAAGTGTAGATCTAGATCTCCTCATTCAATCCCTAGCAAGACAACAAGTTTGGGTGGCTAGAGAGAGAGATCGGGCAAGAAAGCTCAAGGGGCATCAATGGTGGAGAGGGAGAGGTGGAAGAAGCGCCTCCTTATATAGGCCCCCCCTTTTCCAACCGTTACAGCCAGAAATGCATGGAGCGGTACAACCGGAGTGGTGGGCGGTACAACCGGTATAACCGGTAAGACCGGTACAACCGGCCAACCACCGCCCAACCACCGGACCACAACAGAATGGTGGCCCGGAAGCAGCACTCCGGCCAGACCCCTGGACCAGGCAAAGTCCTAAGCGGTGCAACCGCTCGGGACCCCGGTTGTACCGGGCTAAATGAAGATAGCGGTACAACCGGTCAACCACCGCCCTACCACCGGACCATAACAGAATGGTGGCCCGGATGCAGCAGCCCGGCCAGAGCCCCGGACCAGGCAAAGTCCTAAGCGGTACAACCGCTCGGGACCCCGGTTGTACCGGGCTATATGAATATAGCGGTACAACCGGTCCAGGTCCGCCCAACAACCGGAGCTAATCAGAACCAAGTCTGGTAGTAGCCTGGTGCTAGGCCGGTTCAACCGCCTAGAGCTGCCACCCTGGGTCACCCAGCATTCGGCGGTACAACAGCCTGTTGGAAATATGCCCTAGAGGCAATAATAAATTGGTTATTATTATATTTCCTTGTTAATGATAATCGTTTATTATCCATGCTATAATTGTATTGATTGGAAACTCAAATACATGTGTGGGTACATAGACAACACTGTGTCCCTAGTAAGCCTCTAGTGGACTAGCTTGTTGATCAAAGATGGTTAAGGTTTCCTAGCCATGGACATGAGATGTCATTTGATAACGGGATCACATCATTAGGAGAATGATGTGATGGACAAGACCCAAACTGTAAACGTAGCATTTGATCGTGTCAGTTTATTGCTATTGTTTTCTGCATGTCAAGTATCTGTTCCTTTGACCATGAGATCATACAACTCACTGACACCGGAGGAATACCTTGTGTGTATCAAACGTCGCAACGTAACTGGGTGACTATAAAGGTGCTCTACAGGTATCTCCGAGGGTGTCTGTTGGGTTGGCATGGATCAAGACTGGGATTTGTTACTCCGTATGACGGAGAGGTATCTCAGGGCCCACTCGGTAATACAACATCACATTGAGCCTTGCAAGCAAAGTGACTAAAGAGTTAGCCACAGGATCTTGTATTACGGAACGAGTAAAGAGACTTGCCGGTAACGAGATTGAACTAGGTATAGTGATACCGACGATCGAATCTCGGGCAAGTAACATACCGAAGAACAAAGGGAACAGCATACGGGATTAACTGAATCCTTGACATAGAGGTTCGACCGATAAAGATCTTCGTAGAATATGTAGGAGCCAATATGGGCATCCAGGTCCCGCTATTGGTTATTGGCCGTAGAGGTGTCTCGGTCATGTCTACATAGTTCTCGAACCCGCAGGGTCTACACACTTAACGTTTGGTGACGATTAGTATAATTGAGTTATTATGTTGGTGACCGAAAGTTGTTCGGAGTCCCGGATAAGATCCCGGACATGACGAGGATCTCCGGAATAGTCCGGAGGTAAAGATTGATATATGTGATAATAGTGTTTCGATCTCCGGAAGAGTTCCAGAGTTCACCGGAAGGGGTTCCGGATGTTTACCGAAGTGTTCGGGTGCAGCAACACTTTATATGAGCCAAAGGGATAAAGCCCACAAGGTATTGGAAAGTGCAAAAGTAGTTTTGCTGCCGCGTAAGCGGTACTACCGCCGGAGCGGTACTACCGCTTGTGTGAAGCGGTACTACCGCCTGAGCGGTACTACCGCTTGTGTGAAGCGGTACTACCGCCCAAGCGGTACTACCGCTTGTGTGAAGCGGTACTACCGCTTGTGCGCGGCTGTGCACGGTTCGGCAGGGATCCGAGTTGGACTCTTTCCCTGCGGGCCAAACCGACCTTGTGCGGGCAAAACCGACCCGGAGGAGGCTTTTACTCCAAGTTTAGACCCCAAGGCTCAACATATAAATAGAGGGGCAGGGCTAGCACACGGGACACATCAGGATTTCCCAAGCCGTGTGCCGGCAACCCTAGCCCTCTAGTTCCTCCGTCATAATCTCCGTAGTGCTTGGCGAAGCCCTGCAGAGATTGTTCCTCACCACCATCACCACGCCGTCGTGCTGCTGGAACTCAACCACTACTTCACCATCGCTCGCTGGATCGAGGAGGTGAAGGCGTCATCAAGCCGTACGTGTGTTGAACGCGGAGGTGCCGTCCGTTCGGCACTAGATCGGAAGGATCGTGATTGGATCGCGGGACGCTCGGCGATTTGGATCGCGAAGACGTTCGACTACATCAACCGCGTTTATTAACGCTTCCGCTTAGCGATCTACAAGGGTATGTAGATTCACTCTCCCTCTCGTAGATGCTCATCACCATGGATAGATCTTGCGTGTGCGTAGGAAAATTTTTTGTTTCCCATGCAACGTTCCCCAACAGTGGCATCATGAGCTAGGTCTATGCGTAGATGAGATCTCGAGTAGAACACAAACGAGTTGTGGGCGTGGGTGTATACATATTGCTTGCCGTTACTAGTTGATATTTGATTCGGCGGTACTGTGAGATGAAGCGGCCCGGACCGACATTACGCGTACACTTACGCGAGACAGGTTCCTTCAACTAACATGTAACTTCGTTGCATAAAGATGGCTAGCGGGTGTCTGTCTCTCTCACTTTAGTTGAATCGATTTCAATGAAGAGGGTTCTTTTAGAAGATCAAAAAGCAATCACTACACCACGTTGTGGTTTTGCGTAGGTAAGAACGGTTCTTGCAAACCCGTAGCAGCCACGTAAAATTTGCAACAACAATTAGAGGACGTCTAACTTGTTTTTGCAGGGTATGATGTGATATGATATGGCCAATTACATGATGAGATATATGTGATGTATGAGATGATCATGTATTGTATAGAATATCACGACTTGCATGTCGATGAGTACGGCAACTGGCAGGAGCCATAGAGTTGTCTTTAATTATTGTATGACCTGCGTGTCAATCATTAAGCGCTATGTAATGCTTTACTTTATCGCTAAACGTTAGCAATAGTCGTGGAAGCAACAGTCGGCGCGACAACCTTATGGCGACACGTTGATGGAGATCAAGATGATGGAGATCATGGTGTCATGCCGGTGACGATGGAGATCATGCCGGTGCTTTGGAGATGGAGATCAAAAGCACAAGTTCATGGCCATATCATGTCACTTATGATTTGCATGTGATGTTAATCCTTTTATGCATCTTATTTTGCTTAGGACGACGGTAGCATTATAAGGTGATCCCTCACTTAAATTTCAAGATAAATTGTGTTCTCCCCAAGTGTGCACCGTTGCGAAAGTTCGTCGTTTCGAGACACGCCGTGATGATCGGGTGTGATAGACTCTACGTTCGCATACAACGGGTGTAAGCCATGTTACACGTGCGGAACACTCGGGTTAAACTTGACGAGCCTAGCATGTACAGACATGGCCTCGGAACACAAGAGACCGAAAGGTCGGACATGAGTCATATAGTAGATATGATCAACATGAAGATGTTCACCATTGAAACCACCTCAACTCACGTGATGATCGGACTTGAGTTGGTGGATTTGGATCATGTTACACTCGAATGACCGGAGGGATGTCAATTTGAGTGGGAGTTTTTAAGTAATTTGATTAACTAAACTCATTATCTAGAACAATAGTCTAAGTTGTCTTTGCTATATTTATGTTGTAGATCATGGCTCGCGCAGTAGCACCCCTGAATTTTAATGCGTTCCTAGAGAAAGCTAAGTTGAAAGATGATGGAAGTAACTTTGTGGACTGGGCCCGTAATCTAAGGATTATCCTTACGGCTTCCCAGAAAGCTTATGTCCTTGATGCACCGCTTGGTGATCCACCCGCTCCAGTTGAGTCTCTAGACGTTGTGAACGCCTGGCAGGCTCGTTCTGATGATTACTCAATAGTTCAATGTGCAATGTTGTATGGCTTAGAACCGGGACTTCAAAGACGTTTTGAATGTCATGGAGCATATGAGATGTTCCAGGAATTGAAGTTTATCTTTCAGAAGAATGCCCGGATCGAGAGATATGAGATCTCCGATAAATTCTATGCTTGCAAGATGGAGGAGAACGGGTCTATCAGTGATCACGTGCTCAGAATGTCTGGGTACTCTACCCGTCTGGCTGAATTGGGGATGCCCCTTCCGCCAGAGGCTATCACTGACAGAGTTCTTCAATCATTGCCACCTAGCTACAAGAGCTTCGTGTTGAACTATAACATGCACGGGATGAACAAGTCAGTCGCCGAGCTGTTTGCGATGCTGAAAGCCGCTGAGTCTGAAATTCAGAAGGAGCATCAAGTGTTGATGGTCAATAAAACCACTAGTTTCAAGAAAAATGGCAAGGGTAAGAAGGGTAACTCCAAGAAGAGTGGCAAAGCAGTTGCTCCTCTCGTGAAGAAACCCAAGGCTGGACCCAAACCAGAAACTGTGTGTTTTCATTGCAAGGGAACTGGACACTGGAAGCGGAATTGCCCCAAGTATTTGGCTGACAAGAAGGCGGCCAACAACAAACAAGGTATATATGATATACATGTTATTGATGTGTACCTTACCAACTCTCGTTGTAGTGCCTGGGTATTTGATACCGGTGCGGTTGCTCATATTTGCAACTCAAAACAGGAACTGCGGAATAGACGGAGGCTGGCAAAGGACGAAGTGACGATGCGCGTGGGAAATGGTTCCAAGGTTGATGTGATCGCCGTCGGCACGCTCGCTCTTCGATTACCGTCGGGATTAGTGATGAACCTAAATAAGTGTTATTTGGTGCCTGCGTTAAGCATGAACATTATATCTGGATCTTGTTTATTGCGAGACGGTTACTCATTTAAATCAGAGAATAATGGTTGTTCTATTTATATGAGTAATATCTTTTATGGTCATGCACCCGATGTGAGGGGTTTATTCTTATTGAATCTCGATAGTAATGATACACATGTTCATAACATTGATGCCAAAAGATGTAGAATTGATAATGATAATACCACTTTCTTGTGGCACTGCCGTTTAGGTCATATTGGCGTAAAACGCATGAGGAAGCTCCATGCTGATGGACTTTTGGAGTCACTTGATTTTGAATCACTTGACACATGTGAGCCATGCCTCATGGGCAAGATGACTAAAACTCCGTTCTCTGGAACAATGGAACGGGCAAGTGACTTATTGGAAATCATACATACTGATGTGTGCGGTCCGATGAGCATTGAGGCGCGCGGTGGTTATCGTTACTTTCTCACCTTCACTGATGACTTAAGTAGATATGGGTATATTTACTTAATGAAACACAAGTCTGAAACATTTGAAAAGTTCAAACAATTTCAGAGTGAAGTTGAGAATCATCGTAACAAGAAGATTAAATTCCTACGATCTGATCGAGGAGGAGAATATCTGAGTTATGAGTTTGGCAGTCACTTAAGACAATGTGGAATTGTTTCACAACTGACACCGCCTGGAACACCACAGCGTAATGGTGTGTCCGAACGTCGTAATCGAACCTTATTAGATATGGTGCGATCTATGATGTCTCTTGCCGATTTGCCGCTATCGTTTTGGGTTTATGCATTAGAGACAGCTGCATTCACTTTAAATAGGGCACCATCGAAATCCGTTGAGACGACGCCATATGAACTTTGGTTTGGCAAGAAGCCAAAGCTGTCGTTTCTTAAAGTTTGGGGATGTGATGCTTATGTCAAAAAGCTTCAGCCTGAAAAGCTGGAACCCAAAGCGGAGAAATGCGTCTTCATAGGATACCCAAAAGAGACAGTTGGGTATACCTTCTACCTCAGATCCGAAGGCAAAGTGTTTGTCGATAAAAACGGAACATTTCTTGAGAAAGAGTTTCTCTCGAAAGAATTGAGTGGGAGGAAGATAGAACTTGATGAGGTTGTTGAACCTTTACTTCAACCTGAGAGTAGCGCAGTGCAGAAAGTTGTTTCTGTGGAGCCTACATTAGCTGAAGAGGAAGTTAATGATGATGATCATGAAGCTTTGGATCAAGTTGCTATCGAACCTCGTAGGTCGACAAGGACGCGTACTGCTCCTGAGTGGTACGGCAACCCTGTCTTAGAGGTCATGTTGTTAAACAACGATGAACCTACGAGCTATGGAGAAGCGATGATGGGCCCGGATTCCGAGAAGTGGTTAGAGGCCATGAAATCCGAGATGGGATCCATGTATGAAAACAAAGTATGGACTTTGGAAGTATTACCTGAAGGGCGTAAGGCCATTCAGAACAAATGGATCTTTAAGAGGAAGACGGACGCGGACGGTAATGTCACCGTCTATAAAGCTCGACTTGTGGCAAAGGGTTTTTCACAAGTTCAAGGAGTTGACTACGATGAGACCTTCTCACCCGTAGCGATGCTTAAGTCCGTCAGAATCATGTTAGCAATAGCTGCCTTTTTTATGAAATTTGGCAGATGGATGTCAAAACAGCGTTCCTTAACGGTTACCTTAAGGAAGAGTTGTATATGATGCAACCAGAAGGTTTTGTCGATCCAGAGAATGCTGACAAAATTTGCAAACTCCAGCGATCCATTTATGGACTGGTGCAAGCATCTCGGAGTTGGAATCTTCGTTTTGATGAGGTGATCAAAGCGTTCGAGTTTATACAAGTTTACGGAGAAGCTTGTATTTACAAGAAAGTGAGTGGGAGCTCTATAGCGTTTCTAATATTATATGTGGATGACATATTACTGATTGGAAACAATATAGAAATGCTGGAAAGCGTAAAGGAATATTTGAACAAGAGTTTTTCAATGAAGGACCTAGGAGAAGCTGCTTTCATATTAGGCATCAAGATCTATAGAGATAGATCAAGACGCTTAATAGGACTTTCACAAAGCACATACCTTGACAAAGTTTTGAAGAAATTCAAAATGGATCAGTCCAAGAAGGGGTTCTTGCCTGTATTGCAAGGTGTGAAGTTGAGTAAGACTCAATGCCCAGTGACTGCAGAAGATAGAGAAAAGATGAGTGTCATCCCCTATGCTTCGGCCATAGGCTCTATCATGTATGCAATGCTGTGCACAAGACCCGATGTCAGCCTTGCCATAAGTATGGTCGGAAGGTTTCAAAGTGATCCAGGAATGGAACACTGGACGGCGGTCAAGAATATCCTGAAGTACCTGAAAAGGACTAAGGACATGTTTCTCGTTTATGGAGGTGATCAAGAGCTCGTCGTAAAGGGTTACGTCGATGCAAGCTTTGACACTGATCCGGATGACTCTAAGTCGCAAACCGGATACGTATTTATTCTTAATGGGGGTGCGGTTAGCTGGTGCAGTTCCAAGCAAAGCGTGGTAGCAGATTCTACATGCGAAGCGGAGTACATCGCTGCCTCGGAGGCGGCGAAGGAAGGTGTCTGGATGAAGGAGTTCATGACAGATCTTGGAGTAGTGCCTAGTGCACTTAACCCAATGACTCTGTTTTGTGATAATACTGGTGCCATTGCTCTAGCCAAGGAACCAAGATTTCACAAGAGGACCAGACACATAAAGCGACGTTTCAATTCCATCCGCGATTACATCAAGGAGGACGACATAAATATTTGCAAAGTACACACGGATCTAAATGTTGCAGATCCGATGACTAAACCTCTTCCAAGGGCTAAACATGAACAACACCAGAACTGCATGGGTGTTCGATTCATTACAATGTAAATCACATAGTGATGTGAACTAGATTATTGACTCTAGTGCAAGTGGGAGACTGTTGGAAATATGCCCTAGAGGCAATAATAAATTGGTTATTATTATATTTCCTTGTTAATGATAATCGTTTATTATCCATGCTATAATTGTATTGATTGGAAACTCAAATACATGTGTGGGTACATAGACAACACTGTGTCCCTAGTAAGCCTCTAGTGGACTAGCTTGTTGATCAAAGATGGTTAAGGTTTCCTAGCCATGGACATGAGATGTCATTTGATAACGGGATCACATCATTAGGAGAATGATGTGATGGACAAGACCCAAACTGTAAACGTAGCATTTGATCGTGTCAGTTTATTGCTATTGTTTTCTGCATGTCAAGTATCTGTTCCTTTGACCATGAGATCATACAACTCACTGACACCGGAGGAATACCTTGTGTGTATCAAACGTCGCAACGTAACTGGGTGACTATAAAGGTGCTCTACAGGTATCTCCGAGGGTGTCTGTTGGGTTGGCATGGATCAAGACTGGGATTTGTTACTCCGTATGACGGAGAGGTATCTCAGGGCCCACTCGGTAATACAACATCACATTGAGCCTTGCAAGCAAAGTGACTAAAGAGTTAGCCACAGGATCTTGTATTACGGAACGAGTAAAGAGACTTGCCGGTAACGAGATTGAACTAGGTATAGTGATACCGACGATCGAATCTCGGGCAAGTAACATACCGAAGAACAAAGGGAACAGCATACGGGATTAACTGAATCCTTGACATAGAGGTTCGACCGATAAAGATCTTCGTAGAATATGTAGGAGCCAATATGGGCATCCAGGTCCCGCTATTGGTTATTGGCCGTAGAGGTGTCTCGGTCATGTCTACATAGTTTTCGAACCCGCAGGGTCTACACACTTAACGTTTGGTGACGATTAGTATAATTGAGTTATTATGTTGGTGACCGAAAGTTGTTCGGAGTCCCGGATAAGATCCCGGACATGACGAGGATCTCCGGAATAGTCCGGAGGTAAAGATTGATATATGTGATAATAGTGTTTCGATCTCCGGAAGAGTTCCAGAGTTCACCGGAAGGGGTTCCGGATGTTTACCGAAGTGTTCGGGTGCAGCAACACTTTATATGAGCCAAAGGGATAAAGCCCACAAGGTATTGGAAAGTGCAAAAGTAGTTTTGCTGCCGCGTAAGCGGTACTACCGCCGGAGCGGTACTACCGCTTGTGTGAAGCGGTACTACCGCCTGAGCGGTACTACCGCTTGTGTGAAGCGGTACTACCGCCCAAGCGGTACTACCGCTTGTGTGAAGCGGTACTACCGCTTGTGCGCGGCTGTGCACGGTTCGGCAGGGATCCGAGTTGGACTCTTTCCCTGCGGGCCAAACCGACCTTGTGCGGGCAAAACCGACCCGGAGGAGGCTTTTACTCCAAGTTTAGACCCCAAGGCTCAACATATAAATAGAGGGGCAGGGCTAGCACACGGGACACATCAGGATTTCCCAAGCCGTGTGCCGGCAACCCTAGCCCTCTAGTTCCTCCGTCATAATCTCCGTAGTGCTTGGCGAAGCCCTGCAGAGATTGTTCCTCACCACCATCACCACGCCGTCGTGCTGCTGGAACTCAACCACTACTTCACCATCGCTCGCTGGATCGAGGAGGTGAAGGCGTCATCAAGCCGTACGTGTGTTGAACGCGGAGGTGCCGTCCGTTCGGCACTAGATCGGAAGGATCGTGATTGGATCGCGGGACGCTCGGCGATTTGGATCGCGAAGACGTTCGACTACATCAACCGCGTTTATTAACGCTTCCGCTTAGCGATCTACAAGGGTATGTAGATTCACTCTCCCTCTCGTAGATGCTCATCACCATGGATAGATCTTGCGTGTGCGTAGGAAAAAATTTTGTTTCCCATGCAACGTTCCCCAACACAGCCCGGGGGCAGCGGTACAACCGTTGGGGACAACTCAGTGGCAGCACGTCCAGGGTATCACCCCTGAAGTGGTGGTCAAACCGGAAGCTTAGAGCGAGCAGTGCATTAGGTTGGGACAGCGGTGCACCTGGCAAGCAACTATGGAAAGAGGGGCCTCTCTCTCTATGATGCGGAGGAGTGAGTTGGGTGAAGATAGATGTGCGAAAGAACTGATTCACCCAAGACTTGCTAATGTGGATTCCCTCTTAATAGTACGGGATCCCTACGACCAAAGAGAATAAACACGTAGAGAACCCCGTCTTTGATCTTTTCCGTTTGGAGGGACCACCTAACCGTCTTGTGTTCCACATACAATCCATGTATAACTTGACACACGGTTAGATCATAGTGAGTTGTCATCATCGCCAAAACACCAAGGTAAGAGAATGCCCTTACAATCTCCCCCTTTTTGGTGTATGATGACAACAACACGATTTGCATTGATTATCTATAAAATATGTGGCGCCCCGCCTGATTACAACTGTAGCCAGACGATCGCCACGCATGCCAGCCCAGGAAATCACTCTGGCATGCGCGTTTACAACAAGTATCATGAACACAGGCATTTCTATTAATGGATATATCAGTCTTACAAGATATATTACAAGAGTGATGGCAGCGGAAAAGCTCTATCTAAGGCAGCATGGTCTTGGTGCGGCTCCAATCCACAGGGATCTGACTGGGTTACTCTCCTAGCCCGCGAACGCTCCGGCTCCTCAACGACGGACGACGGATCCTTATGTGAACCTGGCCATGTTAAAGGCCGCTGAGTACTTTTGAATGCACTCGCAAGCAAACCAAACTAACATATACACCAAGCAATGCAATTCATGGCATTCAAGCATGCATTTGTTATTAGAGCAATATTAATCATCATGACATAGCATACCTATCTAGCAATAATAATTATCATGTTGTAACAGGATTATCCAGTGTGATACTACTAGGGTAAAGTAAAGCATGGCAAGTAAATGATTCATACTCCGAACATTCTCAGGATCCAGTCCAAACCAGATCCAGCTTACTCTCTTCCGGGTTGCCTTACAACCCTCAGAACAGCCATGATCCACTGAGTACTTCAGGGCATAAGACAAGTTCTTCCACCTTTATTATCATTGTTATGGTTGACCACCTAGTGAGGCCTGGACGGACTATCCAATACCGTGGACGCGGCTATTCGAATAGATTTTACACTCTGCAGAGGTTGCGCACTTTACCCACACCATGGAGCACCTGGCCTCGTGATCCCATTCGGGTGGACCAGTGTTGCTCCAACGAAACCTGCCTAACCCGTGACTCCTCCACCGTACCACCGACAATCATTCTCCCCTGGAGTCAAGCCCTGGGTGGCCCCTGTGTCACCCCGTGACACCTGCCACCGTCGTGGCCAACTAAACTGTCCCAAACGGGGACGCCGGCAAATAACTCAACTGGGCTCACAAGGTTATTGCCGCCTACCGGGCCAGGGCAGCGCGCGCGCATAACCTTCCCTGTCTGGTGGTACCGGTAAAAGAGCACGCGATCAGACCAAGTCAAGGCCGTCCCATACCGGCAAATGTGGTTGCACGGATAAGTCCGGACAGGTGACTCTGGATCAATCGACTAGGTTTAACTTTAGCCAGTTCTCAACAAGCATGGTTGATTATCACAATAACTTAAGATGGCATCAACTAGGCATTTAAATCAATTTACTTTGAATTATTATATAGCAAGTAAATGAAAGTAATGTAAACAGTAAGTGCAATCTAGCAGAAGTTTAATTATTTCTATCACAGGCATAATCATTAGTTAAACACGCAAGAATAACACAGAGCAATGCTTTAGGGCATATATCAGATGGTCGGCTTGCCTGGGGTCGAAGAATACTCCGGGAAGAAGTGCGGAGAGTCCGCGGAAAGGATCGCCGAAAACAGTTCCTTCTCGGAGGGGGCTGTTTAGAGGCAAGGGCAAAATGGTCATTTTCAGAATGTGTAAACATTATGAAAGTGACCTCATCGAAACGGTCTCGAAGAGATGAAGAAGTGAGCGTTGGTTTCACCTCGATCAGGGCTATGGAGAAAAAGATATAGACGATTGACTGTCAGGGACCCATCTGTAAATATTTTATTCACCAATGGGTCCTTGGCAGTTTTTTTCTCGGAAAAGATTAAAGGCACTGTGCACATGGGCTGACTCGGGCTGAATCCCACCACCGCTGCTGCTGTTGCTCCTGGGCTGGCCCACTTGCACCGCTGCCTCCTAAAAAACGGAGGGGGGGGCCCGTCGCTGCCAGGTCGGGCCCGCCTGCAGGTCCTCTCCCTCCTTCCGACAGAACAGAGAGCAGGGGAGGGGCTTGACGCCGGCGACGGCCGTCGGTGGCTCCGGCCACCATTCGCCGCGCTCCGACCACCGGCGAGCTCGTGGGACCGAGTCGCACCCGTCCCCGCAAAGTGCGGACGCCGAAGAGCTACGGAACGGCGGCGGCTTGACCCACGGTGGACGGCGGCTCGGGTGGAGCTCGGGCACGGTACCACGGTGCACCGGAGAAGGAGGGGAAGGGCGGGGAAGCTCTAGGGGGCTCGGATGGGGTCTATGGTGGTGAGGAGAAGGAGAGAGAGGCTCGGCATTGGCCGAATTTAAGATGACCGAGGCGGCGGCCATGGTGGCGATTCTCACTGGAGAGGAAGGAGGAGAGCTCCGGGCTCGGGCTTTGTGGCACCCTGGCTCAGAGGGGACCGAAACGCCCCGTATTCCAGCCCAAGGAGAAGTCTTCTGGAATACGGCACTGTTGGCATAGAACAAATCAGCTCTACATTGCTATGGATGAGGTTACAAGGGGACATGGATTACATCGGCACGGCGAGACTACGCCTACCCAGGGTAGCTCTATGCTAACAGCGGAACAACTTGAGGAAGCGGAGTACTCTTGGCAGCGGAACAATGACTGCGGTGATGGACTCCACTCCGCAGGGACTCTGGCTGGAACGCTTATCCTAGCTCGCAAACTTGACATCCACGACAAGGAAGCAAACCTGACATGACCTGCAAACTGGCATGATACGCCAGGTGAGTACTTTGAATGTACTCACAAGCTCACGACAACCAAACAATGCAGCAAACAATAGCATGGCAATTATCCTGTTAAATGCATAAGTAGTTTACTTACTGTTACCGATTATCAACTTACTCTCTTCTGGGTTGTCCCACAACCCTCGGAATACTCACTGAGTACTTCCGACCACAAGACGAGTTCATCCATCATTCTTATCAATATTACGGTTGACCACCTACTGAGGTCTGGTCAGGCTGTCCAATACCGTGGACGCGGCTATTCGAATAGATTTGTACACTCTGCAGAGGTTGCAAACTTTACCCACACCATGAAGCACCTGGCCTCGTGATCCCACTCGGGTGGACCAGCGTTGCTTTAACAGAACCTGCCTGACCCGTGACTCTTTCATCGTACCACCGGCACTCTTCCTCCCCCGGAGGTCAGCCTTGGGTGGCCCCTGTGTCCTCATGACACCTGCCACCGTCGTGGCCAAACTATGTAGACCCACACGGGGGCTACTGTCCCAAACGGGGACTCCCGGGCTAAACAATCAACATCAACTGGGCTCACAAGGTTATCGCCGCCTACCGGGCCAGGGTAGCGCGCGCGCATAACCTTCCCTCTTTGGAGGTACCGGTGAAAGAGCACGCGATCAGACCAAGTCAAGGCCGTCCCATACCGG
This sequence comes from Elymus sibiricus, assembly GCA_039707655.1. Lineage (NCBI taxonomy): Eukaryota > Viridiplantae > Streptophyta > Magnoliopsida > Poales > Poaceae > Elymus > Elymus sibiricus. The sequence continues at coordinate 294,716,617 of CM077663.1, read as the reverse complement.
CAAATGTGGCTGCACGGATAAGCCCGGACAGGTGACTCCAGATCAACCGACTAAGTTTAGCCTTAGCAAATATAATGGTTCATCACAATACTTAGGATGGCAGCAACTAGGCATTTAAATTAATTACTATGACTTATCATATAGCAAGTAAATGAAAGTAATTCATTTGTAAATGCAAGCAATTTAATTAAATATTTAACGCTATTGAAATACTTCATGGAATGGGTATCCTAGCTTGCCTGGGATGAGGGATCCACTGGGAAGGAGTGCGGAAAGGCCGCAGAGGAATTGCCGAAAACAGTTCTCTCTCGAAGGGGAACTTTTTACGGACAAGGGCGGAATGGTCATTTTCACTGTGTGAACACACCATGAAAATGATACTAACATGACGGGCTCGACGAGACGAAGACGTGGGCTTTGGAATCACCGGATTTGAAGTTACGGATGAAAAGATATGACCCGAGGAATTTTAGGGACTAATCTGCAAAAAGAATATTAGCATCCGGGTCCCTGGGCAGCCCAGCCGGTTGCGCACTAGCTGAAAATACGTTTTCCAGCAAGGGAAACGTATTTATGCAGGGGCGCTTCCACTTAATCCAGCTGGACCGGCCCACTCTCGCCGACAGGTGGGGCCGGAGCCCACCCGTCAGGGCTCCCTCTCTCTCTCCTCCTCGCTCCTTCTTCAACCCCCGACTGAGGCAGAGGAGGGGTGAGACCGCACGGCGACGGCGCTCGTCCGGTCGGCTCCGGCCACCTCCGGTGGAGCTCGGACCACCGGAGTGCTCCCCGAGGCACGGCGCATCCATCCATCCCACCCACGGACTCCAACGGCTACAGGAGGAGCGGCGAGCTCGAACCCGGCGGACGGTGGCGTCGGGTGGAGATGGGCATGGCGCTACGGTGGCGGAGGCGAGGCGCTGAAGAGTTTAGGGGCTTCGCCGGAGTTCAGGGCTCCCTTGATGGTGGTGGGACGGTGAGAGGGGCTCTGCCGTGGGCCAATTTAGGAGGAGGAGGCCGGCGACCATGACGGCCATTGGAGGGCAGGGGAGCTCCTTGGGCTCGAGGGAGGGACTGAGGAGGATGCTAGGAGGGAGAAGGAGATGCTTCGGGCACTGGCTATGCCCGGAGGGGCTCGAGGCCACGGCTTTTATAGCCGCCCGACGGCGAGTGGATAACCACGGCCGCCGTGGCCAGCTTATCGCCGTCCTGGCGCTCGGGGGGGGGGGGGGGGGGGGGGGGAGGGGGGGCGTGGCTGGCGGCTTGCGGCGACGAGGGGCTTCGCGGAGAGAGGAGAGGTCTCGGGGAAGGTCAGGGAGGTTCGGGAGAGCCCGAAACGGAAGACGGCGACGGACACGGGCGGCACAGGAGGAAGGGACTGGAGGGGGAGAGGGGTCCAGGGAGAATAGGGCGACGAGGGGAAGCTGTTGGACACGACAGGGCGTGCGAAACCGACGAGCAGAGGAGGGGCCCGAGCTAGCAAACACGCAGCTCGCGTCCATGGCGTGCCAGGACGGTGGTCACCACACGTACTTGTTCGGAGGGGACAAGAGAGGCTGGCACACCTTGTCTGGGGTGTAGTCCTTGCTCCCCAAGGTATCCTGGAAGAGATAGATCAGAAAATAGGTCAATGAAGTGATGGCTAAGGTCACTGCAAGTTTTCTGTAGCAAACTTGGCCACATTACTGTGCTCCATAGGAAGGTGATAAGAGTCAAACAAGATGTCTAGGAGATTCAGGGTAGGAAGGACTACTGTCCTGGAAAGTTTGAGAAGGAAATAGTCAACATTTAACATAGTTGCTTTGCAACTGACCAAACTGGTCCAGAAAGCAAATCTGGATGTGGCACTCACATACTTGATTGGATGGAGCTGGAATTTTGAGGAGATGAATTATTTGGTCCTATGAGAGTGCCATAAAAATTTCATACCATTTGGGCAAGCCAAAAAGGTACTTCCTTCATAATGGACATCTCTGACCAGAATCTTAGGAAAATTCCTGAGGGAAAATGGCTAGATTGAATGAGCCAAAATTTGGTGGAGATAGGCTATATGTGTAGGAGAATGCTCTGGTAAATTTCCATAAATTGTGAAGCAATATAAAATATAGTTGTTTCACAACATGGAAATATGACCAGAAACAAAGATTTGATGCTGTGGTCACACAGAAGATGGGATGATGCTAAAATCTTGAGAATAGAGTTAATGTGAGCATATAAATATTACTGCCAAATTTCAACTCATTTTCATACTCTTAGCTAGCACTTGCTTCACAAAGCTTCCTTTGGATCAGAAACTTTGGAAATTTGCCAAGAAATATTTACCAACCAAATTGAGTTGAATTTTGGCATGTGGCAATGATATGGATAGGAAAGAGTGCCCAAAAAGTTTGGGAGCAAGGAAGCAAAGATAACTGGCACTTGCTTCACAAAATGCCACCTGGAGCAGAATAGGAAAAAGAATATTGGAGGAATATTTTTGAACATGACAAGGAAGGGTTTTGACATATCTGAGGAATATTTGATCCAAAGAATTTATGGGAATTATTTGGGAATTTTTGGAATGATGGGGATGTGGGTTGCTTCACAACCCAAGGCAGACAGGGTTATTCCTTTGATAGAAAAAGGAATATTCCCAAGAAAAGATTATTGGGATTGATTCAAGATGGAAATTGAAAGGTCTTGGGATGAGTTTAGAGGTTGGCAAGCCACTGGGGAAGAGGAATCAAGGGTGATCCTTTCAGGTTCCAAGACTACCAAACCACGGAAAAGCAAAACCAGACCAAAATCAAAAGAAAAAGAAATGGGCAAAATCCAGGGTGTTACAGGCTTGGGGGTTTTAAGGAGGGAGAGGGGAGTGGTGGTGAGGTCAGGAGGCTCAGGGGTGGCCTATATAAAGATGGCCAGCGAGACCCGATGAGCACGACCGTCGTGGCGTTCTCATCCCCGCACTGGAGCTCCCGCGAGGTGGCGCGTGAGGAGCGTTGCCGACCTGACGTTCAACAGAAGGAGGGGACGGCTCGGGGAGGAAGAAGCCAAGGGGAGAGGAAGACGACGCCATTCACGAGCGAAGCAGTGCCGCGGCGATGACTGCCATGGCGTGAGGAGGAGGAAAGAGGAGGGGAGAAGGTGCTGGAGAGGGACAGGTGGACGCCGCGAAGTCACTAGACAGGTCAGGACTCGCCGGAGCTGGTCGGAGCGAGCTACCCGACGAGGACAGTACACGGAGCGCCGCTGCTGCCTGCTGACCACGCGGTCACCACGTGCATATGATGCCACGGCCACGTCTTTGACACGAAACCGTGTCTGGTGTGTGACTCATAGGTCAAGTAGATCCCAGGAGTGGCTGGAATCAACTGGAAGGCTGAGAGGTGAGAGATACTTGCAGAGACAGGTTCTGACATGAAGGTGTTTGAGATGAATTGAGGGAGATTGGCTAGGTGAAAATGGCTGGTTTTTGGTGTGTGGCAAAGCTTTGCTAAGATGAGTCCCTTGGCAAATTTTCAGGCCAAATGAACCACCCTAGCTAGCATTTCCTTCACACACCAACACTCTGGACAGAAATGAACTTGAAGTTGCTGGGGCCAAATGGCTAAATAGATATGGCCCAAACTTGGTTTAGAGTGATTATTTGAATATATGAAGATACTGGGAAAGTTTCAACTCATTTGGGCACACCAAAATGGTACTTGCTTCACAGAGGTTCCAAATGGACAGAAACTTAGGAAAAATTCTATGGGAGAATGGATAGAGGGATTGAGCTGGTTTTTGGTTTCCATGAGTGATTTAGCAATGTTAACCTCCATGAAAAATTTCAGCTCAAATAGGTCAAGGGTTCAAGCACTTCCTTTGCAAATTGCCCCACTGGACAGAATTTGCAAATTGATGTTGTGCTCAAAATTTGAACTATGGAACTTGGGTTCTTGGTGGAAATGGTGAATATATGGATAGGAGAAGCTCCACAAATTATTTGGGATTTTTCCTGCCTACCAAAATGGTAGTTCCTTTAGAAATTGCCCAAAATGCAATATTGGCATTAAATAGGAAAATGCAATTTCCCCTATTTAATTATGGCCAATATTTTTATGGGAGCTCAATATGATCACAAAGAATATCTCCACAAGTTTTCATGAACTTTGGAGATAGATAGATATTTTCCTGGATTTAATTCCTTTAACTGGCAGAAAAAGAAATTAATTATAAATGAAAAATATTGCAGATGACTTGGCAATATTTTTGCATATCCAGGGTTTATAGATGAAGGATGATCACTGAGAAAAGTTTGGGAGTCAAAAGATCAAAGGAAATTGGGGTTCCTTTGTAACCGAAAGGATTAGGGTTTCCCTTCCGGTAACTCGGAAGGTAGGGTTTCGACAGCAAAACCCTGAGAATAGATCTGGGGTGGCAAGGTTGGACCGGAGAGAATCTCTGACTGGATAGGAGAGGCAAGACTAGATGACCATCTTCACATACCCAAGAGCTAGGGAAAACCGATAACATCGAGAAAAAGACGGGAGTCAAATCCCGCAAAGGAAAAAAACAGGAGCGAAAACCAGCGTGTTACAAACCTACCCCCCTTAAGAAAATCTCGTCCTCGAGATTTCCAGGCTTACCTCCCGGGGAAGGGGACTTACCTATGTGCGACTTGGATCCATCAGTTGTCCTGTCTTCGTTGGTTCTCTGACCTTTTAACTTCCTCTTCTGATGGACCATGTGTTGTCTCTTTACATAACTTTCTTGAATCCTTCTCTTTCCTGTCAGGTGTACCTTTTAATCTGGCAGTGGTGTTGCTGGGTGGGGTAGCGGGTAATACCAACAAACGGCTCGATTTCCATGGCCTGGAAGTATCTGCTTCGGGTTTTATTGTAATGCTTTGTACCCTGATTGTTATGGGCAAGACATCCTTTCCTGGTACTGATAATCCCCAAGTGCAAGGAATCATCATAGCAATTTCCAAAGGTGGAAGTGATAAGTATGGACTGTCGAACCCACAAGGAGCTAAAGGTAAGATCAATATTCTCTCAAGTCCTATCTGCCACTGATACGACTCTACGTACACCGAACGTTTGCTTCCAACTAGAAACGAGAAATAAAACTACGTTGTGGGTATGAAGATGATAGCTTTGCATGATATCGGAGAGCTAAAATATAAAAATAGGTGTTGTTATCATAAAGTTAGAATATATTACAATATATTACAAACAGTGAGGGTGGAATAATGATGAGTCGGTGTGCGGAATTGTCCTAGGCAATTGTTAACAAGATCGGTAATCATTATTGCAATTTTATATGAGGGAGAGGCATAAGCTAACATACTTTCTCTACTTGTATCATATGCACTTATGATTGGAACTCTAGCAAGCATCCGCAACTACTAAAGATCATTAAGGTAAAACCCAACCATAGCATTAAAGCATCAACTCCCCTTTATCCCATATGCAACAACCCACCTACTCGGGTTTATGCTTCTGTCACTCAAGCAACCCACTATAAGCGAATCATGAATGTATTGCAACACCCTACAGCGGGAATCCTTCACGTGTGCGCGGCACGGAAGGCACCATAGGACAACACCAAAGTAAAACATACAACTCAACCCAATCTAGATCATCAATCAACCCAAAGGACAAAATTAATCTACTCAAAACATCATAAGATGGCAACACATCATTGGATCATAATATGTGGCATAAAGCACCATGTTCAAGTAGGGGATTACAGAGGGATGCGGGAGAGTGGACCGCTGAAAGGAGATGAGGATGGTGATGAAGAAGGTGATGTTGATGAAGACGATCACCGCGGCGATGGTTCCCCCGATGGCGCTCCGGCGCCACCGAGAGAGAGGGGGAGAGGGTCTCCCCCTTGTGCTTCCTCCTCCATGGCCTCCCCCCTGGTTGGGGGAAGGTTCTCCCTCTAGTCCTTGGCCTCCATGGCGATGATGGCCCCTCCGTCTTCCTCCTCCATGGTCTCCGGCGAAGGTGACCCCCTCCGGCAGGGTGCCGGAGAGGGCCAAGATTGATCTTTCGTGGCTCTGGAGACTTTCGGCGGCGGAACTTCCGATCTAGGTTTATTTCTGGAGGTTTCTCGATTTATAGGAGGTCTTGGCATTGGAATCACGTCAGGAAAGTGCTCGAGGGGCCCACAAGCCAGGGGGGCACGCCCTAGGGGGGGCGCCCCCCAGGCTTGTGGCCTCCACGGTCACTTCCTGGCCCAGCTTTTTGCTCCAGTATTTTTTATATTTTCCAAAAATATTCTCCGTAAATTTTCAGCCCATTCCGAGAACTTTTATTTCTGCACAAAAACAACACCACGGTAGCTCTGCTGAAAACAGCGTCAGTCCGGGTTAGTTCTAATCAAATCATACCAAAATCATATAAAATTATTGCAAACATGGCATGAATACTTCATAAATTATAGATACGTTGGAGACGTATCAGCATCCCCAAGCTTAATTCCTGCTCGTCCTCGAGTAGGTAAATGATAAAAGAAATAATTTATGAAGTGTGAATGCTAGCAAGTGCACAAGTTTGATCAATGATAATTCCAATCACTTTTTCTAGCATCAATATAAACCATAAACAGTAGCTCATCTCATAAAACTTCTCATGATCAAGTAACGAGCTATTCACATGTTAAAGTATAGACCAGAAAGTTTCTTGAAAACTAACAAACCATATTCCTAGTCATCGAACAATTGCAATTCATCTTATTTTCAGGAAGGGTCTATGTAAGAGCTTTGATTTAGCAAATTCCACATACTCAACTATCATATAGTCTTCCATGATTATTGACACTCAAAGCATATTTTTAGAACAAATAGCATCCATCGAACACAGAGAAAGATAGGGGCTTAATGTTTCGCCTCCCAACTTATTTATCATATAGATAATTATCAACAATAATAATTCATGATCAAATATATTTGTGTGGATATATATGTCTAGATCATTCCCCAACACATGACGCTTGCCAAGAGAAGAAGGCGAAATATAGGAAGTGGTGAAGACCACCATGACTCTTGTATAAAGGTAAGTACTAGAAAGTAAAAGATAGGCCCTTCGCAGAGGGAAGCAGAGGTTGCCATGCGCTTTTTGTTTTTGGATGTGCAAACCCTTAATGCAAAGGAACGTCGCGTGGTATTGCCCTTTGTGATAGCAACCTTTATTATGCAGTCCGTCGCTTTTATTTCTTTACCATCACAAATTCGTACAACGCTTATTCTCCCTCACAATAAAAGATCATACATATTTAGGAGCAATTTTTATTGCTTTTTGCACCGAAGACAACTTACTTGAAGGATCTTACTCAATCCATAGGTAGGTATAGTGGACTCTCATGGCAAAACTGGTTTAAGGGTGTTTGGATGCACAAGTAGTATTTCTACTTGGTGCGGAAGTTTTGGCTAGTATGAGGTGGAAGCAAGCACCACATGTTGGAGGATCCATAACAATATAACTGCTATACAAATATACCCAAACATAACTCATTACGTTGTCTTCCTTGTCCAATTTCAACTAATTTGCTCAAGTTTGAAAATAATTAATGAGCTCACAATCATAGAAGATGTCCAAGATAGTATATTTATATGTGGAATCTCTCATCCTTCAATATTCTTTCATGAATTGTTCAAGTGACCAATGCGGTGTTTGCTAACTTTCAATAAATTTTACCACCTATACTTATTATGTGTGAAGTCATTACTCCCCATGGGATGAGTATATGAAGCATATTTAATTTCAGATTTATGATATTCAATTCATTCAACCATTTACTCATAGGATATAAGTGAAGCAGGAGAGTAAATGACAAAACTACTTCAAAAAGATATAAGTGAAGATCAATGCGTAGTCAAGTAGTTAAATCACCATGTGAGGACTCTCTCTCATTCAAAATTTCAGATCCAATGATTTTATTCAAACAGCAAGAAAAAGAAAAATAGCACTCCAAGAATAGCACACGTCATGTGAACGAATAAAAATTTAGGCTCAACATAGGCTAACCGATAATTGTTGATGAAGAGAGGTGGGATGCGTAGCATCCCCAAGCTTAGATGCTTGAGACTTCTTGAAATATTTACTTGGGGTGCCTTGGGCATCCCCAAGATTGAGCTTTTGTATCTCGTTCAATCCTCTCATATCATGGTTTCACCTATTCTCAAAAACATCTTCCACACAAAACTTGAAAATGACTCGTGAGATAGGTTAGTCCACATAATAATAAATCAACTCTTTATGTACTTCCAAGACAAGTTGCATAATAATTTTCAAACATTAGGTACTGTATAGTATCATCTCCACAATTTATATCTACCAATATAGGTTATGGAAACTATAGGATAAGTAGATAACGAAACTATGACAGCAATCTGTCCAAACAGAACAGTCTGTAGCAATTTATGAAAACAGTGTACTTCCATAACTCAAAAAATTATGACAATTTAGGTCATGCTAAGGAATTTATATTAAAATACTGTGTAAAAATTTCAGAAACTTTCCACGTTCCAGTAAAATATGAAAATTCAAATACTGCAGCAAAAGTTTCTGTTTTTTACACAGCACACATCAAACATGAAATGCAAGCATCCTAAGGCAATTCTTGGAACTTTTTATTGAAAAAAAAGATTATAAATAACACCTAATAGAGAACAAGAAAATAAAATGATGCTCCAAGCAAAGCACATATTATGTGATGAATAAAAATATAGCTCTAAGTAAGATATACCGATAGTGTTGAAGATGAAAGAGGGGATGCCTTCCGGGGCATCCCCAAGCTTAGGCGCTTGAGTCTTCCTTCGATATTACCTTGGGGGTGCCTTGGGCATCCCCAAGCTTAGGTTCTTTTCACTCCTTATTCTTCTCATATCGGTGTCTCACCCAAAACTTGAAAACTTCAATCACACAAAACTTAACGGAACTTCGTGAGAAGGGTTACCGTAATAAAGATTGATCATTCACTTAGGTACTGTCAAGACAAGATTCATAATTGTTCCCACATGATACCTACTGTATTATATCATTCCCATAATTTATATCACTAAATATAAGCTATGAAAACACTAAAACAAGCAAACTATGCATGCAAAACAGAATCTGTCAAAAACAGAACAGTCTGTGAAGATCTGTAGTATATCCATACTTCCCTGTCTCTAAAAATTCTGAAAAATTAGGAAAATCTAGGAAATTTGTATATAAATCATGTGTAAAAAATTCAGATCAAAAACACGTTCCAGTGAATTTAAAAAATTCCTGGACTGAGAGCAAAAGTTTCTGTTTTTGCACAGAATCAAGTCAACTATCATCCACACTATCCCAATGGCATTACTTGGCACTTTATTGAAATAAAAGGCACAAAACATGATTACTACAGTAGATTAATCATGTTAAAACACAGAAAGAGGAAGGGTAAATATTGGGTTGTCTCCCAACAAGCGCTTTTCTTTAATGCCTTTCTAGCTAGGCATGACATTGATACACTTCCAAGCCTAATTCCGATAGAAATTTTATTCATACTCTAAAAGATATAAGTGAAGTTCATAGAGCTTTATACAATTAATGAAGATTAACCAATACCCAAGCTCAAAATATATAAGTGAAGCACATGAAGCATTCTATAAATCCATACTCAAAAGATTTAAGTGAAGCACAAAGAGCATTCTACAAAGCCATACTCAAAAGATTTAAGTGAAGCACAAAGAGCATTCTACAAAGCCATACTCAAAAGATTTAAGTGAAGCACAAAGAGCATTCTACAAAGCCATACTCAAAATATTTAAGTGAAGCGCATGAAGCATTCTACAAAATCAATGAAGGACTATCTCATACTAGAAGGGTGCATAAAAGGAAAAGAAAGACGCATATCATGTGAACAAAACAAAAACCGAGGTATACCGATAATTGTTGAAGAATAAAGATGGGATGCCTTTCGGGGCATCCCCAAGCTTAGATGCTTGACATACACCAACTCCTTAAGAGGACCATTAAGAAAAGCACTCTTTACATCCATTTGATATAATATGAAGTCATGATGAGAGGCATAAGCAAGCAGCATGCGAATAGATTCAAGGCGAGCAACAGGGGCAAAGGTTTCACCGTAGTCGATACCCTCAACTTGGGAGTAGCCTTGAGCCACTAGTCTTGCCTTGTTGCGAATAATAATGCCATGTGCATCTTGCTTGTTCTTAAAGATCCATTTGGTTCCAATGCCATTGTGATTCTCTTTTGGTCTTGGCACCAATCGCAACACTTTGTTGCGCTCGAAGTTGTTGATTTCATCATGCATGACTTCAAACCAATCCTCGTCTTCGAGCGCATCTTGTACCTTGAGGGGTTCAAAGCAAGAAACAAACGCATGATGTGCACAAAAGTTTGTTAATTGACGATGAGTAGTTACCCCTCTTTTCAAGCTTCCATAGACGTTCTCTAGGAGGTGTTGCTTGGTCTTAAGCTTGGACGCAATCTTGGCAGCTCGTCTTTCAAGAATTTCCTCCATCGAAAGTTGAGGCTTGGTAACTTGACGAGCTTCGGTACTAGCACCGGCTTGCTCATGATCTTGAGCATGATCTTGAAGTTGATCTTGGTCCTGAGCTTCACCTTGATCTTGAGCTTGCACGGGGGTGTGAACAAGATCTTGAGCATCATGTGAAGTATAAATATCACTAGCAAGTTGATCTTGCCCTTGATCTTGATCACGGGGTTGAGGGCCTTCACTTTGTTCTTCGGAAGCGTGTGGGTCGTGCGTCGGTGATGGTTCCACTTGAGTGGAACATTGTCCTTCTCCTTCAGCCACAAGGGGTTCCTCAACGGGTAGGAAGTATCCCACACCCATTCTTCTTATGGCTTGGGGAGGAATGCCATCACCTACATCCCAAAGACCACTTTGCTCCACTTGGGAGCCATTATTTTCATCAAACTCTACGTTACTCGTCTCCTCAATGAGTCCGGTGGACTTGTTGAGGACACGGTAAGCATGAGAGTTTGTAGCATAACCAACAAATATGCCCTCATGGGCTCTAGATTCAAATTTAGACAAACAAACACCTTTCTTGAGAATGAAACACTTACAACCGAACACCCGGAAGTATTTGAGGTTGGGCTTGTTCCCGGTAAGAATCTCATAAGGAGTCTTGTTCAAGCCTTTGCGGAGATAGAGCCGATTTGATGCATGACACGCGGTGTTGATGGCTTCGGCCCAAAAGTTGTACGGAGATTTAAACTCTGCCATCATGGTTCTTGCCGCATCCATCAACGTCCGGTTCTTCCTCTCCGCAACACCGTTTTGTTGAGGGGTGTACGGTGTGGAATATTGGTGTTTTATCCCCTTATCACTGAGAAACTCATCTAGGGTGTAGTTCTTGAACTCAGTGCCGTTGTCACTTCTAATCATCAAAATCTTTGCTTCATGTTGACGTTGGACTTCATTTGCAAAGTTGAAGACGGTCTGTTGGGTCTCACTCTTCCTCTTGAAGAAATATACCCATGTGTATCTCGAGTAATCATCCACAATCACCAAGCAATACCTTCTTCCTCCAAGGCTGTCAAAAGATGGAGGCCCGAAGAGATCCATGTGAAGGAGCTCTAAGGTCCTCTTTGAGTAGATTGTAGTAGTTGGACGATGAGCTTTTTCATGTAGCTTTCCTTCGATACAAGCACTGCAAGCACGATCTTTGGCAAAACTCACATTTGTTAGTCCAAGAATGTGATCCCCTTTGAGGAGACTTTGCAAAGATCTCATATTGACATGGGCTAGTCGGCGATGCCAAAGCCATCCCACATCAACTTTAGCCATTAGACATGTCGCGGTCTTAGTGGGTGGCTCCGAGAAGTTAATCACATAGAGACCGTTTTTGACATGCCCAACAAAGGCTACTTTAAGAGTCTTGCTCCACAAAAGGGTCACGGTATCAATGCCAAAGAAGGTACTAAAACCCATGAGTGCAAGTTGACGAACGGAAAGTAAATTGTATGCAAGGGTCTCAACAAGCATGACTCTCTCAATGGTTAAGGTCGGAGAGATAACCACCTTGCCAAGACCCAATACCTTTGAGATTGCATCATCGCCAAATGAGACTTGGGTGGCCACGGATGCATCGAGTCGAACATCCACCACCAAGTCCTTGCTTCCGGTCATACGATTTGTTGCTCCGCTATCGAGCAACCATGAGACTCCCCCGGAAGCAAAGTCCTACAATAGATCAATGCTTGGATTTAGGTACACATTCTTGAATGGGTCCTTTCATGTTAGTGACAAGGGTCTTAGGAACCCAAATAGACCACTCAATGTACTCATAAGAAGAACCAACATATTTGGCATAAACATGCCCATCACTAGCACGGCACAAAACATAGGAGGGGTTAAAATCGCCGGCCCTGTTGGAGGGAGTGATCTTGCCCTTCTTGGTGTTGGGGAACGTTGCATGGGAAACAAAAAATTTCCTTAGCACACGCAAGATCTATCCATGGTGATGAGCATCTACGAGAGGGAGAGTGGATCTACATACCCTTGTAGATCGCTAAGCGGGAAGCGTTAAGAAACGCGGTTGATGTAGTCGAACGTCTTCGCGATCCAAATCGCCGAGCGTCCCGCGATCCCATCACGATCCATCTCGCGATCCCATCTCGATCCGTCCCGCGATCCCATCACGATCCGTCCCACGATCAAATCACGAATCGTCTCGCGATCCTGATCACGGTCCTTCCGATCTAGCGCCGAACGGACGGCACCTCCGCGTTCAGCACACGTACAGCTCGATGACGATCTCCGCCTTCTTGATCCAGCAAGAGGGAGCGGAGAGGTAGAAGAGTTCTCCGGCGGCGCGAAGGCGCGGCGGCGATGGTGGTGGAACAATTCCGGCAGGGCTTCACCTAAGCACCGCTGAAACTAGACTAGAGGAGAAACCGATCTAGATGAAGTAGAGGTAGCACGTGGCAATTAGGGTTAGCTCTTCCCTCTAAATCCTCTAGTATATATAGGAGGGAGGGAGGTGAGGAGGCAGCCTCAAACCCTCAAGGTTTGGCCGAAATTGGAGGTGGAGGAGTCCTACTCCAATCCTATTAGGAGTAGGATTCCTCCTCTCCACTTGGAAACCCTTTCCACCTTTCCTCCTTTGAATTATTTCCACCCAAAGCCACATGGGCCTTAGTGGGGGGGTTAGGCCAGCCCACTAGGGGCTGGTTTGACTCCTCCCACAGCCCATGAGGTCCTTTGGGTCGAGACACCCCTCCCGATGGTCCCCGGTACCCCTCCCGGCACTCCCGGTACACTACCGAAATACCCGAAACTTTTCCGATGACCAAAACAGGTCTTCCTATATATCAATCTTTACCTCCGGACCATTCCGGAGCTCCTCGTGACGTCCAGGATCTCATCCGGGACTCCGAACAACCTTCGGTCACCACCATACATAACTCTACTATACCGAAACGTCACCGAACCTTAAATGTGCAGACCCTGCGGGTTCGAGAACTATGTAGACATGACCAAGACACCTCTACGGTCAATAACCAATAGCGGGACCTGGATGCCCATATTGGTTCCTACATATTCTACAAAGATCTTTATCGGTTGAACCTCTATGTCAAGGATTCAGTTAATCCCGTACGCTGTTCCCTTTGTTCTTCGGTATGTTACTTGCCCGAGATTCGATCGTCGGTATCTCTATACCTAGTTCAATCTCGTTACCGACAAGTCTCTTTACTCGTTCTATAATACAAGATCCCGTGGCTAACACTTAGTCACATTGCTTGCAAGGCTTATTGTGATGTTGTATTACCGAGTGGGCCCTGAGATACCTCTCCGTCACACGGAGTAACAAATCGCAGTCTTGATCCATGCCAGCTCAACAGACACCCTCGGAGATACCTGTAGAGCATCTTTATAGTCACCCAGTTACGTTGTGACATTTGATATACACAAGGTATTCCTCCGGTGTCAGTGAGTTGCATGATCTCATGGTCATAGGAACAGATACTTGACATGCAGAAAACAATAGCAATAAACTGACACGATCATATGCTACGTTCATAGTTTGGGTCTTGTCCATCACATCATTCTCCTAATGATGTGATCCCGTTATCAAATGACATCTCATGTCTATGGCGAGGAAACCTTGACCATCTTTGATCAACGAGCTAGTTAACTAGAGGCATACTAGGGACACAGTGTTGTCTATGTACCCACACATGTATTTGAGTTTCCAATCAATACAATTATAGCATGGATAATAAACGATTATCATGAACAAGGAAATATAATAATAACCAATTTATTATTGCCTCTAGGGCATATTTCCAACAGTCTCCCACATGCACTAGAGTCAATAATCTAGTTCACATCACCATGTGATTTACATTGTTATGAATCTAACACCCAATGAGTTTTGGGGTTCGATCATGCTTTGCATGTGAGAGAGGTCTTTAGTCAACGGTCTGCAACATTCAGATCCGTGTGTTCTTTGCAAATCTATATGTCGTACTGCAGATGCTACCATGCTCCACTGGGAGCTATTCCAAATGGCTGCTCCACTATACGTATCCGGATTGCTACTCAGAGTCATCCGGATAGGTGCCAAGCTTGCATCGACGTAACCCTTTACGACGAACTCTTTATCACCTCCATAATCGAGAAATATTTCCTTAGTCCTCTAGTTACTAAGGATAATCTTGACCGCGGTCCAGTGGTCCACTCCTGGATCACTCTTGTACCCCTTGACAGAATCATGGCAAGGCACACACCAGGTGCAGTACACAGCATGGCATACTATACAGAGCCTATGGATAAGGCATAGGGGACGACCTTCGTCCTTTCTCTTTCTTCTGCCGTGGTCGAGCTTTGAGTCTCACTCAACTCCACACCTTACAAATCAGGCAAGAACTCTTTCTTTGACTGATCCATTTTGAACTCTTTCAAAATCTTGTCAAGGTATGTACTCATTGAAAGTCTTATCAGACGTCTTGATCTATCTCTATAGATCCTGATGCCCAATATTTAAGTAGCTTCATTCCAGGTTTTCCTTTGAAAAACTCCTTTTCAAACAACCCTTTATGCTTTCCAGAAATTCTACATTATTTCCGATCAACAATATGTCATCCACATATACTTATCAGAAATTCTATAGTGCTCCCACTCACTTTATTGTAAATACAAGTTTCTCATAAACTTTGTATAGACTCAAAAACTTTGATCACCTCATCAAAGCGTATATTCCAACTCCGAGATGCTTGCTCCAGTCCATAGAAGGATCGCTGGAGCTTGCATACATTTTAGCATCCTTGGGACTCACAAAACCTTCCGGTTGTATCACATACAACCTTTCCTCACGGATACCGTTAAGGAAATGATGTTTTGACATCCATCTGCCAGATTTCATAATCGAAAAATGCAGCAACTGCTAACATAATTCCAACAGACTTTAGCATCGCTACGGGTGAGAAAGTCTCATCGTAGTCAACTCCTTGAACTTGTGAAAAACCCTTTGCCACAAGTCGAGCTTTATAGACGGTGACATTACCGTCCGCGTCCGTCTTCCTTTTAAAGATCCATTTGTTCTGAATGGCCTTTCGCCCTTCAGGTAATACTTCCAAAGCCCATACTTTGTTTTCTTACATGAATCCCATCTCGGATTTCATGGCCTTAACCATTTCTCGGAATCCGGGCCCATCATCGCTTCTCCATAGCTCGTAGGTTCATCGTTGTCCAACAACATGACCTCTAAGACAGGGTTGCCGTACCAGTCAGGAGCAGCACGCGTCCTTGTCGACCTACGAGGTTCGATAGTAACTTGATCTGAAGCTTCATGATCACCATCATTAACTTCCTCTTCAACTAACGTAGGCTCCACAGAAACAACTTTCTGCGCTGCGCTACTCTCTGGTTGAAACAAAGGTTCAACAACCTCATCAAGTTCTATCTTCCTCCCACTCAATTCTTTCGAGAGAAACTCTTTCTTGAGAAAGGACCCGTTTTTAGCAACAAACACTTTGCCCTTGGATCTGAGATAGAAGGCATACCCAACTGTTACGTTAGGGTATTCTATGAAGATGCATTTGTCCGCTTTGGGTTCGAGCTCATCAGGCTGAAAACCTTTTTCACATAAGCGTCGCAGCCCCAAACATTAAGAAATGACAGCTTAGGTTTCTGTCAAACCAAAATTCATACAGTGTCATCTCAACGGACTTAGATGGTGCCCTATTTTAAAGTGAATGTAGTTGTCTCCAATGCATAACCCCAAAACGATAGTGGCAAATCGATAAGAGACATCATAGTACGCACCATATCCAATAGAGCACGACTACGACGTTCGGACACACCATTATACTATGGTGTTCCAGGTGGCGTGAGTTGTGAAACAACTTCCACATTGTCTTAAGTTGTATACCAAACTCGTAACTCAGATATTCACCTCCACGATCATATCGTAGACATTTTATCTTCTTGTCACGATGATCTCAAACTTCACTCTGATTTTGTTTGAACTTTTCAAACGTTTCAGACTCGTGTTTCATTAAGTAAATATCCCCATATCTACTCAAATCATCAGTGAAGGTAGGAAAATAACGATATCCACTGTACGCTACAACACTCATTGGACCGAATACATCAACATGTATCATTTCCAATAAGTCACTTGCCCGCTCCATCATACCGGAAAACGGGGTCTTAGTTATCTTGCCCATCAGGCATGG
Organism: Elymus sibiricus; assembly: GCA_039707655.1. NCBI lineage: Eukaryota > Viridiplantae > Streptophyta > Magnoliopsida > Poales > Poaceae > Elymus > Elymus sibiricus. The sequence continues at coordinate 294,699,944 of CM077663.1, read as the reverse complement.
TCCGCATGTCTCAACCGATTCGAAATCGAATGAGTCCAAAGATCCATCAGCATGGAGTTTCTTCATGCGCTTTACACCAATATGACATTTAGCGGCAGCGCCACAAGTATGTGGTACTATCATTATTAACTTTGTATCTTTTGGCATCAATATTATGAACATGTGTATCACTACGATCAAGATTCAATAAACCATTCTCATTGGGTGCATGACCAATGAAGGTATTATTCATGTAAACAGAATAACCATTATTCTCTAACTTAAATGAATAACCGTATTGCAATAAACATGATCTAATCACGTTCATGCTCAACGCAAACACCAAATAACATTTATTTAGGTTCATCACTAATCCCGAAGGTAGAGAGAGCGTGCGATGGTGATCACATCAACCTTGGAAACACTTCCAACACTCATCGTCACCTCACCCTTAGCTAGCCTCCGTTTATTCCGTAGCTTTTATTTCGAGTTACTAACATTTAGCAACCGAACCGGTATCCAATACCCAAGTGCTACTAGGAGTACTAGCAAGGTACACATGAATAAAACGTATATCAAATATACTTATGTTGACGTTGCCAGCCTTCTTCTCTACCAAGTATCTAGGGCAGTTCCGCTTCAGTGACCGTTCTCCTCATAATAGAAGCACTCAGTCTTGGGTTTGGGTTCAACCTTGGGTTTCTTTACTGGAGTAGCAACTGGCTTGCCATCCATGAAGTATCCCTTCTTGCCCTTGCCCTTCTCGAAACTAGTGGTTTTACTAACCATCAACACTTGATGCTCCTTCTTGATTTCTACCTTCGCGGTGTCAAAACATCACGAATAGCTCGGGGATCATTATTTCCATCCCTGGCATTTTATAGTTCATCACGAAGCTCTAGTAGCTTTGTGGCAGTGACTTGGAGAACTATATCAATCACTATCTTATCTAGAAGATCAACTCCCACTTGATTCAAGCGATTGTAGCACCCAGACAATCTGAGTACTTGCTCACTGATTGAGCTATTCTCCTTCATCTTGCAGGCAAAGAATCTTGTTTGAGGTCTCATACCTCTCAACACGGGCACGAGCCTGAGATCCCAATTTCAGCTCTTAGAACATCTCATATGTTCCGTGACGTTCAAAACATTTTGGAGCCTCAATTCTAAGCCGTAATGCATGACGCACTGAACTATCAAGTAGTTATCAGAACATGCCTGTCAGATGTTCACAACATCTACAGACGACACTTGAGGGGGTGGTGCACCGAGCGGTGCATTAAGGACATAAGCCTTCTGTGCAGCAATGAGGACAATCCTTAGATCACGGACCCAGTCCGCATTATTGCTACCATCATCTTTCAACTCTATTTCTCTAGGAACATATAAAAATTCAAGGGAGCTACAGCGCGAGCTAGTAATCTACAACATAATTTGCAAAGACATTTTGACTATGTTCATGATAATGAGTTTAGTTAATCATATTACTTAAAAACTCCCACTCAAATTGACATCCCTCCGGTCATTCGAGTGACACATGATCCAAATCCACCAACTCAAGTCCGATCATCACGTGAGTTGAGGTGGTTTCAATGGTGAACATCTTCATGTTGATCATATCTACTATATGACTCATGTTCGACCTTTCGGTCTCTTGTGTTCCGAGGCCATGTCTGTACATGCTAGGCTCGTCAAGTTTAACCCGAGTGTTCCGCACGTGCAACACTGGCTTGCACCCGTTGTATGTGAACGTAGAGTCTATCACACCCGATCATCACGTGGTGTCTCAAAACGACGAACTTTCGCAACGGTGCACACTCGGGGAGAACACAATTTTATCTTGAAATTTTAGTGAGGGATCACCTTATAATGCTACCGTCGTCCTAAGAAAAATAAGATGCATAAAAGGATTAACATCACATGCAAATCATAAGTGACATGATATGGCCATGAACTTGTGCTTTTGATCTCCATCTTCAAAGCACCGGCATGATCTCCATCGTCACCGGCATAACACCATGATCTCCATCATCTTGATCTCCATCAATGTGTCGCCATGAGGTTGTCGCGCCGACTGTTGCTTCCACGACTATTGCTAACTCATAGCGATAAAGTAAAGCAAAAACGGCGAAAATAATTAAAGACAACCCTATGGCTCCTGCCGGTTGCCGTACTCATCGACATGCAAGTCGTGATATTCTATACAATACATGATCATCTCATACATCACATATATCTCATCATGTAATTGGCCATATCACATCACAACATACCCTGCAAAAACAAGTTAGACGTCCTCTAATTGTTGTTGCAAGTTTTACGTGGCTGCTACGGGTATCTAGCAAGAACAATTCTTACCTACGCAAAAACCACAACGGTGATACAAAAATTGCTATTCAACCTTCTCAAGGACCGCCTTTGTCAAATCCGATCCGACTAAAGTGGGAGAAACAGACACCCGCCAGCCATCTTTATGCAACGAAGTTACATGTCAGTTGATGGAACCGGTCTCTCGTAAGCGTACGAGTAAGGTTGGTCCGGGCCGCTTCATCCCACAATACCGCTGAATCAAAACATGACAAAGGGAGGAACCAATCTAAGCATCAACGCCCACAAACTCCTTTGTGTCCTACTCGTGATCTCATCTACACATAGACCTAGCTCATGATGCCACTGTTAGGGAACATTGCATGGGAAACAAAAAATTTCCTACGCACACGCAAGATCTATCCATGGTGATGAGCATCTACGAGAGGGAGAGTGGATCTACATACCCTTGTAGATCGCTAAGCGGGAAGCGTTAAGAAACGCAGTTGATGTAGTCGAACGTCTTCGCGATCCAAATCGCCGAGCGTCCCGCGATCCCATCACGATCCATCTCGCGATCCAATATCGATCCGTCCCGCGATCCCATCATGATCCGTCCCGCGATCAAATCACGAATCGTCTTGCGATCCTGATCACGGTCCTTCCGAACTAGCGCCGAACGGACGGCACCTCCGCGTTCAGCACACGTACAGCTCGATGACGATCTCCGCCTTCTTGATCCAGCAAGAGGGAGCGGAGAGGTAGAAGAGTTCTCCGGCGGCGCGACGGCGCGGCGGCGATGGTGGTGGAACAATTCCGGCAGGGCTTCACCTAAGCACCGCTGAAACTAGACTAGAGGAGAAACCGATCTAGATGAAGTAGAGGTAGCACGTGGCAATTAGGGTTAGCTCTTCCCTCTAAATCCTCTAGTATATATAGGAGGGAGGGAGGGGAGGAGGCAGCCTCAAACCCTCAAGGTTTGGCCGAAATTGGAGGTGGAGGAGTCCTACTCCAATCCTATTAGGAGTAGGATTCCTCCTCTCCACTTGGAAACCCTTTCCACCTTTCCTCCTTTGGATTTTTTCCAACCAAAGCCACATGGGCCTTAGTGGGGGGGGGGGGGGGTTACGCCAGCCCACTAGGGGCTGGTTTGACTCCTCCCATAGCCCATGAGGTCCTTTGGGTCGAGACACCCCTCCCGATGGTCCCCGGTACCCCTCCCGGCACTCCCGGTACACTACCGAAATACCCGAAACTTTTCCGGTGACCAAAACAGGACTTCCTATATATCAATCTTTACCTCCGGACCATTCCGGAGCTCCTCGTGACGTCCAGGATCTCATCCGGGACTCCGAACAACCTTCGGTCACCACCATACATAACTCTACTATACCGAAACGTCACCGAACCTTAAGTGTGCAGACCCTGCGGGTTCGAGAACTATGTAGACATGACCAAGACACCTCTACGGTCAATAACCAATAGCGGGACCTGGATGCCCATATTGGTTCCTACATATTCTACGAAGATCTTTATCGGTTGAACCTCTATGTCAAGGATTCAGTTAATCCCGTACGCTGTTCCCTTTGTTCTTCGGTATGTTACTTGCCCGAGATTCGATCGTCGGTATCTCTATACCTAGTTCAATCTCGTTATGGGCAAGTCTCTTTACTCGTTCTGTAATACAAGATCCCGTGGCTAACACTTAGTCACATTGCTTGCAAGGCTTATTGTGATGTTGTATTACCGAGTGGGCCCTGAGATACCTCTCCGTCACACGGAGTAACAAATCCCAGTCTTGATCCATGCCAGCTCAACAGACACCCTCGGAGATACCTGTAGAGCATCTTTATAGTCACCCAGTTACGTTGTGACGTTTGATACACACAAGGTATTCCTCCGGTGTCAGTGAGTTGCATGATCTCATGGTCATAGGAACAGATACTTGACATGCAGAAAACAATAGCAATAAACTGACACGATCATATGCTACGTTCATAGTTTGGGTCTTGTCCATCACATCATTCTCCTAATGATGTGATCCCATTATCAAATGACATCTCATGTCTATGGCCAGGAAACCTTGACCATCTTTGATCAACGAGCTAGTTAACTAGAGGCATACTAGGGACACAGTGTTGTCTATGTACCCACACATGTATTTGAGTTTCCAATCAATACAATTATAGCATGGATAATAAACGATTATCATGAACAAGGAAATATAATAATAACCAATTTATTATTGCCTCTAGGGCATATTTCCAACACTTGGCACTATCACTCACAACCTTATCCTTCTTCTTCTCATGAGTAATGTTACCCGTTTTGACAAATGTTTCTTTGAGTAGAGGAACCTGCGTGGTCTTCATCTTCTTCTTCTTTTTGGACTTGGGTGCAAACCCAACTCCTTCCTTCGCAACCACTTCCTTTTGATTGCTCAAAAGGTCATTGAGATTCTTCTCACCTTGGATACATGTCACAAGGCCTTTCTCAAGCTGCTCCTTCAGCTTAGCATTTTCCTCCACAAGATGTGCATGCTCACAACACGGGTTAGTAGCAGATGCATTATCAATTATAACAAAAGGAGGACACGTGGCAATTTCCTTAGTGAGTTTTACTTGGAGTTGATCATGCGACTCTTTAAGAGAAGCATGAACGCTCTTCAATGCCTTGTGAGCATTGTCAAGAGTGTCAAACTCATCCTTGAGTCGAGCATGGTCAACCCCAAGTGCAACCTTTTCAGATTTAAGAACACGGTTAAGAACGATAGCATGATCATAATCTTTACGTAATTTAGCAAGGTCATCATTTTGTGACTCCTTAATTCAAATGAAGACCTCGCTCTTCCTCTAGAGCAATAGAAAGATCTGCTATCTCGTCGGCATAATCATGACTATGCCCTCTCATCTCCTCGAGATATTCTTCTTGAGACTCAATCGTGTCATTGGCCTCACCAAGTTGATCCAAGAGAGCAACGAAGTGCTTCTTGGATTCTCCCTTGAGTTTGCACATGAACTTGTCAAACTCATTCTAGCCCTCTTTCGCCTCCTCATTTTCATCCACGCAATCTAACAAAGACGGAGTGGAAGAAATAGCAGTTTTAATGTTTGAGGTTTTGGCGTTGGAGGTTACCTTGGTGATACCTTTGTCCATGGGACACCTAGCAATGTGGTTCTCATTGGGAGCGTCGAAGAGTGACACCTTTGTTGGGGTAATCGATGCAATAGCCACAGATGCCATTGCCATTCCTTCACCACTTGTGTCTTCATCATCCACATCATCATCGGAGGCATACTCTTCTTGAGCCACCAACACTTTGTGAGAAGCCTTCTTGGTGAAGTTGGACTTGTTGGGAAAAGACTTGGCCTTATCTTTGCGGATGAGCTTGCCACCATTGTCTTCCCTCTTCTCATAAGGACAATCCACCACGAAGTGACTCACATTACCACAGTTGTAGCAGGTTCTCACACGTTGCTTGCCCTTTGACCCGCTTGAGTTGTTCTTGGAGAAATTTGGCCTTGTGTTTCTCTTATTGCCCCAGAATTGCCTAGACGCTAGAGCCATATGCTCATAGTCAGCATATTTGGTGTCCTTGGGGCAACCCTCTTCTTCTTCTTCTTCTTCTTCTTCTTCCTCTTGACTGACCTTGGCCTTCAAAGCAAGGTTGGGAGATGATTTATTTGACCGTTGCACACGAGCAAAAGCATTATCTGCGGTTGTGTTCAAGATCTTGATTGCAATAAATTCATCCAACACATCGCTAGAGGACAAGTTGTGAAATTCCGGTCTTTGGCGGATGACGGCAGACATGGCCTTGTTGAAGGGCATGATGGACTTCAGAAACTTGCGCTTGATCCAGGCGTCATCCACATCCTTGCTGTCGTAATCTCGGAGGGCAACGGCAAGAGTAGTTACCCTCCTATAGAGCTCACGCGGTTCCTCATAGTTCGACCGTTGAATGCTTGAGCTGCCCTTGTACATGGAGACAATGTGTTCCCAACACTCTTTGGCAACAGTGAAGGGTCGCAGGTGAGGTAGGTCTTCGGTAGGAACTGCAGCTTGGAGTATGAACAAGGCGGAGGAATTTAGCTGTTTGTCAGCCTCTTCTCTTGGGGTGAGGTTGCGTGGATCACGAGGATAGTATCCTTCTTCAATGACTCTCATGAGTTGAATTGAGCTGTGATCCAAATGAGACTTAATACGAAAAACCCGATTAGCAAAATCATTCTTAACAAGTTTAGGAGGAGGACCGAGATTAACTATATGAGGTGGGTGCACCGGTCCTCCATAGACCAAGGGAGGGGGAACTGAGGCAAAGGTCCCCGACCCATTAATTCCTTGAGAACGAGTGTCCTTATCAGCACTAGCCCCCTCCTTACCGGAGTTGACATCGATGTCGAGTTAGTGGGATTAACCACTTGCACCGCATCGGTGGAAAGTTTAAGAGTATCAAGGAATTCTTTAAACATGGATTTGACCTCGGTCGTCATGGAGGATTTAAGCGAGGACATGGCCTCATTTAAATCCTCACGAGAGACCGTGTTCACACCCATGGCCTCGGGGAGTTCAACCGGCCGGTCCCCATCGTTAACCATACTCTTCGGGTGGTGAAACCCTTAATAAAGAAGGGATTTTTATTTCTGTGCCCCTGGTTCGTTAGTTGTACTCATTCATCCCCACGCTCTTAACTTTTGCTCACTTTTCCCACTCCCTTGCCCGAAACCCTCAGAACAGGTTACAACGGACGTTGCCGTCGGGTCAATGCCTCTGACCGTTAACTCTGCCGAGTGGGGCCGCTCCCGCGCATGCAACTGACCGCGGTCGTGGGGTAGCACGTGTCCATGGGACATGCCCGAAACGTCTCATCGTATAAAGAGGGGGAACCACCTCCCGGCACATCGCCCCTACCATTTCCCCCAAATCCCCTCCCTGCCGCATCGTCTTCCTCTCCCCCATCGCATCGTCTCACTTTCCTCCACTGCCTCCACCGCACCGTCTCGCTCTCCCCCACCGCATCCTCTTCCTCACCTTCATCGCCTCCATCTGTCCGATGGCGGACGCTCGTGGCGATGCCGGAGCAGCGGCCGGAGATCTAGTAGTGGAGCTGCAGGGCGCGGTGACCGCGGATGAAGTGAATGACGTTGGCGGCGTCCACGGCGGTGCGGGGAAACTCGCAACCGCTGCGGATGTGGAGAAGGAGGTGGCGGGCTCCGCCTCAGCGCTGCCGGAGCTGAAGGTGACGGCGTCGAGCGGCGCAGTCCATCCCGATGCGCAGCCTGGCGAGGAGCAGGAGGTATTTGCACTTGCTTGTTAGTTCCAACATTTAGCTTGTAGAGTTAGTTGCATTGGTTAGATTGTGATTCGTACAGTAGTACAGATGGTTAGAGTAGTTGGTTTGACGGATGGGCCGGGGTTTTCTGTATGGGGGGGGATTGGGGTTTTTGTACTAGGGTTTTTTGGATTACATTCTTTGCAAAAATGCTAGATATATATGTATGAGAGATAGGGATCTCTGTGCTTCAATGCTACACAGATGTATGCTTATTAGATTTGTTTTTAATGCTACACAGATTGGGGTTTTTAATGCTACAGACATGTATGCTTATTAGATTGGGTCCCTATTAGATTTGTTTTTGAATGCTACGCAGATTGGGGTTTTGAATGTCATATGCCCAAATGGAATCCATTGATTAAGAAGTTATTTGATTCATTAGTATATAAATTTGTCCACAATATGTAGTTATATTAGCTTTGTTGTTCAATGTGTGTGCATGACAATGGAAAATGCAAATAGGATCATAGTATATTAGCCCTATGATCAATGTGTCATGTGTGCATATCTAAATTTTCAATTGGCTTCTGTATTTACTAGTTATGGATGTAATTGTATATTCAGGAGGATGATGGTTGGGGGAAAAAGAGGAAGCTGGACCTTACTGGGTTCAAGGACCCGTACGATCCAGGGTATAGTGACGACGAAGAGTATGAGGTAAGCCTACTTGAAACTTAGATTGTTCATTTAGTTCCTTTGACATGGTGTATATGAATCTATAATGTATTAATGTAATTCATTCGTGTGTGCAGTATGTCTCTGGAGAAGATGTGGATGTGGACGACGGCAACTTCACGTCCTTCAAAGCGAAGGAAGAGGAGAAGATCAGGGCCAAGGGAGATGATTACTACTACAAAAGCAAGACCAACACTTGGCGCTGCCCCTACTGCACCACCAAGCCAAAGCCAAAGTCTGGCCGCTTCGTTCACCTTCTAGATCATGCAGAAGATGTAGCCATCCACGGCGAGGACTACAAGATCAGGGGGCAGCATGGTGCCCTCGCGAAAGTCCTGACTCCCCTTCCCAAGTGATGTGATGATGTGATGATGTGTTTTACTTACTTTTGGTTGTTTGGTAAACTTTGTGTGTGAACTATCTATGGATGGTATGGTACTATGATGGTATGGCTATCTATATTTGGTATTTGTGTGTTTTTAAATTTGTCTGCTATGATTTGTTTCAATGTTTATTTTCTGAGTTTAGGTGCTGCAATGATCACACATATTGTTTCAATGTTGCTTCACTGATCAGACATGCTGCAAAGAATAAGAAAAAAGAGCAAATAGTCCATAATTTTATCAATATTCCAATAACAGAGCAAAAAACAACATTTGAATGAAGATGTAATGATTTTTTGTAATAAAGGAGTATTATCCTAATTATTTGTCTCATGTTTATTAATCAAATGCATGCTTTTTCCCACCATGTCTCATTATCCGATGTTTTGAACTGACATTCGACAGGACAGTATAAATTCAAAAAAATGCAAAAAAAAATAAAACCTTGGCAACCTATCTATGTTTGTGTAGGAGATCATGTGTGCAAAATTTGAGGTGATTTAGAGGAGGCCAAAGAAATTTGAATTTGAGAAATGTGCTCCAAATGAGCTCCCAGGCTAGGGTAAACAGCCCTATTTGTAATCAAGTTTTTTTTGGACCTACTCTAAATGAGTCAAATGTTTTTTATTAACACCTATTCAATCTATATAGTGTAGATTCGAAGTCTCACTATTTTTTGAATTAATCTTCATATTTTTACATTTTCTTTTGAAAAATATGCTTTAATATAAAAACTATTAAAAACACGTTTAAAATATGAAAATGGAAAACTAAGTTCAGATCCTTCTTATTCATTTTGAAATAAAGCTTTGGTGATTTTTTTTGATTTTTTTAATTTTTTCAAAAACAGAAGGTAACCCTACCTCCTCTCCTTGAACTCTATGAAATGTTGTACGTGATAGCTCATATGTGTGAAGGTTTTTTCATGAAAATGACCATAGACCAAGTTTATGATTTTTGGTTGGTAACATGTCACATAAGACAACGTTGTGCGTAGGTTTTATATTTTTTTTATTTTTTAAAATTAATGGTGCTCATTTGACCTCGATCGTGCCAGCTAGGTTTTTTTTTTAAATGTCCGTATACCAAGTTTAGTAGTTTTCCTCGTTAGTGTGTCTTATAAAACGACGAACGGTGAAGGTTTCATATTTTTCGATTTTTTTTAAATTAGTTATGCTCAGTCAAAGCCTTGGAAACCCCGTTGACCAGCTCAAAACCCCTCTAAGCCCCGCGGGGTTTCGCCTAACCCTAGCTCCAAACGTCAGCCGTCCAATCATACCCTAGCGCTAAGCGACAACCCTCAGATGTGGTCTTCTAGAAGGAATTCGGTGGACAGGCTGCGTGCAGGCTCCGCGCCGTTGGATCACATGGACGGCTCCGCATCGTTGGATCGTGGGGCGATCCGCGAGAGGCGATCCTGTTGGTTGTGCTTGGCTGCTCGCCCACCATTGACTCCGCGAAAAAAACGTAGTTATTGGGCCCAAAAGGAAACCAAGCTCTGGTTGGGCCGTCGAATTGCGTCGTTTTTTTGCATCGTTTGCTCTGTTTTTAGTGAACGTGCTGGCTCTGTTTTTTTTTGCATCGTTTGAAATTACACAACAATTGACATTGCCTAGAAAATTTAGTTCTTTTTGTTCAATACAAATGCAAAATGACCAAATTTATAAGGGCCAAATTTATTTTTATCATGCAAAATGGCCACAAACTATTCAAAAATTGTCTCTTTTTGTTCATATAATATATATGACCACGGATTCCCACGCGTGTAATTAGCTTCTTTTTCTTCTTCTTTTCAAACCACAGTTTCCCACGCGTGTACACTCCCGATGCCGCGGTGGGTGTGAAAACGGGCTACTTCACATTTGACCCCGTTATTGCCACGGCGAAATAACACGTAGCACTACGGCTATTTAAGCCACCCTCTGCCTCTGCCATCCCTCATCCATCTCCCATCCTCTGCCATCTGCCCTTCTTGCTCTTCGACCCCTTCTCCTTCTTCTGCACATCCCTCAGCCATGCAGTACACCGGACCAACCTACCACTTCCCACCCACCGTGCCGGAGAGGCTCTACCCTACCGGCGTGTACGTTGAGCGCACACTACGTGTGTGGGCGATATCAAGGTGGAGGACCGCAAGGAGCTTCACCGAGTTCTTCCTCGCGGCCGGCTACCGCCACCTCCCGCGGGGATCTCCAACGATGTTCCGCGTCGAGGAGGTCATCCAAAACGGGGTGGTGGTTGCTCTCCTTGCCCACTTCACCAACACATTCAACGCCTTCTACCTCCTCGGCCAGGTGTTTTGGTGTGGCTGCGAGTTCATCACTTTCACCACCCACAACATGTTCACGGAGTACACCAACATCTTCCCCACCGCGTCGCGCAAGCACACTCTTCTGTACCCCATCGACAATGCCCCGGAGGAGCAGTGAAGGGCGCTCGGAGGAGGAGCGACGTGGAGAAGGCGGTGGCTAGGGTTCTAAACCCTCTATCTATTTTTCTTTCTTTTTTTGAATCTATGTTATGTTAATTAAGTTGTAATTGAACTATGTTGGAGATGCTATGGGCTTGTTGGCCCTTTTATTAAGTTCTATTATTAAGTTTTCTATCTATTCTATTATTAAGTTCTTGCTAGTTTGAACTATGTGATCGTGTTATGGGCTTGTTGGCCCTATCTACATATTTGTTGATTGTTTTCTTAGAGAGCTCGCTTTGTTAGTGACCACCTAGTGCATGCAGCCACAACGAACCCTTCTCTTTTTTTTTACACAAGCCACAAATATGTAGCCACCTAGCTAGTGCATGCAGCCACAAAAATATAAAACATATTGTTCAATTTATTTGTCGTAGCAAAACGGGTGCAGATGCGAGTGGATCGAAAAGGCTGAAACTGATCATAAAAAACGATGCTCTAAATCGAGGAGACAAGCGTGCGAGAAGAGAGGAACCAGCGGCAGCGACCGTCGCTGCATCCGTGGCGGCTGGCGTGCACGAAAGTGGCTCGGTCAGTGCATCGTGGCGGCACGCATCGGTGCATGCAGGCTCGATCGGCGCATGCAGGCTCGGTCGGCGCATCGTGGCGGCGCGCATCGACCCATGCAGGCAGGCTTGCTGGGTGCATGCATAGCAGGCTTCTGTCGTGGCGGCGCGCGCAGGCGTTTAATGCAAGGGACGGCCCAACGAAACCACGGCCCAACGGTCGAACAGCAACACCGCCCAACGCGGCCCCACTTGTCAGGTCCAACGGGCGACACAGTCCAGCGCGGCTCCACTCGTCAGAGTTAACGGTCAAGCCATTGACCCGACGGCAACGTCCGTTGTGACCTGTTCTGAGGGTTTCGGGCAAGGGAGTGGGGAAAACTGAGCAAAAGTTAAGAGCGCGGGGATGAATGAGTAGAGCTAAGGAACTAGGGGCACAGATGTAAAAAACCCAATAAAGAAACCTCGCTCTGATACCAATTGAAAGGATCGATATGGTTGACTAGAGGGGGGTGAATAGGCAACTACCACTTTTTAACTTTTCTTTAACAAATTAGGCTTAGCAACAAATAGGTTAGCTAGATATGCAACTAGGTGAGTAACCTATATGATGCTAACAGCAATAACCATACAAGCAAGGAGATAAACAATACAAATAGCTTGCACAAAGTGAGGGTAAGAAGTAACCACAAGTGGAGCCAATGGAGACGAGGATGTGTTACCGAAGTTCCTTCCCGGTAAGGGGAAGTACGTCTCCATTGGAGTGGTGTGGAGGCACAATGCTCCCCAAGAAGCCACTAGGGCCACCGTATTCTCCTCACGCCCTCACACAATGCGAGATGCCGTGATTCCACTAGTAGTGCCCTTGAAGGCGGCAACCGGACCTTTACAAACAAGGTTGGGGCTCTCTCCACAACTTAATTGGAGGCTCCCAACGAAAGCACGAAGCTTCACCACAATGGAATATGGCTTCGGGGTGACCTCTTCCGTCTAGGGTGCTCAAACACCCAAGAGTAACAAAATCCACACAAGAAACTATGGGGGAATCAATTTTCCTTTGGTGGAAGTGTAGATCTAGATCTCCTCCTTCAATCCCTAGCAAGACAACAAGTTTGGGTGGCTAGAGACAGAGATCGGGCAAGAAAGCTCAAGGGGCATCAATGGTGGAGAGAGAGAGGTAAGAGATGAGGGAGAGGTGGAAGAAGCACCTCCTTATATAGGCCCCCCTTTTCCAACCGTTACAGCCAGAAATGCATGGAGCGGTACAACCGGAGTGGTGGGCGGTACAACCGGTAAGACTGGTACAACCGGCCAACCACCGCCCAACCACCGGACCACAACAGAGTGGTGGCCCGGAAGCAGCACTCCGGCCAAACCCCTGGACCAGGCAAAGTCCTAAGCGGTGCAACCGCTCAGGACCCCGGTTGTATCGGGCTAAATGAAGATAGTGGTACAACCGGTCAACCACCGCCCTACCACCGGACCACAACAGAACGGTGGCCCGGATGCAGCAGCCCGGCCAGAGCCCCGGACCAGGCAAAGTCCTAAGCGGTACAACCGCTCGGGACCCCGGTTGTACCGGGCTATATGAATATAGCGGTACAACCGGTCCAGATCCGCCCAACAACCAGAGCTAATCAGAACCAAGCCCGGTAGTAGCCCGGTGCTGGGCCGGTTCAACCGCCCAGAGCTGCCACCCTGGGTCACCCAGCATTCGGCGGTACAACCGCCCGGGGGCAGCGGTATAACCACTGGGGACAACTCAGTGGCAGCACCTCCAGGGTATCACCCCTGAAGTGGTGGTCAAACCAGAAGCTTAGAGTGAGCAGTGCATTAGGTCGGGACAGTGGTGCACCTGGCAAGCAACTAAGGAAAGAGGGGCCTCTCTCTCTATGATGCAGAGGAGTGAGTTGGGTGAAGACAGATGTGCAAAAGAACTGATTCACCCAAGACTTTCTAATGTGGATTCCCTCTTAATAGTACGGGATCCCTACGACCAAAGAGAATAAACACATAGAGAACCCCGTCTTCGATCTTTTCCGTTTGGAGGGACCACCTAACTGTCTTGCGTTCTACATACAATCCCTGTATAACTTGACACACGGTTAGATCATAGTGAGTTGTCATCATCGCCAAAACACCAAGGTAAGAGAATGCCCTTACACCCCCTATCTATGATGATTATGATGATGACATGTATGCTATAAAGAGTGATAGTAACCATGAAACTTGTCATCATGATTTTAATATTGAATTTGGTTATGTCAATCAAGTGTCTCATGATAGTTATTTTGTTGAGTTTGCTCCCACTACAATGAATGAGAAGGAAATTGCTTATGTGGAGAGTAATAAATTTTCTATGCTTGTAGATCATGAAAAGGATGCTTTATGTGATAGTTATATTGTGAAATTCCTTCATGTTGCTACTGAAAATTATTATGAGGGAGGAACATATGCTTGTAGGAATTGCAATAATATCAAGTTTCCTCCCTATGTGTTCAAAGTTTTGAAGTTATGCTTGTTTTGCCTTCCTATGCTAGTTGATTCTTGCTCCCATAAATTGTTTGCTCACAAAATACCTATGCATAGGAAGTGGGTTAGACTTAAATGTGCTTGTCATGAGATTCATGATGCTCTCTTGCATGTTTCAATTACTACTTTTTACGTGAGCATCAGTGAAATCATCATGCCTAGCTAAAAGGCATTAAAGAAAATCGCTTGTTGGGAGACAACCCAACACTTTTACTTTCTGTTTTTGCGTGATCACATGATTAACATACTGTAGTAATCATGTTTTGTGTCTTTTATTTCAATAAAGTGCCAAGTAAAGCCTTTGGGATGACTCACAAGATGAGTAGAATTGATGCTGAACCAAAACAGAAAATTTTGACTCTAGTACAAGAATTTTCATTTTTTACTGGAGAGTGATAATGATCTTAAATTTTTACAAAGTATTTATATACAAATTATTCAGGTTTTCCTAATTTTTCAGAATTTTTAGAGACAGGGAAGTATGGTTACACTACAGATCTTCACAGACTGTTCTGTTTTTGACAGATTCTCTTTTGCATGCATAGTTTGCTTCTTTTAGTGTTTCCATAGCTTATATTTAGTGGTATAAATTATGGGAATGATAGAATACACTAGGTATCATGTGGTAACAATTATGAATCTTGTCTTGACAGTACCTAAGTGAATGGTCTTTAATTATTATACTAACCCATCTCACGAAGTTCCGTTAAGTTTTGTGTGATTGAAGTTTTCAAGTTTTGGGTGAGACACCGATATGAGAAGAATAAGGAGTGGTAAGACCCTAAGCTTGGGGATGCCCAAGGCACCCCCAAGGTAATATCCAAGTAAGACTCAAGCGCCTAAGCTTGGGGATGCCCCGGAAGGCATCCCCTCTTTCGTCTTCAACTCTATCGGTATATCTTACTTGGAGCTATATTTTTATTCGTCACATAATATGTGATTTGCTTGGAGCATCATTTTATTTTGTTAGTATTATCTTGCTGTTATTTATAATCTTGTTTTTCAATAAAAAGTTCCAAGAATTGCCTTTAGGATGCTTGAATTGCATGTTTGATGTGTGCTGTGTAAAAACAGAAACTTTCTCTGTACTGTTTGAATTCTTATATTTTACTGGAATGTGGAAAGTTTCTGAAATTTCTACACAGTATTTTCATATAAATTATTTAGCCTTTCCTAAATTTTCATGACTATTTGAGTTACAGAAGTACACTGGTTTAATAGATTGCTACAGTCTGTTCTGTTTGGACAGATTGCTGTCATAGTTTTGTTATCTACTTATCCTATAGTTTTTAGCATATATTGATAGATATAAATTGTGGAAACGATAGTAAATAGTATATGATGTTTGGAAATTATTATGAAACTTGTTTTGGAAGTACAAGAAGTGTTGATTTGTTCTTATGTGTACTAACCTATCTCACGAGTTCTTTTCGAGTTTTGTGTGGATGAAGTTTTTGAGAATAGGTGAAGCCATGATATGAGAGGATTGAACGAGATACAAAAGCTCAAGCTTGGGGATGCCCAAGGCACCCGAAGTAAATATTTCAAGAAGTCTCAAGCATCTAAGCTTGGGGATGCTACGCATCCCACCTCTCTTCTTCAACAAATATCGGTTAGCCTATGTTGAGCCTAAATTTTTATTTGTCCACATGATATGTGTTATTCTTGGAGTGCTATTTTTATTTAGTTTGTTGTTTGAATAAAAAACTCAGATCTAAAAATCTTTATTGAGAGAGAGTCCTCACATAGCTACTTTTTTGTTTGACTACTCATTGATCTTCACTTATATCTTTTGAGAGTAGTCTGATGTTTACTCTTGTGCTTCACTTATATCCTATGAGTAAATTATGAATGAATTGAATATCATAAATCTGAAATTATTGATGTGCTTTATGCTTAGTAGTAGTTTCACATCTGGTTTATAAAGTAAAATCTATTGAAGTTTGACAATCATCAAATTGGTCATACAAGCAATTCATGAATGATTGGTATAAGAAAGAGAACTTTCACATACAAATATATTATCTTGGACATCTTCTATGATTGTGAATACCCATTAATTATTTTCAAACTTGAGCAAATTAGTTGAAGTTGGACAAGGAAGACAACGTAATGAGTTATGGTTGTGTATATTTGCATAGAAGTTATATTGTTATGGATCCTCCAACATGTGGTGTTTGCTTAGGATCTTTTGCTAGCCAAAAATTCGTACTAAGTAGAGATACTACTTGTGCATCCAAAAACCCTTAAACCCAGTTTCTTGCCATGAGAGTCCACTATATCTACCTATATGCGGTATTACCCTGCCGTTCCAAGTAAATTTGCATGCGCCACCTCTAAAATTTCAAATAAACATCTGTTTTGTGTGCCTGGAGCGCTCATGGAGCGACGGGGGCGGTCAGTATCTTCCATGTTATGCGGGTTATTCTCATGATGAGTGTTTATTCACCCATCCTTGCATGAGAGGGGAGGTATTAGGGATTCCCAGCCCCGAAATAAAAAAAATGCAAATAATTAAACAAAACTCCCTCATGAATGTTGTTGGTATGGACGGTACCCGTGGATTCGGCTAGCCGTAGAGTATGTTTGTTGGTGGAGGGGGAGTAAACCTTTACTTTTACCGCTTGGGAACCACCGCTAATGTGTTTAACATGGAAGACATTGATAACTCTTGGTCGTAACGTTGACAGGAAGGGTGCACCTCCCAAAATTATATTTATCTCTGATTTAAGCTTTGAGCTCTGGCACCTTTGCAAATCACTGCTTCCTGCGAAGGGACAATCTATTTACTTTCATGTTATTTACTTTTCATGTTGAGTCAACTTCTTATTCCAACCTCAGTCTATTAGTTGGCAAGCATCATGTGGTGGGGAAAGATCCAAACATATATATCCAGTCAAATATATTTGATCATGACTTATTATTGTTGACAATTATCTCTATGATAAATGAGTTGGGAGGCGAAACATTAAGCCCATATCTTTCTCTGTGTTCGATGGATGCCATTTGTTCTAAAAATATGCTTTGAGTACTAGCAATCATAGAAGACTATATGATTATTGAGTATGTGGAGCTCTTACTTAGACTTTGTTGAGAATAAGTTGAATTGCAATTGTTTGGTGACTAAGAACATAGGTTGTTAAGTTTCAAGAGAATTCATTGTTTGAACCATAACATGAGAATTGGTTGATACTTTATCATTATGAGTTTTATGAGAAAGAGTTGCTGTTATGATGCTAGGAAAAGTGGTTGAAATTATCATTGATCAAACTTATGCACTATGCTAGCATTCACACTTCATAAATTATTTCTTTTATCATTTACCTACTCGAGGACGAGTAAGAATTAAGCTTGGGGATGCTGATACGTCTCCAACGTATCGATAATTTATGAAGTATTCATGCCATATTCACCTATGTTTACAATACTTTTATATGGTTTTGATGCACTTTATATGATTTATGTAGAACTAACCCGGACTGACGCTGTTTTCAGCAGAACTACCGTGGTGTTGTTTTTGTGTAGAAAATGAAAGTTCTCGGAATCGCCCGAAACTTTTTGACGATTTTTTTGGAACAAAAGAGGCACTAGACGGTTCGTGGGAGGGCCAGAAGAGCCACGAGGTGGGCACAACCCACCAGGGCGCGCCAGAGGGCCCAGGCGTGCCCTGGTGTCTTGTGCCCTCCTCGTGGCCATCTTCGCGTGAAACTGACGCTCAAAAATCCTATAGATATAGAAACCATCAGAAATAACCCTAGACTCTCCGCTCCGCCGCCGCAACTCTCTGTATCAACGAAAAACCAATCTGGAGGCGTTCCAGTACCCTGCCGGAGAGGGTAGATCATCTCTGGTGGCCATCTTCATCATCCCGGCGGAGGCCATGACGAGGAGGGAGTAGTCCACCCTCGGGGCTGAGGGTATGTACCAGTAGCTATGTGTTCAATCTCTCTCTCTCGTGTTCTTCAGATGTCATGATCTTGATGTATCACGGGCTTTGTTAATATAGTTGGATCATATGGTGTGTTTCCCTTACTATCTTGTTGTGATGAATTGAATCTTTCCCTTTGAGATATCGTTATGTTGGATTGAATATTGGATTTGAGAACACTTGATATATGTCTTGCATGTGGATACCCGTGGTGACAATGGGGTGTTCTATTGATTCACTTGATATATGTTTTGGTACTCAACTTGCGGATTCCCGCGGTGACATTGGGGTAATCTATGCATAGGGGTTGATACACGTTCTTGTCCTACTTTCTTCGATAGAAATCTTGGGGCACTCTTAGTGGTTCTTTGTGTTGGATTGAGTATTATGAATCTGAAATTGTTTGATGTGTATCGTACAATTAACCCATGGATATTTGTGGTGACATTGGAGTATCTAGGTGACATTAGAGTTGGTTGATGTGTATCATATGGTGTTATTCTAGTACGAACTCTTAGATAGATCGATCGGAAAGGATAACTTGATGTTATTTTAGTACGAACTCTTGGATAGATCGATCGGAAAGGATAACTTTAAGGTGGTTTCGTACCCTACAAATAATTTTTTCTTATGCTCTCCGCTAGATAAGAATTTTGGAGTGATTCTTCGTTGCACGTTGAGGGATGGTTATGTGATCCAATTATATTAGCATTGTTGAGAAATTGCACTAGCGAAAGTACGGACCCTAGGCCTTGTTTTCAAGCATTGCAATAGCGTTTGTGCTCACTTTTGTTACTTGCTACCTTGTTGTTTTTATATTTTTAGATTACAAAAACATATATCTACTATCCATATTGCCCTTGTATCACCATCTCTTCGCCGAACTAGTACACCTATACAATTTGTCATTGTATTGGGTGTGTTGGGGACACAAGAGATTTCTTGTATTTGATTGCAGGATTGCTTGAGAGAAACCATCTTCATCCTACACCTCTCACGGATTGATAAACCTTAGGTCATCCACTTGAGGGAAAATTGCTACTATCCTACAAAACTCTGCGCTTGGAGGCCCAACAAAGTCTATAAGAATAAAGTTGTGTAGTAGACATCACGACGCCGTCATGATGAATGTTGAAATATATTGCCCGCCTCTTTTCATCAGTTCAGACTTTTGGAGCAATTGGCTGGAGCATGAATTCATTATGCTATCCGAGCCAAGAGGTGTTGAGGTCAAGACCCTGCCAATGCACTATTGAAATAAAAAGATTCTACGACGTACATCGATCCCACATCTAAGGATTAAAATAGACTAGACGTGAGGAGATCCTCTCCGTGTACGCTGGCAGTCTAGGCGATCCTTTTTTTTGCATAGACAGTCTAGGCGATCTCACGTTGTTTGATCGCCGTCGTCGTACTTTTTTTTGAACACAATACAGGCGCAAGCGCTCATATATACGCGCATACACTCACCCCTATGAACGCACACACGCACACCCTACGCCTATGCGCACCTCCGAGAGACTGAGCCGGCATATCATCTTGAAATTTACGAAGTAACCGTAGGCACCTCGTCGTCGACGGGAACGTCTCCTCCCACTGAATGTGCATCGCCGGAAATCCTAAAATAAATCCAGAAATAAATGCAAGCACCAGGATTTGAACCCTGGTGGGCTGGGGATACCACAGTCCCCCTAACCATCCAACCACATGTTGATTTTACTCGCTGGATCGGTTGCGGGTATTCAGAAACGTATAAATACGCGCCGGCCACGCCGCCAGTATACGAATACTCAAGAGGTATGAATACTGAATATTATCTTGCGTGCACATCATAAACATAAACCTGACCTTCTGAAAAGTATATGTACATATATAATCCTAACATGCACGCAAATATGCCAAGCCAAATCTCACAATAGCTAGCGTATGAATGAACTAATGTGTATGTAGTACGTGAGCTAGGCATGCATGCACGCACGTAAGCTGGATCAAGGGTTCATATGCACGTGTGTGTAGTGCACAACCTACGCTTCGCTTAGATAAAACGACGATCCATCTAAACTTAAAATTTTCGGAAAGCGAGAAGCACAAAAACACATCAAACACGATGTTTCTGCAAAGCAGTAATTTTCATACCTTTTGCCCATAACTTATCATGATACTAGAGGGTTGTTGTTATACAATGGTATGACCACCTGGTACCTTGTAGTTCATAGATCAATTCCATTTACTTGAACAATGGTATGTCCACCTGGTACCTTGTAGTTCATAGATCAATTCCTATTCCCATGAGTATTTTTGTTACTATGAACTTCCAAAGACGGCTACACAATATTTCTGAATCTGAGTACAACAGAGCAGTATTTGCTAGTTTTGACCTCCATAAGCTCATATTCTGAGTTTCAATAGTTGTTGTTATTTGTAGGAAAGTTCCCTACGAATCTGTAGTCAACTTGTTTGCTTGTTTTCGAGCTTCCTAGCTCAAGATATGAATTTTTCCGCGAAGAGGCAGCAAAGGGTTGCTCCCTTGGGAATGCGATTAGGTATGTTTTTGGTTGTGCTTTACATAGCTTGTTTTGCTGCAATCTGTGAAACATATATGTATGTTTCTGCAGCAGGTCAAAGCACCAATCCACCGGAGATAGCCTCGCACCCGCCTCACAACGGTCGAGGCGAGTACACTGGGCAACAAGGGCTAGATTGCTCTCTTAATATTATGTTCATGTTTTATTCCTTTACATTCAGGTGATAAACATCCATCATGAGTGAATCTTCCGAGTTCAAGGAATGATCCTCGCTTCGCGAGCGTATGGTCCTTCGGGTCCGTCCTCATGTTATGGTCCTCTCACTTGGTGAGGGTTGAACAGGAGTGAGGTGAGACGTCGCCCCTCCTTAGCTTGCCGGCAAAAGCTCAGAGCCAAGTCCTCGCTCTTATTTGGTTGCATTATTTGTTCATTTTTTCTCATGCCATTCCAAGCATGGAAGATTCGAGTATAGCATTCACTGGTTCAAGCATGGTTCATCTTCATGGTCTTGCTTGCCATTTTATTACATGCTATGTTGTGTACTTGCCGAGTCTTTGGACTCACCTCTCGTGGACTTTGTTTCAGGTACATCATCATGAGGCTTTGCAAATAGTAGGAAAGGGCGTAGCTCCCATGGGTGTTCACTCACAAATTACACTCCCCTTCATTCACCTAGCTTGATCATGAAAACTCTCATACTTTAGTTCATGATTCTTGATAGCTAGGTTCTACTTGTTGTGTATAAACTTTACCTTGGTTTGTTTCCATGATCACTTTGTTCACCTATCCAGGTGGATTGGAGTTGACTAGTCCCTACCTAGTACTCGTGTGTCTTTGAACATATGTTTTCATTATGGGTGCGTCGCTCTGCTAATGTTGCCGCGCATAAGTTAGCTAGAGTCGGTGTTGGTGATGAACTATGTAAGGTTTGGTTGGGGGTTACCCCGGACTACGTACTTGATGTAATTTCGGAGGAGATTCCGAACTTTTATGACTAAATAAAGCGGCGACATTGATCCTAAAAAAAAGATATTATGAGATTGTACAAACAATCATAGGTAAAACTATGCACATATAGGGGGGAGGGGGCATTGGCCCCCTGCCTTGGATCAAATTTTCTTTGGGCGAGCTTAGACTGGAATTTTTGTAGCAAGCTCCATACAATAGTTAGTTCATACCGACTTCATGAAGAGAATGAAGGATGTGACGGCAAACTCCGGGCCTCTGTCTTGAGTGGCGTTTCACTTGGCACGATGAAGTAGATGACCGGCTCCGTGTCGTCATCTTCTATGGTATCGTGGTGCATTGGGCGTGTGCGATGATGGCAACCTCCACGCCGTCGACCTCCATGGCACCGGCTTGACGACATCGACAGTTGGCGGCGTCATGACGTGCTCCATGTCGTCGTGCTCCGCGGCCCCACCATGATGGAGTAGAAACCGGCGGTGACGGCGTCCTAAGTGTCGTCGACCTCCATGACGACGTCGGCGGTGGGCGGCATCTTGGCAGGCTCCATGTCGTCGTCCTCTGCGTCACCATGGTGGTGAAGCAGAGGAGAGTGGTGGTAGCAACACTAAAATTCAAGAAAAAATATAGTGGAGAACATCAGTATCCTCTTCAAAGGTTGTCGGTTTTAAACTTTTAATACGTACTACAACAGTCCCTTATCTCCAAAACTCAATGTCACACAAAGGATATTCAAGTACGATTCATCCAAAACTTTGATTAGTACCTTTATTGGTGAATGAAATTTGTCATATTAGCACACAACCCCGCTCGACCAGAGAACTTCCTTTGTAGGGAGCTCGGAAGCTGTAAAGACCAGGCACATCCACACACAGCTCACCATCGTCACCATGAACGGCAGGAGCAGACACAACCACCCGAACCTCAGTACCGCCACCATGACCAGAAGAACCAGACACATCGACCTGCCCCTCAGCCCCAACATCGGACAACGACCGGCTAACGACCATCACAACCCAATTTTTTTTGAAAGTTCCGGCGACTACCGGCTTTTCATTGATTAAGCAGGTAGTAGAATATTTACATTGCCGCACGGCAAGGATAAATAAAATATTTCTCACGCCCCGCATTATTACTATAATTTCTTCAGCATGAACATACTCTCATGGATCAAGAGGCCACAAAAACTCCTGAATCAAAAGCTCGTCAATGAGCCATGCAAGAAATCTGGCCTAGTCAATAAAGGAATGTGTAGCCACATCAAAACATTGCAGGATAATTACAAGTTTCTCAGATGTTGTATCTTTTTATCATGTACACCTTACCATATTTTCTTTTTACACCAACCATTGTGCAGAAAGAATAATAAATGTCCACGTATGTTCTAATTTGTATTTAGTACAAATGAACTTTCATTCGATTTGAATATCTGCATCAAAATGTGTCTCAGTTTATATAGAATTTATTTCTCAGATGACTGAAGCAAGCTGAAAAACTTTTATCCTAGCAGAAAAGAAGCCCAGAGATATTACAAGAAACTTTTTGGTGCTCCCGAAGAGAATTTTGTCTCTTTGGATGAGAACACAACAGGTGACATACCACAGCTCAGCTCAGACGAGAATGAGGTATTGTCAGCTCCGTTTATCGAGAAAGAGGTGTTTGACGCAATAGCACAAATGAAACAAAATAAGGCACCGGGACCGGATGGGTTTCCGGCGGAATTTTATAAGAAGTGTTGGCATATTTTAAAAGATGATCTTTTGCCTATGTTCCATGATTTGTTCAATGGCCACCTACAGCTATTTCACCTTAACTTTGGAACAATAATGTTGTTGCCAAAGAAGGTGGAGGCTATTCGCATTGAGCAGTTCAGACCGATATGTCTGCTCAATGTTAGCTTTAAAATCTTTACAAAAGTTGGTATGAATAGATTGACACAGATAGCCCATTCGGTAGTCCAACCGACATAGACAGCTTTTATGCCGGGGGGACATATCCTAGAAGGAGTTGTCGTTTTACATGAGACGCTGCACGAAATGCATACCAAGAAACTCGATGGGGTTGTCTTCAAAGTGGATTTCGAGAAGGCGTACGATAAGGTCAAATGGCCCTTCCTTCAACAAGCCTTACACATGAAGGGGTTCAACGAATCCTGGAGGGATCAAGTGGATGCCTTCATTCAGAAAGGTAGTGTTGGGATTAAAGTTAATGATGACATCGAGCATTATTTTCAAACCCATAAAGGACTGAGACAGGAAGATTCCATGTCTCCCATCCTGTTCAACATAGTAGCAGATATGTTGGCAGTCCTTATTGGGCGGGCTAAAGAGAATGGCCAAGTAGGAGGACTTGTCCCACACCTTGTAGAGGGGGGAGTGTCCATACTACAGTACGCGGACGACACAGTCATTTTCATGGAACATGATATTGCAAAAGCGAGGAATATGAAGCTTATTCTATGTTTATTTGAGCAGTTGTCTGGGTTGAAAATAATTTTTAACAAGAGCGAATTGTTCTGCTTTGGAAGAGCAAATGAGGAAAAAGACGCTTATAGACAACTTTTCGGATGTGAGATGGGATCGCTACCATTTAGTTACCTAGGGATCCCAATTCACCATAGACGATTGACGAATAAGGAATGGAAGTGTATCGAAGATAGATTCAAAAAAAGACTAAGTTGCTGGAAGGGCAAGCTTTTGTCTTATGGGGGCAGGCTCGTTCTGATCAATTCGGTTCTGACTAGTCTGCCGATGTTTCTTCTATCCTTCTTTGAAGTACCGGTAGGTGTATGGAAAAGACTAGACTTTTACCGATCTCGTTTCTTCTGGCAGTGCGAGGAAGCTAAGAAGAAATACAGATCGGCAAGGTGGGATATCATTTGCAGACCCAAAGACCAAGGGGGTCTAGGAATTGAAAATTTAGAAGTGAAGAATAAATGCCTGCTTAGCAAGTGGCTATACAGGCTTTCTAAGGAATGTGGGTACAAATTTTGAGGAATAAATACTTACATTCTAAAACATTGGCCCAGGTCACTGCTAGACCTAATGACTCACCTTTTTGGAAGGGGTTAATGAAGATGAAGGTAACCTTCTTTCACCGGGTGAAGTTTATAGTAGGTAACGGTACCACAACCAGATTCTGGGAGGACACATGGCTTGGGGATACGCCTCTGGCCTTACAATATTCGTCCCTATATAATATTATACAACATAAGGAAAATTATGTTGCCACAGTATTACATACGGTACCTCTTAATATCCAATTCCGGCGATCTCTAGTGGGAGAATGTTGGGATTCATGGTTGCACTTGGTCAGACGATTGATGGATGTTTAACTATCTGATCAGTCCGATAAGATTCACTGGAAACTGTCTACCAATGGTATTTTCTCAGTGAAATCAATGTACATGGATTTAATTGACTCTGGGCCTATTTCGAGATCACTACACATTTGGAAGATTAAAGTACCGCTTAGAATTAAAATATTCATGTGGTTTGTACACAAGGGAGTTGTATTAACCAAGGATAATTTGATAAAGCGAAGATGGGTAGGCTGCTCTAGATGTTGCTATTGTGGTCAAAATGAAACAATTAGACACCTCTTTCTCGATTGTCCTCTAGCGAAATTATTATGACGCGCGGTTCATATTGCATTCAACATCACTCCACCAACGAATATTAATATGCTATTTGGGACGTGGCTCAATGGAGTAGACGGAACTATAGCGAATCATATCCGGATTGGAATATGTGCATTATTTTGGACCATATGAAACACTAGAAATGACATGATTTTTAATGGCAAGATCTTCAATAATTTTTTGCAGGTTATATACGGGGCCACGTCTTGGATCCGTACGTGGTCGTTACTCAACCATGCGGACTACAGAGAGCCTATGGTTATTGGGTGCAACCGATGGGAGACGGTCGCACGGGCTATCTTCAGTCGATTTGGATGGCGGGCTAATAATAGGCTAGGTGTATAGGCATCGTAGCCTGATTTTGGTCTTGCCGGATGTGGCAGTTTTTTTTATTTCAATTTTATGCTTTTGTCTTGCTCAAATTGTGAGCCCTTCGTAGACATACGACTTTTTTTTCTATACTTGGTTAATAATATGGCTGCATGCATCAATTGATGCAGAGGCCGGGGGCTTCGTTCCTCCTTTTCCAAAAAAAAATGTGTAGATCCTATGTGTACTGTAGTTGTATAATTTTTAAGGGTGCCATGATCAAGGAAAAACTAATCTGCAAAGGCATGTATGTGCGGAAGAACTTAAAAAGGGCAACACCTACAACAACATAAAAGGCAGATTGTACCATGAGCTAAAAAAAGTAAGCAATATCTAATAGTTACTCTCCTCAAGTTTTCTTTATTGTGCACTATTTCTCGTGGCATCGGCAAAACCATTAATCATCTTGAAGTGTCGTCATTGTCGAAAATAAAGTGACCAACAAAAGTCTGAATGTGCAGTAAATTTCATTTACCTTAACATTCAGTGGCCAACAAAAGTCTGAATTAACCCATTAATATGCCACTCAAAATGAGTTACACATGCAAAAATTCATGTCCCATAGCTCTTACTATTAGAGTATAGGTCGGCCTCCCTCTTTGAATTGTAATCTATCTCTATTAGTCTTGGAGTCCAAGTCTTGTAATCTATATAAACATCCCTTTGAGGCCCTAATCAATACAACTATTATTCTCCAATTATCTCCAACTATCATGGTATCAGACGCCTAGGTTTTCCGCACCTGGCATGGCACCGCCACCCGCGCCGCCGACCCGGACGACTCGGCCTCTCTTCTCCATGGCCGAGTTCCGCGCCGCCGGTGCCCCTACTTCTTCTTCCTCCTCTACAACTACCCAAACAAGACCTCCTCAAATCCCAATGATCTCCCTAGCCGACACCATTGCCGACGTCTCCCCTTTCATCCCGATCTCGTTAGATCTTGGCGCCCACAACTTCTACCATTGGCGCCACCTCTTCACCATCCACCTCGGCCGCTGTGGCCTCCGCCACCACATAGATCCCTCCTACCCTCCGCGGCACGCCGATCCTCGCTGGGTGAAAGATGATCTCGCCATCATCCAGTGGATTTACACACGCATCTCCACGGAGCTCTTCAATCTGGTCTCCTCCGACGACGCCACCGCCGCCGAGCTCTGGGCCTCCCTTCAACAGCTGTTCCAGGACAACTCCGACGCGCGCATCAACGCGCTCAACACCGAGCTACGCACGATCACCCAGGGAGATGCCCCGGTCACCGTCTTCTGCCAGCGGATCAAGGCCATCGGCGACGAACTCCGTGAACTCGGCGATCACGCCGACGACCGCACCCTCATCAACGCCCTCCTCGTCGGCCTCGGTGACCAGTTCGAGAAGCAGCAGTCCTTCATCCCCATGCTCAAGCCCTACCCCACCTTCAAGGAGGTCCGCTCCCTCCTCCAGCAAGAAGAGAAGAACCAAGCTCGCAAGGCACAACGGGCGCCGCAGGTGTTTCACGCCGCCGCTCCCTCTGCCGCGGCCGCGATTCACGCGCTTGGGCTGCCGCGGCAGTCTGCCACACCTCCAACTCCTACCGCGGCAGCAGCGGCTTCTCCACCGCCCCCAGGCTGGCGCACGAGCCCCAACTACAAGGGCAAAAACCCCATCTACCGGCCTCCTCGTCCTGCCGGCCCTGCACCAGCTCCGTCATCGACTGCTCCATCGCCACCAGCTCCGTCGACGTGGCCTCCCCAGCACGACCCTTGGACCGGCCTTGTACAAGCTTGGTCGATGCCCTGGTCGGCCCCTTCGCCGTATGGTGCCCCTCCTGCATACACGGGCACGTGGAGCCCCGGTCTTCGTCCGGCCACCGGCTCTCCTGGACTCCTCGGACCCCGGCCGCCGGCGCACGTCTACACCGCCACTCCTACACCACCTCCCAGCACGCCAGGACTCCTGCCACACTACTACGGCAACATGCAGGCCCCGTACGCGTACTACCAGCCACCAGCCCTCCCCTACGCTCCCATGCAAGCTCCTGGGCCGTCGGCAACGGTTCCGCAGCTCTACAGCGGGTCGTCGACAACTCTGCCACAGCAGCCGGCCTGGGACCAAGCCGCCTTCATCAACGCCATGAACAATTTTACCCTAAATACCGAAGGTACGGATTGGATTTTCGATTCTGGTGCATCCTCGCATATGTCTTCAAATATGAATTTGCTGTCAGCTTGTTTCCCTTCTGTTTTTTCTACGATCACCATTGGCGATGGTTCCACCATTCCTGTTTCCTGCACCGGTCATTCTTACATCTCTTCCTCTTATGCCAATTTTCTTCTACGCAATATTCTTGTTGTCCCTTCCTTAATCAAAAATCTTATTTCTGTTCGACAATTTTGCATTGACAATAAAGTTATTCTGGCTTTTGACCCTTTTGGTTTGTCTGTGAAGGATCTGACAACGGGGGAGGTCCTCGCTCGGTACAATAGCACGGGCGATCTTTATCCGCTTCATGGCGCGCCTACATCCACCCCCCGTGCCATGCTTGCATCAGTTGATTTGTGGCATCGTCGTCTAGGCCACCCCAATAAAACCACTTTGTCGTCTTTGCTTCAAGAATTTTGTATCCCTAGTTCTAGTGCTCCTCATAATCCCTCTCTCTGTACTGCCTGTCAATGCGGCAAGCACGTTAGATCACCTTTTGGAACCTCTACTACCATTAGCACTTTTCCGTTCGAGTTACTTCATTATGATTTATGGACCTCTCCAGTCCCTAGTGTTTCTGGATATAAATATTATCTTGTGATCTTGGATGATTATTCTCATTACATTTGGACTTTTCCTATTCGTGCTAAATCTGAAGTACATGCAATCTTTCTCAATTTTCGACAATATGTTCTCACGCACTTTGGCTTGCCAATTCGATTCATTCAATGTGATAATGGTCGTGAATTTGACAACACTCAAAACCGCAACTTCTTTCTCTCTCAAGGCATTCTTCTTCGTTTTTCATGTCCCTATACATCCTCTCAAAACGGTAAAGCCGAACGCTCTCTTCGCTCCATTAATGACATTCTTCGCACATTGCTTTTACAAGCTTCTCTTCCTTCTCGTTTTTGGGCCGAAGCCCTTCGCACCGCCACGCTGCTTCTAAATATTCGACCAACCAAAACATGCCCTCTTTATTCGCCCTTTCAATCTCTTTTTCTCTCCCATCCCGACTATTCTTTTTTGCGTGTTTTTGGCTGTCTATGCTTTCCCAACACTGCCTCTACCGCCTCCAACAAACTAGAACCACGTTCACTCCCTTGCATTCACTTTGGTCTTTCTGACGATCATAAAGGATATCGCTGTTTCGATCCATCTTCTGGTCGCGTTCTTGTCTCTCGCCATGTCACATTCGATGAAAATACTTTTCCCTATTCTGTCACTAAACCCACATCACAAACTCCACCACAAACCGCCACCACCAAACCCCCCTCCCCTGTTTCATCCTTCGGTCATCTCTGTCGCGGCCGAGAACTCCACTCCACCACCTGCTACCCCTGTCGGCACACATGGAGGGACGCCGACGGCCCCCGTCGGCATAGATGGAGGGACGCCGACGGCCGAATCTACGCCGACGGCCCCCGTCGGCATAGATGGAGAGATGCCCCCAACTCCTGTCGCGGCCAACCCTTCGCCTCATTCATCTCTTGACCCATCTTCCACACCTCTTGCTTCGTCTACTTATCCTATAACTCCTACTCCAACACCACCAATTCCTCCTCATGCTATCCCCATTCAAGCTCCTACCAACGATCATGTCATGTGTACTCGTGGCAAACGCGGTTTTCATCTCCCTACTCGCCGTCTTAACCTCACGGCCACACCGACTGTCTCCCCTATTCCCACTTCATATAAACGAGCCCTTCTTGATCCTCTTTGGTTTTTTGCTATGCGAGACGAATTTGATGCTCTCCAGCAAAACAACACCTGGACTTTAGTTCCCAAACCTCCTGGTATTAATGTTGTTTCTGGAAAATGGGTTTTTCGTCATAAATTTCATTCTGATGGCACCCTTGCTCGTTACAAAGCTAGATGGGTGTGTCGTGGTTTCTCTCAGCAATATGGCATTGATTTTGATGAGACATTCTCTCCAGTTGTTAAACCAAGTACTATTCGTGTTGTTCTTAGTCTTGTTGTTTCCTCCTCTTGGCCTATTCATCAGCTAGATGTTAAAAATGCTTTTCTTCATGGCAATCTTAATGAAACAGTTTATTGTCAGCAACCCTCTGGTTTTGAGAACCCTTCTTCTCCAAATTTTGTTTGTCTTCTCAACAAATCTCTTTATGGTCTTAAAGAAGCTCCTCGTGCATGGTTTCAACGCTTTGCTACTTTTATTCAAACAGTAGGCTTTATTCCATCCAAATCCGATTCTTCTCTCTTTATTTTTAGGTCTTCTGCACACACTGCCTATCTCTTGCTTTATGTTGATGATATAATTCTCACGGCTAGCTCTGATTCTTTTCTACAACATATAATCTCTTCCCTTAATCATGAATTTTCCATGACTGATCTTGGTCCTCTTCATCATTTTCTCGGTGTTAACGTTTCTCGCACCAAGTCTACCCTTTTTCTTTCTCAACGTTCATATCTTTTAGACTTGCTTTCTCGTTCAGGTATGTCTGATTGTCAACCCTGTCGTACTCCGGCCGACATTGGTGCTAAATTGTCGGCTGATGGTGATCCTATTTCTGACCCCACTTTATATCGTAGCATCACTGGTGCTCTCCAATATGCCACTCTTACTCGCCTCGACATTTCTTATTCTGTTCAGCAAGCCTGCCTTTTTATGCATGACCCTCGCGACCCTCATCTTGCTCACGTCAGACGCATTCTTCGCTATTTAAAAGGCACTCTTGATCATGGTCTTCTTATCAATTCTTCTTCTCCAACAAACTTGACAGTTTATTCTGATGCAGACTGGGCAGGTTGTCCAGATACACGACGGTCCACATCCGGATTTTGTGTTTATTTGGGTGATAATCTTGTTTCTTGGTGTTCTAAAAGGCAGGTAACAGTTTCCAGGTCTTCTGCTGAGGCTGGGTATAGGTCGGTTGCTCATGCTGTGGCCGAGGCGGTGTGGCTGCGTCAGCTTCTCATGGAGCTTCATCGACCGCTTGAGCGTGCTACCATCGTTTATTGTGATAACATCTCTGCAGTCTACATGGCTTCCAATCCAGTTCAGCATCGTCGCACCAAGCATATTGAGATTGACATACATTTCGTTCGTGAGAAGGTGGCTCTTGACGAGGTTCGTGTTCTCCATGTTCCTACCAGTGCCCAATTTGCTGACATTTTTACCAAAGGACTTCCGACTGCATCATTCACCGACATACGCTCCAGTCTCAACATCGTTACTCCTGACGTTGAGACTGCGGGGGGATATTAGAGTATAGGTCGGCCTCCCTCTTTGAATTGTAATCTATCTCTATTAGTCTTGGAGTCCAAGTCTTGTAATCTATATAAACAGCCTTTTGAGGCCCCAATCAATACAACTATTATTCTCCAATTATCTCCAACTATCACTTACAAAAATAAGCTCACCCATGAACCCATGCCTCCAATCTAGTTTTTTTATTCTTTATCTTTTTGACCCTAATACAAACTACAGAGAGACAACAGTGATAAAAAGAGCTCCGAGGCGGACATGCTGGGAACCCAGATTTCTAAACTGACATTTTATATTACAAACCAGATCATCCGCCTAACTGAGATCGACTCAACGAACTAACCCTCCCTAGACCTGGACTGGACGCGGAAATCACAAGGGGGAACAAGATGAGAGCACCGCCACCAACAGCAGATTCAGCAACAGATCCTTCTAACTCCAGGTCGCCTTACCCTCAAAAAAAAAAAAAAAAAAAAAAAAACTCCAGGTCGCCAACCCTGAAAAACTTTGTAGATCCCATTTGCTAACCGCTATAGTAGCCTTGCTCCCACCTTTAGAATCCTTGCTCTTTCTTCCTTTATCTGTAGAATGGACCAATCAAAAATCCACGTTGTCATTCGTTTAATAACAGACATTGGATTAAAATTCTCTTTTCTGTCAGAAATGATATCATTCCTACTCCACAAAGCCCAAAACATAGCAGATATGCCAACCCACACAAGTTTCTTATCTCTTCGGATATCTATTAATCCAACCCCTAAAGCATGTAGACGAATCATCAGGCAAATTATTCAGATTAAAAGCACATTTTAAAAGATTCCACCTACTTAGGGGCACAGGCGTGAGGCTCTAAATCTCTCACATTCCCATGCTCCTCAAAACAAAAATCCTCAACAAAATCAATACCCAAATCTGCATAATCATGAATTTCCCCCACCCCAATCAATCTGATATGGGATGAGTTCATTTTCTCCATAACCCCATCCGTCCCCATCAACTTTTGCAAATGTCTCATTAACAACTCCTTCCCCATTCAATGACCTCAACAAATCAGAAGAGTCAGCAATTCCCCTCTCTGAACTATTATCATCCCTAGCAAAATTATCCCTCCTAATTTTTGGAGAAGACATTAGCTCTATTTTTCTTTTTAGACGCAGACTTTACGCAATGCACATTCTCAACACTCACACCATGAATGTAAGCATGAGCAGAAGGAAAATTAGATTGAGTGCGAAGCTTACTGATAACCCTAAGCTCCTCCTCTGATTATTCGTCGGAGCACTCCCCTCCTATGACTCGGCCGCAAACCGCCGCCCCGTGAGACGAGGAGAACGGCGAGGGAACCTTGCAGAACGGCGAGGAAGCGTCGTCGCGCCAACTGCTTTGCTCCTCTTCGATTTGGGTAGGGTCGAGGAAGACGCCACCGGCTCGGCGCTCTGGAACGGCACCATCGCAAACGGTGCCGTGCGGAACATTAGTGGCGCCGGCAACTGGATGCTCGATCCTAGCCCCTCTGGATGCTCGATCTTTGATCGATACTCCCACCACCTTCGCCTCACGTCCGGATTCGGCGAATCTGTCTGCTCCATGGCCCAGAGGAGCACCTCTATATGATCCCGCTCGACTCCCTTCGGGAGGATCCTCGCCTTTTCGCTCGGTTTGAGACTTGAGGCCACCGCCATCGCCCCCTTCGCTAACTCCAACTGGTTGTGAAACCACGACTTGATCTCCATCATCCTGGCTAACTTCACATCGTCACCACCTACAATCGTCACATATCGGTTGTACTCCTCCATCGATTTACTTCCCCACAGCACTAGAACTACCCGACGGCCGTTTTGGATTGGAAGAGCCAAAGAGGAGCGGCGGTGGCGGGTTGGGTTTGGGAGAGAAAGAAAGGGGGGCTGAGCACAACAATGGCTTGGGGGCCTCAACCTTGAATGCTGCATGTTGAACCTTGCACGCACACCCTAGATGCTCCTCTGCCTATATGTGAGCCAAATCAGATTGTTCGCTGCGGTTCGTCCTTGAACTATATGGCCTGGGGAGAAAGCTTCCAAACAAAAAGCTTCGTGCACTGCCACGACATGGAGCTTTCCTCCCTGGACACCACAGAGTTCCACTGAATAATCGTCGTTTTATCTAATCACATCAGCAAGTAGTAGAGACAGAAAGCTAAGATAAAAAGTTTCAATCACACTCTCCACCTCGTTTGGATCACGGACAGAAAGGAAGGGGGCGAGTACGATCCGATAGAGCACAGGAACGGCTCAGAACCTTGGGCGTTACAGCACCAACTCATAAGTGGGGCGGCCAATGTCCTAGGCCCTATGTCCATTAAATCGGTGGTTCATCTTTCTAGACTCCAGTGTGGAGTTGTACTAAAAAGAGATAGAAGTGATGTCCTGCACAATGATGCCCCTAAGGCTATGTTCGGTTGCCGGGGAGTGATTTTCCAGGGCTACAAAGCACAGGCTTGATTTTTCTTCACACATTCGAATCCAGGCAGGGATTTCTCGTCCTCATTTGGCACTGTGGGGACTGGAACTGGGCTGGGATTTCTGTGACTACCGTAGTTGTACAAATGATCAGAAAAAGAAAAACAAAACTGACAGAAAACGAGATAATCTTGAACGCCGGCGCAGTCTAAAAGTTTCTCTAGCTCACCAAGCGGATGGTTTGAACTCGCATGGATTTTCTCTAGCTCACCAAGCGGATGAGCACAATCGTCGCTGCACAGGAGCCAGCATGCTGACCTGCACGGCTGCTCCTGCAGTCCTACTCTCATGTGAAAGTGACAACGGAAAGAACGATGACAAGTAAATCAGTGGAGAATGACTCGTAAAGAGAAAGAAAAGCAAGGATTGCAATTGATTGAGGTTCCTTTTGGCAAAGCGCTACAGCAAAGGAAGAGCTACAGGCCTACAGCACATTGCTCATGTCCACTACAGACAGTTGACATGCTTGTGAGCTTGTGTGCTTGCTGCCTACACCTACTTGGCTTTTGAACGTACTCGTGTGCTTGTGGCCTACATTTACTTGGCTTTTGAACGTGCTTGCGTGCTTGCTGCAAGCGGTGCTCCTACAAGCCCTGGCAAACCACACAAGGCTATCAAGCTGAGAGCTACTGGAACATTCAAACTTTGGGAGATCATGTCCAAACCTGATTTTAGAATTAGTATGGTTCTGTTTAACTCTAGTGTATACACCTAGATCAAATAAACATCCAAGCATGGCATTTGTGCATA
Source organism: Elymus sibiricus (assembly GCA_039707655.1). Classification (NCBI taxonomy): domain Eukaryota; kingdom Viridiplantae; phylum Streptophyta; class Magnoliopsida; order Poales; family Poaceae; genus Elymus; species Elymus sibiricus. The sequence goes on along the minus strand of CM077663.1, from coordinate 294,665,675 downwards.
TACACCACAACAGTCCTAAACTCCCAGGAATAAGTCTCTGCTGTATTTTCAGAGATGTGCGTGCAAGCTTTTTCAATCATCACCCAAATATAGATATGCCAGCAGTTCGTGTTCTTAGGTAAATCATTCCTTGCAGGGGTGCGCTTGTGAGGCTACTCTTGCATATGTGAGGATACTGTCGGATGGTTGTGCATTTGCAAAAAATTCGTGATGAAAGAAATAGGCCTTGGTTGCAATCCTAGAATGTTTTCCTGAAAATATTTTACACGTAGCTTCCAGGAAATGTTTGACAAAATGCCTTCCTAAAAATAATATGCAGCGTGCTACATATATATCCAATTAATTATTCCTTTTAGCATTACTCCATTTTTAACCAGGTCTCTATCATGGCTGAAACTTTAACTCCTTTTTCTGATGAGAACATGATGCTATCTTGATGTAAATTAATTCACTGTGGCATCTTGTTTTAACCTACAGGTTTTTCTCTAAACATGGAAATCTGTACGTGCAGAGATACATAACCCTGAAGCCGAGTGATGATTAAATTAAACTGAAGTTTATGCAATTTTTCTACAGAACCAAGCATCAAACAACACAATAGCAGCCAACCACAAGTTTCATTCACTAAATAGTATGTTCATGGTACCCTCAACTCCTCAAGCATAAAGGATTTACCTTGACTACCCGAAGATATCTGAATCTGATAGGGGAATGGATTTACTCACCAAAGCTCCGGAGCATGGACAGCGGGTAGTGATGGCTTTAGTGACCATGGTGCCTCCTGGTGCCCCTCGACGCGCCTCCTGGTGCTCATGGCCTTCCACCCCGACCTCGTGCTGACTGCCGCTCGCCTCCTCCGCTGCCGCCAATACCGATGGATGGACGTGGAGTTGGCCACCCTTCAAGATGAGCGGTAGTTTCTCCCCAGGTAATCACTCCTCTTTGCCCTCCCAGGTGAAAGGTTATCTACGCCACCAAGGACAGCAAGATAGGATAGTTGGATGGGCGTTAAGTTTAGTTATACTGGTTGCACACTATTAAATGTATTGATCCTAATTCTTATATGTGTTGCCACATTGCATACGGTAAGCAAATAGCAAGACATGCAAAACCATGCGCTGATGACTGCATAATGCTAATAGAAACAGGGAGATATATCAGGAAAAGTACTAAAAGCTCTTAATGTATCATCAACTAAACTCCCATCTACCGAGTAGAATGCATGCAGAACACTAACATTTTATCATACACAAAACTGAGTTAAATAAATAAAACTCTGCTGTGCCAGGAACGCAGTTGGTGTTCAAACCAGGTCACTACCATGGCATCTTATTTTCACATACGGATTTTTCTCTAAACATGGAAATCTATACGTGCAGAGATACATAACCCTGAAGCCGAGTGATGATTAAATTAAACTGAAGTTTACTAAGTACCCCTTATAAATAAATGCAATTTTTCTACAGAACCAAGCATCAAACAACACAATAGCAGCCAACCACAAGTTTCATTCACTCAATAGTCTGTTCATGGTACCCTCAAGCATAAAGGATTTACCTTGACTACCCGAATATATCTGAATCTGGCAGGGGAATGGATTTGCTCAAGTAAGCTCCGGGGCGTGGACAGCGGCTGGTGATGGCCTTCGGGTTTGGAGTGCTCCTGCAGTGACCATGGTGCCGGCTTGGTCACCTGTTTTCAGAATTAGTATGGTTCTGTTTAACTCTAGTGTATACACCTAGATGAAATAAACATCCAAGCATGGCATTTGTTCATATACACCACAACAGTCCTAAACTCCCAGGAATAAGTCTCTGCTGTATTTTCAGAGATGTGCATGCAAGCTTTTTCAATCATCACCCAAATATAGATATGCCAGCAGTTCGTGTTCTTAGGTAAATCATTCTATGTGAGGAAATCTTTACATTCTGTCGGGTGCATTTGCAAAAAATTCTTGATGAAAGAAATAGGCCTTGGTTGCTATCTTAGAATGTTTTCCTGAAAATATTTTACACGTAGCTTCCAGGAAATGTTTGACAAAATGCCTTCCTAAAAATAATATGCCGTGTGCTGCATACATATCCAATTCCTTTTAGCATTACTCCAGTTTTAACCAGGTCTCTATCATGGCTGAAACTTTAACTCCTTTTTCTGATGAGAACATGATGCTATCTTGATGTAAATTAATTCACAGTGGCATCTTGTTTTAACCTACAGGTTTTTCTCTAAACATGGAAATATATACGTGCAGAGATACATAACCCTGAAGCTGAGTGATGATTAACTTAAACTGAAGTTTATGCAATTTTTCTACTGAACCAAGCATCAAACAACACAATAGCTGCCAACCACAAGTTTCATTCACTCAATAGTCTGTTCATGGTACCCTCAAGCATAAAGGATTTACCTTGACTACCCGAAGATATCTGAATCTGATAGGGGAATGGGTTTGCTCACCTAAGCTCCGGGGCGTGGGCAGCGGCTGGTGATGGCCTTTGGGTTTCGCGTGCTCCCGCAATGACCATGGTGCCCCTCGACGCGCCTCCTGGTGCTCATGCCCCTCCACCCCGACCTCGTGCTGACTGCCGCTCGCCGCCGCCGCCGCCGCCGCCGCCGATGGATGGACGTGGAGCTGGCCACCTTTCAAGATGAGCGGTAGTTCTTCCCCAGGTAATCACTCCTCTTTGCCCTCCCAGGTGCTTGGTCTGTTAGGTTCTAGGTCAATCCATGGCGCCGGGAAGCTGGGATTCTTGAGGTGCGAATTTGTGATCCCAGAACTGAAGCTTGGTCGGAGAGCGAGGTGAGGCGAGTGCTCCTAGTGGCCCACGCCTATTCCAGTATTACAGTTTCTTTTTTCCTGATTGGGAACGGCTAAAATTGAGCTGCTAGTATCGTACCGTGCTACTCCCTCCATTCCGGTTTATATGGCTTATCTTAAAATTTTGGGTTTCGTTTTATAAGTCTTAATTTCATTGTTCCTCATCACATGCCTGTATTTAAAGGTGCATTAAATTGTTGCATGCAAAAATTAAAAAAACATTGGCCAATGCATGTTAATTTTTTTGTTCATACATGCATGCATTACCATTAATGCATTGGTAGCACAACCTTTTGAGTAAAACGAGCACATTAATGTATTGGTAGCACGTGGATACCGTAAAACGTACTCCCTCCGTCCAGGTATATAGGACGTGTGCGTAGTTCTAGGTCATCGATTTGACTAACTAAATATATGTTATACGTCATCAAAAGTATATCATTAGATTCATATGGAGGTGTAGTTTCTAAATATATGTTTTTGTCACATATAATCTATATTTAGCTAGTTAAATTATTGACCTAGATCTACGCGTAAGCTCTATACACCCGGGCGGAGGTAGTATCATTTCTTCCTAAATGGCCCTATTTTAAACTTAAGTGCTCCATGGACTCAACTCCCCTCACGTACTGCAGGGTGCAGTTGGGTCACTAACAGGTGGGCCAACCTGCTTCCGGGCCCACATGTCAGTAGCCCAACTGCACCCTGCGGTACGTCAGAGGAGCCTCATCCGTGCTCCATGGCCCTGCAAAAAACTTATTTGCTCATCTGCCCCTGAAGAAACGACCAGCGGCTAGGCGTGTTCATCACACCTCACAAGTATAGAGAGCAAATCGCTTGCCGTCTTTGACTGTCAACATTCCTCGCCCAGCCAGTCGACATGGCACCTGCCGAACATGTCCTTCCGATTGCCGCCACAATATTGTTGTAGGATCGAAAGTATGTCTAGAGGGGAGGTGATTAGACTACTTGACCAAATTAGAAACTAACATTTTTCCCAATTTTATAAGTCGGCAAGTCTTAGCGATTATAACAAGTCTAGCACGTCCTACACATGCAAGTCTACGAGTATGGCAGTGGAAAATAATGACATTGCAAGTGTAAGTAAAGGGGGAGATAGAAAGATCAAACACAACGAAGACACGAAGATTTTTGGCGGGGTTCCGATAGGTGGTGCTATCGTACGTCCACGTTGATGAAGACTTCAACCCACAGAGGGTAACGGTTGCGCGAGTCCACTGAGGGCTCCACCCATGAAGGGTCCACGAAGAAGCAACCTTGCCTAGTCCACCATGGCTTACGCCCATGAAGGACTAGCCTCACTCGGGGTAGATCTTCATGAAGTATGCCCTTACAAACTTCTTGTTTCAACTCCACACGATCCGGCGGCTCCCAAGCGACACCTAACCAATCTAGGAGACACCACTCTCCAGAAGGTAATAGATGGTGTATAGAATATAGATGATGAACTCCTTGCTCTAGTGCTTCAAAAGATAGTCTCCTCAACACTCAATCACTCTTTCATGGATTTTGGCTTGGTAGAAGAGGATGATTGGGTGGAAAGCAACTTGGGGAGGCTAGAAATCAAGATTCATATGGTGGGAATGAAATATCTTGATCTCAACACATGAGTAGGTGGTTCTCTCTCAGAAAATGAATAGTGAAAGTGTTGGTTTGTTCTGAGTGCTCTCTCTACGAATGAGAGGGGGTGGAGGGGTATATATAGTCATCTCAAAAAATCCAACCGTTACAACATTATTGCCCAACTCGGTGGAACCAAAGTAAAAACTTGGTTGGACTGACTAGTGCAAAATGTTCTAACTTTCGGCTTTTCGGTAAGACCAATAGATAACAACTCAGTGAGACCGATTCGGTTGGCCTAGGGCAGATCGAAATCTCGGTGGCTACGAGATATAAAACTCAGAGGTTCCGAAGTGAAATATCCCGTTTCCAGAGAGTTGGCACTGCTTTTCGGTTGTACCGAAACCAATCTCGGTGGTACCGAGGTGCTAGGGTTTTGGCTTGGGTTCTGTCTTGGGTAAACTCGATGGGTCTGATTCTGAAATGTTGGTGGCACCGATTTTGGTAGTTAGGCTTTTGGACAGAATCTTTTGTGAGAGTTTGGTTGAGGCTTTTGGTGGCAAATCTCTAAGCACTTTGAGCAACCAGATCATTATCAATACATCATCCCCTTTTAATACTATTGGCTTTTCTATGGACTCAATTGTGATTGCTCACATGAAATAAAATGTAGAGTCTTGAAGCTTTTGCCAATAGGTGTTCATTGCATCTAGGGATCCATCTCACAAATCCTAGCCAATCCATTCATTGAACTTTCCTAAAATATACTTGATAGGCTCATTAGTTCAATGAACTATATGTTGATGTTAATTATCAAAACCACCTAGGGAGAAGTTGTGCTTTCAATCTCCCCTTTTTGGTAATTGATGACAACATATAGATCAAAGCTTCGATAAAAGATATAATCAATGCATAGTATCGCCGCTTTGAGAAGTATGCGATAAGCAAGAGCTCCCCCTAAATTTATGCATTATTTTGAATTTGCGTTTGAATGCAAATACAAAATCGATTAGGATCATGAGTCACTCTTCCATGTCACATACATCTGGGTTGAGCGCATAAAAGATTTGAGTAAAATGCAATGCACACATCACCAATCATACAAGTGAATGATCATGATATATATCAAAATGATATGAAATAGTAGCATCAACCATTAAGCGTATGATCAAACACGGCATAGTTTGAGTCACGAAACAAGCAAAAGAATAAGCCAAATGTATCAAAGAGCAAGAGCAACTAAAAAATGCAACACTCACTCTCTCAAAGCAAGCCCTATGATCTATACATATTTTCCCCATTTGGCAACAAGTTACCAAAAATCTCAAATTTTATAGAGCTAAACGTCGCTCTGGGCTTGCTCTCCTCCATGTGGTGATGAAGTGGCCGCTCCGGTGGTCGTCGAAGGAGTCGAAAGAAGAGCGTCAGCAAATGCTTCTGCGGGTGTCTTCTGGGCTGGTGGAGTAGAAACTGTAGGTGCTAAAGGAGGAACTGAAGAATCTCAGCAGGTGTAGACATTGAGGGTCTCGTCTCTTGGCTAGCTCATGTTGTTTCCTACAACAAATGCTTACATACATGTGAAGGGCACACGTTAATCAAGGAGGACATGTGACGCGCGCAATTGAATTTGTTTCGGGCTTCACATCAACCAATGCCTCGGTAAGGGTGATGGGACTGGGAAAAGTTTAATGTAAAAAAACACAGCTTAGAAAGAAAAAGGACAAATCACCCCATGAATCTGGCTTTGAATTTGCCTTATTAGCACTATTACTTTGTCATTTTTGTTTTTGGAGATCTAAAAGTTTTAAGACCAGGGATACTCTGCTCCGTGGTAAGCTTATGAATTCATCTTCATTCTATATTATTGTTCCCTAAAAGGAAAAAAAGCCTAAGCTTAGATTCATAGCTCCAACTTTACCCAGAAACATCTTTCTATATGTATATATGAAAATTACATGCCATCATATAAGGTACTATACGGAAAATTTAAATCCTAATGACCTTCAGTCTCAACTATCAAGTAGTATGAGCTAGCAACCGTCTTTCCCTCTATCTAGTTTTAAATATGAACAGAAGAGTAACAAAAGGCATGTGATTACTCATTCTCCTCATCTTTACATATCCTTTTTGTACAGCTGGAGTAGAAATTGAGCCAATAATACCAGTAATTATCACTCACATGAGCTCGGGCTGAGAAGAGCACTTTCGTAGATGGACGCGGTGCTTCTGCTCCCGAGCTCATGTGAGCTCGGGTGAACAGTAAAATGTAAAAAAATAGTAAAAAAGTTCAAAAAAATCTGAATTTTTTTCGTGAGAAACATTGATGTTTTTTCTACATGCGTGCAAAATTTCGCTATGAAATCACATTCGTGTAGGTGTGGGCAAAAAAAAATCGATGCTCCAAAAAGGCTGTTTTTGCAAGCATTTTGAAGCATCGATTTTGTTTTTTTTACCCACACCTACACGAATGTGATTTCGTAGCGAAATTTTGCACGCATGTAGAAAAAACATCAATGTTTCTCACGAAAAAAATTCAGATTTTTTTGAACTTTTTTACTATTTTTTTACATTTTACTGTTCACCCGAGCTCACATGAGCTCGGGCTGAGAAGAGCACTTTCGTAGATAACATCTTCTCTTGAAAAGGGAAACCAAATCTTATAGGTTCATGCTCAATCTCGAATTCCAGAAGACCAAACCATAGTCAAATCTGAACGTAGCACAAGACTGGACAGACCAGTTACTTCAGTCACCATATCCATTTTCCATGCTGAAATCTCAAAGTTTGGAACTCTAAACTTTTGACCAAACCGGAATGAGATCGCCCAGACCTTTTCCACTGTTGTTTGAAATCCTTGAATATTTTTTCTTTATATAAGCACAACAGAAAATGTCAGCTGAATAATGGAACTGGGCATATTATTCTAGAATGGTCTGAATCATTCTAGATGGCTACATGTTCATTACATTCTTTTTCCAGTGCCTACACCTTGTACTTACAAGAATATATGATCTATGTAAAGTAAAGTATGTACATTGAACTGAATGCTGTGTGAATTATTTTGTGCATTAAGCACTTTGCTCCAAATTAAGTGTCCCTGATTGTGTACGAATTAGGATAAAAGCGAGTTACTCGAGAACAGACAAAAGGTACAAGCAGCCTTACATTACAGATAAACTTTGTTGTGACATCATAGATGACATTTGCTTTGACCCAACCTATTCATACAAAGCACTTTCAGTAACAAGATCGTACGAAAAATGTAATAACAACAACAACAACAACAACAACAACAACAACAACAACAACAACAACAACAACAACAACAACAACAACAACAACAACAACAACAACAACAACAACAACAACAACAACAAAAATGGCGTAAGAGACAACTATCGCTTCGTACCAAACGCACATTATGTTAGAAAGAGGTGTATTGCAGGAAGAAGATCGTACTTCCCTACAAAACAGGCTAGCCTAGATAATGAGTAAACTTACTTAGTCAATCAACGATTCGTCGTGGAGAATAATCGTCTACTTGCCAACACCTTAAATAAACTGTGGCAAAATAAGCGACACTAAAATGAGATACTATTATATTTTACGGTAAAAGAGAAGAATAAGTATGTCAGAGACATCGTCACCAATAATTTTTTGTTGAACTTGAAGTTGAAAGAAGCGTGTGCACAAAACATAAAATGTAGAATTCATGGTTTTATTAGGTTGCCTTTGTCTGCAGAATACAAACTAAACCTCGATAATGATGTATGAGGCTTGATTTTTACTAATACTGCTGGAATCATCCGTGGAAGGCTACTACAAAAATATATGTTATTACACATGCCTGAACATATGACACACCTAACCCTTCATGACGGGAATACAAAAACATGAAATTATCGATTGAGCAAGCTACTCGTATTCAACCTACCAGAATTAAATTGAAGGACAAAAATCATTCATGAATATGCACATGAATCTAGCTAGAGGACAGTTCGGTATAAAAGATGTAACCACATATGTATATGTGCAAACATATGATAATCAAACTACTTCCCATCAGTCTCTCACGCTCCTCTCTCATTCTCCACAAAATGTAGATGTGCACACCTATGATAACCAAACTATTGTGCATCCTCCTCTCCTCTCACAAAAGACAAGTAGGAGCACAACACAGTAGACCATCGATAACTGAAAATCGCTTAGTTTTCTAGATTCAGAGAACATTCACAGAACAGCAGGAGTTAACTCAACAAATCAAAGAATCACCTAATAACTGAAGCTACAGTTACACATAGACAAATACTTGTATAGAATGGACAGTGATGCTCAAACCTAACGAATTTAATATAGTTGTCGGCATCAGAGGCTACTTGAGAACCCCTATAAGAGATTGAAGTCGGTAATCCTTGTCGTAAGTCGGCAGGATAAATAAACTATACTTCTCAGCAGGGTAAAAACTGTTAGAGTTATATTAGTGATGTCTTTTGGCCTTTTGCATTCTAGTCTCTTGGCATCCTCATGTGGCCTTTTGGCGTCCTCATGTATGTGTATATATGTTGGCTTTGGCATCCTAATAATACAAGTTGCTTTCATAACATGGTATCAGAGCAAGGTTGCGGCGTGCGAAAAAACACCGGACAGGGAACCTAGCACGGGCAACACAAACGGAAGAACAAACACCAGCCGGTAATCCTTATCGTAAGCTGGCTGGATAGACGAACTGTAATTCTGAGTAGGGTAAAAAGAACGGGCATGGAATGATACGTCTCCAACGTATCTATAATTTATGAAGTATTCATGCCATGTTTACCATAATTTTATATGATTTTGGTATGATTTTATTAGAACTAACCCGGACTGACGCTGTTTTCAGCAAAACTACCATGATGTCGTTTTTTGTGCAGAAATAAAAGTTCTCGGAATGAGCTGAAAATTTACGGAGAATATTTTTGGAAAATATAAAAAATAGTGGAGCAAAAAGATACCGGAGAGGAGTCCCGAGGCAGCCACAAGCCTAGGGGGCGCCCCCCCTAGGGCGCGCCCCCTAGCTTGTGGGCCCCTCGGGAGTCCCCCTGACTTGATTCCAACGCCAAGTACTCCTATAAATCCCGTAACCCCCAGAAAGAAACCTAGATCGGGATTTCTGCCGCCGCAAGCCGCTGTAGCCACGAAAAACCAATCGGGAGCCCGTTCCGGCACCCTGCCGGAGGGAGAAACCATCATCGGTGGCCATCTTCATCATCCCGGCGGTCTGCATGACGAGGAGGGAGTAGTTCACCCTCGGGGCTGAGGGTATGTACCAGTAGCTATGTGTTTGACCTCTCTCTCTCGTGTTCTTGAGATGACACGATCTTGATGTACCGCGAGCTTTATTAATATAGATGAATCATATGGAGTTTTCCCCTCTCTATCTTCTTGTGATGAATTGAGTTTTCCCTTTGAAGTTTTCTTATCGGATTGAGTCTTTAAAGGATTTGAGAACACTTGATGTATGTCTTGCGATGGGATATCCGTGGTGACAATGGGATGTTCTATTGATCCACTTGATGTATGTTTTGGTGATCAACTTGCGGGTTTCGTGACCTTGGGAATCTATGCATAGGGGTTGGCACATGTTTTCGTCTTGACTCTTCGGTAGAAACTTTGAGGCACTCTTTGAAGTTCTTTGTGTTGGATTGAACATGATGAATCTGAAATTGTGTGATGCATATCATATAATCAAGCCCATGGGTACTCGTGGTGACATTGGAGTATCTAGGTGACATTAGGGTTTTGGTTGATGTGTATCTTAAGGTGTTATTTTAGTACGAACTCTAGGGCTGTTTGTGACACTTATAGGGATAGCTCATAAGATTGATCGGAAAGGATAACTTTGAGGTGGTTTAGTACCCTACAATAATTTCTTCGTTAGTTCTCCGTTATTTGTGACTTTGGAGTGAACTCTTTGTCGCACGTGAGGGATTTGCATATGATTCAACTATGTCAGTATTGTTGAGAGAACTTGCACTAGTGAAAGTATGAACCCTAGGCCTTGTTTCCAAGCATTGCAATACCGTTTTTGCTCACTTTTACCATTAGTTACCTTGCTGTTTTTATATTTTCAGATTACAAAAACCTATATCTACCATCCATATTACACTTGTATCACCATCTCTTCACCGAACTAGTGCACCTATACAATTTACCATTGTATTGGGTGTGTTGGGGACACAAGAGACTCTTTGTTATTTGGTTGCAGGGTTGTTTGAGAGAGACCATCTTCATCCTACGCCTCCCACGGATTGATAAACCTTAGGTCATCCACTTGAGGGAAATTTGCTACTGTCCTACAAAACTCTGCGCTTGGAGGCCCAACACGAGTCTACAAGAAGAAGGTTGCGTAGTAGACATCAAGCTCTTTTCTGGCGCCGTTGCCGGGGGGTGAGTGCTTGAAGGTATATCTTTAGATCTTGCAATTGAATCTTTTAGTTTCTTGTTTTTCACTAGTTTGGTTTTATAAAAGAAAACTACAAAAAAATGGAGTTTAGGTTGCATCAATTGGTTCGTCTTTTTTAATGTCTTTCGTGAAAATGATGGTTTGGAAAATTGTGCTCAATTGATAGAGGAAGAATTTATGAAAATACTTAATGAGAATTCCTTGAATGATGAGCATGATTGCAATATTGCTAGTATGAATTCTCTGAATATCCATGATGCTAATGATATGCAAAGCCACAAGCTTGGGGATGCTATGTTTGATGAAGATGATATTTTTAGTCCCCCAAGTTTTGATGAGCAAATTTGTTATGATAATGACATGCCTACTATCTATGATGATTATGATGATGACATGTATGCTATAAAGAGTGATAGTAACCATGGAACTTGTCATCATGATTTTAATATTCAAAGTGGTTATGCCAATCAAGTACCCCATGATAGTTATTTCGTTGAGTTTGCTCCCACTATTATGAATGAGAAGAAAATTGCTTATGTGGAGAGTGACAAATTTTCTATGCTTGTGGATTATGAAGATAATGCTTTATGTGATAGTTATGTTGTAAAATTCCTTCATGATGCCACTGAAAATTATTATGAGGGAGGAACATATGCTTGTAGGAATTGCAATAATATCAAGTTTCCTTTCTATGTGTTCCAATTCTTGAAGTTATGCTTGTTTTGCCTTCCTATGCTAGTTGATTCTTGCTTCCATAAATTGTTTGATCACAAAACCCCTATGCATAGGAAGTGGGTTAGACTTAAATGTGCTTGTCATGAGATTCATAATGCTCTTTTGCATGTTTCAATTATTATTCCTATACGAGCATCATTGAAATCATCATGCCTAGCTAAAAGGCATTAAAGAAAAGCGCTTGTTGGGAGACAACCCAACACTTTTACTTTCTGTTTTGATGTGTTCACATGATTAAGATACTGTAGTAATAATGTTTTGTGCCTTTTATTTCAATAAAGTGCCAAGTAAAACCTTTGGGATGACTCACAAGATGAGTAGAATTGATGCTGAACCAAAACAGAAACTTTTGCCTCCAGTACAGGAATATTAATTTTTTACTGGAGCGTCATAATGATTTGAAATTTTTACACAGTCTTGATATACAAATTATTCAGGTTTTCCTAATTTTTCAGAATTTTTAGAGACAGGAAAGTATGGTTACACTACAGATCTTCACAGACTGTTCTGTTTTTGACAGATTCTGTTTTGCATGCATAGTTTGCTTGTTTTAGTGTTCCCATAGCTTATATTCAGTGATATAAATTATGGGAATAGTATAATACAGTAGGTATCATGTGGGAACAATTATGAATCTTGTCTTGACAGTACCTAAGTGAATGATCTATCTTTATTACACTAACCCTTCTCACAAAGTTCCGCTAAGTTTTGTGTGATTGAAGTTTTCAAGTTTTGGGTGAGACACCGATATGAGGAGAATAACGAGTGACAAGAACCTAAGCTTGGGGATGCCCAAGGCACCCCCAAGGTAATATCCAAGGAATACTCAAGCGCCTAAGCTTGGGGATGCCCCGGAAGGCATCCCCTCTTTCGTCTTCAACACTATCGGTATATCTTACTTAGAGCTATATTTTTATTCGTCACATAATATGAGTTTTGCTTGGAGCGTCATTTTATTTTGTTTTTCTCTGTTAGGTGTTATTTATAATCTTGTTTTCAATAAAAAAGTTCCAAGAATTTCATTAGGATGCTTGCATTGCATGTTTTGATGTGTGCTGTGAAAAAAACAGAAACTTTTGCTGTAGTGTTTGAATTTTCATATTTTACTGGAACGTGGAAAGTTTCTGAAATTTTTACACAGTATTGTCATATAAATTATTTAGCATGTCCTAAATTTTCATAATTGTTTGAGTTACAGAAGTACACTGTTTTCATAAATCACTACAGAATGTTCTGTTTGGACAGATTGCTGTCATAGTTTTGTTATCTACTTATCCTATAGTTTCCATAGCCTATATTGGTAGATATAAATTGTGGAAATGATAGTAAACAGTAGATGATGTTTGATAATTATTGTGCAACTTGTCTTGGCAGTACATAAAGAGTTGATTTATTATTATGTGTACTAACCTATCTCACGAGTTCTTTTCGAGTTTTGTGTGGATGAAGTTTTTGAGAATAGGTGAAACCATGATATGAGAGGATTGAACGAGATACAAAAGCTCAAGCTTGGGTATGCCCAAGGCACCCCAAGTAAATATATCAAGAAGTCTCAAGCATCTAAGCTTGGGGATGCTACGCATCCCACCTGTCTTCATCAACAACTATCGGTTAGCCTATGTTGAGCCTAAATTTTTATTCGTTCACATGATGCGTGCTATTCTTGGAGTGCTATTTTTATTTTGCTTGCTGTTTAATAAAATACTTAAGATCTGAAATTCTTAGATGAGAGAGTCATCACATAGTTATTTAATTGTTGGCTACTCATTGATCTTCACTTATATCGTTTTGGAGTAGTTTGTCATTCACTCTCGTGCTTCACTTTTATCCTATGAGTAAATGGTTGAATGAATTGAATATCATAAATCTTAAATTAAATATGCTTCGTAGACTTATCCCATGGGGAGTAATGACTTTACACATAATAAGTATAGGTGGTAAAATTTATTGAAAGTTAGCAAACACCGCATTGGTCACTTGAACAATTCACGAAAGAATATTGAAGGAAGAGAGATTCCACATATAAATATACTATCTTGGACATCTTCTATGATTGTGAGCTCATTAATTATTTTCAAACTCGAGCAAATTAGTTAAAATTGGACAAGGAAGACAACTTAATGAGTTATGTTTGGGTATATTTGTATAGAAGTTATATTGTTATGGATCCTCCAACATGTGGTGCTTGCTTCCACCTCATACTAGCCAAAACTTCCGCACCAAGTAGAAATACTACTTGTGCATCCAAACACCCTTAAACCCAAAGATGTTCCATATGAGTCCACCATACCTACCTATATGCGGTATTTACCTGCCGTTCCTAGTAAATTTGCATGTGCCAAACTCTAAACCTTCAAATAATATTCTGTTTTGTATGCCCGAATCGCTCATATAGTGACTAGGGGCTGTCAGTATCTTCTATGATAGGTGGGTTATTCTCACGATATGTGTTGATTCACTATCATTCATGAGAAAGTGGCTGGTATTCGGGATGCCCAGTTCCATGCTCAAAAATCAAAACAAAACATAATGAAACAAAACTCCCCCAGGATTGTTGTTTGTATGGACGGTACCCGTGGATTCGGCTCGCCGTGGAGTGTGATTGATTGGTGGAGGGGGAGTAAAAACTTTACCATTCTGTTTGGGAACCGCCTATAATGTATCTAGCATCGAAGATACTGAGATCTCTCGGTTGTTATGTTGACAATGAAAGCATACCGGTCAAAATTATTATTCATCTCTGTTTTCAAAGCTCGAGCTCTGGCACCTTTGCAAACCAATGCTTCCCTCTGTGAAGGGCCTATCTTTTACTTTCTAGTACTTACCTTTATGCAAGAGTCATGGTGATCTTCACCACTTCCTATATTTCGCCTTTTTCTCTTGGCAAGCGTCATGTGTTGGGGAATGATCTAGACATATACATCCACACAAATATATTTGATCATGAATTATTATTGTTGACAATTATCTATATGATAAATAAGTTGGGAGGCGAAACATTAAGCCCCTATCTTTCTCTGTGTTCGATGGATGCTATTTGTTCTAAAAATATGCTTTGAGTGTCAATAATCATGGAAGACTATATGATACTTGAGTATGTGGAATTTGCTAAATCAAAGCTCTTACATAGACCCTTCCTGAAAATAAGATGAATTGCAATTGTTCGATGACTAGGAATATGGTTTTTTAGTTTTCAAGAAACTTTCTGGTCTATACTTTAACATGTGAATAGCTTGTTACTTGATCATGAGAAGTTTTATGAGATAAGCTACTGTTTATGGTTTATATTGATGCTAGAAAAAGTGATTGGAATTATCATTGATCAAACTTGTGCATTTGCTAGCATTCACACTTCATAAATTATTTCTTTTATCATTTACCTACTCGAGGACGAGCAGGAATTAAGCTTGGTGATGCTGATACGTCTCCAATGTATCTATAATTTATGAAGTATTCATGCCATGTTTACAATAATTTTATATGATTTTGGTATGATTTTATTAGAACTAACCCGGACTGACGCTGTTTTCAGCAGAACTACCATGGTGTCGTTTTTTGTGCAGAAATAAAAGTTCTCGGAATGAGCTGAAAATTTACGGAGATTTTTTTTGGAAAATATAAAAAATACTGGAGCAAAAAGATACTGGAGAGGAGTCCCGAGGCAGCCACAAGCCTAGGGGACGCCCCCCTAGGGCGCGCCCCCTTAGCTTATGGGCCCCTCGGGAGTCCCCCTGACTTGATTCCAACGCCAAGTACTTCTATAAATCCCGTACCCCCAGAAAGAAACCTAGATCGGGAGTTCCGCCGCCGCTAGCCTTTATAGCCATGAAAAACCAATCGGGAGCCCGTTCCGGCACCCTGCCGGAGGGGGAAACCATCACTGGAGGCCATCTTCATCATCCCGGCGGTCTCCATGACGAGGAGGGAGTAGTTCACCCTCGGGGCTGAGGGTATGTACCAGTAGCTATGTGTTTGACCTCTCTCTCTCGTGTTCTTGAGATGACACGATCTTGATGTACCGCGAGCTTTATTAATATAGATGAATCATATGGAGTTTTCCCCTCTCTATCTTCTTGTGATGAATTGAGTTTTCCCTTTGAAGTTTTCTTATCGGATTGAGTCTTTAAAGGATTTGAGAACACTTGATGTATGTCTTGCGATGGGATATTCGTGGTGACAATGGGATGTTCTATTGATCCACTTGATGTATGTTTTGGTGATAACTTGCGGGTTCCGTGACCTTGGGAATCTATGCATAGGGGTTGGCACATGTTTTCGTCTTGACTCTCCGGTAGAAACTTTGGGGCACTCTTTGAAGTTCTTTGTGTTGGATTGAACATGATGAATCTGAAATTGTGTGATGCATATCGTATAATCAAGCCCATGGGTACTCGTGGTGACATTGGATTATCTAGGTGACATTAGGGTTTTGGTTGATGTGTATCTTAAGGTGTTATTTTAGTACGAACTCTAGGGCTGTTCGTGACACTTATAGGGATAGCTCATAAGATTGATCGGAAAGGATAACTTTGAGGTGGTTTCGTACCCTACAATAATTTCTTCGTTAGTTCTCCTCTATTTGTGACTTTGGAGTGAACTCTTTGTCGCACGTGAGGGATTTGCATATGATTCAACTATGTCAGTATTGTTGAGAGAACTTGCACTAGTGAAAGTATGAACCCTAGGCCTTGTTTCCAAGCATTGCAATACCGTTTTTGCTCACTTTTACCATTAGTTACCTTGCTGTTTTTATATTTTCAGATTACAAAAACCTATATCTACCATCCATATTACACTTGTATCACCATCTCTTCGCCGAAATAGTGCACCTATACAATTTACCATTGTATTGGGTGTGTTGGGGACACAAGAGACTCTTTGTTATTTGGTTGCAGGGTTGTTTGAGAGAGACCATCTTCATCCTACGCCTCCCACGGATTGATAAACCTTAGGTCATCCACTTGAGGGAAATTTGCTACTGTCCTACAAAACTCTGCGCTTGGAGGCCCAACACGAGTCTACAAGAAGAAGGTTGCGTAGTAGACATCAGGGAACTTACCACAGGCAACACAAACAGAAGAGCAAACACCAGCCGGTAATCCTTGTCGTAAGCTGGCGAGATAGACAAATTATAATTGTCAGCATGGTAAAAACGACGGGCAGGGAACCTACCACAGGCAACACAAACAAAAGAACAAATACCTACCGTTCATGCCATGCCACAGACAAAGTCACTTGGATGAGCAATCAATGGAGATATCAGAACGACGCATCAGCCGACGAATGACATACATGCATGGGCAGATCTTGATAGAAAATTGTGAATGGAGAATACGGGGTTACACAGGAGTTTTACGAGTGCATGCATTCGATCTTGTGGATCTCCGTCGGCATTGCCGTGTGCGCCGCAAGGCTCACTGGTGCCACAGCCTGCCTACGTCGGTCTCGCCTTCACCACTTTTGACATGCTCGAGGGATACGAGCTCACCGGTGCCACCCTCTCCTCTCACTCCCGTGTGGTACCCCCGGGAGGGCGTGCTGTTGGCGCCAGTCTCGTTGATGGTTGGGACGACGTCCCGTTGATAGGCGAGCTCGCACGTCGACGCTTGTGTCCGGGTTGGTGCTACCGTGCTCGCCAGCACCATGTTCTCCGCCAGGCATGGCATCTCGGGTGGCGTGTTCGCCATTGCGTTTCCCGAGAGGGGCGGCTTGGGAAGACGCCGTCGTGGGCTGCGGCTCCTCCTACACCGGCGACCCCAACCACGGCACCAAAGTGTGGTGGTATGCCGGCGACGGTGAAGGGCGTGTCTTCCTGGTAGAGGAGTGCGGGAGGCGGGGCGGGACGGGGCGGCGATGATTTTTCTCGGATAGAGAGATAGAAGTTGGGGGCGGTAGGGGTTGAGGAACATGGGGCGTGGCCGCATGGGATGCGAGTGCGTGTGTTGCGGTTGTTCCACTTTTTTCATTGTTTCTTTTCTTTTTACCGTGCGGGGAAAGGGTGGGAGGCAGGTTGAAGCAGGTTGGGCCGGTGGTTGTGGGATGAGCTCGCATGTTTTATTGGGCTTCTTGTGCGATCGTTGCATGTTTTCTGGGCTGGTTTGCTCGATCGTGTGTGCGTGCGTGCGTCGGGAACAAGGTGGGGATCGTGTTGGACTATTACTTGGATCTCAAGTTACCGGAGTCCTAGTCAATTTGTAATAGCCTTAGTCGGTTTATAAACCTCCTATATAAACTCATGTATGCGGCTGCAATCATTAATAAAAAAAAGTTCTATTCAATCTTACATGGTATCAGTTTTTCGGTCCTAGGGTAGGGCTCCGCCGCCCACACCTCCTCCACCGCCGCTGCCCGGCTACTTCGACCACCGGGCCGCCATCATCGCCAAAGCCGCCGCTGTCTCCTCTTCTTCCAGCTCTCTTAGCACCACCGCTGCCTCCTACAATCTCCTTTACAGATACAATCTCTGATATTAGCCCATATATCCCTATAACCCTCGATCTCAATTCCCACAACTACTACCATTGGCGCCACCTCTTCGACGTCCACCTTGGGCGCTGCAATCTTCGTTCCCACGTCGGCGCCGGCTCAGTTCCCCAACCTCACGATCCACAATGGGTCAAGGATGATCTCGCCATCACCCAATGGATCTACATGCGAGTCTCCACCGGGATCTTCAATCTTGTCTTCCGTGAAGCTGCCACCGCCGCCGATCTCTGGGCGTCCCTTCGACAGCTGTTTCAGCACAACATTGATGCTCGCACCCACATCCTCCACACCGAGCTCAGGAACACGGTGCAAGGAGATACTTCTTTAGCGTCTACTGCCAACGACTCAAGGCCATCTCCGATGGACTTCGTGAACTCGGTGATCCAGTTGACGACCGGTAGCTCATCAACATCCTCCTCGTCGGGCTCAGCCAACAATTCGACAAGCAGGCCTCCTTCATCCCCATGATGCGGCCGCCTCCGTCCTTTGCCGAAGTTCGCTCCATACTCCAGTGGGCTGATCGTGCCCAATCCAACAAAGATGCTCGCCATCAGCTCTTCGCCATCGTCCCTCGCGCTCCACCACCACAGCCGTCACTGCCCTCCCCTGCGGCACCGCCATCACCAGTAGCGCCCACTCCACCACTGGGCTGGCGTCCCAGCCCCAACTATCGCGGCAAGAACCCCATCTACCGGCCGCCCACGACGCGCTCGACGCCTCCTACGCCACCACCGAGTATACGAGTTGTGCCGGCTGCCAGTGCTCCTCCTGCGGCTCCCACCTATCATCCTTCGCATGATCCCTGGACCGGGCTCGTCCAGGCATGGCCCATGCCCTGGTCTGCCCTGTCTCCTCTCGGCGCTCCACCTGCATATACCGGTGCGTGGCAGCCCGGCGTTCGTCCGCACACTGGTGCCCCCGGGATTCTCACACCCCGACAGCCGATGTATGCGTATCATGCTGCTCCATCCTATGCCAACGGCAGCCACTACTACACGCCACCGTCGGCTCTGCTGCCTACGTGTGACGCCCCCGATTTCGACCGTACGCTAATCAAACACGCAATGCGTACGATCAAGATTAGGGACTCACTGATCGATATCACAGCACAACACTAGACACAAACTAAAGTCATACAGCTTCATATTACAAGCCAGGGGCCTCGAGGGCTCGAATACAAAGCTCGACAAACACGAGTCAGTGGAAGCAAATAATATCTGTGTACAGACATAAGTTAAACAAGTTTTGCCTTAAGAAGGCTAGCACAAACATAAGCAGTGGATCGAAAGAGGCGAGGCCTCCTGCCTGGGAGCCAACCTAACTACTCCTGAGCGTCGGCACTCTCCACGTAGTAGTAGGCTCCAGCAGTGATGTAGTAGTCATCTCCGGCGTACTCCATCTCCTGGGCTCCATCATCTGAACGCAGAATCGTATCGAGGGGGAAAGAGAAAGCAAAGCAGCGGTGAGTACTCATCCAAAGTACTCGCAAGACTGACATCAGAACTATGCTAAATATGCATCATTATCAAGGGGAGGGGTTATATCTGGACTGACTGCAGAAAGCAAGAATAGGGAGAAGGCCTAGTCCTATCGAAGACTAGCATCTTCAACATCTTGCAGCATTAGAAGAGTGCAGATTGGTATCTCACATATAGTCATATTATTGTAGCAAATTTATTAAGTAACCACGCCCAGAGATTCTTCCTCGACTCCCTGCGAGGAAGCAATCTCGGAGCCAACATTAATTTCAAATTAAATCACAATTATAGTTGTAGTAGGTCAAGGTACAACTCCAAGTCATCCTGTTACCGTGGACACGGCTATTCGAATAGATCAATTCTTCCCTGCAGGGGTGCACCGCATTTCCAACACGCCTGATCACCTCCGCCCGGACACACTTTCCTGGATCATGCCCGGCCTCGGGATATCAGCACGTCGTCGCCCCACCTAGGCTCAACACAGAGGCCAGCCCGCCGGTCTAAATCCTAAGCACACAGGGGTCGTGGGCCCACTTGCCCTACGCGCTCCTGCACGATGCGTACGTGGCCGGAAGCAGACCTAGCACACTCCAGTCCAAGAGTTGTACCGTCCAGTCCAATCCGGCGCGCGCCACTCCATTGCTGACGTCCGAAGAGCTTCGGCTGATACAACGACGCTGAGTACCCATAACTTGGTTCCCAGCGCCCGCTTGCCCCGCCCCCGACCGATCCCCCCCCCCCCCCCCCCCGCCGCCTCCTCCTGGGCTCGGCCCCGACCCGCCCGGTCGCTCTCCCCCCCGACGGCGCCCCAGGCCGCGGGCCCCCAGATCCGCCCCCACCCCCACGGCGCCCGCCCGCGCGCGCGCCGACGCAGGCCCGCGGCGCTCCCCGCCACCTCGCCTCCTCGCCCCGACGCCGCCGCCCCGACCCCGTCGCCCTCGCCCCGTCGGCCGCCGCCACCTCGCGCCACCGGCCGCCCCGCCGCCGAGCTCCTATGAGCTCCGCTTCCCCCCCCCCCCCCGCGCCGCCGCCGCCGCCGCCGAGCTGCTGCTGCTGCAGCAGCTGCTGCTGCTATGTGCGTGTGCGCGTGTATGTGTGCACTCTGTGTGTGTGTATGTGTGGCTGGCCCTATGACATGCGAGGCCCGCCCCTGTTAAAACGAAATAATAATAATAATAATAATAATGATTTTATAAATAAATAAATAAATATTAATATTAATGATTAGTTTAATTAATTAATTAATTAATTAGGTAATTAATTAGTTAATTAGATGATTAAGATTAATTAGATTAATTAATTAATCTGTTAATTAATCTGTTAATTAAATAATTAAACAGTATTTACTGTTTTGGATAATTCGGATTTATTAATTAAAAGAAATTTAGAATATTGTTTAATCTTTAAAAATTAATATAAAATAAACCGTAGTCTGGATTAAAAAGTTTTGAACATGAAAGTTGCTCAGAATAATTCCACGGTTCCAAATGCGCGGTCTGTTAGTCTGTCACATGCCTCTAGCATAGCAAACATGGAACTTTTCCATCGATTTCGTCTGTCCGGTAGTAGCCCGAGACCCGGGAAATATCGTCAGATATTCTTCCAATCCGTCTGCGACGTGTAGTACTGCGTTAGTGCATGTCTAGCTCTGCATATTGCCATGTCATGCATCGTGATGCATTTGTCTGCTTTGTATTTATTGTTTCTCCCCCCTCTTCTTACCGGTAGACCCCGAGACTGACGGTGCTGCCGGGTATGACTACACCGTTGACGATCAACCCTTTGCCGCAAAGCAGCAAGGCAAGCAAGCCCCCTTGAGCATTCCGATATCGCCCATTTCTTTCCCTCTTATTCTTGCATTAGACTTTGCTACCGTATTAGTTAGCTCATATTCTGATGCATAGCCTACTTTTGATAAACTGATACTATACCTGCAATCATATCAACTGCTTAGTATAGGTTGATCAATGAATCCCCAGTGACCCCTTAGTCCTAGTTGCCCCTGCTTCTTCATCGACGACTCGACGACCCGAAGACTCGAAGGCTCGGTCAACCGACCGACGAGCCAGGCCCCTCACATCACCGCACACCCCTTAGTTGTACGACTCTACAGGGTTACTATCGAGTACCGAGGGTGACACCTCGTGAAGTACTCATGATGCTAACTCTGTAGTGCAGCTAGTCGGTCGTGGTTATCGAGGGTGATTCCTCCTTCACCACTCCCGACGATGACTTTGTCGTGCAACCCCTCAAGTGTGGGACCCTCGAGGGTGATTCCTCTAAGTCCACCTTGACGGTTTCATCGAGCGGGACCCTTTGAGGGTGATTCCTCAGGTTCCGTCTAGATGTTTTATACACACAGTTACTATGACCTGGTTACAGAAACATGTTGGTGATGGGTCGGCCCTGAGGGGTACCCACGGTTTGATGATGATGAGGCGTGGACGGGCAGGAGAGGCCCTTGCCACACATCCTCGAGACGGGGCGACGGGACCGCACTTCATGGGTCGCGATTGCCCCGCATTAATAAAATGCTAATGGGTTGGGTATTTGATCTGAGTGGGGTCGTTGGCCTTTTTACGCACCAAACCATCGCGTGGGAGAAGTTATGGGTACCCAGCGTCGTTGTATCAGCCGAAGCTCTTCGGACGTCAGCAATGGAGCGACGCGCGCCGGATTGGACTGGACGGTACAGCTCTTGGACTAGAGTGTGCTAGGTCTGCTTCCGGCCGCGTACGCATCGTGCAGGAGCGCGTAGGGCAAGTGGGCCCACGACCCCTGTGTGCTTAGGATTTAGACCGGCGGGCTGGCCTCTCTGTTGAGCCTAGGTGGGGCGACGAGGTGCTGATATCCCGAGGCCGGGCATGACCCAGGAAAGTGTGTCCAGCCGGAGGTGATCAGGCGTGTTGGAAATGTGGTGCACCCCTGCAGGGAAGAATTGATCTATTCGAATAGCCGTGTTCACGGTAACAGGACGACTTGGAGTTGTACCTTGACCTACTACAACTATAATTGTGATTTAATTTGAAATGAATGTTGGCTCCGAGATTGCTTCCTCGCAGGGAGTCGAGGAAGAATCTCTGGGCGTGGTTACTTAATAAATTTGCTACAATAATATGACTATATGTGAGATACCAATCTGCACTCTTCTAATGCTGCAAGATGTTGAAGATGCTAGTCTTCGATAGGACTAGGCCTTCTCCCTATTCTTGCTTTCTGTAGTCAGTCCAGATATAACCCCTCCCCTTGATAATGATGCATATTTAGCATAGTTCTGATATCAGTCTTGCGAGTACTTTGGATGAGTACTCACCGCTGCTTTGCTTTCTCTTTCCCTCTCGATACGATTCTGCGTTCAGACGATGGAGCCCAGGAGATGGAGTACGCCGGAGACGACTACTACATCACCGCTGGAGCCTACTACTACGTGGAGAGTGCCAACGCTCAGGAGTAGTTAGGTTGGCTCCCAGGCAGGAGGCCTCGCCTCTTTCGATCCGCTGCTTATGTTTGTGCTAGCCTTCTTAAGGCAAAACTTGTTTAACTTATGTCTGTACTCAGATATTATTTGCTTCCGCTCACTTGTGTTTGTCGAGCTTTGTATTCGAGCCCTCGAGGCCCCTGGCTTGTAATATGAAGCTGTATGACTTTAGTTTGTGTCTAGTGTTGTGTTGTGATATCGATCAGTGAGTCCCTAATCTTGATCGTACGCATTGCGTGTTTGATTAGCGTACGGTCGAAATCGGGGGTGTCACACTACGCCATCGTACCCGCCGGCCCTGCTACCCACACCAACCTCAACTACAACGCCGAGCTGGGATCAAGCTGCTTTTCTCCAGGCCATGAACAATTTTGTCGCTCAAGGCAACTCAGGTACGGATTGGATTTTTGATTCCGGTGCTTCTAGTCATATGTCTGCATCAAGTACTTTTTTTTCCTCTTGTACCCCATCTTCTTTCCAATCAATCACTCTTGGTGATGGTTCCACTATTCCAATTTATTGTGTTGGTCAGGCTCAACTTCCCTCTCCCACTAAACCACTTCTTCTTCGTGATGTTCTTGTTGCTCCAGCTCTCATCAAAAATTTACTTTCTGTTCGCAGATTCACTTGTGATAATCTCGTTTCTGTTGAGTTTGACCCTTTTGTCTTATCTATGAAGGATTGTCAGACCAAGGCCGAGATCGCACACTTCAATGGCTCCGGTGATTTATACTCTCTCCATGGTGTTTCTGCTGCCGCACCTCCAACATCCATGATGGCATCCGTTGATCTCTGGCATCGGCGTTTAGGACATCCCAACCCTGCTGTCTTAGCATCAGTTCTTAGTGAACTTTCAATACCTTGTAATAGAGATTCTCACGATTCCTCCTTTTGTGAGTCTTGTCAATTAGGCAAACATGTGCGTCTTCCTTTTAGTTCATCTAGCTCTTCTAGTACTTATCCCTTTGAATTAATACATTGTGATCTATGGACGTCTCCAATTGCAAGTGTTTCTGGTTTTAAATACTATCTTGTCATACTAGATGATTTTACACACTTTGTCTGGACCTTTCCCCTACACAACAAATCTGATGTTCACACACTTTTTCTTAATTTTCAGCGTTATGTTTCTATTCACTTCTTTCTCCAAATTCGCTTCATCCAATGTGACAATGGTCATGAATTTGATAATCTTAAAAATCGTACTTTCTTTCTCCAACATGGCATTCTTCTTCATTTTTCTTGTCCCTATACCTCTCCCCAAAACGGCAAAGCTGAACGTTCTCTTCGTACTCTCAACGATATTGTTCGTACTCTTCTTATTATGTCCTCCATGCCACCAAAATTCTGGGAAGAAGCTCTCCACAACGCTACCTTTCTTCTTAATATTCTCCCTTCCAAAGTTAACCCTAATACCACTCCCTATTTCTCTCTTTTCTTATGTCATCCCAATTATTCCGACATTCGTGTGTTTGGTAGTCTCTGCTTCCCAAATACCTCCGCTACCTGTCCCAACAAACTTTCTTCCCGATCTGTTCCGTGTGTCCTCGTAGGTTTTTCTGATGAACACAAAGGATATCGATGCCTCGACCTGCACACTGGACGGGTGCTTGTATCTCGGCACGTTACCTTTATCGAGCACGTCTTTCCCTTTGCTCAATGTAAAGATCCCACCACCACTATTAACCCCTCGGTCACCCCCTCTCCTCGCCGTACCCCCTTCCCTTTCTATGTTCCTATCATGGCAGTCCCACCTATCGGCAATTCTTCCGCACCAGCACCTTTTAACTCGCCTACCGACGATCAAAATACTGCCTCAGCACCGCCTCTTTCTTCACCAGCACCCACCCCACCATCAACCCCTCTCGTGTCCACATCATCCGCTGCGCCGCACACTTCTCCACCTCCTCCTACCCTACCAGCACGTGTTGTTCCAACACTTCCACCTAATAATGATCATACTATGCGCACTAGATCCAAGTCTGGTTTCCATCAACCCGTCAATCGCCTAAACCTTCACGCCACCCCGACTCTCTCTCAGGTTCCCAAATCTTACAAATCTGCTCTCCTAGATCCCAACTGGGCTGCCGCTATGCAAGAAGAATATGTTGTTCTAATTGAGAATAATACATGGCAACTTGTTCTTCGCCCTTCTAACACAAACATTGTATCTGACACATGGGTTTTTCGCCAGAAGTTTCACTCCAATGGTAGTCTTTCCTGCTACAAAGCTCGTTGGGTATGTCGTGGTTATTCTCAGCAGCATGGGATTGATTACGACGAAACATTCTCTCCTATTGTCAAACCTAGTACCATTCGCACCGTTCTTAGTATTGTTGTCTCCTCCTCGTGACCCATTCACCAATTAGATGTCAAAAACGCTTTCCTTCATGGTTCTCTTCAACAGACTGTATACTGTCAACAACCTCTATGTTTCAAAAATCCTTCTTATCCCAACCACGTATGTCTTCTCCAAAAATCCCTATACGGTCCCAAACAAGCTCCTAGAGCATGGTTTCAACGTTTCTCCTCTTTCATTCAAACCATAGGCTTTCTTCCTTCTATCTCTGACACTTCTCTCTTTGTTTACCATCACAATTCTGAAGTTGCTTATTTACTTCTCTATGTTGATGATATCATTCTCATTGCCTCTTCTCAAGGTTATTTGGACTGTATTATTAATCAACTTCGATCTGAATTTTCTATGACTGATCTTGGTCTTCTTCATCATTTTTTGGGTATTTCTGTTCTTCGTGATTCTTCTGGTCTTTTTCTTTCCCAACGGCCATACATTCTTGATCTTCTCAATCGTGCTGGTATGCTTGCCTGTCAATCTTCTCGCACCCATGTCGACACCAGTTTTAAACTCTCCGCTGCTGGCGAACCTTTTTCAGATGCTACTCTTTATCGTAGTCTTACTGGTGCTCTACAATATCTTACCATCACTCGTCCTGAGATTTCTTTTGTTGTTCAGCAAGCCTGTCTCTACATGCATGATCCCCGTCTTCCTCACTATAATCACGTCAAACGCATTCTTCGGTATTTGAAAGGTACTCTTGATCATGGTCTCCACATAAACACTTCTTCTCCTACTTCTCTCACTGCGTATTCTGATGCAGACTGGGCTGGTTGTCCCGACACTCGAAGATCTACATCCGGTTTCTGTGTTTTGCTTGGTAACAATTTGGTTTCTTGGTCCTCGAAAAGACAGGTCACGGTCTCCCGCTCGTCCGCTGAAGCTGAGTACCGTGCAGTGGCACATGCTGTTGCTGATACTATTTGGGTCCGTCAGTTGCTCTCGGAGTTGCATCACCCCATTGAACATGCTACCATTGTTTACTGTGATAACATCTCAGTTGTCTACATGTCGGTAATCCTGTTCAACGTCGACGGACTAAACACATTGAGATTGACATTCATTTTGTTCGCGAGAAGGTGGCTCTCGAACAAGTTCGGGTTCTTCATGTTCCTACTACGGCCCAATTTGCTGACATATTTACAAAAGGTCCGGTTACCACACCATTTCAAGACATTCGGTTTAGTCTCAACATCGCCGAGCCTCCCGTTGATACTGCGGGGGGATGTTAGACTATTACTTGGATCTCAAGTTACCGGAGTCCTAGTCAATTTGTAATAGCCTTAGTCGGTTTGTAAACCTCCTATATAAACTCATGTATGCGGCTGCAATCATTAATAGAAAATAAAGTTCTATTCAATCTTACAGATCGAACGAGGTCGAACCATCAGAACGACGTTCGATCCCCTTTTAATAGTAGAGATAATACTGTAGTACCCAAACCAACACCCCATCCGTCTGTTGCACTGCTGCAGCTCAACCTTTTGGAGTAAAATTCTTCCATAAACCAAGGTGAAAGGGACGCATAATTTCCTCAGAGAAAGGGTACAACCGTACAAGGATGCGTAACATATCCGCCCCAAATTGTTTCCTCAATTTCAATCAGAAACAGACCCATCTTTCAATTTGCCGACGCTCTTGTGTTCCACAAAGTACAAACATCTTTTCACACACTACTACCAAGTTTTGCGAGGCGTCCCGCGCCTCCACACTTCTCAACTTGACACACTAAGGCCTTGTACAATGCAAGACTTAGATGAGGTGCTTAGAGAAATAAACCAGTATATCTTTAAGCATCGGTGCTTATTTGTAAAGGGTAAACGTTTAGGTAGACGTCTGTCACGTAGAAATAGGCACCGGTGCTTTAGAAAAATCCAGTTGATTTTTCTAAGCACCTTCTTAAGCATCAAGCATTGTACAAGGTCTAATGAGACAAGGCACGCGGTAGCGTCCATCCTCCGGGCTATCGGGCTTTGATCGCATGCACAAATCAAAAAATGAACTCGAGCAAAGCCAGGCCCCAAAAGGCAAAGAGCAAAGATGGGCATCATCATATGAGACAATGAAGATGTGAACTCTCTTTCTTAGAGCATCAAAGACTTTCTCAAAGCGATGAACGCAACGAAGAATATCGGGGAGACGAGAAAGAGCATGTACGGGATGATCTGCCGGATCCCCACCTCGGGCTCGTCCGGGTTCGCGTAGTAGTTCCTCTGCCCGCCCAACTGGTCGAAGTACCCCTCGTAGCCTGTGTTGCGCGGCACTGGCACGCCGTCCACCTTCAGGAAGTCCGCCGCCTTCGCATGACAGGAGAAACCAAGGGAATCAGGCTCTCAGTTGTTCTGGGTCTTGTTTGAAAGGGAGAGAGAGACGCTGCACGAGCATTTGAGTCATCGACTGAGATGCTTACCTGAAAGCTGAACATGAACATTTTTGCCTTCTTGCTGACTCGGTCGTTTGGGTGGTATTTCAGCTTGCTATACATGCCCATGGCTTCCTTGGACCTGCCCAAGCAAGATAGATATTCCATGAGAAGTACATCCCGCAATGAGACAATCTTAGATAGGAAACCACACAGACAGTAGTGCACACAGATAAGTTTCTTTCAAAAGAACAGAAATATGGAGATTGTAACAGACTGACAGCATTGGTGCATGTTCTATGTTCATGTGCGGCTTTACTCAAAAATAAATCTGCACACCAGAACATCGACGTGAACATGGATTCACACACACAGTAATCGTAGTAAACGATAGAAAACACCAGTTCCAAAACAGGAGCACCAAATATATAGTAGATTTGTTCAGGGGATTGGAATGTTGCGTGGCATTTCTACCTTGAGAGGAAAAACATGCATGATTGATGAATTGAACAGCCACGCAGGAAAGGACAAAGGGAGCAAAGGGTACCTGCAGAGTGAATCTAGACAGATGGACCACTGGAGAGCAGCCATTCCATGAAGCTCGGTCTGCATGGAACTTACTTTGAGTAAAATGATATGACAAGGGCACCACAATGAAGCAGGCATACAGGCATATTACAAGGAGCATATAGTATACAACGACACAATGCTGCTTCGTATATGAGAGGTTTCGTATCTGAACCGAAGCATAGTATACAGCGACGCAATGCTGCTTAATTTTAAGTATCTACAGCAAATGTCACTTTTATTCCTTCAGATGCTATGTCCTAACAAAGTAGTCAAAACTCAAAACTAATATCTCTAGTAGTTCTAGTGCAAAAATCAGGACTGTATATGTATATCCTAAGATGTAAATTAAATTGGAGATAGACCCAGCGCACAGATAGGAGTCGGAAGGATCTGCCTAACATGAAAGGGCAATTTGCTGTAGAGTACAGGGCTTTCTGCAAGTTGTCTATGCTAGGTGCAACAAGCTTTGTCAAAAGATTGTCTAATGTACTCGAGCATAAAATGGAAGGGGTATGATGTGCTATTGCCGTGATTCAGAACTAAATCAGCAACACTAGTGGCTTTCTCACAATTAAAAAAGTGCAGAAGAGAGGTCCATTTACCACAAGCTAACTTTCACTAATGATACAGCCACAGATATATTTGTATTAAAAGCTACTACCTCTGTTAAGTAATATAAGACGTTTTAGATCACTACTTTAGTGATCTAAAACGTCCTATATTACTTTACAGAGGGAGTATCTTATTATGGCATTTACCTTAAAGTCCGCAGCCTGCATCACTTTTTCATAATAAGGCAAAGCTTGTTTCAGCCTTCCAGCATTCATAAGCTCGTCACCTTCCTTCAATGCCTTAAACATGCAAAAATAAATAAATCACTATTGTAAACCGAAGTATGCAAACATCAAAAGCCCATGGCATTAAAGAAGTAATATCCATATTGATTAACATGGGGTTCAAAAGGAGAATGTGGCAACTAACTTCAAAATCTGAATATGATCTTAGCAAAGCAAAGCCATCACTTCAAAATTTCCATATAAACAATAATTTGCTTCTTATTATTCTCTTGCTCATGAGCAAAACATATTCATGAACAAACAATACCCATATGGTTCATCTCAAAGCAGAACAAAATCACTAAAGCATATACTACACTGATTAGCTTGCCAAATCATCAACAAATTTTCCAATGAGAAACTAGCAGTTATTCATGCTCTACGAAAACTCATTTGGCACTGATTATTCAATAACCTCCACTTGAATTTCCTTATTAGCTATTGTTCTTATTCATCAGTAGACGGATTCTAATATTACCAAACAACATCTAAATATTTCCTACTATACATCATTGGCACGACATTTCACTAGCCAAAAAATGGCTGTGTGAATTTTATTGGTGCAGAGCCCGGAGTAAGAATCTTCTATTATCTACAAAAAGGCTGCTAGCAAGAAATACTTAGTTTGTTGATTACAAATTAATTCACGAAAAAATAAATATGTATAGGTTTTCTATTCAACCACAAATAGATACACGATATCCTGCAAGTACACACATACAAAGTGCTGATCAAAAAAATTAAAGGCTCCTCGTGCGACGCAGGAAGACCCACACATAAAGTGTCCACAGGTACTTAATAAACAAACCACTGCCGATTAATTTACAAGGAATGATGTTCAGTCATGTACCTTGGTGCACTCTGCCTTTGTTTTTGCATCGAGTGTCTTGTTTTTCCCACCAATATATGCAGCTAGTAGTTCTCTGGTACGTTTATCTTTAGCTGCCTTCTCTTCAGCACTTTGAGTCTCTCCACCAAGGCTTATATTTCTTCCACCACCATACTAATGAGGAAGTATAAGGGAAATATCAAAACTGGGAAAAGGTAGCACTACTATGGGCCTATATTATCTAACTGAATTATATCAAATAAAATGCTAATGATTTTACAACCGAAACTATTTTGAAAAATGTAGTGTATCGGTAGAAGAAGCCAAGAAAACACGCAAAAGAGCACGATCCCTAAAGAATCAGTTTCAACTATATTTTAGATGCTTTTCCTAGTATATCAATCAAACAAGAAGGAAGCAATGTAGACAGCAAGAAAATTTCAGAAGTGTTGTTATCTTGTATTTCAGACGAGGCAATATCTAAAAATAAGTTAAAAGTCCAAACCAGCCCAAATATATGTAATGTGCATAATTCCTACTCCTTACATGTGGTCCTTGGACAATGGCCTAGAGTCATAGTGGATGACTCCATGTTATCCTTAACAAGGCATGTGAAATGTCCAGAACCAGAATCAAACATTGTGCACCAATATGACTGTTCAAATTATATTTTGTGATGAATGGATATACTGTAAAAAATAATATTACACTGAATAATTTCCCATTTCGTCATAGTGAATACTTCCAATGTATTAACACTAAAGGCGATAGCAAGATTGTTTACAGTAAGCAGTAATACAGAACATTACCAATTTACCATGACTTCAACAAGTTTTTGTTCAAAGAGATAGATGTGTCTCCAAAATCCTTAGGTTCAGACAAAGTCAAGTCATAACAAATGGTTCTCACTTTCTCCGAGCAAAGTTACGAGAATATTCAGAGAATAATTGGCACATAGATATCATGCATATCACTGTATTATACCATTCCACTCTAACAAATCACTGGTCAGTGTAACAGCTAAAAGGGGGGATAACCCGGTTCAAAGATAATAATAATTGCACAGCATCCTTTAAAACTAGAGGGATAGAAAATTGTTTGATCTTACCGCCTTTGAAATATTTTGTGGCCGTGGAAACATTCCCCACGTTGTGACCCTGGGTTTGTAGGACTCTGAGTTTTCATCATCTTCAGGTTCAATAACAGTTGAAAGTGGTGTTTCCTCAACCTTGCTATCTTCATTTTGTTTGCCGTCTTTTGAACGTGAAGTTTCCTCAGACTCGGTATCGTCTACAGGTTGATTTTCAGTTGAACGACGAGACTTCCCAAATTTACTAGGGTCCCCAACTACTATCTCCACCTCAGGAAAATCTTCATTTGAAAAAGGATCAATTCCTTGAGACAGCCCTGGTGGTGGACCTTGATAACGTTTTTTCTCAAAGAAACCGAGGCCCAAGAAGTCCGTCTCATCGTACGCATAACCTCCCTTTTTCTTTGCCACTTTGCCAAATGAACCATCTTTACTAGTAAACGTGCTTTGGCCTGCAAATAAAACAAATCATGGTAGCTGTTGAAATAGAAAAATAAAAGAATCAATTAATTGTGCAAATTCGAAGAGCAGTTACTTTTCATGTGGGGGATTTGATATTGAAGTAATCAGTACTGGATTTTATTTTATTTGGTCAGTACCGAAACAAATTAAATGGCGTCATGGTTTACTGTTCCAGAATTCAGATGATATGCCAATATACTTTAAAATCTCTGGGACAAACAGAACTGGAAAGGAGAGGGGCGTTTTGGCTCCCAGGTCCAGCTGATCCTGATATCCTGGTCGTCCAGTAAGCTTCGGGATATGTACCAAGGCACATTGATTGCAATATACGCCGCTGGCGAAAATCTGAAATACAGGATGGCAGGCGTACACAAATACGGTGGAAGCTGACGGCCGCTAACGGGCCAGCGGGGTTGGGGTGACGGGGGTCTTTTAGTCACGGATCTGGGGCGAAGGTACAGATGTGTGCTGTTTCGTCAGACCGTGAAGTGAGGCATCCTGAAGTGAGTGCGGCTGCGAGGGGAGGGGAGTGGGCGGCGGCGGAAGAAAACCTGTCAACAGGCGAAGGCCGGCAGCGGGCGGTGCGGAGATCTGGAGGGCATACAATGGGAAACGGAAGAAAACCTGTCAACAGGCGAAGGCCGGCAGCGGGCGGTGCGGAGATCTGGAGGGTATACAATGGATTTTCCCATCGATCCAGTGGATAGGTAAGATTTTTTTGGCGGCAACCCCTATTTTTCTTGAGGCTTGTTCTTGCTGAGTTAGAGAGGACACGTTTGATGCAGGTTGCCTATCTTCCCGGAAGGGGCATCGGGTGTAGTAGCTCACATCGGCTTGTTGGGGCAAGCAAGCAGTGCGGATGGCGAGTCCACGAACGCATCCCGTGGAGATGAGATGGCGACAGCGGACCCTGAGCTGCGAGAGCTGCCGGCTGCGCACCGCTTGTTTGGGCAGATTGGGAGCGGTGTCCCCTTCGCAGAGCAGCCACGTGTGGCGGCGGCGGCGAGAGTCAAAACTGTTTTTTAGGATCTGGGCGAAAGTGAACTTTGGGTGATATTGGAGTTCTTGGGGCGCCGGAGGGCGGCGATGGATTTCCCCGCCGATCCGGTGGACAGGTAAGTAGGGGTAAACTCCATGCTTGAATCAGCTAATAATGCAGTCGCTTGGTACTGAAGCTCCTGATTTTTTTTATTCAAGCTTCCAATCTTGGCGGATGAGGACGCAGGTGCAGTGGCGTGGCCTGCCTTGCTGGCATCGCCTGCCCTGCCGGACGAGGCCAACGTATGGCCCGCCCCTTGGCCAACGGAGCGCATATTGGAGATCAGGCCAGTGTGGTCGCAGAGATCTACGGCACGGCGTCAGGCAGCAAAAGTGAAGCGGACACCGCGGAGCTCGGTGCGGCAGCAGAGATGCGTCGTTCAGTGGGTGCAGACCGACTGTGTGATCCGTGAGTATGAGGAAGAGACGACACAGGGTCGACTAAATAAATAGTGAATATGGATCCGCAGCCCCCTGGCTGGACAAAAAGGTACACTGTGTTTACCTGTGCGTGCTTACTGCATGACAGATAAAGTCCTGCTCTTGATTTTGGGAATGTCGTAGCTTCAGATTTGGCTACTTTGATCATTGCGATGCAGTTTGAGGTTTTGTTTAAGACAAGATCAATGACAGATATATACTAAATTGAATTCTTGGAACTACAGTTTTACTATGATAAAATGAGTTGCTGTCAGAGATATTGTTTTGTGCTCCCTCTGTAAACTAATATAAGAGCGTTTAGTGTCAGAGATATTGAGTTTTACATAAGTACTCAATTTTAGATACGTTAGGATCAGGATTGGGTGACCTAGCTGGTCGTCTTATTGGTGGTTGTTTTTAGTTTACACAATTTTACCGACATATGACACCTGAAATGGAATTTATAAAATGTACAATAAAACTGGATCTCAAATGATTGATCATTGTGTTGCTGACTGAAATTTCGTGTCTGAAATTGTACATTTTATTGTATGGTGAACTTTTTTATTGTACGATAAATTTGGTTCATTTTGATATCTGAAATTCATCTGTCCACTGGATTTGCAGAATTAGAGGAGCCATCCGCCGGATAGAAGGCCCAGAACACCATGTCCTGGCAGGTTCGGTGTGCTGGAGCAAACAATATGAGGCTATGGCGCTATGCACAGAAGTTGGGTGAGCGTGTGGTTAAGCATGCATTGGGTCAGAAATTTTGTGCATGCAAGATACCTGCAAAACGGAGATCATAGCGAGCGGCGGATTTGGGATGTAGATCGAGAGGAAGCAGGTCAATAGTACAACTTACATCATGGAGGCGGCACTTGTAAAATCGATCACCCGGCCTAGAACCATTGATGCTGCACACTAACGATAGCATCTTGTCGCCGCAGAAGGGGCATGGAATCAGAAGGAGGGCTTCCTAGGCCCTAGCCATCTGAGAGGAGGAAGAGGAAGAAGCCATGGTGTGATTGAACTGCGGTGCTTGGTCTGAGATTTGTGCGGGTGAGGAAGAAATGGGAGTGGCTGCTCAGAATTTGCTTCTTGGAGAAGCGAGTTTCCGGCGGATCAAGAATCGTTGTTGTGTGCCGAGAAAACACTGTCACGGAGAGGTCACCGTGCCGCCGCGGGAGAAGGAGGTGCGCCATTGTGGGGCTATGGAGGAGCACCGGGCCCTCTCGGGAACCTACATGCCGCCTTGGAACCCGACATTGGAGCTCGCACCGCTGCCGGACTGACTCTATCCTGTTGAGGAGAGGGGTCCAGCGGGGAAATGCAAAAGGGGGTCGTTGTCGCTGTTGTCGTGGAGGCGGCTGGTGCTGCAGATGTTACATCCTCAGCAGTGGTAAATTCCTTTGCAAAAAAATTTGTTCTTTGCAATTTCAGAATTTATTTCAGGTGCTATTGTAATGGCAGAATTTGTTAGTGTTGTGCAATTGTTAGTGATGTTGCCGCTGTTTCCATCTCTAATGACCTGAAAATTGACTGATGTTGTTTTGTATTGTCGGCTGTGCAAAGATGTGCAAGTATGAATAGGTTTTTCCACTTACCTAATGGGTGGCTGATGGCCTGATGCTTTGATGGATCGATGCGTGCTTGATCTTGTGGACACATTCGTATGTGTGTGCACATTTTTTGTTCTTTTGATTTTTGTAGAGATTTATTCATGGTTTGCTTGATCTGGCTGGACATGCTTGTGTGTGCGTTGACCTTCATTTGATTTTTTGTAAAGACTGATTCTTTCGTGGTTGATCCGGCCGAAATATTTGCAGTTTTTTTGGGATAAGATTTGTAGCTTTTTGTTCCTTATTTTCCCCAGAAATCTGTGGTCTGGGCAGTTTTTTCACTCCAATTGTTGTCTGCTTGGATCTGTAATGAACGTCAGATGTATGGGCACATCGCACATTATGTCAGTCCGTGTTCGGATGGAAGGAGTTTGGTGACGGATGGCACAGATGGCGTCCAAACAACACAGGAACGTATAGGCACCGTCTGTATCAGCGTTGAGCAAACGGCCATACGAACATTTAATGATGGTCAGGTGTGGGGCAGCGTACTGTGCCAAAATGACAGAAAAACGTGAATACGCTGCAGAATACTTGAAAGGGCACACATCACGAGATGAAAGAGCGGTCCAGATTTCAGGTGCATCTGGACCCCAGAGCCAAAACGAATTTCTGGAAAGATAAAGAGAAACTTTGTAAGTACCTCACCACAATGGCAAAGGCCTCCAACCAACATTTTAATAATCATGCTTTCAAACACTCTTAATTCCAAGCCCCGACCACATTTTCATTAGGAACACATAACGAACACACACACAGGCTAATAAATGAACAGCCATTTCCTTTTTATTTCAACAGTTCATATGTCCTAGCAGCAATCAACTTCTGCAGAGCGCGAAGCTTGGCGCCTCTACTCACCGAAAGTCGGCGACGGATTGAGAAGAGCTGAGCCGCCGTCAGGCCCTCCCCCGTTGCCGCTCCTGTACTCCAGCGCCCGCTCGAAGGCCTCCTTGCTGCCGCTGGCCTCCTTCTTGTAGGCGGCCGCGCGGGCGAAGGCGAGCTTGACGGGGTCGGTTGGCTCACCATCCTCCGGTGGAGGCGGAGAGGGCGACGAGGAGGAGGAGGAGGCGGCGGCGAGGGGGTGCGGGAGGCGGGGTGGCTTCGGGGAGAGCGTCAGGGTCTTCTTGGGGACGGTGGCGGCTAGGAGGGGTTGGCGGGTGGGGGTGGGACGGAAGGGGAGGCGGCGCTGGGAAGTGGAGGGGACAAGGGAGGATGCCGTGCCTGCTGCGGCGGCCATTGCTTTGTGGCCCCGGTGGATCAGAGGTGCTTGGTGCCGGAAGCCGACAAGCCAAGCGTCTGTTACTTATCCGTTGTCCGGCGTGGGCGTGGGCGCGACGCAGCGAGTGAGCCGACGTCGCGGTGGATTCTGCGGTCGATTTGCAGAATTTGTCTCCAAGCAACAGCTAATCGCTTTTCCAAAAAAAAAACATCCTCCAACAACCATGTTCACCCCTACAAACATTTGAAGGAGCCACCCTAAATAAAACATTTGAAGGAGCCGATGGCTCACTCACTGCCCTCATCAAAAAGTACTACAAAACTTATTATAAATCATAGTCGGAAGGTCGTAGTGCCAAAGACTAACATATTGGAACAATATTTGTTACCGATGAAGAAAAATATAGATCGAAAGGACCATGCATGCAAACAGACCAACGACCAAGAGGGTCGGCCTAGCTTGGATGGTTCCGTCGGAGACCAACGCCGACCTGACCCAAACGGACCCGTTGGAAACACAACTCCACATGCCCTTTGTCGACGCTCAGCGCACCATCAGATCGGGAATATTGTGGGAAGAACATTATTGATTCTTGGACGCCATTGCCTCACTATCCCAACCATGAAAATAAAACTACCCTAGATATGCTCCGGCAGCAGGAAGAAGACCATCCTCATTCTGTCATATGTTACGGATGAGATTTTCAAATTCACATTTTTTAAATAATTTCACAGTGGTTATGTCATATCCATTAAATTCAACTTGATTTGTGAATATTTCTATAATAATGATTTTCTTTAAATAGACATGTCAATGTCGGCATGAAGCCCAACTCGATGCTCTAGGCCAAGGCATTAAAACATAGTGTGGTCGCGTCCCTAGTTGCACTTGACATACCGTGAAAGTTTGAGACCAAATGGATCAAGTCCGCTTCACTAACATGGTGCAAACTTCCCACTGTCCAGAAATGAAAATGATTTTCTAAGTGGTTCAAATGGTCAAGGCTAGGGCTAGCAAAATAATATGGTAGCTTCCCTAAGAAGTTATGAGAGCCTCCAAAAAGTTTCAGGGCAAGGGGATGCCTAGAAAATCATTCAACATTTTATGGGGGGTTCTGGTCAGAAAATTTGACTGTTTCCAAATGTAAAATATTGAAGTAGGGGTCATGTTTTCGCACATGTGAAACATACATGATCATGAGATACTACCATAATTTTCTTGGCGGAAAATAAGTTGGCTAAAATGCCGCTCTTTCACAAAGGGGTTTAAAAAGGAATTTTAAAAAAGTAATATTAAATCAGTCATGGGAAGAACATATGTTATGCATAATAGGTAGGAGAAAAACAAAAATGCTACACCTACGAAGACCTCCTATGTAACCTTACGAAACTTTTCAATCCACTAATCTAACCTCCCCCTCTGAATTTCAGGATGGGCCTCGCCCCCCACTAAACCCAATTAAACATTACCGTCTCACCCTGTAAGCCTCCTTCTCACGTAACCCTTTGTAGATGTAGCAAAGATCGGAGAAAAATCGACTAGTATAACTCCAACTCATTTGGGACAAGGAACATGGTGAAAACAATTTCTGCAATTAAATCTTGGAAGGAATTCAAATGGAAAAAAATGTCCATAGAAAACCCAGAAAAAGTCAGGAGGTCCAATTTGTGAAATTTAATCTATGACAAGCCCCAAAATCCTCGGTTATAAATTCTAGGAACAGATTAGTAAGCGGAGAATCATGCCATTATTGATTGTGCAACTAACTCTATCCAACTTACTCATCCTTCTGGCTAAATATTCCATTTCTTATCTCACACTTCAGAACCAGACTTTTATGCTCTCAATGAACATCCTCTTCTTGACCTTGAAGACGTACCGATAGTCTGTGACTTTCCGGATGTCTTTCCAGAGGAAGTGCGAGGAATGCATGCCACCTAACAAATGGGTAGAATTTTCATAGAGCTAATCCTAGGAATTGCTCCAATCTCCAAATGTCCATACTCGATGGCCTCAAACAAGTTTGCTAACTCGAATAGTTGGAAGCAAAAGGTTTTATCCACCCTAGCTCGTCGCCATGGGGTTGCCCCGTGCTCTTCATTAAGAAGAAGGATGGAACATATGTAAGGGCATATTTCTACCCTATTAGTTTTGGTGATTGATGACAATGCTTTTGCGGACTAACCGGGTGCAGTAAGCTTTTAGAGATTATCAGGTGGCACGAGACGGTTATTATCCCCTCAGTGATTAAAAAGAGAAGACGGGTTGTTTCTGATGATTTTGTGTTAGTGGACCTGAGTCGTAGGAAATTCGTACTATCAAGAGGGGGTCCGCATTTGGAAAGGTTGGGTGGAATCAAACACATACACATTTGCACCACTCTCCTCTCCCGGAGCTTCTGATCTTTTCCTCTCTACCCTTCTTCCTCTGATAAGCGGAAGTACCGCTCTGATGAGCGGTAGTACCGCCCCAGCGGTACTGCCGCCCTGAAGTACTAAGCACTCTTCTGCTTAAGTTTTTCTTCTGGCATTCTGGATTTTATTGAGCGGAAGTACCGCTCCACCGGAGCGGTAGTAACGCGTTGTTTGGTCCAGAGTCCCTCGCGGGCGACCAGACATGTATCTGGTCCCCCGCGCCACAATGGGCGGATGTAGGGAGGCAGCATGAGTGGAAGTACCGCTCCTTTGGGCGGTACTACCGTGCTGTCCTCCGGTACTTCCGCCCGGTCCGCCCCTACTGCAGCACCAAGTGGAACTACCGCTGGTAGGAGTGGTAGTACCGCTCCGGCGGCACTACCGCCTCCCTGACTATGTCAGCTGCGTGGAACGGCTAGATCTTTGGTGCAAGCGGAAGTACCGCTCCCCTGAGCGATACTACCTCTTATGCACTTATTGTGGGTAGAAAAACTATCAGATTTCTTCCCCCTAAATAAGTGGGTCTTCTTCCCCAAAGAGACTTACCTCTTTTCCCAAAAAGCTCCATTGTTGCTCCTAAGCTCATTCTTGCCCTATATCTCTCCCTAGCCATCGAATCTTGTTGGTGCTCTAGGGTTTGGAGGAGAGGGCTTTGATCTATGATGTCTACTACGCAACCTTCTTCTTGTAGACTCGTGTTGGGCCTCCAAGCGCAGAGTTTTGTAGGACAGTAGCAAATTTCCCTCAAGTGGATGACCTAAGGTTTATCAATCCGTGGGAGGCGTAGGATGAAGATGGTCTCTCTCAAACAACCCTGCAACCAAATAACAAAGAGTCTCTTGTGTCCCCAACACACCCAATACAATGGTAAATTGTATAGGTGCACTAGTTCGGCGAAGAGATGGTGATACAAGTGTAATATGGATGGTAGATATAGGTTTTTATAATCTGAAAATATAAAAACAGCAAGGTAGCAAATAACAAAAGTGAGCGCAAACGGTATTGCAATGCTTGGAAACAAGGCCTAGGGTTCATACTTTCACTAGTGCAAGTTCTCTCAACAATACTAACATAGTTGAATCATATGTAAATCCCTCACGTGCGACAAAGAGTTCACTCCAAAGTCACAAATAGCGGAGAACAAACGAAGAAATTATTGTAGGGTACGAAACCACCTCAAAGTTATCTTTTCCGATCAATCTTATGAGCTATCCCTATAAGTGTCACGAATAGCCCTAGAGTTCGTACTAAAATAACACCTTAAGATACACATCAACAAAAACCCTAATGTCACCTAGATACTCCAATGTCACCACGAGTACCCATGGGCTTGATTATACGATATGCATCACACAATTTCAGTTTCATCATGTTCAATCCAACACAAAGAACTTCAAAGAGTGCCCCAAAGATTCTACCGGAGAGTCAAGACGAAAACGTGTGCCAACCCCTATGCATAGATTCCCAAGGTCACGGAACCCGCAAGTTGATCACCAAAACATACATCAAGTGGATCAATAGAACATCCCATTGTCACCACGGATATCCCATCGCAAGGCATACATCAAGTGTTCTCAAATCCTTTAAAGACTCAATCCGATAAGAAAAGTTCAAAGGGAAAACTCAATTCATCACAAGAGGATAGAGAGGGGAAAACTCCATATGATTCATCTATATTAATAAAGCTCGCGGTACATCAAGATTGTGCCATCTCAAGAACACGAGAGAGAGAGAGAGAGATCAAACACATAGCTACTGGTACATACCCTCAGCCCCGAGGGTGAACTACTCCCTCCTCATCATGGAGACCGCCGGGATGATGAAGATGGCCTCCAGTGATGGTTTCCCCCTCCGGCAGGGTGCCGGAACAGGCTCCCGATTGGTTTTTCGTGGCTTCAGAGGCTTGCGGCGGCGGAACTCCCGATCTAGGTTTCTTTCTAGGGGTTTCTCGATTTATAGGAGTACTTGGTGTTGGAATCATGTCAGGGGGGTGCTCGAGGGACCCACAAGCCAGGGGGCGTGCCCTAGGGGGGGGCGCCCCCTAGGCTTGTGGCCTCCTCGGGACTCCTCTCCGGTATCTTTTTGCTCCGGTATTTTTTATATTTTCCAAAAATATTCTCCGTAAATTTTCAGCCCATTCCGAGAACTTTTATTTCTGCACAAAAACAACCCCACGGTAGTTCTGCTGAAAACAGCGTCAGTCCGGGTTAGTTCTAATCAAATCATACTAAAATCATATAAAATTATTGTAAACATGGCATGAATACTTCATAAATTATAGATACGTTGGAGACGTATCAGCATCCCCAAGCTTAATTCCTGCTCGTCCTCGAATAGGTAAATGATAAAAGAAATAATTTATGAAGTGTGAATGCTACCTAACATGTTCATCATATTCTTTTCTTCTTTGTATAGCATGGACATTTGGACTTGTAAATGATTCAAAGCAATAGTCTAGTTTTAACATAATGACTTCAATACTCAAGCATGTCAACAAGCAACCATGTCTTTCAAAATATCAACACTAAAGAAAGTTATCCCTAGCCCATCATGCTCAATCATTGATCCATTCATGAAACACACTCAAATATTAGCTATGCCCAATGCTCAAGTACGATCATAGTGCCCCCTAGTTGGTGCTTATAAGAGAAGATGGAGACTCAAAGAAAAAAATAAAAATTGCATAA
Source organism: Elymus sibiricus (assembly GCA_039707655.1). Lineage (NCBI taxonomy): Eukaryota > Viridiplantae > Streptophyta > Magnoliopsida > Poales > Poaceae > Elymus > Elymus sibiricus. The sequence goes on along the minus strand of CM077663.1, from coordinate 294,624,752 downwards.
AGTAAATAGATAGGCCCTTCGCAGAGGGAAGTAGGGATTTGTAGAGGTGCCAGAGCTCAAGGTTTAAATTGAGAGAGAGAAATATTTTGAGTGGCATGCTTTTCCTGTCAACGAAAACAACAAAGTAGCTCGCAATACTTTCCATGCTAGATACATTATAGGCGGTTCCCAAACAGAATGGTAAAGTTTTTACTCCCCCTCCACCAATCAATCACACTCCACGGCGAGCCGAATCCACGGGTACCGTCCATACAAACAACAATCCTGGGGGAGTTTTGTTTCATTATATTTTGATTTGATTTTTGAGCATGGAACTGGGCATCCCGAATACCATCCACTTTCTCGTGAATGATAGTGAATCAACACATATCGTGAGAATAACCCACCTAGCATGGAAAAATATTGGATACTCCCCACCGTTTCATGAGCGGTACGGGCACACAAAATAGAAAATTTATTTTGAAAATTTAGAGATGGCACATACAAATTTGCTTGGAACGGCATGGAAATACCGCATATAGGTAGGTATGGTGGGCTCATAAGGCAAAACTTGGTTTAAGGATTTTGGATGCACAAGTAGTATTTCTACTTAGTATAAATGGAGGCTAGCAAATAGATTGGGAAGCAACCAAACCAAGAAACGAAAATTCACATAAGTGAGCATTGAACATAACTAACACCGAATAATGCACCACAAGTAGGATGTAACTTCATTGCATAACTATTGACTTTCGTACTTGCATAGGGAATCACAAACCTTAACACCAATATTCCTACTAAAGCATAATTACTCACTAACATGACTCACATATTACTATCATCATGTTTCAAAACTATTACAAAGAATCAAGTTTTAATTTGTCCCATGATCTTCATGAAAGTTTTTATTATATCATCCTTGGATATCTATCACTTTGGGACTAGTTTCATATATTGCCATTGCTTTTTGGCAAGCTCAAACAAATTTAAGTGAAGCACATGAGCAAATGACAAGCTACTCTCAAAAGATATAAGTGAAGACCAATGAGTAGTCAATAATTAAATAACTATGTGAGGACTCTCTCTCTCTCTCTCAATAAATATTTTCAGATCTGAGTATTTTATTTAAATAGCAAACAAAAGAAAAATAGCACTCCAAGAATAGGACGCATCATGTGAACGAATAAAAATTTAGGCTCAACATAGGCTAACCGATAATTGTTGATGAAGAGAGGTGGGATGCGTAGCATCCCCAAGCTTAGATGCTTGAGACTTCTTGAAATATTTACTTGGGGTGCCTTGGGCATCCCCAAGCTTGAGCTTTTGTATCTCATTCAATCCTCTCATATCCCGGGTTCACCTATTCTCAAAAACTTCATCCACACAAAACTTGAAAATAACTCGTGAGATAGGTTAGTACACATAATAATAAATCAACCCTTTATGTACTGCCAATACAAGTTGCATAATAATTTTCAAACATTAGGTACTGTATACTATCATTTCCACAATTTATATATACCAATATAGGCTATGGAAACTATAGGATAAGTAGATAACAAAACTATGACAGCAATCTGTCCAAACAGAACAGTCTGTAGCAATTTATGAAATCAGTGTACTTATGTATCTCAAAAAATTATGAAAATTTAGGACAAGCTAACAACTTTATATGACATCACTGTGTAAATTTTTTAGAAACTTTCCACGTTCCAGTAAAATATGAAAATTCAAACACTACAGGAAAAAATTCTGTTTATACACAGCACACATCGAACATGCAATTCAAGCATCCTAAAAGGCAATTCTTGGAACTTTTTATTGAAAAACAAGATTATAAATAACACCTAACAGAGAACAACAAAATAAAATGATGCTCCAAGAAAAACTCATATTATGTAACGAATAAAAATATAGCTCCAAGTAAGATATACCTATAGTGTTGAAGACGAAAGACGGGATGCCTTCCGGGGCATCCCCAAGCTTAGGCGCTTGAGTCTTCCTTGGATATTACCTTGGGGGTGCCTTGGGAATCCCCAAGCTTAGGTTCTTTTCACTCCTTATTCTCCTCATATCGGTGTCTCACCCAAAACTTGAAAACTTCAATCACACAAAACTTAACGGAACTTCGTGAGAAGGGTTAGTGTAGTAAAGATACATCATTCACTTAGGTACTGTCAAGACAAGATTCATAATTGTTCCCACATGATACCTACTGTATTATATCATTACCATAATTTATAGCACTAAATATAAGCTATGGAAACACTAAAACAAGCAAGCTATGCATGCAAAACAGAATCTGTCAAAAACAGAACAGTCTGTGAAGATCTGTAGTATAACCATACTTCCCTGTCTCTAAAAATTCTGAAAAATTAGGACAACCTGAAGAATTTGTATATCAAGACTGTGTGAAAAATTCAGATCAAAAGCACGTTCCAGTGAATTTACAAAATTCCTGGACTGAGAGCAAAAGCTTCTGTTTTTGCACAGAATCAAGTCAACTATCTTCCACACTATCCCAAAGGCTTTACTTAGCACTTTATTGAAATAAAAGACACAAAACATGATTAATACAGTATCTTAATCATGTGAACACACAAAAACAGAAGGTAAAAGTGTTGGGTTGTCTCCCAACAAGCGCTTTTCTCTAATGCCTTTTAGCTAGGCATGATGATTTCAATGATGCTCACATAGGAATAATAATTGAAACATGCAAAAGAGCATCATGAATCTCATGACAAGCACATTTAATTCTAACCCACTTCCTATGCATAGGGATTTTGTGAGCAAACAATTTATGGGAGCAAGAATCAACTAGCATAGGGAGGCAAAACAAGCATAACTTCAAAACTTTGAACACATAGAGAGGAAACTTGATATTATTGTAATTCCTACAAGCATATGTTCCTCCCTCATAATAGTTTTCAGTAGGATCATGAAGGAATTTCACAATATAACTATCACATAAAGCATTATCTTCATGATCCGCAAGCATAGAAAATTTGTCACTCTCCACATAAGCAATTTTCTTGTCATTCATAATAGTGGGGGTGCAAACTCAACAAAATAACTATCATGAGATACTTGATTGACATAACCACTTTGAATATTAAAATCATGATGACAAGTTTCATGGTTACTATCACTCTTTATAGCATACATGTCATCATCATAATCATCATAAATAGGAGGCATGCCATCATCATAACAAACTTGCTCATCAAAACTTGGGGGAGTAAAAATATCATATTCATCAAACATATCATCCCCAAGCTTGTGGCTTTGTATATCATTAGCATCATGAATATTCAGAGAATTCATACTAACAACATTGCAATCATGCTCATCATACAAAGATTTAGTGCCAAACATTTTAATAACTTCTTCTTCTAACACTTGAGCACAATTTTCCTTTCCATCATTTTCACGAAAGACGTTAAAAAGATGAAGCATATGAGGCAACCTCAATTCCATTTTTTTGTAGTTTTCTTTTATAGACCAAACTAGTGATAAAACAAGAAACTAAAAGATTCAATTGCAAGATCTAAAGATATACCTTCAAGCACTCACCTCCCCGGCAACGGCGCCAGAAAAGAGCTTGATGTCTACTACGCAACCTTCTCCTTGTAGACTCGTGTTGGGCCTCCAAGCGCAGAGTTTTGTAGGACAGTAGCAAATTTCCCTCAAGTGGATGACCTAAGGTTTATCAATCCGTGGGAGGCGTAGGATGAAGATGGTCTCTCTCAAACAACACTGCAACCAAATAACAAAGAGTCTCTTGTGTCCCCAACACACCCAATACAATGGTAAATTGTATAGGTGCACTAGTTCGGCGAAGAGATGGTGATACAAGTGTAATATGGATGGTAGATATAGGTTTTTATAATCTGAAAATATAAAAACAGCAAGGTAGCAAGTAAAAAAAATGAGCGCAAACGGTATTGCAATGCTTGGAAACAAGGCCTAGGGTTCATACTTTCACTAGTGCAAGTTCTCTCAACAATACTAACATAGTTGAATCATATGTAAATCCCTCACGTGCGACAAAGAGTTCACTCCAAAGTCACAAATAGCGGAGAACAAACGAAGAAATTATTGTAGGGTACGAAACCACCTCAAAGTTATCTTTTCCGATCAATGTTATGAGCTATCCCTATAAGTGTCACGAACAGCCCTAGAGTTCGTACTAAAATAACACCTTAAGATACACATCAACCAAAACCCTAATGTCACCTAGATACTCCAATGTCACCACGAGTACCCATGGGCTTGATTATACGATATGCATCACACAATTTCAGATTCATCATGTTCAATCCAACACAAAGAACTTCAAAGAGTGCCCCAAAGTTTCTACCGGAGAGTCAAGACGAAAACGTGTGCCAACCCCTATGCATAGATTCCCAAGGTCACGGAACCCGCAAGTTGATCACCAAAACATACATCAAGTGGATCAATAGAACATCCCATTGTCACCACGGATATCCCATCGCAAGGCATACATCAAGTGTTCTCAAATCCTTTAAAGACTCAATCCGATAAGAAAAGTTCAAAGGGAAAACTCAATTCATCACAAGAGGATAGAGAGGGGAAAACTCCATATGATTCATCTATATTAATAAAGCTCACGGTACATCAAGATTGTGCCATCTCAAGAACACGAGAGAGAGAGATCAAACACATAGCTACTGGTACATACCCTCAGCCCCGAGGGTGAACTACTCCCTCCTCATCATGGAGACCGCCGGGATGATGAAGATGGCCTCCGGTGATGGTTTCCCCCTCCGGCAGGGTGCCGGAACGGGCTCCCGATTGGTTTTTTGTGGCTACAGAGGCTTGCGGCGGCGGAACTCCCAATCTAGGTTTCTTTCTGGGGGTTTCTCGATTTATAGGAGTACTTGGCGTTGGAATCACGTCAGGGGAGTGCTCGAGGGACCCACAAGCCAGGGGGCGCGCCCTAGGGGGGGCGCCCCTAGGCTTGTGGCCTCCTCGGGACTCCTCTCCGGTATCTTTTTGCTCCAGTATTTTTTATATTTTCCAAAAATATTCTCCGTAAATTTTCAGCCCATTCCGAGAACTTTTATTTCTGCACAAAAACAACACCACGGTAGTTCTGCTGAAAACAGCGTCAGTCCGGGTTAGTTCTAATCATATCATACCAAAATCATATAAAATTATTGTAAACATGGCATGAATACTTCATAAATTATAGATACATTGGAGACGTATCAATCTACACGTCCACCAAGAGAAATTTGATTCCCCCCACTAATCCCTTGCGGATCTTGTTACTCTTGGGTGTTTGAGCACCCTAGACGGAAGAGGTCACTTCGAAGCCATATTTCATTGTGGTGAAGCTTCGTGGTGTTGTTGGGAGCCTCCAATTAAATTGTGGAGATTGCCCCAACGTTGTTTGTAAAGGTCTGGTCACCGCCTACAAGAGCACCACTAGTGGAATCACGGCATCTCGCATTGTGTGAGGGCATGAGGAGAATACGGTGGCCTTAGTGGCATCTTGGGGAGCATTGTACCTCCACACCGCTCTAACGGAGACGTACTTCCCCTCAAAGGGAAGGAACTTCGGTAACACATCCTTGTCTCCATCGGTTCCACTTGTGGTTACTTCTTACCTTTACTTTGAGCAAGCTTTACTTATATTGTATCCTTTGCTTGCTTGTGTTGTTATTGTTGTTAGCATTATATAGGTTGCTCACCTAATTGCATATCTAGACAACATATTTGTTGCTAAACCTAATTTGCTAAAGAAAAGTAAAAAACTGGTAGTTGCCTATTCACCCCCCCCTTTAGTCAACCATATCGATCCTTTCAATTGGTATCAGAGCTACGTCTCTTTATTAAGGGTTTTACCACCCGAAGAGTATGGTTAACGATGGGGATCGGGTTGTGGATTCAGCCGAGGCCGGGGGCTCGAGCATGGTCTCATGAGAGGATTTAAATGAGGCAATGTCCTCACTTAAATATTCTATGACGACCGAGGTCAAGTCCATGTTTAAAGATTTCCTTGATAGTGTCAAACTTTCTACCGATCCGACACAAGTGGTTAATCCCACTAACTCGACATCGGATGTCCACTCCGGTAAGGAGGGGGCTAGCACTGACAAGAACAAGTTACCTCAAGGAAATAGTGGGTCGGGTACCTTTGCCTCGGTACCCCCTCCCGTGGTCTATGGAGGATCGGTGCACCGACCTCATATAGTTAATCTTGGTCCTCCTCCTAAACTTGTTAAGAATGATTTTGCTAATTGGATTTTTCGTATCAAGTCTCATTTGAATAACAACTCAACCCAACTTTGGAGAATCATTGAGCAAGGATACTACCCGCATGATCCAAACAACCTCACCCCAAGAGAAGAGGCTGACAATCAACTCAATCACTCCGCCTTGTTCACTCTTCAAGCTGCAGTGCCTCCCGAAGATCTAGCTCACTTGCGTCCCTTCACTCATGCTAAGGATTGTTGGGAACACATTGTCTCTTTATACAAGGGCAGCTCAAGCATTCAACGGTCCAACTTTGAGGTAGTGCTTGATGAAGCTGATGAGTTTGTGATGATTGAAGATGAGGACCCTGGTGAGCTTTACCGGAGAGTGACAACTCTTGCCGTCGCTCTTCAAGATCATGGGAGCAAGGATACGAATGACAAGGATCAAGTGTAAGTTTCTCAAGGCCATCATGCCATTCAACAAGGCCATGTCCTCCGTTATCCGTCAAAGACCAGACTTTCATTCCCTGTCGTCAAGCGACATGTTGGATGAGTTTATTGCAATGAACATCTTGAACAAGACCGCCGATAACGCTCTAGCTCGTGTACAACGGTCAAAGAAATCATCACCCAACCTTGATTTGAAGGCCAAGGCCATTCAAGAAGAAGAGGAGGAGGAGGAAGAGGAGGGTTGCCCTGAAGACACCAAATATGCTTACCATGGACACATGGCTCTCGCATCTAGGCAATTTTGGGGCAACAAGAGAAACACAAGGCCCAACTTCTCCAAGAACAAGTCAAGTGGGTTAAAAGGCAAGCAACGTGTGAGGACTTGCTACAATTGTGGTAATGTGAGTCACTTCATGGTGGATTGCCCATATGATAAGAGGGAAGACAATGGTGGCAAACTCATCCGCAAAGATAAGGCCAAGTCCTTCCCCTAACAAGAACAACTTCACCAAGAAGGTGCCTCAAAAGGCATTGGTGGCTCAAGAAGAGTATCCCTCTGATGATGATGTTGATGACGAAGACACAAGTGGTGAAGGGATCACAATGGCTACAGTGGCCATTGCATCCTATACCCCAACCAAGGTGTCTCTCTTCGATGCCCCCAACAAGAACCACACTGCTAGGTGCCTTATGGCCAAAGGTATCACCAAGGTAACCCCCAACTTCAAAACCTCGAACATTAAAGCTTCCATTTCTACCACTCCTTCTTTGTTGGATTGTGTGGATGAACATGAGGAGGCGAAGGAGGATGAGAATGAGTTTGACAAATTCTTGTGTAAACTCAAAGGCGAATCCAAGAGGCACTTTGTTGCTCTTTTGGAACAACTTGGTGAGGCCAATGATATCATTGAGTCTCAAGAGGAATCCCTCGAGGAGTTGAAGGGGCATAGTCGTGATTATGCCGATGAGATAGCAGATCTTTCCCTTGCTCTTGAGGAAGAGCGAGGTCTTTGTTTGGCTCTTGAGGAGTCACAAAATGTTGACCTTGCTAAATTACGTAAAGATCATGATCATGCTATTGTTCTTAATCGTGTGTTCAAATATGATAAGGTTGCACTTGGGGTTGGCCATGATAGACTCAAGGAAGAGTTTGACGCACTTGACAATGCTCACAAGGCATTGAAGAGTTCGCATGCTTCTTTCAAGGAGTCTCATGATCAACTCCAAGTAAAACTTACTAAGGAAATAGCCACGTGTCCTCCCTTTGTGTTAATTGATAATGCCAGTGCTACTAACCCTTGTTGTGAGCATGCGCACCTTGTGGAGGAAAATGCTACGTTGAAAGAGCAACTTGAGAAAGGCCTTGTGACATGTATCCAAGGTGAGAAGAATCTCAATGACCATTTGAGCAATCAAAAGGGAGTTGTAGCAAAGGAAGGAATTGGGTTTGCACCCAATTCTAAGAAGAAGAAGAAGTTGAAGACCAAGCAAGCTCCCCCGCTCAAGGAAACCTTTGTCAAAGCAGGTAAGATTACTCATGAGAAGAAGAAGGACATGGTTTTGGGTGGTAATGCCAAGAAGGGCAAGACCACTCCCTCCAACAAGGTCGGCGATTTTAACCCCTCTTATGTTTTATGTCGTGCTAGTGATGGGCCTATTTATGCCAAATATGTTGGTTCTTCTTATGAGTACATTGAATGGTCTATTTGGGTTCCTAAGACCCTTGTTACTAACATGAAAGGACCCATTAAAGAATGGGTACGTAAATCCAAGCATTGATCTATTGTAGGAGTTTGCTTCCGGAGGAGTCTCATGGTTGCTCGATAGTGGAGGAACAAATCATATGACCGGAAGCAAGGACTTGGTGGTGGACGTTCGACCCGATGCATCTTTGGCCACTCAAGTCTCCTTTGGTGATGACACAATTTCAAAGGTACTGGGTCTTGGCAAGGTGGTTATCTCTCCGAACTTGACTATGGAGAGAGTCATGCTTGTTGAGACCCTTGCATACAATTTACTTTCCGTTCGTCAGCTTGCACCCATGGGTTTGATACGCTCCATCGTATCTACTTTTCCAAACTCTTTTGCCCTTGTTTTGGACTCTAATTTGCATGATTTGAATGGAACTAACCCGGACTGATGCTGTTTTCAGCAGAATTGCCTTGGTGTTATTTTTGTGCACAAATAAAAGTTCTCGGATTGACCTGAAAATTTACGGAGAATATTTTTGGATTTAATAAAAAATACTGGCGAAAGAATCAACCAGAGGGGGTCCACCCATTGGCCACAAGCCAGGGGGGCGCCCCCCCTAGGGCGCGCCCAGGTGGCTTGTGGGCCCCCTGCAACTCCTCCGACCTCAACTCCAACTCCATATAACCCTATTCGGGGAGAAAAAAAATCAGAGAGAAGAGTTCATCGCGTTTCACGATACGGAGTCGCCGCCACCTCCTGTTCTTCCTCGGGAGGGCAGATCTGGGGTCCGTTTTGGGCTCCGGAGAGGGGAAATCGACGCCATCGTCATCACCAACCATCCTTCATCACCAATTTCATGATGCTCTCCGCCGTTCGTGAGTAATTCCATCGTAGGCTTGCTGTACGGTGATGGGTTGGATGAGATTTACCATGTAATCAAGTTAGTTTTGTTAGGGTTTGATCCCTAGTATCCAGTATGTTCTGAGATTGATGTTGCTATGACTTTGCTATGCTTAATGCTTGTCACTAGGGCCCGAGTGCCATGATTTCAGATCTGAACCTATTATGTTTTCATGAATATATATGTGTTCTTGATCCTATCTTGCAAGTTGTAGACACCTAGTACGAGTTATGATCCGCATCCCCCAGGGTGACAATAACTGGGATTCTTTCCGGTGATTACCGTAGTTTGAGGAGTTCATGTATTCACTAAGTGCTAATGCTTTGGTCCGGTTCTCTATTAAAAGGAGGCCTTAATATCCCTTAGTTTCCATTAGGACCCCGCTGCCACGGGAGGGTAGGACAAAAGATGTCATGCACGTTCTTTTCCATAAGTACGTATGACTATATATGGAATACATGCCTACATTATATTGATGAATTGGAGCTAGTTATGTGTCACCCTATGTTATAACCGTTGCATGATGAATGCCATCCGACATAATTATCCATCACTGATCCGTTGCCTACGAGCTTTTCATATATTGATCTTTGCTAAGTTACTTTCACGTTGCCGCTGTTACGATCGCTACAAAACCGCTACTGTTACTTTTGTCACCGTTACCGTTACTTCCATACTACTTTGCTACTAAATACTTTGCTGTAGATATTAAGTCTTTCAGGTGTGGTTGAATTGACAACTCAGCTGCTAATACTTGAGAATATTCTTTGGCTCCCCTTGTGTCGAATCAATAAATTTGGGTTGAATACTCTACCCTCGAAAACTGTTGCGATCCCCTATACTTGTGGGTTATCAAGACCCTTTTCTGGTGCCGTTGCCGGGGATCATAGCTCTATTCTCCGAGTCACTTGGGATTTATATCTGTTGATCACTATGAATAATCTGAAGGACCCAAAAACCAAGATCTATCCCTCTACTACGAGGGGAGGTGAGGAACTGCCATCTAGCTCTACACTTGATTCACCTTCTATTATGAGTAAATTTGCGACACCACCACCTGCTATTGATTCTGATATGTCGCAAGTAATTGATGATGCCACTTCTTCTATGCATGATGCTTATGATGATACCTTGCTTGATAATACTGTGCCACTGGGTGAATTTCTTGATGAACAAATTGCTAGAGTCAATGCTGAAACTGATGATATTTCTGAAACTGATGAAATTATTGAAACTGAACACTATGAGACACTTGTTAGACCTAGCTCTCCTAGATATGAATTGCCTAATATACCTAAGGGTTATGTTATGGAGGGAGAGGTAGCTAGGGACTTTCTTGCTTGTAAGGATAGAGATGATCTTAAGAAATTGCTATGCAAGTGGAAGGAAAAATCTTTGAATGCTAGAATGCAATATGACCCTAATTTTGCTACTTCGCCTATCTTTGTTACTGATAAGGATTATGAATTCTCTGTCGATCCTGAGTTGATTACTTTGGTTGAATCTGATCCTTTCCATGGTTATGAATCTGAAACTGTTGTGGCACATCTTACTAAATTGAATGATATAGCCACCCTATTTACTCATGAGGAAAAAATTCGTTATTACTATATTCTTAAGTTGTTTCCTTTCTCATTAAAGGGTGATGCTAAGATATGGTTTAATTCTCTTGCTCCTGGTTGTGTGCGTAGTCCCCAGGATATGATATATTACTTCTCTGAAAAATATTTTCCTGCCCATAAGAAACAAGCTGCCTTGCAGGAAATATTTAACTTTGTGCAAATTGAAGAAGAGAGTCTCCCACAAGCTTGGGGGAGGATTCTCCAATTACTTAATGCTTTGCCTGATCATCCTCTCAAGAAAAACGAAATACTTGATATCTTTTATAATGGACTAACCGATGCTTCTAGGGACCACCTAGATAGTTGTGCTGGTTGTGTTTTCAGGGAACAAACTGTTGAACAAGCTGAACTACTATTGAATAATATATTGAGCAATGATAATGATTGGACTATTCCCGAACCACCTCCCAAGCCAACTCCGAAGAAAAGAGGTATTCTATTTTTTACTCCTGAAGATATGCAAGAGGCAAAGAAATCTATGAAAGAAAAAGGTATTGAAGAGATACATGGTCTTGATAACCCGACACAGGTAGTAGAGGTAAATTCTCTCCGTAGATTTGACGAAGGTGATATTCCTTATAATAAGTCTGCTAGCCAATGCTTGGATGAGTTTGACAACTTTATTGTTAAGCAAGAAAATTTCAATGCTTATGTTAGTAGACAATTGAAACATAATGCTTACATGCTTGATCGCTTAGGCGATTATATGAGTAGAACTATTAATGATCTTAAGCTTATTAGTAAACATGCTTCCATGGTAACTACTCAAGTAGAACAAGTACTTAAGGCACAAAATGATTTGCTTAATGAGATGAATGGTAAGAACAATGATCATTCTGTTAGAGTTGTGACTAGAGGTGGTAAAATGACTCAGGAACCTTTGTATCCTGAGGGCCATCCTAAGAGAATTGAGCAAGATTCTCAGAGAATTAATACTGATGCACCTAGTCGTCCCAGTAATAAAAGGAAAAAGAATGATGATAGGACTTTGCATGCTGCTAGTGAACCCGTTATAGATACACCTGAGAATCCAAATGATATTTCTATTTCTGATGCTGAGACACAATCTGGTAATGAACATGAGCCTAGTGATAATATTAATGATGCTGTTCATGTTGATGCTCAACCTAGTAATGATATTGATGTGGAGATTGAACCTGCTGTTGATCTTGATAACCCACAACCTAAGAATAAAAGATATGACAAAAGAGACTTTGTTGCTAGGAAGCATGGTAAAGAAAGAGAACCATGGGTTTAGAAACCCATGCCCTTTCCTCCTAAACCATCCAAGAAAAAGGATGATGAGGACTTTGAGCGTTTTGTTGAAATGCTTAGACCTGTCTTTTTGCGTATGCGCTTGACTGATATTCTGAAAATGTCTCCTTATGCTAAGTATATGAAAGATATTGTGACAAATAAAAGAAAGATACCGGAAGCTGAGATTTCCACCATGCTTGCTAATTATACCTTTAAGGGTGGAATACCAAAGAAACTAGGAGATCCCGGAGTACCTACTATACCATGCTCTATTAAAAGAAATTATGTTAAAACTGCTTTATGTGACCTTGGAGCTGGTGTTAGTGTTATGCCTTTCTCTTTGTATCATAGACTTGATTTGAATAAGTTGACACCTACTGAAATCTCTTTGCAAATGGCTGATAAGTCAACTGCTTTACCCATCGGTATTTGTGAGGATGTGCATGTCGTAGTTGCAAATGTTACTATCCTAACGGACTTTGTTATTCTTGATATTCCCGAGGACGACAGTATGTCGATCATCCTTGGTAGACCTTTTTTGAATACTGCAGGGGCTGTTATTGATTGCAACAAGGGCAATGTCACTTTTCATGTTAATGGTAATGAGCATACGATACACTTTCCGAAGAAACAACCTCAAGTTCATAGTATCAACTCCATTGGAAAATTTTCAACGATTATTATTGGAGATTTTGAATTCCCTCTCCCTACTGCCAAAAATAAATATGATATACTTATTGTTGGGGACATGCATATCCCCATTGAGGTAATTTAGTGTTATTCGAAAATTCTCCGGTTCCCTGTCATTCGAAAAAAGTTTGTCAATAAGACTTGATCAACCTTATTGATGGATTCTTTTTGATGAGCATGAGTTGGATGAATTTAGGAGGGACAACCTTCTGTACCCAATTTTTACTTTCTGTTATTTAGATTAAATAAAGTAAAAATGCTATTATTTCTCTGTTTTCTGAATTACCCGTGTAATGAAAAATGATCTGAAAATAAAAGTTCTCCAAATGCCCTGAAAATGTAGTACGATTTTTTTGGATTATTTAAGAATTTCTGGCACTGAGAACACATCAGGGGGCTGCACCAGTGGGCCACAAGCCCACAAGGCGCGCCCACCCCCCCTGGGCGCGCCCCCCTGGCTTGTGGGTCCCACGTAGGCCCTCCTCACTTATTCCAGCATCCATCCACTTCGTCTTCCTCCACAAAAAATCCCACCATTGCTCAAGCCCGTGTTCTAGTTCATTTTGCTGCCATTTTCGATCTCCTTGTGCAAAGCTCCATTTGCAAAACTGTTTTGGGGGACTGATCTTCGGTATGTGACTCCTCCAATAGTCCAATTAGTTTTTGTTTTAGTGCTTTATATATTGCAAATTTTTGCTGTTGTGATGACCTTGTTCTTGAGCTTGCATGTCAAATTTGGATGGTCCCAAGTAGTTTTGATGCATGATATAGCCTCTAGGCACTTGTGGGAGTAGTTGCTATAAGTTTTGTTGAGTTTTGTTCACCTCTATTTTGAGTCACTAAAAATTTCAGAAATTTTTTAGAGAAAGAAAGATGTTGAGGAGAATATACCAAGGTGGTTCCTCGAGCAAGAAGGCCCCGAGACTCACGATACGTGAGCCCGACTTTGAACCACCGAGGAAAGCTCAAGTGCGGCCTTGTGAATGGCCGTCAGATCAATTCATGGTTCATGCCGGTTTCAAGGAAGAATTTTACGCGTACGCACGAAATGCTGGCCTTGAAGATTTCATTTCAGACCAATGCAAGCAATATTATCAACTCACTGATTCTTTCGTGCGGAGGTTTGAATTTTCATCCAGGCATAATACTCATTCTGTTCTATTAAATCTTTATGATGAATCTTATACTATGGACCTAGAAGATTTTAACCGTGCATGCAAAATTCCACAATGGGGCAGCCATAGTGATCCACACAAAACTGAATATAATGATTTTCTTGGTAGCATCACTGTGGGAGAAACTAGAAACATTACACAGGCTACCTTGGGGAGCATTCACTTTCCTGCTATACATTATTTTGCTCTCTTCATAGGTAGATGTATTAACGGTAAACATGATCACAACCACCTTTGTGTACCTGATCTTAGTATTCTTAAGAGTGCGGTAATGGGTGATAGACGATATAACTTGGGGGCTATTATTGCTAGGAGGCTACATAAAAATGCTAAGGAAGGAGATTTCTTTGGCGGGATTTATGCCACTCGGGTAGCTAATTATCTTGGGGTACCCATAAGGGGGAATGATATTGAGTTACCACCTGCTTTTCTTGATTATGAGGCTATGGTGCGCTACCAGTTTCTTGAGAGGAACGAACAATCCTTCCTGTACCGACTAATTTTTGATAGACAGCGTGCTATCCATATTACCCTTCCTGCTCCTGCCTTCTTTAACTTTCAGGAAAAACGGAGACACTTTATAACCAGAGAGGAGGCAAACGAGTACGAGAGAGAGGCGGAAGCCGCTCGCCTCCGCGCTGCAGCCGTTCAGGCAGTAGCCGCCGCAGCCCAGTACAACCCCAACTATGACTTTGGATATTATCCGGGCCAGCCATGGCCCTAGACCAACTTAGGCCAAAAGCCTAAGCTTGGGGGAGTACGTATTTCTCACCGACATTACATTCATGTTCACACACTCATCTTAGTAGTCGGTGCTTATACTTTTTCATTGTATCATCCATGGTAGTTTATTTCTTCTTTCCGCTTTCTTCTTGTGTGCTTAATTAACCTTGAGAAAATCCAAAAAAAATAGTTCTAGCTTTACCTTCTTGTCTGTTTAGTTGTAGCATTAAAAGAAAACCCAAAAATATTTCTCGTTCTTCTTTTGCTTGTTGGGAGCTTTCCCGTGTAAATAGTTTTTCTCGTTCTTGTTTTGAAATTTCTTTCTTTGGGTCGTAAGGAGAAGACCACAATGAAAATGTTGAGTGGCTCTCATATGCATTATTGTTTATCTATCAGAGGGCCCATATTACCTTGCCTTCTCCTTTGAGTTATTGTTTGCAGATTCCAGGTTAGTCCAATGCACGTGCACTCTTATTATTATTCACACCGTTCGGTCGTGCAAGTGAAAGGCAATAATGACGATATATGATGAAGTGATTGAGATGGAGAAAAGCTGGTATGAACTCAACCTATTATGTTTTTGTAAATATGATTAGCTCATCGTTCTGAATTCAGCTCATTATGGATGAAACATGTTTGCAATGACAATTAGAGATTATAGTTACTCATGCCATGCTTAATTAGCTAAGAGTGTATAATGGTTTGTCTTGAGTGCCAACATGCATTTTAAAATGGTTGTGATGTAGTATGATAGGATGGTATCCTCCTCTGAATGATTCAAGTGGCTTGACTTGGCACATGTTCACGCATGTAGTTGAAATAAAATCAACATAGCCTCCACGATATTTATGTTCATGGTGATTTATATCCTACTCATGCTTGCATTCAATGTTGGTTAATCTCAATGCATGTTTATGACTATTGTCGCTCTCTAGTTGGTCGCTTCCCAGTCTCTTGCTAGCCTTCACTTGTACTAAGCGGGAATACTGCTTGTGCATCCACTTCCATAAACCCAAGGTTGTTCCATATGAGTCCACCATACCTACCTATATGCGGTATTTACCTGCCGTTCCAAGTAAATTTGCATGTGCCAAACTCTAAACCTTCAAATAATATTCTGTTTTGTATGCCCGAATCGCTCATGTAGCGACTGGGGGCGGTCAGTATCTTCCATTCTAGGTGGGTTATTCTCACGATATGTGTTGATTCACTATCATTCACGAGAAAGTGGCTGGTATTCGGGATGCCCAGTTCCATGCTCAAAAATCAAATCAAAATATAATGAAACAAAACTCCCCCAGGATTGTTGTTTGTATGGACGGTACCCGTGGATTCAGCTCGCCGTGGAGTGTGATTGATTGGTGGAGGGGAAGTAAAAACTTTATCATTCTGTTTGGGAACCGCCTATAATGTATCTAGCATGGAAGATGGTGAAATCTCTTGGTTGTTATGTTGACAATGAAAGCATACCGCTCAAAATTATTATTCATCCCTGTTTTAAAAGCTCGAGCTCTGGCACCTCTGCAAATCAATGCTTCCCTCTGCGAAGGGCCTATCTATTTTACTTTACTGTTGAGTCATCCTCCTCTTATAAAAAGCACCAGTTAGAGAGCACCACCGTCATTTGTATGCTTTGTTATTAATTGATATTGAGTATGACTGTGACTGGATCTCTTTTACCATGAATTACAATTTCTAGTCAGCCCTTGTTCTTCGGAGGTGCTATGAATTTATGTTTTGCGGTCACAGAAAGGGCTAGCGAGATACCATTATATCATATTGTATCATGATTGTTTTGATAAAATTGTTGTCATCCGAGATTTATTATTATCGCTCGCTAGTTGATTATGCCATTGATATGAGTAAATGTGAGACCTAAATGTTCTTGTGAATGTGGTTAGTCTATAATCTTTGCTGAAAACTTGAACATCAGTTAGACATATTTACAACAACAAGATCAAACAGAGTTTGTAAAAGTTTTTCTTTGTCACTTTCAGTTTGTCAACTGAATTGCTTAAGGACAAGCAATGGGTTAAGCTTGGGGGAGTTGATACATCTCCATCGTATCTACTTTTCCAAACTCTTTTCCCTTGTTTTGGACTCTAATTTGCATGATTTGAATGGAACTAACCCGGACTGACGTTGTTTTCAGCAGAATTGCCTTGGTGTTATTTTTGTGCAGAAATAAAAGTTCTCGGATTGACCTGGAAATTTATGGAGAATATTTTTGGAATTAATAAAAAATACTGGCGAAAGAATCAACCAGGGGGTCCACCTATTGGCCACAAGCCAGGAGGGCGCGCCCCCCTAGGGCGCGCCCAGGTGGCTTGTGGGCCCCCTGCAACTCCTCCGACCTCAACTCCAACTCCATATAACCCTATTCGGGGAGGAAAAAATCAGAGAGAAGAGTTCATCGCGTTTCATGATACGGAGCCGCCGCCACCTCCTGTTCTTCCTCGGGAGGGCAGATCTGGGGTCCGTTTTGGGCTCCGGAGAGGGGAAATCGACGCCATCGTCATCACCAACCATCCTTCATCACCAATTTCATGATGCTCTCCGCCGTTCGTGAGTAATTCCATCGTAGGCTTGCTGGACGGTGATGGGTTGGATGAGATTTACCGTGTAATCGAGTTAGTTTTGTTAGGGTTTGATCCCTAGTATCCACTATGTTCTGAGATTGATGTTGTTATGACTTTGCTATGCTTAATGCTTGTCACTAGGGCCCGAGTGCCATGATTTCAGATCTGAACCTATTATGTTTTCATGAATATATATGTGTTCTTGATCCTATCTTGCAATTTGTAGACACCTATTACGAGTTATGATCCGCATCCCCCAGGGTGACAATAACTGGGATTCTTTCCGGTGATTACCGTAGTTTGAGGAGTTCATGTATTCACTAAGTGCTAATGCTTTGGTCCGGTTCTCTATTAAAAGGAGGCCTTAATATCCCTTAGTTTCCATTAGGACCCCGCTGCCACGGGAGGGTAGGACAAAAGATGTCATGCAAGTTCTTTTCCATAAGCACGTATGACCATATATGGAATACATGCCTACATTATATTGATGAATTGGAGCTAGTTATGTGTCACCCTATGTTATAACCTTTGCATGATGAATGCCATCCGACATAATTATCCATCACTGATCCGTTGCCTACGAGCTTTTCATATATTGATCTTTGCTAAGTTACTTTCACGTTGCCGCTGTTACGATCGCTACAAAACCGCTACTGTTACTTTTGTCACCGTTACCGTTACTTCCATACTACTTTGCTACTAAATACTTTGCTGTAGATATTAAGTCTTTCAGGTGTGGTTGAATTGACAACTCAGCTGCTAATACTTGAGAATATTCTTTGGCTCCCCTTGTGTCGAATCAATAAATTTGGGTTGAATACTCTACCCTCAAAAACTATTGCGATCCCCTATACTTGTGGGTTTTCAGGGTTTTAGTACTTTCTTTCGCATTGATACTGTGACCCTTTTGTGGAGCAAGACTCCTAAAGTAGCCTTTGTTGGGCATGTCGAAAATGGTCTCTATGTGATTAACTTCTCAGAGCGAGCCACTAAGACCGTGACTTTCCTAATGGCTAAAGTTGACGTGGGATGGCTTTGGCATCGCCGGCTAGCCCATGTCAATATGAGATCTTTGCAAAGTCTCCTCAAAGGGATCACATTCTTGGACTAACAAACGTAAGTTTTGCCAAAGATCATGCTTGCAGTGCTTGTATCGAAGGAAAGCTACATGAGAAGGCTCATGGACCCACAACTACCATTTACTCAAAGAGGACCTTGGAGCTCCACATGAATCTCTTCGGTCCCCCATCTTTTGATAGTCTTGGGGGGAGAAAGTATTGCTTGGTGATTGTGGATGATTACTCAAGATACACATGGGTATACTTCTTCAAGAAGAAGAGTGAGACCCAACAGACCGTCATCAACTTTGCAAATGAAGTTCAACACCAACATGAAGCAAAGATTTTGATGATTAGAAGTGACAACGACACTGAGTTCAAGAACTACACCTTGGATGAGTTTCTTAGTGATGAGGGGATAAAGAATCAATATTCCACACCATATACCCCTCAACAAAATGGTGTCGTGGAGAGGAAGAACCGGACGTTGATGGATGCAGCAAGGACCATGATGGCGGAGTTTAAATCTCCGTACAACTTTTGGGCCGAAGCCATCAACACCGCGTGTCATGCATCCAATCGGCTCTACCTCCACAAAGGCCTGAACAAGACTCGATATGAGATACTTACCAGTAATAAGCCCAACCTCAAGTACTTCCGGGTGTCGGTTGGAAGTGTTTCATTCTCAAGAAAGGTGTTCGTTTGTCTAAATTTGAATCTAGAGCTCATGAGGGCATATTTGTTGGTTATGCTACAAACTCTCATGCTTACTGTGTTCTCAACAAGTCCACAGGACTCGTCGAGAAGACAAGTAACGTAGAGCTTGATGAAAATAATGGCTCCCAATTGGAGCAAAGTGGTCTTTATGATGTAGGTGATGAAATTCCTCCCCGAGCCATAAGAAGAATGGGTGTGGGACACTTCCTACCTGTTGAGGAACCCCTTGTGGCTGAAGGAGAAGGACAATGTTCCACGAAAGTGGAACCATCACCGACGCAAGACCCACACGCTTCCGAAGAACAAAGTTAAGGCCCTCAACCTCGTGAACAAGATCAAGGGCAAGATCAACCTCATGGTGATGATGATACATCACAAGATGCTCAAGATCAAGTTCACAATCCCGAGCAAGCTCAAGATCAAGATCATGCTCAGGATCAAGAGCAAGCTAGTGATGGCTCTCAAGTTCATCAAGACGATACACCGCAACCTTCCATGGAAGATATTTTAGAAAGACGAGCTGCCAAGATTGCTTCCAAGCTTAGAAATAAACAACACATTCTAGAGAACGTCTACGGAAGCTTGAATAGAGGGGTAACCATTCGTCGTCAATTAACAAACTTTTGTGCACATCACGTGTTTGTTTCTTGCATTGAACCCCTCAAGGTACAAGAGGCGCTCGAGGACACGGAATAGCTTGAAGCCATGCACTATGAACTCAACAACTTTGAGTGCAACAAAGTGTGGCGATTGGTGCCAAGACCAAAGGAGAATCACAATGTCATTGGAACCAAATGGATCTTTAAGAACAAGCAAGATGCGAACGGTTTAGTCATTCGCAACAAGGCAAGACTGGTGGCTCAAGGCTACTCCCAAGTCGAGGGTATCGACTACGGTGAAACTTTTGCTCCCGTCGCTCGCCTTGAATCTATTCGCATGTTGCTTGCATATGCATCTCATCATGATTTCAAATTATATCAAATGGATGTGAAAAGTGCTTTTCTTAATGGTCCACTTAAGGAGTTGGCATATGTCAAGCAACCCCCGGGGTTCGAGGATCCTAAGTTCCCCAATCATGTATACGTTCTCAATAAGGCACTCTATGGCCTTAAACAAGCCCCACTTGCGTGGTATGATCACCTTACCGAGATGTTGCAAGACTGTGGGTTTGAAATTGGGAAAATCGATCCCACTCTTTTCACAAAGAGGGTTAACAGGAACTTGTTCGTATGCCAACTGTATGTTGATGATATTATCTTTGGTTCTTCTAACAAAGTTTTCAATGATGAGTTTGCCACACTAATGACCAAAGAGTTTGAGATTTCCATGATGGGAGAGTTGAAGTTCTTCATTGGATTCGAAGTCAAGGAACCTCCATCAACCAAGCAAAATATACTCAAGACATGCTCAAGAGGTTCAAGTTGGATGATCTCAAGCCAGCCAAGGCCAACACTCCCATGCCACTCAAATGCCGACTTGACAGTGATCCCAATGGTAAAGCCGTGGATCAAAAGGTATATTGCTCCATGATTGGATCCCTGCTTTATCTTTGTGCATCTAGGCCAGATATCATGTTGAGTGTGGGAATTTATGCACGATTTCAATCCGCACCTAAGGAGAGTCACTATGTGGCTGTCAAGCGAATCTTTTGATATTTGGCTCATACCCAAACTTTGGCTTATGGTACCCCAAAGGTGCTTCATTTGATCTCATAGGATATTCGTACTCGGATTGAGCGGGAGACCGTGTGGAGAGGAAGTCAACTTCCGGAGGTTGCCAATTCCTTGATCGCTCTTTGGTAAGTTGGTCTTCGAAGAAACAAAACTGTGTTTCTCTCTCGTCCACCGAGGCCGAGTATGTAGCTGCAACAAGTTGTTGTGCATAGTTGATCTGGATGAGGCAAACTTTAAAGGATTACGGTGTCACTTGTGACAAAGTGCCTGTGACAAAGTGCCCCTCTATTGTGACAACGAGAGTGCTATCAGGATCTCCAACAACCCGGTGCAACATTGCAATACGAAGCACATTGAGATACGTCATCACTTCATCCGGGAACACATCAAGCGCGGACAAATTCATCTTATCCACCTCAACACCAATGAGCACCTTGCAGATATTTTCACGAAGCCATTGGATGAAGCAAGATTTCGCGAGTTAAGGCATGAGCTAAATATCATTGATTCGAGCAATGTGGCTTGAAGTATTGCACACCCCACCACACTCATCATTATGTCTTGTTTAGATGTCGGCATGGACGTAGGGGGAGAGTAGTTCTCTCAATGAACTATTCATCCCCTTATTATGCATAAATTGATGAACTCTTTGACACTAGCCATTTTTTATGGTGCTTGTGCTTCAAAGACGAGTTTTGGTCATGGGCCCAAGGTTAAAACCTTCGCGGTGCCATACCAATTGACTCAAACATAGGTGGCTTCGGCCACCGCCCTTCCTCCTCATGAGGTATTTGCTATTTAAAAGCTTATTCTTTGATTTACATCTTTCCAAGTTCTCTTCTTTGTCTTGATATCTCTATTTTTGCCTTGGTGTGTCCTCTCTCTCATTGCGTAAGTCATATTTCTCTGTGTGTGTTTTGGTTGGGCTATATATTTTGGGTCACTAGCGGTACTTCCGTTGGGCTGGCCAGCGGTACTACCGCGCCTGCCCGCGGTACTACCGCCTCGGGTCTTCCAGGATGGGTTAAGTGATGGGAACGGGGAGTTCTAACTCCCCCATACCCTTTCACTTCTCCCCTCCTTGTTCCCTCTCTCTCCGGCGACCGAATTTTGCCCCGGGGGCCGGCTCCGATCCCCCGATCTCGTGTCGTCTCCCGCATTTCTGTCTGGAGGGATCGTTCCCCACATCTTCCTCGTGCCATGGCCACCGGTATTGCCCTCATTCATCTTTCTTTTGTCTGTTATTTTGAATCTTTGGATTTAGGGCAATGCATGTGGTAGTTTTTGATTTTCCTCGACTTTTCAGGCATGAGTTGGAGGTGTCTTACATGCTAGATAGGATTGTAGTCAAGGGTCACTGTTTTAGGAAGTCTACGTCACCAGAACTATCGGTTCCTTGCCGTGGAAGTTCTTCTGGCAGGCAGGGCGGTACTACCGCCAGCACCTAGACGGTACTACCGCCCCTGTACCAGCAGTACTACCGCTTTGCCTACAGCGGAACTACCGATGCGGGGAGCAGTACTACCGCTGGTAACTCAGCTTTTTAGACTTCCCGTGATCTTCTTCTACTCTTGTTTTTGCTCTCTTTTGACTTCTGCAATCGCTTTACTCTTGCTTTTTCCCTTGTTCTTTCTTTGTGGGTTCCAGGTGATGGTAATTCCCCTCCTCGTGCTCACCACACGAATCCAGGTCGTATGGGTGGTTCCAAGCGGCTCAGGACTTCGCAAGAGGATGTGTCTTGTTCCAGTGCTCAACCCCAGCGACAAACTGTGAAGTCTAGTTCAAAGAAGATTAAACCTCCTCCCGACATGACTGGCAAAAAATTTATGGAATTTCGACAGCGCAACCCCTATAGTCGCTCTCAGGACGAGGCATTTGTTGGGCGTCCCTTCTGGAACAAGGAGCAATCTCTCATTTATGTTGGGATTCTAAAGAACAAGACTAACCTCTATGTGCCTGATGCCAAATCCATCGACACGGGGTACATGAGCAGTCGTCCTAACATTGAGTACTTCGCCGAAGTTCATGCTCTGTGCCTGCAGTGGGGTATGTTTCCTATCACCAGCTTCAACAAGGACTTCTGCTGTGAGGCAGTGGCTCAGTTTTATGCCACCGTCCACTTTCACAATGATGATGCCAGGAACTTAACTTGGATGACGGGTGGCCAAGTGTTGCACTCCAACTGGAAGACTTTCATGAACTTATTGGGCTATGCTGATAATGGGTTGGATGAGCCTGTTGGCCTCCGGCCACACACTGAGACTGCTGCAATCCACAAATCCAAGATGATTCGCTATTCCAGGGTTGTGAAGACTGCCAAGGGTACTCGCACTAAGCTCATTCCATTTCTGGACATTATGCATCGTATCTTTTGCAACACTCTTTTCCCTCGAGTTGGGAACAAGGATCAGGTTCACTCTTACCTTGTAAATCTGCTGCTCATGTGCAACAAGGAGAAGGCCAAAGACTCTACTTTGGATGTTTCCCACATTATGTGGAAGGAGCTTCGCTCAGCTGTGCTTGACCGGAAGGTGCCCATCTATGGCCCCTATCTCTTTAAGCTGATTGAAGACACTTGGGCTGCGACGTTCCCTGGCGAGCCTGTTGTGACTGAAAACATGGTGCATCACGGTATCCTGAAGCTTCGTGTGAAGGAGAATTGGGGCGTTGCGGCTTCTGGCCCTGAAATTGCCCCCACTGACTCTGATGATGAGGAAGAGCCATATTACAGAGATGACACTTATGCTCCACCTTCTGAGACCGTTCCGTCGTGGGCTGCAAGCTCTCAGCAAAGATGAAGTCTCTTCTTTGTTTCGAGGCAAAGGGTCAGTATAATGCTCATGTGGCAGCCAAGAAGGCCCGCAGCCGCGACAAGTTGATCATGAGGAAGATAGGTATGGACGTTCATAGCGGCTCTGAGGACAGGATCACTGATGAGGAGGTGTGGATCAAGAAGAACTGTACGTGGACCGAGACCGAGTCAGAGGAGGAGGAGGAGTCATATGAGGAGCATGATGATGAGGAGGAGGACGATTGAGCACTTCTTTGGACTTACCATCACTTCAGATCGTTTTTTAGTCCTCTGTCCCTTTTGGCATCTCGATGCCAAAAGGCGAGAGAGTGTTTAGGAAATTGTCGAGTCACGAGTGCTCTTTATCTTGCTTTTTCTATGTTCGCTCGTGAACTCGTCTATCATTTGTTTGGTTTGGTTTGTGCTTGTGAGACCTAAAAGACCAAGTCGTATGGTGTGATACATATGCTACCTCCTCTATTATCTTTATATGTCTTATTATGTGAGCTATGCTTATATTTTGCCCTTTGTCTATGCTCGCATAACCTATCTTGCATACATGTATAGTGTTCATTCTTTTATGCAAGTAGTTGCCAGTCTATAAAATATAGGGGGAGTATTGATCCTAGTGTGTGTAATTTGCATTCCAAAAGCATATCTAAGAATAGTGCACACATCTAGGGGGAGCTCGTCTATATTTTTTAGATGTTGGGGTTTGCTTTATTTCTTATGATTTCCTCTGTGCAAATCCCGTGTTGTCATCAATCCACCAAAAAGGGGGAGATTGTAAGGGCACTACCGCCTCCCTGACTATGTCAGCTGCGTGGAACCGTGGAACGGCTAGATCTTTGGTGCAAGCGGAAGTATGCTCCCCTGAGCGGTACTACCGCTTATGCACTTATTGTGGGCAGAAAAACGGTCAGATTTCTTCCCCCTATATAAGTGGGTCTTCTTCCCCAAAGAGACTTACCTCTTTTCCCAAAAAGCTCCATTGTTGCTCCTAAGCTCATTCTTGCCCGATCTCTCTCCCTAGCCATCGAATCTTGTTAATGCTCTAGGGTTTGGAGGAGAGGACTTGATCTACACTTCCACCAAGAGAAATTTGATCCCCCCACTAATCCCTTGCGGATCTTGTTACTCTTGGGTGTTTGAGCACCCTAGATGGAAGAGGTCACCTCGAAGACATATTCCATTGTGGTGAAGCTTCGTGGTGGTGTTGGGATCCTCCAATTAAGTTGTGGAGATTGCCCAAACCTTGTTTGTAAAGGTCCGGTCGCCGCCTTCAAGAGCACCACTAGTGGAATCACGACATCTCGCATTGTGTGAGGGCGTGAGGAGAATACGGTGGCCTTAGTGGCATCTTGGGGAGCATTGTGTCTCCACACCGCTCTAACGGAGACGTACTTCCCCTCAAAGCGAAGGAACTTCGGTAACACATCCTCGTCTCCATCGGTTCCACTTGTGGTTACTTCTTACCTTTACTTTGAGCAAGCTTTACTTATATTGTATCCTTTGCTTGCTTGTGTTGTTATTGTTGCTAGCATCATATAGGTTGCTCATCTAGTTGCATATCTAGACAACCTATTTGTTGCTAAACCTAATTTGATAAAGAAAAGTTAAAAACTGGTAGTTGCCTATTCACCCCCCCCCCCTCTAGTCAACCATACCGATCCTTTCAACATACTAGATGTTTGTCGACTATCATCCTCTTAATCAATCAATGATACATAATAAACATCCACGTCCTAGGATCAATGATCTTTATGATCAATTGGTTGGACACTCAATCTTTTGAAGATAGATTTGAAGTTAAGTTACCATCAAATCAAAATAAGGAACGCGGACATTCCGAAGACGTCTTTCAGTACTCATTATGGATTTACGAGTATATTGTCATCTACTTTGGTTTAACAATTGCCCCTGCCACCTCAAATTCTTGTGGTATAACTCGATGACATCCTTATCTCCTCCAAAACCGAAGAACGATATTCTGAACATCTAAGGTTGGTATTGATGAAACTTTGAGAGCGTCATATGTATGCCAAATTCTCTAAGTGTGAATTCTAATTGACAGAAGTGACCTACCTAGGTCACATGATTTCTGTAGCATGCATTGATGTCAATCGAGAGAGTGTTCAGACTATTATTAATTGGACTCCACCTGAATCGTTCAGGCAATTTTAGAGTTTTCTGGACTGGAAAGGTATTTTCGTTTCTTCGTTGACAACTTCTCCAAAGATGCTAAACCTCCAACTAAACTCCTCAAGAAAGACAGGAAATTTGAGTGGACTCCCAAGTGCGAGGAAAGTTTTTAGACACTAAAAAGTAAACTCTACCGCCTCGTACTTGTACCCCCAGATGTTCACAAGAATTTTGAGCATTGCAATGATGTATTGATTTGTCCTTTGCCTTTTCGTTGTTTGCTTCTTCTTGATAGATCCAGCGTTGGACGTAGATTCCAACATCAACATAGAGCGGTATCCAACTATCGAGCTTCAAGGCAAGCAAAACCCCATTGAACATGTCAATAAATCCTACTTTTGGAACTTACATCCCCGTTCAATAGCATTCGGTTTATTTATTCAACTACTTATTGTTCGATAGCTAGATGGAACCTATCATCCGCATGACCAGTCCTTGTAACCACATATGGCTTTACTAGTGATCCTAGCATGATTAGAAGTTGCTTGATACATTCATGATGTAACCCTACTTCTTGTCATACTTAGCCATGCTTGGTGTTGTGCAAGTCTCGTTCCATCATGGAAGATGAATCAAAGGCGGTAGTTGACATGTTCATAATAGAGGTAGTTAAAAAGGGCGTGGTGTAGAATATGACTAAAGGTGAACATGAGAGTCCATGTTGGAGAACATGGTGGGTTGTCTTGTTTGCACTGCTCTTATGGCCCGAGTTCTTGTTTCTTTGATCCAAGACCGAGTGTACTACCGCACGAGGGCAAACAGATCCCCTCTCGACCTACTAACTTGCCTTGGACTAGTCCATGAGTTGCACCTAGATTTGTACTTTCCATTTGGCATATGCATGGAAAGATATCGAGCATCTCATGTTTAGGAGTGGGCTAACATGTCAAGTGGGTAAACTATCCTATGTGACGGGCTTGGGTTGTGTCTCAGAACACTTGAATCTATATCGGAGATACTTGGTCAGACTCGCGATTACAAATATAATTCATATGGGCGACTCATTGGACTAGATTCGAGTGTAAGGTTAGAGTCATGGCCGATCACCCTATGTAGGAACACAATGTGAAGTGTGCTAATGGTACTAGCATTATGAGACGGTCGACACGTGTGGGCAAAGTTTCACCCTTGTAGTGTTAAATCTATTCGAATAGTCGTATCCATAGTTATGTCCATGTGACTGCTTGGTGATCTAATTAAGCTTGGAGTAAATAACTTTAATGATTACCTTAACATTGCCAAAATAAGTATGAGTGTCATGGATTGGTTTTTCGTGGTTGAGTTGAGGGAGGATTCATTGTGGTCTATTGTTGTGGTAATTAAGCTAGATGGACTCGAGTTAGATGCCTTCCTACCCCTGTTGCAAAACTACTTGTACTCGTATCCTAGAGTAGCCTCCAAGGGTAAAACTGTATTTATGCAAAACTAGTCCACATACACCCCTCTTCGACACTGAAACATATGTAGTTAGATCTGATGTAGGTCTCACAAAGTACATTTATACTCTCCTCGCAAAAAATACATTTGTACTCACCCTTGTTTCCGTTGATTTTTTATGCAGAGGACTGCACCCAAGGGTGGTTTCTACGTGAAGATCAACGTTGACGAGTAGCTTGGAGGTCCCATGGCAGTTTGGTGTGTTGGGAGGGTCGTTGTCTCTTCCTTTTCAGCCTCTTAGGTTTTTGTTAACTTCGTCTGTATCACACACAATAGTTTGCTTCCATTGTTGCATGTTACATGTTGGGTCATGTGGCCTATGTGTATATTAAACTGCTATGTTTGCTGTTCTAAGAGCTTTTTGAATGGTATACATGTTTCATTCGTAGAGTTCATGTGGTATCTAACAGACGTTGTGCATGGTGCATGTATGTTATAAAGTGCATGGTGTGTGTAGGGTCTTATAATCTAAGTTATGCGTTCACTAGCGGTCAATCGAATATAGTGTGAAGCCACTCGTTTATAAGCAGGTAATTCATGACCTAGCCCCTCTATAACTTGTGAGGAACATTGGATACCCCCATCAGATGGATTTCCCCGATGTGTGGATCATCGAACCAATATTCCAGGCTCCCTGAGTATTTGACGTCAATGGACCAGTTCGTTAGGGTTGTTATTGTCCAGACACAAATCTCGGCTTCATGTATGATCCTCTACATCTACAACTAGACTTGTATACCTAGGACTTTGGTCCTGACATGTCGCCACTTGGGGCGCGTTTGGTTGCGGTGTGCTATAGTAGCCGAATTGCATGTCCATCTCCAGCCAGCCTGGTTCTTCATATGCGGCCTCATATGCAGCAGATGCAACCTGTTTGTTGCCTGCATCGCATGAAGGGGCACTTACCCCCCTGCTGTTTGGTTGCCGTTTTTGTGCTTAGGGTGTGAGCAGATGCAAACTTCAGTTGTTTGGTTGCAAACAGCGTTTGTGTTCTGCTCACCCCATTCAAATGTGGTGGCCTTACCACCACATGATCAGCACAAAGCAAGCAACGGAAATGACATCAAACTACTTAGATTACCAGCAAACAACTTAGATTAAACAAAGCAAGCAACGGAAATGACAACAAACTACTTAGATTAACAGCAGGGGCATCCTCCTTCCCTGCTCCACGCCAGGGTGCCGCTCCTGGCCAAAATATTAACAAGTTCACATCACAAGTACCATAAGTTCTAGCCACAGAACATAACGAGTTCAACACTAACACCTAACTTAACTACATTGCATGCTCAATGTTACCAACGCAGTTGTGCTTGCTGCAACGAAACATGCACATGATCGAGGAGTCGTGGTTGTAGATTTGGACCTTCAGGCCGAGTCCTGAGATGCGCAGAATGAGGAGGTCGCCGGGGACGATCCGGTGGCGGCGGCAGAAGTAGTTCCAGCCCCGGCCAAGCACCATGTGCCCCTCGAAGTTCTGGACCTGCACCCAGAACTCGCACCACTTGTTCGCCGACAGCCTGACCACGCGCGGGAGCCGCCTAATGACCAGCCACTCGTTCATCACCTCCACGAACTTGCGAGGGATGACGAGCATGGCGAGGTCTTCGGCGTCCTTGATCTGCTGGTAGAAGCGCAGCGGCTCCTGGGCCCCCTCCTCGTGGCCGGTCCTCGGAGATCGTCCCCTTGAACAAGGCAGGCTCATGAAGGCGACCCTGCCAGGCAGGTCCACCCTCTTGAGCCACCTGTTCGTGGGGATGAGATCCTCGGCGCCCTCAGCTCCGTCCACCACCTGAGCTCCTCCACCCGCCACGTCCCAGTCACTCTTCAATATCTTGTCAGGTAAGATGACAAGTATTAGAGGTGCTTGCAAAATGAACAACCACTGATCAGTGGCATTAGCTCTTCTGCAAATGGCACTGATCAGTTGCACTAGCACTACAGCAAATGGCACTGATCAGAGACATTTGCCCAAGAGCAAATGCCACTGATCAGTGCACAAACTCTTTGCCAAATGCCACTTATCAATGGCACTTGCTCTTGAGCAAATGCCACTGATAAGTGGCATCTGGTCTTCTGCAACTGCCACTCATCAGTGCAATATCCTAAGCATGGAAACATCTAAAAATAGCACCCATGTGCACCCATGCACATTTGGCAGCATCCTAAAATGGTCCTACTACATGCACGTATAACAATCTAGAGCATGCAACACAAACCCTAGCTTGAACATGTATGTAGCAACATGAACAGCAACATGAACATGATCCTAGCTTGAACATGAACATGCCATTTGCATGAACACAGATCCTAGCAAGATCCTAGCAAGACCCTAGCACTAGCAGAAGAACATTATCCTAGAACACACACTGTAGCAAACAAGAACAGATCGGTCGGATTCGATTCGATTGGGATCGCATCGAATCGGATCTACTCGAATCCTATAAAAGTAGTAGCACATGCCTAAGAAAGAAACCCCTAATCTACATCTACGAGCAAGCATTGGGGATTCTTTGACTCACCGGAGCTTGCGCAATCGCAGCGAACCGAGGCCGGGGTGAAAACCCCGGCGGGAAGGAGAGAGGTGGCGGAGCATAGGAGGAGCCGTCCCTGGCGACGGCCGGCGGCATCGGCCCCGTGCTCATGGCCACGCCGGAGGTCGAGGAGGACGGCGCGCCGACAGGAGAAAACCCTTGGACGGGGGTCAAGAAAACCCCCTGCCCAATGGGGTCCCAAGAAGTGGCGGCTCCGTGGACAGCGCCGGCGCCGAGCCCAGGACCACGAGGTCCGGAACCGGCGACGGAGCAGGAACGGCCAGCACCGCATTGGCCGGCCCTCGTGGTGGCCGGCAGCAGATGGGGGACGGCGCTCGCAGCGCCGACGCCAAGTCCCTGCCCGAGTTCTGGACCCCGGCCACCCAGCGGTTCTGGATGCTGGCGATGCGCTTGTCGACGGGGGTCAGAGGACGGCGCGGCGGTGGGCGAGGCGGAGCCATCGGAGGAGAGGAGAGGGAGGGACGGTGAGGCAGAGAGGGGTGCTAGCGGTGGGAACAGTGCGGGGCGGTGACAGGAAAGTGGGAGGGGAGTTATGAGACGTCCCCTCCGTCTCCCGCGCTGCCCGAGGCGTGCAACCTCCTCGCACGCGTGGCCGCGCCGAGCCAGGCTCGCGAGAAACTGCCGAGGCTCAGGCCTGCTTTAAGGTTCGTGCGGGCCACGAATCGCATGCAGCCCAGCCAACCAAACAGGGCACGCACATCCCGCGCAGGCCTGGTTGGGCTGCATGCGGGAACCAAACGCGCCCTTGTATGCTCATTTGTACTAGTTTCTCTTGTGTTACCTCATGATTTTTTCTCTGTTCTTTCTCAAACCCATCTCTTCATAAAGATCGGACCACCCGGTCAAAATAATAATAATAATTGTTATGCAACTACAAATCTCCTGAGTTTGTAAATGTCATTGTAATTGAGCATGTATATTGTGCACATAAGCTCCCTTGTTGAGTTGTTTTTCGACAGCAATGAATTTGACATGCAATCCATATATGCACTATTTGTTTTAGTTAGATTTGAATTTAAATTTCATAAAGTATGGATTCGAAATGATGTTGAACCTACGGGGATGAATTATTTGAGAATTGCGGGAGATGTTCTAAAATGATTTAATGGGCCACTATGCTATTGAAGAAAAGAAAAACAAGTGAGATCTCAGCCTCTACTTTATTATACTTTATTAATGATGAACAAGCTAGGTTCCAGCACCAGAGCGCACTTTGTCCAAAAATTCCAACATCGACAACGTTGCCCAGTAGTTTTAAAAACCTTGGTTCGACAATGATGTCCACTAGAAATAGTTCTAAACACATTGGTGCTAGGTGACGCCGAGACACCAAAGAAATGAGTTTCAGTGCACAAAGCAAGATGCATGCTGAAAATCCCAAGGCAAGATTTAGCATGTTTCTCTCAGCTCGTACTGGTGGCAAATTGTCAACGGTGTGTCCTTGGAAACTGGTCTTTCCTCCGACCAAAGCTCCATGTTCAAATCACCTGTTCCCCAATGTACCAAGCATTTGCTAACCTGACGGGGATCAAAACTATTTACCAAGCTCACCCCTGCACATTTGTCCACTAGCATCCATTCCCCTGGTAGTTTACAAGATAACAAATGCAAATAGTCTTAGAAAAGTAAACAATTCAAGGACAAAAAATGCTGATCAGTCAAATAATCTCAGAACTTCGGACAGCTTAATTTACCGTTTGACCGGAGGTCTCCCTCTAATGTCATTTCTCCAGATTCTGGAGAGAACTCTTGCTTTGAGCCATTGATGGCCGTAAAAGCAACAACCACCTCAGTTGGGTGGAGAAGGGTGAAAGTAGGATGAACTCGCAAACATACCAACCTTCACAGGAGAGGAGGAACATACTTCAGTTTTCCGAGATACTATTTCACTCTGAATAATCAAAGATACCTCTGCCTAAAAGTAGGATGAGCCATCGTCGCCGCCACCCCCGCCGCGGCCGCAGGCGGATGAGTCCCGCGGAAGCACCTGCGATGACCTCAGCGCGGTGAGGGGTCCAGACCGGAATCGCCGATCGAGGCTGGAGCCGAGAGAGCGCTCGGGGATGGAGGTCGATCGGGGGGACGAACCTGAGAGGAGGGAGACGAGGGGCGCGTGGACTTGCGCTGGTGGGAGTGGATGCGGAAGCGGAAGGGGAAGTGGGACGCGAGGAGTGGAGGTGCGATCTTGTGGATGCACGGAGACAGCATCTCTTCTTGAGGCACTACGCTTCGGTGCCTTAGGGTGTGTTTGATAGCATTCCTAATCTAGCATGGTTGTTCTTCTCCGATGCATGCTGAGTGTAGACATGTTGAGTACCAGGCCCGTACCGGGCACCTGTGCAGGGTGTGCGCCTGCACAGGGCCCCAAATTTTAACATACTCTGTACTAATTAACTGATATAATTAGCAGGTAGCGTTGATGGTTGAATAATCAAAGTAGGGGACGCACTACTAGTACTACTCTGCGTTCCCTCAAAAAAGCAATGAATTAAGTCACCCAACTATACATGGGAACTTGCAAAAATTAATTATCCAGCCTCTCCTCTCCCATGGCTCTCTCTTTCTCTTCATCTTCCTCGGACCTGAGGCACTATTCCCCTTTCTCAAATCTTAAATCCTCATCAACCTTCAGTTCTTGCTAATGTTCCATTCCTAATCCCCCATCTATTAATTCTTCACGACTTCCCCAAGATAATGTTCCTATGAACAACAAAAGAGGCAACATTCTATTTTCAATCCCCCATCTTTTTAGTTGGTGTTATGTTATTCTCAAATCTCAAATCGGCTGGCTTGCAGAATAATGTTTCTCTCGACCTCCTTCGCTGCCTGTTGCCGGCCCTGCGACCTGCGTGCATCAGCATCAACTGGAGCTTGGACCACAGTTGGAGTCTATGAGTTCTTGGTCACCAAATGCCGCCCCATAATTTGGTTTTCACATCAGTCTAAGGTTGCTTCGTTCCCTTTTTTTCTATATGTTCTGTTTTTATTTGTCTCTTTGTTTTAGTTTTTGCAGTGTCTTTAGAATTGGGAAGTGTACGTGTAATGATATGGAAAACCAGAAGAAAAATATAAAAAAGTTGAGGGCCCACATTTTGATCTTGCACCGGGCCTCCGTTTTCTCAGGTACGGCCCTGTTGAGTACATGCATTTGATGTTGTTTGGTAGCGATGTATATGCTAAGACATGCTAAGTTGAGACTCTGTTTGGTAGCTTGCATCTGTTTAGACATGGTCGGTAGCTACTGTAGCAACCGGTATTTTCAAATAAGCGAACAAAATATTTCAAAAATGCGAACAATTTTTTGAAACATGAAAAAAATAACATTTTTTGAAAATTTAAACATTTTTTGAAATTCCGAAGTTTTTTTTGAAAAATTAAACAAATTTTTACAAATTGATATTTTTAAAAAATTTAAACAAATTTTGAAAATCTGAACATTTTTTGAAAAATCGAAAATTCAAAAAAATCCAATCATTTTTTGAAAATTTAAACATATTTTGAAAATTTAAACAAATGTGAATTTCTGTACATTTTTGAAAATTTTGACATATTTTGAAAATCTGGACATTTTTTGAAAATCTGGATATTTTTTGAAAATTTGAACAAATTTAGAAAATCTGAACAATTTCTGGTATTCTGAACATTTATGAAAATTAAATTAATTTTTATAAATCCTGAACATTATTTGAAACACATTGTCACTCGCTTTGCTCATGCATGTTTACCAGTGAACGACTGTTGGGGTGTTCTCTCTTCATTCATGCTAAGAGGGTATTTGGGCTGAGGTCGTGCATGCTGAGGAGGCCCCGTGCAGGCTACCAAACACCCAAAAGTGGGTCGGGGAGGGAACTGTTGAGCTCATGCACCCTCCATGCACTCTACCAAACACACCCTTAAGGTACCTGCCTTTGTGTCTATGACATGTGGGCCCAACAGGTGGCTGGCCCACATGTCAGTGACCCAAAGGAAGGTGCCTTTACAGCATTGAAGTGGTACGCAAGGCATGCGGACCACCCGGCATGGTTGGAGAGAAAAGCAGGGTTTATGGACAACTCCAATACCGTGCATCAAAGCGCCCGTAAAAATTCGATTACTTTTGGTATTCCAACGTCACGTATCAAACATTATGTGACGCGGTTTGTAAGTTTAAAATCATACAAACCAGAAGCAAAGTT
Organism: Elymus sibiricus; assembly: GCA_039707655.1. Classification (NCBI taxonomy): domain Eukaryota; kingdom Viridiplantae; phylum Streptophyta; class Magnoliopsida; order Poales; family Poaceae; genus Elymus; species Elymus sibiricus. The sequence continues at coordinate 294,590,852 of CM077663.1, read as the reverse complement.
GGAGAAAGTTTGCAAGGGTCTGAGACTTCGCAACATAGGTCTCCGACACCCTCGGCCGATGCAAAAACCTCACTCGGAGCCCTGATTTGCTCACTCGGTCCCTCTCCGCTTACTATGTATCCGCGTAGTTCGTGACCGACGCTACCGTTTTACCACCAACCCGGCTGTCCAGATCTTGTCGGACCTTTGCCACTCCACTAGAGATCTAGCCTTGATTTGCCTACGCCTCCCTTCCACCCCTGGTCAGCCACCGCCCAGGTACCGCCCCTGCACATTTTTTCCATCCATGACAGACACCATGTCCGCCAAGTGTTCCGCCAAAGGCCATAGCCAAATTTAATGGCGTGTTATTGTTTACTTGAAGCAAACATGCTGGATTCGGACGCAGAGTACTTCTATGTCGAGTTCATTGATATGTCCTCGTCGGATGAGGACGAAAATGAGGATGAAACAATGATGATGCATGTGGTTATTGAAGATGTCCAACGTGCGGAGGAGCATGTTCTCAATTTTAAGGGATCAGTCCCGAAACAACCAGTGATGAATCGGAATAGGGCACGGTGGCATATGATGTTGATAGACAATTACTTTCTCCCTGATGCGTTATTTGAGATCTATTTCCGCCATCTATTCGAGACGCGACGAACTGTGTTCGACCGCGCTCTACAATGGTGTCTGGGCGTACGATGACTACTTCATTTTGAAGAAGGATGTCGTTGGAAACATTGGATTCTCTGGTCACCAGAGTACACGGATGCATTGAAGATGGTTGATATGGCACGGGCGCAGATTCGTGGGCCGAGTATCTCCAGATGACCGAAAGCACTCTTGAAGCCATGGTTATATTTGCTACTACGGTGGTGATGGTGTTTGGACCGGGGTACTCAAGAGAACCAATTGTCGAAGACACCGCAAGGCTCAGCTGCTGAAAGCAAGAGGGTGGACAAGTATGCTCGGATCCCTGGATTGCATGCAATAGCAATGGAAGAATTGCACATATGCTCTAAGGGCAATATCATGTACACTGTAAGAAGCTTACCATCATTCTTTAAGCAGTTGCATTAGAGAACATTTGGGTTTGGCACTCTTTCTTTGGGATGCTCGGGTCGCATAATGACATCAACGTGTTACAATGGTCTCAATTGTATGCAAGGTTGTGTGTCGAAGAAGCTACTCCATGCAACTATATCATCAATGACCATGACTACAACATTGGCTATTATCTTTGTGATGGTATTTATCCACGTGGACAACTTTCGTTAAGACCATCTCTGATCCAAGGGGCGAGAAAATATCTCACTTTGCCCAAAGACAAGAAGGAGCTAGCAAGTATGTCGAGAGGACATTTGGAGTGCTCCAAGCCCACTTTGCGGTTGTTTGAGGACCCGCAAAACTATGGGATGCACAGACGTTATGGGAGGTCAGGACAGCTTGTGTGATGATGCACAACATGATTGTGGAGGACGAGGGTGATGGAATTAGCCATGGTCTGGAATTCGAGCAGATGTGTGGTCTTATCCAACTTCCAGAGAAAAATTCGGTGACATTTGACGATTTTATCCAAATGCATCAAGAGATTCTCCATCGAGAAACACACGAGCAACTTCAAAATGAACTGGTTGAGCATCTGTGGGCATTCGAGTAGAGAACTACAAAATTTGCCTAAACAAGTTGAATTCAAATTTGAACTATTTTATTGGAAATCTTCATGTTTGGATTGTAATATTTCTATTTGAATTAGTGTTGCATTGGAATATTTGCATAACATGGTTATGAACAAAGTATGCTTTTTATCTTTACTTATTTTGCATGCTCGGTGTCCACCTAGGGCTCCGTTTGTTGGCCGCCCAACCACCGAGCGGTCATATTCAATGCAACCCACCCACCTCGGGCTCGCAAGGCAGTCGTTGGAAGCGTCTGCAGTCCACGCTTATTTTAAACGGCAAGCATGTGGGGGGAGGGGCTCTCATCCACTTCCCACTCCTGTAAACACCTAGCCACACCCGCTCCCTCGTTGGCGATAGAAAACCCTAGCCCTAGCCATGGTTGGCTTCTTTGGGAAGGGAAAGGCAAAGCATAGCGCCGAGGTCGCCTCGTCGCGGTGGCTGAAACATCGCCAACGTATCGATATTTTATGAAGTATTCATTTCATGTTTACAATGATTTTATATGGTTTTGGTGCCCTTTTATATGATTGTTGGGAACTAACCTATTAACCTAGTGCCCAGTGCCAGTTTCTGTTTTTTGGCTATTTTTGTTTCGCAGAAAAATACATACCAAACGAATTCCAAATGCCATGAAAATATACGGTGATTTTTTATGGACAAGAGGAGACCCACAAAGAATCGAAGAAGGACCAGAAGGTGTCCAGGTGGGCACAAGCCTGGGTGGCGCCCCCCTAGGACGTGCCACCTGAGCTTGTGGGACCCTTGGGCATTCCCCTGGCGTGATTCCAACGCTGAAAAATCCTATATATTATGAAACCTCCAGAAAAAAACCTTGTTGAGTTTTTTTCATCGCCGCAAGCCTCTATTTCAAAGCGATCTCATCCGGAGCTCCGTTCCGGCAACCTACCAGAGGGGGGAAGTCATCACCAGAGGCCATCTTCATCATCCTCGCTGCCTCCATGACGAGAAGGGAGTAGTTCACCCCCAAGGCTAAGGGTATGTACTAGTAGCTATGTGTTTGGTCTCTCTCGTGATCTTGATTGGGCACGATCTTGATGTACCATGAGCCTTGTTAATGTATTGGAATCATATGGTGTTCTTCCCTTTGTTGTGATGAATTGAGTATCGCACTTTGAGGTTTCATTATTATTGGATTGAATATATGAGGATTTAAGATCTCTTGATATATGTCTTGCATGTGGATACCCGTGGTGACAATGGGGTTTTCTATTGAGTCACTTGATGTATGTTTCGATAATCAACTTGCGGATTCTCGTGGTGACATTGGGATAATCTAAGCACATAGGTTGATACACGTTTTCATCCTACTTTATCCGATAGAAACTTTGGGGCAACTCTTTGAAGTTCTTTGTGTTGGATTGAATATTATGAATCTGAAATTGTTTGATGCATATCGAATAATTAACTCATGGATACTTGTGATGACATTGGTGTATTTAGGTGACATTAGAGTTGATTGATGCGTATCATATGGTGTTATTGTAGTATGAACTCTAGGGCTGTTTATGACACTTATAGTAATGACTCAATAGATTGACCGGAAAGATAACTTCGAGGTAGTTTGCTACCTACAATCATCTTATGTTCTCCGCTACTGATAAGAACTTTGGAGTGACTATTTGTCACATATTAAAGGATTGATATATGATTCGATTATATTAGCATTGTTGAGAGATTGCACTAGTGAAAGTATGAACCCTAGGTCTTGTTTACAAGCATTGCATTATCGTTTGTGCTCACTTTTATCAATTGTTATCTTGATGTTTTTATTATTTCAGATTACAAAAACCTATATCTACTATCCATACTGCACCTGTATCACCATCTCTTCGCCGAACTAGTGCACCACTACTAGGGAAAACCCTAGCAATAGCGCGGGTTAAAGGCGTAGCAGTAGCGCGGGCCCCCGCGCTACTGCTACGGCGCTACAACTAACTTATATCAGTAGCGCTGGTCCTACCCTGTGCTACAGTTACCTACTTGTAGTAGTAGCGCGCGTTCGCACCGCACTACTGCTAAAATCTGCAGCGTGCCTATCTATCACGCGCTACTGATAAACTAGCGCTGTTGTTACACTCATACCCCGCGCTAATGTTATCATTTTCTATATATTTTTCTGCTACATATTTACTCTGTATTCTACAGGTTTTATACAATATTCTCTATCATATCATTCACACAGTAGTCTCATCATATCATACACATACAAATCTCATCATAGCATGCAGACACATACAATAGTCTCTCATCATATCATGTCATCATCATCATCATCATCCAACACAAATGATCGAAGTCTCTCGTCATCATCTCGAAATATATAGTGCTACAAGTTATAACATGTCTTGAATACATGCAACTACATGGTCATCCCATACACATGTTTCATCATGCATCTAAAATATGATATAGAAGAGAAGAGCCATCACTACGAGCAAGAACGGAATTATGCAGTAGATGAGGCACCGGTTCTAATTCCTCTCTCGCTCTAGCATGAACCTCAAGTAACTAGCTTCCGCTTCCCGTCTGGTATCGAACCCTCTCTGGCTGCCGCCCGGGAACTGGTACACTAGGGCTTGACACTCCACTAGTGCAGAAAAGCCTAGCTATGGCGTGGCAAAAATGGCCTTGCTGGCGTGGACACCCGATGCCACCAATATGGAGCCACAGTTAAAAAATAATGGTGGCGTTCGATCCCACGCCAGCAGTATTTGGAATACTTATGGCGTCGGATTATGTTGTACGCCAGCATTATGATATGTATCTATGGCGTACACATTATTCTAGCATCACAAATACTGAAAAACATTGCAGGCGTTGTACCTTCTCAACACGACATTACTTAATTTGTAAGCATAGGAAAATCGCTGCCACGACAGCGGGAAGCAACAACGTTCGCATGACAGAATAAGGTAACAAGTAATTAATAGCAATTAAAAGACATTCAAGATAACTATGTGTAACGTCGTACATAGTGCTTAAATATTTAGTTAAGATAGCTAGTCAAGTTTTAAAGTATGATAACACAGAACTACACACACATGTAGGTGATCGAGCTAGTAGTATTGTAGACCAACAGCATAGCTAGGTAGCTGACACTATCCTATATTACATATCGGCATAAGGATCATTAATGTATTTCTTCGACGGATTTGTGAGAGACACAGGATCGTCAGCATCAAGCCCCTGCTTCTGAAGGTGAGCTTTTATCTCCTCCGGGCCGGTTGGTGCGCCGCCGTTGAAAACCCCGGCATGGTCGATGACATCCTGATACGTCCATTTTGCATCATGAATTCTTATTGATATTTATGCTATTCTTGTCCATCATTCCCCATTATGTTCTAATTATTATGTCTTTTCTCTCTGAATATGCAAGGTACATCACAAAGAGGGAAATCACTGGAAACTGGAATTCTGGACCTGAAAACCAAGAAAATGGCTGAAAAATCACTGGACTCCAAATGACCTGAAACTTCATGGAGATTTTTTATGGAATATATAAGAACTATTGGGCCAAAAATATACCAGAGGGGGGTCACCTGCTGGCCACAAGCCAACAGGGCGCCCCCCCTGGGCGCGCCCTATTGCCTTGTGGGGCCCCAGCAGGTCTCCCGACCCCCCTCTTCTCCTATATGGTGTGTTTTACTCTAGAAAAAATCATAAGGATACTTTCGGGACGAAGCGCCGCCATCTCGAGGCGGAAACCTGGGCAGAGGCCCTTTTGATCTCAGGCAGAGAGATTCTGCCCGGGAAACTTCCCTCCGGGAGGGGGAGAACGAAGCCATCGTCATTACCAACGCTTCCTCCTTCATGGGAGGACCAATCTTCATCAACATCTTCACCAGCACCATCTCATATCAAACCCTAGTTCATCTTTTGTATTCAATCTTTGTCTCAAAACCTCATATTGGTACCTGTGGGTTACTAGTAGTGTTGATTAAATCTCGTAGTTGATGCTTGTTGGTATACTTGGTGGAAGATATTATGTTCAGATCCTTGATCTCCATTATTACACCTCTGATCTTGAACCTGTTGATGATATGTGAGTAGTTACTTTTGTTCCTGAGGACATGAGAGAAGTCTTGTTATAAGTAATGATGTGAAGTTGGTATTCGTTCGATATTTTGATGATGTGTATGTTGTTGCTTCTCTTAGTGGTGTCGTGTGAACATCGAATACACGACACTTCACCATGTTATGGGCATAAGGGAAGGCATTGTGGAGTAACAAGTAGATGATGGGTTGCGAGAGTGACAGAAGCTTAAACCCCAGTTTGTGCGTTACTTCACAAGGGGCTGATTTGGATCCACACGTTTCATGCTATGGTTAGATTTATCTTAATTATTCTTTCGTAGTTGCGGATGCTTGCGAGAGGGGATAATCATAAGTAGGTTGTTTGTTCAAGTAAGAACAACACCTTAGCACTGGTCCACCCACATATCAAATTATTAAAGTAACGAACGCGAATCAACTCAACATGATGAACATGACTAGACAGAAATTCCCATGTGTCCTCGGGAGCGTTTGCTTAATATAAGAGTACTTTCAGGCATGTCCTTTGCTAAAAAGGATTGGGCTATCTTGCTGCACCTTTGTTACTATTGCTTCTTGTCACTTGCTATGAATTACTTTGCTACAAAACTATCTATCATTATTACTTGCAGCACCTGCAGAGAATACCTTACTGAAAACTGCTTATCATTTCCTTCTGGTCCTCGTTGGGTTCGACACTCTTACTTATCGAAAGGACTACGATTGATCCCCTATACTTGTGGTTCTTTAAGACTCTTTTATGGTGTCGTTGTCTGGGAGTGAAGTGCCTCTGGTAAGTGGAAATTGGTAAGGAAACATTTGCGATACGCGCTGAAATTTACTGTTGCTTATTACTATGGATGGTCACCCTTTGAGTGGCTTGTTCGGGGCATCTTCGCCTCGAACGGAAATGGAAAAGGTTGTCTCTCAACCTACTGAACCTACTGAAAATATTTATTATGAGATTGCTTCGAGTATGTTAGAGAAACTGCTGGCTAATCCTTATGACGGTACAACTCATCCTGATTACCACTTGATATATTTAGATGAGATTTGTGGATTGTTTAAGCTTGCAGGTTTATCTGGAGACAAAGTTAAGAATAAGATTTTCCCTTTATCTTTGGAGGGAAAAGCACTAATGTGGTACATGCTATTGGATGGTATTGGATCATGGGACTGGAATAGCTTGAAGCTGGAATTTCATCAGAAGTTTTATCCTATGCATCTAGTCCATCGTGATCGGAACTTTATATATAATTGCTCGCCTCGTGAAGGATAAAGCATCGCTCAAGCTTGGGGGAGGCTTAAATCTATGATGCACACCTGCCCCAACCATGATCTCTCGAGGGAAATGAGTATACAAAAAATTTATGCTCGGCTTTCTCATGATGATCAATTAGTACTGGATTCTTCTTCTTCTAGTTCCTACATGAAGAGGACAATTGAATTCAAATGGGATCTTCTAGAAGGAATTAAACGCAACTCTGAATATTGGGAATTCGACAAAGGTAAAGAGTTTGGTATAAAGCTTAAGTTTGATTGTGTTAAATATTGTATGGAAACTAATACGTTCCCTGAGTTTAGCAATAAATATGTGCTTGACTCCGAGATAGTAGCTTCTTTCTGTGAACCATTTGATACTCATGTTGATCTCCCTAAGGAGAAGTGGTTTAAATATCATCCACCTATTGAAAAACCATTAGAGGAACCTGTTAAAGTTAAAGAGGAAAAAATTGTTTATCATGCTGATCCAGTTGTGCCCACCGCTTACATTGAGAAACCTCCTTTTCCCGTTAGGATTAAGGAACATGCTAAAGCTACAACTGTCGTTAATAAAATTTATATTATAACACCTAAACCCTCTGAACAAATAAATGTTGAGCCTAATATTGCTATGGTTAAAGATCTCTTGGCTGATAATATTGATGGTCAGTTTATCTATTTCTGTGATGAAGCTACTAGAATTGCAAAACCTGTTAGAAACAAGCAGGATGAGCTAGATAAAAATAAACCAGTTATTGATATGCTTGTTGTTTCTGTTAAAATTGGGGATCATTGTTATCATGGCTTATGTGACATTGGTGCTAGTGTTAGTGCTATACCTTTTACCTTATACCAAGAAATTATGAATGACATAGCACCCTCTAAGATTGAAGATATTGATGTCACTATTAAACATGCAAACATAGACACCGTTGCACCACTTGGGATTTTTATAGATGTTGAGGTCTTGTGTGGAAAAGTAAAGTACCCTATAGATTTCTTAGTACTTGGTTCACAACAAGATAGTTTTTGTCCCATTATATTTGGTAGACCTTTCTTGAATGCTGTTAATGCTGAAATTAATTGTGTTACTGAGAAAGTGAAGGTAAGCTTTCGTGATGAGTCTCATGAATTTAATTTCTCTAAGTTTGGTAGAAAACATTATGAAAACAAATTACATAGTAGGGATGAAATAATTGGTCTTGCTTCTCTTGCCGTGCCACCTACTGATCCACTAGAACAATATTTGCTAGACCATGAGAATGATATGCATATGAATGAAAGAAATGAGATAGATGATATACTTCTTAGCCAAACACCTATTCTCAAACATAACCTGCCTGTTGATATATTAGGGGATCCTCCTCCACCCAAGGGAGATCCCGTCTTTGAGTTAAAGACACTACCAGATACTTTGAAATATGCTTATCTTGATGAAAAGAAGATATATCATGTTATTATTAGTGCTAAACTTTCAGAGCATGAAGAGAAGAGATTACTTAAAACTCTGAAGAAGCACAGGGCTGCTATTGGATATACTCTTGATGATCTTAAGGGCATTAGTCCCACTCTATGTCAGCACAAGATTAATATGGAACCGGATGCTAAACCTGTCATTAATCATCAACGCCGCTTAAATCCTAAGATGAAGGAAGTGGTAAGAACTGAAATACTAAAGCTTCTGGAGGCAGGTATAATTATATCCTATTGTTGATAGTAGGTGGGTAAGTCCTATTCATTGTGTTCCTAAGAAAGGAGGTATAACTATTGTTCCTAATGATGAAAATGAACTTATCCCACGAAGAATCGTTACTGGTTATAGGATGGTAATTGATTTCAGGAAATTAAACAAAGCTAGTAGAAAAGATCATTACCCCTTGCCCTTTATCGATCAAATGTTAGAAATTCTATCTAAGCACACACATTTTTGTTTTCTTGATGGATATTCTGGTTTCTCTCAAATACCTGTGTCAAAAAAACCCAAGAGAAAACTACTTTCACTTGCCCTTTTGGAACTTATGCTTATAGACGTATGCCTTTAGGTTTATGTAATGCACCTACTACCTTTCAAATATGTATGACTCCTATATTCTCTGATTTTTGAGAAAAGATTGTCGAGGTTTTGATGGATGATTTTTCCGTTTAAGGTACTTCTTTCGATGATTGCTTGAGCAACCTTGATCGAGTTTTGCAGAGATGTGAAGAAACTAATCTTGTCTTGAATTGGGAGAAGTGCCCCTTTATGATGATTGAAGGTATAGTACTTGGGCACAAGATATCTGAACGAGGCATTGAGGTAGACAAAGCTAAAGTTGATGCAATAGAGAAAATGCCATGTCCTAAAGATATTAAAGGTATAAGAAGTTTCCTTGGTCATGCTGGTTTTTTGACACCATGTGTGATGCTAGTGATTATGTTGTTGATACGTCCATTTTGCATCATGTTTTCCTACTGTTATTTACTTTGTTTTGTTGAATAATAATGCTTTGGGGAGTGATTCTAATGCCATTTCTCTGATAATATGCAAGGTTTACACAAAGAGGGAGAATACCGGCAGCTGGAATTCTGGACCCAAGAAAAGCACGTCAGAGATACCTATTCTGCACAACTCCAATGAAGCTGAAATTTTACGGAGATTATTTTTGCATTTAATAAAAAATACTGGAGCTGAAAACTACCGGAGGGGGCCTCCCAGGTGGGCACAACCCACCAGGGCACGCCAGGCCCCCCTGGGCGCGCCCTGATGGGTTGTGGCCACCTCGGCCCACCTCCGGTGCCCATCTTCTGGTATAAGGTCACTCTTGACCTAGAAAAAATTAGAGGAGGACTTTTGGGATGAAGCGCCGCCGCCTCGAGGCGAAACTTGGGCAGGAGCACTTTTGCCCTCCGACGGAGCGATTCCGCTGGGGGAACTTCCCTCCCGGAGGGGGAAATCGAAGCTATCGTCCTCACCAATACCCCTGTCATCTTTGGGAGGCCAATCTTCATCAACATCTTCAACAACACCATCTCCTCTCAAACCCTAGTTCATCTCTTGTGTTCAATCTTTGTACCGGAACCTTAGATTGGTACCTGTGGGTGACTAGCAGTGTTGATTACTTTGCGAAGTTGATTACTATATGGTTTATTTGGTGGAAGATTATATGTTTAGATCCATTATGCTATTCAATACTCCTCTGATCTTGAGCATGATTATTATTTGTGAGTAGTTACCTTTGTTTTTGAGGTCACGGGAGAAGTCATGTTGCGAGTAATCATGTGAATTTGATATGTGTTCGATATTTTGATGATATGTATGTTGTGATTCCCTTAGTGGTGTCATGTGAACGTCGACTACATGACACTTCACCATTCATGGGCCTAAGGGAATGCATTGTGGAATAGTTATTAGATGATGGGTTGCTAGAGTGACAGAAGCTTAAACCCTAGTTTATGCGCTACTTCGTAAGGGGCTGATTTGGATCCACATGTTTAATGCTATGGTTAGACTTTGTCTAAATAATTTTCTCGTAGTTGCGGATGCTTGCGAGGGGGTTAATCATAAGTAGGTTGTTAGTTCAAGTAAGAACAGCACCTTAGCACCGGTCCACCCACATATCAAATTATCAAAGTAGCGAACACGAATCAAACCAACATGATAAAAGTGACTAGACGAAATTCCCGTGTACCCTCAAGAACATTTTCCTATTACTAGTGATTGTTCTGGCCTGTCCTTTGCCTCAAAGGGATTGGGCTACCTTGCTGCACCTTGTTTACCGTTACCGTTACTTGCTCGTTACCAATTATCTTGCTATCAAACTATCTGTGTAAGTGCATCTAGTGCCACCCTTTGTTGGTTTTGGAGTATTGAAGACAAACATGGTTGAGGGACTAATGTGTTTGTGAGAGTTCATAGGTTAACACAGATAGAAGTCCTTGGAGTTTCGGTTTAGCCGTCAAAGACGACCCCCAAAAATGTCCGAAGACATTGATGACGGCTGAAGCTATTGGTGGCATGCGAAGACATTCGTCCGAAGACAATGAAACGCAAAGACGAAGTCTTTTGGTAGTTTTGTTTCTTCTTTCCTGAGTCATAGGAACCACCGTACTGTTAAGTGGGGTCGATGTGATTGAAGTCAGATGCTGACGTGATGCTCAACCCATACCTATGTCTTCGAGCGAAGACAGTGAGAGGAAATCTCTTCTAGAGTTGGTTGAGTCAGCTTTACATGTTACCCAAGTAAAGCTGCCGCGTGCGTTTGCTATCCGACCGTTGTGACACGTGTCGGTTGGCCATTGACCCAGGGTCATTTCGGTCATATCAGGTCGGGTTGCCTGCTGGCTATAAATAGCCCACCCCCTCCACCATAAGAAGGTGGCTGCTCAGAGAGAGATACGACTGTTGTCGTTTTGGAGCAACCCACCACGAAGACATTGAGAGAGAAACATCCTGCGAGGATACACCTAAACACCTAGAGCTAGAGTGTTTGAGCATCACTGAAGTCATTCTGTTCTAAGAGAACTGAAGACTTATTACACTTGAAGACTGTGATCTTCCAGATGGTTAGGCGTCTGGGTCTAGAGCGTCCAAGAGTCATTGTGGATTGTCGGGTGACCAAGTTTGTACGGGTTTCAGAAGTCTCCCCTAAAGACTTACCAGAGTGATTGGGCGTTGTCTAAGTGACTTTGGCTCAAGGGGAATAAGGTGAAGATGAGGTCTTCTGAGTTCAATCTCAGCCTCCCTAACCAGACGTACAGCTGTCACAGCAACTGGAACTGGTCCAACAAATCCTGTGTCTTCGTCAAGCAACTGGTTCTATCCTTCACTTTATTACATTCCTGTTCTGTATCGTTAAGCCTTTGCTTGTTCGTTGTTTGAAGACTTGTCCTGAAGGCATTCATATCTGTTGTTTATCTTCATTCTATCTAAGTTTGTCTTCGACTCATCTTAGAGTGCATGATGATAATGCTTAACTTGCCTGTATGTCTTCACTGCATTGCATGCCTTGACTAGATCGTTGATTACTATCCCTACTTGATCTTGTATCGCTTTCGCATACTTTGAATACATTCATTGTTTCGAAGCCTTTCATAAAAATCGCCTATTCACCCCTCTCTAGTCGATAACTAGCACTTTCAATTGGTATCAGAGCAAGGTACTCCCTTGTTCTGTGTTTTGGTTTAACCACCGTGGAGTTTTAGCTATGTCGACTGCAGGGATAACCAAGGTCTCCGCTGCGTGCCCTGTCTTTGATGGCACTGACTACCCCTACTGGTAGAACAAGATGCGCATGCATCTCAAAGCCATTGACAACAACCTATGGTATGTCGTCATGGCAGGCATTCCCGAAGTTGGCGAAGGTGTCACTGCTGTTGACGTGAAGAGGTTCGCGCAACTGGACTCCACTGCCAAGAACATCATCTGTGGTCATCTGACCAAGGGACAATATGGCCGTGTGAGTGCACTGAACACCGCTAAGCAAATCTGGGAATGGCTGTCCAAAGTGAACGAAGGTGTCTCATCTCAAACAGACTCTCGTGTTGATGTGCTTCGCAACCTGTTCAACCGCTTCAAGAGACTCGACAACGAAAACGTTCAGCTCACCTTCGATCGTCTCACTGACATCTCAAATGAGCTGAATGCACTTGACGCCACCGATATCACCAAACACGAAGTCGTAAAGAAGCTACTCAGGTCACTTGACAGTTCCTTTGATACACTTGCGCTAATGATCCAAGAGCGCCCTGACTTCAAGAGTTTGGATCCAGCCGATATCCTCGAGAGGTTAAACACACATGAATTCCAACAAGCTGAAAAGAGAGATATCTATGGACCCAGCTACAATTGCTCTCGTGCATTGAAGGCCAAGGCTGTGTCCTCATCTGAAGACAACTCTGACTGCAGTTTTGATGGTGCTGAAGACTTTGGAAAGGAACTTGCTCTCCTTGTCCGGAAATTTCGGAAATTTGCCAAGTCAAAACGCTATGCAAAATCTTCAAGGCGTGATTCCAAGAGGATTGGAGAAATGTCTTCGAAGGACAGCAAGAAGCAAACCTGTCACAAGTGCAAGAAGACTGGTTACTTTATTGCTGATTGTCCTCAATGGGAAAGGGAATCCAAGAAGAAGAGCAAGAGCTATGACTCAAATGACAAGAAGAAGAAGAAGTATGCAAAGTCTTCGTCACATAAGAAGAGCTCCACTGGCAAAGCACATGCCTTCATCGGAAAGAAGATGGATTCATAGTCTGAGTCTGGCTCTGAGGCCGAGGAAGCATCTGAGGAGGAATCTGACGCTGAAGTAGCTGGGCTGGCAATGGCTTCGGCATATCTCTCCACGTCTGTGTTCGAACCCGAAGACCATGGCTCCTTCTTCCACACCGAAGCCAGTGATGATGACGCTACTCCTGCTTACTGCTTCATGGCAAAAGCCTCCAAGGTATCCTCAAAATCCTCACATCATGACTCTGAATCTGAAGCTGAATCTGATGATGACATGAAACCTAGCTATGCTAAACTTGTAAAAATTGCCACCAAGCAACAACATGCCATGGAGAAAATGCAAACTACTCTAGAAAAAAGTGATGACCTGTTACACGAAGAGATGAGTGTGAACTAAACTATGGCTGAAGACATGCATAGTATTCGTTCAAGGTTTGAGGATCTCCAAAGTTGTCATGATGCCCTCTCAACTGATCATGAGAAGCTTTCTCTTGAATATCTTCAAAAAAAGATTGATCTTGAAAAGTTGAGGGAAGCACATGATGACCTACGGAAGGAAAACGACTCACTCCTAGCAGAGCAAATCAGTACCGCTCAGGATGAATTTGATGCTCCATGCTTAAAGTGTATTGCCCGTGAAGCTAATGATTCAACTGCTAAATGTTCAAATGCTTCTGAAAATGCTTTATCTTCAATTGTATCTGTGGCACCTAACCCCTCATCTGAGGAAGCCACTGCTATCCCTGATGACAATGACAGGTTGAAGACATTGCTTGAAACTGGCATGTACAAGAGTCTGAAAGGACATCAAATTCTTTGTGATGTCCTGAAGAAGACTATATTGAACAAAAACCCTAGGAAAGTGGGTGTGGGTTTCGAAAGAAACCTCAATGTTGATGGATCCTACTGGACACCTGAGCAGTACCCCAAAACCACATGGGTTGCTGCAAAAGGTCCTTCAGTTGATCCATCCACATTATCCGACTTTAACTGTGCGAATCCTCTCACTATTGATGAATCCTTTGATTCCAACTATAAACTGTTCAAATGCCAAAATGGTGAAGTATTTGCCAGGTTTATTGGTACTAACTGCAGGAATGGTTCTCCTATGAAGATCTGGGTTCCCCAATGTCTTCTTGAGAAGCTTCGCGTGAATGTCTTGACGACATCTCCCAAGAAGAAGACAAACTCTAGATCAATGTCTTCGAGAAGACATAAGTCTTCATATGATGGCACTAACCATTCTGTTTTGCAGGAAAAGACTCAGATGACTCATGAATATGTACACAATGGCATGAACCGCTATGTTCATCCAACCAAGAATTTATCTGCTTATTCATTTGAGTACACTAACCCTCCTGTGAAACGTACTATTAGGGCATCTTTGCCTAAATTCTCTGATGCTGTCTTACGTCTCATTGCTTCTAAGCCACCCCTTCGCATGTGGGTTGTTAAGAAGAACTAATATCTTCTATGCAGCATCGGGTCTCCAGATAGGAAGAATCCTATCCCGAAGAACATCTCTGGAGACCCGAAAACATTCTTGTCTGAACGCAAGAAAACTAATACATACCTCGTTCAGAATACTTACCACTCTACTGCTATATCTTCATCTTAGCATGTTACTCTTACATGCTTTGGTGAACTCGACTAATTCTCAATGCAGGAAGACAAATCCAATGCCACTGAATGGATTATGGACAATGGATGCACAAGTCATATGAATGGTGATCGAAGCCTATTGATGGAGCAAACTCTTCGACCTCCAACAAAAGATCACATCGTCTTTGTTGACAAGAGCAGCAGCAAAGTATTGGGGCTAGGTAGAGTTGCTATCTCAAGGGACCGGCGCAAGGAAAATGTCATGCTTGTCGAATCCCTTGGTTACAACTTGATGTCTGTCTCAATTCTCTGTGACTTAGATATGCTCGTCATATTCGGCAAATTTCGATGTGTGGTACTAATGGCCTCTGACAAAACTAAAGTCTTCGAAGGTTTTTGAAGAGGTGACTTGTACATGGTAGATTTCTCTACAGGACCACAGGTTGCCTCATGTCTTCTAGCAAAAGCTTCGGAGTGCTGGCTTTGGCACAGAAGGCTAGGACATGCTGGGATGAGGAACTTACACACACTCGCCAAGAAGAAGCTCATCATTGGCGTCGAAGGTGTCAAGTTCAAGAAGGACCACCTTTGTGGTGCCTGTGAAGTCGGGAAGATGACCAGGGCCAAACACCCCTTGAAGACAATCATGACGACCACTCGTCCCTTCGAGCTGCTACACATGGACTTATTCGGCCCTACTCATTACTCCACTTTCTCTACCACTGCAAATCTATATGGCTTCGTAATTGTTGATGACTATTCTCGATTCACTTGGGTGCATATTATACTCTATAAGACTGAAGTGCAGGATGTCTTCAGGCACTTTGCAAATAGGTGTATGAACAACTACAACATCAAGATCAAGCACATCAGGAGTGACAATGGCACTGAATTCAAGAACATAGGCCTGGACACCTATCTTGATACTCTTGGCATCACTCAAGAGTTCTCTGCTCCATATACTCCTCGGCAGAATGGCGTCGTGGAGCGCAAGAATAGGACTCTTATTGAGATGGTTCGCACCATGCTTGATGAATACAAGACACCACGAAAGCTATGGCCTGAAGCCATTGACACTGCATGCCATATCATCAACAGAGTATATCTTCACAAGTTCTTCAAGAAAACATCTTATGAGCTTCTCACCGGTAAGAAACCCAATGTAAGTTACTTCAAAGTCTTCGGTACAAGATGCTGGATAAGGGATCCACACCACACCTCTAAATTTGCATCGAAAGCACATGAGGGTTTCATGCTTGGTTATGGATAGGATTCGCACACCTACAGAGTCTTCAACATCTTTCACAACAAGGTTGTTGAAATTGTAGATGTGCGATTCGATGAAACTAACGGCTCGCAAAGAGAGCACCTACCTCCTGTGCTAGATGAATTACCTCCAGATGAAGCTATTAGACTGATGGGTGATACGTCTCCAACGTATCTATAATTTTTGCTTGTTCCATGCTGTTATATTATCATTCTTGGATGTTTTACAATCATTTTATAACAACTTTATATCATTTTTTGGGACTAACTTATTGACATAGTGCCAAAGTGCCAGTTGCTGTTTTTTGCTTGTTTTTCACTTTGCAAGGTGGGATATGGAGTACAATCGCGACGAAATTTTTTGGAGATTTTTTCTGGACCAGAAGACACCCAGTGGGCCAAACAACTGCCGGAGAGGTGGGCTATGGAGAGCACAACCCACCAGGGCACGCTAGGGGGCCCCGACGCGCCCTGATGGGTTGTGCCCTCCTCGGCCCCCTTCCGCACCGCCTCTGATGCCTAGAAATTCCCAAATATTCCAAAAAACCTAGGGGAGTCGACGAAACACAATTCCAGCCGCCGCAAGTTCCAGAACCGCGAGATCCAATCTAAACACCATCACGGAGGGGTTCATCTTCCTCATAGGTGCCTCTCCGATGATGCGTGAGTAGTCCACCATAGACCTACGGGTCTGTAGGCAGTAGCTAGTTGGCTTCTTCTCTCTCTCTTATGAATCTCAATACAATGGTCTCTTGGAGATCTATTTGATGTAAACTTTTGCGGTGTGTTTGTTGGGATACGATGAATTTTGAGTTCATGATCAGTTTCTATCCATGAATATTATTTGAGTCTTCTTTTATCTCTTATATGCATGATTACTTATAGCCTCGTATTTCTTCTTTGAATCTTTGGTTTAGTTAGGCCGACTAGATCGATTTTTCTTGCCATGGGAAGAGGTGCTTTGTGATGGGTTCGATCTTGCGGTGTTCTTTCCCAGTGACAGAAGGGGCAGCAAGACACGCATGTATCGTTGCTATTAAGGATAACACGATGAGGTTTATTCCTACATGAATAGATCTTGTCTACATCATGTCATCGTTCTTATTGCATTACTCCGTTTTTCCATGAACTTAATACACTAGATGCATGCTAGATAGCGGTCGATGTGTGGAGTTATAGAGGTAGATGCAGGCAGGAGTCGGTCTATCTATCTTGGACGTGATGCCTATATAATGATCATCGCCTTGGATATCGTCATGACTATTCGATTTTCTATCAATTGCCCAACAGTAATTTGTTCACCCACCGTGCGCTATACTCATGAGAGAAGCCACTAGTGAACCCTACGGCCCCCGGGTCTACTTTTCCATCATATTGCTTTCTGATCTACGTTTTTTGCAATCTTTGTTTTTAGATCTACAAAACCAAAAACCCAAAAATATATTGCTGCATATTTAGTCTTTTATTTGTGTTCTTGAGAGATCTATCTCTCCTATCTATCACTACCTAATCTATCTTATTACCGTAGAGAGATTGACAACCTCTCTTTCGCGTCGGGTTGCAAGTATTTGTTGTTTGTGTGCAGGTGTTGCTTATTGGGTGGCGGTGATCCTCCTACTGGTTCGATAACCTTGGTTTCATAACTGAGGGAAATACTTACCGTCGCTGTGCTGCATCATCCCTTCCTCTTTGGGGAAATACCGACGCAGTCTCAAGCCACATGAAAGGAATTTCTGGCGCCGTTGCCGGGGAGGAAGCGGTCTCTTCTACGTGCCTATCGTAGGCGCCGAGGGGACTCCACCATCATCTACCAGGTTCCTAATCACAAATCTCATCTCCTTGCAATTACATTATTTGCCATTTGCCTCTCCTTTTCCTCTCCCCCACTTCACCAATTTGCCGTTTTATTCGCCCTCTTTTTCGTTTGCCCTTTTTCTTGCCGGATCTCTTCCTCGCTTGCAATCTTGTTTGCATAGTCACGATGACTCAAGAGAACACCAAGTTGTGTGATTTTTCCAATACTAATAACAATGATTTTATTAATACTCCTATTTCTCCTCCCGCCACTAGTGCGGAGTCTTCTGATATTAATGCCGCTTTGTTGAATCTTGTCATGAAAGATCAATTTGCCGGCACTCCTAATGAGGATGCCGCATCCCATCTAAACACGTTCGTAGAATAGTGTGATATGCAAAAAAAAGATGTGGACAATGATATTGTCAAGTTGAAACTATTTCCTTTTTCCTTGCGGGGTCGTGCAAAAATTTGGTTTACCTCTTTGCCCCGCAATAGTAGCGATTCTTGGAATAAGTGCAAGGATGCTTTTATCACTAAGTATTTTCCGCCCGCGAAAATTATTTCCCTTAGGACGCAAATCATGAATTTTAAGCAACTTGAGAATGAACATGTTGCACAATCTTGGGAAAGAATGAAGTTGATGCTAAGAAATTGTCCTACTCATGGTTTAAATCTTTGGAGGATCATACAAAAAAATTATGCGGGATTGAATTTTGTCTCTAGAAATCTTTTAGATTCCGCCGCGGGTGGTACTTTTATGGGGATTACTTTGGGTGAAGCTACTAAATTGCTAGATAATATCATGGCTAATTATTCTCAATGGCATACCGAAAGAGCACCTACTAGTAAAAAAGTTAATTCGGTAGAGGAAATTAGTACTTTGAGTGATAAAGTTGATGCTTTGATGAAATTGGTTGCTAGTAAAAATGCTCCTATTGATCTTAATGATGTGCCTTTGTCTACCTTGACTGAGCAAAATAGTGATTTCGCAGATGTGAATTTTGTCTCTCGAAACAATTTCAATAACAATGCTTATAGAGGTAATTTTAATCCTAGGCCTTTTCCTGGAAATTCCTCTAATAATTATGGTAATTCCTATGGTAATTCTTCTTACAATAATAATATGAACACCTCTGATATTGAGAGTAATATTAAAGAATTTATCAATGCGCAAAAGGCTTTCAATACTACGATAGAGGGAAAGTTGAACAAGATTGATGATATGTCTAGAAGCATTGATAGAATTTCTCATGATGTTGAAAATCTCAAGTTGAAAGCTTTTGTGCCTAAGATTTATGAATCTATTAAAGCTTTATATGTCTCTATGGATGAAAGTAAGAAAAGAACCGCTATGCTTAGAGCTAAAAGAAAAATCTTAGAAAAATCGTTTTCTAGTGATTGCCTTCGTAAAAAAGATGAAGATCTTAAAGTGATTGGTGTTTCTTCTATTGATTCCTTGTTTAGAAATATTAAAATTGATAATGAAGGGACTGAAGTAGATTCAACTTTAGCTAGAAGGCGTCCAATAATTTGGAGGGTGAAAATCTTGATGAAAATTTTGATAAAAGTGGGTTTGAAGAGGTCAAAACTTTAGCTAGTGATGTGCCCACTATCTTGGATTGCAAAGACTTTAATTATGATATTTGCTCTTTGATTGAGTGTATTTCTTTGTCGCAATCCATGTTGAATTCACCCCATGCTTATGAGCAAAATAAAGCTTTTACTAAACATATCGTTGATGCCATGATGAAATCTTTTGAAGAAAAGTCGGAGTTGGAGATTTCTATTCCTAGAAAATTACATGATGAGTGGGAACCTACCATTGAGTTCAAGATTAAAAATTATGAATGCTTTGCTTTGTGTGATTTGGGTGCTAGTGTTTCCACGATTCCGAAATCTCTATGTGATGAGCTTGGTCTTACCAATATTGAAGAATGTTCTCTTAATTTGCACTTGGCGGATTCTACTATTAAAAAACCTTTGGGAAGAATTAATGATGTTCTTATTCTTGCAAATAGGAACTATGTGCCTATTGATTTTATAGTGCTTGATATTGATTGCAATCCGTCTTGTCCCATTATACTTGGTAGATCGTTTTTACGCACTATAGGTGCCGCGATTGATATGAAAGAAGGCAATATTCGTTTTCAATGTCCCTTGAGAAAGGGTATGGAACACTTCCCTAGAACAAGAATTAAGACACCATATGAATCAATGATGAGGGCATCCTATGGATCCAAAACCAAAGATGACAATACTTGAATCTATCCATTAAGCCTAGCTAGGGGCGTAAAATGATAACGCTTGTTGGGAGGCAACCCAATGAATAAATAAATTTTTGCTTTTTCCTTTTTGTTTTTCTGTGTTGACATAATTATGCCTCTGTTATGATGGTGTTTTTACGGTTTATTTAGTGTTTGTGCCAGGTAAAGCCTTTAGGATGATTCATAGGATGAGTAGAAGTGATGCTGAATCTGAAACAGAAACTTTGCGCCCAGTATATGAATTTTCATTTTTTTTCTGGAACGTGATCTTGAGCTGAAATTTTAACACAGTGTTGCTATACAAATTCCTTACGTTGTCCTAATTTTTCAGAATTTTTAGAGTTACATAGTTATGGTTAGAGTACAGATTACAACAGACTGTTCTGTTTTAGACAGATTCTGTTTTCGTTGCATTGTGTGCTTGTTTTGATGAATCTATGGTTTCTATTGGGGGGTATAAGCCATGGTAAAGTTAAAATACAGTAGGTATAATGCAATTATAAAATTTGAATGGGTTTACAACAGTACCTAAAGTAGTGATTTGCTTTCTTATACTAACGGATCTCACCAAAATTTGTTGAGTTTTGTGTGATTGAAGTTTTCAAGTTTTGGGTGAGATCACGATGGATGAAGGAATAAGGAGTAGCAAAAGCCTAAGCTTGGGGATGCTACCGCACCCCCAAGATATATCCAAAGAGAAACAAGCAACTAAGCTTGGGGATGCCCCCGAGTGGCATCCCCTCTTTCTTCTAACGACCATCGGTATTTTACTTGGAGCTATATTTTTATTCGTCACATATCATGTGTTTTGATTGGAGCGTCTTGTATCTTTGCTTGCTTTGTTTGTTAGTTTTTTCTTTGTATCCTTGCTGTACACACCTATTTGAGAAAGCCAAAATCATGCTATGATTTGTTAGAATTGCTCTATGTGCTTCACTTAAACTTTTTGAGCTATAGAATTGCTCTAGTGCTTCACTTATATCTTTTTGAGCACGGTGTGCTTATAAACTTTTGTAGAAATACTCTCATGCTTCACTTAGATTAATTTGAGAGTTAGTAAAATTTTAAAGAAGTCCTCTCATGCTTCACTTATACCTTTTTGAGAGATGAAATCTTTATGCTCATGTGCTTCACTTAAATTTGTTTGAGCTTGCCAAAAAGCAATGGCAATATATGAAACTAGTCCCAAAGTGATAGATATCCAAGGAGGATATAATAAAGACTTTCATGAAGATCATTGGACAAATTAAACTTGATTCCTTGTAATAGTTTTGAAACACGATGATAGTAATATGTGAGTCATGTTAGTGAGTAATTATGCTTAGTAGGAATATTGGTGTTATGGTTTGTGATTCCCTATGCATGCACGAAAGTCAATAGTTATGCAATGAAGTTACATCCTACTTGTGGTGCATTATTCGGTGTTAGTTATGTTCAATGCTCACTTATGTCAATTTTCGTTTCTTGGTTTGGTTGCTTCCCAATCTATTTGCTAGCCTCCATTTGTACTAAGTAGGAATACTACTTTTGCAACCAAAATCCTTAAACCAAGTTTTGCCTTATGAGTCCACCATACCTACCTATATGCTGTATTTCCATGCCGTTCCAAGCAAATTTGTACATGCCATCTCTAAATTTTCAAAATAATTTTTCTCTTTTGTGTGCCCGTACCGCTCATGAAACGGTGGGGAGTGTCCAATATTTTTCCATGCTAGATGTGTTATTCTCAAGATGAGTGTTTATTCACTTGTCATTGCACGAGAGTGCGGCAGTAATAGGGATGCCCATTCCCGAAATGAAAAAGAAAAAAAATTACTTTATGTTGTCAAATAATAAATTCCTTGGAAAGTGTTGGTATGGAAGGCAACCGTGGATACGACCCGCCATGGAAAGTGAAAGTTTGGTGGAAAAAGGAATAAACTTTATTTTCTGTTTGGGAACCGCCTATGATATATCTAGCATGGAAAGTATTGTGAGCTACTTTGTCGTTTTCGTTGACAGGAAAAGCATGCCACCCAAAATATATTTTTTCTCTCTCAATATAAAAACTTGAGCTCTGGCACCTCTACAAATCCCTACTTCCCTCCACGAAGGGCCTATCTATTTACTTTATGCAATTTTTATTTTTTTGCTTTGAGTCTCCATCTTCTCTTATAAGCACCAACTAGGGGGCACTATGATCGTACTTGAGGATTGGGCATAGCTAATATTTGAGTGTGTTTCATGAATGGATCAATGATTGAGCATGATGGGCTAGGGATAACTTTCTTTAGTGTTGATATTTTGAAAGACATGGTTGCTTGTTGACATGCTTGAGTATTGAAGTCATTATGTTAAAACTAGACTATTGCTTTGAAATATTATAAGTCCAAATGTCCATGCTATACAAAAGAAAAGAATGTGATGAACATGTTAGGCAGCATTCCACATCAAAAATTCTGTTTTTATCATTTACCTACTCGAGGACGAATAGGAATTAAGCTTGGGGATGCTGATACGTCTCCAACGTATCTATAATTTTTGCTTGTTCCATGCTGTTATATTATCATTCTTGGATGTTTTACAATCATTTTATAACAACTTTATATCATTTTTTGGGACTAACTTATTGACATAGTGCCAAAGTGCCAGTTGCTATTTTTGCTTGTTTGTTACTTCGCAGAAAATCAATACCAAACGGAGTCCAATCGCGACGAAACTTTTTAGAGATAATTTCTGGACCAGAAGACACCCGGTGGGCCAAACAACTGCCGGAGAGGTGGGATTTGGAGAGCACAACCCACCAGGGCGCGCCAGGGGGGGGGCGGCGCGCCCTGATGGGTTGTGCCCTCCTCGGCCCCCTTCCGCACCGCCTCTGATGCCTATAAATTCCCAAATATTCCAAAAACCCTAGGGGAGTCGACGAAACACAATTCCAGCCGCCGCAAGTTCCAAAACCGCGAGATCCAATCTAAACACCATCACGGAGGGGTTCATCTTCCTCATAGGTGCCTCTTCGATGATGCACGAGTAGTCCACCATAGACCTACGGGTTCGTAGGCAGTAGCTAGATGGCTTCTTCTCTCTCTCTTATGATTCTCAATACAATGGTCTCTTGGAGATCTATTTGATGTAAACTTTTGCGGTGTGTTTGTTGGGTTCCGATGAATTTTGAGTTTATGATCAGTTTCTATCCATGAATATTATTTGAGTCTTCTTTGATCTCTTATATGCATGATTACTTATAGCCTCGTATTTCTTCTTCGAATCTTTGGTTTAGTTAGGACGACTAGATCGATTTTTCTTGCCATGGGAAGAGGTGCTTTGTGATGGGTTCGATCTTGCGGTGTTCTTTCCTAGTGACAGAAGGGGCAGCAAGACACGCATGTATCGTTGCTATTAAGGATAACAAGATGGGGTCTATTCCTACATGAATAGATCTTGTCTACATCATGTCATCGTTCTTATTGCATTACTACGTTTTTCCATGAACTTAATACACTAGATGCATGCTGGATAGCGGTCGATGTAAGGAGTAATAGAGGTAGATGCAGGCAGGAGTCGGTCTATCTATCTTGGACATGATGCCTATATAATGATCATCTCCTTGGATATCGTCATGACTATTCGATTTTCTATCAATTGCCCAACAGTAATTTGTTCACCCACCGTGCGCTATACTCATGAGAGAAGCCACTAGTGAACCCTACGGCCCCCGGGTCTACTTTTCCATCATATTGCTTTCCGATCTACGTTTTTTGCAATCTTTGTTTTCAGATCTACAAAACCAAAAACCAAAAAAATATTGCTGCATATTTACTCTTTTATTTGTGTTCTTGAGAGATCTATATCTCCTATCTATCACTACCTAATCTATCTTATTACCGTAGAGAGATTGACAACCTCTCTTTTGCGTCGGGTTGCAAGTATTTGTTGTTTGTGTACATGTGCTGCTTATTGGGTGGCGGTGATCCTCCTACTGGTTCGATAACCTTGGTTTCATAATTGAGGGAAATACTTACCGTCGATGTGCTGCATCATCCCTTCCTCTTTGGGGAAATACCGACGCGGTCTCAAGCCACATCAATGGGCACCGGAGAAATTGTGCCTGAAGAACATGTGGTTGAAGAAGAAGTCATCATTCCTCCATCTACTCAGCGCGAAGACAATGCTGAACCCGAAGACAATGCTGCTGATGAAGATAATGCACAGCAGCCTGAACAAAGTCTTCGCCCTGCACATCCGCACGTGGAAAATGAAGTCCAAATTGAGAGAATGCTGGACAGCAAAAATGCACCAGGTCCACTCACTCGCTCAAGAGCTACTCAATTGGCTAACTTTTGTGGGCACTTTGCTTTTGTATCCATCACAGAGCCCACCAAGGTAGATGAATCATTCAAGGAATCAGAATGAATTCAAGCCATGCAGGAAGAGCTTCACCAGTTCGAGCTGAACAATGTGTGGGAGCTCGTAAAGCGTCCTGATCCAAGGAAGCACAACATCATCGGTACCAAGTGGATCTTCCGCAACAAGCAAGATGAGTCCGGCCAAGTCATCAGAAACAAGGCTAGACATGTGGCCCAAGGTTACACACATGTCGAGGGTATTGACTTCGGTGAAACCTTTGCACCTGTAGCTAGACTTGAAGCAATTTGCATACTACTTGCTTATGCTAACCATCATGACATATGCTTATATCAAATGGATGTCAAAAGTGCATTCCTCAATGGTAAGATTGAGGAAGAAGTATATGTTGCTCAACCACCAGGGTTTGAAGATCCAAAGCATCCTGACAAAGTCTTCAAGCTCAACAAGGCACTCTATGGCCTCAAGCAAGCACCAAGAGCTTGGTATGACACACTCAAGGAATTCCTCAAGAAGAAAGGCTTCAAACCTGGTTCACTCGATCCCACTCTCTTTACTAAATCCTATGATGATGAATTGTTTGTATGCCAAATATATGTGGACGACATTATCTTCGGCTGTACTAACAACAAATACAGTGATGAGTTTGCTTATATGATGCAAGAGAAGTATCAAATGTCGATGATGGGAGAACTGAAATTCTTCCTAGGGCTTCAAATTCGACAACAACCAAATGGCATCTTCATATCACAGGAGAAGTACCTCAAGGACTGCCTCAAGAAATTCGGCATGAATGAAGCCAAAGGCTACAAGACGCCTATGCCTACCAATGGTCACCTCTGCACAGACGAAAATGGTAAAGATTTCGATCAGAAGGTATATCGCTCCATGATTGGGTCTTTATTGTACTTATGTG
The DNA here is from genome assembly GCA_039707655.1 of Elymus sibiricus. Classification (NCBI taxonomy): domain Eukaryota; kingdom Viridiplantae; phylum Streptophyta; class Magnoliopsida; order Poales; family Poaceae; genus Elymus; species Elymus sibiricus. Next base: position 294,565,481 of record CM077663.1, on the reverse strand, counting down.
CATCTAGGCCAGATATAATGCTTAGCGTTTGCATGTGCGCCCGATTTCAAGCGGCACCAAAGGAGTCGCATCACCTTGCTGTGAAGCGAATACTTAGATATCTGGCTCACACCCCAACGCTAGGATTATGGTATCCAAAGGGTTTGAAGTTTGAGCTGATTGGCTATTCAAATTCTGACTTCGCTGGCGACAGAGTTGATCGCAAGTCTACATCAGGCACTTGTCACTTTCCTGGACGATCTCTTGTATGTTGGTCTTCGAAGAAGCAGAACTGTGTTTCACTCTCCACTGCCGAAACCGAATACATTGCTGCTGGCGCAGGCTATACTCAACTACTCTGGATGAAGCAGACTATCAAGGACTACGGCATTGATACGTCTACAACGTATCTATAATTTTTGCTTGTTCCATGCTGTTATATTATCATTCATGGATGTTTTACAATCATTTTATTACAACTTTATATCATTTTTGGGACTAACCTATTGACATAGTGCCAAAGTGCTAGTTTCTATTTTTGCTTGTTTTTTTTACTTTGCAGAAAATCAGTACCAAACGGAGACCAAATGCTGCGGGGATTTTTGTGGATTTTTTCTGGACCAGAAGAAAGAAGATGGGCCAAAGAACACCAGAAGAGGGGGCCCAGGGTGGCCATCCCCCACCAGGGCACGCCAGAGGCCCCTTGGCACGGCCTGGTGGAGGATGGGCACCTCGGGCACCCCCTCAACCGACTATCGTGCCTATAAATTCCCAGAAAATCCAAAAACCCTAGAGGAGTAGAAACACAATTCCAGCTGCCGCAAGTTCCAGAACCGCCAGATCCAATCTAAACACCATCACGGAGGGGTTCATCTTCCTCATAGGTGCCTCTCCGATGATGCGTGAGTAGTCCACCATAGACCTACGGGTCCGTAGGCAGTAGCTAGATGGCTTCTTCTCTCTCTCTTATGATTCTCAATACAATGGTCTCTTGGAGATCTATTTGATGTAAACTTTTGCGGTGTGTTTGTTGGGATCGGATGAATTTTGAGTTCATGAACAGTTTCTATCCATGAATATTATTTGAGTCTTCTTTGATCTCGTATATGCATGATTGCTTATAGCATCGTATTTCTTCTTCGAATCTTTGGTTTAGTTAGGCCGACTAGATCGATTTTTCTTGCCATGGGAAGAGGTGCTTTGTGATGGGTTCGATCTTGCGGTGTTCTTTCCCAGTGACAGAAGGGGCAGCAAGACACGCATGTATCGTTGCTATTAAGGATAACAAGATGGGGTCTATTCCTACATGAATACATCTTGTCTACATCATGTCATCGTTCTTATTGCATTACTCCATTTTTCCATGAACTTAATACACTAGATGCATGCTGGATAGCGGTCGATGTGTGGAGTAATAGAGGTAGATGCAGGCAGGAGTCGGTCTATCTATCTTGGACGTGATGCCTATATAATGATCATCGCCTTGGATATCATCATGACTATTCGATTTTCTATCAATTGCCCAACAGTAATTAGTTCACCCACCGTGCGCTATACTCATGAGAGAAGCCACTAGTGAACCCTACGGCCCCCGGGTCTACTTTTCTATCATATTGCTTTCCGATTTACGTTTTTTGCAATCTTTGTTTTTAGATCTACAAAACCAAAAACCGAAAAACATATTGCTGCATATTTACTCTTTTTATTTGTGTTCTTGAGAGATCTATCTCTCCTATCTATCACTACCTAATCTATCTATTTACCGCAGAGAGATTGACAACCTCTCTTTCGCGTCAGGTTGCAAGTATTTGTTGTTTGTGTGCAGGTGCTGCTTATTGGGTGGTGGTGATCCTCCTACAGGTTCGATAACCTTGGTTTCATAACTAAGGGAAATACTTACCGTCGCTGTGTTGCATCATCCCTTCCTCTTTGGGGAAATACCGACGCAGTCCAAGCCACGTCAAAGGAATTTCTGGCGCCGTTGCCGGGGAGGAAGCGGTCTCTTCTATGTGCCTATCGTAGGCGCCGAGGGGACTCCACCACCATCTACCAGGTTCCTAATCACAAATCTCATCTCCTTGCAATTACATTATTTGCCATTTGCCTCTCGTTTTCCTCTCCCCCACTTCACCAATTTGCTATTTTATTCGCCCTGTTTTTCGTTTGCCTTTTTGCTTGTTTGCTATCTTTGCTTGTGTTGCCATGTGCCTTCTATTTGCTTGCATCTTCGCTTGCTCAAAATCTATTGATATGGTTCCTCATCCACTTGCTAATCTTTTTAAAATGCCAAATTATGATGAACCAATTGCTAGTGAGTTGAGTGCCCTTGATTATCTCTATGATGTTTTGTTTGAAAATCATGAATCTAAAAATTTTGATGAAGTGTTGAAAGAAGAAAATTATAAGGTGATTCATGATAGTTCCTTGAATGATGAGCATGATTGCAATGTTGCTAGTATGAATTCTCTAAATATCCATGATGCTAATGATATGCAAAGCCACAAGCTTGGGGATGCTATGTTTGATGAAGATGATATTTCTAGTCCCCCAAGTTTTGATGAGCAAATATATTATGATGATTGCATGCCTTCTATTTATGATGATGGTGATGACACGTATGCTATAGTGAGTAATGATAACCATGAAAATTATCACCATGGTTTTAATTTGTAAGGTGGTTATATCAATCAAGTGTCTCATGATAGTTATTTTGTTGAGTTTGCTCCCACTACCATGGATGATGAGGAATTTGCTTATGTGGAGAGTAATGAAAATTATATGCTTGTGCGTCATGAAAAGAATGATTGATGTGATAGTTATATTGTTGAATTCCTTCATGATTCTACTGAAATTTATTATGAGGGAGGAACATGTGCTTGTAGGAATTGAAATAATATCAAGTTTCCTCCCTATGTGTTCAAAGTTTTGAAGTTATGCTTGTTTTGCCTTCCTATGCTAGTTGATTCTTGTTCCCATAAATTGTTTGCTCACAAAATCCCTGTGCATAGGAAGTGGGTTAGACTTAAATGTGCTTGTGATGAGATTCATGATTCTCTCTTGCATATTTCAATTACTACTTTTTATGTGAGCATCATTGAAATCATTATGACTAGCTAGGGGCGTAAAATGATAGCGCTTGTTGGGAGGCAACCCAATGAATAAATAATTTTTTTGCTTTTTCCTTTATGTTTTTGAGTTTTGAAACAATTATGCCTTTGTTATGATTGGGTTTTTATGGTTTATTTAGTGTTTGTGCCAAGTAGAACCGTTAGGATGATTCATAGGATGAGTAGAAGTGATGCTGAATCTGAAACAGAAACTTTGCGCCCAGAATATGAATTTTCATTTTTTTTTCTGGAACGTGATCTTGAGCTGAAATTTTAACACAGTGTTGCTATACAAATTCCTTACGTTGTCCTATTTTTTCAGAATTTTTAGATTACATAGTTATGGGTACAGTACAGATTACAACAGACTGTTCTGTTTAAGACAGATTCTGTTTTCGTTGCATTGTGTGCTTGTTTTGATGAATCTATGGTTTGTATTGGGGGGTATAAGCCATGGTAAAGTTAAAATACAGTAGGTATAATGCAATTATAAAATTTGAATGGGTTTACAATAGTACCTAAAGTAGTGATTTGCTTTCTTATAATAACGGATCTCACGAAAATTTTGTTGAGTTTTGTGTGATTGAAGTTTTCAAGTTTTGGGTGAGATCACGATGGATGAAGGAATAAGGAGTAGCAAAAGCCTAAGCTTGGCGATGCTACCGCACCCCCAAGATATATCCAAAGAGAAACAAGCAACTAAGCTCGGGGATGCCCCCGAGTGGCATCCCCTCTTTCTTCTAACGACCATCGGTATTTTACTTGGAGCTATATTTTTATTCGTCACATATCATGTGTTTTGCTTGGAGCGTCTTGTATATTTGCTTGCTTTGTTTGTTAGTTTTTCCTTTGTATCCTTGCTGTACACACCTATTTGAGAAAGCCAAAATCATGCTATGATTTGTTAGAATTGCTCTATGTGCTTCACTTAAACTTTTTGAGCTATAGAATTGCTCTAGTGCTTCACTTATATCTTTTTGAGCGCGGTGTGCTTGGAAACTTTTGTAGAAATACTCTCATGCTTCACTTAGATTAATTTGAGAGTTAGTAAATTTTTGAAGAAATCCTCTCATGCTTCACTTATACCTTTTTGAGAGATGAAATCTTTATGCTCATGTGCTTCACTTAAATTTGTTTGAGCTTGCCAAAAAGCAATGGCAATATATGAAACTAGTCCCAAAGTGATAGATATCCAAGGAGGATATAATAAAAACTTTCATGAAGATCATTGGACAAATTAAACTTGATTCCTTGTAATAGTTTTGAAACATGATGATAGTAATATGTGAGTCATGTTAGTGAGTCATGTTAGTGAGTAATTATGCTTAGTAGGAATATTGGTGTTAAGGTTTGTGATTCCCTATGCATGCACGAAAGTCAATAGTTATGCAATGAAGTTACATCCTACTTGTGGTGCATTATTCGGTGTTAGTTATGTTCAATGCTCACTTATGTGATTTTTCATTTCTTGGTTTGGTTGCTTCCCAATCTATTTGCTAGCCTTCATTTGTACTAAGTAGAAATACTACTTGTGCATCCAAAATCCTTAAACCAAGTTTTGCCTTGTGAGTCCACCATACCTACCTATATGCGGTATTTCCATGCCGTTCCAAGCAAATTTATATGTGCCATCTCTAAATTTTCAAAATAAATTTTCTCTTTTGTGTGACCGTACCGCTCATGAAACGGTGGGGAGTGTCCAATATTTTTCCATGCTAGATGTGTTATTCTCAAGATGAGTGTTTATTCACTTGTCATTGTATGAGAGTGCGGCGATAATAGGGATGCCCATTCCCAAAATGAAAAAGAAAAAAATATATTTACTTTATGTTGTCAAATAATAAATTCCTTGGAAAGTGTTGGTATGGAAGGCAACCGTGGATACGGCCCGCCATGGAAAGTGAAAGTTTGGTGGAAAAAGGAATAAACTTTATTTTCTGTTTGGGAACCGCCTATGATATATCTAGCATGGAAAGTATTGTGAGCTACTTTGTCGTTTTCTTTGATAGGAAAAGCATGCCACCCAAAATATTTTTTTCTCTCAATTTAAAACTATGAGCTCTGGCACCTCTACAAATCCCTACTTCCCTCTACGAAGGGCCTATCTATTTACTTTATGCAATTTTTATTTTTGCTTTGAGTCTCCATCTTCTCTTATAAGCACCAACTTGGGGGCACTATGATCATACTTGAGCATTGGGCATAGCTAATATTTGAGTGTGTTTCATGAATTGATCAATGATTGAGCATGATGGGCTAGGGATAACTTTCTTTAGTGTTGATATTTTGAAAGACATGGTTGCTTGTTGACATGCTTGAGTAGTGAAGTCATTATGTTAAAACTAGACAATTGCTTTGAATCATTTACAAGTCCAAATGTCCATGCTAAACAAAAGAAAAGAATATGATGAACATGTTAGGCAGCATTCCACATCAAAAATTCTGTTTTTATCATTTACCTACTCGAGGACGAGTAGGAATTAAGCTTGGGGATGCTGATACGTCTCCAACGTATCTATAATTTTTGCTTGTTCCATGCTGTTATATTATCATTCTTGGATGTTTTACAATCATTTTATTACAACTTTATATCATTTTTTGGGACTAACCTATTGACATAGTGCCAAAGTGCTAGTTTCTATTTTTGCTTGTTTTTTTACTTTGCAGAAAATCAGTACCAAACGGAGACCAAATGTTGCGGGGATTTTTGTGGATTTTTTCTGGACCAGAAGAAAGAAGATGGGCCAAAGAACACCAGAAGAGGGGGCCCAGGGTGGCCATCCCCCACCAAGGCACGCCAGAGGCCCCCTGGCACGGCCTGGTGGAGTATGGGCACCTCGGGCACCCCCTCAACCGACTATCGTGCCTATAAATTCCCAGAAAATCCAAAAACCCTAGAGGAGTAGACGAAACACAATTCCAGCTGCCGCAAGTTCCAGAACCGCCAGATCCAATCTAAACACCATCCCGGAGGGGTTCATCTTCCTCATAGGTGCCTCTCCGATGATGCGTGAGTAGTCCACCATAGACCTACGGGTCCGTAGGCAGTAGCTAGATGGCTTCTTCTCTCTCTCTTATGATTCTCAATACAATTGTCTCTTGGAGATCTATTTGATGTAAACTTTTGCGGTGTGTTTGTTGGGATCGGATGAATTTTGAGTTCATGAACAGTTTCTATCCATGAATATTATTTGAGTCTTCTTTGATCTCGTATATGCATGATTGCTTATAGCATCGTATTTCTTCTTCGAATCTTTGGTTTAGTTAGGCCGACTAGATCGATTTTTCTTGCCATGGGAAGAGGTGCTTTGTGATGGGTTCGATCTTGCGGTGTTCTTTCCCAGTGACAGAAGGGGCAGCAAGACACGCATGTATCGTTGCTATTAAGGATAACAAGATGGGGTCTATTCCTACATGAATACATCTTGTCTACATCATGTCATCGTTCTTATTGCATTACTCCATTTTTCCATGAACTTAATACACTAGATGCATGCTGGATAGCGGTCGATGTGTGGAGTAATAGAGGTAGATGCAGGCAGGAGTCGGTCTATCTATCTTGGACGTGATGCCTATATAATGATCATCGCCTTGGATATCATCATGACTATTCGATTTTCTATCAATTGCCCAACAGTAATTAGTTCACCCACCGTGCGCTATACTCATGAGAGAAGCCACTAGTGAACCCTACGGCCCCCGGGTCTACTTTTCTATCATATTGCTTTCCGATTTACGTTTTTTGCAATCTTTGTTTTTAGATCTACAAAACCAAAAACCGAAAAACATATTGCTGCATATTTACTCTTTTTATTTGTGTTCTTGAGAGATCTATCTCTCCTATCTATCACTACCTAATCTATCTATTTACCGCAGAGAGATTGACAACCTCTCTTTCGCGTCAGGTTGCAAGTATTTGTTGTTTGTGTGCAGGTGCTGCTTATTGGGTGGTGGTGATCCTCCTACAGGTTCGATAACCTTGGTTTCATAACTAAGGGAAATACTTACCGTCGCTGTGTTGCATCATCCCTTCCTCTTTGGGGAAATACCGACGCAGTCCAAGCCACGTCAAAGGAATTTCTGGCGCCGTTGCCGGGGAGGAAGCGGTCTCTTCTATGTGCCTATCGTAGGCGCCGAGGGGACTCCACCACCATCTACCAGGTTCCTAATCACAAATCTCATCTCCTTGCAATTACATCATTTGCCATTTGCCTCTCATTTTCCTCTCCCCCACTTCACCAATTTGCTATTTTATTCGCCCTCTTTTTCGTTTGCCTTTTTGCTTGTTTGCTATCTTTGCTTGTGTTGCCATGTGCCTTCTATTTGCTTGCATCTTCGCTTGCTAAAAATCTATTGATATGGTTCCTCATCCACTTGCTAATCTTTTTAAAATGCCAAATTATGATGAACCAATTGCTAGTGAGTTGAGTGCCCTTGATTATCTCTATGATGTTTTGTTTGAAAATCATGAATCTGAAAATTTTGATGAAGTGTTGAAAGAAGAAAATTATAAGGTGATTCATGATAGTTCCTTGAATGATGAGCATGATTGCAATGTTGCTAGTATGAATTCTCTAAATATCCATGATGCTAATGATATGCAAAGCCACAAGCTTGGGGATGCTATGTTTGATGAAGATGATATTTCTAGTCCCCCAAGTTTTGATGAGCAAATATATTATGATGATTGCATGCCTTCTATTTATGATGATGGTGATGACACGTATGCTATAATGAGTAATGATAACCATGAAAATTATCACCATGGTTTTAATTTGTAAGGTGGTTATATCAATCAAGTGTCTCATGATATTTATTTTGTTGAGTTTGCTCCCACTACCATGGATGATGAGGAATTTGCTTATGTGGAGAGTAATGAAAATTATTTGCTTGTGCGTCATGAAAAGAATGATTGATGTGATAGTTATATTGTTGAATTCCTTCATGATTCTACTGAAATTTATTATGAGGGAGGAACATGTGCTTGTAGGAATTGAAATAATATCAAGTTTCCTCCCTATGTGTTCAAAGTTTTGAAGTTATGCTTGTTTTGCCTTCCTATGCTAGTTGATTCTTGTTCCCATAAATTGTTTGCTCACAAAATCCCTGTGCATAGGAAGTGGGTTAGACTTAAATGTGCTTGTGATGAGATTCATGATTCTCTCTTGCATATTTCAATTACTACTTTTTATGTGAGCATCATTGAAATCATTATGACTAGCTAGGGGCGTAAAATGATAGCGCTTGTTGGGAGGCAACCCAATGAATAAATAATTTTTTTGCTTTTTCCTTTATGTTTTTGAGTTTTGACACAATTATGCCTTTGTTATGATTGGGTTTTTATGGTTTATTTAGTGTTTGTGCCAAGTAGAACCGTTAGGATGATTCATAGGATGAGTAGAAGTGATGCTGAATCTGAAACAGAAACTTTGCGCCCAGAATATGAATTTTCATTTTTTTTTCTGGAACGTGATCTTGAGCTGAAATTTTAACACAGTGTTTCTATACAAATTCCTTACGTTGTCCTATTTTTTCAGAATTTTTAGATTACATAGTTATGGGTACAGTACAGATTACAACAGACTGTTCTGTTTAAGACAGATTCTGTTTTCGTTGCATTGTGTGCTTGTTTTGATGAATCTATGGTTTGTATTGGGGGGTATAAGCCATGGTAAAGTTAAAATACAGTAGGTATAATGCAATTATAAAATTTGAATGGGTTTACAATAGTACCTAAAGTAGTGATTTGCTTTCTTATAATAACGGATCTCACGAAAATTTTGTTGAGTTTTGTGTGATTGAAGTTTTCAAGTTTTGGGTGAGATCACGATGGATGAAGGAATAAGGAGTAGCAAAAGCCTAAGCTTGGCGATGCTACCGCACCCCCAAGATATATCCAAAGAGAAACAAGCAACTAAGCTCGGGGATGCCCCCGAGTGGCATCCCCTCTTTCTTCTAACGACCATCGGTATTTTACTTGGAGCTATATTTTTATTCGTCACATATCATGTGTTTTGCTTGGAGCGTCTTGTATATTTGCTTGCTTTGTTTGTTAGTTTTTCCTTTGTATCCTTGCTGTACACACCTATTTGAGAAAGCCAAAATCATGCTATGATTTGTTAGAATTGCTCTATGTGCTTCACTTAAACTTTTTGAGCTATAGAATTGCTCTAGTGCTTCACTTATATCTTTTTGAGCGCGGTGTGCTTGGAAACTTTTGTAGAAATACTCTCATGCTTCACTTAGATTAATTTGAGAATTAGTAAATTTTTGAAGAAATCCTCTCATGCTTCACTTATACCTTTTTGAGAGATGAAATCTTTATGCTCATGTGCTTCACTTAAATTTGTTTGAGCTTGCCAAAAAGCAATGGCAATATATGAAACTAGTCCCAAAGTGATAGATATCCAAGGAGGATATAATAAAAACTTTCATGAAGATCATTGGACAAATTAAACTTGATTCCTTGTAATAGTTTTGAAACATGATGATAGTAATATGTGAGTCATGTTAGTGAGTCATGTTAGTGAGTAATTATGCTTAGTAGGAATATTGGTGTTAAGGTTTGTGATTCCCTATGCATGCACGAAAGTCAATAGTTATGCAATGAAGTTACATCCTACTTGTGGTGCATTATTCGGTGTTAGTTATGTTCAATGCTCACTTATGTGATTTTTCATTTCTTGGTTTGGTTGCTTCCCAATCTATTTGCTAGCCTTCATTTGTACTAAGTAGAAATACTACTTGTGCATCCAAAATCCTTAAACCAAGTTTTGCCTTGTGAGTCCACCATACCTACCTATATGCGGTATTTCCATGCCGTTCCAAGCAAATTTATATGTGCCATCTCTAAATTTTCAAAATAAATTTTCTCTTTTGTGTGACCGTACCGCTCATGAAACGGTGGGGAGTGTCCAATATTTTTCCATGCTAGATGTGTTATTCTCAAGATGAGTGTTTATTCACTTGTCATTGTATGAGAGTGCGGCGATAATAGGGATGCCCATTCCCGAAATGAAAAAGAAAAAAATATATTTACTTTATGTTGTCAAATAATAAATTCCTTGGAAAGTATTGGTATGGAAGGCAACCGTGGATACGGCCCGCCATGGAAAGTGAAAGTTTGGTGGAAAAAGGAATAAACTTTATTTTCTGTTTGGGAACCGCCTATGATATATCTAGCATGGAAAGTATTGTGAGCTACTTTGTCGTTTTCTTTGATAGGAAAAGCATGCCACCCAAAATATTTTTTCTCTCAATTTAAAACTATGAGCTCTGGCACCTCTACAAATCCCTACTTCCCTCTACGAAGGGCCTATCTATTTACTTTATGCAATTTTTATTTTTGCTTTGAGTCTCCATCTTCTCTTATAAGCACCAACTTGGGGGCACTATGATCATACTTGAGCATTGGGCATAGCTAATATTTGAGTGTGTTTCATGAATTGATCAATGATTGAGCATGATGGGCTAGGGATAACTTTCTTTAGTGTTGATATTTTGAAAGACATGGTTGCTTGTTGACATGCTTGAGTAGTGAAGTCATTATGTTAAAACTAGACAATTGCTTTGAATCATTTACAAGTCCAAATGTCCATGCTAAACAAAAGAAAAGAATATGATGAACATGTTAGGCAGCATTCCACATCAAAAATTCTGTTTTTATCATTTACCTACTCGAGGACGAGTAGGAATTAAGCTTGGGGATGCTGATACGTCTCCAACGTATCTATAATTTTTGCTTGTTCCATGCTGTTATATTATCATTCTTGGATGTTTTACAATCATTTTATTACAACTTTATATCATTTTTTGGGACTAACCTATTGACATAGTGCCAAAGTGCCAGTTGCTGTTTTTGCTTGATTTTTTTACTTCGCAGAAAATTAGTACCAAACGGAGAGCAAACGCTGCGGGGATTTTTGTGGATTTTTTCTGGACCAGAAGAAAGAAGATGGGCCAAAGAACACCAGAAGAGGGGGCCCAGGGTGGCCATCTCCCACCAGGGCGCGCTAGAGGCCCCCTGGCGCGGCCTGGTGGAGGATGGGCACCTCGGGCACCCCCTCAACCGACTATTGTGCCTATAAATTCCCAGAAAATCCAAAAACCCTAGAGGAGTCAACGAAACACAATTCCAGCCGCCGCAAGTTCCAGAACCGCCAGATCCAATCTAAAGACCATCACGCAAGGGTTCATCTTCCTCATATGTGCCTCTCCGATGATGCGTGAATAGTCCACCATAGACCTACGGGTCCGTAGGCAGTAGCTAGATGGCTTGTTCTCTCTCTCTCTTATGATTCTCAATACAATGGTCTCTTGGAGATCTATTTGATGTAAACTTTTGCGGTGTGTTTGTTGGGATCCGATGAATTTTGAGTTCATGATCAGTTTCTATCCATGAATATTATTTGAGTCTTCTTTGATCTCTTATATGCATGATTTCTTATAGCATCGTATTTCTTCTTTGAATCTTTGGTTTAGTTAGGCCGACTAGATCAATTTTTCTTGCCATGGGAAGAGGTGCTTTGTGATGGGTTCGATCTTGCGGTGTTCTTTCCTAGTGACAGAAGGGGCAGCAAGACACGCATGTATCGTTGCTATTAAGGATAATAAGATGGGGTCTATTCCTACATGAATAGATCTTGTCTACATCATGTCATCGTTCTTATTGCATTACTCCGTTTTTCCATGAACTTAATACACTAGATGCATGCTGGATGGCGGTCGATGTGTGGAGTAATAGAGGTAGATGCAGGCAGGAGTCGGTCTATCTATCTTGGACGTGATGCCTATATAATGATCATCGCCTTGGATATCGTCATGACTATTCAATTTTCTATCAATTGCCCAACAGTAATTTGTTCACCCACCGTGCGCTATACTCATGAGAGAAGCCACTAGTGAACCCTACGGCCCCCGGGTCTACTTTTGTATCATATTGCTTTTCGATCTACGTTTTTTGAAATCTTTGTTTTTAGATCTACAAAACCAAAAACCGAAAAACATATTGCTGCATATTTACCCTTTTTATTTGTGTTCTTGGGAGATCTATCTCTCCTATCTATCACTACCTAATCTATCTATTCACCGCAGAGAGATTGACAACCTCTCTTTCGCGTCGGGTTGCAAGTATTTGTTGTTTGTGTGCAGGTGCTGCTTATTGGGTGGCGGTGATCCTCCTACTGGTTCGATAACCTTGGTTTCATAGCTGAGGGAAATACTTACAGTCGCTGTGCTGCATCATCCCTTCCTCTTTGGGGAAATACCGACGCAGTCCAAGCCACGCCAGGCATCAACCTGAAGCATGTACCTCTCTACTGCGACAACAAGAGTGCAATCAAGATCTCCTACAACCCTGTACAACATTCGAAGGCAAAGCACATTCAGATACGACATCATTTTCTTCGGGATCACGTGATGAAGGGCGACATCAACATCAAGCATGCTGACACTGAAGATCAACTGGCAGATATCTTCACGAAGCCTTTGGATGAGAAGAGGTTCTGCAAGTTGCGGTGTGAGCTAAATATCTTAGAATCCTCAAATGTCCTTTGAATGGGAATACATACTAACGCTTCTGCATGTTGATGACTTTGATGCACAACACACGATGTAACGTATGTCTTCAGTTCATGAAGACTTACAATTAGAGTGTGAATACATTAACGAAGAATATGACTTCAGAGCGCCACGATAATTGTGCGTCGTGTCTGAGTCAAACATTCTTATACGGTGGGTAACGCCACCAACCAAACTCGAAGACATTGCTTTTATCTCATATTTTTCACATTTCTTCGAGAGCTGAATGTCTTCTGAACAAAAAATTTGTTTGCACGTGTGTTTCAGTTGAAAACTATTTGCAGATGAGCTTTGTCCTATACAACATTTGTCCTATAGCTTTGTCTTCAACTTTTTCCTAGGCAAATGTGATCGGACCCAACATTCTCATCTGTTCTTACCTCGTCTAAGTCTGTTCTAATCCAGTCATATGCATTCTATATTAACACGTGTTGACTGTCTTCACTGTGTCCTTGTCAGTCGAAGACACATCAACCACATATTTAATTCTCAAATCTCAACTGTCTCCGTGTCTTTAGCAACAACTCCCGCGCCGCCGCTTCGATTATGGTAGTGGGTTGTCAGGTGGGTTGCATGTATGCCACGTGTCCACTTAAACCGAGGAGTCAGGGGCATATCCGTCCAAACGGTTCGGATGTTTTTCACCTCTATAAATGCAAGTGCCACCGCTCCATTATTACCTTCCACCTCCGCCACCCTCGTGCTCAAACCCTAGCGCCGTCGCCGGGTTTAGCTGCCATGCCTTCTCCGACGACGTACTCACACCGACCGCGTACATCTCCTTCACGCCGCCGCCGTAGCTGTCTGTCTCCACCAAGTTAGGATGAGGCAGATCGAACATCTCGGCCTCTCCGCCTCATCGAGCTGTTCATCGTGTTCTTCACTGCGGTAAATAAAAAGTTATTTATACCGCATGCTTTGATCTGAAATTCTTACTGAAAATAGTCAGTTGTTGTTTCTTCACTCTCCACTCAACCGCATCTAGATCTAGATCCCTATTTGCCCAATACTTTCACTTTTTGGTCTAAAGATTGGTTTGATTCCTCACTTGTACGAATCCTTGGACTTGTACAAATCTGAAATCACCATATGTACTATAAAAGTGAATGTCTTCGGTAAAAGGTCAATGTCTTCAAAACACTGTGTTGTCTTCCAAATCTTCTGAGAATGCATATGACCTCTCCTCTTCCCTCGCGTCTCTAACTCTTTCACAGGTACATGTCCGCAGCAGAATCGCTTGGATCTCATAGTCTGAATTCGTTTGCAGACTACTTGCAGATACATCTGGAATCTCCTGGTACTTCTTCATATCTGCGCACCCCTGTGAAGCCTTTGTCGAAGCCAATGGCAGATGATAAACCATCCAAGAAGGGTGGAAAACAAAGACGCAAGAACACTGCAAAAGATCTCCCTCCAGCTCTTTATGAGCAATACAAGTCAGATGAAGGGGAAACTTATCATCAGCGCAAGACTCGAATCCAATGGATTCGAAGATATTGGAGTGTGGAGTGGTTCTACTACCGCTTTGTGACTAAGGAGTATGCTGAGAATTGTGCTGAAAAAGCACCAAGGACAGACATTGTCTACAGAAATCTTCATCCGAAGACTAAGGCAGAAGCCATCAATATGGGGTTATACCCATGCATGTTCAGGCCCCCAATGCCTAGCAATCCTCATCCATCAAGCATTCTTGGCTGCCCAGAACATACACAGTCCGACTCTGATGAAGATGATGAAGAGAATCCACCAGCTCCTAAGCCGAAGCCTCTGAAGAAGTCAAAGGCTTCAAAGCCCAAAGCTTCAAAGCCTCCCAAGCCGACTGTCCCCTCACCTGAAGCTTCGCGTTCCCCTTCTGTCAATCCAGAAGAGCCTGAGGAAGAAGATCGCCTTCACAGGCGTATGAAAAGGAAAGCTGCTGCTTCCAGAGGTCCGAAGCCAACTCTCTCATTGATGGACGCCGCAAATATGATTGAGCTATCTGACGATGAGTTCGACGATGAAGCCTTAGCTAGGCTCAGCCAGCAGAAAGAAGAGGAAGCCAAGCTACTCGAAGACTTGCCTCTAGTTGATCCTGTCATCTTAGAACACTTCATTGATGAATGGTTCGCAGATCCCTCTCTCACCATCGATGCCCTCCAGCTCCCAATTGGACTAAGTGTCACCTTCCAAGGGCTGGTGAATGAGGAACTGACTGTGGCTCAGAAAGCCAAGTAGATGAAGGCCAAGATTAGCCATGAAAAGGAGTTGTTCAAGCAGAATGTGCACAGGCTCAACGCTCCTCAGATGCAGGGATATCAACTGATGATGGCAGATCTCAAAGCTGAATTTGAGAGGAAGTGTGAAGCTGTCAAAGGCGCCCTAGCGCGCCTAAAGAGAAAGACTTCGATTATGGTTCAAGCTCACAACGACATGCTGAAAAGAAAGGCTCTTGGTCAGCCTGCTCTTGCTCTCGAAATCATTGCACGCTCCAGGCAAGCTTCAATGTCTTCAGATCTGCCTGCTCCCACACCGTCTGAGCACCGTGGCATTGTGTTTCCGGCTGGCTTCTCTGGCCCTCGTGCTCCTCCGTCTTCTTCTGCTACTGATAGCAAGAAGACCAAGAAGGCTGAAGCTGAAGCCAAGAAGCGCAAGGCTGCTGCCTTTGAATCCCAACCTCCGAAGAGGTTGAAGACAAGAAAATCCAAGTCTTCGAAGCCGGCTCAAGAACCAGTACCCCCTACTGCTCCGTCGTCAACCCCTGCTCCTCAACAAGAGCCCCTGCTCATTAAGCTAATCTCAGTGGCTCCTCCCGCATCAGAAAACTTGGAGAGGCAAGTTGTTCTGCATGAGTCTGCTTCCACAGAGACTCAGAGACCAGAAGATATTCCAGCTGCTGAAGACACTGCAGCAGCTGAAGACTTTGCTCATGAAGACATTGGCACTGCAGACAATGTTGAGCCAAAACATGTTCCACAGGTGGATGCCCCAATGGTTTCCTCCCCACAACCAACTAGTGAATTTGTGGACATTGGGACTCCTCTCCAGCCAGAAGTACCTGAAGCTGAGCTCGGTACACCATCACCTCCTTTCTTCCTACC
Organism: Elymus sibiricus; assembly: GCA_039707655.1. Taxonomy (NCBI): domain Eukaryota; kingdom Viridiplantae; phylum Streptophyta; class Magnoliopsida; order Poales; family Poaceae; genus Elymus; species Elymus sibiricus. The sequence goes on along the minus strand of CM077663.1, from coordinate 294,549,739 downwards.
AGTGTCAACCTCACCAGAATCTCCGTTTGTTCCACTGGAGATTGAAACTACCACCCGCTCTTCACCACTAAAACGTCTTCGTCGAGGACCTCGAGCTCTCATGTCTCCTATTCCTGAAGATGAAGTATGTGTTTCACCGACTGCACCAGTCGAAGATGTGCTGAGGATTGAGGATGTTCCTCCTAGCCAATCTGCACCAGAAGGAATGGACGCCGAAGACATTACTGCAAATGCCACCATGGGTGAAGCCAATGCCCCATCCCCTAATGGATCTCCTGTCCCAGCCACACCATTCACTGAAGACAATGAAGAAAACATTGTGATGGCTCGCAATCGGGAAGGAGAGATGGTTCCTACAAGATGGCCTCGCCTTGTTGCACCACCAAGAATGGGACCTCAGTATGAGTTCCACCTTGATCGACGCCCCAATGTCATGAACCCCATGCCACGTCTTCCATGTCTTCGCCAGTCTGGCCCTGCAAGACCTTTGGTCTTCGAGTTGGAAAGGTTCAAGCTGAACAACACCTTCTTTGACTCTAATTGCAATCCATACAAGCGTGAAAGAATACAGTCTGACAGGTTCTAGAGTGCTCCACAATGTCAGTACTACATGTGTGTGCTCTATGGTCAGAACATGATCTTTCCCCACAAACATCTCAGCTTTGAAGCTATGAAAGGTCTTCCCTGTTTTGATCAAGCACTGGATTGTCTTCGGGGTGTGGGATTGCTGCCCTTATGCACCGACCATGAAGACTGGAATGAGGAACTCATCCTCCAGTTCTATGCAACCCTTCACATCTCTGGCTTCGGTCGTGATGTGAACACTTGGCAGATGGACTTCATGATACGGGATGAACGTATCACTGCTTCACCACTGGAATTCTTTCCCGCAACACCACTTGCTGCCTCTGGTGAAGGCATGGATCCTCGCTCTGAAGCCTGTGTGGCTGCCACTCAAAGTCTATTCCAAATGCGAGAACCCAACATGATTGAGATGCTCACAATGATGCAACATTTGGCTCAAGATGCAGATTTGCCCACTTCATTCTTCGTGGATGATCTTCAGTACATGCCCCAGACTCTCTACCACATTTTTCGGCACACCATTTGGCCAATTAAAGGGCACAACTCATCTCGCAAGATTGAAGGGCCTCTGAAGACACGGCTCTACAACATTGTGTATGGCATCAGGTTCAATCTTCAAGACTTGTTCCTTCGCAACCTTGCTGCAAATGGCTTCAATGTCCTCGAGCCGAAGATATATGCTCCCTGGATCATGCGCTTCATCAAGTATAGAACCAACACCAGGTTTCTTCCCTCTGCTCGCAACCATGGTGCTTATCTTCCAGATATTGAAGTTGTACCAGCAGATCTGTATCCATCCAAGAGCAAGAATCCAATTGTCGAAGGCACTAGTGGCACTGCTGATATTGAAGGTCTTCACATTCCCTCTGATCCATCAAGGGCAAGACTTATTGGTGTTCTTCGACAACCAAGATCCGGTGCTACCAACACTGACGCCAATGCCAGTACACTGCCTCGTCAACGCCTACCAAGAAGAGAACGTGCACTCACTGATCGTGAACTTCTTGTTTCTCTGATCCAAAAGCAAGATAGGCACCATGAATGGACTCGGCGCCAGATGCATTCCATGATGCAAGATGTCAATCATGTTCACAACCTCGCCACCAAAAATGCGTTTGTGGCTTATGAAACCAGTCGCCGCTCATGGAGGACTTTGACTATGCTAGCTCCTGAGTAGGGGTGGGCATAAAAACCGAGAACCGAAGACCGGAGCCGAAAAAACCGTAATCAAAGACGAATTAACCGAGGACCGAAACTTCGGTTGTTCGATCGGTTAGCAAACTTGAGAAACCGAAATTACTTCGATAAACTCGGTCATCAGACTCAGTTAATCGAATGACCGAATTAACCGTATTAAAGCCCAGCCAACTAGGCCCAATAATCCATCCACGTAATCAGATAGTCATCCACGGAATCTTACACGAAGCTCTTTTTACTACTAGCCTGGGTACAACACCACGGGCCCACGGCCACATCGAGCCTTATCCCTATCCCGCATACACACACACGTTGGCACGCATCTGGCAGCACCGCCGCCGCCATTTTCTCACCTCGCACAATGGTCCTGCTTGGTGGCGGCCAGAGCTGGAGGTATGCCTAGCTCGAGGCGCATAGGGGTCCTACGTTGTGGCGGCCGGAGCAGAAAGTAGGCCTGGTTGGAGGCGCCCATGGGTCCTTCGTGGTGGCGGACGGAGCCGGAGACGCCCATGGAACCCGCGTGGTGGTGGCCGGAGACATCCATCGTTCCCATAGTCCCACTCAATCGCGGCCATCACTTCTTCACGGTCGGCGACCCGCTTGCGGCTTCCATCGATACCCTGCTGCGTTTATTTCTCCTACCATTCCCTCACATTCCTTGTATGCTCCTTTGATTTCTATTAGGACGTTTCTATTTTGTTGCCTAAGATTTGGCTGTCGATTTCTTCCTCTCGAGCCTATATCAGGCATCCTCGGTTATAACCGAGGGACGAACCGAATTTTCAATGCCCTGAAGCCTCGGTTATTGAATTCTTCCAGGACCGATCGGTTAGGAAAATGATGAAACCGAATATTGAAATAAACCGAGGTACCGAACCGATCGGTTCGGTCTAACCGAATGCCCGGGCCTGCTCCTCAGGACGAGCTTCGAGAAGATGGATTTCACCCTCGCTACAGATTTGGTGCACAACCTCCCAGTGCGGAGAAATGGCGCAAGACTCCATCCCTCGAAGACAGTGATTTCTCCTCTTCAGCTCCCTCCGTCAATGTCAGGATTGCCGATGAAGCTGATGATGCCACCTCCCTGCCTCCATCGACTCGGCGTCGCGACACTGCACCAAGCTCAACTGCACCAGCACCCTAAGACTCCACTGCACTGTCTTCATCGACACCTGCTGGGGATGTGTAGTTTTTCGATGTCTTTGTCCCTTTTTGGTCATTCGATGACAAAGGGGGAGAAGCATTGGATGATAGTCTTCAAACAGGTCTACTAATATGGGCTGGGTGTTATCTTTTGCTAAGTTTACAACTCTCGTTTCTGAACATTTGCTGCTTTGGATTGTAAAACTTAAGTCCTGATGGACGTCTGCACTTTATGTTTACCGTTCTCTTTGGCGCTTCCTCAAGTGATTTTCATGCGCTTAAGGTCATTTTGCAGACGCCCATTTTTCATTGTGCATCTCATTATCTTCGACATATCTGTTAATGCATATCAATTACAAGATATAGGGAGAGATCTCCACAAACTACAACCTGCCATGTGCACTTGCATTCAAAGCAAAATTCTCATATGCACATCTTCAGGGGGAGCTCTCTATACCTTGTAATCAAAATCTTCAAAACCTTATCTTCACATATATTTATCCCTGTTGAAAACTTCAACCAGTTTGTCATCAATCACCAAAAAAGGGGAGATTGTAAGTGCATCTAGTGCCACCCTTTATTGGTTTTGGAGTATTGAAGACAAATGTGGTTGAGGGACTAATGTGTTTGTGAGAGTTCGCAGGTTAACACAGATAGAAGTCCTTGGAGTTTTAGTTTAGCAGTCAAAGACGACCCCCAAAAATGTCCGAAGACATTGATGACGGCTGAAGCTATTGGTGGTATGCGAAGACATTCATCCGAAGACAATGAAACGCGAAGACGAAGTCTTTTGGTAGTTTTGTTTCTTCTTTCCTGAGTCATAGGAACCACCGTACTGTTAAGTGGGGTCGATGTGATTGAAGTCAGATGCTGACGTGATGCTTAACCCATACCTATGTCTTCGAGCAAAGATAATGAGTGGAAATCTCTTCGAGAGTTGGTTGAGTCAGCTTTACTTGTAGCCCAACTAAAGCTGCCGCGTGCGTTTGATATCCGACCGTTGTGACACGTGTCGGTTGGCCATTGACCCAGGGTCATTTCGGTCATATCAGGACGGGTTGCCTGCTGGCTATAAATAGCCCACCCCCTCCACCATAAGAAGGTGGCTGCTCAGAGAGAGATACGGCTGTTGTCGTTTTGGAGCAACCCACCTCGAAGACATTGAGAGAGAAAAATCCTGGGAGGATACACCTAAAAACCTAGAGCTAGAGTGTTTGAGCATCACCGAAGTCATTCTGTTCTGAGAAAACTGAAGACTTATTACACTTGAAGACTGTGATCTTCCAGACGGTTAGGCGTCTGGGTCTAGAGCGTCCAAGAGTCATTGTGGACTGCCGGGTGACCAAGTTTGTACGGGTTTCGGAAGTCTCCCCTGAAGACTTACCAGAGTGATTGGGCGCTGTCTAAGTGACTCTGGCTCAAGGGGAATAAGGTGAAGACGAGGTATTCTGAGTTCAATCTCAGCCTCCCTAACCAGACGTACAGTTGTCACAGCAACTGGAACTGGTCCAATAAATCATGTGTCTTCGTCAAGCAACTGGTTCTATCCTTCACTTTCTTACATTCCTGTTCTGTATCGTGAAGCCTTTGCTTGTTCGTTGTTTGAAGACTTTTCCTGAAGGCATTCATATATGTTGTTTATCTTCATTCTATCTAAGTTTGTCTTCGACTCATCTTAGAATGCATGATGATAATGCTTAACTTGCATGTATGTCTTCACTGCATTGCATGCCTTGACTAGATCGTTGATTACTATCCCTACTTGATCTTGTATCGCTTCTGCATACTTCGAATACATTCATTGTTTCGAAGCCTTTCATTAAAATCGCCTATTCACCCCCCCTCTAGTCGATAACTAGCACTTTCAATCTGTTACCTACAATTTCAGTGCTTGCAGAAATTACCTTGCTGAAAACCGCTTGTCATTTCCTTCTGCTCCTCGTTGGGTTCGACACTCTTACTTATCGGAAGGACTATGATTGATCCCCTATACTTGTGGGTCATCAATACTCTTTTCTAGCACCGTTCCCGGGGAGTGAAGCGCTCTTGGTAAGTGGAAATCGGTAAGGAAAAACTTATACTACGTGCTGAAATTTATCGCTACTTGCTACTATGGAAAACAATCCTTTGAGGGGTTTGTTCGGGGTATCTTCACCTCGAACGGAACCACAATTAGTTTCCCCTCAACCTACAACACCTACTGAAAATGTTACTTATGAAATTCCTTCGGGTATGTTAGAACAACTGCTTGCTAAACCTTATGCAGGAGATGGAACTGAACATCTTGATATGCATCTTTTATATGTGAACGAAATTTGTGGATTATTTAAGCTTGCAGGTTTACCCGGAGATAAAGTTAATAAGAAGGTTTCCCCTTTATCTTGGGAGGGAAAATCATTGACATGGTATAGGCTATGTGATGATCTTTGATCGTGGAACTGGAATCGTTTGCAATTGGAATTTCACCAAAAGTTTTATCCCACGCATCTAGTTCATTGTGATCGGAATTATATATATAATTTTTGGCCTCATGAAGGAGAAAGTATCGCTCTTGCTTGGGGGAGGCTTAAGTCAATGTTATATTCACGCCCCAATCATGACATTCCGAGGGAAGTTATCATTCAGAATTTTTATGCTCGGCTTTCTCATGATGATCATCCATGCTCGATACTTCTTGTGCTGGTTCTTATATGATGAAGACTATTGAATTCAAGTGGGATCTCTTAGAAAGAATTAAATGCAACTCTGAAGATTGGGAACTCGACGAAAGTAACAAGTCAGGTGTAAAGCTTGAATTCGATTGTGTTAAATCTTTTATGAATACCGATACTTTTCACAAGTTTAGCACTAAATATGGACTTGACTCTGAGATAGTAGCCTCTTTCTGTGAAGCATTTGCTACTCACGTTGATCTCCCTAAGGAGAAGTGGTTTAAATATCACCCCCCTATTAAGGAAGAAATTAAAGAACCGGTCATAGCTAAAGAAGAAACCATGTTTTACAATGTTGATCCAGTTGTGCCTACCGCTTATATTGAAAAACCACCTTTCCCTGTTAGGATTAAGGAACATGCTAAGGTATCAACTGTGGTTTGTAAGAGTAATATAAGAGCACCTAAACCCCCTGAGCAAATTAAAGTAGAACCTAGTGTTGCTATGGTTAAAGATCTCTTGGTAGAAAATATTGATGGGTATGTTATCTACTTTTATGATGAAGCTGCTAGAATTGCAAAACCTGATGAAAAAGATAAACATAGACCCATAGAAGGCACGCCTGTTGTCTCAATCAAAATAGGAGATCATTGCTATCATGGTTTATGTGATTTGGGTGCTAGTGTGAGTGCTATCCCTTTTACCTTATACCAAGAAATTATGGATGAAATAGCACCTGCTGAAATGGAAGACATTGATGTTACTATTAAACTTGCTAATAGAGACACTATCACACCACTTGGGATTGTTAGAGATGTTGAAGTCTTGTGTGGTAAAGTAAAATACCCTACTGATTTTCTAGTCCTTGGTTCCCCACAAGATGGCTTTTGTCCCATTATCTTTGGTAGACCTTTCTTGAGCATCGTCTATGCTAAGATAGATTGTGAAAAACAAACTGTCGGTGTCAGTTTTGGTAATGTGTCTCATGAGTTTAGTTTTTCCAAGTTTAGTAGACAACCCCGTGATAAAGCGTTATCTAGTAAGGATGAAATAATTGGTATTGCTTCTATTGTTGTGCCTCCTACTGATCCCTTAGAACAATATTTGCTCAACCATGAAAATGATATGCATTTGCGTGAAAAAAATGAAATAGATCAAATTTTCTTTGAACAACAACCTCTCTTAAAACACAATTTGCCTATCGAAACTCTTGGAGGTCCTCCTCCACCTAAAGGTGATCCTGTGTTTGAATTGAAACAATTGCCTGACACTTTGAAGTATGCTTATCTTGATGGGAAAAAGATATATCCTGTTATTATTACTGCTAACCTTTCAGAACATGAAGAAGAAAGATTGTTAAAAGTTCTAAGGAAGCACCGGGATGCTATTGGATATACTCTTGATGATCTTAAGGGCATTAGTCCCACTCTATGTCAGCACAAGATCAATATGGAACCTGATGCTAAACCCGTTGTTGATCACCAATGGCGATTGAATTCTAAGATGAAAGAAGTAGTAAGAACCGAAATATTAAAGATTCTTGAAGCAGGTATAATCTATCACATAGCTGATAGTAGATGGGTAAGTCCCATTCATTGTGTCCCTAGGAAAGGAGGTATTACCGTTGTTCCCAATGATAAGAATGAACTCATTCCACAAAGAATTGTCACTGGCTATAGAATGGTAATTGATTTTAGAAAATTAAATAAAGCTACTAGAAAAGATCATTACCCTTTACCGTTCATTGATCAAATGCTAGAGAGACTATCTAAGCACACACACTTTTGTTTCTTAGATGGATATTCTGGGTTCTCTCAAATGTGTGTGTCACAATCTGATCAAGAGAAAACTACCTTTACTTGCCCTTTTGGAACCTATGCTTATAGACGTATGCCTTTTGGTTTATGCAATGCACCTGCTACCTTTCAAAGATGTATGACTGCTATATTCTCTGATTTTTGTGAAAAGATTGTGGAGGTTTTCATGGATGATTTTTCTGTTTACGGAACTTCTTTTGATGATTGCTTAAGCAACCTTGATCAAGTTTTGCAGAGATGTGAACAAACTAATCTCGTCTTGAATTGGGAGAAGTGACACTTTATGGTTAATGAAGGCATTGTCTTGGGGCATAAAATATCTGAACGAGGTATTGAGGTGGATAAAGCTAAAGTTGATGCAATTGAGAAAATGCCATGTCCTAAAGATATTAAAGGTATTCGAAGTTTCCTTGGTCATGCTAGTTTTTATAGGAGGTTCATTAATGACTTCTCTAAAATTTCTAGGCCTCTTACTAATCTTTTGCAAAAGGATATTCCTTTTGTTTTTTATGATGATTTTGTGGAAGCCTTTGAAACATTCAAGAAAGTCTTAACCTCTGCACCTACCGTTCAACCACCTGATTGGAACTTGCCTTTTGAAATTATGTGTGATGCTAGTGATTATGTTGTTGGTGCTGTCCTAGGACAAAGAGTTGATAAGAAATTGAATGTTATCCATTATGCTAGTAAAACTCTAGACAGTGCCCAACGAAACTATGCTACTACTGAAAAAGAATTTTCCGCAGTTGTGTTTGCTTGTGATAAATTTAGATCCTATATTGTTGAATCCAAAGTTATTGTTCACACCGATCATGCTGCTATAAAATACCTTATGGAAAAGAAAGATGCTAAACCTAGACTCATTAGGTGGGTTTTTTTGCTTCAAGAATTTGACTTACACATCGTTGATAGGAAAGGAGATGAGAACCCCGTAGCTGATAACTTGTCTAGGTTAGAAAATATTCTTAATGACCCACTACCTATTGATGATAGTTTCCCTGACGAACAGCTAGCTGCAATAAGTGTCTCACAAAACACATGTTGGTATGCTGATTATGCTAGTTAAATTGTAGCTAAATATATACCACCTAGCTTCACTTATCAACAAAAGAGAAAAAAATTCTATGACTTGAGACATTACTTTTGGGATGACCCACACCTTTATAAAGAAGGAGTGGATGGTATTATTAGACGTTGTGTACCTGAGCATGAACAGGAACAAATCCTACGGAAATGTCATTCCGAAGCTTATGGAGGACATCATGCGGGAGATAGAACTGCTCATAAGGTATTGCAATCTGGTTTTTATTGGCCTACCCTCTTCAAGGATGCCCGTAAGTTTGTCTTGTCTTGTGATGGATGTCAAAGAATTGGTAATATCGGTAAGTGTCAAGAAATGCCTATGAATTATTCACTTGTTGTCGAACCATTTGACGTTTGAGGTTTTGATTATATGGGGCCTTTTCCTTCCTCTAACGGGTACACTCATATTTTAGTGGGTAGAAGCTATTCCAACTAGTAGTGCTGATCACCACACCTCCATTAAAATGCTTAAAGAGGTTATCTTCCCGAGGTTTGGAGTCCCTAGATATTTAATGACCGATGGTGGTTCACACTTTATTCATGGTGCTTTCCGTAAGATGCTTGCTAAATATGATGTTAACCATAGAATTGCATCACCCTATCATCCTCAATCTAGTGGTCAAGTTGAACTTAGCAATAGAGAAATAAAATTAATATTACAAAAAACCGTCAATAGGCCTCGTAAGAATTGGTCTAAGAAATTAGATGATGCACTTTGGGCCTATAGAACAGCTTATAAAATTCCTATGGGTATGTCTCCATATAAAATGGTGTATGGTAAAGCTTGTCATTTGCCTCTAGAACTAGAACACAAAGCATTTTGGGCAATTAAAGAACTCAACTATGATTTCAAACTTGCCGGTGAGAAGAGGCTATTTGATATTAGCTCACTAGATGAATGGAGAACCCAAGCGTATGAAAATGCCAAGCTATTCAAAGAAAAACTAAAAAGATGGCATGACAAAAGAATCCAAAAGCGGGAATTCAAAATAGAAGATTATGTTCTTTTGTTCAACTCTCGTTTAAGATTTTTTGCAGGAAAGCTTCTCTCAAAATGGGAACGACCATATATTATCGAAGAGGTTTATCGTTCTGGAGCTATCAAGATTAATAACGCCGAAGGTACTAACCCGAAGGTGGTCAATGGACAAAGAATTAAGCATTATATCTGAGGTACGCCTATTAACATTGAAAGCAATGTTATCCAAACCATGACACCGAAGGAACACATAAAAGAAACCTTCCGGAACACTCCGGAATCCTTAAAAATAGGAGGTACATGATACGGTAAGTAAACTGACTCCAAAAAATCCGCAAAAATATTTTTTGTCAGTTTTGGAATATTTTAGAATTTTGGAAATAAAAAAAATAAACCGGAAGGTGATCGAGGCGAGCATGATACACCAGGGCGTGCCCTGGTGGGTTGTGCCCACCTCGGATGCCTTCCCGACTCCGTTTTCCTTCCAAATACTTGTTCCCCAAGAATAAAAATTCTCTATATATACCCCGACTGTTTTGACGACCGCATCGTAGAAAAATCCTCTGTTCTTCTTTCTTGTTGTTTTCCTATCAGATCTGTCAAGTCAGGCATCATGTCTTCTCCCTCTTCTAACAATGTGGAAGAAGATGCCTAGCTAATGAACATAGAGTTGAAGAGGGAGGAGCCGGAAGAATCCAACAAGGAAGAAAAGGCCAAGGAGGCTATGGTGGATCATCCCCCTGAAGGAGATCGACCCATGCCAGCAAAGGAGGGAGAGGAAGAAGATATCCTTCAACCTTACTACAGTCATCTCACATCTATTGAAATCGAAGCCTTTAGAGCTTTCGAAGCGATTCGTGTTCGAAATAAACTTCTCATCCGTGAAAATATTTTGCTAGAAGAGCACATCAATAACCTTAGGAGGGTCATCTACAAGTTGGAGTATCTTTTGAAGCTGAAGTGTGACATCATAACACCTCCACCTTCTTCATCACCACCACCAAAGGAGACTTGAGCACATGGGTATGGGCACTCCCCTTGGCTTGAGCCAAGCTTGGGGGAGGTGCCCCGGTATCGTATCGCCACCACTTTTATCCTCCTTTACCTATTTTAGTTCTATCTTTAGTTTCCCTTTTCTTTAGTTGAATAAAATTTTAGTATGATCTATTTTCGTGTGTTAGTTTCGTGGCCTATCTATCTATGTAATCAAGTGAGAGTTATATAATAAAGTTTAGTTTGAGTTTTTGCCTCTCTACTTTCTTGTTGCAATCAAATAAAGAAAAGAAAAACAAATGAAAAGAATCATATGCTAATTTTATGGTGAGTAATGACATCACATAAGGAAAAGTATAAGTAGTAAAATTTATTGGAGATTGACAAACATATCATTGGTCAATGATGCAATTCATGAAAGAATTAATAAAGGAAGAGAAGATTCACATGCAAATACCCATCTTGGATATCTTTTATGATTGTGAGCCCCCATCAAATATTATATGTCAAAATTGTTGACGTTGGACGAGGAAGATAACGTAATGATTTATGTTTGTTCATATCCACATAGAATTTATATTGTCATAGATCCTTTTACATGTGGTGCTTGCCCAATATCTTTGCAAGCCAGAAATTCCGCACTAAGTAGATATACTACTTGTGCATCCAAAAACCCAAACCAAACTCTTTCTTTGAGTGTCCACCATACCTACCTATGGATCGAGAAAGATCCTTCAAGTAAGTTGTCATCGGTGCAACAAGGCAATAAAAATTGCTTCTAAAAGTGTTTTGATCAATTAGTGAAAGAGAAAATTGAGCGTTATACAAACTTATGATGGAAAAGTAATAAAAGCGACGGACTGCATAATAAAGGTTGCTATCATAGGGGGCAATATAGCGTGACGTTCTTTTACATTAAGGGATTGGGCATACAAACCAATAAGCGCATGACAACCTCTGCTTCCCTCTGCGAAGGGCCTATCTTTTACTTTTATGCACTTACTTTTATGCAAGAGTCAAAGTATTCTTCCCTATTCCTTTTTACTTTTTCTTTTGCAAGCATCATGTGGTGAGGAAAGATCTAGGAACATATATCCAGTTGGATATGGGTGAGCATGAGTTATTATTGTTGACGTCACCCTTGAGGTGAGTGAGTTGGGAGGCAAAACTATAAGCCCCTATCTTCCTACATGTCCGGTTGAAACTTTTTGTTCATGGGTATGCCGTGAGCGTTAGCAATCATAGAAGGCTAAATGATGGTTGAGTATGTGGACTTACCAAAAGGCTCCGACATGAGACCCTTCCTGAAAATATGATGAATTGTAGTTGCAAAGTTGACTGAGAACATAGTTTATTGGTTCCCAATAAGGTTTATGCTTCCTACTTCTATGTTATGATGAATTGTTACTTGTTCATGAGAAGCTTTATGGTAAAAATGTATTGAAATAAGTTCTTATGTTAGAGTTTGTTGCTGTTATGTTAATAAGCATTATGCTTCTATGTCCGTATTTTGTTTTTATCAACACCTCTCCCTCAAACCATGTGGACATGCTTTTCAATATCGGCTTTCGCTTGAGGACAAGCGAGGTTTACACAAAGAGGGAGAATACCGACAGCTGGAATTCCGGACCCAAGAAAAGCACGTCAGAGATACCTATTCTGCACAACTCCAATGAAGCTGAAATTTTACGGAGATTATTTTTGCATTTAATAAAAAATACTGTAGCTGAAAACAACCAGAGGGGGCCTCCCAGGTGGGCACACCCCACCAGGGCGCGCCAGGCCTCCCTGGGTGTGCCCTGATGGGTTGTGGCCACCTCGGCCCACCTCCGCTGCCCATCTTCTGGTATAAGGTCACTCTTGACCTAGAAAAAAATTAGAGGAGGACTTTCGGGACGAAGCGCCGCCGCCTCGAGGCGGAACTTGGGCAGGAGCACTTTTGCCCTCCGGCGGAGCGATTCCGCCGAGGGAACTTCCCTCCCGGAGGGGGAAATCGAAGCTATCGTCATCACCAACACCCCTCTCATCTTTCGGAGGCCAATCTTCATCAACATCTTCAACAGCACCATCTCCTCTCAAACCCTAGTTCATCTCTTGTGTTTAATCTTTGTACCGGATCCTCAGATTGGTACCTGTGGGTGACTAGTAGTGTTGATTACCTTGCGTAGTTGATTACTATATGGTTTATTTGGTGGAAGATTATATGTTCAGATCCATTATGCTATTCAATACTCCTCTGATCTTGAGCATGATTATTATTTGTGAGTATTTACCTTTGTTCTTGAGGTCACGGGAGAAGTCATGTTGCGAGTAATCATGTGAATTTGATATGTGTTCGATATTTTGATGATATGTATGTTGTGATTCCCTTAGTGGTGTCATGTGAACGTCGACTACATGACACATCACCATTCATGGGCCTAAGGGAATGCATTGCGGAGTAGTTATTAGATGATGGGTTGCTAGAGTGACAGAAGCTTAAACCCTAGTTTATGCGCTACTTCGTAAGGGGCTGATTTGGATCCACATGTTTAATGCTATGGTTAGACTTTGTCTTAATACTTTTCTCGTAGTTGCGGATGCTTGCGAGGGGGTTACTCATAAGTAGGTTATTAGTTCAAGTAAGAACAACACCTTAGCACCGGTCCACCCACATATCAAATTATCAAAGTAGCGAACACGAATCAAACCAACATGATAAAAGTGACTAGACGAAATTCCCGTGTACCCTCAAGAACACTTTGCCTATTACTAGTGATTGTTCTGGCCTGTCCTTTGCCTCAAAGGGATTGGGCTACCTTGTTGCACCTTGTTTACCGTTACCGTTACTTTCTCATTACCAATTATCTTGCTATCAAACTATCTGTTACCTACAATTTCAGTGCTTGCAGAAATTACCTTGCTGAAAACCGCTTGTCATTTCCTTCTGCTCCTCGTTGGGTTCGACACTCTTACTTATCGAAAGGACTACGATTGACCCCCTATACTTGTGGGTCATCAGCTGTTGGTGTTGTTCTAGGGTAGAGATTAGACAAGAAATTGAATGTTATTCATTATGCTAGTAAGACCCTAGACAATGCTCAAAAGAACTATCTTACTACTGAAAAGGAATTTTTAGCAGTTGTCTTTGCATGTAATAAGTTTAGACCTTATATCATTGATTCCAAAGTTACTATTCACACCGATCATGCTACTTTTAAATACCTTATGGAAAAGAAAGAAGCTAAGCCTAGGCTAATTAGGTGGGTGCTTTTACTTCAAGAGTTTGATCTGCACATTGTTGACAGAAAGAGAGCTGAAATCCCCGTAGCAGATAATTTGTCTAGGATGGAAAATGTTCTTGATGACCCACTGCCTATTGATGGTAATTTTCCTGATGAGCAAATTTTTGTAATAAATGCTTCCCACAGTACTCCTTGGTATGCAGATTATGCTAATTACATTGGTGCTCAATATATACCACCTGGTTTCACCTATCAACAAAAGAAAAAGTTTTTCTATGATTTGAGACATTACTTTTGGGATGACCCACATCTTTATAAAGAAGGAGTAGATGGTGTTATTAGACGTTGTGTACCTGAGCATGAACAGGGATATATCCTACAAAAGTGTCACTCCGGGGCCTACGGAGGACACCATGCCGGTGACAGAACTGCACACAAGGTATTACAATCTGGTTTTTATTGGCCTACTCTTTTCAAAGATGCCCGTAAGTATGTCCTTTTGTTGTGATGAATGTCAAAGAAACATTAGTAGACGTCAGGAAATGCCTATGAGTTATTCACTTGCTATTGAACCATTTGATGTCTGGGGCTTTGATTATATGGGACCTTTTCCTTCCTCTAATGGATATGCTCATATTCTAGTTGTTGTTGATTACGTTACTAAGTGGGTAGAAGCTATTCCAACTAGTAGTGCTGATCACAACACTTATATTAAAATGCTTAAAGATGTTATCTTCCCGAGGTTTGGAGTCCCTAGATATTTAATGACTGATGGTGGTTCACATTTTATTCATGGTGCTTTCCGTAAACTTCTAGCTAAATACGATGTTAACCATAGAATTGCATCACCTATCATCCTCAATCTAGCTGTCAGGTTGAGTTAAGCAATCGAGAAATAAAACTAATATTGCAAAAGACTATTAATAGATCAAGAAACAATTGGTCTAAGAAACTCGACGATGCTTTATGGGCTTACAGAACTGCTTATGAAAATCCTATGGGAATGTCTCCATATAAAATGGTCTATGTAAAAGCATGTCATTTACCTCTTGAGTTAGAACACAAGGCTTATTAGGCAGTTAAAGAACTTAACTATGATTTTAAACTTTATGGTGAAAAGAGGTTATTTGATATTAGTTCATTAGATGAATGGAGGACACAAGCTTATGAAAATGCCAAATTGTTAAAAGAAAAAGTTAAAAGATGGCATGATAAGAGAATGCAAAAATGAGAATTCAATGTAGAGGACCTAGTTCTTTTGTACAATTCTCGTTTCAGGTTTTTTGTAGGAAAGCTTCTCTCCAAATGGGAAGGACCTTATGTTGTCGAGGAGGTCTATCACTCTGGTGCTATCAAGATTAGCAACTTCGAAGGCAAAAATCCGAGAGTGGTAAATGGGCAAAGAATTAAACACTATATCTTAGGTACGCCCATCAATGTTGGAACTAATATTATTCAAGTTATGACTCCGGAATAACACATAAGAGAGACCTTACGGAACACTCCAGAAAGCTGAATAGGGGTAGGTATGTGATACGGTAAGAAAACCGACTCCGGAAATTCCAACAAATATGTTCTGACAGTTTTGGTATTTTAGAAAAAATTACATAAATAAAAACGAGTCAGGGGGACCCACGAGAGAGCCACAAGGCAACAGAGCGCGCCCTGATAGCTTGTGGGGCCCTCGTGTGCCTCTCAAACTCGGTTTTCTTCCCGAACATGTATTCTGACCTAGAAAAAATCATTATATATACTCCCGTATGTTTTGACCACCGCATCGCAAGTTTCTCCTTTGTTCTTGTTTCAGGCTGTTTTTCTGATAGATCTAGATCGCCATGACGTCGTCAAGCTCCTCCAAGGACAAGTTCTTCAAGAAGGTCATGAACCCCTACCTGCCAAAGATGATGAAGCACCCTCAAGCCATTGAGATGCGTGAGGGGGTGCTCCACATCCGGGAAGTTCAAGGCCCCAAGAAGGAGGGGAGCGAGGAGGCCAGGCTTGCAGCAGTGGAGCAGGAAATCTTCAAGTGCCAAGGGATAGTTGAACATGGTCTTAGTGCTAATCACTCTATGATCACGGAATTCATTCGGGAGAACAAGCTGGACACTAGGAACGTGGGAGAGGCTCTCTTCAAACTTCAAGATCGGATCAATCATCTCCAAGCACAAATCTTTGACTTGCAAAACCAAAACTGTGACTATGAATCTAGATTTAAAAGGATGAGCATAGTTGCCGATTTCAGGATTTTGGAGACAAGATCCTCTTTCTATGATGGGGAGCCTATGCCTTGGAAGACGAAGGACCAACCTACTACATCATCACCACCATAACCCAAGAGGGACGTGATACGTCTCCAATGTATTTATAATTTTTGATTGTTCCATGCTATTATATTATCATCCTAGGATACTTTTTGAGTATTAATTTACCAATTTATATTATTTTTGAGCACTAACCTATTGACCCAGTGCCCAGTGCCCGTTGCTGTTTTCTGCGTGTTTGTCTTTTCAGGTTTACAGTGCCAAACGAAGTCCAATTGCCCCGAAACTTTTTTACGATTTTTTCTGGACCAAAAGACCTGGAAGCTTCGGGAGAAGAGCGGAGGCTGCACGAGGGAGTCATAAGCCAACAGGGCGCGCCCAGGGGGGTCGGTGCGCCCTGATGGCTTGTCCCTCCCTGGTGGCCCTCCTACCCCCGTTCTCTGTCCTATAAATTCACATATATTCCAAAAACCTTAGACGGCATCCTGAAACACTTTTTCTGTCGCCGCGATCCCATCTCGAGCTCCATTCCGGCACCCTCCGGAGGGGGGATCGATGATGGAGGGCCTCTTCGTCAACCTTGCTGCCCTCATGATGATGTGTGAGTAGTTCACCACAGACCTACGGGTCTGTAGTTAGTACCTAGATGGCTATCTCTCTCTCTTTTGATCTTCAATGACCATCGCATCTTCGCTTTGATCTATCCGATGTAATTATTTTGTACGGTGCATTTGTTGGGATCCGATGAATTGCGGGTTTATGTTTTAGATTATTCATCAAAAGTATTTGAGTCACCGCAGAATATTACGATTCTTATTTGCATGATCATTATAGCTTCGTAAATCTCTCCGATCTATTGAAATAGTTTGGCCAACTAGATTGATATTTCTTTAGTGAGAGAGGTGCGTTGTAGTGGGTTCAATCTGGCGGTGCTCCATATCCCAGTGGCAGAAATGGACAAGACACGTCTTTGTATTGTTGCCACTAAGGATAAAACGATGGGGTTAGTTCATATTAATTGAATTTTCTTTGTCTACATCATGTCATCGTTCTCCAAGCATTACTCTGTTTTACTTAATACTCTAGATGCATGCTGGATAGCGGTCGATGGGTGGAGTAATAACAATAGGTGCAGGTAGGAGTCGGGCTATTTGCTTATGGACGTGATGCCTATATATAGATGATCATTGTCGTGAATATCACATAACTATGCGCTTTTCTATCAATTGCCCAACAGTAATTTGTTTACCCATCGTATGTTGCCTACATGAGAGATGCCGCTAGGGAAAACTATGGCCCCCGGGTCTATTCACTTATATATTTACAAACGCTTTCATTACCTTGCTGCCATTATTTACCTTTTATTTCATTTTGCAATTTACAATTATTTACTATCATCTACACACTTCACTTGCTTGCAAATAACGAGACCAAGGGGATTGACAACCCTCTTGTCGCGTTGGGTGCAAGTGTTTGCTCTTTTGTGTGCAGCCGCTAAAGACGGTTGTTGATTGATATTCCTATTGGTTTGATAAATCTTGGTTCTTAACTAAGGGAAATACTTATCCGTATTGTGCTACAATTACCCGTTCCTCTTCACGGAAAACCCAACGCAGATCACAAGTATCAGGACACTTGAATACATGGGTATGTGCACCACCCTTAGCTTGTTCCAAGCTTCGGGAAGGTGCCCCGGTATCGTATCACCACCACTTTTGCCATTATCATTTATTTTAGTTCAATCCTTAGTTATGTCGTGATTTAGAGAAATAAAATTTCAGATTTACTTGCTTAGAGTTTTTCTTTGAGTTCTATCTATCCTTGTAATCGAGTATGAGCGTTATATAATAAAGATTAGTTTGAGTTTGTTTGCTTTACCCTCATGCATCAATCATAACAATGAAATAAAATAAATATAAAAATCATATGCTCGTCCCATGGGGAGTAATCACTTCACATAAAAGAAGTATGCTAGATAAGAGTTGTTGGGAATAAACAAACATAGCATTAGTCATTGATAAAAACTATGCAAGATTATAATAGAGGAGAGGAGATTCACATACAAATACACTATCTTGGGCATATTTTATGATTGTGAGCCCCCACCAAATATTATATAATGATCAAGTGTTAATGTTGGACATGGAAGACAACGTAATGATTATGTTTGTTTACATCCACATAGAAGATATATTGTCATAGATCCATTAACATGTGGTGCTTGCTTTAGATATTTTGCTAGCCAAAGAAAATTTTCCGCACCAAGTAGAGATACTATTTGTGCGTCCATAACCCCTTAAACACAGTTTCTCCCCATGATAGTCCACCATATCTACCTATGGATTGAATAAGATCCTTCAAGTAAGTTGGCATCGGTGCACGAAGTAATAAAAATTGCTCTTAAATATGTATGATCTTTTATTGTAAGGGAAAAATAAACTTTGTACGATCTTGTGATGGCAAAGAAATAAAAGCGACAGATTGCATAATAAAGTTTGCTATCATAAGGGGCAATATAAAGTGACGTTCCTTTCCATTAAGAGTTTGCACATCCAACACTAAAAAGCGCATGACAACCTCTGCTTCCCTCTGCGAAGGGTATATCTTTTACTTTCATTTATTCATTTCTACACAAGAGTCAATAATGTTTATTCCTTTTCCTACCTAATAATTATATAGCTGGCAAGCATTATGTGTTGAGGAAAGATCTAGATATATATATCCAGTTGGATGTAGGTGATCATGATTCATTATTGTTGACATTATCCTTGAGGTAAATGAGTTGGGTGGCAAATACTTTGAAGCCCCCATCTTCCTATGTGTCCGATGGAAACATTAGCTCCAAAAATATGCAATGAGTGTCATCAATCATATAAGAATAAATGATAGTTGAGTATGTGAACTTTCTAGAATAAAAGCTATTACATAGACTCTTCTCTGGAATATGATGAATTGTGATTGTCTCAATGACTAAGAACATAGTTTGTTGATTGTCAATAAAGTTTATGCTTCATACTTTAGTAATTGTGGATAGATTATTACTTGTTCATGAGAAGTTATATGATGAAAGAAATTGCTGCTAGGTTAATATTCATGATGCTCTCATGTTCGTATTCTGTTTTTATCGACACCTCTCTCTCAAATTATGTGGTCATTATTATCGAGTTCGGCCTTCACTTGAGGACAAGCGAGGTCTAAGCTTGGGGGAGTTGATACGTCCATTTTGAATCATGAATTCTTATTGATATTTATGTTATTCTTGTCCATTATTCCCCATTATAATACAATTCTTATGTCTTTTCTCTCCGAATATGCAAGGTACATCACAAAGAGGGAAATCACTGGAAACCGGAATTCTGGACCTGAAAACCAAGAAAATTGTTGGAAATATGCCCTAGAGGCAATAATAAAGTGGTTATTATTATATTTCCTTGTTCATGATAATCGTTTATTATCCATGCTATAATTGTATTGATTGGAAACTCAATTGCATGTGTGGATACATAGACAACACTGTGTCCCTAGTATGCCTCTAGTAGACTAGTTTGTTGATCAAAGATGGTCAAGGTTTCCTGGCCATAGACATGAGATGTCATTTGATAACGGGATCACATCATTAGGAGAATGATGTGATGGACAAGACCCAAACTATGAACATAGCATATGATCGTGTCAGTTTATTGCTATTGTTTTCTGCATGTCAAGTATCTGTTCCTATGACCATGAGATCATGCAACTCACTGACACCGGAGGAATACCTTGTGTGTATCAAACGTCACAACGTAACTGGGTAACTATAAAGATGCTCTACAGGTATCTCCGAAGGTGACTGTTGAGCAGGCATGGATCGAGACTGGGTTTTGTTACTCCGTATGATGGAGAGGTATCTCAGGGCCCACTCGGTAATACAACATCACACTAAGCCTTGCAAGCAATGTGACTAAAGAGTTAGCCACGGGATCTTGTATTACGGAACGAGTAAAGATACTTGACAGTAATGAGATTGAACTAGGTATAGAGATACCGATGATCGAATCTCGGGCAAGTAACATACCGAAGAACAAAGGGAACAGCGTACGGGATTAACTGAATCCTTGACATAGAGGTTCAACCGATAAAGATCTTCGTAGAATATGTAGGAACCAATATGGGCATCTAGGTCCCGCTATTGGTTATTGACCGTAGAGGTGTCTCAGTCATGTCTACATAGTTCTCGAACCCACAGGGTCTGCACACTTAACGTTTGGTGACGTTTCGGTAGTATTGAGTTATGCATGGTGGTGACCGAAGGTTGTTCGGAGTCCCGGATGAGATCCCGGACGTCACGAGAAGCTCCGGAATGGTCCGGAGGTAAAGATTGATATATAGGAAGTCCCGTTTTGGTCTCCGGAAAAGTTTCGGGCATTTCCGGTAGTGTACCGGGAGTGACGAATGGGTTCCGGGGGGTCCACCAAGTGGGGCCCACCCACCCCAAGTGTCACATGGGCCTAGGAGGTGGCGCACCAGCCCCTGGTGGGATGGCCGGCCAGCCCCTAGAGGCGCTTGTGCAAGGGGTGGGAGAGGAGGCCAAGTGGGGAGGAGTCCTACTAGGATTCCACCTCCCTTGTGGGAGGTGGACTCCACCCCCTTGGTGGAGGTTCGGCCGAACCCCTAGGGGTTCCTAGGGCTGCCTCCTCCTCCCTCCCTACTACATATACTAGAGGTTTTAGAGGGCAGCCCTCACCCCAAAAAGCCACGGCTGCCTCTCTTCCTTCTAGATCGTTTTCTCCTCTAGATTAGTTCGGCGGAGCTCGGCGAAGCCCTGCCGGATTAGTTCACCACCACCGTCGCCGCGCCGTCGCGCTGCCGGAGAACTCATCTACCTCTCCGCTCCCTCTTGCTGGATCAAGAAGGCGGAGATCGTCATTGAGCTGTACGTGTGCTGAATGCGGAGGTGCCGAACGTTCGGCGCTAGATCGGGACGGATCGTGGGACGGCTGCGATTTGGATCGCGAAGACGTTCGACTACATCAACCGCGTTTCTTAACGCTTCCCGCTTAGCGATCTACAAGGGTATGTAGACCCACTCTCCCTCTCGTAGAAGCTCATCACCATGGATAGATCTTGTGTGTGCGTAGGAATTTTTTTTGTTTCCCATGCAACGTTCCCCAACAGTGGCATCATGAGCTAGGTCGATGCGTAGATGAGATCACGAGTAGAACACAAAGGAGTTTGTGGGCGTTAATGCTCAGATTGCTTCCTCCCTTAGTCTTTTCTTGATTCAGCGGTATTGTGGGATGAAGCGGCCCAGACCAACATTACTCGTACGCTTACGAGAGACCGGTTCCATCAACTGACATGTAACTTCGTTGCATAAAGATGGCTGGCGGGTGTCTGTCTCTCCTACTTTAGTTGGATCGGATTCGACAAAGGCGGTCCTTGAGAAGGTTGAATAGCAATTTGTGTATCACCGTTGTGGTTTTTGCGTAGGTAAGAATCGTTCTTGCTAGATACCCGTAACAGCCACGTAAAACATGCAATAACAATTAGAGGACGTCTAACTTGTTTTTGCAGTGTATGTTGTGATATGATATGGCCAATTACATGATGAGATATATGTGATGTATGAGATGTTCATGTATTGTATAGAATATCACGACTTGCATGTCGATGAGTACGGCAACCGGCAGGAGCCATAGGGTTGTATTTAATTTATTTTCGCCGTTTTGCTTTACTTTATCGCTATGAGTTAGCAATAGTTGTAGAAGCAACAGTTGGTGCGACAACCTCATGGCGACACGTTGATGGAGATCAAGATGATGGAGATCATGGTGTCATGCCGGTGACGATGGAGATCATGCTGGTGCTTTGGAGATGGAGATCAAAAGCACAAGTTCGTGGCCATATCATGTCACTTATGATTTGCATGTGATGTTAATCCTTTTATGCATCTTATTTTGCTTAGGACGACGGTAGCATTATAAGGTGATCCCTCACTAAAATTTATAGATAAAATTGTGTTCTCCCCGAGTGTGCACCGTTGCGAAAGTTCGTCGTTTCGAGACACCACGTGATGATCGGGTGTGATAGACTCTACGTTCGCATACAACGGGTGCAAGCCAGTGTTGCACGTACGGAACACTCGAGTTAAACTTGACGAGCCTAGCATGTATAGACATGGCCTCGGAACACAAGAGACCGAAAGGTCGAACATGAGTCATATAGTAGATATGATCAACATAAAGATGTTCACCATTGAAACCACCTCATCTCACGTGATGATCGGACTTGGGTTGGTGAATTTGGATCATGTGACACTCGAATGACCAGAGGGATGTCAATTTGAGTGGGAGTTTTTAAGTAATATGATTAACTAAACTCATTATCTTGAACAATAGTCTAAGTTGTCTTTGCAAAATTTATGTTGTAGATCAATGGCTCGCGCAGTAGCACCCCTGAATTTTAATGCGTTCCTAGAGAAAGCTAAGTTGAAAGATGATGGAAGTAACTTTGTGGACTGGGCCCGTAATCTAAGGATTATCCTTACGGCTTCCCAAAAGGCTTATGTCCTTGATGCACCGCTTGGTGATACACCCACTCCAGTAGAGTCTGCGGACGTTGCGAACGCCTGGCAGGGACGTTCTGATGATTACTCAATGGTTCAATGTGCAATGTTGTATGGCTTAGAACCGGGACTTGAAAGACGTTTTGAACGTCATGGAGCATATGATATGTTCCAGGAGTTGAAGTTTATCTTTCAGAAGAATGCCCGGATTGAGAGGTATGAGACCTCCGATAAGTTCTATGCTTGCAAGATGGAGGAGAACGGGTCTGTCAGTGAACACATACTCAGAATTTCCGGGTATTCCACCCGTCTGGCTGAATTGGGGATGCCCCTTCCGCTAGAGGCGATCACTGACAGAGTTCTTCAATCACTGTCACCTAGCTACAAGAGCTTCGTGTTGAACTATAACATGCACGGGATGAACAAGTCAGTCGCCGAGCTGTTTGCGATGTTGAAAGTCGCTGAGTCTGAGATTCAGAAAGAGCATCAAGTGTTGATGGTCAATAAAACCACTAGTTTCAAGAAGAATGGCAAGGGTAAGAAGGGTAACTCCAAGAAGAGTGGCAAAGCAGTTGCCCCTCCCGTGAAGAAACCCAAGGCTGGACCCAAGCCGGAAACTGAGTGCTTTCATTGCAAGGGAACTGGTCACTGGAAGCGGAACTGCCCCAAGTATCTGGCTGACAAGAAGGCGGCCAACACCAAACAAGGTATATGTGATATACATGTTATTGATGTGTACCTTACCAACTCTCGTTGTAGTGCCTGGGTATTTGATACCGGTTCGGTTGCTCGCATTTGCAACTCAAAACAGGAACTGCGGAATAGATGGAGGCTGGCAAAGGATGAAGTGACGATGCGCGTGGGAAATGGTTCCAAGGTTGATGTGATCTCCGTCGGCACGCTCGCTCTTCGATTACCATCGGGATTAGTGATGAACCTGAATAATTGTTATTTAGTGCCTGCGTTAAGCATGAACATTATATCCGGATCTTGTTTATTGCGAGACGGTTACTCATTTAAATCAAAGAATAATGGTTGTTCTATTTATATGAGTAATATCTTTTATGGTCATGCACCCAATGTGAGGGGTTTATTCTTATTGAATCTCGATAGTGATGATACACATGTTCATAACATTGATGCCAAAAGATGTAGAGTTGATAATGATAGTACCACTTTCTTGTGGCACTGCCGCTTAGGTCATATTGTTGTAAAACGCATGAAGAAGCTCCATGCTGATGGACTTTTGGAGTCATTTGATTTTTAATCACTTGACACATGTGAACCATGCCTCATGGGCAAGATGACTAAGACCCCGTTCTCTGGAACAATGGAACGGGCAAGTGACTTGCTGGAAATCATACATTCTGATGTATGCGGTCCGATGAGCATTGAGGCGCGCGGTGGATATCATTATTTTCTCACCTTCACTGATGACTAAAGTAGATATGGGTATATTTACTTAATGAAACACAAGTCTGAAACGTTTGAAAAGTTCAAGCAATTTTAGAGTGAAGTTGAGAATCATCGTAACAAGAAGATTAAATTCCTACGATCTGATCGAGAAGGAGAATATTTGAGTTATGAGTTTGGCAGTCACTTAAGACAATGTGGAATTGTCTCACAATTGACACCGCCTGGAACACCACAGCGTAATGGTGTGTCCAAACGTCGTAATCGAACCTTATTAGATATGGTGCGTTCTATGATGTCTCTTGCCGATTTGCCACTATCATTTTGGGGTTATGCATTAGAGACAACTGTATTCACTTTAAATAGGGCACCATGGAAATCCGTTGAGACGACGCCATATGAACTGTGGTTTGGCAAGAAGCCAAAGTTATCGTTTCTTAAAGTTTGGGGATGTGTGCTTATGTCAAAAAGCTTCAGCGTGAAAAGCTGGAACCCAAAGCGGAGAAATGCGTCTTCATAGGATACCCAAAAGAGACAGTTGGGTATACCTTCTATCTCAGATCCGAAGGCAAAGTGTTTGTCGCTAAAAATGGAACATTTCTTGAGAAAGAGTTTCTCTCGAAAGAATTGAGTGGGAGGAAAATAGAACTTGATGAGGTTGTTGAACCTTTACTTCAACCCGAGAGTAGCGCAGCGCAGAAAGATGTTTCTGTAAAACCTACATCGGTTGAAGAGGAAGTTAATGATGATGATCATGAAGCTTCGGATCAAGTTGCTATCGAACCTCGTAGGTCGACAAGGACGCATACTGCTCCTGAGTGGTATGGCAAGCCTGTCTTAGAGGTCATGTTGTTGGACAACGATGAACCTACGAGCTATGGAGAAGCGACGATGGGCCCGGATTCCGAGAAATGGTTAGAGGCCATGAAATCCGAGATGAGATCCATGTATGAAAACAAAGTATGGGCTTTGGAAGTATTACTTGAAGGGCGAAAGGCCATTCAGAACAAATAGATCTTTGAAAGGAAGACGGACGCGGACGGTAATGTCACCGTCTATAAAGCTCGACTTGTGGCAAAGGGTTTTCTACAAGTTCAAGGAGTTGACTACGATGAGACCTTCTCACCCGTAGCGATGCTTAAGTCCGTCAGAATCATGTTAGCAATAGCTGCATTTTTCGATTATGAACTTTGGCAGATGGATGTCAAAACAGCGTTCCTTAATGGTTTCCTTAAGGAAGAGTTGTATATGATCCAACCAGAAGGTTTTGTCGATCCAGAGAATGCTGACAACGTTTGCAAACTCCAGCAATCCATTTATGGACTGGTGCAAGCATCTTAGAGTTGGAATATTCGCTATGATGAGGTGATCAAAGCGTTCGGGTTTATATAAGTTTACGGAGAAGCTTGTATTTACAAGAAAGTGACTGGGAGCTCTATAGCGTTTCTAATATTATATGTGGATGACATATTGCTGATTGGAAACAATATAGAAATGTTGGAAAGCGTGAAGGAATATTTGAACAAGAGTTTTTCAATGAAGGACCTAGGAGAAGCTGCTTTCATATTAGGCATCATGATCTATAGAGATAGATGGAGACGCTTAATATGACTTTCACCGAGCACATACCTTGACAAAGTTTTGAAGAAGTTCAAAATGGATCAGTCCAAGAAGGGGTTCTTGCCTGTATTGCAAGATGTGAAGTTGAGTAAGACTCAATGCCTAGTGACTGCAGAAGATAGAGAAAAGATGAGTGTCGTCCCCTATGCTTCAACCATAGGCTCTATCATGTATGCAATGCTGTGCACAAGACCCGATGTCAGCCTTGCCATAAGTATGGCCGGAAGGTTTCAAAGTGATCCAGGAATGGAACACTGGACGGCGGTCAAGAATATCCTTAAGTACCTGAAAAGGACTAAGCACATGTTTCTCGTTTATGGAGGTGATCAAGAGCTCGTCGTAAAGGGTTACATCGATGCAAGCTTTGACACTGATTCGGACGACTCTAAGTCTCAAACCGGATACGTATTTATTCTTAATGGGGGTGCGGTAAGCTGGTGCAGTTCCAAGCAGAGCGTGGTAGCTGATTCTACATGCGAAGCGGAGTATATCGCTGCCTTGGAGGCGGCGAAGGAAGGTGTCTGGATGAAGGAGTTCATGACAGATCTTGGAGTAGTGCCCAGTGCACTAAACCCAATGACTCTGTTCTGTGACAACACTGGTGCCATTGCTCTAGCCAAGGAACCAAGGTTTCACAAGAGGACCAGACACATAAATCGACGTTTCAATTCCATCCGCGATTACATCAAGGAGGAGGACATAAATATTTGCAAAGTACACAAGGATCTGAATGTCGCAGACCCGATGACTAAACCTCTTCCAAGGGATAAACATGATCAACACCAGAATTGTATGGGTGTTAGATTCATTACAATGTAAATCACATAGTGATGTGAGCTAGATTATTGACTCTTGTGCAAGTGGGAGACTGTTGGAAATATGCCCTAGAGGCAATAATAAAGTGGTTATTATTATATTTCCTTGTTCATGATAATCGTTTATTATCCATGCTAAAATTGTATTGCTTGGAAACCCAATTGCATGTGTGGATACATAGACAACATTGTGTCCCTAGTATGCCTCTAGTAGACTAGCTTGTTGATCAAAGATGGCCAAGGTTTCCTGGCCATAGACATGAGATGTCATTTGATAACGGGATCACGTCATTAGGAGAGTGATGTGATGGACAAGACCCAAACTATGAACATAGCATATGATCGTGTCAGTTTATTGCTATTATTTTCTGCATGTCAAGTATCTGTTCCTATGACCATGAGATCATGCAACTCACTGACACCGGAGGAATACCTTGTGTGTATCAAATGTCACAACGTAACTAGGTGACTATAAAGATGCTCTACATGTATCTCCGAAGGTGACTGTTGAGCAGGCATGGATCGAGACTGGGTTTTGTTACTCCGTATGACGGAGAGGTATCTTAGGGCCCACTCGGTAATACAACATCACACTAAGCCTTGCAAGCAATGTGACTAAAGACTTAGCCACGGGATCTTGTATTACAGAACGAGTAAAGAGACTTGCCAGTAACGAGATTGAACTAGGTATAGAGATACCGACGATCGAATCTCGGGCAAGTAACATACCGAAGAACAAAGGGAACAGCGTACAGGATTAACTGAATCCTTGACATAGAGGTTCAACCGATAAAGATCTTCGTAGAATATGTAGGAACCAATATGGGCATCCAGGTCCCGCTATTGGTTATTGACCGTAGAGGTGTCTCGGTCATGTCTACATAGTTCTCGAACCCGCAGGGTCTGCACACTTAACGTTCGGTAACATTTCGGTAGTATTGAGTTATGCATGGTGGTGACCGAAGGTTGTTCGGAATCCCAGATGAGATCCCGGATGTCACGAGGAGCTCCAGAATGGTCCGGAGGTAAAGATTGATATATAGGAAGTCCCGTTTTGGTCTCCGGAAAAGTTTCGGGCATTTCCGGTAGTGTACCGGGAGTGACGAATGGGTTCCGGGGGGTCCACCAAGTGGGGCCCACCCACCCCAAGGGTCACATGGGCCTAGGAGGTGGCGCACCAGCCCCTGGTGGGCTGGCCGGCCAGCCCCTAGAGGCCCTTGCGCAAGGGGTGGGAGAGGAGGCCAAGTGGGGAGGAGTCCTACTAGGATTCCACCTCCCTTGTGGGAGGTGGACTCCTCCCCCTTGGTGGAGGTTCGGCCGAACCCCTAGGGGTTCCTAGGGCTGCCTCCTCCTCCATCCCTCCAATATATACTAGAGGTTTTAGAGGGCAGCCCTCACCCCAAAAAGCCACGGCTGCCTCTCTTCCTTCTAGATCGTTTTCTCCTCTAGATTAGTTCGGCGGAGCTCGGCGAAGCCCTGCCGGATTAGTTCACCACCACCGTCGCCGCGCCGTCGTGCTGTCGGAGAAATCATCTACTTCTCCACTCCATCTTGCTGGATCAATAAGGCGGAGATCGTCATTGAGCTGTACGTGTGCTGAACGCGGAGGTGCCGTCCGTTCGGCGCTAGATCGGGACGGATCGTGGGACGGCTGCGATTTGGATCACGAAGATGTTCGACTACATCAACCGCGTTTCTTAACGCTTCCTGCTTAGCGATCTACAAGGGTATGTAGATCCACTCTCCCTCTCGTAGATGCTCATCACCATGGATAGATCTTGCGTGTGCGTAGGAATTTTTTTTGTTTCCCATGCATCGTTCCCCAACAAAAATGGATGAAAATTCACTGGACTCCAAATGACCTGAAAATTCATGGAGAATTTTTATGGAAGATATAAGAATTATTGGGTCAAAAATATACTAGAGGGGGGCCACCTGCTCGCCACAAGCCAACAAGGCGCGCCCACCCCCTGGGCGCCTTGTTGCCTTGTGGGGCCCCAGCAGTTCTCCCGACCCTCCTCTTCTCCTATATGGTGTGTTTTACCCTAGAAAAAATCATAAGGATACTTTCAGGAAGAAGCGCCGCCGTCTCGAGGCAGAAACCTGCGTCGAGGCCCTTTTGATCTCCAACAAAGAGATTCTTTCGGGGAAACTTCCCTCCGGGAGGGGGAGATTGAAGCCATCGTCATCACCAACGCTTCCTCCTTCGTGGGAGGACCAATCTTCATCAACATATTCACCAGCACCATCTCATCTCAAAACCTAGTTCATCTCTTGTATTCCATCTTTGTCTTAAAACCTTAGATTGGTACCTGTGGGTTACTAGTAGTGTTGATTACATCTTGTAGTTGATGCTTGTTGGTTTACTTGGTGGAAGATATTATGTTCAGATCCTTGATCTCCATTATTACACCTCTGATCTTGAACATGTTGATGATGTGTGAGTAGTTACTTTTGTTCCTGAGGACATGGGAGAAGTCGTGTTATAAATAATCATGTGAAGTTGGTATTCGTTCGATATTTTGATGATGTGTATGTTGTTGCTTCTCTTAGTGGTGTCGTGTGAACGTCGACTACATGACACTTCACCATGTTATGTGCCTAAGGGAAGGCATTGTGGAGTAACAAGTATATGATGGATTGTGAGAGTGACAGAATTTTAAACCCCAGTTTATGCGTTACTTCATAAGGGGCTGATTTGGATCCACATGTTTCATGCTATGGTTACATTTATATTAATTCTTCTTTCATAGTTGCGGATGCTTGCGAGAGGGGGTAATCTTAAGTAGGTTGTTTGTTCAAGTAAGAACAACACCTTAGCACCGGTCCACCCACATATCTAATTATCAAAGTAACGAACGCGAATCAACTCAACATGATGAACATGACTAGATAGAAATTCCCATGTGTCCTTGGGAGCACTTGCTTAATATAAGAGTACTTTCAGGACTGTCCATTGCTATAAAAAGGATTGGGGTATCTTGCTACACCTTTGTTACTATTGCTACTTGTCACTTGCTACAAATTACTTTGCTACAAAACTATCTATCATTGTTACTTGCAGCACCTGCAGAGAATACCTTACTGAAAACCGCTTATCATTTCCTTCTGCTCCTCATTGGGTAGGACACTCTTACTTATCGTAAGGACTATGATTGATCCCCTATACTTGTGGGTCATCACATCCATGTTGAGGATGGTAGATAACTTCACCTAGATGCGTCTGATCTCATCTCTGTTATTTCCCGGGTTAATTTCCTCCATTTTCTTCCCCCATGCAACCATGTCTGAGTTCTTTTTAAGGCGTTCTCCCTCCCATATGTACTCCTCCATGTGGTGGACGATGTAGTAGCCGTCTACATCATTGTTTACCGGCTGCTGCATGCAACAAAAGTCAGTTTTGTGGCCGAAGCGTACCGCTTTAAATTTGTCAAACTTGCGTACCTATTAACCCAGTGCCCAATGCCAGTTGCTGTTTTCTGCGTGTTTTTGCCTTTGCGGGTTTAGTGTACCAAACGAAGTCCAATTGCCACGAAATTTTTTGATGATTTTTTCTAGACTATATGAAGACCTAGAAGCTTCAGAAGGAAGCCGGGAGGCGCACGAGGGCCCCACCTCACATCAGGGCGTGCCCTGATATGTGGTGGCCCCCTCGGGAACCTCCCGACGTCCCTCTTCGGCCTATAAATTCTCTAATATTCTGAAAACCCTGGAGACAATCCCGAAACCCTTTTTCCGCCGCCGCAAGTCTCTGTTCTGTCGCGAGGCCATCGTTCCGGCACCCTGCCGGAGGGGGGATCGATCACGGAGGGCCTCTTCATCAACCTTGCTGCCCTCATGATGATGTGTGAGTAGTTCACCACAGACCTACGGGTCCATAGCTAGTACCTAGATGGCAATCTCTCTCTCTTATGATCTTCAATACTATGGTCATCACATCTTCGCTTTGATCTATCCGATGTAATCCTATTGTGCGGTGTGTTTGTTGGGATCCGATGAATTGTGGGTTTATGTTCAGATTATTCATGAAAAGGATTTGAGATGCCTGTGAATTATATTATCTCTTAAGTGCATGATCATTATAGCGTCGTAATGCTCTCCGATCTATTGATATGCTTTGGCCAAGTAGATTGATATTTCATTGGTGGGAGTGGTGCATTGTGGTAGGTTTAACCTGGCGAATTTCTATATCCCAGTGACAAAGTAGGGGACAAGATGCGTCTTTGTGATGTTGCTACTAAGGATAAAACGATGGGGTTCATTCATATTGTTTGAGTTTACTTTGTCTACATCATGTCATCGTTCTCCAAGCATTACTCTGTTTTACTTAATACTCTAGATGCATGCTGGATAGCGGTCGATGAGTGGAGTGATAGTAATAGGTGCAGGCACGAGTCGGCCTATTTGCTTATGGACGTGATGCCTATATATACATGATCATTGCCATGAACATCACATAACTATCTGCTTTTCTATCAATTGCCCAACAATAATTTGTTTACCCACCGTATGCTGCCTACATGAGAGATGTCGCTAGGGAACACTATGGCCCCCGGGTCTATTCACTTATATATTCGCAAACGCTATATTTACCTTGCTGCCTTTATTTACTTTTTATTTATTTTGCAATTTATATTTATCAACAATTATCTACACAACTCATTTGCTTGCAAATAACGAGATCAAGGGGATTGACAACCCTCTTGCCCGCGTTGGGTGCAAGTCATTTGTTCATCTGTGTGCAGCCGCTGAAGACGGTTGAGGATTGATATTCCTATTGGTTTGATAAACCTTGGTTTCATAACTGAGGGAAATACTTATCCGCTGTGTGCTACAATTACACGTTTCTCTTCACGGAAAACCCAACGCGGATCACAAGTATCACACCTCTGTGACCAACTGTCTTTCGGTGCGGAGCTTGTTTGGGCATCGTGTCCTCGGCTTCTTCTTCTTTGGTTTGGTAGTGGCTTCGGCGCCGGTACCGGCCGCCGGTCTCGGTGTCGCCGGTGTCTGTGCCATTGGTGCCGGTGCCATCGGTGCTGGTGCCGGTCACGGTGTCAGCGTCTGAAGCAGTACCACCATCCGCTATGACAAGGGGGCCCTGCAAACCTTGTCCTTGCAGACAAGACAAAAAGTCAAGGTAATCATGTTCATTCTGTAAGGAATCTTGAGTTGCCCCGGCTTCGTCGTTGCTCGACATGTTTCCGACGATTAAGTCTGCTGGTTTAATTCTCAAACTATAATAAAATGAATAATGACATAAAAAGGCCTATGGTTTACCGGAATGTCGTTTCATTCCCGTCCTGACAAATCCCGGGCACTCGATATGTCATACTTTATAGCACAAGTCATGTCGAAATTCATGGGAAATTTTGGCATGACCTTTGCTAAATAGTGGATATATCGAGCGCCTGAAATTTGCCGGAACAGAAATGAATCAACATTCCGGCAAAACATAGGACACTCGGAGTTTCGTTGCACATACACAACATATCATCTCCACCATTTGGCACATCATATGGCAAAACAAACATAGTAAAACCTTGATAAGTAGGATCATTAGAATTACATCATATTCTCTCTATGCCATCTATCATAGCCAAACAGTAGCCAACATCAATCTAGTTAACAAATTCACCAGTTAACTAAATTCAGTTAACTAATTCAGTACACTTCATCATATTCTCTCTATGCCATCTATTATATATCATGTCATTGTCTTAGTAGTAACTTTTTTTACCATGGTGGTAGTTAAACTTAGGAATATTTGTCCAACATACAAGTCCTAAAACGACTTAACATTTAGGAATTCTTTCATAAATAATCACAACATATAAAGTTGTTGCACATTAAAAAGTATATTTGGCCAACATACAAGTTCTAAATTTCATGTCATGTCATTTTTGTTATTTATTATGTCATTTTATGACTATTTATCAAAGAAAAAACGTTATTTTCTTGCTAAAACAGTAAACACACAGTCAGTTTTCTAAAAAAACATAATTTTCCAATATTCCTAAACCCTAGAACCCTAAATTCAAAATTGTGCTATATATTTATTGAAAGATAGCGCACAAATTCAAAAATCAGTTTATGCTAATTAACCTAAACCCTAGAACCCTAATTAACCTAAACCCTAGAACCTCCACCGAGACAGAGAGAGAGGAAAATGAGAGCGAGGAGGGGTGGGGGCCTTACAGAGGGGAGATGGAGGCCTGGGAGACGGCGGCGTCAACGAAGTCAGAGGTGAGGCGGGTACGCGTGGGCACCGGAGGGGGCGACGTTGAGGACACAGGCGTGTGGCAACATCGGGCGACGGTGACGGCGAGGAGGGAGGTGACTGCAATGGCGAGGAGGGAGGCAGGGGCGTCAAGGATGGGCTCCGATGACTGAGAGAGGGAGGCTACGATGACGACAAGGAGGGAGGTGGAAGGGTAATGGGGAATTGGGGGAGAAAGGAGGGAGGGCCGCGCGCGCGGGGGTTAAGTCAAGATAGCAGTAGCACGGGGCCAAAATCCACGATGTAGCTAACTTAGCTATAGCGCGTTGATACGTCTCCAACGTATCTATATTTTTTGATTGTTCCATGCTATAATATTACCATTCTAGGATACTTTTTGGGCATTTATTTGTTGTTTCTTATGATTTTTTAGCACTAACCTATTAACCCAGTGCCAAGTGTTAGTTGTTGTTTTCTGCATGTTTGTGGCTTTTCAGGAATACCATACCAAACAAAATCCAAATATGACGAAACTTTATGACCATTTTTTCTGGACAAAAATAAGACCTGGAAGCTTCGGAGGGAGACCTAGGGGCACACGAGGTGCACCCAAGCCAACAAGGCGCGCCAAGGGAGGGTGGTCGCGCCCTGATGGCTTGGGGCCCCCTCCCCGGCCCTCTGGCATTGTTCTCTGGCCTATAAATTCTTATTAATCCCAAAAACCCTAGAGATCCTCCCAAAACACTTTTTCCACCGCCGCAAGTATCTGTTCCTCCGTGTGCCCATCTGGAGCCCTGTTCCGGTACCCTGTCGGAAGGGGGATCGATCACGAAGGGCCTCTACATCAACATTGCTGCTCCCATGGTGATGTGCGAGTAGTTCACCACAGTCCACAGACATACGGGTCTATAGTTAGTACCTAGATGGCTCTCTCTCTATGATCTTTGTTGCCATGATCATCGCGATTCCCGCGGTGATCTATCTTATGTAATCAATCTTTGCGGTGTGTTTGTTGGAACCCGATGAATTGTGGGTTTATGTTCAGATTATTCATGAAAAAGATTTGAGTCTCTTTTGAATTCTTATTTGCATCATTATTATTGCTTCGTAATTCTCTCCGATCTATTGGTTTAGTTTGGGCAACTAGATTGGTTTATCTTCAGTGGGAGAGGTGTGCTGTAGTGGGTTCAATCTTGTGGTGCTCTATATCCCAGTGACAAAGTAGGGGACAAGACACGTATTTGTATTGCTTCCACTAAGGGTAAAACTATGGGGTTTATTCATATTAATTGGATTTACTTTGTCTACATCATGTCATCATTCTCCAAGCATTACTCTGTTTTACTTAATACTCTAGATGCATGCTGGATAGCGGTCAATGGGTGGAGTAATAGTAGTAGATGCAAGAAGGAGTCGGTCTACTTGTTTATGGACGTGATGCATATATGCATGATCATTGCCATGAATAAATATTGCATAACTATGCTCTTTTCTATCAATTGCCCAACAGTAATTTGTTTACCCACCGCATGCTTTCTTCGAGAGAGAAGCCTCTAGCGAACACTATGGCCCCCGGGTCTATTCACATATATATTTACAAACGCTCTCAATACCTCGCTTCCATTATTTACTTTTTATTTATTTTCTATTTTATATTTATGCAACTATCATCTACACTACTTATCGCTTGCAAGTAACGAGTTCAAGGGGATTGACAACCCTCTTGTCTGCGTTGTGTACAAGTGTGTGCTCTTTTGTGTGTAGGCGCTGAAGGCGGGAAGTTGTGTTATCCTCCTATTGGTTCGATAACCATGGTTCTCACCAAGGGAAATACTTATCTATATTGTGATGCATCATCCCCTCCTCTTCGGGGAAAAATCCAACGCAGATCACAAGTATCACGAAGGATTTCTGGCGCCGTTGCCGGGGAGTATCATCAAATTCCTACCAAGTACCTTCTCACAAATTATTATTCACTTGTTCTTCTTTTTATTTGTTGTTATATTTTAATTTATGTAAAAATAAAAAATAAAAAAATATTTCTATTTCCTTGCTTGCCTAGCTATTTTATCTTTATCTTTGTCACACCAATACAGGAAGTAAATACAAAAATTTAAGATAAATGGATCCTCGTCCACTTGCTAATCTTTTCAAACTTGCTGATTATTGTAAACCAATAGCTCATAATGAAGTGAAGAATGAAAACTCTATTGGGACACATTTATTGAATGAAAAGCATGATTGCAATTTTGTTAGTATAAATTCTATGAATATCAATTGTGCTAGCGATCATGATTGGGGTGATAATCATGATGTTTCTTGTGATCTTGAGAATTCTGAGCTTCATGATGAATCTATTATTGATAATGGTATTTGCAATACTACTAAAAGTGGGTTTGGAAGAGCGTCAACTTTAGGTAATAATGGTCCCACAACTTTGGAGAATGATCAATCTTATGAAAATTTTGATAAAAGTGGGTTTGGAGAGGTCATGACTTCAGTTAATGGTAATGCCACTATCTTGGAAGATTGTAAAACTTTTGTGCATGTGGATCATGGAGAAAATATTTTATATGATAGATATATTGTTGAATTTGAATATGATCCTACATGTAATTATTATGAGAGTGGCAAATATGGCTATAGGAATCTTCATGTTCAGTTACCTCTCTTGATGTTCAAATTGTTAATGCTTCATTCTTCCTATTTCCATATGCTAGATACTCCTTGTATTGATAATTTGTTTGTTTATAAAATGCCTATGCATAGGAAGTATCTTAGACTTAAATGTGTTTGTTGCATGTTTTATGATGCTCTCTTTGTGCTTAATTCTTGTCTTTTATGTGAGCAACATTATTATCCCAAGCCCATCTTAATGGCTATAAAGAAAGAGCTTGTTGAGAGAAAACCCAATACTTTCTGTTTGTGTGATATAACATGATTGTTGTTACTATAATGATTGTGATTTTTATGTTTAAATTAGTGTTTGTGCAAAGTAAATCCTTTGGGATGACTTGCATGATAAGTAAAATTGATACGGTGCAAAAACATAAACTTTTGCGTCCAGTGCAGAATTTTCTGATTTTACTGGAACGTATTTTTGATCTAAATTTGTTACACGGTATTTCTATACAAATTCCCGAGGTTGTACTAATTTTTCAGAATTTTATAATATACAGAATTATAGTTTCTCTATAGATCATTACTGACTATTTTGTTTTAGACATATTTTTTTTGCTTGCATAGTTTGCTTGTTTTGATGATGCTATGGATTGCATCGGGGGTATAATCCATGGAGAAGTTAGCATATAGTACCTTATGAAATAATAAAATATGAATCAATTTATAACAATACCTAAAGTATTTGATATGTTTATTATACTAACGGATCTCATGAAGGTTTCTGTTGAGTTTTGTGTGCTGAAGTTTTCAAGTTTTGGGTTCTATCACGATGCATGAAGGCATAAGGAGCGGCAAGAGCCTAAGATTGGGGATGCCCAAGGCACCCCAAGTCAAATTCTAGGAAGACTCAAGCATCTAAGCTTGGGGATGCCCCGGAAGGCATCCCCTCTTTCGTCTCAATCCATCGGTATGCCACTTGGAGCTACATTTTTATTCATCACATGATATGAGTTTTGCATGGAGCGTCGTGTACTTTAGTTTTCTTTTGTTTTAGTTTTCCACAATCATTGTTTGCTGGACACACCTACTTGAGAGAGACACATTTTCACCATGATTTGTTAGAATACTCCATGTGCTTCACTTATATCTTTTGAGCTAAGCAGTTGCTCTAGTACTTCACTAATATCTTTTAGAGCACGGTGGCGTATATATTTTATAGAAATAATTGCACTCTTGTTCTTCACTTAATTTTTTTTAGAGTTAATAAATAGTGACAGTAATTTGCATGGGTTATAACACTAGTCCAGAAATAATAGGTATTGAAGGAGTACATAATCAAAACCACATGTAGCACATAAAAGAGAATTGGGGGTTAACGATATTGATGTGGTAATATGAAAGAGCATGAGCGCATGGTTGTCGGTTAGTAGGAATATCGATAGTTAAAGGATGTTAATTTGATGTTCATCTAAATATTGGCTATGGCATGGTGATGATGTGTGAGCATTCTTATTCCTCGTTGAAATCCTAGTGCTGTTTAGGTCAGGGGCGCGATGGTTAACTCCTCCCAACCTCCTCCCTAGGGGCATGCGAGTAGTACTTTGCTTTGAGAGAGCTAATAAATCTTTGCAATAAGTATGTGAGTTCTTTATGACTAATGTCAATCCATGGATGTACGCACGCTCACCTTTCCATATTTTCTAGCCTCTTCGGTACCATGCATTGCCCATTCTCACCTCGAGGATCGGTGCAAATTTCGCCGGTGCATCCAAACCCCGCGGCAAGATACGCTCTGTTGCACATAAGCCTTATTATATCTTCCTCAAAATAGCCATCATACCTACGTATCATGGCATTTCCATAGCCATTCTGAGATATATTGCCATGCAACTTCCACCGTTACATCACATGACTAGTACACTCATTGTCATATTGCTTTGCATGATCATGTAGCTGTCATAGTATTTGTGGCAAAGCCACCGTTCATCATTGTTTACATGGTACATTAGATCATTGCACATCCTGGTACACTGCCAGATGCGTTCATATAGAGTCTTATTGTTTAGTAGTTTTTCATATCA
This sequence comes from Elymus sibiricus, assembly GCA_039707655.1. Classification (NCBI taxonomy): domain Eukaryota; kingdom Viridiplantae; phylum Streptophyta; class Magnoliopsida; order Poales; family Poaceae; genus Elymus; species Elymus sibiricus. Next base: position 294,512,491 of record CM077663.1, on the reverse strand, counting down.
AGCTGTAAGTAAATAAAAGTGTGATGTTTTTCATTATTAGGGCACTGTCTTAGTGAGGAAAGGATGATGGAGACAATGATTCCCCCACAAGTCGAGATGAGACTGCGGATGAAAAATAAAAAAAAACAGAAAAGAAAAAAACAGAAAAAAGAGAAAAAAAAAAGAAAAAAGCGGTAACTAAAAAGAAAAAAATGAGAGAAAAGAGAGAAGGGACAGTGCTACTACCTTTTTCCACACTTGTGCTTCAAACTAGCACCATGTTTTTCATATAGAGAGTCTCATGTTTTGTCACTTTCATATGCTAGTGGGAATTTTTCATTATAGAACTTGGGTTGTATATTCCGATGATGGGCTTCCTAAAATGCCGGAGGTCTTCATGAGCAAGCAAGTTGGATGCACTCCCATTTAGCTTCAGTTGAGCTTTCATACACTTATAGCTCTAGTGCATCCGTTGCATGGCAATTCCTACTCCTCACATTGATATCTATTGATGGGCATCTCCATACCCCGTTCATATGCCTAGTTGATGCGAGACTTTCTTTTCCACTTTACCCCTTTGAAACCTACCACCACATTCTATTCCACCTATATGTTATGTCCATGGTTCACGCTCATGTATTGAGTGAGGTATAAAATGCTGAAGCACGTGAAAAAGTATGATCCAATTGCTTGGCTTAACACCATGGTGCTTGACATTTGTATTTATGTAGCGAAGACGGACCCATGCCATGCTAATATGATAAAATGAATGGGGGGTAAACATTATTTAAGGATCGTATATTTTGAAAGTTGATGATTGTGTTATTTATGCTTATGTATATTACTATGTTAATGTTTATAGATTCATCGTTTCTCAGTGATCATACCTGAAAGCGATTACATGTTGGGTAGCATGTCACATCAAAATTTCTGTTTTTATCATTTACCTACTCGAGGACGAACAAGAATTAAGCTTGGGGATACTGATAGGTCTCCAACGTATCTATAATTTTTGATTGTTCCATGCTATAATATTATCATTCTAGGATACTTTTTGGGCATTTATTTGCTGATTCATATTATTTTTAAGCACTAACCTATTAACCCACTGTCAAGTGCCAGTTCTTGTTTTCTGCATTGTTTTGGCTTTTCAAGAATACCATACCAAACGACGTCCAAATACCACGAAACTTTTTGACGATTTTTTCTGGACAAAAATAAGACCTGGAAGCTTCAGAGGGAGACCTGAGAGCACATGAGGTGCCCCCCAAGCCAACAGGGCCTGCCAAGGGGTGGCCACGCCTTGATGGCTTGGGGCCACCTCCCCGGCCCTCTGGCATTGTTCTCTGGCCTATAAATTCTCATTAATCCCCAAAACCCTAGAGAGCCTCCCGAAACACTTTTTCCGCCACCGCAAATTTGTTCCGCCGTGTGCCCATTTGGAGCCCTGTTTCGGTGCCCTGCCAGAGGGGGGATCGATCATGGATGGCCTCTACATCAACCTTCTGCTCCCAGGCTGATGTGTGAGTAGTTCACCATAGACCTACGGGTCTGTAGTTAGTACCTAGATGGCTCTCTCTCTCTCTATGATCTTTGTTGCCATGATCACCGCGATTCCCGCGGTGATCTATCTTTATGTAATCAATCTTTGCGATGTGTTTGTTGGGATCCGATGAATTGTGGGTTTATGTTCAGATCATTCATGAAAAAGATTTGAGTCTCCTCTAAATTATTATTTGTACGATTATTATTTCTTCATAATTCTCTCCGATCTATCGGTTTAGTTTGGCCAACTAGATTCGTTTATCTTTAGTGGGAGAGGTGCGTTGTAGTGGGTTCAATCTTGCGGTGCTCTATATCCCAGTGACAAAGTAGGGGAAAATACACATATTTGTATGGACGTGATGCCTATATGCATAATAATTGTCGTGAATAAATATTGCATAACTATGCGCTTTTCTATCAATTTCCCAACAGTAATTTGTTTACCCACCGCATGCTTTCTTCGAGGGAGAAGCCTCTAGCGAACACTATGCCCCCCGGGTCTATTCACATATATATTTACAAACGCTCTCAATACCTTGCCGCCGTTATTTACTTTTTATTTATTTTCTGTTTTATATTTATCCAACTATCATCACACTACTTATCGCTTGCAAGTAATGAGTTCAAGGGGATTGACAACCCTCTTGCCCGCGTTGGGTGTAAGTGTGTGCCCTTTTGTGTGTAGGCACTGAAGACGGGAAGTCGTATGATCCTCCAATTGGGTCGAGAACCTTGGTTCTCACTGAGGGAAATACTTATCTATACTGTGTTGCATCATCCCCTCCTCTTCGGGAAAAACCCAACGCAGATCACAAGTATCATGCGTGTCCCAAGTCCACGCTACTGCTATCCCTAGTGGTATTTTTTTACTATTTCTTTTAAGTTTTCTTTTCATTTTGTTTTTCCTTTCTCATTTTATATTTTTCTTTTCAGTTTTTATTTTCTATTCCTTCCCTTTTTCTTTTCATTTTATTTCCTTTTTATTTTACTTTTTTCTCCTCCGAAAGACGCGACCAAGCCAGAACCACATGGTGAGAAGGGGGATACAATATAAATATATATTACATCATTTGACCGATAACGCGGTCAAGTGCGTATACAAAATAGGTACAAATATAAATGTTATTTTCTCAGCGTTGTCGTTTTCGTTTCTAAGTGAGCTTCTTTCCTTTCTTGTTAATTGTGGGATAATTGAGCCCCTCATTGTGACTTTTCCTTGTCCATCGAGTACGATCTTCCTTACATAATGTAGTCTTTATTCTTCTTTTGACGTATGCTGCATCGTCATCGTCATCTTCGCTCATCGGGTTGCTGTACTGGTCGTAGTCTTCCTCGTTGGTGACGCCATCCATTCCGACGATGTTCCTTTTGCCTCTCCTCTCGACAACACGGCCGGGATTGATCGGGTCAGTTATGAAGAAGCATTGTTTCACGTGCTTAGCGTGTACCCATGGCTCATTTTTGGCGATGACATTCACAGTAGCGCTCTTGGCGTCGGGTTTAGACATGGTAGTGAAATACCGGTTTTCTCTTTCGACGTTTTTAGCCCATCTAACATGGAACATCGTCACGTTGTGCAGTCCAGAGTAGTTAAGCTCCCAGATCTCTTCGACCCTTCCGTAGAATCTTTCAGTTGCGCCGTTGTCGTCGGTCATGCATTCGATTGTCACCCCGAGTTCTGGAAATCACAGTTTATATCTTTGGCATCCGTGTAGAATGTGTATCCATTTATATCGTATGCCTAATAGGTCGTGAGGTTGGCAGCGGGGCCATGTGCCAAGGCGTATATGAGCAATCCATCTGTAGACCCCTCTTCCGAGGGATTAGCAAGAACTCTTTGAACCAAGGCAAGAAAGTGGAGTTGTGCTCTCTAATAACTTCGGAGTCTGTCTTGCGTAGCCCCCGGTCACGGTATGATACATCTCCAATGTATCTATAATTTTTTATTGTTCCATGATGTTATGTTATCATTCTTGGATGTTTTACAATCATTTTATAGCAACTTTATATCATTTTTTGGGACTAACATATTGACATAGTAGTGCTAGTTGCTGTTTTTTGCTTGTTTTTTACTTCGCAGAATATCAGTACCAAACGGAGTCCAATCGTGATGAAACTTTTTGGAGATTTTTTTTGGACCAGAAGGAAGCCAGTGGGCTAAAGAAGCACCCGGGAGGAGGCCCAGGGGGCCCACAAGACACTAGGGCGTGCCATAGGCCACCGGCGCGCCCTGGTGGGTTGTGGTGGCCTCAGGACCCCCCTCCACCGCCTTTGAGCTCTATAAATACCCAAATATTCCAGAAACCCTAGAGGAGTCGACGAAAAATACTTCGAGCCGCCGCAAGTTCCAGAACCGCAAGATCCAATCTAACACCATCACAGAGGGGTTCATCATCCTCATTGGTGCCTCTCCGATGATGCGTGAGTAGTCCACCATAGACCTACGGGTCCGTAGGCAGTAGCTAGATGGCTTTCTCTCTCTCTCTCTCTCTCTCTCTCTCTCTCTCTTTTGATTCTCAATACAATGGTCTCTTGGAGATCTATTTGATGTAATGACTTTTTGCGGTGTGTTTGTTGGGATCCGATGAATTTTGAGTTCACGATCAGTTTCTATCCATGAATATTATTTGAGTCTTCTTTGATCTCTTATATGCATGATTACTTATAGCCTCGTATTTCTTCTTTGAATTTTTGGTTTAGTTAGGCCAACTAGATCGATTTTTCTTGCCATGGGAAGAGGTGCTTTGTGATGGGTTCGATCTTACGGTGTCTCCTCTCCCAGTGACAGAAGGGGCAGCGAGACATGCATGTATCGTTGCTATTAAGGATAACAAGATGGGGTCTATTCCTACATGAATAGATCTTGTCTACATCATGTCACCGTTCTTATTGCATTACTCCATTTTTCCATGAACTTAATACACTAGATGCATGCTGGATAGCGGTCGATGTGTGGAGTAATAGTAGTAGATGCGGAATCGTTTCGGTCTACTAATCTTGGACGTGATGCCTATATAATGATCATCGCCTTGGATATCGTCATGACTATTTGATCTTCTATCAATTGCCCACCAGTAATTTGTTTACCCAGCGTGTGCAATACTCATGAGAGAAGCCAGTAGTGAAATCTACGGCCCCCGGGTCTACTTTTCCAACATATTGCTTTCCGATCTATCTTTTGTCGCTTTTTGTTTTCAGATCTATTATTCCAAAAAACCCAAAATACCTTGCTGCACTTTTTATTTGCCTCTTTTATTTAGTGTTCACGTGCGATCTATCTATCCAATCTATTACAATCTAATCTAGCTTTTTACCGTGGAGAGATTGAAAACCTCTCTTACACGTTAGGTTGCAAGTATTTGTTCTTTGTGTGCAGGTACCGTTTACATAGTGTTGTGTGGTTCTCCTACTGGTTCGATAACCTTGTTTTCATAACTGAGGGAAATACTTACCGTAGCTGTGATGCATCATCCCTTCCTCTTTGGGGAAATACCGACGCAGTCTCAAGCCACGTGATACGTCTCCGTCGTATCTATAATTTTTTATTGTTTCATGCCAATATTATACAACTTTCACATATTTTTGGCAACATTTTATATGATTTATTGGACTAACATATTGATCCAGTGCTCAGTGTCAGTTCCTGTTTGTTGCATGTTTTTTGTTTCGCGGAATATCCATATCAAACGAAGTCCAAACGCGATAAAAAATTACGAAGATTTTTTTTGGAATACTTATGAATTTTGAGAAGTGGAATCAACGCAACCGGTGGCCCATAGCCCCCACAAGACACCAGGGCGCGGCCAGGGGGCCCAGGCGCGCCCTGGTGGGTTGTGCTCACCTCGTATGTCGGTTAGAGCTCTCCTTTGGCCGCAAGGAAGCTAATTTTTGGATAAAAATTTCAGCCCGATAGGAGTTACGGATCTCAAGGAATATAAGAAACGGTTTTCGGCCAGAAAAAAGGAAAGGCAAACGGAAGAGAACAGAGAGGGAGATCCAATCTAGGAGGGGCTCCTGCCACTCCGCCGCCATGGCGGCCATGGACCAGAGGGGGAACTCTCCTCCCATCTAGGGGGGAGGCTGATACGTCTCCAACGTATCTATAAGTTTTGATTGTTCCATGCTATTATATTATCTGTTTTGGATGTTTTATATGCATTAATATGCTATTTTATATTACTTTTGGGACTAACCTATTAATCTAGTGCCTAGTGCCAGTTTTTGTTTTTTCCATGTTTTTGAGTATTGCAGATAAGGAATATTAAACGGAGTCCAAACGGAATAAAATCTTCGGGATGATTTTTCTTGGACCAAACGAAACGTACCAGACTTGGAGATGAAGTCAGAAGAGGTGCCGTGTGGCCACAAGCCACAGGGGCGCGCCCTAGGGGGCGGGCGCCCCCCTGGCTTGTGGGCCCACGGCAGCTCCTCCAACCCTATTCTTCGGCCTATAAATTCCTAAATATTCCCTGGATACCAAAGGGAGCCACGAAAATACTTTTCCGCTGCCGGAAGCCTCTGTTCCCGTGAGATCCAATCTTGGAGCCTTTTCCGGTAATCTGCCGGAGGGGGATTCGATCACGGAGGGCATCTACATCAACTCCATTGCCCCTCCGATGATGCGTGAGTAGTCCACCACAGACCTTCGGGTCCATAGCTAGTAGCTAGATGGCTTCTTCTCTCTCTTTGCTCTTCAATACCATGTTCTTCATGATCTTCATGGAGATCCATCCGATGTAATACTCTTTTGCGGTGTGTTCGTCGAGATCCGATGAATTGTGGGTTTATGATCAGATTATCTATGAATATTATTTGAGTCTTTTCTGAATTCTTATATGCATGATTTCATATCTTTGCAAGTCTCTTCGAGTTATTGGTTTGGTTTGGCCAACTAGATTGGTAATTCTTGCAATGGGAGAAGTGCTTAGTTTTGGGTTCAATCTTGCGGTGTCCTCACCCAGTGACAAAGTAGGGGTGGCGAGGCACGTATTGTATTGTTGCCATCGAGGATAAAAAGATGGGGTTTTCATCATATTGCTTGAGTTTATCCCTCTACATCATGTCATCTTACCTAATGCGTTACTCTGTTCTTCATGAACTTAATACTCTAGATGCAGGCAGGAGTCGGTCGATGTGTGGAGTAATAGTAGTAGATGTAGAATCGTTTCGGTCTACTTGACATGGACGTGATGCCTATATGCATAATCATTGCCTTGGATATCGTCATAACTATGCGCTTTTCTATCAATTGCTCGACAGTAATTTGTTCACCCACCGTAATATTTGCCGTCATGAGAGAAGCCTCTACTGAAACCTATGGCCCCCGGGTCTATTTTCCATCTTATATTTTCAGATCTATTTACTTGTGTTTTTTACTTTCCGCAATCTTTTCTATCTATCTCTATCAGATCTCATCCTTGCAATTAACCGTGAAGGGATTGACAACCCCTTTATAGCTTTGGGTGCAAGTGTTTGATTCTTTGTGTAGGTACATCTATTGGGGACTTGCTTGTATCTCCTACTGGATTGATACCTTGGTTCTCAACAACTGAGGGAAATACTTATCTACTTTGCTGCATCACCCTTTCCTCTTCAAGGGAAAACCAACGCATGCTCAAGAAGTTGCAAGAAGGATTTCTAGCGCCGTTGCCGGGGAGATCTACATCAAGCCTACCAAGTACCCATCACAAACTCATCTCTTGCATTTACATTATTTGCCATTTGCCTCTCGTTTTCCTCTCCCCCACTTCTAAAACGATTTTCGAAAAAAATTTGCCTTTTTATTCGCCCTTCTTCCGTTCAGATTTTCGTTTGCTTTTCGCTTGCTTGGGTGCTGGATCGTTTCGTTGCCACCATGTCTGAATCTGGGAAGGTTACCATTGAAAATTTTGAGGGTGTTGCTAGTACAAATCTTGAGGAAAAACTTGGATCTTGCTCTCTAAACCATGAAATTGAATCTCCTCCTAATTATAAAGCTAAAACTTTTCAAGTTGGGGACGGTAATATTATTGGGAAGAGTGTTATTCAAGAATTCTTTGATTGTACGGGAGTAATGCCTATGAATAAGAGATCTATTCTTCTCAGCACAAATTTTTATGCGGATGCTATTGTCATGCCCATTGAAAAATTGGAAAGAAAATTTGTGCATATTCATCCCGCTTTGCAAAAGGTGTTTCATGAACTTCCCAACATTAATCACCCTAAGGCTAAAAAGATTGCTACTATCATCCTTATGCGTGAATTTGATTTTATCTTACTTGAAGCTAGGAAATTTTTTGCTTTCTATAAAAAGGATATTGAGCACCCTCCAATTGAAGAAATCTTACATGATAAAGAAACCTTGCGTAGCTTTGAGTGTAGGGACCATCAATCTTACCGTGATAATCTTATAACAAGAGTTCCCTATCCTGAAATTTCCCAAACCATGTACCTTGAAACCTATGATGAATTTGATTGGATCACTAGGGGCATTTATGTAGGATTCAATGATGATTGGTTAGAAGAAAAAATCAGGGAACCCATTAAAAATGAGATACGCGTTTTATATGATGATATTTACGGTGATGATCCTGATTTTGAGTTTATGAATGTCAAAGTTTCTGATCAAAGTCCTTTTCATGAACTAAGTTCTCCTATTAGAAAGGATAGAAAAAAATTAAAGGATTTGCTAAAGAGGGTTTTGGAAGATATGGTTGAGGATGGATTGCATACCAAAGATGACAATACCTAGATCTATTGCGTTTTGCCTAGCTAGGGGCGTTAAACAATAGCGCTTGTTGGGAGGCAACCCAATTTTATTTTTGCTTTCTGTTTTTTGTTTCTGTTTTGGTGTGTTTTGCACATTATTACTTCTGTAGTAATTGTGTTTTTATGTTTTTATTAGTGTTTGAGCCAAGTAAGACCTTTAGGATGGTCTACGGTGTTTGCTGATTTGATTTTGCTGAAAAACAGAAACTTTTGCGCTCAGTCCAGGAATTTTATAAATTCACTGGAACGTGATTTTGATCGGAAATTTTTACACAAGATTGATATACAAATTTCCCTGGTTTTCCTAAATTTTCAGAATTTTTGGAGTTACATAAGTATTCGAAGTCTACAGATTTCTACAGACTATTCTGTTTTTGATAGATTCTGTTTTCTTTGTGTTGTTTGCTTATTTTGATGAATCTATGGGTTGTATCGGGAGGTATGAACCATGGAGAAGTTATAATACAGTAGGTATTACACAAATATAAATAAAGAATGAGTTCACAACAGTACCTAAAGTGGTGATTTATTTTTCTTATACTAATGGATCTCACGAGTTTTCTGTTGAGTTTTGTGTTGTGAAGTTTTCAAGTTTTGGGTAAAGATTTGATGGACTATGGAATAAGGAGTGGCAAGAGCCTAAGCTTGGGGGTGCCCAAGGAACCCCAAGCCATATTCAATGATACCAAAAAGCCTAAGCTTGGGGATGCCCCGGAAGGCATCCCCTCTTTCGTCTTCAATCCATCGGTAAATTTACTTGAGGCTATATTTTTATTCACCACATGATATGTGTTTTGCTTGGAGCGTCTTGTATGATATGAGTCTTTGCTTTTTAGTTTGCCACAATCATCCTTGCTACACACATCTTTTTGAGAGGGACACGCTGAATCGTGAATTTATTAGAATACTCTATGTGCTTCACTTATATCTTTTGAGCTAGGCAATGTTGCTCTAGTGCTTCACTTATATCTTTTTAGAGCACGGTGGTGTTATGTTTTATAGAAATAATTGAACTCTCGTAACTCACTTATATTATTTTGAGAGTCTCTAAACAGCATGGTAATTGGATTAGGTTATGAATTTGGTCCTAATATAATAGGCATCCAAGAGGGATATAATAAAAACTTTCATATTAAGTGCATTGAATATGATAAGAAGTTTGATTTCGTGCTTATAGTTTTGAGATGTAGAGATGGTAATATTAAGAGTTATGTTAGTAAGTAATTGTGGATTAGTAGAGATACTTGTGTTAAGGTTTGTGATTCCCGTAGCATGCACGTATGGTGAACCGTTATGTAATAAAGTCGGAGCATGATTTGTTTAATGATTGTCATCCTTTGTGTGATGGGTCGGGAGCGCGCGATGGTTTACTCCTACCAACCTCTCCCCTAGGGGCATGCGTCTAACACTTTGCTTCGATGACTAATAGACTTTTGTAATAAGTATGTGAGTTCTTTATGACTAATGTGAGTCCATGGATTATACGCACTCTCACCCTTCCACCTTTGCTAGCCTCTCTAGTACCGCGCAACTTTCGCCGGTACATTAAACCCACCTTCCTCAAAACAGCCACCATATATTTTCCTCAAAACAGCCCCCATACCTACCTATTATGGCATTTCCATAGCCATTCCGAGATATATTGCCATGCAACTTCCACCGTTCCGTTTATTATGACATGCACCATCATTGTCATATTGCTTTGCATGATCGTAAAACAGCTAGCATGATGTTTTTATGGCTTGTCCATTTTTTTGACGTCATTTGCTATGCTAGATCATTGCACATCCCGGTACACCGCCGGAGGCATTCATATAGAGTCATATGTTGTTCTAAGTTTCGAGTTGTAAGTAAATAAAAGTGTGATGATCATCATTACTAGAGCATTGTCCCATGAGAGGAAAGGATGATGGAAGCTATGATTCCCTCACTAGATGGGATGAGTCTCCGGACTTTACAAAAAAAAAGAGGCCAGCGAAGCCCAAATAAAATAAAAGAGGCCAAAGATGCCCACCAAAAAAAATGAATGAGAGAAAAGAGAGAAGGGACAATGCTACTATCCTTTTCCACACTTGTGCTTCGAGTAGCACCAAGTTCTTCATGATAGAGAGTCTCCTATTTTGTCACTTTCATATACTAGTGGGAATTTTTCATTATATAACTTGTCTTGTATATTCCAATGATGGGCTTCCTCAAAGTGCCCTAGGTCTTCGTGAGCAAGCAAGTTGGATGCACACCCACTTAGTTTCCTTTTGAGCTTTCATACACTTATAGCTCTAGTGCATCCGTTGCATGGCAATCCCTACTCACTCACATTGATATCTATTGATGGGCATCTCCATAGCCCGTTGATACGCCTAGTTGATGTGAGACTATCTTCTCCTTTTCCCTTGCACCTCCACTATATTCTATTCCACCCATAATGCTATATCCATGGCTCACGCTCATGTATTGCGTGAGAGTTAAAAAAATTTGAGAACATAAAAGGGGTGAAACAATTGCTTGACTTGTCATCGGGGGTGTGCATGATTTAGATACTTTGTGTGGGGAAGATGGAGCATAGCCAGACTATATGATATTGTAGGGATAACTTTCTTTAGCCATGGTATTTTGAAAGGACACAATTGCTTGTTATGGTAACTTTCTTTAGACTATACGCTCATGTATTATTGTCTTTATGTCAATATTAAGCTATGGTATTGAATTTTACGGATCTGAATATTCATGCCACAATTAAGAATATTACATGGATAAATATGTTAGGTAGCATTCCACATCAAAAATTCTGTTTTTATCATTTACCTACTCGAGGACGAGCAGGAATTAAGCTTGGGGATGCTTGATACGTCTCCAACGTATCTATATTTTTTGATTGTTCCATGCTATTATATTACCTGTTTTGGATGTTTTATATGCATTAATATGCTATTTTATATTATTTTTGGGACTAACCTATTAATCTAGTGCCTAGTGCCAGTTTCTGTTTTTTCCATGTTTTAGAGTATTGCAGATAAGGAATATTAAACGGAGTCCAAACGGAATAAAATCTACGGGATGATTTTTCTTGGACCAAACGAAACGTACGAGACTTGGAGATGAAGTCAGAAGAGGTGCCGTGTGGCCACAAGCCACAGGGGCGCGCCCTAGGGGGGGCGCGCCCCCCTGGCTTGTGGGCCCACGGCAGCTCCTCCAACCCTATTCTTCGGCCTATAAATTCCCAAATATTCCCTGGATACCAAAGGGAGCCACGAAAATACTTTTCCGCCGCCGGAAGCCTCTGTTCCCATGAGATCCAATCTTGGAGCCTTTTCCGGTAATCTGCCGGAGGGGGATTCGATCACGGAGGGCATCTACATCAACTCCATTGCCCCTCCGATGATGCATGAGTAGTCCACCACAGACCTTCGGGTCCATAGCTAGTAGCTAGATGGCTTCTTCTCTCTCTTTGCTCTTCAATACCATGTTCTTCATGATCTTCATGGAGATCCATCCGATGTAATACTCTTTTGCAGTGTGTTTGTCGAGATCCGATGAATTGTGGGTTTATGATCATATTATCTATGAATATTATTTGAGTCTTTTCTGAATTCTTATATGCATGATTTCATATCTTTGCAAGTCTCTTCGAGTTATTGGTTTGGTTTGGCCAACTAGATTAGTAATTCTTGCAATGGGAGAAGTGCTTAGTTTTGGGTCCAATCTTGCGGTGTCCTCACCCAGTGACAAAGTAGGGGTAGCGAGGCACGTATTGTATTGTTACCATCGAGGATAAAAAGATGGGGTTTTCATCATATTGCTTGAGTTTATCCCTCTACATCATGTCATCTTACCTAATGCATTACTCTGTTCTTCATGAACTTAATACTCTAGATGCAGGCAGGAGTCGGTCGATGTGTGGAGTAATAGTAGTAGATGCAGAATCGTTTCGGTCTACTTGACACGGACGTGATGCCTATATGCATAATCATTGCCTTGGATATCGTCATAACCATGCGCTTTTCTATCAATTGCTCGACAGTAATTTGTTCACCCACCGTAATATTTGCCTTCATGAGAGAAGCCTCTAGTGAAACCTATGGCCCCCGGGTCTATTTTCCATCTTATATTTTCAGATCTATTTACTTGTGTTTTTACTTTCCGCAATCTTTTCTATCTATCTCTATCAGATCTCATCCTTGCAAGTAACCGTGAAGGGATTGACAACCCCTTTATAGCGTTGGGTGCAAGTGTTTGATTCTTTGTGTAGGTACATCTATTGGGGACTTGCTTGTATCTCCTACTGGATTGATACCTTGGTTCTCAACAACTGAGGGAAATACTTATCTACTTTGCTGCATCACCCTTTCCTCTTCAAGGGAAAACCAACGCATGCTCAAGAAGTAGCAGAGGCCAAGGAAGAAGAAGAAGGAGGGGGGCTCTCTCTCCCTCTCTCTCCCGGTGGCGCCGGAACGCCGCCGGGGCAAGCATCGTGACAGCGATCTACTCCAACAACTTCGCAGCCGTCAACACCAACTCTCTCCCCGTATATGCAGCGGTGTAACTCCCCTTCTCCCCGTTGTAATCTCTACTTAAACATGGTGCTCAACTCCATATACTATTTCCCAATGATATATGGCTATCCTATGATGTTTGAGTAGATCCGCTATGGGATAATTGATGATCGTGGTTGGTATGATTGTATATTTTATTATGGTGCTGTCCTACGGTGCCCTCCGTCTCGCGCAAACGTGAGGGATCCTCGCTATAGGGTGTTGCAATGTGTTCATGATTTGCCTATGGTGGGTTGCTTGAGTGATAGAAGCATAAACCCGAGTAGGTGGGTTGTTGCATATGGGAGTAAAGAGGAATTGATACTTAATGCTATGGTTGGGGTTTTCCTTAATGATCTTTAGTAGTTGCGGATGCTTGCTAGAGTTCCAATCATAAGTGCATATGATCCAATTAGAGAAAGTATGTTAGCTCATGCCTCTCCCTCATGTAAAATTGCAAGAATGATTACCGGTCTAGTTATCAATTGCCTAGGGACAAATAACCTTCTTGATTGACAAAAGCTTTCTACTAAACAACTAACTTTCATTATCTTGCAATTTACTCGTAGTTTTATTTCCCGCAAAGTACTTCTAGTTTTATTCGTGCAAACTATCCTATCACCTACAAAGTAGTTTCATACTTGTTCTAGGTAAAGCAAGCATTAGCGTGCGTAGAGTTGTATCGGTGGTCGATAGAACTTGAGGGAATATTTGTTCTACCTTTAGCTCCTTGTTGGGTTAGACACTCTAACTTATCGAAAAAGGCTACAAACGATCCCCTACACTTGTGGGTTATCAAGACCTTTTTCTGGCGCCATTGTCGGGGAGCAATAGCGTGGGGGTGAATATTCTCGTGTGTGCTTGTTTGCTTTATCCCTAAGTAATTTTTATTTTCTGTTATTAGTTGTTTTATATCTTTAGTCATGGATATGGAACACGAAACACCAAAAAAAATTAGTGGTACTTGCTACTCATGGAGATGGGGAACCTCCTAAAACCCTCGATGCTAGTTATGTGAAAGAGGTTAATTACTCCTTCGATAATCCCGAGAAATCCTCAAGGAACTTTATAATGGGATACACATTGGATCAACGTGAGTACTTTAGGGGTTATCGCTTATCTCAAAAAGGGAAACACTTATGGGATCAAATTAGAATATTGGAATGGTTTGCTTGGGATGCATGCTCGAGATGTGACTTTACTTGTTGCTCTAATATAGAAGCTCGACACCTTCCCTTTAAATGCAAATTTAATTATAATGAAACCTTAGCTTCTTATGCTAAAGGTATTTATGATTACTATGATGTGGAACGAATAGAAGAATTTGTTGTTTTTAAAGGTGCTTATGAAATTGCTTCTTTGCTTGAAAAGCATGATGATGATGTTCCTTACGAATCTAAAATTTTGTCCATACTTTAATATTGCTATGAGAATTATGATTGCAATGCTGATATTATTGAATTTATTGAAAGAATGACCGCTGCCTTGGAAGAGACTAATATTCTGCAGGAATCTATGGAAGAAGAAATTGCTGAAACTGTGAGCTCATTAGATGAAAAATATGAGAAGGAGAGCGAAGAACAAACGGAGGAAGAGCGGATTAGCTACCCGTGCCCACCTTCTAATGAGAGTAACTCTTCAACTCATACATTGTTTAATTTCCCTTCGCACATACCGAAGGATGAATGCCATGATGAATGCTATGATGATTGCTATGATCCCTTGAATTCATTTGAAATATCCCTTTTTGATGAACTTGATGCTTGCTATGCTTGTGGCCATGATGCCAATATAAATTATGCTTATGAAGATGAACTTGCTATAGTTCCTTATGTTAAGCATGAAATTGTTGCTATTGCACCCACACATGATAGTCCTATTATCTTTTTGAATTCTCCCAACTACACTATATCAGAGAAGTTTGCACTTATTAAGGATTATATTGATGGGTTGCGTTTTGCTACTACACATGATGATTTTGATGAATACAATATGCATGTGCTTGATGCTCCTACTTGCAATTATTATGAGAGAGGAACCAAATTTCACCTCTCTATGTTTCCAATACTATGAAATTGCAAGAAACTGTTTATACTATGCATTGGCCTTTACTTAATGTGCATGAATTGTTCTTATATGACATGCCGATGCATAGGAAGAGAGTTAGACTTCGATGTCACATGATATATATCACTTTGTGCTCACTACTAAATTACAAATCATTGCTAATTAAAATTGGCTTTGATATACCTTGGGATCCGGGTGGATCAATTACTTGAGCACTTTATGCCTAGTTTAATGGCTTTAAAGAAAGCGCTGCCATGGAGACAACCCGGAAGTTTTAGAGTGTCATTTATTTCTGTTGTGTGCTTTTATAAAGTTTTAAAAAAATATAGGGGGGAACCTAAAACTTCACAAAATGAAAGGTGAAAGTGAGAGAGATGATGAGCATCGTTGAAGTGGGGGACGTCCTTGAACTTTTGTTCATGCCCATGGAAACTTTGTGAATCATGAATCACGGAAACTTTTCCAACAAAAATAATTATCCCCTTGTACAAATCCATTGTATTATAAAAATAATGTGCCAAGATTTGCCTTTAGGATGATTAGATTGCTTGTTGGTATGTGCGGTGTAAAAACAGAAACTTTGGTTGTAGTGCGTGAATTTTCGTTTTTTACTGGAACGTCAAAAGTTTTTGAATTTTTTACACAGTATTTCTATACAAAATTTTTAATTTGTCCTAATGTTTCAGAATTTTTGGAGTTACAGAAGTATGGTCAAAGTTCAGATTACTACAGACTATCCTGTTTAAGACAAATTCTGTTTTTTATGCATTGTTTTGCTTGTTTTGATGAAACTATCAATTTTATCGGTGGTGGAAGCCATAGAAAATTTATAATACATCAGGGATAATGAAAATATAAAATATGAATTGGTTTGAAACAGTACTTAGAGTAGTATTTTGCTTTATTATACTAACGGATCTTACCAGTCTTTTTTAAGTTTTGTGTGGATGAAGTGTTCGAAGATCGAGGAGGTCTCGATATGAGGAGAAGAAGGATAGGCAAGAGTTCAAGCTTGGGGATTCCCAAGGCACCCCAAGTAAATATCCAAGGAGACTAAAGCGTCTAAGCTTGGGGATACCTCGGAAGGCATCCCATCTTTCTTCAACAAGTATCGGTATGTTTTCGGATTCGTTTCATTCATGTGATATGTGCAAATCTTGGAGCGTCTTTTGCTTTAGTTTTCACTTTTCTTTTATATTTTCACTTTTGTTTTATGCACCATGCTGGTATGAGATAGTCCATGGTTGATTTATAGAATGCTCATTGCACTTCACTTATATCTTTTGAGTATGGCTTTATAGAATGCTTCATGTGCTTCACTTATATCATTTGAAGTTTGGATTGCCTGTTTCTCTTCACATAGAGAACCGTTATTTGAAGAATGATCTTTTGCTTCACTTATATTTATTAGAGCATGGTCTTTTGTAGAAAGAATTAAAATCTCTTGCTTCACTTATATCTATTTAGAGAGCCAACAGGAATTGGTCATTTGCATGGTTAGTCATAAAATCCTACATAAAACTTAGGGATCACTGAATATGACATGTTTGATTCCTTGCAATAGTTTTGCGATATAGAGATGATAAATGTGGGAGGTACTAGTGGATGATCGTGTTTAGTAAGATATTGGTGTTAAGGTTTCACTACTAGGAAAAGGGCTATAGCTAATATGGACATTAATGGCGCACCACATATGTGGTGCGCCACTGCTATATAGCAGTTGCGCACCATGTGTAGGTACGCCATTAGTGTCCATATCACTAATGGCGCACCACACCAACGGTGCGCCACTACTAACAATTTTTTTTTATTTTTCCAAAACTAGTAATGGCGCACCATAGACTCTGTGCGCCACTACTGACAATTTTTTTTTTACTTTTTTTTTCAAAACTAGTAATGGCGCACCAGGGTATAGTGCGCCATTACTAGTTCAAACTAGTAATGGCGCAACCCAACCACGGTGCGCCACTACTAACAAATTTTTTTTTATTTTTTTTTTCAAAACTAGTAATGGCGCACCACATGACAGGTGCGCCATTAGTAACCAGGGTTACTAATGGCGCATTTTAAGGTGGTGCGCCATTGGTAACCTGAGAGCAGCTAGATATTTTGGACAGCCACCTACCACACTCACTTCCCCCACTTCATTCTCTCCACCTCCTCCTCCAAGCTTGTCTCGGGTGCCTCCTCCTCCTCACCTCATTTGCACCATAGATTCACCCAAATTAAGTGGTTAAATTTCCTTTTTTTGATAGGTAAGTAAGGGGAAAGCTTTCTTTATGTTGTAGATATACTTTTTTCTCCCTCCAACAACGTGCACATGCACTTGTTATGGCCTAGATCTACGTATGTTTGTGGTGTTGCATATGTTTGTGGTGTTGCATATGTTTGTGTTTGCAGGTACCGGTATTTGAAATGCGATAGTTGCCAATATTTTGCCGGAATGTTGATTCATTTCCGTTTCGGGGCGAGAATTTGGCACTATGCATTCTTTTTGGTCCTATTTTTAGGCAAAGTCATGCCAAATTTTTTTTTGGTTCTAAAATATCGTTTTGCTCTACCCCGCAGGCGACCATGGTCCGCACGATGACCGAAGGCATCGTGAATAGGTTTTTGAGCTCCGCGAAGGCCGAGATGCTTCAAAAGAACGAGACGGAGATAAGATGTCCGTGTCGAAGATGCAAGCTGAAGAGCCTTATGGACCCGGATTCCGTACAGGTGCGGGACCACCTGCTCTTGCGTGGTTTCATGGATGGCTATCGGTGGCAAGGTGATGAAGATGATTATGAAGTCGTCCATGGGGGCCGGGCAAGAAATGAGGAAGGGCAGCAAGACAACCGCGGCGAGGGCGGGCGAGAAGACGAAGAATCTCCAGGACATGATCACGAAGTAGATGCAGTAGTACACAGTCATCATGTAGAAGATGCCGGACATGATGATGAGGAAGATGCCAGAGCAGACGAAGGGCATGATCATGAAGATGAAGATGCCGGAGCAGACGACGATGGACCATCGATGGGCTGGGTGCAGGACCCTCATATTCAAGAGCTGCTTCTCAAGCAGACGGATAACGCAAGAGCTGCCGCCCGAGAGAAAGCCAAGATGGATCAACTGGAGATAGACGCGGTTACTCCATTGTATGAAGGATGCAGGCCCGAGGATACCCGCCTGAAAGTAACGCTCATGGCTCTGGATATGAAGGTAAAACACAAAATGACCGACGCATGCTTCGACGAGAACATGTCATTCTGGCACGAACGTCTTCCCAAGGGGAACAAGTGCCCGACTAGTTTCGAGGAGGCGAAGAAAATCGTGTGTCCTCTGGATTTACCGCATGTGAAATACCATGTGTGCATGAATAATTGCATCATTTATCGGGACGAGCACGCGGAGTCTACCATATGTCCGGTGTGCGGCGTCACTCGATACAAGAAGAGGAAGAAAGCTCCTCGAAAAGTGGTGTGGTACTTTCCGATCACTCCTCGTCTGCAGCGGTATTTCGCGGACCCTAAGGTAGCAAAGCTCCTGCGTTGGCACGCGGATAGGGAGGAGAAGAAGCGAGAAGATGACGGAAATGATCCGGAGATAAATAAAAAAGACAAGATGCTGAGTCACCCTAAGGATGCGAGCCAGTGGCAAGCGTTGAACTTCGAACACCCAGAATTTGGGGACGATCCAAGGAACATCGTGCTGGGCGCGAGCACCGATGGAGTCAATCCGTTTGGCAGCCAGAGAAGCACACATAGCACCTGGCCTGTGTTTGTGTGGATGTACAACCTTCCCCCCTGGTTGTGCATGAAGAGGAAGTACATTCACATGAGTATGCTAATTGAAGGGCCGAAACAACCAGGGAACGACATCAATCTGTATCTCGGGCTGCTGAAAGAGGAGCTAGACACGCTGTGGAAAACGCCAGCCAATACGTGGGAGGCCGCAGAGAAAGAATATTTCCCTATGAGAGCCGCACTGCTCACGACGGTGCATGACTATCTCGGTTACGGATATGTCGCGGGGCAGGTGGTCCACGGATTTTCTGGATGCGTCAGGTGCATGGATGACACAACGTATCGCCAGCTAGATAGAGATCCCGGGTCTTCGAAAACCGTGTTCATGGGACATCGAAGGTGGCTTCGCGACGATGACTCATGGAGAAAACGCAAGGATCTGTTCGATGGTGAAACCGAACCCCGAAGACGCCCGCGTACGAGGAGCGGTGAGGAAATAGACGAGCTGTTGAAAAATTGGAAAGAGTGCCCACCGCCGGGAAAGGCGCCAGAGCCGGGAAAGGCGCCAGAGCCGGGAAAGAAGCGAAAGGCGCCAGAGCCGCTGCTGAAGGTATGGAAAACGAGGTCTGTTTTCTGGGACTTGCCGTACTGGAAGATCCTCCGTGTGCCTCATAGCCTTGATGTCATGCATATCACGAAGAACGTGTGCGAGAGTCTGCTTGGTACCCTGCTCAACATGCCAGAGAGGACCAAAGATGGGCCGAAAGCAAGGGCAGACTTGAAATCAATGGGCATCAGGGAGGAGCTTCACGCTAATGATGATGATGATGATGATGAGGCGAAGGACACGGAAAGTCGTCGCAAAGGCAAAAAGGCCAAGAAGATCGGAAATGACTTCCCTCCCGCATGCTTCACTCTAAGTCAGGAGGAGATCGAGCAGTTTTTCACCTGCCTCGTAGGAGTAAAACTTCCTAACGGTTATGCGGGGAAGATAAGCAGATACCTAGACTCAGCGAAGCAGAAGTTCAGCGGGATGAAGTCTCACGACTGTCACGTGCTGATGACGCAGATACTTCCAGTTGCAATCCGTGGGATCATGGACGCGCACATCCGTGAAATGCTATTTGGCCTATGCAACTTTTTTGATGTCATCTCTCGAAAGTCGGTTGGCGTGAGGCAACTCAGAAGGCTACAGGAAGAGATCGTGGTGATACTATGCGAGCTTGAGATGTACTTCCCGCCCACATTCTTCGACGTTATGGTGCATCTGCTGGTCCATATCGTGGAGAATATCATCCAACTCGGGCCGACGTTCCTGCACAGCATGATGCCGTTCGAAAGGATGAATGGTGTCATCAAAGGATACGTTCGCAACATGTCACGTCCAGAGGGAAGCATAGCCAGGGGCTTTCTGACCGAAGAGTGCATCTCCTACTGCACGAATTATCTAGGCATCGAGAACCCCGTTGGTCTGCCCGTCAACAGGCACCTCGGCAGGCTCGCTGGATGGGATCACCGCGACGGTCGCCGCGAAATGCATGTCGACTTCGAGGGTCGACTCGCCGACTTTGAAAGAGCAAACCTAGTCGCGCTACAACACATAGACGTGGTCGATCCTTGGGTGGTAGAGCACAAAACCTTTATTGAGAAGACGTACAATGACCGAGGCCAACAGAGGACGGACGGAGATATAATCAAAGAGCACAACTCATGTTTCACGCGTTGGTTCAAGGAGAAGCTTCTGTCGTACCCTTTACATGAGGATTCTTCCGCGGAAGAACAACTCATATTCGCCTTGTCACAGGGTGCCGAGCACAACCTGATGACGTATGAGGCGTACGATATCAACGGCTACACATTCTACAACGAGGGAAAGGACATGAAGAGCGATGGTTATCAGAACTCCGGGGTAACGATGGAATCCTACACCGGTAACGACAAGGACAGATACTACGGAAGGATCGAGGAGATCTGGGAGCTGAGCTACGCTGGAGAGAAGGTCCCGATGTTCCGTGTCAGATGGGCCAAGAGCGTCCTAAAAGAAGACCGGTATTTCACCACCATGGTTATACCCGAAGCCAAATCCAAGACCGCGGGCGCAAACGTCACCGCGAAAAATGAGCCATGGGTACTGGCTTCCCAAGTGGACCAATGCTTCTTCATTACCGACCCGTCAAAGCCCAGTCGTATTGTCGTGAGGAGAGGCAAAAGGAAGATCATCGGAATGGATGGAGTCGCCAATGAGCAAGACTTCGACAAGTATGGCGACCCGAAGATGGAACATGACGATGACGATGAAGTGCCATACACCACAAGAAGAAGCAGGACCACCCTACCTAAAGGACGTCCGTTCAAGAGAAGAACTCCATTTGCGACAAAGAAGGGCAAGAAGATTGTGAAAAGATAGCTAGCTAAGATCGATTGTATTTAAATTGTAGTCTTCATTTCTCGATTGTATTTCGACATATGGAAATGACATTTCTTCTGTTCTAGTCCTCATGAATATTTATTTATGTTTATTCTGATATTTATGTTTATTCTGGTATTTATGTTTATTCTGGTATACCAATTTTTATTTATGTTTATTCTGGTATTGAATTTCTAACTCACAAAAAGTATTGAATTTGTTAATATTTCTTGAACTCATGAATATTTTTAAATTTCATGGGCACTTTTTGAATTCATGAATATTTTTTCAAATTTGATGATATTTTTTCATATTCATAAATGTTTTACCAATTCACAAATGAATGCAACCAAAAATCCAAAAAAAAAAGTTACTAATGGTGCACCAGGAGAAGGTGCGCCATTGCTATCAAGGTACTTATGGCGCACCAGGGGTGGGTGCGCCATTGCTATCACTGTATTTATGGCGCACCCCTAGGAGGTGCGCCATTGCTAACCTTCCCCCCTCTATGTAGGTGTGTTCTGTCCATCTCGCTATCCCTCCCTCGCCAGATCCCCCTCGCCCCCCGCGCCCGCTCCACCGCCACCGACGACCCCCCGCACCCGACGACCCCCGCGCCCACTCCACCGCCGCCGACGACCCCCCGCACCCGGCGAAGATGGAGTCACCGCCGGAGCACTAGGAGGAGGAGGCCCGCGTCCACCAGGAGAGGAGGCCTGAGCACCTCGCGACCTCCCCGCCGTCTATCCCCGCCTCCCCCAAGCTCGCCGTCTCCGCCCTCCGTCGTCTCCGCTCCGGCCACCACCTCATCGTGGTCAGGTAATCTTCATTGCCCTCCTCCCTCTGCCTCTCTTCTCCTCTCTTCGTCCTCTCCTCCCTCCCGGCCATGCCCTCTTCTTCTCTCTTTTGCTAGGTTTAGGTCAAATCCCTCTCGAATTTAGGTCAAATTAGGTTCAAAAAATTGCTAATTTTGGTCAAATTAGCAAGTGTCCAACTTCTTGCTCTGTAGCAAGTGTCCATCTTCCTGTGTATTTCATATATATTGGAGTTTATATCATATATATTGCTGGCATGTATTTCATATGTTCTGTAGCATTAAGGCTACATAGCATGCCATTTTTGTGCCATCGTGTCGTGATGATATTGGGGGGTTTTGTCTCCGACCATCGTGTCGTGATGATATTGTGGGGTGTTGTGGGGTTGCAGCGGGGCGGGGGTGGGATAATGATTTTGTAGGTACCCCGAGAGGCCCTTGAGTTTGCCGGAATGTCGATTAACTTCCGTTTCGGCAAATTCGGGTACTCCATATGTCCTATTTTCAGCAAAGGTCATGCTGAAATTTTCCGTGAATTTTAGCATGACTTTGCTAAAAATAGGACATATGGGGTACTTGCGACTAATGCATGGGCCGGGGTATCTTAGTACTTAATTAAGTAGGAAACCGAAGCCCAATCGGAGTACAGGGATTTGTCCATGTCATTTTCCATGGCATCGGCCTCTGATACAACACCCTGCCGTTCATACCTCCCAACAGAAAATGAACTTGAGCAGGACTGTAAAACTGTGATGTTCCAGTTTTTGTACTTACTATCCCTCTTCATCCTTGGAACATTTGACAAGAGCAGACCAGGGAGTGCTTCTGCACCAGGGTTGTTATGCCTTTTCTCTTAAAGAAATAATTAAAAGATTTCAGCCCTTGGATATGGTTCTCTGTAATTTCCAAGAAAGAAAACTGCAATCTGAAACAGATGATCAATTTTCAGCCCTTGGATTAGTTTAGTATTTTTTCACACACTCAGACACCCTTGCTTGCCATGTGTGTGAGAGAGATAGTGAGAGGATACAAGAAGAAGGGGGTTAGGAAGGGACTTGGACCTTAGCAACAACACACTAACAGGTTCCATCCCAAAACACCTAGGCAATATCACAAACATCTCTCAATTGTTCCTTGACAATAACCAACTTTTTGGCGACATTCCTCGAGAATTAGGTTATTTGGTCAACTTAGAGATCTTGTTCCTTGACAATAACCAACTTTTTGACCAAACTTTTTTCCTATTTAGAGCGAACATGGCCCACAACGATGCCGGCGGTTCGGGCAAGCAATTCTGGGAGCTGTCCCAGGAGATGGAGGAAGAACCTCACCGCTATGAGGACGCAGCGGAAGACACCGATCCCGACTACACAACCCCTAGTGGCGTCGGGGATGACACCACTGATGGTGCCGCCGAGGATGCCACCACTGATGATGGCAGCACACGCACAGATGGCAGCCAACCGAAGAGGCAACGGAAGGACCGGCGCCCGAACGTGCTCGGCACCGTCAAGCAGGAATTTACTGAAGTGTCCTCCAGTGGGCATCCAACGGCGCCCAAAGAATTAGTCAGTGGGTACTCGGGACAACTCGGGTGCATTCTCTGGAGCACCGTCTCGATCAACACCGAGAACCTAAGGCATCGTGACTGAGGGAATTTGTGCAACCTCCTCTTCACGAAGCTGCACGAACGATACAAGTTCCCCGGTGACGTCGCAAACACACGCCTCTCAGGGAATAAAGTGAACAGTGCCGCCCTCACGAAGATGAGCACGGCCCTGGCTACTTGGAGAGCCGCAGTGAGGAGAAGGATTCTAAGAGGTGATAGTTATGAGAAGATCAAGGAGACAAATCCTTCGATCAGCGAAGCTGACTACTGGGAGTTCAAGGCCAAGTGCGAGTCCCCGGGGTCCGCGGAATCAAGTCAGTGGGGGAAAGATATGCGGGACTTGAACTTAGGGGTCCACAAACTCGGTCCCGGTGGTTACAGAGTGGCGGAACCTATATGGGACAAGGAGGACGCGGAGCGTGCCGAGCAAGGCCTACCGCTCCTCTTCGATAAATACCGTGACAAGCAGACCAGGAACTATGTCAGGGCCCGGTACAAGGTGGACCCGGTAACAAAGGAGCTTACCACGGATCCGAAGACCAAGGCGCTTGAGCTTGTTCTGGTAAGGAATACACCCCCGCGTAATTAGCTCCATATGGTTGCATTCTAATTAATGAAGCCAAATTTCTAAATGGTTCATGTTCCTTCCGCAGGACACTGAAAGCAGTAGCGCGGGGTCGTCTCAGAGCTCCCCTTGGGACACCACTTTAAATAGGGCGTTGAACGTAATGAAAAACAAGGATATGTTCAGTAAGCCGTCGTCAGCTGGTCGTGTGGCCGGCAAAGGCTTGTCCACGAAATGGTCGGAATACTATACCGCTGGGCGAAAGGAGAGAAAGACCAGCTCGGAAAGCCAGCAGCGCGAGGTTCAAGAACTCAAGGCAAAAGTGGCGCGGATTCCGGAGATGGTCCAAGAGCAAGTGCGAGACCAACTGGGAGCGACGATCACCGCCATTGTGCCTACCTTGATTGAGGGGCTGCAGGCATGGATTGCGGGCGGCCAACAGGGGCCGCCCCCGATTCCCAGCTTCACGGGCAGCAACTCGCACAACGCGCCGGCGGCGCCATTGGTGTCTCCGGCGGAGGCAGTATTGGTGTCTACGGCGCCGGCGCGGGCATTGGAGCTTAATGCACCCGGGTGTGGGAAGAATACGCCGGCCGGCACCTCGGCAGCAAGCGGCCCCTCCGTCACTTGCACGCCCGCCGTTGGCGGTGCCTCGACATTAGCCGAGCTCGACGCCATCACGGTAACTAAGCCTCTCGGCCGATGACTTCATCTCCTTGCCTTTAACTGGGCATCCCTGACGCCCTACATGTTTTCGCAGGGCGCCGCCGACGTTCCATGCACTCTCCTGCACTTCGTGGGCGGCGAGTTGATCGATGTCGCCAAGGCCAGAATCGTTCAACCGGGCAACCCCGTGTTCCACGGTAATCCGATGCCACCCACCGTGTATAGGGTTCAACTGGTTCGGGTGCTGCCGGGCTGCGATGACTTGTTACCTCCGTTTCGACCCGCTGGGGCCGATGAAGATGATGTGATGACCCTCAGCGCCTGCTTAAGCTAGCCCCTACTTTGGCCGAAGAGCCAGATTCGTTTGGGGGCGGGGGACACCACCCCACAGACAACACCGCCAGTCGTGCCGGCGCCAAGCCATGGCAAGACCGCCGCAACGCTACCGGACATGCCGGACATGCATATGGCACAGGATCCGGACATGCATATGGCACAGGATCCGGACGACGACGACGACGACGATGGTACATTTACCAAAGTCGATAAGTACTTCAACGAACATGGGTACGGTGACGAATTCTTGGGGCCTCCTTCTCAAGAACCCAACCCTGCAAAAGACGATCGCGATCTACCTGGTACCGCGGAGAAACCCAATTGCAACAGGCGTCGTCTGGCGTTCAGTTCTCAGGAGACGCCTCCAGCTGCCGCCTTCACCGAGCCTCAGATAGCCGAGGTGCGAAATATTATCAGCCCCAACACACTCCAGAAGGCGGTCTCTGAGCAGAACTCGATCCCATTACAGCAGAAGAAGAAGGGACGGAAAAGAAAGATTAAGGGTGCGAGCCAGCCGGCACCGAGTACGATCCGTGCTCAGGACGGGCCACCTTCACCTAAGGATATCTCGAGGAGGGTGCATGTGGCGGGTAGGCCGATGCTATCGACTAATATGCTCAATGCTGCAACCGGTGCTATGCGGAGTCTGCATGACAGTGTTCTTTCTTTGGAGAAGCGGCGTCTCTCCGAGAATGATGTGGCATACCCGGTTTTCATGGCCAAGGTGCCAGAGGGCAAGGGCTTTGTCGATAGCACCATCGGGGGTATGATCGTCCTGCGGTTTGATGACATCTTCGCTATGTTTAACCTTCATCCGCTGCACTACACCTTCATTCGGCTATTTTCGCTCAGTATGGAGATGCGGATCATTAGAGACAAGACCCCAGACATCGTGATAGTCGACCCCTTCTACATGCGTGCCAAGATCTTGGGCAGCGCTGGGGACCGGCAAGTCGCGAGTTCATACCTCGAAGGCGTCATTCTGGCGAACACAGATAAGGATAACTTCCTCGTGCCTTACTTTCCCGAGTAAGTCATCCCCTCACCGCCCCGTAACATATGATTTCTTAGATTTCGATCGTTCTTTTTTTTCTAACATTCCGTGTTTTGTGCAGTGACACACATTGCACACTCATCCTCTTAAGCCCGAAATATTCCATGGCCACGTATTTCGACTCGGACCGTCAGTCGAAGAAAGCCTACACAAATATCAAGAAAGTTCTTGATGAAGCTCTCCCCGGCTACGCCAGATCTGGAGGCACCTTCAAGAGGCCAATTTGTAGGTACGGCAAGCACGTGTTCACCCACAATACGACGTTCCCCTGCGTCAAGCAGCCGCCTGGCGGTCAGAAGGATGCCTACTACGCCCTCCAACACATGCGGGCGATCGTGCGGGACCATAATCACCTTCTGCTACCAAATAATCTCAAAGATTGGGCCGCACGCTTGTCGGCAATCCAGGACGCGGACATCAGACAAGAATTCTTTCGCATCCAGTCGGAGTTTGCAGAAATCATCCATCAAGATGTCCTTCGTACCTCGGGGCAGTTCTACCTTAGATATCAACCGTCCAACAGTGAGATAGAAACAACGCTACAAATGCAGGCTGACAACGACCGCGATGTCATGACCATCACGATAGACGGCGGCTTCATCCACGCTCCGGTCTCTGAGTCGAGTCGAAAGTAGTGATGCTATGTAGTTCTGAAATATCGATTAGCTCATGTTGTAATTAAACTTTAATGAACTTGTATGTCTCTTTAGTTTGGACAGTCTTTCAACTTATATGTAATCGATGCTATTTATTAGTAGGACCATGAATCGTGCTATTAATGTGTTGCTTTTCTCTTCCGATCCTTTTGTTGCATACTTATATATTGCTTATGTATTGTCTGTGAATTGCTACTAACGTTTTGTTTGTCTAGTGCATAGAGATGCCGTGGTATGTCGTGTACAAGGGTAAGGTTCCCGGAGTCTACGACGACTGGGAGGAGTGTTGGACACAGGTTCACCATTTCAGCGGTAACAGTTACAAAGGGTACACCACTAGGGCGGAGGTGGAAGCTAGATACGCGCGCTATCTAGCGGGAGAGAGGAGGGAGCGTTGGAGGAACCGGATGAAGACCAGTTTCATCGCGATGATGCTCATCGTGATGACCGCAGCTCTCTTCTATGTGATGGTAGTTTAGATGATCGATATCGACTTGTAATGTGAAGACAAACTCGCTACTCGCGGTCTCGAGACTTGTAATGTTCTAACTTTGTTCGTTATTTTGAATTCGGAGACTAATATGATGAATTGTATTCGGAGACTAATCTTCTATTGTATTTGATAAATCTGCTGTTTATATGTTGTGCTGTCTATATTCTGTGCAGTAATATATTTTGTAACCTGTGCAAATATCAGAAAAGAAAAAAAAATCCTAATATTCATACTAGTGGCGCACCACACTGCACTTTAGTGGCGCACTGCAATAAACACACTAGTGGCGCATTATCTAGAAGTGCGCCATTAGTAACCCAGAGCACAAGGTAAATATGGCCCCCTGGGAGGCATAGTAATGGCGCACCAGGGGACATAGTAATGGCGCACTGCCAGGTGCGCCACTATTGTCTGGTATACTAATGGCGCACCAGGGGTGCGCCATTAGTACTTGTTACTAGTGGCGTGATGATAGTGGCGCACCTATAGTGCGCCATTAATGGCCAAAACAGGTGCGCCACTAACAGGCCTTTTCCTAGTAGTGTTTGTGATTCCCGAAGCATGCACGTATAGTCTCCCGTTATGCTAGGAAGTTGGAGCACAATTTGTTCTTGATTGTCTATCTTTGTGTGAAGGTCGGGGGCGCGCGATGGTTAACTCCTACCAACCTCCCCCCTAGGAGCATGCGTAGTAATACTTTACTTCGAGAGAGCTAATAAAACTTTTTCAATAAGTATGTGAGTTCTTTATGACTAATGTGAGTCCATGGATTATACGCACTCTTACCTTTCCGCAATTTGCTAGGCTCTACGGTACCGTGCATTGCCCTTTCTCACCTCGAGAGTCGGTGCAAATTTCGCTGGTGCATCCAAACCCCGTGATATGATACACTCTATCACACATAAGCCTTATTATATCTTCTGCAAAACAGCCACCATACCTACCTATTATGGCATTTCCTTAGCCATTCCGAGATATATTGCCATGCAACTTCCACCGCCTCCGTTTTGATGACTTGAGCATTCATTGTCATATTGCATTACATGATCATAAGATAGCTAGCATGATGTTTTCATGGCTTGTCCGTTTTTTGATATCTTTGCTATGCTAGATCATTGCATTCATATAGGGTCATACTTTGTTCTACTATCATTGTAGTATTGAGTTGTAAGTAAATAGAAGTGTGATGATCATCATTATTCATTATTAGAGCATGCCCCAGTGATGAAAGGATGATGGAAACTATGATTCCCCCACAAGTCGGGATGAGGCTCCGGACAAAGAAAGAAAGAAATAAGAAAAAGAAAAAAAAGAAAAAAAAGGAAAAAAAAGAAAAAAAAGAAAAAAACATGAAAGAAGAAGGAATAGGGGCATGCTAATTCCACACTTGTGCTTCAAAGTAGCACCATGTTTTTCATATAGAGAGTCTCATGTGTTGTCACTTTCATATACTAGTGGGAATTTTTCATATAGAGTTAGATGCATACCCACTTAGTTTCATATTGAGCTTTCATACACTTATAGTTAATAGTGCATCCGTTGCATGGCAATCCCTACTCCTCGCATTGATATCTATTGATGGGCATCTCCATAGCCCGTTGATACGCTGAGTTGATGCGAGACTTTCTTCTCCACTTTTACCCCTTTGAAACCTACCACCATATTCTATTCCACCCATAGTGCTATATCCATGGCCTGCGCTCAAGTATTGCGTGAGAGTTGAAAATGCTGAAGCGCGTTAAAAAGTATGAATCAATTGCTTGGCTGACACCGGGGTAGTACATGATTTATACTTTGTGTTAAGAAGACAGAGCATGCCAAGGCTATATGATTTTGTAGGGATAGCGTTCTTTAGCCTTGATATTTTGAAAGACATGATTTTTTGTTGCGATGCCTGAGTATTAATGTCTTCATGTCAAAACTAGACTATTGCTTTGAATCACTTGTGTCTTAATATTCATGCCATGACTAGATATATGATCAATATTATGCTAGGTAGCATTCCACATCAAAAATTATCTTTTTTATCATTTACCTACTCGAGGACGAGCAGGAATTAAGCTTGGGGATGTTGATACATCTCCATCGTATCTATAATTTTTGATTGTTTCATGCCAATATTATACAACTTTCACATATTTTTGGCAATATTTTATATGATTTATTGGACTAACCTATTGATCCAGTGCCCAGTGCCAGTTCCTATTTGTTGCATGTTTTTTGTTTCGCAAAATATCCATATCAAACGAAGTCCAAACGCGATAAAAATTTACGTAGATTTTTTTGGAATATTTATGAATTTTGAGAAGTGGAATCAACGCAACCGGAGGCCCACAGCCCCCACAAGACACAAGGGCGCGGCCAGGGGACCCAGGCGCGTCCTGGTGGGTTGTGCTCACCTCGTATGTCGGTTGGATCTCTCATTTGGCCGCAAGGAAGCTAATTTTTGGATAAAAATCCCCTCAAAATTTCAGCCCGATCGGAGTTACGGATCTCCGGGAATATAAGAAACGGTTTTCGGCCAGAAAACAGGAACGGGAAACAGAAGAGAACAGAGAGGGAGATCCAATCTAGGAGGGGCTCCTGCCCCTCCGCCGCCATGGTGGCCATGGACCAGAGGGGGAACTCTCCTCCCATCTAGGTGGGAGGCCAAGGAAGAAGAAGAAGGAGGGGGGCTCTCTCCCCCTCTCTCCCGGTGGCGCCGGAACGCCGTCGAGGCAAGCATTGTGACGGCGATATACTCCAACAACTTCGCCGCCGTCAACACCAACTCTCTCCCCCTCTATGCAGCGGTGTAACTCCCCATCTCCCCGCTATAATCTCTACTTAAAAATGGTGCTCAACTCCATATACTATTTCCCAATGATATATAGCTATCCTATGATGTTTGAGTAGATCCGCTTTGTCCTATGGGCTAATTGCTGATCGTGGTTGGTATGATTGTATATTTTATTATGGTGCTGTCCTATGGTACCCTCCGTCTCGCGCAAACGTGAGGGATCCTTGCTGTAGGGTGTTGCAATGTGTTCATGATTTGCCTATGGTGGGTTGCTTGAGTGACAGAAGCATAAACCCGAGTAGGTGGGTTGTTGCATATGGGAGTAAAGAGGACTTGATACTTAATGCTATGGTTGGGTTTTACCTTAATGATCTTTAGTAGTTGCGGATGCTTGCTAGAGTTCCAATCATAAGTGCATATGATCCAAGTAGAGAAAGTATGTTAGCTCATGCCTCTCCCTCATGTAAAATTGCAAGAATGATTACCGGTCTAGTTATCAATTGCCTAGGGACAAATAACCTTCTTGATTGACAAAAGCTTTCTACTAAACAACTAACTTTCATTATCTTGCAATTTACTCGTAGTTTTATTTCCCGCAAATTACTTCTAGTTTTATTCGTGCAAACTATCCTATCACCTACAAAGTAGTTTCATACTTGTTCTAGGTAAAGCAAGCATTAGCGTGCGTAGAGTTGTATCGGTGGTCGATAGAACTTGAGGGAATATTTGTTCTACCTTTAGCTCCTCGTTGGGTTCGACACTCTTACTTATCGAAAAAGGCTACAAATGATCCCCTACACTTGTGGGTTATCACCACGTCACGGTACTTCTTTGCGAGGGTTTTTTTGTGCAGTGTCTCAAAAGGATCTACCACGTCTAGGTGTTGTAGCACTACTAAATTTGCTCTGTCAAAGTCGTTGCATCGATCCGAGTGGTCAACATGCAGTTCTCTCCGTCCGTTGGTGTGACCTTCTCTTTCGAGCCTCCCATGGTGCTTGTTAACAGGCAAACCAACAATAGGGTCTCCGCCGTATAGATAATTCTCATAGAAAGAGATGCACTCTTGGCTTAGATATCCCTGGACGATGCTTCCATCCGGACGGGACATGTTACAAATGAATCCTTTGACGACCCATTCATACTCTCGAATGTCATCATGCTATGCAGGAATGTCGGCCCGAGGTCAATGATGTCGTCCACAATGTGGACACACAGATGCACCATGACATCAAAGAACGCGGGAGGGAAGTACATATCAAGCTCATTTAGTATGACAACGACCTCTTCCTGCAGCCTTCGGAGCTGCTTCACAATGATCACCTTTTGAGAGATAACGCCGAAAAAGTTGCAGAGATCAGTAAGCTTGTGACGGACGTGCTTGTCCAGTATCCCTCTAATGGCAACCGGGAGTATCTAGGTCATCATCACGTGAAAGTCACGAGACTTCATCCCGCTGAACCTTTTCTTCTTGGTTTCTAGAAATCTGCTTATCTTCCCACAATAACTGGAACTAACTTTGATTCCGGTAAGGCACTTGAAAATTGATCGATCTCCTTCGGACTTAAGGTGAAGCAAGAAGGGGGGGATATTTCTCTTCCTTCTTGCTGGCCTTTTTGCCCCTGTTCCCTGCCTCCGTCTCTGTCTCTGTCTCCGTTTCCTCCGTCGACTTTTTACGGGGCATGTGGAGATCTACCCCGATTTCCAAATCTTCCAGGTCTCTTGTTGCCTTCGGACCATCCTTGGTCTTCTCCAGCATGTCCATCAGTGTGCCAAGCAAGCTCTCGAGGACATTCTTCGTGATATGAATTTGATCAAGGCAATGAGGCGTCTCGAGTTTGGGCCAGTACTCCAAGTCCCAGAAAATAGACCTTGTTTTCCATACCTTCAGCAGCGGCTCCGGCGCTTTTTTTCATCTTTCCCGGCGTGGGACACTCTTCCTATTTTTTCAACAACTCATATATTTCGTCGCCGCTTCTCTTACGTGGAGGTCCTCGATGTTCGGCCTCACCACTAAATAGATCTCCATGGTTTCTCCACAGGTCATCCTTCTCGAGCCATCTTTGATGCCTCATGTACACGATTTTCCTAGACCCGCCATATTTCGTTGACGTTAGCTGCTGAGATGTTGTATCATCCATGCACCTAGTGCATCCGCAATATCCATGGCACACCTGACCTGATACATATCCATAAGCAATATAGTTGTGCACCGTCGTCATAAGCGCGGCTCTCATATCGAAATACTCTCCTTTGTTGGCGTCCCATGTCTTGACCGGTGATGTCCATAACGTGTCTAGCTCCTCTTTCAATAGCCAGAGATACAAATTAATATTATTTCCTGGTTGTTTTGGCCCTTGAATCAACATGCTCATGTGTATGTACTTTGTACTCATGCATTTCCAAGGGGGAGGTTGTACATCCATACAAACACGGGCCATGTGCTATGGTTGGTGTTCTGGTTGCCAAATGGATTCATGACATCGGTACTCACGCCAAGCACGATGTTCCTTGGATCACCCGCGAAAAATCCATATTCGGCGTTGAACGCTCTCCACTGGCTTGCATCCATGAGGTGTCTCAGCTTCAGATCATCTCCATCGTCGGGCTTCACCCTCTCTGCGTGCCACCGCATGAGCTTTGCTTTCCTTAGAATCTATGAAATAACGCTGCAGACGGGGATTGATCGGTAAGTACCATACAACTTTTGGGGGAGATTTCTTTCCGGCCTTCTTGTATCGACAAGCATTGCACACCGGACAGTTGGTTTTTTCTGCGTGCTCGTTCTGATAAATGATGCAATCATTGATGCATGCATGGTATATAATATGCGGCAGATCAAGAGGGCACATGATCTTCTTGGCCTCATCGACACTAGTAGGACACAGGTTCCCCATGGGAAGAACCTTCTTTAGATACTTGAGATGCTCATCGAGGCTTCTGTTGGTCCATTTGTTTTTAGCTTTCGTATTTAGAAGTTCGATCATGAAACTCAAGCGGGTCACCTCGGGACCGCAACCATCATACAATGGAGTCTTCGAGTCTACCTCTAGTTGCTCCAGCTTGTCCTCCTCTCTAGAAGCAGCTATGTCGCTCGCCATCTTCTTGAGAAGCAGGTCTCGAACATGAGGGTCCCGCACGATTGAACTTAGTAGCGACGAAGGCTTCGACGTGTCCGCGTCTTCTCCGTCATGTCCGGCCTCTTCTCCGCCCCCATGTCCGGCATCTTCTCCGCCGCCATTATCGATCATCTCTTCGCCTGGCCCCATGTCGTCATTGGCTTCCTTGTCGATGTCCACCTCATCATCATCTTCACTTATCCACCGAGTATAGCCATCCATGAAACCTGTCATCAGCAGGTGTGCCTTCAAACAGCCAGCCATAAAGGGGTTGACCAGACTCCTCCTTTGCATCTTCGACATGGACATAAAATCTCCTTCCGGTAATTTTCATACATGTCATGCAACGCGAATCACAACCATCTTTCCACCATCGTTCCACTGACCTTCATGATCGCCTGCATGGTATAATAAGCAAAAGAATTATAAGAAATCATGCATGCATATGCATCAAAGGCATACAAAAATTCGGCATGACCTTCACTAAAAAAGGACATATAGAGTTTGCCCGAAATTCGGCGAAATAGAAATAAATCGACATTTCTTCAAAAGATAGGCAACTCACATCTCATGTCATGCACAATTAGGCAAATACACATATAGGCGGCAACTCATGCCACGCACGCACAATTTCCATCATATCCCACACACACAAATATTTCCATTCATGCAAAGCACAATTTTTTAATCACCTATCTCGAGAGAAGATTGAGCACGGCGGTGATGAGGTCGGTGTTGCTAGAAACCTACGGATTGAAAGTGGACAACAAAGATGGCTTTACTTCATTAAATGGATAGATCTAGCTGGGGAGTGATACGTCTCCAACGTATCTATAATTTTTGATTGTTCCATGCTGATATATTATCATTCTAGGATACTTTTTGGGTCTTTATTTACCAAAAAATTTAATATTTTTGAGCACTAATCTATTGACTCAGTGTCCAGTGCCAGTTGCTGTTTTTTGCATGTTTTTTTACTTTTTAGGTTTACAGTACCAAACGAAGTCCAATTGCCATGAAACTTTTTGATGATTTTTTATGGACCAAAAGAATACCTGAAAGCTTCGGGAGGAATCAGGAAGCTGCACGAGGGCCCCAACACACAACAGGGCGCGCTCTGGGGGCGCGCGCCTTGATGTGTGCTGGCCTCCTCGTGGCTCTCCCGACGCCCCTCTCTGGCCTATAAAATCTCTAATATTCCAAAAACCCTAGAGGCAGTCCCGAAACTCTTTTTATGCCGCCGCAAGTCTCTGTTCCATCGCGAGGCCATCTGGAGCTCCGTTCCGGCACCCTGCCGGAGAGGGGATCGATCACGGAGGGCCTCTACATCGACCATGCTGCCCTCATGATGATGTGTGAGTAGTTCACCACAGACCTACGGGTCCATAGCTAGTACCTAGATGGCAATCTCTCTATCTCTTGATCTTCAATACAATGATCATCGCATCTTTGCTTTGATCTATCCGATGTAATCCTATTGTGCGGTGTGTTTGTTGGGATCCGATGAATTGTGGGTTTATGTTTAGATTATTCATGAAAAGTATTTGAGTCACCTCTAAATATTAAGATTCTTATTTGCATGATCATTATAGCTTCGTAATGCTCTCTGATTTATTGATGTGCTTTGGCCAAGTAGATTGATCTATCTTCAGTGGGAGTGGTGCGTTGTGGTAGGTTCAACCTGATGAGTTTCTATATCCCAGTGACAAAGTAGGGAACAAGATGCGTCTTTGTGTTGTTGCTACTAAGGATAACACGATGGGGTTTATTCATATTGCTTGAGTTTACTTTGTCTACATCATGTCATCGTTCTCCATGCATTACTCTGTTTTACTTAATACTCTAGATGCATGCTGGATAGCGGTCGATGAGTGGAGTAATAGTAATAGGTGCAGGCATGAGTTGGCCTATTTGTTTATGGACGTGATGCCTATATACACATGATCATTGCCGTGAAAATCGCATAACTATCCGTTTTTCTATCTTTTGCCCAACAGTAATTTGTTACCCACAGTATGTTGCCTACATGAGAGATGCCGCTAGGGAAAACTATGCCCCCCCGGGTCTATCCACTTATAAATTTACAAACGCTACTATTACCTTGCTGCCTTTATTTACTTTTTATTTTATTTTGCAATTTACAATTATCTACACACCTCATTTGCTTGCAAATAACGAGATCAAGGGGATTGACAACCCTCTTGCCCGCATTGGGTGCAAGTTATTTGTTCTTTTGTGTGCAGCCACTGAAGACGGTTGAGGATTGATATTCCTATTGGTTCAATAAACCTTGGTTTCATAACTGAGGGAAATACTTACCCACTTTGTGCTGCAATAACCCGTTCCTCTTCACGGAAAACCCAACACAGATCACAAGTATCAGGGAGGTAGATAGGTGGCTTCATTAAATGGCTAGATCTAGCTAGTTGGCAAAGAAAATGGCTCTAACACATGGACGGAGGAGAGAAAAGTGAGGAAAAGAGGCAAAGGGGTGCATTAATTATGGTGATGGTGTAGGGGGCATTAATGGAGAGAAGAGAGGTAGGAGAAGGAAGAGAGAACAAAGGTAGCTAGTAGTAATGAGGAAGAAGCAAGTGAGGGAGAGAGGAGGGGGGAGGGGATAGGGAAAGTGGCTCATGCGCATTAGCGGCAGCGCGTGTCCAGAACAGGTGCTACTGCTAATTAGTTACCAATAGCGCGTGTTTGGAAGACGCGCTGCTACTATAGGTGGGTTGGCGGGTGCGGTGGGGACCACTTTATTAGTAGCGCGTGTGAATTACCGCGCTACTACTAAGGCGCTGCTACTACGCGTAGTCTGGTCACTTTGGTGGGGACCACAGTAGCAGCAGCACGATGATTGGGGCCGCGCTACTGCTAACGTTATAGTAACATCACACTTTTTCTAGCTGCGCTACTGTAATTTAGAAGTAGCTTGTTCCTCTTAGCCGCGCTACTGATAATCCTCCACCTATAAGGTTTTTCCTAGTAGTGCACCTTTACAATTTGCCATTATATTGGGTGTTGGGGACAAAAGATTTCTTGTATTTGATTGCAGAGACACATTTGAGCGAGACCACCTTCATTTTACACCTCTCGCGGATTGATAAATCTTAGGTCATCCACTTGAGAGAAATTTTCTACTGTCCTACAATCTCTACGCTTGGAGGCCCAACAGAGTCTACAAGAATAAACTTGCATAGTAGATATCATCAACCGGCGAGCTGGTGCCAACGGAGGGGAGGGCAAGCCGGCCGTGGGATCCTTTGTTCATCCTAAAGCATCGTGCATGGTACCACTGGCAGTACCGCGTCCCGCTGCCATGGCATGACGTGAATCTCCCCCACGGCTGGCACCTTGACCCCCACCGCATCCTGGTGTCGCGGTCCTCGAGGGCGCGCGTGATGATCCACAAGTATAGGTGATCAATCGTGGTCCTTTAGATAAGTAAGGGTGTCAAACCCAACAAGGAGTTGAAGAAATTAATAAGAGGTTTACAACAATATATCTCTGCAAGTGTTGTAAAGTAGTTTTGGTAGATAGTTTGATAGCAAGATAATTTGTAACAAGTAACAAGTATCAAAAGTGACAGCGTGCAGCAAGGTGGCCCAATCCATTTTATTGCAAAGGATAAGGTGGAAGTACTTCTTATAGTGATTAAAGCATTCTCGAATACACATGGGGATATTGTCTAGTTACTTTCATCATGATTTATTTACTTGCATACATTGCTTTGATAAGTTTTCATGTGGATAGGCCCGTGCTAAGGTGATGTTCTTACTTGAACAAATAACCCACTTATGTTTACCCCCTCTCACAAGCATCCACAACTACAAGAGAGGAATAAGATAAATCTGACCATAGCATGAAACATATGGACCCAAAACAGCCCCTTACGAAATAACGCATAAACTAAGGTTTAGGCTTATGTCACTCCCTCAACGCATCATTTACTTACTAATCCCACAATGCCTTCCCCTAGGCGGCTAGGCCCAAACATGGTAATGTGTCATGTAGTCGACATTCACATGATATTACTAGAGGAAGAACAACATAACACATCATCAAAACATTGAACAAAACTCAACTTCGCATGATTAATTATAACAAGACTTCTGTCATGTCCTCAAGAACAAACGGAACTACTCACAAGTCATATTCATGTTCATGAACATATATCTTCCACCAAATAAATCAACTAACATCAACTAGAAGATGTAATCAACACTACTAGTAACTCACATGTACCAATCTGAGCTTCGAGACAAAGATTGAATACAAGAGATGAACTAGGGTTTGTAGATGAGATGGTGCTGGTGCAGATATTGATGGAGATGGGTCCTCCCACGATGAGATGAGTGTTGGTGATGACGATGGCTTCAATTTCCCCCTCCCGGAGGGAAGTTTCCCCGGTGGAATCGCTCCGTCGGAGACGATGGCGCTTCGTCTCAAAAGTCTTCTTCTGATTTTTTTTCTAGAGAAAATGACAACATATAGGAGAAGATGGGCCACAGAGGCATGTTGGGGGTCTCACAGGCTCACCTGGCGCGCCCATAGGTGGGCGTGCCTGTTGGAAATATGCCCTAGAGGCAATAATAAAGATGTTATTATCATATTTCCTAGTTCATGATAAATGTTTATTATCCATGATAGAATTGTATTGATTGGAAACTAAATACATGTGTGGATACATAAACGAATACCCTGTCCCTAGTAAACCTCTACTAGACTAGCTCGTTGATCAAAGATGGTTAAGGTTTCCTAACCATAGACATAAGTTGTCATTTGATAACAGGATCACATCATTAGGAGAATGATGTGATGGACAGACCCAACCATAAGCTTAGCATATGATCGTATCACTTAGTTTAATTTCTACAACTTTCTTCATGTCAAGTATCTGTTCCTTAGACAATGAGATCATGTAACTCCGTGACACCGTAAGAATTCTTTGTGTGTATCCAAGTCACTTAGTAACTGGGTGATCATAAAGGTGCTCTACAGCTATCTTAGAAAGTGTTTGTCGGGTTGCATGGATCGAGACTGGAATTTGTCACCCCGTATGTCACGGAGATATCTCTCGGCCCTCTCGGTAACACGATATCCAAAGTAGCTTCCAAGTGTATGACTTATGAATTTAGTCATGGGGAAATTATATTACGAAATGACTAAAGAGACTTGCCGGTAACGAGATTGAACTAGGTATGGAGATACCGATGATCGAATCTCGGGCAAGTAACATATCACTAGACAAAGGGAATTGTAACAGGATTAACTGAATCCTCGACATAGTGGTACAAACCGATAAACATCTTCGTTGAATATGTAAGAGTCAATATGGAAATCCTGGTCCCGCTATTAGTTATTGATTAGAGAGGAGTCTCGATCATGTCTACACGTTCTCAAACCCGTAGGGTCACACACTTAACGTTCGAGAGCGCTAGAGTAGTTTTGGGATATTCATGTGGTGAAAACCGAAAGTAGTTCGGAGTCTCGGATGGGATCCCAGATGTCATGAGGAGCTCCGGAATAGTCCGAAGGTAAAGATTTATATATGAAAAAAAATCGGGCTTTCGGAAAAAAATTCCGGTATTGTACCGGGAAGCTCTTCCGAAAGGTTCCGGAGGGGTCCGAAAGTCCACGAGGGATTCCAACATGTTCCATAGGCCAGCATGGGCTAAGGGGAGGCACCCTGGCCTTATTGGGCCAGGCACACTAGCCCCCTTTGAGCTCATGCGGCTGGGCTAAGGGGAAACTCTAGTGGGGAGGGCGTCATTTGCCTTGGAGGGCAAGAACCCTCCCCTAGCTGCCGCCCCCTCCTTGGAGGATGGGATAGGGTCGGCGCCCCTCCCCTCACCCCTATAAATAAGTGGTGGAGATGCAACAGGCAGCCCATCCTTTCATCACGGCGGCTACCCCCTCCCTCTCCCTCCACCTCTGTGTTCCGTCAGTGCTTGGCGAAGCCGTGCCGGTGTTCTACTGCTGCCACCACCACCACCACGCCATCGTGTTGGTTCCAATCTCATATATCTCTCCTCTCCTTCTTGCTGGATTAAGAAGGACGAGACATCACCGAGCCGTACGTGTTCTAAACTCAGAGGTGCTGCTCGTGCGGTGCTTGGATCGGATTGGATCTCCGTGCGAGTACGACTACGCCAACCACGATCTTTAGATCGTTTATGCTTTCGGTTTGCAAGGGTATGTAGACACCTCTCCCTCTCGCTGCTAGCATCTCCATAGAATAGATCTTGGGTGTTTCGTAGGATTTTTTTTGTTTTCCAAGCAATATTCCCCAACAGTGGCATCATGAGCTAGGTCCATGCATAGATGTTATTTGCACGAGTTGAATACAAATTGGTTGTGGACGTTGATGTTTAGATTTCTAACCTTCTTAGTTATTTTGGATTCGGCGGTATTGTGGGATGAAGCGGCTCGGGTCGACCTATTTTGGTTTCCAGAGAGATGCCACTAGTGAACCTATGACCCCTGGTCCATTCACCATTTATTTATACATGCTTACAATTGCTACCAGTTTTTATCATTATATTTGTTACTATTATCCTTTTCTATCTTTATTGCTATTTCCTTTTAACCTTCTGGCTGACAAACAAGGGGAGTAAAGACCCCCTTGCCTTTGTTGGGTGCAAGCAATTATTTTGTTTGTGTGCAGGTGCTGGTAAAGTTGTACGTGTGTTGCCTCCTATTGGTTCGATAAACCTTGGTTCTTAAATGAGGGAAACACTTTCTGCTATTGTGCTACATCATCCTTTCTCTTCGGGAAAATCCAACAACTCCTGCGGGAGTAGCGGAGGTTTTCGTATAGGAGGTCTCCTCAGGTTACCTCCGTTGATCCAGCCTCCTCCCTATCATCCAAGGGCTCTAGGGCAGCCAAATGCAATTCCAATGCAAGTCTTGGTCGTCAAGGATCCCATAGGGACACACGGGGATGAAATTGAAGCAAAATCTGAAAAAATTTGACCAATTTTTGTGGCTGTCAGAGGTCACACGAGCATCCATACGAGCAGCTGAGCATAGCTGCTCATATGGAAGGCCGTTGTTCACTCTGAACTTCAGGAGCTGTTTCGTACCGTGGTCGTCATTTCTTCATACGAACTCCGATTTGGACGTTCTTGGGATCGTACGATTGCTAGAGAAAATACCGATGTGTAAGAAGCATTGTATCTTCAATTTGGACACTTTGATAAATGTCAACTCATCAAACTCTCCAAAGAGCCTTGATCTGGTGCTTGGACTTCTCCGGTTTTGACCCCCAACTTGGTTTTTTGATGCCCAACTCCATGAACATGTCAACACACCTACAAAGATCACAAAACAAATAAGAAATAATAAAATCTAAATAAAAGCAATGAACTTGGTAAAATAAGTAAATACCGAAAACTATGCATTAAAGACATAAATAAGTGCTAGCTGGATATGCCATGAGGGATTTTGGCACTATAATATACTCTAAAAAGTATGCATAAAATCCACTCATCAGTACGGCATATGACGAGGCTTCAGCTATGCCCTGCCCACAAGGTAAACTCTGTCGTTACGACACTCAAACACAAGTTATCACTTTTTCATTAGCATTACATGAAAACCCATTGTGATGGAACCCACCTGACATGTTTCTTCAGAACCTTTCTAGAGTTCAACACCAATTGGATAAAATAAACACACAAGTTGCTCCATTGATCCAACCAAATCAATTCCATATGCTTCCACTCCAAAAGTATTGCTATTAAGTCATTTTTGGTCACCTATATGCTAGTTTTTATATGAAAGGGAATTAAATCCTAGTAACTCAGTTTATTGGCCGATCTGTTTATTTGCCATGTGCACATGCTAGTAACCAGATCATATGTTGTATAGTTCAAAATAGGGTGCTACT
Organism: Elymus sibiricus; assembly: GCA_039707655.1. NCBI lineage: Eukaryota > Viridiplantae > Streptophyta > Magnoliopsida > Poales > Poaceae > Elymus > Elymus sibiricus. Next base: position 294,471,513 of record CM077663.1, on the reverse strand, counting down.
TGGGATCTTGAAACTAGTTACACCGTGGCATGGTTTAAGTCAGTTATGAACCTTAACAGATGGATCTACAATGTTTAACCTAGAGCCTGAGACACTAGCATGGTGATTTTGACATTTACACAACCTGAAGCGTTTTCTAGTGGCTTCTAGTTCTATTCTGGCAACCTGAATTCTAGAGCTGCAGATATTTGGTAAACGACCATGCATATGAGTTACTGAATTTTTTAGAGTGAGTGAGGTTCGATTAATCGTTTTAACTAGTACAACAGGATGAGTCTTCACTGTATTATGTTTCCAGAGATGAGCAGATGAACTTGTACGGTTATCACTCCATATACAGGTAGTGATCTTGGCGTCGCATAGACCATTGGAGGAAGATGCTTGTGCAGCTATGATGCACTCGTACGACACCTGAACTTTTTTTTACGAATAAGAGGGTCAGAGCCCCCCGGTTCCATTGCAAGAACGAAACCAGAGTAAACATAGTTCAGCACGCATAGAGAAAGTGTGTTCGAATGACAAAGAAAGTCTGAAAACTAATTATTACAACTCGAAGGTCATTTTCTGGCCCGGGCAGGGGAGCTGGTTGCCGGAACTAAGTTTAGCCAGAGAGCTCAACACGCCCCAGGAATACCTCCATTTCCTTCAGGGGTGTCTCAACGTGCTTCTTCTTCTTCAGAGGGGATTGGGAAGGGGAAGTGGCCAGCTCCAGCGGTGTAGTAGGGCTGGTCGCATTCTGCTTAAGGATCCTCCCAAAACTTGGTGGAGAAGGCGGCTCGGGGCTTGCTGCAGACAGGGACAGCTTGTCGAGCAGAGATCTCCCTAGAAGTTCATCAGCTCCACAGTAGACATCGCCTCCTGGGGTCACCCGTTCCCCAGCCTGAAAGGAGCCTGCATGAGCTCGGTCAGCGAAATGGAGATTTTCCTTAGCTTCTCCAGGTGATCTCCAGAAAAGAGGATCAACCATCGCCTGATAGTCACCTGAACCATACGCCAAATACAGTTCATATCAGTCCATAATGCATTCTTGAAGACATGTGAGTTCCTAATTTTCCACAGGCTCCATAAAGCACATGCACAGAAAGTATTAGTAACAACATGGTTTTTACTAGCAGGCCAAAATCTAGCTATAGAGAGGAAGTCAGCTCCAAGGCTAATCCCTAGGAAAGTAGAGATGGGTTGCCACATATTTTTAGCCAGCACACATTCAAAGAAAAGATGTGAGATAGACTCAGTTTCAGAGCAAAAGACACATTCAGGTGGTTTTTCAATCCCCCTCTTCTTGAGGTTGTCCTTAGTCATGAGCTTATTATGAGATAAAAGCCACAAGAAAACCTGAACTCGGGGGGGGGGAGGTAATGGACCAAACCGAGGGAATGAATACTGGCTTGACCCCTCTAAAGTTAATGATATTGTACAGGGAGCTCGTAGAATAGGTGCCCTTCGCTTCATACTGCCCGACGAGGGCTTCTTCATTGTCGGAATATGAAATCCCGGACACTGTTTGCTCTAAACAATACCACTCCTCCATCAGGGCTGGAGTAAACACTCTACGAAAGGTGAGCTTCATATTTTGGCCATCCCACACCTCCGCAATGGTCACGCGTTGCTGGTGACAGAGAGTGTAGAGATGCCAAAATTGCACTGATAGAGGAGATGTTCCGAACCAAGAGTCTTCCCAGAATCTGATTTTGGAACCATCTCCAACTACCCATCTATATCAAAATTTTAGAGCTTTAGCAGCCCAAAGAACACCCTTCTAGAAGACCGAAGAGTTCTGCGGTTTGCAAGCGAAAATATTTGGTTTTTTTCCTATATATTTGTTACCTACCTTCTTCCAGAGTTTGCCCTCACCCTCAATGTATCTTTTAACCCAGCTACCCAACAGGCAGAGGTTGACATCTTTGAGGTTTGGGACCCCTAGACCCCCAAATTCTTTCTTCATACAAACTAGATGCCAGTTAGCAAAATGGAGTTTCCTGTTGCCTTCAAAATCGCTCCAGAGGCAGTGAGCCAGTTGTGTATTGATTAAATCCAATGCCCACTTAGGGAATTTGAGAAAGGACATCAAATACACAGGTATGCTAGATAGACAGGCTTTTATAAGGGTAAGCCTAGCTGCATAGGAGAGGAGTTTCCCTCTCCATCCTGCTATTCTTTTCAGGATCTTGTCAATGAGAGGTTGGATGTCTTCTCTCCTGAGCTTCTCATAATGAAGAGGGATCCCTAGGTATTTGATTGGGAAAGAGCCAATCTCACATCCTAGGATAGCCGCAAAAGCTGCTGCCTCATCTTGGGTTATGCCTAAAGGGATCATTTCACTCTTAGAGTAATTGATCCTCATCCCTGAGACATTCTCAAAACAGGAGAGAACACTCTTAAGATTCTTGACTTTGTCCTCGTCCTTGTCAACAAAGAGGATGGTGTCGTCTGCATACTGAAGGCAGATGATACCATCAGGGACTAGGTCAGAACCAAGACCTTTGATAAGATCTCCTACCACAGCCCTATGAAGCATCCTAGTCAGAACATCAACTACTATATTGAAAAGCAGGGGGGATATGGAGTCCCCCTGTCTTAATCCTTTATCAGTGATAAAGAAGGACCCTTCTACACCATTAATTTTGACCCCAACAGACCCCTGGTGGGTAATCTGCCTAATCCAGTTGATCCAGGTGGGGGGCAAAATTTCTTTTATGAAGGATCTCAAGAAGGAAGTCTAAATTGACCTTGTCAAAGGCTTTCTCATAGTCCAGCTTCATAACTAGACCAGGGTTGTTAGATTTATATGTAGAGTGCAGCACCTCATGGGCTATGACAACGCTCTCTAAAATAAATCTGCCCTTGATGAAAGCAGTCTGGTTACTAGAAATTAAGAAACCCATAATAGCCCCTAGCCTATTGGTGAGCACCTTAGTGAACACCTTAAAGATGCAGTTAAGCAAACTAATTGGTCTAAAAAAATTCATATTAGTGGCATCCTTTTCTTTGGGGATCAGAGTAAGGATGGCAAAATTAAGTCTATAAATGTCTAGGTTCCCTTCATGGAAATCATGGAAAAGAGCAACTATGTCATCTTTGATGACATCCCAAAATTTCTGAAGAAAAAGGAAAGGTAGACCATCTGGTCCTGGGGCTCCTTCTGCATGTGAACCAAATATAGCTAGTTTAATCTCTTCCTCTGTGAAGGGTTCAGATAGTGTTATATTATCTGAATCTGAAACCTTCTCAGCAGAAGGAAAGAAGTTGTCACTAAGACTGAATCCTTTTCTATCCTCTTTCTTGAAAAGCTCTTTATAGAAATCAGTAGCTATGTTGAGCATGCCATCTAGGTCAGTCACACTACCATTGGGGCCATCTAGTGAGTGAATCAGGTTCTTCCTCCTCCTCTGGTTAGCCAAGGCATGAAAATATTTAGTGTTCCTGTCCCCTTCCAGAATATCCCTATCTCTAGATCTCTGCTTGGCTTTAGTTTCCTCTTTGAGCCAGATAGTGTTAAGCTCCTTGAGGATTTGTTTCATTCTATCAGCCTCAGCATCATTGAGGGGGGAGGTTTCAGATTTAATATCTAGATCATTATATTCCTCATTGAGGGATTTTTTATCTTTCCTAAGGAGGGCCTCTATGTTCCTACTCCACCCTCTAGCAAATTTCCTAAATCTTCTTACTTTCTCTTGCCATATGTCAATGGCAGAGGTGGATCTGACAGGAGCAGACCAGTTCTTAGCTACCAAGTCTTTGAACTCCTCCCTAAGCAGCCACCATTTTTCAAACTTAAAGCTAGAATTCCTGGGTACATTCCCAAGGCCTGAATCCCACAGCAGGGGGGTATGGTCACTCCCTATTCTGGGGAAAGCCTGGGAGGTACAGAGGGAAAAAATAGCATCTAGCTCTGTGGTACAGAAGATCCTATCAATAGTAGTCATGACCAGGTTACTTTGGTTGTTAGCCCAAGTAAATTGTCTCCCTGACATCTTGATTTCTAGTAGACTCCAGATATCTATCCAAGCATTGAATTTATCACTCCAGTGATGGTTAATCTTCCCATTGTTTTTGTCTTTCTGGAATCTCACTAGATTGAAATCCCCCCAAATAAGGTAGGTTGCAGATCCTCCACACAGAGGCTGTGCAGCTCTGAGATAAACTCATCTTTTCCTTCATCATAGGGGGATCCATAGACAGAAACAACCCTAAAAGCATTACCAGAAGGCTTATGCTTGAGATTACATGAAACTGAGTAATTATAGGTTTTCCAAGACTCAATATCAAACATGTCAGCATCCACCCCCATCAAAATGCCACCTACAGTGCCCTTTGCAGGGAGGTGATGTCACTCATAGTTTCTCCCACTACCTAAAGATTTTAGGTAGGAGGAAGAAAAGCTTTCTAACTTGGTTTCTTGGAAGGCTACAATACTAGGGTTGGCTTTAGCCAGGGTTTCTAAGATGCAAGTTTTCTTGCCAGGGGTAGAAATCCCTCTAATATTCCAAAAAAGGCACTTCATGGGAAAATCCTTTTCTTAGGGTGCTTGCCCCGTTTGATTTTAGTGACTTTAGTCCAGATCATACTCTGATCTTCATCCGGATCAGGGCAAACACTGGACCCAGTAGGAGTTCTAGGGGAGTTAGGAAAAGTATAATCACTAGGGACTGGAGCTTGAAACCCTTCAGGTTTGCCCAGTTCTGTGTTAATCTCTACTTCAATAAAACCAAAGGTATCCAGACTAGTCCTATTTTCCTGCTCCACCATAGTGTCATTGCAGCTATTTTTTCCTTTGTCTAATCTATTCCCTAAGATAATGTCATAATCACTATCTATCTCAATGCCTACTTTATTAGCTACAGCAATGAATTGTGGGTCATAGAAGTTGCAAAAAGAGTTTCTCTGATTGGTATCTTTCAGAGGAATCTTGTCAGCTTCAAGATTTCTAATTCTCTTTTTCTCCATTGCTATGTCCAGCATCTTCTTGTCACCAATCTCCACCCTACTACTCTTCCTGGGAGCAATGACTGGGCCCCAATTCTCCCTCACTGGTTCCTGGGACACTGTCACTGGTGGGGTCAGGTGTGCAGCAGGTGCACTGGAAGCAACAGGGCTGTATATCACCTCCTCTTCATCAGCAGCAGCTATCTCCCCAGTTTCAGAGCTTGTGTAGCTAGAGTTGTCATCTACTTCTTCATCATCCTCAGCAAGTTCCATCTCTTTGAGAATGTTTAGCCCCTGTTCCAGGGTCATTGGGTCCTGGAGTTAGTTAAGGAAGGAGATAGCAGCCTGTTTGGATTGGGTGCTTTTGGTAGTGGCGCCATTGGTGCTGGATTTTGTGGATGAAGGAGCAGATAGGTTGTCGCCAGCATTCCTGCCAGTACTAGAGTTGTCTCCTCCAGCAAGCCCTGTTTCAGCTTTTTCTCCCTGTTCCTCATCATCTTCAAGCAGCTCCTCCTCCTCCAGAGATTCACCTGGGGGTTCCACAGTGATTTTAATCTTGAACAGTTTATCTCCAATCCCAAAGACCCTGTCTGCAGGGATTGCAGTGTAGTCCCTACACCTTATCTTTATCCTGATAACCTCATAGAAGGTTTTGAAATTATGCTGCCAGTCCACATCCAACAGAGTCCCTATGACAGAGGCAAATTGCTCCAGAACTTTCCATTCGGCCCAGCTGGAGTTTATTCCCTCTAGTCTGACCCAGACCTGTTGGAGTTCAGCATGGTGTTCAAGATCACCTTTCCACTCCTCTACATTGACTGTGACTCCTCCAGCATCTGGGAGACCAAAGTTTGGGTATCCAGCAACCTGAGCAACAGGGATGTGTGGTGAGAACTTAACTAGGAAGGACCATTCATCCAGTTTCCTGATCTGCCAGGTCCAGTTGGTCTTATAGATGGAAGCAAAATTCTCAGCTAGCTCTTCCTTGGTAATGTGGCCTGACTCAATGTAGACCATTCCAACATTTCTCTTAGTCCCCCTATGTTGGTCATTAACATCTGGTAAGTCAATCTGGAAGTATCCCAGACCTGGAGCTGCACTTCCAATGAAGTTGGCCACTTTCCTTGGCTTTTTCTTGGTAGGGCAGTCCTCCACCTTATGAGTAACCATCTTGCAAATGAAGCAGGAGGGGGGCTGATGACACATAGCCTTATGATGCCCAGGCTTCCCACAAGTGTAACAGATGACATTAGCATATGTCATAGCATTACTCTCTTGTTCCTTGGCATTTGGCTTTGCTTGCTTCCCAGAGTTTTTCCTCTTGTTTTGGTTCTGAGTATTACTGTTCTTTGATCCCCCCGCAGAAGATCGAGAACTGGTTGGCTGCAAGTTTTGTGGTTATTTCTGCTGGCTATCTGAGCTTGTCCCATCCCCCTGTCCACTGTTGTTCTTCTGAAAATTCTGTCCCAAGGTTTGCCCCCCAGACTGAGGCAAAAAATTCTGCTGATGTCCAGTGTTCCACACATTAGGGTTCCTCCATTGATTCTGGGCTGCTGGGGGAAAAAAGGACCTTGGAACCATGGGGGTGGGGGGACACCCTGAAATCCATAACCAAACTGCGCCTGTGGAGGGGGAGGGCAGAATTGAGGATCGTAGGGTGGGATCCAGTTACCTTGGAGGGTGGGGAGTCCCCCCTGCTCTGGGCCTTGGAAATTCCCTCCAGATCTATTGTTGTTCTTCCCCCCTTTTCCTCTGCCACGGCCTCTCCCAGACCCCTCAGCCATTGATCTGATGTGGGTAAGGGAATCTGAGGATCCTTTCCAGTTCGCCTCCAAGGTCGATAGCTTGAGGATCTCTCGATCTGGAGGCCAACACTCCTCACTGTGGTGGAACTGGTGGCAGTTGGAGGCGGAGAAAGCTCGGGCGGCGACCAGATCCGATCTGATCCAGAACAAGTCCTTGGGTGGGTGGGGTTTTTTCCCAGGTTTTGTTGACGTGGGGGTCTCATCCCACAGCTGCCCATATCTCAGCCTGATGGCCTCTTCCCCCGGGTCACTGTCGGGTGGGTCCGGGGGGTCGGTCTCTCTGTCCCGACGACCCCACCTGTCATCAAACACTGGTCTCAGCCTGTTCACCATAGGCAGGGCGGAGGTGATGCAAAGGACCTCGCCGACGTGATCGTCGGGGGGCGGACTGCCTCGGCTCCGAGGTCGACCACCAGTTTCTGGCTCATAGCTCTCAACGATTTCCATGGCTGCTTCTTTGGGGTACTGAATCTCTCCGCAGCTCGCCTGAGAGGAGAGGCAACATTGAAACCTCCCTGGCGATGATCTTCCCCTCCATGAAACGCGGCTGCTCGCAGGTTCAATTTGTCCCTGGAGCCGGAGATACAAACAGCAGGGGATCCACTGGCTCCGGCAGTTGGGGAACATCTGTTGGCATCAATCCTACCAGGCATTCCCACCTGGCCCTGACTCTGGGATCCTCTGATTTCGCTTCTCTCTTCGCCCAGCAGACAAAATCTCGAGGAGGTGCCGAGATCGGGGGCATTCTGGCTCTCTCCTCTTCCAAACCCTCGAAGTAGATCCTGTACGCCAGATTCAACAGCTCCCGATCCGCCTGCTCTTTGCAGACCTGGACGAATTTCTCCCATCTGGATCTCGACCTGGGGTCGCCTTCCATATCCTGAACAGCTTCCTTCAATTCCTTCACGCAGAGAGACCACGAGAGGGAGTCATCGCGGATGCGCTCTGCTCTCTCGCGCCATCTCTGCGCCCTTGTAGCCACCAGGATCTCCGGCGGAACGGACCCAATCGGTCGCAGCCGCTCCGGGAAAGCCTGGTAGATGAAGGGGAGAGGCATCCCCCCGCCTTCCATCTCCGCCGCCAGGAGAGGCGAGTCGCCCCTGGATCCTTGGCGCCGGAGCCCCTGAGAGGCTAGACGAGGCTGCGCGCCCAGCCACGGCAGCGGCGGTAGCGACGGCGAGGTAGGTGGGTCGCTGGTCGGGTAGGTGGGGCGAGGTGGGTGGGGGTGGAGGGCGGAACGCGAGAGCGAGAGCGCTCATTGTCGCGCGCGGCCCCCTGCCCGGCGACTGACCGGACCGCATGCTGCTTGCAGCGGACACCACATATGCCACCTTCCGACACCTGAACTTTACATAGGTGAAGGGTTGGCATTTGTTAGTAGAGTACTTGACATGTTAAAAAGGGCCTGAATCTTAATATATGCTGCTATGGTTCAGTCCATTCTCCTCCATTTACTGGATAAAAAGAACTAAATTTGATCATATGACTGAGAGTAGTCGAAGCTGAATACGGACTGAATCTTACCTAGCGTAGTCGAAACTGAACACAAGCTAGCTGAGAGTACGCTTGGTCTCAGCTAATTTGAGATCATCGGATTCGGATGTATAACCATGTACCTTCCCCTCCATTACTAGATAAAAGGAATTAAATTTGATATTTGACATGCCTCTCTTAATTGGTCAGCTATATCAAGATGTTAAGCGTCTGAAGCAAGCATTTTCAGTATGCCTAAAACTGATGGTAGCAGATATGTGGTTACCTCAAGGAAGCGGACTTGTAGCACATGGGTGCTCCACCCACCTATATGAACATTTAAGTTCAAAAAAATATCAAGAAATTTGAAAAAAAAAACCTGAGATTTTGGGATATCAAACTTTGGTGCCCAATCTACTTTCATATGAAATTTCGTAAAAAAATACCAGGAAACGTATTCGTGGCAAAAAAGACAAAAAAATCCTATGTATAAACAAAACTGTTTGTATGCATTTCTGTTCGGACAGTATTTTCTTCGCCACTGATATGTTTACTGGTATTTTTTTCACGAAACTTCGCACGGGAGTAGATTAAGAACCCAAATTTGATATTCCTTTTTTGATTTTTTTTGGTATTTTCACATTTGATATTTATATAGGGGTGTGGAGCATCCAGGAGCTCCCGTGCATTTTCCATTACCTCAACTTATATTCATGATATAATGAGGGTCTTTTCTTCCTGTCCCAATTTTTATCCCTTCTCAAACATATACCTGATCTGGCCGGATTTGAAGACCGGCGTACGTCCAAGTGTCCCACACTTTTCCATGACAATTATCAAAGGGGAGCGGCAATAACCAGAAGCAGGACGGTATGATTCTTAACTTGTCAACGCGCGCATGCGTCGTGTCCTTACTGAAGTTGGTGGATTGAAACTTAGCTTTGGAGATTAGAATCCGGAGTTTAACCTTGTGTTGGACTCGTCATCATCGGCGCACGTATGTCGATTCTTTTTTGAGGGTGTAGCCTAGGAGTTATGTATTTTTCGTTTTGATATCGTCTTGTAACATAGGGTTAGTGGTTACCTTGTGGAGTTACTGCCGCGAGGCACGCGGCCTTGGGTTTTCTTTTCACTTTATTTCCTGGTCGATGTTGTTCGGCTGCTGAATTTTGCTTTCTTAATAATCTATGGTTGTATGCATCCTTCTGATATAGAGGCCGGGGGCTATCCTCCTTTTCAAAAAGGGAAAAAATGATCCTCAATTTGTGTCAGTGTCCTCTCCAGTGGAGTGAATAACTTTGGGCTAGTGAGACGTTGTAGACTGGTTGCTGGCGATGATGGATTCGATGACAAGTATGCATGTACTCGAGCTGAAAACATAGGATCTTCCCTCTTTGGCTAGATCAAGTAAATGTCACAGGCGAATGTCTTGCCCTTGTCAAAGTTCTTGGTTCAGCTTGGCTCTAGGGATGAAAATCCATGTTCAACCTTTGATTGAATTCGTTAATATTGATGCCTTGTTGAAGGCTTGTCTATTGTAGTATATTTACGTTTGGTTTGATTGTATGTTATAAGGTTTATGGTTGAATTGTGAGGATCTTACCGCGAGGGCGCTGACCATGTGAGACGGTCGAAAGTGTGCCCAGTTTTAGTGTCTCACTCCTCTATTTCTAAATAATTACAACTCACTATATATTTTTTAGACATGCAACCACGTCACATAAGCAAGTCATAAATATAAGTCATAAGTAACGTTTCACGTTTCTGCAGTACATCTATGCATGCAGCACTGCCACGTCATCAATTAGTGCATGCTAGTCATAAGTTTTTCTTTACATTTATTTTATTTTATTTTATTTTGACAAAAGATGAATTTTATTGACTTAAAATGAAGTGTCAATAGAATACAAACACATTGAGCACACACTCGACTTCTGCATAGTTATGATGCACATAGCCAACACTAACACATACACACGCACAAAAAAAAATCACGCCGACAAGTAACAAAGTCATAAAAGACCAAAGTTATGTCTAAGTGGGGAAAAACAAAAGAAAGAAAAACGAAACGTGATCAACAATCTACAAAAATGAACTTATCCGCACAAATTATCTCATGACACCATATAGATGATGATGTTCTTCAACAACAACGCCTTCAGAAATGGAGCGACGCACAAAGTTCCGTCGTCATCGTATCCAACCACCAAAGGTTAGATTCTAGGGTTTCACCCTGAAGAACACGTCCAAGCATTTTCGAGCAATGCCTTCAACAAGGTAACGACGCAATGCCATCGCCATTGCCAGGTATAACCAACTCCGATTAGATCTAGAGTTTGCCCCGAAGCTCGAGATCGGGTGTACAAAAGTAGCACCACCGTCGAAGTCAATCATGTGTTGACGCCTTCACTTATTCGTGATCCCAACAGCTACATGTGATGACCCACCCACCGCTGCTTCTCATAAATCGTGAATGAGCCCTCATGGATGGATGGATGGATGTCTATCTCCGTCCTTCGTATCCCGATCCTCCATCTGTCGAGTGACGGTGCATGTCGGCCTGACTTTGACTGCTGAGCGGCAAAGGAACATTCTAGAACATACGCCATGAGCGAAAACGACCAGGGGAAGAGAGGAGAAAACACGTGGTCTCTCTCTCGCGCGGACCGGATGACACGCGCCCACACGTCCACGCCTCTCTTGTTTTTTTGATCAAGACGCCGGCCATTCCTTGACAGCGACAAGCTAAGCGATAGGGGGAATCTTGGCACCTTGATGATTAGCCGCTGCCATGGTCCGGACGGCGGAGATATTTTTCAGAAAGAGCCGAACCGGTTCTTCTTCTCGCGTCAAAGGAAAGAATCGGAACTTGCCGCACAGACACAAAAAGAGAGAGAGAAAAAATCACTTGTCCTTCGTCATTGTGTGCGGATCGCGTCCGTGCCAACCATCGCCTTCTCTGATCTCTCGATCCTTTATTGGAACAGATTACGATGCGCACCATGGACGCGCGAATTGGGTGCTGTACGAGATCATCGGTGTCGTCAGGCCAGGCTGAAGGGCAAACCCTTGGTGATGCTCGCCACGCAAGCGATCGACACGCCGCGCAACGCATCTGCAGCGGCCTCGCCGTTGGCGTAAACGACGGGCGGGCGGGCGGGCTTTGCTGCTCCTTCCCGTCGTCCGGTGTAGTCATGTCTCCCAACTAATCCATGACCACGACGATGACGACGACACCACGACAGGACGGGGCGCCACCTCCCCTCCCGTCGTCCCACGCACCCACCACCAACGGGGCCCCGGCCCCGGCCCCGGCCCCCGGTTTCGCAGGCACCAGCCGAGCGCGACACGACCCATATCCCAAACCCGACGGCCTCCACGTCGCGCCCGGACGGCGACGTGGCAGCCAGCCAGAGGGCGTACGGAGCACCTAGCTAGTGCCTACCGCCCGGCAAAACGCGACAGGGAGAGCCCTGGGCTGGGAGCCGCTGCCGGTTGCCTGCCCCGGCTTCGTCCACGGTCGCGATCATGGCCACGTAGGCCGGGCACTGTACACAAGTGGTTTGGACGCGTACGGCCGATTTTTCACCACCTCGCATCGTAAGAAAGGTCGTCGCGGCGCCGCCGATGCTGCGTGTGACAAACGAGGCTCGACGACTTGGCTTGCACCGCACGCGTGGTCGGTCGCGGTAAAGAAAGAAAGAAACGTATACCAAAGGAGTCCCGATAAGATAGGTACCGGCACGGCAGCTGCACGCGCTCCCGCCGCAAAGCTCCATCCAGCAGTCGGTATTCCCCATCCCGCCCCGCCGCAAAAACAGGGGCGCGCGTCCACCATGCACGGCACGGCATGGCATGGCGGCCCTATCCGTAACGGGAGCAAAACCCAACGGAAAAGACGCGCAAAACGAGTCTCCTCCGAAAGTTTAGGCGTCGGGAAGGCTCCAGACCCCACCTGTCATCCCCCCGCCCACGCTCACGCGCAACCGAATCCTTAACGGCAGTCCCTCCAAAACCGCGTCCTCCCGCCTATAAGTACGCCCCGCCTCCCAATCTCCACATCCTCAACCCGTCTGTTAGCCACGCACAAGATCATCCCATCCAAAGCTTCCATCCCTTCCTCCATCGCGCAGCGACAACAGCGGAGCATCTCGATCCCGACCTCGGCCCCTCTTCCTCTTCCATGGGCAAGATGCGGTCGCTCTTCTCCCGCAGCCGCAGCGGCAACGGCGGCAGTCGGCGCTCCTCCTCGTCCAAGTCGTCGTCGACGCCGCCGTCGCCCTCGCGCGGGGCCGCCGGCTCGAGCTCGCGGGAGGACGAGATGGAGCGGGTGTTCAGAAAGTTCGACGCCAACGGCGACGGCCGGATCTCGCGGGCCGAGCTGGCGGCGCTCTTCGAGAGCGTGGGCCACGCGGTCACCGACCACGAGGTGGCCCGCATGATGGATGAGGCCGACGCCGACGGCGACGGCTACATCAGCCCCGCCGAGTTCGCCGCCATCAACGCCGCGCCCGACGCCGCCGTCGAGGAGGACCTCCGCCACGCCTTCCGCGTCTTCGACGCCGACGGCAACGGCGTCATCTCCCCCGCCGAGCTCGCGCGCGTTCTGCGCGGCCTCGGCGAGGCCGCCACCGTCGCGCAGTGCCGCCGCATGATCGAGGGCGTCGACCGCAACGGCGACGGCCTCGTCTCCTTCGACGAGTTCAAGCTCATGATGGCCAACGGCGGCGGCTTCGCCCTCGCCCAGGGCAACGTCCGCGCCTGAAGACAGACTTTCACTGCACTCGGCTCCCGCTTGTTCCTTCATTCTTTTGTTGCGAGACCGTGTAAATACCACCGCGAAGCACTTCATACTAGCTAGCGCAGATCACACGAACATTATCGGTGTGCTCTTGATTTTGCTGTATATACATAATGTAATCGAAATTGTCGGGTCGACACTGAAGAATAATCCCTCCATGTCGAATTTTATGCCCGGTTTCTCTATTTGGCATCAGATTCGATAATGTGTGCGAGTCTTTTTTATGACTAAATTCTACTTGTACTTCGTATCTCTCACACCCGGCCGGATGAATTTTTGAAGTGATTAAGAGGGAGCGAGCTTCATGTGAACTTTTCGACGTACGTACTGATGTAAACCGGGAGCCGTGACAAATGGAAGAGACATCTCGATGTGTCCCAGGCTCGCTCGCTGCCGTTGTTTTCGTGAAGACAATCATTCTGCCCGAGTAGTGTGTAGACAACAAAGTCTGTAGTTGTAGCCCAAACTTGTAATACCTCTGTTGATGAAATTGACAGTTGAGCTAAAGCTGCAGTTCCATAAACAATGACACGAGGCCAAGAATCTCAATTCCATGTACTGGACTACTGGTAGAGTTTACTACTGGATCTGAGTGATGACTGGGCAGTGACGATGGTTTTTTTACTGAGAAAAATAGGTGCTGTGGTTTTTGAACAATTCTGCATGTCGTCAATCCTACAAATACAAGGTTGCAGTACCCCAACAATTAATGGCTCGCTGGCCCTCAACCTCCTTAGTTTACCGGTATGGATTGACGGTTTGAAGCTGATAGTACATCAGCAACAAATTGATGGATACCAACAATACTGGAGTACCATGATACCGCGTTCCAAAAAAAGGGAAATAGTAGTAGTAGCATGATCGTCTGTATAACATGCAGATGGCGCTGCAGCGCTAGGAGGACAGACAGCCCACGACCTCCCCATCTTCACTGAGATCACGCAGCCGCCAGGACAGATAACCCACGAGCTACCTAGCCCCTCATCTTCAGCAGCAATCCAGTAGAACATGCCCTTCAGAATGATCCAGCTCCAACAAGATCATCTAGCATGCAGTGTCTCATTCCACAGGCAATTCGTAGAACAGGCAAGTGGCGGCTGGCAAGAACATATGGCCCAAGTGGCAATTGCTCGGACAAACAAGTGGTGGCTGGCAAACGTTGTGCATGCATGAGCACCAAACTGTGGGACATGGTCGTGGTCTCGTGGAGGCACTTGACCGAGGTGAGAATAGGAACCACCGGCGAAATTAACATGACATTATGCTTGTACTGCTCCTGTCCCTTTGCAATAGCTCGGTCATTTCACTGGACCAGTATAGTTGTTCTAGGTACGACTTTCCGGTCTGCATATTTGGTGGGCATCCCTCGGCGGCAGGCTAGAAATTTCCAAGAGTTTGCAAAAGGATGGTCGGTCAAGCAGCTGGTACGCGCCTCCAGTCATTCATTACTCGGCCTCAGATTCAAGTAAGTTTCCTACTCTACCTAGCAGAGGCACGAGAATTTTCCTTCTTCTCATTTTTGGGAACCTGAGTCCGCAAGGTCTGCAGAGGAGTTGGTATCTTACTGAAAGAAAACGTGACATTCGGTTAGCTAGCTGATTGATGGCTTTTGCGCTGCAGGAAATGTCAAGGCAACTTCTTGTTCATTTGGCTAGCTGCTTTCCTTGTTCTGGCAGTCCGTTTGGCAGGCGCCTCGATCTGCCGGCCAGACCAAACATCTATGGCTACTCGGGCTCTGCTCGTGTAAGGAATCAACGCAAAAGTTGGTGCATGTCAACGTTTGGTTGCCTTGCGAGTTTTGCGAGTGGCAAAGTTGCTGGGGCGCCTTACCGTGAGCAGCAATACGCAGCGTACGTTCTTGGGGTTTCTTCGTCTAGAAAGGTCGGCCGATGGGCAAACACACATAGCGCGTTCGGCCGTCCTATCGGGGCTGCCAGCTGCAATTTCTCCCTGTTTGGTTGCATGTGCAAGGCCTCCGATCAAGCCCCAGGGAAACAGACCTGTTCGGGCTCTCGCGAGCAAATAAAAGTGGCTACAGGGCGAGACCCTGTTCGGGCTCTCGTAAACTTACGTTCTTTCTTCTCTAAACCAATCAGCCCCCCCTGATTTTCACGGTGTGGGCCTGGGCCTAGTTTTGCTTCCAATCAAATTAGCCCAAGTCATATTTTACGTAAGTTACGTAACAAACTTTACGTAGGTGTAGCAAACTCCGGAAACAATAATGCTAGACCTACGTAATCCATCTACGTAAACTTTCATGTTTAACAAAATTGGTCGGAATTTTAGAAATGTTCCTTTTATTCAAAATTTGTTCACAACTTGTTCTATATTTTCCGATTGTTCTCACTTTTAAAAAATTGTTCCAAATTTAAAAAGATATCCTTGATTTCAAATTTTGTTCACCAATTCAAAAAAATGTTCACGTTTTCAAAACATGTTCTGGAATTTTGAAAAATGTTCATGCTTTCAAAAATATTCACGTTTTTAAAAATGTACTAAAAGTAGAAAATTGTTCGATTTTCAAATAAATTGTTCAGAATGTCAAAAGATGTTCCATTTTCAATTTTCTTTACACATTCGAAAAATGTTCACCTTTTCGAAAAAAAAAATCACAAATTTGGAAATTTCTACATAATTTTAGAAAATGATGAGAAATTTTAAAAGTTGTTCGTGTTTGTTACAAATTATTCGTAACTTCAATAGAGTGTTCAAAATTTGAAACACTGTTTTCAGTTTTTGAAGTAATGTTTAGTTTAAGCGGTTAAATTTAGTTTCTTTAGACTCCGCTCTGCTCCTTATGCAAGCAATGTGTGATAGGTTCACTGATTAGCCAGATACATGCACAAGCAGTAGGTTGTGCAGTAGGTCTAAGTTCGAATCCCAACTCGGGCGCCCCAATCTTTTTGCGCATTTCAACTTGAATGGGCCAGCTCAGTCTCGCGCGCCCTGTCCGAAGGGACGTCTATTGGCCGCAGAATGCGACGAATAGGACCTCCCCTCCTAGTAAAGCGTCGGCTAGGTTACCTTGATTGTACTAAACCTATAGGTGTGGGGTTCGAGGAGGTGTGCACCCGTTTGTAAATATCGAATCAACTGGCACCTTCAGCATGTTTACCCTCCAAAAGAAGTTAGGCCTCAGGTTTGGGTAATTGAGTGTTTAGAAAATAATACTTGTGCGTTTGGGTTACTGAGCTAATCTAATCCTCAACAACTACAATACTCTCCGTGTTCACAAATATAAGATGTTTTTAAATTTTCAATGTGAACTACATACAAACTAAATGAGTGACAAACATACTAGAACATGTTAATATAAATCTGATTTGGAAAAACAATTAAAATGTTATATTTGTGAACGGAGACAATACTAAATAATATCGAAATGCATTTTATTGTGTTTTAATTATGCTGGTTTGATATCACAGTTATCAACAATTTTTTTCTATAAACTCGGTCAAACTTTGCATCGTTTGGCTTCTGACAAAATTTATGCGCCATCTTTCCAAACACATAGGAGTGTGATTTCATGATTTGTGAAATTAGACCTTACCTTGTGTAGTTGCACGGTACTTATAATGATTACATTCAATAGGACTGTCGGATGAATCTTATTATCCAGGCCACATCACTCATAGCCGTACGTGGATGATCTTGGTAAGTGGATTGTACACATAAAACATGCTCTAATGGCAGGGTGAGATCAAAAGAGGCAGCCAAACTTAATAACATCTACAATTGTGATGATGTGGAGTCTATGAGCATGCTTCACATGAGAAGAGCCCAATTTTTTCACCTTGACGGGACTAGACGCTTAGGCACATCGGTTTGCTCCCACATAACATTCCCAAGAGTTTGAAAGAGCAAGTTACAATGTCTCTTCATGTTGTAGGTCATAACCATAGGCTTAGGGTGATTCACAACACCTTTAGATGATCCATAAATGAGTCCATGGTAATTTAGGCAAGCGTTGTATGCAAATGGTGAGCTGTGAGCCCACTGGCGAGACACCTTCGAAGATAAGAATGAACCTAAGGTGTATTTCATATTTCAAGGTAAGTGCAAGTGCATCTAGACCCTAATGATATTCTGGTATTGATGACGATATGATCGGTGAGAGTAATGCCGTTCATTAGGTTTATCTTAGGACATTGGCCTCTGAGTTATTAATTATGGAGATGGTTGACCCCCCCCCCCCCATTTTTAAAAGGAAAAGGTGTTGGTTATGAAAGACTCAAAGGCACTTAGCCACCATGGAAGATTGGGTTAAAACTCACCCTAATCTTGCTACTGTTGGGACCCCCGGGTCCATGAGGCCCAACAAATTCTCTCTGGATACCCAGGTCCCCGGTCTCTCGGACATGCGCCCCCCGGGTTGCACATGAACTCTCTAGAGACCCTGGGTTCCTAGGGTCTATGGTTTGTTCCCCTCTGGATACCCCGGGTCCCGGGTTTCTCAGACAGGCAACGATTATATCTTTGTGGTGGTATACTCACCCTTCTTCCAACTTCAGCCTAAATCTTTATTCTGGAGCTTCTCCACCATTGCCAAACCCTGAAAGATTGATTCATCTTCATCCCTCCACTCAAACTCCACCAAACTTTAAAGACCGGAAGAGACTTACCTCATCTACACCTCCGCCAAATCAATTCATGATCCCTATACTTGCTCATCACCAAACTTCTTACTCTTGAAGGTTTTGGACTCCTAGGCAGTATGAGTCAAGCCCGAAAGCTTACTTGCTTCTGGTGTGCTCCGGGAAGTTTTTAGAGGTTCGATGGTCCCCTTCAAGACCATCCGTTGGGGGCGACTTAAAGGGAGACTAGGGTGAACCACTTGCTGGCGTTCAGGAGCTTTGGCTTCCGCACTTCTCAAATGAAGATTAGCACTCCACAAGGGGTGTGACTTAGGGATACATGCACGTCTCCAACTTGTGTGCTTTATCCATTCTCGCACCTTTATTTGTGGTTGGTTGCTAGCTAGCTTGTTGCTCTTGGTTATCTTGTTTACTAGCATGTTTGTCATATAGGTTGTTCTCATCGTAGATTGCATATCTATATAACTTGCTTTATCCGCACCATCCCTAAAATTGATAATTAAGCTAAAAAAAATGTATTCTCATATTCACCCCTCTAGTCGACCTCTTCAATCCTTTCAGTAAGCAACAATAATTAATAAATGTCCCATATAATGTTACTATTTTAAAGATAACCTTTGGGTCTCGGCAATGAACTCCTATATTGGTTGTATTTTACTCTCACAGGATAATATAAATGTCCCCCAAAATCCAAGAATTGTGCAACATTTCTGCGTGTCTCGGAGATTGTGAGTTTGTGCACAATCGCAGTGTTAAAAATATCTATATGGAAGGCGCTTCATACCTCATATAACAATCAAAAATATAAAGACTTTGCTAAAATTGCTCTTAGGCATCTGGAAGATATATGAGGGAGACCACGAACCTCACATGCTACGTATATGGAGCCATTAATGAAAGGACGACACAAGCTTCCATGAATCCATTGATGCAAACATGATTGGATGTAAGTTCATCCAAGGATACAAGAAAGAAAAAAACAAAAACATGCTCTTAGAACATGCAAGGAGGACCCTAGCTCTAGAGAGTGGCGAAGCCAGGATTGGAGCAAGCCCCGGGCCTAAATTTTCTTTTTGACCGGGAGGGAAAAACTTACGTTCATAAGTCTTTTAGCTACCTCAATACATACCCCATACAAAATATGCCTCAATTGCACGAAAAAAATATAATTTAAACTCAATGCTTAATGATACAAGAAAATAGATAAAAACTACAAAGAACAATACGTGATAAAGAAGAGTATCAAATCAATAGTTTTCTTCATTAGTGCCTCGTGTAACCTCATCAACAGTGGAAGAAGAGCCAACACCTTCAAGACATCAAAAGCAAAATTTCATAAGACAGGGCATAAACATCAAGTGAATTTTTTATCATTAATACATATCTAAAACATTACCACTTCTATGAGGTAGAAGCCTTTTCGGAGACCTACATGTTTGAAAGCGATATACAATATCATCATCATCAATACTTGTAAATACATCTCGCTCTATAAAGTAAACCGGTGAAAAAATGTCTTCATTTTATTTTCCTACAATATGAAATGAAATTGGAAATTACATCAGTTTGAGTTCAACAATTCCCTAGATATATGACTGGATGCACACACACACACACACACACTATTTCAATTAAATTTCAGTTTGGAGCAGTTTATACACTAATACAAATAGAACATGGTACAAGACTACAAGTGGAAAGCATCAGGGTCGAAACACAAAACACATATATTTTTGTTTTTAAAAATACAAGGTGCAACATCGGCAACCGGCAACGAAGTAGCCAGGTGAGGATGGTGCGCCACGCATGCGACGCACAAGACCGGAGGGCAGCAACAGGTGTTGGGAAACGTACCAGAAAATAAAAAAATGCCCTACGATCAAGGTCCCGAATCACTATGAAGATGCATACAATGTTTGATTGGATGGTTACCAACTTTGAGATACAACGGAAGAAGAGTTTGTGTAGATTGTTCTTGAAGTCCCACGAACTGTCCATGACGATCCCTCGAACAAAAGACCGAAAGCAAGACCTTTCTATAGATTGCAAGCGTACACGCTTCACGATTCGGCATCGATTTGCCATTCAGAGCTAATTGTCATCGGATAATGAGAAGAGGGAGAAGAAAACCTCATGGGGGTTCTCTATTATGAAGATTAGAGAGAGCTAGAACTAGATCTAGTCTAGAGCGGGGCGCCGAAGGCAAAAGAACTTGTATTTCCAATGGTCAAAATCCTCTGTTATATATAGGTTCAAGGGAGAGGGAGGGGTGGCCGACTTGGGTAAGGGTTTCCCCTCCCCCTGCGCCAGCCTGGGGGGTCGTGGAGTCCAACTCCACCTCCCAATTCAGCCTCCCCTTGGGGCGTCTCAACTAATGGGCCTTAGGGCCCATTATATATTCGCTAATAGGCCTTTTCTTCTTTTCTTTAGCCCGTTGACTATGAATAAATTCCAGGGGTCTCCTAATCATATTAGTCCCTTTATAGTTTATATTTAAGTCCTTAGAAACAATTTTCACCTATATAATCATTTTTCGGTATTACCCGAAACTCTTCTCGTAACCTCGAAACGCTTCCGGTTTCTCTTAAAAATATTTCTTATATTCGCGAAACTATTTCTTGTATATTTTTATCATAACTCTTACTCGACTAACACTCAACACATCGTGATTCCCTTAAGTTGTGTTTCCTCTTTTTGTAAGCAACATCGCTGCGTCTCATATGCCTCGTGCGTGTGATATTTTTCTTTTGGCAAATTATTATTTAGGGGATTTTGCGAATTGTTAGATCGTGGGATGGTCAGACATGGAGATTTGCTACATCTACGAACAATTTCTACATAGTTTATCTTAGGGACGATAAGGCAATTGGGTCAGGATTAGCAGCTGGGCCCCAGAGAGTTTATGGAATGTTCACGTAGGTTGTTGGGAGGTCCTATTGGACGCATTTTGCGTTAATTAGCAGGGGCTTCGCACAGAGGTGTTGACTGGCGGGCTTTAATGGGCCGCGACTGTTTTCGCACGCGTTGAACTGTTTCCGCGACTGTTTTAGCGCGCGTTTGGGCTGTTTCTTGCTGTTTTTACCGTTTGAACTGTTTCTATTGTTCTTGCTGTTGTTTCCAAGTGTTTTTTGAACTGATTCAACTGTTTTTTGAACTGTAAAAAAACATGAAATTTCACTGTTTGTTGTAAAAGTGCTGCTTCGAAAACATTTATAAGGTAACTGTGATGGTTTCTAAAACAGTTGTAAATGTAAAAAACATTTTACAAATTAAATCTGCTGGCAAATAATTTTTAAATAACCTGAAGAACATTTTCTGAAAAACGCAAACAAAATTTTGAGTAATTTGATGAACATATGATTACTTTTTACAAACACAATTTTTTTTATGAAAACGAACAAATGTTGAATTTCCCAATTATTTTTTGAAAACATGAACATTTTTTTAAAACGGAGAACAAATTTGAAAGCGCGAACAATTTTTTAAAGCACAAACATTTGAATCTTGAGAACTAATTTTGATACCGAGAACAATTTTTAAAAATCCTGAACAAATTTGGAAGCGCGAACAATTTTTTAAAGCACGAACATTTTTTGAATCTTGAGAACAAATTTTCAAACGGAGAAATTTTTTGAAAAACCCCGAACAATTTTTTAAAGCATGAACATTTTTTAATTTTGAAAACAAATTTTGAAAATGAGAACAATTTTGAAAAATCCTGAAAAAATTCATAAACGCGAACAATTTTTGAAAACACAAACATGTTTTTGAATTTATGAACAATGTTTGAAAAATGACATTTCTTTGAAATTTGGAACATTTTTTAAAAGCAAGAACATTTTTTGAAATTTAAGAACAATTTTCAGAAATGAAGTTAGTTTAAAAAATGAACAAAAATTTGATATTTCAAACATTTTCTGTAAATACCGGACATTTTTCGAAAATACCAAACATTTTCTTAAAATACCAAATATTGTTTGTGAAATACCGAACATTTTTTGAAGTTATAAATGTTTTTGAAAAACGGCAACTATTTGAAATTTATACCATTTTTTAAAAAGCAAGAACATTTTTCGAATTTGAAGAACAATTTTTGAACATGTACTTATTCTAAAAAAGATAAAATAGCCTTGAAAAAAAATAAAAAAAATAGAAAACAAAAACAAAAAAAGAAAACAGAAACAGAAACATAAAAACGAAAAAAGAAAAAAAAGGTAAAAAAAAACGGTTCAGGGAACCTCCTAGAAGGTTCCCAAAACCGGAATCGAAGAAACGTTAACGGGCCGGCCCATATCGCATCGCTCGATCGTGATCCCAGTGCGGAACCTCGACATCTTGACGCAGAGAGCGTCAAATAGGTTTTTCTTAGGTTGTTCGCAGGTTGTTCATAGGTGTAGAGTTTTCGGTCTGACATGGTCTTCTCTCGTGTGTGTGTGTGTGCGCGTCTGTTTCAGGTAACACAACCCATCCTGTGGTTGGATGGTTAGAGGGACTGTGGTATCCCCAGCCCACCAGGGTTCAAATCCTGGTGCTCGCATCTATTCCTGGAATTATTTCAGGATTTTCGACGATGCGCATTCAGTGGGAGGAGACGTTCCCGTCGACGACGAGGTGCCTACGGTGACTTCGTAAATTTCAAGATGATATGCCGGCTCAGTCTCTCGAAGGTGCTCATAGGGGTAGGGTGTGCGTGTGTGCGTTCATAGAGGTGAGTGTATGCACGTATATATAAGCGCTTGCGTCGGTACTGTGTTCAAAAAAAGGCATTGGGTCTCCTTATTTTCACTGGGCTGCACCCTGAGCCTGCAAAAAACCTATATATTAATAACGTGTTATATTTTCCATGACCCGGGCGTGGGCCCTGGGTGCTTGGGGCCCAGCTCCGCCCTCTAGATTTAAAATTGCAGTTGGGTCCAACATACAACTAGCATCCGTCCCGTATGTGGACAGCATTAAGAAAGGCGCCGATGGAAGGAACAATCAAATCATTCAAGAGATAGAGACAACCAATCATCTAAGGAAGGGGCACAAATAAGGAGGCACATAGTTCGGTTCAACTTTCTGTTTCATTAAACCAAGGCCGCCAGTTGTGGCTAGGGTACCCACATGACGTTTTGTATTCCTTAAACCTCCCAATTAATGAATAAATGTTCCTTTCTAGCTCAAAAGTATTTAGGTCCAACATGCAATTAGCGTCCCTCCTGTATCCATAGGGCTGGCACTCAAGATAATTGGCTAGGTTGACTCGTTAGAGCTCGTTAACATAATGAGTTAGCTCGAGTCGACTTGTTAACATAAGGGCATCTCCAAAACTCACCCGTAAATGGACACGCAAATGCTCATTTTTATGTCTGGACATGGTTTGCGGACATGATGCGTGAGAGAGTCATTCAATGTTTTTCATAAATTATTCCTTATTTGTCTAGTTGGGAGGAGAGAGAGGATATGTGACCATGCATGTGTGGAGAGAGAAAAGAGACCATGTGGTGGTTTTTTGTTGGTCAAATGGATGTCCGGACACCGGTATAGCTTCCCTACATTTGTTTCGAATTCGATAGAAAACAGACGCCCGAACCACTTCGCAGCCCGATGAGGGCTGATGTCTACTACGCAACTTTATTCTTGTAGACTTTGTTGGGTCTCCAAGCGTAGAGTTTTGTAGGATAGTAACAATTTTCCCTCAAGTGGATGGACTAAGGTTTATCAATCCGTGGAAGGTGTAGGATGAAAATGGCCTCTCTCAAACAACACTGCAATCAAATACAAGGAATCTCTTGTATCCCCAAACACACCCAATACAATAGAAAATTCTATAGGTGCACAAGTTCGACGAAGAGATAGTGATACAAGTGTAGTATGGACAGTAAAAATAATTTTTTATAATCTGAATACATAAAAATATCAAGGTAACAAGTAGTAAACATCGAGCAAAACGGTATATTAATGCTTGGAAACAAGGCCTAGGGTTCATACTTTCACCAGTGCAATCTCTCAACAATGGTAACATAACATAATCATATGATCATCCCTCAACATGCGACAAAGAATCACTCCAAAGTTCATATCTAGTGAAGAACATACGATAAAATTGTTGTAGGTAGTAGAACCACCTCAAAGCTATCCTTTCCGGCCAATCTGTTGAGCTATTCCTGTAAGTGTCACAAGCAACCCTAGAGTTCGTACTAAAATAACATCATATGATACACATCAATCAACTCTAATGTCACCTAGATACTTCAATGTCACTGCAAGTATCCGTGAGTCAATTATACGATATGCATCAAACAATTTCAGATTCATCATATTCAATCCACACAAAAGAACTTCAAAGAGTACCCCAAGATTTCTATCGGGGAAAGTAGGACAAGAACGTATGTCAACCCATATGCATAGATTACCCCATTGTCACCACGGGTGTGACACCCTAGATTCAGTGCTACAGTGAACATTGTAATTAAGCTGCAGTAAACCAGGAGGTTAAGCTAAATGTTTTTTTGCTAATCCATGTGTGATCACTTTTGGAATCAACCTCAAATTCATTTTCTTGCAATTCAAATTCATTTGGAAAGTGGATTTAAAAGTTTTGCAAACCAGGAATTAAAAATCATGAATGGGTTCCCAATATTACCTAATCTTTTATAAAATTGCAACACATATTTTATAAAGTGTTTTGGTGCCTCAAAATAAATAAAACAGAGGCCAAATCATTTATTTAAAATGCCCTTTTGATTTTGGAGATTTCAAATATTTTCGAAAGGCTCCCAAACATTTTGTGGCAATACCAAATATTGCATTGCAAATATTGGGCCCTACCCCATATTTTACATAAGTATTTTTGTTACTAAAATAAATCAAAACAGAAACTAATTAAAAGGAAAAAGCTAAAAGGAAATAAATAAAAGGGAAGGCCTAAGTGCACTGTGCTCTTAGGCTTGCCAGCCCAGTGGCCAGGCCCAGCCCATCTCCCCCCGTCGTCTTCCTCCACTGCTCACCAGGGGGGACGTGGGCGCGGCGATGGCCGCCACCAGCCGTCCCCTTCGCCCTGGCGACCATCCGGCGGTCCCCTGCCGCCTACAAGAGCCCCGCGATGCCCTGGAACTCTAGCCCCCTCCATTTCCCCCTCGCGTCGCCTGCTCCCTCGCTACGCCATGGCCGCTTCGGCCGACGCCGTCGCCTGCTCGCCCGCGTCGCCACCGTGCCTCTCGCGCCCCGCCGCCGTGCCCAGTAGCTTCGCCATCGACCACCGCGTCCGCCGCGACCCCAAACGCGAGCTCGCCGCCCCTGCATCGTCCCTGCGCCATCATCTTCCTCCTTGGGCCGCCGCCAGTCGCCGCCGTTGGATCGCTTCCCAAGGCCTCCCCCATTCCCACTTTGCTCACCTGCACGATCACGGTGAGCCCACGGTTCTTCCCCCTCCTTCCCCTCCTCGATTCCTTGCTCTAGCCCCCGATTCGACCGGAGCCGAAGCTCGCTGCCGCCTGAGCTCGCCGTCGGCGCAGCCACAGCCACCGCAACCCCTGCCCGAGCACGGCATCGAGCTCCTGGAGCTCGTGGGATGCCAATGCACCCACGCACGTGCCCTCCCGAGCCCCCTAGCCTCGATCCCGACCACACCCGCACGCTCGGTTCCGCCCGAGCTCGACGCCGGCGTGCCTCCGGTGACCTATTGGTCAAGCGCTCGCCGCCATTCAACTCCTCGTGTCGCGTAGGCCCTCCTAGCATCGTTTGTTCGCTCGCGCGCTTGCTGCTGCGCCATCACCGTAGTTGCCCGAACGCCGGCCGCCGCCGCGAGCTTGATTCCGACGAGCTCCGGCCACCCTCGCCCCTCCCGACGGTCGGAACGGGACTGCGCTCGCGCCAGCTCTCGAACGCACCCAAGCACGCTCGAAACGGCGCCCCGTAGGCGAATCCCGACTCCCGGCCGTGCCCTCCGCCGCGATTTGAGGTCGCCGGCGCAACTCCAGTCGCCGGAGTTGACCTGGCCCGGCTGGGGCCACCCATGAGTGACCATGTCAGTGCCCCCCAGTTGACCAGTTGACCTGGTCAACAGGCTGACTGGGCTGCCCGAGTCACTGCCAGGTGGGGCCATGCCTCCCTGGGCCTATGACATGTGGGCCCAGGCAATTTCGTGTTAATTAAAATTGTTTAATTAATTCTGATAATTAGTTTAGGTTAATTAGCCACTGACATGTGAGTCCCCCTGTTTAATTAATCTGTTTTAGCTTAATTTAAACTCTGTTTAGCCCAGTGTCTATGACAGCTGGGGCCCAGCTGTCAGGTTTGACCTCAGACAGCTGGGTTGACTGCTGATGTCATGATGACATCATGCTGATGTCATAATTAGAATTTTCGAATTAAAACAATTCTGTTAATTTTGGAATATTAATAAAACTTTGAAAAGTAATATAAAATAATCTATAACTCAGATGAAAATAATTTATATATGAAAGTTGCTCAGAAAAATCCAATGAATCCGAATTCGCTGTCCATTCATCTGTCACATGCCTCTAGCGTGATGAACATGGAACTTTCCTCCCCGGTTCATCTGTCCGGTAATAGCCAAAGACCCAGGAAATATCGTCAGATATTATCCCGCTCCGTCTGTGACGTGTAGTACTGCGTTTGCTCATGCCAAGCACTGCATATTGCCATGTCATGCATTGTGATGCATCTGTCTACTTTATATTTATTGTTTCTTCCCCCTCTTCTCTCCGGCAGACCCCGAGACTGACGCTGCTGCCGGGTACGACTACGTCACTGACGACTAGCCTTTTGCAGTTGAGCAGCAAGGCAAGGAACCCCCCTTGATCATTCCGATATCGCCCATCTCTTTCCCTCTCGTGCTTGCATTAGATTTTGCTACTTTTGTACATAGCTCGTATTTTGATGCATGGCCTGTTTTTGTTAAACTGCTACTGTACCTACTGTCATATCACCTGCCTAGTATAGGATGAGTAGTAATCCCCAGAGACCCCTTAGTACATGTTGCCCCTGCTTCATCATCGATGACTCGAAGACTTGAAGACTCGATCATCTTGATCGACGAGCCAGGCCCGTCACATCACCGCACCCCCGTTAGTTGTACTACTCTGCGGAGCTACTATTGAGTACCGAGGGTGACACCTTGTAAAGTACTCATGATGCTAACTCTATAGTGTAGCTACTCGGTCATGGTTATCGAGGGTGATTCCTCCTTCACCACTCCCGACGACGACTCTGTCGTGCAACCCCTCAAGTGTGAACCATCGAGGGTGATTCCTCTCTGGTCACCATGACGGTTACATCGGGTGGGATCCTCCGAGGTTGATTCCTCGGGTTTCCCCTTGATGTTTGGACACACGGTTACATTTACTTTACTGTTGATACATGATGAGGTCAGGATGACCGGAGGGTGTTGGCGTAATACAACGAGGCGTGGCCAGGCATTCTTGGCCCTTGCCGCAAGTCCTCGAGACGGGGCGACAGGACCACATATCATGTATCGCGCTCGTCACCGCAGTTAACAAAATGCTAATCGGTTGGGTATTTGATCTGAGTTGGTCGATTGACCTTTTTCGCACTAACCTTCACGTGGGAGAAGTTATGGGTACTCAGCGTCGTTGTATCAGTCGAAGCTCTTCGGACGTCAGCAATGGAGCGGCGCGCGCCCGAGTGGTCCGCAACGGCATTGATCTTGTATAAGAGGTGCTAGGACTGATCTCGGCCGCCCTCGCATCGTGCAGGAGTGCAAAGGGTGATTAGGCCCATGACACCTGCGCGCTTAGGATTTAGACCGGCGGACTGGCCTCTCTGTTGAGTCTAGGTAGGGCGACGACGCGTTGATCTCCCGAGGCAGGGCATGACCCAGGAAATGTTGGGGAACGTTGCATGGGAAACAAAAATTTTCCTACGCACACGCAAGATCTATCCATGGTGATGAGTATCTACGAGAGGGAGAGTGAATCTACATACCCTTGTAGATCGCTAAGCGGAAGCGTTAATAAACGCGGTTGATGTAGTCGAACGTCTTCGCGATCCAAATCGCCGAGCGTCCCGCGATCCAATCACGATCCTTCCGATCTAGTGCCGAACGGACGGCACCTCCGCGTTCAACACACGTACGGCTTGATGACGCCTTCACCTCCTCGATCCAGCGAGCGATGGTGAAGTAGTGGTTGAGTTCCAGCAGCACGACGGCGTGGTGATGGTGGTGAGGAACAATCTCTGCAGGGCTTCGCCAAGCACTACGGAGATTATGACGGAGGAACTAGAGGGCTAGGGTTGCCGGCACACGGCTTGGGAAATCCTGATCAATCCCGTGTGCTAGCCCTGCCCCTCTATTTATATGTTGAGCCTTGGGGTCTAAACTTGGAGTAAAAGCCTCCTCCGGGTCGGTTTTGCCCGCACAAGGTCGGTTTGGCCCGCAGGAAAAGAGTCCAATTCGGACCCTGCCGAATCGTGCACAGCCGCGCACAAGCGGTAGTACCGCTTCACACAAGCGGTAGTACCGCTTGGGCGGTAGTACCGCTTCACACAAGCGGTAGTACCGCGCCGGCGGTAGTACCGCTTCACCAAGCGGTAGTACCGCTTACGCGGCAGCAAAACTACTTTTGCACTTTCCAATACCTTGTGGGCTTTATCCCTTTGGCTCATATAAAGTGTTGCTGCACCCGAACACTTCGGTAAACATCCGAAACCCCTTCCGGTGAACTCCGGAACCCTTCAGGAGATCAAAACACTATTATCACATATATCAATCTTTACCTCCGGACTATTCCGGAGATCCTCGTCATGTCCGGGATCTTATCCGGGACTCCGAACAACTTTCGGTCACCAACATAATAACTCAATTATACTAATCGTCACCAAACGTTAAGTGTGTAGACCCTGCGGGTTCGAGAACTATGTAGACATGACCGAGACACCTCTACGGCCAATAACCAATAGCGGGACCTGGATGCCCATATTGGCTCCTACATATTCTACGAAGATCTTTATCGGTCGAACCTCTATGTCAAGGATTCAGTTAATCCCGTATGCTGTTCCCTTTGTTCTTCGGTATGTTACTTGCCCGAGATTCGATCGTCGGTATCACTATACCTAGTTCAATCTCGTTACCGGCAAGTCTCTTTACTCGTTCCGTAATACAAGATCTCGTGGCTAACACTTTAGTCACATTGCTTGCAAGGCTCATTGTGATGTTGTATTACCGAGTGGGCCCTGAGATACCTCTCCGTCATACGGAGTAACAAATCCCAGTCTTGATCCATGCCAACCCAACAGACACCCTCGGAGATACCTGTAGAGCACCTTTATAGTCACCCAGTTACGTTGCGACGTTTGATACACACAAGGTATTCCTCCGGTGTCAGTGAGTTGCATGATCTCATGGTCAAAGGAACAGATACTTGACATGCAGAAAACAATAGCAATAAACTGACACGATCAAATGCTACGTTTACAGTTTGGGTCTTGTCCATCACATCATTCTCCTAATGATGTGATCCTGTTATCAAATGACATCTCATGTCAATGGCTAGGAAACCTTAACCATCTTTGATCAACGAGCTAGTCAACTAGAGGCTTACTAGGGACACAGTGTTGTCTATGTACCCACACATGTATTTGAGTTTCCAATCAATACAATTATAGCATGGATAATAAACGATTATCATGAACAAGGAAATATAATAATAACCAATTTATTATTGCCTCTAGGGCATATTTCCAACAGTCTCCCACTTGCACTAGAGTCAATAATCTAGTTCACATCACTATGTGATTTACATTGTAATGAATCGAACACCCATGCAGTTCTGGTGTTGTTCATGTTTAGCCCTTGGAAGAGGTTTAGTCAACGGATCTGCAACATTTAGATCCGTGTGTACTTTGCAAATATTTATGTCGTCCTCCTTGATGTAATCGCGGATGGAATTGAAACGTCGTTTTATGTGTCTGGTCCTCTTGTGAAATCTTGGTTCCTTGGCTAGAGCAATGGCACCAGTATTATCACAAAACAGAGTTATTGGGTTAAGCGCACTAGGCACTACTCCAAGATCTGTCATGAACTCCTTCATCCAGACACCTTCCTTCGCCGCCTCCGAGGCTGCGATGTACTCCGCTTCGCATGTAGAATCAGCTACCACGCTTTGCTTGGAACTGCACCAGCTAACCGCACCCCCATTAAGAATAAATACGTATCCGGTTTGCGACTTAGAGTCATCCGGATCAGTGTCAAAGCTTGCATCGACGTAACCCTTTACGACGAGCTCTTGATCACCTCCATAAACGAGAAACATGTCCTTAGTCCTTTTCAGGTACTTCAGGATATTCTTGACCGCCGTCCAGTGTTCCATTCCTGGATCACTTTGAAACCTTCCGACCATACTTATGGCAAGGCTGACATCGGGTCTTGTGCACAGCATTGCATACATGATAGAGCCTATGGCTGAAGCATAGGGGATGACACTCATCTTTTCTCTATCTTCTGCAGTCACTGGGCATTGAGTCTTACTCAACTTCACACCTTGCAAAACAGGCAAGAACCCCTTCTTGGACTGATCCATTTTGAACTTCTTCAAAATCTTATCAAGGTATGTGCTTTGTGAAAGTCCTATTAAGCGTCTCGATCTATCTCTATAGATCTTGATGCCTAATATGAAAGCAGCTTCTCCTAGGTCCTTCATTGAAAAACTCTTGTTCAAATATTCCTTTACGCTTTCCAGCATTTCTATATTGTTTCCAATCAGCAATATGTCATCCACATATAATATTAGAAACGCTATAGAGCTCCCACTCACTTTCTTGTAAATACAAGCTTCTCCGTAAACTTGTATAAACTCGAACGCTTTGATCACCTCATCAAAACGAAGATTCCAACTCCGAGATGCTTGCACCAGTCCATAAATGGATCGCTGGAGTTTGCAAACTTTGTCAGCATTCTCTGGATCGACAAAACCTTCTGGTTGCATCATATACAACTCTTCCTTAAGGAAACCGTTAAGGAACGCTGTTTTGACATCCATCTGCCAAATTTCATAATCGAAAAAGGCAGCTATTGCTAACATGATTCTGACGGACTTAAGCATCGCTACGGGTGAGAAGGTCTCATCGTAGTCAACTCCTTGAACTTGTGAAAAACCTTTTGCCACAAGTCGAGCTTTATAGACGGTGACATTACCGTCCGCGTCCGTCTTCCTCTTAAAGATCCATTTGTTCTGAATGGCCTTACGCCCTTCAGGTAATACTTCCAAAGTCCATACTTTGTTTTCATACATGGATCCCATCTCGGATTTCATGGCCTCTAACCACTTCTCGGAATCCGGGCCCACCATTGCTTCTCCATAGCTCGTAGGTTCATTGTTGTCCAACAACATGACCTCTAAGACAGGGTTGCCGTACCACTCGGGAGCAGTACGCGTCCTTGTCGACCTACGAGGTTCGATAGCAACTTGATCCAAAGCTTCATGATCATCATCATTAACTTCCTCTTCAGCTAATGTAGGCTCCACAGAAACAACTTTCTGTGCTGCGCTACTCTCAGGTTGAAGTAAAGGTTCAACAACCTCATCAAGTTCTATCTTCCTCCCACTCAATTCTTTCGAGAGAAACTCTTTCTCAAGAAATGTTCCGTTTTTAGCGACAAACACTTTGCCTTCGGATCTGAGGTAGAAGGTATACCCAACTGTCTCTTTTGGGTATCCTATGAAGACGCATTTCTCCGCTTTGGGTTCCAGCTTTTCAGGCTGAAGCTTTTT
This sequence comes from Elymus sibiricus, assembly GCA_039707655.1. Classification (NCBI taxonomy): domain Eukaryota; kingdom Viridiplantae; phylum Streptophyta; class Magnoliopsida; order Poales; family Poaceae; genus Elymus; species Elymus sibiricus. The sequence continues at coordinate 294,440,177 of CM077663.1, read as the reverse complement.
GACATAAGCATCACATCCCCAAACTTTAAGAAACGACAGCTTTGGCTTCTTGTCAAACCAAAGTTCATATGGCGTCGTCTCAACGGATTTCGATGGTGCCCTATTTAAAGTGAATGCAGCTGTCTCTAATGCATAACCCCAAAACGATAGTGGCAAATCGGCAAGAGACATCATAGATCGCACCATATCTAATAAGGTTCGATTACGACGTTCGGACACACCATTACGCTGTGGTGTTCCAGGCGGTGTCAATTGTGAAACAATTCCACACTGTCTTAAGTGACTGCCAAACTCATAACTCAGATATTCTCCTCCTCGATCAGATCGTAGGAATTTAATCTTCTTGTTACGATGATTCTCAACTTCACTCTGAAATTGTTTGAACTTTTCAAATGTTTCAGACTTGTGTTTCATTAAGTAAATATACCCATATCTACTTAAGTCATCAGTGAAGGTGAGAAAGTAACGATAACCACCGCGCGCCTCAATGCTCATCGGACCGCACACATCAGTATGTATGATTTCCACCAAGTCACTTGCCCGTTCCATTGTTCCAGAGAACGGCGTTTTAGTCATCTTGCCCATGAGGCATGGCTCACATGTGTCAAGTGATTCAAAATCAAGTGACTCCAAAAGTCCATCAGCATGGAGCTTCTTCATGCGTTTTACGCCAATATGACCTAAACGGCAGTGCCACAAGAAAGTGGTATTATCATTATCAATTCTACATCTTTTGGCATCAATGTTATGAACATGTGTATCATTACTATCGAGATTCAACAAGAATAAACCCCTCACATCGGGTGCATGACCATAAAAGATATTACTCATATAAATAGAACAACCATTATTCTCTGATTTAAATGAGTAACCGTCTCGCAATAAACAAGATCCAGATATAATGTTCATGCTTAACGCAGGCACCAAATAACACTTATTTAGGTTCATCACTAATCCCGACGGTAATCGAAGAGCGAGCGTGCCGACGGCGATCACATCAACCTTGGAACCATTTCCCACGCGCATCGTCACTTCGTCCTTTACCAGCCTCCGTCTATTCCGCAGTTCCTGTTTTGAGTTGCAAATATGAGCAACCGCACCGGTATCAAATACCCAGGCACTACAACGAGAGTTGGTAAGGTACACATCAATAACATGTATATCATATATACCTTGTTTGTTGTTGGCCGCCTTCTTGTCAGCCAAATACTTGGGGCAATTCCGCTTCCAGTGTCCAGTTCCCTTGCAATGAAAACACACAGTTTCTGGTTTGGGTCCAGCCTTGGGTTTCTTCACGAGAGGAGCAACTGCTTTGCCACTCTGCTTGGAGTTACCCTTCTTACCCTTGCCATTTTTCTTGAAACTAGTGGTTTTATTGACCATCAACACTTGATGCTCCTTCTGAATTTCAGACTCAGCGGCTTTCAGCATCGCAAACAGCTCGGCGACTGACTTGTTCATCCCGTGCATGTTATAGTTCAACACGAAGCTCTTGTAGCTAGGTGGCAATGATTGAAGAACTCTGTCAGTGATAGCCTCTGGCGGAAGGGGCATCCCTAACTCAGCCAGACGGGTGGAGTACCCAGACATTCTGAGCACGTGGTCACTGATAGACCCGTTCTCCTCCATCTTGCAAGCATAGAACTTATCGGAGATCTCATATCTCTCGATCCGGGCATTCTTCTGAAAGATAAACTTCAACTCCTGGAACATCTCATATGCTCCATGACGTTCAAAACGTCTTTGAAGTCCCGGTTCTAAGCCATACAACATTGCACATTGAACTATTGAGTAATCATCAGAACGAGCCTGCCAGGCGTTCACAACGTCTAGAGACTCAACTGGAGCGGGTGGATCACCAAGCGGTGCATCAAGGACATAAGCCTTCTGGGAAGCCGTAAGGATAATCCTTAGATTACGGGCCCAGTCCACAAAGTTACTTCCATCATCTTTCAACTTAGCTTTCTCTAGGAACGCATTAAAATTCAGGGGTGCTACCGCGCGAGCCATGATCTACAACATAAATATTGCAAAGACAACTTAGACTATTGTTCTTAGATAATGAGTTTAGTTAATCATATTACTTAAAAACTCCCACTCAAATTGACATCCCTCCGATCATTCGAGTGTAACATGATCCAAATCCACCAACTCAAGTCCGATCATCACGTGAGTTGAGGTGGTTTCAATGGTGAACATCTTCATGTTGATCATATCTACTATATGACTCATGTTCGACCTTTCGGTCTCTTGTGTTCCGAGGCCATGTCTGTACATGCTAGGCTCGTCAAGTTTAACCCGAGTGTTCCGCACGTGTAACATGGCTTACACCCGTTGTATGCGAACGTAGAGTCTATCACACCCGATCATCACGGCGTGTCTCGAAACGACGAACTTTCGCAACGGTGCACACTTGGGGAGAACACAATTTATCTTGAAATTTAAGTGAGGGATCACCTTATAATGCTACCGTCGTCCTAAGCAAAATAAGATGCATAAAAGGATTAACATCACATGCAAATCATAAGTGACATGATATGGCCATGAACTTGTGCTTTTGATCTCCATCTCCAAAGCACCGGCATGATCTCCATCGTCACCGGCATGACACCATGATCTCCATCATCTTGATCTCCATCAACGTGTCGCCATAAGGTTGTCGCGCCGACTGTTGCTTCCACGACTATAGCTAACGTTTAGCGATAAAGTAAAGCATTACATAGCGCTTAATGATTGACACGCAGGTCATACAATAATTAAAGACAACTCTATGGCTCCTGCCAGTTGCCGTACTCATCGACATGCAAGTCGTGATATTCTATACATCACATGATCATCTCATACATCACATATATCTCATCATGTAATTGGCCATATCACATCACAACATACCCTGCAAAAACAAGTTAGACGTCCTCTAATTGTTGTTGCAAATTTTACGTGGCTGCTACGGGTATCTAGCAAGAACGATTCTTACCTACGCAAAACCACAACGTGGTGTAGTGATTGCTTTTTGATCTTCTAAAAGAACCCTCTTCATTGAACCGATTCAACTAAAGTGAGAGAGACAGACACCCGCCAGTCACCTTTATGCAACAAGTGCACGCAGCGGTGAAACCAGTCTCGCGTAAGCGTACGCGTAATGTCGGTCCGGGCCGCTTCATCTCACAATACCGCGGAATCAAGTATCAACTAGTAACGGCAAGCAATATGTATACACCCACGCCCACAACTCGTTTGTGTTCTACTCGAGATCTCATCTACGCATAAACCAAGCTCATGATGCCACTGTTGGGGAACGTTGCATGGGAAACAAAAATTTTCCTACGCACACGCAAGATCTATCCATGGTGATGAGTATCTACGAGAGGGAGAGTGAATCTACATACCCTTGTAGATCGCTAAGCGGAAGCGTTAATAAACGCGGTTGATGTAGTCGAACGTCTTCGCGATCCAAATCGCCGAGCGTCCCGCGATCCAATCACGATCCTTCCGATCTAGTGCCGAACGGACGGCACCTCCGCGTTCAACACACGTACGGCTTGATGACGCCTTCACCTCCTCGATCCAGCGAGCGATGGTGAAGTAGTGGTTGAGTTCCAGCAGCACGACGGCGTGGTGATGGTGGTGAGGAACAATCTCTGCAGGGCTTCGCCAAGCACTACGGAGATTATGACGGAGGAACTAGAGGGCTAGGGTTGCCGGCACACGGCTTGGGAAATCCTGATCAATCCCGTGTGCTAGCCCTGCCCCTCTATTTATATGTTGAGCCTTGGGGTCTAAACTTGGAGTAAAAGCCTCCTCCGGGTCGGTTTTGCCCGCACAAGGTCGGTTTGGCCCGCAGGAAAAGAGTCCAATTCGGACCCTGCCGAATCGTGCACAGCCGCGCACAAGCGGTAGTACCGCTTCACACAAGCGGTAGTACCGCTTGGGCGGTAGTACCGCTTCACACAAGCGGTAGTACCGCGCCGGCGGTAGTACCGCTTCACCAAGCGGTAGTACCGCTTACGCGGCAGCAAAACTACTTTTGCACTTTCCAATACCTTGTGGGCTTTATCCCTTTGGCTCATATAAAGTGTTGCTGCACCCGAACACTTCGGTAAACATCCGAAACCCCTTCCGGTGAACTCCGGAACCCTTCAGGAGATCAAAACACTATTATCACATATATCAATCTTTACCTCCGGACTATTCCGGAGATCCTCGTCATGTCCGGGATCTTATCCGGGACTCCGAACAACTTTCGGTCACCAACATAATAACTCAATTATACTAATCGTCACCAAACGTTAAGTGTGTAGACCCTGCGGGTTCGAGAACTATGTAGACATGACCGAGACACCTCTACGGCCAATAACCAATAGCGGGACCTGGATGCCCATATTGGCTCCTACATATTCTACGAAGATCTTTATCGGTCGAACCTCTATGTCAAGGATTCAGTTAATCCCGTATGCTGTTCCCTTTGTTCTTCGGTATGTTACTTGCCCGAGATTCGATCGTCGGTATCACTATACCTAGTTCAATCTCGTTACCGGCAAGTCTCTTTACTCGTTCCGTAATACAAGATCTCGTGGCTAACACTTTAGTCACATTGCTTGCAAGGCTCATTGTGATGTTGTATTACCGAGTGGGCCCTGAGATACCTCTCCGTCATACGGAGTAACAAATCCCAGTCTTGATCCATGCCAACCCAACAGACACCCTCGGAGATACCTGTAGAGCACCTTTATAGTCACCCAGTTACGTTGCGACGTTTGATACACACAAGGTATTCCTCCGGTGTCAGTGAGTTGCATGATCTCATGGTCAAAGGAACAGATACTTGACATGCAGAAAACAATAGCAATAAACTGACACGATCAAATGCTACGTTTACAGTTTGGGTCTTGTCCATCACATCATTCTCCTAATGATGTGATCCTGTTATCAAATGACATCTCATGTCAATGGCTAGGAAACCTTAACCATCTTTGATCAACGAGCTAGTCAACTAGAGGCTTACTAGGGACACAGTGTTGTCTATGTACCCACACATGTATTTGAGTTTCCAATCAATACAATTATAGCATGGATAATAAACGATTATCATGAACAAGGAAATATAATAATAACCAATTTATTATTGCCTCTAGGGCATATTTCCAACAGGAAAGTGTGTCCGGCCAAAGGTTATCAAGCATGTTGGGAAATGTGGTGCACCCCTGTAGGGATGAATTCAACTATTCGAATAGTCGTGTCCACGGTAACAGGACGACCTGGAGTTGTATCCTGATCTAATATAACTAGAATGATGATGTAACGCCCAAGATGCGATCCTATCCTTATTTTGGCTCGAGGGCCTCGACGTGGATAGAAGCGCATCTCGTCGTTTCGCAAGAATGGATATCATTACAAGTACATGTAAAGAAGAGATGAGTATATGGAAATGGCTTACACTCGCCACATGCTAAATCATGATCACATCAATACAACAACATATTCAATCATCATACATAAGAGCAGGGTCCGACTATGGACGAAATCAAACGATAAAACGACATCCATCCTTGCTATCCCAGGCTGCCGGCCTGGAACCCATCCTAGATCGATGAAGAGGAAGAAGAAGAACTCCAAATCAAACAAGCATCGCTCTCACGTCAAACCATCGCATTACCTGTACCTGCAACTGGTGTTGTAGTAATCTGTGAGCCACAGGGACTCAGCAATCTCGTTTCCAAGGGTATCAAGACTAGCAAAGCTTAATGGGTGAGGCATACTTAAGTGGTGAGGCTGCACCAAGCACTAAGCATTTATTTGAGTGGCTAACTTACGAGTATAGAAAATAAGTAGGGTGGTCTACGCATAACGGACGTGAACTAGTAATGATCACTAAGTGATCCTGAACACCTACTTACGGTCAAACATAACCCCACCGTGTTCTCGCTCGGTTCAGAACTCATGAGTCGAGGTAGTCACAGTTACGCACACGATTGGTGTATTTTATTTGAGATTACTTCAAGTTTGCTATGACCGGGTGTTAAACAAATTTTCTAGGTTGCCACATAACCGTGGGTACGGCTTTCCGAAAGATTTAACCCTGCAGGGGTGCTCCAACTAGTCCATCACAAACTACCACAAGCTGCGTGGGAAAAACCTCAACCACGGAAAACCCGTAGTCTCCTCGGAAATTCCGGTGGAAAACCTCAACCTCGAGATAGTCCAAAGTATCCTCGGAATCCCGCGCACAAGACGTTTGAGAAAGGTAAAACAAATCCAGCAAGGCCGCCCGGCGTATCGACAATCCCAATAGGAGCCGCGTATCTCGTTCTCAGGGCACGACCGGATGGGCAAGACGTCGGGTTGGCTGAAACCCCGGGTGACCAGGGGGCGCCGGACATCGCCCGATTTGGACAAACACTCGTGAGGAGCACTGGCCCGGGTTGTTGATTAATTATCCGCGGGTGCCGGCGGGTCCCTATGCAATTTTATTAGTTATTAGGCAAATGGTAAAACCAATGTTGGGCCTTGCCAGACGAGTTTTATCCCAAAACGAAAATTAAGGGGGTCCCCATAACAACCCCGAGCATGTTAGGAGCGCTCAGTATGGAACATAACATCGGCACCCAAGTAACTAGGGCAGCAAAGGTGGAACAAAACACCGAGCAAAAGGCCAAACCTTCCACCTTTTACCAAGTATATAGGTGCATTAAATTAAATAGCATTAATATTGTGATATCTCAAAAGGTCCATGTTGGCACATGGAAAATATCATGCACCTACAACTAGCAACGCTATAAGAAAGGGCTGAGCAAGCGGTAACATAGCCAAACAATGGTTTGCTAGGTTGTGGAGGGGTTAGAGGTTTTTCATGGAAATGTTGGGAGGCTTGACATACAAGTGGTAGGTAACGAGACATAACGATAGAAGCGAGACAACTAGCATAGCAATGATAGTAGTGGTATCCAGGGAAATGTTCATCTTGCCTGAGATCTCGCTTGGAAGAAGAATGAATCCGTGAAGTAGACGAACAGGCATAGTCGAACGAATCCTCACACTCCAAACGTTTTCGGAACTCTATCGAGAAGAAGCAATCCAGAAGCAAACAATCAACACACAGTAAACACCACAACATATGCAAGACATGATGCGCAAACAAATATGATGCATGACATGGCAAAGCACAACAATCAAGTTCTACACATTAAGTGAAGCTCAATATGCAACGAGTCGCATATTGACGAAACTCCATATTTGAATTATTTAGTTCACTCTCGTTTAGGTACATGACAATATTAAATGTTGTTAAACATGGCAGGAGGTGAAGCACAAATAAACTACACTATCTAGGCATCTTAAATGAGGCCGGAAAGAACTTATAGTATTTCCGAAATGACCCCATATGTTAATTTCGTAATTGGTCCAGATCTGAACTAATCATATTTTATATTTATTAAACAGGAAAATAAAGTGTACCATGAGATACTACACGTTTTTCTAGTCAAGTTACATATGAAGTTTATTAAATTCGAATCTACGGTTAATTAGTTATGATAAAAACCATTTTAGCATGGCATTTATGCAAATTTAAGAAAAAAGCAAGTTTAAACATTTTAAACACATGTGAGAGTTGGATATTGTGAATCTACACGAAGTTCTGAACATTTTTCATATATAATGTTTTTACATACGATGCCCGTTTGGTGAGTTATTAAATGCATGAAGTTTGGGTACTTTTTTGCAAATCTGCCGACTCTGGATAATTGGATAAATTTGCAGAACCTAAAAAAACAACATGGGCCGAATCTGAAATGACAGCATGGGCGCAACATACTAAAATGTGCACAGGGGCGGCGGATAGCACATCGGGGGTTGCTCACCAGAGGGCCTCGGGCCTTGTCGGTGGAGTAGCCCATAAGCAGGTCGGGGTCTAGGCGAGGCGAGCTAGGCCGAGGTGGGGCGGAGGCTGGGCCGGCTGGGAGGTGCGATGCGGGCCGATGGCTGGCAAGGCTAGGCCCTGGTGCGTGACGACGGCCCACGAGCGCTAGCGGCAGCACGCGATGCAGACCGACGCGGTCAACGCGCAAGGGCATCGTTCGGTCGAGGTCTTCCTCCTCGACCCAACCAGCGGCGGGAGTGGGGCTTGATGCAGCTCCGACGAAGCAGCGAGGGATGGCCGAGAACGGGCCGGGGCGACAGGATCCGGCCTCTGGATCACCGGATCTGGGTGACGTCGAGCTCCTGGAGGACTTCCATGGCGGCATCGACTTCCTGGGCATGGACAGAGAAGGAAGGAGGCATGAGGGAGAGAGGAGAGAACGGGAGGAGGAGAGGGATGCAGTGCGCGGCGACCTGGTCCGAGGTAGGCAGTGGTCTGGTGAGGCCGCGGGGCACCGACGATAGTCTACGGTGAGGCATTGGTGAGGTGTAGCTCAGGCTCCTCCCGTGGCCGTGGGAGCTCGGGCTCCAGGAGGAGGTCGGGGCCTCGGGCGCAGGCGGCGGCGCGGTTCGGGCCCGGGCGGGCCTACGATGGGCTCGGCAGGCCTGGCTGGGAGGTGGGAGAAGGTAGGTGACAAGTGGCGGCGTGGCTTAGGAGGGGCGCGAAAATTGAGGGAGAGGTCTAGGGTTTTCGTTTAGGGCAGGCTAGGGGTGCTATTTATAGCAGGGGTTAGGGTTTGAGGGTCTTTAGTCTGTTTTTGGACCCTCCGATCGCGATCGGACGGCTCCGGTCGCGGGGTTAGGCTAGGATGGGCTAGTGGGCTGTGTGGAGTGCCTTGGGTTGAGAAGAGAGGGAGGTTTGCGGCCCGCCACACGTTTTTCACAAAACCGAAAATGTCTGATGATTAAACCGATGACGGTGCTGCTACAGTTGACCGTTCGGGTATCAAACGGACTCCGATTGCGACGAAATTTGACAGGCGGTCTAGCTACATTATATTAAGACCGCAGGCCAACTTTCGACCCAATCCGAGAATATTTTTTGCACGCTTTTTTTAAACGATGTCGCGGGCGCGTGCGTGTGTGGTTGGTCTCAAAATGGTCGGCAACACGAACGGAGAGAACCGACGACTACGAACGGATGCAAGTTTTCGAAATGACGGCACCGGAGTGCCGATGCAATGAGGATGATGCAAAAGATGCAATGATGAATGCGACAACCGAACGAATCACACGACGACAATGAAATAAAATGGGAATCTTCTGGAGCATCGGTCTCGGGTTGTTACAGATGACTTGAGATAAAATTGTTGGCTCCAAGGTTGCTTTCTCGTAGGTAGTCAAGGAAGAATCTCTGGGCGTGGTTACTTAATAAAATTTCTACATATGAGTTACCAATCTACACTCTTCTAATGCTGCAAGATGTTGAAGATGCTAGTCTTCGATAGGACTAGGCCTTCTCTCTATTCTTGCATTTCTGCAGTCATTCCAAAGATATAGACACATTCCTTTGAAAATGTTGCATACTTAGCATAGTTCTGATGTCAGTCTTGCGAGTACTTTGGATGAGTACTCACCGTTGCTTTGCTCCCCCTTTTTTCCCTTGATACGATTGTCGCGACCAGATGACGGAGCCCAGGAGGCAGTGGATCCCGCCGACGAGTACTACTACCCCGACGGAGCCTACTACTACGTGGAGGCCGCTGATGACCAGTAGTAGGATAGGAGGTTCCCAGGCAGGAGGCCTTGCCTCTTTCGATCCGTGTTATGTTTGTGCTAGCCTTCTTAAGGCAAAACCTGTTTAACTTATGTCTGTACTCAGATATTATTTGCTTCCGCTGACTTGTGTGTATTCGAGCTTATGTATTCGAGCCCTCGAGGCCCCTGGCTTGTAATATGAAGCTTGTATGACTTTAATTTGTGTCTAGAATTGTGTTGTGATATCTTCCCGTGAGTCCCTAATCTTGGTCGTATGCATTTGCACGTATGATTAGCGTACGATCAAAATAGGGGCGTCACAAGTTGGTATCAGAGCCGCTGCATGTAGGTAGCCCCCCTTCCAACTCCTTTGTCGAAGTTGAGTCTAGTACTTGAAAAACTTTTACTAACATTGTTGTGTGGGTTACGGGCCCACATCTCAATCGGGTGGTATTAGGATCTTTTATTCCTCGTCTATACTCTCGGTTTTGATCTCTCTTCTCTTTCGGGTCAAAGATTTTGCTAACTCTAACATTAGGTTCTCGTGATCACATCCACCGGAGAGTTGTTTTTGTCGACAATTGTTTCCTTCAAAGTTATGATGCACAGACTGTCATTTGACATCTTTGAATCTCCTTGTTACAGATGCATCCCTCAAGGCAGCTAGTATGTATGACCATGGTTGTCGATGCGACTGGGTTCCCGGCCATTCTGATCAACCTCTTGACCAGGCTGGGATATCGCTGGTACCCCGAGTACACTATTTACGAGGACTACCGCAAGTTCAACCAGGAGCAGTACCAGGCTGAGGTTGTTATCTGGGATCGGCGTAACCTCTCCATCACTAAGCTGCACACCTATTGCGGTGTTGGAGTAACTGTTGATATGGCAGTCCATGATGCTGCCTATACTGCTCTCACCCGCCTCCATAGAGAGCACCCCTGCTTGGAGGAGACTGGATTCAGATACATTCTGTATGTCCCCGCTGGGGATGAGACTGGATCGGACACCGCTGCCTTCATCCCTTACGTGCGGCAGCGCAACAACCAATCCTACACTGCGGTCTGTACGCCTTATGTGAGTCGTCGTTACGACCCACAGATTCTGGTTCAGTACACTGAGGCGCTGGATCGTATTGTCCGAGTTCTGACTTTTGAGTTGTACGCCACTCGTATTCGTCTTTACAACGCTATGGATCAGTTGATACCAGCAATCCGTGCGAGGATTCACCGACAGTACATCCTTTATCCGTGCAGGACATAGCTACCCCCAGGTCTTGAGTGGCCTGCTGTTGGAGGTCGTATCCTTGCACGTGGACCTTTGCTCCCCGGTCCGGACCAGAACCTGCATCAGAGTGTTCATGGTTGGCAGAATCCTGCCCCCGGGTTTGCCATACGTGGTCATCGTCAGTTAACTGGCTTCAGTGGTTGTCCCCGGCGTTGATGTAGCGTATCGCTATGCCTCGTTGTTGTATCTCTCTATTGCGTGCCTGCGTGCCGCCTAGTTGTCTAAGGTTTACCTTTGCAAACTTGTACCGCTCTCTTATAACAGACTTATGGCTTGTAACAGACCGATGTATGAATCAGTATGTCGTGTTTGAACTACTATGACGTATCTATTGCACTTCCTTCTTTGTGCATGTTACTTCATGAATGATTCATTGTCTTTGCCATTACTCAATGCTAAACTACCACTGTTACAATTTTGATAGAATGGTTAGGCCAGCTGGACGTGGTCGTGGTGCCGATCACCCACCACCACCTGAATACATGGCTGGAATGATACAGCAGTTTGAGCTGAACCGCCAGTTGATGCAAGGGCTTATGGATCAGTTCCCGAGGCCGAACATGAACCAGCAGCCAACCCCAATGACTCTACAGGACTCTATGCGCCTCAACCCTGCTATCTACCGCAGCTCAACTCAGCCGCTTGACACTGATGACTGGCTCCGCGACATCACCTATGAGCTGGAGTCTGGAGGCGCCCCGCTAGCTATGTCATTTTTTCCTCGTACTTCCTGAAGGGTCCCGCTGCTCAATGGTGGGACCGTCATAGGCGCTCATAGCCTGTTGGAACCATCATCACCTGGCCGTAGTTCCAAGCCGCTTTCCGTGCCCGCCACATTCCTCAGGGAATTATGGAAATGAAGAAGTGTGAGTTCAGCAACCTCGCCCAGGGCAACAAGACTGTGGATGCTTATCAGCAGGAGTTTCTGGACTTGTCCCGCTATGCTGAAGAAGACGTCACAACTGATGCTCATAGGCAAGAAAAGTTCCACGAAGGCCTTCACCCTGATATCAAGCTCGCACTCCTTGTGCAGGACTTTGCTGATTTCGCCACCTTGGTGAACAAGTCCATTCAAGTTGAAACTGGTATGCAGGACTACAAGGACAGCAACAAGCGCAACCGTGACATGGGATCATCTTCGGGCTCATCCTCACAGAAGCGGAAGATCTGAATCCCCCACAACATGTACCATGCACCTGCTCCTGCTCGAAGGCCATCCTATGCTGCACCTCGTCTGCCTCCTCCACCGCCAAGGCAACCAAGGCTTCCAGCTCTGCCACCATGAGCTCATGTTCCCCCTTCCCGTCCTGAGAATGGGTTGTGCTTCAAGTGTGGTCGTCCAGGACACCGTGGCAGAGAATGCAGGCAGAATCAGAATCAGCTTGCACTGCCTTCCAACCAGCCCCGCAACAACAATGCCAGGCCTGCTCATGGTCGTGGTCAGGCTAACAACATTGAAATGACTGACGCTCAAGACCAGCCTGCCACTGTGATGGGTACTCTTCTTATTAACTCAGTACCGGCTTCTGTATTGTTTGATACAGGAGCATCGCATTCCTTTATGTCTGAAGATTTTGCATACATGCATGGCATTAAGTACGAAGAGATGGACATTCCAATAGTGGTAAACACCCCCGCGGGCCAATGCCGAACCTCCATGGTTAGTCCCAACGTCACCCTTGAAATTGAAGGGTTGGAATTCCATGCCTCTCCCATTATATTGAAGTCTTCCAAAATCGACCTCATTCTGGGAATGGATTGGTTGAAGGATCATACCGCTTCAATCATTTGTGCCACCAAAACCGTCCACCTCCTGCATCTTTCAAATGAGATAGTAAGCTACCATGCTCATCTTGTCCGAGATGCTGAAGCCCGGCTATATGCCTTGAATGCATTAAATGCGTCACCTCTGGAGGGGATTGAAAACATCCCAGTTGTCCGGGATTTCCAAGATGTCTTTCCAGAAGAACTTCCAGGGATTCCCCCTGCTAGAGCTGTCGAGTTTGTCATCGACTTGGTACCCGGTACCACTCCTATAGCCAAGCGTCCTTATAAGATACCTCCTCATGAGCTCCTTGAACTTAAGCAAGAAATTGACAATTCGTTTCGCCTGGGTTTCATTCGTCCAAGTTCCTCTGCTTGGGGAGCACCTTCTCTCTTTGTTAAGAAGAAGGATGGTACGTATCGTTTGGTCCAAGATTATCGACCCATCAACCAAGCTACAATTCAGAATAAATATCCGCACCCTTGGATCAATGATTTGTATGATCAACTTGCTGGTTCCTCGATATTCTCTAAACTCGACTTGAGGTTGGGTTACCATCAGATCCGTGTTCGTGAAGAAGATTTCCCCAAGACTGCATTCGTTACTCGCTATGGTTCATACAAGTATACCGTCATGTCGTTCGGTTTAACCAATGCTCCAGCAACCTTATCTCGGTTGATGAATTATATATTCATGGACTACCTCGACAAATTCATCGTGGTTTATCTGGATGATATTCTGGTGTTCTCCAAGAATAAAGAAGAGCATGCTGAACATCTTAGTGTTGTACAGGAAAAGCTTCGAGAGCATCAACTTTATGCAAAGTATTCCAAGTGTGAGTTCTGGTTGGACGAAGTAACCTACCTTGGTCATGTGATCTCCAAGGATGGTATTGCGGTCAACCCTGAACGAGTTCAAGCTATTCTTGACTGGGCTCCCCCGAAGAATGTCAAGCAAGTCAGAAGTTTTCTCGAACTCGCCAGCTATTGCCGTCGTTTTGTCGAGAACTTCTCCAAGATTGCAAAGCCCTTAACCAATCTGCTTCACAAAGGTGCTAAATACGAGTGGACAGAAAAATGCCAGGAGAGCTTTCAGGCACTTAAGGACAAACTGACATCTGCTCCAGTGCTTGCTCCTCCGGATACTCGTAAGGACTTTGTCATTTATTGTGACGCTTCACGTCAAGGAATAGGTTGTGTCCTAATGCAAGAGCGCAGAGTGATTGCTTATGCCTCCCGTCAATTGCGTCCTCGTGAAGAGAACTACCCAGTTCATGATCTCGAACTTGCTGCAGTAATACATGCACTGAAAGAGTGGCGACATTACCTTGTTGGTAATCGTTGCGAGATCTACACCGATCACCAAAGTCTGTAGTACCTATTTACTTAGCTGGATCTGAACCTCCGTCAACAGAGATGGATGGAGTGCATAGCAGATTACAACGTGGGTATTTCATATACACCTGGCAAGGCTAATCTAACAATTGATGCCTTGAGCCACAAGTCATACTGCAACCACCTCCAGGTTCATAAGGTTCACCCCCTTCTTCATAAGGAATTCCGCAAGCTGAACCTCCATATTGTTCCTCGAGGTTATCTCGATCCCCCTCCTGAAGAGTTCCGCAAGATGAACCTCCGTGTTGTTAACCAGGGTTCCCTTAATAACCTGGTTGCTGAACCAGATCTCGTGGGCAGCATCAAAACTATGCAACACTATGACGTTGAAGTCGAAAAGTTTAAACGCTATCTTGCGGAAGGTAAACCCTCTTGCTTCACTGTTGCTGATGATGGCGCCGTGTACTTCAAGGGTCACTTATTCGTTCCAAGTAAGAGGGAAAACCTGAATATGACTGGGAAAGTGATGAAAGAAGCTCATGATACACCTCTGTCTATTCATCCGGGTAGTACCAAGATGTACCAAGACATCCGTCAAAGGTTCTGGTGGTCTAACATGAAACAAGACATTGCACGTATGTTGTAGAATGTGACATTTGCCGTCGGATCAAGGCAGAACATCAAAGGCCTGTTGGAACTCTGCAACCTATTACTACTCCTGAATGGAAGTGGGACCATGTCGAGATGGATTTCCTCATTGGTTTTCCCAGATCGCAGAAAGGTAATGATGCTATTCTTGTCGTCATTGACCGACTGTCCAAAGTTGCACATTTTCTGGCCATCAAGGAAACCATCACTGTTAGTCAGCTGGCAGATCTATATACGTCCAGAATTGTTTCACTCCATAGTATTCCATTGGTGATTAGCTCAGACCATGGTAGCTTATTCACTTCAAGATTCTGGGCAAGTTTCCAAGAGGCCACGGGAACTCATCTGTCCTTTAGCACTGCTTTTCATCCTCAATCCTAGGGACAAGTTGAACGAGTCAACCAGATTCTCGAAGACATGCTTCGAGCTTGTGTCATTTCTTTTGGCAAGAAATGGGAGGAATCTCTCCCGTATGCCAAGTTCTCTTACAACAATAGCTATCAAGCTAGTCTGAAGATGGCCCCCTTTGAAGTGTTGTATGGACGAAAGTGTCAGACTCCTCTAAATTGGTCAGAAATTGGGGAATGTTCACTTGTCGGTCCGGATATTATCCAACATGCCGAAGATCAAGTCCGCGTTATTCGTAAGAATCTGAAGGTTGCTCAGTCTCGTCAGAAGAGTCAGTATGACCGTCATCACAAGGATATGGTCTATCAACCTGGTGAAAAGGCTTATCTTCGAGTCACACCAATGAGAGGTGCACACTGCTTTGGGATCAAGGGCAAGCTAGCTCCTTGCTATATTGGTCCATTCACTATTCTCGAAAGGCGTGTGAAAGTGGCATATCAATTGGAACTACCGTCGAACCATTCTCAGGTCCACGATGTTTTCCATGTGTCATAGCTCCGCCGCTGCTTCATGGATCCTATTCGAGCAGTGGATCATGATATGCTTGAGCTGCAACAAGACCTTTCTTATAAAGAGCACCTGGTCCTCATTCTCGATCAAACTGAACGTCAGACTCGTAAAAAGGTTACCAAGTTCTTCAAAGTGCAGTGGTCAAATCATTCTGAAGATGAAGCCACTTGGGACCGCGAGGATCATCTTCGTGATGAATACTCCGAGCTCTTTCCTTCTACTTCTTAATTCTCGGAACGAGAATTTCTTTTAGTAGGGGAGAGTTGTGACACCCTGGATTCAGTGCTACAGTGAACATTGTAATTAAGCTACAGAAAACTAGGAGGTTAAGCTAAATGCTTTTGCTAATCCATGTGTGATCACTTTTGGAATCAACCTCAAATTCATTTTCTTGCAATTCAAATTCATTTGGAAAGTGGATTTAAAAGTTTTGCAACCTAGGAATTAAAAATTATGAATGGGTTCCCAATATTACCTAATCTTTTATAAAATTGCAACACACATTTTATAAAGTGTTTTGGTGCCTCAAAATAAATAAAACAGGGGCCAAATCATTTATTTAAAATGCCCTTTTGATTTTGCAGATTTCTAATATTTTCGAAAGGTTCCCAAATATTTTGTGGCAGTTGACGTGGCTTGAGACTGCGTCGGTATTTTCCTTAAAGAGGAAGGGATGATGCAGCACAACGACGGTAAGTATTTCCCTCCGTTATGAAACCAAGGTTATCGAACCAGTAGGAGGATCACACAACACTATGTAAACAGTACCTGCACACAAAGAACAAGTACTTGCAACCCGACGCATAAGAGAGGTTGTCAATCTCTCAACGGTAAAATATAGATTAATTGGTATGCGATTGGATAAATAGATCGCATAGGAACACAAAATAAAATAAGTAAATAAAAAGTGCGGCAAGTTATTTTTGGGTTTTTGGAATAATAGATCTGAAAACAAAAGCGGAAAAAATAGATCGGAAAGCAATATGTTGGAAAAGTAGACCCGGGGGGCGTAGGTTTCACTAGTGGCTTCTCTCATGAGTATAGCACATGGTGGGTAAACAAATTACTGTTGGGCAATTGATAGAAGATCAAATAATCATGACGATATCCAAGGCAATGATCATTATATAGGCATCGCGTCCAAAATTAGTAGACCGAAATGATTCTGCGTTAAGCATGAACATTATATCTAGATTACCATCGGGATTAGTGATGAACCTGAATAATTGTTATTTAGTGCCTGCGTTAAGCATGAACATTATATCTGGATCTTGTTTATTGTGAGACGGTTACTCATTTAAATCAGAGAATAATGGTTGTTCTATTTATATGAGTAATATCTTTTACGGTCATGCACCCATTGTGAGGGGTTTATTCTTATCAAATCTCGATAGTGATGATACACATGTTCATAACATTGATGCCAAAAGATGTAGAGTTGATAATGATAGCACCACTTTCTTGTGGCACTACCGCTTAGGTCATATTGGTGTAAAACGCATGAAGAAACTCCATGCTGATGGACTTTTGGAGTCACTTGATTTTGAATCACTTGACACATGTGAACCATGCCTCATGGGCAATATGACTAAGACCCCGTTCTCTGGAACAATGGAACGGGCAAGTGACTTGTTGGAGATCATACATACTGATGTGTGCGGTCCGATGAGCATTGAGGCGCGTGGTGGATATCGTTATTTTCTCACCTTCACCGATGACTTAAGTAGATATGGGTATATTTACTTAATGAAACATAAGTCTGAAACGTCTGAAAAGTTCAAGCAATTTCAGAGTGAAGTTGAGAATCATCGTAACAAGAAGATTAAATTCCTACGATCTGATCGAGGAGGAGAATATCTGAGTTATGATTTTGGCAATCACTTAAGACAATGTGGAATTGTTTCACAGTTGACGCCACCTGGAACACCACAACGTAATGGTGTGTCCGAACATCGTAATCGAACCTTATTGGATATGGTGCGGTCTATGTTGTCTCTTGCCGATTTTCCACTATCATTTTGGGGTTATGCGTTAGAGACAGTTGCATTCACTTTAAATAGGGCACCATCTAAATCCGTTTAAACGACGCCGCATGAACTGTGGTTTGGTAAGAAACCAAAGTTGTCGTTTCTTAAAGCTTGGGGATGCGATGCTTATGTCAAAAAGCTTCAGCCTGAAAAGCTGGAAACCACAGCGGAGAAATGCGTCTTCATAGGATACCCAAAAGAGACAGTTGGGTACACCTTCTATCTCAGATCCGAAGGCAAAGTGTTTGTCGCTAAGAACGGGTCATTTCTCGAGAAAGAGTTTCTCTCGAAATAATTGAGGAGGAAGATAGAACTTGATGAGGTTGTTGAACCTTCACTTCAACCAGAGAGTAGTGCAGCGCAGAAAGATGTTTCTATGGAGCATGCATCAGTTGAAGAGGAAGCTAATGATAGTGATCATGAAGCTTTGGATCAAGTTACTATCAAACCTCGTAGGTCGACAAGGGCACATACTGCTCCTGAGTGGTACGGTAACCCTGTCTTAGAGGTCATGTTGTTGGACAACGATGAACCTACGAGCTATGGAGAAACGATGGTGGGCCCGGATTTTGACAAATGGTTAGAGGCCATGAAATCTGAGATAGGATCCATGTATGAAAACAAAGTGTGGACTTTGGAAGTATTACCTGAAGGTCGAAAGGCCATTCAGAATAAATGGATCTTTAAGAGGAAGACGGACGCGGACGATAATGTCACCGTCTATAAAGCTCGACTTGTGGCAAAGGGTTTTTCACAAGTTCAAGGAATTGACTACGAGGAGACTTTCTCTCCCGTAGTGATGCTTAAGTCCGTCAGAATCATGTTAGCAATAGCAGCATTTTTTGATTATGAAATTTGGCAGATGGATGTCAAAACAGCGTTCCTCAACGGTTTCCTTGAGGAAGAGTTGTATATGATGCAACCAGAAGGTTTTGTCGATCTAGAGAATGCTGACAAAGTTTGCAAGCTCCAGCGATCCATCTATGGACTGGTGCAGGCATCTCGGAGTTGGAATAGGCGTTTTGATGAGGTGATCAAAGCGTTTGGGTTTATACAAGTTTACGGAGAAGGTTGTATTTACAAGAAAGCGAGTGGGAGCTCTATAGTGTTTCTAATATTATATGTGGATGACATATTGCTGATTGGAAACAATATAGAATTTTTGGAAAGCGTGAAGGAATATTTGAACAAGAGTTTTCCAATGAAGGACCTAGGAGAAGCTGCTTTCATATTAGGCATCAAGATCTATAGAGATAGATCAAGACGCTTAATAGGACTTTCACAGAGCACATACCTTGAGAAAGTTTTGAAGAAGTTCAAAATGGATCAGTCCAAGAAAGGGTTCTTGCCTGTGTTACAAGGTGTAAAGTTGAGTAAGACTCAATGCCCAGTGACTGCAGAGGATAGAGAAAAGATGAGTGTCATCCCCTATGCTTCTGCGATAGGCTCTATCATGTATGCGATGCTGTGCACAAGACCAGACGTCAGCCTTGCCATAAGTATGGCCGGAAGGTTTCAAAGTAATCCAGGAGTGGATCACTGGACGGCGGTCAAGAATATCCTAAAGTACCTGAAAAGCACTAAGGAAATGTTTCTCGTTTATGGAGGTGATCAAGAGCTCGCCGTAAAGGGTTACGTCAATGCAAGCTTTGACACTGATCCGGATGACTCTAAGTCTCAAACCAGATACGTATTTATTCTCATTGGAGGAGCGGTGAGCTGGTGCAGTTCCAAGCAAAGCGTGGTAGCTGATTCTACATGCGAAGCGGAGTACATAGCTGCCTCGGAGGCGGCGAAGGAAGGTGTCTGGATGAAGCAGTTCATGACGGATCTTGGAGTTGTGCCCAGTGCACTGAACCCAATGACTCTGTTCTGTGACAACACTGGTGCCATTGCTCTAGCCAAGGAACCAAGGTTTCACAATAGGACCAGACACATAAAGCGACGCTTCAATTCCATCCGCGATTACATCGAGGGAGGAGACATAAGTATTTGCAAAGTACACACGAATCAGAATGTTGCAGATCCGTTGACTAAGCCTCTTCCACGAGGGAAACATGATCAACACCAGAATTGTATGGGTGTTAGATTCATTACAATGTAAAATCACATAGTGATGTGAGCTAGATTATTGACTCTAGTGCAAGTGGGAGACTGTTGGAAATATGCCCTAGAGGCAATAATAAAATGGTTATTATTATATTTCCTTGTTCATGATAAATGTTTATTATCCATGCTATAATTGTATTGATTGGAAACCCAAATACATGTGTGGGTACATAGACAACAATGTGTCCCTAGTAAGCCTCTACTGGACTAGCTCGTTAATCAAAGATGGCTATGGTTTCCTGGCCATGGACAAGAGTTGTCGTTTGATAATGGGATCACATCATTAGGGGAATGATGTGATGGACAAGACCCAAACTATGAACGTAGCATATGATCGTGTCAGTTTATTGCTATTGTTTTCTGCATGTCAAAGTATATGTTCCTATGACCATGAGATCATGTAACTCACTGACACCGGAGGAGTACCTTGTGTGTATCAAACGTCGCAACGTAACTCGGTGACTATAAAGATGCTCTATAGGTATCTCCGAGTGTGTCTGTTGAGTTGACATGGATCAAGACTGGGATTTGTTACTCCGTGTATCGGAGAGGTATCTCAGGGCCCACTCGGTAATACAACATCACAATGAGCCTTGCAAGTAAAGTGACTAAAGAGTTAGCCACGGGATGTTGTGTTACGGAACGAGTAAAGAGACTTGCCAGTAATGAGATTGAACTAGGTATGGTGATACCGACGATCGAATCTCGGGCAAGTAACATACCGATAAACAAAGGGAACATCGTACGGGATTAACTGAATCCTTGACATAGAGGTTCAACCGATAAAGATCTTCGTAGAATATGTAGGAAACAATATGAGCATCCAGGTCCCTCTATTGGTTATTGACCGTAGAGGTGTCTTGGTCATGTCTACATAGTGCTCGAACCTGCAGGGTCTGCACACTTAAAGTTCGGTGACGTTTCGGTAGTATTGAGTTATGTATGTTGGTGACCGAAGGTTGTTTGGAGTCCCGGATGAGATCCCGGACGTCACGAGGAGCTCTGGAATAGTCCGGAGGTAAAAATTGATATATAGGAAGTTCCGTGTTGGTCACTGGAAAAGGTTCGGGCGTCACCGGTAATGTACCGGGGGTGCCGGAAGGGTTTCGGAGTCCATCGGAAGGGGCCCGCCAGCCCCAGAGGGCCCCATGGGTAGTGAGAGGGGGCGCACCAGCCCCTGGTGGGCTGGCCGGCCCTCCCACAAGGCCCATGCAGCCGAAGGGTGAAGGGGGAGAACCCTAGAGGGGGCCGGCCACCTTGCCTTGTGGGCCAAGGCACCCCTTGGCCGCCGCCCCCTCCCTCTCTCTCTCGGCCGCCGCCCCTAGGGGTGGGATCCCTAGGGGGCTGACCCCCTCTCCCTCTCCCCCTATATATATGATAGGGGAGGGAGGGCCACCACACCATTAGCCACGGCGCAGCCCTCCCTCTCCCCTAGATTGGTTCTCCTCTAGTATAGTTTGACTTCGCGTTGCTTAGCGAAGCTCTGTCGGATCAACTGCACCACCACCGCCGCCACGCCATCGTGCTGTCGGAGAACCCATCTACCTCTCCGCCCTCACTTGCTGGATCAAGGAGGCGGAGATCGTCATCGAGCTGTACGTGTGCTGAACGCGGAGGTGCCGTCCGTTCGGCGCTAGATCGTGATTGGATCGCGAGACGGCTTGCGATTTGGATCGCGAAGACGTTCGACTACATCAACCGCGTTTCTTAACGCTTCCCACTTAGCGATCTACAAGGGTATGTGGATCCGCTCTCTCCTCTCGAAGGTGCTCATCACCATGGATAGATCTTGTATGTGTGTAGGAATTTTTTTGTTGCCCATGCAATTTTTTGTACCGCTGCGGGCCTTTTTTTTTCTTTTGTTTTTTGTTTTCTGTTTTTATTTATTTTTGCAACAATTCTCTTCAGCAAAAATGTGCCACTTGGTCCATAAAATACTTTGCAATATCCCACATGGCCACATACACATTGGGCATTTTTGGAAAATGTTTGATTTATCCAAATGATTTTAAGAGCACTTTTAAATGCAAATTGGTGCTGTTATTGAAG
Source organism: Elymus sibiricus (assembly GCA_039707655.1). Lineage (NCBI taxonomy): Eukaryota > Viridiplantae > Streptophyta > Magnoliopsida > Poales > Poaceae > Elymus > Elymus sibiricus. The sequence continues at coordinate 294,418,425 of CM077663.1, read as the reverse complement.
GTGGGGTCCACACCATATGTTTGGTGATGTTGTTCTCCTTAACACCAATTGTTTTGTGATTTATCACAAGTGTGCAACATTTTTCCTTTGCTGTTTGCCAACTTATTTTTATCACCATAAAATTCAATGCCCTTTTTAATGGAATTTGAAATGAGATATGAATTTTCAACTTGATCATATCTTGTTTAGCAAAATGATTAGGCACTGATCATGGTCATCACTGTGCTTAATTACAATGATCACTGTATCGAAAATCCAGGGTGTCACAACTCTCCCCTACTAAAAAGAATTCTCGTCCCGAGAATTAAGTAGAAGGAAAGAGCCCGGGGTATTCTGCACGAAGTGATCTTCGCGTTCCCAAGTGGCTTCATCTTCAGAATGATTCGCCCACTGCACCTTGAAGAACTTGGTAACCTTCTGACGAGTCCGACGTTCAGTTTCATCGAGAATGCGACTGGTTGCTCTTTGTAAGAGAGGTCTTGTTGCAGTTCAAGCATATCATGATCCACTGCTCGGATAGGATCCTTGAAGCAGCGACGAAGTTGTGACACATGGAACACATCGTGAACCTGAGAAAGGTTTGGTGGTAGTTCCAGTTGATATGCCACTTTACCACGCCTTTCGAGAACGGTGAAAGGACCAATATATCGAGGAGCCAGCTTGCCCTTGATCCCAAAACGGTGTGTACCTCTGATTGGCGTGACTCGAAGATAAGCCTTTTCGCCAGGTTGATAGACCATATCTTTGTGATGACGGTCATACTGACTCTTCTGACGAGACTGAGCAGCCTTCAGATTTGCATGAATAATGCGGACTTGATCTTCAGCATGTTGAATAATATCCGGACCGATAAGTGTACGTTCCCTAGTTTCTGACCAATTCAGAGGAGTCCGACACTTACGTCCATATAACACTTCAAAGGGAGCCATCTTCAGACTAGCTTGATAGCTATTGTTGTAGGAGAACTCAGCATACGGGAGAGATTCCTCCCATTTCTTGCCGAAAGAAATGACGCAAGCTCGAAGCATGTCTTCGAGAATCTGATTGACTCTTTCAACTTGACCCTGGGATTGAGGGTGAAAAGCGGTGCTGAAGGACAAATGAGTTCCCATAGCTTCCTGGAAACTTGCCCAGAATCTTGAAGTGAATAAGCTGCCACGGTCTGAACTAATCACCAATGGAATACCGTGGAGTGAAACAACTCTGGACATATATAGATCTGTCAGCTGGCTAGCAGTAATAGTTTCCTTGACAGCCAGAAAATGTGCAACTTTGGATAGTCGGTCAATGACGACAAGAATAGCATCATTACCTTTCTACGACCTGGGAAAACCAGTGACAAAGTCCATTTCAACATGATCCCATTTCCATTCAGGAATAGAAATAGGTTGCAGAGTTCCAGCAGGCTTTTGATGTTCTGCTTTGATACGACGGCAAACATCACATTCAGAAACATAGCGAGCAATGTCTTGCTTCATGTTAGACCACCAGAATCTTTGACGAATGTCTTGGTACATCTTGGTACTACCAGGATGAATAGACAGCGGAGTGTCATGTGCTTCCTTCATGACCTCCTGAGTCAAATTATTGTTTTCCTCCTTACTCGGTACCACTAGGCGGCCCTTGAAGTATAAAGCGCCATCCTCAGCAATAGTGAAGGATGAGGGCTTTCCTTCTGCGAGATCGAATTTAATCCTCTCGACTTCATTGTCACACTTCTGGATCCACTTGATGACGTCCACAAGATCTGGTTTAGCAACCAGGGTATTAAGAGAACCCTGGGAAACAACGTGGAGGTTCATTTTGTAGGACCCTTCAGGAGGGGGGGCGAGATAACCCTGAGGAACCATATGGAGGTTCAGCTTGCGGAATTCCTTTTGAAGAAGGGGGTGAACCTTGTGAACCTGAAGGTGGTTGCAGTAAGACTTGCGGCTCAATGCATCAGCCATTACATTAGCCTTGCCTGGGGTATAAGAAATATCCACATTGTAGTCTGCTATGCGCTCCATCCATCTCTGTTGACGGAGGTTCAGATCTAGTTGAGTAAACAGGTGCTTCAGACTTTGGTGATCGGTGTAGATCTCGCAACGATTTCCAACAAGGTATTGCCGCCACTCTTTCAATGCATGAATTACTGCAGCAAGTTCAAGGTCATGAACTGGGTAGTTCTCTTCATGAGGACGCAATTGACGAGATGCATAAGCAACCACTCTGCGTTCTTGCATTAGGACACAACCCATTCCTTGACGTGAAGCATCACAATAGATGACGAAGTCCTTACGAGTATCCGGAGGAGCAAGCACTGGAGCAGACGTCAGTTTGTCCTTAAGTGTCTGGAAGCTCTCCTAACATTTTTCTGTCCACTCGTATTTAACACCTTTGTGAAGCAGATTGGTTAAGGGCTTTGTAATCTTGGAGAAGTTCTCGACAAATCGACGGCAATAGCTGGCGAGTCCGAGAAAACTTCTGACTTGCTTGACATTCTTCGGGGGAGTCCAGTCGAGAATAGCCTGAACTCGTTCAGGGTTGACCGCAATACCATCCTTGGAGATCACATGACCAAGGTAGGTTACTTCGTCCATCCAGAACTCACACTTTGAATACCTTGCATAAAGTTGATGTTCTCGAAGCCTCTCAAGTATAAGACGGAGATGTTCAGCATGCTCTTCTTTATTCTTGGAGTAAACCAGGATATCATCCAGATAAACCACGACGAATTTATCGAGGTAATCCATGAATATATAGTTCATCAGGCGAGAGAAGGTTGCTGGAGCATTGGTTTAGCCGAAGGACATGATGGTGTACTCGTATGAACCATTGCGAGTAGCAAATGCAGTCTTGGGAATATCTTCTTCACGAACTCGGATCTGATGGTAACCCAACCTCAAGTCGAGTTTTGAAAACACTGATGAACCGGCAAGTTGATCATACAGATCGTTGATCCGAGGAAGCGGATATTTGTTTTGAATCGTTGCTTGGTTGATGGGACGGTAATCTTGGACCAATCGATTCGTACCATCTTTCTTCTTGACAAAGAGAGAAGGTGCTCCCCAAGCAGAGGAACTTGGACGAATGAAACCCAGACGAAGCGAATTGTCAATTTCTTTCTTAAGTTCAAGGAGTTCATGTGGTGGCATCTTATACGGACGCTTTGCTATAGGAGTGGTACCAGGTACCAAGTCGATGACAAACTCGACAGCTCTGGCAGGGGGAATCCCTAGAAGTTCTTCCAGAAAGGCATCTTGGAATTCCCGGACAACTGGAATGTTTTCAATTCCTTCAAGAGGTGACTCATTCAATGCATTCAGGGCATAAAGCCAGGCTTCAGCATCTCGAACAAGATGAGCATGGTCAAGCTCTAACATGACGATAATTATTGGGCCTAACAGCTTGGAAAGACATGATTGTGTACAACTCATAACCAAGGAAGATTACTAAGAGTTGTTGAATCGCAATGCGTACTCGATTCAGATATCAGTGTCCCTGAGTGTCCCACAACTCAGAACACGAGGGAAACTGGAATCAGTGAAATATCATAGTTGATGAGGAGCTCATAAGAAGTTATATAGCTCCGAGATATTCATCAAGATACCAGGGATAATACCCGGAGGTAGATCAGAATAAAGGTTAGACTAGCGTATTGATCTGTGGAAGACAAGCACTTTAACTTGTCTGAGAACGAAATCAAAGTAGAACATCATGGTCGGAGCCACGATTGTAAAGGGGCAAGATCACAGATACCAGATCAAATTATACCAAGAGAAATTTATCGTTACGAGAAGCTTCTATGATAAGATCAACATTGCTTCCATGGGCATGAGCACAAAGTTCAAGGTCGACTCCCACTTCATCAATGCATCACCTTCCATTTACTCCTCGCCTTTGATGAAGTTGTAGTTTTGAAAGTTTAACTGGCAAAACACCAGGAGAGTATGACTCGTGAAAACAGTCGGGTTCACACGGATTAAGGAAGGCATAGGTTCAACCCTTCGAGGCATCTTAGGAACATATACCACAAGCTTCAAGAGTAATTAACACATGCTTGCAAACAGAGCATGGCTGACGAAAGCATAGGATACAACTTATCAGAGGGAGAAGACACAGTTTACCAATGGCCTCATGTATCAGGGGAAGAACATCACAAGAATTTTGAATGTGAAGGATGCTATCGGGTAATAACCCAACAATGGGTCTGGCGGTCCACAAAGGACCTGATGTGAGTATCGGTACCCAATCAGAGAGAGAAAGAATGCAAGGCATCAGATCGTAGAACATCCAAATAATTTGATGCTTAAATAACCAAAGGAATTAAGATTTCCAAATTGGTGTATCGGAAACAGATGTTCCGACCAAATACAAGTAAGATGAAAGGACTTAGATGGGCAATCAATCAAGGTTGATTTGTTGGGAACCAACTCATGTTTGGAAAGGCGTCTGAGCCGGAAAGATAATTTATGAGAAACAACTGACGACTGTATGCATTCACACACAAGTTGAGTCAACAAAATCAAATGAAAACCACAAAGGATTTACTTAATATTGCTAGACATATGGAATTAACCATAATGCAAGCAGGTGAGAAAGGTCAAGAGCAAAAGGCTACTGAGGATTACGTAAGATCGAATAGCGTTTCAAAGAATTTTGTGAAACACATGATCAACCGAGGAAGAACGAATCTCCGGTAAGATAATTTGATGTACCTTGTAATAACAAGAACAACTCGATATGAAAGTATGAGCGACAATTGTATGTAATCATCCATAGGGGTTGACAGTGGAAGGGAATCGCAAAAGCGATGAGCAAGTTCTCGGAAGAACATCAGAGACTATCTTCGGAGTCTTCTGATGAATCAAGCCATCATCTGGAATGATGGGCTCTCCGGGGGAAGTAGTTACGAGAACCTAGAGTTAGAGTTAATAAAATCTTTAACCCGAAAGAGAAGAGAGATCAGAACCCAGAGTATAGACAAGGAATAAAAGATCCTAATACCACCCGATTAAGATGTGGGCCCGTAACCCACACAACAATGTTTGTAAAAGTGTTTCAAGTACTAGACTCAACTTCGGCCAAAGAGTTGGAAAGGGGGCTACCTACAGGCAGTCGGCTCTGATACCAACTTGTGATGCCCCCGATTTCGACCGTACGCTAATCAAACACGCAATGCGTACGACCAAGATTAGGGACTCACTGATCGCTATCACAACACAACACTAGACACAAATTAAAGTCATACAGCTTCATATTACAAGCCAGGGGCCTCGAGGGCTCGAATACAAAGCTCGACAAAGCACGAGTCAGCGGAAGCAAAAAATATCTGAGTACACACATAAGTTAAACAAGTTTTGCCTTAAGAAGGCTAGCACAAACATAAGCAGCGGATCGAAAGAGGCGAGGCCTCCTGCCTGGGAACCTCCTAACTACTCCTGAGCGTCGGCACTCTCCACGTAGTAGTAGGCTCCAGCGGTGGTGTAGTAGTCGTCTCCGGCGTACTCCATCTCCTGGGCTCCATCGCCTGAACGTGGTAATTGTATCGAAGGGGAAAGAGAAAGCAAAGCAGCGGTGAGTACTCATCCAAAGTACTCGCAAGACTGACAACAGGTCTATGCTAAGTATGCATCATTATCAAGGGGAGGGGGTTATATCTGGACTGACTGCAGAAAGCAAGAATAGGGAGAAGGCCTAGTCTTATCGAAGACTAGCATCTTCAGCATCTTGCAGCATTAGAAGAGAGTAGCCTGGTATCTCATATATAGTCATATTATTGTAGCAATTTTATTAAGTAACCACGCCCAGAGATTCTTCCTCGACTCCTTGAGAGGAAGCAATCTCGGAGCCAACATTCATTTCAAATTAAATCACAATTATAGTTGTATAAGGTCAAGGTACAACTCCAAGTCGTCCTGTTACCGTGGACACGACTATTCGAATAGATTATTCATCCCTGCAGGGGTGCACCGCATTTCCAACACGCCTGATCACCTCCGGCCGGACACACTTTCCTGGGTCATGCCCGGCCTCGGGATAGCAGCACGTCGTCGCCCCACCTAGGCTCAACAGAGAGGCCAGCCCGCCGGTCTAAATCCTAAGCACACAGGGGTCGTGGGCCCACTTGCCCTATGCGCTCCTGTATGATGCGAACGCAGCCGGAAGCAGACCTAACACACTCCAGTCCAAGAGTTGTACCGTCCAGTCCAATCCGGCACGCGCCGCTCCATTGCTGACGTCCGAAGAGCTTTGGCTGATACAAGGACGCTGAGTACCCATAACTTCTCCCACGCGATGGTTTGGTGCGTAAAAAGGCCAACGACCCAACTCAGATCAAATACCCAACCCATTAGCATTTTATTAATGCGGGGCAAGCGCGACCCATAAAGTGCGGTCCCGTCACCCCGACTCGAGGATGTGTGGCAAGGGCCTCTCCTGCCCGTCCACGCCTCAACATAACCCTTTGGATGCCTTACCGGCGCATCCCACCACATCTCACACACGGGTACCCTTGGGGCCGACCCGTCTCAAGACTTTCGGGAACTCAGGTCCACCTCAACCAGGGTGGTACCGCCTGTCCCTCCAGTCCCGTCTTTCACGTGTAAATAATGTCAAGTTAAAGTAACTGTGTGTATAAAACATCAAGGCGGGAACCTGAGGAATCACCCTCGAGGGGCCCCGCTCGATGAAACCGTCAAGGTGGACTTAGAGGAATCACCCTCGAGGGTCCCACACTTGAGGGGTTGCATGACAGAGTCATCGTCGGGAGTGGTGAAGGAGGAATCACCCTCGATAACCACAACCGAGTAGCTGCACTACAGAGTTAGCATCATGAGTACTTCACGAGGTGTCACCCTCGGTACTCGATAGTAGCTCTGCAGAGTCGTACAACAAAGGGGGTGTGTGGTGATGTGAGGGGCCTGGCTCGTCGGTCGGTTGACCGAGTCTTCGAGTCGTCGAGTCGTCGATGAAGAAGCAGGGGCAACTGGGACTAGGAGGGTCATTGGGGATTCATTGATCAACCTATACTAAGCAGTTGATATGATTGTAGGTATAGTAGCAGTTTATCAAAAACAGGCTATGCATCAGAAATAGGAGCTAGCTAATACAGTAGCAAAATCTAATGCAAGAATGAGAGGGAAAGAAATGGGCGATATCGGAATGCTCAAGGGGGTTTTGCTTGCCTTGCTGCTCTGCGGCAAAGGGCTGATCGTCAACGGCGTAGTCGTACCCGACAGCACCGTCAGTCTCGGGGTCTAACGGAGAGAAGAGGGGGGAAGAAACAATAAATATAAAGCAGACAAATGCATCACGATGCATGACATGGCAATATGTAGGGCTAGGCATGCACTAACGCAGTACTACCCGTCGCAGACGGATCGGAAGAATATCTGACGATATTTCCCGGGTCTCTGGCTTTTACCGGATAGATGAAAACGATGGAAAAGTTCCATGTTCGTTATGATAGAAGCGCGTGACAGACGAACGGACCGCGTATTCGAATTCGTGGGATTTTTTTGAACAACTTTCATGTATAAAATATTTTCATCCGAGTTACGGATTAAAAGATATGATTTTTCAAAGTTTTACTGAATTTCTGAAATTTATTTAATTATTTAAATCAACATTATCCAGAACAGTGCACGGGTGACGTCAGCATGATGCATTGATGGCGTCAGCAGTCAACAGATGGCTGGCCAGGTCAAACCTGACATGTGGGGCCACCGGGACCCACATGTCAGTGACTGTAACTAATTAGCAGGGTTAATTTAAATTAATTAACTTAATTAGAGGGTGGTCCCCAGTGTTAGTGTCTGATTTATGAACTAATTAACTAGTTGATTAATTAACGTTTTAATTAACATTTTTATCTATTTTTAAAAACATTTAAACGGGGTGGGGCCCGTATGTCAGTGGCGGGGCCAGCCCAGTCAGCGGCTGACCCGGTCAACGGGGACCCGCGGGGCCCAGTGTCAGCGACACAGGGGTGGGGCCCGCGACGCCACGTCGGACGCCGGCCACCGGAGCTGCTGCGGCGAGCCCGAGCGATGGCGATAACTCCGGCGAGCTCGGATTCTTCCTACGGCGCATCATTTTGTGCGGGGTTTGGCTCTCTGGATCGGCCGCCCAATGCCGCATCCGATGGTGGGGTTCACAGCGGCTGGTGTGGCCGGAATGGTCGCCGACGATGACGTCGGGCGGCAGGGCTCTCGGGCGTGCAACGGAATTGGTGAAGCGGCGTGCAAACGAGCAAACTAAACGACCAACGGGCCGCTACGCGACGCGGCGAGCAAGATGGATAGCAAAGCGCGACCAGACGTTCACCGGAGACCCGCTGGCATCGAACTTCGCGGCGGCGCATTCGGGCATGTTGGGGGCGGCGACTAGGGGGCATCCGAGAGGCGGAGAGGAGAGGGGCGAGGTAGAGCTGCTTAGGTGTGCGGAAATGAGCTCGGGGATGGCTCGAGGCGGTGAATTGGGGCGGCGATCACCGGAGCCCGTGCGGTGAAGGCGAACTCGTAGCGCTCGCAGTAGGTGCTCCCGGCTCCGCCTAGTGGCTCAGGGAGGGGTAGCGGACGGTGGAGAAGCGAACCGACACGGCGGAGCGACGATCGGGAGGCGATAGTCGCGCGGTTCAGCCGTGGCCGTCCATGGCGGCGCTCGGTTGCGGTGGGGAGACGAGGAAGAGAGGGAGAGAGTGGCGAGGGAGACGCCAGGGGTGTCCGTGGAGATGCCCTTTCTCCACCAGAAGCGGCGCGCAAGTGCGTTGTCGATCAGGGAGCGAGGGGGGGGGGGGCGGGGCGCGTGCGCACGCAGGGTGCTCGACAGCGGGGCGCGCGGTGAGCAGTGCGGGAGGTGGGAGGAGGTGCGGGGTGGGCTGGGCCGGTCGGATGACTTAGGCTCAGCCGTTGCGGGCCTTTTTTTTATTTTTTTTCTCTTTTTGTTTTTTGTTTTTTGTTTTTATTTATTTTTGCAACAATTCTCTTCAGCAAAAATGTGCCACTTGGTCCATCAAATACTTTGCAAGATCCCACATGGCCACATACACATTGGGCATTTTTGGAAAATGTTTGATTTATCCAAATGATTTTAAGAGCACTTTTAAATGCAAATTGGTGCTGTTATTGAAGGTGGGGTCCACACCATATGTTTGGTGATGTTGTTCTCCTTAACACCAATTGTTTTGTGATTTATCACAAGTGTGCAACATTTTTCCTTTGCTGTTTGCCAACTTATTTTTATCACCATAAAATTCAATGCCCTTTTTAATGGAATTTGAAATGAGATATGAATTTTCAACTTGATCATATCTTGTTTAGCAAAATGATTAGGCACTGATCATGGTCATCACTGTGCTTAATTATAATGATCACTGTAGCCAAAATCCAGGGTGTCACAGGCCCCATGGGCAGTGAGATGGGGCGCACCATCCTCTGATGGGCTGGCTGCCCCTCCCACAAGGCCCATGCGGCCGAAGGGTGAAGGGGGAGAACCCTAGAGGGGGCTGGCCACCTTGCCTTGGGGCCAAGGCACCCCTTGGCCACTGCCCCCTCCCTCTCTCTCTCGACCGCCGCCCCTAGGGGTTGGAACCCTAGGGGGATGACCCCCTCTCGCTCTCCCCCTATATATGAGAGGGGAGGGAGGGCTACCACACCATAACCACGGCGCAGCCCTCCCTCTCCCCTAGATTGGTTCTCCTCTAGTATAGTTTGACTCCGCGTTGCTTAGCGAAGCTCTGTCGGATCAACTCCACCACCACCGCCGCCACGCCATCGTGCTGCCAGAGAACCCATCTACCTCTCCGCCCTCGCTTGCTGGATCAAGGAGGCGGAGATCGTCATCGAGCTGTACGTGTGCTAAACGCGGAGGTGCCGTCCGTTCGGCACTAGATCGTGATTGGATCGCGGGACGGCTTGCGATTTGGATCGCGAAGACGTTCGACTACATCAACCGCGTTTCTTAACGCTTCCCGCTTAGCGATCTACAAGGGTATGTGGATCCGATCTCTCCTCTCGTAGATGCTCATCACCATGGATAGATCTTGTATGTGCGTAGGAAATTTTTTGTTTCCCATGCAACGTTCCCCGACAATAGCAACGATTCATGCATGCCTCGCTGCCCCTTCTATCACTAGGAGAGGACACCGCAAGATCGGACCCATCACAAAGCACCTCTTCCCATGGCAAGAAAAATTGATCTAGTTGGCCTAACTAAACCAAAGATTCGAAGAAGAAATACGAGGCTATAAGTAATCATGCATACAAGAGATCAAAGAAGACTCAAATAATATTCATGGATAGAAATTGATCATGAACTCAAAATTCATCGGATCCCAACAAACACACCGCAAAAGTCATTACATCAAATAGATCTCCAAGAGACCATTGTATTGAGAATCAAAATAGAGAGAGGAAGCCATCTAGCTACTACCTACGAACCCATAGGTCTATGGTGGACTACTCATGCATCATCGGAGAGGCACCAATGAGGATGATGAACCCCTCCGTGATGGTGTTAGATTGGATCTCGCGGTTCTGGAACTTGCGGCGGCTGGAATTGTGTTTCGTCGACTCCCCTAGGGTTTTTGGAATATTTGGGTATTTATAGAGCTGAGAGGCGGTGGAGAGGCGTCCCGTGGAGGGCAGAACCCACCAGGCCATGCCTGGGCCTCTGGCGCGGCCTGGTGTCTTGTGCCCACCACGGCCCTCGTCCCAGGTGCTTCCTTGGCTCCCACGGTGTGTTCTGGCCCAAAAAAACCTCCAAAAAGTTCCGGGGCAATTGGAGTTCATTTGGTATTGATTTTCTGCGACGTAAAAAAACAAGCAAAAAATAGCAACTGGCACTTGGCACTATGTCAATAGGTTAGTCCCAAAAAATGATATAAAGTTGCTATAAAATGATTGTAAAACATCCAAGATAGATAATATAACAACATAGAACAATCAAAAACTATAGATACATTGGAGACGTATCAGCATCCCCAAGCTTAATTCATGCTCGTCCTCGAGTAGGTAAATGATAAAAACAAATTTTTTGAAGTGGAATGTTGCCTAACATGTTAATCACATATTCTTTTCTTTTGTAGCATGGACATTTGGACTTTTAGATGGTTCAAAGCAATAGTCTAGTTTTTACATGAAGACTTTAATACTCAAGCATATCAACAAGCAACCACGTCTTTCAAAATATCAACACTAAAGAAAGTTATCCCTAGCCCATCATGCTCAATCATTGATCCATTCATGAAACACACTCAAATATTAGCCACACCCAATGCACAAGTATGGTCATAGTGCCCCCTAGTTGGTGCTTTATAAGAGAAGATGGAGACTCAAATAAAAGTAAAAAATTGCATAAATTAAATAGATAGGCCCTTCACAGAGGGAAGTAGGGATTTGTAGAGGTGCCAGAGCTCGAAGCTTAAATTGAGAGAGAAAAATATTTTGGGTGGCATGCCTTTCCTGTCAACGAAAACGACAAAGTAGTTCTCAATACTATCCATGCTAGATATATCATAGGCGGTTCCCTAATAGAAAATAAAGTTTATTCCTTTTTCCACCATACTTTCACAATCCCTGGCTAGCCGTATCCACGGGTACCATCCATACCAACACTTTCCAAGGAATTTATTATTTCACAACATAAAGTAAATTTCTTTTTCATTTCGGGACCGGGCATCCCTATTACCGCCGTACTCTCGTGCAATGACAAGTGAATAAACACTCATCTTGAGAATAACACATCTAGGATGGAAAAATATCTGTCACCCCCTACCGTTTCATGAGCGGTACGAGCACACAAAAAGGAAATTCATTTTGACAATTAGAGATGGTACATACAAATTTGCTTGGAACGGTTAGGAAATACCGCATATAGGTAGGTATGGTGGACTCATATGGCAAACTGGGTTTAAAGATTTTGGATGCACAATTATTATTTCTACTTAGTACAAGTGAAGGCTAGCAAATAGATTGAGAAGCAACCAACCAAGAAACGAAAATTCACATAAACGGGCATTAAGCATAACTAACACCGAATAATGCACCATAAGTAGGATGTAATTTCATTGCATAACTATTGACTTTCGTGCTTGCATAAGGAATTACAAACCTTAACACCAATATTCTTACTAAGCATAATTACTCACCAACATAACTCACATATCACTATCATCATGTCTCAAAACTATTACAAGGAATCAAGTTTAATTTGTCCAATGATCTTCATGAAAGTTTTTATTATATCCCTCTTGAATCTCTATCACTTTGGGACTAGTTTCATATATTGCCATTGCTTTTGACAAGCTCAACTAAATTTTAGTGAAGAACATGAGCATAAAAATTCATGTCTCAAAATAGTATAAGTGAAGCATGAGAGAGTTTCTTCAAAGTTTACTAACTCTCAAAATAGTATAAGTGAAGCAAGAGAGAATTTCTTCAAAGTTTACTAACTCTCAAATTAATCCAAGTGAAGCAAGAGTGTGTTTCTTCAAAAATGTAAAGCACGTCGTGCTCAAAAAGATATAAGTGAAGCACTAGAACAATTCCATAGCTCAAAAAATTTAAGTGAAGCATATAGAGCAATTCTAACAAATCATAGCATAATTTTGGTTCTCTCAAATAGGTGTGTCCAGCAAGGATAAAAAGTGAATCAAGCAAAGATACAAGACGCTCAAGCAAAACTCATGATATGTGACGAATAAAAATATAGTTCCAAGTAAAATACCGATGGTCGTTAGAAGAAAGAGGGGATGCCATTCGGGGCATCCCCAAGATTAGTTGCTTGTTTCTCCTTGGATATTAACTTGGGGTGCTATAGCATCCCCAAGCTTAGGCTCTTTTCACTCCTTATTCCTTCATCCATCGTGATCTCACCCAAAACTTGAAAACTTCAATCACACAAAACTCAACAAAATCTTCGTGAGATCCGTTAGTATAATAAAACAAATCACCACTCTAAGTACTGTTGCAAACCCATTCATATTTTATTATTGCATTATATCTACTGCATTCGAACTTTACCATGTCTTATACCCCCGGATACAAACCATAGATTCATCAAAATAAGCAAACAATGCAACGAAAACAGAATCTGTCAAAAACAGAACAGTTTGTAGTAATCTGTACTCTAACCATACTTCTGTAACTCTAAAAATTCTGAAAAATGAGGAAAACGTAAAGAATTTGTATAGAAACACTGTGTCTAAATTTCAGCTCATTATCACGCTCCGGTAAAAAATGAAAATTCCTGCATTGAAGTCAAAGTTTCTGTTTCAGATTCAGCATTGTTTCTACTCATCTTGTGAATCATCCTAAAGGCTTTACTTGGCACAAACACTAATTGAAACATAAAAAACACAATAATAACTGTAGCATAATTGTGTCAACACTCAAAAACAGAAATAAAAAGTTGAAATAAATTTTATTCATTGGGTTGCCTCCCAACAAGCGCTATCGTTTTACGCCCCTAGCTAGGCATAATGCATAGATTCAAGTATTGTCATCTTTAGTTTTTGCTCCATAGGATGCTCTCATGATTGATTCATATGGTGGCTTAATTCTTGTTTTAGGGAAGTTTTCCATACCCTTTCTTAGTGGAAATTGAAATTTAATATTGCCTTCTTTCATATCAATCACGGCACCTATAGTGCGTAAAAACGGTCTACCAAGTATAATGGGACAAGACGGATTGCAATCAATATCAAGAACAATAAAATCTATGGGCACATAGTTCCTATTTGCAGGAATAAGAACATCATTAATTCTTCCCAAACGTCTTTTCATAGTAGAATCCGCCAAGTGCAAATTAAGAGAGCATTCTTCAATATTGGTAAGACCAAGCACATCACATAGAGATTTCGGAATTGTGGAAACACTAGCACCCAAATCACATAGAGCAAAGCACTCATAATTTTTAATCTTGACTTTAATGGTAGGTTCCCACTCATCATGTAATTTTCTAGGAATTGAAATCTCTAACTCCAACTTTTCTTCAAAAGATTTCATCATGGCATCAACAATATGTTTAGTAAAAGCTTTATTTTGTCCATAAGAATGGGGTGAATTTATCATGGATTGCAGCAAAGAAATACATTCAATCAAAGAGAAACTATCATAATTAATATCTTTGCAATCCAAAATAGTAGGCACATCACTAGTTAACGTTTTGACCTCTTCGAACCCACTTTCATCAATTTTTTCATCAAGATTTTCACCCTCCAAATTATGGGGACGCCTTCTAGCTAACGTTGACTCTTCTTCAGTCCCTTTATCATAAATTTTAATTACTAAACAAGGAATCAATAGAAGAAACACCAATCATTTTAAGATTTTCATCATTTTTATGAAAGCAATCACTAGAAAACGCTTTTTCTAAGAATTCTCTTTTAGCTCTAAGCATAGCCGTTCTTCTCTTACTTTCATACATAGAAACATATAAAGCTTTAATTGATTCATCAATCTTAGGTGCAAAAGCTTTCAACTTGAGATTTTCTACATCATGGGAAATTCTAGCAATGCTTCTAGACATATCATCAATCTTATTCAACTTTTCTTGTATTGTAGTATTGAAAACTTTCTGAGCATTGATAAATTATTTGATATTACTCTCAAGATCAGAGGGCTTCCTATTATTATTGTAAGAAGAATTACCATAGGAATTACCATAATTATTAGAGGAATTTCTAGGAAAAGGCATAGGATTAAAATTACCTCTATAAGCACTGTTATTAAAATTGTTTCGCGAGATGAAATTCACATCTACGGGATCACTATTTTGCTCAATCAAAGTAGACAAAGGCACATCATTAAGATCAATAGGAGCATTTTTAATAGCAACCAACTTCATAAGAGCATCAACTTTTTCACTCAAAGTACTAATTTCTTCAACCGAATTAATTTTTTTACTAGTAGGCGCTCTTTCAGTATGCCATTGTGAATAATTTGCCATAAAATTATCTAGCAATATAGTAGCTTCACCCAAAGTAATTTCCATAAAAGTACCACCCGCGGCGGAATCTAAAAGATTTCTAGAGACAAAATTCAATCCCGCATAAATTTTTTCTATGATCATCCAAAGATTTAAACCATGAGTAGGACAATTTCTTAGCATCAATTTCATTCTATCCCAAGATTGTGCAACATGTTCATGCTCAAGTTGCTTAAAATTCATAATTTCAGTTCTAAGGGAAATAATTTTCGCGGGCGGAAAATACTTAGTAATAAAAGCATCCTTGCACTTATTCCAAGAATCGATACTATTGCGAGGCAAAGAAGAAAACCAAATTTTTGCACGATCCTGCAAGGAGAAAGGAAATAATTTCAACTTCACTATATCATTGTCCACATCTTTTTTCCTTTGCATATCACACAATTCTACGAATGTGTTTAGATGGGACGCGACATCCTCATTAGGAGTACCGACAAATTGCTCTTTCATAACAAAATTCAACAAAGCGGCATTAATATCACAAGACTCCGCACTAGTAGCGGGAGGAGCAATCGGAGTACTAATAAAATCATTATTATTGGTATTGAAAAAATCACACAATTTGGTATTTTCTTGAGTCATCGTGACTACGCAAACAAGATTGCAAGCAAACAAGAGATCTGACGAGAAAAAGGCAAACGAAAAAGAGGGCGAATAAAACGGCAAATTTTGTGAAGTGGGGGAGAGGAAAACGAGAGGAAAATGGAAAATAATGTAAATTGCAAGGAGATGAGATTTGTTATTAGGAACCTGATAGATGTTGATGATGTCACCCCCGCGCCAGAGATTGGCATGCCGAAGAGAGACTCCTTCCTCCCCGTCAACAATGCCAGAAATTCCTTTGACGTGGCTTGAGACTGTGTTGGTATTTTCCCCAAAGAGGAAGGGATGATGCAGCACAACGACGGTAAGTATTTCCCTCAGTTATGAAACCAAGGTTATCGGACCAGTAGGAGGATCAGACAACACTATGTAAACGGTACCTGCACACAAAGAACAAATACTTGCAACCCAACGCGTAAGAGAGGTTGTCAATTTCTCAACGGTGAAAGATAGATTAATTGGTATGAGATTGGATAAATAGATCGCGTAGGAACACAAAATATAATAAGTAAATAAAAAGTGCAGCAATTTATTTTTGGGTTTTTGGAATAATAGATCTGAAAGCAAAAGCGGAAAAAAATAGATTGGAAAGCAATATGTTGGAAAAGTAGACCCGGGGGCCGTAGGTTTCACTAGTGGATTCTCTCATGAGTATAGCACACGGTGGGTAGACAAATTACTGTTGAGCAATTGATAGAAGATCAAATAATCATGACGATATCCAAGGCAATGATCATTTTATAGGCATCACGTCCAAGATTAGTAGACCGAAATGATTCTGCGTCTACTACTATTACTCCACACATCGACCGCTATCCAGCATGCATCTAGTGTATTAAGTTCATGGAGAAACGGAGTAATACAATAAGAACGATGATGAGATGTAGACAAGATCTATTCATGTAGGAATAGACCCTATCTTGTTATCCTTAATAGCAACGATACATGCGTGCCTCGCTGCCCCTTCTGTCACTGGGAGAGGACACCGCAAGATCGAACCCATCACAAAGCACCTCTTCCCTTGGCAAGAAAAATCGATCTAGTTGGCCTAACTAAACCAAAGATTCGAAGAAGAAATACGAGGCTATAAGTAATCATGCATACAAGAGATCAAAGAAGACTCGAATAATATTCATGGATAGAAACTGATCATGAACTCAAAATTCATCGGATCCCAACAAACACACCGCAAAAGTCATTACATCAAATAGATCTCCAAGAGAGCATTGCATTGGGAATCAAAAGAGAGAGAGGAAGCCATCTAGATACTGCATACGGACCCGTAGGTCTATGGTGGACTACTCACGCATCATCGGAGAGGCACCAATGAGGATGATGAACCCCTCCATGATGGTGTTAGATTGGATCTCGCGGTTCTAGAACTTGCAGCGGCTGGAATTGTGTTTCGTCGACTCCCCTAGGGTTTTTGGAATATTTGGGTATTTATAGAGCTGAGAGGCGGTGGAGAGGCATCCCGTGGAGGGCACAACCCACCAGGCCGCACCTGGGGCCTCTGGCGCGACCTGGTGTCTTGTGCCCACCACGGCCCTCCTCCCATGTGCTTCCTTGGCTCCCACGGTTTCTTCTGGCCCAAAAAAAATCTCCAAAAAGTTTCGGGGCAATTGGAGTCCGTTTGGCATTTATTTTCTGCGAAGTAAAAAACAAGCAAAAAACAACAACTGGCACTTAGCACTATGTCAATAGGTTAGTCCCAAAAAATGATATAAAGTTGCTATAAAATGATTGTAAAACATCCAAGATTGATAATATAACAGCATGGAACAATAAAAAATTATAGATATGTTGGAGACGTATCACCAGTACCAAATATTGCATTGCAAATATTAGGCCCTAATCCATATTTTACAAAAGTATTTTTGTTACTAAAATAAATCAAAACAGAAAAGGAAAGGCCTATGTGGCCTGCCAGCCCAGTGGCCAGGGCCAGCCAATCTTCCCCCGTCGTCTTCCTCCACTGCTCACCAGGGGTGGCGTGGGCGCGGCGATGGCTGATATGTCCATTTTGCATCATGATTTCCTACTGTTATTTATTATGTTTTGTTGAATAATAATGCTTTGGGGAGTGATTCTAATGCCTTTTCTCTCATAATATGCAAGGTTTACACAAAGAGGGAGAATACCGGCACCTGAAATTCTGGACCTAAGAAAAGCACATCAGAGATACCTATTCTGCACAACTCTAATGAAGCTGAAATTTTACGGAGATTGTTTTTGAATTAAATAAAAAATACTGGAGCAAAAAACTACCAGAGGGGGCCTGCCTGGTGGGCACAACCCACCAGGGCGCGCCAGACCCCCCTGGGCGCGCCCTGATGGGTTGTGGCCACCTCGGCCCACCTTCGGTGCCCATCTTCTGGTATATAGTCACAATTAACCTAGAAAAAATCAGAGGAGGACTTTCGGGACGAAGCACCACAGCCTCGAGGCGGAACTTGGGCAGGAGCACTTTTGCCCTCCGGCGGAGCGATTCCGCCAGGGGAACTTCCCTCTCAGAGGGGGAAATCGAAGCTATCGTCATCACCAACACCCCTCTCATCTTTGGGAGGCCAATCTTCATCAACATCTTTAATAGCACCATCTCCTCTCAAACCCTAGTTCATCTCTTGTGTACAATCTTTGTATCAGAACCTCAGATTGGTACCTGTGGGTGACTAGTAGTGTTGATTACCTTGCGTAGTTGATTACTATATGGTTTATTTGGTGGAAGATTATATGTTCAGGTCCATTATGCTATTCAATACCTCTCTGATCTTGAGCATGTTTATTATTTGTGAGTAGTTACCCTTGTTCTTGAGGTCACGGGAGAAGTCATGCTGCAAGTAATCATGTGAATTTGATTTGTGTTCGATATTTTGATGATATGTATGTTGTGATTCCCTTAGTGGTGTCATGTGAACGTCGACTACATGACACTTCACCATTCATGGGCCTAAGGGGATGCATTGTGGAGTAGTTATTAGATGATGGGTTCCTAGAGTGATAGAAGCTTAAACCCTAGTTTATGCGCTACTTCGTAAGGGGCTGATTTGGATCCAAACGTTTAATGCTTTGGTTAGATTTTATCTTAATACTTTTCTCGTAGTTGCGGATGCTTGCGAGGGGGTTAATCATAAGTGGGAGGTTGTTCAAGTAAGAACAGCACCCAAGCACCGGTCCACCCACATATCAAATCATCAAAGTAGCGAACACGAATCAAACCAACATGATAAAAGTGACTAGATGAAATTCCCGTGTACCCTCAAGAACACTTTGCCTATTATTAGAGATTGTTCTGGCCTGTCCTTTGCCTCAAAAGGATTGGGCTACCTTGCTGCACCTTATTTATCGTTACCGTTACTTGCTTGTTACAAATTACCTTGCTATCAAACTATCTGTTACCTACAATTTCAGTGCTTGCAGAGATTACCTTGCTGAAAACCGCTTGTCATTTCCTTCTGCTCCTCGTTGGGTTCGACACTCTTACTTATCGAAAGGACTGCGATTGATCCCCAATACATGTGGGTCATCAATGGCCGCCACTGGCCATCCCTGTCGCCCTGGCGACCATACGGCGGTCCCCTGCCGCCTACAAGAGCCCCCGCGACGCCCTGGAACCCTAGCCCCCTCCACCCCCCCCTCACGCCGCCTGCTCCCTCGTGACACCATGGCCACTTCGGTCGACGCCGTCGCCTGCTCGCCCGCGTAGCCACCGTGCCTCTCGCGCCTCTTCTCCGTGCGCAGTAGCTTCTGCGTCGACCACCGCGTCCGCCGCGCCCCAAAACGCGAGCTCGCCGCCCCTGCATCGTCCCTGCGTCGTCGTATTCCTCCTCGGGCCGCCGCCAGTCGCCGCCATTGGATCGCTTCCCCAGGCCTCCCCTGCGCCCACTTTGCTCACCTGCACGATCACGATGAGCTCACAGCTCTTCCGCCCTCCTTCCCCTCCTCAATTTCGTGCTCTAGCCCCTGATTCGACCGGAGCTAAAGCTCGCCGCCGCCTGAGCTCGCCGTCGGCGCAGCCACACCCACCACAACCCTTGTCGGAGCATGGCATCGAGCTCCTGGAGCTTGTGGGAATGCAATGCACCCACGTACGTGCCCTCCCGAGCCCCCTAACCTCGATCCCGACCACACCCGCACGCTCGGTTCCGCCCGAGCTCGACGCCGGCGTGCCTCCGGTGAACTATTGGTCAAGCGCTCACCGCCGTTCAACTCCTCGTGTCGCGTAGGCCCTCCTAGCATCGTTAGTTCGCTCGCACGCTTGCTGTTGTGCCGTCGCCGTAGTTGCCCGAACGCCAGCCACCGCCACGAGCTCGATTCTGACGAGCTCCGGCCACCCCCGCCCCTCCCGACGGTCGGAACAGGACCGCGCTCGCGCCAGCTCTCGAACGCACCCAAGCACGCTCGAAACGGCACCCCGTAGGTGAATCCCGACGCCCGACCGTGCCCTCCGCCGCGATTTGAGGTCGCCGGCGCAACTCCGGTCACCGGAGTTGACCTGGCCCGGCTGGGGCCACCCACCAGTGACCCTGCAAGTGGCCCCGCCCCCTTGTTGACCAGTTGACCTGGTCAACAGGCCGACTGGGCTGCCCCAGTCACCGCCGGGTGGGGCCATGCCTCCCTGGGCCTATGACATGTGGGCCCAGGAAATTTAGTGTTAATGAAGATTGTTTAATTAATTTTGATAATTAGTTTAGGTTAATTAGCCACTGACATGTGGGTCCCCCTGTTTAATTAATCTGTTTTAATTTAATTTAAACTCTGTTTAGCCCACTGTCTATGACAGGTGGGGCCCAACTGCCAGGTTTGACCTGAGACAGCTGGGTTGACTGCTGATGTCATGATGATGTCATGTTGATGTCATAATTAGAATTTTCGAATTAAAATAATTATGTTAATTTCAGAATATTAATAAAACTTTAAAAATTAATATAAAATAATCTATAACACCGATGAAAATAATTTATATATGAAAGTTGCGCAGAAAAATCCAACGAATCCGAATACGATGTCCGTTCATCAGTCACATGCCTCTAGCATGATGAACATGGAAATTTCCTCCCCGGTTCATCTGTCCGGTAATAGCCAAAGACCCGGGAAATATCGTCAGATATTATCCCGCTCCGTCTGTGACGTGTAGTACTGCGTTAGCTCATGCCTAGCACTGCATATTGCTATGTCATGCATTGTGATGCATCTATCTGCTTTATATTTATTGTTTCTTCCCCCTTTTCTCTCCGGTAGACCCCGAGACTGACGCTGCTGCCGGGTACGACTACGTCACTGACAACCAACCTTTTGCAGCAGAGCAGCAAGGCAAGCAACCCCCCCCCCTTGATCATCCGATATCGCCCATCTCTTTCCCTCTCGTGCTTGCATTAGATTTTGCTACTGTTGTAGATAGCTCCTATTCTGATGCATAGCCTATTTTTGATAAACTGCTACTGTACCTACTGTCATATCACCTGCCAAGTATAGGATGAGTAGTAATCCCCTGAGACCCCTTAGTACTTGTTTCCCCTGCTTCATCATCGACGAATCGAAGATTTGAAGACTCGATCATCTTGATCGATGAGCTAGGCCCGTCACATCACCGCACCCCCTTAGTTGTACGACTCTACAGAGCTACTATCGAGTACCGAGGGTGACACCTCGTAAAGTACTCATGATGCTAACTCTGTAGTGTAGCTAGTCGGTCGTGGTTATCGAGGGTGATTCCTCCTTCACCACTCCCGACGACGACTCTGTCGTGCAACCCCTCAAGTGTGAACCATTGAGGGTGATTCCTCTGTGGTCACCTTGACGGTTACATCGGGTGGGATCCTCCGAGGTTGATTCCTTGGGTTTCCCCTTGATGTTTGGACACACGGTTACATTTACTTTACTGTTGATACATGATGAGGTCAGGATGACCGGAGGGTGTTGGTGTAATACGACGAGGCGTGGCTGGGAATTCTTGGCCCTTGTCGCAAGTCCTCGAGACGGGGCGACGGGACCACATATCGTGTATCACGCTTGTCACCAAAGTTAACAAAATGCTAATGGGTTGGGTATTTGATCTGAGTTGGTCGATTGACCTTTTTCGGACTAATCTTCACGTGGGAGAAGTTATGGGTACTCGACGTTGTTGTATCAGCCGAAGCTCTTCGGACATCAGCAATGGAGCGGTGCGCGCCCGAGTGGTCCGCGACGGCATTGACCTTGTATAAGAGGTGCTAGGACTAATCTCGGCCCCCTCGCATCGTGCAGGAGTGCAAAGAGTGATTGGGCCCATGACCCCTGCGCGCATAGGATTTAGACCGGCGGGCTGGCCTCTCTATTGAGTCTAGGTAGTGCGACGACGTGTTGATCTCCCGAGGTCGGGCATGAGCCAGGAAAGTGTGTCCGGCCAAAGGTTATCAAGCGTGTTGGGAAATGTGGTGCACCCCTATAGGGATGAATTGAACTATTCGACTAGCCGTGCCCACGGTAACAAGACGACTTGGAGTTGTATCCCGATCTAATATAACTAGAATGATGACTTGAGATAAAAATGTTGGCTCCGAGGTTGCTTTCTTGCAGGTAGTCGGGGAAGAATCTCTGGGCATGGTTACTTAATAAAATTGCTACAATAATATTGCTACATATGAGTTACCAATCTACACTCTTCTAATGCTGCAAGATGTTGAAGATGCTAGTCTTCGATAGGACTAGGCCTTCTCTCTATTCTGGCATTTTTGCAGTGAGTCCAAAGATATAGCCCCATTCCTTTGAAAATGTTGCATACTTATTATAGTTCTGATGTCAGTCTTGCGAGTACTTTGGATGAGTACTCACCGTTGCTTTGCTCCCCCTTTTTTCCCTTGATCCAATTGCCGCGACAAGATGATGGAGCCCAGGAGGCAGTGGATCCCGCCGACGACTACTACTACCCCGACGAAGCCTACTACTACGTGGAGGCCGCTGACGACCAGCAGTAGGATAGGAGGTTCCCAGGCAGGAGGCCTTGCCTCTTTCGATCCGTGTTATGTTTGTGCTAGCCTTCTTAAGGCAAAACTTGTTTAACTTATGCCTATACTCAGATATTATTTGCTTCCGCAGACTCGTGTGTATTCGAGCTTATGTATTCGAGCCCTCGGGGCCCTTGGCTTGTAATATGGAGCTTGTATGGCTTTAATTTGTGTCTAGAGTTGTGTTGTGATATCTTCCCGTGAGTCCCTAATCTTGGTCGTATGCATTTGCGAGTATGATTAGTGTACGATCAAAATGGGGGCGTCACAACGGGAATCCGCAAGTTGAGTACCAAAACATATATCAATGAAAGCACATTTGCTCCCGTGGTGGTTTTGGTAATTAATAACAACATATATGTCATTGAACTAATGTTTCCACTAAGCATATTTCAGGAAAAGTTCAATGATGGGTTGGCAAAAGGATTGTGGAGAAATCCCAAGATGCAAGGAAATGGATTGGCAAAGCTTCAAGCAAGAGGACTCTATATTTTACTTTGTGAGAAATCACTTTGAGTCCATAGGAAAGCCAATACTATTAAAAGGGGGTAAGGTACTGTTGGTGAACAAGATGCTCCACGTGCACAAGTGATGGTCACCAAAAACACCCACAAACTCTCCCACAAATACTCTGTCTAGAACCCTACCACTAAAATCGGTAAGACCAACAATTCCTATTCGGTCTCACCGAGATTCAAACCCTAGACAGATCTTAAGCCAAGCCCTAGCCCATCGGTGCAGCCGATTTCCTCTTCGGTGTCACCGAGTTCAATTGCCAACTTTCTGGTTAGCTATTTTCAAGCATCGGTACCACCGAGTTTTGCCAATCGGTCTCACCGAGATTTGGACCAACTTTCTGGTTAGCCATTCTCAAGAATCGATACCACCGAGTTTTTTGAATCGGTCTCACCGAGTTTTGGACCAACTTTCTGGTTAGCCATTGTCAAGAATTGGTACCACCGAAATTTGAGAATCGGTCTCACCGAGTTGTGCATTCTGACCATTCTTATCGGTACCGTCGAGAGTTATGTATCGGTCTCACCGAGATTCAAAAGTTACTGCCTTTTGGTCATTTCGGTACCATCGAGTTTTACACTTCGGTGTCACCGAGTTGGTAACTTTAGGTGTAACGGTTGGATTTTTGGGGATGCCTATATATACCCCTTCACCACCACCCACTCGAAAGAGAAGCACTCAGAACTATTCCATACTTGCCCCCATCCAATTTTCTGAGAGAGAGCCACCTACTCATGTGTTGAGATCAAGCTATTCCATTCCTACCATATGAATCTTGATCTCTAGCCTCCCCAAGTTGCTTTCCACAAAAATAATCTCTTCCACCAAAGCCAAATCTATGAGAGAGTGATTGTGTGTTGAGGAGTCTATCATCTTGAAGCACAAGAGCAAGGAGTTCATCGACATTACCGAGCCTATTACCTTTTGGAGGGTGGTGCCTCCTAGATTGGTTAGGTGTCGCTTGGGAGCCTCCTACTTCGTGTTGTGGAGTTGAACCAAGAAGTTTGTACGGGCAAGGAGATCGCCTACTTCATGAAGATCTACCCATAGTGAGGCTAGTCCTTCGTGGACGGAAGCCGTTATGGAATAGTCAAGGTTGCTACTTCGTGGACCCTTATGGGTGGAGCCCTCCGTGGACTCTCGCGACCGTTACCCTCCGTGGGTTGAAGACTCCATAAACGTGGACGTATGATAGCACCACCTATCGGAACCACGGGAAAAATCTTCGTGTCTTCAAATTGTGTTTGATCTTCCTTCCTACCCTCTACTACATATGCTTGTTGTTACTTTCCGCTGCTATACTCTTAGACAAGCATGTGTAGGGTGTACTTGAATTGCTATCATTGCTAAAATCTGCCAACACTTAAAATTGGGAAAAGGTAGAATTTTTATTTGGTCAAGTAGTCTAATCACCCTCCTCTAGACATACTTTCGATCCTACAAGTGGTATCAGAGCTTTGGTCTCCATTGCATTGGTCTCACAACCAAGGAGAGTATGGCGTCTAGTGAGGGAAATTATCACCATATAGGTCCGTACATTGATGGCACAAATTTTGCTAGTTGGAAGCACAAAATGAAAATGCATATTCTTGGTCATAACCCCGCCGTTTGGGTTGTTGTTCGTGTTGGCTTGCAAGGTGAATTCTTTGGTGATGGAAAGGAACCGGATCGTGAAGCGACCGCGGATGAATTGAAGATGTTGCAATACAACGCTCAAGCATGTGAGATTCTCTTCAACTGCCTATGCCCCGAAGAATTCAACAAAATCAGCCGTCTTGAGAATGCAAAAGAGATTTGGGATACTTTGGTTGATATGCATGAATGTACCGAATCCGTGAGAGAATCCAAGTTGGATGTTCTTCAAAGTCAGCTTGACAAGTTCAAGATGAAGGATGGTGAAGGAGTCGCAGAGATGTACTCTAGGCTAGCTCTCATCACCAATGAGATTGCCGGCTTAGGAAGCAAAGAAATGACCGACAAATTCATCATCAAGAAGATACTTAGAGCTTTGGATGAGAGATACGACACCGTGTGCACTTTGATCCAAATGATGCCCAACTACAAAGATCTCAAGCCTACGGAAGTCATTGGAAGGATTGTTGCTCATGAGATGACACTTAAAGACAAAGAAGAGCTTCACAACAAGTCTAGCGGTGCTTACAAAGCCACAAGTGATGCTCCCGCAACCTCAAGTGACAACCTTGTCACCAATGAAGAGAAGCCTCATGGTCAAGAAATTCAACAAGTTCTATAAGAATAGAGGCAAAGAACGAAGCTCCAACTCAAGTTATGAAGAGAAGCATTCGTCAAGTCGTGACCGAAACTGCTACAATTGTGGGAAGCCCGGACACTACTCCAATGAGTTCACGGCTCCCTACAAACGAAGAGAAGAGTCACCTAGAAGACGAAGCTCAAGAAATGAATCACCTCAAAGAGATAGAAGGAGTAGAGATGATCGTTATGAACGAAGTCCCTCAAGGAGAAGTAGGGACTCAGAGAAGAAGGACAAGTACACCAAGAGCTACTCAAGAAGAAGACATCAAGCTCATGTTGGTGAATGGGTTTCCGGCTCCGAATCCGACAACAACTCCGAGAGAAGCTATCACTCCAACTCCGACTATAGTCAAGATGAAGGTGTTGCCGGACTTGCACTAGTGACTACCAACTCCTATGATCTATTTGATTCACCAAATGAAGGGAGTGGAAGTTGCTTCATGGCTAAAGGCCCCAAGGTATCACACACCGAGTATCTTGATTTCAATAGTGATGAAGATGATTTACTTGGTGATGATGACTTGCTCTTTGATAAAACTAGTGATGTTAGTCAAAATGAACTTGATAATTTTCATGCTAGTCAAGATAAGTCGGTTGACGATGATAAGATGAAAATAGAACAACTAACTAAAGAATTAAACACTCTTAAGTTAGCCCATGAATCTACTCTAGAAGATCATAGAGAGCTTGTAAGGACTCATGAGAAGCTACGCTTCGAGAAGCTCACCTTGGAGCAAGAACATGAGTTTCTTAAAGCTATCAATGACGATCTCCGAAAGAAGACTTCATCTTATCTAGCCAAACGATTACTCTTGTCTACATTCATGCCACAAGTTAAACCTAGACAAACTAGTAACAAAGGCAAGAAAGGTTCTTCATCTAGTAGCAACAATAAAAATGCTAAATCTAATGATGTTGCTTCTAGTAGTTCTATTGATTCCACAAATGATGATTCTCTTAGCCAAGTTACACTTGAGCAAGAAAACAATTTATTGAAAGGGATTATAGAGAAAGGTGTCTACAAGAGTCTTGCCGGGTGTAAGCAATTTGAGGAGATTGTACGCACGCACGGAGGATACCGGAAGAACCATGGCATTGGCTACTTCAATGCTAATGGAGTTGAATGGGAAGAAGGTCAATACCCCAAGCCCAAGTTTGTTCCTCAAAGGGAGAAGTATGAACATACTCTTCCCAAGGGAACAAACACTCAAGATGACCTTCCACCCCAAGACCACAAGCTCAAGGGCAAGGACAAGCTTCAAGAGGACAGACTCATATGAAGATGAATCCCAAGCTTTGGTGGAGTGGGTTCCCAAGGCTACTTCAAGCTCAACTTCTACAAGTGCCACTTCAACACCAAGGATCCCCATCAAGTTGATGTGGGTCCCCAAGAAGAAGAACTAGAGAAGTTCTTGAGGGGTGACTCCGCCAATGAAATTCACTCACATTCATTATTGGCAAGAACTAGTTGCAATCAACGTCAACATCATGCAATAGTTCAAGGAGTCACACATTCCCTCAAAGGTAAGCAAGGGACAAGGTAATCAACGAATCCATGGACATCATCATGTATGCTTTGCACTCCATGTCCATAGATATCCTTGTATTTGTCTCTTGTTTGTTGGGACTAACCCATGTAGGTGAGAAGAGTAAGGAAACAACAGATGCTCCCAACTCTTGGTGATCTTCATCAACCTTGAGCATCCACCACTACATCACCCACATGAAGTCTTCTACGACAAACCCAAGGTTAGTTTATCCCTCCTATGGGGGGATGTCACATCAAGGGGGAGCTTTACTCTAAGACTTGAGTTAAAGCATCTCTTAGAATGTGACAACATTAAATGCGTTATGTAAAAGTGGTAACCCCACTTGTGCTTAAACGATGAGTATGACCTATGATCAAGTATTCTTACTTGGCTCCTAAGTCAGTATACTCATATATAGATGACTCCATCATCGCCAAAATGCTTGATAGATGCTAGTATGTATGTGCATGTTTGCCATGATTTCATTTGACATCTTATTGTGTGAGCATGTTGGTCTGCATTTATTTAACCATTCGAGGACATCCAATTGTTGCTATTTGGCTTTTGATTTTTCTTTTGCCAATTGGATGGACAAGAATGCCTAGGACCACTATCTAGCTATCTATGCTTTCTCGTCTCATATTCCATTCTTGCTACATCACAAAATTTGAACAAGGACTTTTCGATCTCTCTGTGTGAGGAGCACTCGGAGTTCCGTATCGACAAAGGACTGACCATTAAAACCTCCCAAGTGCATCTTGGTGGAACCAATACCAAATTCTCGGTATCACCGAATGCCTAGGGTTGATCTGGTTTTCACACTCGGTATCACCGATTCCATCTTCTCGGTTACACCGAGTTTCCCTGTCACCTGACAGTAGAGGAACTCGGTGAGACCGAAAAGTTAGAACCGGTGTCACCGACAGCCACGAGTATATAAAGAGGCGGACCCAACTTTTGAAATTAATTCCTCAAACGTCATCCCCTCCAAAAACCGTAGCTGCCAAACAAGACCCCTGGTCGTCGCCTTCGTCTTCCCGAGCGCCTCCGCCATTGGAAGTCCACGCCGCCAACGGATTCTCCCCCCCCCCCCGTCGCTGCCGTAGCGAGATCGTAACCGAGTTATGGTACAATTTCATCCCCTCGTGTGCTCCCCTCTCCGAATCTTGCGCATTAGGACTTTTCCATCTATAAGACAAAGTTTGAGATCGATCTATCCACTAGAAATTTGATTAGACTAGCGAATGAAAGATTTTTTAGGGTTTGTCGTCCGCGACTTGAATCTCGGTAACACCGAAGCAAAAGAATCGGCTTCATCGATTCCCTTTTCTAGTCGACTGAGCAGAACCTCGGTGAAACCGAGTGCCCACTTTCAGTCTCACCGAAAGTGGTGCCATGTTTCTGTTTAGCAGGTTGTTTGTCTCGGTGGGTCCGAAAAGTTTGCATCGGTAGTATCAAAATTCACTTGACAGAATGCAAATCTTAAGAAATTTTAGTTCAAATTTGAGAAAACCTTCTGCAATTTTGTGATGACTCAACCCTTCCACTCTTCTATACTCTATTTCACAGGGTCAGAGATGTCAGGTTCAGATGATAGCCAGAATGATTTCAGAGAGAAGAATGTTGGCATGAGCTCAGGCACTAGTCCTGATGAGAGCTTTCATGATGTTCCTAGCTCACCTGATCTGCCCAAGGCTGCAACCAGGGCAAGAAGGAAGCTCAACTCAGATGAGGAAGATGAAGATTTTATACCTGAGGAGCTATCCAAGAAAGATGATGCTGCCAAGAGCACTGCTGCTGCCACTACTTCCAAGAAGAAGGCTATAAGGAAAGAGTATGCTAGCTCAGGGTCAGTGAGAGCACCAGAGAGTGCTAGGGCAACAATGACTGTTGAGCCCTCCAAGAAGTCCATGCCTAAGAAGGCAGGAGAGAAGAAGAAGTCCAGGAAGAGGATCATTCATGTCATGGGCAGGCCTACCTCAATGTATGAGGACCCAACAGAGGCTGCTGCTGAAGAAGAAGAGGAGGAAGAGCCAGCTACCAAGGCTCCTCCTAAGAAGAAGAAGAAGCTCATGGCTGATGCTATGCCTAAGGACACATCATCCAAAGGCACCAAGACTGCCCCCAAGAAGGCTGCTGCTGTTCCTAAACCCAAGAGGTTTTCCAGAGACATCCCAACTTCTAGCAAGAACAAGACCTCCACTTTCAGGGATGCTGAGGAGGATGCTATGTCTGCCTTGATGAAGCTAAGGCCACACCTTCCAAAGCATAATGCCAGCCATTTGCTAGCTGAGGATATGAAGAAAAGGAAGGACTCAGGTTTGAGAGAGTGGAGAGCTGTTGATCCATATTCACAGAGGAGGAAGACTGCTGTGGACTACATGTTCTATACAAAAGAACAGCAACACTTCTATGAAACAATTTTGCTTGACAAGAGCCCTGCTGTGAGTGATATGAGGTTTGTGGACTGGAAGTACATCAAGGACAATGAGGATTACTTCCCAAGCGTGCAAGACAATTTTCATTGCATTGGACTTGATGAGTTTGTTGGTAAGGAGTTTACTGCTTGGAATGATGAAATGATCATGCAATTCTACTCCACTGCTCATTTCTATGGAGATGGTAGAATTGTATGGATGACTGAAGGTGCAAGGTATGAATCCACAGTTGAGGAGTGGACTGCCATCTTAGGAGTCCCAGAGGTGGAAGATGGTGACATTAATCTATACAATAAGCCCAAGGCAAGCCACAATGCCATGAACATGTACAATGAGATCCCTGCTGCACATCTGAAGTCTCACAAGCTAGGATCCATTTACTTCCTCCAGGCTGGTCTACGCACGATCAACACTATCTTGAGGCATACCTTGATGCCTAAGTCTGGAGATAAGAAGATGATAAGAGGATATTCTATCAACATGCTGCTCCATCTAGATCAACATACGAGATTCAGAGTGATGGATCTGATAGTGGAGACTGTGAAGAGGGTTGCTGCTGATCAGAAGCGCTCATGTTGCTATGCACCCTATATCCAGATGCTTATCAACTCCAAGTTGGAGAAGCACATATTTTCACTTGACCGACCATATTTGCCACTATTGCCAGAGCTAGAAGACAACGTTGTGGTGATGGACCCAGATCATCCTACCTCAGCTACAGCACAGGCACATGCAGAGGCAGCCAGAGACTCCGGTTCTCAGGTGCCAAGGTCTAGGAGTGAGCAGATGGATCTCCTACTTAGCTCTGTGCTCAGCATGCAGAAGGACATTGGGAACATTCTGAAGAACCAGGAGAGCCTCTCGAGGATTGTTGACACCAAATTTCATATTCTCAACAACAAGGTGGATGAGCTCACAGTGACTGTGAATGAGCTCAAGAAGGAAGTTGATGGCGTGCCCAGTCCCCACACTACTGATGATGATGAGGATAGTCCACCTCTCCGGACAGCCACTCAGTTCAGGACTCAGCCCAGATCTGCTACAGTGCCAGTTCCAGAGTCTCGACCGTCTTCATCAGCACCTGCCGCAGCTCCTTCAGCACCTCCAGTTGCTACTCCGACTCCGTCCATGACGTCTGCAGAAGTCTTCGCTGATGCCGTTCTCTCGACTCCTTCATCAGCCACCGGAGGAGA
This sequence comes from Elymus sibiricus, assembly GCA_039707655.1. Taxonomy (NCBI): domain Eukaryota; kingdom Viridiplantae; phylum Streptophyta; class Magnoliopsida; order Poales; family Poaceae; genus Elymus; species Elymus sibiricus. The sequence continues at coordinate 294,387,913 of CM077663.1, read as the reverse complement.
TCAGCCCCAGAAGAGCGCTTAGTTATATACCTTTGAACTTTTTGGTAACTTGTTGCCAAAGGGGGAGAAGATGTATATAGATCTTTAGGATTCGAGAGAGAGCGTTGCTTTTTATCGCTTTTCAAAACATTGATAACTTTTGGTTGGTTTGCTTGTGTTAAACTTTGTTGGTGTTTGATCATACACTTGATGTGTATTGCTACTATTTCCTATCCTTGTGATGCTTATGAAATGATCATTCACCTTTGCTTGATTGTGTTGTGCTATGATATTCATTCATATTATTCTCTCACACCACCAAGTTGTATGTGACATGGAAGAGTGCCCCATGTACCTAATCGATTGTGCATTTGCATTCAAACGCAAATTCAAAATAATGCACAAATTTAGGGGGAGCTCTTGCTTATCACATACTTCTCAAAGCGACGATTATATTCATTGATTATATCATATGTCGAAGCTTTGATCTATATGTTGTCATCAATTACCAAAAAAGGGGGAGATTGAAAGCACATTTGCTCCCTTGGTGGTTTTGGTAATTAATAACAACATATATGCCATTGAACTAATGTTTCCACTAAGCATATTTCAGGAAAAGTTCAATGATGGGTTGGCAAAAGGATTGTGGAGAAACCCCAAGATGCAAGGAAATGGATTGGCAAAGCTTCAAGCAAGAGGACTCTACATTTTACTTTGTGAGAAATCACTTTGAGTCCATAGGAAAGCCAATATTATTAAAAGGGGGTAAGGTACTGTTGGTGAACAAGATGCTCCACGTGCACAAGTGATGGTCACCAAAAAACCCACAAACTCTCCCACAAATACTCTGTCTAGAACCCTACCACTCAAATCGGTAAGACCAACAATTCCTATTCGGTCTCACCGAGATTCAAACCCTAAACAGATCATAAGCCAAACCCTAGCCCATCGGTGCAGCCGATTTCCTCTTCGGTGCCACCGAGTTCAGTTGCCAACTTTCTGGTTAGCTATTTTCAAGCATCGGTACCACCGAGTTTTGCCAAACGGTCTCACCGAGATTTGGACCAACTTTCTGGTTAGCCATTCTCAAGAATCGGTACCACCGAGTTTTTTGAATTGGTCTCACCGAGTTTTGGACCAACTTTCTGGTTAGCCATTGTCAAGATTCGGTACCACCGAAATTTGAGAATCGGTCTCACCGACTTGTGCATTCTGACCATTGGTCATCTTATCGGTACCGCCGAGAGTTATGTATCGGTCTCACCGAGATTCAAAAGTTACTGCCTTTTGGTCATTTTGGTACCACCGACTTTTACACTTCGGTGTCACCGAGTTGGTCACTTTAGGTGTAACGGTTGGATTTTTGGGGATGCCTATATATACCCCTTCACCACCACCCACTCGAAAGAGAAGCACTCAAAACTATTCCATACTTGCCCCATCCAATTTTCTGAGAGAGAGCCACCTACTCATGTGTTGAGATCAAGCTATTCCATTCCTACCATATGAATCTTGATCTCTAGCCTCCCCAAGTTGCTTTCCACCAAAACAATCTCTTCCACCAAAGCCAAATCTGTGAGAGAGTGATTGTGTGTTGAGGAGTCTATCATCTTGAAGCACAAGAGCAAGGAGTTCATCGACATTACCGAGCCTATTACCTTTTGGAGGATGGTGCCTCCTAGATTGGTTAGGTGTCGCTTGGGAGCCTCCTACTTCGTGTTGTGGAGTTGAACCAAGAAGTTTGTACGGACAAGGAGATCGCCTACTTCGTGAAGAGCTACCCATAGTGAGGCTAGTCCTTTGTGGACGGAAGACGTTATGGAATAGTCAAGGTTGCTACTTCGTGGACCCTTATGGGTGGAGCCCTCCGTGGACTCTCGCGACCGTTACCCTCCATGGGTTGAAGACTCCATAAACGTGGACGTATGATAGCACCACCTATCGGAACCACGGGAAAAATCTTCGTGTCTTCAAATTGCATTTGATCTTCCTTCCTACCCTCTACTACATATGCTTGTTGTTACTTTCCGCTGCTATACTCTTAGACATGCATGTGTAGGGTGTACTTGAATTGCTATCATTGCTAAAATCTGCCAACATTTAAAATTGGGAAAAGGTAGAATTTCTATTTGGTCAAGTAGTCTAATCACCCCCCCCCTCTAGACATACTTTCGATCCTACAATCAAGTGAATCAATAGAACACCCCATTGTCACCACGGGTATCCACATGCAAGACATACATCAAGTGATCTCAAATCCAATATTCAATCCGACATAACAAAACCTCAAAGGGAAAGGCTCAATTCATCACATCAAGGTAGAGAGGGAAGAACACCATATGATCCAACTATATTAACAAAGCTTGTGATATATCAAGATCGTGACATCTCAAGAACACGAGAGAGAGAGAGAGAGCAATCACATAGCTACTTGCACATACCCTCAACCCCGAGGGTGAACCACTCCCTCTTCATCATGGAGACCACCTGGATGATGAATATGGCCTTCGGTGATGATTGCCCCCTCCGGCAGGGTGCCGAAACAGGGCTCCGGATGAGATTTCTCTGGTACAGAAGCTTGCGGCGGCGGAACGGACGTTCTAGGTTAACTTCTGAGAGTTTTGGGATTTATAGGATTTTTCAGCGGTGGAATCATGCGGAACGGAGCCACGGGGTGGTCCCAAGGCAAGTGGGCGCGCCCTAGGGGGGTGGTCGCGCCCTCTTGCCTTGGGGGCACCTGGTGGCCCCTCTCCGGTGGTTCTTCGCTCCAGTATTTCTTATATGTTCCAGAAAAAATCGTCAAAAAGTTTCGGGCAATTTCGAGAACTTTTATTTTCTGCACAAAAACAACACCACGGCAATTCTACTGAAAACAACATCAATCCGGGTTAGTTCCAATTATATCATATAAAGTGCATCAAAACCATTTACAAATATTGTAAACATTGGTGAACTTGGCATGAATACTTCATAAATTATCAATACGTTGGAGACATATCAAGGGCTCTCATTGAATGACAAAAGTTGACACAAACGGTTCAAACACCATAACCCAGACATATGCCGGAGCTTTGAGGGTCTCCTTTGGAGATGCCCTAACAAGCTCAGCTTTGTTCGACTTATGTAACTCACAATCCAGTTTGTTTAACTCGTTATAAATATAAACGACAAAATATATGTATCCTGTATGTAATTAACCTAAAAATATATATTAATAGACGCATATTTTTCCTCATAATTATAACCATCATCAATTTACATCAACATCACTGAGGTTTTCAACGCCATTGTCATTGTCATGATTCCTAAGGTTAACTCACCGGAGTTGCTACCTTAGCTCAGGCCAATTAGTCTATGCAATGTTCTTTACAAGATTGCCACGAAGTTTTTTGCAAGTAGGCTAAAGAACATCCTCCCCATTCTCATTTCAAAGGAGGAGAGTGCTTTTGTCCCTGGACGCCTTATAATCAAATGTGCTGGTGGCATATGAATGTGGTCATGCAATTCGCACAAGAAAGTGAAAAAAAATGTGCGCCGTTAAGCTCAATATGATAAAAGAGTATGATCGAGTGGAGTGGATTTTCTTGCAGTAGATAATGGATCAATTTGGTTTTGCACCGGAGTGGATAGCAATCATGATGAGGTGTGTGACGACTGCAAATTTTTTGGTCAAGCTGAATGGTGGGCGCTCTAGGGGCATTTCCCTTTCTCATGAACTTGGGGGGCATTATCCCCATATTTGTTTCTCTTTTGTGTTGAGGGTTTTTCTGCACTCCTAAAGAAAGCTAAAATTGATAAAAAAAAACTTAATGGGCCCCCATGTAACACACCTCCTTTTTGTCGATGATAACGTTGTGTTTCTTGAGGGGTGAAGAGACAACATAGAGACGTTGAGAGACATCTTGGTTAAATATGAAGAGGCATCTGGTCGGAGAATTAATTTTCAAAAGTCTTATATTTTCTTTGGTAAAGGATGCCAGGAGGATACTAAAGTGGAGCTAAAAAATGCTTTGGGAGTATCTTTGGAGGCTCTTAGCGAGAGGTACCTTGGACTTCCAACACTGGTTGGGAGATCAAAAGAGGTCACCTTTAAATATGTTACGGAGAGCTCCAAGGGCAAGGTTAGTGGATGGAAGGGACAAGTTGCTATAAAGTCAGGGCTACAAGGTGTACCTACCTACACCACGAGTTGTCTTCATCCCACAAAGAAAATGTGTCGGAACCTGACTTTGACCTCCTCGAAATTCTGATGGGGTGCAATGAATGGTGATTGAAAAGTACATTGGGTCTCATGGCAAAAAATGTGTGCTCCTAAACGGGATGGTGGACATGGTTTTCGTGATATGGTGGCTTTCAATCAAGCACTGCTAGCAAAGCAAGCCTGGCGAATTTTGCAATGTCCAACCTCCCTATATGCAAGGGTTCTCAAGGCGCGGTATTTTAAAGAGGACACTATCGTGACAACTACTTGTCCTTCGTCAACCTCATACAAGTTTAGAAGCATCTTGCATGGGAGATACCTCCTTCAAGAAGGGTTGATATGGCACATAGAAGGCGGCTCGAAGGTGAGTATACATCACGCAAATTGGATACCGAGAAATGGGTCCTTGCGACCTTTGGGTAAAGTCTTTTTGCCCGGAGTAACAAAAGTGGTCGGCCTGCTCTCCTCCGATGGTGGGAGCTGGAATCTGGTCCGCGTGGATGCAATGTTTTCTAAGGATGATGCAGCGGATATCAACAAGATAGCTATCGGAGGCTTGGGTAATGGTTGTTTTACTATTAAATCAGCCTACCTTCTGAAGATGTCCATGAATAGATCGAGAACCGGACAACTGGAGTCCTCGAGTTCAGTGAATAGGCATAAGGGGTATATGGCACTTTTGCATATAAGTGGCCGGCCAAGGCCAAGATACATATGTGGAGGCTGATCAGAAACGGGTTGGATGTGGGGGTGTGAACTTCATCGCCATCGAGTAAAACCAGGAGTTTTTTTTTGTGTTGCATGTGGCTGGGAAGAGACGATCTATCATCTCTTCTGGGCATGTCAACATTCAGTTCAATTTTGGCAGCTACTTCGCTCAGAGAAGGGAGCATCGATGGCGATCCCACCGTGTTTGATGGACTCCCAGAGTGCGGTAGCGTGCTGGTTACTGAGTTGGTTCGTTGGTGCGTCTGACGAGGAGCAGGAAGCTATGGTCCAAGCGATATACAAACTCTGGTTGGCCCAAGATGAGGCACAGGATGGTAAGCGGATAGCCTCCACATGAAATAATGCTTAAGTTCTAACCCACATGGATGAGTGGAAGGGAGTTCATACAGTGAGGGATCGTGTGCCAGCGCAAAGAGTAATGCAAAAGTGGCGTCTGCCAAATGAGGGCTGGATTAAGATACATTTAGATGGGGATGTTTCAAATTTTGGCGACAAGGGTGGAGGTGGAGCTATGCTTAGGGATCACAATCGTGCTTTTAGGGCCGTGATGTGCCAACATTTCCCAAACATTGTTGATCCGGAGGCGATTGAAATCCCCTGGCTTGCAAACGGAAACTCCAAGTGATGCGCAAGGTCACGCTGAGAGACTGCGTGTGGAGCTTGATAGTCTAGGAGTGGTACAGATGGCCATGGGTGCAGGAGTTCAAGACGATGCTTATGTCGTTTTTAGAATTTAAGGTTTCGTGAGTTCGGCGTACTGCTAATGTTATTGCACATAAGTTAGCGAAAGTAGATGTCGGTAATGCACTTTGTAAAATTTGATTGGGGGTTTTCCAGACTGCGTCCTTGATGTAATTTCGGATGAGATTCCGAACTTTGAATTTTTAATAAAAACGGCAACGTTACCCATCATCAAAAAGAAAAAGGAAACAATTTATGTCAAAGGGATACTTGGTGCACACAAATCACAACAATATTGATACTTATATTATGTCCATTTCAGTTAACGAGGTTAACAAGTCAAACGAGTAGCTCGTCAGCTCGACTCGTTGAACTCAATCTGTTAACGAGCTCAAATTGAAACTCATCTCGACCCATTAGTCAACGAGTTCGAGTCAAGGTGGAGCCGACTCACTGGCTACTCATTTAGCTCACGCGACTTTTATTTCCAGCCTTCCTTATCCGTCCGCCATGTGGGGAAAACGACCAGCCGCCGTGCGCGGTGACGTCCCCACTGACGCCCGGCGCCATGGACGGACTCGGCCCATCGAACACCCAGCTCGCTGTCTGCTCACGCACGGCTCATCGTCACGGCCTATTTATGGATCCGCCGCCTGCCACCGGCCGCCGGCAGAACTCCCGCGACTATCAGGATCGGCCGGCTATACACCGTGAACTGCGCCAATAGGCTAGGGAGAAAATGGGGTGGAATGGCATCCTGGGCTTCGACTACGGCGTCGTGCAGGCACCGCTCGGCCCCGACATCTCCGGCCCGGAGCTCGCCGCCGCCGTCGCCAACGCTGGCGCCATAGGCCTCCTCCGCCTTCCTGACTGGGTACCTCGACTTTCCTACCCTCTTTGCTATTTACATGCGCTCTGTCTTGGCTAATCGCCGGAGTCCCCTACCTGCCTGCAGCCGGCGCCGGACCACGTGAGGGAGCTGATACGGAGGACTAGGAGCCTGACCGAGAAGCCGTTCGGGGCGGCCATCGTGCTGGCCTTCCCGCACGAGGAGAATCTGAGGGTCGTGCTGGAGGAGAAGCTCGCCGTGCTGCAAGTGTACTGGGGCGAGTTCCCCAAGGAGCGGGTCGACGAGGCCCACCGTGCCGGCGTCAAGGTCTTGCATCAGGTGAGAACTTTAGCTGAAGAACATTCCAGTTCACCGGAATGGATGAAACCCGGCTGCGGCTTGTGCTTACTTAACACTATTTTTCTGAACTGTACTTAACAGTTAACACTTGTTGTGCCGTTCTTATTACCACTTTCCTTGCCTGATTGCGTTTGCCTAGTCTATGTTCGTTCCAATTTACGTAATTAACATTTGTGATGTCATTGTAGTACTAGACTAGACTCTCTCTTCCTACTCACACTCCTGAATAATAGTGCCCAACTAATTAGATAAAACTAATTGGAGCGAAATCATTTTGTTCTTGAGAGTCGTGAGAGGGGAGGGCAAAGTCCGGTGGCCATTAGCTAGAGATGGTTACTTAACACCTTAGTCAAAACTTGTGAATGGTATGTATCAAACTTGCTAAATCATTGGATGCTGGTGTCCGTTTGCTAGAGTACGTTGACTGTGTATATGTCCAACTTCAAACAGGTCTTGTGTTCTTCAATGGTTTTAGTGCAAATGTAATGAGCAACAGCAGAATGGGCTTTTATCTTATATAGACAGATGGATACTTCCAACAGAATTTGATCTCTCACAATGATACTTGGACTAAGAACGGAATGGGCTTGAGTTTCTTATATGGACTCTGCATCAAGCCATGAAGTCATGAATATACCTAATTAAACCATTGCTTTCAGCCTTTCCAACAAAAGAAATTAGAGCTTTCTACTGTCAGTGCACACTTGTAGATGTTCTAACGAGTACATCTAAAAATTTGTAAGCTTCTTTTGAGGGTCTAGTAAGAAACTATAGTACTGTTATGTCGAGTTTTAGAATGTGATTCTTTTATAAAAGAAATACTTCTTATCGGTAGTGAGCATAAAGTTGACTTTATAAGAAAATGTGTATTACTCATTTCTCTCCAATTTCTTAGGACTGCTGGGATCATAGGATGATTTGTGATATTGATGAACAACTAGGACTAGAATCTGATGTAGACCATTCAGGTTTCGATGAACTCCTTGTTGGTTCCAAGAAATACACAATAGGTGCCAATGCATGATCAGTAGTCAAGGTCTTGCATCAGGTGAGAGCTTCAGCTGAAGGACTTTTGCCTACTTAACACTTTTTTTGGACCTGTACTTAACACTTGCTGTGCCGTTCTTATTACCACTTTCCTTGTCTGATTGTGTTTGCTTAGTCTATGTCTGTTCCAATCTCCATAATTAACATTTCTGATGTCATTGTAGTAGTAGACTAGACTCTTTTCTTCCTGCTCACACTTCTGACTAATAATGCACAATTAATTAGACAAAATTAATCGGAGAAAATTCATTTTTGTTCCTGAGAGTTGTGAGAGGGCAAAGTCCGGTGGCCGTTAGACAGGGGCTGGCCGTTAGACAGGGGCTAAGGACGGAAGGGGCTAGAGTTTCTTATAAGGGCTCTGCATCAAGCCATAAAGTCATGAATATGCCTAATAAAATCATAGCTTTCAGCCTTTCCAACAAGTACATTTGAATTTTTTTAAGCTTCTTTTGAAGGTCTTGTAAGAAACTATAGTATTGTTATGTCAAGTTTTAGAATGTGATTCTTTTCATAAAAGAAATACTTCTTACCAGTAGTGAACATAAAACTTTATAAGAAAATGCTTGCTACTCATTTCTCTCCAATTTCGTAGGACCTCGGGCTCATGGGATGATTTTTTATATTGGTGAACAACTAGGACTAGCATCTAATGTAGACCGTTCAGGTTTTGATGAACTCCTTGTTGATGCCAATAAATACAGAATAAGTGCCAATATATGGTCAGCAGTCAAGGCTTTCGTGCTCTATGATGATGATATGAGCATATACGTCCTTGCACTTTTTCCGTTGATTGTGTGTATTTAGAATTTTTTTCCTCTGTGACTTGAACAGGTTGGTAACCTTGAGGAGGCAGCAAAAGCTAAGGAAGCTGGTGTCGATGGAATTATCGTTCAAGGCCATGAAGCAGGGGGGCATGTGATTGGTCAAGTAAAGTCACTATACACTATTTGCATGTTGTTTTATAGCTTCAGTATTTTGAAATGCTGTTAGGTAGTCTACCAAGAAGCAAGCAAGCAAGCACGCAATAATAATCTACAGCATGTGCCCGTGATATATTCCAGGCTACTGATTTAACTAAAGGCTCCTATTGTGGTGTCATCTTTGGAAGCATAATATACGTACCTTGCAAGTCTGTTTCTATTAATTGTCTTCACGAGCTTTCATCTCAAACAGCTTTTCTTCTTTGAATAAAAAGGAGGGTTTGCTACCGTTGCTGCCGATAGTAGCGGATCTAGTTTCGGATACTACTGTTTTGGTTATCGCAGCTGGTGGAATCGTAGATGGCCGTGGCTACGCTGCTGCATTGGCACTTGGTGCTCATGGTGTTTGCTTAGGAACTAGGTACTTGCTCAATCTTGTCGTTGTATGATTATGTCATGCAGAGCTCTTCATTATACTTATGCATGTTCTGGTTTTTGCATTATAAAACTCCTTTATGTTTAGGTTTGTAGCCACCGAGGAAAGCTTTGCGCATCCGCTGTATAAGCAAAAGCTAATTGAGATGAATTGCACGGACTATACAAATGTGTTCGGGCGTGCTAGATGGCCTGGTGCTCCACAACGTGTCCTGAAGACACCTTTCTATGTTGAGTGGAAGAATCTCCCAGATCATGAAACAGAGGAAAATCAGCCTATTATAGGCCATTCTATCATCCATGGTGTGGTATGTATTGGTTGTTTATTTTTGTTGAATTTGCCCCCCTCATTCTGCATTTAGAAATTTAAACCATCTTTGTTATGACTTTTCCTGTTTTGACCAGCAATGTAAAGTACTTCACCCTCTAAAAGTTTTACCCTGGTACTATATATAGGCACGATGCCGAGTGTATGCGCTTATCAGGAGGACTTTGTTTAGTTCAACAAACATGAGTCTTCAAGATGTACCTTTGAAACTGTTTGTCAAATTTAGGCATGTCAGCTAACTTTAAGACCTCTCCAGCCCAAGAGCTCCTATGTATTGACCGAAACAAGCCCCACAAATGAACCTAGCTACTTTGCAAGTTAGAGCTCAAACGATCAGATTTTAAAATGGCCATCTAAGCTCAGGATGATTTCATTGATACGATCATCGGGGAAAAGAATCTAAAAAATATTTCAAAATGACCATGATTATTTTTTAACTTGTGTTCTTTCAGTTCAACCAGGGTCTGTTTCCTGGGCATATAAAGTTGCAAAAACACATAATGCAATTAAGTGTCAAATGGTTTTTTATCATGTTACTTCAATATAGGTTGAAAAAGTTAAGTTCTACTTGTGATGTACCATATTTGTGATTATTCATGGCCATCTATTATGCTGTTTGTATAAGATGGACCTCAGTAGAGAGGAGTTCATTCACTCCAACCTTAATGCACATTTCGCACTTGTGCATCTAGAACTTAATAATGGAGAACTAAGCAATGGTTTCACGATTCCAGCACAAGGATATACGCCGATTTGCTGGTACTGTTCCTAATGCGACAACAACAGGCGATATCGATAGCATGGCTATGTATGCTGGTCAGGGTGTCGGGCTAATCACAGAGATTGTACCAGCAAGGGAAGTTGTCGAGAGGCTGGTTACCGAAGCACAGCACGTCATTGGAGAAAAGCTTTCTGGTTTCCCCAAATCATCAGAGTAGTGCTGGTGAAGTCCTTGGTAATTAAACTATAAAGGTATCTAATGGTGTACGCTGTGTGGTATTTGTAGGCAATAGCCAATCAAAATAAATGAGTTTTCCAAGGTATTCCTTTTCCGATCGACCACAATTTTGTACTTGTATGCGCTGTTTGTAAGCAATATATTCAATAAAACTAAATGATAAATCGTTCAATACAATGAGACTGACAAGTGGAGCATGTGGGTTGGGGCCACTTGTCAGTTACACATTGGCTTGTGCTTCTATGCTTTCCGAAACTTTTATTTTCATGATCTCAGAGCAGGTGTCACTAATCAGACCTCAGGTGCCAGGTCATCTGCACTATAAAGATAGTAGCATACCCTAGTATCACACGTATGATACCAACTTACAATACTACCCACTATAAAAGATTGAAAGGTCTTGGCAGTAAGGGTAGATTAGTAATCCTAACTAGTAAGGGCCCTCGCAGCCCCTCGCCAGGGTTGTCTGATTCTTGTGAAGCATATGAAAGGTTCACAGAGAAGGGGTGAAGGATCCTGACATGGAGATTTTTTTTTCCAAGGCTAATGGAATTTACCAAGGAGGTTGTGAATGGGCCTTGTTTAGCATTGGAAATTTACCAAGGAGGTTGTGAGAGCAACTAGTCAAGGAGCGCTCTTTGCGAACGCAGCGAGCGAACGATTTGAAGCGCTCCACGCGCGACACAAGTGTCACGCGCTGAGCGCTCGCACGTGGGGAAAAACAACCCTAAGCGGTTGGTTCCCGGTTTTCATTTTCCGGTTTCTGGTTTCGTACCTTTTGTAGTTCGCCCCTCATACTACTTGTGTTTTCCAATTTTTTTCCTTTTTGCGTGATAACAGAAATAAGACCCCAGCATGTGCGACGTTGGTTTCTTGTTTCCCATTAGTTTTCCTTTATTTTCCCCCATTATATTCCCAGGAAATCGAGATTTATGCGGTAATTACGGTGGCGGCTTCCAACACTATCAATATCAGTAACAGAAGCTGCAGAGTCATTTCGGACCCATCGAGTTTTTTGACTCGGTGACACCGAGTTGACTCGGTAATTCCGAGAAAAATCAATCGGAAATTCCGAGTGAGATGCAGAAGATTACAGAAAGTTGGCCACGTTAACTCGGTGAGACCGAGAAAAATCACTTGGTGGCTCCTGTCGGCGTTCTCGGACCAGGGGTACCCAGACCTGCCTGCCTGCGGCCCAGCGCGTGGCCCACCTCGAAGGCCTGGTGCGGCCCTGCCACAAGCCCCCAAGACAAGACCCTCGAGAGAGCCCCTGCCTCGCGAGGAGGACAACGCCAAGACCTCCGGAGGAGTGGCATCCCCTCAGGCCGCTTCCCGAGGAGCGGAGATTCCTATGCAAGTACCCGGCCTCATGAGGCCGGGATGACGTGGGTTCTGACGACAGAGCCAGGCGGGCGCCAGCAGGCACAGAAGGAGGACATTTTCCTCTTTCGTGATAAGGAGGCTAGGACGTACGCGGGTTCCCAAGAAGCCCCCCAAAGGTTTCCTTCCTAGTGCAAGAGGACCAAGACCACGAGCTCGGCAGGACGGATGTCATCGCCGAGCCCACCGCTGCGTCACACCCGGAAGCTTTGCAGGCGAATACCACCTTTAGTCAGGACAGGATGTACTTCTTGTCCCCTTTCAAATTTGGCCATTGTGGATCCCTTCCCGCTTGTGCGATAAGGGAAGAGGACCGTGGCCCCTATAAAGAGGGACGAGCTCCCATCGTAGAAGGCAGGTTGGACGCACCCGTTCATCACTGCCAAGAGCCCTGGCGAGGCCACCCAACCACTGTACTAGTTCATCCTCGGCCTCCTCGTGAGGCCAATCCACCACGAAGCAGGAGTAGGGTTTTACACCGCATGGTGGCCCGAACCTGGGTAAACACCGCGTGCCTCCGCTTGTTTTCCCCCTGAGAGAGCGGCCGGAGAACCACTGAGAAGTTGTGAGATTGAGCGGGATTGGAGAACGAGCGCACCCCAGTGTTCGAACCTCATTGGGTTTTGCGGAGCCCTGATTCCGACATTTGGCGCGCCAGGTAGGGGTGTGCCGACGTCCTTCAGTTCCGTCGACTCCTGCTTCGCCGACGGTCGGCCACCTCCCGCTCCTGCTTCACCGACGGCATGGCCAGCTCCGGATGTGCGCGCCCCGGGGGTTCCGTGCTGGACGACCGTTATCAGGCCACCAGCGTCGTCGCCGTCACCACCGCCGCTCGTACCGCTCGCGCACAGCAAGGCCCCTCGCGCCCACAACAGTGCCCGAGCGGCCGCTCCGCCGCACCTTCCGCGGCCCCTGTTCACGTGGGGGACCTGAACGCGCAGGACGCGTTGCTCATGGCAAGCGAACTCCTTCGCCATCGCCCGACAAAAGGGGGTTATGACGCCTGGGCCGACCACATCGCCGAGCTGATTACCGTCGCAAGGAGGGCCCTGGCACCCTACCTTCCTCTACGGCCCCCGGCGCAAGGAGCAGAAGGCTCGGCTAGCGAGCCACCTCCGCCGCCGCGTGTCAACGCACACGGCCCCCAGCTCGAGGAGCCCGAGCAGGGCCCACCTCGCGCTGTACTTCTCCTCCTCAGGGTTCCGGTGACCAATTTCGGACCGCCGCCCGACCCCAGCAGCGACGTGCCCGAAGGAAATGACGGGATGTCCTGCACCCGCCATGACGCGCGAGCCCACAACATGGAGGATCACCGCACTCTCGCGCCCCCTCGACGCGAGCGCACCAACCGGCGCAGGGGCCGGGCAGCTCGCGTCGCCGCGCATGGAGGAGATCATGGAGGGGGCGCGGGGGACGACCACGACGGCCACCCTCGCCAGGACGGGTGCGACCAACCTCGTAGCGGCACAGGAGGCGGCCAGCTTCGGGCGGAAGCTGGGCGCAGGCGCGCCCGAGGGATGCGCGCCCAGGACAGCGTCACACTGTTGCCCGGGGAGGTCAGCCTCGGGGCATCCGGAGAGGCACCAGGAGGGAACCCAGGCCCCCACGCCGCGGCCCGCGCTCCAGGCGGTGCCGCGACGAACGCTAGCGCCGTGGGTCTCGCACCCGCCGCTGGCATCAGCGCCCTCCCGGCGTAGGAGGGCACCCCCGGCGCCCCATGTCAAGCCAGGCCCGGGAGCTTCCGCTACGGGAGCATCTGGTCCGGTCGGAGTGATGGACGGGGCGCCCGGGGTCACGTGGGGACGCGCCACAGCGGGCGCCCTCGCGAGCGGGGAACACGGCACCGGGCGACGGGGGCCCCAGGGGCTCGTCGCACAGAAGATCTGCAAGGCTCGAGCAGCGCGGGCCACCCGCGGCCGGCACCGTGGGGACGCTACACTGGCAGAGTCACGCTCCACGGGGCCTCGCACGCCCCTCGGCCTGGGGAGCGTGGCATAGCTTGGTTTAAAGGTTTTGATGCACAAGCAGTATTCCCGCTTAGTACAGGCGAAGGCTAGCAGTTAGATTGAGAAGCGGCCAGGTAGAGAGCGAAGACGGTCATGAACATGCATTACATATAATCAACATTGAATACTAGCATGAGTAGGATATGGACACCATGAACATAAATATCATGAAGGCTATGTTGGTTTTGATTCAACTACATGCGTGAACATGTGCCAAGTCAAGCCACTTGAAACATTCAGAGGAGGATACCATATCATCATACCGCATCACAACTATTTTAATGCATGTTGACACCCAAGATAAATCATTATCCACTCCTAGCTACTTAAGCATGGCATGAACAACTATAATCTCTAATGGTCATTGCAAACATGTTTGATCATAATGAGCTGAATCAAGGGATACTAGGTTAAACATATTTACAAAAACAAAAACAAGTTGAGTTCATACCCGCCTTTCTCTGCCACAGTCAATTCATCCAATGTCGTCATTATTGCCTTTCACTTGCACGATCAAATGATAAGAGAATAATAATAGCGCAAGAATGTCGTGGACTAAGCTGGAATCTGCAAACATTTTATTCAAGAGGAGAAGACAAGGTAATATGGGTTCTTTATTAGGTAAACGATAATGAGGATGAGAACCACTCAACAATTTCATCGTGGTCTTCTCCTCGGTACGACTCAAGTAAAAAGAAAAGAATTTCAGAGAAACACACTGAAATATTTTTGGAGTTTTTGGTTTTTAAAGAAGCAAGCAAAATAAAGAAAACAAAAACGAGAAAAACTATTTACACGGGAAAGCTCCCAACAAGTAAACGAAGAAGCGAGAAATCTTTTTGGGTTTTCTTTTGATGCTACAATTAAACTAAGCTAGAAAGAAAAACTAAAAAGAAGTAGGAAATATTTTTGGGTTTTCTCAAAGTTTTTCAAACACACAAGAAGAAAGCGAGAAAACAAATCTAACATGGATATTACAATGAAAAAGTATGAACACCGACAACTAGAATGAAATGTGAGAACATGAATGTAATGTCGGTGGAAATACGTACTCCCCCAAGCTTAGGCTTTTGGCCTAGCTTGGTAATCACCATCCGTATGAATAATAATCTAGGCGATGGCTATTCGAGAACCTCGGAGCATACTCCGCGGCCCTCCTGGCAGCTTCAACCTCCGCATTGTACTCATAATCTTCGCTCTCAAGAACATAATATCTTCCCCTAGTGTGAAAATCAAAGAGAGCAGGAGCAGGCAAAACAGTTTTTTTTTTATTGAATCTCAAGTTATAGGTGTAGTTGGTGGCCGTACCCGTAAGGAACTTATGACGCTTCATGGCATCAAAGTCTAAATACTGAGTGGGTAGGATGGGATCATTAGGCCAAGGTGAAACATTTAATCTCTCGGCTACACGGGAGGCATAAATTCCTCCATAAAAATTATCACTAGCAGCATTAAGTTGCAACCTCCGTGCAACAATTGCACCAAGATTATAATCCTTATTCCCAGTTATGGCAGTTTGTAAGAGACTTAAATCATGAGCACATAATGTGCTACAATCTTGTTTGCCTACAATACATTTACCATTGAAGAGCGCAAAATATTGGAGTGATGGAAAATGGATGCTATTAATTCTCCCTTGTGTGACCCCCCTATCTTCGCCAAAGCAAAGATTAACTAAAAATGATTCGTACTCGGATTTTATTGGTTCATCGAAGGAACCCTCATATGGAAGTTTACTAACATCGCTAAACATTTCTAAAGGGATGGTAAAGGAATGATCGTACAGGTTGAATGAAACTCTAGACTCACGAGGAAAATATTTAAATTTCTTTGTGAAGGTTTTCGTGAGTTCGAGGTGTTGGGGGCACTTATCTGCGATGAAGGAAGCAAGCCCTGTGTTGTGGATAAATTGATAAAATTCCTCCTTAATACCTGCACCTTCCATGAACTCGTCGCATGGCCACAAGCATGATTTGGTAGCGGCATCTCGCATCGAGCTTTCGCTTGGTTCAACATAAGACTGTCGAACTGAGCTTCCACTTGACGAGGCTCCCGAGGATCTCCTCCTCGAAGAACTCCTAAAGAATTGCATTTTTATTCCTATAAAAATTCTGAAAAAATTTAGTCAACAAAACTTTGTAAGATTGTTAACAACTACTCCCAAGCATGCATAGAGGCCATATTGAGCATTCAAACTACTTAGAACTCTAAGAATTCAACATGCAAGCTCATCTACATCAGCACCAAGAGTAGCTAATTACTCTAAAAATAACCCACAAAAACAAAAACTAATTGGAGCAATGGAGGAGTCACATACCAACTAGCAATCCCTCCAAACAGTTTCGGAAACGGAGCTTCGAGCAAAGAGATCAAAATCCGCGGGTTTGAGAGCAAGAACACGAAAATGGTGGTTGTGGTGATTTTTTGCTGGAGGTAGGTGACAATGTGGGCTAAAGAGATAAGTGAGGGGGCCTACGTGGGGGCCACCACCCACCAGGGCGTGCCTGGGGGGTGCTGGCGCGCCCTGGTGGGTGCTCCGCACCCTGTGCACTCCCCTCAGGTGTTATTTGCACAAAAAATTCACAAAAATTCAGAAAAAAATTCGTGTTAAATTTTCAGGGCATTCTGAGAATTTTTTATTTTTGGATCATTTTTTATTTCACGGAGAAAACAGAAAACAGGATAAACATGGCATTTTATTTTATTTGACTAACTAAAACAGAAAATAAAAGGTGGGAGCAGAAAGTTGTGCTTACTAGATTCATCGACGTCATACCTCTAAAAAATGATTCATTAATAAGGTTGACCAAGTCTTATTAACAACCACTTCCGATTAGCATGAAACCGAAGAACTTTCGTAAAAACACTAAGTTACCTCAATGGGGATGTGCATATCCCCTATAATAAGTATATCATATTTCTTCTTGGCAGTAGGTAGAGGTAATTGAAAACTTCCAATAGTGATGGTCGAAGATTCTTCAATAACATTTATACCATTCACTTGAAATTGTTTCTTCGGAAAGTGTTGTTGGAAATATGCCCTAGAGGCAATAATAAAAGTAGTTATTGTTATGTTTCCTTGTTCATGATAATCGTTTATTATCCATGCTATAATTGTATTGATTGGAAACACCAATACATGTGTGGAAACATAGACAACACTGTGTCCCTAGTATGCCTCTAGTAGACTAGCTTGTTGATCAAAGATGGTCAAGGTTTTCTAGCCATAGACATGAGATGTCATTTGATAACAGGGTCACATCATTGGGAGAATGATGTGATGGACAAGACCCAAACTATGAACATAGCATTTGATCGTGTCAGTTTATTGCTATTGTTTTCTGCATGTCAAGTATCTGTTCCTATGACCATGAGATCAAGCGACTCACTGACACCGAAGGAATACCTTGTGTGTATCAAACATCACAACGTAACTGGGTGACTATAAAGATGCTCTACAGGTATCTCCGAGGGTGTCTGTTGAGTAGGCATGGATCAAGACTGGGATTTGTTACTCCATGTGACGGAGAGGTATCTCAAGGCCCACTCGGTAATACAACATCACACTAAGCCTTGCAAGCAATGTGACTAAAGAGTTAGCCACGGGATCTTGTATTATGGAACGAGTAAAGAGACTTGCCGGTAACGAGATTGAACTAGGTATAGAGATACCGACGATCGAATCTCGGGCAAGTAACATACCGAAGAACAAAGGGAACAACGTACGGGATTAACTGAATCCTTGACATAGAGGTTCAACCGATGAAGATCATCGTAGAATATGTAGGAAACAATATGGGCATCCAGGTCCCGCTATTGGTTATTGACCGTAGAGGTGTCTCGGTCATGTCTACATAGTTCTCGAACCCACAGGGTCTGCACACTTAAGGTTCAGTGACGTTTCGGTATAGTTGAGTTATGTATGTTGGTGACCGAAGGTTGTTCGGAGTCCCGGATGAGATCCCGGACGTCACGAGGAGCTTCGGAATGGTCCGGAGGTAAAGATTGATATATAGAAAGTTGGTGTTTGAACTCCGGAAAAGTTTCGGGCATTTCCGGCAGTGTACCGGGAGTGGGCCCACCACACCCCAAGTGGGTCACATGGACCTGAGGGTGGCGCACTAGCCCCTGGTGGGCTGGGCGGCCGTCCCAAGAAGGCCTATGCGGCTGGGCTTGAGGGAAAGGAAAGTCCAAGTGGGGGAAGGGAAGGAATCCTACTAGGAGTAGGATTGGAGGTGGACTCCTCCACCTCCTCCTCCTTGCGGCCGACTCCTAGGAGGAGATTTCGGCCGGCCAGCCCCTCCCCTCCCTCCTATATATACTAGAGGGAGAGAGGGTAAAAGCACTTCAACCCAAAAGGCCATAGTGCAGCCCTCTCTCCCGATAGATCAAGTCCTCTAGTTTTCAGCAGCGCTTAGGCGAAGCCCTGCTGGAATAGTTCCACCACCACCGCCGCCGCGCCGTCGCGCTGCCGGAGAACTCATCTACCTCTCTGCTCCCACTTGCTGGATCAAGAAGGCGGAGATCGTCATCGAGCTGTACGTGTGCTGAACGCGGAGGTGCCGTCCGTTCGGTACTAGATCGTGATTGGATCACGGGACGCTCGGCGATTTGGATCGCGAAGACGTTCGACTACATCAACCGCGTTTCTTAACGCTTCACGCTTAGCGATCTACAAGGGTATGTAGATCCACTCTCCCTCTCATAGATGCTCATCACCATGGATAGATCTTGCGTGTGCGTAGGAAATTTTTTGTTTCCCATGCAACGTTCCCCAATAGTGGCATCTGAGCCAGGTCTATGTGTAGATGAGATCACGAGTAGACCACAAAGGAGTTTGTGGGCGTTGATATTCAGATTGCTTCCTCCCTTGGTCTTTTCTTGATTCGGCGGTATTGTGGGATGTAGCGGCCCGGACCAACATTACTCGTACGCTTACGAGAGACCGGTTCCATCAACTGACATGTAAGTTCGTTGCATAAAGATGGCTGGCTGGTGTCTGTTTCTCCCACTTTAGTCGGATCGGATTTGACAAAGGCGGTCCTTGAGAAGGTTGAAAAGCAATTTTTGTATCACCGTTGTGGTTTTTGCGTAGGTAAGAATTGTTCTTGCTAGATACCCGTAGCAGCCACGTAAAACTTGCAACAACAATTAGAGGACGTCTAACTTGTTTTTGCAGGGTATGTTGTGATGTGATATGGCCAATTACATTATGAGATATATGTGATGTATGAGATGATCATGTATTGTATAGAATATCATGACTTGCATGTCGATGAGTACGGCAACCGGCAGGAGCCATAGGGTTGTCTTTAATTATTTTCGCCGTTTTGCTTTACTTTATCGCTATGAGTTAGCACTAGTCATAGAAGCAATAATTGGCGCGACAACTTCATGGCGACACATTGATGGAGATCAAGATGATGGAGATCATGGTGTCATGCCGGTGACGATGGAGATCATGCCGGTGCTTTGGAGATGGAGATCAAAAGCACAAGTTCATGGCCATATCATGTCACTTATGATTTGCATGTGATGTTAATCCTTTAATGCATCTTATTTTGCTTAGGACGACGGTAGCATTATAAGGTGACCCCTCACATAAATTTCAAGATAAAATTGTGTTCTCCCCGAGTGTGCACCGTTGCGAAAGTTCGTCGTTTCGAGACACCACGTGATGATCGGGTGTGATAGACTCTACGTTCGCATACAACGGGTGCAAGCCAGTGTTGCACAAGCGGAACACTCGGGTTAGACTTGACGAGCCTAGCATGTACAGACATGGCCTCGGAACACAAGAGACCGAAAGGTCGAACATGAGTCATATAGTAGATATGATCAACATGAAGATGTTCACCATTGAAACCACCTCAACTCACGTGATGATCGGACTTGAGTTGGTGGATTTGGATCATGTGACACTCGAATGACCGGAGGGATATCAATTTGAGTGGGAGTTTTTAAGTAATATGATTAACTAAACTCATTATCCTGAACAATAGTCTAAGTTGTTTTTGCAAAATTTATGTTGTAGATCATGGCTCGCGCAGTAGCACCCCTGAATTTTAATGCGTTCCTAGAGAAAGCTAAGTTGAAAGATGATGGAAGTAACTTTGTGGACTGGGCCCGTAATCTAAGGATTATCCTTACGGCTTCCCAAAAGGGTTATGTCCTTGATGCACCGCTTGGTGATCCACCCGCTCCAGTTGAGTCTCCAGACGTTGTGAACGCCTGGCAGGCTCGTTCTGATGATTACTCAATGGTTCAATGTGCAATGTTGTATGGCTTAGAACCGGGACTTCAAAGACGTTTTGAACGTCATGGAGCATATGATATGTTCCTAGATTTGAAGTTTATCTTTCAGAAGAATGCCCGGATCGAGAGGTATGAGACCTCCGATAAGTTCTATGCCTGCAAGATGGAGGAGAACGGGTCTGTCAGTGAACACATACTCAAAATGTCTGGGTATTCCACACGTCTAGCTGAATTGGGGATGCCCCTTCCAGCAGAGGCGATCACTGACAGAGTTCTTCAATCATTGCCACCTAGCTACAAGAGCTTCGTGTTGAACTATAACATGCACGGGATGAACAAGTCAGTCGCCGAGCTGTTTGCGATGTTGAAAGTCCCTGAGTCTGAAATTCAGAAGGAGCACCAAGTGTTGATGGTCAATAAAACCACTAGTTTCAAGAAGAATGGCAAGGGTAAGAAGGGTAACTCCAAGAAGAGTGGCAAAGCAGTTGCCCCTCCCGTGAAGAAACCCAAAGCTGGACCCAAGCTAGAAACTGAGTGCTTTCATTGCAAGGGAACTGGTCACTGGAAGCGGAACTGCCCCAAGTATTTGGCTGGCAAGAAGGCGGCCAACAACAAACAAGGTATATATGATATACATGTTATTGATGTGTACCTTACCAACTCTCGTTGTAGTGCCTAGGTATTTGATACCGGTGCGGTTGCTCACATTTGCAACTCAAAACAGGAACTGCGGAATAGACGGAGGCTGGCAAAGGACGAAGTGACGATGCGCGTGGGAAATGGTTCCAAGGTTGATGTGATCGCCGTAGGCACGCTCGCTCTTCGATTACCATCGGGATTAGTGATGAACCTAAATAATTGTTATTTAGTGCCTGCGTTAAGCATGAACATTATATCTGGATCTTGTTTATTGTGAGACGGTTACTCATTTAAATCAGAGAATAATGGTTGTTCTATTTATATGAGTAATATCTTCTATGGTCATGCACCCAATGTGAGGGGTTTATTCTTATTGAATCTCGATAGTGATGATACACATGTTCATAACATTGATGCCAAAAGATGTAGAATTGATAATGATAGTACCACTTTCTTGTGGCACTGCCGTTTAGGTCATATTGGTGTAAAACGCATGAAGAAGCTCCATGCTGATGGACTTTTGGAGTCACTTGATTTTGAATCACTTGACACATGTGAACCATGCCTCATGGGCAAAATGACTAAAACCCCGTTCTCTGGTACAATGGAACGGGCAAGTGACTTGTTGGAGATCATACATACTGATGTGTGCGGTCCGATGAGCATTGAGGCGCGCGGTGGATATCGTTATTTTCTCACCTTCACTGATGACTTAAGTAGATATGGGTATATTTACTTAATGAAGCACAAGTCTGAAACGTTTGAAAAGTTCAAGCAATTTCAGAGTGAAGTTGAGAATCATCGTAACAAGAAGATTAAATTCCTACAATCTGATCGAGGAGGAGAATATCTGAGTTATGAGTTTGGCAGTCACTTAAGACAGTGTGGAATTGTTTCACAATTGACACCGCCTGGAACACCACAGCGTAATGGTGTGTCCGAACGTCATAATCGAACCTTATTGGATATGCTGCGATCTATGATGTCTCTTGCCGATTTGCCAGTATCATTTTGGGGTTATGCATTAGAGACAGCTGCATTCACTTTAAATAGGGCACCATCGAAATCCGTTGAGACGACACCCTATGAACTGTGGTTTGGCAAGAAGCCAAAGTTGTCGTTTCTTAAAGTTTGGGGATGTGATGCTTATGTCAAAAAGCTTCAGCCTAAAAAGCTGGAACCCAAAGCGGAGAAATGCGTCTTCATAGGATACCCAAAAGAGACAGTTGGGTATACCTTCTATCTTAGATCCGAAGGCAAAGTGTTTGTCGCTAAAAATAGAACATTTCTTGAGAAAGAGTTTCTCTCGAAAGAATTGAGTGGGAGGAAGATAGAACTTGATGAGGTTGTTGAACCTTTACTTCAACCAGAGAGTAGCGCAACGCAGAAAGATGTTTCTGTGGAGCCTACATCAGTTGAAGAGGAAGATAATGATGATGATCATGAAGCTTCGGATCAAGTTGCTATCGAACCTCGTAGGTCGACAAGGACGCGTACTGCTCCTGAGTGGTACGGCAACCCTGTCTTAGAGGTCATGTTGTTGGACAACGATGAACCTACGAGCTATGGAGAAGCGATGATGGGCCTGGATTCCGAGAAATGGTTAGAGGCCATGAAATCCGAGATGGGATCCATGTATGAAAACAAAGTATGGGCTTTGGAAGTATTACCTGAAGGGCGTAAGGCCATTCAGAACAAATGGTTCTTTAAGAGGAAGACGGACGCGGACAGTAATGTCACCGTCTATAAAGCTTGACTTGTGGCAAAGGGTTTTTCACAAGTTCAAGGAGTTGACTACGATGAGACCTTCTCATCCGTAGCGATGCTTAAGTCCGTCAGACTCATGTTAGCAATAGCTGCCTTTTTCGATTATGAAATTTGGCAGATGGATGTCAAAACAGCGTTCCTTAACGGTTTCCTTAAGGAAGAGTTGTATATGATGCAACCAGAAGGTTTTGTCGATCCAGAGAATGCTGACAAAGTTTGCAAACTCCAGCGATCCATTTATGGACTGGTGCAAGCATCTCGGAGTTGGAATCTTCGCTTTGATGAGGTGATCAAAGCGTTCGGGTTTATACAAGTTTACAGAGAAGCTTGTATTTACAAGAAAGTGAGTGGGAGCTCTATAGCGTTTCTAATATTATATGTGGATGACATATTGCTGATTGGAAACAATATAGAAATGTTGGAAAGCGTGAAGGAATATTTGAACAAGAGTTTTTCAATGAAGGACCTAGGAGAAGCTGCTTTCATATTCGGCATCAAGATCTATAGAGATAGATCGAGAAGCTTAATACGACTTTCACAGAGCACATACCTTGAAAAAGTTTTGAAGAAGTTCAAAATGGATCAGTCCAAGAAGGGGTTCTTGCTTGTGTTGCAAGGTGTGAAGTTGAGTAAGACTCAATGCCCAGTTACTGCGGAAGATAGAGAAAAGATGAGTGTCGTCCCCTATGATTCAGCCATAGGCTCTATCATGTATGCAATGCTATGCACAAGACCCGATGTCAGCCTTGCCATAAGTTTGGCCGGAAGGTTTCAAAGTGATCCAGGAGTGGAACACTGGACGGCGGTCAAGAATATCCTGAAGTACCTGAAAAGTACTAAGGACATGTTTCTCGTTTATGGAGGTGATCAAGAGCTCGTCGTAGAGCGTTACGTCGATGCAAGCTTTGACACTGATCCGGATGACTCTAAGTCTCAAACCGGATACGTATTTATTCTCAATGGGGGTGCGGTAAGCTAGTGCAGTTCCAAGCAAAGCATCGTAGCTGATTCTACATGCGAAGCGGAGTACATCGCTGCCTCGGAGGCGGCGAAGGAAGGTGTCTGGATGAAGGAGTTCATGATAGATCTCGGAGTAGTGCCTAGTGCACTAAACCCGATGACTCTGTTCTGTGACAACACTGGTGCCTTTGCCCTAGCCAAGGAACCAGGGTTTCACAAGAGGACCAGACACATAAAGTGACGTTTCAATTCCATCCGCGATTACATCAAGGAGAACGACATAAATATTTGCAAAGTACACACAGATCTGAATGTTGCAGACCCGTTGACTAAACCTCTTCCAAGGGCTAAACATGATCAACACCAGAACTGTTTGGGTGTTAGATTCATTACAATGTAAATCACATAGTGATGTGAGCTAGATTATTGACTCTAGTGCAAGTGGGAGACTGTTGGAAATATTCCCTAGAGGCAATAATAAAAGTAGTTATTATTATATTTCCTTGTTCATGATAATCGTTTATTATCCATGCTATAATTGTATTGATTGGAAACACCGATACATGTGTGGATACATAGACAACACTGTGTCCCTAGTATGCCTCTAGTAGACTAGCTTGTTGATCAAAGATGGTCAAGGTTTTCTAGCCATAGACATGAGATGTCATTTGATAACAGGGTCACATCATTGGGAGAATGATGTGATGGACAAGACCCAAACTATGAACATAGCATTTGATCGTGTCAGTTTATTGCTATTGTTTTCTGCATGTCAAGTATCTGTTCCTATGACCATGAGATCATGCGACTCACTGACACCGCAGGAATACCTTGTGTGTATCAAACGTCACAACGTAACTGGGTGACTATAAAGATGCTCTACAGGTATCTCCGAGGGTGTCTGTTGAGTAGGCATGGATCAAGACTGGGATTTGTTACTCCGTGTGACGGAGAGGTATCTCAGGGCCCACTCGGTAATACAACATCACACTAAGACTTGGAAGCAATGTGACTAAAGAGTTAGCCATGGGATCTTGTATTACGGAACGAGTAAAGAGACTTGCCGGTAACGAGATTGAACTAGGTATAGAGATACCGACGATCGAATCTCGGGCAAGTAACATACCGAAGAACAAAGGGAACAACGTACGGGATTAACTGAATCCTTGACATAGAGGTTCAACCGATGAAGATCTTCATAGAATATGTAGGAACCAATATGGGCATCCAGGTCCCGCTATTGGTTATTGGCCGTAGAGGTGTCTCGGTCATGTCTACATAGTTCTCGAACCCGCAGGGTCTGCACACTTAAGGTTCAGTAACATTTCAGTATAGTTGAGTTATGTATGTTGGTGGCCGAAGGTTGTTCGGAGTCCTGGACGTCACGAGGAGCTCCGGAGTGGTCCGGAGGTAAAGATTGATATATAGAAAGTTGGTGTTTGAACTCCGGAAAAGTTCGGGCATTTCCGGCAGTGTACCGGGAGTGACGAATGGGTTCCGGGGGTCCACCAAGTGGGCCCACCACACCCCAAGTGGGTCACATGGACCTGAGGGTGGCGCACTAGCCCCTGGTGGGCTGGGCGGCCGGCCCAAGAAGGCCTATACGGCTGGGCTTGAGGGAAAGGAAAGTCCAAGTGGGGGAAGGGAAGGAATCCTACTAGGAGTAGGATTGGAGGTGGACTCCTCCACCTCCTCCTCCTTGCGGCCGACTCCTAGGAGGAGATTTCGGCCGGCCAGCCCCTTCCCTCCCTCCTATATATACTTGAGGGAGAGAGGGCAAAAGCACTTCAACCCAAAAGGCCATAGTGCAGCCCTCTCTCCCGATAGATCAAGTCGTCTAGTTTTCAGCAGCGCTTAGGCGAAGCCCTGCTGGAATAGTTCCACCACCGCCGCAGCCGCGCCGTCGCGCTGCCAAAGAACTCATCTACCTCTCCGCTCCCTCTTGCTGGATCAAGAAGGCGGAGATCGTCATCGAGTTGTACGTGTACTGAACGCGGAGGTGCCGTTCGTTCGGTACTAGATCGTGATTGGATCGCGGGACGCTCAGCGATTTGGATCGCGAAGACGTTCGACTACATCAACCGCGTTTCTTAACGCTTCCCGCTTAGCGATCAACAAGGGTATGTAGATCCACTCTCCCTCTCGTAGATGTTCATCACCATGGATAGATCTTGCGTGTGCGTAGGAAAATTTTTGTTTCCCATGCAACGTTCCCCAACAAGTGCACCGTGTGCTCATTACCATTAATATGAAAAGTGACTTTGCTTTTATTGCAATCAATAACAGCCCCTGCAGTATTCAAAAAGGGTCTACCAAGGATAATCGACATGTTGTCGTCCTCGCGCATCTCAAGAATAACAAAGTCCGTTAAGATATTAACATTTGCAACAACAACGGGCACATCCTCACAAATACCGATAGGTATGGCTGTTGACTTGTCAGCCATTTGCAATGATATCTCAGT
Organism: Elymus sibiricus; assembly: GCA_039707655.1. Lineage (NCBI taxonomy): Eukaryota > Viridiplantae > Streptophyta > Magnoliopsida > Poales > Poaceae > Elymus > Elymus sibiricus. Next base: position 294,361,975 of record CM077663.1, on the reverse strand, counting down.
GGGTGTGAGTTTATTCAAATCAAGTCTTTTATATAAGGAGAAAGGCATAACACTAACACCGGCTCCCAAATCACACAAAGCAGTTTTAACATAGTTTCTTTTGATGGAGCAAGGTATAGTTGGTATTCCAGGATCTCCAAGTTTTTTAGGTACTCCATCCTTAAAATAATAATTAGCAAGCATGGTGGAGATTTCAGCTTCCGGTATTTTCCTTTTATTAGTGATGATGTCTTTCATATACTTTGCATAAGGGGCCATCTTCAAAATATCAGTCAAACGGGTACGCAAAAAGACTGGCCTAATCATTTCAGCAAAGCGCTCAAATTATTCATCATCTTTTTTCTTAGATGGCTTAGGTGGAAATGGCATGGGTTTCTGAACCCATGGCTCTCTTTCTTTACCATGTTTCCTAGCCACAAAGTCTTTCTTATCATACCGTTAATTTTAGGTTGTGGTTTATCAAGATCAGGGGCAGGCTCTATTTCAACATCATTATTTGGTTCTCTATCATTACTAGGTTGAGCATCATCGGGAACATCATCATTATCATTTTCATTATCACCAGGTTGATGTTCACTACCAGACCGAGTTTCAGCATCGGAAATAGAGACATCATTATTATCAGGAGGTTTTTGTGTCTCAGGTTCACTAGAGGTATGCAAAGTCCTATTATTTTTCGTTTCCTTTTTCTTCTTAGAAGGACTAGGTGCATCAGGATTAATTCTCTGAGAGTCTTGTTCAATTCTTTTAGGATGACCCTCAGGATAGAGTGGTTCTTGGGTCATTCTACCTCCTCTAATTACTACTCTAGCAGCAAAGTCATGCATATTACTATTCATTTCATCAAGCAATTCTTTTTGAGACTTAGCAACTTGTTCTAACTGAGTTTGAACCATAGAGGCATGCTTTCCTACACCTCTAACATCATTACTAATTCTAAATAGCAAGTCACTCAAGCGAGCAATCATATCACAATTGTATTTCAGCTGTTTCAAAACATGAGCATTGAAATGATCTTGCTTCATAATATAGTTATCAAACTCATATAAGCATTGACTAGGAGGTTTATTGCGAGGGATGTCACGTTCATTAAACTTTAATAAAGAATTTACCTCTACCAGCTGTGGAGGTGGTGGTGTGTCAAGGCCATGTATCTCTTCAATAGGTGGCAAATTCTTAACATCCTCAGCTTTAATACCTTTTTCCTTCATAGATTTCTTTGCCTCTTGCATATCTTCAGGACTGAGAAATAAGATACCCCTCTTCTTCGGAGTGGGTTTAGGCGGTGGTTCGGGAAGAGTCCAATCATCATAATTCTTCAATATGTTATTCAATAATTCCTCAGCTTGTTCAACAGTTCGTTCCCTGAAAACACAACCAGCACAACTATCTAGGAAGTCCCTAGAAGCATCGGTTAGTCCATTATAAAAGATATCAAGTATTTCATTTTTCTTGAGAGGATGATCAGGCAAAGCATTAAGCAACTGGAGAAGCCTCCCCCAAGCTTGTGGGAGACTCTCTTCTTCAATTTGCACAAAGTTAAATATTTCCTGTAAGGCAGCTTGTTTCTTATGAGCAGGAAAATATTTTTCAGAGAAGTGGTAGATCATATCCTGGGGACTACGCACACAACCAGGAGTAAGAGTATTGTACCATGTCTTAGCATCACCCTTTAATGAGAACGGAAACAACTTAAGGATATAATAGTAGCGAATCTTCTCATCGTGAGCAAAGAGGGTGGCTATATCATTCAGCTTAGTAAGGTGTGCCACTACAGTTTCAGTTTCATAGCCATGGAAAGGATCAGATTCAACCAAAGTAATTAACTCTAGGTCGACAGAGAACTCATAATCCTTATCGGTAACACAAATAGGTGAAGTAGCAAACTTAGGATCACATTTCATTCTAGCATTCAAAGTCTTTTCTTTATACTTACATAGCAGTTTCTTAAGATCGTCTCTATCCTTGCAAGAAAGAATTTCTCTACTTATCTCTTTGTCCATAACATAACCTTTAGGTATCTTAGGCATTTCAAACTGAGGAGAGCTAGGACTAATAGGAGTTTCATAATCATAATCAGTTTCATAAGCTTCATCAGTTTCAGCAATTTCATTTTCTTTAGCTCTAGCAATTTGTTCATCAAGAAATTCTCCTAGTGGCACATTATCATCAAGCATGGTACTAGCATCATCATAAGCATCATTCATAGCAGAGGTAGCATCATCAATAACTTGCGACCTATCAGGATTACTAGCATGTGGTGGTGTTGCAAGCTTACTCATAACAGAAGGTGAATCAAGTGCAGAGCTAGATGGCAGTTCCTTACCTCCCCTTGTAGTAGAGGGAAAGATCTTTGTCCTTGGATCCTTCAGATTCTTCATAGTGATAAATTGATATAAATCCCAAGTGATTCAACAAATATTGCTATGCTCCCCGGCAACGGCGCCAGAAAAAGGTCTTGATAACCCACAAGTATAGGGGATCGCAATAGTTTTCGAGGGTAGAGTATTCAACCCAAATTTATAGATTCGACACAAGGGGAGCCAAAAAATACTTGAGAGTATTAGCAGTTGAGTTGTCAATTCAACCACACCTGGAGATTAAATATCTGCAGCAAAGTGATCAGTAGCACAGTAATATGATAGTTTGGTAGCAGTAGTGACGGCAACAGTAGTGTTAACAGTAGTAGCAATAGTTTTGTAGCAGTTGGAACAGTAGCAGCAACAATAGTAACTTAGCAAGAACAATAAGTGGAAAGGTCGTAGGCACTGGATCGGTAACTCGTTGGATGATATTCATCATGTAATAGTCATAACCTAGGGCGATACAGAACTAGCTCAGTTCATCAATGAAATGTAGGCATGTATTCCGTAAATAGTCACACATGCTTATGGAAAAGAACTTGCATGCCATCTTTTGTCCTACCCTCCCGTGGCAGCGGGGTCCATAAGGAAACTAAGGGATATTAAGGCCTCCTTTTAATAGAGAACCGGAACAAAGCATTAACACATGGTGAATACATGAACTCCTCAAACTACGATCATCACCGCGAAGTATCCCAAATATTGTCACTATGGGGTTGACGGATCAAAACGCATAATAGGTGCATATGACTAGGCAAGATCGGATCAAGAACATAGATATAGAGATGATAACATAAACGGTTCAGATCTGAAATCATGGCACTCGGGCCCTAGTGACAAGCATTAGGCATAGCAAAGTCATAGCAACATCAATCTCAGAACATAATGGATACTAGTGATCAAGCCCTAACAAAACTAACTCGATTACATGATGAATCTCATCCAACTCCTCACAGACCAGCAAGCCTACGAAGGAATTACTCACTCCCGGTGGGGAGCATCATGGAATTGGCGATGGAGAAAGGTTGGTGATGACGAAGACCGAAGATTCCCCTCTCCGGAGCCCCAAACGGGCTCCAGATCTGGCCTCCGATGAAGAACAGGAGGCGGCGGCTCCGTCTCGTGAAACACGATAATTCTTTCTCTCTGATTTTTCTCTCCAAATTTAGGAATTTATAGTGCCGGAGATAGGGCAAGTGGGGCCCCGAGGTGCCCAGCCCCCATCAGGGCGGGCCGGGAGGGGGCTGGCACGCCCTAGTGGGTGCTGCGCACCCTGGGCCCCCTCTCCAGTGGTTTCTGGCTCCAGTATTTTTTATATTTTCCAAAATAATTCTCCAGAAATTTTTGTTCCATTCCGAGAACTTTTATTTCTGCACAAAAACAACACCATGGCAATTCTGCTGAAAACGGCGTCAGTCCGGGTTAGTTCCATTCAAATCATGCAAATTAGAGTCCAAAACAAGAGCAAAAGAGTGAGGAAAAGTAGATACGTTGGAGACGTATCAGAGCGTCGGCGCCGTACGAAGGGGGCTGCCGAGGCCTGGTAAGCCAGGTGGCTCGGGAGACCTCGGGGGCGCGGCTCGACTGGCGCCGCGGCGCCCCCCGAGGCAACTGCAACAACACAATACTCCTACGGTCGCGCGGGGTTTGTTGCGGTCATGTTTGGGCCACGGGAGCGCAATTCCGCGGTTGCACGGGGAGCAATGCACTCATGGTTGGGCCGTATGAGCGCGCAACCGCGCCGAAATGCGCGGGGTGACCCAAGAACCCGGTCGGGAACTCCAGAGCCTTGCGCCTGGGGAGCCCGCCCAACTATCTCCAATCGTGACACTCTCACATAAGAATGAGTGGGCTGTACACGCCCAGAGCCCCCCGAGGAGCGCCGTACGAGGCCGCGGAGGGGCTCCCACCCACGCCCAAGTGGAAGCCCCATGCTCCGCGCTGGCGGACAACACTGTCTTTCAACGACTATGCCCACGCCCAGTGGAGGCCCTACGCTCCGCGCTGGGGGAAGACGAAGACTAGCTTAGGTGCCGGACGCGGCTGTTCATCGCTCTTTTTTGTAACCAAATTCGCCACTCTTTCGAATGAAGTTGAAGTTTTTTGCATCTTATTTGAGAAAGGGGGGTTTCCCATGCAGTGTTTGCGTCTTGAGTTTCATTTTTAAGAGGTTGGCGTATGCCAGCTCTCTCCCTCCCGCGCACCCCGTGAGCGGGGACTGGACACGATGTGCACGCCTGAGCCGGCCCAGCGGCATTAAGAGCGGCATTGAGGGCCCCTCGCCTGAGGGCCCAGAACACGATGGCCGCGGGCCTGCCCACGCCCACGCCTCGCCAAGGCTTTGGCGTCAAGTCCTCGTGCGACTATCTCGAGTTAGCCCACAGGCGCACTTGGCCTGGGGGCTTCGCCGAATATCCGCCCCTCCTCAGGGCCCGCGAGCGCACGATAAGCAAGGGAACGCTGCGCAAGGGAGTACAATGTTACTTAGTACATCATAAGGGAGTTTCTTCCAAGGTACATTCACATCCCCGCGGGGTCATGTTCAAAATCTTTACAGGAGAACAGGGGAGGACAGTCTAAGGAGATGCACCATCACCCCCATCGCAGTCGCTATCGCTGTAACAACCGTCGAACTCGCGCTCCCCCACAGCGAGTTGGTCCTCGCCTTCAGCGGGGGTGAATTCCGCGACCAAGCCGTCCACATGATCCTGCACCCAGTCCTCCAAGGCACACTGGATCACCTCGGGCACGGGGGCTGTCACGGACTCGAAGAAGTTGGGGTCGAAGCGGAGAAGGTGGCTGAAGACGCGTGAAGACGCCCGCGCAAGGAGATCTCGGCTCTTCCCTTCCGCAAGCTAGAGGACCTTCTCCGCACCACCCTCAAGGTGCTCCATGATCCCGGTGAAGAAGCAAAGGTAGCCGGCGTCATCGGCAACGAGCGGGCTTGAGACGCTCCCGCCGCTGATGCTGCTTAGGGCCCGATTGGCCCGCCCCTCAAGAGCCTGGAACATCTTGGAGCATGTATGCTGCAGCCCCCGGGCTCGGTTCTCCTCTTCTGAGGCCTTCTCCGCGCGAGAAGCGACATCCTCCACCTGCGTATAGAGGAAAGACAGCTCGGCCTTGGCGGTGGTCTGGGCGTCCATTGCAGCCTTCTCGCGTCGCTCCGCCGCCGCTAACCTTTTCCTAAGGCCGTCCGCCTCAGCTTTCATGTCGTCACGCCGCCTGCAGAAACGGAACTCCTGAAGCTTCAGCTTCTCGTGGTAGTCATGGGCGAGAGTTCTGCGAATCCACGCCACCTCCTCGTCGGCCTCTTCACGGACCCTCGCCTCGTGAGCGGCGAGAGAGTCCTCGGCGGCAGCCACCTGACGTTCCATCACCTCCAGCCACTCGTGCTCCAAGCCCTGCTCCATCGCCTCCAGCGTCAGCGTGTCTTCAAGGGTGCGGAGCCCCGCTTTGCCCGTGAACGGCCTGCCCGCTGAGGCGGCTAGCGCGGCCTTGCGGGCCTGAACTTGCCGCTCAAGGGTGGCATTGGAAGCCTGAAGCTCTTCCTCGAGCCTCGCTTCAGCCCTACGTCGGCCGTCCGTGGCCTGGGCCTCTTCAAGGGCGCGATCGCGGGCATCCCTCGCCGCGACAAGGGACTCCTCGACTTCCGCACGAGCGCGCTCGCGCCACAAGCGACCGAAGTTGATGGCGACCTCAAGCCGACGCCATTCGCGCGCCAGGCGCTGATGCTCCGCCTCGAGGTATGAGTCAACATCGTCGAGTTTTGCCCCAAGGCGGCCCAGCGCGCTCACCGCGTCCTGAAGAAGGCCATGCCGAGCGGCGCTGTGACCGCAAGCAAGCTCCAGCGATCGACCCGAGCTCTGGGTGACAGGAAGGGCGCGCAGAGGCCTACCCGCCTCAGGCGAGGCCTCGGGGGCTGAGATTCCATGGTCCGGCACCCCAGTCCGGGGCCGGGCCTCATGGGAAGTCACCCCACTAATACGTCTCCAACGTATCTATAATTTTTTGCTTGTTCCATGCTGTTATATTATCATTCTTGGATGTTTTACAATCATTTTATTACAACTTTATATCATTTTTTGGGACTAACCTATTGACATAGTGCCAAAGTGCGAGTTGTTGTTTTTGCTTGTTTTTTACTTCGCAGAAAATCAGTACCAAACAGAGATGAAACACTGCGGGGATTTTTGTGGATTTTTTACGGACCAGAAGTGTTGGGGAACGTTGCATGGGAAACAAACATTTTCCTACGCACACGCAAGATCTATCCATGGTGATGAGCATCTATGAGAGGGAGAGTGGATCTACATACCCTTGTAGATCGCTAAGCGGGAAGCGTTAAGAAACGCAGTTGATGTAGTCGAACGTCTTCGTGATCCAAATCGCCGAGCGTCCCGCGATCCCATCACGATCCATCTCGCAATCTGATCACGATCCGTCCCGCGATCCCATCACGATCCGTCCCGCGATCAAATCACGAATCGTCTCGTGATCCTGATCACGGTCCTTCCGATCTAGCGCCGAACGGACGGCACCTCCGCGTTCAGGACACGTACATCTCGATGAAGATCTCCGCCTTCTTGATCCAGCAAGAGGGAGCGGAGAGGTAGATGAGTTCTCCGGCAGCACGACGGCGGTGGTGGTGGAACTATTCCGGCAGGGCTTCGCCTAAGCACCGCCGAAACTAGACTAAAGGAGAAAACGATCTAGAGGAAGTAGAGGGAGCACGTGGCAATTAGGGTTAGCTCTCCCCTCTAAATCCTCTAGTATATATAGGAGGGAGGGAGGGGAGGAGGCAGCCTCAAACTCTCAAGGGCTGGCCGAAATTGGAGGTGGAGGAGTCCTACTCCAATCCTATTAGGAGTAGGATTCCTCCTCCCCACTTGGAAACCCTTTCCACCTTTCCACCTTTGGGTTTTTCCCACCCCTAGCTGCATGGGCCTTAGTGGGGGGTTCGTCCAGCCCACTAGGGGCTGGTTTGACTCCTCCCACAGTCCATGAGGTCCTTTGGGTCGAGACACCCCTCCCGATGGCCCCTGCTACCCTCCCGGCACTCCCGGTACACTACCGAAATACCCGAAACTTTTCCGGTGACCAAAACGGGACTTCCTATATATCAATCTTTACCTCCGGACCATTCCGGAGCTCCTCGTGACGTCCAGGATCTCATCCGGGACTCTAAACAACTTTCGGTCACCACCATACATAACTCTACTATACCGAAATGTCACCGAAATTTAAGTGTGCAGACCCTGCGGGTTCGAGAACTATGTAGACATGACCGAGACACCTCTATGGTTAATAACCAATAGCGGGACCTGGATGCCCATGTTGGTTCCTACATATTCTACGAAGATCTTTATCGGTTGAACCTCTATGTCAAGGATTCAGTTAATCCCGTATGCTGTTCCCTTTGTTCTTCGGTATGTTAGTTGCCCGAGATTCGATCGTCGGTATCTCTATACCTAGTTCAATCTCATTACCGGCAAGTCTCTTTACTCGTTCCGTAATACAAGATCCCGTGGCTAACACTTTAGTCACATTGCTTGCAAGGCTTGTTGTGATGTTGTATTATCGAGTGGGCCCTGAGATACCTCTCCGTCACACGGACTAACAAATCCCAGTCTCGATCCATGCCAACTCAACAGACACCCTCGGAGATACCTGTAGAGCAGCTTTATAGTCACCCAGTTACGTTGCGACGTTTGATACACACAAGGTACTCCTCCGGTGTCAGTGAGTTGCATGATCTCATGGTCATAGGAACAGATATTTGACATGCAGAAAACTATAGTAATAAACTGACACGATCATATGCTATGTTTATAGTTTGGGTCTTGTCCATCACATCATTCTCCTAATGATGTGATCCCGTTATCAAATGACATCTCATGTCTATGGCTAGGAAACCTTGACCATCTTTGATCAACGAGCTAGTCCACTAGAGGCATACTAGGGACACAGTGTTGTCTATGTATCCACACATGTATGAGTGTTTCCAATTAATACAATTATAGCATGGATAATAAACGATTATCATGAACAAGGAAATATAATAATAACCAATTTATTATTGCCTCTAGGGCATATTTCCAACAGTCTCCCACTTGCACTAGAGTCAATAATCTAGTTCACATCACCATGTGATTTACATTGTTATGAATCTAACACCCAACGAGTTCTGGGGTTCGATCATGCTTTGCATGTGAGAGAGGTCATTAGTCAACGGTCTGCAACATTCAGATCCGTGTGTTCTTTGCAAATCTATATGTCATACTGCAGATGCTACCACGCTCCACTTAGAGCTATTCCAAATGGTTGCTCCACTATACGTATCCGGACCGCTACTCAGAGTCATCCGGATAGGTGTGAAAGCTTGCATCGACGTAACTCTTTACGACGAACTCTTTATCACCTCCATAATCGAGAAATATTTCCTAAGTCCTCTAGTTACTAAGGATAATCTTGACCGTTGTCCAGTGATCCACTCCTGGATCACTCTTGTACCCCTTTACAGACTCATGGCAAGGCACACACAGGTGCGGTACACAGCATGGCATACTATACAGAGCCTATGGATAAGGTATAGGGGACGACCTTCGTCCTTTCTCTTTCTTCTGCCATGGTCGAGCTTTGAGTCTCACTCAACCCCACACCTTACAAATCAGGCAAGAACTCTTTCTTTGACTGATTCATTTTGAACTCTTTCAAAATCTTGTCAAGGTATGTACTCATTGAAAGTTCTATCAGACGTCTTGATCTACCTCTATAGATCAAGATGCCCAATATTTAAGTAGCTTCATTCTAGGTTTTCCTTTGAAAAACTCCTTTTCAAACAACCCTTTATGCTTTCCAAAAATTCTACAGCATTTCCGATCAACAATATGTCATCCACATATATTTATCAGAAATTCTATAGTGCTCCCACTCACTTTATTGTAAATACAAGTTTCTCATAAACTTTGTATAAACCCAAAAACTTTGATTACCTCATCAAAGCGTATATTCCAACTCCGAGATGCTTGCTCCAGTCCATAGAAGGATTGCTGGAGCTTGCATACATTTTAGCATCCTTAGGACTGACAAAACCTTCCGGTTGTATCACATACAACCTTTCCTCAAGGAAACCGTTAAGGAAATGATGTTTTGACATCCATCTGCCAGATTTCATAATCGAAAAATGTAGCAACTGCTAACATAATTCCAATAGACTTTCGCATCGCTACGGGTGAGAAAGTCTCATCGTAGTCAACTCCTTGAACTTGTGAAAAACCCTTTGCCACAAGTCGAGCTTTATAGACGGTGACATTACCGTCTGCGTCCGTCTTCCTTTTAAAGATCCATTTGTTCTGAATGGCCTATCGCCATTCAGGTAATACTTCCAAAGCCCATACTTTGTTTTCTTACATGGATCCCATCTCGGATTTCATGGCCTCTAACCATTTCTCGGAATCCGGGCCCATCATCGCTTCTCCATAGCTCGTAGGTTCATCGTTGTCCAACAACATGACCTCTAAGACAGGGTTGCTGTACCACTCAGGAGCAGTACGCGTCCTTGTCGACCTACGAGGTTCGATGGTAACTTGATCCGAAGCTTCATGATCATCATCATTAACTTCCTCTTCAACTAACGTAGGCTCCACACAAACAACTTTCTGCGCTGCGCTACTCTCTGGTTGAAACAAAGGTTCAACAACCTCATCAAGTTCTATCTTCCTCCCACTCAATTCTTTCGAGAGAACCTCTTTCTCGAGAAAGGACCCATTTTAGCAACAAACACTTTGTGCTTGGATCTAAGATAGAAGGTTTACCCAACTATTACGTTAGGGTATTCTATGAAGATGCATTTGTCCGCTTTGGGTTCGAGCTCATTAGGTGAAAACCCTTTTTCACATAAGCGTCGCAGCCCCAAACATTAAGAAATGACAGTTTAGGTTTCCGCCAAACCAAAATTCATATGGTGTCATCTCAACGGATTTAGATGGTGCCCCTTTTAAAGTGAATGTAGTTGTCTCTAATGTGTAACCCCAAAACGATAGTGGCAGATCGATAAGAGACATCATAGTTCGCACCATATTCAATAGAGCACGACTACGACGTTCGGACACACCATCATACTATGGTGTTCCAGGTGGCGTGAGCTGTGAAACAAATTCCACATTGTCTTAAGTTGTATACCAATACTCGTAACTCAGGTATTTACCTCCACGATCATATCGTAGACATTTTATCTCCTTGTCACGATGATCTCAAACTTCACTCTGATTTTGTTTGAACTTTTCAAACGTTTCAGACTTGTGTTTCATTAAGTAAATATCCCCATATCTACTCAAATCATCAGTGAATGTAGGAAAATAACGATATCCACCGCACGCTAAAACACTCATTGGACCGAATACATCAACATGTATCATTTCCAATAAGTTACTTGCCCGCTCTACCATACCGGAAAACGGGGTCTTAGTCATCTTGCCCATGAGGCATGGTCCGCATGTCTCAACCGATTCGCAATCGAATGAGTCCATAGATCCATCAGCATGGAGTTTCTTCATGCGTTTTACATCAATATGACATTTAGCGGCATTGCCACAAGTATGTGGTACTATCATTATTAACTTTGTACCTTTTGGCATCAATATTATGAACATGTGTATCACTACGATCATGATTCAATAAACCATTCTCATTGGGTGCATGACCATTGAAGGTATTATTCATGTAAACAGAATAACCATTATTCTCTAAGTTAAATGAATAACCGTATTGCAATAAACATGATCTAATCACGTTCATGCTCAATGCAAACACCAAATAACATTTATTTAGGTTCATCACTAATCCCGAAGGTAGAGAGAGCGTGCGATGGTGATCACATCAACCTTGGAAACACTTCCAACACTCATCGTCACCTCACCACTTCCCTAGCCAAGCCATACTTCTCATTCTTTGCTTGAATCCATAAAAAAACCTTAGCTAGCCTCCGTTTATTCCGTAGCTTTTATTTCGAGTTACTAACATTTAGCAACCGAACCGGTAACCAATACCCAGGTGCTACTAGGAGTACTAGTAAGGTACACATCAATAGCACGTATATCAAATATACTTCTGTCGACGTTGCCAGCCTTCTTATCTACCATGTATCTAGGGTTGTTCCGCTTCAGCGACCGTTCTCCTCATAATAGAAGCACTTAGTCTCGGGTTTGGGTTCAACCTTGGGTTTCTTCACTGGAGCAGCAACTGGCTTGCCATCCATGATGTTTCCCTCCTTGCCCTTGCCCTTCTCGAAACTAGTGGTTTCACTAACCATCAACACTTGATGCTCCTTCTTGATTTCTACCTTCCGCGGTGTCAAACATCGCGAACAGCTCAGGGATCATTATTTCCATCCCTGGCCTTTTATAGTTCATCACGAAGCTCTAGTAGCTTAGTGACAGTGACTTGGAGAACTATATCAATCAGTATCTTATCTGGAAGATCAACTCCCACTCGATTCAAGCGATTGTAGCGTCCAGACAATCTGAGCACATGCTCAACGATTGAGCTATTCTGCTTCATCTTGCAGGCAAAGAATCTTGTTGGAGGTCTCATACCTCTCAACACGGGCACGAGCCTGAGATCCCAATTTCAGCTCTTAGAACATCTCATATGTTCCATGACGTTCAAAACGTTTTGGAGCCTCAATTCTAAGCCGTAATGCATGACGCACTGAACTATCAAGTAGTCATCAGAACGTGCCTGTCAGATATTCACAACATCTATAGACGACGCTAGAGGGGGTGGCGCACCGAGCGGTGCATTAAGGACATAAGCCTTCTGTGCAGTAATGAGGACAATCCTCAGATCACGGACCCGGTCTGCATTATTGTTACCATCATCTTTCAACTCTATTTCTCTAGGAACATATAAAAATTCAAGGGAGCTACAGCGCGAGCTAGTAATCTACAACATAATTTGCAAAGACATTTTGACTATGTTCATGATAATGAGTTTAGTTAATCATATTACTTAAAAAACTCCCACTCAAATTGACATCCCTCTGGTCATTCGAGTGTCACATGATCCAAATTCACCAACTCAAGTCCGATCATCACGTGAGTTGAGATGGTTTCAATGGTGAACATCTTCATGTTGATCATATCTACTATATGACTCATGTTCGACCTTTCGGTCTCTTGTGTTTCGAGGCCATGTCTGTACATGCTAGGCTCGTCAAGTTTAACCCGAGTGTTCCGCATGTGCAACACTGGCTTGCACCCGTTGTATGCGAACGTAGAGTCTATCACACCCGATCATCACGTGGTGTCTCGAAACAACGAACTTTCGCAACGGTGCACACTCAGGGAGAACACAATTTTATCTTGAAATTTAAGTGAGGGATCACCTTATAATGCTACCGTCGTCCTAAGCAAAATAAGATGCATAAAAGGATTAACATCACATGCAAATCATAAGTGACATGATATGGCCATGAACTTGTGCTTTTGATCTCCATCTCCAAAGCACCGGCATGATCTCCATCGTCACCGGCATAACACCATGATCTCCATCATCTTGATCTCCATCAATGTGTCGCCATGAGGTTGTCGCGCCGACTGTTGCTTCCATGACTATTGCTATCTCATAGCGATAAAGTAAAGCAAAAACGGTGAAAATAATTAAAGATAACCCTATGGCTCCTGCCGGTTGCCGTACTCATCGACATGCAAGTCGTGATATTCTATACAACACATGATCATCTCATACATCACATATATCTCATCATGTAATTGGCCATATCACATCACAACATACCCTGCAAAAACAAGTTAGACGTCCTCTAATTGTTGTTGCAAGTTTTACGTGGCTGCTGCGGGTATCTTGCAAGAACAATTCTTACCTACGCAAAAACCACAACGGTGATAGAAAAATTGCTATTCAACCTTCTCAAGGACCGCCTTTGTCAAATCCGATCCGACTAAAGTGGGAGAGACGGACACCCGCCAGCCATCTTTATGCAACAAAGTCACATGTCAGTTGATGGAACCGGTCTCTCGTAAGCGTACGAGTAAGGTTGGTCCGGGCCGCTTCATCCCACAATACCGCTGAATCAAGAAAAGACCAAGGGAGGAAGCAATCTGAGCATCAACGCCCACAAACTTCTTTGTGTTCTACTCGTGATCTCTTCTACGCATAGACCTAGCTCTGATACCACTGTTGGGGAACGTTGCATGGGAAACAAAAAATTTCCTACGCACACGCAAGATCTATCCATGGTTATGAGCATCTACGAGAGGGAGAGTGGATCTACATACCCTTGTAGATCGCTAAGCGGGAAGCGTTAAGAAACGTGGTTGATGTAGTCGAACGTCTTCGCGATCCAAATCGCCGAGCGTCCCGCGATCCCATCACGATCCATCTCGCAATCTGATCACGATCCGTCCCGCGATCCCATCACGATCCGTCTCGCGATCAAATCACGAATCGTCTCGCGATCCTGATCACGGTCCTTCCGATCTAGCGCCGAACGGACGGCACCTCCGCGTTCAGCACATGTACATCTCGATGAAGATCTCCGCCTTCTTGATCCAGCAAGAGGGAGCGGAGAGGTAGATGAGTTCTCCGGCAGCGCGACGGTGCGGCGGCGGTGGTGGTGGAACTATTCCGGCAGGGCTTCGCCTAAGCACCGTCGAAACTAGACTAAAGGAGAAAACGATCTAGAGGAAGTAGAGGGAGTACGTGGCAATTAGGGTTAGCTCTCCCCTCTAAATCCTCTAGTATATATAGGAGGGAGGGAGGGGAGGAGGCATCCTCAAACCCTCAAGGGCTGGCCGAAATTGGAGGTGGTGGAGTCCTACTCCAATCCTATTAGGAGTAGGATTCCTCCTCCCCACATGGAAACCCTTTCCACCTTTCCACCTTTGGGTTTTCCCACCCCTAGCCGCATGGGCCTTAGTGGGGGGTTCGGCCATCCCACTAGGGGCTGGTTTGACTCCTCACACAGCCCATGAGGTCCTTTGGGTCGAGACACCCCTCCCGATGGCCCCCGGTACCCTCCCGGCACTCCCGATACACTACCGAAATACCCAAAACTTTTCCGGTGACCAAAACGGGACTTCCTATATATCAATCTTTACCTCCAGACCATTCCGGAGCTCCTCGTGACGTCCAGGATCTCATCCGGGACTCCGAACAACCTTCGGTCACCACCATACATAACTCTACTATACCGAAACGTCACCGAACTTTAAGTGTGCAGACCCTGCGGGTTCGAGAACTATGTAGACATGACCGAGACACCTCTATGGTCAATAACCAATAGCGGGACCTAGATGCCCATATTGGTTCCTACATATTCTACGAAGATCTTTATCGGTTGAACCTCTATGTCAAGGATTCAGTTAATCCCGTATGCTGTTCCCTTTGTTCTTCGGTATGTTACTTGCCCGAGATTCGATCGTCGGTATCTCTATACCTAGTTCAATCTCATTACCGGCAAGTCTATTTACTCGTTCCGTAATACAAGATATCGTGGCTAACACTTTAGTCACATTGCTTGCAAGGCTTGTTGTGATGTTGTATTACCGAGTGGGCCCTGAGATACCTCTCCGTCACACGGAGTAACAAATCCCAGTCTCGATCCATGCCAACTCAACAGACACCCTCGGAGATACCTGTAGAGCATCTTTGTAGTCACCCAGTTACGTTGCGATGTTTGATACACACAAGGTACTCCACCGGTGTCAGTGAGTTGCATGATCTCATGGTCATAGGAACAGATACTTGACATGCAGAAAACTATAGTAATAAACTGACATGATCATATGGTATGTTTATAGTTTGGGTCTTGTCCATTACATCATTCTCCTAATGATGTGATCCCGTTATCAAATGACATCTCATGTCTATGGCTAGGAAACCTTGACCATCTTTGATCAACGAGCTAGTCCACTAGAGGCATACTAGGGACACAGTGTTGTCTATGTATCCACACATGTATGAGTGTTTCCAATTAATACAATTATAGCATGGATAATAAACGATTATCATGAACAAGGAAATATAATAATAACCAATTTATTATTGCCTCTAGGGCATATTTCCAACAAGAAGAAACCAGATGGGCCAAAGAACACCAGAAAAGGGGGGCCGGGGTGGCCAGCCCCCACCAGGGCGCGCCAGAGGGCCCCTGGCGCGGCCTGGTGGGTGCTGGGCACCTCCGGCACCCCCTCAACTGACTATCGTGCCTATAAATTCCCTGGAAATCCAAAAACCCTAGGGGAGTCGACGAAACACAATTCCAGCCGCCGCAAGTTCCAGAACCGCGAGATCCAATCTAAACACCATCACGGAGGGGTTCATCTTCCTTATAGGTGCCTCTCTGATGATGCGTGAGTAGTCCACCATAGTCCTACGGGTCCGTAGGCAGTAGCTAGATGGCTTCTTCTCTCTCTCTTATGATTCTCAATACAATGGTCTCTTGGAGATCTATTTGATGTAAACTTTTGCGGTGTGTTTGTTGGGATCCGATGAATTTTGAGTTCATGATCAGTTTCTATCCATGAATATTATTTGAGTCTTCTTTGATCTCTTATATGCATGATTTCTTATAGCATCGTATTTCTTATTTGAATCTTTGGTTTAGTTAGGCCAACTAGATCGATTTTTCTTGCCATGGGAAGAGGTGCTTTGTGATGGGTTCGATCTTGCGGTGTTCTTTCCTAGTGACAGAAGGGGCAGCAAGACACGCATGTATCGTTGCTATTAAGGATAACAAGATGGGGTCTATTCCTACATGAATAGATCTTGTCTACATCATGTCATCATTCTTATTGCATTACTCCGTTTTTCCATGAACTTAATACACTAGATGCATGCTGGATAGCGGTCGATGTGTGGAGTAATAGAGGTAGATGCAAGCACGAGTCGGTTTACCTATCTTGGACGTGATGCCTATATAATGATCATCGCCTTGGATATCGTCATGACTATTCGATTTTCTATCAATTGCCCAACAGTAATTTGTTCACCCACCATGCGCTATACTCATGAGAGAAGCCACTAGTGAACCCTACGGCCCCCGGGTCTACTTTTCCATCATATTGCTTTCCGATCTACGTTTTTTGCAATCTTTGTTTTGAGATCTACAAAACCAAAAACCCAAAACTATATTGCTGCATATTTACTCTTTTTATTTGTGTTCTTGAGAGATCTATCTCTCCTATCTATCACTACCTAATCTATCTTTTTACCGTAGAGAGATTGACAACCTCTCTTTCTCGTTGGGTTGCAAGTATTTGTTGTTTGTGTGCAGGTGCTGCTTATTTGGTGGTGGTGATCCTCCTACTGGTTCGATATCCTTGGTTTCATAACTGAGGGAAATACTTACCATCGCTGTGCTGCATCATCCCTTCCTCTTTGGGGAAATACCGACGCAGTCCAAGCCACGTCAAAGGAATTTCTGGCGCCGTTGCCGGGGAGGAAGCAGTCTCTTCTACGTGCCTATCGTGGGCGCCGAGGGGACCCCACCATCATCTACCAGGTTCCTAATCACAAATCTCATCTCCTTGCAATTACATTATTTGCCATTTGCCTCTCATTTTCCTCTCCCCCACTTCACCAATTTGCCATTTTATTCGCCCTCTTTTTCGTTTGCCTTTTTCTCGTCAGATCTCTTGTTTGCTTGTCACCATGAGTGATTTTGGTATGACAGAAACGGATGACGGCAGGACTCCTAAAATTGGACGTCCTGCCAATCTTGATTCTAAAACTTTCGTTTTGGGGCAAGGGAACGTTATAGGAAAAGAAACTATTCAAGAGTTTTTTAATTGCGTTGGGAATTTGACTCTCGATGATACCCCTATTCTAAAAAGAACTAAATCTTATGCGGAAGCTATCTCGGCATTAGTTCTAAAACTTGAAAATAGATTTATTCGTACCCATCCTACCTTGCAAAGATAGTTTTATGAGCTACCCGTCATTAAGAATCCTAAGGCTAAGAAGTTGGCTACCCTTGTTCTCATGCATGAATTTGATAATATAGTACGGGAAGCTAGGGAGATTTTTGACTTCTATGGTATGAGCCGTGAAAAACCAGTAATAGGAGAAATCCTTTACAATAGTGATTACATGATGAGATATTTGCTTGGAAATAATCAAATCTTTGATGATAATCTCAAAAAGGAAGTCCCCGTTTTAGATATGATCCAACAAGTTTTCAATGATGTAAACCAACAATATTCTTGGATCGTAGCCGGTAATCAAAGGGGGTACGTAGAGGCACAACTTGATAATGCTAAGGTTTCTATGGATGATGTGTTTCAAGTTTTATTTGCAAAACCTCTTGACAAAAGTTCCTCATCCAAAACTAAAGATGACAATACTTGAATCTATCCAATATGCCTAGCTAGGGGCGTAAAATGATAGCGCTTGTTGGGAGGCAACCCAATGAATAAATAAATTTTTGCTTTTTTCCTTTCTGTTTTTGAGTGTTGACACAATTATGCCTCTGTTATGATTTTGTTTTTATGGTTTATTTAGTGTTTGTGCCAAGTAGAACCGTTAGGATGATTCATAGGATGAGTAGAAGTGATGCTGAATCTGAAACAGAAACTTTGCGTCCAGTATATGAATTTTCATTTTTTGCTGGAACGTGATATTGAGATGAAATTTTAACACAATGTTGCTATACAAATTCCTTACGTTTCCTCATTTTTCAGAATTTTTAGAGTTACAAAAGTATGGGTATGGTACTGATTACTACAGACTGTTCTATTTGAAACAGATTCCGTTTTTGTTGCATTGTGTGCTTGTTTTGATGAATCTATGGGTTATATTGAAGGGTATGAGCCATGGTAAAGTTAAAATACAGTAGGTATAATGCAATTATAAAATTTGAATG
Source organism: Elymus sibiricus (assembly GCA_039707655.1). NCBI lineage: Eukaryota > Viridiplantae > Streptophyta > Magnoliopsida > Poales > Poaceae > Elymus > Elymus sibiricus. The sequence continues at coordinate 294,343,732 of CM077663.1, read as the reverse complement.
GGTTTACAACAGTGCCTAAAGTAGTGATTTGTTTTCTTATACTAACGGATCTCACGAAGATTTTGTTGAGTTTTGTGTGATTGAAGTTTTCAAATTTTGGGTGAGATCACGATGGATGAAGGAGTAAGGAGTAGCAAAAGCCTAAGCTTGGGGATGCTACCACACCCCCAAGATATATCCAAAAAGTAACAAGCAACTAAGCTTGGGGATGCCCTCGAGTGGCATCCCCTCTTTCTTCTAACGACCATCGGTATATTACTTGGAGCTATATTTTTATTCGTCACATATCATGTGTTTTGCTTGGAGCGTCTTGTATCTTTGCTTGCTTTGTTTGTTAGTTTTTCCTTTGTATCCTTGCTGTACACACCTATTTGAGAGAGCCACAATCATGCTATGATTTTTTAGAATTGCTCTATGTGCTTCACTTAAACTTTTTGAGCTATAGGAATTGCTCTAGTGCTTCACTTATATCTTTTTGAGCACGGTGTGCTTGGAAACTTTTGTAGAAATACTCTCATGCTTCACTTAGATTAATTTGAGAGTTAGTAAATTTTTGAAGAAATCCTCTCATGCTTCACTTATACCTTTTTGGGAGATGAAATCTTTATGCTTATGTGCTTCACTTAAATTTGTTTGAGCTTGCCAAAAAGCAATGGCAATATATGAAACTAGTCCCAAAGTGATAGATATCCAAGGAGGATATAATAAAAACTTTCATGAAGATCATTGGAAAAATTAAACTTGATTCCTTGTAATAGTTTTGAAACATGATGATAGTAATATGTGAGTCATATTAGTGAGTAATTATGCTTAGTAGGAATATTGGTGTTAAGGTTTGTGATTCCTTATGCATGCACGAAAGTCAATAGTTATGCAATGAAGTTACATCCTACTTGTGATGAATTATTTGGTGTTAGTTATGTTCAATGCTCACTTATGTGATTTTTCGTTTCTTGGTTTGGTTGCTTCCCAATCTATTTGCTAGCCTTCACTTGTACTAAGTAGAAATACTACTTGTGCATCCAAAATCCTTAAACCAAGTTTTGCCTTATGAGTCCACCACACCTACCTATATGCGGTATTTCCATGCCGTTCCAAGCAAATTTGTATGTGCCATCTCTAAATTTTCAAAATAAATTTTCTCTTTTGAGTGCCCGTACCGCTCATGAAACGGTGGGGAGTGTCCAATATTTTTCCATGCTAGATGTGTTATTCTCAAGATGAGTGTTTATTCACTTGTCATTGCATGAGAGTGCGGCGGTAATAGGGATGCCCATTCCCGAAATGAAAAAGAAAAAATATTTACTTTATGTTGTCAAATAATAAATTCCTTGGAAAGTGTTGGTATGGAAGGCAACCGTGGATACGGCCCGCCATGGAAAGTGAAAGTTTGGTGGAAAAAGGAATAAACTTTATTTTCTGTTTGGGAACCGCCTATGATATATCTAGCATGGAAAGTATTGTGAGCTACTTTGTCGTTTTCGTTGACAGGAAAAGCATGTCACCCAAAATATTTTTCTCTCTCAATTTAAAACCTTGAGCTCTGGTACCTCTACAAATCCCTACTTCCCTCTGCGAAGGGCCTATCTATTTACTTTATGCAATTTTTATTTTTGCTTTGAGTCTCCATCTTCTCTTATAAGCACCAACTAGGGGGCACTATGATCGTACTTGAGCATTGGGCATGGCTAATATTTGAGTGTGCTTCATGAATGGATCAATGATTGAGCATCATGGGCTAGGGATAACTTTCTTTAGTGTTGATATTTTGAAAGACATGGTTGCTTGTTGACATGCTTGAGTATTGAAGTCATTATGTTAAAACTAGACTATTGCTTTGAATCATTTACAAGTCCAAATGTCCATGCTATACAAAGAAGAAAAGAATATGATGGCATTGGAAGGGTGGCCTTGCAGGCCTGAACTTGCCGCTCAAGGGTGGCATTGGAAGCCCGAAGCTCTTCCTCAAGCCTCACTGCAGCCCTACGCCAGCCGTCCGCGGCCTGGGCCTCTTCAAGGGCGCGATCGCGGGCATCCCTCGCCGCGACAAGGGACTCCTCAACTTCCACGCGAGCGCGCTCGCACTACAAGCGACCGAAGTGGACGGCGACCTCAAGCCGACGCCATTCGCACGCCAGGCGCTGATGCTCCGCCTCGAGGTATGAGTCAACATCATCGAGTTCTGCCCGAAGATGGCCCAGCGCGGTCACCGCGTCCTGAAGAAGGCCATGCCGAGCGGAGCTGCGACCGCAGGCAAGCTCCAGCGTACGACCCGGGCTCTGGGCGGCAGGAAGGGTGCGCAGAGGCCTACCCGCCTCAGGCGAGGCCTCGGGGGCTGAGATTCCATGGTCCGGCACCCCAGTCCGGGGCCGAGACTCATGGGAAATCACCCCACTAATACGTCTCCAACGTATCTATAATTTTTTGCTTGTTCCATGCTGTTATATTATCATTCTTGGATGTTTTACAATCATTTTATTACAACTTTATATCATTTTTTGGGACTAACCTATTGACATAGTGCCAAAGTGCGAGTTGTTGTTTTTGCTTGTTTTTTACTTCGCAGAAAATCAGTACCAAACAGAGATGAAACGCTGCGGGGATTTTTGTGGATTTTTTACGGACCAGAAGAAACCAGATGGGCCAAAGAACACCAGAAAAGGGGGCCCAGGGTGGCCAGCCCCCACCAGGGCGCGCCAGAGGCCCCCTGGCACGGCCTGGTGGGTGCTGGGCACCTCCGGCACCCCCTCAACCGACTATCGTGCCTATAAATTCCCTGGAAATCCAAAAACCATAGGGGAGTCGACGAAACACAATTCCAGCCGCCGCAAGTTCCAGAACCACGAGATCCAATCTAAACACCATCACGGAGGGGTTCATCTTCCTCATAGGTGCCTCTCCGATGATGCGTGAGTAGTCCACCATAGACCTACGGGTCCGTAGGCAGTAGCTAGATGGCTTCTTCTCTCTCTCTTATGATTCTCAATACAATGGTCTCTTGGAGATCTATTTGATGTAAACTTTTGCGGTGTGTTTGTTGGGATCTGATGAATTTTGAGTTCATGATCAGTTTCTATCCATGAATATTATTTGAGTCTTCTTTGATCTCTTATATGCATGATTGCTTATAGCATCGTATTTCTTCTTTGAATCTTTGGTTTAGTTAGGCCAACTAGATCGATTTTTCTTGCCATGGGAAGAGGTGCTTTGTGATGGGTTCGATCTTGCGGTGTTCTTTCCCAGTGACAGAAGGGGCAGCAAGACACGCATGTATCATTGCTATTAAGGATAACATGATGGGGTCTATTCCTACATGAATAGATCTTGTCTACATCATGTCATCATTCTTATTGCATTACTCCGTTTTTCCATGAACTTAATACACTAGATGCATGCTGGATAGCGGTCGATGTGTGGAGTAATAGAGGTAGATGCAAGCAGGAGTCGGTTTACCTATCTTGGACGTGATGCCTATATAATGATCATCGCCTTGGATATCATCATCACTATTCAATTTTCTATCAATTGCCCAACAGTAATGTGTTCACCCACTATGCGCTATACTCATGAGAGAAGCCACTAGTGAACCCTACGGCCCCCGGGTCTACTTTTCCATCATATTGCTTTCCGATCTACGTTTTTTGCAATCTTTGTTTTCAGATCTACAAAACCAAAAACCCAAAAATATATTGCTGCATATTTACTCTTTTTATTTGTGTTCTTGAGAGATCTATCTCTCCTATCTATCACTACCTAATCTATCTTTTTACCGTAGAGAGATTGACAACCTGTTTTTCTCGTTGGGTTGCAAGTATTTGTTGTTTGTGTGCAGGTGCTGCTTATTTGGTGGTGGTGATCCTCCTACTGGTTCGATAACCTTGGTTTCATAACTGAGGGAAATACTTACCGTCGTTGTGCTGCATCATCCCTTCCTCTTTGGGCAAATACCGACGCAGTCCAAGCCACGTCACCCACCGCTCGAGGAAGGCGCCGATGCACCGGGCGCCCTGACACCGCAAAAGATTGCCAGGGGAGGCCACAGTCCTGCCCCCGCTGGTCGGGGGCCTCGCCCGAAGGAAAATGCAGGAAGCTCAGGCCAGAGGTCCCCTGGGGACGGCTTGGGCCCAGATACGGGTGTCTCCACGTGCACCATCGCACACCTCGTGAGGTATTGAGCCGCTCCCGAGGAGCGGAGATAGGAAGGGGCCTGAAAAGCAAGGACTCAGAGACGCGCATCGTGTGGGAAACAAAGAAGGTCAGGCACTTACTCATCCACGGCAACCCACTTCCTCTTACTCCAAGGCCACGGAACCGGGCCGCTGCGGCCCCTGGATTCCCTCCTCCGCCGGCGGCAACGGGGATCCGGGGACGGCCCATCGATGCCTAGCGGTCGACTCTCCGCGGCAGGGGCGTCTGCAGCGCCCCCTGGCAGGACGACCCATTCGCCGCTCAGAAGGGCGGAGGTGGGTGATACGTCTCCAATGTATCTATAATTTTTGATTTTTCCATGCTATTATATTATCTGTTTTGGATGTTTTATATGCATTAATATGCTATTTTATATTATTTTTGGGACTAACCTATTAACCTAGTGCCCAGTGCCAGTTTCTGTTTTTTTCCTTGTTTTTGAGTATTGCAGAAAAGGAATATCCAACGGAGTCCGAACGGAATAAAATTCTACGCTGATTTTTCTTGGACCAGAAGGAACCCAGGAGGCTTCGAGAAGAGGCCAGAAGACCTACGGGTAGGCCACAAGCCACCAGGGCGCGCCCCTGGAGGGGAGCGCGCCCCCTGGCTTGTGGGCCCCCGTAGCTCCTCCAATCCTAACTCTTCGCCTATAAATTCAGGAATATTCCCCCAATACCAAAGAGAGCCACGATAATACTTTTCCGCCGCCGCAAGCCTCTGTTCCCGTGAGATCCCATCTTGGGGCCTTTTCCGGTAATCTGCCGGAGGGGGATTCGATCACGGAGGGCCTCTACATCAACACCATTGCCCTTCCGATGATGCGTGAGTAGTTCACCTCAGACCTTCGGGTCCATAGCTAGTAGCTAGATGGCTTCTTCTCTCTCTATGATCTTCAATACCATGTTCTCCATGATCTTCATGGAGATCTATCCGATGTAATACTCTTTTGCGGTGTGTTTGTCGAGATCCGATGAATTGTGGATTTATGATCAGATTATCTATGAATATTATTTGAATCTTCTCTGAATTCTTATATGCATGATTTCATATCTTTGCAAGTCTCTTCGAGTTATTGATTTGGTTTGGCCAACTAGATTGGTAATTCTTGCAATGGGAGAAGTGCTTAGTTTTGGGTTCAATCGTGCGGTGTCCTCACCCAGTGACAAAGTAGGGGTAGCGAGGCACGTATTTGTATTGTTGCCATCAAGGATAAAAAGATGCGGTTTTCATCATATTGCTTGAGTTTATCCCTCTACATCATGTCATCTTACTTAATGCGTTACTCTTTTCTTCATGAACTTAATACTCTAGATGCAGGCAGGAGTCGGTCGATGTGTGGAGTAATAGTAGTAGATGCAGAATTGTTTCGGTCTACTTGATACGGACGTGATGCCTATATGCATAATCATTGCCTTGGATATCGTCATAACTATGCGCTTTTCTATCAATTGCTCGACAGTAATTTGTTCACCCATCGTATTATTTTCCTTCAAGAGAGAAGCCTGTAGTGAAACCTATGGCCCCCGGGTCTATTTTCCATATTGTATTTTCAGATCTATAAACCAAAAATACCAAAAATACTTTGCTGCAATTTATTTACTTTTATTTTAGTTATCGTTTTAGTAATCTTTTATATCTATCTCTATCAGATCTCATCCTTGCAAGTAACCGTGAAGGGATTGACAACCCCTTTATAGCGTTGGGTGCAAGTGTTTGATTGTTTGTGCAGGTGCATAGATTGGGGCCTTGCTTGTACCTCCTACTGGATTGATACCTTGGTTCTCAACAACTGAGGGAAATACTTATCTACTTTGCTGCATCACCCTTTCCTCTTCAAGGCAAAACCAACGCAAGCTCAAGAAGTAGCAAGAAGGATTTCTGGTGCCGTTGCCGGGGAGGATACATAGCAAGTCAAGACAAGAACTCTCCCGTCAACTTGCCAATTTTTGGCGTGGTTGTCGGAGAGATCTACATCAAGCCTACCAAGTACCCATCATAAACTCATCTCTTGCATTTACATTATTCGCCTCTCGTTTTCCTCTCCCCCATTTCTAAAATGATTTTCAGAAAAAAAAAACAAAAAGATTTGCCTTTTTATTCGCCCTTCTTCCGTTCATCTTTTCGTTTGCTTTTTGTTTGCTTGTGTTGCCATGTGCCTTCTATTTGCTTGCATCTTCGCTTGCTAAAAATCTATTGATATGGATCCTCATCCACTTGCTAATCTTTTCAAAAGACCAAATTTTGATGAACCAATTGCTAGTGAGTTGAGTGCACTTGATTATCTCTATGAAGTTTTGCTTGAAAATCATGAAAATTTTGATGAAGTGTTGAGAGAAGAAATTTATAAGGTGATTCATGATATCTCCTTGATTGGAAAGCATGATTTCAATGATGTTACTATCAATTCTATTAATGTCAATTATGCTAACGATATGCAAAGCCACAAGCATGTTTGATGAAGATGATATTTTTAGTCCCCCAAGTTTTGATGAGCAAATTTATTATGATGTTTGCATGCCTCCTATTCATGATGATGGTGAAACTTATCATCATCGTTTTAATTTGCAATCTGGTTATGTCAATCAAGTGTCTCATGATAGTTATTTTGTTGAGTTTGCTCCCACTACTATGGATAAAAAGGAATTTGCTTATGTGGAGAGTAATGAAAATTCTATGCTTGTGCATCATGAAAAGAATGATTTATATGATAGTTATATTGTTGAATTCCTTCATGATGCTACTGAAATTTATTATGAGGGAGGAACATATGCTTGTAGGAATTGCAATAATATCAAGTTTCCTCTCTATGTGTTCAAAGTTTTGAAGTTATGCTTGTTTTGCCTTCCTATGCTAGTTGATTCTTGTTCCCATAAATTGTTTGATCACAAAATCCCTATGCATAGGAAGTGGGTTAGACTTAAATGTGCTTGTCATGAGATTCATGATGCTTTCTTGCATATTTCAATTACTACTTTTTATGTGAGCATCATTGAAATCATTATGCCTAGCTAGGGGCGTAAAACGATAGCACTTGTTGGGAGGCAACCCAATGAATAAATAAATTTTTGCTTTTTCCTTTCTGTTTTTGAGTGATTTACACATTATTACCTCTGTAGTAATTGCGTTTTAGTGTTTTAATTAGTGTTTGAGCCAAGTAAGACCTTTGGGATGGTCTACGGTGATTGTTGATTTGATCTTGCTGAAAAACAGAAACTTTTGCGCTCAGTCCAGGAATTTTATAAATTCACCAGAGCATCGAATGAGTCTAAAATTTTTACACAACATTGATATACAAATTGCACAGATTTTCCTAATTTTTCATAAGTTTTTGAGTTACATAAGTATTCTAAGTTTACAGATTGCTACAGACTGTTCTGTTTTTGACAGATTCTGTTTTCTTTGTGTTGTTTGCTTATTTTGATGTATCTATGGGTTGTATCGGGGGGTATGAACCATGGAGAAGTTGGAATACAGTAGATATTACACAAATATAAATAAATAATGAGTTCACAACAGTACCAAAAGTGGTGATTTATTTTTCTTATACTAACGGATCTCACGAGTTTTCTGTTGAGTTTTGTGTTGTGAAGTTTTCAAGTTTTGGGTAAAGATTTGATGGACTATGGAATAAGGAGTGGCAAGAGCCTAAGCTTGGGGATGCCCAAGGCACCCCAAGGAATATTCAAGGATACCAAAGAGCCTAAGCTTGGGGATGCCCAGAAGGCATCCCCTCTTTCGTCTTCAATCCATCGTTAAATTTACTTGAGGCTATATTTTTATTCACCACATGATATGTGTTTTGCTTGGAGCGTCTTGTATGATATGAGTCTTTGCTTTTTAGTTTGCCACAATCATCCTTGCTGCACACATCTTTTGAGAGGGACACGCATAAATCGTGAATTTATTAGAATACTCTATGTGCTTCACTTATATCTTTTGAGCTAGGCAATTTTGCTCTAGTGCTTCACTTATATCTTTTTAGAGCACGGTGGTGTTTTATTTTATAGAAATAATTGAACTCTCGTACCTCACTTATATTATTTTGAGAGTCTTTAAACAGCATGGTAATTGGTTTAGGTTTTGAATTTATTCCTAATATAATGGGCATCCAAGAGGGATATAATAAAAACTTTCATATAAAGTGCATTGAATACTATGAGAAGTTTGATTCCTTGCATATAGTTTTGAGATATAAAGAGGGTGATATTAGAGTCATGCTAGTGAGTAATTGTGGATTGGTATAAATACTTGTGTTAAAAGTTTGTGATTCCCGTAGCATGCACGTATGGTGAACCATTATGTAACGAAGTCGGAGCATGATTTGTTTATTGATTGTCATCCTTTGTGTGAGGGTCGGGAGCGCGCGATGGTTAACTCCTACCAACCTCTCCCCTAGGAGCATGCGTCTAATACTTTGCTTCGATAACTAATAGACTTTTGCAATAAGTATGTGAGTTCATTATGACTAATGTGAGTTCATGGATTATACGCACTCTCACCCTTCCACCATTGCTAGCCTCTCTAGTACCACGCAACTTTCGCCGGTGCATTAAACCCACCATTTTCCCTTCCTCAAAACAGCCACCATACCTACCTATTATGGCATTTCCATAGCCATTCCGAGATATATTGCCATGCAACTTCCACCGTTCCGTTTATCATGACACGCACCATCATTTTCATATTGCTTTGCATGATCGTAAGATAGCTAGCATGATGTTTTCATGGCTTGTCCGTTTTTTGATGTCATTTGCTATGCTAGATCGTTGCACATCCTGGTACACTGCCGGAGGCATTCATATAGAGTCATATTTTGTTCTAAGTATCGAGTTGTAATTCTTGAGTTGTAAGTAAATAAAAGTGTGATGATCATCATTATTAGAGCATTGTCCCATGAGAGGAAAGGATGATGGAAGCTATGATTCCCTCACAAGTTGGGATGAGTCTCCGGACTTTACAAATAATAAAAGAGTCCAATGAAGCCCAAATAAAAAAAGAGGCCAAAGATGCCCACCAAAAAAATGTGAGAGAAAAGAGAGAAGGGACAATGCTACTATCTTTTTTCCACACTTGTGCTTCAAAGTAGCACCATGATCTTCATGATAGAGAGTCTCCTATTTTGTCACTTTCATATACTAGTGGGAATTTTTCATTATATAACTTGGCTTGTATATTCCAATGATGGGCTTCCTCAAATTGCCCTAGGTCTTCGTGAGCAAGCGAGTTGGATGCACACCCACTTAGTTTCTTTTTGAGCTTTCATACACTTATAGCTCTAGTGCATCCGTTGCATGGCAATCCCTACTCATTCACATTGATATCTATTGATGGGCATCTCCATAGCCCGTTGATACGCCTAGTTGATGTGAGACTATCTTCTCCTTTTCCTCACAACCTCCACCATATTCTATTCCACCTATAGTGCTATATCCATGGCTCGCGCTCATGTATTGCGTGAAAGTTGAAAAGGTTTGAGAACATAAAAAGTGTGAAACAATTGCTTGACTTGTCATCGGGGTTGTGCATGATTTAAATACTTTGTGTGGGGAAGATGGAGCATAGCCAGACCATATGATTTTGTAGGGATAACTTTCTTTAGCCATGTTATTTTGAAAAGACACGATTGCTTTGTTAGTATGCTTGAAGTATTATTGTTTTTATGTCAACATTAAACTTTTGTTTTGAATCTTATGGACCTGAACATTCATGCCACAATAAAGAATATTACATGGATAAATATGTTAGGAAGCATTCCACATCAAAAATTCTGTTTTTATCATTTACCAACTCGAGGACGAGCAGGAATTAAGGTTGGGGATGCTGATACGTCTCCAACGTATCTATAATTTTTGATTGTTCCATCTATTATATTATCTGTTTTGGATGTTTTATATGCATTAATATGCTATTTTATATTATTTTTGGGACTAACCTATTAACCTAGTGCCCAGTGCCAGTTTGTGTTTTTTTCCTTGTTTTTGAGTATTGCAGAAAAGGAATATCCAACGGAGTCCAAACGGAATAAAATTCTACGCTGATTTTTCTTGGACTAGAAGGAACCCAGGAGGCTTCGAGAAGAGGCCAGAAGACCTACGGGTAGGCCACAAGCCACCAGGGCGCGCGCCCTGGCTTGTGGGCCCCCCGTAGCTTCTCCAACCCTAACTCTTCGCCTATAAATTCAGGAATATTCCCCCAATATCAAAGAGAGCCACGATAATACTTTTCCGCCGCCGCAAGCCTCTGTTCCCGTGAGATCCCATCTTGGGGCCTTTTCCGGTAATCTGCCGGAGGGGGATTCGATCACGGAGGGCCTCTACATCAACACCATTGCCCTTCCGATGATGCGTGAGTAGTTCACCTCAGACCTTCGGGTCCATAGCTAGTAGCTAGATGGCTTCTTCTCTCTCTATGATCTTCAATACCATGTTCTCCATGATCTTCATGGAGATCTATCCGATGTAATACTCTTTTGCGGTGTGTTTGTAGAGATCCGATGAATTGTGGATTTATGATCAGATTATCTATGAATATTATTTGTATCTTCTCTGAATTCTTATATGCATGATTTCATATCTTTGCAAGTCTCTTCGAGTTATTGGTTTGGTTTGGCCAACTAGATTGGTAATTCTTGCAATGGGAGAAGTGCTTAGTTTTGGGTTCAATCTTGCGGTGTCCTCACCCAGTGACAAAGTAGGGGTAGCGAGGCACGTATTTGTATTGTTGCCATCAAGGATAAAAAGATGGGGTTTTCATCATATTGCTTGAGTTTATCCCTCTACATCATGTCATCTTACTTAATGCGTTACTCTGTTCTTCATGAACTTAATACTCTAGATGCAGGCAGGAGTCGGTCGATGTGTGGAGTAATAGTAGTAGATGCAGAATCGTTTCGGTCTACTTGATACGGACGTGATGCCTATATGCATAATCATTGCCTTGGATATCGTCATAACTATGCGCGTTTCTATCAATTGCTCGACAGTAATTTGTTCACCCACCGTATTATTTTCCTTCAAGAGAGAAGCCTCTAGTGAAACCTATGGCCCCCGGGTCTATTTTCCATATTATATTTTCAGATATATAAACCAAAATTACCAAAAATACTTTGCTGCAATTTATTTACTTTTCTTTTAGTTATCGTTTTAGTAATCTTTTATATCTATCTCTATCAGATCTCATCCTTGCAAGTAACCGTGAAGGGATTGACAACCCCTTTATAGCGTTGGGTGCAAGTGTTTGATTGTTTGTGCAGGTGCATAGATTGGGGCCTTGCTTGTACCTCCTACTGGATTGATACCTTGGTTCTCAACAACTGAGGGAAATACTTATCTACTTTGCTGCATCACCCTTTCCTCTTCAAGGGAAAACCAACGCAAGCTCAAGAAGTAGCAGTGGGCGCCTGTTGGACGTGCGGCTCGGGAAGCTCTTCCGCGACCGCTTGAAGGGCACCAACCTCAGGATCTCTGGAGCAAGGGGCCACCAGGAGGGGGTCGTCGCGAGGTACGGCGGGACCCTCTGGAAGCAGACCCACTCATTGAAGCGTGGCATCTTCAGGGCGAAGGCTTTCCCATTCTGGTAGCGGTACAAGGGGAGCCCATACACCGGAAGATCGGGAGGCTTCCCTCCGGTCAGAAGCCGGAGCACCTCACGCAGCGCGCCAGAGGAAAGAGAGGGCACTTGGAGCCTCATGACGTCGTCGAGGCCGGTGAAGGTCCACATGGAACGGGAATGGCGTTGGAGGGGAGCGATTTGCCGGCGGACGAACTCCCTCGCCACCAACGCCATCGTCACACCCGCCTTCTTCAAGCTGCTCAACCTGGCAGTGACCGGCGCGAGCCTCGGGTCGACAAGCTTCGAGTGCTCCCAACCCACGGTCGGCTCCGCCGGGGCCGTCGGGGCTTGGAGCAGGGGGTTGCGCACGGTGGCGTCAACAAACACCCACTGCCTCCGAAAGCCCTCCGCTTCCGGACTAAGCTCGACGTCGAGGATCGTGCCCGCCGCCGTATCCACCACCCAGAGCGACACGCATCCTGAGCATTGTCCGCTGGCGACCACTTGGAGGGAGAATAAATGGTGGAGTAGAGCCACAGACGGGGAGATGCCCACAAAAGCCTCGCACAAGAACGCGAAGGCGGAGAGGAGGACGACAGACCCAGGGTCAAGATGCAAGGCGTGGATCTGGTAGTGCATGAGCACGGCATTGAAGAAATCTGAAAACAGCGGCAGCAAGCCAGAGAAGAGGGCATGGAGGTGAAGGGGGATGTCGGTGTCGCTCAGATCAACTGAAGACCAAGAGGCGGGCCAGATCGTCATCGCCCCCCACTCATATGTGTCGGCGGCAATTGCTTGCCGGACCTTATCCAGCCCCTCAAGATTGAGTACGGTGGACCAGCCCAGCGCGGGCTCCGGCACCAGACGGGGCCCTGACGTCATCAAAGTCCTGCCCCTCTTCTTCTTGGAGGCCATGGCGGAGAGACAGATGGGAGCAGACACAAGACCCGGCAGAGAAAGGTGCGAGCCGCAGGGAAAGGAGCAGCAGAAGGCAGGAACACGGAGGGGCAATGATGGTTCCGCCTCGCGCTGATAACCCACAAGTATAAGGGATCGTAACAGTTTTCGAGGGTAGAGTATTCAACCCAAATTTATTGATTCGACACAAGGGGAGCCAAAGAATATTCTCGAGTATTAGCAGCTGAGTTGTCAATTCAACCACACCTGAAAGACTTAATATCTGCAGCAAAGTATTTAGTAGCAAAGTAGTATGGAAGTAACGGTAACGGTGGCAAAAGTAACAGTAGCGGTTTTGTAGCAATCGTAACAGTGGCAACGGAAAAGTAACTTAGCAAAGATCAATATGTGAAAAGCTCGTAGGCAATGGATCAGTGATGGATAATTATGTCGGATGGCATTCATCATGCAACAGTTATAACCTAGGGTGACACAGAACTAGCTCCAATTCATCAATATAATGTAGGCATGTATTCCATATATAGTCATACGTGCTTATGGAAAAGAACTTGCATGACATCTTTTGTCCTACCCTCCCGTGGCAGCGGGGTTCTAATGGAAACTAAGGGATATTAAGGCCTCCTTTTAATAGAGAACCGGACCAAAGCATTAGCACTTAGTGAATACATAAACTCCTCAAACTACGGTAATCACCGGAAAGAATCCCAATTATTGTCACCTTGGGGTATGCGGATCATAACACATAATAGGTGTCTACAACTTGCAAGATAGGATCAAGAACACATATATATTCGTGAAAACATAATAGGTTCAGATCTGAAATCATGGCACTCGGGCCCTAGTGACAAGCATTAAGCATAGCAAAGTCATAGCAACATCAATCTCAAAACATAGTGGATACTAGGGATCAAACCCTAACAAAACTAACTCGATGACATGGTAAATCTCATCCAACCCATCACCGTCCAGCAAGCCTACGATGGAATTACCCACGAACGGCGGAGAGCATCATGAAATTGGTGATGAAGGATGTTTGGTGATGACGACGGCGTCGATTTCCCCTCTCCGGAGCCCAAAACGGATTCCAGATCTGCCCTCCCGAGGAAGAACAGGAGGTGGCGGCGGCTCCGTATCGTGAAACGCGATAAACTCTTCTCCTTGGTTTTTTTTCTCCCCGAATAGGGTTATATGGAGTTGGAGTTGAGGTCGGAGGAGTTCCAGGGGGCCCACAAGCCACCAGGGCGCGCCCTAGGGGGGGCGCGCCCCCTGGCTTGTGGCCAATGGGTGGACCCCCTCTGGTTGATTCTTTCGCCAGTATTTTTTATTAATTCCAAAAATATTCTCCGTAAATTTTCAAGTCAATCCGAGAACTTTTATTTCTGCACAAAAATAACACCAAGGCAATTTTGCTGAAAACAGCGTCAGTCCGGGTTAGTTCCATTCGAATCATGCAAATTAGAGTCCAAAGCAAGGGCAAAAGAGTTTGGAAAAGTAGATACGATGGAGATGTATCAACTCCCCCAAGCTTAACCCATTGCTTGTCCTCAAGCAATTCAGTTGACAAACTGAAAGTGACAAAGAAAAACTTTTACAAACTCTGTTTTATCTTGTTGTTGTAAATATGTCTAACTGATGTTCAGGTTTTCGGCAAAGATTATGGGCTAACCACATTCACAATAACATTTAGGTCTCACATTTACTCATATCAATGGCATAATCAACTAGCGAGCAATAATAATAAATCTCGGATGACAACAATTTTATCAAAACAATCATGATACAATATGATATAATGGTATCTCGCTAGCCCTTTCTGAGACCGCAAAACATAAATGCAGAGCACCTCTGAAGAACAAGGGCTGACTGGAAATTGTAATTCATGGTAAAAGAGATCCAGTAACAGTCATACTCAATATCAATTAATAACCAAACATACAAATGACGGTGGTGCTCTCTAACTGGTGCTTTTTATAAGAGGAGGATGACTCAACAATAAAGTAAAATAGATAGGCCCTTCGCAGAGGGAAGCATTGATTTGCAGAGGTGCCGGAGCTCGAGCTTTTAAAACGGAGATGAGTAAAATTTTGAGCGGTATGCTTTCATTGTCAACATAACAACCAAGAGTTCTCGGTATCTTCCATGCTACCGAATCCACGGGAATCCACGGGTACCGTCCATACAAACAACAATCCTGGGGGAGTTTTGTTTCATTATGTTTTGATTTGATTTTTTGAGCATGGAACTGGGCATCCCGATTACCAGCCACTTTCTCGTGAATGACAAGTGAATAAACACTCATCGTGAGAATAACCCACCTAGCATGGAGGATACTGACAGCCCCTAATCACTACATGAGCGATTCGGGCATACAAACAGAATATTATTTGATGGTCTAGAGTTTGGCACATGCAAATTTACTTGGAACGGCAGGTAAATACCGCATATAGGTATGTATGGTGGACTCATATGGAACAACTTTGGGTTTAAGGAAGTGGATGCACAAGCAGTATTCCCGCTTAGTACAAGTGATGGCTAGCAAGAGACTGGGAAGCGACCAACTAGAGAGCAACAACAGTCATAAACATGCATTGAGATTAACCAACATTGAATGCAAACATGAGTAGGATATAAATCACCATGAACATAAATATCGTGGAGGCTGTGTTGATTTTGTTTCAACTACATGCGTGAACATGTGCCAAGTCAAGCCACTTGAATCCTTCAAAGGAGGATACCATCCTATCATACTACATCATAACCATTTTAAAATTCATGTTGGCAGTCAAGACAAACTATTATACACTCCTAGCTAATTAGGCATGGCATGAGCAACTACAATCTCTAATTGTCATTGCAAACATGTTTCATCCATAACGAGCTGAATTCAGAACGATGAGCTAATCATATTTACAAAAACAAAATAGGTCGAGTTCATACCAGCTTTTCTCCATCTCAATCATTTCATCATATATCGTCATTATTTCCTTTCACTTGCACGACCGAACGGTGTAAATAATAATAAGAGTGCACGTGCATGGGACTAAGCTAGAATCTGCAAACAATAACTCAAAGGAGAAGACAAGGCAATATGGGCTCTCTGATAGATAAACAATAATGCATATGAGGGCCACTCAACATTTTCATTGTGGTCTTCTCCTTACGACCCAAAGAAGAAAAGAAAACTATTTACACGGGAAAGCTCCCAACAAGCAAAAGAAGAACGAGAAATATTTTTGGGTTTTCTTTTAATGCTACAACTAAACAAACTAGAAAGTAAAACTAGAGCTAATTTTTTTTCTTAAGGTTTTTCTGACACACAAGAAGAAAGCGAGAAAAAGAAATAAACTAACATGGATAATACAATGAAAAAGTATGAACACCGACAACTGGAATGAGTGTGTGAACATGAATGTAATGTCGGTGAGAAAAACGTACTCCCCCAAGCTTAGGCTTTTGGCCTAAGTTGGTCTATGCCCATGGATCAAAGTAGCCCTCTCCTGGGTACTGAGGAGGATCCTGAGGGTTCCACTGGTTAGCGAGCTCTTGTGGCTCCCACTGATAAACATACTCCTCGTACGGGTCAAGTGATGGTTCTGGCTCAGGAACTGGGGATCGAGTCCGCTCCCAGTATTCATAAATATCGTCGGGCATAATAATGTACCTGCCTGAATAAATATCGAACAAAGAAGGTGCAGGCAAAGTAATAATCTGACAGGTACCCTGGCTGAATACTAGGTTATAGATGAGCCGCTTGTCATTGTCTTTGGAAATGAAATCATGTGCTACCATACTATCATAGTCTAAATACTTAGTGGGTAACAACCTTTCTTCCTTTTCATCTAGTCTAAAGGGTATCTCAAAGTGTCTAGCAAGGCGAGAAGAATAAATACCTCCAAAGATAGGACCCTTCGAACGATTTAAACTCAACCGTCGAGCAACAATAGCGCCCAAACTAAAAGTTCTATCACGGTGTAAAGCATGGCGCAAAACGGCTAGGTCAGGAGCGCTTAGGCCTCCACTCTCCCCATGACCAATCAAACATCTCCCCGCAAATAATGAGTAATAGCGCAAAACAGGAAAATGTAGACTAGCCACTCTGGCTCCCGACACCCCTCTCTCTTCCCCTACAGTGGTTTCAACAATAAAATCTTCCACATCTCTAGGACGGGGTTCACTGACGCTGCCCTCATAAGGTAATTTGCAAACATTGCAAAAATCGTAAAGAGTCATCTTCTTAGGCACATCATATAAGTGAAATTCTACCATAGGAGGATTTTCCCTATAATGAAAGTGAAAGTTTTGCACGAAGGTATTAGTGAGTAAGAGGTATTGGTCACACTTATCGTGGAGGAAGTCGGTGATGCCTGCATTCTCTGCCAAATAGTAAAAATCATTATAAATTCCGGCCGCCTTCAAGAATGCATCACTTGGCCATTCACATGGCCGAACCTCCGTGGTGCGGGGAAGATTGTATTTGGGCTTCTCTTTCTTCTCATTTTCATTTTCTTTAGAACCCCGGCTTGAAGAGCCTCTTAACAATCTCCTCATCATTTTCTTCCTCTGAAAAATTTCTGAAATTTTAGTAACTCAAAATAAAGGTGAACAAAACTCAACAAAATTCAAAGCAACCACTCCCATAAGTGCCTAGAGTCTAAATCATGCATCTAAACTACTTGGGACCATACAAATTTAACATGCAAGCTCAAGAACAAGGTCACCACAGCAGCAAAAATTTGCAATATATAAAGCACTAGAACAAAAACTAATTGGACCATTGAAGGAGTCACATACCGAAGAACAATCCCCCAAAATAGTTTTGCAAATGGAGCTTTGCACAAGGAGATCGAAAATGGCAGCAAGATGAGCTAGGACACGGGTTTGAGCAATGGTGGGATTTTTTATGGAGGAAGACAAAGTGGATGGGTGCTGGAATAAGTGAGGGGGGCCTACGTGGGACCCACAAGCCACCAGGGCACGCCCTGGGGGGTGGGCGCGCCCTGTGGACTTGTGCCCCACTGGTGCAGCCCCCTGATGTATTCTCAGTGCCAGAGATTCTTAAATATTCCAGAAAAAATCATACCACATTTTCAGGGCATTTGGAGAACTTTTATTTTCATGTCATATTTTTTTATTGCACGGATAATTCAGAAAACAGAAAATAATAGCATTTTTACTTTATTTAATCTAAACAACAGAAAGTAAAAGTTGGGTACAGAAGGTTGTGCTTTCTAAATTCATCCATCTCATGCCC
Source organism: Elymus sibiricus (assembly GCA_039707655.1). Taxonomy (NCBI): domain Eukaryota; kingdom Viridiplantae; phylum Streptophyta; class Magnoliopsida; order Poales; family Poaceae; genus Elymus; species Elymus sibiricus. The sequence continues at coordinate 294,325,824 of CM077663.1, read as the reverse complement.
GTCAAAAGGAATTCGTTAACAAGGTTGATCAAGTCTTATTAACAAACTTCTTTCGAGTAACATGAAACCGGAGAATTTTTTAATAACACTAAGTTACCTCAACGGGGACAGGCATGTCCCCTACCATGATTATTTCATATTTCTTCTTGACAGTAGGGAGAGGGAATTTAAAACCTCCAATAGCAATTGTTGGAATTTCTCCAATAGAGTTGATGCTATGAACTTGAGGTTGTTTCTTCGGAAAGTGCACCGTATGCTCATTACCATTAACATGAAAAGTGACATTGCCTTTGTTGCAATCAATAACAGCCCCTGCAGTGTTCAAAAAGGGTCTACCAAGGATGATCGACATCTGTCGTCCTCGGGAATATCAAGAATAACAAAGTTTGTTAAGATAGTAACGTTTGCAACCACAACAGGCACATCCTCGCAAATACCGATGGGTAGAGCGGTTGATTTATCAGCCATTTGCAAAGAGATTTCAGTAGGTGTCAACTTATTCAAATCAAGTCTACGATATAAAGAGAAAGGCATAACACTAACACCGGCTCCCAAATCACATAAAGCAGTTTTAACATAGTTTCTTTTAATGGAGCATGGTATAGTTGGTATTCCTGGATCTCCTAGTTTCTTTGGTACTCCACCCTTAAAAGTATAATTAGCAAGCATGGTGGAAATTTCAGCTTCCGGTATCTTTCTTTTATTAGTCACAATATCTTTCATATACATAGCATAAGGAGACATTTTCAGAATATCAGTCAAACGCATACGCAAAAAGACAGGTCTAAGCATTTCAACAAAGCGCTCAAAATCCTCATCATCCTTTTTCTTGGATGGCTTAGGAGGAAAGGGCATGGGTTTCTGAACCCAAGGTTCTCTTTCTTTACCATGCTTCCTAGCAACGAAGTCTCTTTTATCATATCTTTTATTCTTAGATTGTGGGTTATCAAGATCAACAACAGGTTCAATCTCCACATCATTATCATTACTAGGTTGAGCATCAACATGAACATCATCATTAACATTATCACCCAGTTCATGTTCATCACCAGGTTGTGTTTCAGCATCAGAAATAGAAATATCATTTGGGTTTTCATGTGTATCAATAACAGGTTCACTAGCAGAATGCAAAGTCCTATCATCATTCTTTTTCTTTCTTTTGCTAGAATGACTAGGTGCATCAGTATTAATTCTCTGAGAATCTTGCTCAATTCTCTTGGGGTGGCCCTCAGGATATAAAGGTTCCTAAGTCATTTTACCACCTCTAGTCACTACTCTAACAGCATTATCATTCATCTCATTAAGCAAATCATTTTGTGCCTTAAGTACTTGTTCTACTTGAGTAGTTACCATGGAAGCATGTTTACTGATAAGCTTGAGATCATTAATAGTTCTACTCATATATTCACATAAACGATCAAGCATGTAAGCATTATGTTTCAATTATCTACTAACATACGCATTGAAATATTATTGTTTAACAATAAAGTTATCAAATGCATCCAAGCATTGGCTAGCAGACTTATTATAAGGAATATCACCTTCATCAAATCTACGGAGAGAATTTACCTCTACTACCTGTGTCGGGTTATCAAGACCATGTATTTCTTCAATAGGTGGTAGATTCTTAACATCTTCAGTTTTAATACCTTTTTCTTTCATAGATTTCTTTGCCTCTTGCATATCTTCAGGACTGAGAAATAGAATACCTCTTTTCTTCGAAGTGGACTTTGGAGGTGGTTTGTGAATAATCCAATCATTATCATTGCTCAATATATTATTCAATAATAGTTCAGGTTGTTCAACAGTTCGTTCCCTGAAAACACAACCAGCACAACTATCTAGGTGGTCCCTAGAAGCATCGGTTAGTCCATTATAAAAGATATCAAGTATTTCATTTTTCTTGAGAGCATGATCAGGCAAAGCATTAAGTAATTGGAGAAGCCTCCCCCAAGCTTGTGGGAGACTCTCTTCTTCAATTTGCACAAAGTTAAATATTTCCTACAAGGCAGCTTGTTTCTTATGGGCAGGAAAATATTTTTCAGAGAAGTAATATATCATATCCTGGGGACTACGCACACAACCAGGAGCAAGAGAATTAAACCATATCTTAGCATCACCCTTTAATGAGAAAGGAAACAACTTAAGAATATAGTAATAACGAATTTTTTCCTCATGAGTAAATAGGGTGGCTATATCATTCAATTTAGTAAGATGTGCCACAACAGTTTCAGACTCATAACCATGGAAAGGATCAGATTCAACCAAAGTAATTAACTCAGGATCGACAGAGAATTCATAATCCTTATCAGTAACAAAAATAGGTGAAGTAGTAAACTTAGGATCATATTGCATTCTAGCATTCAAAGATTTTTTCTTCCACTTGCATAGTAATTTCTTAAGATCATCTCTATCCTTACAAGCAAGAAAGTCCCTAGCTACCTCTCCATCCATAACATAACCCTCAGGTATAACAGGCAATTCATATCTAGGAGAGCTAGGTCTAACAGGTGTCTGAAAGTGTTCAGTTTCAGAAATATCATCAATTTCAGTGATCTCATTCTCTCTAACCCTAGCAAGTTGTTCATCAAGAAATTCACCCAAAGGCACAGTATTATCAAGCATAGCAGAAGTGGCATCATCAATTACTTGCGACATATCAGAATTACTAGCAGGTGGTGGTGTCACAAATTTACTCATAACAGAAGGTGAATCAAGCGCAGAGCTAGATGGCAGTTCCTTACCACCCCTCGTAGTAGAGGGATAGATCTTGGTTTTTGGGTCTTTCAGATTCTTCATAGAGATCATCAGATATAGATCCCAAGTGGCTCAGAGAATAGAGCTATGCTCCCCGGCAACGGCGCCAGAAAAAGGTCTTGATAACCCACAAGTATAGGGGATCGCAACAGGTTTTGAGGGTAGAGTATTCAACCCAAATTTATTGATTCGACACAAGGGGAGCCAAAGAATATTCTCGAGTATTAGCAGCTGAGTTGTCAATTCAACCACACCTGACAGACTTAATATCTACAGCAAAGTATTTAGTAGCAAAGTAGTATGGAAGTAACGGTAACGGTGGCAAAAGTAACAGTAGCGGTTTTGTAGCAATCGTAACAGTGGCAACGGAAAAGTAACTTAACAAAGATCAATATGTGAAAAGCTCATAGGCAATGGATCAGTGATAGATAATTATGTCGGATGGCATTCATCATGCAACAGTTATAACCTAGGGTGACACAGAACTAGCTCCAATTCATCAATATAATGTAGGCATGTATTCCATATATAGTCATACGTGCTTATGGAAAAGAACTTGCATGACATCTTTTGTCCTACCCTCCCGTGGCAGCGGGGTCCTAATGGAAACTAAGGGATATTAAGGCCTCCTTTTAATAGAGAACCGGACCAAACCATTAGCACTTAGTGAATACATGAACTCCTCAAACTACGGTAATCACTGGAAAGAATCCCAATTATTGTCACCTTGGGGTATGCGGATCATAACACATAATAGGTGTCTACAACTTGCAAGATAGGATCAAGAACACATATATATTCATGAAAACATAATAGGTTCAGATCTGAAATCATGGCACTCGGGCCCTAGTGACAAGCATTAAGCATAGCAAAGTCATAGCAACATCAATCTCAGAACATAGTGGATACTAGGGATCAAACCCTAACAAAACTAACTCGATTACATGGTAAATCTCATCCAACCCATCACCGTCCAGCAAGCCTACGATGGAATTACTCACGAACGGCGGAGAGCATCATGAAATTGGTGATGAAGGATGGTTCGTGATGACGACGGCGTCGATTTCCCCTCTCCGGAGCCCAAAACGGACTCCAGATCTGCCCTCCCGAGGAAGAACAGGAAGTGGCGGCGGCTCCGTATCGTGAAACGCGATAAACTCTTATCCTTGGTTGTTTTCTCCCCGAATAGGGTTATATGGAGTAGGAGTTGAGGTCGGAGGAGTTGCAGGGGGCCCACAAGCCACCAGGGCACGCCCTAGGGGGGGCGCCCCCTGGCTTGTGGCCAATGGGTGGACCCCCTCTGGTTGATTCTTTCGCCAGTATTTTTTATTAATTTCAAAAATATTCTCCGTAAATTTTCAGGTCAATCCGAGAACTTTTATTTCTGCACAAAAATAACACCAAGGCAGTTCTGCTGAAAACAGCGTCAGTCCGGGTTAGTTCCATTCGAATCATGCAAAATAGAGTCCAAAACAAGGGCAAAAGAGTTTGGAAAAGTAGATACGATGGAGATGTATCAACTCCCCCAAGCTTAACCCATTGCTTGTCCTTAAGCAATTCAGTTGACAAACTGAAAGTGACAAAGAAAAACTTTTACAAACTCTGTTTGATCTTGTTGTTGTAAATATGTCTAACTGATGTTCAGGTTTTCGGCAAAGATTATGGGCTAACCACATTCACAATAACATTTAGGTCTCACATTTACTCATATCAATGGCATAATCAACTAGCGAGCAATAATAATAAATCTCGGATGACAACAATTGTATCAAAACAATCATGATACAATATGACCGCAAAACATAAATGCAGAGCACCTCTGAAGAACAAGGGCTGACTGGAAATTGTAATTCATGGTAAAAGAGATCCAGTCACAGTCATACTCAATATCAATTAATAACCAAACATACAAATGACGGTGGTGCTCTCTAACTAGTGCTTTTTATAAGAGGAGGATGACTCAACAGTAAAGTAAAATAGATAGGCCCTTCGCAGAGGGAAGCATTGATTTGCAGAGGTGCCAGAGCTCGAGCTTTTAAAACAGAGATGAGTAAAATTTTGAGCGGTATGCTTTCATTGTCAACATAACAACCAAGAGTTCTTGGTATCTTCCATGCTAGATACATTATAGGCGGTTCCCAAACAGAATGATAAAGTTTTTACTCCTTCTCCACCAATCAAACACACTCCACGGCTGGCCGAATCCACGGGTACCGTCCATACAAACAACAATCCCGGGGGAGTTTTGTTTCATTATGTTTTGATTTGATTTTTTGAGCATGGAACTGGGCATCCCGATTACCAGCCACTTTCTCGTGAATGACAAGTGAATAAACACTCATCGTGAGAATAACCCACCTAGCATGGAGGATACTGACAGCCCCTAATCACTACATGAGCGATTCGGGCATACAAACAGAATATTATTTGATGGTCTAGAGTTTGGCACATGCAAATTTACTTGGAACGGCAGGTAAATACCGCATATAGGTATGTATGGTGGACTCATATGGAACAACTTTGGGTTTAAGGAAGTGGATGCACAAGCAGTATTCCCGCTTAGTACAAGTGATGGCTAGCAAGAGACTGGGAAGCGACCAACTAGAGAGCGACAACAGTCATAAACATGCATTGAGATTAACCAACATTAAATGCAAACATGAGTAGGATATAAATCACCATGAACATAAATATCGTGGAGGCTGTGTTGATTTTGTTTCAACTACATGCGTGAACATGTGCCAAGTCAAGCCACTTGAATCCTTCAAAGGAGGATACCATCCTATCATACTACATCATAACCATTTTAAAATTCATGTTGGCAGTCAAGACAAACTATTATACACTCCTAGCTAATTAGGCATGGCATGAGCAACTACAATCTCTAATTGTCATTGCAAACATGTTTCATCCATAACGAGCTGAATTCAGAACGATGAGCTAATCATATTTACAAAAACAAAATAGGTCGAGTTCATACCAGCTTTTCTCCATCTCAATCATTTCATCATATATCGTCATTATTTCCTTTCACTTGCACGACCGAACGGTGTAAATAATAATAAGAGTGCACGTGCATGGGACTAAGCTAGAATCTGCAAACAATAACTCAAAGGAGAAGACAAGGCAATATGGGCTCTCTGATAGATAAACAATAATGCATATGAGGGCCACTCAACATTTTCATTGTGGTCTTCTCCTTACGACCCAAAGAAGAAAAGAAAACTATTTACACGGGAAAGCTCCCAACAAGCAAAAGAAGAACGAGAAATATTTTTGGGTTTTCTTTTAATGCTACAACTAAACAAACTAGAAAGTAAAACTAGAGCTAATTTTTTTTCTTAAGGTTTTTCTGACACACAAGAAGAAAGCGAGAAAAAGAAATAAACTAACATGGATAATACAATGAAAAAGTATGAACACCGACAACTGGAATGAGTGTGTGAACATGAATGTAATGTCGGTGAGAAAAACGTACTCCCCCAAGCTTAGGCTTTTGGCCTAAGTTGGTCTATGCCCATGGATCAAAGTAGCCCTCTCCTGGGTACTGAGGAGGATCCTGAGGGTTCCACTGGTTAGCGAGCTCTTGTGGCTCCCACTGATAAACATACTCCTCGTACGGGTCAAGTGATGGTTCTGGCTCAGGAACTGGGGATCGAGTCCGCTCCCAGTATTCATAAATATCGTCGGGCATAATAATGTACCTGCCTGAATAAATATCGAACAAAGAAGGTGCAGGCAAAGTAATAATCTGACAGGTACCCTGGCTGAATACTAGGTTATAGATGAGCCGCTTGTCATTGTCTTTGGAAATGAAATCATGTGCTACCATACTATCATAGTCTAAATACTTAGTGGGTAACAACCTTTCTTCCTTTTCATCTAGTCTAAAGGGTATCTCAAAGTGTCTAGCAAGGCGAGAAGAATAAATACCTCCAAAGATAGGACCCTTCGAACGATTTAAACTCAACCGTCGAGCAACAATAGCGCCCAAACTAAAAGTTCTATCACGGTGTAAAGCATGGCGCAAAACGGCTAGGTCAGGAGCGCTTAGGCCTCCACTCTCCCCATGACCAATCAAACATCTCCCCGCAAATAATGAGTAATAGCGCAAAACAGGAAAATGTAGACTAGCCACTCTGGCTCCCGACACCCCTCTCTCTTCCCCTACAGTGGTTTCAACAATAAAATCTTCCACATCTCTAGGACGGGGTTCACTGACGCTGCCCTCATAAGGTAATTTGCAAACATTGCAAAAATCGTAAAGAGTCATCTTCTTAGGCACATCATATAAGTGAAATTCTACCATAGGAGGATTTTCCCTATAATGAAAGTGAAAGTTTTGCACGAAGGTATTAGTGAGTAAGAGGTATTGGTCACACTTATCGTGGAGGAAGTCGGTGATGCCTGCATTCTCCGCCAAATAGTAAAGATCATTATAAATTCCGGTCGCCTTCAAGAATGCATCACTTGGCCATTCACATGGCCGAACCTCCGCGGTGCGGGGAAGATTGTATCTGGGCTTCTCTTTCTTCTCATTTTCATTTTCTTTAGAACCCCGGCTTGAAGTCATAGCAAAGTCATAGCAACATCAATCTCAGAACATAGTGGATACTAGGGATCAAACCCTAACAAAACTAACTCGATTACATGGTAAATCTCATCCAACCCATCACCGTCCAGCAAGCCTACGATGGAATTACTCACGAACGGCGGAGAGCATCATGAAATTGGTGATGAAGGATGGTTGGTGATGACGACGGCGTCGATTTCCCCTCTCCGGAGCCCAAAACGGACTCCAGATCTGCCCTCCCGAGGAAGAACAGGAGGTGGCGGTGGCTCCGTATCGTGAAACGCGATGAACTCTTCTCCTTGGTTTTTTTCTCCCCGAATAGGGTTATATGGAGTTGGAGTTGAGGTCGGAGGAGTTGCAGGGGGCCCACAAGCCACCTGGGCGCGCCCTAGGGGGGCGCGCCCCCCTGGCTTGTGGCCAATGGGTGGACCCCCTCTGGTTGATTCTTTCGCCAGTATTTTTTATTAATTCCAAAAATATTCTCCGTAAATTTTCAGGTCAATCCGAGAACTTTTATTTCTGCACAAAAATAACACCAAGACAATTCTGCTGAAAACAGCGTCAGTCCGGGTTAGTTCCATTCGAATCATGCAAATTAGAGTCCAAAACAAGGGCAAAAGAGTTTGGAAAAGTAGATACGATGGAGACGTATCACGCGCCAGGCTTTTTGTCAGCAAGGGCGGTTGCCATGGCGACGTGGGGAAGTGGAGGTGTCCGCGTCTCGTTGAGCGCCACGCGTCGGGCCTGGCCCGCAGGCGGTTAGGACCCACGGCGCTTCGGCCTGTCTACTCTGGCTTCGCCCCGAAGCCAACCCGAGCGCGCCTCGGGCCCGGGGGCTACTGTCGGCGTTCTGGGACCGGGGGTACCCGGACCTGCCTGCCTGCGGCCCAGCGCGTGGCCCACCTCGAAGGCCCGGTGCGGCCCTGCCACAAGCCTCCAAGACAAGACCCTCGAGAGAGCCCCCACCTCGCGAGGAGGACAACGCCAAGACCTCCGAAGGAGTGGCATCCCCTCAGGCCGCCTCCCGAGGAGCGGAGATTCCTATGCAAGTACCCGGCCTCATGAGGCCGGGATGACGTGGGTTCTGACGGCAGAGCCAGGCGGGCGCCAGCAGGCGCAGAAGGAGGACAATTTCCTCTTTCGTGATAAGGAGGCTAGGACGTACGCGGGTTCCCAAGAAGCCCCCCAAAGGTTTCCTTCCTAGTGCAAGAGGACCAAGACCACGAGCTCGGCAGGACGGATGTCATCGCCGAGCCCACCGCTGCGTCACACCCGGAAGCTTTGCAGGCGAAGACCACCTTTAGTCAGGACATGATGTACTTCTTGTCCCCTTTCAAATTTGGCCGTTGTGGATCCCTTCCCGCCTGTGCGATAAGGGAAGAGAACCGTGGCCCCTATAAAGAGGGACGAGCTCCCATCGTAGAAGGCAGGTTGGACGCACCAGTTCATCACTGCCAAGAGCCCTGGCGAGGCCACCCAACCGCTGTACTAGTTCATCCTCAGCCTCCTCGTGAGGCCAATCCACCACGAAGTAGGAGTAGGGTTTTACACCGCAAGGTGGCCCGAACCTGGGTAAAGACCGCGTGCCTCCGCTTGTTTTCCCCCTGAGAGAGCAGCCGGAGAACCACTGAGAAGTTGTGAGATTGAGCGGGATTGGAGAACGAGCGCACCCCAGTGTTCGAACCTCATTGGGTTTTGCGGAGCCCTGATTCCGACAGCTCCGAGTTGGTCCGGAAAATTGCCAAAGTTTCCTATCCGAGTTAGGTTAGGGTTTTTGACGTTTTGGACGGGATTTTTAGTCCTTTTCTTGTACGGGAAGTCCAGCCGCCTCATATATATGTTAGAGGTGATGGCCGGTTGAACAACACACAATCGAACAAATCAATCTACTACTTTTTACCTTTACCTTTATCCCTCTCCCTTGTTCTTTCTCTCTCGTTCTTCATTCGTTCTTCGTGTTGGAGAGCAGCGATCCACGAGGCCCTAGGGGCGATCAGGTCGACCTAGGGCAGCCCATAGCCGCCGCACGCCATGACGGGGTCCCTTCCGAGCGTGTGGGGTTTCGGGTCTACAAAAGCGCCCGTCGGATTGCTTGCGTACCGCGCTTCCGGACGGGTCTCCTTCGATGTGAGCTGTGGTGCATCACCCCCGACGTCGAGGGTACACGGTAACGTGTTCATGTGCGAACAAGCACATGAAAATTGTGATAATGTGTCCATAGTTGAAATCTGCAGTGGCAATATGATAATGCTAGACTACTATACAAAATGTTCAAATAAATGTATGATAGTAACCCAGTAAAATAACAATATTATACATGGACATTGTCCAAACATGTCGACTCTTGCTAAAAGAACGTAACGATTAGCTTTAGTGTGATTTGATTTATGTATTACTATGTATTATAGACATTGTACCTGAATATAGTATTACATGGGTCTGTCATCAACTGCCAGATAACTGTAGCATGCTTAAAACCACTGATGCCCGTATCTGTAGGAAAAATAAAGTAAACCAAGCCAAGCAACTCATACATGCTTATACCGTAAAAGTATGGTAAGTTTAGTGGGTTGAATTTAAAAGCTAAAGGAAGAAACAAAATGTACCTACCTGGATGATCGAATAGGGAGGGCAGGGCATGACTGTTGTATGCATGGACAGAGTGCCAACAGCCCCGTTTGAGCCACCCACACGAAATTTTATCTCGTAATATAATTGTCTATCAATGGGAGAGGCAGCAATACTATGCAGCAAGAACCACCAAATCGTCCTAGATCCTTGCTATCGCCTGAAAATCGTGGAACACATGCGGTAGGTGGGATCTGACCAAATCTGAAAATAAGCTTTCCATCCATCACACATACGCTATCATAGTTTTTGACTGTAACAAATAGAAGCCATTTAGAATCATATTTCGATGTGGAGACTAACAAAATGTGCATATCGGTATCAAAACATAAAATTCAGATATGGAAGTTTGTGCTCTCTAAATAAGTATGGAGACTAACAGAATGTGCATAAGAAGAACAAACAGTTTGCAGGATTTTTTTTTTATGGTTTAGGTAATGTTGCAAAAAAAATGTGCCTTGGGTAAAGTATGTCATAACGGCATAACACACATGAATGAAGAATGTTATCGATGTGTTTGTGCGTCAGATGCAAAATTAATACTGATTCATATATAGTCCACCTCCGTACGACTCCTGCAGAGATAGATGTGAGATGCCCCTGCTGCCCTGCAGGTAGACCTTTCTTCGGATGTCAACAATCAAGTCTTCCCTGCATCGCTGTTTTGTGAGTAACCTGATGAAAAAAATGATACTCTCTCTATCCGAAATTACGCGTCACAAATATGAATAAAAATAAATGTATTTAGAACTAAAATACATATAGATACATCCATTTCTCTGACAAATATTTCCTGACGAAGGAAGTATAACAGTTACACAATCTTCACCGAGCCTCATAATAAAAGCATTATGAACTTCTGATTTGATCGAAGTCCTTGCCACTAACCATTCTCTGTAACATACACGGGCGTATTCTCGTATCTCTCGTTGAGATACTTGACACTTATCCATGCCTCATCTCAAATCTACTATATCTAAACAGAAACCCCTCGCTATCTGATTTTGCTGCCCTCACAATCAGCCACGTCACTGCAAATTCTTTCATCCATTTGATCAACCACGGGTGGCCAGACCTGCAGCTCTTAGGGCATGTACAATAGTATACAGTCAGCCGTCTGTAACTATAGCCACGTATGAAAATAAATGACGTGGGGAGAGAGAAAGAGAAAACTGATCGGGTCCGTCTGCAGAAATATCGACAGTCTTTTCCCGTACTAATCGCTGCTTACAGACGGCATTTTTTTTTTTAAACGAGGCAAAAGATTTGCCATTTTCATTGATTAAGAGGGAAGTTTTAGAGGTTTGAAGCCCATGGCCGAATTACAACAATCACTCTCGCGGCATTACATTACTCAAGTGCTTCGCTCCCGCGAGGCTCCAAAGCGAGGCCTCACCTTTTATCCTAGCAACGACAACACTCACTGGGACGGCATTACTACGGAAGATTCTTGCATTCCTCTCTTTTCACACCTCCCAAAAAATAAGCAACATCAATGAAGCAGACGGCATATTTTCCGTTGTACCGAGGCCGTCGCATATCGTGCTCCTCCTCCTCCCGCGAACAATCAGATTGAGCACGCTTTCTTCTCCACGACTTGCTAGTCCTCCAATTCTCCTTCTCCAACACGCCTCTCAATCGAATCAGGATGTGTTCGACCTGTCTTCTGGTGTGTCCTTTTTTCAGCTCTTCAGAATGGTGCGCCAATCGACGCGGGTCTCTGCGCCGTCGCCGCTGGAGCCTCAGCAGGTTACCGTGGCCGAGCACGCAATCGCTGTTCGCCGCTCCACAGCGGCCGTTTCCTTGAATTAAGATCTCCTGACGGACAGTCAGTCATGGAACAATGCGGCCGTTTAATTAGGCAAGTGTGATCAGATCTGATGCAAACACACGACAGATCACAAAGAAATCAACGAAGTTGATTAGCTTGATTTACAAGCAGTTGGAGAGTTAGAGCCGCCAAACAGTCGCGCCGCTGTACGTGCTGTCTACACTGTGATCTATAGCTGACTTGGACGCATGGTACAGACGCTGGCCGACGGAACCAATGTACATGCCCTTACGTTGAACCCCCCGCAGTACATCCCCTTGCGTTGGATCCACGTTCGTGCACGTACCTTGGCTACTCCCCTCCCAGGAACACAGCACTAACATAACCGCCTGTTATCCTTCAACTTTTCCTTATTTTTTTTAGAAAAAGAGAAAGACCCGTGGCCTCTGCATCTAGGCGATGCATGCAGCCACTTTATTAATTGTTCATAAAAAAACTTATAAAGCAATACAACAGTAAGTCTGAAGTCATCGTCTAGGCAACTTCTGTCGCTACTTCTATCCAGTTGATGAAGGGATGCTGATAGTCTGGGCCTAATACCAAACAGACCTCGCAGCCAAGCCTAACATCTAAGACCTGGGGTCCCAACCAAGAACCAAGCCACTTGTCGAGTATGGGGCACCCAGCGGTCCGGCGCACACAAAGAGGCCGCCGCCGCCACCTGCCACCAATCCATCTTCAGAGCTGTACTGACGCATCAACCTTGCCCGGGCTAGCTGTCGTTGACGCCACCACGACGCCAGACAACAACACCATCCTGCGCTCGTCCATCAACACACGTCTGGCAGCGAGACCCCGCCGAGACCCGCCGTTGTCGACGTGTCAGATGCAACGCCGCTCCTCCTTCGCAAGCACCACCTGCAGCCACGGGTCCCATCCCCTCCACTTTTTCTTCTTTAGTTTCCGAAAAACAATTCGGCCTCCGCTGCTCCCAAAAAAAAAATCCCCACAAACGTTGATCGGGTAAATATCCAACTGACTCACAGCAAATTGGATCGAGATCCGACGGTGTGTGTCGCGAGGAGATTCCGATCGGACGGCCGAGAATTGCTAAGCTTTGAGGAGGCTCAGTTTGAGACGTAAATCAAACTGTGGGATACGAATCACAGCCGCTAGCTGCTAAGTTCTCTGCGCAACTAGTGCTCACCACAGCCGCTAGCTGCTAAGTTCTCTACGCAACTAGTGCTCACCACCGCTGTTCTCGTCGATCGAATTTGGCTCTGCCGTATGCCGTCGTCCGTCGACCGGGTAAATATCCAATGACTCACAGCGATTTGGATCGAGATCCGACGGTGTGTGTCGCGAGGAATCGGACGAGCGAGAATTGCTGAGCTTTGAGGAGGGAGGCTCGGTTTCAGACGTAAATCTAACTGTGGAATACCGAATCCACATCCGCTAGGTGCTCGATTCTCCACGCCACTAGTGCGCACCACAGCTGTCCGTCGATCGAATTTCGCTCTGCCGTATGTCGGTCGACCGGATCAGATTCAGATCAGACCTCTTTCTAGCTGTGCATGCACAGCAGGAACACGGAGAAATCCAGCAGCAGCAGCAGGAACCCTTGACGCGCCTACATATATATTCGCTCCCCAAGAGAAAGAAATTCACATCCCACAACCCCCAAGTCCGCTCCACACCCACACCACAAGTACTACGTACGAGCCGTGAGCGAGCTAGCGAGAAGAGAATGAAGAGAATGAGCACCCGATCCACCAGCAGCAGCAGCAGCAGCTCGGCCCCGGCACAGGCCCCGCCGCTCGAAGATGAACATCTCCTGGAGGAGATACTCCGCCGTGGCGGGCCGCAGCCCTCGTCCCTGGTGCGCGCCGCGGCCGTCAGCCGGCCGTGGCAGCGCCTCACCGCGGACCCTGAGTTTCTCAGGCGCTTCCGCGAGCACCACCGGACACCGCCCCTGCTGGGAGTCTTCCACAGCCGGGCGGTCATCCAAACCACCCCTGCGTGGGACCCTATGGCGAGTCTTCCACGACGGGACACTGTCTTCACCGCAGTGATGGACCCTCCCAACCGCATCCATGAGGAGCGCTTTGAACTGGGCGTCCGCCACGGATGGGTGCTCGACTGCCGCAACGGTCTCGTCCTCGTCAGAGACCGGGCCTACTATTGGCGGCCCGAGCTCATCGTGTGGGACCCCATGCCGAACCTGCTGCACCGCCTGCCGGACGTTGCGCAGGCGAACAGCATAGATATCATCAACGGGGCGGTGCTCTGTGCTGCCGGCGACAGCGACCAGGGCCACGTCGGACAAAACCACTGTTCTGACCCTTTTGACAATCTTTGTCACAAAGTGAACTCGACATGAAAGTATTTCACGATCTGACCCTTTTGAAAACGTCAGAGACCGTGGCGTTTCTGCTCCACATGAAAACGCCGAGATATCTTGCGTTGCTACTCCACATGAAAACGCCGAGGTAGCTCGCGTTGCAGCCCATATAGAAACGCCAGGGTGTTTGGCGTTTCTACCCAGGCTAGAAACGCCATGAGGGTTGGCGTTGACCAAGTCTTAATTGATGGACATGCGCAAGCAACCCAGCAGCAGCAAAGTATCGTGGGAACCCGGTCGCATAGGTTTGGCTTGGTCTCTCTCTCCCCTGCCAGTAGCAGCAAACAGTAAAAACATGTAGAGTAAAAACAACGGAACCCAAGGCCACCTCTCTCCCACACACACAGTAGAAAAAACTGAGAGAGAGGTTTTGATGAGGTGAGGAGATCTTTTGCCCGGTCTATACATTTTCAGGCTCCAGCTGATGCACAGACTATGTCTGCATCCTTATCTCCACCTGCGTACTATACGTAGTAGCCAGTCTAGGGCTATGAGTATGACTAGGTAGTGCCACTACTCCAGCTAGCCTGTACCCTCGCTGTAAAAAAAGCCATGAGCATTTGAAGCCATGAGCAAAAAGCCTGATCAAGGGCAGCAACGCCAACCATCATGGCGTTTCTAGCCTGGGTAAAAACGCCAAAAACCCTGGCGTTTCTATATGGGCTGCAACGCAAGCTACCTCGGCGTTTTCATGTGGAGCAGCAACGCAACCTATCTCGTCGTTTCTATGTGGATCAGAAACGCCACGGTCTCTGGCGTTGCAAAAAGGGTTAGATCGTGAAATACTTCCATGTCAAGTTCACTTTGTGACCAAAATTGCCAAAAGGGTCAGAACAGTGATTTTGTCCGGCCACGTCCACGGCCACTGCAACTCGAACGACTATAAAGTAGTCGTGCTTTGCTTGTATTCGGGACAAGGTCACGCGAGGATTTTCTCCTCAAGGACCGGCGTATGGGGCGACGTCCAAATACAAATCGCCGATCGTCGCTATCTGTATGGACCGGCACCGGCGCATGGTACTATCGCCACCATTCCCGCCACACTTATCGCCAATGCCCTTCTTTGGTTGTGCGATCGACATGTCATTCTTCAGTGCAATTTGGATAGTCAGAGCATATCTGCGATCCAGGGGCCTCCGATGCCAGATCAGTACGAGGCCGAGCACTGGCGGGCGCCCAGTCAGATAATGCGAGCTGACAATGGCGCTATTGGCTTCGCCATATTGGAATACCAACTCCTCAGGGTGTGGCAGAGAAATGTCAACGCTCGTGGTGTTGCCACGTGGGTGTTGCGGAGCACGCTTAGATTGCATGATATTCTTGGGGTCCCCGCTACTATTTCGGGTGATCGGTATGGCGAGATATAGTGGGATATTCAGAGGACACGGATACAATTTTTATATTGGTGGACTCTCATGTCTACATGCTTCATCTCAAGTCTTTGGAATACAAGAGACTTGGTTATGCAGATCGGTATTATCCTTTCACGAGTTTCTATTCACCAGGTAATTAAGTCCTTATATTGCTTTTATCTGTTTCAATTTTGCTTTTCTTCAACTCACTAAATAACAACTTCCATTGAATCTATACCTCATTAAACGATAGTTTATGTCACTTCTTGAAGACCCTTTGCATGTGACTACTACATATGTAGCAGTAGCACATAAAAGTAAATTACATTACCTGCATGCCCCAAATCACTTTTGTTGCTAAAGTTTATTACGTTGGTGTATTTCATTTTTTATCAAGAAAGTAAACTAGAAGATTAGTGCTTTCAGAAATCAAAGTTAGTGGTGCAATTCCTTGGCTTTTGACAGAATTTATTAATGACATGCACGTCTTGATGGACAGGTTCATAATGTCGCAAGTAAGGGATCCTGGCTGTGAAGCAGTTCAAAAGGACCATGTATGCATCCCGCAAAAGAAAATGACTATGTACGCATATTAATGGATTCGCCTAGAGAGATCAAGCTCCTACCCGGTAAAAATAAATAAAAATCAAGCACCATGTAGGATATATAGCCTTGTCCGCTCGCTCGATATTTGAGTGCTCTGTCAGTATAGTATGTAACCTATAAATATTTCACTTGAGATCTTTTAATGAGAAGACCATATGATTGATGTACTTCATCTTAGAAACTAGCCGTTGGGGCGCTGGGCGGTGCCAGTTGGGAGGCACCCCTTTCACTTTCTTGTTTGTACTATGTAATGTTATTGCATCAGATTCAAAGTAACAGGCTCGGCTAAGTGCAAAGCGTGATGAATAAGTGAAACAGAAGTAAGATGGTACATTGTTGTATGCCAAAAACTAAGTAATATAACATCATCAAAAGAAGGAAGGTTACCACTGCCTAACGTATTATCAGACTAATGCTAAGCAAGTCACGACAGCGACACCTAGAGCAGATAAGAAGCAGATCACTATTGTGAAAGAAAGACCACTAAAGATATAGCAACAGCATGTTGTTGCTTGTCTTCATTGGCTCTGGACCAGATACCTGCAGCATAAAAATACTCAGAAAATGATGGCATAAGAAAGTTACCCAGCAATAGAAAAGCAAGCTAATTGTAGTCGATTGCATCCTTACCGTTAACCACATTTAAAAGGAATTTCCCAACCATCATTCAAGTTTGAACGAGAAAACACAAAGGCACAAAGCGCAAGAAATTTTGCCTGGTAACTAAAACAGAAAGCTAACATCATAGCAGAATGAGGTATGTTATTGCATGTTCAGTCGCAGCCTATGACCTAGATTCTGAAGAAGTTTCTGAAAACAGTCATCATTCATACGTAAACCTGAGAAAACACAACTGACCTCAAGTGCGGTATATATGCATACATTTGATCCAATCCATCTATTGAAACACTCATTTCTTCAGTACATTTCTTCAGTATCAATATGTAAAACATCGGCTGCTTCGACTTTAAAACATTAGTTACCAACAACGGTAAAAAAATCAGTAAGAAAAGTTCATCTGGAGGATGTGAAAAATTCAGGGAAAAAAACCATCTAGAGGAGTCCTAGGGGAGTAGCAGCGTCGTGCCTTGCCACCGGGGTCGCAAGGAGCAGCAGTGTCAAGCCTTGTCGACAAGAAGAGAAGGCTGGGGGAGAAGCGGGTCTCATGATGGCGACTTAAATTGCTGGCAACACATCCTGCCAAACACAAGTTTGAATCCAAAGCATGTCATTGTGCATATCATTCTTATACTATTTGAAACAAAGCCTATACGAGGATGCAGTTTTTAGTTGTTACATTACCCATTGATCCATTTATATACTCCCTCCGTCCCAAAATTCTTGTCTTAGATTTGTCTAAATATGGATGTATCTACATGACTAGATACATCCATATTTAGACAAATCTAAGACAAGAATTTTGGGACGGAGGTAGTATATATTTAGTTCATCCCAGATAAATAATTTCAGTTCTGGTCACAAGGGCCATTCTATTGTAAAAACACTTATTACTAAGAAAGCAGTCGACACATTAGTAATATATTTTGCTTGAGGGAACTTTGCTGTAAAATTTAAAACCTATTACAAAATGGAAGAATTTGTAGAAACAAAACTAATTTCTTTCTCTCAGTGTGCAATTGAGCAATATGCATGCAAAGCAAACAATCTCATTACTAATGGCATATCTTAGAAATCTTACAAATTAAATATCCTTTATACATCAAGGGTGAAAAGAACAATAAAATCAGGCAATTCCTTTATAACTCAACATAGAAAGATCTACACAGATAGATTGTGTCTAGAATACATACTCTAGTTCATCTAACAGTTAATTATTTCCCTTTATAATATAATAACAATGGCATAGACAATGAGCTATAGGTAAATGTGCTACAATATGGTGTGATGCACTACTTATTTTCTGAAACGAAGACACATTTATTGGATGGCAGAATTTAACTGTAGCAGAATGAAATGGAGAGTGAAGGTACGCACAACAAATTAAACAAAATAAGTTTCCTCTCCGATTTTAAACAACAGAAGGTAAACATAGTGCTGCAAGCAGCCGAGCTTTGCTCCAAGCGGTATGTTTCATGTGATAACATAATCCAGTATAAGAGAAAAACATTCAACAAAATAAATATTTCACAATCCAGGACCAGAAACACCAAAATGTGAAACATCCAACCCACCCAAACTAATAACTACATTCATAATCCATTAACCTTTGTTCCTTCTATCTTTCCCCCCTGAAATACACAGTGTGACATCCCAAAAATATCTAACACAAGCACTGCCCTCGGAGGAGGATAGTAACTACAAAACCACCAGACTTACGATTTAAACACATATATAGAGTTACCAAATCACGTCAAAATATCAAATATATTATCCCAGGAACTGGTAAAATTCCTCTCAAGTATCTTGAAATTCAACTTGGAACAACAACATCCATATGCCAACATCATCGTCGCATACTCGCATTGCATTAGTTGAGGACCACATCTCCAGCTAGTCTAACAGCAAGCGACGCCTCGCAGCTCGATAATACAGTTATTCTGAAGAACTGTAATCCCTAGATTATAAGGAGCATGCATATGATCAGCAGTCAGTGGTGAATACATACCTTGGTGATGGATCAGTTGATGACCAAGGAGCTCACCATGATTTGTGTCCTGGTCTGCAAATCCAAACAAGAAAGAAAACAGAGAAAGGTTAGCAGCTTGTGTGCAGCATCAATAAGAACAAAGAGAGACACCGTGGGAAGCACCAGAGGATGGCTGGCGAAGAGGCGCACCCTACTATGTAACTACAAATGCAGCAAACCAGTGAGAATGCATCACCAATATACAGCTCTATCTAATCTATGAAATAAATGCACACCTAAATTGTGTCATACGTCATCCTTTATTTATTTTTCCCAATATAGCAACCCTGAACCCAAGCGACATCAAACAGCCCG
Organism: Elymus sibiricus; assembly: GCA_039707655.1. Classification (NCBI taxonomy): domain Eukaryota; kingdom Viridiplantae; phylum Streptophyta; class Magnoliopsida; order Poales; family Poaceae; genus Elymus; species Elymus sibiricus. The sequence goes on along the minus strand of CM077663.1, from coordinate 294,306,774 downwards.
TGCATACCATCAAACTAAGTGAGAGACACCTAAAAAACTTAAGTAAAATAAACCAAGGTCTAACACAGGTACCTGAACACCCTAGCCTGACAAAAATGTGATGCCTCAATCCACACCAAGATTAAGCACCTGCAAAACAAATTGGCCAGCATTTAACCAACCTAGGAGACATGAAAACATATCCAACACCAAGGGGCGAAAGTCATCTTAGCCATTCAGATTAAAATACATCTCATCAACACAACGGGACATTGCACTGATGGCCGCATTACTGTCAGTGAAAGAAGCAATTGCGAAATTGCTGTTCTGCACCCGAGCTCACACGAGCTCGGGTGAACAGTAATGTGAAAGACTGCTATTTGGAGCATCAATTTTGTGTTTTTTGCCCACGACTACACGAATGTGATTTCATAACGAAATTTTACACACATGTTGAAAAAACATCAATGTTTCTTACAAAAAAATTCAGATTTTTTTGAACTTTTTAAACATTTTTTTGGATTTTACTGTTCATCCGAGCTCATGTGAGCTCAGGTGCAGAACAGCTGCGTCCGAAGCAATTGACATTTTGTTCGCTTCAGATAGGAGTCGCTGCAGGCCAAATAAAAATGGGATAATATATGTGCTGCAGTCTTTTAATCTTTTATGAACAAGAAGAACATCAATAGGGGAAGTGCTGCAGTTACATTGAACATGGTGTATGCCAAAAATAGAATGGTAGGTTCAGAATTAAATATAATGTAGTTAATACATTAAAGACCAAATGCAATTATTACTTCTGCTGATGCTTGCAGTGCCATAGTGCAGCAAGCCATCCCGATTTGCACGCTTCCACCTAGTCACACAAAATCCTAACCCTAACCCATACCATAAAAACAGCGATGGTATCTGATATCAGTAAACCTCTGAATGAGGCTTACTCATCATCACGATCAATAACACTTAGCATGAATCCCACAAAGAAAACATAAATGTAACCCATGACCACGAGAATAATGCAAGCTGCATTTGTGGATAATGCAATACTTGTCCAGGTAGGTGAGGCGGGTAAAAAACATAAAGGTGACTCATGAGCAGGAGAATAATGCAAGCTGCATGTGTTGTAATCATAGAAACAGAGAAACTCATAGACACCAAACTTAAGTATCTTGAACATACTGTCTGATTAGATGCCCATCATTGATAGTTGTACATATATCTCTCGAGTGAGTGTTTAGCCCTTTCCCTCCTTGCTTCAGCCTCATCATACTGCAACATAACTAATTAGGTTAAGGAAGAGAAGCAAACAATACGGCGAACCACACAGGGCCATAAAAATAGGGTACAGATGCATAATGGAAAAAACGTACAACTCCATGTTTCTTTGCCGATTCATAGCGATTGCAAGCATAAAAGCCACTAGTCCTCTCACCATGTTCTACCCATGAACCCAGACATAACCTAAAATGTTTGAAGAAAATCAAATGACAAGCATGAAAACATGACACCTTTCATCAAGAATGGGCAGTGAAATATACCAGCAAAACTCAAATTTGCAAGGAGGTGTGCAAGTCATATGCATGCATCCCTAGTTGTTCTCCATCGGTCGCTGGCCGACAGGGCTTAGAATTAGCCAGTATCCTGAAAATGAGCACCCATGACAATGTGAAGCCAGGTGATATGATTTAAAGCGACATAAATAATAATAACTCATTAGCGCATTTATGGTCTAACTCCCATTCATCATGTTGATACACCATTTTAATGGTATATGCTCCTGCTATTACTAAGATATAGAAGAATCTTCACTTGTGCCTCTATTACTCAGTTCATATTTTTCAAATAAACGGCAGAACGCTTCAATTGAATAAATGGACCATGGACCAATGACCATTTCCAAGTGTCCATTAACCAAAAAAAACAAAGTAGGAAACCAGAAACCACAGAGGCCCGTTTGGTTTTTCAAATTATTAGATAAGAAAATGGAAAAGGTGAACAACTCATGTATCAATCAACCTGCCCTACAGTCCACACAAAATCAGGAAACTGCTTACATAATAACCTATTTATCTGAACTGACCACTAGCAGCACAAACATAGTATTTGAGATGAAGGATAATAACACATCAAATATTACTATACTGAGCAAGTAACCAACCAATTCATATTTTCAGATTCAGCGCTGTTCTTCAGAATTCACTTAGAAACAGTCTCGCAGTTCACTGGTCTGTGAGCTTCTTTTGTGCACTCGAAACATAGAACGAGCATTAGTGAATCCAAGCATGTATTATCACTAGAACCAATAAAAGATTAAAACAGAAGCATCCAATCAGTAGGGAAAATAGAAGCATCAAGTTAATAGGAAAATGGAAGCAGTAGCACTCACATTCCAGCAAAATCGGAATGTGCAGTTACATGAGACATCATAGTTCACATCACTAACAAATTCCACTGCACATGTACAGTCAGGAGCTGGACACCATTTCGTCTGCACGAAATAATTAAGATTACATAAAGGTGTAACATAAAAGGTACATAATATCAGAATTGCTAATGTATCTACCAGTATAAAGTATAAACAAGAATAGCCCCCCAAATAATTGTGCGAAGTGCGAACAACTTACCTTCTTGCGACTTCCCACATACGCACGCAAGGCAAATCATGCATACTTCTCTTTATCTTTGTGTTTGCCTATTTTATTTATCATGCCTTGAAGAACGATAGCACTGCATGATGGATCAGGGCATCGCAATGACAAACATCCCGGACCCTGACTTTCAGCAGCGCTTATATAACCTGCAAATTTTGACTTAATTATCAGAAGTTCCGTAATAAAAACTGAAACGAAGAGATAAGTGTGAAACAGGAGACTTGAATAGTAGCAAAGAGAAGCCAATTGTCAAAGAAGAAAAGATGACCAGAAACCACACAAGAAATGGTGAAAGCAGAAAAAAAATCACTATATCGGGAGCAAATCATAATCTAGTCGACACAAAAACTGGGACATGCATAAGTAAATGGCTCAGATATACCCCCATCTCGACACCATAACTGAATTTCTGGTAGAATGACCATGAACATCTTATATTTGTGAACGGAGAGAGTAACAGTTAGCCGCTAAACTGGTTACTTACACAAGCCATCCTAGTTTAGCACCAACTGAATAAATTCAGGTGTTAGCTAAAAGCAATTACAGGGATGCTCTCACACGGAAGCTATATAATCACAGCCATTCATGAACATGACAGGAAGGAAACCGTAATCTTGACATCTGAACTTGCCCTATATGACCCTTAAGTTGAAACCAGTAAAGAAGGGGAGTAACCGAAAGTACAAACTGATAAGTAGATAAAGAGCATAGTAGAAGAAAGACATTATCAAAAGTCAAATAGCAATTGAAACAAGCAATCTGACCCCGAACCCAATAAGATAACGTAAATAAACAATCCAAGGGACAACAGAATTATTATAGCCATTTAAGGAAAAGTAAAAACAGAAAATGAAAAAGCCAGAATGCACCAAACTGGTTCCCACCATGGACAACAAAATCATGAGAAGGCAAACCAAACACCACGAGAGGTGATATGTGCATAGCTGCTCCTAATGAAATAGCAAATGCCACAACCACGACAATTCATCACTCTTAAACATAAAAAGGGATAGGAACAAATAAATGTGTAGAGGCCACAATATTAGTTGCATTGAGATTTGAGAGGGCTCAGATTCACCTTTGATAGATCATACAACCTAGCTCCACCGTCTTCTTGCACCAGATCAATCCCCACCATTGAAGTCGAGCTCCTCTGGCTATCACTAAACAGAATGACCATCCAAGAGAGAGCTGTCGATATTTGGTGAGAATGAAAAGGTTCCAAGAGAGGGAGAGTGGGTTTTTGATGCTCACAGCTCCTCAAATAATCGAAGGCAAGTTTATGTCAGCCATGTTTTATCATCATCGCCCCAGAAAGTTTCCAACATGGTTCATTTTGTGCTGAACTTTTCCAAATAAGTCAAAACAGTGATTTCGGCCCCAACATGACGATAGTATCCATACACACATACATGCAGGTATACATCACTCTGGAGGTTGAGAGTTCTGACACCATTGACAATGTCAAGGCCAAGATCCAGGACAAGGAGGGCATCCCCGTGACCAGCGGAGCCTGATCTTTGCCGGCAAGCAGGTGGACGATGGCCGCTCCCTCGCTGACTACAACATCCAGAAGGAGTCCACCCTTCACCTGGTGCTCCGCCTCCGTGGTGGTCATCCATCCATCCATGAGCTGCTCATACCTGGCCTCGACCGACCAAACCCCACGCGCCCATGACGCATCAGACAACACCGAAGGGTTCCCAGCCCACGCCAAAACCGAATCCAAGGCAATGGAATCGCGGTGGCTGGCGTCACCAAAGTGGTGGCGAACTGACGCGGCGGCCGCCGCCGCACACGGCCTCCATGCGTGGTGGCCTCACGCTTGAGCTGATCCAGGCAAAGATGGGCGGAGCAGCTCCGGGCAACGGTGGAGAGGACCATCGATGGGCGCCGGAGAGGAGGCGGCTAGGAACCCTAGCGTCGCGGTCGATGGCGTCCCTGCCGGCCACCTCCATGGATCCGGGTTGAGAAGAGAAAGGGGAAGAGACGACGCCACAGAGAGAGGGGAGGGGAGCTGGGATGGGGAGAGGAGGACTGGAGGAGGGGAGAATTGATTTTAACCCTCCCCCCTGTTCGCTGGACTTTTAGATCTTTTACCCCTTTGTTCGGTCGCCTCGCTCTGAGCCCCCCGTTGCAACATGTCTTTTGCTGATTGCCCCCTTTGCGCTGTTATCCTTTTAGTTATCTGCTAATGAAAACAAAACTGGTCTTTTAGTATTCCAATTTGACTAAACTGCCCTCAAGACCCAACACGCCAGATAAAAAAAAACAAGAGACACAGCCGTCGCTCGTTCCAGCCGCCAGTTCGCTTGCACGAGACCTAGCGACGAGCGAGTTCGCTCGCGACCCGCCGGCCGTCGCCCCTGCTGCTCTGCGGCGTTTCCTCCTCGTCCGCCGTCCTCCATTGCTGCCCTAAGGCAACCCAAGCTTCTCCCTTCCCGTTTTCCATGGATTTTGTGTGGTTCCTCCTATACGGACTAAATCGTAGAAACCCTAGGTACCGAGGGATATTAACATGGGGATTTGAGTGGGAGGGGTTGGATCTGCAAAGGGGTGTGATGGATCTGAAAATGTAACATCATATTCCCTTGTTTTAGTTGATGTATGCATGAGTTTTATTTGGTTATATACTAACAAAGTTGTTAAACATGCAAAAGGGGGTATCAGCAACGGCTAGACCGAACTGGGGGGCTGAGAGCAAGTCGAACGAATAAAGGGGTAAAAGATCCAAGTCCAGCGAAAAGGGGGGGTTAAAATCAATTCTTCCCTAGAGGAGGCGGCGTGCTTGGATCGAGGGGAGGCGCGGGATGGACGACTCTACGTGGAGTTCCTTGTAGGAACTCGAGAGGAAAACGAGACCAAGACGTTTCTCCTCTTGTTTTTTTTTCTTTTGTTAATAACGTGTTTTCACCTGGGCACAGTAAAATTTATGTGGACACCACCAGCAACTCTAGAAGACCCGTTAGAGCATCCCTAGCATACTCCATATATCGCCGACCCGCAAAATCCGTTTACAGTTCGCGAAAAAACGGTTTTGCGGGCCGGCGCGGGCTGCTGCGGAGCAGACCCCGCGTAGTGGACCTGTAAAACGGATATTCCCGCAGCAGCCCGCGCCAGCCCGCAAAACAGATGGAGTTTTATCTGAATTTGACACATATGATACATATTTAGAATTATGAATTCAATACAGCAAACAACAGTTATTCAAATTACAATAATTATTTATCTGAATGTCAATATTACAAAACAGTAATTATCCAAATTACAATAATTATTGAACTCACCAAAGCAAACTAAATAATCCAATACAAAACTTGTCCCGAATACAAATCACACATGAATGAAATAAAATGAATGCAAAAATGAAATGTGTTACTGCCCAGCCCTTTGCCAATGGTGCTCAATGAGATCCTCATAAAGCTGATAGTGGGTGTTTGCATGTTCAATCTCCCGATAGGTCTGAAAAATTCTCTAATGCGGTTAGGGTCTCTAGCTGGTTTGACATGGCTTCCCACATTGTCGTAAAAGAACTCCAAGTTCATGTCTCTCTCATCTTCGAGTATCATGTTGTGAAGAATCACACAACATGTCATGATGTTTTTCAGGGATCGTTTGTCCCAAAAACGAGCAGGACCACGAACAATGGCAAACCTTGCTTGCAAAATCCCGAATGCTCTTTCAATATCTTTTCGGGCTGCTTCTTGTACCCTTGCAAATTCACCTTCTTTCCTGTTTTTGGGCTCTTTGATGCTCTTCACAAATGTGCATCAAGAAGGGTAGATACCATCTGCCAGATAGTACCCCTTCATGTATTCATGGCCATTGATAGTGTAGTTGCAAGCAGGAGCATCACCACTAGCAAGCTTAGCAAACAAATGAGACCATTGCAACACATTGACATCATTGAGAGTACCCGGCATACCAAAAAAAATGCCAAATCCATAAATCCTCGGATGCTATGGCTTCTAGCACAATTGTTGCATCACGACCCTTGCCACAATACATTCCTTGCCATGCCTTCGGGTAGTTTTTCCATTTCCAATGCATGCAATCAATGCTTCCTAGCATGCCTGGCCAACCTCTTCTCTCACTTGATGCCATCAACTTTTTTGTGTCTTCTTCGTTGGGTGCCCGAAGATATTAAGGACCAAAGACACGGATGATCACTTTGGCAAACCTACGCACCGACTCAATTGTAGTATCTTCACCAATGTGAAGGTACTCATCGGCATAGTCAGCCGGAATGTCGTATGCAATTACCCTCATAGCCGTCGAGATTTTTTTATATGCACTAAATCCCTTCAAGCCCGCCGCATTTCTTCTTTGGGTAAAATACCGACAATTGGCCTCGCAAGCTTGCACTAATTTAACAAAGAGGGATCGGCGCATTCGGTACCTTCTACGGAAGAGGTGCGGCGGATATGTTGGATTGTCCACGAAGTAGTCTTGCATCAACATCTCGTTCCCGAGATGGCGATTGCGGGGAATGCAAAGACGGCCGACGGTCGATCCTCGCCATCTCTTTCGGTTCTCATCTTCGTGCTCCTTCACAACGAGAGCCATCATCAACATCTGCTGCCGCTGGTTCGCAAGCAGCATCTCAACATCGGAATCATCCGAATCGGACGAATCCTCGACCAAAAACTTCTCGCAAGGGCTTAGTTCCATCTAAAATCATAAAAACGAACGCCGCATGACCTAAACTATGCACAAGCACATCCGAAAGCAAAAGCACAAGTACTCACCGGCGGCTACGGCGACTCCGGGCGGCTTGGCTCGGCGGATCCGGGGAGCCGGCGAAGCGGCTAGGGGGAACCGGGTGAGGGGCGGCCCGGCGGCGTGATTCCGTCTGCAGATATGGCCGGAATCGTCGGCGGCGGACGGGCGGAACCGATGGCAGGCGAATGCAGACGGGGGTGGGGAACGCGCGCGGGCTGAAATGTCCCTCCCGCCAACCACTTTTCTTAGATACGGGCCACCTTCGGGCCGAGGGGGAAACCTGTGTTTTCGCGGGTCGGAGGTGGGATTTTACCGCGTGCCTAAAAAAATTTAAAGGGTCTGACACGTTTGCTGGGTCTGTTCGGGCGCCTTTTTCGTGCGGACCCGTATTTTGGCGGTTATTTTGCGGGTCGGGGCAATATACGGGGTCTGGTAGAGATGCTCTTAAATCGCCCTGACCCGCAAAATAATCGCCAGTTTACGGTTTTAGGCGGAAAAAGTGACCCGAACAGAAATCTTAAAAGCGTCCGACCCATAAAAAAATTGAGGGGCGCGGTAAAATCCCCCCCCCCCAGACCCGCGAAAACACAGTCCCCCCCCCGACCCGTCGGTGCCTTGTATCCCGCGGAAGCGGTTGGCGGGAGGGACATTTCATCTCCCGCGCTCCCCACATCCCCTCCCGCAAACGCCCGCCACCGTCGTCGGCCGCCGCCGCCTGCGATTCCGGTCAGCGGAATCGCGCCGCCCACCTTGGATCCGACGAGCCGAGCCACTGCGACGTCGCAGATGAGTACACAAAGGGGTACTATCTTGCAGATGGTATTTACCCCTCTTGTGTACATTAGTGAAGAGTATCAAAAAGCCCAAAACCAAAAGGCATATTGAATTTGCAAAGGTGCAAGAGGCTGCCCGAAAAGATATAGAAAGAGTCTTCGGTGTTTTGCAAACTAGATTTGCCATTGTTCGTGGTCCTGCTCGTTTTTGGGACAAGAAAATCCTGAGCAACATCATGGCATGTTGTGTCGTTCTTCACAACATGATTATCGAAGATGAGAGGGACTTGAACCTTGAGTTCTACTACGACAATGCCGGTAGCCGTGTGAAGCCAGCTAGAGACCCTGACCGTATACAAGCATTTCTTCAGACATACCGACAAATTGAAGATGCAGACACCCACCATCAGCTCCAAGAGAATCCCATTGAACACCATTGGCAGAGGCATGGCCAAAGGTATTGAGAACCATTTGGCAAAGGCACCGGCCAATTTTACATTCATTTCATTTAATTCATGTGTGATCGGTATCATTGTTGTATTCGAAACAATTGTTGTAACGAATTATTAGTTTTATTTCGTGACTTGAATAATCACTGTAATTTGGATTCATAATATTCACATTTTATATTATTTGAGATATGTGTAATTCTGAAATATGTGTTAAATTCTGAAAACCACACGTTTTGCGGGCTCGCGCGGGTTGCGGCCGAACAGAACCCGCATAGCGGAACCGTAAAACAGAATAAACCACAAAACGCGTTTTCCGCGAACTATAAACGCGCGATATGGGTCGGCGATTTAAGGGGTATGTTAGATTTGCTCTTAGAGCATCTACCTCCCTCAAACGTCCGGGTAGGCCGTCCGGTCATGACCGGTCACAAAAAATCAACCCAGCCGAGCCCCTCAAACATGCCTCAAACGCCCGGGCTGACCGGCACCCCTCATATCCAGTCCAAATATGGGGCGGATATGGGGGAGCCCGGGCACGCCGGGCACGCCCGCCTGACAGGCATGGCCCATCACCAGCCCCATCGCTATCCCACAAATCCCACATATATTCGTCCTCATCCGCTCGCCGGATCAAGCCCTAGCCACTTCACTCCACTCCCCTCCACCCCCATCCGCCACCCTAGCTCACCCCCGACGATCTCCGGCCTTCTTCGCCATGGCGGGCAGCGAATCCGAGTCCTTCCCCTCCAGATCCGTCGACCACGAGCTCATCCCACGCGGCCCCGAGGAGGAGATGGTCATGTGGCTTGCGCTCTGCCGCTCCCGAGAGGCGGTCGCCCGACGGCAACGCTCGGACTCGCAACGCCGGGAATCCATTGCGTCGGCACAGCCGGTGCTTGGATTCGGCGTCGCTGCCTCACCGGAGGCGGTGCAGTCCGTCTGGCGTCCGAACGCTGTGGCGGAAGCGCAAACCCTCCATTGACACGCCGAGCACGAAGCATGGCCGTCCTCGGACAATGTCATGGCGCAGCGTGCCCGTTGGGCGAGGCAGCGGGCGCGGCTGCGCGGGAGGCGGCGGTGGACGTTGGAGAGGCGGAGTCACACTCCCCGACGCCCCGTAGGGTGCAGCAGTGCGGGCACCGCAACCGCGTCATGGCGGACGTCGACTCCTCCCAGGAAGGATCCATCATCGACCTCACATCCACCGGCACCGTCCGGGTTACGGGCTCTGACGAGGAAGAGTAGGGCATGGGAGACGGTGGGAGATCGAGTCCCGTGAGCCAGCTAGTGTCCCATGTCCTACTCTACCTCGCCGGTGACCGGACCGACACTACGAGGGGCGCAGCCAGCCGTCGGACATGGGCACGGCGGAGCCGGAAGACCTCCGCTTAGTATTAGGTTTATGTTGCATGTAATAATATGGATTTGAGGTTTCTAATTTGAGGTATCCGGATGTAGAATCCATTATTTGAGACATGACCGGTCAGTGTCCGCGGACGCGTCCGCGAGCGTTTGAGGGGCCGGATTTGCAAGTTCCGGCTGTAGATGCTCTTAGACTACCCACTAATCATTGATGGCGCGCGTTGCCGCGTCCGTCTATATAAAATTTTCTTAATCTTAAATATAGAAATACATGAATCATGAACTTTAATTAAATTTGCATTTGATGATCTATTTGATAGCAAAAATAGAATAGGCGTGAACTTTAGTTGGCTTGCAAAAAAGTATTGGGGTACGTAGTATGGCAGGACATGGTTTTCTTCGGTCTAATGGGCTTCAATCGGTACAAGTAACATTGATGTGGTAGATGGTTAAACTAAGCAAAGGAAAGTGTGCTCGATCATATTTGGGACTCTAGATTAGTACACGGTGTATACTAATGTTTCTAAAAAAGAATAAGATAAAACTGCACTTTGTTTTGCTTGGCAAAAAGGGAGAACACATACTACAATACAACATTATGATATTTTGGAATGGGAACTTCTGGAAAGTTTTAGTGTGGGGAGAAAATACAGGATGCACTAAATGTGTTTATCTGATATGCAGCTAACTAATCGATCCTTAATAAAGTTGCACACCATTATTATTCCTCTGTGTATTGGCCAGTGATAACATGCACATTTTCAGTATTTTGCATACATAGACATCCAAGAAGAAATCTGATTTGTGCATTTCATTGAATAAAGGACCGACCAAATCGGAAGCTAATAAAAGGGGAAAAGATAGTAGTACGAAGGAAAGGCACATACGATTGAAGATTTGTAGTGTCCTTTGAGCTACAGAAGTGGTTCAGTGGCACACATGCACGGGTGAGAGCATCTACAGCCGGATCCCTCGTACCCTCCTAAAACGTCCGGGCAGGCCGCCCGGTCATAAAAAATCGACCCAGACGGGCCTCTAAAACCGGCCTCAAACGCCCGGGCTGACCGGCACCCCTCATTTCCAGCCCAAATATGGGGCGGGTATAGGGGAGCCCGGGCGCGTCCGGGCACGCCCGCCACGTCGGACTGACGGCGTGGCCCCATGTGGACTCGCCGGGAAATCCGAAGGTCCGGCGGGCGCCTCGACCGTCGCCGCAGTGTGAACGCCGCGTGGCGCTGCTCAGCCTCCCCGCCCGAGGTCAGGGCCGGCTATTTAAGCCGGCCGGCGCCCCCCAGCCCTAACACGTCCGTCTCCTCCCTCTCTTCGCTGCCAGCCGAGCCCTTCCGCCTCCTCTCGCCGTTCCCTCTCCGTCAGGATGGTCCGCCGACTCATCACCACCTACGTGCAGCTGACGCCGGAGCGGCGCCAACAAATCGAGGAGGAGTACCACGCTCGCCGCGCCGCCCGCATCGCTGCGGGTCTCCCTCCGGACTCGCCGGAGACGGAGGAGGAGGTGGAGGAGGAGGAGCCGGAGCAGGAGGCTCCCGGCTTGACCATGGCGGAGGCGGACACGGAGTTCATCGTCGCCTAATCGGACAAGATGGCGGAGCAGCAGGCCATCCTGGATTCCATCCGGGATGAGGCCGAGGTGGAGGCCAACCGCCGGCTCATCCGGCAGAGGCAGGCGGAGGCCGACACCCTCTTCGACGAGCTGGAGGCCGAGATCGAGGCCGAGGAAGCCACAGCGGAGGGGGCCGCAGCGTCGGTGCCGGAGGGGGTGGACCTGCGGCAGCCGCACATCTATCCGCCGGAGGGGACGGAGATCATCGACATCTCTGACGAAGAGTAGATAGCACTTCACGTAGTATGTAGGTTTTATTTAGTTGCATGCTTTTGTATGGATTTGAGGAAGAAATATGAGATGTCCGGATGCAACGAGCTTTATTTGAGGCGTGACCGGTCAGTGTCCGCGGATGCGCCCGGGCGCGTCCGCGGGCGTTTGAGGGGCCGGATTTGCAAGGTCCGGCTGTAGATGCTCTGGGGGGGCGCCCATGACCATGAGGATTAGCCAGACGTTGGTTCTCACCATGCAAGCACCGGCCGCCATGGCACCTGCCCAGTACCGTGTCCACTCGAGTTGCCGAATAGTCAAAGCACTCCATGCTTCCGCTCGTCCCAGAAACTATGAGATGATTGAAACACAGCCCTGCCTTCAGATTCTTAATCATTCTGATACGTATAACGAATATGCATTGCAAATTTGACAAAAAGGTAAAAAAATCATAGATTAGGGTGCCCAAACCAGTTTCATCTCCATCTTGAGATGGCTGATCAGCATGCCCAAATAAACGTAGACATTCTTGCAAAATCCTCCTGTAAGCGCCCACTCACCGATCCCATGCAGATAAACCTCTAGGTCTCCTTTTCGATGGCCAGACTGACACTCGGATGGACTGATTTCACAGCAAGCAGACACGGACAAGTGACTCGTGTTGGAAATATGCCCTAGAAGCAATAATAAAGTGATTATTATTATATTTTTTTTCATGATAATCGTTTATTATCCATGCTAGAATTGTATTTACCGGAAACATAAATACATGTGTGGATATATAAACAACACTGTATCTCTAGTGAGCCTCTACTAGACTAGCTCGTTGATCAAAGATGGTTAAGGTTTCCTACCCATAGACATGAGTTCTCATTTGATAACGGGACCACATCATTAGGAGAATGATGTGATGGACAAGACCCAAACCGTAAGCATAGCATTTGATCGTATCACTTAGTTTATTGCTACTGCTTTCTTCATGTCAAGTATATGTTCCTAAGACCATGAGATCATGCAACTCTCTGACACCACATGAATGCCTTGTGTGCATCAAACGTCACTTCATAATTGGGTGATCATAAAGGTGCTCTACAGGTATCTCCGAGGGTGTCTGTTGGGTTGGCATGGATCAAGACTGATATTTGTCACTCCGTAGGACAGAGAGGTATCTTTGGGCCCTCTCGGTAATATAACATCACAAGAAGCTTGCAAGCAATGTAACTAAGGAATTAGTCACGGTATCTTGTATTACGGAATGAGTAAAGAGACTTGCCGGTAACGAGATTGAACTAGGTATGGAGATACCGATGATCGAATCTCGGGCAAGTAACATACTGATGGACAAAGGGAATTGTATAAAGGATTGACTGAATCCTTGACATCGTGGTTCGACCGATAAAGATCTTCGTAGAATATGTGGGAATCAATATGAGCATCTAGGTCCCGCTATTGGTTATTGACCGGAGAGATGTTTCGGTCATGTCTACATGATTCTCGAACCCGTAGGGTCCGCACACTTAACGTTCGATGACGATATAGTATTATTGAGTTATGTATGTTGGTGACTAAATGTTGTTCGGAGTCCCGGATGAGATCCCGGACATGACGAGGAGCTCCAGAATGGTCCGGAGGAACAGACTCATATATGGTAAGTTGGTATTTGGGTTTCGGAATAGTTTCGGAACCTGCCGTTTTTTTGTCGAGAGTGCCGGAAGGGGTTCCGGGGGGTCCACCTACCCCGGATGTCCTAATGGGCTGAGAGAGAGGGGCGCACCAGCTCCTGGTGGGCTGGGCACCGCCCCTCCCAAGGCCCAAGGCGTTCTAGGGTTTGGGGAAACCCTAGAGGGGCGCCGCCCTTGCCTTGGGTGACAAGCCACCCCCAGGCCACCGCCCCGCCATTGGAGGAGGCCCTAGGGTCGGCGCACCTCTCCCCTACCCCTATATATATGTGGGGAGAGGGAGGGCAGCCACACCCCAAAGCCATAGGTGCAGCCCTCCCTCTCTCCCTACTTCGCTTCTTCCTCTGATCGCATCTACGGTAGCGCTTGGCGAAGCCCTGCTGAGATTGCTCCACCACCACCGCCACCACGCTGTCGTGCTGTCGGAGAACTCATCTACTACTCTGCCCTCGCTCACTGGATCGAGGAGGCGGATACGTCATCGAGCTACATGTGTGCTGACCGCGAAGGTGCCATCTGTTCGACGCTTGATCGGGACGGATCGTGATTGGATCGTGAAGACATACGACTACATCAACCGTGTTTTAACGCTTCTGATTAGCGATCTACAAGGATATGTAGACACACTCCCCCTCTCGTAGCTATGCATCTCCATGGATAGATCTTGCGTGTGCGTAGGAAAAAAATTGTTTCCCATGCAACGTTCCCTAACAGTGGCATCATGAGCCAGGTCTATGCATAGATCATATGCACGAGTAGAACACAAAGTGTTTGTGGGCGTTGATGTTAAAATTGCTTACCTTCTTAGTCTTATTTTGATTCGGCGGTATTGTGAGATGAAGCGGCTCGGACCAACCTTATTTGTCCTCGCACAAGATACCGGTTCCACCAATTGACTTGCAACTTGTTTTGCATAAAGGTGGCTGGCGGGTGTCTGTATCTCCCACTTTAGTTGAATCGGATTCGACGAAGGCGGTCCTTGTAGAAGGTTAAAAGGCAACTTGATCATCACCGTTGTGGCTTTGTGTAGGTAAGAACGGTTCTTGCTAGTTGCCCATAGCACCCAGGTAAAACTTGCAACAACAAAGTAGAGGACGTTTAACTTGTTTTTGCAGGCATGTTGTGATGTGATATGGCCAAGACGTGATTTGATATATGTGATGTATGATACGTCCATTTTGCATCATGCTTTTATATCGATATTTATTGCATTATGGGCTGTCATTACACATTATGGTACAATACTTATGCCTTTTCTCTCTTATTTTACAAGGTTTACATGAAGAGGGAGAATGCCGGCAGCTGGAATTCTGGACTAGAAAAGGAGCAAATCTGAGATACCTATTCTGCACAACTCCAAAAGTCCTGAAAATCTACGGAGAATTATTTTGGAATATATAAAAAATATTGGGCGAAAGAAATACATCAGGGGACCCACCAGGAGGTCACAAGCCAGGGGGTGCGCCCTACCCCCCTAGGCGCGCCCTGTAGGCTTGTGGGCCCCTTAGCAGGCCTCCGGTGCCCATCTTCTGCTATATGGAGGGTTTTGACCTGGAAAAAATCATAAGGGAGCTTTCAGGACGAAGCGCCGCCGTCTCGAGGCGGAACTTGGACAGAACCAATCTAGGGCTCCGGCGGAGCTGTTCTGCCGGGGAAACTTCCCTCCCGGAGGGGGAAATCTAAGCCATCGTCATCACCAACGATCCTCTCATCGAGAGGGGGTCAATCTCCATCAACATCTTCACCAGCACCATCTCCTCTCCAAACCCTAGTTCATCTCTTGTATCCGATCTTTGTCTCAAACCTCAGATTGGTACATGTGGGTTGCTAGTAGTGTTGATTACTCCTTGTAGTTGATGCTAGTTGGTTTACTTGGTGGAAGATCATATGTTCAGATCCTTAATGATAATTAATACTCCTCTGATTATGAACATGAATATGCTTTGTGAGTAGTTACGTTTGTTCCTGAGGACATGGGATAAGTCTTGTTATAAGTAATCATGTGAATTTGGTATTCATTCGATATTTTGATGAGATGTATGTTGTCTCTCCTCTAGTGGTGTTATGTGAACGTCGACTACATGACACTTCACCATTATTTGGGCCTAGAGGAAGGCATTGGGAAGTAATAAGTATATGATGGGTTGCTAGAGTGACAGAAGCTTAAACCCTAGTTTATGCGTTGCTTCGTAAGGGGCTGATTTGGATCCACATGTTTCATGCTATGGTTAGATTTATCTTAATTCTTCTTTCATAGTTGCGGATGCTTGCGAGAGGGGTTAATCATAAGTGGGAGGCTTGTCCAAGTAAGGGCAGCACCCAAGCACCGGTCCACCCACATATCAAATTATCAAAGTAACGAACGCGAATCATATGAGCATGATGAAAACTAGCTTGACAGAAATTCCCATGTGTCCTCGGGAGCGCTTTGCTTTATATAAGAGTTTGTCCAGGCTTGTCCTTTGCTACAAAAAGGATTGGTCCACCTTGCTGCACTTTCGTTACATTTGTTACTTGCTATCCATTACGAATTATCCTATCACAAAACTATCTGTTACCGATAATTTCAGTGCTTGCACAGAATACCTTACTGAAAACCGCTTGTCATTTCCTTCTGCTCCTCGTTGGGTTCGGCACTCTTACTTATCGAAAGGACTACGATAGAGCCCCTATACTTGTGGGTCATCAAGACTCTTTTCTGGCGCCGTTGCCGAGAAGTGAAGCGCCTTTGGTGAGTGGAACTTGGTAAGGAAAAATTTATATAGTGTGCTGAAATTTACTGTCACTTGTTACTATGGAAAATAATCCTCTGAGGGGTTTGTTCGGGGTATCTTCACCTCGACCGGAAGCACAAAGAGATGCTCCTCAACCTACTGCACCTACTGAAAATATTTATTATGAAATTCCTTCGGGTATGATAGAGAAACTGCTGGCTAATCCTTATGCAGGAGATGGAACACTACATCCTGATTTGCATCTAATCTATGTGGATGAAGTTTGTGGATTATTTAAGCTTGCAGGTTTGCCCGAGGATGATGTCAAGAAGAAGGTCTTTCCTTTATCTTTGAAGGAGAAGGCGTTGACATGGTATAGGCTATGTGATGATATTGGATCATGGAACTACAACCGATTGAAATTGGAATTTCATCAGAAGTTTTATCCTATGCATCTGGTTCATCGTGATCGGAATTATATTTATAATTTTTGGCCTCGTGAAGGAGAAAGTATCGCTCAAGCTTGGGGGAGGCTTAAGTCAATGTTATATCCATGCCCCAATCATGAGCTCCCGAGAGAAATTATTATCCAGAATTTTTATGCTCGGCTTTCTAATAATGATCGGTCCATGCTCGATACTTCTTGTGCTGGTTCCTTTATGAAGAAAGATATTGAATTCAAATGGGACTTATTGGAAAGAATTAAACGCAACTCTGAAGATTGGGAACTCGACGAAGGTAAGGAGTCAAGTATAAACCTTAAGTTTGATTGTGTTAAATCCTTTATAGACACCGATGCTTTTCGTGAATTTAGCACTAAATATGGGCTTGACTCTGAGATAGTAGCTTCTTTCTGTGAATCTTTTGCTACTCATGTTGATCTCCCTAAGGAGAAGTGGTTTAAATATCATCCTCCCATTGAATTGAAAGTAGTTGAACCTATTAAAGTTGAAGAAGAGACTATTATTTATAATGCTAATCCTGTTATTCCTAATGCTTATATTGAGAAACCGCCCTTCCCTGTTAGAATAAAGGAACATGCTAAAGCTTCAACTGTGGTTCGTAAGAGCTGTACTAGAACACCTACGCCCCCTGAACAAATTAAAGTTGAACCTAGTATTGCTATGGTTAAAGATCTCTTGGTTGATAATATTGATGGGCATGTTATTCATTTCTGTGATGAAGCTGCTAGAATTGCTAGACCTGATACTAAAGGTAAACATAGACCTATTGTTGGCGTGCCTGTTGTTTCTGTTAAAATAGGAGATCATTGTTATCATGGATTATGTGATGTGGGTGCTAGTGTGAGTGCAATTCCCTTTACCTTATACCAAGAAATTATGCATGATATTGCACCAGCTGAATTAGAGGAAATTGATGTGACTATTGAGCTTGCTAATAGAGATACTATTGCACCAATTGGGATTGTTAGAGATGTTGAAGTCTTGTGTGGGAAAATAAAGTATCCTACTGATTTTCTTGTTCTTGGTTCCCCACAAGATGATTTTTGTCCCATTATATTTAGTAGACCTTTCTTGAATACTGTTAATGCTAGGATAGATTGTGAGAAAGAAACTGTTACTGTAACTTTTGGGGATGTGTCTCATGAGTTCAATTTCTCTAAATTTCGTAGACAACCCCATGACAAAGAATTGCCTAGTAAATATGAAATTATTGGTCTTGCTTCTATTGCTGTGCCTCCTACTGATCCTTTAGAACAATATTTGCTAGACCATGAAAATGATATGCATATGAATCAAAGGAATGAAATAGATAAGATTTTCTTTGATCAACAACCTATCTTGAAACACAACCTGCCTGTTGAAATACTTGGGGATCCTCCTCCACCCAAGGGTGATCCCGTGTTTGAGCTTAAACAATTACCTGATACTCTGAAATATGCTTATCTTGATGAAAAGGAGATATATCCTGTTATTATTAGTGCTAACCTTTCAGAGCATGAAGAAAAGAGATTATTGAAAACTCTGAGGAAGCACCGTGCTGCTATTGGATATACTCTTGATGATCTTAAGGGCATTAGTCCCACTCTATGTCAGCATAAAATTAATATGGAGCCTGATGCTAAACCAGTTGTTGATCACCAACGACGGTTAAATCCTAAAATGAAAGAAGTGGTAAGAAATGAAATACTAAAGCTTCTGGAGGCAGGTATAATTTATCCTATTGCTGATAGTAGATGGGTTAGTCCCGTTCATTGTGTCCCTAAAAAGGGAGGTATTACCGTTGTTCCTAATGATAAAAATGAATTGATCCCGCAAAGAATTGTTACAGGATATAGAATGGTAATTGATTTTAGGAAATTAAATAAAGCTACTAGGAAAGATCATTACCCTCTACCTTTTATTAATCAAATGCTAGAAAGACTATCCAAACATACACATTTTTGCTTTCTAGATGGTTATTCTGGTTTCTCTCAAATACCTGTGTCAAAAGAGGATCAAGAAAAGACCACTTTTACTTGTCCTTTTGGTACCTTTGCTTATAGACGTATGTCTTTTGGTTTATGCAATGCACCTGCTACCTTTCAAAGATGTATGATGGCTATATTCTCTGACTTTTGTGAAAAGATTGTTGAGGTTTTCATGGATGATTTTTCCGTTTACGGAACTTCTTTTGACGATTGCTTGAGCAACCTTGATCGAGTTTTGCAGAGATGCGAAGAAACTAATCTTGTCTTGAATTGGGAAAAGTGCCACTTTATGGTTAATGAAGGTATTGCCTTGGGACACAAGATCTCCGAAAGAGGTATTGAAGTTGATAAAGCTAAAGTTGATGCTATTGAAAAAATGCCGTGCCCTACGGATATCAGAGGTATAAGAAGTTTCCTTGGTCATGCTGGTTTCTATAGGAGGTTTATTAAAGACTTCTCTAAGATTTCTAGGCCTCTTACCAATCTTTTGCAAAAAGATGTTCCATTCGTTTTTGATGATGATTGTGTAGAAGCATTTGAAATTCTTAAGAAAGCCTTGATTTCCGCACCTGTTGTTCAACCACCTGATTGGAACTTACCCTTTGAAATTATGTGTGATGCTAGTGATTATGATGTTGGTGCTGTTCTAGGACAAAGGGTTGATAAGAAATTAAATGTTATTCATTATGCTAGTAAAACTCTAGACAATGCTCAAAGAAACTATGCTACCACTGAAAAGGAATTTTTAGCAGTTGTGTTTGCTTGTGATAAGTTCAGACCTTATATTGTTGATTCCAAAGTAACTGTTCACACCGATCATGCTTCTATTAAATACCTTATGGAAAAGAAAGATGCTAAACCTAGACTTACTAGATGGGTTCTTCTGCTACAAGAATTTGATTTGCATATTATTGATAGGAAGGGTGCTGATAACCCCGTAGCAGACAACTTGTCTAGGTTAGAAAATGTTCTTGATGACCCACTACCTATTGATGATAGCTTTCCTGATGAACAATTAGCTATCATAAATGCTTCGCGTAATGCTCCATGGTATGCTGATTATGCTAATTACATTGTTGCTAAATTTATACCATCTAGCTTCACATACCAACAAAAGAAAAAGTTCTTCTATGATTTAAGACATTACTTTTGGGATGACCCACACCTTTATAAAGAAGGAGTAGATGGTGTTATTAGACGTTGTGTACCTGAGCATGAACAGGAACAGATCCTTTGCAAGTGTCATTCCGAGGCCTACGGAGGACACCACGCTGGAGATAGAACTGCACATAAGGTACTACAATCTGGTTTTTATTGGCCTACTCTCTTCAAGGATGCTCGTAAGTTTGTCTTGTCTTGTGATGAATGTTAAAGAATTGGTAATATTAGTAGATGTCAGGAAATGCCTATGAATTACTCTCTTGTTATTGAACCATTTGATGTTTGGGGTTTTGATTATATGGGACCTTTTCCACAGTCTAACGGGTATACTCATATTCTAGTTGCTGTTGATTATGTTACTAAGTGGGTAGAAGCTATTCCAACTAGTAGTGCTGATTATAACACTTCTATTAAAATGCTTAAAGAAGTTATTTTCCCTATATTTGGAGTCCCTAGATATTTAATGACTGATGGTGGTTCACACTTTATTCATGGTGCTTTCCGTAAATTGCTTGCTAAGTATGATGTTAATCATAGAATTGCATCTCCTTATCATCCTCAGTCTAGCGGTCAAGTAGAATTGAGCAATAGAGAAATTAAATTGATCTTGCAGAAGACTGTTAATAGATCCAGAAAGAATTGGTCTAAGAAACTTGATGATGCATTATGGGCTTATAGAACTGCTTATAAAAACCCTATGGGTATGTCTCCGTATAAGATGGTTTATGGTAAAGCATGTCACTTACCTCTAGAGCTAGAACATAAAGCTTATTGGGCAATTAAAGATCTCAACTATGATTTCAAACTTGCTGGTGAGAAGAGGTTATTTGACATTAGCTCACTTGATGAATGGAGAACCCAGGCCTATGAGAATGCCAAGTTGTTTAAAAAAAGGTTAAGAGATGGCATGATAGAAGGATACAAAAGCGTGAATTTAATGTAGGTGATCATGTCTTGCTATACAATTCTCGTTTAAGATTTTTTGCAGGAAAACTTCTCTCTAAATGGGAAGGGCCTTACATTATCGAGGAAGTATATCGTTCCGGTGCCATCAAGATCAACAACGCCGAAGGCACAAATCCGAAGGTGGTAAACGGGCAAAGAATCAAACATTATATCTCAGGTACTCCCATAAATGTTGAAACCAATATTATCAATACCGTGACTCCGGAGGAGTACATTAGGGAGACCTATCAGAACGTTTCAGACTCCAAAAAGGAATAGGTATGTGTTACGGTAAGCAAACCGACTCCAAAACTTTTCCAATGGCAATTTTTATCCGTTTTGGAATATTTAAAAAATTAGGAAAATTTAAAGCAATCCGAATAGTGCACGAGGAGGCGACAAGCCAGGGGGGGCGCGCCCTACCCCCCTGGGCGCGCCCCTGTGGCTTGTGGCCACCCCGTGCACCCTCCGGACTCCGTTTTCTTATGGTATACTCGTTTAGGTCGGTAAAAATTCATTATATAATCTCCCGATGGTTTTGACCTTCGTATCACAACAATATCTCCTGTTTTCGTTTTGAGCTGTTTCTGCAGCAGATTTAGAGCAAGATGTCGTCCCAAGATTCCGATGGGGAGAGCTATATATCGCATTATCTTGCCAATCCCAAGCTCTATGGGGACTTAGATCCTTATGGATTGTTCTCGGAGGAGGAACTAGAAGGCAAGTATGAGGAAGAAAGCTCGGATGAAGAGGAGATCCCCCTGCCTCGACCAGGAGATATGCATGTGGAGTTCAGGAAATCGAGCCTCCCAAATACAAGGAGAAAACCCAAGGTTCTATTTATCCCTTCTCGTTTTCTGCAGGAGAGCAAGCAAGAATTATGTCAAAGGATATTGAAGCTTGAGCAGGAAGTAGACGATCTGAGGGAACATAATTTTATGCTTAAGAGGAAACTAGACAAGCTTTCGATTTCATCAACAACTCCAACATCGCCACCTCCGAAGAAAGACAACTAAACACATGGGTATGGGCACTCCCCTTGGCTTGTGCCAAGCTTGGGGGAGGTGCCCCGGTATCGTATCACCATCACATCTTTTACTTTTATCGTTTTTCTTAGTTCGATCCTTTTGGTTATATCTTGATCTAGTAGAGTAAAGTTTTTAGTGTGATCTAGTTTTGAGTTTTGCTTTATGTTCCCCCTATGTAAGCAAGTCCTAGAGTTATATAATAAAGAGTAGTTTTGAGTTGAGGGCTTTGCTTGTTTGCTATGATCTTGAGAAAAAGAAATAGAAAGAAGTATAGAATAAAAGCAAAGAGTATATATGATGATCTTATGGGGGGTGATGACTTCACATATAAGAGGTATGTCGATTGAAATTTGTTGTGAGTTGACAAACAAAGCTATTGGTCATTGTTGCAATTAAAAGGAAGTAATACGAAAGAGAGGTTCACATATAAATATATTATCTTGGACATCTTTTATGATTGTGAGCACTCATTAAAATATTATATGTTAAGAAGTTGATGTTGGACAAGGAAGACAACATAATGAGTTATGTTTGCTTATTTCCGAATAGAAGTTATATGGTCTTAGATCCTTCAACATGTGTCGCTTGCTTCCACCCCATATCAGCCAAAACTTCCGCACCAAGTAGAGATACTACTTGTGCATCCAAACACCTTTAACCCAGTTTTGCCATGAGAGTCCACCATACATACCTACGGATTGAGTAAGATCCTTCAAGTAAGTTGTCATCGGTGCAACCAATAAAAAATGCTCTCTAAATATGTGTGATCTATTAGTGTGAGGAAAATAAACTTTATACGAACTTGTGATATAGAAGAAATAAAAGCGACAGACTGCATAATAAAGTTCTTTATCACAAGGGGCAATATAAAGTGACGTTCTTTTGCACTAAGGGATTGCGCATCCAACTATAAAAGTGCATGACAACCTCTGCTTCCCTCTGCGAAGGGCCTATCTGTTACCTTTACTTTCTAGTACTTACCTTTATGCAAGAGTCGTGGTGATCTTCACCACTTCCTTTATTTCGCCTTTATCTCTTGGCAAGCGTCATGTGTTGGGAAATGATCTAGACACATATATCCACTCGGATGTGGGTGAGCATGAGTTATTTCTGTTGACATTACCCTTGAGGTAAATAGTTTGGAGGCAATACTATAAGCCCCTATCTTTCTCTGTGTCCGATTGAAGCTTTGACCTCATAGGTACCGCGTGAGTGTTAGCAATTATGAAAGACTAAAAGATGATTGAGTATGTGGATTTGCTTTGCAAGCTCTTATATTGACTCTTTCCTACGTTATGATAAATTGGAATTGCTTCAATGACTGAGATCATAGTTTGTTGGTTCTCAATAGAGTTCTTGATTCATACTTTACCTTGTGAATGTCCAGAACAGCTTGACTGTTCGAGTCACTCGACTTGAGTCTGATCTGCTCTCGGGAGAGATGACCCAAAGTTTTGGGAATGAGATTGTAGGTACTTGCGGCTGTTCTTGAAACAGCCGACAATTTGTCCGAGTGCTCGACGGATCTTTTCCGTTCACTCGGAGAACTAAGGCACGTCGGAATGCACCAGTGGGCATGGAGCCTACTCGGTCCATGACGCAACGAAATCTCCGGCGATTTCGTAATCATGGGGAAGCACGCACGCGCGTGTGGCAGTTGTGTCAGGGAAGTGGGGAAAGTGGCCGCGGCGCCTCGATTTTCACGCCACAGATTTCGCCACGCATCCCCGCAATGCTGCCCAAAGATTTCAAGGATCTGCATGCGTTTGTTGATTGCGCGACGATGGCTGATCCGACAGCTGCGCCACGCATCCCCACATCTCTTATTCCCCCACCCTTCCGATTTCGCTTCCTCTTCGCCGAGAGCTCCGCCCCCCCCATTGTTTCGCCAATTCGCCGTCTCACCTCGCCGGAGATGACGAGGAGCGCCACCGTGAAGGCCGAGAAGGCAAAAAAGGCCTTGCACGGGTCCTCTTCGAGCGCGGGCACCCCGGCGGGTTTCGTCCAGGGGGATTGGATGCCACCCCGGACTTCCGCCAGCTGGCTGATGGAGTTGGAGAGCCAGGGCCTCCTGGCCTCTGGGAGCTGCAGTTGCCGGCGGCAGGGGAGGTCGAGCCCGCATCGTGTGGGGACGAGAGGGTCCTCCTCATGACCCACATCGACCGAGGTTTTTCTTTGCCCCCTCACCCCTTCTTCCGCACTTTCTTGGACTTCTTTGGGGCTCAGCTACATCACCTTCCTCCCAACCCAATCTCCTACCTTGCTACCTTCGTTTCCCTCTGCGAAAATTTCCTTGGTTGTCATCCCCATTGGGGCCTTTTCAAAGACTTGTTCACGTGCCGAGTGATGACCGTGAAGAAGTCCGCACAGACGGGGGAAAAACGAATGTAGTCCAGCTATGCGGAGGCTTAGGTATCCAGTTGAGGGGGAAGGGTAGCTTTCCGCAAATGAATTTCCCCGACATGGTCAAGGGTTGGCAGGGGACCTGGTTTTATTACCAGGACATCCCAGTCAGAGAAGGCCAGTTGGGTCTCCCCCCGTACTCGGGCGAACGCATTCGGCGCCTCCCCAAGCTTAACGTGTCTAAGGAGGAGAAGGTCGATGTAGATATCCTTGTGATCGCGTTGGTATCCCTCGTGAACAAGGGCATCAACGGTCTGGACTTGTTGGAGGTCTTCTTTCAGAGAAGAATTCAACCACTACAGGCCAGAGCCCACCCCATGTGGCAGTACTCGGGTCCGGGTGACTCCACGCGCACACACCCAAAGGAGCTCAGCGCCGAGGCCGTGGAGAACAAACTCAAGGCCATCACTCCAGCCTAGGACAATCCTAGGGGCACGAGGCGGGTGCCTCCGTTCTCGGTTGAGAATCCAGCAAATGAAGTAAGTTCCGAATGTTGTTATTGTTTCCGAATGTTTATTGATAAAATTCCCGACTAACGTAATTCTCACTCGACAGGCTTTCACGAGCATGGTGAGTTTGATTCCTGCCGTCAACAATGCCCCTGCTGATGTGGCGAGTGACAACGAGCGTCAAGAGGGCTTGGACGGCGGGGAAGAGTACGTGGAGGATAGCGAGGAAGGCGGAGAGGAAGAGGAGGAGGTGGAGGGGTCAGACCCAGGTGACGAGGCGGAGTCCTCTCCGTCGGAGGAGGTCTTGCCCGAGCCTCGCACCAAGGCGCGCCAAGACCCAAGGATCCGAGGAGGCAACGCCAAAGGGACGGGTGGTGCCAAATCTTCCACGACCGTCCTCCCCACTCGGACCTTGAAGCGAGGGCGAAGTGAGCCCGCCCCGTCGTCTGAGAAGATTGCTAAGCAGCCGAAGATCACCACCAACAAACCTCGAAAGGCTGTTGTTGGGGATATAACCCCACGGTATAACCCGCCCAGGAAAGGGTCGGGTTAGGTTGTTGGCGACTCTACAACAAAGCCTTAAACAGGCCAAGGACCCAGGTAAGGGAAAAACCTAGAGGCGACACACCAGGCGGGCCGGACAGAGGCCCAGAGCCAGAAGACGATGAGTGGCCCGGATGTGTAAGCCGCCTTAAGGTAACTTGCTAGAGAAGGCAAGGCGACTTAGAGGCAGGATTGGTTACGAGGTGTAGTCCAATCCGGACTCTTGTAAGCCCAGGGCCTCGACCTGTGTATATAAAGGCGAGTCCCTGCGGCGGGTTAGGTTAAGGAACAATTGATCGAGAGCTAGGTCAAGCGAATCCGCTCCCTTGTAATCGATACCCAATCAATACAACACAAAGCAGGACGTAGGCTTTTACCTCCATCGTGAGGGGCCGAACCTGGGTAAACTCGTGTCTTTCGTCCCGATCAACCCTTTCGAGCTAGTCACCGTAGCGATGGCCTCACTCCTAAGTCCTTTCACTAGGGCATCTGCCATGACAAAACCACGACAGTTGGCGCCCACCGTGGGGCCAACGCACGGTGGTTTCGAGTTCTCAAAAGGCTCTCTCCCAGGGATCGAGGGATACGTCATTGGCAGGATGACTAAGAGTCGCCGCGGCAAGCTCTACATCGACGACGCTGGCTGGGGCCCCGAGGCCGACTCAATCGAGTATGGGTACTGGGTCCCCTTCGGCAGAATTCACGTTTTCATCAGAAAGATCAGCGGATCTAAGCCCGGGCCGGACATCTGCACCAACCTCGTCGAGTCGGCCCGGCGCGCGCAACCCGCCCGGATTCAACCCGGCCGGAAGCGCGTTTTCGTTGGCTTCACACAAGGCGCGGAACTCGCGGATGATTCCGCGTCGGGAGGAGAAACCCTCGTCTGCTCGGAGGACGGGTCCTCAAGCGGAGAGACGGAGTCAATTTACCAGCTTCATGATGGCGGGCTTGGGGGCTATTCCGATGGTGACAGTATTCCGGAGCCCTACGAGTCGCCGAGCCAAACCGCCATCTTCATGGAAGGCATGGCGCCGGCTTTCAACAGCACGCCGGCTGGAGCAGCAACGGCTACCGGCGCGTCAGGGTCCGGATCAGCCAGGCCGCTGGCTCAAGTTTTGCTGGAATTGATGAATGAGCTGACAGCTCTGATGGGAACCGAGGTCACAGCTGAAAATCAAGCGAAGCGCAATGCAGAGATTGCGAAGCTGAAAGAGCAGATGACCAAAGCCCAAGAGGATATCAATGCAATGCAGATTTAGATGGATGCTGAGTCGGAGCGTCTGAAGGCGGAAGCTTTTCGGTCACGACTTGACGAACGCTTCTCTTCATATCTTGAGTTGGAGCTTCGTTCTTTGCCTCTATTCTTGTAGAACTTGTTGAATTTCTTGACCATGAGGCTTATCTCTTCATTGGTGACAAGGTTGTCGCTTGAAGTTGTGGGAGCATCACTTGTGGCTTTGTAAGCACCGCTAGACTAGTTGTGAAGCTCTTCTTTGTCCTTGAGTGTCATCTCATGAGCAACAATCCTTCCAATGACTTTCGTAGGCTTGAGATCTTTGTAGTTGGGCATCATTTGGATCAATGTGCACACGGTGTCGTATCTCTCATCCAAACTCTAAGTATCTTCTTGATGATGAATTTGTCGGTCATTTCTTCGCTTCCTAAGCCGGTAATCTCATTTGTGATGAGAGCTAGCCTAGAGTACATCTCTGCGACTCCTTCACCATCCTTCATCTTGAACTTGTCAAGCTGACTTTGAAGAACGTCCAACTTGGATTCTCTCACGGATTTGGTACCTTCATGCATATCAACCAAAGTATCCTAAATCTCTTTTGCATTCTCAAGACGACCGATTTTGTTGAATTCTTCAGGGCATAGGTAGTTGCAGAGAATGTCACATGCTTGAGCGTTGTATTGCAACATCTTCAATTCATCCGCGGCCGCTTCACGATCCGGTTCCTTTCCATCACTAAAGAATTCACCTTGCAAGCCAACACGAACAATAGCCCAAATGGCGGGGTTATGACCAAGAATATGCATTTTCATTTTGTGCTTCCAACTAGCAAAATTTGTGCTATCAAAGTACGAACCTCTACGGTGATAATTTCCCTCACTAGACGCCATACTCTCCTAGGTTGTGAGACCAATGCAATGGAGACCAAAGCTCTGATACCACTTGTAGGATCGAAAGTATGTCTAGAGGGGGGGGGGTGATTAGATTACTTGACAAAATAAAAATTCTACCTTTTCCCAATTTTAAGTGTTGGCAGATTTTAGCAATGATAGCAAGTCAAGTACACCCTACACATGCATGTCTAAGAGTATAGCAGCGGGAAGTAACAACAAGCATGTATAGTAGAGGGTAGGAAGGAAGATCAAACGCAATTTGTAGACACGAAGATTTTTCCAATGGTTCCGATAGGTGGTTATCGTACGTCCATGTTTATGGAGTCTTCAACCCACGGAGGGTAACGGTCGTGAGAGTCCACGGAGGGCTCCACCCATAAGGGTCCACGAAGTAGCAGCCTTGACTATTCCATAACGGCTTCCGTCCACGAAGGACTAGCCTCACTATGGGTAGATCTTCACGAAGTAGGCGATCTCCTTGCCCGTACAAACTTCTTGGTTCAACTCCACAACACGAAGTAGGAGGCTCCCAAGCGACACCTAACCAATCTAGGAGGCACCACCCTCCAAAAGGTAATAGGCTCGGCAATGTTGATGAACTCCTTGCTCTTGTGCTTCAAGATGATAGACTCCTCAACACACAATCACTCTCTCATAGATTTGGCTATGGTGGAAGAGATTGATTTGGTGGAAAGCAACTTGGGGAGGCTAGAGATCAAGATTCATATGGTAGGAATGGAATAGCTTGATCTCAACACATGAGTAGGTGGCTCTCTCTCAGAAAATAGGATGGGGCAAGTATGGAATAGTTCTGAGTGCTTCTCATTCGAGTGGGTGGTGGTGAAGGGGTATATATAGGCATCCCCAAAAATCCAACCGTTACACCTAAAGTGACCAACTCGGTGACACCGAAGTATAAAACTCGGTGGTACCGAAGTGACCAAAAGGTAGTAACTTTTGAATCTCGGTGAGACCGATACATAACTCTCGGTGGTACCGATTAGGTGACCAATGGTCAGATTGCACAACTCGGTGACGCGGATTCTCAAGTTTCGGTGGTACCGATTCTTGACCATGGCTAACCAGAGAGTTGGTCCAGAAACTCGGTGGGACCGATTCACAAAACTCGGTGGTACCGATTCTTGTGAATGGCTAACCAGGAAGTTGGTCCAAAAACTCGGTTAGACCGACTGGCAAAACTCGGTGATACCAAAGACTGAAAATAGCTAAACAGAAAGTTGGCAACTGAACTCGGTGGCACCGATGCAGAATCGGTTGCACCGAATGGCTAGGGTTTGGCATGGGTCTGTCTGAGTTTGGGAATCGGTGGCACCGAGTGGGGATTGTTGGTTGCACCGATTTTGGATGTTTGGCTTGGACAGACTTTTGTGGAAGAGTTTGTGGGTGTTTTTGGTGACTATCACTTGTGCACGTGGAGCATCTTGTTCACCAACAGTACCTTACCCCCTTTTAATAATATTGGCTTTCCTATGGACTCAAAGTGATTTCTCACAAAGTAAAATGTAGAGTCCTCTTGATTGAAGCTTTGCCAATCCATTTCCTTGCATCTTGGGGTTTCTCCACAATCCTTTTGCCATCCCTATCATTGAACTTTTCCTGAAATATGCTTAGTGGAAACATTAGTTCAATGACATATATGTTGTTATTAATTACCAAAACCACCAAGGGAGAAAATGTTCTTTCAGTCGCTATCATAGCTGCAGAGATAAAACCCGGACGTTCCAAGAAGGCGACTTAGTGCTCCGTTTGATTCAAGATCAGACAGATATGCATAAGTTATCACCCCCTTGGGAAGGACCTTTTTTGGTTAGCAAGAATCTCAACAATGTGTCATATTATCTCATTGATATATGATGACCCACAAGTATAGGGGATCTATCGTAGTCCTTTCGATAAGTAAGAGTGTCGAACCCAACGAGGAGCAGAAGGAAATGACAAGCGGTTTTCAGTAAGGTATTCTCTGCAAGCACTGAAATTATCGGTAACAGATAGTTTTGTGATAAGATAATTCGTAACGGATAGCAAGTAACAATTGTAGCAAAGGTGCAGCAAGGTGGCCCAATCCTTTTTGTAGCAAAGGACAAGCCTGGACAAACTCTTATATAAAGCAAAGTGCTCCCGAGGACACATGGGAATTTCTGTCAAGCTAGTTTTCATCATGCTCATATGATTCGCGTTCGTTACTTTGATAATTTGATATGTGGGTCGACCGGTGCTTGGGTGCTGCCCTTACTTGGACAAGCCTCCCACTTATGATTAACCTCTCTCGCAAGCATCCGCAACTACGAAAGAAGAATTAAGATAAATCTAACCATGCATGAAACATATGTATCCAAATCAACCCCTTACGAAGCAACGCATAAACTAGGGTTTAAGCTTCTGTCACTCTAGCAACCCATCATCTACTTATTACTTCCCAATGCCTTCCCCTAGGCCCAAATAATGGTGAAGTGTCATGTAGTCGACGTTCACATAACACCACTAGAGGAGAGACAGCATACATCTCATCAAAATATCGAACGAATACCAAATTCACATGATTACTTATAACAAGACTTATCCCATGTCCTCAGGAACAAACGTAACTACTCACAAAGCATATTCATGTTCATAATCAGAGGAGTATTAATTATCATTAAGGATCTGAACATATGATCTTCCACCAAGTAAACCAACTAGCATCAACTACGAGGAGTAATCAACACTACTAGCAACCCACAGGTACCAATCTGAGGTTTTGAGACAAAGATCGGATACAAGAGATGAACTAGGGTTTGGAGAGGAGATGGTGCTGGTGAAGATGTTGATGGAGATTGACCCCCTCTCGATGAGAGGATCGTTGGTGATGACGATGGCTTCGATTTCCCCCTCCGGAAGGGAAGTTTCCCCGGCAGAACAGCTCCGCCGGAGCCCTAGATTACTTCTGCCCAGGTTCCGCCTCGAGACGGCGGCGCTTCGTCCCGAAAGCTCTCTTCTGATTTTTTCCAGGTCAAAACCCTCCATATAGCAGAAGATGGGCACCGGAGGCCTGCCAGGGGGCCCACAAGCCACAGGGGCGCGCCCAGGGGGGTAGGGCGCGCCCCCTGGCTTGTGACCTCCTGGTGGGTCCCCTCTGGTATTTCTTTCGCCCAATATTTTTTATATATTCCAAAATAATTCTCCATAACTTTTTAGGACTTTTGGAGTTGTGCAGAATAGGTCCCTCATATTTGCTCCTTTTCCAGTCCAGAATTCCAGCTGCCGGCATTCTCCCTCTTCATGTAAACCTTGTAAAATAAGAGAGAAAAGGCATAAGTATTGTACCATAATGTGTAATAACAGCCCATAATGCAATAAATATCAATATAAAAGCATGATGCAAAATGGACGTATCAACTCCCCCAAGCTTAGACCTCGCTTGTCCTCAAGCGAAAGCCCAAATCGATAAATATGTCCACATGTTTAGAGATAGAGGTGTCGATAAAATAAAATACGGACATGGGAGCATCATGATCATCTTTAGAACAACAATACTTATTGATATATAATTTCTTATGCTAGAGTAACAATTCATTCACAAGGTAAAGTATGAATCAAGAAATCTATTGAGAACCAACAAACTATGATCTCAGTCATTGAAGCAATTGCAATTTATCATAACGTCGGAAAGAGTCAATATAAGAGCTTGTAAAGCAAATCCACATACTCAATCATCTTTTAGTCTTTCATAATTGCTAACACTCACGTGGTACCTATGAGATCAAAGCTTCAATTGGACACAGAGAAAGATAGGGGCTTATAGTTTTGCCTCCCAACTATTTACCTCAAAGGTAATGTTAACAGAAATAACTCATGATCACCCACATCCGAGTGGATATATGTGTCTAGATCATTCCCCAACACATGACGCTTGCCAAGAGAGAAAGGAGAAATAAAGGAAGTGGTGAAGATCACCACGACTCTTGCATAAAGGTAAGTACTAGAAAGTAAAAGTAATAGATAGGCCCTTCGCAGAGGGAAGCAGAGGTTGTCATGCGCTTTTATAGTTGGATGCGCAATCTCTTAATGCAAAAGAACGTCACTTTATATTGCCTCTTGTGATAAAGAACTTTATTATGCAGTCTGTCGCTTTTATTTCTTCCATATCACAAGTTCGTATAAAGTTTATTTTCCTCACACTAATAGATCATACATATTTAGAGAGCAATTTTTATTGCTTGCACTGATGACAACTTACTTGAAGGATCTTACTCAATCCATAGGTAGGTATGGTGGACTCTCATGGCAAAACTGGGTTAAGGATGTTTGGATGCACAAGTAGTATCTCTACTTGGTGTGGAAGTTTTGGCTGATATGGGGTGGAAGCAAGCGTCACATGTTAAAGGATCTATGACAATATAACTTCTATTCGGAAATAAGCAAACATAACCCATTATGTTGTCTTCCTTGTCCAACATCAACTTTTTAGCATATAATATTTTAATGAGTGCTCACAATCATAAAAGATGTCCAAGATAATATATTTATATGTGAACCTCTCTTTCTTTATTACTTCCTTTTAATTGCAGCAATGACCAATCACTATGTTTGTCAACTCACAACAAATTTCAATCGACATACTCCTTATATGTGAAGTCATCACTCCCCATAAGATTATCATATATACTCTTTGCTTTTATTCTATACTTCTTTCTATTTCTTTTTCTCAAGATCATAGCAAGCGAGCAAAGCCCTCAACTCAAAACTACTTTTTATTATATAACTCTCGGACTCGCTTACATAGGGGGAACATAAAGCAAGACTCAAAACTAGATCACACAAAAACTTTATTCTACTAGATCAAGATATAACTAAAAGGATCGAACTGAGAAAACGAAGAAAGTAAAAGATGTGATGGTGATACGATACCGGGGTACCTCCCCCACGCTTGGCACAAGCCAAGGGGAGTGCCCATACCCATGTGTTTAGTTGTCTTTCTTCGGAGGTGGTGATGTTGGAGTTGTTGATGAGGTTGGAAGCTTGTCCTCCGTCTTCCAAGGCATAGGCTCACCATCGTAAAAAGATGAACGGGTCTCCGGGATCCTCAAATCTGCAGCCAAACTCATTCTCTTAAATCTGTATTCATACTCACAGTTTTGGTTTTGCGGGTCATAGATCTGGGCTTGGAGATGCTCGATTTTCTCGTAAAGCTTAAAGATGTGCTCCCCGATGTCCTTGGTGTCCAGCTTGTGCTTATGGGTAAACTCCGCGATCATCATGTGATTGGCATTGAGTCCGCGTTCCACCATCCCTTGGCACTTGAAGACTTGCTGCTCCATTGTTTCGAGCCTTGTTTCCATGCTTCCAGTCTTCTTTGGCCCCTCAACATCACGGATGTGCAGCACCCCCTCACGCATCTCAATGGTTTGGGGGTGTCACAGCACCTCCGCAAGGTAGGGGTTGATGGCCTTCTCGAAGAACTTGTCCTTCGAAGCACTTGGGGACGTCATGGCGATCTAAATCTGTCCGGAAAAACAACAAAAACAAGAACAAAGGATTTTTTTCCGTGGTACGGTGGTCAAAACCTTCGGGAGATTATATAATGAATTTTTACCGACCTAAAGGAGTATACCACAAGAAAACGGAGTCCGGAGGGTACACGGGGTGGCCACAAGCCACAGGGGCGCGCCCAGGGGGTAGGGCGCGCCCCCCTGGCTTGTCGCCTCCTCGTGCACTTTTCGGACTACTTTAAATTTTCCTAATTTATTAAATATTCCAAGATGGAGAAAAATTGCTATTGAAAAAGTTTTGGAGTCGGTTTGCTTACCGTATCACATACCTATTCCTTTTCGGAGTCTGAAACGTTCTGGTAGGTCTCCCTGATGTACTCCTCCAGAGTTATGGTATTGATAATATTGGTTTCAACATTTATGGGAGTACCTGAGATATAATGTTTGATTCTTTGCCCGTTTACCACCTTCGGATTTGTGCCTTCGGCGTTGTTGATGTTGATGGCACCAGAACGGTATACTTCCTCGATAATGTAAGGCCCTTCCCATTTAGAGAGAAGTTTTCCTGCAAAAAATCTTAAACGAGAATTGTATAGCAAGACATGGTCACCTACATTGAATTCACGCTTTTGTATCCTTTTATCATGCCATCTCTTAACCTTTTCTTTAAACAACTTGGCATTCTCATAGGCCTGGGTTCTCCATTCATCAAGTGAGCTAATGTCAAATAACCTCTTCTCACCAGCAAGTTTGAAATCATAGTTGAGCTCTTTGATTGCCCAATAAGCTTTATGTTCTAGTTCTAGAGGTAAGTGACATGCTTTACCATAAACCATTTTATACGGAGACATACCCATAAGGTTTTTGTAAGCAGTTCTATAAGCCCATAATGCATCATCAAGTTTCTTAGACCAATTCTTTCTAGATCTATTAACAGTCTTTTGCAAGATCAATTTAATTTCTCTATTTCTTAATTCTACTTGACCACTAGACTAAGGATGATAAGGAGATGCAATTCTATTATTAACATCATACTTAGCAAGCAATTTGCGGAAAGCACCATGAATAAAGTGTGAACCACCATCAGTCATTAAATATCCGGGGACTCCAAATCTAGGGAAAATAACTTCTTTCAGCATTTTAATAGAAGTGTTATGACCAGCACTACTAGTTGGAATAGCTTCTACCCACTTAGTAACATAATCAACAGCAACTAGAATATGAGTATACCCGTTGGACTTTGGAAAAGGTCCCATATAATCAAAACCCCAAACATCAAATGGTTCAATAACAAGAGAGTAATTCATGGGCATTTCCTAACGTCTACTAATATTACCAATTCTTTGACATTCATCACAAGACAAGACAAACTTACGAGCATCCTTGAAGAGAGTAGGCCAATAAAAACCAGATTGTAATACCTTATGTGCAGTTCTATCTCCAGTGTGGTGTCCTCCGTAGGCCTCGGAGTGACACTTGTGTAGGATCTGTTCCTGTTCATGCTCAAGTACACAACGTCTAATAACAACATCTACTCCTTCTTTATAAAGGTGTGGATCATCCCAAAAGTAATGTCTTAAATCATAGAAGAACTTTTTCTTTTGTTGGTATGTGAAACTAGGTGGTATAAATTTAGCAACAATGTAATTAGCATAATCAGCATACCACGGAGCATTACGTGAAGCATTTATGACAGCTAATTGTTCATCAGGAAAGCTATCATTAATAGGTAGTGGGTCATCAAGAACATTTTCTAACCTAGACAAGTTGTCTGCTACGGGGTTCTCAGCACCCTTTCTATCAATAATATGCAAATCAAATTCTTGTAGCAGAAGAACCCATCTAATAAGTCTAGATTTAGCATCTTTCTTTTCCATAAGATATTTAATAACAGCATGATCAGTGTGAACAGTTACTTTGGAATCAACAATATAAGGTCTGAACTTATCACAAGCAAACACAACTGCTAAAAATTCCATTTCAGTGGTAGCATAGTTTCTTTGAGCACTGTCTAGAGTTTTACTAGCATAATGGATAACATTTAATTTCTTATCAACTCTTTGTCCTAGAACAGCACCAACGGCATAATCACTAGCATCACACATAATTTCAAAGGGTAGGTTCCAATCAGGTGGTTGAACAACAGGTGCAATGATCAAGGCTCTCTTAAGAATTTCAAATGCTTCTACACAATCATCATCAAAAACGAATGGAACATATTTTTGCAAAAGATTAGTGAGAGGCCTAGAAATCTTAGAGAATTCTTGAATAAACCTCCTATAGAAACCAGCATGACCAAGGAAACTTCTTATACCTTTGATATCCGTAGGACACGACATTTTTTCAATAGCATCAACTTTAGCTTTATCAACTTCAATACCTCTTTCGGAGATTTTGTGTCCCAAGACAATGCCATCATTAACCATAAAGTGGCACTTCTCCCAATTCAAGACAGGATTAGTTTCTTCACATCTCTGCAAAACTCGATCAAGGTTGCTCAAGCAATCATCAAAAGAAGTTCCGTAAATGGAGAAATCATCCATGAAAACCTCAACAATATTTTCACAAAAGTCAGAGAATATAGCCATCATACATCTTTGAAAGGTAGAAGGTGCATTGCATAAACCAAAAGGCATACATCTATAAGCAAAGGTACCGAAAGGACAAGTAAAAGTGGTCTTCTCTTGATCCTCTTTTGACACATGTATTTGAGAGAAACCAGAATAACCATCTAGAAAGCAGAAGTGTGTGTATTTGGATAGTCTTTCTAGCATTTGATCAATAAAAGGTAGAGGGTAATGATCTTTTCTAATAGCTTTATTTAATTTCCTAAAATCAATTACCATTCTATATCCTGTAACAATTCTTTGCGAGATCAATTCATTTTTATCATTAGGAACAACGGTAATACCTCCCTTCTTAGGGACACAATGAACAGGACTAACCCATCTACTATCAGCAATAGGATAAATTATACCTGCCTCCAGAAGCTTTAATATTTCATTTCTTACCACTTCTTTCATTTTAGGATTTAACCGTCGTTGGTGATCAACAACTGGTTTAGCATCCGGCACCATATTAATTTTATGCTGACTTAGAGTGGGACTAATGCCCTTAAGATCATCAAGAGTATATCCAATAGCAGCACGGTGCTTCCTCAGAGTTTTCAATAATCTCTTTTCTTCATACTCTGAAAGGTTAGCACTAATAATAACAGGATATATCTTCTTTTCATCAAGATAGGCATATTTCAAAGTATCCGGTAATTGCTTAAGCTCAAACACGGGATCACCCTTAGGTGGAGGAGGATCCCCAAGTATTTCAATCAGCAAGTTGTGTTTCAAAATAGGGTGCTGATCAAAGAAAATCTTATCTATTTCATTCCTTTCATTCATATGCATATCGTTTTCATGATCTAGCAAATATTGTTCTAAAGGATCAGTAGGAGGCACAGCAATAGAAGCAAGACCAATAATTTCATCATTACTAGGCAATTCTTTATCATAGGGTTGTCTACGAAATTTAGAGAAATTAAACTCATGAGACACATCCCCAAAACTTACAGTAACAGTTTGTTTCTCACAATCTATCTTAGCATTAACAGTATTCAAGAAAGGTCTACCAAATATAATGGGACAAAAATCATCTTGCGGGGAACCAAGAACAAGAAAATCAGTAGGATATTTTATTTTCCCACACAAGACTTCAACATCTCTAACAATCCCAACTGGTGCTATAGTATCTCTATTAGCAAGCTTAATGGTGACATCAATTTCCTCTAATTCAGCTGGTGCAATATCATTCATAATTTCCTGATATAAGGTAAAGGGAATTGCACTCACACTAGCACCCACATCACATAAGCCATGATAACAATGATTTCCTATTTTAACAGAAACAACAGGCACACCAACAATAGGTCTATGTTTATCTTTAGTATCAGGTCTAGCAATTCTAGCAGCTTCATCACAGAAATGAATAACATGCCCATCAATATTATCAACCAAGAGATCTTTAACCATAGCAATACTAGGTTCAATTTTGATTTGTTCAGGGGGTGTAGGTGTTCTAGTATAACTCTTACGAACCAAAGTTGAAGCTTTAGCATGTTCCTTTATTCTAACAGGAAAAGGTGGTTTCTCAATATAAGCAGCAGGAATAACAGGATCAACATTATAAATAATAGTTTCTTCTTCAACTTTAATAGGTTCAACTACTTTCACTTCAACGGGAGGATGATATTTAAACCACTTCTCCTTAGGGAGATCAACATGAGCAGCAAAAGATTCACAGAAAGAAGCTACTATCTCAGAGTCAAGTCCATATTTAGTGCTAAATTCACGAAAAGCATCGGTGTCTATAAAGGATTTAACACAATCAAACTTAAGGTTTATACCTGACTCCTTACCTTCGTCGAGTTCCCAATCTTCAGAGTTGCGTTTAATTCTTTCCAATAAGTCCCATTTGAATTCAATATCTTTCTTCATAAAGGAACCAGTACAAGAAGTATCGAGCATGGATTGATCATTACGAGAAAGCCGAGCATAAAAACTCTGAATAATAATTTCTCTTGGGAGCTCATGATTGGGGCATGAATATAACATTGACTTAAGCCTCCCCCAAGCTTGAGCGATACTTTCTCCTTCACGAGGCCAAAAATTATAAATATAATTCCGATCACGATGAACCAGATGCATAGGATAAAACTTCTGATGAAATTCCAATTTCAATCGGTTGTAGTTCCATGATCCAATATCATCACATAGAATATACCATTTCAATGCCTTCTCCTTCGAAGATAAAGGAAATACCTTCTTCTTGACATCATCCTCGGGCAAACCTGCAAGCTTAAACAATCCACAAACTTCATCCACATAGATTAGATGCAAATCAGGATGTAGTGTTCCATCTCCTGCATAAGGATTAGCTAGCGGTTTCTCTATCATACCCAAAGGAATTTCATAATAAATATTTTCAGTAGGTTCAGTAGGTTGAGGAGCAACTCTTTGTGCTTCCGGTCGAGGTGAAGATACCCCGAACAAGCCCCTCAAAGGATTATTTTCCATAGTAGCAAGTGACAGTAAATTTCAGCACACTATATAAATTTTTCCTTACCAAATTCCACTCACCAAAGGCGCTTCAGTCCCCGGCAACGGCGCCAGAAAAGAGTCTTGATGACCCACAAGTATAGGGGATCTATCGTAGTCCTTTCGATAAGTAAGAGTGTCGAACCCAACGAGGAGCAGAAGGAAATGAAAAGCGGTTTTCAGTAAGGTTTTCTCTGCAAGCACTGAAATTATCGGTAACAGATAGTTTTGTGATAAGATAATTTGTAACGGATAGCAAGTAACAATTGTAGCAAAGGTGCAGCAAGGTGGCCCAATCCTTTTTGTAGCAAAGGACAAGCCTGGACAAACTCTTATATAAAGCAAAGCGCTCCCGAGGACACATGGGAATTTCTGTCAAGCTAGTTTTCATCATGCTCATATGATTCGTGTTCGTTACTTTGATAATTTGATATGTGGGTGGACCGGTGCTTGGGTGCTGCCCTTACTTGGACAAGCCTCCCACTTATGATTAACCTCTCTCGCATGCATCCGCAACTACGAAAGAAGAATTAAGATAAATCTAACCATAGCATGAAACATATGGATCCAAATCAGCCCCTTACGAAGCAACGCATAAACTAGGGTTTAAGATTCTGTCACTCTAGCAACCCATCATCTACTTATTACTTCCCAATGCCTTCCCCTAGGCCCAAATAATGGTGAAGTGTCATGTAGTCGACGTTCACATAACACCACTAGAGGAGAGACAACATACATCTCATCAAAATATCGAACGAATACCAAATTCACATGATTACTTATAACAAGACTTATCCCATGTCCTCAGGAACAAACATAACTACTCACAAAGCATATTCATGTTCATAATCAGAGGAGTATTAATTATCATTAAGGATCTGAACATATGATCTTCCACCAAGTAAACCAAGTAGCATCAACTACGAGGAGTAATCAACACTACTAGCAACCCACAGGTACCAATCTGAGGTTTTGAGACAAAGATCGGATACAAGAGATGAACTAGGGTTTGGAGAGGAGATGGTGCTGGTGAAGATGTTGATGGATATTGACCCCCTCTCGATGAGAGGATCGTTGGTGATGACGATGGCTTCGATTTCCCCCTCCGGGAGGGAAGTTTCCCCGGCAGAACAGCTCCGCCGGAGCCCTAGATTGCTTCTGCCTAGGTTCCGCCTCGAGACGGCGGCGCTTCGTCCCGAAAGCTCTCTTCTGATTTTTTCCAGGTCAAAACCCTCCATATAGCAGAAGATGGGCACCGGAGGCCTGCCAGGGGGCCCACAAGCCACAGGGGCGCGCCCAGGGGGGTAGGGCGCGCCCCCTGGCTTGTGACCTCCTGGTGGGTCCCCTCTGGTATTTCTTTCGCCCAATATTTTTTATATATTCTAAAATAATTCTCCGTAACTTTTTAGGACTTTTGGAGTTGTGCAGAATAGGTCCCTCATATTTGCTCCTTTTCCAGTCCAGAATTCCAGCTGCCGGCATTCTCCCTCTTCATGTAAACCTTGTAA
Organism: Elymus sibiricus; assembly: GCA_039707655.1. NCBI lineage: Eukaryota > Viridiplantae > Streptophyta > Magnoliopsida > Poales > Poaceae > Elymus > Elymus sibiricus. Next base: position 294,267,440 of record CM077663.1, on the reverse strand, counting down.
AATAAGAGAGAAAAGGCATAAGTATTGTACCATAATGTGTAATAACAGCCCATAATGCAATAAATATCAATATAAAAGCATGATGCAAAATGGACGTATCAATATACGGGAGAGCGACAAGTCACGTACTTCTGGGGAGGAGACTAGCAGGCCGTGGAACATTGCTCATCTTCGGCCTTACTATACTTGAGTCATTGGCTCTCATCAATGTACATATGTCTGTTATTGTATATACCTTTTTATAATTAGTATAATAAAGCCGGCACCCCCATAATTCGGGGCCTCTGTCGTTTTCGTCGAACGATTTCTATGCAAGAGTTAGTTATTCATAAAGTCACTTGCGGGCTTCCAACTCAATGAGTTTAGCTTTCGTACCCTCTTGGCCGGCTTACATGCCATATATGAGTTAAACCTACCTGTTTGCAACTTGCTACTCCACCAAGTGGCCCGCTGTACTCTTGACAGTCAATCTTTCAATAAGACCCTGAACTTGTCAAAGTTAAAATGGTGGTTTATGTCACGAGAGAGCCGGCTTACAGAGAGCTAGGATAAACTCACCTGTTAGCTGTTGTTTCTCCGCTATGTGGCCCGTTCGTACTCTTAACAGTCAATCTTTTTTAAGACCCTGAACAAGTTAAGGTTAAAATGACGGATTTATGTCACGTGAGAGACACTTACGGGATTAAAGGCGTTTCATGCCTAGCTTCTTTGAAGCAAAAACCTTGAGTTTTCTCAAAAATAAAAACAAGTGTTGATCTTTTCTGATTGTGCCTTCAAAGCCAACTTACAAAACTGAGAGATATACATGTATATATTTTCTGCTTGTTATCTTTACAGGAATTTTTCATGAGAAGGTTCTAAGTCTTTGGATGACAAATGATCCGGCTTAGCATTACTCATTGATTAAGCTTACAACTGTCATGACCCGCCAACAAGGTTGTTTACATATTTTCAAGAATATGGGGGATTGAATTATTAACTCGCCCCGGCGTTTGGCTATAAGTCACCAGTCAAGGACCTGATGTATTGTCACAGGGCAAGATTTCAGGAAAAATTCCTAGATATGATCAAATCAGACATACACATGTTTGATAACGATCACAGCGGTTAAGCCGCCAGGATATAAGGTGATAAAAACATGCACGAAGGCATGGCAAGATAAGCAAGCTGTTTTCATACTACTCTATTTCAAGGCCATAGTCGGACTCTCCAATTTTTCGGCTAAGTGTTTTTGAAGATTACATCACTCTGAGCCGGCCTCAGTACCATCCGGGTTAGGACCAACAGGATTAATGTCATCCTGGCTTTTGGAGGTGGAAGGCTCCGGGTCATCCTGTGCCGGCTCTTCGTTGTCTGCTATCTGGAGATCATCCTAAGTCCAGTCGACACCAGTTAACACCTCAAAGGTGGCTTCATCGGTAAGAATTAGAGATGGATCAAGGTCAGGGGCAAAAATATGCTTACGCCTTTGAGGAGTTAAGTTTACAACCACATGAGAAGGCGCCTTAATACGAGCGTTGTTGCTGTCGTGAGCCGGTTGATACTTGCTCAAATTCAGCTCTTGTGCAAGTTGGCATGCTAGCGGCATCATATCTTTGACACATCTGGAAAAGTCTGTCTCACTGAAGACGGTTCCGTCATCGTTATACTCCGGATACCCGACAACCATCTCTGCCGGGTCTAGTTCTGATTGCCACGCCTTTGCCCAGCTTAAAGTAGTAATGGATCCTGAGCGGGCGGCTGACAGCTTCAACTCATCAATCTGAGAGGGCACAGTTGATAATTGATCTAGCACGGTCTTGATGAGTGTTGGAGGCTTTTTTCCAAAGGATACGGCTACAAGCGTTCACAAACTCCCGGCGTATAGTTGCTCAGTCAATGAATAAACAGTTTTTAGCTTCAACAAGATATTTTGGCCAAGGTTGGCACTCCTGGCACCTGTCAGGCAGTTCAGAGCATGAAATCAATTTGGCATTTTGATTTCCTTGAGTTATGAATTGCTTCAATTGAGAGCAAGTTTTCGCATTTACCGAAGATGGCGGCTGTCATTCAAGATATCTGTTGTTTTAAGCTGACAAGCTCTTCAGTAACCGGCTTCAGCTGCTTTTCGACGTCTTCTGCACGCTTCAGCAAGGCAGTCTTTTCCAACTCAAGAGTGGACCGTTCAACGGTAAAGTCGGCTCTCAGCTTTTCTAAGTCTTCCAAGGCAGATTTCAGATTTGACTCGACCTTGCTGCTCTTAGCCTCCAGAGCCTCCACGCTTTTGCTTAAGTCGCCAAGACGCGACTCCTTCAAGTTTAACGCTTCCTACATACAAGATTTGAGAGTACATTTGGAAATCATTATTAAACAGGTTTGCTATGATTCAATTATTCAAGTTCCAAGCACATTGCAAGCAATACACTTGGCACTTGGGGGCTAATGTAGGTCATTTCTGTTGGGGAACGTTGCATGGGAAACAAAAAATTTCCTACGCACACGCAAGATCTATCCATGGTGATGAGCATCTACGAGAGGGAGAGTGGATCTACATACCCTTGTAGATCGCTAAGCGGGAAGCGTTAAGAAACGCGGTTGATGTAGTCGAATGTCTTCGCGATCCAAATCGCAATCCGTCCCGATCTAGCACCGAACGGACGGCACCTCCGCGTTCAGCACATGTACAGCTTGATGACGATCTCCACCTTCTTGATCCAGCAAGAGGGGGTGGAGAGGTGGATGAGATCTCCAGCAGCACAACGGCGTGGTGGTGGTGGTGGTGGTGGAGTTATCCCGGCAGGGCTTCGCCTAAGCACTACCGGAATCTATTAGTTGGAGGAACTAGAGAATAGAGAACTGGCACGTGGCCGTGTGTCTTTCAGGGCTCTATTCCTCTAGTATATATAGGAGGGAGGGGGGAGGAGGCAGCCTCCCTAGGGTTTCCCCTAGGGGTCGGCCGAACCAGGGCAAGGAGGAGTCCAATCCACTTCCTACTAGGAAGTGGACTCATATTAGGAAGGAGTCCTATTCCTTCCTATCTCCACCTTTTTTCCTCTTGGGCATATGGGCCCTTATGGGGTCGGTTCCCCAACCCATTAGGGGCTGGTGCGCCACCTCTTGGGCCCATGTGCCCCCCTGGGGTGGGTGGGCCCCACCCGGTGGACCCCCGAAACCCATTCGTCACTCCCGGTACACTACCGGAAATACCCGAAACTTTTCCGGAACCCAAATACCACTTTCCTATATATAAATCTTTACCTCCGGACCATTATGAAGCTCGTCGTGACGTCCGGGATCTCATCTGGGACTCCAAACAACCTTCGGTCACCAACACATATATCTCAATACTACCGAAACGTCACCGAACGTTAAGTGTGCAGACCCTGCGGGTTCGAGAACTATGTAGACATGACCGAGACACCTCTACGGTCAATAAACAATAGCGGGACCTAGATGCCCATATTGGTTCCTACATATTCTACGAAGATCTTTATTGGTTGAACCTCTATGTCAAGGATTCAGTTAATCCCGTATGATGTTCCCTTTGTTCTTCAGTATGTTACTTGCCCGAGATTCGATCGTCGGTATCTCTATACCTAGTTCAATCTCGTTATCGGCAAGTCTCTTTACTCGTTCCGTAATACAAGATCCCGTGGCTAACTCTTTAGTCACTTTGCTTGCAAGGCTTATTGTGATGTTGTATTACCGAGTGGGCCCTGAGATACCTCTCCGTCACACGGAGTAACAAATGCCAGTCTTGATCCATGCCAGCTCAACAGACACCCTCGGAGATACCTGTAGAGCATCGTTATAGTCACCCAGTTACGTTGCGACGTTTGATACACACAAGGTATTCCTCCGGTGTCAGTGAGTTACATGATCTCATGGTTATAGGAATAGATACTTGACATGCAGAAAACTATAGCAATAAACTGACACGATCATATGCTATGTTCATAGTTTGGGTCTTGTCCATCACATCATTGGCCTAATGATGTGATCCCGTTATCAAATGACATCTCATGTCTATGGCTAGGAAACCTTGACCATCTTTGATCAACGAGCTAGTGTACTAGAGGCATACTAGGGACACAGTGTTGTCTATGTATCCACATATGCACTTGACTTTCCAATCAATACAATTATAGCATGGATAATAAACGATTATCATGAACAAGGAAATATAATAATAACCACTTTATTATTGCCTCTAGGGCATATTTCCAACAGTCTCCCACTTGCACTAGAGTCAATAATCTAGTTCACATCACTATGTGATTTACATTGTAATGAATCTAACACCCATATAGTTCTGGTGTTGATCATGTTTAGCCCTTGGAAGAGGTTTAGTCAACGGGTCTGCGACATTCAGATCCGTGTGCACTTTGCAAATATTTATGTCCTCCTCCTTGATGTAATCGCGGATGGAATTGAAGCGTCGCTTTATGTGTCTGGTCCTCTTGTGAAACCTTGGTTCCTTGGCCAGAGCAATGGCACCAGCGTTGTCACAGAACAGAGTCATTGGGTTTAGTGCACCGGGCACTACTCCAAGATCTGTCATGAACTCCTTCATCCAGACACCTTCCTTCGCCGCCTCTGAGGCAGCGATGTACTCCGCTTCGCATGTAGAATTAGCTACCACGCTCTGCTTGGAACTGCACCAGCTTACCGCACTCCCATTGAGAATAAATACGTATCCGGTTTGAGACTTAGATTCATCCGGATCAGTGTCAAAGCTTGCATCGACATAACCCTTTACGACGAGCTCTTGATCACCTCCATAAATGAGAAACATATCCTTAGTCCTTTTCAGGTACTTAAGGATATTCTTGACCGCCGTCCAGTGTTCCATTCCTGGATCACTTTGAAACCTTCTGGCCATACTTATGGCAAGGCTGACATCGGGTCTTGTGCACAGCATTGCATACATGATAGAACCTATGGCTGAAGCATAGGGGACGACACTCATCTTTTCTCTATCTTCTGCAGTCACTGGGCATTGAGTCTTACTCAACTTCACACCTTGCAATACAGGCAAGAACCCCTTCTTGGACTGATCCATTTTGAACTTCTTCAAAACTTTGTCAAGGTATGTGATCTGTGAAAGTCCTATCAAGCGTCTCGATCTATCTCTATAGATCTTGATGCCTAATATGAAAGCAGCTTCTCCTAGGTCCTTCATTGAAAAACTCTTGTTCAAATATTCCTTCACGCTTTCCAACATTTCTATATTGTTTCCAATCAGCAATATGTCATCCACATATCATATTAGAAACGCTATAGAGCTCCCACTCACTTTCTTGTAAATACAAGCTTCTCCGTAAACTTGTATAAACCCGAACGCTTTGATCACCTCATCAAAGCGAAGATTCCAACTCCGAGATGCTTGCACCAGTCCATAAATGGATCGCTGGAGCTTGCAAACTTTGTCAGCATTCTCTGGATCGATAAAACCTTCTGGTTGCATCATATACAACTCTTCCTTAAGGAAACCGTTAAGGAACGCTGTTTTGACATCCATCTGCCAAATTTCATAATTGAAAAATGCAGCTATCGCTAACATGATTCTGACGGACTTAAGCATCGCTAAGGGTGAGAAGGTCTCATCGCAGTCAACTCCTTGAACTTGTGTAAAACCCTTAGCCACAAGTCGAGCTTTATAGACGGTGACATTCCTGTCCGCATCCGTCTTCTTCTTAAAGATCCATTTGTTCTGAATGGCCTTTCGCCCTTCAGGTAATACTTCCAAAGCCCATACTTTGTTTTCATACATGGATCCCATCTCGGATTTCATGGCGTCTAACCATTTCTCGGAATCCGGGCCCATCATCGCTTCTCCATAGCTCGTAGGTTCATCGTTGTTGTTGGATTTTGGGCTCCGCAAAACCCTCAAGGTTCGAACACAGGGGCGTGTGCGAAGATCCCTTGCAGCCTCGCCCAACCTAGCTCGCTACCCGATGATTCATACGATGAACTCGCACGATGACGAGGAAGCAGATGCACACGATGATTTACCCAGGTTTGGGCCACTGCGAAGCGTAATACCCTACTCCTGCTTTGGTGGATTGCCTCTCGAGGAGGTGTGGTGGATGAACTAGTATAGTGGTGAGCTGCCTCGCGAGGGCACTCGGGTGGTGTTCTTGGTCCTTTGCCTTGTCCGTCTTCCCTCTCCCTCTATGGTGCAACCTAGCCTCTATATATAGCAGCGGCCCGGGTCCTCTTCCCTTATCGCAATGGCGGGAAGGGATCCCACAACGGCCAAATTCGAAGGGGGACAGGAGTACATCCCCGCCCTGTCCAAAGGTGGTCTTCGCCTGCAAAGTGGTTGTCGATGATGCAGAGGTGGGCTTGGCGATGACATCCTTCCTGCTGGGCTCGTGGTCGTGGTCTCGTTGCACCAGAATAGAAACCTTTGGGGGATGCTTTGGGAACCCACGTACGTCCTTGCTCCCTTTGCACCAAAGGGGAAACTGCACCGCCTAGCGCACTGGCGCCCGCCTGTCCTTCCTTGCGTCATCCTTGACTCCTAAGGCCGGGTTCTGCATAGAGATCTCCGCCGCTCCGGAGGGGGCCTGAGGAGGCCCACTCCTTGCCGGTCTTGGTGCTGCTTCCCTCGCGAGCTCGGGTCCCCGCGAGGGCCTTGTCTTGAGTGTGATCTCGCCCAGCCGTGCTCGGCTCACGAGGTGGGCCTTGCCCTGGGCCGCAGGCAGGCAGTTCTGGGTACCCCCGTTCCCAGAACGCCGACAGTAGCCCCCGGGCCCAAGGTGTGCTCGAGCTGGCTTTCGGGCGAAGCCATTGAGGACGGCCTGAAGCGCCGCGGGCCCCAAACGCCTGCGGGCTAGGCTCGACGCGCGTCGCGCGCCTGGGCGCCGACGCCCCCGTTCCCCGAGGGCGTCAGGAACCGCCCCAAGTCAAACTGACGCGACAACCGTGCGCTGCGCCGGCCATCATTAGCCTTCCTTGCATGCTGCTGCTCCCTTGGGCCTCCAGTCTTCGGGCCACGCGGATGCGACCCGTCGGTGGCAGGCGAGGCGACGCGAAGCAGGGTTGCGCGCCGATCGAGCCGGCCCTTCGACGCCTGAGGGGCGCACGACGCCTGTTCTCCCACGACGCCTCGTGGCCGCGGTTACGCCTATAAATCTGCCCTCCCCCAGGGGGTCTTGCCGTATTGAAGCGCCCGTCTGCTCCTGTTGCTCCAGAGAAAATCCTCTCCTCTTCTCAGCTTCTCCCTTTCTCCCATGGCATCTGGAGGAAGTGCTGCGGGCGCGGTGAAGTGCGCGGAGCCGTCGGCTTCCTCGCCCTCTTTCGGAGGCAGCGGTGGGGGGCCCTCGGGGCCGGCGCAAGCTCGCCAACACTGGGCCATGGTCGATGAGTGAGTGCTCCGCCACCTTCTTCTTTCTTAGTTGTCATGTCCGGTGCACCGAACCTGATCCTCTCCTCCTTCCAGGGCGCCTGCGGCCAAGAAACGCAGGCTCGGCGAACTCCAGGAGGAGGTGGATGCGCTACGGGCCCAGCTGGCGACCGCCGAGGCCGCCTTCCAAGCCGCCCTCAGGGGCGAAGCGGAGGCCAGGGCGGAGCTGGCGTCCCTCCAGGCCTAGGTTAAGGACGCAGCTGACGCCGTGCAGGCCGCCCAGGACGAGGCGGCACATGCCAAGATGCTGGAGTCCCAACGCGCCAAGCAGTATCTTGACATCGCCCACCGCACGGCCAGCGCGGTGAGCCGGTTCGTTGGGGAAGCCCCCGCGCTACCCTGCGCGCACGGCGACGGGGGCTACCTCGACTTCTTCCGTAGGGTGGTGGAGACGCTGGAGACTGGCGTCTCCCGCGTGAACGCGGACAGCGAGGCCGACGCGCGTGACCTCCTGGACCTCACCTTGACGCGCGTCTTCTCCAACTTGCGCCGCCACGCCCCGGAGCTCGACCTCCAGCGCGTCAGGGAGTGGGTGCATGTGGGGCTCCAGAAGCCCCTCCAGGACGAGGTGCGTTCGCACGTGGAGTCCCTGGTGGAGCGGTTCGTCCAGGTGCCCGCCTCCGGTGGGGAGGGCGGCTCCGGCGTCGAGGCTGCCGGCGACTTGGACGACGACAGCGACTCCTCCACCTAGGCCTCCCTTGTCTTCTTTTCCTGGTACCTGTAATGTTTTAAGAAGAACTCGGCCCCTGTGGGCGTCAGCTTTTGCGTATTACCTTTGTCTCCGTCTTTTTTTTTCTTAAATCGCCGGTTGCCTGCTTGCCGTGACGTGACTTAGTTTCTTCGCGCGGGGCTCGGCAACGCTGCCGATGCGGCTCGGTGATGGCGACCGGCAGGGCCCTCGCGAGGCTCTCTCTCCCGAGGGGCAGCTCGTGGCCGCCACTCCCCGGGTTCATGGCCTTGCAGCTCGTCGTGGTAGGGTCCCTCCCCTCGCACCGTTTTTCCTGGCGCCTCAGGCCTCAGGGGTCTCGGTAGCCACACGTGGTGGCCCGCAGTACCTGCATCCTCGCATTAGTGCGCACAACCCTTATCCCGTCCTCGGGCCGCCATTAGATCAGGAGGCTCTTGCTTGGTTCGGTAGTGTACTTAGCTTGTAGGCTGATGACGATCTCATGCGTTGCGAGGTGCGGCGGGGTTGTCCAGATAGTCCGCGATTCCACCTGGGATGCTTCCTCCTTGCTTGTGGGACGGTTTGGGGGCCCCTTTCGGTGCTCTGTGTCTGCAGGACTCAACCACGAGCAGACCTCGCCCACCGTTGGGGCGTCCGGATCACCCGAACGAGTCCAAAAGGGGCGAGGCCTCGGCCACCACTGGAACGTCCGGATCGCCAGGACGCGTCCAGGGGGCACAGAGCCATGTGATTGATGAGGTTTCCGGGGCGCGGTGCCGATGAAACCCCCTCGACACTCAAGCAGTGCTCTACGTCGACTGGACCTAGTCCCGCACATTCCTCCACCACCATCGGGGCGTCCGGATCACCAGGACAAGACCAATGGGGCGGGGGCCTCGACACCCTTGATACCGACCGGATCACCAGGACGACATCAAGGGGCGAGGGGCTATATGACCGGTAAGGCTCCTGAGGCGCGCTGCTCAGGAGCCCCCTTTGACGCTCAAGCAGCTCTACGTCGGTAGGTCCCAGTCCTGCACATTCCTCGACCACCGTAGGGGCGTCCGGATCACCAGGACGTGACTACGAGGTGAGGCCTCGACACCCTTGATGCCGACCGGATCGCCAGAACGACATCGAGGGGCGAGTGGCTATATGACCGGTAAGGCTCCTGAGGCACGCTGCTCAGGAGCCCCCCTTGACGCTCGAGCGACCCCCATTCCGTCCTGCCGGCTGCTGCCTCAGGAGGCACTAGGGCCTCCCGAGGCTCCATGCTATGGTGCCGCGCTGTGGTCGGAGCCCCGAGTGGGGGTCGACCACCAAAGATGCAAGTCCCTGAGGCGACAGGGCCTTGCTATCCAGTTCCGAGGCACCTCGGGGAGGGCCGGAGCACAAGGGCCCTTGCGAAACTCCAATTCAGAGAAAGAGACTCCAAGACCGAAAAAAACGAGAGAACGATGAGAGAAAAGTCCCCGTTTCTAAAGATAGAGTTCCGAAATTCTCAAACTTCATTCCAAAAAGTGGCAATTCAAACACCAAAAAGAAGCAAGCAACTGCCGCGTCCGACACCTAGGCTAGTCTTCATCTTCGTCTTCCCCCTGCGCGGAGCATAGGGCATCCACGTTGCGTGGGCATAGCCATTGGTGGGCAGTGTTGTCCGCCAGCGCGGAGCATGGAGCTTCCACTTGGGCGTGGGATGGAACCCCTCCGCGTCCTCAGGGGGCTCCGGGCGTATACAGCCCGCTCATTATTACGTGAGAGTATCACGGCCGTAGATAGCTGGGCAAGCCCCCAGGCGCACGGCCCGGTTGCTCCCAACTCCGTCAAGAGCCATCCCGTGCATTTCTGCTCGATTGCGCGCCTCTATGACCCAAACCCGAATGCATTGTTCCCCGCGTAGCCGCGGGATTGCGCTCCTGCGGCCCTAACATGAGCACAATGCACCCGGCGTAGCCATAGAGGTGTTTTGTCGATGAAGCCACCTCGTGAAGTGTCGGGGCGCTGGCCGGACTCGGTCTGGAGGGCCTCGTGAGGCCCAGCCCCCTGAGGCTGCACCGGTGCTCTAGTTGCCGTGGGTGGCCCGCGGTGCTTGTGTCTTGCCGTGCCCCCCAGGTCGTTACTCCTGAGGCCTCGGGGCCTGGCTCGGTGTTTCTTTCTCGCGAGGGCGACGGCTTGCGCCGTGCCCCGCGGGCTCATTGGGGATATAACCCCGTGATGAGACCCGCCCAGGAGGGGCCGGGTCATACGGTTGGCGGCTTACGACAAGGTTAGGAGTAAGTTTATTCAGTGGGCCTGGAGGCCCAGAGCCGAAAGACAAGATGTATCCCGGCGGGCTTGAGCCGCCGGTGGCGGCTTGTTAGACAAGGCATGTGTAGTTAGAGGTGAGGTCTGTTATCAAGTATAACCCGGCCCGGACTCTTGTAAGCCCAGGGCCTTGACCTGTGTATATAAAGGCGGGTTACCTGGGCGGCTTAGGCCATGAAACAACTGATCGATAGCTAGGTCAAGCAAACTCGCTCCCTTGTAATCGATACCCAATCAATACAACACAAAGCAGGACGTAGGCTTTTACCTCTTTCCGAGGGGCCGAACCTGGGTAACCCTTGTCTCCCGATTCCGATCAACCCCTTCGAGCTCACCGCCTTAGTGATGGCCTTGAACCTAAGTCCTTTCACGGGGACATCTGCCGTGACAAAACCACGACAGTTGGCGCCTACCGTGGGGCTGACGCTCGGTGGTGTGGAGTTCTCGAAGGGCTCTCTCCCAGGGATCGAGGGATACGCCGTTGGCAGGATGACCAAGAGTCGCCGCGGCAAGCTCTACATCGACGACGCTGGCTGGGGCCCCGAGCTCGACTCAATCGAGTACGGGCACCGGGTCCCCTTCGGCGGAATTCACGTCTTCATCGGCAAGATCGGCGGATCTACACCCGGGCCGGACATCTGCACTGACCTCGTCGAGCCGGCCCGGCGCGCGCAACCCACCCGTGTTAACCCGGGCCGGAAGCGTGTCTTCGTCGGCTTTACCCAAGGCGCGGAGCTTGAAGGTTCCATGTCGCGCGAGGAAACCCTCATCTGCTCGGAGGATGGATCCTCGAGTGGGGAGGTAGAATCAATCTACCAGCTTCACAATGGCGGGCTTGGGGGCTACTTCGAGGGTTACCCCGAGCCGGATTACCATGAGCCGGTGTACTATGAGCCGCCAAACCGTGCCACTGTCTTCATGGCAGGATTGGCACCGGCCCCCAGCAGCGCGGCTGCTGGTGCGACCGGGTCGGGATCTGGCAGGCCGCCGACTCAAGTTCTGCTGGATCTGATGAATGAGCTTACAACTCTGATGGAAACTGAGGTCACGGTCGAAAACCAAGCAGCCCGTAACACGGAGATCACGAGGTTGAAGAACCAGGTGGCCGGAGTCCAAGAGGAAATCAATGCATTGAAGGTTCAGATGGATGTTGAGTCGGAGCGCCTTAGGGCGGATGCTTTTCGCCTTGAATTAGAACAGCAGACCACAGCGGCGGTTCACCGGATGAGGCATCAGTCCCGTTTGCCGGATCAGTATGAGGCCAGAAATCTTTTCAACACGCCAGGGACGGGACGGAATGCACCTCTGACCGTAACCCAGACGGCGGAAGTACCTGGAAGTAGGGCGGCGGTTCAGCATCGGCAGCCAGACCCGCCCCACAGGAACGAGACCCCACCATAGTCTTTTCCAACACCACCAGGTCATTATTCTAACCCGGCGGAGAACATGGTGGCAGCGGCGACCAGACTTGGCACGATCCCCATCCCTGATGGGACGCCTTTCGCAGAGGAAGTGCGGAACGCCATTGGATACTTGCAGACAGCGGTGGCCCAGCAGGAGAAATATACTTACAGCCGGAGTCGCGTGCACTCAACCCCCATCCCGAGCCACAACTACAGCCGGCGTTTAGAGTCGCCGGCGGTTTCTAGCAGTGAGCGGCGTCGAAACGCGCCGTGAGACGATCAGCCGGCTCTTGATGCTCATGCGCTGGTGGATCGGGCAAGAGCGCAGCGAGAGGCGGCAACATTGGTAGCTGCGGTGGCTTATCAAGAACCCACAATGGCACCTTCCGTTTCGGTAGGAGCCGTAGTAACCTCCAGGGCTGTGGGAGTGCCGTGCTTAGTGCTGGCTTTGCGAAACGAGCGCCTGCCGAAGGACTTCAAGGGTCCTCGCAAGGTGCCCAACTATACCGCTGATCTGCCTCCAGAAGCTTGGATCAAAAGCTATGAACTAGCCATGGAGATGTTAGATGTCAGTGATGCAGTATGCGCCAAATATTTCATCATGATGTTGGAAGGGCCGGCTCGCACGTGGTTGAAGGGTTTACCACCCAACACCATTAATTCCTGGGCTGAGTTGAAGGCGAAGTTCATCAAGAATTTCCAGGGAACGTGCAAGCAGCCCATGACAATTTTGGATTTGGATCATTGCGTGCAGTGTGAGGACGAGTCGGCTCATCATTGGGTCCGGCGGGTCTCAACCATCAGCCACTCTTCTGATAACATTACAGCGGCTCAAGCGGTCCTTATTCTGGAGAAGAATTACCACTTTGTGCCCCTGAAGCAGAAGCTTGGCCGGCTCAAACGTACATGCCAGGATATGGGGGAACTCATGGCGGCTCCCACCAAGTATGCGGACTCGGACAACACGAAGGACCCTGGTTCCGATGATGAGAAATCGGCCAAGGGTAAGAAGAATAACATTGGCAAGAGTCAACCGCAGAACGGGGGAGGAAATAACAATAATGGCAATGGCGGAAAGCGGAAACACCAGGACGGCGGGTCAGATTTAGTGGCCAACACCAATGCTGGGAACAACCGTGGCAAGGGGAACGACAAGCCGCCTTTCGGTAAACACAAGCCTGTTGATATGGAGGCGATGTTGAATGTTCCTTGCCCAAAGCATAGCCTTCCCGATAAGCCATCCACTCATGCCTGGAGGGATTGTTGGATCATGCGGGAGTTTCGAAATTACAACGTTAACCAGCATCAAGGTGGCGGCGGTGGACCATCTGGCGGATCGGGATCCGGCTCTCATGGGTCCGGCTTTGGCGCAGGCGGCTCAGGTTCTGGTTATCAAGGCCAAGGAAATCATGGTGGTAATAACCAACAGTCTGGCAATGGAGGTCAGCAACAAAATAACTAGTCCGGGTATCAGAGTAACCCGAAGCAGCTCAGTGGAGGCCAGTATCATGTTTTTACAACAAGCCTTGACAAGCGAGATCGGAAGGTGCGCAAGCGGGCGGTTAATGCGGTCATGCCGGCTCTCCCGCAATATTTGAAGTGGTCTGAGTATGACATAACTTGGAGCAGGGAGGATCACCCACCGCGCGTTGATAACCCGGGACAGTTGGCTTTGGTAGTCGCCCCCAAGTAGGAGGATATGTGTTCACCAAGGTGCTTATGGATGGTGGCAGCAGCATCAACATCCTGTATTATGACACTTTCCGCCAGATGAATTTGCTTGACAAGGATCTTAACCCTCTTCAACGGTTTTTCATGGCGTGGTGCCCGGAAAGTCGGCTTATCCAGTTGGAAAGATTTCCTTGGAGATAGCTTTTGGTGATGAATTCAACTACAGGGTGGAATCCTTATGGTTCGAGGTGGTCAAGATCAAGAGCCCGTACCACGCTCTGTTTGGACGGCCGGCTTATGCCAAGTTCATGGCTAGGCCTTGCTATGTTTACTTACAGCTCAAGATGCCCGGGTTAAAGGGGACGATTACTGTGCATGGTGATCGGAAGACAGCTCTTGAGTGTGAGGAAGGTGATGCAGCGTATGCAGAGTCAAGTTGTGCGGAGGCGGAACTCAAGTTTTATAAGGAGAATGTTGACCCGGCAGATATGACCCCGCTAAAGAAGCCTAGCACGGAATCTGAGCCGCCCCTCAAGTTTGTGGCGGAAGATACCAAGCTAGTGGATTTCACGCCTGGCGACTCATTACAGTAGTTCACTATTGGGGCTAATATGGATCCCAAATAGGAAAGCGCGCTCATCGAATTCATCTGTGAGAATCGGGACATCTTTGCATGGAAGCCTTCTGACATGCCAGGTGTACCGAGAGAATTCGCTGAGCACCACCTTAATGTGGATCCTACGTTTAAGCCGGTCAAACAGTTTCTCCGTCGCTTCAATGAGGAAAGGCTTAAGGCTATTGGGGAAGAGGTGGCCCGGCTCTTAGCAGCAGGGTTCATCGTTGAAGTTTTTCACCCGGAGTGGTTAGCTAACCCGATGTTAGTACTCAAGAAGAACGGCACATGGCGCATGTGTGTGGATTATACAGATCTTAACAAGGCGTGTCCGACTGACCCGTTTGCTCTCCCCCGTATCGATCAAATCATTGATGCAACTGCGGGTAGTGAGAGTCTGTGCTTCCTGGATGCTTATTCAGGTTATCATCAGATCAAGATGGCAGTAAAAGACCAAGAGAAGACGTCTTTCATTACGCCTTTTGGAGCTTTCTGTTATGTGTCTATGCCTTTCGGGCTCAAGAGTGCCCAGGCGACTTACCAGCGTTGTGTGCAGAACTTTCTTCATTGTCAAATTGGGCGCAATGTTCATGCTTATGTGGATGATATTGTGGTCAAGTCAAGGAAGAAGGAGACTCTGCTGGCTGATTTGAAAGAAACTTTTGACAATCTGCGGGTTTACAAGATGATGCTTAACCCGGCAAAATGTGTGTTCGGTGTACCCGCAGGCAAGCTCTTAGGATTTTTGGTCTCTGAGCGTGGCATTGAGGCTAACCCGAACAAGATAAAGGCCATTACTTCTTTGTCTAAGCCGGCATGTATTAATGATGTTCAGTGCCTGGCGGGTCGTATTGCTGCACTGAGCCAGTTCATAAGCCGCCTGGGTGAGAAAGCTATTCCTCTATACCAGATGATGAAGAAGACAGACGATTTCGTCTGGAGTGATGCGGCTAATGAGGCGTTTGAGGCGCTCAAAAAGCAATTGGCTGAGCCGCCTGTTCTGGCCGCTCCCGTGGAAAAGGAGCCTCTGCTATTATATGTGGCGGCTAACAACAAGGTTGTCAGTGCTGCAGTTGTGGTGGAGCGCAAGGAGGCGGGTAAGGAATATCCAGTTCAGCGGCCGGTTTATTACGTCAGTGAAGTCTTGACGGAGTCTAAGCAAAGATATCCACATTGGCAAAAGCTGGTGCTTGGGGTGTTCATGGCCAATCGCAAGCTGAAGCATTATTTTCTTGGTCACCCGATCACAGTGGTCAGCTCTGCTCCTTTGGGAGATATCATTCAGAACAGAGAAGCCACTGGAAGGATTGCTAAGTGGGCAATTGAGCTTGGGCCTCTCAATTTAAAATATGTGCCCCAGACGGCTATCAAATCTCAAGCCCTGGTGGATTTTATCAATGACTGGACACAGTGTCAAATACCTGAGGAAAAGCCGGACAATACTTATTGGACGATTCACTTTGATGGATCCAGGCAATTGGAAGGCTCGGGGGCTAGAATTGTTTTAACTTCCCCACGAGGTGACAAATTCTGTTATGTTTTGAGGCTAATGTTTCCTTGTACTAACAATGTAGCGGAATACGAGGGTTTGCTTCATGGGCTCCGGGTGGTCAAGGAGATGAACTTGAGCCGGGTCAGATGTCTTGGCGACTCAGACCTGGTAGCTCAGCAAGTCTCTGGCACGTGGGACTCAAGGGACCCTCGCATGGCGGCTTATCTCCAGGCGGTTGATGTTATTGCTGGCCATTTCAAGGGCTATCAGGTGGATCATATTGATCGACGGAAGAATGAGGCGGCTGACGCATTATCAAGGCTGGGGTCTCAACGTAAGCCGGTGCCGCCTAATGTGTTCTTGGACGTGTTGCATCACCCATCGGTCAAGTTACCGTCGGAGGAGGATTTGGCTGTACCTGACCCGGAAGGGCAATTGGTGGCGGCTCTCCGTGCGATTCCTGATTGGACGCTGCCTTATTTGGCATATTTGGCACGCGGCGAGTTACCTCAAGATGAAAATTTGGCATGACAGATCGTAAGGCGGTCTAAGTCTATGACTATTGTCAACGGCGAGTTACATCGCCGCAGTGTGACTGGTGCCTTTCAGCGCTGTGTTTCTCCTGATGAGGGCCGTGAGATCTTGCAAGAAATCCATGCTGGCGATTGTGGTCATCACGCCGGGTCAAAATCTTTGGTGGCTAAGGCTTTTCGACACGGTTTTTACTGGCTGACGGCTCATAAAGATGCAGAGTACTTGGTCAGTAAGTGTGACGGGTGCCAGAAATTTGGACGACGTGCCCATGTGCCGGCTCAAGAGTTGCGGATGATTCTTATCACTTGGCCGTTTGCAGTCTGGGGGCTTGATATGGTGGGACCTTTTAAGAGGTCTAAGGACAAAAAGACCCACCTCTTGGTGGCGGTTGACAAGTTTACTAAGTGGGTTGAGGCTGAGCCGGTCAGCAAGTGTGATGCAGCAACAACAGTTCAGTTCGTCAAAAAACTGATCTTTCGTTTTGGCTATCCACATAGTATCATCACTGATAATGGCACAAATCTGTCCAAGGGGGCTATGAAGGAGTTCTGTGATGAGGAGCATATCCGTCTTGATGTATCTTCGGTAGCTCACCCTCAGTCTAATGGTCAAGCTGAGCATGCTAACCAGGAAATTTTGAGAGGTATAAAACCCCGGCTCATGGTTCCTTTGGAGCGCACGCCGGGTAGTTGGGTGGAGGAGTTGCCATCTGTTCTTTGGAGCATAAGAACCACCCCAACAGGTCTACATGCTATACACCTTTCTTCATGGTTTATGGCGCAGAAGCTGTTCTCCCTAGTGATATTCGTCATGACTCGCCCAGAGTGGCGGCTTACGTGGAAACTGATAACAAGGCGGCGCGTCAGGATGCTTTGGATGCCTTGGACGAAGAACGGGATCTTGCAGCAGCCCGGTCGACGATTTATCAACAAGACCTGCATCGCTATCATAGCCGCAGGGTCAAGACCCGGACGTTCCAAGAAGGCGACTTAGTGCTCCGGTTGATTCAAGACCAGTCAGATATGCATAAGTTGTCACCTCCCTGGGAAGGACCGTTTGTGGTCAGCAGAAATCTCAACAATGGTTCCTATTATCTCATGGATATACGGGAGAGTGACAAGTCTCGCACTTCTGGTGAAGAGACCAAGAGGCCGTGGAATATTGCCCACCTTCGGCCATATTATACTTAAGCCGCCAGTCCGGCTCTCATCAATGTACATATCCCTGTCATTGTATATACCATTTTTATGATATAATAAAGTGGGCATCCCCATGATTAGGGGCCTCTGCTGTTTTTCTCGCACTAAAATTTGTGCAAAGGAGTTGATCCTTCATCAGGTCACTTGGGGGCTTCCAACCCACTGGGTTTAGCTTTCATACCCTCTTGGCCAGGCTTTTATGCCATGTTCGAGTTAAACCTGCCTGTTTGCAACTTGCTACTCCACCATGTGACCCGCCAAACTCTTGACAGTTAATCTTGATAAGAGACCCTGAACTTTAATAAGTTATTCTCGCACAAAGACCCTGAACTTGTCAAGGTTTAAACGGCGACTTTTGTCACGAGAGAGCCGGCTTACAGTGAGCTAGGATAAACTCGTCTTGTCTGCCGTAATCCCTCCGCTATGTGGCCTGTTCGTACTCTTAGCAATGTCAATCTTTTAAAGACCCTGAATTTGCTAAGGTTTAAACGACGGATTTATGTCACGTGAGAGCCGGCTTACAAGTTTTTAGGCTTTTCGCCTAGTTTCTTTGGAAACAATACAAACATTTTGTCATGAAAAACAAAAGTTATCTTGTCCTACCGCGCCTTTAAAGCCGGCTTATAGGATGAGACGTACACATTACTTGTTTTTTGCAGGTACTCTCATGATAAGATTTTAAGTTTTGGAAAATTCCGGCTTGGGATTGCTCAGGGAGTATAACCCGCCCGGCGCATTAAAGCAGTCAAACAATTATATATCAAAGACGAATTTGCTAAGTCGCCAGAGGAAGTTTAAACCGTGCGTCAAAAGCACAAGAGCAGGCGGATAAATGTTTTCCTACTGCTATTACAAGGCTGTTCAGAATGCCAAAAAGTTGCAGACTTCAAGTTTTCTCAGCAAATTCTAACCCGGCGAATAAAACAAGGCCGGGTTACCTTCACATGATGCAAAAGTTTTTCTCTAACTCGCCGCCGGGTCATCCTGCGCCGGGTCTTCGGTCTCCTGGATCTGGAGGTTGTCCACATCCCAATTGCAGTTGGTTAAAGCTTCAAACTTGGCTTCATCGTGCATGATGGGAGATGGGTCAACATCAGGAGCGAAGAGGTGCTTACGGCGTTGAGGAATTAGGCTCTTGGCTTCGAAAGTGGGGCCTCGAACACGCTTGGTCTCTTCGGAGTAAGCCGCCTGATACACTGACATGTCAGCCTCTGCGGCCAGCCGGCTTGCCAGCACCCGGGAGGCCTTATGACAGCGAGAGTAATCTTCTTGTGTAAACTCCGAGCCGTCATCCTTCAGTTGAGGGAAACCATCCATCATCTCTGTCGGGTTAAGCTCCGGGGCATAAGCCAGCGACCGGCTCAAAGCAGCAATTGCGCCCTTGCAGGCGGCTGATCTCTTTAATTCTTCCAGCTGCTTCGGGATGGTCGACATGGTTTCCAGCACGCCCTTCATGAACTTGGGAACACCCCTCTCAGTCATGACAGCCTTGGTGGTAATTAGAGACCCGGCGTACAATTGTTCTGTCAAAGAGTATAACACCTTGAGCTTCAACAGGCTGTCATCAGAGAGTTGGCGGCTCCGTTCACCTACAAGCAAATCAGATATTATAAGACGTTGGAACGGATTTCTGCAGATTTCTTTTTGAAATGATTATTGAAGGATGCAAAGAATACTTATCAAACACGGCTCCAATCATGCGAGATATCTGGCCTTTCAGTTTATTCAGCTCACCGGTGACCGTTTTGAGACGGCCCTCTGCATCTTCAGCACGCTTGTTCAGGGCGGCTTGGATTGACTCGGCGTCTTTCTTGAAGGTTTTGAGCTCGGCCTTGATCACATCCAGCTCAGTCAGGGCGATCTGGTACTTGGCATCAGTTTCTGCTCGACCATTCTGCTGCAAGGCCAGGCTTTCTTTAAGGCCTGACACGGCCGACTCAGCAACATTCAAAGATTCCTGCACAGGGCAAGTTACAACAGAGCAAAGTTGTTAATTTTAAAGCCACCGGTCCGGCTTATACCGATTTTTGTTAAAGGTTAGCACAATTATTACAAGTCCCAAGCAGATTGCAAGAAATTTACTTGACACTTGGGGGCTAATGTATCTCAGCTCTTTCTTATAGAGCCGGCTCATTACTTAGGTAATGACCCGGCCCTTGGGGGCTACGCTTGGCTCTTACTTTATGATTGAGTGCCGGCTCATTACTTAGGTAATGACCCGGCCCTTGGGGGCTACGCTTGGCTCTTACTTTATGATTGAGCGCCGGCTCATTATTGGCATGATGACCCGGCCCTTGGGGGCTACATCGCGATCTTACAAGTGATTGAAGACCCGGCTGACCTTTTTCGAAGAGATCAACCGGTTCTTGGGGGCTACATAAGTATATACATGGAAAAGTAAGGGAAGTGAAGTACCTCGTATTTCTTCTTCATCATGCCAACCAGGTTGGCTTCCATATCCCGGCTTGCGGACAGACGGTTCAGGTAGCCAGCATGTAATTCTTCGGCGGTAAGCTTTTCAAGGTTGGGAAGATCAAATTGCATTTTCCCTTCCCCGAGATGAGCCGCCTCATCCTTGCTGGTATGCTTCGATAGTGTCTTGGAAGGTGCCGGAGACTTGTGAGCTGCCCCAGTAACAGTAACTTCTTCATGAGAAGTCACATCTTCAGTTGTTGGCTGGGGACTGGGCGGCTTAGGATCAACTTTTGTATGAGCTTCGGGAGCTTCAATATCCATATCCGCCGGCTCATTGTGCTGAGGAGTTTCTTCTTGAGTATCTTTGGCGGTTTCAGAAGGCTCAACATGAGCTTCAGGGATGCTTGGCTTTGGAATTGCCGGCTCTGGAACATCAGGAGCGGCGGCTAACCCGCCAGTTTTTCTCCGTTTGGCTTGAGCCCTGTGAAGCAAAGTTAAAATTACACATCAATGAGTAAGGATGGACTATTAATACAAAGAGTGGGATATAAACATACTTACTCCTGGTTGATGATAAGGGGAGGCAACTTTGAAGCAGTTGAGTCGCCGGAAGAAGGAGGAGAGTCCTGAAAAAAGTTAGCATTGTTAAACACTGATAAGCTGGAAGGATAGCATACAGGAAAAATAAGTTCAAAGACAAGAAAGTACTTCAGTGCGCTGTTTTCGGGGGGCCGGCTCATTGGGTAAGCCGGTTAAAAGGTCTCCAGAGCCGGTGCTCCGGGTCTGACGTCTACTATCGTCTTGCTGTTTCTTCAAAAGAAAGTTAGGACCCAAGTGAGCAAAAGAACGGGAACTCTTTACCTTCCGTACAGCCCGCCGTACTCTCTTTACTGGTGAAAGATCCGAGTCAGAGGAGACAATGGTTACCTCGGCGACATCAGCATGACTTGTTTCTGCTTCTTCCTGTGAGTAATCGTCGTCAATGAGTTGCATAAAGAGAAGGCCAAGGGGGTCAAGTTCTACCTTTGAGTCATTAAACTCGAATAAATCTTCGGATGATTGCCTCTTCCGATGAGTTGGCGCCTTCGATTTGGTCGCCTTGGGGACTTTGCTTTTTCTTTTTAAGAGTAGAGGGCAACAGTTTTTTCCAGAAGGAAGAGCCGGCCTGCGCATGGCAAAGCATATTGGAAGAAAAGGTTTAATATAGTATGTGAAGTACAACAGTAAAAAAATGAATGAGGATTAGGATGGAAAGACTTACATCCGGAGCCGGGTTAAGTGCAGAGAAGGGATTTAATCTCGTCTTGCTGCAAGCGGCTAATGATTCCCCCAGCAGAGACTTGACGATAGTGTTAAGATCCTGGTCCTTCAAGGGGGTCCGGGTGAAGCGTTGAGGGTCGTCCACTTTACCAGTGTATTGGCACATTAAGGCGCCACGGCGGCTTAGCGGCAGAATCCTCCAGGAGACCCAGCAGTGGGTCAGATCAACACCCGTCAATCCATTGGCTAACAGGGCCCTGACTTTTGAGAAAGTAGAGGCATATTGAGCACGTCCGGCGGCCGACATCCGGTCTGGAAGCTCTGTATCGGTGCTAAGCCGGTAAGAACGATAGCCCGACAATGGGTTCTCCCCCTCAGGCGAAGTGTCTTGGCAGTAGAACCAAGTCTTGTTCCATTCCTTGGGGTGACTCGGCAGAGTTGCTGCTGGGAAGAGTACGTCCCTCCGTCTCTGAAGAGCGACGCCCCCGAGCTCAAGGCTTAACCCGTCTGCCATTTCTGTTTGGCGGTTGATGTAGAAGTACTCCTTGAAGAGATCGACGGACGGTTCCTCTTGAAGGTAGGCCTCACAGAAAGTTTGAAATTGGCACATATTGGTGAGAGAATTCGGGCCAATGTCTTGGGCGTGCAGTTTGAATGCGTGTAAGACGTCCCAGAAAAATTTGGACCCGGGCGGGGAGAAGCCACGAAGAAGATGGTCTGTGAAGACAATGACTTCCCCGTCTTTGGGTTTAGGGGTAGTCTCATTGCCTGGAACCCGCCAGTGGATAATATCCTGAGCCGACAGAACTCCCATGGTGACAAATTCTTTGAGTGACTCTTCGGTCACTCCAGACTTTACCCAGTTGCAGGTGGACGGGGTTTTAGACATGGTGGCGGCTTAGGAAGCTGCGGGAAGACATGAATATTCGGCGGGTTAAAAATACATTCTGACCAAGGTCACTATGACTAGAAATGGTGACAGCGTTTGGCAGGTCAATATAAAATTATGAGCCGCCGAAGCTATTTGCGGTATGACAGCGTGAGCCGGCAGCTTTACGGCGGGTCAAGTTTATCAGCGCAGACTGAAAAAATTGCTAAGTGTTGAGAAACTGATTCTGCAACCACGGCTATGGGTTCAAGATCTACGGGCAAGGGAAAAATAAAAAAATTCTAGCCCTAAAAAGTCAGTGGAAGAACATGCGTTTTCTAGGCAGATTGAAAGGAGTTGTAGATCTATAATGAGTACGGCGTGATTATGGGGCGGACGGCGGCATGATTTGGGCAGTATTACGAGGCCTTAAAGAGGTGTTCTTTATCTAAATCTATGAAGGACGTTCTGATGAACGGTGATGAACACCGAAGAAGCCAGACGAACTCGGGGGAGATTTAAAAGTCTAGCGCAGATCTAACAAGGGGCAGCAATGAAACCTTGAAGATGCGAGCGGATGCGGTGATGTTCTGGACGCGTTCAGGTTGATGCAGCGGCCGGTGTCGACGAAGACGGTGAGGATTAAATGGCGCGGCGAGCTTCGGCGGCGTGGCGAGCTTCGGTGGTCTAGAGGAAGAATAAGAAGGTGGCGGCGGGGAAAATGAAAGTGATAGCCCCCCGTGCTTACTTATAAGGTTATAATAGTCTCACAAACGGTCCGGTGCGGGAATCGAGGGAGCATGATGATGATTAAACTAAGAAGATGCCTCGATTTTCGGGCTGGTCATATTAATGAAGAAAGATCCGCTCTGACGTCAGAGGAATCTTTTCTGATTTTTCTGATGACGTCACGGCGGGTCATGAAAGCTTGTCAGAAGCAACGGCCGCCCATTTTCGGCGGGTCATGAAAGCTTGTCAGAAGCAGCGGCCACCCATTTTCGGTGGGTTATGCAGATTATCAGAGAAGGCAAGGCTCGCCAACCAGAAGATTTGGAGATTGACATGAACCAGTTCAAATCAATCTGGGGCCTAATGTTGGGGATATAACCCCGTGATGAGACCCGCCCAGGAGGGGCTGGGTCATACGGTTGGCGGCTTATGACAAGGTTAGGAGTAAGTTTATTCAGTGGGCCTGGAGGCCCAGAGCCGAAAGACAAGATGTAACCCGGCGGGCTTGAGACGCCGGTGGCGGCTTGTTAGACAAGGCATGTGTAGTTAGAGGTGAGGTCGGTTATCAAGTATAACCCGGCCCGGACTCTTGTAAGCCCAGGGCCTTGACCTGTGTATATAAAGGCGGGTTACCTGGGCGGCTTAGGCCACGAAACAACTGATCGATAGCTAGGTCAAGCGAACTCGCTCCCTTGTAATCGATACCCAATCAATACAACACAAAGCAGGACATAGGCTTTTACCTCTTTCCGAGGGGCCGAACCTGGGCAACCCTTGTCTCCCGATTCCGATCAACCCCTTCGAGCTCACCGCCTTAGCGATGGCCTCAAACCTAAGTCCTTTCATGGGGACATCTGCCATGACAAAACCACGACAGGGGCGTCCTCCCTCTTTCTCCTGCTCGCGTTGTCCAGGCTAGGTTCTCCGTTGACGGAAGCCCCCAGGCCCGGCCCGGGGAGGACGCCCAGGGTACCCCTTATTATTGGGGGGTGTTGGTGCCTGCGGCAGGTGCCCGATCCATCTCACCGTCTAGAGGTACGACGTAGCTTGGTACATAGGGCTCTACGTAAGGGCCCAGTTCTCCTCCTGAGCCGTCTGGCGGGGCACCGGGGACGGCCCCTCCGGGCGGCGGCGGGGCGCCGCTCTGTGCGCGCGGCCCGCAGACCCTCCTGCGACGAGCCTCAGCTCGAAGTTGCTTACCTCTGCCACCGCCACTGGGTGGGCCGCGTGCTTCCTGACGCAGATTGTTTCCTTGGCGATCCGATGCACCTTCGCCATGGTTGCTTGCTTGTCCGGACGCCTGCGCCGCCTGCTCCCTGCGCAGGATGGCGCGCTCCCGCCTGGTTAACCCAGGCCGTTGACGGTCCACAGGGTCACGGGGGCGCGTGTCGGTGCGCGCGTGGGGCGCCCCGTTATTTCCTCCGTGCGCTCCGTCGTTGGGGCCAGGCTGCACCCCGAAACCGGTTACTGGAATTCGGAGGAGAAGGAGCACGGCATGCGGCGGGCCCGCTCGGGCTCGCCCAGGGCCTGAGGGTGCACGTCGCCGGCGGGCTGGGCGACAGGCGCGACGAACGAGCCCCCGACGCCTGACGCCTGCGGCCTGGAAGAAGAGTGAGGAGCCATGGCCCTCCGCGCGACGTTGACCAGCTCTGCGATGTGGTCGGCCCATGTGTCGAAGCCCCCGTGCGTCGGGCGGTGGCCGAGCATCTCGCTTGCCATCAGCAGCGCATCGTGCGCGTCGAGGTCTCCCACGTAGGTGCGACACGACGCCGGTGCCGAGGGCGCCACCCGTCCGTCGTGTGTTTGGACGGCGCGAGAAGCGATGACGGTGGAGACGACACTGGTGGCTTGATACTGACCGCCCAGCGTTGTGCCATCGGGGCGTGGGTCTCGGTCAGCAGCGGCAGGATTGGTGAAGACGGATCCGCTGTGGCCGGAGGAATCTTGTTGGGCGCTGGCCATCAGAGCGGTGAGGCGTGGGATGAGCGAGGCTTGAGGAAGACTTCAACACGCCCCCTACCTGGCGCGCCAAATGTCGGATTTCGGGCTCCGCAAAACCCTCAAGGTTTGAACACAGGGGCGTGTGTGAAGATCCCTTGCAGCCTCGCCCAACCTAGCTCGCTACCCGATGATTCTTACAACGAACTCGCACGATGACGAGGAAGCAGATGCACACGATGATTTACCTAGGTTCAGGCCGCTGCGAAGCGTAATACCCTACTCCTGCTTTGGTGGATTGCCTCTCGAGGAGGTGTGGTGGATGAACTAGTACAGTGGTGAGCTGCCTCGCGAGGGCGCTCGGGTGGTGTTCTTGGTCCTATGCCTTGTCCGTCTTCCCTCTCCCTCTACGGTGCAACCTAGCCTCTATATATAGCAGCGGCCCGGGTCCTCTTCCCTTATCGCAATGGCGGGAAGGGATCCCACAACGGCCAAATTCGAAGGGGGACAGGAGTACATCCCCGCCCTGTCCAAAGGTGGTTTTCGCCAACAAAGTGGCTGTCGATGATGCAGAGGTGGGCTCGGCGATGACATCCTTCCTGCTGGGCTCGTGGTCGTGGTCTCGTTGCACCAGAATAGAAACCTTTGGGGGATGCTTTGGGAACCCGCGTACTTCCTTGCTCCCTTTGCACCAAAGGAGAAACTGCACCGCCTGGCGCACTGGCGCCCGCCTGTCCTTCCTTGCGTCATCCTTGACTCCTGAGGCCGGGTTCTGCATAGAGATCTCCGCCGCTCTGGAGGGGGCTTGAGGAGGCCCACTCCTTGCCGGTCTTGGTGCTGCTTCCCTCGCGAGCTCGAGTCCCCGCGAGGGCCTTGTCTTGAGTGTGATCTCGCCCGGCCGTGCTCAGCTCACGAGGTGGGCCTTGCCCTGGGCCGCAGGCAGGCAGTTCTGGGTACCCCCGTTCCCAGAACGCCGACAGTTGTCCAACAACATGACCTATAAGACAGGGTTACCGTACCACTCAGGAGCAGTACGTGTCCTTGTCGACCTACGAGGTTCGATAACAACTTGATCCGAAGCTTCATGATCATCATCATTAACTTCCTCTTCAACCGATGTAGGCTCTACAGAAACATCTTTCTGCGCTACGCTACTCTCTAGTTGAAGTAAAGGTTCAACAACCTCATCAAGTTCTATTTTCCCCCCACTCAATTCTTATGAGAGAAACTCTTTCTCAAGAAATGTTCCGTTTTTAGCGACAAACACTTTGCCTTCGGATCTGAGATAGAAGGTATACCCAACTGTCTCTTTTGAGTATCCTATGAAGACGCATTGCTCCGCTTTGGGTTCCAGCTTTTCAGGCTGAAGCTTTTTGACATAAGCATCACATCCCCAAACTTTAAGAAACGACAACTTTGGCTTCTTGCCAAACCACAGTTCATATGGCGTCGTCTCAACGGATTTCGATGGTGCCCTATTTAAAGTGAATGCAGCTGTCTCTAATGCATAACCCCAAAACGATAGTGGCAAATCGGCAAGAGACATCATAGAACGAACCATATCTAATAAGGTTCGATTATAACGTTCGGACACACCATTGCGATGTGGTGTTCCAGGCGGTGTCAATTGTGAAACAATTCCACATTGTCTTAAGTGACTGCCAAACTCATAACTCAGATATTCTCCTCCTCGATCAGATCCTAGGAATTTAATCTTCTTGTTACGATGATTCTCAACTTCACTCTGAAATTGCTTGAACTTTTCAAACATTTCAGACTTGTGTTTCATTAAGTAAATATACCCATATCTACTTAAGTCATCAGTGAAGGTGAGAAAATAATGATATCCACCGCACGCCTCAATGCTCATCGGACCGCACACATCAGTATGTATGATTTCCAACAAGTCACTTGCCCGTTCCATTGTTCCAGAGAACGGGGTCTTAGTCATCTTGCCCATGAGGCATGGTTCACATGTGTCAAGTGATTCAAAATCAAGTGACTCCAAAAGTACATCAGCATGGAGCTTCTTCATGCGTTTTACACCAATATGACCTAAGCGGCAGTGCCACAAGAAAGTGGTGCTATCATTATCCACTCTACATCTTTTGGCATCAATGTTATGAACATGTGTATCATCACTATCGAGATTCAATAAGAATAAACCCCTCACAATGGGTGCATGACCATAAAATATATTACTCATATAAATAGAACAACCATTATTCTATGATTTAAATGAGTAACCGTCTCGCAATAAACAAGATCCAGATATAATGTTCATGCTTAACGCAGGCACTAAATAACAATTATTCAGGTTCATCACTAATCCCGATGGTAATCGAAGAGCGAGCGTGCCTACGACGATCACATCAACCTTGGAACCATTTCCCACGCGCATCGTCACTTCATCCTTCGCCAGCCTCCGTCTATTCCGTAGTTCCTGCTTTGAGTTGCAAATGTGAGCAACCGAACCGGTATCAAATACCCAGGCACTACAACGAGAGTTGGTAAGGTACACATCAATAACAGGTATATCACATATACCTTGTTTGTTGTTGGCCGCCTTCTTGTCAGCCAGATACTTGGGGTAGTTCAGCTTCTAGTGACCAGTTCCCTTGCAATGAAAGCACTTAGTTTCTGGCTTGGGTTTCTTCACGGGAGGGGCAACTGCTTTGCCACTCTTCTTGGAGTTACGCTTCTTGCCCTTGCCATTCTTCTTGAAACTAGTGGTTTTATTGACCATCAACACTTGATGCTCCTTCTGAATCTCAGACTCAGCGATTTTTAGCATCGCAAACAGCTCGGCGACTGACTTGTTCATCCCGTGCATGTTATAGTTCAACATGAAGCTCTTGTAGCTAGGTGGCAGTGATTGAAGAACTCTGTCAGTGATCGCTGTCGTGGGAACGTGTCTGACAGTAGATGGTAGGGGTACGAAAGGAGAGGGCAGAGTCCTAGCTACGGCGAGGGTGTACACACAGATGTATGAGTTCAGGCCTCACTCGGAAGTGATAACAGCCCTACGTCTCAGGTGCTCCGGGGAGCTTACTCTATCGAGTGATACGTGTGTTGTGTTTACAAAGGATTGCGAACCGTTGTGCCAGTGGGGAGGGGTGGCTTATATAGAGTGCGCTGCCCCTCATAAACGTCCGACATCTAAAGGATTGATTGTGGGGAGTAAAGAGGGACGTTACTGGTAACGTATACAATAAATGCCAGTTAAGGCGGCGAGCGTAACGCCTGCCCGTTGGCCTCCCTGGGGAGACTCCCGGTCTTCTACAGTCGAGTGATTGGCGACCGCTCCGAGTGAGGGTTTACTGTCGAGTGTAGGGGGGCCTTCCGAGTGAACATATGTCGAGTGACTCATATGCCATGGCTAGTTCAGTCGGAATCTCTCTTGTAGTCTTGTAGTTCTCCAATGTTGTGTCCTTAGGTGGGGTATGTAAGACAGGCCTAATACCCTACCCTAGGTACATATCCTCGTCATTAGCCCCCGAATGGATCAGGGCTCGAGTGGAGAAGGGACAGTGCAGGTTCTGCCGAACTCAGCGTTCCGAATGAGCTTCGAGATTTTTCCGATACCTGTGACGACTGGGCCTTCCAACTTCTGCCTTGATCTATTCAGCTTGTCAGCTCTTCCGAGTGAATTCAGATGCGTAGGTTCGAGTCCGAATGGTCAACAGGATCTTCAGATGTGAAAGGACTTTCTGTCCGGCCCGGATTTCGCGGGATTCGAAATTTCGGGGAACGCGCGCCGAGCAGGGATGACGCAACCGACGGGGAAGTGGCTCCTCGATCCTCGCGCCACCGTTATCGCCACATATCGCGGCTCCTCCGTTAGTGGGATACACAGGGATTTGGCGGGCCCACGAGTCAGTGACTCGGGTCGACGGACATAAAAAACGAGAGGGGAGGGGAATTTGCGACAGTGCGCTCATTTTCCCCTCGTCTCCGCCGCTTCTTCTGCTCCGCCGCCGCGCTGCTCAGATCGAATCCGCTCGCTGCCGCGGCAATGGCGCCCAAGAAGACGACGAAGGGGAAGAAACCCTCGAGCGCCCGGGCCGCAGCGCCACCCGGATGGATGCAGGGCGATTTCCTGCCGTCAACCGTGACGGCGTTGGACGTGGAGAAGCTCGTCGCTGGCGGCCTGATTGCGGCCGGGTCGTGGAGGTTGCCGGTGACGGAAGCGGAGCCGGAGCCGCGCGAGGGCGAGCGGGTCCTCCTGACCACCCATTTGGAGAGAGGTTTTGCTCTGCCCCCGCATCCCTTCTTCCACGGTTTTCTGAATTTCTTCGGGGCTCAGTTGCATCATTTTCCTCCCAACGCAATTGCGTATCTCGCCGCGTTCGTGACGATGTGTGAATGTTTCTTGGGTTGTCCCGCCCACTGGGGTCTGTTCAAGCACATCTTTACCATCCGTTCTCAGTCGGTAAAGAAGGCCCACGCTAGTGATAATAGAACCAACGTCATCCAGCTATGCGGGGGTTTGGGTCTTCAGAAGAGGACGGGGAGTGCCTTCCCAGCGCTCACCCTTCCGGAGTCGGTGCGGGGCTGGCAGTCGACCTGGTTCTACTGCCACGACGTCGCGTCCCCAAACATGTCGACTGGCCTTCCTCCCTTCACGCTGGATCGACCCACTGCGCCCCCATCTCTGACCGTGGCCGAGGAAGAGAAGGCCAATGTGGGGATCTTGATGAACAGTGTTGTGAATCTGATTCGTGATGGAGTGACCGGCTTGGATCTGTTGGAGGTGTTCCTGGGTCGACGGATCCAGCCGCTCCAGGCGCGGGACCATCCGATGTGGCATTACTCAGGAGTCGACGATACCACTCGTACCCACCCGGAAGATGTCTCAGGGGAAACCATCACGCTTTGGCTGCGCGGCATCACTGGTGCGCGAGACAACCCCCGGGGTTCCAAAAGAGTATCGCCTTTCTCAGCTGCAAATCCGCCGAATGTGGTGAGTCATGTCATTGTCGATTGCTTTTGTATCTTGTCGAGTGAATATGTCTTCAGCTGACTGACTTGAATCTTTGCAGGAGCTCACGAACATGTATTCACCCATGCCGAATGGCGGTCAGAACCTTGAAGGAGCGGGGAGCGAGAGCGACAGTGACAGCATCAGCTACGCCGAGGACAACGAAGGCAACGGTGACGACTCGTCGGGGAGCGATGAAGTTGAAGTCGTGTCTCCTCCGCGTACTGAAGGGCGTTCCAAGCAGCGTCATGACCCAACACTCGACCGGGGTCGGGCCGGGGGGGTCGACGCCAGAGCCGATTGAAAAGGTTGCCAAGCAACCCAAGGTCACCACCACCAAGCCCCGGAAGGCTCTCCCCAGAATCAAGGTTGACGTGCCGATTGCTTCAACGTAAGTATCCTTGCTCTTCGCTTAACTTGTTGCTGAGCTTCATATTTTTGCTGACCGAGTGGATCTTGATCGTCAGGGCCGCTACCTCGGTGACATCGCCGGGGCGAGGATAGGAAAGCGCGGAGAAGGACACGCCGGACGCAGCTACTTCTCGCCAAGGTATGGCATATTGTCATTTGACATTCTTTTCAAACCATTCGACAGTCATGTGATATGTCGACTGGTGACATGCAGAGCCAATGGATACCGACCCCGCAGCCCCG
Source organism: Elymus sibiricus (assembly GCA_039707655.1). NCBI lineage: Eukaryota > Viridiplantae > Streptophyta > Magnoliopsida > Poales > Poaceae > Elymus > Elymus sibiricus. Next base: position 294,237,322 of record CM077663.1, on the reverse strand, counting down.
TCTCCGACTGTACCGATTACAGCACCGACCCAGATGGCCGTGGAGCTCGCCAGTCCGCCACAAGCGCCTTTCTCCCAAGCGCCAGCCTCGCAAGCGCCAGTCCTTCCGATTACATCGCCGCTCCCTTCACAGACCATCTTCTCTCTGCACCGTGTTCCAGAAGACCAGACTGGAGCTGCTAAGGAGGCGATGATGCAGGCCGAACATATGATGCAGCGCACGAAGGAGGCGTACGAGGCCAGCAAGCTGGCTTACGACTCTAGCTCAGCGCTTCGGGCGAACGTCCAAGTAAGTGCACTTGTAAGTGCGCTTTTTGATTGTGTCGTTTTCCATCTACCATGACTTGACTTCTGCACCCACTGGGAGTTTTCTGTCTGTCGACTGGTAATCGCTTGTCACGCACTCGGCTAGGGCTGACCTGGTCGAGTGGACAATCTCTTTTTTTTTTGTTCGGCCGTCACTCGGATCGGGCGGACCGTTCCGAGTGGATACCGTCCCGGTGGGGGCACGCTGAGTGCACCCACTGGGTGTAGTCCCCGAGACTGCCGTTGACTGCGGGCAGTCGGCGGGAGTCTTAGAACTTGGACTCAAAGCCCATATTTCCTTCCACTGAATTGTTTTTGTCGTTGATCTCAGAAGGCCTGTGAGCTCGGTACTCGATATGCTGACTTGGAGAAGGAGAAGACTCAGCTTCAGCTAGACTTGGAACTGATGAGGAGAGACCTAGAGCGTGCGCAAGCTGATCTGAAGGCTTCAGGAGGTAAACTTTGTTGATCGAGTACTTCATTATTTGTTTCTTCTATCTTTGAACCGAGTGACTTCACTCGAGCAGACGTGCGTGCTGAAAACTGTCGACTCCGAGCGCGACTCAACAATGCTATTGCTTTAGATATCATGAAGAAGGCGCTGGAGGACAAAGACAGATCACTCGCCGATGCTCAGAAGACGGCGAGGGAGAAGACTGAAGCTGCCGAGAAGAAGCTCGTCGCGGCCAGCAAGCTTGAGGAAGAGAACACGAAGCTGAAGCAGGAGCGAGCTGACTGGAGCAAAAGGCTTGACCATGCAACCAAGGGAGCAAAGGGCTTGGAGACCTATCTGGGGGATTATGCCCAGAAGATGTATGTTTTGCTTGAAGGTAATTTTCTCCAGTCGAGTGAATTCCATTAATCCCAACTTCATCCAGTCGAGTGAATTCCGTTGATTTTCAGGGAACAGTATCATGACTAATTCTTTCCATCTTCTTCATGTAGAATTCTGCAAGGATTTCGAGAAGGAGACCGAGGCGGTCGAGCCCAATCTGGACCCTTCCAAGTCACCTATCGGAGATGCTGTGGCTATGAACATGTTCCGGCTTGAAGCTCGAGTCGCAGGCATCCGGGAGTACGTCGCTCGACTGCGAGGTGCAATGGAGAAGGTCGACAAGGAGCTGTGGCCGGAAGACTCACTTCAGGCTGACCTCGAGTCAATGATGACTCGGCTTGACGAGCTCCCTGGTCGAGTGCAGGCATGGAAGAAATCTGCTGCACGCTGCGGAGCCGACATAGCGCTCTCACTCGTCAGGGTCCATTGCAAGGAGGTCAAGGAGGACAAACTGAAAGCACTTCAGGTGGCCAACACAAAGAAGCTCCAGTTCCAGGACTTCATGGAGACCTTCATCAAAGCGGCCACTCGGATCGCTGACGGGATCGACCTGGACACCTTCGTCGAACCTGCAAGTCCCACTGGAGCTTGAGAAAGCTTTGCTGGTGATCAAAAACTTTAATTTGCCTCGGTATGCCGAGTGGTGGTGTATCGTTAAAACTTCTTTCGGGTCTTGGGCCCGAGTACTTTCGTCATTTGCATGGGCAACTTTTATCCATGCTGAATACTCTGGATTTATCTGAATTTGTTTTTCAGTCCTTTGCTTGATTTCCTCTCGAGTAGATCAGGTCTTGTCGAGTGGTTTCTGGTCCAGTGGGGGCACGCGGAGTGCACCCACTGGGTGTACTCCCCGAGACCGCTGTCGAGTGGCGGCGACATCGGCAGGGGTCTTAAATTTGTTTGATTGATTTCGGACTTAGGCGAGGACTGACTCGCAGCTAAGCCCCCCCGAGTGAGAGGACCGCTCGTCATTCGGGAGTGAGTATCAGAACTTAGGCGAAGACTGGTTCGCAGATAGCCTCCGAGTGAGAGGATTGCTCGTCACTCGGAGTAGTTTATAACTTAGGTGATGCGGAATCACGGCTAAGCCCCCGAGTGTGAGGATCGCTCATCACTCGGAGTAGTTTATAACTTAGGTGATGCGGAATCACGGCTAAGCCCCCGAGTGTGAGGATCGCTCATCACTCGGAGTAGCATTTTAACTTGGGCGAAGCGGATTCGCAGCCAAGCCCCCAAGTGGGAGGATCGCTCGTCACTCGGAGTATGTTTTTAATTTGGGCGAAGCGGATTCGCAGCCAAGCCCCCGAGTGAGAGGATCGCTCGTCACTCGGAGTATGTTTTTAACTTGGGCGAAGCGGATTCGCATCCAAGCTCCCGAGTGTGAGGATCGCCCATCACTCGGAGTAGATTTAAACTTAGGCGATGCGGAATCGCGGCTAAGCTTTCGAGTGAAGCTATTCACTCGACGAGGTTCTGAACTTAGGCGACACGGAGTCGCAGCTAAGCCCCCGAGTGTGAGGATCTCCCATCACTCGGAGTAGATTTAAACTTAGGCAATGCGGAATCGCGGCTAAGCTTTCGAGTGAAGCTATTCACTTGACGAGGTTCTGAACTTAGGCGACACGGAGTCGCAGCTAAGCCCCCGAGTGTGAGGATCGCCCATCACTCGGAGTAGATTTAAACTTAGGCGATGCGGAATCGCGGCTAAACTTTCGAGTGAAGCTATTCACTCGACGAGGTTCTGAACTTAGGCGACACGGAGTCGCAGCTAAGCCCCCGAGTGTGAGGATCGCCCATCACTCGGAGTAGATTTAAACTTAGGCGATGCGGAATCGCGGCTAAGCTTTCGAGTGAATGCAATGCTTTTCACTCGACTAGGTTTTGAACTTAGGCGACACGGAGTCGCAGCTAAGCCCTCGAGTGTGAGGATCGCCCATCACTCGGAGTAGATTTAAACTTAGGCGATGCGGAATCGCGGCTAAGCTTTCGAGTGGATGCGATGCTTTTCACTCGACTAGGTTCTGAACTTAGGCGACACGGAGTCGCAGCTAAGCCCCCGAGTGTGGGGATCGCCTATCACTCGGAGTATGTTTATAACTTAGGCGAAGCGGATTCGCAGCTAAGCCGCCGAGTGTGAGGATTGTTCATCACTCGGAGTAGAGTTTTAACTTGGGCGAAGCGGATTCGCAGCCAAGCCCCCAAGTGATAGGATCGCTCATCACTCGGAATAACGCTTTAACTTGGGCGAAGCGGATTCGCAGCCAAGCTCTCGAGTGAATGCGATGATATTCACCCGACGAGGTTCTGAACTTAGGCGACACGGAGTCGCAGCTAAGCCCCCGAGTGTGAGGATTGCCCATCACTCGGAGTAGATTTAAACTTAGGCGATGCGGAATCGCGGCTAAGCCCCCCGAGTGGAAAATCGCTCGCACTCGGAGTATTCTTGAACTCAGAATTGTGTGATCGGAATCGACAAACGACTGCAGGAGTCGTATCCTTGATAATCAAAACAGTTTACTCTTATTACATCAGACAGATCAATCTTCAGGTGTAGAACCGATGAAGCAGATCCGCGTTCCAGGCCCGTGGCTCGTCAGCGTTCTTCTTGAGATTGAAGAGGTGGTAGGCTCCATTGTTCAGCACCTTGGTGACGACGAAAGGGCCTTCCCACGCGGGGGCTAGCTTGTGAGGCCGCTGCTGATCCACTCGGAGCACGAGGTCACCTTCATGGAAGGTCCGACTCCTGACGTGCCTTGCATGGAAGCGACGCAGATCTTGCTGGTATGCAGTCGACCGGATCAAAGCCATTTCCCGCTCTTCCTCAAGGAGATCCACAGCATCCTGGCGTGCTTGCTCAGCTTCAACCTCCGAGTAAAGGTCCACCCGAGGAGAATTGTGAAGAACATCACTCGGCAGGATAACTTCAGCCCCATACACCATGAAGAAAGGAGTGCGATCAGTTGACCGATTTGGAGTTGTCCTCAAGCCCCACAGAACAGACGGTAATTCTGTAACCCAAGCTCCAGCTGCGTGATCGAGTTCGCGCATGAGTCGAGGCTTCAACCCTTGAAGGATAAGGCCATTTGCTCGCTCAGCCTGACCGTTTGACTGGGGGTGCGCAACGGATGCGTAATCCACCCGAGTGCCTTGAGAGGAGCAAAAGGCTCTGAACTCTTCCGAATCAAAATTAGAACCATTGTCCGTGATGATACTATGGGGAACTCCGTATCTGAATATTAGTTCCCTCATGAATTTGATGGCTGTGCGAGAATTCAGCTTCCTGATAGGCTTGGCCTCAATCCATTTAGTGAACTTGTCGACTGCTACCAGAAGGTGCGTGAAACCACTCTGGCCCGTGCGGAGAGGTCCGATCATATCCAATCCCCATACAGCGAACGGCCAGATGAGTGGAATGGTCTTCAAGGCAGACGCGGGCTTGTGCGACAAGTTTGCATAGAATTGGCATCCTTCACAGTGCTGCACAATATCCTTAGCCATCTCATTGGCGCGCGGCCAGAAGAAACCAGCTCGGTAGGCCTTGGCAACAATCGTCCGAGAGGACGCATGATGGCCGCAAGTTCCCGAGTGAATTTCCTCCAGAATCAGTTGACCTTCTTCGGGAAAAATGCATCGCTGAGCCACGCCGGTTACGCTCTTTCTATAGAGCTGCCCATTCATAACAGTGAAAGCTTTGGATCTGCGGACAATCTGTCGAGCTTCAACTTCGTCTTCTGGAAGTTCTCGCCTGAGGATGTACGCGATGTAGGGCACCGTCCAATCGGGAGTTATCACCAGAATCTCACTGACCAGATCTATGACTGCTGGGACATCAACTTCAGTCGGATTGGAGGCGCTTATAGGCTGCGGGGGTTCTTCGGTGAAGGGGTCCTCTTGTACTGAAGGAGAGTGCAAATGCTCCAGGAACACATTGCTGGGCACAGGCTTCCGAGTGGAACCGATTTTTGCCAGTTCGTCAGCTGCCTGGTTCTTCACTCGGGGAACGTGATGGAGTTCCAAACCCTCAAACTTCTTCTCAAGCTTTCTTACTGCATTGCAATATCCGGTCATGGCGGGGTTTCTGACATCCCACTCCTTCATCACTTTGTAGGCCTTGCCCTCTTCTTCTCGCTCGACAGTAAGAACTGTACTGACGACCTGATTGGTGGCTGCAATGTACAGGAGCAGGGGTTCTTTGCTGTGTGGAGCGGCAAGCACCGGCTGGGTGGAGAGCAGGGCTTTGAGCTGGACAAACGCTGCTTCTGCCTCTGAATTCCACTCGAACGTATCGGATTTCTTCATCAGTCGGTACAAAGGGAGTGCCTTCTCTCCGAGACGAGAAATGAATCTGCTCAGCGCTGCCAGGCAACCAGTAAGCTTCTGGACATCGTGAATACGCTCGGGGCGTTTCATTCGGACGATGGCACCGATCTTCTCGGGGTTGATGTCGATTCCTCGTTCGGAAACGAGATAACCGAGCAACTTTCCACCCGGAACTCCAAAAGTACACTTGGTTGGATTCAGCTTGAGGTCATATTTTCTTAAGTTGGCGAATGTTTCCGCCAAGTCAGTCAGCAGGTCGGAACCTTTGCGAGACTTGACTACGATATCATCCATGTAGGCCTCGACATTCCGACTGATCTGGTTGAGGAGACACTTCTGAATCATGCGCATGAAAGTAGCGCCAGCATTCTTCAGACCAAAAGGCATGGTGATGTAACAGAAACACCCGAAAGGGGTGATGAAGGCCGTTTTTATTTCATCTGGACCAAACAGACGGATCTGATGATAGCCAGAGTATGCATCGAGAAAAGACAAACGCTCGCACCCCGCAGTCGAGTCTACAATATGGTCGATGCGGGGGAGCGGGAAATGATCTTTCGGGCAGGCCCGATTGATATGCTTGAAGTCTATACACATTCGGAGCGACTTGTCCTTCTTGGGGACCATGACGACATTCGCAAGCCACTCGGAGTGGTAGACCTCGCGAATGAACTTGGCCTCCAAGAGTCGAGCCACCTCCTCGCCGATTGCCTTCCGCTTCTCTGTTGCCGACCGGCGTAAGTGTTCTTTTACAGGCTTGGCCTTCGGATCAACTCTCAAACGGTGCTCAACCAGTCCCCTGGGTACACCAGGCATGTCAACGGGCTTCCATGCAAAGATGTCCCAGTTCTCACAGAGGAACTGGATGAGCTCGGCTTCCTATTTGCTGTCGAGTGTGGTTGAGATGTTGGTCGGAGCAGCAGTAGGATCTGTCGGGTGAATGTGCACTTGCTTCAAGTCTCCTGCCGACTGAAAAGCTGACTCGGTGGTGGGCTTCTTGGAACGCAACAGATAAGCGGGATCAGCAGTCTTCTTGTACTCTTCTAACTCAACTACAGCCATCTGCATGTCGGCAATCTTGGAGCCCTGTTGGAGGCACTCCTCAGCCCTCTGCCGATTGCCTGTGACTGTGATCACACCCTTGGGCCCGGGCATCTTCAGCTTGAGATACACGTAACACGGGCGGGCCATGAAACGTGCATACGCTGGACGGCCAAGGATGGCATGATATGCACTCTTGAAGTCTACAACCTCAAATGTCAGCTTCTCTTTGCGAAAGTTCTTGTCAGTGCCGAACACCACATCCAGCGCAATCTGTCCGAGTGACTTGGCCTTCTTCCCAGGGATGACCCCGTGGAATTGCATATTGCTTTCGCTGAGCCTGGACATCGGAATGCCCATCCCTTTGAGGGTATCAGCGTATAGAATATTAAGGCCACTTCCTCCATCCATGAGAACTTTGCGGAGACGAGTGCCTCCTACCACCGGATCCACCACCAGCGCCTGTCGACCTAGGGTAGGGACATGAGCGGGATGGTCCGACTGATCGAAGGTGATAGCTGTCTGGGACCACTTGAGGTACTCGGGGGTAGCTGGAGCAGCCATGTTGACCTCCCTGTTGATGACCTTCAATCGACTCTTGCTTTCTACATCGGCAAAAATCACCAATGTGGCATTGATCTCAGGAAAGTCTTCTTTACCTTCGTCCTCTTCTTTCTCAGGATCTTTGTCACTCGACTGCTCTCCCTTGAACCCTTGGATCAGCAATCGGCACTGTCGAGTGGTATGCTTTGACAGGATCAAGTTGCCTTCTTCATCCTTCCGTGAGTGAATGGGACATGGCATATCCAGGACATCTGTCGACTGGTTCTTGGACTTCTTCTGAACAAACTGCCCCTTTGGCTTCACTTTCCCTTTCGCCGCCAGAGCGGCTACTTCTGCCTGGACAGAGCCGTCAGCTTTACGCTTTTGCTTCCGACTGGAATTTCCGCCGCCGGGATTACTGTCGACTACTTTACCCTTGCCACTGCGGAGGCGATCCTCCTCCTCGCCGTTGGCGTATCGGGTGGCAATCTCCATCATCTTGCTCAGGGACATATCTCCTGTCCGACCAAACTTCAAATAGAGCTCTCTGTATCTAACTCCGGCCTTGAAGGGGCAAACAGCCTGGTGCTCGGAAACACCTTCCACCGTGTGATGAAGAGTGGTCCACCGCTGAATGTAATCCCTCAAGGTCTCATTCGGCTTCTGGACATAGTGCTGCAACTCGAGCAAACCGGCAGGGCGCTTGCAGGTGCCTTCGAAGGTCTTGACGAACACTCGGGCAAGATCTTCCTAGCAATAGATGCTAGAAGGAGCCAACTGATTAAGCCATGCCCGGACCGGACCATCCAACATCAGGGGCAGATGCTTCATAGCCACGTTGTCGTTGCCTCCGCCGATCTAAACAGCCACTCGGTAATCGTCTAGCCATGTTTCCGACTTCGACTCGCCAGTGAATTTGCTAATCCCAGCCGCCAACCTGAAGTTGGGGGGGATCTCAGCAGATCGGATGGCTCTGCTGAAACACTCTGGACCAGAAACAGCTGTAGCACTGCCACTCGGAAAATCTCTGTCATACCCACCTCTATTGTATCTGCCTTTGTCGACCCGGTTCTGAACGAGAACGGATCTCGCGTCAAACCCAGGGTCCCGCTCATCACCGTACGGGCACCTGTCATCATAGTGCCGGGGCACGTATGGACCACTCCACGGAGGAGTAGGCACCCGACGGTGGTCATCACGGTGATGCCGAGGAGCAAACTGATCTCGCCTCTGATCTCTGTACTGATAGTTGCGGTAATCTCTGCCTCCGCGACACTGAGGTGATCCTGGACTGTGGGCCGATTGGACTGTGTCTGCTCTAACTGATTCACTGTGAATCCTGTTGCGCGACTGAGAGACAGCGGAGTTCTGCTGTCGAGCCGCCCCAAGCAGGGTTCGGATCTGCTCGAGTCCTCTGCCGGCCTCTGAATCGGACGGCTGTATAGAATCTGCAATCCTAGCCGCCGCTGCAACATTCTGAATCGGAGTACGGTATACCTGACGATTGTCGTCGACTGGAGGGAACAACTGACGCTCGCGGCGCTGTCGAGTGCGCTCGTCGAGTGACCTCTGCATCTCCTCGAGGCGAGTGCGCTCTGCCAAGGTGGCGAGACGCGCAGCCTCCAGAGCCTGGGCTTCTGCAGTCGTGCCGACGATAGGGGTTTGGAGGAGCCCCTCATCCCTGTGCTGCTGATCATTCGACGGGCCGCCACGCTCACGGCCGCCACGGCCATAGCCGGGTGGGCTCTGATGAGAACCCGCCATGAAAACTTCTGCTGCAGGATCGCAGCTCTCGCACTCGGAAGGGAGCTCGGATGAATCTGATGCCGAGTCAAACGCGCCATGAAGTGGCTCGGCGGGCTCGATAGCCGCGATCTGTGGAGTCGACGCCTGGTGCGCCGCCACGTGCCTCACCCATCGCTGGAGCCGCGAACGACCGGATCGCTTGCGGCGACGAACAGCGGGGAGAGTGGATGACGCTGGAGCCGACATGCACAGAGTCGACGGCTGACGAAGGAGAACGCCGCATGAACTCGCGCTGAAGTGCGTCGCCCCGCGGACGGGGAGAGCCTCAACGTCGAGAGGGGCCTCCTGGAGCCATGCGGAGTCGTCGGCGATGAAGGTGAACGCACCGAGACGGATCTCGCAGCCCCGGATCAAACTGCCGTCGGGAGACATGGTGAAGATGAAAAACTGCAACCTCGCCGGAAGTCGCTTAGACGCCTGCCCCACGGTGGGCGCCAACTGTCGTGGGAACGTGTCTAACAGTAGATGGTAGGGGTACGAAAGGAGAGGGCAGAGTCCTAGCTATGGCGAGGGTGTACACACAGATGTATGAGTTCAGGCCTCACTCGGAAGTGATAACAGCCCTACGTCTCAGGTGCTCCGGGGAGCTTACTCTGTCGAGTGATACGTGTGTTGTGTTTACAAAGGATTGCGAACCCTTGTGCTAGTGGGGAGGGGTGGCTTATATAGAGTGCGCTGCCCCTCATAAACGTCCGACATCTAAAGGATTGATTGTGGGGAGTAAAGAGGGACGTTACTGGTAACGTATACAATAAATGCCAGTTAAGGCGGCAAGCGTAACGCCTGCCCGTTGGCCTCCCTGGGGAGACTCCCGGTCTTCTACAGTCGAGTGATTGGCGACGGCTCCGAGTGAGGGTTTACTGTCGAGTGTAGGGGGGCCTTCCGAGTGAACATATGTCGAGTGACTCATATGCCATGGCTAGTTCAGTCGGAATCTCTCTTGTAGTCTTGTAGTTCTCCAATGTGGTGTCCTTAGGTGGGGTATGTAAGACAGGCCTAATACCCTAACCTAGGTACATATCCTCGTCAATCGCCTCTGGCGGAAGGGGCATCCCCAATTCAGCCAGACAATTGGAATACCCAGACATTTTGAGTATGTGTTCACTGACAGATCCGTTCTTCTCCATCTTGCAAGCATAGAACTTATCGGAGGTCTCATACCGCTCGATCCGGGCATTCTTCTCAAAGATAAACTTCAACTCCTGGAACATCTCATATGCTCCATGACGTTCAAAACGTCTTTGAAGTCCCGGTTCTAAGCCATACAACATTGCACATTGAACTATTGAGTAATCATCAGAATGTGTCTGCCAGGCGTTTGCAACGTCTGCAACCTCTACTGGAGCAGGTGGTTCACCAAGCGGTGCATCAAGGACATAAGCCTTTTGGGAAGCCGTGAGGATAATCCTCAGATTACGGGCCCAGTCTACAAAGTTACTTCCATCATCTTTCAACTTAGCTTTCTCTAGGAACGCATTGAAATTCAGGGGTGCTACTACGCGAGCCATAGATCTACAACATAAATTTTGCAAAGACAACTCAGACTATTGTTCAAGATAATGAGTTTAGTTAATCATATTACTTAAAAACTCCCACTCAAATTGACATCCCTCTGGTCATTCGAGTGTCACATGATCCAAATTCACCAACCCAAGTCCGATCATCACGTGAGATGAGGTAGTTTCAATGGTGAACATCTTCATGTTGATCATATCTACTATATGACTCATGTTCTACCTTTTGGTCTCTTGTGTTCCGAGGCCATGTCTGTACATGCTAGGCTCGTCAAGTTTAACCCGAGTGTTCCGCACGTGCAACACTGGTGTGCACCCGTTGTATGTGAACGTAGAGTCTATCATACCCGATCATCATGTGGTGTCTCGGAACGACGAACTTTCGCAACGGTGCACACTCGGGGAGAACATAATTTTATCTTGAAATTTTAGTGAGGGATCACCTTATAATGCTACCATCGTCCTAAGCAAAATAAGATGCATAAAAGGATTAACATCACATGCAAATCATAAGTGACATGATATGGCCATGAACTTGTGCTTTTGATCTCCATCTCCAAAGCACCGGCATGATCTCCATCGTCACCGGCATGACACCATGATCTCCATCATCTTGATCTCCATCAATGTGTCGCCATGAGGTTGTCGTGCCAACTGTTGCTTTTACGACTATTGCTAACTCATAGCGATAAAGTAAAGCAAAAACGATGAAAATAAATTAAAGACAACCCTATGGCTCCTGCCGGTTGCCGTACTCATCGACATGCAAGTCGTGATATTCTATACAAAACATGATCATCTCATACATCACATATATCTCATCATGTAATTGGCCATATCACATCACAACATACCCTGCAAAAACAAGTTAGATGTCCTCTAATTGTTGTTGCATGTTTTACGTGGCTGCTACGGGTATCTAGCAAGAACGATTCTTACCTACGCAAAAACCACAACGGTGATACACAAATTGCTATTCAACCTTCTCAAGGACCGCCTTTGTCGAATCCGATCCAACTAAAGTGGGAGAGACAGACACCCGCCACCCATCTTTATGCAACAAAGTCACATGTCAGTTGATGGAACCGGTCTCTCGTAAGCGTATGAGTAAGGTTGGTCCAGGCTGCTTCATCCCACAATACCGCTGAATCAAGAAAAGACCAAGGGAGGAAGCAATCTGAGCATCAATGCCCACAAACTCCTTCGTGTTCTACTCGTGATCTCATCTATGCATAGACCTAGCTCATGATGCCACTGTTGGGGAACGTTGCATGGGAAACAAATTTTTTCCTACGCACACACAAGATCTATCCATGGTGATGAGCATCTACGAGAGGGAGAGTGGATCTACGTACCCTTGTAGATTGCTAAGCGGGAAGCGTTAAGAAACACGGTTGATGTAGTCGAACGTCTTCGCGATCCAAATTGCAATCCGTCCCGATCTAGCGCCGAACGGACGGCACCTCCGCGTTCAGCACACGTACAGCTCAATGACGATCTCCACCTTCTTGATCCAGCAACAGGGGGCGGAGAGGTGGATGAGATCTCCAGCAGCACAACGGCGTGGTGGTGGTGGTGGTGGAGTTATCCCGGCAGGGCTTCGCCTAAGCACTACCGGAATCTATTTGTTGGAGGAAGTAGAGAATAGAGAACTAGCACGTGGCCGTGTGTCTTTGGGGGCTCTATTACTCTAGTATATATAGGAGGGAGGGGGGAGGAGGCAGCCTCCCTAGGGTTTCCCCTAGGGGTCGGCCGAACCAGGGCAAGGAGGAGTCCAATCGACTTCCTACTAGGAAGTGGATTCATATTAGGAAAGAGTCCTATTCCTTCCTATCTCCACCTTTTTTCCTCTTGGGTATATGGGCCCTTATGGGGTCAGTTCCCCGGCCCATTAGGGGCTGGTGCGCCACCTCTTGGGCCCATGTGCCCCCCCGGGGTGGGTGGGCCCCACCCGGTGGACCCCCGGAACCCATTCGTCACTCCCGGTACACTACCGGAAATACCCGAAACTTTTCCGGAACCCAAATACCACTTTCCTATATATAAATCTTTACCTCCGGACCGTTCCGGAGCTCCTCATGATGTCCGGGATCTCATCCGGGACTCCGAACAACCTTCGGTCACCAACACATATATCTCAATACTACCGAAACGTCACCGAACGTTAAGTGTGCAGACCCTGCGGGTTCGAGAACTATGTAGACATGACCGAGACACCTCTATGGTCAATAAACAATAGCGGGACCTCGATGCCCATATTGGTTCCTACATATTCTACGAAGATCTTTATCGGTTGAACCTCTATGTCAAGGATTCAGTTAATCCCGTATGCTGTTCCCTTTGTTCTTCGGTATGTTACTTCCCCGAGATTCGATCGTCGGTATCTCTATACCTAGTTCAATCTCATTATCGGCAAGTCTCTTTACTCATTCCTTAATACAAGATCCTGTGGCTAACTCTTTAGCCACTTTTCTTGCAAGGCTTATTGTGATGTTGTATTACCGAGTGGGCCCTGAGATACCTCTCCGTCACACGGAGTAACAAATCCCAGTCTCGATCCATGCCAGCGCAACAGACACCCTCGGAGATACCTGTAGAGCATCTTTATAGTCACCCAGTTACGTTGCGACGTTTGATACACACAAGGTATTCCTCCGGTGTCAGTGAGTTACATGATCTCATGGTTATAGGAACAGATACTTGACATGCAGAAAACTATAGCAATAAACTGACACGATCATATGCTACATTCATAGTTTGGGTCTTGTCCATCACATCATTCTCCTAATGATGTGATCCCGTTATCAAATGACATCTCATGTTTATGGCTAGGAAACCTTGACCATCTTTGATCAACGAGCTAGTCTACTAGAGGCATACTAGGGACACAGTGTTGTCTATGTATCCACACATGCAATTAAGTTTCCAATCAATACAATTATAGCATGGATAATAAACGATTATCATGAATAAGGAAATATAATAATAACCACTTTATTATTGCCGCTAGGGCATATTTCCAACATTCAAAGTATATTATGACCCGGCTCATCCTTTCAGGATAAGACGGCCCTTGGGGGCTACATGCAGATTCTTTCAAAGTGATTATTTGTAAGACCCGGCTAATCCTTTTAGGATAAGCCGGCCCTTGGGGGCTACATGCGAATTCTTTCAAAAGTGATTGTTTGGAAGACCCGACTCATCCTTTCAAGATAAGCCGGCCCTTGGGGGCTGCATGGGTACATATTTGTGAAACGAAAATGGGTTGAAGTTTGTACCTCATACTTCTGCTTCATCATGTTTACTAAGCCAGCTTCCATATCACGGCTTGTATGAAGGCGGCTTAGGTAGCCCGCGTGCAGCTCGCTTACACTGAAATCCGCATAATCCGGCAGATCCAGTTTTGCGTTGCCTTTCTCCAACAAAGGTGGTTCTTCTTTATGCTTAGTCAATACAGTTGAAGCTCCTGGTGGCTTATAACCCGCCCCAGTGATGACAACTTCAGCGGCGTTTTTCTCACAAGGGATTTCCTCAATTGGTTGGAGAGGAATTGGACTTGGCGGGTCACAGATGTTGGCTGGGTCAGCGTCCGTGTCCATGGCCTCAGAAGAGACTTCATCAGCCTGCAGAGGAGGATTGTTTTGCTGGGGAATAGGATCTTCAGAACTTTGGATTGGGGCCTCAGGGGGCTTTGGCGCCTCTTTCTCTGGCTCAGAGACCTCGGAAATCTTGGAAGAGCCGCCCACCTTCTGTTTCTTGCTCGTTTTTGCCTTAGCCCTATGATAAGAGTAGACAAGCTTATGAGCACATGAGAACAAAATTTAGATTCCAACAAGGGCAAAATCCTTACCCATGGTTAACAATGAAGGCGGGCAGCTGCGTGCCGGTTGAGTCGCCAGATGACGGAGGCGTTTCCTGATAGTTAAAGTCGGACGGGTTAAGCAGGTTGCTGCATGAGGCTAGCGCACGGAAGAAATAAAAGTAGGACTATGAAGTACCTCATTGCAGCGTTTCCAAGGAGCTGGTGTGTTGGATAAGCCGGCTACTAGGTCTTCAGAGCCGCCGCTCTGGGTCTGACGCTTAGAATCATGTTGATGCTTCTTTAAAAGAAAGTTGGGATCCAAGTGAGCAAGAGGGTGTGAAAAATTTTCTTTCCGGATGACCCGCCGTGTTTTCTCTCTTGGCAAAGGTTCTGAGTCGGAGGAGATGGTAGTTACCTCTGCTGCGCCAGCTTGGCTCGTTTCCGCTTCACCCCGAGAGGAGTCAAAATCAATAAGTTGTATGAAAATAAGACCAAGGGAGTCAAGTTCTACCTCCGAATCATCCAGTTCGAGTAGTTCTTTGGCTGATTGCTTCTTTAGATGGCCCGGACCATGGGCTTTGGCCGCTTTGGTCTTTTTCTTCATAGTGGAGTTTGCCGTTATTCTCTTATTCCAGAAGGAAGAGTCAGCCTATATACATATATGCGTTGGCAGAAAGTTAAAAGGGATGTGAAATGCAAAATCTAGATAGAAAAGACAAAGAATAACTCAAAATGTCTTATTGCGGGAGCCGGGTTAAGAACGCAGAAAGGGTTCAAACCCGCCTTATTGCAAGCTTCTTGAGGCTCTCCAAGCAGTGATTTGACAATTAAATTGATTTCTTTATCCGACAAAGGCATCTGGTTGTAGCGCTGAGGGTCATCCACATTGCCAGTATATTGGCACATTAAGCCGCCACGCCGGCTCAGTGGCAAAATCCTCCAGGAAACCCAGCAGCGGGTCAAATCAATTCCGGTTAACCCATTGGCTATTAAAGCCCTGATCCTTGAAAATGTGTGAGCATATTGAGCGTGCTCTGTGGCGGTTAACCGGTCTGGAAGCTCAGTAGTGGTGCAGAGCCGGTAGGGGCGGTAACCCGGCAAGGGATTTTCTTTAGCCGGAGCGGTATCTCTGCAGTAGAACAAAGTGCGGTTCCAATTTTTGGGATGGCTGGGCAGAGCAGCTGAGGGAAAAGTTACATCTCTCCGTCTCTGGATTGAGACGCCTCCGAGCTCAAGACTTGCTCCATCTGTTATCTCAGTATGGCGGTTGATATAAAAGAAATATCTGAAAAGATCAACAGTGGGATCTTCTTGCAGATACGCTTCACAGAATACCTTAAATTGGCATAGGTTGGTGACAGAATTGGGGCCAATGTCTTGAGGGTGAAGTTTGTAAAAATGCAAAGCGTCCCGAAAAAATCTTGACCTGGGTGGTGAGAAACCACGGAGAAGATGATCTGTGAAAATAACAACTTCCCCCTCCTCGGGTTTGGGAGTAGTTTTTGGACCGGGAAGCCACCAGTGGATGATTTCTTTAGCCGGTAAAACCCCCATAGTTACATATTCGTTAAGCATCAGCTCAGAAACTCCGGAGGCTACCCAATCGCAAGAGGAGGGAGCCTTAGTCATGATTGGCCGGGTTAAAAGCTGTGGAAAGTTATAAGATTATGGCAGGTTAGGAGTGCTGCATGACAAGCCAGTTGTGATTATAAGACGGCAACGCTACTTGGTGGGCCATCAAGAAATTATGAGCCGCCTTTGGCTACAGGAGTGAGGTGCATTAAAGTAAGAATATGGCGGGGTATATTGCGCCAGGATGAGCCAACAGCGTGGTGGCGGGTCGATAACGCGGAGACTACTGAAAATGTTGCAAAGTGTGGGCAAACAAGTTTCACAAGTTACAGCTACATCTATGGATCTATAGACGAAGATAAAAGGGGAAATAATTACTAACCCTAAGAGCAGTCGTGGTAGGACTAATGGGCTATGTACTGATTCCGAGGAAGATGCAATCTATTCGAGATACAAGGCAGATGCGAAACTAAGCACCGCGCGATTTTGCTAGCATTTCCAAGTCAAAGGTGATTTCCTTTCAAACGAAGATATGAACTCCGATGAACGGCGATGAACTCTAAGAACTCCGGTGACCTAATGAGGATCTGAGAAGACCGAGGAACGGAACCTGAGGAGATGAAGAAGCGCATGTGCGCGCCGCCGAGCTCTGGTCGCAACAGGTTGATGTAGCGGCCCTGGCAGGGTGGACGACACGGTCCGGCTGGGGCGTCGGAGCTCCGGTCGCAAGACGCGTCATGAGGAAGAAGGAGAGGAAGAGGCAACGGGGGAAAGTGAGAAGAATGGGCCCCTGTGCCTATTTATAAGGAAGAGAGGAGGTGGAACAACAACAATTAAGTGCGAGAATCGAGGAGACGTGATAATGACTGTGACCAGAGAAGCGCCTCGATTTTCGGAATAACTAGTTAATGCAAAGATCCATTGTGACGTCACGAGGATTTTCTGGATTTACCAGAGATGATGTCATACTTTTCATATGGAGGGTCGTGAAGATTTATTTTGGAATAAATGATTAGAAGAAGCAAGAGACTCGCCAATCAGAAGAATTGAAGATTGACATGAACAAGTTCAAATCAACCTGGGGCCTAATGTTGGGGATATAACCCCACGGTATAACCCGCCTAGGAAAGGGCCGGGTTAGGTTGTTGGCGACTCTACAACAAAGCCTTAAACAGGCCAAAGACCTAGGTAAGGGAAAAACCTAGAGGCGACACACCAGGCGGGCCGGACAGAGGCCCAGAGCCAGAAGAAGATGAGTGGCCCGGATTTGTAAGCTGCCTTAAGGTAACTTGCTAGAGAAGGCAAGGCGACTTAGAGGCAGGATTGGTTACGAGGTGTAGTCCAATCCGGACTCTTGTAAGCCCAGGGCCTTGACCTGTGTATATAAAGGCGAGTCCCCGCGGCGGGTTAGGTTAAGAAACAATTGATCGAGAGCTAGGTCAAGCGAATCCGCTCCCTTGTAATCGATACCCAATCAATACAACACAAAGCAGGACGTAGGCTTTTACCTCCATCGCGAGGGGCCGAACCTGGGTAAACTCGTGTCTTTCGTCCCGATCAACCCTTTCGAGCTAGTCACCATAGCGATGGCCTCACCCCTAAGTCCTTTCAGTAGGGCATCTGCCGTGACAAAACCACGACAGCTGTCTTGCCCAAGACCAAAATGAATGTGTCAGTGGACTCAGCGTAAGTGTCTTCGAACCGACTACCATCTTGAATATGTAGCCGAGTGATCTGAAATTCCGAGTGATTTCACTACAGGGTTGACACGTCGACCGCTTCGCTGGAGAAGGACAAGGCCGACGTTGACGCCGCGTCTTTGAAAGGTAATTCTTGATTTCACTCGGAAATGATCTTTGACTTCTGTGTTTCTTTTTGGAGCTTGCTCTTGAATGATACTCGAATGTTTGCAGGACTGCACGAAGTGATAGAGCTTGATGCGGATGACAGGGTCAACCAACCAAATCCCTCCATCGACGTAGATGTCGTTATGCGGGATGCTTCACCTGCCAAGGCGCCAGCGCCAGCTCAGAGGGCCCCTTCCGGGGCTGGAACTGGACTCGGATCTCCTCTGCCAAGTCCTCCTGCGGCCAGCACCTTCAATCTGCCCCACGTCCCGGAGGACCAGGTGGGGGCGAGCAAGGAGGCACTGATCCAGCTGAGGCTGATGAACGACAAGCTGAAGGAGGCCCGTGATGCCGGCGAGGCTCTGGAGAAGAATGTCCAAGTAAGTACTCTTATAAGTACCTTCTCCAGTCGGAAATTTTGTGTCGTATGTATTTTTTGAAGTCCCGAGTGGGTTTGCGTCGGGGGCACACCCACTAGGTGTTCACTGATTCCAGTGGGGGCGCGCTTAGCGCACACACTGGGTGTAGTCCCCAAGACTGTCATCGACTGAAGCAGTTGGTAGGAGTCTGAGAATCCGAATGACATTTGTAGAAATGATTGTTGACATACTTGTCGAGAGGATGTGGTGATGGTCCATGGACGAGAGCTTCTCGACGTTGACCGTCGGGGTGTAGAACCTATAGTTCTCCAGTGGGGGCGCGCTGAGCGCACCCACTGGGTGTAGTCCCCGAGGCTACTGTCGACTGAAGCAGTCGGCGGTAGTCTTTGAGTCCGAATGTAATGGAGTGTAATAGATAATCCCAAGTGATGAGATACTTGTCGAAGAGGATGCGGTGATGGTCCATGGACCAGAGCCTCTCGACGTTGACCGTCAGGGTGTAGAACCTATAGTTCTCCGGTGGGGGCGCGCTGAGCGCACCAACTGGGTGTAGTCCCCGAGGCTGCCGTCGACTAAAGCAGTCGGCGGTAGTCTTTGAGTCCGAATGGTATTGAACTTTAATCTTATATCCAATTATTGTCACTGATGTTCCGTTGTTTCTTGTCGGTAGAGCGTGTGCGAGCTCGGGACCCGCTACAACACTCTAGAGAAGGAGGTACATGACCTGCGTCTCAACCTTGAGGCTGAGAAGACCAAGAGTGCACGTATGGAGAAAGAGAAACGTTCACTCGGAGGTAAGCGTGCCTTGCCCGATTGCTTTGAACTTGATCCTTTTCCCAATCCGACTGAAAGTACTTTATCGGATGTACGTAGTGAAAATCTTCAACTTACTAAGAGACTCCGGGCTTCCATTTCTATAGAGACCATGAAGGAGGCCCTGGAGAAGAAAGACCGTGAACTGGCGTCTTCCCAGAAGGAAGCCAGTCGGAAAATGAAAGAAGCCGAGGACAAGATGAAGTCACTCGAGAAGTGGGAAGAGGAGAAGAAGGCGTTGGAAGAAGTTGGCAGGAGGTCTACAACAGAAGCTGTTGAGGCCGAGGCAAAGCTGAAGCAGGTCAGTTCCAAGAGGCTCGAGTTGAAGAAGTTCATCGAAGACTACTGCAATGATATGAATGAAAGACTCAAAGGTACGTGACCAGCACGACTGTGTTTCAAGCCATTTCGATTTTTCACTCGTCCTCCATAACTCCCCTTTTCCCATGTATTCATCAGAGCTCTGTGTGGACGTTGAAGAGGAGACTTCCAAGATCGAGAAGGAGCTGGACCCGAGTGCAGGTATCCGTCGCGATAGCTCAACGCTTGCACTGCTTTGACTGGATGAGCGCACTGCGGAGGTGAATATCTTCCTCAACCGCTTACGCAACGCAACCAAGGACATCGACAAGGAAGTCACCCCCAGAGAGGTGTCCCCGAATGACTTGGATGCTCTCATCAACCGACTGCAAGATGTTCCGCACCAAGTGCAATCATGGAAGAAGTCTGCAGCGCGTGCCGGTGCCGATATCGCCCTTTCCCTCGTCCGCGCGCATTGCAGAGGCATAGATGAGGATAAGCTAAAGTCACTCAAGGTTGCTAACAGGAAGAATGCCAAGATTGAGGACTTCATAGAGACGTTCTTGCCAGCATCCACTCGGATCGTAGACTCATCGATCTCGACACCTTCACAGATGCAGCATCTCCGACCGCAGCCAAGTGATCCTCGGGTAAAAAACTTTAAGTAACATTTGCCTCGGTATGCCGAGTTGTTTCTGTAACCGTATATTCGCATTGATTTAGCGGCCACAGCTATCTGTACTTTTGCTTTGAACTGCATGCCATTTGGATGCCTTTATTTAACCGTTTAAGCTCTTGGCCCGGTTATCACCCGGAGTGAACTTTTACTTAGACAATCTTCAGATCGTAACTAAGTCCCCGAGTGTAGACGATGCCTTCACTCGGAGTAGTTTTTAACTTAGGCGAAATCTGGTTCATAGCTAAGCCCTCGAGTGTGGATGATGTCCTCACTGAGAGTAGTTTTTAACTTAGGCGATTACAGGATCGCAGCTAAGCCCCTGAGTGTGGACGATGTCCTCACTCAGAGTAGTTTTTAACTTAGGCAAAATCGGGTTCGCAGCTGAGCACCCAAGTGTGGATGATGTCCTTACTCGGAGTAGTTTTTAACTTAGGCGATTACAGGATCACAGCTAAGCCCCCGAGTGAGGATGATGTCCTCACTCGGAGTAGTTTTTAACTTAGGCAAAATCAAGTTCGTAGTTAAGCCCTCGAGTGTGGATGATGTCCTCACTCGGAGTAGTTTTTAACTTAGGCGAAATCAGGTTCGCAGCTAAGCCCCCGAGTGTGGATGATGTCCTCACTCAGAGTAGTTTTTAACTTAGGCGATTACAGGATCGCAGCTAAGCCCCCGATTGTGGATGATGTCCTCACTTGGAGTACTTTTTAACTTAGGCGAAATCAGGTTCGCAGCTAAGCCCCCGAGTGTGGATGATGTCCTCACTTGGAGTAGTTTTTAACTTAGGCGATTACAGGATCGCAGCTAAGCCCCCGGGTGTGGATGATGTCCTCACTCGGAGTAGTTTTTAACTTAGGCGAAATCAGGTTCGCAGCTAAGCCCCCGAGTGTGGATGATGTCCTGACTCGGAGTAGTTTTTAACTTAGGTGATTACAGGGTCGCAGCTAAGCCCCCGAGTGTGGATGATGTCCTCACTCGGAGTAGTTTTTAACTTAGGTGATTACAGGATCACAGCTAAGACCCCCAAGTGTGGATGATGTCCTCACTCGGAGTATTTTTTAACTTAGGCGATTACATGATCGCAGCTAAGCCCCCGAGTGTGGACGATGTCCTCACTCGGAGTAGTTTTTAACTCAGGTGATTACATGATCGCAGCTAAGACCCCCCGAGTGTGGATGATGTCCTAACTCAGAGTAGTTTTTAACTTAGGCGAAATCAGGTTCGCAGCTAAGCCCCCGAGTGTGGATGATGTTGTCACGCCCAAGATGCGATCCTATCCTTATTTTGGCACGAGGGCCTCGACAGGGATAGAAGCGCATCTCGTCATTTCGCAAGAATGGATATCATTACAAGTACATGTAAAGAAGAGATGAGTATATGGAATTGGCTTACACTCCCCACAAGCTACATCAATATCACATCAATACAACAACATATCCAAACATCATACAGAAGAGCAGGATCCGACTACGGACGAAAACAAACGATAAAATGACATCCATCCTTGCTATCCCAGACTGCCGCCTGGAACCCATCCTAGATCGATGAAGAAGAAGAAGAACTCCAAATCAAAACAAGCATCGCGCTCACGTCAAACCATCACATTACCTGTACCTACAACTATTGTTGTAGTAATTTGTGAGCCACGGGGACTCAGCAATCTCATTTCCAAGGGTATCAAGACTATTAAAGCTTAATGGGTGAGGTATGGTTAAGTGGTGAGGCTGCAGCAAGCACTAAGCATTTATTTGAGTGTCTAACTTACGAGTACAAGAATAAAGGGGGATGATCGTCACATAAACGGACGTGAACTAGTAATGATCTCTAAGAGATCCTGAACACCTACTTATGAACAAACATAACCCCACCGTGTTCTCTCTCGGTTCAGAAATCACGAGAAGAGACAGTCACGGTTACGCACACGGTTGGTGTATTTTATTTGAGTTTACTTCAAGTTTGCTATGACCGGGTGTTAAACAAAGTTTCCAAGTTGCCACGTAACCGCGGGCACGGCTTTCCGAAAGATTTAACCTGCAGGGGTGCTCCAACTCATCCATCACAAACTAACCACACGCCGCGGGAATAACCTCGACCACGAATCCCGTGATTTCCTAGGAAATTCCATTGGAAAACCGCAACCTCGAGATAGCCCAAGTATTCTCGGAATTCCTCGCACAAGACGTTCGAGAAAGGTAAAACAAATCCAGCAAGGCCTCCCGGTGAGCCAGATCCGCATCTAGAGTCGCGCGTTCTCTATCTACGGGCATCATCCGTCTATGCGAAGTGGACGTAGCCTAAAAATGCCTCGAGTTGCCCCGAGGTGGCACCGCCGACTGCTAGGTAGGTGGACCAACACTCATGAGGAGCACTGGCCCGGTTTGTTGATTAAAGATCCTCGGGTTAATTACTCCCTATGCAGGTTTATTAGTTATTAGGCAAATGTAGTACCAATGTTGGGCCTTGCCAGACAAGTTTTATCCTAAAACGAAAATCAAGGGGGTCCCCATAACAATCCCGAGCATGTTAGGTGCGCAAAATATGGAACATAACACCGGTACACAAGTAACTAGGGCGGCAAGAGTGGAACAAAACACCGAGCAAAAGGCTAAGCCTTCCACCCTTTACCAAGTATATATGTGCATTAGATTAAATAGCAATAATATTGTGATATATCAAAAATATCCATGTTACACATGGGAGAACTTGCACCTACAACTAGCAACTCTATAAGAAGGGATGAGCAAGCGGTAACATAGCCAAACAATGGTTTGCTGGGATGTGGAGGAGTTAGAGGATTTTCATGGCAATTTGGGAGGCTTAACATACAAGTGGTAGGTAGCGAGACAAGCGA
This sequence comes from Elymus sibiricus, assembly GCA_039707655.1. Taxonomy (NCBI): domain Eukaryota; kingdom Viridiplantae; phylum Streptophyta; class Magnoliopsida; order Poales; family Poaceae; genus Elymus; species Elymus sibiricus. The sequence goes on along the minus strand of CM077663.1, from coordinate 294,214,717 downwards.
TAGAAACGAGACATCTAGCATGGCAATGATAGTAATGGTATCCAGGGAAATGATCATCTTGCCTGAGATCCCGCTTGGAAGAAGAACGAATCCATGAAGCAGGCGATCCGTGAAGTAGACGAACAGGACGTAGTCGAACGAATCCTCACACTCCGAATGCTTTCGGAACTCTATCGAGAAGAAGCAATCTAGAACAAACAATCAACACACGATACACCACGACATATGCATGACATGATGCACTTCAAATATGATGCATGTTATGCATGACATGGCAAGCACAACAATCAACTTCTACACATTAAGTGAAGCTCAATATGCAACGAGTTGCATATTGATGAAACTCCACATTCGAATATTTAGTTCACTCTCGTTTAGGTACACGACAATATTAAATGTTGTTAAACATGGCAAGAGGTGAAGCATAAGTAAACTACACATCTAGGCAAGTTTAAATGAGGCCGGAAACAACATATAGCATTTCCGAAACGACCCCATATGTTAATTTCAAAATTGGTCCAGATATGAACTAATCATGTTTTATATTTGTTAAACAGCAAAACAAAATGCACCATGTGATTCTACTCGTCATTCTAGTCGATTTACATATATAGATCATATAAAACGGAGCTACGGCCTAAAAGATATGATCAACACAAGATGCATATGTCATGAATGCAAAATGCATGCAAACAACCACCACAAACATGTTAAATCATGTAGGCAGCAAGATATTATGAAACTACATGAAATTGTAGTCAAGTTTCATGTGGAACATGTTCAAAACGGAGCAACGGTTCAACGATAACAAGCAACACAAGTTTTAGTTCAAATCTGTCCAAAACAGCAACATGACATATTGCACACATGAAAACAACAAGCTCCAAGATCCTAATATGCACAAACTAAGCATGGGGCAGTAGCATATAACACACACTTCATTTCATCTTCACATTTCACACTCAAAAGAGTCATGGATCACATGGTAGGAAGCTCACAACATGGCAATAAAATATAGCAGATTAGGACTTAGTGAAAATAACAGGTTTTAGCATAGCAGATTTTTACGAAGGCATATTGGCAGCAATAAAACTATATGCTACAGGGCATATTTTGGCATGAAAATTTACAACATGGTAGAGGACATGATGGACTACAATTCATTCCATGGTGGTAAGGTCTAATTATGCATAGAATTGTTGCTAGCATCAACACAATATGGCATTATGAAGAAAGCAAATTCTCAGACTTAGTGAAAATTAGAGTAGACATGTGCGGCAGTTTTTAACAGATTGACATATTGAACAACAGAATTAATTATGATGCTAAACCTATTCATGCAAACTATTGGAACAACATGGTAGGAAACAACATGCTTAACAAAAGACTCCTTGGTGGCAACCAGAAATGACTCCTAGATCAATAGCAAATCACATGGCAACATGACAACAAAATAACAGTTTCAGACTTGGTGAAATTTCACTAACTCCCAAAACTGCGGTTTGACTAGGAATGTAGACATGGCAATAACAGTAGCATAGCAACCCTCTGTGAGCATGGCAGGGACACTAACATCAAGAAGACATGACACACAACAAAACATACCATTGGCACATGTTCATACGGGTCATGGGTTGCTTAATATGATGCTCACAAAACGGAACTCTTTGTTAACAGATTTCAGTTTTAACACGATGGCAACTTTAGAGCAAGTAATGAACATGATGATGATGTCCTACCTAGCAACCAGAGGCATGGCATGATAGTAGACATATTATAGGGCATATCTCATGAAGACACCACATGCAAAGGAGCTACGGTTTAGATGCAATCATCCGCGCAACAATGAATAAAATCACCGTTGTGTAAACTACGACGGAATGCATTTTCGTGACACATTTGACAGCAAGTAGATGAATCCTATAATGCATGACAATGCAACCATGATGTAGAGTGCAATGAGCGATGCATTTTCATATATAACACATTGCCATTGGATGCCCGGTTACCAAGATACAAGCAATTTAATATGCTATCATGATGCAGAAATCTGGGGACTTAGAAAAAAAATACCCTAACGAAATCGGGACGGAGTGGTACGGGGACGAGCGGATCCAGGCTGCGGGCCGGGCGTTTGGATGGAAGGACGCCCAGATCCGGGACGGGCCGGTCCCGATCTGGGCAGGAGGAGGCCCGAGGTCAACGGCGGGCACGCCGACGAGCGCGGGGGCGAGCCGCAGCAGTAGTGGGGCGGCGGATCCGGTGGACACCACGCCGGATCTTGGCCGGACGGCGGCAGGGGGGGTCTCCGGGCTCCTGCGGGGCAGACGGCGGCGCTGGCAAGGCGAGGCGCGGCGATACGGCGGCGGGGCGCACGGCGGAGGCGGCGCGGCGAGGCGAGGGCTGCCGGAGGTCCGGCGGCGGGGCGCGCCTGCGGGCGAGCGCGGCTTTGCCGAGCTGCTCGCCGGAGGCGGGGACGCTGTGCGCAAAGGCGCAACGGCGGCGGGGTCGGGAGGAGGCTGGGGCAGACGGGGCACCTCGGGCGCTCGAGGGCAGCGGCGGCCCGGTTCGGGCCCGGCCGGGCCCCAGATGGGCCTGGCGGGCCGCGGCGGTGGGAGACTGGCGGGGGGGCGACGGCTGAGGCCAGGTGGCAGGCCCTCGTTGGCTGAGAGGCGGGCCGCGGCGGCAGGGTTGACAGCTGGCGGCGGGGAGGCCACTTGGCGGGCGCTAGTTGGCTGCGGCGGCGGCGGGTGGCGGCGCAGCCAGCGGCTGACGCCACGTGGCGGCGCGCGACGGGACCGGCATGGAAAAACACGGTGGGGCGGCGCCTGAGAGGTGGGAGGAGGCTGTGGGCAGTGCGGTTTTCGAGGAGGAGGGAGAAGAAGACCATTTTGGGCAGGGGAGCCTTCCTTTTATAGCTAGGGGCTAGGGTTAGGGGGGTTTTGGGCGATCTCGGACCGCTCGATGCCGATCGAACGGCTCCGAAGCGGAGGGGTTTAGCTGGGTTGAGGTGGGCTGTGTAGAGGGGTGTTGTGCTGAGATGAGAGAGAAGTTTGCGGCCCGTGACAGTTTTTTTTAAACACCAAAAATCGTCCGATAATAAAACCGGTGACTGCGCTACTACGGTTGACCGTCGGGGTATCAAACGACCTCCGATTGCCATGAAATTTGGCAGGCAGCCTACCTACAATATAAAAAGACCGCTCGCCAAGTTTTGACCCAATCCGAGAAAGTTTTATACACACTTTTGAAAACAATATCTTGCAATGCCGCGGGCCCGTGCGTGTGTGGTTGGACTCGAAACGATCGACGACGAGAACGGAGAGAACCGGCAACTACGAACGAATGCATGTTTTTCGAAAACGAGTGACAATGCTATGCAAATGATGCGATGATGAATGCGACAACCAAACGAATCACACGACGAGAATGGAAATAAAACGGGAATCTTCTGGAGCGTCGGAGTAGTTTTTAACTTAGGCGATTACAGGATCGCAGCTAAGCCCCCGAGTGTGGATGATGTCCTCACTGGGAGTGGTTTTTAACTTAGGCGATTATAGGATCGCAACTAAGCCTATCCATACACCCACTGGGGGTGAGGAAAAAGAAAGAAAGTGAAAATGTTTTGACAAGGAGTAGGAAAAGTAAGAACTTTTATTCATCAAATCCACTCGGTATCTCACTACAGGAATGACAGAGTGTTTTCTAGATTAAGTGTAGAACTTGCGGAGCAGATCCGCATTCCATGCTCGGGGTTCTTCCGCATCGGTGGTGAAATTATATAACCGATAAGCTTCGTTGTTCAGGACTTTGGAGATTGCCGTAAGGTCCCTGCCATGGAGGCACCAACTTGTGTGGCTTCTGTTGGTCCAGTCGGAGAACGAGGTCGCCTTCCTGAAAAGTGCGCCCTCTGACTTGTCTGTCGTAGTAGCGCCTCAAATCTTGCTGATAAAGCGTTGACCTGACCAGGGCTAACTCTCTCTCCTCTTCCAAGAGGTCCAGACCATCTTTATGTGCTACTTCTGCTTCGTCTTCGTTGTAAAGTTCCACTCGGGGAGCATTGTGGTGTACATCACTTGGCAGAACGACATCAGATCCGTATACCATGAAGAAAGGAGTGCGCTTGGTCGAATGGTTCAGGGTCGTCCGAATGCCCCATAAGACAGACGGTAGTTCTTCGACTCAAGCACCAGCAGCAATCTCTAGATCTCTAATCAATCAGGGTTTCAATCCTTAAAGAATCATCCCATTTGCTCATTCTGCTTGTCCGTTCGACTACGGATGAGCCACGAAAGCATAGTTGACCCGAGTACCTTGAGAATAGCAGAACTCACGGAACTCATCCGAATCGAAATTCTTCCCGTTATCAGCGATGATATCATGGGGTACTCTGAATGTGAAGATAATCTGCCGAATGAAACTGACAGCGGTAGATGCATCCAAGCTTTTGATGGGCTTCGCTTCGACCCACTTGGTGAACTTATCCACTGCCACCAGTAGATGGGTAAACCCACTCGACCCGGTACGCAGGGGACCGACCATGTCGAGGCCCCACATGGCAAACGACCAGGTGAGCGGAATGGTCTTCGGTGCGGATGCAGGCTTGTGCGTCTGATTCTTATAAAACTGACATCCGACACAAAGGTCAACCAAGTTCTTTGCTGCCTCATTGGCTCGGGGCCAATAAAACCCGCATGGAACGCCTTTGCAACCAACGTCCAAGAGGACGCATGATGGCCATAGGTTCCCGAGTGAATATCATGCAGGATCTGCAGCCCTTCCTCTGGGGAAATGCATTTTTGTGTTACGCCTGTAGTGCTCTTCTTGTATAGCTGCTCTCCCATGACCTCAAAGGATTTGGATCGTCGAACGATCCATCGGGCCTCCTCTTCATCTTTGGGGAGCTCTTGCCGGAGCAAGTATGCTAAGTAAGGTTAGGTCCACTCGGGAGTGATCACCAACATCTCGTGGACGAGATCCACTACGTTTGTAATGTCGACTACAGTCGGGTTCAAAGGTCCGACTGCTTGCAGGGGCTCTTCAGTAAAAGGATCCTCTTTGACTGAAGGAGAGTGTAGGTGCTCAAGAAATATTCCTTTCGGAATGACCTGCCGAGTGGAACCGATCTTGGCCAGATCGTTGGCCGCCTGGTTCTTCGCTCGGGGTATGTGATGAAGCTCCAAGCCTTCGAAGTTCTTCTCCAATTTCTGGACTGCATTACAGTACCCGCTCATAGCCGGACTCCGGATATCCCATTCCTTCATCACTTGATTGACCACGAGGTCCGAGTCACCGAATATCATCAAGCGCCGGATACTGACGTGGCTTGAGACTGCGTCGGTATTTCCCCAAAGAGGAAGGGATGATGCAACACAGCGACGGTAAGTATTTCCCACAGTTATGAAACCAAGGTTATCGAACCAGTAGGAGGATCACCACCACCCAATAACCAGCACCTGCACACAAATAACAAATACTTGCAACCCGACATGAAAGAGAGGTTGTCAATCTCTCTACGGTAAAAAGATAGATTAGGATATGATAGATAGGAGAGATCGATCTCTCAAGAACACAAAATAGAAAGGGAAAATAAAAAGTGGAGCAATATATTTTTGGGTTTTGGTATAGTAGATCTGAAAACAAAGAGGCAAAAAGATAGATCGGAAAGCAATATGTTGGAAAAGTAGCCCCAGGGGCCGTAGGTTTCACTAGTGGCTTCTCTCATGAGTATAGCACACGGTGGGTGAACAAATTACTGTTGGGCAGTTGATAGAAGATCAAATAATCATGACGATATCCAAGGCGATGATCATTATATAGGCATCACGTCCAAGATAAGTAGACCGACTCCTGCCTGCATCTACCACTATTACTCCACACATCAACCGCTATCCAGCATGCATCTACTGTATTAAGTTCATGGAAAAATGGAGTAATGCAATAAGAACGATGACATGATGTAGACAAGATCTATTCATGTAGGAATAGTGTCGTCGTTTTCTCATGACAAATGCCATGGGGTGGCTTATCGAGAGTGGTTGGGGCCGAAGGACGCCGACGGATTCCGGGAACGGGATTAGGCACAAGCGGTGAGGGACACACGATGTACCCAGGTTCGGGGCCCTCCGTGGGAGGTAACACCCCTAGTCCTGCCGGTCTGGTTAGATGGTGGGTGATGTTACAATGGTGCTCCTTGAGCTGATGTCTAGAGGAGGAAGAAGGAGTAGCCGGCTCCTCTTCCCTTGCTACGTGGGAGTGAGAGTGTGAGATGGGAGAAATCCCTTAGTGCTTTCCTGCCCGATGCATGGGGGCCTCGGGGGGTTTTATAGGCCAACCCCCCAGCTTACAATATTCCTAAGGTACTAAAGGGGGGACCCAGCTGGCAGCCTCTCCAGCCGGCCAGGGGGCCCGCCGGCTGGGCCGTCTCGTCGCCCGTAGGGCCCGCCGGCTGCGCGGTCCCATCGCCAACTGGGGCCCGCCAGCCGGCTGTTCTATTGGCCCGCGCCTACCTGTCGCGGCACGGGCCGCCCCGCACGGCATCGTCTTGTGCCTGCTAGCCGAAGTCAGCGTTACGGCCGGCTGCGCTGTAGCCACGCCGGGGCAGGTAATGGAGTGGACGGCGGCGTGGCGGCACTGCTGCCCCGCCGGGTCTCGATCAGTCTTGGTCAGCGGTACGACCACCCGGACTGTGGCCACGCGTGCCCGCGTGTCAGCGGTCGCTGTAGCCATGCCGGAGCCCATCATGGGGGTCGCGTCCTGTCGGTGTACTTGGCCGCAGTGGGAGGGGACGGGTGCCTGCCCGTCTAGAGGTCAGCGGAAGGGCCGGCTGTAGAGCGGCCGGCCGCAGGCTGGCCAGGGGCTAGGCGGCCAGCTCCTGACCAGCCTGCCGTGAGCCAGCGGGCAGTGGGCTTGCCGGTAGCCCGTCACCCGGCCTTGGTCCAGCCGGCCGTGGGCCAGCCGACAGTACGCCAGCCGGTCGCGGGCCAGCCGGCCGTATGGTTTTTTCAGAAGGGGTTGGAACCCCCCCAGTCTTGGCCTACCTAGGGGTAATAACCCCGTCAGTAGTCCTCGAAGCCGGCGGGGGCCCACGTCCTTCCGACGAGGGTGAGCCGGCGGCTTCATCCGGCGGCACATGCCCATCGCACGGGGTCAATCGGTCAGCCGCGCCGGCAACCGCTCTCGTCGCCTCGGGTCCCGTCGCGCCGCTTCAGGTCCCGTGCCGGACCGCGGTGCGCCACACGGAGCGCAATGATGCTGAGGGCCCCGCACCTGGGGGCATGACGGGACGTCGCCCCGGGCCTAGCCTGGTAGGCCATGGGCCTAGCCCAGTAGGCCTCGGGCCGCAGGCAGGGATCCTCTGTGCCCGGACCCCAACGGCCACGGCCCACAGTGCCCACGTCCCGCGGATTTCCCGGGTGAGTGGGCACAGTTAATCCCCACGTCCCCCGGGCGTCGCCCCCTTACTTATAAGGGGAGGGGGAGGGGCGGAAGCAGTTCGTGCACCCCTCACCCCATCGTCTTCCTCCTCTCGTAGTCCGCCGCTTCAGCTCGCGCTGCCACTCCACTCGCCTGTTTCTTCACGCGCGATTGCCTCGGAGATGGCCGACGGACCCTTCGGTAGCTGGGGTGGCTCCGTCATCACCGAGGAAGACATCGCGCACCTCCGCCGCACCCACATGCTGCCGTCGGAGGACCGCGTCGCCGCCCGTCCGCCGGGCAGCGAGGTGGTGCCCGAGCCTCAGGAGGGGGAGTTTGTGGTATTCACCTGGCACTTCTCGCGTGGCTTCGGCCTGCCGGTGAGCCAGTTCTTCCGCCTCTTCATGGACACCTTCGATCTCCAGCCGCACCACCTCGGGCCCAATTCCATCCTTCAGCTCTCGAGCTTCGTGACTCTCTGCGAGGGCTACCTCGGGCTTCTCCCCTTCGTGGAGTTGTGGAGGAAGCTCTTCTACCTCAAGGCCTTGAGGAACAACGATGAGGCGTATGCCTGCGGGGGAGCGGTGGTGTGCGTCCGTGGCCCGCTATTCCCCCGCATCATCCTCATCGAGTCCGTCAAGAAATGGAACCGGACGTTCTTCTACGTGAAGAACGTCGACCTGGCGCGGGACTACATACGGCTACCGGCCTTCATCAACGCCCCATCCTCGGGGATGAACTGGACGGGCGACGGGCTGCCTGGAGATCTGGTCGGGATGCTGGGCCGGTTCCAGACCATGAGGAGTGGAGAGGGATTGGTCGCGGCCGATCTGGTGGCCGCCTTCATTGATCGCCGGGTGCTGCCCCTTCAGCAGAGGCCACACCAGATCTGCGATATGACGGGTTGGCGGGACCCCTGCCGGCTGTCGACCTTCGAGCTGACGACAGCCTAGGTGGCGGAGCGGGTGAACGCCATCACCAACTTCAAACTGAAGCCGGGGACCTGGAGCTTCGGCAAGATGCCGTACAGCCGGCACGACCCGGCGCCCCTGGTACGCCCCGTCGAGGTGGTTTCTTTTTCTTCTGTGTTTCTCCAGCCGTCCCCCCCCCCCCCCCCGCTCACACGCCGTGCTGACCGCAGCACTTTGTTCGACACAACATGCCGGACGGCCCGCACCCCCAGGTATTTCAGGCGGAACACGCTGATTCCGACCCGAAGGACTTCGAGCTGGGGGGCGGCGTCGAGGAGGGGGTTGACTCCTCGGGAGAGGTCGAGGCGGACGGGGCGATGGGTGACCCGGGAGCCGGCGGGTCTAGAGCGGCTGGTGAGTTCCCCTCCGGACCCTCGATCAAAGATTGGACTGACGACGATGATGATGATGATGATGTCCGGATCTTGGACGCGCCTCCCCCCACAGCTCGGCGGGGGCCACGCGGACGGAGTGAGGAGCAGCCGGCTCGTGGCCTGACGGCCGAGGCCTCCCGTCGGGAGAAGAGGCCAACCTCGGGGCAGCTGTCGACTCAGCCGCCTGCTCGTAAGAGAGTGCGAGCGGCCGTCGCGAACCGCCGGCATGGGCGAAGCGGGCCCTTCCCGTCGTCGCCGGGTAAGTACTTTCCTAATTCTTATGGGTTTCTTTGAGATTTCGAGCCGGCGAGCGCCTGAGGGCCCATCTTTTGTTTACCCCAGGGACGCCATCGAGCTCCATGATACGGAGTCGTCCACCGACCCGGTGGAGCCGACCAGCCTGCAGGCCCAGGAGCACGCGGCCACGGCGTGGGAGGAGAAGAGGAGGCTCGTAGAATTGCGGGCCGCGAAGGCAGGGGCGAAGGGCGCGCCCTCGCGTTCGGGGGCCTCGAGTGACGGGAGGCGGAGGTGGCCCGCCGACCCAGCGCGTGCGACGGACTCGGCAGCGGAATCGACGCGGATGTCAAGGCCTCCATCAAGCGAGCCGCGAGAGCCGGCTGTGGAGACGGCCATGACCCCGCCTATGGCGCACGCGACCCGGCCGGTGGGAGCGGTTTCCGAGCCAGCTCAGGAGACGGCCCAGCGGGGGGCGACGGTAGCGACCCCGCCCACCATCGAGCCGGCTGCAGCAGATGTGCCCGTTGCCCCGGCTGTGCCGGAGGCGGCACCGGGGACAACGGTCGGTGGGAGGAGCGAGCCGGCTCAGCCGGCTGTCAAGCCGGTTTGGCAGGTGGTGGAGCCGCCCATGCTGGCTGCAGAGGGACCCGAGGCCGGCTCCCGAGCCCTGGTGGTTATCGCCAACCACCCGCCGGCTGCTGCCGAGGCGGATGCCTGGTCGAGCGGCGGGACGAGCCGGTCGAGCAGGACCATGCTCGACATGATCCGGGACTGGAGGGCGCTGGCCCTCGTCCCGGTCGCCCTGGTCATGCTAGCCGGCAACCAGGTCCTTGCGCCTGGGGAGCCAGGTCGCATCATGGCGCACTATCGTGAGGGGCTGGCCAGGTTTGCGGAAGCCGCCGAAAGCAACTTCCGGTGCGTGGAGGAGGCGGTGGAGGTGAGATTCTTCTATCTTGCATCGAACTTTCAGTGGGGGCTCGTGAGCGCACCCACTGGGTGTAGCCCCCGAGATTCGGGCTGGCTGCTCGGCTGCATGGCAGCCGGGCCGGATCTAACTCTTTCTTGCTTGTCTAACTTCTTGTTTCTTGGCACGGAGCAGGCTGAGAACGCCAAGCGGCAAGCGCTTTTTGATGAGGCGGTTGCTATCCACAACCGCGGCAAGGTTGGTTTTTATCAGGTCTAGGAGGAGCTGAAGAAGGCGCAAGGTATGCTTTTTTCCAGTGGGGGCGCGCGAGCGCACCCACTGGGTGTAGCCCCCGAGAGTCGGGCTGGTTGCTCGGCAGCCGGCCCGGGTCTTCCGCATTTGAGTAACTTGTGTTGGGTTTTTTCGCAGAGGAGCTGACCCCAATTCGGCAGAAGAGGGATGAACTGGCCTCCGAACGGGACCGGCTGGGGCAGGAGCTCCAGGCGGTCACATCGGAGCAAGACCGGCTGGGCGGCCTGGTCGTGGATGGGCAGGCGGCCCAGGAGCGCCTCACCGCGGAGCTGCAGAAGGAGGTGGCGGCCCGGGAGGAGGCCGCCAAGCAAGCGGCCGACGCCAGCCAGCGGGTCGCCCCCCTGCAGGACAAGGTGGCTCGCCTCAGGGGCGAGCTTGAGATGCGCGGGGCCGCCCTTGCCCAGGCGGAGGAGGCGCTGGAGAGGGAGCGGAGCGCGGGCCTTCAGTTTGCCCTCGAGATGGACGAGGCTTTCCAGCGTGAGTTTTGTTTTCGAGTCCTCTTCCTCCGTCGGCTGCTTTCAACTTGCTTTCGACTTGTTTTTTTGATTCTCCTCTTTCCTTAGACCGGTTCCCGGAGACCCAACGCCGCGCCGAGCGGGTTGTGGCGGATCACCGGGAGTGCCTGCGGCAGCGCAGGCAGGAGGTTGATGAGCACGCCGGCTGGGACGTGCCGGAGCTCGCGCTGGCCATTGAGAACCGGCTGATCCATGTTCAGCGCTGCATGGACCGGCTCCAAACAGCTGGCAAGGATGTGATTTCGGCCCTCTGACCGGGTCGTGGGGCCCCGGTGGGCCGCGTGGCGCTGTGGCTGGAGAACGCGGTGGCCCGGCTCGAGGTTTGGAAAGCGTCAGCGGCCCGTTCCGGGGCGCAGATGGCCCTTCGGTTCGTCACATCGTGGTACCCCGGCGTCGACTTGGGCCGGCTAGCCACGATGCATGAAGTTCCTGAGGCGGAACGGGTCGCCCGCGAGGGTGCCCTCATCCGCCGAGCCAACGAGCTGGCTTCGTATGTTGACCCGGACGAGCTCCTGCCGGCGCTTGGCTAGGACGGCGAGCCGGTTGCCGAGGACTCCTTCGGCAATCCCCAAGGACCCAAAGATGAGGAGGTTGCCGATGAGAGCACCGCTTCTAGCACCGGCAGCGACACCGAAGCCACGGAGGCCACGGAGGCGGATCCGAAGGCCGCGGCCTCCCCTGGGTGAACTGTTGAGCCGGCCGGCGATGTACCGGCAGCCTGAGCGTCCCTACGCACTTTGTATCTTTTTCTTTTGCTGAAAAGCTTGTTTAAGACACATTTCCACCCACTGGGGGTGTATTGTAAAGAATCCTCGGCCTGTGGCCTTTTGTTTATAACTCGCTTGAAGTTCAAAATGCTTGCGTGCCGGCTCCTCCTTTGCCCTTCACCTTTCAACTCATATTTTATGCAAGGATTCCTTCCGGCTTCCGCCTCGCCTGTCAGCCAGCCGGGAGCTGGACTGAGACAGGGACGGGGCATCGTCCTTGGGGAAAACGAGTGGGCCTTAGAGTCGTACGGCTAGGGTTGGGGTGAGCCCGCAGAGGCTGGTTTTTAGAGGTAACGCGGTCCGGTTTGACCTATCCGGCTGCTACTCTTTAGGCGGCGTTCGCGTGATAAGTTCCTTCCTACCCCATGGTTCCGCCAGCTGGACAGCCGGGGGCCGGACCGTGGCTGGGTAGGGGGATAGGAAAGGGTTGCTTGCTCACACTACTTGTCCGCCTCGGGGAAGAGCCGGCGAGCCCCCCGGGCCCAGGAAGCCGGACCCGGATGCCTCGCTTAAAAATGACGAGCCTTTGATGGAATTGAAAAGGGGTGTGGCCCAAGTGCCGGCTTGGGGCCCCCATTGCATTCATTAAGTTCCAACAGAAGGGAAGATACATACATACACGGGTTTTTCCTTAACAGTAGAATGGTCGAAGGAGCGCCGCATTCCACGGGCGCTCCGTCTCATCGCCGGAGGCGTCTCTTTTGCGCTTCTGCGACTTCTGGGCATCTATCAGGTAGTAGGCGTTGTTGTGCAGCGCCTTGCTGGCGATGAACGGGCCCTCCCATGGGGAGGACAGCTTGTGCTGGCCGGCGGTCCGTTGGATCCGCCTGAGTACCTGTTCTCCTTCGCGGAAGGAGAGGGGCCGGATCCGCTTGATGTGGTAGTGCCGGAGCTTCTGCTGGTAGATGGCCGTCCGGCTCAGGGCCAGTTCGCGTGCTTCTTCGAGTAGGTCGACGCCGTCTTCTCTTGCCTCCTTCGCGTCCTTCTCCTTATACAGGGTGACCCGAGGCGAGTCGAACTCGATGTCTGTGGGGATGATCGCCTCGGACCCATATACGAGAAAGAAAGGGGTGTAGCCGGTCGACCGGTTGGGCATGGTCCTGAGGCTCCAGAGGACAGCCGGCAGCTCATCAATCCAGCAGCCGACCGACCGCACGAGGGGTGCCACGAGCCGAGCCTTGAGGCCGGCCAGGATCAGGCCGTTTGCCCTCTCTGCCTGGCCGTTTGACTGTGGGTGGGCCACCGACGCAAGGTCGAGCCGGATGCCCTCCTGGGAGCAGAAACGCGCCATCGCGCCTTTGGCAAAATTCGTGCCATTGTCGGTGATGATGCTGTGGGGAACGTCGTAGCGGACCGTGACGTCTTTGATGAACCGGGCGGCGGTGGGGCCGTCCAGCTTCTTGATGGGCCTGGCTTCGATCCACTTGGTGAACTTGTCGACAGCCACTAGCAGATGAGTCATGCCGCCCCGCGCGGTCTTGAAGGGGCCTACCATGTCCAGCCCCCAGACGGCAAAGGGCCACGAGAGTGGGATGGTCTGGAAGGCTGTTGCCGGCAGGTGGCTCTGCGTGCTGAAGCGCTGGCACCCCTCGCATTTATCGACCAACCGCTTGGCCTCTTCCAAGGCCGTCGGCCAGTAGAAGCCATGGCAGAATGCTTTGGCCACCAGGGTTCTGGAGGCGGCGTGATGCCCGCACTCGCCCTGGTGGATGTCGAGGAGGATTTCTTGCCCCTTCTCCGGCTCGACGCAGCGTTGGAACACGCCAGGCGTGCTGCGATGAACCAGCTCGCGGTTGATGATGCTGTAGGCCGGGGCCCGGCGCTGGATTTGTCTTGCCGTGGCTTTGTCAGGTGGGAGCTCGCCGCGCAAGAGGAAAGCCAGAATGGGCTGGGCCCACAAGGGGGCCGAGACGGGAGCCGGCGCGAGCTCAAGTGGAGCGCCGGAGGCGGCCGGAGGCCCCGGGTCCGGCTGATCAGTCCCCGGGACCGGCTCGCCAGCCCCCGGGACCGGAGCGCCAGTCCCCGGGACCGGAGTGCCAGTCCCCGAGACTGAGACGGGAGGGGCGTCGATCGTCATCATGATGGTCATGGAGCCGGAGCCGGTCGCCGAGGGGGCGTTGGATGTTGGAGCCGACGGGGCCGGCATGGCAGCCGGAGCTGGAGGTGCCGGTAGAGCAGCCGGACCCGATGGCGCCGGCAGAGCCGCCGGGGCCGATGGTGCCGGCAGGGCAGCCGGACCCATCGATGAGCTGGCGGCGTTGGCCGGCAAGAAGATAGACTCTGATTCGGGGGAGAGCTTGATCGAAGGCTTGAGCAGCCGTTCGAGGGAGACGCCGGCTGGGATGGCCTGCCGGGTGGAGCCGATCTTTGCCAACGTATCGGCCGCCTCGTTGTCCGCCCGGGGGATGTGGTGGAACTCACAGCCCTCGAAGGAGCCGGTGAGCTGCTGGACGAGGAAGCGATAGCTGGCCATGTTAGCGTCCCTGGCGTCCCATTCGCCAGAGACCTGTTGCACCACGAGGTCGGAGTCGCCAAAACAGAGGATGCACCGATTTCCTTGGCGAGCCGGAGGCCGTGGACGAGCGCCTCGTACTCGGCCACGTTGTTGGAGGCGGCGAAGAGGATCTGGAGGGCGTACTTGAGCTGGTCCCCCTTCGGGGATGACAAGACGATGCCGGCTCCCAGGCCGGTTCGCATCTTCGAGCCGTCGAAGTGCATGCGCCAATGCGTGGAGTCCAGGGGAGCCGGCATGAACTGGGTTTCGACCCAGTCGATGAAGAAGTCAGCCATCGTCTGTGACTTGATGGCGGTGCGTGGCTCGTACCGAATCTCGTGGTCGGCAAGGGCGATGGCCCATTTGGCGATCCGTCCGGTGGCGTCTCGGCCGCTCATGATCGCGCCGAGCAGCACCGTGCTCACCACGGTGAAGGTATGCTCCTGGAAATACTGCTTGACCTTCTTGGCGGCAAAGTATATGCCGTAGAACATCTTCTGGTAATGGGGGTAGTTCTGTTTGGAGGCGGAAAGGACCTCGCTGAGGAAGTAGACATGGCGTTGGACCGGCAGCGCTTTGCCCTCCTCCGGCCTCTCTACCACCAGCACGACGCTGATCACGCGGGTGGTCGCCGTTGTGTACGCGAGCATCGGCTCCTTCTCAACCGCCGCCGCCAGGACGGGAGCGTTCGAGAGCGCGCGCTTAAGGTCGCGGAACGCCTCGTCCGCCTAGTCGGTCCACTCGAACTTGGGCGTCTTCCTCATGAGCTGGTAAAGGGGCAGTTGATAACCCACAAGTATAGGGGATCGCAACAGTTTTCGAGGGTAGAGTATTCAACCCAAATTTATTGATTCGACACAAGGGGAGCCAAAGAATATTCTCGAGTATTAGTAGCTGAGTTGTCAATTCAACCACACCTGAAAGACTTAATATCTGCAGCAAAGTATTTAGTAGCAAAGTAGTATGGAAGTAACGGTAACGATGGCAAAAGTAACAGTAGCGGTTTTGTAGTGATTGTAACAGTAGCAACGGAAAAGTAACTTAGCAAAGATCAATATGTGAAAAGCTCGTAGGCAATGGATCAGTGATGGATAATTATGTCGGATGGCATTCATCATGCAACGGTTATAACATAGGGTGACACAGAACTAGCTCCAATTCATCAATATAATGTAGGCATGTATTCCATATATAGTCATACGTGCTTATGGAAAAGAACTTGCATGACATCTTTTGTCCTACTCTCCCGTGGCAGGGGGGTCCTAATGGAAACTAAGAGATATTAAGGCCTCCTTTTAATAGAGAACCGAACCAAAGCATTAGCACTTAGTGAATACATGAACTCCTCAAACTACGGTAATCACCGGAAAGAATCCCAGTTATGGTCACCCTGGGGGATGCGGATCATAACTCGTAATAGGTGTCTACAACTTGCAAGATAGGATCAAGAACACATATATATTCATGAAAACATAATAGGTTCAGATCTGAAATCATGGCACTCGGGCCCTAGTGACAAGCATTAAGCATAGCGAAGTCATAGCAACATCAATCTCAGAACATAGTGGATACTAGGGATCAAACCCTAACAAAACTAACTCGATTACATGGTAAATATCATCCAACCCATCACCGTCTAGCAAGCCTACGATGGAATTACTCACGAACAGCGGAGAGCATCATGAAATTGGTGATGAAGGATGGTTGGTGATGACGACGGCGTCGATTTCCCCTCTCCGGAGCCCAAAACGGACCCCAGATCTGCCCTCCCGAGGAAGAACAGGAGGTGGCGGCGGCTCCGTATCATGAAACGCGATGAACTCTTCTCTCTAATTTTTTTTCTCCCCGAATAGGGTTATATGGAGTTGGAGTTGAGGTCGGAGGAGTTACAGGGGCCCACAAGCCACCAGGGCGCGCCCTAGGGGGGGCGCCCCCTGGCTTGTGGCCAATGGGTGGACCCCTTCCGGTTGATTCTTTCGCCAGTATTTTTTATTAATTCCAAAAATATTCGCCGTAAATTTTCAGGTCAATCCGAGAACTTTTATTTCTGCACAAAAATAACACCAAGGCAATTCTGCTGAAAACAATGTCAGTCCGGGTTAGTTCCCTTCAAATCATGCAAATTAGAGTCCAAAACAAGGGCAAAAGAGTTTTGAAAAGTAGATACGATGGAGACGTATCAAATCCCCCAAGCTTAACCCATTGCTTGTCCTCAACCAATTCAGTTGACAAACTGAAAGTGACAAAGAAAAACTTTTACAAACTCTGTTTGATCTTGTTGTTGTAAATATGTCTAACTGATGTTCAAGTTTTCAGCAAAGATTATAGACTAACCATATTCACAATAACATTTAGGTCTCACATTTACTCATATCAATGGCATAATTAACTAGCGAGCAATAATAATAAATCTCGGATGACAACAATTTTATCAAAACAATCATGATACAATATGATATAATGGTATCTCGCTAGCCCTTTCTGAGACCGCAAAACATAAATGCAGAGGACCTCTGAAGAACAAGGACTGACTAGACATTGTAATTCATGGTAAAAGAGATCCAGTCACAGTCATACTCAATATCAATTAATAACAAAGCATACAAATGACGGTGGTGCTCTCTAACCAGTGCTTTTTATAAGAGGAGGATGACTCAACAGTAAAGTAAAATAGATAGGCCCTTCACAGAGGGAAGCATTGATTTACAGAGGTGCCAGAGCTCGAGCTTTTAAAACAGGGATGAATAATAATTTTGAGCAGTATGCTTTCATTGTCAACATAACAACCGAGAGATCTCGGTATCTTCCATGCTAGATACATTATAGGCGGTTCGCAAACAGAATGGTAAAGTTTTTACTCCCCCTCCACCAATCAATCACACTCCACGGAGAGCCGAATCCACGGGTACCGTCCATACAAACAACAATCCTGGGGGAGTTTTGTTTCATTATATTTTGATTTGAATTTTGAGCATGGAACTGGGCATCCCGAATACCAGCCACTTTCTCGTGAATGATAGTGAATCAACACATATCGTGAGAATAACCAACCTAGCATGGAAGATACTGACAGCCCCTAGTCACTATATGAGCGATTCGGGCATACAAAACAGAATATTATTTGAAGGTTTAGAGTTTAGCACATGCAAATTTACTTGGAACGGCAGTTAAATACCGCATATAGGTAGGTATGGTGGACTCATATGGAACAACTTTGGGTTTATGGAAATGGATGCACAAGCAGTATTCCCGCTTAGTACAGGTGAAGGCTAGCAAGAGACTGGGAAGCGACCAACTAGAGTGCGACAACAGTCATAAACATGCATTGAGATTAACCAACATTGAATGCAAGCATGAGTAGGATATAAATCACCATGAACCTAAATATCATGGAGGCTATGTTGATTTTGTTTCAACTATATGCGTGAACATGTGCCAAGTCAAGCCACTTGAATCATTCAGAGTAGGATACCATTCTATCATACTACATCACAACCATTTTAAAATGCATGTTGGCACTCAAGACAAACCATTATACACTCTCAGCTAATTAAGCATGGCATGAGTAACTATAATCTCTAATTGTCATTGCAAACATGTTTCATCCATAATGAATTGAATTCAGAACGATGAGCTAATCATATTTACAAAAACAAAATAGGTCGAGTTCTTACCAGCTTTTCTCCATCTCAATCACTTCATCATATATCGTCATTATTGCCTTTCACTTGCATGACCGAACGGTGTAAATAATAATAAGAGTGCACGTGCATTGGACTAAGCTGGAATCTGCAAACAATAACTCAAAGGAGAAGGCAAGGTAATATGGGCTCTCTGTAAGATAAACAATAATGCATATGAGAGCCACTCAACATTTTCATTGTGGTCTTCTCCTTGCGACCCAAACAAAAGAAATTTCAAAACAAGAACGAGAAAAACTATTTACACGGGAAAGCTCCCAACAAGCAAAAGAAGAACGAGAAATCTTTTTGGGTTTTCTTTTAATGCTACAACTAAACAAACTAGGAGGTAAAGCTAGAACTAATTTTTTTGGATTTTTCTCAAGGTTAATCAAGCATACAAGAAGAAAGCGGAAAGAAGAAATAAAATACCATGGATGATTCAATGAAAAAGTATAAGCACCGACTACTAAGATGAGTGTGTGAACATGAATGTAATGTCGGTGAGAAATACGTACTCCCCCAAGCTTAGGATTTTAGCCTAAGTTGGTCTAGGGCCATGGCTGAAAATAATCATCTCCTGGATACTCCAGAGGATACTGACGGTTCCACTGGTTGGCGAGCTCCTAAGGCTCCCAATGAAAAACTGGATCCTGATACGGATCAAGGGCTGGTGCCGGCTCAGGTGCTGGGGATTGCGACAGACCCCAATATCTGTAGATGTCCTCGGGCATAATAGTGTACCTGCCTGAATGGATATCGAACAAAGAAGAAGCAGGCAGAGCAATAATCTCACAAGTACCCTGACTAAATACTAAGTTGTAAAGCAGCCTCCTATCATTATGCTTCCTAATAAAATCATGTGCTACCATACTGTCATAGTCTAAATATCTTGTAGGTAGCAGCATTTCCTCTTCCTCGTCAAGCCTAATGGGTATCTTAAAGTGTGTGGCTAGACGAGATGCATAGATACCTCCGAATATGGGGCCCTTCGAACGGTTTAAGTTCAACCGTTGGGCCACCATAGCGCCCAGACTAAAAGTTATATCAGCAAGTAAAGCGTGGCGCAGAATGGCGAGGTCGGGAGCACTAAGGCTTCCACTCTCCCCATGACCAACTAAACATCTCCCCGCAAATAATGAATAGTAGCGTAGAACAGGAAAATGTAAACTAGCTGCTCTTGCCTTTGACCCCTCTCTCTTCCGCCATAGTGGTTGTGGCAATAAAGTCCTCCATGTCTCTAGGACGTGGTTCACTGATGCTGCCCTCATAAGGTATTTTGCAAACATTGCAAAAATCGTAAAGTGTCATCTTCTTAGGCACATCATATAAGTAAAACTCTACCATGGGAGGATTCTTCCTAGGATAAAAGTGAAAGTTTTGCACGAAGATATTAGTGAGTAGGAGGTACTGGTCACACTTATCGTTGAGGAAGTCGGTGATGCCTGCATTCTCTGCCAAATAATAGAAATCTTCATAAATTCCGGCCGCCCTCAAGAATGCATGACTTGGCCATTCACATGGACGAACCTCCGTGACGCGAGGAAGATTGTATTTGGACTTTTTCTTCACCTCATTTTCATCTTCTTTAGGACCCCGGCTTGAAGAGCCTCTTAACCGTCTCCTCATCATTTCTTTCTCTGAAAAATCTCTGAAATTTTTACTGACTCAAAATAAAGGTGAACAAAACTCAACAAAACTTATAGCAAGTACTCCTACAAGTGCCTAGAGGCTATATCATGCATCAAAACTACTCGGGACCATACAAATCTGACATGCAAGCTCAAGAACAAGGTCACCACAGCAGCAAAAATTTGCAATATATAAAGCACTAGAACAAAAACTAATTGGACCATTGGAGGAGTCACATACCGAAGAACAATCCCCCAAAACAGTTTTGCAAATGGAACTTTGCATAAGGAGATCGAAAATGGCAGCAAAATGAGCTAGAACACGGGCTTGAGCAATGGTGGGATTTTTTCTGGAGGAAGACGAAGTGGATGGTTGCTGGAATAAGTGAGGGGGGCCTATGTGGGACCCACAAGCCAGGGGGGCGCGCCCAGGGGGTGGGCGCGCCCTGTAGGCTTGTGGCCCACTGGTGCAGCCCCCTGATGTGTTCTCAGTGCCAAAAATTCTTAAATGTTCCAGAAAAAATCATACTACATTTTCAGGGCATTTGGAGAACTTTTATTTTCAGGTCATTTTTTATTGCCCGGATAATTCAGAAAACAGAAGTATAATAGTATTTTTGCTTTATTTAATCTACATAACAGAAAGTAAAAGTTGGGTACAGAAGGTTGTGCTTTCTAAATTCATCCATCTCATGCCTGTCAAAAAGAATCCATCAATAAGGTTGATCAAGTCTTATTGACAAACTTTTTTCGAATAACACGGAACCGGAGAATTTTCGAATAACACTAGGTTACCTCAATGGGGATATGCATGTCCCCAACAATAAGTATATCATATTTCTTTTTGGCAGTAGGGAGAGCGAATTCAAAATCTCCAATAATAACCGTTGAAATTTTTCCAATGGAGTTGATACTATGAACTGGAGGTTGTTTCTTCGGAAAGTGTACCGTATGCTCATTACCATTAACATGAAAAGTGACATTGCCCTTGTTGCAATCAATAACAGCCCCTGTAGTATTCAAAAAAGGTCTACCAAGCATGATCGACATACTGTCGTCCTCGGGAATATCAAGAATAACAAAGTCCGTTAGGATAGTAACATTTGCAACTACGACAGGCACATCCTCACAAATACCGATGGGTAAAGCAGTTGATTTATCAGCCATTTGCAAAGAGATTTCAGTAGGTGTCAACTTATTCAAATCAAGTCTACGATACAAATATAAAGGCATAACACTAACACCAGCTCCAAGGTCACATAAAGCAGTTTTAACATAGTTTCTTTTAATGGAGCATGGTATAGTAGGTACTCCGGGATCTCCTAATTTCTTTGGTACTCCACCCTTAAAAGTATAATTAGCAAGCATAGTGGAAATTTCAGCTTCCGGTATCTTTCTTTTATTTGTCACAATATCTTTCATATACTTAGCATAAGGAGACATTTTCAAAATATCAGTCAAACGCATACGCAAAAAGACAGGTCTAAGCATTTCAACAAAACGCTCAAAGTTCTCGTCATCCTTTTTCTTGGATGGTTTAGGAGGAAAGGGCATGGATTTCTGAACCCAAGGTTCTCTTTCTTTACCATGCTTCTTAGCAACGAAGTCTCTTTTATCATATCTTTTATTCCTAGGTTGTGGGTTATCAAGATCAACAGTAGGTTCAATCTCCACATCATTATCATTACTAGGTTGAGCATCAACATGAACATCATCATTAATATTATCACTAGGCTCATGTTCATTACCAGATTGTGTCTCAGCATCAGAAATAGAAATATCATTTGGGTTTTCATGTGTATCTATAACAGGTTCACTAGCAGCATGCAAAGTCCTATCATCATTCTTTTTCCTTTTATTACTGGGACGACTAGGTGCATCAGTATTAATTCTCTGAGAATCTTGCTCAATTCTCTTAGGATGGCCCTCAGGATACAAAGGTTCCTGAGTCATTTTACCACCTCTAGTCACAACTCTAACAGAATGATCATTGTTCTTACCGTTCATCTCATTAAGCAAATCATTTTGTGCCTTAAGTACTTGTTCTACTTGAGTAGTTACCATGGAAGCATGTTTACTAATAAGCTTAAGATCATTGATAGTTCTACTCATATAATCACCTAAGCGATCAAGCATGTAAGCATTATGTTTCAATTGTCTACTAACATAAGCATTGAAATTTTCTTGCTTAACAATAAAGTTAACAAACTCATCCAAACATTGGCTAGCAGACTTATTATAAGGAATATCACCTTCATCAAATCTACGGAGAGAATTTACCTCTACTACCTGTGTCGGGTTATCAAGACCATGTATTTCTTCAATAGGTGGTAGATTCTTAACATCTTCAGCTTTAATACCTTTTTCTTTCATAGATTTCTTTGCCTCTTGCATATCTTTAGGACTGAGAAATAGAATACCTCTTTTCTTCGGAGTTGGCTTTGGAGGTGGTTCAGGAATAGTCCAATCATTATCATTGCTCAATATATTATTCAATAGTAGTTCAGCTTGTTCAACAGTTCGTTCCCTAAAAACACAACCAGCACAACTATCTAGGTGGTCCCTAGAAGCATCGGTTAGTCCATTATAACAGATATCAAGTATTTCGTTTTTCTTGAGAGGATGATCAGGCAAAGCATTAAGTAATTGGAGAAGCCTCCCCCAAGCTTGTGGAAGACTCTCTTCTTCAATTTGCACAAAGTTAAATATTTCCTGCAGGGCAGCTTGTTTCTTATGGACAGGAAAATATTTTTCAGAGAAGTAATATATCATATCCTGGGGACTACGCACACAACCAGGAGAAAGAGAATTAAACCATATCTTAGCATCACCCTTTAATGAGAAAGGAAACAACTTAAGAATATAGTAATAACGAATTTTTCCTCATGAGTAAATAGGGTGGCTATATCATTCAATTTAGCAAGATGTGCCACAACAGTTTTAGATTCATAGCCATGGAAAGGATCAGATTCAACCAAAGTAATTAACTCAGGATCGACAGAGAATTCATAATCCTTATCAGTAACAAAGATAGGTGAAGTAGCAAACTTAGGATCATATTGCATTCTAGCATTCAAAGATTTTTCCTTCCAGTTGCATAGTAATTTCTGAAGATCATCTCTATCCTTACAAGCAAGAAAGTCCCTAGCTACCTCTCCTTCCATAACATAACCCTTAGGTATATTAGGCAATTCATATCTAGGAGAGCTAGGTCTAGCAGGTGTCTCATAGTATTCAGTTTCAATAATTTCATCAGTTTCAGAAATATCATCAATTTCAGCATTAACTCTAGCAATTTGTTCATCAAGAAATTCACCCAGTGGCACAGTATTATCAAGCAAAGTATCATCATAAGCATCATGCCTAGCAAAAGTGGCATCATCAATTACTTGCGACATATCAGAATCAATAGCAGGTGGTGGTGTCGCAAATTTACTCATAACAGAAGGTGAATCAAGTGCAGAGCTAGATGGGAGTTCCTTACCTCCCCTCGTAGTAGAGGGATAGATCTTGGTTTTTGGGTCTTTCAGATTCTTCATAGTGATCAACAGATATAAATCCCAAGTGACTCAGAGAATAGAGCTATGCTCCCCGGCAACGGCGCCAGAAAAAGGTCTTGATAACACACAAGTATAGGAGATCGCAACAGTTTTCGAGGGTAGAGTATTCAACCCAAATTTATTGATTCGACACAAGGGGAGCCAAAGAATATTCTCGAGTATTAGCAGCTGAGTTGTCAATTCAACCACACCTGAAAGACTTAATATCTGCAGCAAAGTAGTATGGAAGTAACGGTAACGATGGCAAAAGTAACAGTAGCGGTTTTGTAGTGATTGTAACAGTAGCAACGGAAAAGTAACTTAGCAAAGATCAATATGTGAAAATCTCATAGGCAATGGATTAGTGATGGATAATTATGTCGGATGGCATTCATCATGCAACGGTTATAACATAGGGTGACACAGAACTAGCTCCAATTCATCAATATAATGTAGGCATGTATTCCATATATAGTCATACGTGCTTATGGAAAAGAACTTGCATGACATCTTTTGTCCTACCCTCCCATGGCAGCGGGGTCCTAATGGAAACTAAGGGATATTAAGGCCTCCTTTTAATAGAGAACTGGACCAAAACATTAGCACTTAGTGAATACATGAACTCCTCAAACTACGGTAATCACCGGAAAGAATCCCAGTTATTGTCACCCTGGGGGATGCGGATCATAACTCGTAATAGATGTCTACAACTTGCAAGATAGGATCAAGAACACATATATATTCATGAAAACATAATAGGTTCAGATCTGAAATCATGGCACTCGGGCCCTAGTGACAAGCATTAAGCATAGCGAAGTCATAGCAACATCAATCTCAGAACATAGTGGATACTAGGGATCAAACCCTAACAAAACTAACTCGATTACATGGTAAATCTCATCCAACCCATCACCGTCCAGCAAGCCTACGATGGAATTACTCACGAACGGCGGAGAGCATCATGAAATTGGTGATGAAGGATGGTTAGTGATGACGACGGCGTCGATTTCCCCTCTCCGGAGCCCAAAACGGACCCCAGATCTGCCCTCCCGAGGAAGAACAGGAGGTGGCGGTGGCTCCGTATCGTGAAACGCGATGAACTCTTCGCTCTGATTTTTTTCTCCCCGAATAGGGTTATATGGAGTTGGAGTTGAGGTCGGAGGAGTTACAAGGGGCCCACAAGACACCAGGGCGCGCCCTAGGGGGGGGCGCCCCCTGGCTTGTGGCCAATGGGTGGACCCCCTCCGGTTGATTCTTTCGCCAGTATTTTTTATTAATTCCAAAAATATTCTCCGTAAATTTTCAGGTCAATCCGAGAACTTTTATTTCTGCACAAAAATAACACCAAGGCAATTTTGCTGAAAACAGCGTCAGTCCGGGTTAGTTCCCTTCAAATCATGCAAATTAGAGTCCAAAACAAGGGCAAAAGAGTTTGGAAAAGTAGATACGATGGAGACGTATCAGCAGCGCCTTCTCGCCCAGCCGGCCGACGAACCGGCTGAGCGAGGCAAGGCAGCTGGCGAACTTCTGTACGTCGCGAAGCTTGACCGGCTTGTGCATGCGCTCGATGGCTCTAATCTTCTCCGGGTTAGCTTCGATGCGGCGAGCGGACACGAAGAAACCCAAGAGCTGGCCGGCGGGCATGCCGAAAACACACTTCTCCGGGTTGAGCTTGATCTTGTACTCGCGCAGGTTGGCGAAGGTTTCTCGGAGGTCATCGAGGAGGCTGAAATGCTTCTTGATCTTGACGACGATGTCGTCCACGTAACCGTGGACGTTCCTGCCGATCTGAGGTAGGAGACACTTCTGCATGTAGCGCTAGAAGGTAGCGGCTGTATTCTTCAAGCCGAAGGACATGGTGATGTAGCAGTAGGCCCCGAAAGGGGTGATGAAGGAGGTTTTCAGTCGGTCGGCTGGATCCAGCTTGATCTGGTGGTAGCCGGAATAGTCGTCCAAGTAGGACAACAGGTCGCAGCCGGCCGTGGAGTCGATGACTTGATCGATCCGCGGCAGGGCGAAAGGGTCCTTGGGACAGGCCTTGTTCAGGCTGGTGTAGTCGATACACATGTGCCAAGTTTTGTTTTTCTTCAGCACCAGGACCGGGTTGGCCAGCCAATCCGGGTGGAACACTTCCATGATGAAGCCGGCTGCGAGCAGCCGGGCGATCTCTTCTCCTATAGTACGCCGCTTCTCCTCGGAGAAATTGCACAGGGGTTGCTTGACCGGCTTTGCATCCGGCCGCACATGAAGTTTGTGCTCGGCGAACTTCCTCGGAACACCCGGCATGTCTTTTGGAGACCATGCAAAGATGTCCCGATTCTCACGGAGGAAGTCGACGAGCTCGCCTACCTATTTGCTGTTGAGGTGGGCGCCGATGGTGACGCACTGCTTGGGGTTGGCCGGGTCAAGTGGCACCTGCCTGGTGTCCTTGGACGGCTGGAACGATGCTTCGCTGGGCGACTGGGACGGAGGAGCCGGCACGGCCGGCTGCCCAGAGGCGTGAGCCACGAGCCGGTCGAGCTACTGCTTCTCCTCCGCTATCTCCAGGGCCTCAGCCAACCGGCTGCCGTCGCGGGCGCACTCGATCGACATCTTGTAGTCGCCGGCGATGGTGATGATGCCCTTGGGTCCCGGCATCTTGAGCTTGAGGTAGGCGTAATGGGGGATTGCTGTCGGCGTTCTGGGAATGGGGGTACCCAGACCTGCCTGCCTGCGGCCCGGGGCATGGCCCACGTCATCAGCCAAGCACAACCAGACGCAGCCCCACTCAAGACAAGGCCCTCGCGAGGACCCCTAGCTCGCAAGGGAGAGCAGCGCCAAGATCAACAAGGGATGGGCCTCCTCAGGCCCCCTCCAGAGCAGCGGAGACCTCTATGCAGGACCCGGCCTTAGGAGTCAAAGATGACGCAAGGAAGGACGGGCGGGCGCCAGCGCGCCAGGCGGAGCAGTTTCCCCTTTGGTGCAAAGGGGGCAAGGACGTACGCGGGTTCCCAAAGCATCCCCGAAAGGTTTCCATTCTGGTTCAATGAGACCACGATCACGAGCCTCGCAGGACGGATGTCATTGCCGAGCCCACCTCTGCATCATCGACAGTTACTTTGCAGGCGAAGACCGCCTTTGGGCAGGGCGGGGTTGTACTCCTGTCCCCCTTCAAATTTGGCCGTTGTGGGATCAGTTCCCGCCATTGCGATAAGGGAAGAGGACCCAGGCCGCCGCTATATATAGAGGCTAGGCTGCACCGTAGAAAGGACACCCGGATCCGATCCGAAACCAGACGTTCCATACGACCCACCACAAAGCTACCAGAGAGCCAAGAACACCTCAGGAACGCCCTAACGAGGCTCCTCAACCTTGTACTAGTTCATCCACCGCTGACGGGGTTATTACCCCTGGGTATGCCGAAGGGAGGTAGTTTCGGCTCCTCCCCGAAGCGAAAACTATACGGCCGGCTGGTCTGTGGCTGGCTGCCTCTCTGGCCGGCTGGCCCCATGCCGGCTGGCCCGCGACCGGCAGTGAGGTGCCGGCTGGTTCCCTGGCCGGCTGGCCCACGGCCGGCTGAACGGATGCCGGCCGTCTGGCCCCCGGCCCGGCACGCCTGGCCGCTACGCGACTAGCTCGCCCGCTGACCTCCGGGCGGGCAGGTACCCGTCCCTTCCTACTGCGGCCGGGTAGGCTGACAAGACGCGACCCCCATGACGAACTCCGATGTAGCTACAGCGGACGCTGACGCACGGACGCGCATGGCTACAGTCCGGCTGACCGAACCACTGACCGAGGACTGATTGGGACCCGGCGGGGCCACAGTACCTCTACGCCGCCGTCAACTCCGTTACCTGCCCCAGCGTGGCTACAGCGTCGCCGGCCGTACCGCTGACTTCGGCCGGCTGGCATAAGACGACGCCGGGCGGGGTGGCCCGTGCCGCGGCAGGTGAGCGCGGGCCAATAGGAGAGCCGGCTGACGGGCCCCAGCTGGCGATGGGACCGCACAGCCAGCGGGCCCTACGGGCGACGAGACGACCCAACCGGCGGCCGCCCTGGCCGGCTGGAGAGGCTGCCAGCCGGGTCCCCCCTGTAATATCTTAAGGATACTGTACACCGGGGGGTTGGCCTATAAAACCCCCCGGAGCCCCCATGCATCGAGCAAGGAGGACGCACGAAGGCATTCGACCCTCTCTCACACTCACACATAGCAGGGGAAGAGGAGCCGGCTGCTCCTTCTTCTACCTCCAGACAAACAGCTCAAGGAACATCATTGTAGCACCTCTCCCAATCCAACTAGACCAGCAGGACTAGGGGTATTACCTCCCACGGAGGGCCCTGAACCTGGGTACATCGTGTGTCTATCACCGCTTGTGCCTAATCCCGCTCCTGGAGCCCGTCGGCATCCTTCGGCCCCAACCACTCTCGATAAGCCACCCCATGGCATCTGTCGTGAGAAAACGACGACAGTTGGAGCCCACCGTGGGGCCGAACGCGGCGTCGGCCGGAGTCACGCTCCGGGCGGGACCCTTCACCACCTCCCTCGGCCGCCCCGCGTCCGGGCGGAACTGCATGCTCGTGGGGCTTGCTCCGGCAGGTCCTGCGGGCGACGTGGCCGACCTCTTCGATGAGCGCCTCGGCCGCGACCTCGCGCTCAACGCCGCCGCGCTCGCCGAGCGTCTCGGTAAGCTGAGCCTCGCCGACGCGCCAGCTGCCGACGAGTACCCTAGCCAGGTGCTCAACTGCCTTGACCCGCCCTCGTCCGTAGGCGCGCTCACCTCGGGCGAGGCCGGCAACTCCCGCGTCCGCGCGGGGGTGATGGCCACCGGCTCATCCACGACCTCCGGCCGTGCCAAGGCGGAGGCGGACGCAGCCGCCGCGGCCGCTCGCGCCGACACCTCCGACCCCCTCGGCGCGGCGCTTCGGGGCCTCAGCACCCCCGTCGCACCGACGACGAACCCAGCTATGGCTACGGCCGAGCTGGAGGCCGCTCGCCGGCAGCTGTTCGATGAGGCAACCAAGCTTGCCGCCACCAAGCGCCGGATGGAGTCCGCGCACCGAGAGTATAACTCCGCCTACGGTCTCACCCCCGCCGGCAACGAGCCCAGCCGGCGCGGTGACGTCCGCAACCGCGGCCGCGTGGTCGCGGAAATCCTCGGCGGCCGCCTGCCCGTCTACGACACCCCCGCGGCTAACCTGCGGGTTGCCAAGGTAGCCTACGAGGACCTGGCTACTTTGGTGGGCGAGGAGCGCGCCGCTCACGAGCGACACATCAAGGATCTTATCGACACCGCCAACGCGCAACAAGCCGGCCTCACCCCCGGCGGGGCCGTTTCCGAGGTTCCCCGTCCCGAGGGCGTGGGCACTGGGGCTGCTGACCGTCAGCCGGCCCAGCACTCCAGTTCCCCCCACCCCTCCGGCCGGCGGGCCGAGGGAAGCAACGTTCGGCGTTCACAGCTGCGCGGGAACGAGCAGCCGGCCGTGAATAGCCGGCGCAGCAACCATCCGGCTGGCAGCAACCACCGCAACGAGGCACCGGCTGGCGGCAGCCGACGCAGCTGGGACCATACCCCGCCTCCGCAGCAGGAGCATGCCCGCTCTCCTGCCCCAACTGTTCGCCCCGAGCTCGCCACTCGGCTCGGCCCACGTGTCCCACGGAGCGAGAACGACGCGCGGACCCGCATCGAGCGGCTGGCGCAGTCGGCCCTCCTCGAGGAGTGGGGCTCGATCGGCCCTGCATGCTTCGGCCCCCGGATTCGCAATGAGCCGTTTCCGGCCGGCTTCACTCTCCCACGCGACACCCCGAAGTACAGCGGCTCCGCCAAGCCAGAGGACTGGCTGGTTGACTACACCACCGCAGTTGGCATTGCTAGGGGGAACAAGCACGTGGCCGTGCGCTACGCCCCCCTAATGCTAACCGGCTCGGCCCGGACCTGGCTTAACAGCCTGTCGGTCGGCAGCATCAACACCTGGACGGACTTCGAGGAAGCATTCGTCTGCAACTTCACCAGCACCTACAAACGGCCTGGCCGGCCCCGCGAGCTGGCCATGTGCGTTCAGGGGCCGGAGGAGCCCCTCCGAGATTACCTCACACGCTGGATCGAGCTTCGCAACTCCTGCGAGGGGGTGCACGAGGTGCAAGCCATCCAGTACTTCATCGAGGGTTGCCGCGACGGCACTCACCTCAAGCACAAGCTCCTGTGCTCCGAGCCGGCCACCCTGGCGGACCTGATGGCCAAGGCTGACAAATACGCCACGGCCGACTCCGCCATGCGGGTGAAGGTCGCCACGCCAGCCAAGCCGACTCCGCCGCCCGCCGCGCAGCGGGCGGCCGCCGACAACCGGCAGCAGCAGAACAACAAATGCAAGTCCGACCAGCCGGATCCCCGCTACGGGAGCCGGCAAGTCGCCACTATCGAGGAAGAGCAGCCGGCTGCCCAGGCCCCCAGCCAACGCCAGCGCACCGGCAAGGCCGCCTGGCAGCCCAAGCTCACCTTCGAGCAGATGCTCGACCTACCCTGCAAACACCACTCCGGGGCCAAGCCGGCCACCCATACGCTCCGGCAGTGTAGCTTCTCCCAGCGGCTGGCCCGGGGCGAGGGCCTCCCGGCCCCTCCGGCTCCGGCAGCCAATGACGGCCGCCTCCACGACCAGTTCCCTCGCCAGGACGGATCCTACGTTGTCTTCACCAATGAAGCAATCGACAAACACAGCGTGCGCCAGCGCCGGCACGAGGTGAACGCCGTCGCCCCCTCGGTCCCCCAGTTCATGCACTGGTCCGAGAAGCCGGTCACCTGGAACCGGGCGGACCACCCGGCCGTGATGCCAAACCCGGGCAGCCACGCCCTCGTCCTCGACCCAACCATCGTCTCTGAGAGGCGCACTTGCCATTTCTGGCGGGTGTTGGTCGACGGAGGCAGCAGCATCAACATCCTCTATCGCGACACGATGATCAAGCTAGGGCTCAAGGAGAAAGACCTACGAACAAGCCATACGGTCTTCCACGGCATCGTGCCAGGAAAGTCCTGCACTCCCATCGGCAAGATCGAGCTCGATGTCCTCTTCGGCGACCAGAGCCATTTTCGCCGCGAACCGATATGGTTCGAGGTGGTGGAACTCGACAGTCCCTACCACGCGTTGCTTGGCAGGCCGGCCCTCGTCAAATTCATGGCGGTCCCCCATTACGCCTACCTCAAGCTCAAGATGCCGGGCCTCAAGGGCATCATCACCATCACCGGCAACTACAAGATGTCGATCGAGTGCGCTCGTGACGGCAGCCGGCTAGCCGAGGCCCTGGAGATAGCGGAGGAGAAGCGGCAGCTCGACCGGCTCGTGGCGCACGCCTCCAACGTGCCGGCCGTGCCGGCTCCCCCGTCCCAAACAACCGGCGAAGCGTCGTTCCAGCCGTCCAAAGACACCAGGCAGGTGCCGCTCGACCCGGCCAACCCCAAGCAATGCATCACCATCGGCGCCAACCTCAGCAGCAAATAGGAAGGCGAGCTCGTCGACTTCCTCCGTGAGAATCGGGACATCTTTGCATGGTCTCCAAAAGACATGCCGGGTGTTCCGAGGAAGTTCGCCGAGCACAAACTTCATGTGCGGCCGGATGCAAAGCCGGTCAAGCAACCCCTGCGCCGTTTCTCCGAGGAGAAGCGGCATACCATAGGAGAAGAGATCGCCCGGCTGCTCGCAACCGGCTTCATCATGGAGGTGTTCCACCCGGACTGGCTGGCCAACCCAGTCCTGGTGTTGAAGAAAAACAAGACATGGCGCATGTGTATCGACTACACGAGCCTGAACAAGGAATGTCCCAAAGACCCGTTCGCCCTGCCACAGATCGATCAAGTTATCGACTCCACGGCCGGCTGCGACCTGCTGTCTTTCCTGGACGCCTACTCAGGCTGCCACCAGATCAAACTGGACCCGGCCGACCGGCTGAAGACCTCCTTCATTACCCCCTTCGGGGCCTACTGTTACATCACCATGTCCTTCGGCCTGAAGAATGCAGGCGCTACCTTCCAGCGCTGCATGCAGAAGTGCCTCCTGCCACAGATCGGCAGAAACGTCCACGTCTACGTGGACGACATCGTCATCAAGACCAAGAAGCATTTCAGCCTCCTCGACGATCTCTGGGAGACCTTCGCCAACCTGCGCGAATACAAGATCAAGCTAAACCCGGAGAAGTGTGTGTTCGGCGTGCCAGCTGGCCAGCTCCTGGGTTTCTTCGTCTCCGCCCGCGGCATCGAAGCTAACCTAGAGATGATCAGGGCCATCGAGCGCATGCACAAACCGGCCAAGCTCATCGACATTCAGAAGTTCGCCGGCTGTCTTGCCTCTCTCAGCCGGTTCATCAGCCGGCTGAGCGAGAAGGCGCTGCCTCTTTACCAGCTCATGAGGAAGTCGCCCAAGTTCGAGTGGAACGACCAGGCGGACGCGGCGTTCCGCGACCTCAAGCGCGCGCTCTCCAGCGCCCCCATCCTGGCGGCGCCGGCTGAGAAGGAGCCGATGCTCGCGTACATCGCGGCCACCACCCGCGTGGTCAGCGTCGTGTTGGTGGTGGAGCGGCCGGAAGAGGGCAAAACGCTGCCGGTCCAGCGCCCCGTCTACTACCTCAGCGAGGTCCTATCCGCCTCCAAGCAAAACTACCCCCACTACCAGAAAATGTGCTACGGCATATACTTCACCGCCCAGAAGGTCAAGCAGTACTTCCAGGAGCACACCATCACCGTGGTGAGCACGGCCCCGCTCGGCGAGATCATGAGTGGCCGGGACGCCACCGGCCGGATCGCCAAGTGGGCCATCGCCCTCGCTGACCACGAGATCCGGTACGAGCCGCGCACCGCCATCAAATCACAGACCATGGCAGATTTCCTCGTCAACTGGGCCGAGACCCAGTTCATGCCGCCTCCCCCAGACTCCACGCATTGGCGCATGCATTTCAACGGCTCGAAAATGCGAACTGGCTTGGGAGCCGGCATCGTCCTGTCGTCCCCTAAGGGGGACCAGCTCAAGTACGCGCTCCAGATCCTCTTCACCGCCTCCAACAACGTCGCCGAGTACGAGGTGCTAATCCACGGCCTCCAGCTCGCCAAGGAGATCGGAATCCAGCGCATCATCTGCTTTGGCGACTCCGACCTCGTGGTGCAGCAGGTCTCTGGCCAATGGGACGCCAGGGACGCCAACATGGCCAGCTATCGCTTCCTCGTCCAGAAGCTCACCGGCTCCTTCGAGGGCTGTGAATTCCACCACGTCCCCCGAGCGGACAACGAGGCGGCCGATACGTTGGCAAAAATCGGCTCCACCCGGCAGGCCATCCCAGCCGGCGTCTCCCTCGAATGGCTGCTCAAGCCTTTGATCAAGCCTTCCCCCGAATCGGAGTCCATCTTCGTACCGGCTGCTCCGGCAGCTCTGCCGGCACCGCCAGCTCCGGCCGCCTCACCGGCCCCAACAGCCCCAGCAGCGGCACCAACTCCGCCGGCTCCGGCGCCCGGCACCCCCACGGCGGCCAGCTCCGTCCCTATGGCCGTCCTGACGGCGTTCGCCGCGCTCCCCGCTGTCCCGGTCCCGGGGGCTGGCGAGCTGGTCCCGGGGGCTGGCGGGCCGGTCCCGGGGACTGACGGGCCGGCTCCGGTTCCCCCCGGCGTCCCACTCGAGCTCGAGCCGACCCCCGTCTTGGCCCCCTCGTGGGCACAGACCATCCTCGCTTTCCTACTGCGCGGCGAGCTCCCTCCCGACGAAGACAAGGCCCGGCAGATCCAGCGCCATGCCCCAGCTTACAGCATCATCAACCACGAGCTAGTACATCACAGCACCACCGGCGTGTTCCAACGCTGCGTCGAGCCGGAGAAGGGACAAGAAATCCTCCTCGGCATCCACCAGGGCGAGTGCGGGCACCACGCCGCCTCTAGAACCCTGGTGGCCAAGGCCTTCCGCCACGGTTTCTACTGGCCGATGGCCTTGGAGGAGGCCAAGCGACTAGTCGACAAATGCGAGGGGTGTCAACGCTTCAGCACGCAGAGCCACCTGCCGGCCACAGCCCTCCAGACCATCCCACTTTCGTGGCCCTTTGCCGTCTGGGGGCTGGACATGGTAGGCCCCTTCAAGACCGCCCGAGGCGGCATGACGCATCTGCTGGTGGCTGTCGACAAGTTCACCAAGTGGATCGAGGCCAGACCCATCAAGAAACTGGATGGCCCCACGGCCGTCCGGTTCATCAAGGATGTCACGGTCCGTTACGGCGTCCCCCACAGCATCATCACCGACAACGGCACGAATTTCGCCAAAGGCGCGATGGCGCGTTTCTGCTCCCAGGAGGGCATCCGGCTCGACCTCGCGTCGGTGGCCCACCCACAGTCAAACGGCCAGGCTGAGAGGGCAAACGGCTTGATCCTAGCCGGCCTCAAGCCTCGGCTTGTGGCACCCCTCGTACGGTCAGCCGGCTGCTCGGTCGACGAGCTGCCGGCAGTCCTCTGGAGCCTCAGGACCACTCCTAACCGGTCGACCGGCTACACCCCTTTCTTTCTCGTTTACGGCTCCGAGGCGATCATCCCCACGGACGTCGAGTTCGATTCGCCTCGGGTCGCCCTGTACACGGAGAAGGACGCGAAGGAAGCAAGAGAAGACGGCGTCGACCTACTCGAAGAAGCACGCGAGCTGGCCCTGAGCCGGACGGCCATCTACCAGCAGAAGCTCCGGCACTACCAGAGCAAGCGGATCCGGCCCCTCTCCTTCCGCGAGGGGGACTTGGTGCTCAGACGGATCCAGCGAACCGCTGGCTAGCACAAGCTATCCTCCCCATGGGAGGGCCCGTTCATCATCAGTAAGGCGTTGCACAACAACGCATACTACCTGATAGATGCCCAGAAATCGCAGAAGCGCAAAAGAGATGCCTCCGGCGAAGAAACGGAACGCCCATGGAACGCAACGCTCCTCCGACCGTTCTACTGTTAAGAAAAAACCCATGTATGTATGTATCTTCCCTTATGAATGCAATGGGGGCCCCAAGCCGGCACTTGGGGCACGCCCACTTTTCATTTCCTTCGAAGGCTCGCCATCCTCTTAGGTAGGGCTCCCGGGTCCGGCTCCCTGGCCCGGGGGCTCGCCGGCTCTTCTCTAAAGCAGACAAGTAGCGTGGGCAAGCAACCTTTTCCTACCCTCCCTACCCAGTCCCAGACCGGCCCCCGGCTGTCTGGCTGGCGGAACCACGGGGTAAAAAAGCACTTACCACGCGAACGCCTCCTAAAGAGTGGCAGCCGGGCAGGCCCAACCCGGCCGTATTCCTTTAAGAAACCGCCTCTGTCGGCTCGCCCCAACCCTAGCCGGACGACTCTAAGGACCGCGCGTTTTCCCTAAGGACGAAGCCCCGTCCCTGTCCCAGACTGGCTCCCGGCTGGCTGACAGGCGGGGCGGAAGCCGGAAGGAACCCGTGTGAGAAATACGAGTCGAAAGGCAAAGGGGCAAGGGAGGAGCCGGCACGCAAATGCTTTAAACATCAAACAGAGTCATAAACAAAAGGCCACCGGCCAAGGGTTCATTACAATACACCCCCAGTGGGTGGAAATGCGTCTTCTTAAATAAACAAGTTTGTTGGCAAAACAAAAAGGAACGAAGCGCGCAGGATCGCTCATACTGCCGGGGCGTCGCCGGCCGGCTCAACAGTCCGCCCAGGGGAAGCCGCAGCCTTCGGATCTGCCTCCGTGGTCTCCGTGGCGTCGGTGTCGCTGCCGGTGCTGGAATCGGTGCTCTCGTCAGCAACCTCGTCGTCCTCGAGGCCCTGAGGATTGCCAAAGGAGTCTTCGGCAACCGGCTCGCCATCTTCACCCAGCGCCGGTAGGAGAACGTCCGGGTCGACATACGAGGCCAACTCGTTGGCCCGGCGGACGAGGGCATCCTCGCGGGCGAGCCGCTCCGCCTCGGGGACCTCGCGCATTGTGGCCAGCCGGTCCAGGTTGACGCCGGTGTACCACGACGTAACGAACCGGAGAGCCATCTGCGCCCCGGCCCGAGCCGCCGACTCCTTCCAGACACCGAGCCGGGCCACCGCGTTCTCCAGCCACAGCGCCACGCGGCCCTTAGGGGCTCCACGACCCGGCCAGAGGGCCGCAATCACCTCCTTGCCGGCCGTGAGGAGCCGGTCCATGCAGCGCCGGACGTGAAGCAGCCGGTTCTCGACAGCCAGCGCAAGCTCTGGCACGTCCCAGCCGGCGTGCTCCTCGATCTCCTGCCCATGCCGCCGCAGGCACTCCCGGTGATCCGCCACAACCTGCTCAGCGCGGCGCTGGGTCTCCGGGAACCGGTCTGGGGAGAGAGGAGAATCAACGAATAAGACGAAAGCAGGTCGAAAGCAGTCGGCGAAGGAAGAAAAGATTCAAACAAAGCTTACTCTGGAAAGCCTCGTCCATCTCGAGGGCGAACTGGAGGCCCGCGCTCTTCTCCCTCGCCAGCGCCTCCTCCGCATGAGCAAGGGCAACCCCGCGCGTCTCGAGCTCCCCCTTGAGGCGATCCACCTCAACCTGAAGAGCGGTGGCCCGCTGGGTAGCGTCGGCCGCCTGCTTGACGGCGTCCTCCCGGGCCGCCACCTCCCACTGCAGCTCCGTGGTCAGGCGCTCCCGCTCCGGCGCGACCGTCTGGAGCTCCTGCCCCAGCTGGCCTCGCTTCGACATGGCCGTCTGGAGCTCCTGCCCCAGCCGGTCCCGCTCGGAGGCCAGCTCATCCCTTTTCTGCCGGATCGGGACCAGCTCCTCTGCATAAAAAACCAAGCATAAGCCACTCAAAAGCAGAAGACCCGGACCAGCTGCCGCGCAGCCGGCCCAACTCTCGGGGGCTACACCTAGTGGGTGCGCTCGCGCGCCCCCACTGGAATAGGCGTACCTTGCGCTCTCTTCAACTCCTCTTGGACCCGGTAGTAGCTAGCCTTGCCGCGGTTGTGGATGCGGACCCCTCATTGAAAAGCGCCTGCCGCCTGGCGTTCTCGGCCTGCCCGCGCCACGAGACCAAAGTGAGACAAGCAAGAAAGGGTTAGATCCGGCCCGGCTGCCACGCAGCCGCGCAGCCGGCCCGAATCTCGGGGGCTACACCCAGTGGGTGCGCTCGCGCGCCCCCACTGATAATTCAACACAGGACAGAAGAGTCTTACCTCCACCGCCGCCTCCACGCGCCGAAAGTTGCTCTCGGCAGCCTCTGCGAACCGGGCCAGCCCCTCACGGAAGTGCGCCATGATGCGGCCGGGCTCCCCAGGCACAAAGGCCGGGGCGCCGGCTGGCGGGGCCGGAGCGGCCGGGACGAGGGCTGGCGCCTCCCAGTCCCGGATCACGTCCAGCATGGTCCGCGCCGACCGGCTCGACCCGCCGCTCGACCCGGCGTCCACAACAGCAGCAGCCGGTGGAGGGCTGGCGGTGACCGCCAAGGCATGGGAGCTGGCCTCGGGCCCCTCCACGACCGGCACCACCGGCTCCGCCACCTGCCGGACCGGCTCGACTGCCGGCAGGGCCGGCTCACTCCTCCCATCGGCGGGTGCCTCCGGCGCAACCGGGGCAACGGGCTCGCCGCCCGCGGCCGGCTCGATGGCGGGAGGGGTCACCACCGCCTCCCCCCGCTGCGCCGTTTCCGCAGCCAGCTCGGAGGTCGCTCCTGCCGGCTGGATCACCTCTGTCACGGGTGGGGCCCCGGACGTCTCCACGACCGGCTCTTGCGGCTCGATCGATGAGGGCCTTGACCTCCGCGTCGACTCCGCGGCGGAGTCCGTCGCACGCTCCGGGTCGGCAGACCGCCTCCGCCTCGCGCCGCTCGAGGCCCCCGAGCGTGAGGGCGCGCCCTTCGCCCCCGCCTTCGCGGCCAGCACCTCCGCGAGCCGCCTCTTCTCTTCCCGCGCCGTGGCCGCGTGCTCCCGCGCCAGCAGGGTGGCGGCATCCGTCGGGCCGGCAGTCGACTCCGTATCATGGAGCTCGACGGCGTCGCTGGAGCAGACAGAGAAACAGAGCCTCAGGCGCTCCCCGGCTCGCAAAACCAGAAAACCTGTAAAAATCCAGAAAAAGCACTTACCCGGCGACAACGGGCAGGACCCGCTTGGCCCGGGCCGGCGGCTTCGCGGCGGCCGCTCGCGCTCTCTTGCGAGCCGGCGGCTGGGTCGATGGCTGCTCCGCGGCCGGCCTCTTCTCCCGGCATGCAGCCTCGGCCGTCTGACCACGAGCCGGCCGCTCCTCGCTCCGCCCGCATGTCTCCCGCCGAGTTGCGGAGGGTGGTGCGTCCAGGATCCGAACATCATCATCGACATCACCGTCATCATCGTCGTCGGTCCAATCTTTGATGGAGGGTCCGGAGGGGAACTCACCAGCCGCCCTAGACCCGCCGGCTCCCGGGTCTCCCATCGCGACGTCCGCCTCGACCTCTCCCGAGGAACCGGCCCCCTCTTCGACGCCGCCCCCCAGCTCAAAGTCCTCCGGGTCAGACTCGGCACGCTCCGCCTGGAAAACCCGGGGGTGCGGGCCGTCTGGCATGTTCTGTCGCACGGAGTGCTGCGGTCAGCATGGAATGTGAGCTGGGAGGGGCCGGTCGAAGAGTTAAAGAGGGGAGAAAATTACCGCGGCAGGGCGTACCAGGGGCGCCGGGTCGTGCTGGCTGTATGGCAGCTTGCCAAACCTCCAAGTCCCTGGCGCCAGCTTGAAATTGGTGATGGCGTTCACCCGCTTCGCCACCTGGGGTGGCGACTGGTCAAAGGTGGACAGCAGGCAGGGGTCCCGCCGGCCCGACATATCGCAGATCCGGTGCGGCCTCTGCTGCAGAGGCAGCACCCGGCGGTCGATGAAGGCGGCCACCAGATCGGCCGCGACCAGCCCCTCGCCGGCTCTCATGGTCTTGAGCCGGGCCAGCTCTGCGGCGACGTCCGCAAATGGCCTGTCGCCCGTCCAGTTGATCCCGGAGGACGAGGCGTTGACGAAGGCCGGCAGCCGGATGTAGTCCCGTGCCGGGTCGACGTTCTTCACGTAGAAGAACGTCCGGTGCCACCCCTTGACGGACTCGATGAGTTTGATGCGGGGGAACAGAGGGCCCCGGATGGATATCACCGCACCCCCGCAGGCGTACGGCTCGTCCTCGTTCCTCAAGCCCTTGAGGTAGAAGAGCTTCCTCCACAACTCCACGAAGGGGAGGAGGCCGAGGTAGCCCTCGCAGAGCGTCACGAAGCTCGAGAGCTGGAGGACGGAGTTGGGGCCGAGGTGGTGCGGCTGAAGATCGAATGTATCCATGAAGTAGCGACAGAATTGGCTCACCGGCAATCCGAAGCCGCGCAAGAAATGCCAGGCGAAAACCACGAACTCCCCCTCCTGGGGTTCGGGCGCCACCTCGCTGCCCGCCGGACGGGCGGCGATGCGGTCCTCCGACGGCAGCATTCGAGCACGGCGGAGGCGCGCGATGTCCTCCTCGGTGATGATTGACCCGTCCCAGCTGCCGGAAGGTCTGTCGGCCATCTCCGCGGCGACCGAGTGCGAGGAAGAAGGTGGGCGGCGTAGCGACGCAAACCGAAGCAACGAGCGGCGCGAGAGAAGGAAGACGAAGGGAGACGAAGGGGAGAGGGGCGCGTGAGCTGCCTCCGCCCCTCCCCCTCCCCTTATAAACACGGGGCGGTGCCCGGGGGACGTGGGGATTAACTACGCCCACTCCCCCGGGAAACCCGCGGGACGTGAGCATCGTGTGCCCTGGCCGCTGGCGTCCAGGCGCAGAGGATCCCGGCCTGCGGCCCGAGGCCAACCAGGCTAGGCTCGCGGCCTATCGGACTAGGCCCGGGAAGGCGTCCCGTCGGGCCACAGGTGCGGAGCCCACGACATCATTACGCCCCACGTGGCGCGCTGCGGCCCAGCACGAGGCTCGAAGCGGTGCGACGGGACCCGAGGCGTCGGAGGCGATGGCCGGCGCGGCCGCCCGGCCGGCCCGGCACGACCGGCGGGCGTGGCCGGATGAAACCGCCGGTTGCCCCTCGCCAGGCGGACGTGGGCCCCCGCCGGCTTCGGGGACTACTGACGGGGTTATTACCCCTGGGTATGCCGAAGGGAGGTAGTTTCGGCTCCTCCCCGAAGCGAAAACTATACGGCCGGCTGGTCTGTGGCCGGCTGCCTCTCTGGCCGGCTGGCCCCTTGCCGGCTGGCCCGCGACCGGCAGTGAGGTGCCGGCTGGTCCCCTGGCCGGCTGGCCCACGGCCGGCTGAACGGATGCCGGCCGTCTGGCCCCCGGCCCGGCACGCCTAGCCGCTACGTGACTAGCTCGCCCGCTGACCTCCGGGCGGGCAGGTACCCGTCCCTTCCTACTGCGGCCGGGTACGCTGACAAGACGCGACCCCCACGACGAACTCCGATGTAGCTACAGCGGACGCTGACGCACGAACGCGCATGGCTACAGTCCGGCTGACCGAACCACTGACTGCGGACTGATTGGGACCCGGCGGAGCCACAGTACCTCTGCGCCGCCGTCCACTCCGTTACCTGCCCCAGCGTGGCTACAGCGTCGCCGGCCGTACCGTTGACTTCGGCCGACTAGCATAAGACGATGCCGGGCAGGGTGGCCCGTGTCGTGGCAGGTGAGTGCGGACCAATAGAAGAGCCGGCTGACGGGCCCCAGCTGGCGATGGGACCGCACAGCCAGCGGGCCCTACGGGCGACGAGACGACCCAACCGGCGGGCCCCCTGGCCGGCTGGAGAGGCTGCCAGCCGGGTCCCCGCTGTAATATCTTAAGGATACTGTACATCGGGGGGTTGGCCTATAAAACCCCCCGGAGCCCCCATGCATCGGGCAAGGAGGACGCACGAAGGCATTCGACCCTCTCTCACACTCATACATAGCAGGGGAAGAGGAGCCGGCTGCTCCTTCTTCTACCTCCAGACAAACAGCTCGAGGAGCATCATTGTAGCACCTCTCCCAATCCAACTAGACCAGCAGGACTAGGGGTATTACCTCCCACGGAGGGCCCTGAACCTGGGTACATCGTGTGTCTATCACCGCTTGTGCCTAATCCCGCTCCCGGAGCCCGTCGGCGTCCTTCGGCCCCAACCACTCTCGATAAGCCACCCCATGGCATCTGTCATGAGAAAACGACGACAACCGCACCTCCACGAGAGGCAATCCACCAAACCAGGAGTAGGGTATTACGCTTCGCAGTGGCCCGAACCTGGGTAAACCACCGTGTCCATCTTCTTCCTCGTCATCGTGCGAGTTCGCCGTCTTAGCCATCGATTAGAGAACTTGGTAGGGCGAAGCTGCTGGGGAATCTTCGCACACGCCCCTGTGTTCGAACCTCGAGGGTTTTGCGGAGCCCGAAATCCGACATTTAGCGCGCCAGGTAGGGGGCGTGTCGAGGTCTTCTCCAAGCTTTGCTGTTCCCATGTTTCACCGCTCCGATGGCCGGCGCTCAACAAGCGACCCCCGGCCGCAGCGGGTCAGCTTCCGTCAATCCCACCGCTGCCGCCGGAGACCCAAGCCCCAACAGCATGGTGCTGGGCGGTCAGTATCAGGCCACCAGCGTCGCCTCCACCGTCACCGCCTCTCGCACCGCCCAAGCACACGGCGGACGGGTGGCGCCCTCAGCACCGGCGACGCGCCGCACCTACGTGGGAGACCTCAACGCGCACGATGCGCTATTGCTGGCAAGCGAGATGCTCCACCACCGCCCGACGCACGGGGGCTTCGACGCATGGGCCGATCACGTTGCAGAGCTGGTCACCGTCGCGCTGAGGGCCGTGGCTCCTCACCCTTCTTCAAGGCCGCAGGCATCAGGCGCCGGGGCTCGTCTACCGTGCCTGTCTCCCAGCCCGCCGGCGCCGCGCCCCCTCCCGCACTGGGCGAGCCCGAGCGGGGCCCGCCGCACGCCATGCTACTTTTCCTTCGAATCCCGGTGACCGGTTTCGGGGCGCAGCCCGGCCACGATGACCGAGCGTACGGAGGGAACAACGGGGCGCCCCACACGCGCACAAGCACGCGCCTTCGTGATCCGCTGGACCTTCAACAGCCTGGATTGACCAGGCGGGAGCGCGCCATCCTGCGTAGGGATCAGACGGCGCAGGCGACCGGACAAACAAGCAACAACGGTGAAGGCGCATCAGATCGCCGAGGAGGCAATCTACACCAGGAGACGCGCGGCCCACCCAACGGCGGTGGCAGAGGTAAGCAGCTCCGCTCTGAGGCCCGTCGCAGGAGGGTCTGCGAGCGGCGCGCA
The DNA here is from genome assembly GCA_039707655.1 of Elymus sibiricus. NCBI lineage: Eukaryota > Viridiplantae > Streptophyta > Magnoliopsida > Poales > Poaceae > Elymus > Elymus sibiricus. The sequence goes on along the minus strand of CM077663.1, from coordinate 294,173,699 downwards.
CAGGGCGGCGCCCCGCCGCCGCCAGGAGGGGCCATCCCCGGTGCCCCGTCGGACGGCTCAGGAGGAGAACCGAGCCCCTATGTGGAGCCCTATGTACCATGCTACGTCATACCGCCTGACAGTGGGTTGGGTCAGGCACCTGCCGCAGGCGCCGGCACCTCCCAAGAGTAAGGAGCACCCTGGGCGTCCTCCCCGAGCCGGGCCTGGGGACTTCCGCCGACGGAGCACCGGGCCTAGACGGCGTGAGCGGGAGGAAGAGGGGGGGCGCCCCCGGACTCGCAGGGCGCGGCGCAAGCCGGCGCCCTAGCGAGCAAGCAACGCCGAACCAAGCCCCGAGGCCCCAGGAGTGATGGCCTAGGGGGAGCAGCAAGACACAAACAACGCGGGCCACCCGCGGCAACTGAAGCATCGGCGCAGTCTTGGGAGGCTGGGCCTCATGAGTCCCTCTGGACAATGTCCGGCCGACGCCCGGATGCTTCGCGAGGCGGCTTCATCGACAAAACACCTTTATGGCTGCGCCGGATCCATTGTGCTCATGTTTGGGCCGCGGGAGCGCAATCCTGCGGTCGCGCGGGGAACAATGCATTCGGGTTTGGGTCATAAGGGCGCGCAACCGAGCAGAAATGCACAGGATGGTTCTTGACGGAGTTGGGAGCCACCGGGCCGTGCGCCTGGGGGCTTGCCCAGCTATCTACGGCCGTGACACTCTCACGTAATAATGAGCGGGCTGTATACGCCTGGAGCCCCCCGAGGACGCGGAGGGGTTCCTTCCCACGCAACGTGGAAGCCACAGCTCCGCGCTGTCGGACAATTCAACACTGCCCTCCAATGGCTATGCCCATGCAACGTGGATGCCCTACGCTCAGCGCTGGGGAAAGACGAAGACTAGCATAGGGGCCGGACGCGGCAATTGCTTGCTTCTTTTTGGTGTTCAAATTGCCGTTTCTTGGAATGAAGTTTGAGGATTTCGAAACTCTATATTTAAAAGAAAAAGGGGGGGGGAATTTTTCTCTCTATGTTCTCTCGTTTTTACCGGTCTCGAATTCTCTCTTTCTAGATTGGTGTTTCACAAGGAGCCGAGCGCTCCGAGCCTCCCCGAGGCACCTTGGGGCTGGATAACGAAGCCCTGCCGCCTCAGGGGCATGCATCTTTTAGCCATCGACCCCCGCTCGGGGGCTCCGACCGCAGCATGGAGTCTCGGGAGGCCCCAGGGCTTCCTGAGGCAGCAGCCGGCAGGACGGAATGGGGGATCGCCCGAGCGTCAAAGGGGGCTCCTGAGCATTATGCCTCAAGAGCCTTACCGGTCATATAGCCACTCATCCCCCTTGATGTCATCCTTGGTGATCCGGACGGCATCAAGGGTGTCGAGGCTTGACACCGTAGTTGCGTCCTTGGTGATCCGGTCGTACACTACGGTGGTCGGGAAATGCGCGGAACTGGGACCTGCCGACGTAGGGCGGCTTGAGCGTCAAAGGGGGCTCCTGAGCAGCACGCCTCAAGAGCCTTACCGGTCATATAGCCACTCGCCCCCCTTGAAGTCGTCCTTGGTGATCCGGTCGGCATCAAGGGGTTCAAGGCCTGACCCCGCAGTTGCGCCCCTGGTGATCCAGTCGTACACTACGATGGTCGGGAAATGTGCGGGACTGGGACCTGCAGACATAGAGTGCCGAAAGGGCTCCCAAACCGTCCCACAAACAAGGAGGAAGCGTCCCAGGAGGAGCCGTGGACTATCTAGACAACCCGGTCACGCCTCGCGGCGCAAACAAGATCGTCGCCACCCCACAAGCTAAGTACACTACCGAACCAAGCAAGAACCCCCTGATCTGATGACGACCCGAGGACGGGATAGGAGTTGTGCGCATTTATGTGGGGATGCAGGTACTGCGGGTCATCACAAGCGGCCACCGAGCCCCCTGAGGCCTGAGGCGCCAGGAAAGACGGCACGAGGGAAGGGACCCAGCCGTGACGAGCAGCAAGGCCACCGACCAGGGAAGCGGAGGCCACAAGCAACACCCCGTGAGAAGACACCCCGCGGGGACCCCGACGGCCGCCGTCGCCAGGCCGCGACGGAACTGGCGTCATGCCCCGCGCAAGGAAACTAAGCCACGACGACGGCGAGCTGGCAACCAGCGGTTTAAGACGAGGAGGGGCGCAAACTAAGGTAGTACGCAAAAGACTAACGCCCACGGGGGCAGAGTTCTTCTTCAAACATTACAGGCACCAAGAAAAGAAGACAGGGGATGCTTAGGGGGAGAAGCCGCCGTCATCACGCGCGCCACCGGCCGCCTCGGCGTCAGAGTCGTCCTCCCCGCTGGAGGCGGGCACCTGGACGAACCGCTCCACCATGGACTCCACGTACGGGCGCACCTCGTCCCGAAGGGGGCGCTGGAGCCCGTCAGGCACCGGCTCCCTGACACGCCGGAGGTCGAGCTGCGGGGCGAGGCGGCGCAGGTTGGAGAAGACGAGCGTCAAGGCGAGGTCCAGGAGGTCGCGCGCGTCGGACTCGCTGTCCGCGTTCACGCGGGAGACGCCGGTCTCCAGCGCCTCCACCACCTTCTGGAAGAAGTCAAGGTAGCCCCCGTCGCCGCGCACGTTCGGCAGCGCGGGGGCGTCCCCAATGAACCGGCTCACCGCGCCGGCCGCGCGGCTGGCAATGTCCAGGAACTGCTTGGCGCGTTGGGATTCCAGCAGCCTGGCGTGCGCCGCCTCGTCCTGGGCGGCCTGCACGGCGTCAGCCGCCTCCTCGACCTGGGCTTGGAGGGACGCCAGCTCCGCCCTGGCCTCCGCTTCGCCCCTGAGGGTGGCTTGGAAGGCGGCCTCGGCGGTCGCCAGCCGGGCCCGCAGCGCCTCCACTTCCTCCTGAAGTTTGCCAAGCCGGCGCTTCTTGACCGCAGGCGCCCTGAAAGGAGGAAAGAGTCATGCCCGGACCGCTGGGCGGGACGACAAAGGAGGAGGGAGGCGGCGGAGTACTCACTCATCAACCATGGCCCAGCGCCGGCGAACTTGCGCCGGCCCCGAGGGCCCCCCACCGCTGCCTCCGGAGGAGGACGAGGGAGCCGGTGGTGCCGCGCGTTTCCCCGCACCCGCAGCGCTTCCTCCAGACGCCATGGAAAATGAGAAGATGGGAAGAGGAGAGGGCTTTCTCGGCAGAGCGAAGGAAGCAGAAAGATGCCTCAAGACTGCAATGCCCTTCCCCTGCCAGGGGCGGGGTGGATTTATAGGCGTAACTACAGCCGCGAAGCGTCGTGGGAGAGCAGGCGTCGTGCGCCTCTCGGGCGCCGCAAAGCGGATCGATCGGCGCAGTACCGTTCGTGTCGCTTCTCCTGCCGATTGACGGGTCACATCTGCGTGGCCCGAAGCAGTAGCAGCATTCAAGGAAGGGCAATGATGGCCGGCGCTGCGCACGGGCGTCGCGTCAATTTGACCTGGAGCGTTTCCTAACGCCCTCGGGGAGCGGGGGCGTCACTGCCCAGGCGCGCGACGCGTGTAAAGCCTGGCCCGCAGGCATTTGGGGCCCGCGGCGCTTCGGGACGCCCTCAAGGCTTCGCCCAGAAGCCAGCTCGAGCGCGCCTTGGGCCCGGGGGCTACTGTCGGCGTTCTGGGAACGGGGGTACCCAGACCTGCCTGCCTGCGGCCCAGGGCATGGCTCACGTCATCAGCCAAGCACAACCAGACGCAACCCCACACAAGACAAGGCCCTCGCGAGGACCCCTGGCTCGCGAGGGAGAGCAGCGCCAAGACCAACAAGAGATGGGCCTCCTTAGGCCCCCTCCGGAGCGGCGGAGACCTCTATGCAGGACCCGGCCTCAGGAGTCAAATATGATGCAAGGAAGGACAGGCGGGCGCCAGCGCGCCAGGCGAAGCAGTTTCCCCTTTGGTGCAAAGGGGGCAAGGATGTACGCGGGTTCCCAAAGCATCCCCCAAAGGTTTCCATTCTGGTCCAATGAGACCACGATCACGAGCCCCGCAGGACGGATGTCATCGCCGAGCCCACCTCTGCATCATCGACAGTTACTTTGCAGGAGAAGACCGCCTTTGGGCAGGGCGGGGTTATACTCCTGCCCCCCTTCAAATTTGGCCGTTGTGGGATCCCTTCCCGCCATTGTGATAAGGGAAGAGGACCCGGGCCGCCGCTATATATAGAGGCTAGGCTGCACCGTAGAAAGGACACCCGGATCCGATCCGAAACCAGACGGTCCATACGACCCACCACAAAGCTAGCAGAGAGCCAAGAACACCTCAGGAGCGCCCTAACGAGGCTCCTCAACCTTGTACTAGTTCAGCCACCGCACCTCCATGAGAGGCAATCCACCAAAGCAGGAGTAGGGTATTGCGCTTCACAGCGGCCCGAACCTGGGTAAACCACCGTGTCCATCTTCTTCCTCGTCATCGTGCGAGTTCGCCATCTTAGCCATCGAGTAGAGAACTTGGTAGGGCGAAGCTGCTGGGTAATCTTCGCACACGCCCCTGTGTTCGAACCTCGAGCGTTTTGCGGAGCCCGAAATCCGACAATTGCCATGAACTTGACGAGGGCCGGCCTGCCCAGCAGCGCGTGGTAGGGACTGTCGAGGTCCACCACCTCGAACCATGTCGGTTCACGGCGGAAGTGGCTCTTGCCGCTGAAGAGAACATCGAGCTCAATCTTGCCGATGGGGGTGCAGGATTTTCCCGGCACGATGCCGTGGAAAACTGTCCGGCTTGCTCGTAGGTCTTTCTCTCGGAGCCCTAGTTTGAGCATCGTGTCGCGATAGAGGATGTTGATGCTGCTGCCCCCGTCGATCAACACCCGCGAGAAATGGCAGGTGCGCCTCTCGAAGACAATGGTGGGATCGAGGAAGAGGGCATAGCTGCCAGGGTTCGGCATTATGGCCGGGTGGTCCGCCCGGCTCCTGGTAACCGGCTTCTCGGACCAGTGCATGAACTGGGGGACCGAGGGAACGGTGGCGTTCACCTCGTGCCGGCGCTGGCGCACGCTGTGCTTGTCAGTTCCCTCGCTGGTGAAGACGACGTAAGCCCCGTCCTGGTCAGGGAACTGGTCATGGAGGCGGCCGTTATTGGCAGCCGGAGCCGGCGCGCGGGGGACCAGAGGCGGAGGAACCGGGAGGCCCTCGCCTCGGGCCAGCCGCTGGGAGAAGCTGCACTGCCGGAGTGTGTGCGTGGCCGGCTTTGCCCCGGAGTGCATCTTGCAGGGTGCGTCGAGCATCTACTCGAAAGTGAGCTTGGGCTGCCAGGCGGCCTTGCCGGTTCTCTGACGCTGGCTGGAGGCCTGGGCAGCCGGCTGCTCTTCCTCGATGGTCACGACCTGCCGGCTCCCGTAGCGGGGATCTGGCTGGTCGGATTTGTGCTTGTTCTTCTGTTGCTGCCGGTTGTCGGCAGCTGCCCGCGGCGCGGCAGGCGGCGGAGTTGGCTTGGCTGGCGTGGTGACCTTCATCCGCATCGCGGAGTCGGCCGTGGCGTACTTGTCTGCCTTGGCCATCAGATCCGCCAGGGTTGCCGGCTCGGAGCACAAATGCTTGTGCTTGAGGGGGGTGCCGTCGCTTCAACCCTCGATGAAATACTGGATGGCCTGCACCTCGTGCACTCCCTCGCAGGAGTTGCGGAGCTCGGTCCAGCATGTGAGGTAGTCACGGAGGGGTTCCTCCGGCCCCTGGACACACATGGCCAGCTCGCGGGGCCGGCCGGGCTGCTTGTAGGTGCCGGTGAAGTTGCGGACGAATGCTTCCTCGAAGTCCGTCTAGGTGTTGATGCTGCCGGCCGACAGGCTGTTAAGCCAGGTCCGGGCCGAGCCGGTCAACATTAGGGGGGCGTAGTGTACGGCTACGCGTTTGTTTCCCCTGGCAGTGCCGACTGCGGTGGTGTAGTCAACCAGCCAGTCCTCCGGCTTGGCGGTGCCGTTGTACTTCGGGGTGTCGCGAGGGAGAGTGAAGCCGTCCGGGAATGGCTCGTTGCGGATCCGGGGGCCAAAACACGCCGGGCCGATCGAGCCCTCCTCCTCGAGGAGGGCCGACTGTGCCAGCCGGTCGATGCAAGTCCGGGCGTCGTTCTCGCTCCGCGGGACGCGCGGGCCGAGCCGAGCGGCGAGCTTGGGGCGGACAGTCGGGGCAGGCGAGCGGGCGTGTTCCTGCCGCGGGGGCGAGGTATGGTCCCGGCTGCGCCGGCTGCCGCCAGCCAGAGCGTCGTTGCGCCGGCTGTTGACGGCCGGCAGGTCGTCTTTCTGCCGGGAGCGTCCGTTATGGGACCCGGTGCCCCGCCGGCCGGAGCCGCGGGGGGAAGAGGCCTGCTGGACCGGCCGGCGCTGGCCAGCAGTCTGCAGGGCGTCACCCTCTGGGACGGGGATTTCGGAGCCGGCATTGGTGTTATCGAGCCGGGCCTGCTGGGCATTGGCGGTGGCGATGAGGTCTTGGATATGCCGGTCCTGCTGCTCTCGCTCCTCGCCCACCAGGTCGGCGAGGTCGGCGTAGGCCACCTGGGCGGCCCTCAGGTTGGCAGCCGGCGTGTCATAGGTGGGGAGCCTGCCACCGAGGATTTCCGCGACCACACGGCCGCGGTTGCGGACGTCACCGCGCCAGCTGGGCTCGTTGCCGGTGGGGGTGAGGCCGTAGGCGGAGTTATACTCGCGCTGCGCGGACTCCATCCGGTGCTTGGTGGTGGAGAGCGTGGTTGCCTCGTTGAACCGCAACCTGCGAGCGGCCTTCAGCTCGGCTGTAGGCGTGGCTGGGTTCGTCATAGGCGCAACGGGGGTGCTGAGGCCCCGAAGCACGGAGCCAAGGGGGTCGAAGGTGCCGGCGCGGGCGGCCGCGGCGGCCGCCTCCGCCTCCGCCCTGACGCGGCCGGAGGTCGTGGAGTAGCCGGTGGCGGCCATTACCCCCGCGCGGATGCGGGAGTCGTTGGCCTCGCCCGAGGCGAGGGCGCCCACAAACGAGGGCGGGTTGAGGCAGTCGAGTACCTAGTTAGGAAGAAGGAGCAGTCGGCTCCTCTTCCCTTGCTACGTGGGAGTCAGAGTGTGAGATGGGAGAAATCCCTTAGTGCTTTCCTGCCCGATGCATGGGGGCCTCGGGGGGTTTTATAGGCCAACCCCCCGACTTACAAAATTCCTAAGGTACTAAAGGGGGGACCCGGCTGGCAGCCTCTCCAGCAGGCCAGGGGGCCCGCCGGTTGGGCCGTCTCGTCGCCCGTAGGGCCCGCCGGCTGCACGGTCCCATCGCCAACTGGGGCCCGCCAGCCGGCTCTTCTATTGGCCCGCGCCTACCTGTCGCGGCACGGGCCGCCCCACACGGCATCGTCTTGCGCCTACCGTCCGAAGTCAGCGGTACGGCCGGCTGTGCTGTAGCCACGCCGGGGCAGGTAATGGAGTGGACGACGGCGTGGCGGCACTGCTGCCCCGCCGGGTCTCAATCAGTCTTGGTCAGCGGTACGACCGCCCGGACTATGGCCACGCGTGCCCGCGCGTCAGCGGTCGCTGTAGCCACGCCGGAGCCCATCATGGGGGTCGCGTCCTATCGGTGTACTTGGCCGCAGTGGGAGGGGACGGGTGCCTGCCCGTCTAGAGGTCAGCGGAAGGGCCGGCCGTAGAGCGGCCAGCCACCGGCTGGCCAGGGGCTAGGCGGCCGGCTCCTGACCAGCTGACCGTGAGCCAGCCGGCAGTGGGCCTACCGGTAGCCCGTCAGCCGGCCTTGGTCTAGCCGGCCGTGGGCCAGCCGACAGTACGCCAGCCGGTCGCGGGCCAGCCGGCCGTATGGTTTTTTTAGAAGGGGTTGGAACCCCCCAGTCTTGGCCTACCTAGGGGTAATAACCCCGTCAAATAGACCCCATCTTGTTATCCTTAATGGCAATGATACATGCGTGCCTTGCTGCCCCTTCTGTCACTGGGAAAGGACACCGCAAGATCGAACCCATCACAAAGCACCTCTTCCCATGGCAAGAAAAATCGATCTAGTTGGCCTAACTAAACTAAAGATTCGAAGAAGAAATACGAGGCTATAAGTAATCATGCATATAAGAGATCAAAGAAGACTCAAATAATATTCATGGATAGAAACTGATCATGAACTCAAAATTCATCGGATCCCAACAAACACACCGCAAAAGTTTACATCAAATAGATCTCCAAGAGACCATTGTATTGAGAATCAAAAGAGAGAGAGGAAGCCATCTAGCTACTGCCTACGGACCCGTAGGTCTATGGTGGACTACTCACGCAGCATCGGAGATGCACCAATGAAGAAGATGAACCCCTCCGTGATGGTGTTAGATTGGATCTTGAGGCTCTGGAACTTGCGGCGGCTGGATGTGTTTTTCGTCGACTCCCCTAGGGTTTTCTGAATATTTGGGTATTTATAGGCATCATAGGCACTGGAGGGGCGTCCCGAGGTGGGCACAACCCACCAGGGTGCACCAGGGGGCCTGGGGCGCGCCCTGGTGTCTTGTGCCCTCCTCGACCTTCTTCTCCGGCACTTCTTTGGCCCACTGGGTGTCTTCTAGCCCAAAAAAATGTCCAAAAAGTTTCGTCGTGATTGGACTCCGTTTGGTACTGATATTCTACGAAGTAACAAACAAGCAAAAACAACAACTGGCACTTTGGCACTATGTCAATAGGTTAGTCCCAAAAAATGATATAAAATTGCTATAAAGTGATTGTAAAACATCCAAGAATGATAATATAACGGCATGGAAGAAGCAAAAATTGTAGATACGTTGGAGACATATCAGCATCCCCAAGCTTAATTCCTACTCGTCCTCGAGTAGGTAAATGATAAAAACAGATTTTTTGATGTGGAATGCTGCCTAACATGTTCATCTCATATTCTTTTCTTTGTAGCATGGACATTTCGACTTTTAGATGATTCAAAGCAATAGTCTAGTTCTAACATAATGACTTCAATACTCAAGCATGCCAACAAGCAACCATATTTTTCAAAAGATCAACACTAAAGAAAGTTATCCCTAGCCCATCATGCTCAATCATTGATCCATTCATGAAACACACTCAAATATTAGCTATACCCAATGCTCAAGTACGATCATAGTGCCCCCTAGTTGGTGCTTTATAAGAGAAGATGGAGACTCAAAGTTTAAAATAAAAATTGCATAAGGTAAATAGATAGGCCCTTCACAGAGGGAAGTAGGGATTTGTAGAGGTGCCAGAGCTCAAGGTTTTAAATTTAGAGAGAAAAATATTTTGGGCGGCATGCCTTTCCTGTCAACGAAAACGACAAAGTAGCTCACAATACTTTCCATGCTAGATATATCATAGGCAGTTCCCAAATAGAAAATAAAGTTTATTCCTTTTTCCACCATTCTTTCACATTCCATGGTGGGCCGTATCCACAGTTGCCTTCCATACCAACACTTTCCAAGGAATTTATATTTGACAACATAAAGTAAATTTCTTTTTCATTTCGGGAATGGGCATCCCTATTACCGCCGCACTCTCGTGCAATGACAAGTGAATAAACACTCAACTTGAGAATAACACATCTAGCATGGAAAAATATTGGACACTCCCTACCGTTTCATGAGCGGTACGAGCACACAAAAGAGAAAATTATTTTGAAATTTAGAGATGGCACATACAAATTTGCTTGGAACGTCATGGAAATACATCATATAGGTAGGTATGGTGGACTCATAAGGCAAAACTTGGTTTAAGGAATTTGGATGCACAAGTAGTATTTCTACTTATTACAAATGGAGGCTAGCAAATAGATTGAGAAGCAACCAAACCAAGAAACAAAAATTCACATAAGCGAGCATTGAGCATAACTAACACCGAATAATGCACCATAAGTAGGATGTAATTTCATTGCATAACTATTGACTTTCATACTTGCATAGGGAATCACAAACCTTAACACCAATATTCCTACTAAAGCATAATTATTCATTAACATGACTCACATATTACTATCATCATGTTTCAAAACTATTACAAGGAATCAAGTTTAATTTGTCCAATGATCTTCATGAAAGTTTTTATTATATCCTCCTTGGATATCTACCACTTTGGGCTAGTTTCATATATTGCCATTGCTTTTTGACAAGCTCAAACAAATTTAAGTGAAGCACATGAGCATAGAGTTTTCATCTCTCAAAAAGGTATAAGTGAAGCATGAGAGGATTTCTACAAAATTTACTAACTCTCAAATTAATCTAAGTGAAGCATGAGAGTATTTCTACCAAAATTTCCAAGCACACCGTGCTCAAAAAGATATAAGTGAAGTACTGGAGCAATTCTATAGCTCAAAAAAGTTTAAGTGAAGCATAGAGAGAAATTCTAACAAATCATAGCATAATTTTGGCTCTCCCAAATAGGTGTGTCCAACAAGGATACAGGTGATGAACTAAGAAGCAAAGCAAGCAAAGACTCAAATGATACAAGATGCTCCAAGCAAAACTCATGATATGTGATGAATAAAAATATAGCTCCAAGTAAAATACCGATGGTCGTTAGAAGAAAGAGGGGATGCCACTCGGGGGCATACCCAAGCTTAGTTGCTTGTTTCTCTTTGGATATATCTTGGGGGTGCTGTAGCATCCCCAAGCTTAGGGTATTTTCACTCCTTATTCCTTCATCCATCGTGATCTTACCCAAAACTTGAAAACTTCAATCACACAAAACTCAACAAAATCTTCGTGAGATCCGTTAGTATAATAAAGCAAATCACTACTTTAGGTGCTGTTGCAAACCCATTAATATTTTGTTATTGCATCATACCTACTATATTTTAACTTTACCATGGCTCATACCCTTCAATATAACCCATAGATTCATCAAAACAAGCACACAATGCAACGAAAACAGAATCTGTCTTAAACAGAACAGTCTGTAGTAATCTGTACTCTAACCATACTTCTGTAACTCTAAAAATTCTGAAAAATTAGGACAACATAAAGAATTTGTATAGAAACACTATGTTAAAATTTCAGCTCAATATCACGTTGCAGTAAAAAAATGAAAATGCAAATACTGGACGCAAAGTTTCTGTTTCAGATTCAGCATCGCTTCTAGTCATCTTATGAATCATCCTAAAGGATCTACTTGGCACAAACACTAAATAAACCATAAAAACACAATCATAACAGAGGCATAATTGTGCACTCAAAAACAGAAAGGAAAAAAGCAAAAATAAATTTATTCATTGGGTTGCCTCCCAACAAGCGCTATTGTTTTACGCCCCTAGCTAGGCATAACGCAAAGTTTCAAGTATTGTCATCTTATGTTTTGGATCCATAGGATGCCCTCATGATTGATTCATATGGTGGCTTAATTCTTGTTCTAGGGAAGTGTTCCATACTCTTTCTTAGTGGAAACTGAAAACGAATATTGCCTTCTTTCATATCAATCACGGCACATATAGTACGCAAAAACGGTCTACCAAGTATAATGGGACAAGATGGATTGCAATCAATATCAAGCACAATAAAATCTATGGGCACATAGTTCCAATTTGCAATAATAAGAACATCATTAATTCTTACCAAAGGCTTTTTAATAGTAGAATCCGCCAAGTGCAAGTTAAGAGAACATTCTTCAATATTGGTAAGACCAAGCACATCACATAAAGATTTAGGAATCATGGAAACACTAGCACCCAAATCACATAAAGCAAAGCACTCATAATTTTTTATATTGACTTTAATAGTAGGTTCCCACTCATCATGTAATTTTCTAGGAATAGAAATTTCCAACTCCAACTTTTCTTCAAAAGATTTCATCATGGCATCAACGATATGTTTAGTAAAAGCTTTATTTTGTTCATAAGCATGTGGTGTATTCAACATGGATTGCAGCAAATAAATACATTCAATCAAAGAGCAACTATCATAATTAAAGTCTTTAAAATCCAAAATAGTGGGCACATCACTAGTTAAAGTTTTGACCTCTTCAAACCCACTTTTATCAAAAATTTCATCAAGATTTTCACCCTCCAAATCATTGGTACGCCTTCTAGCTAAAGTTGACTCTACTTCAGTCCCTTTATCATCAATCTTAATATTACTAAACAAGGAATCAATAGAAGAAAGACCAATCACTTTAAGATCTTCATCATTTTTATGAAGGCAATCACTAGAAAACGATTTTTCTAAGATTTCTCTTTTAGCTCTAAGCATAGCGGTTCTTTTCTTACTTTCATCCATAGAGACATATAAAGCTATAATTGATTCATCAATCTTAGATGCAGAAGCTTTCAACTTGAGATTTTCAACATCATGAGAAATTCTATCAATGCTTCTAGACATATCATCAATCTTATTCAACTTTTCTTCTATCGTAGTATTGAAAGCCTTTTGCGCATTGATAAATTCTTTAATATTACTCTCAAGATCAGAGGTGTTCCTATTATTATTGTAAGATGAATTACCATAGGAATTACCATAATTATTAGAGGAATTTCTAGGAAAAGGCCTAGGATTAAAATTACCTCTATAAGCATTGTAATTGAAATTGTTTCGCGAGACAAAGTTCACATCTACGGAATCACTATTTTGCTCAATCAAAGTAGACAAAGTCACATCATTAAGATCAATAGGAGCATTTTTACTAGCAACCAATTTCATCAAAGCATCAACCTTATCACTCAAAGTACTAATTTCTTCAACCGAATTATCTTTTTTACCAGTAGGTGCTCTTTTGGTATGCCATTGTGAATAATTTGCCTTGATATTATCTAGCAATTTAGTAGCTTCACCCAAAGTAATTTCCATAAAAGTACCACCCGTGGAGGAATCTAAAAGATTCCTAGAGACAAAATTCAATCCCTCATAAATTTTTTGTATGATTATCCAAAGATTTAAACCATGAGTAGGACAATTTCTTAGCATCAATTTCATTCTTTCCCAAGATTGTGCAACATGTTCATGCTCAAGTTGCTTAAAATTCATGATTTGTGTCCTAAGGGAAATAATTTTGGCATGCGGAAAATAATTAGTGATAAAACCATCCTTGCACTTATTCCAAGAATTGATACTATTGTGAGGCAAAGAAGAAAACCAAATTTTTGCACGATCCCGCAAGGAAAAAGGAAATAATTTCAACTTCACAATATCATTGTCCACATCTTTTTTCTTTTGCATATCACACAATTCTACGAACATGTAGATGGGACGCGGCATCCTCATTAGGAGTACCGGCAAATTGATCTTTCATGACAAGATTCAACAAAGCGGCATTAATATAACAAGACTCCGCACTAGTGGCGGGAGGAGCAATCGGAGTACTAATAAAATCATTGTTATTAGTATTGGAAAAATCACACAACTTGGTGTTTTCTTGAGTCATCGTGACTACGCAAACAAGATTGCAAGCAAGCAAGAGATCTGACGAGAAAAAGGCAAACGAAAAAGAGGGGGAATAAAACGGAAAATTGTGAAGTGGGGGAGAGGAAAATGAGAGGAAAATGGAAAATAATGTAATTGCAAGGAGATGAGATTTGTGATTAGGAACCTGGTAGATGATGATGGAGTCTCCTCGGCGCCTGAGATTGGCACGTAGAAGAGACCGCTTCCTCCCCGGCAATGGCGCCAGAAATTCCTTTGACGTGGCTTGAGACTGCGTCGGTATTTCCCCAAAGAGGAAGGGATGATGCAGCACATCGACGGTAAGTATTTCCCTCAGTTATGAAACCAAGGTTATCGAACCAGTAGGAGGATCACCACCACCCAATAAGCAGCACCTGCACACAAATAACAAATACTTGCAACCCGACGCGAAAGAGAGGTTGCCAATCTCTCTATGGTAAAAAGATAGATTAGGATATGATAGATAGGAGAGATAGATCTCTCAAGAACACAAAAGAGAAAGGGCAAATAAAAAGTGCAGCAATATATTTTTGATTTTTGGTATATTAGATCTGAAAACAAAGAGGCAAAAAGATAGATCGGAAAGCAATATGTTGGAAAAGTAGACCCGGGGGCCGTAGGTTTCACTAGTGGCTTCTCTCATGAGTATAGCACATGATGGGTGAACAAATTACTGTTGGGAAATTGATAGAAGATCAAATAATCATGACGATATCCAAGGCGATGATCATTATATAGGCATCACGTCCAAGATAAGTAGACCGACTCCTGCCTGCATCTAGCACTATTACTCCACACATCGACCGCTATCTAGCATGCATCTAGTGTATTAAGTTCATGGAAAAACGGAGTAATGCAATAAGAACGATGACATGATGTAGACAAGATCTATTCATGTAGGAATAGACCCCATCTTGTTATCCTTAATGGCAACGATACATGTGTGCCTTGCTGCCCCTTCTGTCACTGGGAAAGGACACCGCAAGATCGAACCCATCACAAAGCACCTCTTCCCATGGCAAGAAAAATCGATCTAGTTGGCCTAACTAAACCAAAGATTCGAAGAAGAAATACGAGGCCATAAGTAATCATGCATATAAGGATCAAAGAAGACTCAAATAATATTCATGGATAGAAACTGATCATGAACTCAAAATTCATCGGATCCCAACAAACACACCACAAAAGTTTACATCAAATAGATCTCCAAGAGACCATTATATTGAGAATCAAAAGAGAGAGAGGAAGCCATCTAGCTACTGCCTACAGACCCGTAGGTCTATGGTGGACTACTCACGCATCATCGGAGAGGCACCTATGAAGAAGATGAACCCCTCCGTGATGGTGTTAGATTGGATCTTGAGGCTCTGGAACTTGCGGTGGCTGGATGTGTTTTTAGTTGACTCCCCTAGGGTTTTATGAATATTTGGGTATTTATAGGCATCAGAGGCGGTGGAGAGGCGTCCCGAGGTGGGCACAACCCACCAGGGCGTGCCAGGGGGCCTGGGGCGCGCCCTGGTGTCTTGTGCCCTCCTCGGCCTTCTTCTTTGGCCCACTGGGTGTCTTCTGGCCCAAAAAAATCTCCAAAAAGTTTTGTCGTGATTAGACTCCGTTTGGTACTGATATTCTGCGAAGTAAAAAACAAGCAAAAACAGCAACTGGCACTTTGGCACTATGTCAATAGGTTAGTTCCAAAAAATGATATAAAATTGCTATAAAGTGATTGTAAAACATCCAAGAATGATAATATAACATCATGGAACAAGCAAAAAATTATAGATACGTTGGAGACGTATCAGATACCGAGCGAGATATCCATTCAGAGCGCATACAGGAGGGCTTCGTACTCGGCCTCGTTGTTAGACGAATCGAAATGAATATGAAGGACGTAGCTCAGTCAGTCTGCCCTAGGGTTAACGAGAACCACTCCGGCACCGGATCCTGGGAGCACTTGGAACCATCAAAAAACATGGTCCAGTGTTCGGGGATACTTGGGGCTGGCTATTCCTGCTCTATCCACTCGGCCAAAAAGTCCACAAGCGCTTGAGGCTTGATCGCTGATACGTCTCCAATGTATTGATAATTTATGAAGTATTCATGCCATGATTGCCTATCTTTAAAATACTTTTATATGGTTTTTATGCACTTTATATGATTTATTTAGAACTAACCCGGGCTGACGTTGTTTTCAGCAGAATTACCGTGGTGTTGTTTTTGTGCAGAAAATGAAAGTTCTCGGAATCGCCCAAAACTTTTTGGTGATTTTTTCTGGAGGAAATAAGCCATATTCGAGAGAAGAACCACTGGAGGGGAGCCACCAGTGGGCCACAAGCCATCAGGGCGCGACCCCCTAGGTCGCGCCCTGATAGCTTGTGGGGCCCACATGGCTCCGTTGCGCGTGATTCCAATGCTGAAAAATCCTATAAATCCCAGAAACCCCAAAAATAAACAGAGACTCTCCGTTCCGCCGCCGCAACTCTTTGTATCGACGAAAAACCAATCTGGAGCCGTTCCAGTACCCTACCGGAGAGGGGAAACCATCACCGGTGGACATCTTCATCATCCCAGCGGAGGCCATGACGAGGAGGGAGTAGTTCACCCTCAGGGCTGAGGGTATGTGCCAATAGCTATGTGTTCAATCTCTCTCTCTCTCTATCTCTCTCATGTTCTTGAGATGTCACGATCTTGATGCATCACGGGCTTTGTTAATATAGTCGGATCATACGATGTTATTCCCTTACTACCTTGTTGTGATGAATTGAATCTTTACCTATGAGATATCGTTATGTTGGATTGAATATTTTGGTTGAGAACACTTGATGTATGTCTTGTGTGGGATACCCGTAGTGACATTGGGGTATTCTATTGATTCACTTGATATATGTTGAGGCATCAACTTGCGGATTCCGATGACCTTGGGGATCTATGCATAGGGGTTGATTGCACGTTTTCGTACCACGTTCTCCGATAGAAATCTTGGAGTGCTCCTTGAAGTTTGTGTTGGATTGAATACGATAGACCTAAAATTGGTTGATGCATGTCGCATAATTTACCCATGGATACTTGAGGTGACATTGGAGTATCTAGGTGACATTAGGGTTGATTGATATGTATCATTGGTGTTGTTCTAGTACGAACTCTAGGGCTATTTGTGACACTTATAAGAATAGCCCAAAAGATTGATCGGAAAGAATAACTTTGAGGTGGTTCTACTACCTACACCAATTTCATCTTATTGTTCTCCGCTAGATAGGAACTTTGGAGTGGTTCTTTGTTGCACGTTGAGGGATGATCATATGATTCAACTATGTTAGCATTGTTGGGAGATTGCACTAGTGAAAGTATGAACCCTAGGCCTTATTTCCAAGCATTTATACAACATTTTGCTCGTTGTTTACCACTTGTTACCTTGCTGTTTTTATTTATTCAGATTATAAAAATCTATATCTATCCATATTGCACTTGTATCACCATCTCTTCGCCGAACTAGTGCACCTATACAATTTGCCATTGTATTGGGTGTGTTGGGGACACAAGAGATTCATTGTATTTGATTGCAGGGTTGTTTGAGAGAGACCATCTTCATCCTATACCTCCCACGGATTGATAAACCTTAGGTCATCCACTTGAGGGAAAATTGCTACTATCCTACAAAACTCTGTGCTTGGAGGCCCAACAAAGTCTACAAGAATAAAGTTGCGTAGTAGACATCAATCGCCTTCTTGGGTTCGAACTTGATTTTCAACGGGAGGAGCTCAATCGCCCATTTTGCCACTCGGCCCGTGGCATCTCTGTTATGCAGGATTTCCGACAGGGGGGCATCGCTGATAATCGTGACCAAGTGCTCTTGGAAGTAATGAGCTACCTTCTTGACAGTGAGGTAAATGCCATAAACCAGCTTCTGTTAGTGTGGATACCTTTGTTTGGAAGGAGTCAAGACTTCTGAAATGCAATAGACAGGCCTTTGCACTTTGAATGCTCTTCCCGATTTCTCGCGCTCCACAGTGAGGACAGTGCTGACCACTTGGCTGGTAGCCGCGATGTACAAGAGCAAAGGCTCTCGGCTGCTCGGGGCAGCTAACACCAGCTGGGTGGAAAGCAAGGCATTGAGTTGATCGAAAGCGGCTTGCGCTTCAGGAGTCCATTCAAAGCTATCCGACTCTTCATCAATCGGTAAAGAGGTAATGCCTTCTCACCGAGACGAGAGATGAATATGCTCAGGGCTGCAAGGCACCCCGTGAGCATTTGCACGTCATGCAGACGGACTGGTTTCTTCATTCGGACGATGGCGCCAATTTTGTCAGGATTAGCATCAATTCCCCGTTCGGAAATGAGAAAGCCGAGTAGCTTACCCGATGGCACTCCGAATGTACACTTTGTAGGATTGAGTTTTATTTGAAAGCGTCGCAGGTTCGCGAAGGTTTCGGCGAGGTCAGTCAGGAGGTCGGAACCTTTCCTGGACTTGACCACGATGTCATCCATATAAGCCTCCACGTTCCGACTGATTTCCTTTTGAAACACTTTTGTATCATGCGCATAAAGGTTGCCCCAGCATTCTTGAGGCTGAATGGCATTGTGATATAGCAGAAACACCCGAATGGGGTGATGAAAGCTGTTTTTATTTCATCTGGTCCACACATTCGGATCTGGTGGTACCCAGAGTACGCATCAAGGAACAACAGGCGTTCACATCCAGAAGTGGAATCCACTATCAGATCTAAGCGGGGAAGGGGAAAATGATCTTTCAGGCAGGCCCGATTGAGGTGCTTGAAGTCGATGCACATCCGGAGGGACTTGTCCTTCTTGGGCACCAACACAGGGTTGGCCACCCACTCGGAATGGTAGACTTCTCGAATGAACTCAGCAGCTAGGAGCCGAGCGATCTCTTCACCGATCGCCTTGCGCTTCTCGACGGAGGATCGAAGCAAGTGCTCCTTGACTGGCTTGATATTCGGATCAACTTGGAGTCGGTGCTCTGCCAGCTCCCTGGGAACCCCCGGCTTGTCAGACGGTTTCCATGCAAAGATATCCCAATTCTCACGGAGGAACTAGATGAGCTCGGCTTCCTATTTTTCACCGAGTGTGGTCGAGATGTTGGTTGGAGCAGCACTCGGGTTGTTTGGGTGAATGTGAACCTGCTTGGTCTCACTGGCTGAATGGAAAGCTGATTCCGTTAGCGGCCGCTTGGACTTGAGAAGATCTGCCGTGTCCACCGCTTTCTTGTACCCTTCGAGTTCCACCGCGAGTACTTGTTCATTGGCAATCTTGGAGCCCTGCTGGAGACACTCCCCAGTTACTATCCGATCGTTGGTCACCGTGATAACTCCTCTCGGCCCTGACATCTTAAGTTTAAGATACACGTAACATGGCTGGGCCATGAAACGCGCGTAGGCAGGCCTACCCAGGATGGCGTGATAAGCGCTCCGAAAGTCTACCACTTCGAACGTCAGGCATTCCTTTTGGAAATTCATTTCCCCTCCGAACACGACATCTAGGGCGATCTGACTGAGTGACTCGGCTTTCTTCCCGGGGATGACCCCGTGGAAATGCATGTTACTCTTGCTCAGACGGGACATCGGGATGTCCATCGCTCTGAGTGTGTCCGCGTAGATTATGTTGAGCCCGCTGCCCCCGTCCATGAGGACTTTGCGCAGTCAGACTCCATTCACGGCTAGATCGACAACCAGCGCCTATCTCCCAGGGGTGTCTATGTGGGCTGAGTGATCCGACTGGTCGAAGGTAACGGGAGTCTTCGTCCAGTTGAGGTACTTGACGGCAGTCGGAGCTGCCATGTTCACCTCCCGATTGATAACCTTCAACCGATTCTTGCTTTCGACGTCAGCAAAGATCATGTTCAGGACTTTGTCGATGTTTGGATACTCGGGAGCATCCTCACCTTCCTCGTCGTCATCCTTCTCGGCCGAGGTCTCTCTACCCATCTCTTGTTTGAGCATTTGGCACTCTCGAGTGGTGTGCTTAGGGTAGATGATGTTGCCCTCTTCATCTTTCTTAGTATGGACAACACAGGGTTGATCCAATACGTCCGTTTTGTACTCGGGCTTCTTCTTATTAGCCCAATCCTTCCTTTTATTTTTCTTCGGCTTGGGATTCCCTTGGCCTGGAACTGCAGCAACTTCCGCCTGTCCCGGAGGATCGGCTTTCCGTTTTTGCTTTTTGCCCGCGTTTCCTCCTGACTGAGGGGTGCCGTCGGCTCGTCCTTTGCCGCTTCAGAGGTGGTCTTCTTTCTCGCCATTGGCATACTGGTTAGCAATTTCCATGGCCCGACTAAGAGACAGATCTCCCGATTGACCAAACTTCACGATGAGCTCTTGATACCGAGTGCCTGCCTTGAAAGCGCAGACGGCCTGATGCTCGGTAACATTCTCAACCATATTATGCCGCATAGTCCATCGCTGAATGTACTCCCGGAGAGTTTCATTGTTCTTCTAGACGCAGTGCTGCAGTTTTGTCAGTCCACCCGGATGCTTGTATGTGCCCTCAAACGTCTTGATGAACACCTGCGCCAGGTCCTCCCAGCAGTAGATGCTGCTAGAAGGCAACTGGTTTAACCAGGCTCGTGTAGATCCCTCCAGCATGAGAGGAAGATGCTTCATCGCCACAAAGTCGTCGCCGCCTCCAATCTGAATGGCCACTCAGTAATCCTCGAGCCAAGTTTTTGACTTGGAATCATCGTTAAACTTTCCGATCCCCATTGCCAACCTGTAGTTGGAGGGAATCTCGGCCTCTCGGATATACCTGCTAAAACACTCGAGCCCTGACGTCCCCCATCCGCTCACTTGGTCTCTAACCAACCTGTTCTTATCCACCACTATCTGTGTGATGATAGATCTGGCGTTTAGCAGAGGAGGCCGCCAGCCACCTTCTTCATAGCCCCTGGGCTGAGCGGGACTCCGATTGCGATCCTCTCGGCAAGGTCGCCCGCCATCGTAGGGCTGCTTAACATACGAATCACCCCTCAGAGGAGGCGTCCGACTGACATCGCGGTCATTGCGCCAACGCCCTCCATGCTGGCCTCTCGGAGGAGGAGGAGAGTATCGACGCTTCCCATGAGCATACGGGCTATGCGCGGACTGAACTATGTCAGCCTGAGCAGACTTGTTGTAGATGCGCTGGTGCGACTGGGACACCTCTAAATTTTGCCTTAGGGCGGTCTTCAGCAGAGTCTGAATCTGCCGAATGCCCTTACCAGCCACAGAACCGGACGGCTGAATAGATTCAGCTATCCGAGTGGCTGCGGCCAAGGTCTCCATCGGTGTGCGCATCACTGGGATCTTGGGCGGCCTGTCATCTGGAAATAAACGCCGCCGACTATGATTGGAGCTGGGTTGCTCCTTGGCTGTGCGGTCGTCGAGTGACCGCTAGAGTCGCTCAAGGCACTCGCGCTCAGCCAAGGTGGATTGGCGCGTAGCCTCCAAAGCTATCTCCTCTGGAGATGTTCCCGTGATGGGAATGAGTAGGACTTCGTCGTCCCGTCTCCTCCTCTCCTCCCGCTGCTCCCGGCTGAGAGGTTGGGGAAAATAGGCGTCGGTGTGGCCGTCTTTGCAGCCACCTTCTCGACCACGGGAGCCTCCCGCAGAGTACCCATGAGGTCCATGGTTGGTGGTGTGGGCCATCAATATTTCTGCAGTGTTCTCGCTGCTTTCACACTCGGACTCATCACACAACTCGTCGCCCGTTGAGGGGGACAAGTTGACGGTGGGTTATCCAGAGTCTAGTATGGCCACCTGCTCAGAGGCAGGTTGACGCACCATGACATGCTTGAGCCACCGCTGCAGCCGTGAATGCCTGGAGCGCTTGCGGCGGCTTGAGGTCGGTCGAGTTGGCACGGAACCATAAGGCTCCGACGGCTGTCGCAGGAGGACGCCGTGCGCCGCCGCACTGAAGTGCGTCGCCCCGCGGGCGGGGAACGCGTCCGGGTCCAGTCGTGCCTCGTGCAACCAAGCTGAACCGTCAGCGACGAAGCTAAGGCTGCCTAAAAGGATCTCACCGCCGAGTGCCAACATGATGACAAGGAAAACTAAATCTCCACTTGCGCCGGAGTTTGCTAGACGTGCTGCCCCACGGTGGGCGCCAACTGTCGTGGGTGTAAAACTGACAGTAGTACGGGGGGTACGTAAGAGTAAGGGCAAAGCCTAGCTACGACACATGTGTAACACTCGGATGTATGAGTTCAGGCCCCACTCGGAAGTGGTAAAGACCCTACGTCTCGAGCCCTGAGGCTTAGTGTTTGCTTAGGTGAGTATATGAATACCGAGAGTTTGTAACCCTCGCTCTAGCACCAGGGGGTGGCTTGTATAGAGTGCGCCACCTCCAGCCGAGCGCCATTATTGGGGCATTAGATGAGGGTAACTGCTGGAGTTACTGGTAACGGCTGTGTTAACTAGAGGTGTTACAGGTAACGTAGTCTTCACAGCACTTTATACTAATTAAGTCCCTCGAACATTGGAGCTCCCACGTCGCCTCTGCTTCTTCACGTCCGAGTGCTTAAGCCCGGCCGACTGGCTGATGACGTCCGAGTGACTTCGAGGATCCGAGTGGATCTGGTACGTGCGTCCGAATGCCAAGGTAGTCCAGAGACTTCCATGAACTTGTAGGACCCCAGGTGTCCCCTAGATGTAAGGTCCATGACCCTACCAAGGGTAGGTGACCACATCATGATCCACGAGTGGAGCACCGGACAACGGTAAAAAAATATGCTTAAGTACCTGAAGAGGACTAAGTAAATGTTTCTCGTTTATGGAGGTGATTAAGAGCTCGTCGTAAAGGGTTACGTCGATGCTAGCTTTGACATAGATCCGTATGACTCTAAGAATCAAACCGGATATGTATTTATTCTGAATGGTGGAGCAGTCACCTAGTGTAGTTCCAAGCAAAGCGTGGTAGCAGATTCTACATGTGAATCGGAGTACATAGCTACTTCGGAAGCAAGAAAGGAAGGTGTCTGAATGAAGCAGTTCATGACGGATCTTGGAGTTGTACCCGGTGCACTGGATCCGATGACTCTCTTTTGTGACAACACTGGTGATGACCCACAAGTATAGGGGATCAATTGTAGTCCTTTCGATAAGTAAGAGTGTCGAACCCAACGAGGAGCAGAAGGAAATGATAAGTAGTTTACAGTAAAATATTCTTTGCAAGTGCTGCAAGTAACAATGATAAATAGTTTTGTAGCAAAGTAATTCGTAACAAGTGACAAGTAGCAATAGTAACAAAGGTGCAGCAAGGCAGCTGATACGTCTCCAACGTATCTATAATTTTTGATTGTTCCATGCTATTATATTATCATTCTTGGATGTTTTATAATCATTTTATATCAACTTTATATCATTTTTTGGGACTAACCTATTGACATAGTGCCAAGTGCTAGTTGCTGTTTTTTGCTTGTTTTTTACTTCGCAGAATATCAGTACCAAACGGAGTCCAATCGCCACGAAAATTTTTGGAGATTTTTTTGGACCAGAAGACAACTTGGGAGCCAAGGAAGCACCTGGGGGGAGGCCCGTAGGGCCCACGATACACCAGGGCCCGCCAGAGGCCCTCGATGCGACCTGATGTATCGTGGGGCCCACGGAGGTCCTTTCCACCGCCTCTCAGCTCTATAAATCCTCAGAAATTCTAGAAACCCTAGAGGAGTCGACGAAACACAATTCCAGCCGCCACAAGTTCCAGAACCTCGAGATCCAATCTAACACCATCACGGAGGGGTTCATCATCCTCATTGGTGCCTCTCCGATGATGCGTGAGTACTCCACCATAGACCTACGGGCCCGTAGGCAGTAGCTAGATGGCTTTCTCTCTCTCTTTTGATTCTCAATACAATGGTCTCCTGGAGATCTATTTGATGTAATGACTTTTTGTGGTGTGTTTGTTGGGATCCGATGAATTTTGCGTTCATGATCAGTTTCTATTCATGAATATTATTTGAGTCTTCTCTGATCTCTTATATGCATGATTATTTATAGCCTCATATTTCTTCTTCGAATCTTTGGTTTAGTTAGGCCAACTAGATCGATTTTTCTTGCCATGGGAATAGGTGCTTTGTGATGGGTTCGATCTTGCGGTGTCCTCTCCCAGTGACAGAAGGGGCAGCGAGGTACGCATGTATCGTTGCTATTAAGGATAACAAGATGGGGTCTATTCCTACATGAATAAATCTTGTCTACATCATGTCATCGTTCTTATTGCATTACTTCGTTTCTCCATGTAGTTAATACACTAGATGCATGGTGGATAGCGGTCGATGTGTGGAGTACTAGTAGTAGATGCAGAATCGTTTCGGTCTACTAATCATGGATGTGATGCCTATATATTGATCATTGCCTTGGATATCATCATGATTATTTGATCTTTTATCAATTGCCCAACAATAATTTGTTTACCCACCGTGTGCTATTTTCTTGAGAGAAGCCACTAGTGAAATCTACGGCCCCCGGGTCTATTCTTTTAATATATTGCTTTCCGATCTATCCTTTTCCGCATTTGTTTTCAGATCTATTAATCCAAAAACCCAAAAATACCTTCCTGCACTTTTTATTTGCATCTTTTATTTTGTGTTCTTGTGCGATCTATTTATCCAATCTAATACGAACCATTCTATCTTTTTACCTTGGAGAGATTGACAACCTCTCTTACGCGTCGGGTTGCAAGTATTTGTTCTTTGTGTGCAGGTACCATTTACATAGCGTTGCGTGGTCCTCCTCCTGGTTCGATAACCTTGGTTTCATAACTGAGGGTAATACTTACCGTAGCTGTGCTGCATCATCCCTTCCTCTTTGGGGAAATACCGACGCAGTCTCAAGCCACGTCAAAGGAATTTCTGTCACCATTGCCAGGGAGGAGGTACGAAAATAGTCTCCCGTCAACTTGCCAATCTTTGGCGCCATTGCCGGGGAGACATCATCAACATCTATCAGGTTCCTAATCACAAATCTCATCTCCTTGCAATTTACATTATTTGCCATTTGCCTCTCGTGTTCATCTCCCCCACTTCACAAAATTGCCATTTTATTCGCCTTCTTTCTCGTTCGCCTTTTTCTCATCGGATCTCTTTTTGTTTGCTTGTTTGCTATCTTTGCTTGTGTTGCCATGTGCCTTCTATTTGCTTGCATCTTCGCTTGCTAAAAATCTATTGATATGGATCCTCATCCACTTGCTAATATTTTCAAAAGACCAAATTATGATGAACCAATTGCTAGTGAGTTGAGTGCACTTGATTATCTCTATGAAGTTTTGTTTGAAAATCATGAATCTAATTTTTTTGATGAAGTGTTGAAAAAAGAAATTTATAAGGTGATTCATGATAGCTCCTTGATTGAAAAGCATGATTGCAATGATGTTACTATAAATTCTATTAATGTTAATTATGTTAATGATATGCAAAACTACAAGTTTGGGGATGATAATTTTGTCATGTTCACTTCTTATTGCAATGATCATGATTGGGGTGATAATGCTTCTTATGATCTTGAAAATTTATTTAAGCCTCATGTTGAATATGTTATTGATAATAATGTTTGCAATATTATCTAAAGTGGGTTAGGGAGAGCGTCAACTTTAGGTAAAAAGAATCCCACATATTTGGAGAGTGTTCAATCTTATGAATTTTTTGATAAAAGTGGGTTTGGAGAGGTCATAACTTTAGTTGATGATAATCCCACTATTTTGGAAGATGATAAAAACTTTATGCATGTTGATCATAAAGAGAGTATTGTTTATGATAGCTATATTGTTGAATTTGATTATGATCCTACATGTAATTATTATGAGAGAGGAAATTATGGTTGTAGAAATTTTCATGATACTAAATTACCTCTCTTCATGTTGAGATTGCTATTGTCTCTCTCTCCTTCCTTCCATATGCTAGTTTTTGCTTGCCTTGATAATTTGTTTGCTTATAATATGCCTATGCGTAGGAAGTATGTTAGACTTAAGTGTGTTTTCCATATGCTTCATGACGCTCTCTTTGTGTTGCTATTATTATCTTTCATGAGGGCATCATTGAAATCTCAAGCCTATCTTAATGGCTATAAAGAAAGAGCTTGTTGGGAGGCAACCCAATGAATAATTTTTTTTGCACTTTTCTTTCTGTTCTTGAGTGTTTCCACAATTATGCTACTGTTATGATTGTGTTTTTTATGTTTTAATTAGTGTTTGTGCCAAGTAAAGCCTTTGGGATCATGTTGGGTGATAGTTGATTTGATCTTGTTGAAAAACAGAAACTTTTGCGTCCAGTAGCAGAATTTTTAAAAATCAGAGAAGCGACGCAAAATTCTGAATTTTCTACGCAAGATTGATATACAAATTTCTGACGTTTTCCTATTTTTTCAGAATTGTTTGAGTTACAGAAGTAACTCCGCCTATGTTGTCTCAACATAGCCGGTCCCAAGCCCGGGTAAAGGAGGAGGGTTGTGATAGGCTTGGCGAGCCAACGTCAAAACTCAGCCACTCTTATGGAGATGAAACCCAAAAGATTTTCGTTGGGCGTAACCCTCTCAGCGACGCGCCACATCGGAACCCGGGTGTGGTGGAAAATGGGCAAGGGCCAGGCCGTCACCCCCCAGGTGGCACGCCGTATCGTGATCTGGATACGGTGGCAAGTGAGCGAGGATCAGGTCGTCGCATCCTTAGTGGCGCGCTACATCGGCGCCCGGGTGTAGTGGAAATTGAGCAAGGGTCTTCGCATTTGACTCGACGAGTGCGAAGGGTAAGGAAGCTAGCCGAGCCTAGGAGGATTCACTTAGGTAGCTGGAACGTAGGGTCTCTGACAGGTAAGCTTCTGGAGGTAGTTGATACAACGCTGAGGAGAGGCGTTGATATCCTTTGCGTCCAAGAGACCAAATGGAGGGGACAAAAGGCAAAGGAGGTGGAAGGTACCGGCTTCAAGCTGTGGTACACAGGGACGGTTGCAAACAGAAATGGAGTAGGCATCTTGATCAGCAAGATCCTCAAGGATGGAGTGGTAGACGTCAAGAGACGTGGGGACCGGATTATCCTGGTCAAGCTGGTAGTTGGGGACTTAGTTCTCAATGTTATCAGCGCGTATGCCCCGCAAGTAGGCCACAATGAGAACACCAAGAGGGAGTTCTGGGAAGGCCTGGAGGACATGGTTAGGAGTGTACCGATTGGCGAGAGGCTCTTCATAGGAGGAGACCTCAATGGCCACGTGGGCACATCTAACACAGGTTTTGAAGGGGTGCATGGGGGATTTGGCTATGGCATTAGGAATCAAGAAAGAGAAGATGTCTTAAGCTTTGCGCTAGCCTACGACATGATCATAGCTAACACCCTCTTTAAGAAAAGAGAATCACATCTAGTGACTTACAGTAGTGGGCAACACTCTAGCCAGATTGATTTCATCCTCTCGAGAAGAGAAGACAGGCGTGCATGCCTAGACTGTAAGGTGATACCTGGAGAGAGTGTTGTCCCTCAGCATAAGCTTGTGGTTGCTGACCTCCGCTTCCGGATTCATGTCCAGCAGGACAAGCGTGCCAAAGTCGCTAGAACGAAGTGGTGGAAGCTCAAGGGGGAGGTAGCTCAGGCGTTCAAGGAGAGGGTCATTAAGGAGGGCCCTTGGGAGGAAGGAGGTGATGTAGACAACATGTGGATGAAGATGGCGACTTGCATTCGTAAGGTGGCCTCACAGGAGTTTGGAGTGTCCAGGGGAAGTAGAAGAGAAGCTAAAGATACCTGGTGGTGGAACGATGATGTTCAGAAGGCAATTAAGGAGAAGAAAGATTGTTTCAGACGCCTATATCTGGATAGGAGTGCAGACAACATAGAGAAGTACAAGATGGCAAAGAAGGCCGCAAAGCGAGCTGTGAGTGAAGCAAGGGGTCGGGCGTATGAGGACCTCTACCAACGGTTAGACACGAAGGAAGGCGAAAGGGACACCTATAAGATGGCCAAGATCCGAGAGAGGAAGACGAGGGATGTTGACCAAATCAAGTGCATCAAGGACGGAGCAGATCAACTCCTGGTGAAGAACGAGGAGATTAAACATAGATGGCGGGAGTACTTTGACAAGTTGTTCAATGGGGAGAGTGAGAGCTCTACCATTGATCTGGACAACTCCTTTGATGATACTAGCAGGCGTTTCGTGCGGCGAATCCAGGAGTCGGAGGTCAAGGAGGCTTTAAAGAGGATGAAAGGAGGCAAGACGATGGGCCCTGATTGTATCCCCATTGAGGTGTGGAGAGGCCTTGGGGACATAGCAATAGTATGGCTAACCAAACTTTTCAACCTCATTTTTCGGGCAAACAAGATGCCAGAAGAATGGAGACGGAGTATATTAGTACCAATATTCAAGAACAAGGGGGATGTTCAGAGTTGTACTAATTACCGTGGAATTAAATTGATGAGCCATACAATGAAGCTATGTGAAAGAGTCATTGAGCACCGCTTAAGAAGAATGACAAGCGTGACCAAAAATCAGTTTGGTTTCATGCCTGGGAGGTCGACCATGGAAGCCATTTTCTTGGTACGACAACTTATGGAGAGATAAAGGGAGCAAAAGAAGGACCTGCATATGATGTTCATTGACTTGGAGAAGGCCTATGATAAGATACCGCGGAATGTTATGTGGTGGGCCTTGGAAAAACACAAAGTCCCAACAAAGTACATTACCCTCATCAAGGACATGTACGATAATGTTGTGACAAGTGTTCGAACAAGTGATGGCGACACTGATGACTTCCCGATTAAGATAGGACTGCATCAAGGGTCAGCTTTGAGTCATTATCTTTTTGCCTTGGTGATGGATGAGGTCACAAGGGATATACAAGGAGATATCCCATGGTGTATGCTCTTTGCGGACGATGTGGTGCTAGTCGATGAGAGTCGGACGGGGGTCAACAGGAAGTTGGAGTTATGGAGGCAAACCTTGGAATCGAAAGGTTTTAGGCTTAGTAGGACTAAAACCGAGTACATGAGGTGCGCTTTCAGTACTACTAGGCACGAGGAGGAGGAGGATGTTAGCCTTGATGGGCAGGTGGTGACTCAGAATGACACCTTTCGATATTTGGGGTCAATGTTGCAGAAGGATGGGGATATCGATGAAGATGTGAACCATCGAATTAAAGCCGGATGGATGAAGTGGAGCCAAGATTCTGGCATTCTCTGTGACAAGAGGGTGCCACAAAAGCTAAAAGGCAAGTTCTATAGGACGGCGGTTCGACCCGCAATGTTGTATGGCACTGAGTGTTGGCCGACTAAAAGGCGACATGTGCAACAGTTAGGTGTGGTGGAGATGCGCATGTTGAGATGGATGTGTGGCCACACAAGGAAGGACCGAATCCGGAATGAGGATATACGAGATAGAGTTGGGGTAGCGCCAAGTGAAGAGAAGCTTGTCCAACATCATCTGAGATGGTTTGGACATATTCAGCGCATGCCTCCAGAAGCCCCAGTGCATAGCGGACGGCTAAAGCATGCTGATAATGTCAAAAGAGGCCAGGGTAGACCGAACTTGACATGGGAAGAGTCCGTAAAGAGATATCTGAAGGATTGGAGCATCACCAAAGAACTAGCCATGGACAGGGGTGCGTGGAAGCTTGCTATCCATGTGCCAGAACCATGAGTTGGTCACGAGATCTTATGAGTCCGTAAAGAGATATCTGAAGGATTGGAGCATCACCAAAGGCTTTGTTGTTGTTGTTGTTGTTGTTGTTGTTGTTGTTTGAGTTACAGAAGTATGGTTAGAGTACAGATTACTACAGACTATTCTGTTTTTGACAGATTCTCTTTTCGTTGCATTGTGGGCTTGTTTTGATGAATCTATGGTTTGTATTGGAGGGTATAAGCCATGGTAAAGTTAGAATACAGTAGATATAATGCAATAATAAAATATGAATGGGTTTGCAACAGTACTTATAGTGGTGAATTTTCGTTTCTTGGTTGGTTACTTCTCAATCTATTTGCTAGCCTCCACTTGTACTAAGTAGAAATACTACTTGTGCATCCAAAATCCTTAAACCTAGTTTTGCTATATGAGTCCATCATACCTACCTATATGCGATATTTCCATGCCGTTCCAAGCAAATTTGTATGTGCCATCTCTAATTTTCAAGATGATTTTCCTTTTTGTGTGCTCGTACCGCTCATGAAACGGTAGGGGGTGTCCAATATTTTTCCATGCTAGATGTGTTATTCTCAAGATGAGTGTTTATTCACTTGTCATTGCACGAGAGTACGGCAGTAATAGGGATGCCCAGTCCCGAAATGAAAAAGAAATTTACTTTATGTTGTCAAATATAAATTCCTTGGAAAGTGTTGGTATGGAAGGCAACCGTGGATACGGCTAGCCATGGATTGTGAAAGAATGGTGGAAAAGGAATAAACTTTATTTTCTGTTTGGGAACCGCCTATGATATATCTAGCATGGAAAGTATTGAGAACTTCTCGGTCGTTTTCGTTGACGGGAAAA